>OX392529.1:30494471-35494471 GCA_947623455.1 Mimachlamys varia | reverse complement strand
GGACGGAGAGGGACTGGAGGGGGCGGAGAGGGACTGAAGGGTCGGGAGGGACTGGAGGACAGGGAGGAACTCGAGGGCGGGAAAGGACTAGATGACGGGGAGGGACTGGAGAACGAGGAGAGACTAGAGGACAGGGAGGGCCTCGAGATGCTTGGAAGAACTGAAGGACAGTGATGGCCTCGAGGTAGGGGATGGCTTCGATGCACTTGGAAGAAGTGGAGGACGGGGAGGGCCTCGAGGTGCTTAGAAGGACTGGAGGACGGAGAAGAACTAGATGACGGAGAGGGCTTCGAAGTGCTTGGAATAACTGGTAACTGGAGGACAGACGGGGAGGGATTGGATGACAGGAAGGGCCTCGAGGACGGGAAGGGGGACTGAAGGACATGAAGGAGCTGAAGGCTGGGAGAGACGGGGATGGACTTGGGGACGGGAAGGGCCTTGAGGTGCTTAGAAGAACTGGAGGACAGACAAAGAGGGACTGGATGGACCGGAAGGCGGAGAGGGACTGGAAAGCGGGGGTGGACTGGAGACTTTTTGAAGGGGTGGGGGGGGGGGGGGGGGCTTGAGGTGCGAGGAGGGATGGAGGACAAACGGAGAGGGGCTTGATAACTAGATGGAATGGATAGCGGGGAGTGTCTGGGAGATGGGAAGGGCCTCGAGGACGAGGATGCTTTGAGGACGGGAAGGGAATGTTTTGTATACTAGTACTTTTATCATCAAAAGTATAAAAGGGCAACATTAACATCAATATGAAATATGTAAACCAAAATTTTGTATGTTTTTAGACTTGAAGGAACAGTGTTAACTGTAAGGAAAAGACGATAAAAGCATTGACGTCTGTGGACGCTCTATTCATTACAAAATTAGTTTCATTTGAAGCTTATGTAATACACCGTAGGTGCAGGGCCTATTTTTGTTTCACATTACATCATGTCATAAAATGGATATTTTAGGGAAAACATATTTTGAATTTCGAAATTATAGATAAATAATTATTTTGGATTTCCAGAGGAAATTTTAAAATCCCTATTTAAGCAGACAATACAATGGAATGAAAGTCCCAATAAGGCGAAGTCCAGTGAACTGAAATCCTCTTCTGTCCTATCGTTGCAGGAGAAGTTGTGAATCCAACAGACGACAGAAATATAACCATGGAGGTAAACAGCAATCGTCTGAAAATCATGAAGATTAAAAACCCAATACCAGGTAATGTCTTCTCACTACTGCACATTATTACTGCTTGAATACTCTCCACAAAGACTTCAATGAAATAACATATTTAAACCCTAGGGAAGCAATATTTAGATGTAAGTCAAACTACAACGGATCCTACCTTTTTCATGATGTCAAGCCAATGGCCGAATATATTAGCCCCCCCACTCCTAACACACTCCCCCACCCTTTATAATAAATAATTTTGCAAGACAATGTTGATTAAAATCAAATTGTTATCTGCAGATACATCTTCAAATCGTCCCTAACATTCCAGTGAAGTTTCATTGAAATTGGTTCACAGGTTAAGGACTCACACAACTAAATCAGCCTATCACAAAGTGTTTCATACGTTTGTAGTCCCTACTGAAAATTTGTTCCGACTAAGTACAGTGATTCTGGGTAATTTTAATAAGTAATTGTTGACCTATTCTGCATTGAATGAAATCTGTAGATATTTAACTTTACAAAAATATATACTTTTGGTAGATTTTGATATGTGATGGCGGATTGATATGGGGTCAAAAGTCAGAGGGTGTTCCCGTCCCATTTCACTGGTTTGACATGTAAATTTCCGGTTGTGCGAAGCAGACGCCTGTAGCAAGCTAATATGCCAGTAAACTCCTCATTAAATGCCCCTTGAAGCCTTTGTCGTGTATGTATCTGTGAATTTAGGCAGTTTTCACAGGTGTTGTACTTCAAATATTAAAGTTATTAGCTCGAAAGCTTAGTAATAACATATAGTAAATTATTTAGTTGTGTGAGTCCTTAAGGAGTAGTATTTCCGGACAAAATTGTCAAAAAAACCCTGTTTATAGTGACCTTCTTATCATGGCAACCAACAATCTGCATTAAATAACCTGCATGCATATCTACACATTGTCCTCACACCAATCGATGACGTCATTTGCTTTCTCTTCAAGGGGATTGGTTAGTCACATTTCTATCCAACCAACAGGAATACAACGTAACCATTCGGGGAAGTTCTATGATCCAGTTTAGGTGTAGATTCATCAACGGCTGGGGAATCCCGCTCTCTGGCCGACCAGTGGTTGGTAAGTCATTTTCTCTGGCAAAACAAGTCGTTGTCTCTCAGGCCGACCAGTCGTTGGTAAGTCGCCCTCCTCTCTCCGGCCAACTAGTCGTTGGTAAGTCGTTGTTTCTCCGGCAGACCAATCGTTGTTAAGTCGTTGTTTCTAAGGCCGACTGGTTGTTGGTAAGTCGTTGTTTCTAAGGCCGACTAGTCGTTGTCGCTCAGGCCGACCAGTCGATGGTAGGTCGTTGTCTCTCCGGCCGATCAGTCATTGGTAAGTCGTTGTTTCTAAGGCCGACTGGTTGTTGGTAAGTCGTTGTTTCTAAGGCCGACTAGTCGTTGGTAGGTCGTTGTCGCTCAGGCCGACCATTCGATGGTAGGTCGTTGTCTCTCCGGCCGACCAGTCGTTGGTAAGTCGTTGTTTCTAATGCCGAACGATCGTTGGTAAGTCGTTGTCCTTCAGGCCGACTGGTCGTTGGTAAGTCGTTGTTTCTCAGGCCGACTAGTCGTTGGTAGGTTGTTGTTTCTCATGCCGACTAGTCGTTGGTAGGTCGTTGTTTCTCAGGCCGAATAGTCGTTGGTAGGTCGTTGTCTCTGCGGCCGACCAGTCGTTGGTTCGTCGCTGTCTCCGGCCGACGAGTCGTTTGTAAGTCGTTGTTTCTAAGGCCGACCGGTCGTTGGTAAGTCGTTGTCCTTCAGACCGACTGGTCGTTTGTAAGTCGTTGTTTCTCAGACCGACTAGTCGTTGGTAGGTCGTTGTTTCTTAGGCTGACTAGTTGTTGGTAGGTCGTTGTCTCTCAGGCCGACCAGTCGCTGTCACTCCGGCCGACCAGTCGCTGGTAAGTCGTTGTTTCTAAGGCCGACCGATCGTTGGTAAGTCGTTGCCCTTCAGACCGACTGGTCGTTGGTAAGTCTTTGTTTCCCAGGCCGACTAGTTGTTGGTAGGTCGTTGTCTCTCAGGCCGACCAGTCACTGTCTCTCCGGCCGACCAGTTGTTGGTAAGTCGTTGTCTCTAAGGCCGACCGATCATTGGTAAGTCGTTTTCTTTCAGGCCGACCAGTCGATGGGAAGTCGTAATCTTGCAGGTTAACCAGTCGGCTCTCTCAGTGACAGGAGTTTCGGTAAAGACGGAACACATATTCAGCGAAATTATTCCCTCACTGTGTCGTGGATAAATATAAACCAAGGCGTATTTATTTTGAACGTTGGTTTCATGTTATTGACGTACGGTAATAAAAATGACGTCAAATTCACTACTAGAGCCATAAAAGTGATCTACCGAGTGATGCCATCGAATACGAGACGCATATATATATATTATACAAACACAATACGGGATTTTTATTTTTCAGGTTCCAATGTTACACTTCGTATAGAGCTGTTGGGTGGCCAGGACGTGCAAATGTTAACGGAAGTGACGTTGATGACGCTAGCAGGAACGACAATCCTGTCGAGACCGTTAAGAAAGCCAACTGGACGTCGACACAGGACATATTCAGCCCACATAAAGATACCAGGGGAGGTAATCCGTTTATAAAGGAATATACATGTACTAATATTTGTGGTTCTATTTTGCTCAACTGAGCGAAAGGAACAAATTAGACACTGCAATCCGCTTTTGTTCGTTGTTGACTTTTCAATAACCAATAGACGTATATCAACCAAATACCTGTTATTGTTCAAATACTTAAAGATGACGAGGGACGAAGCGGCGCCATATTTGGCCAATACTTTGTTTATGAGCGTTACAATGTTTACGGAAGTGGAATGTCATTGACTTCTATTCAGGGTTGTTATATATAATAGATGTATAAAGCTTATATAAATAATGCCTAAATTCCATGATGTTAGGCCGGTTACTTGCTGCACTTGAGGCCACAACATTTGCCAGAAGAAAGGTCTTTGATACACATTCAGTATCAGAGAGGTCAAGTTTGATAATACTCCTCAACATCTTCCCCAAACGAATTGCAACAACGAGAGCATTGACATTAGAAGGAATTAGCATGTAGCTTGAATCATCTTGGCTTATATTCAAAACATTTAAACGACTGTTAAAAAAAAAACCAAAAATAACCCCAGAAAATCCTATAGCTTTTGACATGGAGTTTTCAAAATTCTGCGACAAAATGTCCTTGACATTCAAAAGTCGTAAGGGAAAATTCCGTTAAACTTTCTTTCGGTCTCTGTTTGGGCGTTGTCTCAGCACAGTAGGAAAAGTTTAATCAATGTTTAAGCATATTTCCAGTGCATAACATGAAATGAAATGAGCTTTATTCGTTGCAGGACTTCCGGGTAGGCATCCGGGGACTTGACATGAGGTCAAATGTCATTGAAAGGACACTAATGAACCCGATAGTTCCGGACGGCATCAAACTGTCCCTGAAGGCACTGACGCCGGGTACGACAACACCTTATAGTCACAAAATGTCAGCAATGATTCAATAATTTCGAAAAAGAGAGAGCCCGAAATCTTAGAAACTTTTTTTCATCATTAACATAACTATTTTCAAACAATAATGTCAGTGGCATAGTTTCCGTGCATGCTTGCATGCTTAGGCATGCAGAAATTAAACGTTTTGATCATTTTTCGTCAGCTTCAAAGCGGCCCCAGGCCCCAACCGGGGCTTCGCCCTTGGATCCACAGGCATGCATATCCCTTAACATCTAGCTACGCCAATGAATGTTATGTATATGTTGGGTGGGGGAGATGGGAGCCCTTTATATAAGGACAGTTATATCAAAAGACATTGATATCGAAAATCAACTACATGAAACACCAAAAACAATCTCTTTGACACGCCAAAGTTAGACTTGAGATGACCACAGGAGATTGTTTATAAACTGTCGTTTACAGGTAAAGTCCAGACAGGAGGATCTTACGTACTCCAGTACAAGGTCGTTAATGACGAAACAGGGGCAGGTAACTTCACCGTCACGGCACTCTCTGACACACCTGTAAGTATTTCAAAAAATTCATTTTTGTCAGAAATTGCTTATAAATAAATAGAAATGAAAATGCTCACGTTATTTCGTTGATAAAAATTGTTACAAAATTTCACATAAATAGTTAAGTGACATTCCATAAATTCCAGAACCAATTTGAATGTTTGGTAGGGACCTTCCCTGGCCAAAGATGCACCACATATATAGTCTTAACTGTCTACGAGCATGGGGAGGGACCAATCAATCTTCTTCTTCAAACCCAGATTTGCTGGAATCGAATTATCTTCATAGACGGAAAGGTTTTTAAGTGATTTATTAAAATTGTGAATTTCATGCGAACCCCCACCCTCTGGAGAGGGGATGAAGTTTAATTTACTAAAACCTTGAGAAGGCTTAGATATTGGGCAAATTTCGACCCCGGGGCTATGGGGAGGGGCTCAAATTGGTGAAATTGGCTGATATTTCAACAATCTTCTTCTTCACACCCATATTTCCTGGGATGAAATCTTCTTCACACATGAAATGGTCTAATGGTGATTTATCAAAATTGTGAATTTTATTGTTCATCTCCCCGGGCTTCACGTTCCCCA
This sequence comes from Mimachlamys varia, assembly GCA_947623455.1. NCBI lineage: Eukaryota > Metazoa > Mollusca > Bivalvia > Pectinida > Pectinidae > Mimachlamys > Mimachlamys varia. The sequence goes on along the minus strand of OX392529.1, from coordinate 35,488,690 downwards.
TTTGAGATGAGTTGAAGCTACTATTTAAACTAGAGCCCCGTATCAGAGTTACAGGTTCAGTTCATCGAAATACTTACAAGACTTACTCAACTGGGGTCCCCTCTTGTCTGTGTTCATTGATTCCCCTTCCTTCCTAATAAATGGATTCTTTAGTTTTTCTCAATCTCCAGTTTTCCTCTCTTTGGAGTTGTTCCGGTCTATGATGTGATTGTGTATGTTGGCATGGTCTGTGAAAGCTGATTTGTAATATTGTTTTTCTGATGTTGAGTCATCTTTATGACCCTATTTTAACATCCAATAAGGGGCGGAATGGGTAAACATCTTACCCGTCCCTCTGTCTACCTGTAGTATTAGAGTACATTTTGACGAAATGTCGCGCTACGTTTTTGACAGCTGACTTCTCTAACTCGCCCTATTTTGGGTAGCGAGCTGATTTCGGCGGTCAGAACACCGACACTCGGCTATTGTACTCTTTGTTTGACAAAGGAAACAGACGTTTTTGACAGCTCACATATTAAGTTTTCAATTCCTGTTTGTGTACAAAACAAACTCAGTATATATCATTCATACCAAACTGATGGATCTCATTCCTAGGATTGACTTCTGTTTTCTATGGTGCATGTAAGCGCTCTATTGTGAATGTTCATTGCCTTGTAGTTACATGATTATTATTGTTTCAATGCTATACGAAGAAAAAACATTCGAGGCGTGTTGCTACGATGGCATCTTCGCTAGCCAAGGGTTACGAACCCCTGGATATCGAGGATGCTATGCTGGTTACCACGATACCTGCGGTTGCTTGAACAATATAGTCCCAACGAATCTACATCGATATAATGGTAAATAGAACAGACGCACTTAACAATACTATTTTTCTTCTTTTAATTAGAGGTGGATTTTCTATTATATGCATTTTTCGATTACTTGCATTTTGAATAAACATAATTACTCATGAACACGCATCGACACACTGATCTGGTGGTGACGCGGTCGGACGTCGCAACAGGATGCCGCCATTGTTTGATTACCGTCAAATGTACAGCAATTGAATAAGATGTTTACCACCACTAATTTATTGTATAATTAGATGTTTTGGATCTAAAATGTGTTCCACGTTTCAAGATATTGAAGTAACCAAACAATGGCTGCCATCGAATAGTTATCGTGCCACATTTGAAACAGAAATCAATCCGCCGAGCTTTTTTACATTGCGTATACTTATAGGATTAGTGCGTTAATTAATCTACTAAAAGTTCCTGGCCTCACTGATCTGCCAATACAATCTTCAGTCATTTAACGAAACACATTTATGCCAGAGAAACGAAAACACACGTTTTTTTCTGATTTCTTGTAGAAACTTTTTCCTGTACAGGGTTCTATTTTTGAGCGCATCCCTTACAGAACATAATGATTGCGTTAAGCGCACGGTGCTGCGCTTATAAGGCTGAACACGTGATATAAATAATTCTCATTGTTTCGTTAATAATCCCTCCCTTTACAGTATCTCACGTTTACGGTGAGCCCAGACTGTGTGTTTGTAAAACCTGGCGCCCACGCCCAGGGAAACCTCACTGTGCACGTGTCGGAGTACGCTGTCCCGGGCACCAAAAGGTAAATAACACGTCATAGTTACACACTGTATGTATCACTTTCAGCGGCATAGCAAATCTTTTTTTTTTTTGAAAGTTTATGCTTTGATTGGAGTGATCAAAAATGACCTTTCGTGCATTCATAAACAACACCAGCTAACATGTGAAAAGAACTTCACCTTTTCTCCCTAACTTGAAAATAACACCAATACTAAGATTGTCCGGCACTTTTCACATGCTTTTCGTTACTGCTACATATTATTAGTGATTTAGGTTACACAACGGTAAAGTTAAGCCAATTAAAGACGGAAAAAAATATGTGTTGGAATTAGAGTGTATGCTTGAGCATAAAAGCATATATGATTGCTACGCCACTGACTTTTTTGATATTGTTCTTTATTGTGAACGTGATCCACATGGCCTGGCTGTATTAACTCGCCGTTTATCATTATAACATCATGTTATATTATTTGTCACTAATTACATCATGGTTGCTTCTATATTAAAGTTTATATTGTTAATTTATTTTGAAGTGACGTCATTGTTCGTGCAACGAATACATCCGGGAACTTCCAATTATCTAGCCGGGAGGTGTCTATTGTGAGTCCGCCCAGTGGTCAAGATACACATGCCCCTGCCTTTTCCACCACAAACATCATTGATAACTGCGATTCTGCCCAGGTAAGAGAGGTTTGGGCATTTGAAACTATGTTATCTGACTGTTGTTTGTCCTGTGTTTTGTTCTTCATTTTGTTTTATATTCCACGGTAGTTTGTGGAGTTACCGATACGTCGTCAGATGACGGGACTAAGTAAAGATACTTGTTTCCAAGTCACTTAATGTATGGCATGGTAATTCATGCAATAGACTGTCAATGTTGATTTGACCCTTGAACAATCAACAGGACACTTTCAATTTATAAAGGAAATATGTTTTCAGTATTATTTCAACATTATTGTAGATTTTAACCTTCGAATCAGCGAAAATTGTGATATCAAACAAGATATCTATAATGTAAAGGTAAAGCATCAATCGATGAACAAAGACATCTAGTAACCAGAAAGGAAGGCATGCTTCTTTAACCTTATCCAACTTCTGGGCATTAGGAACTATACTTACATTTTATTTTAACTGATTTTTGTTCTGTTTTGCTTGAAAGAGCCGTTAGATGGAAAAGCAAAGTACGCATTTCGGGAATTTTGACATAACAAAGGAATGACGTCCTTCCGTCATGACGTCACCAACAAATGTCTAAACACTACAGGTGTATTTTTTATAGCACTTGTTAGGGTATTTTGATAGAATGAACCAACCGTCTCCATCCTTTTGCAGTCGAGTACGTGGGAGGTTATATTCCAAGTCCAGGACGACGAGTCGGGGATCCATAAGGTGGACGTTGACGACCACACGGTATCCACAATCACCATGGAAACATTCGACGATGGCCAGGCCAATATACCGGTGAAGGGACACCTAAGGTACAGTTGGTTGGTCCACTGATGATGCCTAATACCATTTTTTTCTGTTACAATGAAAGCATATGCTGTGCAATGTCTTTCAAAGAAAATCAAAACTAATCAGTTTTAACATTCTATTTTTCTTTCAGTTTAAATAAGAGAAATCTAATGCTATTTACTTCTGCTTGAATATTTAACTTTGCGTTTATGCACGTCCTCTCGTTTTTCAGCGTACAGTGTTCCCGGAAGGAGGTGACGGTCATTGTTGACGATGTTGAAGGGAACGAGGGGAGGTTTCTGGTCACACACAAGCGTCCACAGGTGATATAACGTTTCCTTATTCCGATTCAAGATTTTGTATAAAGTCTGTTTTCCTGGTACAATAACGCCACGTAGATACGTGGATTTCAACAGCCGCTCTTGATCCGGCTTGGGCACCTCATCAGCGATTGAATAAGCACCACCTTTCATATTTGCAAAAAAAAAAAAAAAAACTAGTTTCATTTGCTGTGATACGAAGGTGAAAACCCTTCAAGCCTGAATCATGGTTTGATTTTATCGAGTTTAACAATGACTTACGTAATATAAGGAAGTGCCTTCGTGTGTGTGTGATGCTTACGTTTGTATGTGTAGGTGTGCTGGAGACCATCCTCGATATCCAGGGGTTACGATCACCTACTCTCTCTATAGCCCTTGAATATGTCATGGCAAAACTGAAGGCTCCGTATGCGTAACGTGTTGCTGAAACAAAAAGACTGGTTCGACCCCTTGATGTACATCAAATGAATCTCGTAGTCATATTACGGTAAAAACTGACAGGCATTGAAATCAGTTGCGGTTCCTTTGCAATCTTCAAATGACAGGCATGAAGCCTAGCGATTGGGCAGGATTTGTTTTACCTAAGCGTGCCTTCGTATTTGTCATCACATATTTCAGAGATGTAGACAGAAGAAGTGATCGTAACCCCTGTATACCAGGATGGCTGAAGGCGGGGTATAGAGGTGTGTTTGCCTCCTGTAACAGCGCGGATCTAGTGCCGTCGTTATAATGCCATCTCACTGAAACACCACGCCGAATGAACCTAGCACATAATTCCACCCGGTCACATTATACTGACAACGGGTGAACCACCCAGAACAGCAATCCGCCCGGTCACATTATACTGACAACGGGTGAACCACCCAGAACAGCAATCCGCCCGGTCACATTATACTGACTACGGGTGAACCACCCTGAAAAGCAATCCGCCCAATCATAATATACTGACAACGGGTGAACCACCATGAACAGCAAGCCGCTCGGTCACATTATACTGACAACGGAAACTCCTCTCAACATAACATTACGCTCAGTAACATTAATACAGATAACGGGTGAACCACCCAACACAACATCCCGTCCGGTCACAGTATACTGATAACGGGTGAACCGGTTGTTACAATTTCCTTAATTGCTAACAGTGTATTTTTCTTCTCACCTGGACGAACGTTCATCATTTCAGCTAAAAACGATGTATTGCCACAAACACACTAGTAGAGTTAAATATGTAGGGGCTTTATTTTTGTCGTTTTTGCGTCCCTACATTAACAACACGAAATCAAAATCCTCTTATTCTGCAAGTCTTTCCCTTGTTAATCGTCTCTTACGATACATACAATAGAAAACACCAGGTTTATTCTTTTCCAAATTCCCGACCTACAGTGTGAAGTTAACTGTTGATATTTATTACCGTATTGTGTCGCTTTCTCAAGGGAGGAATCGCTTTGTAGTCGTCGTCAGCTGCGTCGTCCGAACAAAGGTTTCCATGCAATAACTTGAGTTCCCTTGGACCTAGCAAGCTCCAACTTCATACAGTGCTTTCTTTCTAAAACTTCTTCATTGGGATTGCTCTTTGGGTCTGAATGTCAAAGGTTAAGGCCACTGTAACTATAAAAGCCGACGCAGAACAAAGGTTTCGATGCGATAACTTTAGTTCCATTGAGCCTATCAACCAAATCTTCATATAGTACTATCTTACTAAAAATCCTTAATTGGGATTGGTCTTCAGGTCTAAAAGTCTAAGGCGAAGGTCACGCTGACCTACCTCGTCTATACCTAAACTACACAAGGATCCTTATAAGCAAAGTTTTATCGCTGGCTTTGCTAATTGCTCGACCAAGCCTTTATCGAAACTTCTTACTACCATTCTTAGTAATATTAAATCAGGGCGTCAGACTTATTGTGACACTTAAGTGGAATTAATGGGATGTGGACTTTGAAAAAATCTTGATCAATCTTGAGCACCCTCTCCTAAAAATGTTTTTTTTTTATCAAAACATTTGCTTTTTTCCACCCTGTGCACTACCATACCCCATACACAATTGAAGAAACGTCTTCGATCTCTTGTTATAGAGCTTTCTTTTCCAAAAAAGGCGGACGAGTATACAAATATATTGAAGTGAGCTATCTTGGAGCATACTTTGTGAAAACACAACACCAGCTTAGATGAAATATACTGAAGAAGATATAGTACGAAAGATTGAATTCCTAGTTGAGAATATTTGTGTTGAGTTTGGAGGAATGATTTTCCAGCAAACTGTTGACATTCTAATTGGAACAAACTGTGCCCCACTCTTAGCTGACCTGTTTTTGTTTTCATACTAAGCTGAATTTGTGGAAGAGCTAATTAGGACAGGTAACAAAAGCCTTGCCAAATCTCAGATACATCGACGATGCGTTGTCAATGAACACCAACATGTTTGCTGACCTCGTCAATCGTATATACTCTTTTGAACTTGAAATAAAGGACACAACATATTCTTCTACATCAGCTGCTTGCCTCGATCTCTACTTAAACTACGACCATCATGGACAACTTACTTCTAAGCTATATGATGAACGTGACGATTTTAATTTTCCGATCGTGAACTTTCCATTTCTTGATGGTAACATCACTGATTCTCCAACCTATGATGTTTACATGCCGCAGTTGATTCGTTATTCTAGGGCTTGCTAAAATATCGTGATATTTTTTTATCGATGTCGACTGTTGACAAACAAACTATCAACACATGGGTTCGAGAGATATGTAGGTTGATCAGAACTATTGGCAAGTTTAAAAGTCGCCACTTTTGTCTCATTGAGAATATTCTGTATCTTTGTGTGATAAGAAGATGGACGTTTTTTAGTATGCTCATTAGTGTACTTACTTGCTTTGATGTACGATGATGACTCGGTTCTCATTTCGAGGACTGATGTTTACTTGGATGTGACCAAGATTTACATGGATGGTGTTAACGATGAAGTAGACGACGCTTACTCTTCCAGAACACCTGGTCTTTTTCTCTAGTACTTTTACAAGGGTCTCCATTTGTCGTATTTTGCGCCTAGTTTAATCGGTTTTGAGTTCGGATTATGGTTTCGCTTGCTCTTCGGTATTCTCTTTTTTTTTACTATACGAGCCTACGCTGAACAAATAGTTCACTTAGACCTTGCAAGCTCAAATTACATACAGTACTTCTCTATAATAGTCGATGCTTGGGATTACTCGTCAGGGTTTCACGAGATAACTCGAATACTAAATTACCCTTGGGCCTGTATGATTCTTGTTTGTTTTGAAAAAGAAATATTTCTTAACTTAAAAGTGTATTTGTATCGTTATAATTTTCTGCTGTTGGCTACACAGACAACACATCAACTTGGTAGTAATTCTTTTGTTCACTTCAGCAGCATCGTGGTAGAATTTTTGACACAATTTCATGTTATTTCTCTTGTTTTTATAGGGGACAACGCCATCGTATGTTTCTACAAAAGGAAAGAAGTCTTCGGAACGACTTCTTGAGGCCATCTTTACAGGGGTGTTAGCTGGGTGTCTGTTTCTGACGATTGTGGTGACAGCGACGATACAGTTTAAAATGAGGCTGACACAAAGGAAGAATGTTTTAAATGCGAAAATGGAAAATAAAGTTACTCTGACTTCACGGCGAATGGACATGCAAGTGTTCTGACACACAGAGACGTCTAATGGATAACTGCAAAGAGAACAAAAAAAGACGGTAGACGTTTCATAGGAACATTAACTGTACAAATGCTATCATATGTTTCTGAACTGTTATTGTATAGCTGGAGATATTTGTTTTCATTTCATTATTGTTACACTATATTTATTCTTACTTTTCAATTTTATAGATTAAAGAACCTGGTATTTATATATGAATTCAAACCCAAAGTGATGTAGAAAACGGTTACTTATCTGTGTATATTTGTTACATTGTGCTTTATTTTGCGACGAAACAAAAGGCCCATCGGGCTAATAGTTTAACTGCTTTTTGTTTGAACAAGACGGTCTTCTTACTTGAAACTATTATAGTAATCTAGTTTTTAGTTTAGTATGTTTTACGTGCACTTAACTGTACGTAAGTTGATATGTTTAGATAATTTGGTGCCAAAATATGCATATTTTTATATATTACTTATGCCACAAATAATACTCATTAAAATATGTACATCAGCATGCTGAATCCATTGTTCTGTAACATATATTGGGGCCCGGGATGATTTTTTTGAAAGAAGTTTTGGCAATATGAATGTGTGTTATAGATCAATAACAATATTTGCTAAAATATGCATTATCTATATACATTAGTTATGTTTTAGTTATTTCAAAGTTCTCTGATTAGCAAATTAATTAGCGACAAAAATGAAATCGATGACGTCACGATATGGATTGATGGTGTTAAAGTCTTATAAATAGCAACATTTGCCCCCTCAATACACTGCAATGGAAGGATGCAGATAAGGATTTACCTTTGTGATTTTAAAAGTGAACATTATTTCTCTTAGGTTTTATTTGACATATTTGAAGTAACGACATGAATGTCTTGTTGTTTATACAATACTCATGTGTAAATTAAAGTGTTCAATCTGTCTTAATTGACAAGGGTTACTGTATTATTTTAAACGTGTTTGTTGAAAATGTTTGCCTTGATATCAGCAACATACAAGAAAACGGGTCTCTCAAGGCAGTAAAACCATGCCAGATACATAGTATGTAGGTGTCGGTTAAGTCGGATGTTGTTATAAAGTAGGACGTGATAGGGACAGGTTGGGTTATATCATTAGTTAATAAGCTTTGTCTTTCAAAATGATGTTATGTTTACATAATTATATATTTAGTTAAAGCTAAAGGGTTATCGTGCGAAATAAGATTTGTATATAAGATTACTATTCGTTTACTATCAACATGCTGATCTAATTAAGTGAAAACGTCAATTGTAATTTTATTCTTTCTTCATTTATGGATAGATAAATTCTATGGTAAGGAAGTTTGGCAGCATGTTCACAACAGAAATTTTATGAATTTAAGACTTTGCACGATTTTTCCTTTAAACAAGCTGATAATTTACCATATACTATCCAAATGTGGTCAGAAAAGTCTTGGATAGAGGTGATTCAGTATGAATGGCGGGACTGACCTCCAGTGGCCTTAGGATGGAACACAACATAGGGAAATGAAGTACATTCTTTAAAATCCTTTTTGTTTTGTCGGATTCTGTTCCAACTTGTCTGAAGCATCCTTAGGTGAATGAGGGAAATAGGAATTAATATTTAAATACTTTTCCTTCAGGTAAGATGACCCAGTTTCAGCGAAACCAAACCAAGTGAACGATGTGGGCCTTATTGCCTTTGTATTTATTTTTCATGAACAAAAACAGAAGAACAAAATTAAACTGATCATTTCAGTGTATTTATTCAATATGGTTATTCATTAAACATGTATGGCTATTTCTCACAAGCTTGATTGACAGTTCACGAGGTTTTTAAGTAATTCGATAACCAAAATATCATTGTACATAAATACGTTATATTTATATTGCATTGCAATTTGTAAAATATCACATTTTTAACGAGTATATAAAGTATTTATCGCAGATTATCTCATGATTTAGTTAAACCAGAATAAAATCAGAGGCTTCATTACCAGAGAATAAAACTTGAATGAGACTTAGAATTGACTACATTTCTTACACATTAATTAAAAGACTTTATACACACCTAGATAATTTTGCTGCTCTGATCGTGAGAACTACACGTTGCCAGTGTCACCCGGGTACATTTAACCGTGTATCACGTTAAAAAATTGACAGAGATCTATATACTGCTCAGTGTTTTGCAATGGTAACGATTAAACCGTGGACTTTCCGTCTGCGTCCTTTGTTAAGAGCATGAGCACAAATCCTGATGATTTTCTGTACATTGTCTCACCCAGGTGCCCGTGTACTCTAGAACCTATCTGACAGTCTGTGTATTTGAGTAAAACCACAAACAAACAGACGTGTTTTATTATTTAGTCATCTGACAGACTAAAATCCGAAAGAACAGCAGCAGTATAACACACACACGCTATCCATATCCGACAGTTTTGCATTTTAGCAAGTACTGTATGGAGGTTAGGCTTTGCATTATGAAATGAATTCCTTATTTGTTGATCATGTTGATAAATAATATGCGTCTAATAAGTAGAATAAGCGGTTTAGATGATGACAATATCCATGCGTTCGATTATGCATACGCTAACTATACCCTTGTACGCAGTACGCAATATATATTGACACTGTGAAATAGTCTCGAATCAGGAAGTTTTTCAAGAAGTTATTCACCCCTTGTTACGAATATTTTCATCTAGTAAAACATTATATATCATACAAGGCCATAGCACATTGAGTGTCGCAAATGTTATAAGCCAAATAATCGGAACCACTGAAGTTGAACGTCACAAGATTTGAATTTAGTGGTCATGATATGATATCGAGTTCATTTTTAAGTGACATAAAATAGTAGACCAGCTTATCTATAAGTGTAAAAGAAAAATTCGCAATTTTTTTTCAAAGTATCATTGCCGATTTAATGTAACACTGCCCCAAATTCAAAAGAAGAGTTTCTAACGAAAACGTAAAGGCAATCTGATTAAAATCATATCTTGATCTCCGCGCCGTTCCGTAAACTTCTCTCTGCTGCGTTAAGATCTGAGATAATCCCATAGGGGGTCATGTCCCGATGACCTTTCGCATTAGCCAATCAAATTACTACTGGCAGAATTTTGACAGTGAAATTTTGAGGCGACAAAGCTTGCATAAACACATTTGTCTGTTTAGTCATTTCGTCACCAAAAAGTTCATGTGGAATAATGTGACGAAATGGCTTGCTGCAAGATGACAGGTCGTTGGAAAATTATTTTATTGTTAAGAGGTCACGTCCAGATGACCTTTGTCGCCTCGACAAAGGTCATCTGGACGTGACCTCTTATTGAATGTTGTCAGATCCTTGTAAAACGGATTGAGAACAAGGATCTGTATTTTAATCAGATTGACGTAAAGGTTTTACCTATATACGGTTACCGGTCCATTACAGGGTGTTAAATCTAATCAGAGACGTATACGTCTCTGTTCTAATGTGTAAACAATGTGGATAACCTTTATCAACTCAGTAAGAGTTCCCTCCCTTGATTCATAAAATATGTCATGCGTAGTCGTTGGCTTAGTCAGAAATATTCTTGGCATTGTTGTACATTGTATACCCACACCTGAATACACAGATCAAAAACAAGTAATTATGGCGTCACGTTAACAGTATATATATTTAGATCAAAGTTTGTCTTACTTCATTAGCTATAATTATAGACACATATAAGCGTCACAGTCCCATACACGTGACAGGAAACATGAAAACGTATAAACAAGCACACACACGGAAATCCCAAGCGTATGTTTCATTGTTTCACACTCAATGTCAATACTGACAAAATTGCACGGATAAGTAATTCGTTAGAGTAAAAAAGGCTAAAAATGGTTCTTACATCTGATGCACGCGATGCCATATCAGAATCGTCTTCTCTGTAAGCATCATGTTGTAGTTATCATCAGATTGGCATATTGAGAGAAGAACCTATAGCTGCTTGTAGAGTTCGGCGTTGGTCATTGTCAACATTAAACACAATTTATGACATGTCTTGTCTTATATCCAGACTGAAACATATATCAACATACATTGGTGTATTGTAGTTCGAGTAAGAGACGAATGGTGTATTACATGTATGTCGCCCTTGTTTTGACACATACACCCACCTACAGCCGATGCTTCTTGTTCAAAGGAGAACTCACTTTCTATCAATTAGTAGTGTAGTCAAAAGGTGACAGTTCATCCCGTGTCACCTGCCAGCATGACCACGTTCCCTTTACCGCCGATCTGCGCTGCAGAAGTTACAACTGTGATTGGACAACAGTTGCAGGTACATTCAAAGCACTTACAATCATGACATAGGTTTTTCGTCTGAAACGTAGAGTAACATCTTCCCAGCATTTCGTACAATAATGTCATTTGTAATTTATTTTGCAGTTTTTTGGTTATCCCAACATGTAGTTTCAACATCCGTCGGTATAGGCTGAAACACAGAGACATTACAGGACTCCAAAACAGTGTCTGGTATATCCCCAAAAGGATCAGTACTATGGCAGACAATCCTGACAGAATTAACATAAGTAAAACGCGCACGAGCTTGACACACTGACAAATATCCAGGTAACCCCTCAGTGTGTTCGAGGAAAACTTGATATTGTCAATTAATTCCAAGAACACAATACTGATCCTTGAAACCGACGACATTTCGTTGCCAATTTTGATGACGCTTTCAAAATTTCCAAGTTCTCCTTTAACTTTTTTCAAAAACAGAAACACCAGACATGGTTCGAACAATACGATTAGGAGGAGTGTGATTATATTGGCCACCATGGTAATGACGAGGATCGGTACTATCAGAAAAACTGTACAAACATCTAACAACAGCACTGGTCTGCTAGACGCCTTCATCATCATCATCAGTGATATCACTTAGGTTTACAGTGTAGAGTTCCTGTCGTGTCAAATCCAAAATTCTAGTCTCTAATATAAAAATGACCAGATAGCAAGTTATTACACTGGCATTATATTTATCCTCTGGATCAAAGCCAGTGTCTTATATGTGTCTATTTGGTGTTACCTTTTATTATACGTTACGTTTTGTTATAGAATACCGGGTATACAATGCACATGTATACAAATGTGTTGAATAAAAGCCAAACTGATCGTCATATTGAGTGTACTTTTGGAAATAATGTATACATACATACATTGTACACGTAAATAAAATCACAAGATGACAAAAGAAATGCATTTACTTGAAAAAAAGTTCATTCATTAATAGCTAAACGAACGATACACTTCTTTTATGCTATCAAACAGAACAGAAATATTTCTTACGGTCAGAATTAAACAAGGGAAAAGCCCCCCCCCCCCCCCCCAAAAAAAAAATTAATTTAGCTATTTCTTTACAGTTACTTACATAACAAATAAAAGAAATGTAGCTACCCCGTATTTCCTAGTATTATCAACACTACTCACGATTCCTCACTGATGGGAATAGAAGTGACCAGTGTTATATCCCGCGAAATGTTCCGATAAAATTATGTACACTGTAGTTCAAATCCGTATAAGGTAGAGTAATGGTGCTCTGACCCGATAGCACAGTTACAGCTGATAAATATACTTTTCAGCATTTGACTATTCTTGTAGAATTCTCCAGAATGTTCTTGATACAACATGAAAAATATGCATTGATGATCTGTCCATGGGTAAACACGGGTAATATTCATTTCAGAGTATATAACACTTGTTTAAACAAGTTATTTACTACAAAGTAACCGATTCATATGATTAAACTAGTCGATAAGAAGGGGCTATACTTCATGTCCTCATTATTAGCGTTAAGGTGATGATAATGATTGAGGATCCGATTGTATGAGTGACTGTTCCATCTGTGGATTTGTCTAGTTCAATATAGCTTAAATTCGCTTCTTCACGTCAACAAAGGCGATCTTGACTTTAAATCACATTTATCTCATGGATGGTTCTGTCATTCCCTATTGAAATTTTACTTATTTCCAATCAGATGTAAGTGGTTCTATACTGGTCAAAAGGTGAAAGTTCATCCAGTGTCACGTGCTAAAGCCATCACGTTCTCCCTACCACCGATCTGCGCAGCGGGTGTCACGATAGTAATTGGACAAAAATTGCAGGTACATTTAAGGTTCGTGCAGTCATGGCATTGTGTTGTAGACTGGAACAGGCTGTAACAATTTCCCAACATTTCGTACAGCAATGTCATCTGTAGTTTACTTTTCACGCTTTTGATTATACCTAGACCTAGATTAAGGTTGAATAGTCGCCGGAAGAGGCTAAAACACGCTGACAATATCGGACTCCAAAAAAAGGTCTGTAACACACCACCATTGAACAGTACTCCGACACACAAACACACCAACATAAAAACAAAGACAGCACGTACAGGCGTGGCACACGGAAGGTTCCTCAGGTATCTTCTCATCATTTCAAAGGAAATATTGATGTTATCTGCTATTTCCAAGGAAAGTATGCTTATATTTGAAAGCGAAGAAATTTCATTGCCAATATTGACGATATTTTCAAAAATTCCAAGTCCTCGTTTCACCTTCTTCAAAAATAAGAACACCAGACAGGGGTCGAACAACAGTGTGAGAAGAAGTGTGACAGCAGAGGTCACGCTGACCACAACGAGAACTGAAACGACCACGGACACTTGCAATACACAAAACAGTAACAGTAATTTGTTACAGGTCTCCATTACCGATAAATGTTTTATCTGATCTGTGTATTTCTCTGAGAGATTTTGATCATGACGACGTTCTGTAGGTATTACACTGTCACTATATTAAGCATTGAACCAATGCCAATATTACCAAGTGTTGTTACCTTATTCCGGTATTTATACATTTAATTATGGCTACTTAATCTTTACGTTCATTAACAAAGCTCTAAGTATATGGTTAACAATTTTGGGAACACCTTACCTGCGTATGAATATATTGTGTATGTAAACAGTACATTCGTTACATTTGGTAAAGCGTATGTCCTGATATGAACGTTTGTTTTAAACCATTGGCGAGTTTACATATATGAATGCTAATATTTTGCTATAATAAAACGTTGGTGTAATTGAGTTATTGCTACTTATGCTAGGGGCATGTCGGTAGCGTATTGTTGTGCTCATTTTCATCAGAACCGGCTGATTGTTTTACACAATTTACAGAAAACGACTGAAGTTAATGGTCCGAGATAAATTGTTTATAGAGTAATAGACATTATGATACAGATATGGTGAATTATATGATTGGTTAACCCCTGTATATAGCACGCAAGGGGATATTTGTTGGATAGTTTATGCAAAGGACTCCACATTTCTTTGAGAGTTTAAGATATCTATAAACACAATTTCTTAAAATTATTGTATATATTAAGGGCAGATAAAAATAAAAGAAATAATTGCTGAGATATTAATAAGAAAACAATAGAACAAGATGATTGTGACCAACTCATCAATTATGTGCTACTTTTTCGGCCATTTTTGTTATTTGCAGTGTAACACTAACTATCAGAATCACACCACCCACCTCCCCATCTCAGAATGCTCTCAAAACTTCACTTCATGTCAAATCATGAGATCAACCACCCCTCTAAAGTATATATTTACTGAAAAATGAAATATATCGGCGACAGACAACAGAAGCCCAAATTGACACCCCCTCCTTTGATTGTGATCCTTGCTGGTGTCCCCTATAGGGAACTGTGTATATTGGTAAGAATGTTACGGGTACATGTAAGATAACGTAACACACACATGTGCTGCACCTTTTAAAAATGACGTAACACACAAACATGCTGCACCTTTTAAATGCAGTAATAGATATTGTATGCCGACAAAATGAAATAAACTACATCATACAGCTGTTTAGTCCTCTTGTAATATTGATGTTCCCTTAGATGATCCATTTGAGAATCCGTATCTTAAGTATAAGTGTTTAAAGATTCGTCCCTGATTGTTCCCTCGATGGAGATAACTGCTTTATTGTTAGATTTTTTTAAGCTCATGATAATTATAGTACCGATTCCTTAAAGGCCCAGTATATGTAAACTTTCGTGGTTATGAAAAATTCTGAAAAAAAATCCAGTTGACCACAACCATGCAAAAAATAAGCCTAACACGAACTAAACCTGAGCGATAACTAACAAGAAACTCTTAACAGAAAAATCTAAAGAATTGAAAATAATTCAGGTGGGGTCCACTTCAACAACAAGCCGAAGTTAGACGACAGTTCAAAATGGACGCGTGTTTACAAATACCGAGTTTCAACTGCTGCTGTACCGGTAACCGCGGGAAAAGTTCATATTGAATATTGCTGATATCAGTTAATCTTAACTAAATCTATAAATATGATAAGTTATTAAGCTTGATTCTTGCTTCAAGTTTTGCCGAAAGTTACGTATACTGGGCCTTTAATGTTCGTGCAATCCAGTGTAAATGGTTAGAATCTGTCATCAGTATCTGTGTCGTAAATCTCTCATTCTAATGTTTTATGTGGAGTGTAATTAAAATTGTTATCCTGTATTGGGTACTAAATTGTTTACATATAGTCAAATTAGTGTCTTGCGCTCATCTGTATATATGTTCTATTCTATACATAACCAAGGTGAATGAAGTAATGATATGGTCTTATAATTGCTCCCATACTTGTATGTGTTGTGAGAGTTAAAGAATAACCATCATTTCGTCACGTGATCAACGTTTTATATAACCGATATGATTCATACAACTTTTCAACCAGACAAGGAGAAAGTTGACTAACATCATAAAACAGATTTATATGAATCTAACAAACAACAATGCTTGGTTTGGTCCAATAGCACGCTTTGCTATTGTCAACAATCAAACATGAAGCCATGCGGGGCTTTATTTTGTTTGTCAAAATGACCTCGCGGTATTTTTTATCCGTGTGTGGGAGGAAACCGGAATATAAATATAACTATGAAATATCCACGCGATGGGCAAGTGCTCCAAACATTTTCAAGTCCGACCAGGGAATGGGACACAGGTTGCCTTAATGAAACGTTGTCATCTACGCCAGCCGAGTAACCTTCCGGTCATAACACCATTAGTGAAAAATTCATTGTTTAAAAATAATTAAAAAATGTCTGTCGTAAGAGTAACGGTAGGTCTTCAAAAGCAGCATTTAAATAGGCTTGTTGCAAGGTAACCGTACTGGTTTCCAAATATTGACATGAATCGTGATTTGATCTACTGCGACGTCAGTCCTTTTATCGTCATTGCATTTGGACCAATCTTATTATGCAAACAGCCACCGCTACGTTTACTTTGGGACAATGGTGTCGACCGTATTTAATTAAAATCAAAATCTAAACCTGTTTCTGGCGTATTGTGGTATATCACACTCAATGTGATTATCTGTAGGATTTATGTAATCGTCAAGGACGCATTCATGAAACCATTTGTATTTTCAGGAATAGATTTATGAGCTCAAACCAGTTAATTGTTACTCGGCTGAGTTATGTTTCATTGTAAAATGTGTAAGAAACATAAACGGTATTTGGCTTGTTGTCCAACAAATTATAACTGAATTAATTATAACTAAATGAAAATTATAACGGGAGCAGGAATTTGAAATCGATCATGAAACGCAGCTTGAGCTTGAACAATTTGTCGTGATTAAGGGCCATGCTTCTTGTTGGTCCCCGAAGATGTCAGTGTTGTATGACTGGTATTGTCAGTTTAACGGTTAGGTCCCCCTCAAACCGAATGTAGATTCCCATAGTTGTGCTTTGTATAGTTTTCCGACTAATTCGAAAAACAAAATTGCCAACGGTAGGCCTTGTGGATCTTGAAAGAAATAGTTTGCTATTGTTAATCCTTGACAAGTACTGGATATATCATTTTCAAAGTCCATATGTAGGCCACTGGGTCCCTAGCTGCGCGTTGTCTACGTTCTTTTTCATATATGAATGTATATTTTTCAAGAAAATATGGCCGACGGGAGGCCCTTTGAATTTTGATAGTAATAGTTTGTTATTGATATTACCGAGAAGAAATGGATGGTTCATTTTCATATGTAATATGAAGGTTCACTATTTCTTGACAGATACTGATAGACAGGCACTGATTTTGACATAAACGTTTGTTATGATTATTTCCTGAGAAAAACAAGATTCATCTTAAATTTCATATGTAATTTAGTTCATTTTGATCTTAATTGTGTTCTATACATTTAGCGACTGCTCTGAAAAACAAAATTGCTGAAATTAAGAGAACGGAAAAGATATGATCCCATTTAGTCGTCTGTAACGATTGTGTAATGGGGGCAGCAGGTACAATTGATATTCCCTACCTGCAGGGCAGAAGCAAAAATGTCTTTGCTGTCTAGTTCATAATAATTTGCTATATTTCTTATAGTTAACATCAAATTGTCATTACAATTATAATAATAGTCGTTGTATTAACCATGTTGTATAGAGTAGCTTAATAAGTTTGTCATGTCGCTACCTTTTTGGCGAATTATATTGAATTGTTGATCAAGTTTGATAAAATTCATATTTCATTGTAAGATTGATCACATAACGTCTGTTTTTGATAAAATAAGCAAAAACTTTAAAATGTATTTCACACATAGACAGACGAACTTAGGATTTAATAGGATAAATTTTGGACGCAGGCTGGTAGCCTCTATGTCCATATCAATAAATTACAAAAATATATTAAATTATATCATTCCGGTGCAATGTGCAAATAGCATTTGAAGGATTATTGTTCTTTATATGAAAATCGAGTATTTTTCCAATGTTTAACAGGATTTCAAAATGATAAACAGACAATGATGTGACAACGGACCAGTTATGTGATGAAATGTGAATAAGTATTAGTCTACCCGTACCTACCGCCGACGTGCTAAGGTCGCGTGGGAGTGTCGCCTTGAAGAGCCAGATACTCCACTTGCCCTTCAAAATACGGCAATTGTTAACTCTGAAATGTAGTAAATAACACGTTTCAAATATTGGTATAATAAATGCTTCTCTGAAATTACTTTTTGGTATTACCTTTGGATCGAAAAAATATTTGAGCTGAAGGAGTTTTTTCAATTATCATTTTAATTGTTCAACAATGCAAATTGGGTTAAAATTGGAATCGTAATTAGCGTTCTATGCTTTATGTCGAAATTTGGTGTCGAGTTCCCCTCTTTGACGGCTGTAAATGTTGTATTTTGACAACAATACGTCCTTTTTACAAATAATTTGTTTTGATTTTGAGTAAAATATCAAATGTTTATACCTTTTCACAAACATATTTTTAATGATGCAAGGGTGAATCTTTTCTTAGTTCAAAATTGTTTTTCATTGTTAACGTGGAGTGGGTAATACAATACAATTTCATGATTTTAGCAACGTATTTTAGTAGCGTACTTAATCAATATATGTGAAGCTCACAAATATTTAGATGGTACACACCTTAATAATGTTTAAAAGAATCTGATGTTTTCATTCATTATCAGTTAATTATTTAAAGGACATATTTTTATTTATCAAAATAATGATACAAATGCGGGAACTTTCATTCTAAAATGAACTTAACCTATTTGACACATACTTGTGGAGTATTTTGTAGCCCTCTTGTTAATCACTTAAGAACAGGTTGAGTTATATTTGTATCTAATTTGTTTGATGTGACCAAAATTTACATGGGTGTCGTCAATGAAGGAGAAGACGCTTACTTTTCCAGAACACTTGGTCTTATTAAACTTTTACGATGTAAAGCTTTCCTTTGTTCATATTTTGCCCCTAATTTAATAGATTTTGTTCGGGTAATGGTTAAGTTGACGGTCCGGTATTCTCTGATTAAAAAATAATAATATACGTTTAATTTAATAGATTGCATTGTGCTAACTGTCGCGTGCCTACACCATACTGTTAAGAATGTTGATGTGTTGGTTTCGTTGTGTAAATGGCGATAAAATATTTTAAAAGGAAACGTTTAAAAAAAGAAAGAATATCCGAACTAGAATGGACCAGTATTGTGAAACGAAAATTACTTTAAGTTAAACTACATAACATGAGACCTTTCTACCAAGTAATGTATAAACAATGGTTGAACTTCTTGTAATTTTAGAGTAATACTAGAGTATCTACAAATATATGTTAAAATATTAAAAACAATCACTGTCTTTAACTTTATTCCAACTGATCATGTTTCAATGAGAACACAAAAAGTCGGAGGTGACTTTGTTGACTCTAAAACATTTTTTTAAATTAAGATCCAAACTCGAAATACAGACGATTCGGTGTGTTCACTTGGAGGTCAGGTGTTCCATCCTTTAACGTTGTTTTAATAAGATGGTGATAAAATCAAAATATACATACCCGTTCATGTTTTATACACACTACACTTTACTTATAGAATACAGTGACATTGTTGACAAAGCTCTCTTCCTTTTCAGGTAAGTACTCGGTATCCGATTTCGTGTTCTATTCACGATAGACCTAATGATTATGAAAGTCGAACATATATTTTTGAATGAAGTTTTAAACTTTATTGCATTCCTGGCCAGTATGTTTCACATACATGGTAGTTATGCTCCAATAAAGAAGACGGGTGTGAAATACACTTGATAAAGACATGGCAGGTATGGCTGTCTGTATACATAGAAACACACGGTATTGATGAGCGAGGCATAGCGAATCAAATCGGAACACATTAGACACACAACGATAAAGTAAACCAAAGAAACGATCCATAACAAATATGACTCAAATAATCATTATATATTGTAGACATGTGCTTCCTTTAATACGTTCCATTGAAATTTGAGTTGGAATGTGTCCGCCATAGTACAAAACAGATTTAAATAACATAAATAAAACAGAGAGCCCTCTCTATTAAGACCACCTTAGGGACCGCAACAAAGTGGTGTTAATAGCGGGGTGGTCTGAATCTAGGATGTACATTCAATATATTAGCTGCATTAAATGCCGTTTTAATTTAGCCTCGGACACATGCGTTCGACAGACTGATCTAATGTCGAGAGAAAAGTCCAATCCTTAATACTCTTTGAGTAAGATGTTTTCATATTTTATTATTAATTCATAGATGCGATATTTAACGTTGTGCAGTCAGAATAAAACAAATAATTTAGCAATTAACAAAAGTAATTGCAACAAGGATTACTCATCGAAGGGGATTGGCAGCACATGCTAGCGGTAAGAGAAGTAATTATAAATAGAAACGAGTCGTTATATAATTATCAAGTTTGTATCATGGACTAAGACCACAATTAATTTTATTAAATGTTTCATTGTAACATTTAATTTCGTAACAAATTCCCAATATTTCGTTGACAAATTTCTTTCTTACCTGGCCAAGAGCAACATCTTGGGATTAAAATATCAAAATTTCAACATAGCATGTAGGCTAATTTCTTACACGTGTCATGTCAAATATAAACTTCCAGGTCATGCGGTAGGGGTAACAACAGGACTTGTCAAACAGCACCCTACGCCAAAATGACACAAATTCCAAGTTCTAAGAGGCATAGTATAGTTTTTACTAAAACACCTAGATTTCTAAGGGATTTCGTTTGCGGGTACATGCTGACTTGGGTCTTGATATATTTCCTGCAAAGACGGGTCACAACCTGTATAACCTATATAACGAAATAGAGCAACGGTGTAAAAGTAAATAGAAAATATATACAATATTTCATAAAGCTTCCTACATGTATCTAGCAGATATATAAGCTATTCTTAGCGCTTAACGGCGCACATATATATCAATATATAAATCAATACAATCAACATACCATTCTGAGGTCTGGCTATTATCTCCCTGTGTGTATGCCTTTTGTGCTGGAGGTGCATTGTATTCTGTTTGGTAGTGGGACCGTGCTTCTAACGGCATCTTTTAAAGTGCCACCTTACTTGAATGTTTCAACAACTCCACCTGGGTTGTTAGAGTTGTGTGGGCAGGATACACATACTTTCTCTGAATGTTATACATTTACATGTTATATATATATATGAGTGCATTTACTTATAATTATTAAGAAAAACCAAATATCTTATCATATTTGAACATAATCGATTTAAAACAGGTACTGATAATTTTCCTAACATCAAGGACCTCATTAGAAATAAGACTTTGAACTTTCGTGAGCTTAGCTTCATGTCACATACAATTCATAATCATTGCATTATTTTACAAACTGTTCCTAGATATATTTATTTCATTTTAACAAATCGTTGTATATTTCTATCATGTTAATACAGGCCCATTGTGCCTCTTGTTGAATATGCTCTTTAGTGTGCTTACTTGTTGTGATCGCGAATGATGACAAATTTGATGTTAACTTGGATGTGACAAAGATTTACATGACAAATGCCATTGATGAAGCAGAAGACGCTACTCTTCCGGAAGACACGGTCTTATTTTCTTTTACTTTTTAAAGGATCTCAATGTTAAGCATTCCCTTTTTTATGTATATATTTTACCCCTAGTGTAATAGATTTTGAATTCGGATTATTGATTTGTTGACGCTTCGACCGTCTTGGATTTTTTTATATATACATTGCATGACCTTATGATATGTAATGTATAACTATAAAATAAAAAAATGAGTATTATCAGATTCTAAACGTAGTACACCAGTTAACGAGAAAATATTAAGCATATATTTGAAAGGGATCGAGTGTGTCTTCGTTTCTAGGCCCATTCTATTGAAATATTTACAAAGGTAAATAACGCTGGTATCACATCGTTAATTGGAAGTAATGAAGTGTTCTATTTATGGATATGTAAATAGGTCGCCTATCAAGATAAGAACTGACATGGTCATTCGTCTTCTGTGCTACGCATTGTTAGCTTTAAAAACTTCTTGACAGAACAAACACAAACCTTTGATATGCGGACAAATGATCGAAAAATAACAATTCGACGAAGAGAAAATACGTATAAAGGATATGGATAAAAATTCTGTGTACAAATCAATCATCATTCTTGTCAGGTTTTTTATTGAAAATAAAATGACTCGACTTTAGTTAATATATCCACTACACTACTCAATATGTTTTTGGTTAAACCAGAACAAAGTGGTCGCCGCTCTTAATAAAAGACCTACTTTACATCTCGAAATAAGTAAACTATCATGTTCAAACGATGACTTATGAAGTGGAATTTAAATAAAATGTTAATGTAAGGCCATCGGTCTCATAGTTAAAAGATTCAAACCCACACGAAAACATTTAAACATGAACACACATGCATACCTAAAACAGACACACATTCACGTGCATCTATCTTTGATATTAGTTCTGAAACATGCGTATATATATTGATTTTATACATATTCCCTACTATTAATCAATCTCTTTTAAATCGCACAATATTACTGTGTAGTGTCACATTTATGGGCATTTTTTTTGTTTGTTTTGTAATCTGAAGATATTAAGATGATAATTTGCTTAGATGTAACACCTGTTTGATAAATCTGAAATTATCGATGTTATGTATTTTATAGTGCATTATTTAGTATTACAGAGAAAGCCAGGTAGCATTGTGGCCATACGCATCTAGCTATGTTTCTTTACGATTTGGGTTTAAGCTATCGACCAATTGTGCGTATTTTAACTGCCCTTTTCCTGACAACAATGCAAATGTGATTTTTGTTTTAAAATGGAGTCAGGAAATAATAAATTGCAGTTTATTAAGAACGATATGAAATCTAGATTGAAATTTGATACAGACACGACAAAATCGTTATGAAATCACAGAGGTTAGTGTCAAGTTTATTTTCCTGATAAGTAAAAAACATATATACAATACTAAATTTGTGTTCAGTGACACTGGACAGCCTGATAGACTTCTTACGGCGTTGGTGATATCCTATCGTCCATTAGTGTGAACTGATAGAAATCGGTTTTTTTACCAAGTTGGAAATGTACACAAAGTGTGCTATTTATTCATGTCCACTGTTCATACACAGCTAGGGGGCATGTCCCGATACGTCAAATCATTGAAAACATAATAACCTTCAGCCCAGTATTGAGGAATTCTAATCTACTGCAGTATATGCTTAGCTGCCGTACAAGGCTTATATGCGATACGATGTTATTATCGAACTGTTTGTATTGTATCAGATTTCTGGACCTAGTTGCTGTGATATAATTTTGCTATCATGAATCGATTAAAGTAAATAAGACTCATGTGTCTTAGAACATGTTTTGCTTTGACAAACGTTGCTTTTTAGTTTTTAGTTACAACAATTTTAATCTTTTAACTTACCATATGTTTAATAAGTAAATCGACCATGGAGTAAACAGAACCTGATATCGTTTTTTGTTATATTTTTATGTTATTATGTATAACTTTTTTTATATCGATCGAATCCAGTGCTAGTATTTGATAATGCTGTCGTTTTTACGTTTAAGACATTTACATATAATACCGGTATATAAATATAATATACAATAGAAATATATGCAAAAAATAACACAGAAACACAAATGTCAAGGAAAGTCAAAAATTGTCTTCCTTCGTCATTTGTGTTTCTGTGTTATTTATGAATATATTAAAACCAATGTATCATATACACTTGTTGTTGATACGAGAGTTAAAATGTGAATTTCCTGTCGTAATTGAACCGTGCTTATTACAACAATAGAAATATATGCTATATATACATGTATTTATAATAATAATATAAATAATAAATTGTGTTATTGTCAATGTTCTTAGCTACTTATTGTACTCAATAAAACGATCAGTGTTAACTGTCAGTGTTGTTAACTTTATATTATACACAGTAG
This sequence comes from Mimachlamys varia, assembly GCA_947623455.1. Taxonomy (NCBI): domain Eukaryota; kingdom Metazoa; phylum Mollusca; class Bivalvia; order Pectinida; family Pectinidae; genus Mimachlamys; species Mimachlamys varia. Next base: position 35,464,899 of record OX392529.1, on the reverse strand, counting down.
ACACAACAAGTTAAGAATTAGGAAAGCTACTTCCCCACTATCTACAATATCTCAATCTGTCAATGTAAAATAAAGAAGTAATAGGAATTGGGAATAATTACTAAGTTAAGGTTTGGGGTTGAGGACATGACATTGTCAAATTCAGCCTCCTATCAAAACAAAAACAAGTCAGCTAAGAGTGTGGCAAAGTTTGTCCCCATAGGAATGCCAACAGACTGCTACAAAATCTTTCATCCGAACTCAACAAAAATATTGTAGACCAGGAATTCAATCATTCTTACTATAACATACCGAAATCATAACAATATCGTTTGATATATTTGATAAGAGGATTATATTTTTTCAAGCAAAATTTTAACCCCCCCTTCCAATAATTCTGTTGTTTTTATTTCATTTTATTTCAAGTGCATCTCTTGTATCTGTGTGTTTGTGTAGTGCGATACATTCATGTTTAACAGGTAAACGACCATCTTAGGATCACTTGATAGTGTTGAAACAGTTCCTATCAACGCCTTTGAGAATGGGTCCTTTTTGTGTGTGTGGGTGAAGTAGCGGTTGGTAGTTATTATACATGTAATACCATGTGTCATTGCCAATTACCAAACTGGTTGATCTTAGATTAAACACACTGCATGACTGAAAATAACACTCTGTTTTCACCTCCTTTACAAAGCGTATTTGCTAAATTTAATGCAGATCGACTTTATGCAAATATTTAAATTCAGGCCTGCATCGTTCTGCGAATTTGCTTTTGTTATGTTGACATTTGTTTTGTAAACTCTATTAATAGAGAACCAGTGTTCAGTTTTCAAAAATACGTCCCGATTTGGCGATGCTATCTTCAAGCTATTTTCCATGTTTGTTAGAGTTTGTACATACCTGCACCATGACAACAGGTCTTACAGAACACCTACCGATTTATTTGTTTATTTGGGACGCGATGCACGTGTGATTTCCCACAGAAAGAATACTCGCTGACGATGTGATGCATTTTATATAGCACTAAGAGGCCCTATGGGCCTGTATTGTTTACCTTGTGTCAAAATCAGACTTAAATTTTAAATATATGACCCCCGTGACCTTAAAATAAGATTGATTTGAATAGCCTTTCATCCTAGCATGCTTTTGCCAAAATATCGTTACCATTGACCTTTGGGTTTATCAGGAGAAAAAATGCGTTTAAAATTTTACATATTTGACTCGAGTGACCTAAATATGGGTCAAGGTCATTCGTGTGAATAAACTTGGTAGCTCTTTATCTCAGCAAGTTACTGGTCAATCTCTCAACAAGTTACTGGTCAAGCTCTCAGCAAGTTACTAGTCAATCTCTCAGCAAGTTACTGGTCAAGCTCTCAGCAAGTAACTGGTCAATCTCTCAGCAAGTTACTGGTCAATCTCTCAGCAAGTAACTGGTCGATCCCCGAGCATGTTACTGGCCAATCTCTCAGCAAGTTACTGGTCAAACTCTCGGCAAGTTACTGGTCAAACTCTCAGCAAGTTACTGGTCAAACTCTCAGCAAGTTACTGGTCAAACTCTCAGCATGTTACTGGACAAACTCCCAGCAAGTTACTGGTCAAACACCAACAATCTTGCCTCTTATCTTTTAAACTATGCCATAAGAACTTTTTGGTAAGGTTATAGAAATATAAATGGACTTACTGCTTTTAAGTCTAGCAACCAAGGTCAGACTACTCAGATTTCAAATTTGAAATTTATATATACATCTCCTCGATCTTGTGGCTCAGTATGACAATATGTGTTTAAGGGGAACCTTACCTACCAGGTATGTTGCTATCCAATCATAATTTCGCGTTTGGAAGCCTTTCATCGGTGCTGGGCCTTTAAAAACCAGTATTTAAATCGTGTAAGCGGAGTGCCTGGAAAGTGATGAGACTCCTTACTACAGATTACTACTGTGAAATTATCGGTATGGCCTGGATATCTTCCTCGTTCGTTCAGCATTGTTAACAAAACACGACTTTTTATCGGCGGCAGTGTACCTGACTCGGGCAGCCTTGACACTCCACACAGAGGAAGCTTTCGTTCTAGTTTTACCCATTAAGATTAGGTTTCACAATATTTTATTGTTGTACTTGAGAAATCAACTGGTTGATTAACTGAGAGGTAAGCCTTTACACTGTATTTCGTGAAAAAAATCCAGTATTTTGTGGTATAAGGAAAAGTAATTGAAAAGGAAACGGAACAATTTGGTAAACCCAGTTGAACAATATTAACAACGATTTGGTACACAAATGGCACGAACAAGCCCGAGATTAGATGACATACCTCTACGTGTGATATGTACCAAACAGCGACAATATGTGCAGCGATGACATTTGATATTACATCTAAGCTTATAAAAACAAAATTCCATTGTCTTCGTAGTCGGCTGTTCTCAGATGATCAATATTTTACCAGATTTATACAAACGAAGACAGCACAGACCCGTGTGAGTGGAGGTAAACTGGTGAATGTAATTCACATACAGAAGTATCATGTTATCGATCAACTGAGGTGGTCGGCTGTTCAGTCTTTTGTAGTTCTATGTCAGTAGACTACCAATGGACTATTTAAAGAACTACCATTAAAATATCCCGGAACAAGATCTAACATGTGACTATTTTCAGCTGCTTTAAAGTCATGTACTTTGGAATCTTGGATTAACAACACGTGGGACGTTTTTACATGAACATGTACCTCGGCAAGGTGAGTAGATCTATCTTGGTTATACAACACGTGGAACGTTTTTACATGAACATGTACCTCGGCAAGGTGAGTAGGTCTATACTTATTTTGGAATCTTGGTTTAACAACACGTATGACGTTTTTACGTGAACATGTACCTTTGCAAGGTGAGTAGGTCTATACTTATTTTACATTTAAACAAATTGACCCTCCCAATCAACCAAGCTGTTTAATTACATCTTCATTAAGTCAAGGTAGCTTTTTTCTATAAGACATCGATTTAAAGAATCAAATTCCATCTGATAATGTTTTACAAAACGTAGACGACAGGTACGAGAAATATTTGCCTAGGCGAATAGGCGGTTGTTTTGAATAGAAAAACCTTTTGAATAGAGTCGTGCTTGTCTGACGGAACCAGTCAATACAACAATATGTTAGGACAAAACAGTCCACACATGTGTACAAAAGATATGTCCTACGTTGCAGAACAGAACAACGAATAGATTAAATGATTGTTACAGAACGAATTCATAGCTATAGAATGAGTGTAAGGAAACGAACAACTTCAACTTCCCCGTACACATAATGATATAATTGATGGTTTCTCTAAATACAACGGTTATATTTAGATTACGTAGGCTTTCATCCGGTCAGTCTTGAAATGGTGAAAATAAACGTGTATTTGTGAGGGTAGTTCATAATGTTACATTGTTTAATTTCAAAGGTCCACTCATGTGTACGTCTTACGTTCAAATTGAAATATGGGTAACAAATGAAAGTAACGATTTCTAATCATATCATTGCAAAGATATCACGTTTTATGCAGTTCCATATGACACAAATTTATTGCTTAATCAGTAACGTTTCAATAGCTGGACTTCTTATTTCCTTAAATGTCCCTGACAGAGTACCTACGTCATTGTCAAACTGTTTACACATAACTTGTAAACGTTCAATTCTACCATTCTACCAGAGTGTGGATTGAGGATGGGATATTTGTATTGATAAGATTATATGTGTGTTGTGTGTGTGTGTGTGTGTGGATGTTGGGGTGAGGTTGGGGATGGTGGTGGGGGATGGGGTTGGTGGTGGGGTTGGGGTTGATACGTTTAGTCAGAGGATCTAATTCATCCGTAAATTGTCAGATTTTCTGCTTGCTATTATATCTATCTCCGTTTCGCTATTATGTCGACAACACAAGCGCACAACTCGAAATTGTAAGCTTTGATATGCATAACGATAGCCAAAAGTTTTAATAAATAAAGAATGTCATATAAGCACAGGACAACATCTATTATAGAGAATTACAATATATCCATTAACACTTATTAACCTAGGCAATTCTGGTACGCCTCCTGAGTACTATGACAGTTTGTGATGATATAACCCTTCGTTTCAATGTAGAATTGGTCGTCAGCTTTGTATCGAATGCGTCTTTTTGCATGACAGGTCCTGGTTGATTTCCCCCTTTCGGTCCCATTTTGTAGAGTAAACAATGTCGATTAAGTGATATTTTTCTGCGGGACATAATCTCTATGTACTTAACAAAGCACATTATCGATTCCATTGTCACACTGTACATTGTAAACACCGAATGTGAACACATTTGTCATGTAATTATTTTGATTAAAACGACAGAGAACACATCGCACTAGTCATTGCAAAGTCACCAATAAATGTACCACAGGATTTGAGGGTAAATTGTATCCATTAAAAAAAGAAGGTTACAGACAAATACGGTGTTTCATAATAATTGAATGCTAAATCATAAAGTTCACAAAAACCACATATAAGGCTACTTTGCATATGTTGTTTTTGTGAACTTTTTATAATTTAGCATTCTATTATTATGAAACACCGTATTTGTCTGATAACTTCTTATTTTAATGACAAAAGTCACATTCCTGTCCACAAGCACCCGTGGTTGTGTTATATGATTCTAACACATGTTTCGAAATTAATATTTTACAATGAAATTGTCCATTGAATGTTAAGAGGCAAATATGATTTTTTATAGTTACAGCCGTTTAAACTTTCTTTCCGCGCTAAAATATTATGATTTGATGTCCATAGTTCACTTCAACAATATTACGATAAAAACTTACACATATCTGTTTCCAACAGAAAAAAAACCTTCCACTGTCGGAAAGGCTTCGATAAGGAAAAAGGTTTGTTATAAAGCAAATCGTTCTGTTGGTCGATTGACAGATAAAAGGATAGATGTATAGACATGTTTGGATAAGTGAAATGGGAGGGGCAAACGCTGTGTCTATTTATAGACCGCACTTTAAGTAGGGAACTGTAGTTCCGAGAATCTTTTGTGTATCAGCAGGGAAAGTTATTCACTATTCCAAGAATATACCCTTCTTTTTACATATACATACGTACTGTCCAAATAGAAACAAGGGTTGGTAATTACAATTTAAGAAGCCTTCTCTAACAAACATTTCAATAACATGTGGTTATATAGACAGACAATTACAAATAATACAAATGATGGTAGAAAGTTGACATCTAAATTATGAAATATACATTTCACTGTCAAATCCTTCGCTAGACCTAATACAAGTTTGCAAATGTCTTAATAAGTTACAAATGTTTTACAAAGCTAGGTATTCACCTCCAATAGAAGTAAACTCAATCTAATTAGCATATTTATATCATTAATATATTGGAACAGTATTGTCCGATAATGATTGATAAATTACCGGGTATACATTCAAAGAAGAAATGATACCCATTTCCCCCACGTGACCACATTTTAAACAGTTTGAATCTTACACGGAATAACACGGAATAACTCATACTTGCATTGAACTGCATCGATGCCTTAGTCTTGTATGTAATACATCTAGTTTTCTGTCGGTATCTGTGTACTAACTAGGTTTACCTGTAAGTATAATTGCGGTTTAAGTTAATTAAAAAGAAAAGAGAGATAATGATTTTACAGTATCATCGACAGCATTCCAGTGTTTTCATAGTAGGAAACAAAGAGGAAGGATTTGTTAGGGAAAGTCTGAAGTAATTCTACAGTTATGTTTGTTACTGAGAGTACAATGTATATCTATCCCTGCCTCAAACTAAGGTGGATACTAGATTTAAACGATATTTTAGAGGAAGTTTCCTCTTCATTTTGTACAATAATTAAGGTTTCCTTTTTGCTCCTTTATCAGAAAATAATTACATTACCAAGCCAAAATAACATATCGATAAACATATTGACGTGGAATGCCACAGCTAGCTGTCATGGTAACAAACCCTTACCATACAAACAAAGTATGGCTATCGATTAAAGCTGTGAGTTCGTTTACCTTGAGCTGACGAAGTCAAATTAGATCAAATGTCCCTTTGTAGTCAACACGAGACGAGGAAGATTGCTAAATACGTATAAAATGACCTTCGCACTTAATCAATATATAACTATCTAATGTCAATTTTAGATTGTTCAGTCGATTTATCACGAAATTGGAAGATATTTCGAAATGTATGCCACCAGTTAATAATTGGAGGAGGAAACTACGCATAATTTTAAATGTATGTAAAGGGTTTAATGCAATCTTTATGTAAAGAAAGATAGTCTATGCGATGTTTTTCTGTCCTAAACAGATCTTAAGAATTTCATAAACGGTATTTAGTATGATTGAAGGTGACATTGTATATTCGGATCCCAATGCTACATAGCTCATTTTTTCCATGGTATCTAATTATAAAAAAAGGCAGGTTTTAACCCATCAGCGTACAAATATCGTAGGAATATGACGAAATCAATACACGGTATTATTACAAATAGGTGGACACATTTACATAATACATGGCATTTAATATCCCCTTTAAAACCTGAACACTGTCATCAACATAGTATATTGATTAACATGTGCTTTGGTACAAATGAATGATGAGTTTCTCTCTCTAAAGACTAGAATACAGACATTTATCTTTTGATAAAATTGTATCATTTGCATATATTTCTGTTAATACTATGTTTGAAAAACGTTGATTTGATAGATAATTCAGTAGCTTTTTCTGATCTACAGATCTCAAGCGTGATAGCTCTAATAAGCCGATGACTAAGTTTGTTTTAGAAGCGCTGACGAAATGTGACGTATCAGTGAAGTAAGTACCTTTTCTATTGAATTGTTAAGATATCACGATAACAATGATTTAAGTGCTTCTTGATATTTTGGTCATAGTTTGATATTAAAAAAGAACAAGCTAGTGACAATTTTTCGTTGTCATCTATGATATATTTATATATATATACATGTAAAAAAAGGCTTCTTCAGGCGGACTGTTCCTGTATATATACTATTATAAAGGAGGGGTGGGGGGGGGGGGGTGCGGTTTAACGATTTCCTTAGCGATTTTGACAAAAGATAAAAACGATATTTAATGTTAAATCATGTTGCATAACATACACCATATCCCTTCTCTCTCAGTAGACGAGGTAACTATCAAATTGTTGCCATTCAAATATGTGGCTACGTGTGTACATAAGCATACTTTGGGATAATTATTGAGTAACTGTAGTCAAAATTATTCTGAACGACATTACTATCAGTGTATATTATCGCAATGAAATAATTGTGGTTGTTGCAATGTTTTTAAGAGATTTTCATAAAAGATGGTTTCCAGCTTTGTTAACAAATGGGAACTCATATTTTTTTTTTATTTGTTTTTTTTATTTCTAGTTAATGAAAACGACGACACAGAAAAATGTCCCCAGATCCCAATATTGTAACCATGGAAACAAAGGAAAATGGACATTCTAAGCATAAATGGAAAGCAATTATAGAAATCATTGGCATATGGTCTCTTGCAAATTATGTGTTATTGTCTCCCGATTTCTACGAGAAAACCATGTCGAAGCTGTATCTTGCCTTTTCCGTTTTCATGGTGTTTTACTCACACAAGGAATCTTTCCCGGGGACCTCGTTTGGAATCCTAGCATACTGCTGGATGGCTTTGAAGGCGATGTGTTTCATTTTTGTGTTTTCCACGACGTGGCATAATTGGCACTATACACTGATGGGTCTCGCGTTGATGGAACTTATCCAACTTACTGTTTACGAGGAAATACGTAAGAGGAGATGTTTAAGAGAAATACGTGTTGAAAATACGTCCGGGAAAGACGCAAAATATGAAACAATTCAATCTGCAATGGCCGTCAACAGTAGAATAAGAGGACTTCTCTCCAGAGTTGAAGGAAATTTCATCAAGGTCAAATTTGTTTTTGTTTGTATTGTTTTGTTATACGTCATTGCTCCATACAAATTATATTTATTGATTGCAAATATTCCATCCATTACGTTTGCTGTGATAGTAATATTTACTCATATACATTTTTTTTCGGAAAAACCATTCATCGATTTCATCCTTTATTGTTGTGTAATTCTAAAATTTATCTTTTATTTTGAAGATGTTTTTAGGTTACAATTGCAACTAGAGTACCAGCTTTTGATTATTTCATTTGTTGAATACTTTCAGATGCACGTAAGCCTGCGAGTACACGAGTGGATGTGTGATAGAGAACTAGTCAAATGTAGGATATGTTCAAAAAGTACTCAAGGAGCTCATCTGAATCGAACACAAGGACGAATACAGTCCGAGTTGTATTTCATTGAAGAAATATTTGTATTCTGCGTTCTTATTTATGTATTGCTCAATTTTGGTTTATGGGGCGTGTACACGGTGCGTGATATTGTTTTAGTCATCATTTCACTCATTATTATAGCATATTCAGTTTCCTTTTTGGTCGTAAACCAAACCTTGTTATCGCTGAAATACTGTCATGTATTTTGTGTCCATTTATTTAAATGTTTCTTCTTTGCAAATTTATGTTACTGGCACTATCTTCCCAAAAGCTTAATATTGCTATCATTTATTGAGATATTTCAAGTGAGAGTGATAGGCTATCACGTGTTGGAAAAGAAGGCGGTGTCTGCGCCTGCGCTTTGTGACTGTCTACGTTTCAATAAGTGTATAATTTGTCTGATATGGTATGTCATGCCCTTCACTTACAATGTGGACATCTGGCGCGTAATGTCATACCCAATGACGTCATACCTAACATTTGTGGATGCGTCATGCTTGAGGACATACCTACGCTATGTGGATGTGTGGCATATCTATAAAAGATATAAGCGAAGTCGATACAGACATCCTGACAGTTCAGAGGACGTTTAGATGATATAAACATGCCGATGAAATCATTCTTTATCAAATATCATTTTTGACATGACGTTTTTTGTCTTCCGTCCAGCCATCGATACGTTGTATAAAACAGTGGCAACATGAACATCTTATATGTGTGAAATAATGTGGCGTGCGAAGCTATAAACAAGAGAATTGATATTAACGAGTTTTCAATCAGCCATTATTTGAAATCTTCATTTTACATTCACATCAAATATCATATAATGTTGTATATCCTTTCGAAGAGGAAGAGAGCGACCTTTTTTCTATCGTTCAGTCCGTCCGACTATCCTTCCTACTGTCTTCTCTTACACTACTTGTCACTGGAAGTTCATACTTGTGTGATGTGTTCACCTTGGTAAGGCGGTGTGTCGTGCAGGTTCTTCTGACCGACGTTTTGAAGAATTGCCTACTTTTGATAAAGACCTTCATCAAAGAGAAAGTTTGTGCGGGCACAATACTGGTCACTGAAACTTTATACTTGGATATTTTTTTTATCTTATCCGGACTCTACGTTCTAAACTACTGGCACTTGATTCTTTTGAACATTCATATATGTGATTAGTTCATGCACAAATTCATTGTCTGTGCATTCTTAGCATATATTTTTGCATTCGTTTGGGGACGGTAATTCACCAAGTTGTCTTGTTTATTTTAACAACCTGTTCAAATACTCAGTAACTTATATCAGTTTCCTGTCCTAATAGTTTCTCCTTGTCATAGCTGATTCCGTACTCAAACACTCAAATCAGCGCACGTATTTTTTTAAGATGCTTTACAGATTTTGTTTGCTTCTGGCGATTTTCAGGGTTTCATTAATTCTGTTGTTTTGATGCCATGTTCTTTTTCGAAAGCGACTCGATTTTGTCTGAGTGTTGATAATGGTTTGTTTTGTCTTTGTTCCTTTGCGTATTGATAGTGTAATATTGTTCGCCTTTGTGAATTTACAATGTGATATATTTTGTTTTGTGTATTGACAGTGTGATATATTTTGCTTTGTGTATTGACATTGTGATATATTTCGCTTTGTGTATTGACAGTGTGATATATTTCGCTTTGTGTATTGACAGTGTGATATATTTCGCTTTGTGAATTGACATTGTGATATATTTCGCTTTGTGTATTGACAATGTGATATATTTTGTTTTGTGTATTGACAGTGTAATATATTTTGCTTTCTGTTTTGACGGTGTGATATATTTTGCTTTGTGTATTGACGGTAGCATGGATTTTGTCTTTGTGTATTGATAGAATGATATTTGGTGTCTGTGTGTTGAATAAGCGATATATTTTCTAATGTAGACAGTATGGTATATTTGGTATAAGTAAATATACTGTTAGATATTGTATTTATTACATTTTTATAGCAAAATCTACCAGCGCAGTTAAATTTCACCATTGTCGTTTGTAAGCAGTATTTTGATTGTTCAAATCAGAAAAGAATTCCTCACTAGTGAAAAATATCACTTTTATATAATGAATAATTTTCGATACTGAACTGGTAAAAATAAATTTCGCTCTGCGTTTAGACAGTATGATATAACTTATCTACGCGTTTTGACAGTGCGATACCTTTTTGTGTTAATAGAATAGAAGTTTGTTTTAGTTTGTCTTTGTGTAATGAGAGTTTCTGTTTTGCGTTACAATCAATGTATGTTATATATATCAGTTTATATAAGTGGTATATTTGTTGAAATGTGGTAATGTTGTTACGATTGTATTTGTTGTTCATTTACCTGTGTTTTGAAAATGTTTCATACTTGTCCGAACTCAACGACGCTTTGGTATATGTTTTAGTCATCGCGATTTGAAAATTGGCAATTAATATATATTATACAAATGTAAATAATATACGTGGTCTGTCAACACTTGTAAATTTAAGTATGCTTATTTAAATAATATTATGGCAAATGAAAGCTCTTGCAAATCTCATGTTTCCTCATGCACAATGAAAAACAAAATGTCATCGTGATGTTTATTTAGAAATCGATACATTGAATCTATAGTATTGGGAGCATATATACACAATACTTGCGGTGCATTTCCTGCTAAACAAGAGAAGTTTTGTTTTAAAATTGTGTTTGAAATTTTATACCTTTAGTTGTATTTTGTTATTTTTCATGTCGTTACAATTTCTTTATAGAATAATATGCTTCTGAATTTCCGCTATTATTTTTTCATTAAATGAAAAATAGATACTAGTAATAATATAATTTAGACAACTTCATTTTGACAAAAAGAACACACTCTTTTTTTTCGAGGGATGTATGCACTTTATAAACAAAGAACGGACACTTTTGCAAAACATGATAAACATACTAGTTTATTCCAAAGTATGTTTCTTAATCATGTAATGAAATCGGAGATTCAATTAATTTCTTTGATACTACATACTAGAAATAGAATAAAGTAATATGACATATTGCAATACACAAGGACATAAGCTGGACTCAAATTACCTCCAAAGAGTGACACGCACTTATTATTATGATGTAATTGCTAGGATAAGTGATTTGAAAAAAAAAACAATTATAGGATCATAAACACAGTCTGCAAAGTTTCTTTGGTAGACGGCAATTATTCGCTTTATCAATGTGGCCAATTCAGCCAAAGCCGGTCAGATTACTTGGCAGGCAGTCCCGGTTACCCAGATACCACTAAAGTTTTGACCGATCTTTGCCCCCACTTAGATTTCTCTTGATTTTTTTTTGTCATATGAAGATACGTGCAATTTATCAATAATTGCATTGAAAGGTCATTATTTTTTGTCGCTTCTGATAACCGGAATATACCCCCTAAGATGGTATCCTGGTGAGTAACGGGAATATCCCTAGAAACTAAGTGCCACAGGGGAATGTAATTTTGAAAATGTTTTATTGACAATCTACAGTGTATTCAATTACTTTTTTGTAACAAATTATGTAACATATTGACATGCATGATGCAAGCACAGTGATAGTTTTGATTAGTAAAACATTCAAATTTCTCACTAAATTCATAATAAAACAAACATTGTCAATTTGCCTGTATATAGTTTCATGGTACTAAAAAGTAGTCTATATTTAACCATTCTTTAAAACATTTCCACATATTAGCAGTATATATTATATACTCGGAATATAGAATACTTTTATATGATATCAAACCCAGTGAACTACCCTTTTAGCATGCCTAATATGATTAATGCACATTTTCACAAACTTATGGAAATTTGATTTTCATTGTTATGATGGTAAATATTTATAACATTTATTGTTTTTGTTTCATACCATACGTTATCATAAAGCGTTTAACGCATGTTTTAAAGTCATGTGCATCGATAATATCTCCTAAATATGAAGTCCACCTTATTCATCTTTCCTATTGAAAACTGTTTGAGGTTGAAATCGTGATAAGACAAAACATATGCAATTAAATAGTTTTAATAGTAAAATTAATACTCACCTAGCTATCATAATCTCATATCTTACCTCTATACAATATCATAATAGCATATCTTACCTCTAAACAATATCATAATATCATATCTTACCTCTAAAATTATTATTATCTGATATTATTACCTGATATTATTTTCTTATATCTTGCTTCTAAACAATATCATAATCTTATATTTTCCCTCTAGACATTATTATAATCTTATATCTTACTCTAAAATAATCGTAATCTTATAGTTTACCTCTAAACAATATTATATTTTTCCCCTGTGAACAATACTATTTTCTTAGATCTTACTCGTAACAATATAATAACCATATATCTTACCTCTAAACAATATTATAATCGTATATCTTATCTCTAATCAAATAGGGCAAGGGAGGATGTGCTAGTCTAACTCCAACAAAAGTTCTATTTTAGCATATTTGCTTGTTTGTTTGTCAAAGTCATCAACATTTACAAATCGTATATCTGTTCACACATTAAAAACCTTCTTGACAAATGGAGAAACGCAAGTTGAAGGTTGACCCTAATTTCGAACTGTTTAAATACGCTCTATACCATAACCATAACTTTTCTATTTCATAATTGGACTAAAAGAGCGTGTTATTAACCTAACGTATTGAGCCCTGCAGACACATTGAGGCCTTCCGTTTATAAAGGTGGAATAGGTCTTTATGAAACTTCAGGAGTTAATGGGTTAATCATACTCAGAAGTGGGGTGTTGTTTTCTGAATTCTCGTATAGGCTTTTCATCAGACAGGGTTGGTTTTATGTTGTTGTTTCTGCTCAGAAAAAATAAAAGTCTTTTGAATTTCTGCTAATTTCCTACGCATTGTACATCTGACATACACGATATATTTTATTATTGTTATTTATAATCAGAAGTGTGCATTAAACAAATTTGGGAAACATTGTTTTACATGTACCCTATTGTGTGTATCTTAATCATGTCAATAAAACAATAAAACGAGGATCCAATTGGTTCATTATCGCACATACAGTAGTGACAAAGTTCATCTATAGACCAGTTTGTCACGTTGTTACACACACGTCCACAGTCTGTACTAAATATACCTTCAACAAGTACATGTATAATGATGTGGTTGCTAGGATAGGTCATTTGGACATGTATTTAGTCTTTTGACAGACAGGCATTATTTCGCAATATCAATATCGTCAATTAAGCAATGGCCGGTCAGGTTACTTTTTAAGCGATCACTGTTGCCTGGATACAACAATATTTGAACTATGTTGAAGACGCTCTATACAATTTATTTTTATAACTAGACTAAAGGTGTGCAGGCGTTTCATTAACCTCACACAAACGTGGTGTCCTATTTTCTCCTACCTGTTTTTTTATTTACACAAGCATAGTGTGCTATGTTATAGTCTCGTTCAAACTTGTTATGCACTCGAGACTTAATGCTAACGTAAAACCATAACAGAAGTCTAACGACACGTCGAAGGTCGGGTATCTGGTGGTATTTATTATCTGGTGTCCTTTTGTGAAAGTCAAAATGTAAAATACATATTTAATATATTTAAAGTGTTTGTCATTTGAAGATTTACATTTCAAATGTGTCTGATACTGGATCTTAATTATTTATTATAAAATATATTATGTGATAGACTGTCGAAGTGATAAGGTGCTAGATTTCCTGTGCTGTGTGTTATTTAAGAAATATTTATAATCTGAAATCTTATTTATAAAGCAATTTGAAGCCTTTTTGAGAAATTGAAAATCGATTTCAATTCGCAATAAAGTTAGTTAGAAATTGAGCAATTAAGAAATACATGAAATTTGTATTTGTATAAATAATCATGTATAATATTGTTTCTGCTTGTTGAAATTAGTTCATCCAGATGTTTATGTTGACAGTAGAAAGTGAACGTCACATATTTATGTTACCTTAACCAAATAAGAATGTTTCATTTCAATATATTGTATTGTTGAAACCTATAGCCTATATCAGCTCTCTCCAAATAAGAATGTTTCATTTCAATACATTGTAATGTTGAAACTTATAGCCTATATCAGCTCTCTCCAAATACGAATGTGATGCCAATAGCAATTTGGTGCATGTCTACGAGTGGTGTTAATATTTAAACAGGCGTTTCAGTGGTGCTTTATTCGTTAATTTCAGCTGAGAACAATTGCTGTTCTTATTGTGATAGTAAATGTTTTTATAAATACTATGTGATTTTGTATCAGTTTAAACAACAGATACCAGTTATGTCTGTAGTGATGTTTCAAACGGATAAAAAACTAAAATCTGAATGGTGTGTGTTAATCTTGATTGTTTATTTATTTTTATTCATATTTGCTCTGCAACCTTTCATTGGAATGCATAATGAAAGCATGTTGTTACTATAGACTATTACAGCTTTTGTTATTGTGATGTCATCAATGTCATTGTTGTCTATACTTGATTTGCTGTTCAAAATCATACCGAGCTTTATTAAGGTTGTCATCAAAAGAAATGTGTGTTATTAGAAAAAAATCAGAGAATACCAAAGGATCAACAAAACCATAATCCGAACTCAAAGTCGATTAAACTAGGGGCAAAACATGAGCAAACGGATTTTCAAGAGACTCTCGTCAAAGTACAAGAGAATAAGACCATATGTTCCGGAAGAGTAAGTGCCTTTTCCTTCATCGACGACACCGCCATGTACATTTTGGTCACATCCAAGTAAACATCAATCCTCAAAATGAGAACCGAGTCTTCATTGGTAACCACAACAAGTAAGCATACTAATAAACAAACTCAAAAACGTCAATCTTCATATCACACAAAGATACAGAATATTTCTCTATGGGATCAAGATGGCGACAACATAATTTGCCCATAGTCTTCATCAACCTGCAACTCCCGAAACCCTGTGTCGTGAGATTGTTCGTCAGCAGTTGACATCTATCATGAAAATCTCGATATTCAGAGCAAGCCCTAAGATAACGAATCAACTGCGACATGTAAACACCATAGGATGACAAAGAAGGGATGTTATAGGTGTACAACATTTGCTAAAACAGGTCATTGTTTAATTGGTTGTATAATATCCAGCTGTACCTGACAAGTTTTCTGTGGTTGTGGAGTCCGCCTCCTTGCTTTCACCGCCGATTTGAAAGATAGCTCATACCCTTGATAATTGTCATTGTCCTCGAAGTGTGGAACAAGCAAATATGAAGTTGTTTATTGTGTTTCGTGGATTTTGCACAGCAAAGACAAAGTTAAAAAAAATCAAAACATTTTATAAGCAATTCTTTTCCACTTTATAAAGTGACCATTCAAACATCAATAATCAATAATCAACAAATCTTACCGCGCGATCATAAACAATTTAATATAAGATGAAAAAGGATATGTAAGCAGATTAAAAATAAAAATGATTTTTTAAAAAGGAAGTTCGGAACATCATATGTCGGGGTCGTAGTGTAAGTTTTATCGTTACTGTAATATTTTATACGAGAAATCTCACACACTCCCAATGTTTTAATCTCCCAGAGCGAAAGTAAGGAGTCGTCTAATTAGTCACGTGTCATATCAAAGATATGCGTGATGTTGTAAAACAGAAAGTTAAACAAATATCAGTGAAACTATCATTCTAAATGTGTAAAGGGACGTAACTCAATGTCGACTAGAAGAAGCTCTTCCCTTCCTCAACTCAATTTAGATAAAAGGTATATAAATCTACATTCAAAATCAAGTATTTTTCCTTGAATCATCATAAGAAGTGAAAGTCAAACTCAGCAGTATACATGTAAAGGCTAAATCTATAAAAGTATCGAATCCACAGGACGAAGAAAGGACAAATGGAATTTCAGAAAGATTTACCCTGTACTACCAACAACAAAGTTCTTTCAAAGATCTCCATCGGAGTGGTCATGTAGTGTTTCCATAAACTGGAGTAAGTTAACGACAAGGAAGCATTTCATTTGTTCCAACAAGAAACAGCATCACAGCGATACGTTCAAACAATAAACAGGGGTACAGAATCAAAGGAGGGCATTGTTTAAAATAAGAAACAAAAAATACAGCGGCCGCTATATACAGGAGGACATTGTTTAAGATAAGAAACAAAAATACAGAGGCCGCTATATACAGGAGGACATTGTTTAAAATAAGAAACAAAAAATACAGAGGCCGCTATATACAGGAGGACATTGTTTAAGATAAGAAACAAAAAATACAGAGGCCGCTATATACAGGAAGGCATTGTTTAAAATAAGAAACAAAAAATACAGAGGCCGCTATATACAGGAGGGCATTGTTTAAGATAAGAAACAAAAGTACAGCATCTCATCGATATAAAGGAGGCCAATTCTAGATAACCTTTTGTTAAGGTGAGATGAATATTATTTGTTTACCGTCGGTATCGATGGGTTATAGAAAAACAAGTAGAGAATACTCAAGCGCCAACAAAACCATAATCCGAACACGAAATCGATGAAACAAGGGGCAGAATATGAACAAAGGAAAGATTTACATGGGGACCCTTGTTAAAGTACAAGAGAATAAAACCAACATGAAGTTCTCCAAGTGAGAACCGAGTCATCATTCTCAATCACAACAAGTAAGCACACTAAACTAATGAGCATACTCAAAAGCGTCCATCTTCATATCACACAATGATACAAAATATGTCTCAATGAGACAAAGATGGCGACCGAAAAACTTGCTCATAGTTCTCATCAACCTGCATCTCTCGAATCCCTGTGTAATATGTTTTTGTCAGCAGTCGAAATCTGTCACGAAACTTTTAGAGCAAGCCCTAAAATAACGAATCAACTACGACATGTAAAACTATAGATTAGAGAAGAGGGGATATTCCTATGAAGAAATGAGAATGATATTAAATATTTGACATAAATGTACAAAATATGTTCATATAT
The DNA here is from genome assembly GCA_947623455.1 of Mimachlamys varia. NCBI lineage: Eukaryota > Metazoa > Mollusca > Bivalvia > Pectinida > Pectinidae > Mimachlamys > Mimachlamys varia. Next base: position 35,447,686 of record OX392529.1, on the reverse strand, counting down.
CAAATAGCCTTCAAGTTCTTCACCGTGGCTATTTTCTGGTGTTTTTTCATACAGGTTTTTTAGGATATCATTTATATTAACCAGCCGGTATTTCAATTATAAAAATTATGAAAGGCAATCAAAGTATCGACACTGCTCAGAGACAAGTTTAGATAATAACTCCAAATATGTACTATTTCATCGGGAGAATTGATATCTATTTATGGGGGACATAGCAATTTATCATGATTTTAAATTATATAAAACGTATTCAGGTCAGGTATTTTGGCTGTTTAGTCATAATGTATATAAACATACAATATAAATGTTTGTATAACATATTTATGTTCATCAAAGTTATATAGAGTTATGTATGTTGTAATGTACTGTATATGTACTGTGCTTGTGTTGTGTATATGTACAATGGGTTGTGCTTGTATTTGTCAGCATTTACTAATTATCTCCCTTGTTAATTTGATTTGTTTTGCGTTTATACAAAATTATTTTTCATTTCACATTATTTTTCTTAATTGATTATCTACACTAAATTACTGTTATTTTCGGCCACTTATGGAGAGAATTTATATAGGCTTCTGTCTGTTATTCAATCTAATTGATTATTGAACATCTTTGTCAATAAAAGTTATTGAAATTATATCAAACGTATTCACACATTACAACATTGTGCACTATCTTTTTTCCAATTTAACAAAATTAAGCAAAATGCTTTTTTGGAGAAAAAATGCTTCAACAGAAGATAATGGTTAAGTATTTTGGCAGCATGGACGTCTTTTATCAGTCCATTGATTTAGTTAAATAATAACCAAGGAAGAACTTTAAAACAGTTGGTTGAAATGCAATAATAGTGAAATCATTGAGCATATTCTAAAACAAGTTTTTTTTGGTTAAAATTACGGGATGCCAATACTTAAAAGGAAACACTTAAGACATATTGATAGAACAATGATTTGATTATGAACAAGGTACCCTAGATCTTGCTGCTATTTTTAACACGCTATATAAGTACAGTTCCACTGGACTCAGAGGTCAGATGCTGCTGATACGATGGTAAAATCGACCAATACATTAATCAACCAATTGGTAATTAATCTTATGAATAAAGGGTTTAATGCACTTCCCCTTTTGTTTCAACAGCAAGTATATAGCAATGAAGCTTTCTAGTTTGTTCTGCCCCAGAAAAAGCTGTATGGTGCAGTGTAATTGTATTTGGCAGGACGAATCAATTACTACATTCTATAGGTGTAATAATAAGTGCCTTACGTTCACATTTTACCCTTTTGATAGTTATTATTGGAATGATCAATTATTGATATCATCAAGTCAATTTGGCTTTTACTCGTTATATTTGTGTTGTACCTTTTCAAGGGTTTCCTTGTTAATCTTTTCTTTTGTCAATCGCTGTTGAGTTCGAATAATGGTTTTGTTGAGGCTTCGGTATTCTCTGATTTTGTTTAAGTGTAATTTCATATTTTCAGTTAAAATCTGTTTGTGATATAATTTAATTTGCGACTAAACTGTAGGGTGTATCTGAAAGGACCCAGTCAGCAGTACACGCGACCTCCATAGAATTATTTTATGTCGAAATATGGTATTGAATGAATTACTGGGTACATGTATATTTAAAAGGAATTCGGTAACAGGCAGTGCATTTACCTTCAAAATGATTTACCGTTATGAAAATAAAAATGTTTGAACCAAGCCTAACACATTTCATAAATAAGGATAGTTTGCAGGTATTCTGGACAAAGTCATTGGAAAGTTTATCAGTGTATTGTGACACACGCTTTTTAAATATAATATATACAAAAAAAAGGCATATGGAATATATTCCTCGGGTCGTTATTATCTATTTTACATTAGAATTATAATGACCTCTGACCTTAAGTATTGTCACTTTTATTGAAAATGCCCCTAATGGTTGCATTTCAATGAGATAAGTACCGATATATAGTCTTTTATTAAATACCATTGGAGTTTTGAATGACACGTTCGACTCCAGTGGTTTTATCAATGCGGGTCAACGTAACTTTTTAACATACGTTGAAGTCAATAAGCCCAACAAATTATTCGCAGAATACCAATACTCAGAGCCTCATGGTTCAATAGAAGATGACTTCGGCTTCCGACCCATGTATCCTTGTACGTAGGCTAGTCTTTCATTTGAGCAAACTTTAAAGCTTTTCAGCCATGTATTTGATCAGAAATCGTTTTCAGATTAACACCTGTAGTGAGGTCACTCATTTGAACAAACCTGGCCCCTTCAACATCGCAAGCAACACTAGCACTCGAAAGTAATATCGTTTCTTCATTGGAAAGAATTATTATGAAGATTTGAACCCACGAAACATTATACATGCATATATAGAGTAAATAGATCCATTGTAGTTATCAAGCCTTTAGCATTTAGACGTATAAAGGGAAAGGTGAGAGAAACGGACGTTGAACAGCTGATGTATGTGCATCCTTGCATACGTTTCCAGTAAACCTTATCAATATCATTTTCAGGTATTTAGATTATGTACTGACCACGTCGATCGCATAATATACTTCTGAACTTGAAATCCAGGACACAATAGACTCTTCTACATCTTACGTGTTTACATGTCGCAGTTGATTCGTCATTCTAGGGCTTGCTCTGAATATCGACATTTTCGTGATTAAACAAAATTATGGCACAGGGATTCGAGAAATGCAGGTTGATGAAGACCACAGTTGCTTGAGTTTCTGTCAGTATACAAAAAAAATGTTTATATCTTTGGAGCCGCGGCCCATTACATAACTGTAATGGGAGGTTCATTTCACACATATATATTTATTATTTACTTACAGAAACTCAAGCAACTGTGATGAAGACTATGAGCACGTTTTATGACCTATTATTGAGGAATATTCTGTATGCTTGTATGATATGAAGGTGAACGTTTTTGAATAGGCCCATTAGTATGCCTACTTGTGATTTAGAATGGTGCCTTAGTTCTTTCTTCAAGGTCATGGCATTTACGTTGGATGTGACCTAGATTTACATGGCGGGTGTCGTCTATGAAGCAAAATACACTTGCTCTTCCGGAACACCTGGTTTCATTCTCTTCTACCTTTTTATTTAGCACTGGTTTAATCGACAATGTTGACGCTTCGGTATTCCCTGATTTTTGTTTCATAGGAAATTTGTGTAAGATGTGAAAAACAATGGAATAATAGAAATAGAAAAAAGACAACAGACTAGAAATGAATTTCTTAAGAAATTGTTTAATCTATAAATAATTCTACATTTATTGAAAGGACAATAAATATGTATACAGAGAAGGTAAATTATATTATATATATTACATAATTCATTAATATTTTGTTTTAACCGTCAGTCTCTGCTGCACAGTAACCACCACTCGACTAGTTAAATGTTAGGGCAACCATCCAGACTTATTTATTACTGGTCACTCAATATTATGGAGAACCATCATATAGTACAGCAGATATACTCCCAATGGCAATACAAAAATCAATTATAGCCCAAACAGTAACCGTAATCATACTAAACCATTAAAATACTTGCTCGTCAAAGACGTATTCTTTTTTATAATTCAAAAACAAATCATACAGGTACTGTGTTATTGTCCAAGGATGTATTATAAGGCCATGTAATAAAGCTAGCATTAAACTATATTATATTAATCATAATTTTGATGATTAAAATATTTTTGCACAAATTTCAGAAAATAAACGTTAAAAATACAGATAATATCTTTATCACTTCCTTGTTCCCGTTAGATGCGTTACTCGAAGTAATATATCTCTGCAGGATATGTAATAAAGTCAACGTTGTACAAATGCTGATTAACAGAGATGATTTCAGCCTATTAGAAGGACATAATTGATAAGAATGTATCGATTACATATTTCAATGTCTTTAGGTTAATATTTTCAAAAGTAATACACTTCAACTGTTTTAACTTCTCAAGTTTAAACAGAAATGCAGTATGATTGAAATTTCAGCACAATTTATAATGTACATAATACAGGAGATGTTCAGGGCGATTACAGATTTCACATGAATGACTGCTTTCGATAACGACATCAACTTTAACGACGTTTAAAAAATAATAACAAAGATTCGGTAAAAATAAATATTGAACATAATGATATACATAATTAACTGCACATAAAACATCTCAAAGTTTTCAAATGATGAAACCATATACAATAAGTAATTAAAGCATTATTACAATGTGAACTTAACATTGAACTGGTTTATGATATACAATGTAATAGCCTCCTTTTGTATGTAATAAACGATATTTACATACATAATCATGTATTATCAATTTAAACAGAAGTCTATGATACTACTCTACCAGCCATTCAAATCAGTACGTTGCACCTTTTCCACACTGTTTTCTGAAAAATTCAAATCACGATTTTAGAATTAAATCGTGATAGAACGATAGCTAGTTATTTAGTTATTTTGAACCTAATATTCACTGATACATATGTTTTATTTTCATTTTCTACGCAATATGACATTAATTTCCCGTAATAAAAGTACAGACAGAAGCAATAAATGTATAACTTAATCTATTATTTTTGTAAATTTAGTATCTCACTAACTTAAAGGTGTTTTTCTACTGAAATGAAGAATTTTGAGTGTGATACTAAAATCAACAAAATATCCAAAATGAAAATCAGAAGCATAGAAGGTGTGAAACTGATTGTATAGCTGTTTGCTGGACTTATATTTGGCATTTAGAATGAAAAAAAACACAATGTTTATACACTGTAGTTCAAAAGTTGAGGTACAAATATTTAATAACTGATGGTTATCTTTGGCAACATCTTTGTAAATATCAAATGAACTCTTTTTAAAAGCTCTATCAAACTTGACTAGCATTAGACCATGCAGCAGCTCCAAGTGACTGTGATCTAGTACAAATATGAACATTGTCAAATTGTTTCACTAAATATTATTTTTAACATACAGTTGTAACTTGATAAAAAAAACAGGATGGGTTGGATTTCAAGACCATGTCGTAGAAAATGCATGCCCCCCCCCCCCTCCCCCTCTTATGTTATTTCATTATAATCAATTGATAAGAAACTTTACACAAACATTTCAAGAAGCATACTATATATATAGGTGCATTTCCATAAGATAAGAAGGAGTCAAGATTTTACTTGAACAAAAAGTGTATTAATTGAACCAAAAATACATTAAACAATATCATTTTCAACATAAAACACATTTTTCCAACTCCATGTTTGATAAGATCTTGCTACCACAGAAGGAAACATGAATTATCTCCCCTAGATACAAAGAAATTATCCAATAAGGATTACCTCCCTTTGGTTAATCTATGATCTCAAACAAAATGGTATTAGATCTAGAAGTAACATACCGTGGTAATTATATTGAGAGTTTATTTTTCATTTGACTTATTTTACTTTCTGTGATACCCTGAACCTTAATATTTCGTATTTTATCACGATGTCATCTTAAAAAGACATTTGTGACGAAAAGCATAAAGTTTTTTTTTCATTAATTATATAAATGTTTCACTATAATATTACACGTGTATGGTTGAATACATATTTTATCTTTTCATTTTATAAAAAAAAATGATGCACCACGAAAAGGTTTTGGGAAAATTGTGTATCATAATTAAATGGTCGCCTGTTATAACTTATTCACAGCTGACAGTTAACATAGTGAATTTAGCCTAATTAATGATTCTTGAAAGCAGTGCATATGGAGTAAATTCAAAGTCATGTGATCTCACCTGATCCAGATATTTTGTATGCAATTCTTGAGGTGAACACATAATCCTTTTTATCAAATAAAACACACTCTTACCTTTTTCATGTAAAAATGTAATGTAAAACCGATTATCTGTATTTTAGAGGATATAATAAAGTAATAATTTTTTTTTTATCACAGATATATTAATGAACAAACAACAAAAATAACAAAAAATGTTGTACTAGATTGTACATGTCGTAACCTGTAATCTTTAAATTACCACAATAATTTAAAAAAAGGTTTTAAGCAATTAATCAAATATAATTTTAGAAGCAGAAACAATTTTTCGTAAATTTATTTTCTTTTTAGAAAATTAGATGATTATTGCATTATCATATATAATAATTAACAGAATGTAATTTTTTTTGGAACAATTGTTTTATTTTCAGAAAACGTCACTGTTTTTTTTTACAAAACAGAATTAGTGTTTTACTGACCTATTAAACTACATGTATATACAGATATGACAATATTTATTTAAATATCAAATTTGATCACAAAATATTTTTAAGAATATATACTCCCCTACACACACACCCTACCCACCCCCCCTAAAAATAAATAGATGTTTATATACATTATCATTTATATCCACATTCAATAAATGTACAGATTTTTGATAAATATTCTTGAAACCAATTCTCTATCTGGAAAATCAGTTTTTAATTCATTAACCAACATCCTAGAAATAGAAGTAAAAATTTTGACAACTAAATTAAGTCTTAATTGTAACTTGATCATGTGAAAATAATGATGGCGTTTGAAATAAAACAAAGTCATATGAATACCAACTTAACTCATAGATCAATAGATTCAGGGCCATGTATACATTTCATTTTAAATTACCAAGTAGTGCCCTTTTCCTTTTTGTTTGTAAAACAACCTGTTCCATCACTAATAATTAACAAAACAGTTCATCTAAGGAACTATGCATTAGTTGTGGTTAACTTTTGAACATTCAAGTACCTGTTTTTTTTTCTATTTTCTTAATATATAAATTTACTGATATTAACTAAAATTTTGGGCACTAACAGCTTCTAGAAAAATAACTGCAAGTAACGCAAGTTAAATCATTCTGTTTGAAACCCTTTAATGCCTTAAAATATGGCTGAATAAATACAAGTTTACATGTATGTTCTTTAACCTGACTTTATCCATTTGTGACAACACAAGTTCCAGCAGAAGTACTGTAGTTACCATAGCAACCTGCATTGTAACTATAAACATACCAATCAACTTGGTATTGAAGCAGACATAAAAAACACTCAAAACAAACAATGTGACAGAAATATCCATGACAAAATTCGGCTCAAAATGATGGCAGTTTTTTAAGAATCAAATTCAATTAAAAATATATCTGAAGAATTCTTAAACATTCGAAAAGTGTCATTTACCGATGTGATATTTAGAGGAATTGTAACTTTGCTTTAAAAAATTAATTTCCTATTTTTTGTACTTGAATCTATATACATTATTAAACCTTTCCTTTTACCTTTATATTCACTATGTTTAATAATATCTATTAATATATTCTTAATACAATGGAGCAGCAGTCAGACCTCAGCCCTACAATATCAGACATCTGTACAAGTGTTTTAGACTGTACTAAGATTTCTACCTGTAATCTTACTGCTTACCAAATTGATTACTCAAGAAAAATATTTTGGTTCTAGGATGTTTCAAAGGATTAATACAGGGAGTCATATATGTTGGAGTCACAGCGAAACAAAAACAGCATACTCAATATAAGAAAATTAACTGATAACAAACCCCACATAGTCTACATAAAAAAACCCACCTTTTTTACAAATCAATTGGACAGTTCACATTCAATCGACAAAACTTTTCAAAAGCACTTTGAAATTAAAATTATGGCACAAAGTATTTTATCATGACTGGATATGAAATGAAACGATCCTTAAATGGCATCAGGGAATTTATTTTTCACTTTTCCCTCTTATCATGGTCGTGATTCAGAGTCCCTTTCAAGTTGCTTTTATTACTTTTGATAACTCACCAGTAAACCTGTTTCCATGACAACAAACTCAGATGCTTATATATAAATGTACATATATAAATATTCATGATTAAAGATTTGCTGACCTCAACATCAGTAACAATATGTTTTTAGTAGACACAGTTGTCCATATAGGGTCCGGAGCTATACATGCGTTGCATTTCTTGTAGAAATCTGTGCTGTTCTGGCGACTGAACACCTCCACTTGGCGAATGAACTGGGGGAGACACCATTGCTAAACTATGCGCAGGGGTCATGTGACCTGACGAAAAGTGTCCGGGATTCATGTGGCCAGTAGCCATGTTTGTCATATGATTTGTTGGTCCATTGGAGGCAGTTATCGCCAAAGGTTGTCCATCTAGTGTCTGGTTAGCAGTGTCACGGAAGAAATCTTCGCGGGAACAGTCTGTTTTAAGTATTGGGCGGTGGTTGTCAGGAAACGCCATTGAAAACAACGCCTCTGGGTCACACACAAACTTGTAGACGTATCTCTCGCCTGCCACCTTCTGCATAATGCCTTTCTCATAATAGTAGCGAAGTGAACGACTCAGTTTGTCGTAGTTCATGGCTGGTCGGTTCTTCTGCAAACCCCAGCGTCTAGCAACCTATTAACAGAAAAATTCAAATGTTAAATATATCATAATTTATACATAATAAATGCATGTATCAACAATATATTTTGTCCGAAACCAATCTTTGTTATTACTGTTAAGATATTTCAAAACTGATTGAACTAAAAAAATTCTAACATTTTTTATTATAATACTGCTCTCAATCAAAATATTTCACCACAACAAAATTCATGTTTTCATAACGCCTTCTGTTATTGGCCTTATAATTAAACTCCTAAACACTAACCAACAACAACAACAAAATTCTAAATAATAGGTTTAGCTGTGACCTTGACCTTGGATCCATGACAACTAAGCTCTTAAAATTTTGTTAGTCCAATTCAAGCAAAAAGAGGTATAAGCTTTTTCTGCAGCAACAAGCCATATTGACCTTGACCTAAGATTGACTATACATGTAGGGCAAACCTGTGTAACATTTCATACCACAACTTTAACAGTGATGACAGGTAGTGTGATGGACAGATGGACTTATAGACATGAAGACAGACAGCACAAAACATGAAACTCTCTACACTGTATGTAATATGGCTGAGCTTTCAAACAATACCTCTTCCGGGTCAATCAATTTGAATTCTAAGCCCCGCCCTGTCCAGGAGATGAAAGTGGAGTTTGAGGGATCATCCAATAGGACCACAAGAAATTGCCACAGCTGGAGGGATCCTCTTCGTTGATAGGTTGGATGGGGACCGTCTCTGTGGTAACGGTCAAGATAAAAGTCTCGATAAAATTCTGCTTTCATTTCCATTCCTGTGAAAAAAAAAGAAAGAAAATTAATCCAATGTCTTTTTTATGTAATGTTTAGCCAATAAACACTTATGACAAGCTTACACTTGATATATACAGGTCGAAATACACAACTGGGCTGAAATTGAAACAGGGACAGGTACAGTAATCTAATCATCTACAGAACCATTGTTTTTTTTATTTTAAAACCTATTACCAGCAATCATGCCAGGTTTTAGTGGTGGGGAAGCCGAAGTTCCTGGGGGAAAACCACCATCCACTGAGCAGTAAGTACCTGGCAACTAACCCCACGTTGGCCTTGAACCTGAGACCTAGAGATGGAGGGCTTTTAATTGGTAGCAGACTATCAGACACCTAAACCACTTGGCCAACACTGCCCCTGAAACATCATCAGAATATGAGTGATTCAAAAAAAGTAAAAAAAATTCAAAACAGTAAAACAACAATGAAATCGATTCTTTTACCTTAAAATTGAATAACAATTATTAAAGAAACAGTTGAATTAGCATGAAGCGTAATTTTCCCCAAAACATCTTTGCAATCACCTGTGTGATAACCTACCTTTGTAATCTACCTGTTGTACAATGTAATCAGCTGTGATAACCTTCCTTTGTCATCTACCTGTTGTACAATGTAATCAGCTGTGATAACCTACCTTTGTCATCTACCTGTTGTACAATGTAATCAGCTGTGTGATAACCTACCTTTGTCATCTACATGTTGTACAATGTAATCAGCTGTGATAACCTACCTTTGTCATCTACCTGTTGTACAATGTAATCAGCTGTGATAACCTACCTTTGTCATCTACCTGTTGTACAATGTAATCAGCTGTGATAACCTACCTTTGTCATCTACCTGTTGTACAATGTAATCAGCTGTGATAACCTACCTGTGTCATCTACCTGTTGTACAATGTAATCAGCTGTGATAACCTACCTTTGTCATCTACCTGTTGTACAATGTAATCAGCAGTGACAACCTACCTGTGTTATCTACCTGTTGCACAATGTAATCAGCTGTGTGATAACCTACCTGTGTCATCTACCTGTTGTACAATGTAATCAGCTGTGATAACCTACCTTTGTCATCTACCTGTTGTACAATGTAACCAGCTGTGATAACCTACCTGTGTCATCTACCTGTTGTACAATGTAATCAGCTGTGATAACCTACCTTTGTCATCTACCTGTTGTACAATGTAATCAGCTGTGATAACCTACCTGTGTCATCTACCTGTTGTACAATGTGATCAGCTGTGATAACCTACCTTTGTCATCTACCTGTTGTACAATGTAATCAGCTGTGATAACCTACCTTTGTCATCTACCTGTTGTACAATGTAATCAGCTGTGATAACCTACCTTTGTCATCTACCTGTTGTACAATGTAATCAGCTGTGACAACCTACCTGTGTCATCTACCTGTTGTACAATGTAATCAGCTGTGATAACCTTCCTTTGTCATCTACCTGTTGTGCAATGTGATAAGCTGTGATAACCTACCTTTGTCATCTACCTGTTGTACAATGTAATCAGCTGTGTGATAACCTACCTTTGTCATCTACCTGTTGTACAATGTAATCAGCTGTGATAACCTTCCTTTGTCATCTACCTGTTGTTCAATGTGATCAGCTGTGATAACCTACCTTTGTCATCTACCTGTTGTACAATGTAATCAGCTGTGACAACCTACCTGTGTCATCTACCTGTTGCACAATGTAATCAGCTGTGTGATAACCTACCTGTGTCATTTACCTGTTGTACAATGTAATCAGCTGTGATAAGCTACCTTTATCATCTACCTGTTGTACAATGTAATCTTTATCTCTTTCAAAAATATCTTGCTTGTGTAATTTTGTACCTTTGTTATTTTAGATTGCTGTAAAATTTCTTTCAGATATATTTCACTGATATAACATCATCATAAACAGGCGATACAGGTACGTACTCGGAATACAAACACAGGATAATCATTACAAACCATCCGCCCCGATTGATCCCGTAACAAAGCCTACTAAAATTAATGTAAACGACACCTCAACCATATGGGTCCCCCTAAACTCACATTTATGTTTCCTCGCTACTGTTACAAAGGTAAGTATCGTCAGGTTTGGATGTCAACGATGATTACTTGTAATTCTGAGTTGACTAGATACAAATTAACTCTGCCAATTAATTCCGTCATCTGCCCACATCACCCGAGACATTTAATCATTGGTAGCACTTGATCTCGTGACACCACTGCCTATTAGGGAAGGTAACCATTGGCATACTAGATTATCCACATAATACAAGGATAAAAATCATCCTTACACAATCTGCTGTACATGATAAATTATACAAACAAATCGATGCTCACATAATAAAAACATTTTTTGTATAAATCCTAGGTTTATTTATGTTTCATGGAGATCAATTGTTTTCTATTGAATGTCTTTATGTAAACACTGTTTACATGCCAGCTGTATACATGTAAAACAGGAATACCATTAAATATAACACCATAATCATCCTCTATATAAATGCATTGTTAGACTTAACATTTATATATATCTAATGTAACACCATAATCATCCCTCTACATAAATGAATTGTAAGACTTAACCTTTATATATATGTAAAGAGATGTTTTTTCATCATTGAATTTAAAAGTATAAATTGAAAATAGAAAATTCCACCATTTATGGTTTTATGAATTGAAGTAGGACAAGAGAAACAACAAAATGTTTACTCCCAACTTTAAGTTTTTTTTTTTGATAGACTAGATACAATATACTTGTTATTCTTAATTAATATCACATTTTTTTCTGAATCAACAAAACATCAATTTGGAAGGATTGTAATTTTCCAGTCAGTGTCTATGTTTGACGTGTCATGTCTTGATTTTAAAACAAGACTCCCTGTAATTGTCTTCAGTTGTGGCGTCACAATAACGACAATAGCAAGTGAAATGTCAAGTACCACAAACTTTACCTAAAACCCCATGAGGCCGACGGATTGGGAGACTGAAATGAGACTGATAATCTTACCATCAATACGTACCACACACTTCTATAATCCTGGATTAAGCATTACTTTGAACCAGACATTATACAAATGACATTACTGTTGTATAATATTTAAATGATTTTTATTTCTTAGCAACAGTTTCTTCATCAGAACCACCAGAAATATATAACTGATTACAAAAATGTTGCTTGAAAGAAACTTCAAGGGTGTATGTTAATCTTTCCATAAGAGATTCAAGTGTAAGGAAAACTTTCATGAAAATAAGCGACATCTGGGCAATGTATTAATTATTTACTAGTGGTAAAATTGAATATAAAACCGTTTTGTTTTTTGGTATTCCCTTCCATTGGAGAGATTCAGGGAAACTGTCTTCCCTATCGTCTTGTACAGTTCCTGATACTGGCTGATTTAAAGTCATTTTTTTGGTGACAAATATTTGCCCTTATCATTTGGTAAGGTTGAATTGATACCCTTACACTCTCTTACATTAATGCCTTAAACAAATTCTATTTATTTGTATCCTTGGGAATTCCTTGCAAAATGTACTTTATTATAATTTGATTCAGAATCATATTAAAACACTGGTTATTTATTGGAAGTTTTCTTTTAGTATATAAAAGTAGAAAAGTTAACTGGCTTTTTTTCCCAAACTAACAAGACCACAAAAACGTTTTGATATAAAAACTTGATACTAGGATGTAGAATGGAGCAGATTGTGACGGTTTTTGAACATGTCCATGAAGTATCTTCAAGCCTGTTAATCTATCCTACATCGCCACCGATATCACATCAAGTGGACGCACAACATCGGAGGCGATAAAAGGATCTGTAGTATGACCACCTAATTTGCAAATTTATAAGGCTTCATTTGATTGGCTGGTTGGCCAATGACATCTAAGTCGACACGATCAATCGGCGGGGAGATACTTAAGAAGCTGACACAAGTCTGGGTGCGTGTTGACAATCCAGTTCTCCTCATCTCAAGTCTCCGCGTATTGATGCCGATCATATGCGACAACAAAAGACAGCCATAAATAAACTTTCATCAATAGACGCCTTACGATTGATGTTGAGGGTCTAGAATTAAAAAATTGTCTAAGAGAAAAAGCACACTTCATCAGAAGACTTATGTGTTATAAAATCTGTGTCAATTTTCTTTTGCTTTCATATTCCTTATTTATGAATTACAATGGAGCACGTTTGGCTTAATTGTTTGTGTTTGCTTGAATATATTCAGCCGACTTTATCTTTAATGAGTAGTTTAATGTTCAATTGCTCTAATTAAACATACACTTCTATGTCAAACAAAATTATGGATTTTGTATCACTGTTACAAAAGTAGAACAATAAAAGAAATCAGCATTATTTTCATAGCAAGCATGTGAATATGCTTCCAGATATCATCTTGATATCATAAAAAATAAAGACACTTTATTTTCATTTAGTGAAAGACTTTTGTTTCATTTTTAAAGTTTTAATTAAAAGATATTGACAAACAAATATGTACGTTTTTTCCCAAAAGAGCTTGATACAAAGGAACACATTTTTTTGTCAATTTTGACTTGTTTAAAACATATATTTTCAATTCTTTAATGAAAAAACCATCAAAAAACACTCTAATCAATTTAAAGGGAGATAACTCTACAAATAAAGCCTATGTCCTTAATTATGCTGATGTTTCAGTGTTTTGAATTCACATGTAATATGATTACAATTGTATATATAATTCCATCAAAATTAAACTATGGCTTGACAGTTTTCTTTATTTACTTTTAGGAAATTTCTACTTCCCAAAGAAAGGATATAAGGATTTACCTGTATAATAATTACATTTTAAAGTTGATTTCACTAACCAGTCAAAACTTTATTTTTTTTCATAACATTAACATAACTGTTAATATGCTGGGCCTTTTGTAGGAGTGTCACAATTAAATTTCTGTTTTGTATCACAATATATTGCAATACAGAAACAATATACATGTACGTGTATCAGAAAACAATACTCTGTGATATAGAAATGATATACTGCAATACAGAAGCCATAATTTGCATGATGCAGACACAATATATTCCATAATGCAGAAACAATATATTGCAATACAATAACAATAAATTGTGCTGCCGAAATGATATATTTCAATATAGAAACAATATATTGCAATACAGAACCCATATATTGTGTTATGTACAGTTACAAACAATATACTGTGATACAGAAATGATAATTGTTGCAATACAGAAACAATATATTACAATATAGATATAACACATGGAGATAAGCTTTTGAAAAATATTTCAATATTCATTTCTGTATTGTGATATATGATATTATATGCTCCTATATTAGGATATGTGGTTTTCTGACATGATGTGACAATCCTAATTATTCTTATACATTCAGTAATGAAAAAAATTGGGAACTTACTTCTTGAATAAATATCACTAATTCAGTCAATTTTATAATAACTACTGATCACTACAGCACAATTCAATCATTCCTTATACAAAGTCAATGAATGGAAAAACATTGTTAATAAAACATATTGATTCATATTCAATAACGACTTCCAGACATTTGACCAGTGATGTGCTGACAGCCAAATTACTTCCAATGTAGCGCTAGAGAATAAATCTTCACACCGAACCTTCCCTATGTGAATCCCATGGTACCCCTCAGCTGGTGAGGATGGGCCCTAATTGGCCGGGAAGGGGCCCAAACAGATGCTAGCCCCTATGTTAACAATGGGTTATAAGGGGCTATGGAGCTATCTGAATCCACTCCTGAAATCTGTACAATGCCCTGTGGGTATACACACATACTTTATTGATAGTGGATTATTTCATGTATTTCTGTCTTTGTAACTTTGAAATGATATTCTGTAAAAACAAAACATCTGTACTTTACTTTTGTATCTTAACTAGGGCAAAGTTTTTTCTACAATCCAGGTTTGATGAAATATTTTTATTAATGTTTCTGGGTAAAGATTTAATTCTGTAACTGACTCCTATACAGAATGGTTAAAATTTCTGTTTTTATGGGAATTTAAATCATTAGCAAAACACTGTAGATTGCTGTATTAGACAAGAAGGGGGGGGGGGGGGGGGGACCAAAAAAACCCACCCAACTTCCAATCTTTAAGATGATTTAATATTTTAACCAAATTATTAAAATAATAATTTTAAGATTATTGAAACCAACACGAATTACAAATATGTTTTAAAGATAGATGTTATGCATACATCAAGGCAAAAAACAATGAAAACGGCGAAAATTTCAGAAAAAAAGAAACATCTAAAATATTTCCATTTTCATTTCAATTCAGTTTTTGATGTTTAACACTATTTCATCTCTAAGGCATCCTATATGAGAAAAAAACAAAACTTTTCTAATATATGAAAAATTCTGAGAAGTTTCAAGACAATATTATACAGCTTATTTAACTTATAAGTCTTAGAGCAAAGGTCAACTCATTCAAACATTGTAAAATGTGACATTCAATTGGTGCAGTGAACTTCGAACACTGGCATGCAGGTATATTGATTATGATTTCTGCTGTATCGGTCTAGAGATGAGGTTTTTCTGTTCGTGTATGTAATGACACCGATTATAGTTAATTAAGTAATCTGCCCCAATTAACTACCAATACCGCCATACATATGTACTCTGGTAGTGGGGTGTCTTACAAAACAGTATGGTTTGTTTGTCAGCTTGACTGGTTGTGGCAACAGAAAAACTGCTTAAAACATGAGGAAACAGCAAAATAAAAATCCAGACCCAACATTTTCCCAATTAAAAATAATAATCTTTACAAAGATGAAAACATTTTCATGAAAGCTCCAATTGTAAACTTAAATGATAGAAATATATTAAATATAAAATGGTTCCACTGAAATTGGAAATCAATTTTTTTTTTAATGGAGATTGATTTTAAAAGTATTTTATTAACTTAATAAATATTTGGAAGTACATGTATGTCATACATTTTTATAAAAAATTCCACACCTCATGATTTTTTTTAGATTATTGCAATATATATAAAGCTAGAAATGTCTGTGAGACATATTAATGCCCCCGCCCCCGTATGAAATAAGTTCTTCATGCTTATTATGTATGCTAAGTTTGATGACAATCGGATCAGTAGTTATTTAAATAAGCTTTTAAATTACATTTCCATGGAATGGGATGGAACGGGACACGATGGACATGGTTAAGTACACTATATGCCCCCTATTTCATGGCGGGGCATAAAAACATCTCAGTAATTATCTATATGGACCTGTTTTTTAAATGTTTGAATAAGATATATCTTTTCAATTTATTAATGTCTGTAAAAGTGATTAAAACTATTAGGGACTGATGTGACTTCTCAACCTCCGCAGTCGTAACAAAAAACTTTTCTTATTATTCTTTCAGAAAGAGGAATATTTGAGGTTAGAAACTGTTATCTTGATCAGAATTATATCTATAAATAAATATGTGGGTTAAAAATTAAAGGCCAAATATACTAACTTTCGGCAAAACTTGAAGCGAAATTCAAGCCTAATAACTTACAGTATTATATTTATAGATTTAGTTAAGATTAACTGATATCAGCAATATTCAAGATTAATTTTTACGCGGTTACTGGTACACTGGGCCCCACCTGAATTATTTTCAATTCTTTGGATTTTTCTGTCTAGAGTTTCTTGTTAGCTACCACTCAGGTTTACCTCATTTTAGGCTTATTTTTGCATGGTTATCAACAGGATTTTCTCTCAGAATTTTTCAGAATTACGAAAAATTTCCCAAAGTTACGTATATTGGGCCTTTAACATCAAGAGTATATTCCCCAATAACATGTGCAGCGGCATCATTGTAAACGAAGTATTTGTTTATAGGATACACATAACCTAGAATAATAATTATAATGGATATTACCGGTTGTTCATCTAAAACATTTAGAATAATCTGTAACAAAAGCAAGATGAAGTCATCGAACGTCTCCCGTTAACGACGACGATCTACAACACGATGGCCAGACTATAAGAGACGGCTGGCCACAAGCTAGAAGATCAAACTGAGCTGGTGACAATTAGAAGCTCTTCATAGATAACAATGATGGAGAGATGTTGCTAAGTGCCCCCGTCACGGCAAGCATGAAAGGCTAAAAATATCACACTGTCAACATTTTTTGTAACCATGGTGACCAAATTAATGATGCCAAATATTTGACAGAATTATAGATTGGACACATGTCAGAAATATTTCTAACAACCTTAAATAGTAATGGCTGTGTATTTTATTTATTTTTTGCCACATGAATTAAGTGTGACATTTTACAAAGTTAATTTTTTTCAACATCATTTATTACATCAATAAACTTCAAGAAGAACTATACAAGGGAGACCTGCATCCAACCCAAAGCAACTTAAGGCTATATGCCACTTTTGTTTGGTATTAGCTAAGATAATACGTCAACTAAACTATAACTGTGTGTACAGAGTTTTCTCCCTTGTTTTATGAATGAACATCTATCTTTAATTGAGTTCCATTGCTCTAACCATGAGACGATTCATACATTTCATTCAGTTTATTAAGTAATAGTTTATACAGTCACAAGAATTTACATGTAAGTTAAAATACAACAATGTAAGTGTATGATGCCATCTATTGTAAATGCAAGAAAAAATTTTGGCTATGATACATTGTATTTAGATACAAGACATTTGGTTCAACTGTGTTATATTTGGGGAAAAGCCTGTGCGTGACTGGACTGCATGTTATACAAGTTTCGATCAGGTTGACTGTGATATTTGGATACAAGTGTAAGGTTGGCTGCGATATTTGGATACAAGCCTTAAAGGTTGGCTGCGATATTTGGATAGAAGTCTAAGGTTGGCTGTGATATTTGGATACAAGTCTAAGGTTGGCTGTGATATTTGGATACAAGTGTAAGGTTGGCTGTGATATTTGGATACAAGTCTAAGGTTGGCTGTGATATTTGGATACAAGTGTAAGGTTGGCTGTGATATTTGAATACAAGTCTAAGGTTGGCTGTGATATTTGAATACAAGTCTAAGGTTGGCAGTGATATTTGGATACAAGCCTAAGGTTGGCAGTGATATTTGGATACAAGTGTAAGGTTGGCTGTGATATTTGGATACAAGTGTAAGGTTGGCTGTGATATTTGGATAGAAGTCTAAGGTTGGCTGTGATATTTGGATACAAGCCTAAGGTTGGCTGTGATATTTGAATACAAGCCTAAGGTTGGCTGTGATATTTGGATACAAGCCTAAGGTTGGCTGTGATATTTGGATACAAGCCTAAGGTTGGCTGTGATATTTGGATACAAGTCTAAGGTTGGCTGTGATATTTGAATACAAGCCTAAGGTTGGCTCTCTGATATTTGGATACAAGCCTAAGGTTGGCTGTGATATTTGGATACAAGCCTAAGGTTGGCTGTGATATTTGGATACAAGCCTAAGGTTGGCTGTCTGATATTTGAATACAAGCCTAAGGTTGGCTCTCTGATATTTGGATACAAGCCTAAGGTTGGCTGTGATATTTGGATACAAGCCTAAGGTTGGCTGTGATATTTGGATACAAGCCTAAGGTTGGCTGTCTGATATTTGAATACAAGCCTAAGGTTGGCTCTCTGATATTTGGATACAAGCCTAAGGTTGGCTGTGATATTTGGATACAAGCCTAAGGTTGGCTGTGATATTTGGATACAAGCCTAAGGTTGGCTGTGATATTTGGATACAAGCCTAAGGTTGGCTCTCTGATATTTGGATACAAGCCTAAGGTTGGCTGTGATATTTGGATACAAGCCTAAGGTTGGCTCTGCTGTTTCACATAGTTTTGTTGACAGCTGATCCTGCTAGAGTCACTACAGTGTCAGATCCCACTGGTTCGTCATCTGACAGACATGAATTATGTATGAGTGCAAATAAACCAGGGTAAATAGCTGTTACTCCTCCGGTGTCTACAACTTCTGACCTTCATTACAGAAGAGCTCTGCTTCATTGATCCCTCGTGACAATGTGTTCTTTTGATTTTTCGTCATTCGATGCTGTCGGTAAAAAAAAAGTGGCAAATCCTGCGCCTTCATTTAGAAATCTCTTTGCAGTGTTACTCAGACTCAGAGACAGGTTCAAATCGCTCTGCTTCATCATTTCTCTCTAAATTCTCTGATCATACTAGCATACTTGGCATTTTGTGCGACATTTCATCTCAGGGTCTTATGTGCTGGGATTAAGTGCTCAGCAGACCTGATAAACTGAATTCGACCACCTTCATAATAAATTGGATTTGGTCCTGGTATCCTCGAAGACTTTCTGATCCCCCTAGATGGCAAAGATGATTGAAGTAATTGAATTTGATTAGCTTTTCGCAAACACAAGGGGCACCTTGATTAGCTTTGCAACTACACGAGGGACAACTCGATTTAAGAATACAATCACACAATAGCATCTTGAAACTATTTGTAAAACAACATTGATTAGAGCTGATTCGAAGTTAATTCACGTTGACTTCACAACACAAATCAACACCGATAGTCGTAATACCAAACACCAGAGAGCAACTTTCAATTTTCGCCAATAGGAAGTCACAAAGAAAATTACTCTTTTCAAATAATTTTTTTCATCGTTCCTTGTTATTTTTCTCTTCCTTAATTCTAAAGTGAATTTTCATGAAGTAACTCTTTTTTGTGCTTTAGATTTTTCACTCAACACACTCTTCAATAAGATTGTTTGAAATCAAGCTACAAATCTTAGGTAATTTTTGATGAAGTTAACAAACATTAAAAAAATTCAAAAACATTTTGATAAAATTTTGTTTAAGTGCTAGATTTTTTAATTGATCATCTGAGAAAAAAAAGAAAAGAAAATTGCATGTAAGCTAGAGTATTTAACTTTAAAAGTTACATAAACCCAGTTATATGTAAATTTCCTGAATACATTTAACAAATCTAAAAGATAATAGTAATACATTGTACACCTAATAAGGTTTAAACAGACAACCTTTGTAAGCTCATACAGTCAAAATTTTACTGAATGAGTGAAAAAACATTTGTTTTGATAAAAAAATAACTTTCCAATTTTTCATATGAACTATTCCATCATTCAAATTGGAAGAACTCAATCATGTTTTCAGGGGTGGATGAGTTAAACAAGATGCCAGCCACCAGATTCTGTGGTACATTTATACCTACAGAGACCAGCCACCGGGTACTGTGGTACATTATACCTACAGAGACCAGCCACCGGGTACTGTGGTACATTGTACCTATAGAGATCAGCCACCGGGTACTTTGGTACATTATATCTACAGAGATCAGCCACCGGGTACTGTGGTACATTATACCTACAGAGACCATCCAGAGGGTACTGTGGTACATTATAACTACAGAGACCAGCCACCGGGTACTGTGGTACATTATACCTACAGAGACCAGCCACCGGGTGCTGTGGTACATTGTACCTATAGAGATCAGCCACCGGGTACTGTGGTACATTATAACTACAGAGACCAGCCACCGGGTACTGTGGTACATTATACCTACAGAGATCAGCCACCGGGTACTGTGGTACATTATACCTACAGAGACCAGCCAGAGGGTACTGTGGTACATTATACCTACAGAGACCAGCCAGAGGGTACTGTGGTACATTATAACTACAGAGACCAGCCACCGGGTACTGTGGTACATTATACCTACAGAGACCAGCCACCGGGTACTGTGGTACATTATACCTACAGAGATCAGCCACCGGGTACTGTGGTACATTATACCTACAGAGATCAGCCACCGGGTACTGTGGTACATTATACCTACAGAGACCAGCGCCACCGGGTACTGTGGTACATTATAACTACAGAGACCAGCCACCGGGTACTGTGGTACATTATACATACAGAGACCAGCCACCGGGTACTGTGGTACATTATACCTACAGAGACCAGCCACCCGGTACTGTGGTACATTATACCTACAGAGACCAGCCACCGGGTACTGTGGTACATTATACCTACAGAGATCAGCCACCGGGTACTGTGGTACATTATACCTACAGAGACCAGCCACCGGGTACTGTGGTACATTGTACCTATAGAGATCAGCCACCGGGTACTGTGGTACATTATACCTACAGAGACCAGCCACCGGGTACTGTGGTACATTATACCTACAGAGACCAGCCACCGGGTACTGTGGTACATTATACCTACAGAGACCAGCCACCGGGTACTGTGGTTCATTATGCTGTAGAGGACAGATTTTGCAGACTTATGATAGAGGCTGCTTCATACATTACTAAAACCTGACAGACCAGTAACCTATAAGATCTGACTGACCATGTAGGCTGGGAGGTAGAGGAGCGTTGTTTTACACATGATGCTCTATCTCCTGACCATGTAGGCTGGGAGGTAGAGGAGGGTTGTTTTACACGTGATGCTCTATCTCCTGACCATGTAGTCTGGGAGGTAGAGGAGGGTTGTTTTACACATGATGCTCTATCTCCTGACCATGTAGTCTGGGAGGTAGAGGAGGGTTGTTTTACACGTGATGCTCTATCTCCTGACCATGTAGTCTGGGAGGTAGAGGAGCGTTGTTTTACACATGATGCTCTATCTCCTGACCATGTAGTCTGGGAGGTAGAGGAGCGTTGTTTTACACATGATGCTCTATCTCCTGACCATGTAGGCTGGGAGGTAGAGTAGCGTTGTTTTACACATGATGCTCTATCTCCTGACCATGTAGTCTGGGAGGTAGAGGAGCGTTGTTTTACACGTGATGCTCTATCTCCTGACCATGTAGGCTGGGAGGTAGAGGAGGGTTGTTTTACACATGATGCTCTATCTCCTGACCTGATGATGTAGGCTGGGAGGTAGAAGAGGGTTGTTTTACACGTGATGCTCTATCTCCTGACCTGATGATGTAGGCTGGGAGGTAGAGGAGGGTTGTTTTACACGTGATGCTCTATCTCCTGACCATGTAGGCTGGGAGGTAGAGGAGCGTTGTTTTACACGTGATGCTCTATCTCCTGACCTGATGATGTAGTCTGGGAGGTAGAGGAGGGTTGTTTTACACATGATGCTCTATCTCCTGACCATGTAGGCTGGGAGGTAGAGGAGGGTTGTTTTACACGTGATGCTCTATCTCCTGACCATGTAGGCTGGGAGGTAGAGGAGGGTTGTTTTACACGTGATGCTCTATCTCCTGACCATGTAGGCTGGGAGGTAGAGGAGGGTTGTTTTACACATGATGCTCTATCTCCTGACCATGTAGTCTGGGAGGTAGAGGAGCGTTGTTTTACACATGATGCTTTATCTCCTGACCATGTAGGCTGGGAGGTAGAGGAGGTATGTTTTACACATGATGCTCTATCTCCTGACCATGTAGTCTGGGAGGTAGAGGAGCGTTGTTTTACACATGATGCTTTATCTCCTGACCATGTAGTCTGGGAGGTAGAGGAGCGTTGTTTTACACATGATGCTCTATCTCCTGACCATGTAGTCTGGGAGGTAGAGGAGCGTTGTTTTACACATGATGCTCTATCTCCTGACCATGTAGTCTGGGAGGTAGAGGAGGGTTGTTTTACACGTGATGCTTTATCTCCTGACCATGTAGTCTGGGAGGTAGAGGAGCGTTGTTTTACACGTGATGCTCTATCTCCTGACCTGATGATGTAGTCTGGGAGGTAGAGGAGGGTTGTTTTACACGTGATGCTCTATCTCCTGACCATGTAGGCTGGGAGGTAGAGGAGGGTTGTTTTACACGTGATGCTCTATCTCCTGACCATGTAGGCTGGGAGGTAGAGGAGGGTTGTTTTACACATGATGCTCTATCTCCTGCTGCCCAGGATATATATCCAGACTGGCTGGCCTTTACCAACCAATGAGTGCACACACTGAAACCTACAGTGTTTCTGCATATGAAATTTTCTATAGGATTCAATATGCCACTTTCAAGCAACCTTTCGGCAGGAGCTTAAGCATGACATTTCAACTGCTTCAATTTTCAGTACATGTATTGACTCAAAACTATAATACATAATAAAGTTCTAGGAGAGGACTAATATAGGCAATGTCTATTGTCCAATCATATTGATATTCAATAAAAAAGTTCTGAAAATAAGAAATAAAGTAAGCACTTACCTTCAAATCTTTCCCGATGCTTTTCGCGTATTCGTTCAAAATAGGCGGAGTCTGGAGCCTCATGACAGAAGAAGCGCATACTGTTGTCATAGGGACAGGAGAATCCTGGAAGACATAGAAAACAGCCAAGTTTGATTTATTATATTTGTAACAGGAGAGGAAAAAAGAACGGCCAGACCATGGTTTGAATCCAGGACCTTCCAAATTCTAGACGGATGCTCAAACAATTGAGTCATCCGATTGCCGATGATCAGCCCTGTACAGTTTCGCCACATTCCTCCGTCCCCTTTCTAAGTCTGCCCCTAAAGACAGACTATTTACAACCAAGGTTTGGGTAACCCCTTGCCAAGCATATTTACACCAAATATTAGAAGCAAGAATTTGTCAAAGCAGAACTGTAACAGGAACACAAACACCAGGAACTGAAAACTTCTTTTTGTGACTTTTGAAAATGTCTGTTTCCATAATGTTTAGCAAAGAATGTAGATAACAGCACACAATAAGTCTCAATGGACCGTACCAATTAAAGTCAGCTGTCAAAAAGTCATAGATATTTAGGACATTCACTTATGTGTCACCATGGTAAATGTTAAAGCCACTTCCAATGGATTTTGGCTATAGGGAGAATATCTCTTTAGCTCATTGGGTAGAGTATACATAAGACTAGTACACTTTAGTTCCTGGGTTCAACTCTTAGAGGAGGCATTAAAAACATAATGATCTCTAGCTGTTACAAATAATTTCGTCCAAATAAAAGATAGGAAGCTGTGGCCAAAACATACACCATTATTAGATATATCAAATCTATCAAATTATTACTCATTTACATTGATATAAATCGGAAATAACCAATTTTAACCTTCCATGTACAACCATGTTAAGGAAGATAGTTAAAAAGAAATGACTGGTAGCAACAGGATAGAAGTTATATATATCACAAGTTTCACGGCCATTATGAACCATATTAGCTGTGTTACATAACCTCTATTCTATTGACATTACCACTCTGAGGAAATGTTCCAGAATGTCCGAAGCAACCCTACATTATAAGGTACAACACTGTATTTAGTCGCAATACATGAAGACAGGTCATAATGGCACCGAGATGATGGTAAGTTAATTATATGTATATAAAACTTCCTTGTGGTTAGTTATATGATCCTGTTACTCTATAGATCTCCTAATTACAGTTAGGTAACCTTCCAGACATTTCAGCTTACAAAACATTTACTCAGGTATGTTGTTTCGCCAAACCGACACCGCTGTGTTTCTTCCTGATCCAAAAATTGCTAAGCATTTTTATCAGAAGATTTTAGTAACCTTTTCTTTTACTGATATGGAGCCCTGAACCCCGTAACCTGAAAACATAATAAACCCCATAATTACTGGGCTGATAGGTGATACCTTAGCAGTAACAGGTAACAGTGTATCATGAACTTAGATACACAGATTATCAGGTTTATGACCTAGTGTAGCAGTTTGAATGTCGTCATCTGGTTTATCGTTAAAACAAATGGAGGATTATGAAGTCAGGCAGCATTGTAAACTCAAGGTATAACATCCATTTTCTGTTCATTACATGGAGGTGTATGGCATAGAAAAACTTCATGAAAATGCCAATAATCTTGACAGCTACAAATGGAGATCAAAGTTTATTTATTCTGTCTAATAATACAGTACGTATGTACTGAAATGTTGCAAATTAGACAATTCATAGAAGAATAGACACACAACACATATTCACAAAAATTAAGTGATTTATTTTTACACATTAAGATCAATACTTAATGGGTTTCTAGCTGTTTAGTACTATTAGTGATGAGACATTTTCAGCACACTGCGGATCTCTGGGGTCTGACTATGCTGGTGAACCCAGGAGATAATAATACATAGCCTGCTCCCTCCCTTCCTTGTTAGCAGACTGTAGCACACTCAGGACTGTTTCATTATAACCACACAGATTGTAATTAATGTCTCTGTCATCCCACCGCACACACCGATATAGTCATCCCACCGTACTCACTGATATGGAGTCAGTCCTACCACATACAAAGAACACAGACATCCCACCGCACACACCGATATAGTCATCCCACCGTACTCACTGATATGGAGTCAGTCCTACCACATACAAAGAACACAGACATCCCACCGCACACACCAAATAGTCATTCCACCGTACTCACTGATATAGTCAGTCCTATCACATACATTAAAGAACATAGACATCCCACCGCATACACCAATATTAGAGTCATCTCACCACATAAACCTGTAAATAAAGTCATTCCACCACATACAATGATATATATCCTATCGCACACACCGATATAGTCATCCCACCGTACTCAATGACATAGAGTCAGTCCTACCGCATACAAAGAACACAGACATCCCACCGCACACACCAATATTAGAGTCATCTCACCACATAAACCAATATAGTGATTCCACCACATACAATGATATAGACATCCCACCGCAAACACCACTATAGAGTCATATTTTTAAACATGCATGCACTGAATTGGGCTCATACTAATTATATGAATATTGAAAACATCCCTTTCAATACCTATAATATATAGTGAGTTAACCACACATACACTTTTAATGAGTCAGTTCACACCACACATATATATATGCATATATAGTCAGTTCGCACCACACATATATATATAGTCAGTTCGTACCACACATATATATATATATCAACTATTTTTTAGCCAGTTCGCACCACATGGCTTTATATATAAAGTTTGTCCTTGCCACATAATTATACAGATATAAAGTCAGTTCCCCACAATACTCACCAATGAATAGTCAGTTAATACCCACCTTAAACATCAATTAATACATTATCTACCTATAACCACACCTTGATAGACCGATTCCTCATTTCTTGTATAACATATAATTCACCATTGTCCAAACACTACAAGTTGCTTAGCTTCTTTTCAAAACATATAATATACTCACCATTGTCAAAGGATAGGTCCCTTGGCTCCTGTTTAATATGCATGGGAGGGGGCGGAACACACGGTGGTTGTGGGTACCCATGATTCCGTGTGAGGGCGGCCATGTCGTAGCTGCGATCATGATGTTCTTGTTTAAAAAAATGATGGGCATAGGACGAAGACACGAGGTGTGAGTAGCCAGACTGAGGCTCTGAAGAAATGTAGCCTCGTTCTGGATCTGATCGGTGTAGCCTGAAAAACACATTTTTAGTTTTCTTAAGTTTATTAATTTACTGGGGTATTCATTTTTTTTTTAAATGCATTAAATACAGTAACAGTTAGGAAATTGAAAAGAACAAAATGAATAAATGACCAAAAATCTATTCATATCTAGTTTATTGAGGAGAGAGATAAGGATTGAACAGTCAGATAATGTCATTATTTGTTTTTACCCCCCTTTTTTGGGGGGGGGGGGCGGAGGGGTAGAATGGGGGGTGTTGGGAGAGATGGAATACCTTGATGTGTGACTGAAGTAGGTACAGCTCGCTTCTGTAGGCGGTGAAAAACACACTGATTCCTTACTACATGAGCCCGATGAAGACAACGTTGAGCCGGACTCCTTTCCTGAGGTGGAGGAACACACTGACTCTGTGGGTGACGGGGTCTGTTCATATGAGCCATTGACAAAACTCCTTTCTCCAAACTCAAACTTTGACAGTGAAGGTTTGTGGCAACACTGGGGATTGGCTGACTTACAACAGCTGTTAGAGCTTGACTTCCCCTCGGGCTTCACCTTAAGGCATCCATTGACTGAAAACAAACGAGAAATTCTAAAAGATGAACTCATTGACATAAATAAAATACTCAGAAGACGTCCACTCACTGAAACACAAAATACTAGAGATAGCTCAATTGGTTCAACATCATTTCAGGTTTGAACCACAGTCTAACCATGCATGTATTTTTCTATCCCTCTACACTTAAAAAGAATATTAGTCTGAAGGAATTTACTTGAGCTAATTAATACTCCAGTGCAGAGTATATAAGATATCTCATCCTTTTGAACTGTATCATACATAAGTATGACTTTAGACAGGATACCTCTCAATCCAAACAACAAAGATATATATACTGGTCAGTTATCTCCCCCCTGTGGATTACCAAATAATGGAGATATCGATACTGGCCAGATAATTATTCTCACCTGTAGATTACCAAACAACGTAGATATCTATACATGCCAGTTATCTCCCCCTATGGATTACCAAACAACAGAGATATCTATACTGACCAGTTATCTCCCCTTGTGGATTACCAAACAACGAAGGTATATCATACTTGCCAGTTATCTCCCCCTATGGATTACCAAACAACGTAGATATCTATACTTGCCAGTTATCTCCCCCTGTGAATTACCAAACAACGTAGATATCTATACTTGCCAGTTATCTCCCCCTGTGAATAACCAAACAACGTAGATATCTATACTTGCCAGTTATCTCCCCCTGTGAATTACCAAACAACGTAGATATCTATACTTGCCAGTTATCTCCCCCTGTGAATTACCAAACAACGTAGATATCTATACTTGCCAGTTATCTCCCCCTGTGAATTACCAAACAACGTAGATATCTATACTTGCCAGTTATCTCCCCCTGTGAATGACCAAACACAGTAGAAATCCAAACTAGCCAGTTA
Organism: Mimachlamys varia; assembly: GCA_947623455.1. Taxonomy (NCBI): domain Eukaryota; kingdom Metazoa; phylum Mollusca; class Bivalvia; order Pectinida; family Pectinidae; genus Mimachlamys; species Mimachlamys varia. The sequence goes on along the minus strand of OX392529.1, from coordinate 35,419,699 downwards.
TCTCCCCTCTATGGATTACAAAACAACAGAGATATCTATACTGACCAGTTATCTCCCTTTCCTGCAGATAACCAAACACAGGAGATATCTATTCTGACCAAATATTTCTCTCCCGGTAGATAACCAAACACAGGAAATATCTATTCTGACCAAATATTTCTCTCCCAGTAGATAACCAAGTACAAAAGATATCTATTCTGACCAAATATTTCTCTCCCAGTAGATAACCAAACACAGGAGATATCTATTCTGACCAAATATTTCTCTCCCAGTAGATAACCAAACACAGAAGATATGTATTATGACAAAATATTTCTCTCCCAGTAGATAACCAAACATAGGAGATATCTATTCTGACCAAATATTTCTCTCCCAGTAGATAACCAAGTACAAAAGATATCTATTCTGACCAAATATTTCTCTCCCAGTAGATAACTAAACACAGGAGATATCTATTCTGACCAAATATTTCTCTCCCAGTAGATAACCAAACACAGGAGATATCTATTCTGACCAAATATTTCTCTCCCAGTAGATAACCAAACACAGGAGATATCTATTCTGACCAAATATTTCTCTCCCAGTAGATAACCAAACACAGAAGATATCTATTCTGACCAAATATTTCTCTCCCAGTAGATAACCAAACACAGGAGATATCTATTCTGACCAAATATTTCTCTCCCGGTAGATAACCAAACACAGGAAATATCTATTCTGACCAAATATTTCTCTCCCGGTAGATAACCAAACACAGAAGATATCTATTCTGACCAAATATTTCTCTCCCAGTAGATAACCAAACACAGAAGATATCTATTCTGAGCAAATATTTCTCTCCCAGTAGATAACCAAACACAGGAAATATCTATTCTGACCAAATATTTCTCTCCCAGTAGATAACCAAACACAGGAAATATCTATTCTGAGCAAATATTTCTCTCCCAGTAGATAACCAAACACAGGAAATATCTATTCTGACCAAATATTTCTCTCCCAGTAGATAACCAAACACAGGAGATATCTATTCTGACCAAATATTTCTCTCCCAGTAGATAACCAAACACAGGAAATATCTATTCTGACCAAATTTTTCTCTCCCAGTAGATAACCAAGTACAACAGATTCTGACCAGATATCTAACTCCCATGGATAACCAAGTACAACAGATTCTGACCAGATATCTAACTCCCATGGATAACCAAACACAGGAGATGATTGGACTGACAGGATATCTCACCTCTGTGCATACAGCATTGTAAATCATAGCAATTAGTGGGACTCGGATCTCCATAACAACCGTCCATCATACGCTCCAATATTTAAACTGTCAAATTTGTCAACATTCATGACGTATTGAAGCTGCATATGGCCGTGTATGGATATCACATTATCTTTGTTAATCCCTTTCACTGTCTATGCTGACACAGATAATCATGGCACCGTTGTACAGCCACAGTATGTCGTCCATAAATTATTCAAAATCTGACAACAACAAATCACCGTGGGGTTAAAGATTCAAAACGGTGTATATGCGAGACAAACATGTTTTTTCCCGCTGATGTTACTCCAGGTTTAATATGCACATATAACGTGGTCATGCTCGGATAGATTTTCAAACATTGTTCATATTATGATGTCATCAAACTATTTAATTAAGGTTTCCATTTTTTTATGACTGGTGCTGTCATACTAAACTATAATACAAACGTCGTTAATATAAAATCTTCATTTAGAAAATAATGGCGTTAATATAATACTCCGATAATGCTGGTCACTGCCGACAGTATTAAAGACCCTTCATTGCATGATCAGGACAATTTCAGTTTCTACATCATGTCAAAAAATACAGCAATGTCTTATAATGAGTTGTCAGGCTTGACGGATGGGGATTAAACAAATGTCTTCTCACCAAACACCAGACTAGGCCTCGAGGACATAACACCAGCAGATGCTGATGAGGCGTTCATGAATATGACCATAATGGGATACATATCATCACCTTTATTAAAATTCTGAAGTAATATTTGTCAAAGTTTTTGAATTTGATATTCCATTATTCAGTAGAGTATCCATACTTTTTATGCAAGGAATTTAATTCGAGAACTTGAAGTGAATTACCAACAGGCCGTTAATTCTCTCATGTTACATTTTCCTCATCAAATCTTTGAAATAGAGTATGGCTAAACATTATGAAATTCCATAATAGTCAACTCAACCATTTTCTTAATTATATTATATTTTGCAAGTTTTATATCTTTTATCTCACGACTTAGAAATTATCAAATATCTACATTTCTTCTTGATGTAGCATGTTTGTGTCATCCCCAACAGTATGAAGAAATATGCTTATGTGAGATCTACACAAGTATTAAGGCATGCAGCTTACCTCTGTCTATCAAGTATTTATAAGTTATTTCAAACAACAAAATAGCTGAATCAATAATATATAAAGCTATTGTTTGTGTTATGTATCAAGTAAGAATAACATCCTTTCATTTGATTAATGTGTAAATTAACTATTTTGTGTTCGATATGATATAAAGGGCCATAACTCTGTAAATACAGGGGTACAAGAATTTCAGTTTTTGACACTCTTCCATCTTTACTCATTCACCCCTGAAATTTCATAATGAACTTTTCCAACCTTTGAATTGGGAGAGTTTAAATGAATCTTCATGGGTAAATGAGCTAACAGGTGCTCACATGCACAATTTGGCAATTAATATAATTGATGGAGTTGACTATATATAAAATGCAGAAGGATTTGCAAGCCTTCCCTGGTATAGTTTCGATGGGAAACTTTTGTTAACGAAAGGGACAATTTTATTCAAACTTTATCCATATTTTATTCCATAAAATTAAGATTCATCTTCACACATTTATATTCAATAATTAATAATTTTTGTCATTGATTTGGGTGGTACATGACACTTATTTTCCCTGACATTGGTTGGATGGATCCTAACCACATGGAGGTCCGTGATTTGTGAAATCTACTCTGCCTTACTATTTTTAGTAACAGTATGTCAACATTCACTTTATAACATGACATTCCGATTAGGTAACCAAAAATTGTAGTATTGTCCTCCTGAGAAGTCCATAATTGTATTTAATATGAAAACATTAATTAGCATCTAATTATCAATTCAGGATGCTTAGTTAAGTGAATATTTGGTTATACGGACCTGAAAACAGACATTGGGGTGAATGTCATTGTATTTTTTCAGGTGCTTATAATGATAATATTCATGATAATAACACAAGACCTTCAATGAATATCACCTTTCAGTAATAATATAGATACATGAATTCCAAAAGTATCCTGGAAATGTGTCTAATCCATACTAGGCATGATTTAATTAAAGGCAACTGGTTTTCTTTTCTGAGGAATAAAATTAACCTGGCATTTCGATAATATTTTGGCTTATTAATTTCATACTGAAAATGTTTTAGAACTCAGTTGTTCAGGATCCCAAAAGTTAAACAAGTGATATCAGAATATTAATGCCGAATTCAGCCAATCGTTAAATTAGGAATCTAAGTCTGTCACAAGAGGACCTACTTTTTGAGATTGAGTTCTCTGAGATTGTTTCAGAGCTAGAGCTTTGGAAAAAACCTGAGTTTAAGAAATATTCCATTATTTTTCATAATAAAATTCACCAGAAGTATATGTCAGTACGTGATCAGGGTCATCAGGGGGCTTGCACTTACTCTGACTCAAGCATGCCCTTGTTTCAAGGCACGTACAACTACAACTCAATCAACTAATTCTTGTTCTCATTCTGCCAGATTTTCACCTGGGACTGTATTTCTAAACTCATAGGAATAACATGATGTACAGTCAACATCTGCCTAGTTGTGGTGTTAACAGGGAGCTGCCTACTCTTCTGTAGTAATACAGCAGTTATAATGCTAAATGACTATATCGCTGTCTAAATTTCTTAGTCTCTCTCTAGGAAATTAAGTCATGTTTGTTGTAATATGTAACAAGACTGCATAATCAGATTGATCCAATCTACACAGCTGTACAGATAAGTATTTCATATGCAAGGAAGTATACGTATGGAGATGTATATGACTTTACATTTACCATAAAAACTCTTGCAGGTTTCCATTTTAGATTAGCATTGTTCAGATGTAGTAACATAGTATTATTATATAATAAAGTTACCGTATGTTACCAATCTAAAAAAAAAAATAGAACTGTAAGCCAAAAGCTAACTTATACCCAGCGCCCCCCACCTTTGCAATGTTGATGACAAACACATCAATCTGCAGATACATCTACACATCATTCTTGCAATTACAAAAATGCAGTGTAGTTTAATTGAAATTAGTTAACAGGTTTAGGAACATTTTTCCAACCAAAATTTTGCAACAAAAACCTGTTTATAGTGACCTGGTTACCATGGCAACTTTAAGCCTGCATAAAATAATCTGCAGGCATATCTAGACATCAGGTCCATAACATTTATATGAAACTTCATTGGATTTGGTTTATTGGTTAGGAGGAGTTTTCTAGTCAAAAGTTTCCAACAAAAACCTGTGTAAATGACCTGGTTACCACGACAACCTAAATTTCTGTTAAAACACAAATCTGCATGCATATCTACACATGAGTCTCTTACATTCTTGTGTAGTTCCATTGAAATTGGTTCATAAGTTTTATAGATGGAGTTTTGCTGACAAATTAGTGTTCAACAAAAATTTTGGCATTTTGACTTGGTTACCATGCAGGCCACCAAAATTTCTGCAGAAAAAATACCCTGCATACACATTTCACATGGTCCCAAACATTCCTGTGTATTTTTACTTGAATTGATAGACAGGTTAATGAGTAGTTGTCCCAAAAAATGAAGTATAGTGACCTGGTTACCATGGCATAAGGATTATTTTGCCACCAAGTTTTGTTGAAATTCACTCAGTAGTTTAGGAGGAGTAGCCAGTAAAATTTGTTGTATCAACAGACGGACAGACAGAAGGTTTGACAGACAGACAACCTGATTCCACAATATACCCCCCACTAACTTTATTGCGGGGGAGGGGGGGGGGGTTATAATAATTGAATTGTGTATCAAATTACCTCTAGAAAACAAAATATCATCTTAAATGTTATAAAAAGAATCAATACACAGTGGAGATTCAACCAAATGTGTAACTTTACATAACAATCAATAACTTTGACCCTCGTTTGTCTTTAGAACTTCAGACTTTTATAGATGAGAAATTAATACGAGAATGACATGATACGTTTGTCTTGAAATGTACTGTCGACCAATGAAAGATGAAACAGTTACGAAGCTATAACATAGAGCAACCTCCACGTCATTATTTCAATTTACTAATTAATGACACATAACGACTTAAATTACCACCTGAAGATAGCCAATTTGTTCCCATTGCCCGTAATTAATTCAATTAAAATCCGTATCTCATGCATTTAATATGCGTAGCTTTCATCCTCATAGTCCTACTCACTTTGGCTGGCTATTATTTACAATTAGCAGCGTTGTGGAAACGCCAGGGTGGACATACAATCAGTGCTGTCTATGTTTTCGGGGTATTTAGTCGTGATTCCTCCTCGTGATTGTCACACTATATCACTTGATGTGACATGATATGCCACGTTACTGTAACCTCGAGGAAACAACATCATCGCAGTAATTTGTCACAAGATTTCTAAAATTACCACCAATGATTCTCCTTGTAGCTACTAAATACCAAGTCGGTAAAGGAGGACGACTACAACTCAGGATTTTAATATTAATTTTGAATGATTTATTTTACAGTGAGAGAAGAACAGAGGGATGAAGTAAAACCAGTTATAAGAATAGATGTACAGAAATGTATAGAAATATTTCAATAAATGACAAATTACACCATTTCTTAAGTTTAATTTTGTCATTTTGAAATTCTCTCAATGATATTTTCAGTCATACAGATACAGTATTTCAAACTGTAGAAATCTGTAAATTAGGTTAAATTTTCATATTTTTTCAAATCAATTTACTATAGAAATAACTTAAACCAAAAGAATTTGAGATAAATAGATAACTTAACACTGAATGATACAAAAAAACAACCTGGTTTACGGTACAGCATGAACATAAGTATACATATAAAACTGGATTTTGTTCATCTGTATTATTGTCAGCAAAAGAACCGAATGAAAAAAAAACTCCTAAAAAGACAAAAGACAACAGTTCGAAGTCAGATTGCATGCCTTTTACCTTTCTATTTGTAACAAGTGGTATTGTAAGACATTTCCATCTTGTAAGATGTCTTTGCCTCCTATACAACTTTCCCTCTTTTGTAAGACATCTGTATAGATACTCTATTAATAAACCATTTTCATTTCTTGAAAAATTTTTTCTGTAAGATAAGATTGCTTATCATTTCAAGTAAGGCCAAAAATGAAATTTCTTCTTTTTTCTGCTCTCTTCCACTGAAAACTCAGTAGAGGTTATAAGTTAGGCATTGGCAATTTATTTTATTATGTAAAATATCGTTGCTATACTTACTAGAGCAGCAGTCGTGACTTTAACAGCTTAATTTTTATCACTAAACGTCAAAAAATCTTGGTATAAATGTGCAAGATTTATTTTTGCCATTAGTATCCAGGTGAAGTTTGAATTTGAAATTTTGCTAAACCAGCTGCTACATGAAAGCAAATAAATGCCAAATATTTAAAATTCTTGTGATTTCTGTATCTGGATCTACAGCAATCCACAAGAGAGTATGCTGAGTTCCAGGTAAGTTTAAGGTTCTCCTTTCATCCTTGAAAAAAAAAGTAATGACAAATATCAAAAATGTGATATTAATTTTTTTTTTATATTTAGCTCAATTTAGCAATTATATTTTTTCTTTCTATATCTCAAAATATTCCCCTGCAAGTCTGTATTTAAGAGAAAAGAAAAGCGCTGTTATTGGAGAAAAAGAGTATTGGTGTGTTATAAAAGCCAGGGTGTACAGGTAATGGCTGTGATAATGACAAGGAAGTACGCTGGTGCATAACAGTATAACAGAATCAATTACAACATATAATTGGTCGGTGTTAGCCTAGCTCGCTCACGGAAACCAATATCACTTTTTTTCTCCAATTTTCTCTCTTTAATGACAATATTGTCTTATGGCATAAGCACGTCCAAGATGATCGCGCCAGAGAATATGAGAGGCGTTATGTGTAATGTCTTTCCCCTTGTTCGACTACACCATACAAAGTCGCCGTCTTGCACTGCACAGGTCTGACTGGCTATAAATAATTCAGCGGTCGTGTTGATAACATGTAAATCAGTCGACAAATCAGAGAGACCGATGCCTGCGCCCCTTACATCTGATCCTGGAGCCGATGGCGGGGAAGGGGAGTTTGCGAGTCTTATTGTTCAATTAGTATGGCACCCCCTGGGAGAGAGGAGATGCTAGTTTTGGCCCACTGATCAGCAAGCTTGAGGCAGGTGGATTTGTGTTAGCTAAGAATTGTTGTGTTGATGATGCTGATTCGAGCTATAATTGATGACAGAACTGGCTCAGATTTTACACAAGTCAAATACACATTGCACACGAAGTGAGAACTGTGGCATTTCAATGCCGTGCCGTTTGTACCAGAGATCGTCATGGCATTGTCACTATAGGAACTCTTATGCGTCAACGGCTATGAGCACTGACTGACGTTCCCCTCCATGCCCGACTATAGTAATTAGAGTAGTCGTCGACTCAAGTTGTTTCTTGTCCTCAAAGTGGGTTGTCTCTGACAAGGACAAGAGCTTATTACACTGTTGGGTAGAGAACAGTGGAATGATCAGTCTGTCAAGGCTTTGGTGTATCTCATTGTTTCTCCATCAAAGCTTGACTACGACGATGACCCGACAGTATTATCTACATAGTAACAACTCTGCCCGTCGTAATGAGGTCCAATGTTAACTAGACACCTGACAACACCAGTATTGTACTGGCTGATAGGTACATACCAGCCTTAATTACCTGACAAAACAATAATTAGTACTCAACTTGACAAAAATTACAATTGATTTAATAAAAGAATGAAATGAATAAGGAATGAATTATTAAGAAAAGACAGAACTGCACCTCACCGAAATAAAAATGGAGGAGACAATTCATACAGAAATAAAAAACAGAGGGGACGTCATACAGAAGTGACCACACAGAGGGGACATCATACAGAAGTGACCACGTGCACACAGAGAGGGGACATCATACAGAAGTGACCACACCGAGGGGACATCATACAGAAGTGACTACACAGAGGGGACATCATACAGAAGTGACCACACACAGGGGGGACATCAAACAAAAGTGACCACACAGAGGGGACATCATACAGAAGTGACCACACAGAGAGGGGACATCGTACAGAAGTGACCACACAGAGAGGACATCAAACAGAAGTGACCACACAGAGGGGACATCATACAGAAGTGACAACACAGAGGGGACATCATACAGAAGTGACCACACACAGGGGGGACACCATACAGTAGTGACCACACACAGAGAGGACATCAAACAGAAGTGACCACACAGAGGGGACATCATACAGAAGTGACCACACCGAGGGGACATCGTACAGATGTGACCACACAGAGAGGACATCAAACAGAAGTGACCACATACAGAGGGGGGACATCATACAGAAGTGACCACACAGAGGGGACATCATACAGAAGTGACCACACAAAGGGGACATCATACAGAAGTGACCACACAGAGAGGAGACATCATACAGAAGTGACCACACAGAGGGGACATCATACAGAAGTGACCACATAGAGGGGACATCATACAGTAGTGACCACACAGAGGGGACATCATACAGAAGTGACCACACGGGGGGGGACATCATACAGAAGTGACCACACAGAGAGGGGACATCATACAGTAGTGACCACACAGAGAGGGGACATCATACAGAAGTGACCAAACAGAGAGTGGACATCATACAGAAGTGACCACACAGAGAGGGGACATCATACATAAGTGACCACACAGAGAGGGGACATCATACAGAAGTGACCACACAGAGGGGACATCATACAGAAGTGACCACATAGAGGGGACATCATACAGTAGTGACCACACAGAGGGGACATCATACAGAAGTGACCACACGGGGGGGACATCATACAGAAGTGATCACACAGAGAGGGGACATCATACAGTAGTGACCACACAGAGAGGGGACATCATACAGAAGTGACCAAACAGAGAGTGGACATCATACAGAAGTGACCACACAGAGAGGGGACATCATACATAAGTGACCACACAGAGAGGGGACATCATACAAAAGTGACCACACCGAGGGGACATCGTACAGATGTGACCACACAGAGAGGACATCAAACAGAAGTGACCACATACAGAGGGGGGACATCATACAGAAGTGACCACACAGAGAGGACATCATACAGAAGTGACCACACAAAGGGGACATCATACAGAAGTGACCACACAGAGAGGAGACATCATACAGAAGTGACCACACAGAGGGGACATATAAAGAAGTGACCACATAGAGGGGACATCATACAGTAGTGACCACACAGAGGGGACATCATACAGAAGTGACCACACGGGGGGGACATCATACAGAAGTGACCACACAGAGAGGGGACATCATACAGTAGTGACCACACAGAGAGGGGACATCATACAGAAGTGACCAAACAGAGAGTGGACATCATACAGAAGTGACCACACAGAGAGGGGACATCATACATAAGTGACCACACAGAGAGGGGACATCATACAGAAGTGACCACACAGAGGGGACATTATACAGAATTAAGTGACCACAATCGTTATCAGGCACAAATCATTTAAGTTTGTTTCCCTATAAAAATTTCATGGTTGTATTAAACAGTTTTTAAACAGGAGGTCAGACCACATGTTTTGTTTTATATGATCTCAATTCTATATTTTTCATTTACATTTCATTTCTTTCTAAGGTAAACTTCCATTAAATGATTCAAAAGACGAGACATGATTTTGATTTTTGTTAACTTTGACTTTGATTCAAACCAACTACTATACACATCATAAAGCTATGGTGATATTTACTTAACATACCTAGAGCTATAAATAAACAAATTTATAGTATCAAAAGTATTAATCAGCAAAAATGTCTTTTTTTTTTGTCAGATAGTAAAGTATGGTTGTTCCCTTGGACTTATTATTCATGACCAAATTGCAGAAGTCCTAAAAAGGAAAAAAAAAATGTGTGAAAAATGTACAATTTATGGTATCTTTTCGTCTAGTAACTGTTAAGAAATATCAGTCATCACTTCTCTGAACTTTTCCGGAAATCATAAAGAGGCTGTGTCTTTGATTCCGTTTTTATCGCGGTGTGCATGTCGCGTCACCCAACACCCAGGTTGGACGGACGATCGGATCAAAGGGTCGACGGGGCTTATCACTCTCCAATCATCAGCCGTCAATAGGCCACGGCTCTTTTACCTTGTAGGTTAGTCATTACGTTTTGTTTCACCTGTACAAGTAAGGTCGTTAGGCTACATTTCACCTGTACCTGTACATGTAATAGGGTTGTTAAGTTGTCGATGTAAATGTGAAATCCGACGCAAATCAATCATGGAAGTCAGGGAAGCCACGCTACCCGATAGAAATAAAACATCAATTCTTACAGAAAATGCCTGTTAATTATCGTTAACCCTTAATAGTAGATATTAATCTAAATAAACGCTGTTAGCTGTTTTAGTGCTATTCCATGGACCTTTAGTCCCATGAGCTGAGAGGAAAGAATCGTTTGTACAAATTGTCTTATGACATCACCTGGCTTTGTGTACATGTTTGATTAGAAATAATGTTGTCAGGAAAATCTTATCACACAACTATCAATATGACAGATAACATCAGATCACTTGATACTTCCAAGATGAAAGATAACAAATATTTAAACAGTCCATGATTACGTTTAATAAAATCATTTGACAATATGTTGTATGCTATATATAACATTAACAATTTAAATGACAGAAAAAAAAAACATAAAAGAAAAATTTAATCACACATCATCATATTTATCATCTCAGATTACAATTAGATAAGATTTCTAATTTGATTCTAGAGGAAAGTTAATTTTGGGGTAAATTTGCAAGAGAAATTAACCTGCCCTACTGGCTGGTCTCACGAATATTTGCAGGTTAAAAAACGACACATATGCAAATACTGATGTAGTCAAATTCAGGCTTGTAAATACCAATGCACCCCGGGTTGAGTAATTCTATTAGGGTTATTAGAAGATTCCTCTACTCTTGACTACCACAGTATCACGGACAAATTCACCTGTGAAAGTGTCTCTCTATCCCCTACTTTGCAGTCCATTGAAACCTACAAACATTACAAAGGAAGTCATGGTCAAACTTTCCATGACCTTGGTATATTTTTGAAGATCAAAAAGATAAATTTTGTACATGGATGATGATTTTTTTAAAAAAGAAATACTACAATCCAATAAATTTATTAAACAATTACATTATAACAAACCAGGGATGGGAATTTTCCTAATACTCGGGTGTCCTATGTATACAGGTTTCCTATGTATACAGGTGTCCTATGTATACAGGTGTCCTATGTATACAGGTATCCTATGTATACAGGTATCCTATGTATGCAGGTATCCTATGTATGCAGTTGTCCTATGTATACAGGTATCCTATGTATACAGGTATCCTATGTATGCAGGTATCCTATGTATGCAGTTGTCCTATGTATACAGGTGTCCTATGTTTACAGGTATCCTATATATACAGGTGTCCTATGTATACAGGTGTCCTATGTATACAGGTGTCCTATGTATGCAGGTATCCTATGTAAACAGGTATCCTATGTTTACAGGTATCCTATGTATGCAGGCGTCCTATGTATGCAGGTGTCCTATGTATGCAGTTGTCCTATGTTTACAGGTATCCTATGTTTACAGGTATCCTATATATACAGGTGTCCTATGTATACAGGTGTCCTATGTATACAGGTGTCCTATGTATGCAGGTATCCTATGTAAACAGGTATCCTATGTTTACAGGTATCCTATGTATGCAGGCGTCCTATGTATGCAGGTGTCCTATGTATGCAGTTGTCCTATGTTTACAGGTGTCCTATGTTTACAGGTATCCTATGTATACAGGCGTCCTATGTATGCAGGCGTCCTATGTATGCAGGTGTCCTATGTATACAGGTGTCCTATGTATACAGGTGTCCTATGTATACAGGTATCCTATCTATACAGTTATCCTATGTATACAGGTGTCCTATGTATACAGGTATCCTATGTATACAGGTGTCCTATGTATACAGGTGTCCTATGTATACAGGTATCCTATGTATACAGGTATCCTATGTATACAGGTATCCTATGTATACAGGTATCCTATGTATACAGGTGTCCTATGTATACAGGTATCCTATGTGTACAGGTATCCTATGTATACAGGTGTCCTATGTATACAGGTGTCCTATGTATACAGGTGTCCTATGTATACAGGTATCCTATGTATACAGGTATCCTAGGTATACAGGTATCCTATGTATACAGGTGTCCTATGTATACAGGTGTCCTATGTATACAGGTGTCCTATGTATACAGGTATCCTATGTACACAGGTGTCCTATGTATACAGGTGTCTTATGTTTACAGGTATCCTAGGTAAACAGGTATCCTATGTATGCAGGTGTCCTATATATGCAGGTATCCTATGTATACAGGTATCCTATATATACAGGTGTCCTATGTATACAGTTATCCTATGTATACAGGTGTCCTATGTATACAGGTGTTCTTTATATATAGGTATCCTATGTATACAGGTTTCCTATGTATACAGGTGTCCTATGTATACAGGTGTTCTTTATATATAGGTATCCTATGTATACAGGTGTCCTATGTATACAGGTGTCCTATGTATACAGGTGTCCTATGTATACAGGTATCCTATGTATTCAGGTTTCCTATGTATACAGGTATCCTATGTATACAGGTGTCCTATGTATACAGGTATCCTATGTAAACAGGTGTCCTATGTTAACAGGTATCCTATGTATACAGGTGTACTATGTGTACAGGTATCCTATGTTTACAGGTATCCTATGTTTACAGGTGTCCAATGTTTACAGGTGTCCTATGTTTACAGGTGTCCTATGTATACAGGTATCCTATGTATACAGGTGTCCTATGTATACAGGTGTCCTATGTATACAGGTGTCCTATGGGTACAGGTATCATATGTTTACAGGTATCCTATGTTTAAATGTGTCCTATGTTTACAGGTATCCTATATATACAGGTGTCCTATGTATACAGGTGTCCTATGTATACAGGTGTCCTATGTTTACAGGTATCCTATGTATACAGGTGTCCTATGTTTACAGGTATCCTATGTATACAGGTGTCTTATGTTTACATGTGTCCTATGTTTACAGGTATCCTATGTATACAGGTGTCCTATGTATACAGGTATCCTATGTTTACAGGTATCCTATATATACAGGTATCCTATGTACACAGGTGTCCTATGTATACAGGTGTCTTATGTTTACAGGTATCCTAGGTAAACAGGTATCCTATGTATACAGGTGACCTATGTTTACAGATATCCTATGTATACAGATATCCTATGTATACAGGTATCCTATGTATACAGGTGTCCTATGTATACAGGTGTCCTATGTTTACAGCTGTCCTATGTATACAGGTATCCTATGTATGCAGGTATCCTATGTATACAGGTATCCTATGTATACAGGTATCCTATATATACAGGTATCCTATGTACACAGGTGTCCTATGTATACAGGTGTCTTATGTTTACAGGTATCCTAGGTAAACAGGTATCCTATGTATACAGGTGTCCTATATATACAGGTATCCTATGTATACAGGTGTCCTATGTATACAGGTGTCCTATGTATACAGGTGTCCTATGTATACCGGTGTCCTATGTATACATGTGTCCTATGTATACAGGTATCCTATGTATACCGGTGTCCTATGTATACAGGTATCCTATGTATACAGGTATCCTATGTATACAGGTTTCCTATGTATACAGGTATCCTATGTATACAGGTATCCTATGTATACAGGTATCCTATGTATACCGGTGTCCTATGTATACAGGTTTCCTATGTATACAGGTATCCTATGTATACAGGTGTCCTATGTATACAGGTTTCCTATGTATACAGGTATCCTATGTATACAGGTACCCTATGTATACAGGTGTCCTATGTATGCAGGTGTCCTATGTATACAGGTATCCTATGTATACAGGTGTCCTATGTATACAGGTTTCCTATGTATACAGTGTCCTATGTATACAGGTGTCCTATGTATACATGTATCCTATGTATACAGGTGTCCTATGTATACAGGTTTCCTATGTTTACAGGTGGCCTATGTATACAGGTGTCCTATGTATACAGGTATCCTATGTATACAGGTTTCCTATGTATACAGGTTTCCTATGTATACAGGTGTCCTATGTATGCAGGTGTCCTATGTTTACAGGTATCCTATGTATACAGGTGTCCTATGTTTACAGGTATCCTATGTATACAGGTATCCTATGTATACAGGTGTCCTATGTATACAGGTGTCCTATGTATACAGGTATCCTATGTATGCAGGTGTCCTATATACACAGTAGCAATACTGTATTATAAGTGCCTTTACAATAGGTTTGGATGTCCTTGTTATAAAGCATGCCTAAGGCAGTTAAAACTCAATGATTTCCAATATGTACATCGTGTATACCTTGTACATGATTTCCAATATGTACATCGTGTATACCTTGTACATGATTTCCAATATGTACATCGTGTATATCTTGTACATGAATTATATACTGTTGATATCTGTTGTATTCACAGAGGAACCTGAATACATTATATCCATGGATTGGCAAGAATAAGACAGACAGGTGAAGGCCGTCCATTTCTACCCTGTACAAATGTAACATCCAGCACAACACATATCTTGTCTGACTTACAAAGTACTGTTTTAATTTTGCCCACAGTCTGGGCTGGTGGTATTTCATTCATAACCCAGATGGCCTAATTAGGAAGGCCTGCTGAAGAGGGGGGAGGGTCTCTGACGTTGTGGGACTGGGTGGGAGGGGGTTGTACAGGGCCTGGTCCCTAACAGGTGCTTGGCACTGTGAGGCACAGAGCCCTTCCATAGACTGCTAGTACAGGACCAATTAAACCCTAATGTAATCACTGTTAAATCTAATGACCTGCTAATTCCTTACCATTTTAATTGCTTGTTTATAAGCAAATTATTATACATAATAGAATAATAGCATCTGTCTCACTACACTTATAATGTATGCACTGTGCACCTTCTAATGAATTATAGGGTAAGACTAAAGATTTCTTGCTATATATTTTAATTATCAAACAGCGATCTCAGGTTTATTTCAGTACATGTATATGCAACTTTAACATTTATTACTCAGAGTTAAGCTTTGAACAGTCTCTTAACTAAAGGGAAACATATATGTATTTGTTGAAAATGTTTCTGGCGTTGCTGTTCTTCAGTGCCGCTGAGAAAAAATTCCATAGGTTCCTGTTTGTCATGCCTACTGTGATAGATATCGTAATTCTGCATTGATGATGCCTTAGAACTGGAAGAAGGTCTAACTTTATTTGTAGATCGATATTTTGTCTTTTTCTTGAGAGAGGCTTTTGGAAGCTTTGATTTCTTATTGCTGGACAGTCTAGTATTTTTCTATAAAAATTGAAGTGTTTGCCTGCAGTGGCTGGGGCAAGACAGTCAAGACAGGGAGGGGGGCCAATATGTTACAGCAACAAAATGGATGTACTTTCGTCTATACAGACCAATCAGATTTTAGCAAAATGCAGAGTTGCTAAAATGTGGAGTTTTTTCGATAAAAATAATGCTCTCCCTCTAAAATCTCTTGTATTTGCCTTGACTAATTAACAGAACTCATAAAAGTGTTAATTGCGTCATACATTTGTACAATTGATGTTTTTATCATGAATGTATTCAATGTTAAGAGATTTAAAATGAGTGTGATATATGACAGTGCTCTTGTGGATTTGCCCATACACAACAGACTATAAAACACAGATTTGAAGCCTGATCACATGAAAGCCTTTGTAGGCGCAGAAAAAAGCAACACATTGCTGATAATCGCCCCAATCTCCGGTATCGTTTGTTTGTTTGTAACACCCCACACACACACCGCGGCACAAATAATTCAACCCGAGGAAATTTCCTTGAAAATTGGAAAGTATTTTCTTTTAAAGAAGTTTACTATAAAGAGAGGGCGGGTATAAGCATTATGGGATGTTGGCATTTTGACGCGGCATTGTGTCTCTCCACCGTAGACAAACACTCTGCCCATGTGTACAGATGACGCAGCCCAAACTCATGCCAACTAGGTCATTTATACCATTATGAGTGTTGTATCATAACACAAGCTCACTTCTGTAAATTCTAATAACTCATATCCTACCAAAAACAATCATACACTCACAAAGACAAATTACGTAATTCGTGGAAAATTTAGTTTATTTTCAGCCTTAAGTATTTATTTATAAAGCCAGATGCAGCATTCTGGTTTGTGGGAGAAGTGTGCTGTGACTCGCTATTAAGTAAATTTCCAAAATACACTCTCCTCCTCCTCCCCTCTTACTGAACATCTTACCATGTCATCTGCCTGCTATGCAGAACATTCCGATATCACATGTTGCATGTTGTAGCCAACCATGTCACAGCTTTATAGACAAAAGGAAAGGAAATTTTCCACAAGTGTTTTTATTAAATCATCCAAAAACTTGTGTAAACTTGTGAATTACCTGTGTATGGGAGCCTCTGTGGGTTATTACGTTTTACTAACGAGGAAAACCCAACACGAAGGCAGGTGTTTACTCCCGAACACCTGAATCGCTTCATGGGAACCTGATCTTCAAACATTTATAAGACAATTTTTTATTCCATTAACTAACGATAAAAAACAAATCTCTCCGGTATATAATAGGGGTGTAACATCACTCTCAATATAGGTATCAAATTTGTGAAGTGAAACAAATGGTTACATTGGATTTTTATCAATATTGATCCTTATTATGCCAAATTGGTACCAAAATTTTGAAAAAAAATCTTTTAGGGAAAACCATTTCTTCTTGTTAACAATGTGTTATCATCAATTTTTCGACCTAGGAATTGACACTGTAACCCTATTAGAAATATCTTGTTTACAATTATTTCTTGTTTGATATGACTAATAAAATCTTTGTTTTTTCCTTACAGCTTATGAATAAGACCTATATGGCTATTTATTTTTAATGATGATATATTTTGTGATTGATTTAACTTCACATCTGCACAAATTCAAATAAGTATGCCCACCACTCCATGTAACATGTTCTGCTGTCTATATTAAAGAAATTCTAATGAGGGTCTCAATAATTATCAAATTATTTCTGATGAAAGAAGAAAGAACATGTTCAGGGTACTATTTGTTTCTAATACGTCAATTATCATCCTGAGTTTTGACTTTTTTTCGGACAGTATAGTTTTTTGTATTTCGATATCCAATTTAGAACAATTTTCACTTTTTATGTTTTAATTTTAGCTTGAGCTGGTATTCTCAGCTGCAAGTTTGTGATTCATCTTGGTATGCGAACATTTAAATATAAACTTTATTTATTTTACAACAATTATGAAACAAGCTATACAACTTATATTAATCCCTCGAGGGGTCTTATTGTGGGAGGAAACCGGAGTACCCGGAGAAAACCCATCTGGTCGGGCAGGTGACCCCGTACCTTTTCACGTCCGATCGGGGAATCGAACCCCGGCCGCCTTGGTGAAAGGCAAGTGCGCTATCCACTGCACCACCCGACCACGAACATTTAAAGTCACATAAGCAGTATACATTGAAAGTCTTACTTCTATCACTAATCAAAATGTGCCATTCTAAATGTTTCAAATCTTAGCCAATATCATCAAATTATATCTTTACAATATTCACTTTTTTCTTGTGGCAAGAAAGTATTTGAAAACCTATGATACAGTGGGAACTGTTCAAATAATAACATTTTGCCCTATAATTCAACATTTTTTTTGTGTTAATTGTTAAAAAAATCTCAGCAATACACTTCCGTTTTGTTATTTTAAACTAAGGATAATAAAGAGCTAACTTAAACAGTGTCATTCCACAGCAAATTAGGCCTCCATAAAAAATGTGTGATTGGTATAATTACTTCATTTTAGATTACGAAAAGAAAATGCCTATTCTAAGATTAGAATGTATTACCATGTGGTATACATACTGTATCATGAAAATAATTTGAACTTGCCTTTTCAATGCAACTTAACATTGTAAAAGTCTTAAATATTTTTTGAATAGCAAGATTTTTAAGAAAATAGTTTTTTGAATTTCATAATTGGTTTGAAAAAAATTCCCACTGTCCTATATTTTGCCCACAACATCACCTCTATAGTAGAGTTCAAGGAAAATTTCCATCCAATTAAAAATGAGTATAGAACAGGTTACATTCAAATAGTAATAAATCCACCAGCATATGACCTTTTATATGTTTTGGTTTATTTTTATAATCCGCCCACATCTTCCGTCGTATTTGTAAGAGAAGGACCCAATACTATTTTACGTTAAACTGGGAAGGTTTTTGGAACAGATCATAAATGGGTCTTACAAACACACATGGTATCTTATGGATCAGTTTTAAAACTACAATGCAGGATAATACAAATCTGAATTAAAATACATGGACTTGTTAATATTGTACTGTTTAATATTACATTTTGGATATTATCATGATATTTTTTTTCTGATTAATAGCATAATATATAGTTTGTTTAATATATCTCTATATTCTACCTTCATTCCTGTTAATGTCATGATCTAATACGTGATAGGATTTGTGTTGAAGCTGTCCTTATGTCTTTTTCATAGAAGACTCCACTAATTTTCAGGATTCCCATTTACACTATTCAGAAGAACCCCATTTATTCAGGAAAGGACCCAGTTTATAAAATACCCAGCCCAAACCCTGTAGTGACATTGTGTAAAATACATCATTTGTAAAGAATTATCAGTACAAAATTACCAATGATCTTTTGAAATCAAAGATGACCATCCAGTGTATTTGTGTCAGTGTACCAGATTACTAAAGACAGCATATCAGACCTTCCCTATTTTGACATAATTTTACAACAACTTTACTTTATTAGTAAATTGGACACATTATGATGTGACCAAATGATATCTCCTGTAGTCCGGTGTCATGAAAGTGAAGAAAGTAATGACACACCGTCTATATCTAACCAAAAGACGGTGTTGATGTTCGTTGTAAAAAATGTTTTTTCAAAAATAAATACCATTTCATGTCCAGGATCAAGAAAGTTCTTTCACAAGATACATTATTTTAGAAATTATCATCCTTCATTCAGAGTGGTCCACAACAATTTGGCCACTTCATGTATTGAAGTATATCTTCTATAAAACACCAATACATAATGGACAATAAAATGATGACATCTTAAAGACATCAACATTGATCTAATCTGAAACACCATGGTTCATAATATATTGGTCTAATGTCTAATCTAACATCCTGTATAACACTACCTATAAACCTGTCTAATCTGACAACCTGCAGAACATAACATATGGTCAGATAAGACAGGACGTCAGAATACACATTTGGTAGTTCTGAGAAAAGAGGATACAGCACTGTGTTGGATGGAGATAATAAGGTAAAATAGTAAGGGGCAAAATTATACAGGTTTCACAATATAACTTCCTAATTCACGGGTACCCATTTATACAGCCATGTAGACTAGAACAAAGTAGCTAAATTATCTTGTTGGCTAGTATACCAAACCCAGTATTACTGCTGTAACTGGAAAGACATGCATGCAGAGGACATCAGAAATACATATATAATACATGTATGACCAATGAAAGACATTATATCTTGTAAGTTTTATCTCACTCTTACCTCCATTCAGGGATGTTTTGGCTGCAGAAGTGTAGCCAGGGACAAACTGTTCTCTCTCTTGGTCTGAGTGACTAGCTGTAAAAAACAACAAATCTGTCAGAGTTACCCTTTCAAGGAATTCTTAGTTTTTAAAGCCAAGTACTGTGTCAACACATATCAGACTGTTTTTAAAGCCAAGTACTAGAGCTGTGTCAACACATCAGACGCTGAACTTTCATACACTGGGATGGTCTTATTGTCAAACATGGGCTTTTATTCCGGGTAAAGTAATGAAGAGGTACACGTTATTCATATAATATTTAATCTGTTAAAGAAACATCATTCTTGTCAAAAGAACGTACAAAAAGACTTAAACCCTTGGCTCTTATTAGTGATCTTAATCCAATGATAGTACGTGTATTGGATTTTATATTCTGATTCTTTTTTGTCATTAGACTCATTAATTCTTTCAAAACAGTTGCTGCCAAACCGTGCATTTCAGGCAACAATTATTCTCAAGTATCCTTCATGTCACACAATACCATAAACAACACTGATTCTGTCAGATATTATACCAAAAGCCTATATCAAGTTATCAACTACAAACAAATCTAATATATTGTTTGTGATAAACAGTTTTTTTGCATAATATCAATATATCTCCATCCATAATCCCCTTTATCTTACAAAAATCAATTCATAAGAATCTTTTTCAATACAAATCCTGTTTTCGACCTAACAAGAAATGATATAGACATCAACCATTATCAGGTTCTATGGCAGAGTGGGATGTTAATCAAATTGGTTCTCTCACTTGACCATTTGTTCACTTTATTCTTGTTCTGTTTGAACCTGACTAATAGGGTTGTGATCTATTTGTTGGTGGTCGTCACATTTACACAACAATTGTTCCCCCGGCAACCAACCATCAATTCTGTGAAACGAGGCATACTGAAGCTACAGCATCAGTGAGACACTGTCATTAGCCCTGTGTCAGGCTTGTGGCATTGATGGAGAAAATGGCAAGAGGCTGTAATGAAAAAGGGGTGGACAGGCCATGACCAGAAGGCAGATGTGGATGGCACCGTTTCTGAACTACAGATTCACAGAAAAATGAAAAATACGCAATACTTTCATATATCTAAAATAAAAATATTTGATGCCACGTAAATGTGTAACTAATGAAGTCAACTATAATTGAACTGATTACTACAGCGGACACTGATACCAGCTTGAGGTTCATTCTGGGTTTGACAACTTTATTGAATAGGGAAAAAATACTGGTAACTGAAGCTTCTAAAACCAGAAATTTGTAAGTAAATGAAGGATTTTTATAACTTAGGAACAAAAATCAAGTCAGGTATTTTAGGTGAATTCTCCAGGAATGAAGGTCTTACATTATTGACATTGGGATCTGCCTTTATCAGCACTGGGGGAAACATACATGAAACATCTAATAGATATCTTTTTGGGGCTCAAGTATTTCCCTATAGAGAGAGGAAAAACTAGTTCTCAGACAAATCTGGAATTTAAATGGAATATTTCATGCAAAGGGTACAGATGAGAAGCTTAACAATGCTAGAATTTATGGAACTTCCATTTTTTTTGCTGTAGAATTTGTCTCTTCAATTCATTGTTAATACAGTGTTCCGAATTAAGGATTTTTATTGCAATACAATTTTGACTAACTTTATATTTTTTTTTTCAAACCATCCAAAAGTTTCTTGAGCTTAAAACAATAACCTTTTTTGTTTCATGTTAGTTTAATTGCAGTAATTTTATCAGTTAAGTATGTGAAATTTTATTGATTCATTTTAATATTTTAATAATTACTGAAGTGACCATAATCAATAATGTTTTTTTCTATTACTTTAGCAATAGCCAATCAGAAAATCTTCTAAACATGTTAGGATATATTACTTTATCATTAGCCAATCAGAAAATCTTCTAAACATGTTAGGATATATTACTTTATCATTAGCCAATCAGAACATCTTCTAAACATGTTAGGATATATTACTTTATCATTAGCCAATCAGAACATCTTCTAAACATGTTAGGATATATTACTTTATCATTAGCCAATCAGAAAATCTTCTAAACATGTTAGGATATATTACTTTAGCATTAGCCAATCAGAACATCTTCTAAACATGTTAAGATATATTACTTTAGTGTTAGCCAATCAGAACTTCTTCTAAACATGTTAAGATATATTACTTTATCATTAGCCAATCAGAAAATCTTCTAAACATGTTAAGATATATTACTTTAGCATTAGCCAATCAGAACATCTTCTAAACATGTTAGGATATATTACTTTCGCATCAGAACATCTTCTAAACATGTTAGGATATATTACTTTAGCATCAGCCAATCAGAAAATCTTCTAAACATGTTAAGATATATTACTTAGCATTAGCCAATCAGAACATCTTCTAAACATGTTAAGATATATTACTTTAGCAATAGCCAATCAGAACATCTTCTAAACATGTTAAGATATATTACTTTAGCATTAGCCAATCAGAAAATCTTCTAAACATGTTAAGATATATTACTTTAGCATTAGCCAATCAGAACATCTTCTAAACATGTTAAGATATATTACTTTAGCAATAGCCAATCAGAAAATCTTCTAAACATGTTAAGATATATTACTTTAGTGTTAGCCAATCAGAACATCTTCTAAACATGTTAAGATATATTACTTT
The DNA here is from genome assembly GCA_947623455.1 of Mimachlamys varia. NCBI lineage: Eukaryota > Metazoa > Mollusca > Bivalvia > Pectinida > Pectinidae > Mimachlamys > Mimachlamys varia. Next base: position 35,396,978 of record OX392529.1, on the reverse strand, counting down.
AGTGTTAGCCAACCAGAACATCTTCTAAACATGTTATGATATATTACTTTAGCATCAGCCAATCAGAACGGTAGGGAATGAGGATTTATACGGGTGTCATTATTACAACAATAACTAACCAATGATAAATTAAGTATTACAGTGCACAGGTGTTTTCAAATTAATACAGAATTGTTTAAACATAACATTTTAGAGACAGCTATTGTCAAAGTAAATATATACAATTGCACATGTACTTCAGCCGATAACATCGGGTATGTACGTAAGATATACATGTATATTAAATCGATTTTTAAAAAATTTGTTTCTGTTTTATCAAAATATCTATCATTATTCATTATGGCTAAAATCAAGAAAATTTCTACCAAACTAAGAAAATTGCTGGATTGTGATGGACCAGTGTTATGAGGTGAGGAAAAGTATCCTACTGTTTGCTATCTCGGTTCTTCTCGGAGCCGTACCATCATCCTCGGTAATAAGGAGCGTCCAGTTACCAGCAGGTCAAACTAGTTGTCTGCGCCAATATACCCTGTCCTAACGGAAAGTGATGACCTCAACACTGGACCCCAGTCAGCCAGAATTAACCTCCCATGATGTGCCGTAATGAAGACAAAATGACTAGCTGCGCAGGTTTATCATGAGATACGGCTCTTTCCCAGTGTCACCCAATAACACTTTCACTGCCTTATTAAACATGCTCCGACGCCCCGACAATTTTTTCACTATAGACTATCTTTAATTTCAATTAAGGTTTTTTTCAGTCTCGTTTTTTTCAAATAAATTCTAAGACAGGAAGACTCCTCTTTAAGTCTCTAAAGTGCTATTCTTGTAGATTGTAAATGAAGATCGATTCTATAACATTGGAAAATTGATGTCAATCTTTGAGATGTCTACTTTCAACATCCGTCTTTGTTGAGAAGTAATCTGAATTATTCTATATGCTTTCACAAATCTGTTAACACCTTTTCCTACAGATAATATACCTGATAAATATGTAACATCAATGATTGCTCTACCCCTCTTCGTTACTGTGAAGCAAGTCTGGAGCAAATATACAGTTGTATCAATTCTGTTACAAGCAATCTGATATAACTAATGCCCAAGTGTTCATGGATACAGGACCCATGCATGCACTCACAACCATTTTCAAGTGTGGTCTGACTGAAATGCTGTAACCTGGACATTGTGGCATGAAACCTTTCGGATTGCATTATTCTGAGTAAATTCCAGGGAAATGAATAGTGATGTGTTGATGATCGATTTTTTTTTTTATAATCGAAAATTGATCGGTTTTTCCTTTCCGATTCTGATTATCGATTGCAAAATTAATTATCGATATATAACTAATTCTTCATTTAAATCAATGCGTTGAATGTTTTTGATTTAAAACATATTGATAGTCCTATATTTAAATTTTTAATGTATGATTGATAAAATTGATAAAAAGTTCTTGAAAATATCTCATTTTAAAAGAACAAAACCAAGTATTTTGATATCAAAATTGTCCATTGACGTCGTTATATGATAGTATTCATACCATTTTTGGGTATTCAGTCCCATAAAATTATGAACCAATTATGCAATAGATCATCCATCTGTTTGCGATTTCCAATGACAATCTGGTGATTGATTATAATTTTTAACCGATAGCCTGTCACTATAGTACTGAGATTATCAGTCGCGGACTTATATGATCAGTGTCAAAGACAGTAAAGAGTTCCGTTCTTGGTTTTCAGTATAAATACATTGATCTCCCCTTCATTTTACATCAGACATAAATGTTTTGTGAGACCAACCAGAAGGGAAAATTGTTTTTGACTTTGTCTAAATTCGTAAAATTATTGGATCTTTTTTTCGCAAACAAGAGTTGCCTCCCATAGGTATAAAACGTCATCTCCAATGTGACATCTATTACATTACGATAAAACCGTATGTTGTTTTCTTAGGAAATGAAATTAATCACATCGCAATGGTGTTGATGAATAACATAAATGGGAGGTAACTCTTGTTATATAAAATTCATCCTTGTCTATACAATAACTAATACATTGATATTCCCAAACTCTTCAAATAATTTTCTTTTAGTTTCATATCTTTTAAATTGTATCCCTTTCATTTTTTCATAGACGCTCTACTGTAATTACTTAAGCTTAATTTATAAAACTTGTTTTTTAAACTCAGTATTACATGTTAGATCCTTATATATATATATATTACTTTGTACATTATTATATTGTTGAGATAAGGCAACTGGATCTCAATCTTACAACTCATGATTAAACTGAATCATACACAAAATGCCAAAAAATTCTATCCTATTTGGTGGTTACTTGATTGTTGATGTCATAAAAGTTTTCCATGAATAAGAAAAACCATTGTTTTTAGAGATACACAAAGATATTAATTGATATATGGTATTTGTAGTGTGTGACTCAATATTTCCAGATTGTGATATATTTTTAAAATTGTTCCATAAATAAACTTTATATATATATATATATCATCACATTCATTAAGAACTTGAAATGATAAGAATGAGCTTATGGATACAAATAAACTGTCCACTTACCCTCCGCTAACCACGCCTCTTGCATCTGGCTTAAGTCCTGGAACAGCTCTGAGGGAATTAAGAAACTAACTTATAAATGAATCACCGTAAATTACGGATTTTCACCAGCACTTTTAGAAAAAAATTGTTTCTTTCATTCTTCATTGGAATAGATGAATTATCATACAAATATATAGGCAGTGGCTGGGTTTCAGTTTTAAATATGATATTTTCCACATACAGAGCTTTTCATAACTTCTACATGAACCATGGATGTCAAAGTTGCTTTTCATATATATATCCTCTATGTAAAAGTAAAACAATATAAATATAAGTCTGTACCTAATACCGGTACCTACCCTTATTTTTAAAGCTACTTAAAGACTGTTAAATTTTTTTAGAAGTTAACATGCTGATAAAATATAACTGATTATTTTTAATTGAAAATTTTTTGAGATCTTTGAGTTATTTTAAGAATCAATATTGTAACCAATATATTTCATGTTTAACATTTATCTACCAGCCTTTTCTGTATGGATAACCCATATGCTGTATTGCATTTGGTAGATAAAGAGCTTGATCTTGTTTTAGTCAATAATGCTATAGGTGTTTCTTACATATATTCCACCCTGCGTCACCATAAAAAATGTACATCTATGTGGACCGGAGCCGATATTGCTAGGCAGCTCGTATCACAGAAGTCCAGACATGCATCACAACATGTACGATATTAGCATAAGGCTGTATGTACATGGTTGGCCTTCACGCCCCACCGTGGGGACCTGTACTGTCAGGATTGTCACCCCAGGGCCGTGGAGAGATGGGGAGAGGAATGAAGAGGAGTCGTAAGGGGAGATAATTAACACCCTTGTAAGCTATACACTACCCTTTTCCCATGTGTTATGATAAAATTGGTACATGTTCTAGTTTCCTCAATTTGTGGTCATTTAAAAAATATAAGGCACTTTACAGCTATAAAGACAACCTTTATTCGGTAGGAAAACTGAGCAAAAAAAATCAATTTGTATTTTACAGATTAGCTATGCTAACTTGTAGTCAAATTTCTATCGTGTTAAAAATCTGTGTAGTTTACTTTTTCAAAAATAAATGATAAAATTATATGTAAAGATTTCAAAATATTCATTAGATAATAAAAAACAAATAGTTGTATTTCTTACCATAATCACACACAATCCAATTTTACCAGTGTGATCTATGCATGCATGTACACAAAATTGAAATAATAAGAATTTAGGACTTGTGCCTATACTGAAGAAAAAAACAAGCCTCAAAAATATCGTGTTAAGATTTTTATTTCTGTCCTCCCTGAATCATAGGATTTGAAAAAGACCTATTTTCAGTTCATAGAAGTCATTTTAACTTATCTGAGCTTATTAAAATTATAAAGATAAATATCTTCTAAAATATTTTTCAAACATTTGCTTTATTTAAGTCTGATGACCTGTTGTAGAAGAATTTTCTGCAAAAAAGTAATCTTATATGTCAGCACAATTCTGGAACTTGTTTACCTAATCCAAGCTTCATAAAATGTTTAGAAAAATGTCGCAATGAAAAATCAAAAACTAGTTGCAGATCTATAAGAATCTTCAAAAATATAAACATAACATTCAGGGTTTGCGTGCTTCAATGCATATCTATATCTATATACGTCCCTATATCTTTTTCAAGCGTAGAAACTGAAAAGGACCTCACTTATTTTCAGGATTCCCATTAAAACTATGCAGAAGGACCCCATTTATAAAATACCCAGCGCAAATCCTGACATGATTGCAAAAGAATAGTTCACATATTTCGCTTAAAACAAAATGTTAAATGGCACCAAATTCTTGAACATTTCACTCTATATGATTTCAGTGTTGCTGATCTGAGACAGGCTATAGACCACATCACACTGGATTATTGCTGACATTAAACTCTAGTTACAGTCCCATTAAGCAGGCTACTGTCTGTTTCCAGTAGATATCTATATAATTGTTCTCAAGTGATTTAAAGACTGAATTCACCTCTCAGATAAATCGCTGTAGTTCAATATTACTTCCATTAAATCATGTTATAGGTCTACTTTCTTTCGTTAACTTACAAAAGTAATTAGACCATGGAACAATTCAAGGATGAAACCTCGAAATATTATTGAAATATAAAAATAACATTTTCTTTCTACAAAATGAAGCATAGCTGATGTGACAATACCACCAAAAATGTTTATAATATCAAAAATATAGAATTTGGAGGGTTCAGTTATTGTATGGTAGCTTTGGAAGTTTTGAATTACATGGTATTCCTTTTACCAACATCCACCAAATTATGTGGTGGGAAGGAATGGGGTATGAAATCACCAAAGAATGAAATTTCAAAATGCAAGCACTTTGTTAGTCCTTTCAAAAAATTGCAAACTTCAATTTAAAATACACTTTTCAATGTCCCCTAAATTCCTATAATACGTTTAATTCATTATAGTACAAATTACATCCCTTTAAATCTGAGGTAGGAGATATATTTCATGTCCGTATCTGATAAGAAATAAAACTGTAATGTATCATGAATATTCAATAGATCATTTTGCACAGATTTAATAAGTAAGTAGACACAAGGATGTATGACTTCAGTTCTATATGTTCTTGTATGGGCCCCCACCCTTTCCTCTCTTTCACAATATTTAAAGAGAAAAAAATGCCATTTTAAAAAGTTTTGTTTCCAACGTTTTAGCTCATTCACTATGTACTGGAATTTTTAAATAGATTGTGAATAATTGTGAATAATTGTGAAAAGAAATACTTTCAATGTGATTGTTATACTATCTTCTATCAACATTAAAAAACAAGCGTTTAATTCCACAAACATGTGCTGAATATTTATATTGATGAATATGATTTTGCATTAATAACTTATTTGCCATGAACAGAAATGATAAGTCTTCACTTTTGTATAAAAAGATATAAAATTATCTATAAAATGTCTTTCGAGATTTATGTTTATTTGAATTAATAATTTATTTGACCAGAACAGAAAGCTTCAGTTTGAAGGAAGGGCATTATTCCGTAAGAAGAAGAAGATTTTAAACATAATTATGTTTTTTTTTCTGTGTATCTACATGTACTAAAATCAGTGTGAGGAGGGCTTTGAATACAGACAAACACTACATGATTATATTATAGTAATCTTAGTTCGTGCATGCCTCCCTCCCTACCGTTGGCTCCCACGGGGAAAATACGTACCCGTCTAACAATAAAATACAGACTTTGTCGTTAATGACACTCACCTTCGGACACCTGGACCAATTCCGTGGTCTTGACTTTGAGTTTTCCACTTTGTATATTTTCTTCTTGTTCTAATTTCTGGTGTCCCTCTTGCTATGAAAAGAAAAGGTGGGAAAACTGTCAAAAATTCGATTCCATTGTCTGGTCACCCAAGTCTTTCCCGCCAAAAACTTCGGCGACTCAAGCGCGTCTGTGAAAAAAATAACGTGCATTCATGTTCGTCTTGGTAACTGCCAAGCTTGACAAGGACATGCTTCTAGTAATCAAGTCAATGTCGATATTTTAAGCATTATTCCTACAAATTGTCACGTACAGACTTTCTCCATTCTGTTAACGATTGCGTAAAATTCATAAATGTCAAATTCCTTTAACAATTGAATTTAAACTCACCGCGTTTTTGTTAAGGAATTATAATGCTATTTTTGAATATATGCGTTTTATACGTAGAACAATGTATAGTTTCAAAACTGTACATATATTCATAATTTGTAGGTCAGAGCTAATTTTTCAGTATGTGTTCTTGTATTGTGGTGATTACAGCCATACGTTACTGAAGTCCGATCACTTTGTGTTCTATTTATAAAATAAAATGCATTTACAATGTAAAGATTTGTTAAATCAATAATTTTAGAACTTAACTACTTGCCATTATAGCGATTGTTCAGGAAATGTGAAATGAGCACGACTCTTTATATTTTGGAATGCATTATGTACAATATAACATAGTGGAAAAAAGTGCTAAAGTTGATTTCTAAGTTAAGCTATAAGATGTACTATATTTGTTTTACATACTATGCCATGTGTTCATTTATCGATCATTCATCGAAAACAGCGACAAAGGTTTGTGCAACGTGTTCATGTACTTGTAAAGATGTGGAAATATTTTTGAACTAAAGCTTTTGATTTTCAAAGATATCCAAATTGCATGTACTATATGAAAATCATAAGAAAAATAGAAAATTTACGTTTCCTTCGAAATAGTTAGATAGGCAAAATGCATGAAAGTATTATTGATAAAGAAAAAAAGGATAGACAAATACATATAAAAAAAGTCAGTTGGTTTGAAAAAGATCAAAGTAATTCGACAAATATGGAAACTTTTTCAGCGGTTTGTGAAAATTCCATTGTCCTAAATGATAAGCATATATACGTACGTGCTTGTTCTGAACTGGTGGAGGCGGTCTTTCTCCGTGTACAAACCATGTAGCAAAGACAAAGAAACTTTTTTTGGAATGAGTAATATTTTCTGCCTGTGACGTAGGCTACTTTCCATGACGTCATTAAGTCGTTTGCCAAGATTTACGATGTCAATCAAAATATGGAATATCACTAACCCCGCCTTCTCTTTGGATCATTAGGATTTTCCATAGGATGTGGCGCAAAAAATGGTTCAAACCACCTCTTCTACTCAAGCAGCTTTTGAAAATCGTATAAAATACCAGATTCTAACGTGAACAACAGACTTTCAAATAAAACCGGTCAGTTTTTAGGACCGCCCATTTTCAATTTTTAGTTTTTTTTTCAGTTTTTGCCACAAAAACGGAACCTGCCAGTCCCCAAAGAAAGAAGAAAAAAATCGTTAAGTACATAACTTCTAATTCTTTCTTTTAACATGGTTGCGAAAAGGGGGTTTGAAGAAATAAAAACGTCGAATCAAAGAAAAGGATTTGGATTTGTGCTGAAGTGCAGATAATTTGAAGGTTGGGTTCGTAAGAGGTGCATATATCTTTGGGTTCGGTCATTCTTTCAAAGTTACCATGGGATTACCGATTTGTATTGTTTCTTCTTCACTGATAGTAGCGAAAGGTAAGTGTGAAACGCGACGTTTCTACAGTATGAAACTCCAGTGATCGTTGTGTCCACTGATGATATGCAACTTATACTTGACTTTTGCTTATTTATTAAACAGTCATTAGGAACTGAGGAGAGTTGGCCGGGACTCGGTTTACGTTCGTATATGATATACATTTTTGTAATACGATATATCTGATTTGCTATACTAATTATCAGTGTAAATGTTGTGTGGATAGTTGATCTGCTTGCTTATCAGTTGTCCTCAAATTACCATGTAACTAAAAACGTAAAAATCAAGATTGAATTTAATTGTAACCATGCCATTTCTTTCTTGATCCGAAATCGGCGCAGTGCTCTATCTAAACGATATCTTATTGCTTATATACAGACTTTCGTAAGACGCTAGACACATACCGACGCTCGTGGAACATACGATATAAAAATCAATGATATATATAAAAAGAAATATGCTTGCATTTTACTGTACTTGGAATGATAAAAAGTTAAGATTCAGATAAACTTCTTGGTATCTTGTCGCACTTTACACATAAAACGGTGTCAGTAATGCTCGGTGTATTTATTTTTTTTACTCTTAATAAACGGGGAAAAACCTACTCCATCATTGCTATCTCCGACACCGTTCTTACTAATTAGACAATAGAACGGCTCCGATATTTTTAAGTCAAACGAATCACATCGTTCATAAAATTCCTTTCAACGAAAAAAAAAATCTTTATTTCCTAAATCGTTATAATGTGTACAATAATATTTCTAATGATTGTTATTGAAATTCGGATCTAAGAATATTATAAAGCGCCTTCAAACAGGTAATTGTAAATCAATAGGAAGCATCTATATACTAAAATGTACCCGGTGAATGATTTAATCATAATATGGAAAAATATATAAAACTGGCGTGTAACATAATTATAATGGGTACTATAATGCAAGTCAACTTGGATTTTGTTCTCATTAGCTTATCTTAAAAACTCATTTGTATACTGTTATTTAAAATAATTCTTCTATTTTCCTGTAATATGTACATCTATAATTCTTATTGGTTATTGAAAGAGGACGTTTTGATACGCTTAAGTCTTGTACTTGGTATTTATTGTATAATTTAATGCAATTAACTTATTCTTACATAATATTTTAATTACTTAGTGAAACGAGAATCTACAAGGCAGAGTTCATTTGAACTCTGATACTTGTCTACACTATTTGAGTGCAGATAAAGCCATTTTTCTATTTTTCTAGTTAAGTCTTATGTAAGTGAACAATGATACATTGTAGGTAATGATGGGCCGTGAAGCAAAATGTAATAATAGAATTGAAATTGAAATAAAGTAATGTCTGCATTCGTAATTTAATAATTCTCAATCGATTAAAAAACCTTTTATTTAATCAGTTGCTACTTGCCTTATCTCACTAAACAACGTACAATCTCAAAAATCTTTTAATTTCAAAACCAACATATTTTAAGAAACATCGTATTCCGGAAATTACATTGCCGTAAAACTTGTTCGATCATTTTGTATCAATTTACAAGAAAAGTTCCGTTACAGAAGATTTCTTCTTATATTAATCATCAGATACATACCAGAACGTGTGTGCTAGGGACACATATATGTATACACAATATAATAATATATATTCATTAATTAACCGTTTACCAATTGACCGACTTGAATAAATTAACTGCGTCAAGCACTTGCCACAATAGATATAGCATCTCACGTTTACATAGGTATTGTGCTACAAATTATGATTGGTTGAGCAATTGTTTGGTTTCTTTCCGACCGGAATGGGAAAAGTCACAAAATGGACTCCGTTAACGATGTGTTAAAAACACAAATTTAGCTTTAGGAGCAAAATACAAACGCTTCTTTTTCAATTCAGAAAAGGTGAAACTTGAGCTTAATCGTGTGAGACTCTTGAACACTTGAATCGGCCACAGGGACCTGAGAATTTGTTACAGCTAGTTTTGGACCTAAAATAGGGTGTTTAGCGTAATTTTACACATTTGGGGGGTTAAGATCAATTTTCGATAAAAATGTTCCCTCAGTAGTCATAAAAGCTATGACTACTGAGGGGGCATTTTTACGCTAAACACCCTATTTTAGGTCCAAAACTAGCTGTAACAAATCCTCAGGTCCCTGTGGAATCGGCCATTCATTCCATGATGAACAAGATTTGAAAGCAAACTCACGAAACTAATCTACAGAAACCAATTTAAACTTTAACAGAGCGTATACAGGAATGATACACTCTTTATTAAGCGGATGTTCCTTTCTTTTCATAAATTAAATTTTATATGTTTTCATTATTTTATAAACAAAAACAAACTTCAATGTTTATTTATCATGACCTATCTTGTAAATAATCAATTATATGTTGATCATGTTGAAAATGTAAATTCTCCACAGGAGAGTGGTATGGTGTTCCATATTTATAATTATCAGATTGGACATTTAACTGCTAAAGACAGAGTTTTAAGATGTACTTTAATTGGTCATATCTGGAAAGAAGAGGTCAATTTGGAAGCGATCTATTTGCGATTGACTCAAGTTGAACAATAAGCGCCACTCTGAAATGGATTGCCGGAAGCGGGTGGTCGATATAAGTTTATTTGCACCCACTTTTTATATAAAGATAAATCGATTGGGAATCTCTCGATAAAATCACAACATTATTCCAACCCATATTAATGTAATATCGATAATATTCAGACATTAAAACAGACCACAGTCAATTCTAAATTTGTAATCGATTCCACTCCCAGCGCGCGACCTGCAGAATGATGGCGCATGTCAAACAGGTCCTCTACCCATAATTCTTAAGTGCACGTGCGGTCACCCGCCGAGACCTCCCATACTGAACGAATGACCCGCATTGTATACTTCATCATTATGATCTATCCGTGCTATTCTTTCTAAGCAGCATCCATGAAATATCTGTCCTTTTTTCATATTGTTTTTCTTTCTAGAAGAACACGCGCCATTTTAAAACCACCCAATGAATATAGAGAATACGTTTATCGATATACAGTGTATTAAATAAAAGATTTTTTTACTGGAAAGAACGGTTTTCAAGCATGAGGTCAAAGGTTAACATGAAAGACTTGAATTAGTAAGGTAAAAGTCGGTCTACTTTATCGAGTTATTCAAGTAAAAATCGAGTTATCCATAACCTGTATCAAAATTCTGGTAGTATCACTGTATAAGAGTTTATGTTAAAATCAAATTACTTGCAAAATCTGTTTAATTGTTGAAAAGAAATCGAAAAGATAACATTAAAGCAGCAAATGTTCTTGTAGAGCGCAGATAAATTAAATGGTTTCCATATTTATTAAACTTTTAAATCCCACAGTGCTCTTTTTTTAAAAGAAGTAATCTTATGATCATCAGAGTAATACAGAAAACCTAACTTTCCCATCTTTTTGGTTATTTTCGTGAAACGGATTTTCTTCTGTAAGGAGTATTCACTATATTGATCCTATTCATGACAAATTTATGTATACAGAGAACCTATGTAAACCGTTAACATTTGATAAACCAGTCAATACATCCCACGTGTCAACAGATTAATAACCACGGGGATGTACAGGGTCTAAATGTAACTCTTATATAAACTTCAGTTATTGTGACAAAGCCCGTATTATAAAGAAATCATATTGTATATATGCAGTTGCCATTTTATATGAAATATTCCAAGTTAAGTTTTATATTTTAACACAGGTATCCCTTATAATGTCCGCGCACTTCTTCCTGACGCTATACCAAACAGAAAGATCTACGAAAGAAACCGAAATCTCCGCCAAATAAGTCAGCAGATCATATCATTTCATTGTGACGTCATCTTGTGACGTACAAATTGTAGGAATCAGGCACCATTCCGCTACAGTATCAAATATGTCTTGTATCTGCCCTTGTTTCTGGGTTATTTTCCATTTCGAACTTGACGCTATTCTAAAGCAAGCAAGATAATTGTGCTGAGAACTGAGAAACGCACTTCATATCCACATCAAACAATCTTGTTCTATTGTTTAAATAGTTAAAACAAAAAATAGTTTTCCTTTCGAACGACATTTCCTGTCATCGTTCATTGGTATCATATCATAGACTTTGCGTCTATGACGTCAATGAATGCCAACATACAATAAATATACGCTTTAAAGCATTGTATTGTTAGAAATCAATGTCAAATTAATTTCATCAGACACATGTCTCGATATTGTTGAAGATCGAAATCAAACTCGCAATAAATCTGCTTTATAAATAAAACAAAGGCAATCAATTTTATAAGCCAATTTTATACTATCTGAAGGTGTATTTTCAAAATGACTTACATGTAATTTGACAAGTATGTTAAAAATAACGTCTTAAGGTAATCACACTTGTTGACCCGGAGGTTAGCGAGGGGGCCTAATGTGCTCGCGGGGGTCCTAATGTGGGAGGTAAGCGGAGAACCAAGCCCCTCTTGTCGCAACACCAGACTTTAGACATTTTGACAGATAGATGTTTGGTGTGGGAAACCAGACATGGTGTCGGGCCAGAGGAAACATAGGATACGGATAACCTAGAAAGAACCCACAATCCACATGGTCGGCCAGGGACGGGATTCTGTGCCATCCCACTTTCTTGTAATAAATGTCAAACAATGAAAATGTAAAACACAAACATTGAAAACAGTTTCCTGTTTTACGTCTTTTCAATGTTTTCTCAAACCATTGACAAAATAAGATTTTCATAATCAAAATCAATTCATGTATACTAGAATTGTTTAATGAATTCGGGTCCTGCGTCTTCATACTTTTTAACATCTAATCGGGGAATCGAACCCCGGCTGACTTTTTGAAAGATAAGTATGCTACACTCTGCGCCGACCACCTTTTTAAAACCCGAATCCCAGTAAGAACCAATTAAGAGAGTGTATTTGACAAAAGACAGTACTTTAAATCACTTTACACCTATTATATTATTCTATTGAAAGAGACAGTCTACAAGAGAATTAATCAAATATGTTGAAAGATTTCTCAAGCCCCTAGCTATTTGGTCAGGAGAATACCTGGTAGTCTGGAGAGTCGAAACTTTTCACTTATGGCCAATTAATCCTAGGATTTTATCATTTTGCACGAGACGTATAGGGATTATTTTATCACGTGACAATGGAAACTCCATATCTTGCGTCATGTCGTGGTTTCTTTGATGACGTCACACTCTATAAGGTGCGTTTGGGACGTAGAGCTAAAACGTTTTTGCGGCGAGCGTTTCGCCTCAAACGCCCCTCTCGCTCTCTCGTAAACACATTCAAAGAGAAACTTACAAGAACTCCGAAGCGTTTGTTTTCGTTATTTATTTGATCATTTTTGTCTAAGAACGATCACTAAAGCATATACAAAAACAATTTAAATAAAAAAAACAAAAGATAAAAATTTAAAAGGGTTCTTAAGACTCAATATTCAAGCAATTTTGAAAACATGGTTGCAGGGTATACAAAGTGTTCGGCTACAAAACGCTGTGAGTATTGCGAATGAAACGAACGCCGTTCGTAGCCGCACGTCCAATACTGTTGTAACTCGCTCTTCGTTATCCATGTTCGTGTATGTAAGTGTGTAGGGTAATTGTTTACTGTACTCGGCGGCAGAAAGACGTACAAATATTAATATTTTCCACCTCGCCTGAGCTCGGATATTGCAATTTGAACTTAAACTATAACGGAACTGTCATACGATGTCAGTATGTGGACATTATCCATTGCAGGAGGGGAGGTTTATGGGCTTGTTTTATTAACAGGAAAATGAGAATAATCGATTTGTAGCATATCATTTATTTTAGGGCCGAATCCGACAGAAACAAGGGCAGATAATTTAACATGGCATGCTTAACATTTTAGACACATATTTTACAACCATGAATTTTAATAGTTGCTTTTTTACAGGCGTTTTTCACATCTTAAAAACGACCGAAATTGCTTTAGAAGGGTGTCATAATCTAGAACAAATAAGGAACTTTCTTTTACCATACGCGATAGTTTTTACCGTACTGTAATACGAATGTCAGAATGATGTTATTTCTTCAACGAAAAAAAAAACAATCTCAGTCTCCTGTATGAATTCCTGTCAAATTATCAGTTTATGTCACCTTCTTGTCTCATCTGTTTCACAACAAAGGGAGGAGAAACACATTTTAATGTTCGTTTACCTGTGAACACATGACGTGTGTTTGGCTCAGTCTACCGTTTTAAGTTCGAATCCCTAGCTAGTTTATCTGAGGTATACTTGATCTAATCAGGATATGACGCTTCTATGACATTGGTTTTATCTCGATGCCTGCACTTTGTACTTGTTTAATCCTATCTATCTTGTTTATATCTGTATGTGGCGTTTTATTTGGGTTGGATACCATTTCCTTCCTTGGTAGAGTGTTATCACTATTGCGATGCTTTTTGACCTGTACACTAACCAATATGGCAGTGGCGCAGTTTAGGTGATTTTCTTACCTGTGTAAGTCTCTATAGATGGCGCTGTTTTGATATTTGGAACTTACCTCTTTAAATTGCAATGTTTCGATATTTGGTTCTTGCCTCTGTAGATGGCGCTGTTTATTTATATTTGGTACTTATGTACCTCTGTAGGTGGTACTGTTTCTATATTTGGTACTTATCTCTGTAGATGGCGCTGTTTCGATACTTGGTACTTACCTCTGCAGAAGGCGCCGTTTTTTATATTTGGTACTTACCTCTGTAGAAGGTGCCGGGTTTTTTTTTATATTTGGTACTTAGACTGTACCTCTGAAGATGGCGCTGTTTTTTTTAAGATTCGGCACTTACCTCTGTAGGTGACACTGTTTCTATATTTGTTACTTACCTCTGTAGGTGGCGCTGTTTCGATGTAAGGAACCTCTTGATCAGAGCCAGTGGTCGTGGTCATGGCACGCGCGCGGGTACCTTCCTCTTCATCAGCACGTGTTTAGCACTGCAATACCAAAATTATAATATCACATGTTAATAAAATATGAGGAGGTTTGGAAAATAAAAAAAAAAATCACATGTTCTTATGTAACCTTTCTATTGACTTCCGCCAGGGTTCCGTTCTAGTCCTCCCTTAATATAAAGTTTGTACATGATGACCTCAAAAAAAAAGCGTCAGTATTGAAGTTTTATCTATTTTCAGTTTGAGATATGTTTTCGTTTTGTTTATGTATTTTATAGGGAGTTTTCGTCCCGACAGTGGTCAGAATAGACAGGTTCCTATGTCCATTGGGAGATATTTGTTGCATAATAAATGCCTTCAATTGTTTCATTTTCTAATAACGATTCTATCAATTGGCTCATACATAATTTGTATACCCCCTTCCCCTGAATTATTAAGCTGAAGATGTGTTGTATACATTTATACACTGGAAAAATATAAATCAGTCTTTGATGTTAATTTATATTATTAGGTGGTTATAGAAAAGGGGAAAACATTCAAGAAGAAATTTTCAGATTCATAAAATCATACATGTATCGAACAATATAATCTATTTTGTAATAACAGATAACAAATTGCGCTGTCTCTAAAGTCATCAGAAGAAAATTACTTTGCTGGCCAGAACACATCCTACTGATGAACTTGAAGAAGCATCTTACACAAAAACTGACCAGCTTTTTCTAACTTATTCTAAACATATTTTATTGTTATAAAAAACAAATGAGATTAGTTAGTAATCGTTTTTCTAATAATTGTAACACCGCGGCAATATTACAAATGACAAACTGCCACGTGAGTATGATCTAACCAATGAGAATACAAGAATATGTTACGTCATTTAACATCATGTTTATGTCACAGAAACACACACACATTGATTTTAAGTGTTTTTTTATGTAGATCGTAAGAGAAGATACATATTGCAGTTTTTTTTATCAAAATGAACGTCCTGTAAACGATACTGTTATACAAATGACTACCTGGACCTTCCCTTTTTCGGACGAAATACGGCCTGATTATTGCTACTGATATTTGATTCATGAGTTGTGAATACTTATAAATATGTAGTTATAGGTAA
Source organism: Mimachlamys varia (assembly GCA_947623455.1). NCBI lineage: Eukaryota > Metazoa > Mollusca > Bivalvia > Pectinida > Pectinidae > Mimachlamys > Mimachlamys varia. Next base: position 35,381,307 of record OX392529.1, on the reverse strand, counting down.
CACAATCTTTTCTTTTCTGCATCGCAAGATTCAAAATTAAGAAAGAATAGAGGCTTGTTTGACTTACTTAGAAGTATTTAACAATGTTTCGGAGACCAAAGCTTAAAATTATTCAAGGAATGTCGAAATATTTTAACAGGAATGCCCAAACATGCTCTGGTGCATTTTTACACACATTGGTAAGCGCAGTCTTCTTTTTAATATTTATAATGCAACATCGCGACTCAGGGAAGCTTGGAGGCCATTAGGCCCAGTCCTAACAAGCCTGTCCTTCTCAACACCTAACGGCGACATCTGTTCACGGCCACACGCATTATAGAACTATTAATATTTCATGAAAATTATTAATTACACCATTTTCTGTTAGAGCACCTGCTGCGATTAAGGTCGAACAGGAAAAGGCTGATGTTATGACGAGAACAACGACGTGCATGCATGTCTGGTCTGGCTCAATATTGACCGAGGCATCGTCTTGGTCACTGTGTGTCGATGACCAGGGCCAGATCAGAAGGACAAAGGACGAGATTATGTTGTTATCAAGACATGTCATATACATAAGACACAAAAAGGTTTCAGTCAATGAATATATGTCTCATGTATAAAACAGCACCAGAAATAATCCGCAAAGTATGTCATTCAGAGGCGTATAGCACTGTAAAATGGGCACCCAAAAAGAATACGTCAATCTAAGAATTAATAAGTTAAAGGGTTTAAAAGATGTACAAAGTGCGTATAAAATATACCATGCTGAGAACAATTGAACATGAAGTAATAAATACTGTAAATCACTTTGATTTCGCCAATATTTCATTTCGCGATCTTTCTTTTTCAGACATGTTTGCGAATACATAATTTCGCGAACGTCTATCTAGAAGTGACGATGACGATATAATATACACGGGCACTTCCAGAAATAGAAATAATCACGAAGTATTTTAATTCGCGATTGAATCTCCTCTCGAATTAACGCGAAAATAAATACCTCGCGAAATATAAGCGATTTACAGTATATGTGTATAAACATGAATATAGTTTTCATACACGATATTTCATAAAATTTGTCATGTGTTTGTTTTAAATCAGCGCATTCAATCATGAAATGCTTGACTGTAAATGGTTCTTCAATGGTTCCTATTTCTTGACAATAAGATGGGCACCGAAACGAAGAATTGTTTATATATTTTTTTTAATTATCAACATTACACATATAAAAACAAATATAAACCACTACAAAAAGTTTTTGTATTGATATAAGATATTATGGTTTTAAGTGATGACCAACTTGGGATCAAAAGTCCCCGTAAAAGCCAGTTTGGTCACATCAAGACGGATGACAAGGGTGACGGTGCTGAAAGGAAGATAGTGGGAGAGAAAAAGAAAAGACATAGATTTGAATTGACGAGGAGGAAGTGAAATCATTTTTGACATTTCCAACATTCTTCAGCAGAGGGCAAGGACATGGTAATATTCAATAGGGACACCAGATAAACCCAGTTACGGATTCTCCTTCTTACCCGCCCGTTTCTACTGAGGCCCACATTGGTCGCCTCTTACGGTAAGGTAAAGTGGGTTCTCGCAGAAAAAATCAGCTCACACTTAAAACCACGTGTAAACGAATACACCTCTCCCTTGATTTTATAGATAATTCTCCTATTAGCAAGACACAGGATGCGCTTTCCCGAACTCTGAGACCGTTAGGACATTCAGGTCATGTGACACCTATACGAATGATGAAAGAAAATGAAAAAGTGATTTGATCAAAAGGATGAAAACAACCATATTCCATCCACCCAAGAAATGATATTTGGATATAATCTGGAAATGTCGCTCGATTCTATACGTTTTCTCATTCTTTGTCTACGTGTCTACGCTTGTCTATGTTTTTTTCGCTTCTTCAGACTTAAATCACAGGCATTGAAATTCCACGCATTTTCTTTCAAATATAGAAAAATCTGTTGTTTTGAAACTGACATACTTTTCTGACCTCATATTGAGTCCCTCGGCTCGTACCATATAGGACACAGACTGTTAATGTCACTGAACCAGTGCTACGCTTGGGTTTAGCATTTCAAAGGAATTCTCATGAATAATGGCGTAAATGGTCAGATTAAGCCAACTGTTTCAGATTTCTTTCCATCATTTGCTTGGCCACAAAACAAAATGATTTCGTTTTATAAAAAATTAATATGCCTTTATCGATGAAACAGCGGGACACTTCCATCATTTCCAATTCGCGCGCTCACGCGACTGGCACGAGAGCTAATGACAGAACCTGCCAATACCATTCTCGGTCGGTCTGACAAGCCATTGTGTATGATGGTGTGCTGAGAAGGGTAATTTTGGGTTAAAACTGCAAAACATTGTTGAGCAGACTACTCGAGCATGAGTGCCCTCACGAAACCATCCCGCCTACATAACGTAATCGTTTGTATTATTCTAATCGTGACCTTGAAATTTACTTAGTATGTATACAACCAACAGCCCTAGTAGCATATTATATACACGACTGAATTTCTCCAGGTTCGAGCTCGATCATCTAGGAATAAATAGGACATTCCCAAGCCTTACCAGTAGGATTACAAAATTACAATCAATTCTTTTTACCACAAAGGCGAAAATATCGAACAGGTACATTTCATAATGGTCATTTCCAAACTGGAGACAACATCCAAATACGAAAAAATATAACTCAAAATAAATACTCCAAAACTTTCATTTGATCACTGTAAAACCATTCTTAAACTCAAACGTGTATTTCTATGGTAGAGCCAGCTTTCTCAAAACTTGTCTACATCACGTGATACTAAAGAACATAAATCAGCATAACTTAATGAATACCAATGTAAGAATTCAGACTTGAGCAGAAAGTTTGAGAATGCTTACAAAAAGTTTGCACTTTCATGGGTACTGGCTTTAATTGAAGTGCACCATGTTGGAAACATGATCCTCCATGATCCTCTGTTTAGAACTTTATAGAGCATACACGTTATGAGTGTTATAACATCTATCAACATAACTTGTGTTGTGTGATGACACCAACTTCCCACACTTTCAGTTGCGTTGTTGTTTTCACGGATGTTGCACGAAGCTTGGAAGTGTGAAAAACATAATCTTGTTTTCATTTCTCATCCGTTTTTGTAATTATAGCTCTCTGTATGCTTGTTAAACATTTTTGCCTTGACATTTTTCATCAAAATCCATTTTTATCGTTTCCTTTTTTTATCATGGGAAATACTTGAAAAATATAAGAGATCTATATGGAATATACTTTCATTTTTCGAAAAATTGCATATCGTTCTGATGGATCTGAAAGTCTTTTGTAATTGAAACAATACTTGTGTAAGTTACATCATAGGAAGTCATCTGTCGGCAAGATATCGTTTAAAATACAAATGGATAAAAAATAAGAGATGAAACATTCTTGAGTAAACAAAATGCCGCTGGTGACATTTTCTTTGCGTGTGAATTTCGCCTTTCCTATTGAACAGTAAATTGTGCTGTTTACATTAAATCAAACATAATTTGGAAAGATGAAATTGATTTTTATTGTTCTCAAATTTGTTCATGTCAAATCTTTCGTATGTCTAGACGTTCTGCATGGCATTCGACATCTTGCGGTTTTATTTTGTTGAGGGTAAGTTGGAGCCTATTCAAATCTCGTTACAAATCTCAGAACTGTAACCAAAAATCAATATCGAAATCAGATTTTTAATAAATGAATAATTGATCAGTAAATCAGAGGGATAAACTATCCCTAATGACTAGGTAATATCTCATTATATCTTGTAATTAATGTACATACTTTAAAAACAGCAGTTATGATACCCTTCGATAAATCGTACACGCATATCAGTTTCGTATTTCCCTCGTGTTAGCGATCCACTAGGGTAAATCTCCATTGATTTACACTCTGTACGGGATACGTATGAAACATTCATACCCAATCATAACACTGACTCATGAATATTCAACAGGACAAGTTTATGTCTCTCTATACCAGAAGTATTTAGTAAAACGATAACATCTACAGCCTGTGGGCCTGGTCATTAGTTAAATGGTGTGTGTATGGACCCCTTCTCAGCTGTAGTATTTTTAGACGCGGTAATACCATACTCCTTATGTTGTTATTGGGAGTATATCACCGAGAGCCTTTCTTATTCAAATCATAGTGTTATCTCACTGAAATACCATTACGAAGCGCCCAACCCAGCATTTCGCCGGGTCACACTATACAGATAACGGGTGGGCAGGTGCTTGCCCTTGCAAATTGTACCCGAAATGCAGAGCTTGAAACAAAGGTTTGCCAAAGGGACCACTTCATAAGGAGAGGGACTAAGAGGATTTGATATGGTGACCTCGTTTTTTGGACTGGAATCTGCTGCCGAATTGGTATATTTGGTGTGTCCATGTCTATCATACTACCTATCTTTTATTTCTTAGCGCCTTGCTTGGTATACTAACCTCATTTTGGGTTTAATGGCTTTAATAATAACAATAATATATAATTCGACGTTCTTATATACCGCCTTATCAAGACCTTAACGGCCGTCTAAAAACGGTTCATAAATTATTATCCGTGGTTATAGGGCCTTAGCAACCAGCCAATATTGTTCTCAACTCCCTGGTGAGCATACACCCAGTGTTGCTATTTCGGCGCTCACAGCTATCATTCTACAATTTCTACCACTACCAAATCACGTACTCATTTACAGCTGAGTAGACTGGAACAAACAGAATAAAGTATCTTGCTCAAGAATACAAGTGCCGTGACCGGAACTCGAACTCGCAACCTTCGATCACGAGCCCGGCGTCCTACCACTAGACCACCGTGCCCCATTACTCCCCCATTGCTGTTTATTTCATGGCATAATTGATGTTCAGAGTTATATATGTTATAACTTCCTTGATACAATACTAAACATCAACTCGATAAGACTACAGATTGATTATTAAACCAATGTTTAATGTGGTTTTCTTGTTTTTACAAGCTATTATAACAGCTAATGCCATTTAAGGATTGCCTCCGGGTGCATGCGATGCAGATGCATGTGTTGAGTGCGGTTTTATTTGAGAGGTTGCGATATGCTCGTGTGAACCTTCTTGCGACAGTCCGGATCTTCTGCCGATTTAAAGTGCTACCACACTGAAGTATACTGCTGAAGGCCCCCAGCAGCATACCCCACCCGGTCACATTATACTGACAACAGGCGAACCAGGCGTTCCACTCCCATAATGCTGAATGTCAAACAGGGAGTAATAACAACCATTGTTAGAGACTGGTATGTCTCGGCCTGGGAACAGACGCCACAGACCTCTTCACAGGACAGAGTCGCCTCATATGATCATGCAATGGGGGCAACTGGTACAATTTCTTAGGATTGACCTTTATTTTTGGATGATGCTAACATGAATGAGACAAAAATTTACATAGCGGGGTCGTCGATGAAGCAGAAGCCGCTTACTCTTCCGGAACACTTGGTCTTATTCTCTTGTGTTTTTACGAGAGTCTCCATGTAAATCTTTCCTTTGTTCCTATTTTGCCTCTAGTTTAATCGAGTTTGAGTTCGGATTATGGTTTTATTGACGCTTTGGTAGTCTCTGAGTTTTTAAGGCCCTACATGCAGGTCAATTTACTTTTATTTTTTTTAAAGCTATGAGCTCGGCTATACTTACATTTCTCAATTTACAATAATGGTGCATTATGACAATTACGAATTTGAAATGATCTACATTGGTATTCGCCTGCTGCAACCTTACTTGCGAAGAAACGTCAAAGAGCTGTCACTGTGAACAATTAAATACATCTTGGATATTCTTGCGGTTTCTCAACAGTACCATATTTGAGTCTCGTACAAATGTTCCTAGTTTGTATTCCGTACTTGTCAATTGTGATTTACAAATTTATCATTGCCGATCCTACAGGAATCGTGGCGATGTGAATATTGCTAGTCCATAGTGACGTAATTGTAAATTGTAAATTCATTGTGGATTGATAACACGACGTAATTGCCAGTCAAACAATTATCCACACACAGGTAACACGCACAGTATAAAGGTGATACGTACAGACTGCATGATGGACCGTATATCACACAGGCATTATAGTATCTATTACACGAAAATGTGACATCACACTAGACAGACGTGACGTCATGTCATGGTAGCCTCGCATTGGAAACAATAGATACAGTGTCAATTAAAATGCTGCCCTACAGGAAGGGCGGAAGAATTGAAGCTGCTGCCACCATTGCATGATCGTAAGAGGCGACTAAATTTGGAATTTAATCTTTCCATTCTTTTAAATCCCTAATGCCTCCCTTGACACTACCTCACTTTTAGTTTTTGGTAGAAATTTTGCCCCTATGAGGAAGACTTCGGGTTCTGTCCCCAGGCTGAGACATACCAGAGTCTCTAACAATGGTAATTACTACTCCCAGCCTAACACTCAGCTTATGGGAGTGGGACGACTAGTTCGCCTGTTGTCAGTATAATGTGACCAGGTGGAGTGTTCTGCCGGTGGCCGTCGGCAGTATACTTCAGTGTGGTAGCACTTAAAATTGGCAACATATCCGCTGTCGCAATAAGGCGTACATGGATATACCACAGCCTCCCAAATACACACACACTCAATACACACAACCACACAAACAAGGAGGCCGTCCTTAAATGACCTTATTAATGGTTATGTTGAGTCAGCCATTGACCAATATCAGACCTCCTCCCCTGATTATTCGATTAAGATGAAAAAAAACAACGTGTAATGTATCTATTATTGAAACACTTCGTCGGTGCTGGGATCTGTATTTGTCATTTTAGTTTAAATCCGAGATTTTTAAGGTGAATACTTTCATCATTACAAAATTCAAAATCGATAGCTGCGTATTTAAGCACTCACTAGCACGAGCAGTTGTTTACCGGTGTCAAAGCCCTAGGCTGATGTAGGACGACTGTGTCTTCATACGCCAAACCTAACATTCTGTGGCTAAGCATAACATACATCTGCAGCAGTGTTTAATGACACCACTTCCTTGTCATTTTATCCCTGTCATTGGAGATAGATATAGTTTTTAAACTAAATTTTTATAATTTTGTTGAAGATCATACGAGATGTGTCTTTAATATAGCTCAAATCGACTTCAAATCGTGAGTGAAAGCTACATGACACTTGGACATATAAAAAGTATTAAGGAAACGTATGCAATCATAGACATAGAAAATAATACAGATTTAGTTTCGCATCTTAATACTAAAAATGAGGGAAGAAAAATATATAATTACCAATTGAACGAATTTCAGTTCTATACCAAAGATGTTTATTTTTCAAAGATGTCTGTCTGTCTGTCTGTCTGTCTGTCTGTCGGTCTGTCTGTCTGAAATAACATCTGCTGACATTCCGTTTACTGTGTGAGGCATGTACAGCATCATAGATTGTGTTTCCTTGTCAATATAATCGGGACAACAGTACGGCCTGTACTCCATCCCTCCCCGGCCTTTCCCGGGTCTGTCTCCCTCCCGTTACACATATTTACACGACACAGGTATGTCGTCATAAGTCGTCTGTTTAATCACCTGTAATCACCTGTGTGTCCAGGTGTCCCAGGTATGGCCAGGTATGGTGTGATACATGCGGAAGATTACAAACACTTTACCCAGGTTAGCAGAGATAGTACAACCATCTAAATATCTGCTCTAAACAGAACAGCTTCATTACTTTCTCATCGAAACTTTCCATGTGGTGTTGTGTAGAGGCAGGGTGAAGGCCGCTACGTGGTAGATTTACCTACATTGTTACATAGAAGTAGATTATCTATTTTATATGCATTTCCATTAGACCATAACACTTTTAAGGAATAAGTTTTAGATGGCCAGTCGAACGGAATTCTAACGTCGATGTTCCTCTACATGATTTATTTCTTTATGCAAATATTAATATTAGATATAAAATATTAAAATAAACAAAAAAAAAACAAAAAGTCTCCATTTTGTCTTCATTGTTAATCCCACCGAATTATCTCGGTTTTTATTTCTTAGACTAAATGACAGCTGGATCATATAAATTATATAAGATATAGAATTTGTTCCATCAGAATGCTCTTTAAACCACATATCCCGACGTATGTACTGTTATCGACGTGTAAATCTCGTCCAAACCTTAGCTAACCGTTAATGAGTACTGTTACAAAAGACATGTCTAATGCACTGCCCGAAAATCAGTTTGTAGTAATCATCACGAAGCAGTCGCTTACAACCATGTTCTATTAGCATGGGTTTGTCACGTTTACGTTAGTTCTTTAGAGGCCAGCGATAAATGAAGAAGACTGTTACACTTATTGCATTGGGTTCATTCATTTTTGTATGTATGTAACAGTTTACAAATGGTAGAAACATAAACGTGTTTAAAATACACATTGTATATTAGCTTCGATTGACGCAAGGTATAATATACGGAAAAATAACATTGACAAACACTAGTTAGATTATATGACTATGAGCATTACTCATATACTGATACGGGATAATGATAGTGAAACGACGTTTCTCAATCCTATTGGAAATATTTACCGTAATACGTACAAACACACACATATAGGTATGATACTTTGTTTGGAAGCAGCACGTGCCTCAGCCACCTGGGAGTTATCAAGATAACATCATAAAACTCCATAACTGCATAACGTGCTACACAAACATTATAGTACATGTGTTGCTATACCACACAAAACAACTTAAAGCGGCATGGGCAACACTTTCGCTGGTATTCATATGGTATAGGGATATTATTAATTGTTTAAATAGATTATTTATATGGATATCAACCATTCATTACAGGAAATCGATATGAATCTAGAATAGACGGTTTCAAAATCTTTCAATATTCTTAACACTATTCCTCTTAATTTCAAAATATATATATATATATATATAAGTGTACATTGTGAGGAGAACAACATTCTTAAAAACGCCTTAATTCAAATAAAAAAACGATAAATAAAGGAAAAAAAATTATCAAAGGAAAGAGCAATAAGGAACAAATGAAAACAGTACAGGGAGACCAGATGTTCCGAAGAATAGGGGATTTTTGACAGTAGATGGCATTATAGAAAAGAGCGAAAAAAAACAAAAAACAACAACAACAAAAATCCCAACAAAAATATAAAAAAAACAACAACAAAAAATGTATTGAACATTTTGAATACGCCTTTACAAGTTGTACGTATTTTACTCATCTTATTATAACACGATATTAAAGATATAATACATTTTAATATAATGATTTTAAACACAGGTATTTTAGAGAAAACATGTGTCCTCTTCACACCTACAAATTCAGAAACACATACAGATTTGTTTATGAATAGAATAGAGAATTACTATGTTCTGTATTATTATGCTGTTATTTTTATTTTTCCACAAATAATAAGTACAAATATCATAAGGTTCTGATAAACCTCGGCGATGTAATGCTACTATCTTTATAATACTCCGGGCTAACCAACGAAACCATAAGGTTCCGTCTAGCTAGTTTGCGGTTCAGACGGAACTATGATAGTCATCAGTAATGATTACATTCAAATTTTATAAAACGCAGACCACAACCCCTTAAAGCCTAGAGTAATCCTATAATAATTTGAATGGGAATTAAAAGGATAGAAGCTTAACGTCCTAGTAACCGTACGATTTTATTCTAAAACTGCTGTCTGTTGTTTGGTGTGTGTTTAAGCATTAAAATCGAGATATTTACTTTCATTTACTGCACTGTGACTGTCTGAAAGGCGCACCCGTTTCGCTAGTAACTCATTGTACTGATATGTGTTTGCACGATTAAATGACGTGAATGCTGATTAAAGCAGCCCTAGAATGGCATGTGGAACTATAAATGGATACAATCTTTTGTCGCTTTTGTGCATGCTTGATTAACATAAAAATTGTTTGTTTGAGAGATCTATAACTAACACCTTCTGCCCTCAGTTTCATGATTTTTTAACGATTTTATTTTTTGTGTCAAATCATGATCGAGAAAACTTACGATTGCTAATGATTATGGTATAAATGCTATCTGTGATGTACCTAGCTTTGAGGAAAACATGACATCATGAACGAAATGCGTAAATGTCCCCTAACGAAAACAATACAGAGGACAGTTCACAACATATAGTTAAAGATTTGCTCTACATTTGGACACACATAATTATATACATAATATGCAAAAATGAATAAGAGAAAAACGGGTTTTTTCTTTTTCATTATTACGTTCATTCTTCAAAACTCTCAAAAATAAATGAGCGCCAAACCATTCTTTGAAATACCCTTAAAATGTACAATCCTCTTTCAACAATTAGCATCGATGGTCATCGCAGGTAATGGATCCCGGCTGTAAAAAATTGCGGAATGGAGTTTAAGTGAGGTTAAACCCTAAAGCCGGCATCAGGTCTTGCTGTTCTCTCACACGGAGGAACTACATCAACATAAAAACTTTCATTGAATCACGTCATTTGATTGCTTTAGGTGTTAAAAGGGCACTAAAACCAAACAAAGACTATTACACGTGATCTATTGTCATCCGTCTAAGCTTCAGTCATGTTAACTTTTGTATTTAAAACAACTTGATCTAAAAGTTTAGAAAGATTATCTCATATATATTATGAGAAAACCTACAACAAAACCTATTAACGAACACATAATATAGATATCTCGTCAAGACCACTGGCTGTCATTCCCTATACAAGTGATCCCTGATTATATACCTATATAATGATAAAAATTATAGAGAGAGATTTTCTCTACAAACAAAATTTTTACTTAAAATGTGTTTATATTTGAGAAATAATTGTAAAGCGAAAAGCCACAGAAGGATTTAATAACTACTAATAGTTGGTAAATGATAACACTGACTTGTATCGCTGATTGTAGTTACTACATTTGTATAAAAACATATATAGTTAGTAAGTGATAACACTGAATTGCGATAAAATAAAACAAAAAAGGCAAGCTTCCGGGTGTCTCTTCCATAATGTATATAAATCTTGCCCCATATTTAAAATATGTCAATATAAGATATACCGCTATTGCTATCATACAAATAAATTGAAACCTGCTTGGTTTCGATAAGCATATTATAAGTTTCCTTTGTATTATAGATATGTCTCGGACCAAAACTGATGCATTTTCCTACTGTTACTTAACGGGATTCATAGATATAATTTATGTTCACAATTTTTACCCAATTATGTAATCTATTTCCTCTGTACACTAAGCAGTGAATTGTTAATCATACATATTCCTATCGATATTATAGGCTACTACGTCTGTCAGTTTATTGACAATTTAAATACTCCATTTATTTTCTCTGAATTAATTCCGTTCGTTGACATTTTTGATTCCTTACTGTTCGGACTGTAGTTGTCTTCATACATTGTAACTACAGTTATTTCGTATATTGTCCTGTCTCCATGGTGTAGATTTATATAAATAAATAAACAAATAGTAGATGAAGACGAAAATAAAAAGTCCTGGTTTTACGCAAATATCAATTCCCTTGTATATTGACGTTATAGTTTAATTGGTTTCAATTATTGATATAAGCATTTCATTTCATATATCAATTCTAAATTAATTAATTTAATTTTAAGCATATGTCACATTCTCAAAAGTGATCCACAGTATTTCATTGTTGTTTTATTTTATTTTAAATATCTTGAATTTGCTTGTATTAATATCAAAGTTGAATTGGTTTGTATCAATATCAAGTATCTTGAACTTGCTTTTATCTAATGTCAAATATCTCGTTTCAAAAATATGATAAGAGAATTTAAGATCAATGTTTTCTATAATTCACAAAGTGTTTATCTATTCTGTTCAACGCTCATCTTTTCGATATATGTTTTAACATGTTGTGTTCTAGTATAATGCATTTGATGTTTTTCGATTCGTAATTTGATATATTTGCTGATGCTGTAAATGAACCACAATAGCCTATTATGTTAGGACAATATTTTGCTAGATATATATTGGCAGGGCTACTCAGTGATATATTACGCCACATACTTTACAAGTGTTTTTCGTATCGAAAGGAAATAAGACTTTTCCGCCGTATAGCGTCCAACGATAGCCATAAATGACGACCTGAAATGTTATCACAGAATCGCCACATCATAAGACATCACTGCCCAAATATGCCACATAAAATAGTTTTACTGAGCCCAAGTACCTCGAGATACAAATACGCATAAAAATCACAACCCCGGTATGCTGTGTACGAAGAGACGCAACTGGTTCTAGCGAGATTAAATACATCTGTTAATTCTGCATTTAGCATCTGTAAGGTAATGTGCATAAATGATTGATAACTGCTTAAGTAGTGTTTATTGATTAATTAATCTATCTTGTTAATTCTCACACACACTGGTCTTGTCTTGTGTAGTTGGCACATAACTGATTGTAATGTACCTATCAATATTAAATCGCAAATGTATTCGACTCCATTGGCTCCCGAGGTATTTAAAAGAAAAGGACTCATTTGTTTTGATTGTTTACATAGAGTTACTGTCCTTATGGCTAAGGTACCTATTCGTAATGCTGTGCTAATCTAAATTAATTAAGCACTGTCTTTTTTATCTAAGGTGCTTTAAGCGGAATATTCAGCATCGTGAGTTTTTGTTTAGAAAATATATATGCCATTTACACAATGACCTTGTTTTGAAATTTGAAATGTAACAAATAAACATACAATGAATAGGCGTTTTATATCAAGCGAAAGGCACATTTTTGCTTTCAGATGGTTTTATATTTCACTTTATGGAAATATGAATGTTTCATTATTTTAAAAACGTATAATCAAAATTAAAAAGAAAAAATGTTTTAATGAATTATCTTAGCTTAATAGCAAAATTTATTTTTATTGACTATCGATGATTCAGGATAATATTAAAAGGATTATGAATTCAGGCCGGTATTAATATTACAGTTCTGTTTTCAAATATTCGAAATACGCTATATATTAGTCCATTTACATTCAATCGTTAATGTATCACTTTGTCATATCTGTATTATATAGAAGGAAATATAGTCGGTTATCACAGATACAGGTTAATACGCGAATGAGAAATATTGTATACTAAATATACGTGTATATTTTAACGTTACATGTTTTTATTCCTCGTGTGACCGTGATTCGTTTTAAGTAAACATGTGCACAAGACAAACCCAGCTATCATGTAGTAACCTACATTCTGTGAAAAGCGACCTGGTCGTAAGATATATATATATATACCTTTGATGTTTTGGCAGCCTGGATAAAAAAGTACATTGTTTATAGCATGGGCTAAAGAAAATGACCTTGCTGATGTTTAACAGGCTCATCCTAGCAACTTTCATAGTTAAATGGATTTAAAAGTTAACCCTTCATTCCTTAGCATTAGCATTAAAATTTAAAGCAGTTGAAACTACACGAAGTAAATTAAAGTGACGATTAGAAAAATAACTTAAAACTCAATTATTATATTCGATAATAATGCAGCGACAATATAACCTTTGTTTTTACTTTTCGTTCCTATCGATTTCAAACTGAAGAAAATAATTTCAGATCTAATGTACAAAACAAATAAATATAACAAAATATGCATAGCAACCTACATTTCCAATTGGATATGCAAAAAGCAATTTAAAGAAATATAAATGAATATGAGACTGATATCATATATTTTGAACATGACCTTGTTTTGTAAAAATATAAATTCATTATCTTCTCGCACCAAAAACACTATGATTGAAACAAATAATGGGGTTGAATAATTCATGAGGAATGTGATGTGTTCACTTGTGTCCTTGTCAATCTTTGACGCAGAAGGAATTCCCAACATTCCTACAACTACAACATTTCCCGGTATTTTCGTAAAACTGATGGGAAAATATAGAAATAAGTGAGTAATTATGTCGCTCTCCATAGCAATGTCAATTGTCTTTAAATCAGTACAACATAGAAATTAAATAGGAACATATATGATAAGTACTTTTCCGGCTACCTGCTTTTTATCTCTGACTCCGTTTCAATACTATACTTAAATAAGGACGATTTTATATATTAACAATAATGTATGCCCCTATCCCGAGGTCATATACATATACTACCTGTTATCTTATCCCCCATTACATTTGATTATTATAATAAAACATTATTTACATTGTCAATGTGGTTTAAAAAATGTTAAATAAATTATTAAACATACTACATCCGTAATTTATATTAAGTAGCATTACTGTGTATTTGAGTTAGAAATCACATGCTTCATCTCAACCGCATTTCTTTAAAATATGGCCATGTACGACAAAACTGATGAAAGGGAACTGTTCTTATTGTGTCCGTATCAAACTCAAAAGAACATTGTTACTCTTTTGTTGAAGTTTGCCACGTTTTGTCAGTTACAAATGTTTGAATTCTGGTGTTATCTTGTCCGTTTCATGCTACAAGAGAATAATTCCGTAAACGTGTTTGTCATTACTTATAGTGATAACCAAGACGACCTATCTTGATTTTACCAAAGATCAAACAACAAAGCTATCACGCACATTAATTCTGTGTCAAGTGGTTATCACATACTGTTATATCAGTAAAAATCGGAGCGCGCATTATAACCTGTTGTGCATACACCGTTAGCCAACCTCTAAAACCTCTAGATTATATATGGTACTAGGTAGAATAAAAGCTAGTTATATAGAGTCAATATACATGCTATCTTATTTCCCCACGTTTGATTTGTAAGATTGATTTGATATTCTATGAAAGCTATATGATATTTACTTCCCGCGCAAATTATCGCGAAGATAGGCATCTCACGAAAGATAAGAGAATTTCGGTACATGATGCGTTCGCTTAAGGTTTCATATCTAACTTTAGGGCATTTTTAAAAAAGTAAATCTTCACACTCATTCTTGAAGAGGGCAGCCGGGGGATAAATGCATCAAACTTACTCTTTTTTCAAATAATTGTCTACCTTATATTTGTGAATTGATATTCAAGAATTCGACAAGCATTTGTAGTATTAATACAGATGAACTGATAATTGTATCCGTCTGTTTTCTAGCAAAATGAAGCTATGATAATATAGCACATTTTCCTTTTCAGTCACATTAGGCATCAGCAGATATTTGTTTCTTCAAGTATCGAGAAAAAAAGGTGGACATGTTGTTAAGGTTTTAGTATTAGTGTGGTAGGTTGTGAAATCAAAGCAAATTGTTGGTATACTGCTATAAAAACTGTTATTATAAAAATACTCTTCACCTATACATACTCTTGTTTTTTGATGGACTGGTTAATCTATATACGAAACGATCTAGATTTTATGTAAAAGATATAATTATCAACATATACTTTTAGTATCCCTCACGAGAGACGAATCCGACATACTCCTCAAATGTTACATCATCAAATATACAATTATTTTTAACACTAACTTCATGTAGAACTTTGCAAATAGCCGTCAAAAATTATATACGGAAAAGAAAACAATTCCAGGCAGAGAAATGTCAATTTAAAAGAAATGTAGGGAAACAGTTTCTTTTGTCTTACAGGGAGTAATTCCAAACCATATCGTACAATTACGTAACATAACATTGATGATAGAAATAATGTGAATATTACAAACATTGTCAACATGTTTACGAAATTATTTTAGTTTTTACCTATTTATATTATGTTATCTGTTATTTTTCACAGGGTTGCGGAAATGTTGAAGTAAGCGATTATTATTATCAGTGTAATCATGTTAACAAGTATCAATTATTGATTTTATTTGCAATTAAAAAGCATTTTTAGTTAAATACTACTACTAAGAAGAAATTCGCTTTGAAAAAAGCAAGAGTATATTGTAGCAAAAAATAAGCCAATTTTCGTTTTGTTTTATTCAACTTTTCAGGTGTACACATTTTTCGAGAGTAATACATAATGAAATATTATATTGGTATACTTATTTGATTCTTACGTTTTCTTTTATTCAAAGTTGTTAAGTGTCGATAATTTCTTTAAATTGAAAATATCATTACATAATAAAATTGGATGGTGTCTTACCTTGACGTGTGTATCGTATCCAGAGAAAGGTCAATAGCGATGACACTGTATGATAACGATGTAATCCGTAATACAGGTAACCGTTGAATGATCGTCTCACATACCCTATCCACTATACCTACAGCCTTCAATCACAGATGCTCGTTTTGCGATTGTAAAAGCCCGTCGCTGATTGGTCAATAGATCATTCAAAGATGCCCTCTTCTCCGGTCAGAAACAATGGTGATGATTGGTCGATACATCAGTCAAAGATGCTGCCATCGATAGTATGGAACATAAAATTTAACTGGTGGACATCTCAAATACAGAATCGTCCTTCATCATTATGAAAGGCGATTACTGATTGGTTAAATACAAGTTATTGCACGTGGAGCGTGTTTACTCTAAACACGTGGGCAGGAGCAGAGATCTGTTTAAAATCAACTTTCGTTTAATCACCTGCCTTATGACGAGCAAGTCACTGTTTCAACATCGTTAAGAAAATTCGAATATTTGTCTGTTGTGATAAACTGCTATCAGGAGAATAGCATGGTGTCTTAGGAATCATTTTCTCCGCCCAGTATCTGACGTCACCAAAAGATGATAATGAACTCTTCCAAGATGGACACGCTCATTTACGTGAGATCGATGGGAATGTAATCATTAGGGGCAGGAAAGTCGTGATCAATAGGACTACAGACCATCTCCTCGCAATCGCGACCCCTACTGCACAAGGGTCCACATCACCACGCATTGTCGGCTTACAGATGCGTTTATCTGTCACAATGGTAGTATTCAATTTCAGTAGTTTTATCCTAAAATGACAAAATTGAATCATTAAAAGTACATTTTGTCAAATATTTCAAATCAAAATAAGTTAATACTTAAAAACTCTGTGCGTATCAAATATAATTATATATACTTTATTCAATAAAGACATTGAGTTGCTATGATAACAGTGCTTTTGGTTAGGGCATTCTCCACACTGAGAGGGAGCCGAGCGCTCACACAAAAAGGTGCGCTTTTTATTACTAAAATAACGACCAAACGATGGCCTCATCTGAATCTTTAATGAATTCGCCATCGCTATAGAAAGAACAATATCCCATTTGCATGATGTATTGTCTCATCTTGGTCAGACAATTATACTCGTATCTTGAATGGGGACACACGACATGGTTTGTACTGAGAGTAACCAAGATTGTGATAATTGTGATAAATCCTTCAATTGCTAGTCTTGATTGACGGAATATCTTATTCACTGAATGTACCCAAATAATTGCATCACCTTTAGCAATTTAGTCCAACCTTTTGGACTCTAGCATAACTGAAGAATCCTAGGAGGACGAAACAGCTGTTTGATGCAGTTTAATTCATTTTTCGGCACACTGTATCTATAACTAAATTTAGATGGTGAAGCATATATGTGTTACGTCATCTTTTATGTACAGAGTACGTTGTAATTAACATTTTCCCTCAAAAAATATAACTTTTATAATTTTCCTTTGAATAATTTGATTTGTATCTGTTCGTATTTAAGTTTACAAAATTTCTATCAGTCGCTCGTTTTCAAAATATCTGTCAGATTCATACCTTTTTTTACCTAAGTGATATCATCTCAGTAATATATCTTTCAGATATTTTGAATAAGTTATATCCGAAAACATTTCATACAAAGGACAATCTATACGTTTTGAGAATTGTTCAAACTTTTAAACAATCGTTTCGTCATTAATATTGTAATCTAGTTACGACAAATACAGTATCGGGCGCGAGCCTCAGTTGCTCAACACTAACGTTTAGCTGTAGAATGTCCCCAGTCAAACATTCCTCATTTAGAGTAACTCTGTACGAATACATTTGTCTTTCTTCTATTCTGCTTGTTTGAGAGGAAATCCTCTTGGCTGAATTAACCCGCTTCGGCTGACATGGATTTGATAAATTTAGTAAGGTCTCGAAAAGTAAAATAACCGTACGCCCAGGGTTGTTTTACACATGGCTCATTTACTCCAACCAATCGGGTATTAACATCAAAACCTTATTTGTAGATATATGTTTAAGGTTTTAAAAATTCTGTAATGAACTATGAGGAATTATCTTTGCAGTAACATTGATAGGAATACTTATTACATTATTACGTTCATGTAGACTGTTTCTATCATAAATTAAACATATAATGAACCTTTAACTACTTTTATGTAAATACAACCTCTAAAATTGTTAAGTTCAACATCCTAAGATAACTCGTTGGTTGCTTTTAGTCATTCTGCTTCTAATGATGAGCATGATTCGTTACCGTTATGTTTGGTAAAATGTTTGAGTGACTTTATTAAATTTACGCCTCAAAAATATAATGCTATCTATAAAAGTGTTAAAATATTCAATCATTTGAACATACATGTACATTCCATACACAAATTGATCATGCATCTTCTCCATGTACTCGAAAAAAATGAAACCGGAAAGGCGACATGTAATTGCTGACGTCATGATGCTATAAATCACGTGAACGTCAAATTAGTATGTCAATACACGATTCGGACACGGTAATTTATGCTCTTTTTGTAAGAGGTGATCTTTAATTGAGTCTGTTTAAAAAGACTCTGAAATATCCTTATGTAAGTAAGATCTTGTTACAATATTCTAAATGGTCTTGTATTATATATGCATGCTAGTAATACATCATTTTAATGATTACTCCGGAGTTGTCTACGTAGAACCAGACCAATGTTTTAATAGACTGAACAGAATTATTCCCCGTTGCTGTACTAACTTCTTACCAGCTCTTGTTTTCTTATGAAAATCATTAGGAATATATTGGAAAGTAGGAATTTGATATTTAACCTTATTATTGGCGGCTTTGTGGTTGACAAAATCCTTGCTTTTTAATCAAGATACTTTTGAAGAGACTAGATTTTCCTTTGTGAAAAAAGAAATCATAATAGCCACACTTCTTTAAATAATCCTTTATTGAGCCAGAAAAACATACAAAGACAGTGTCTGGTTTACAGAATGACGCTTCATAAGGCTTTACAATAATGTCAGGGTAAGTTAAGTTTGTCGCGTTAATGATTAAGGAAGAAATCTTAATATAGTATTTATTATACACGCTTTCATCAATGTGGAATACGATTTACATACTATAACGATATAACTACATGATTATGATAGAGAAAGAGATAACAAATTACAGAATGTAAGTATTGAGCAAAAAGAGATAACTTTAACCGTGTAATAAAAATAATTTTAAATATAATACGATTAATAGAGTGACATTGTTAATGTATGGGCTATTCTGATATGAACAAGAGATGAAGGCATCCGCCCCTCTGTTTAAACAATTATGGTGTCCGACGTTTTCGCCCATAAGATTACTGATGAGTCTGATAAGGACAAACAAGCTTTATAAAGCTGCGTAATTCGTTTTTAGCTCTGATGTACAAGTACTTATCAACTATTTTAGAGGTACTAACACAACCAAGTATAGCTGAGTCATTTCGGTTATGTAAAACAACTAATTGTACATATGCTTACAGCGTATCCGAATTGACACAAGACATTTTCTGGACAACTCGTACACATTTTACACCTTTGTCACTCCTAAGTGGTCTCATCAGAACGTCACACAGGAATTCTTACTAATTGTGTAACAAGAATAAATGCTTACACCTCTCATCGTTAAGAATAATCATTTGATTGAATCCTTTAACGTTTTCCCATCACTCTTTTTGAAAACGATAAAGGTTTGTTTTAAGTTAGACGATGAAAGTATAACTTTCTAATTATGAAACATATTGCCAGAAACATTAAATATCGACCTGCTTATCACTTAACTTCATAACTATTTAAATAACTACTTTAATAACGATTCTCGTATTGGTCAGATCCAACATGCCAGACTACGTATGGAATGTAGCTCGTTGAACTATTATCTCTACCAGAACACACCTTGATAGTACTCTCTGTTCTTGCCTCCCTGGTTTTGAAACAAACGATCATTTCCTAAAACATTGTCATAAGCATGACACTATCCGACGCAAATCTCTTGATCGCCTCTCGTTCCAACGATCTCTAATGTAGTACTTCATAGAGACTATAAACGATCAATCGCTTAAGATATATAAATATTCTAGAGAGTTCAAAACACCTCGTCCAGTCAAAACGTTTTGGCTGAGTACTACATCTATTAACATTTTAACAAAACGACGAAATTGTGAAAACTCCAAATGATGTCATAAGGATAGCATTATACTTACCAAATCATGGATTATACTCCATTTATTTATATAATAATGTAACTGGAGTATTATCCTATTATTTGTAATATATAAGGCCACTAGATGAAAACAAGAATTGAAAAATACTTCTAAAATTCCGGGAGATTCCAAAAATATTTTTTCCCCTACAAATAAAGCCACTTTGTAAGAAAAAGAACGCCATTTTCTTTTAATAAAATCCAAGCTGCTCCTATCAGTAATGTGAAACGTTTGCAGTATTGGGATGTCTTTGTTCTCTCCAGACATAAGAAGGGTACATTGACTGATGACAGAAATGCTGCTTTAAATGCATTCATTTATGAATATATTTCCCAAGATGTAAGCAAAATCACAAAATGCCCAGCTTCGAGAGCCCCTCCATCGTTCAAGGCAAGATAAAATGCATACATGTAGTTGTTAATTCATATAGAAGTTATGATATCGTATGGCTAATAAAAAAAATCACCAAAGCGTCAACAAAACCATAATCCGAACTCAAAATCGATTAAACTAGAGGCAACAAAGGAAAGATCTTGTAAAAGCACAAGAGAATAAGACCAGGTGTTCCGGAAGAGTAAGCGTCTTTTGCTTCATCGACGACACCCGCCATGTAAATCTTGGTCACATCCAAGTAAGCATCAATCCTTAAAATGAGAACCGAGTCATTATTGTCATCACAACAAGTAAGCACACTTATAAGAAAACTCAAAAGCGTCCATCTTCATATAATACAAAGATACAGAATATTTCTCGACGAGAACAGGATGGCGACCATAAAACTTGCCCATAGTCTTCATCAACCTGCGAATCGACCATACAGAGTGGTCACGTCGACCCCTCTACTAACCCATGTTCATAACAGTAATATAACAATGTTATTACAAAACTAATTACACATTGATACTGCTTACTTGATTTACGAACTTGCCGAGTAAATATTTGCCTATCTTGAATGATTCGCGTCTCCATGACGCTGACGGAAAACAATATATCATTCACAGCATAAAACACACACATCGCCCTGGTTAAATCATGGAAATGTGACTAAATATGTTCATTATGACTTTGTTTATCCAATTATTACTGACAATTATCACCGACAGCAGTTAAACAGTTCTCCAACGTGATGCTGACATATGCCCAGAACTGCTTCTGTTTTCGAAATAAACATTTTCCAATCTTGAGATAGAGATTTCGTCACATGAAGTTGTTTGTGTGTGACGTCATGGGAGGTGCCTTATTAAAGACTACACGTGTCCATATGGGTTGTATATGTGTTTGTATAACCAACAAACTGAAGGTGATTCATCCATCTCTGTTGGTCAATACGTATCTTAGTGGATTCGCTGTTAGAAAGTCGTTCTTTGTATGCAGCGATGGTTGGATGTATTTGTTCGATTTGGGTGTCGTATCGGAAAGTCTCCGATCTACGCTGACCCCCAAATAGAACAAATACATCTAACCAACGTGGAGTACAAAGAAAGTTCTTTCTAACAAGTTGTCTTTGTACAATGGTTCATTTTGATTATATTTTAGATGATATTTAAGAAGGAATTAGTATTATAACGTTTATGCTTCAGAATGGAATAAAAGTGTTTGGAACAAAAAGAATTATCAGTGATGAACAAAATATCCTAGATGTTTCGAAATTGTGAAGAGCGCTGGAGATAATTAATTCATGAAATACTATTGTGAACCCTCCATATTTAGATTTTAAAAAAACACGGTTTGAAAATTTTCTGCTTAATTTAGTCGATATTCATCTGACTTACTGATATTACAATTACTGCCAAAGGCAGCCGGGAGGGAGTAATAAGAAATCAGCTTCACTTAAAATAGATATCTAACAGTTCTCGAAGGACATGTTTCAGTTTCCCACTCAGGGTCGACCGTTGAAATAGACCTTACATAAAGGAGTCATTGAAGGTTGGAATTGCTGGTCTGAACAGTTTCGTGTTACCATTCGACGGTTTTGCAGACGCACAGGCCCAGAGGTGAACAAACTGACGCAGACACCACTAGGTAATATGTCGTTTTCTCCTTGAGGATATTTTCTTAACATTTTTTGTGCCATTTTCTCCCAAAGATTAGATGCAATTGAAATTAGAGGACTTTGAAAAACGACAAAGCCGTTCTTTTCTTATGATAAAGACGATATTTTCAGTAAATTTTAAACGTTTTGGATGCAACATTCTTAAAAATAACATACAGAATGTATTAGAGGATAGTTAGACGGGACAGAAACGATTGGTTGTTTTTGATGCAGTGCATATTTTCAATTCTTTCTTAGAGGTGGGGGCTCTTTTGAAAAAAAAGAAGATTCAAAGTAAATAGAAGGATTGTGAATAATGATTCTAAAAAGAGACGGTTTCGTCAACAAGTACTTACTATACTGAACAATGCCGTGTATATAACCTTGTTCCACGGAGAAAGTTTGTACGAGTTTTACATAGCGGTATAGCCGAACATGCTAAGTAGCCCTTATCTGTTTGTGGCTAAGTTTAGCTCAAACACCCACCTAGATGATAGAAATTAACAACATAAATTACGCGCCTTTCTTTGAAGGAGAGAGGATTGTTTGGCTGTTATTGAAGTCGTCTGCTCAGAGCCAAACACAGATCACGTATAACAAGTCAACAGCGAGGTGTTCATTCCCGTAAACTAGTGCTTGGTTACTGTATCACGTGATCCTCCAACGATACTCATTCCACGGATCTATGCTCCCAAAACTCTATCTTTGGAATAGCACCTTCAAAAGCGGTGTTATTATGATATTCCGAAATACCGGTATGCAAAACTCGTGGTAACACATTCACATTGAAAACCCTGACTTGATTTTGCGATCTTGCAAATTTTTCAAATTTAGCTTGGAACTAGTAGGATATATTAGCCATGTTGAATACTATTAACTAATCTGCTTTGAAAATAAGTTAAATGAAATTGACCTGGAATATTATGATAATATAATAAAAAGTATTATCATGTACAAAGTGTTTTAATGACTTGAATTCATAGCTTGCTCTTTAAATAAAATGAAATTTATCTTTGTAGTTTATATGTTCTTCATTTGCATTTCTAAAAGACAAATATTTATGCTGCTAGAGTATTCTTTGGATAATCCGGAGAGGGCTTGTACTCCTTCATGTTGCCCAATTATTTTGGAAATTTGTAACTATCACTATACAGTGAAACTTCGATGTTTCGAATTTTGTGGGACCGTCGTGAAAACTTCGAAACATCGGGACTTCGACTTATGAATATCGAAAATCGTTGAACATTTTTGTTAAATTAAATGATCCGTTTGCAATAAACACAATGCACAGTACCACTTAAACTAACATAAATTGATATTGCATTTCTGGAATTAAGTTTTTCTTATAAAGTATATAATCTGACCTAAATAGTAGAGGGTTCTTTGGCCCATACAATATATTTCGTATACACAGCGATATGTTGTTATTGGGAGGTAAAAGAAATCCTGTGATGGATTGTTCATACTTATCTTATGACGATATCTTGATCTTTATTTAAGCAGCATTTATCCATCAACCCCTTCAACCATTTGATTTATTGATTGATTGATGGGTTAATTCACTCACTCACTCATTCCCTTCCCCCCTCCCCTTTACATTCATTCATTCATTCATTCATTCATTCATTTATTCATTAATTTATTAATTAATTCATTCATTCACTCATAGACATTATCCAATTAATTTACTTCTTTAGTCATCTCTACATCCATTCCTTACTCTTCAGTATGTTTATTCGATTGTTAATTAAGTCCAGAATAAACACGCGCGTGATTCCTAGCTGCGCGTGCTAGTAGTATCCCAGACTTGTCCAGACCACCTCGTCGAAGTAACATATCCCGCACTTGACATAACTGGTGTTTATTTTCCATTCTAAATGGTTGGAATGCCATCATTTGGTTTAATTTAAGCTGGTAACACATGTATGTTCTGGCTGTGATCTCCTCCGTGTTATTAACCTGCCGCATTTCGTGTTTCAATGTACGGAACACTAACACGATCACCTGTTGTAATACCGTAAGTAATACCAAAACCAGGTCATGATGACACTTTCAAACTGGAAGTCTAAAGTAACAGTAGTTACAGGAATCTAGGATGCACCAAAGCAAAAAAGAAAGCATCCTGATTCCTCAAAAAAATGTGTTTCCTGTGGCACCTGTCATGGCGTTTCCTGTCATCAAATGTTTTACCCTTCATGGTGTCCTTCGTCACCAGATGTGGAACCCGTCACGATGTATTCCAGCGCCAGATGTGGTACACGCAATTATGTATTCTGTCACCATATGTGGTACCCGTCATGCTGTCTACAGTCAACATACATGTATGTGGTACCCGTCATGGTGGCCTCCGTCATCAGATGTGGTACCCGTCATGGTGACTTCCGTCATCAGATGTGGTACCGGTCATGATTTCCTCCTCCCCGCCAGTCTAGAAAAAGTACCCAGGGGACTTTCGACAGTTTAATATAATGATGCCGTTCATTTCGGCAAGTTATAATTCTAACTCAATATTGGACGATAAAAGGTTTGATTTATTGGGAACATATACAGCTAGATCATTTATAGCATCCTTAGTAGTCATCAAATATGGCCTGTTTCAGATAAGTCGCAGTGGAACTACTGAGGAACATGTATAACCACTTTCAGATAAGGTTGAAACTATTAAGGAGCATATACAGTTATATCATTTATGCCATCTTTAGTGTTCATCAACTATATCCAGTTTCAGATAAGGTTGGAACTTTTAAGGAGCATATACAGTTAAATCATTTATGCCGTCTTTAGTATCCATAACTATAACCTGTTTCAGATAAGGTTGGAACCGTTGAGGGACCTGTACAGCTAGATATAATCCCATACAATATGCAAATGAAAAACGACTGTTATGTAAAAAAAGAGACTGATTGCCTACCCACGTATGATTCTAATATATAAGGCGTGGTTTTCTATTAGAATGTAATACAACCGTGCAAAAGCAAAGAACACTTGTGGTTATAACCGTCAATTTATTTTCACATTTGGATATCAATGCGAAGAAGCGTTATAGGATATTTTCATATTTCTTTTTGAAGATGACATTTTTTCTGTAGTGGTACTCCAGCTTAAATAATTCTACGACATCGCGATTCTTTTTATGTAATTATCTTTTTTAAATCGTTTCAGTTGCATGTTTTGTGAGACAAATATCAACAAGAAACTGAAATCCCCTTTCCCCACGCCTAAAATGTAATCGAAATTAAATGTATAGTAATGTTGGTTCAATTTTTTATCGGAAACGAGAAATGTGACCCCTCTGAATCAGTGACCTGACAATGAACCTGCTTGTGGGTGGATGACGGATGTTTCACTGAACAGTAATTAAATATGCTACCTGTCTTTTGTTTACTTATAAATCAGCTATTTCACTAATTAATATATTATGATAATTTGCCTTAAGAGATTTAAATATGACCATGGTGTACAATCCATGTCACATATCAGTCCCTGACAACGTTCAAAGCCAAATGGCTTGTATCAAAATTATGTTTTGGACAGAAAAAATATGTAGTTATAAAGAACAACTTTAACTATTGCAGAGTATAATGCTTGACGACGCCAACATCCTTCCTTGTCCTTCCGGGTTTCCATAGCTCTTGGTTCTCACTTTCGATTGCCCCGACAGGTTTTCATACTACATGACTCAATATTACGTCTGTGGCCTGTACAGATCTCCATACCTAGTGACTCGTGCCATGACAGGGTGTAACGCAAACATGCGAGTGAAGCCGGACTAATCAAATAAATGTTATGGCCGTGTAGCCTCTCACAGCCGATCAGGCAGTTGACCTTAGCCTATCAAAGAAACATACAATTGTATATCACACAATATTTACCCTTCAAAAGAGCAACAATTGCTGTATAATCGTGTGAGGTCCTTTTCTGGAACTCCGTGTCAATCGTAGGGAGCAGTCTACCACAGTTTGGTTTCTAGAACTGTGCTGTATATAGCCAATTGATAAAGTGCATATAAGGCTGTGACAGGAGTTACAATTGATACTGGGTACATCTAATGCTAATGTAATTTTGAATAAACGTTTTCTTCCCCTGCGTATTTCCTTTTATTTTTTTTCGTTTAGATACGAAAACTGCAAGACAATACCGAAGTATGTGTCTTTGACCATTATCATAATTTAAAATGATAATAGATTAAACTAGGGCAAAGAGTGAGCAGACTTACCTGACGATCATTGTTAATACGACCAGGCGTTGCGGAAGGGTAATCGTCTTTTACATAACATGACAATGATAAGGAGGTTATTTAAAGAACAATTGTAATGGGATAAAGCATTAAGATTATTCGTTTTAGAGTTACTAGTTTTACTTCTAAAAAGTCTAATAGTATATGTACCAATTAAATAATTGAATAGTCATAATGTTGAAACCGTAAGTTTGACATTAATCTAGGTAGCATGTATAGGTTGGCTTAACCCTATAACCGTTCTGCCCTTAGTTAAATGAAACACCGCTTTTATCGCATGTTCCTCAATGGCAAATGTTTGCATAAGACTGGGAATTACAACAGAGATATTTTGAGACTTTATCTACGTGAAATTGTGCCCAAATCTCAAGCACTACAGTTAGATTTATATAGAGAGCTAAACAATCGCTTATTAATACACAATTACTGTATTCAACGACCTTTCCGATATACCTATGTACGAAATGCTTGTCTAAAACGTTTACAGTGGGTGTTTTACGGAAACATGCGAAAGAGATGACCAATGCAGTATATTTATCGAACTCAAATGAACATATTTGGATTATGTTACTTTCATGTCGTTTTGTATCTTATGGCGATAAAAAGAATTGTCCGAATTGCAACAATTCTAGATACTTGCATTTACAATTCGTTTGCGTATTAATTATCGACATGGAAATCAATATTGATAATTTTCTATCATGCTGCATCTATTACTAAGGATTCATTATGAGGTTAAAGATAAGCACACATCTGAGAGGGAACGCCATTCAAGTATATCTCTACTCTGTACAATCGGACAAATATTTACGGATCTGGCGGAAAGCGTTCTCTTTGAAGGTACTCAAAATTTACATCAACACGCATAACATTAACCAGTTCTGTTTGCCAAAAGTAGCATATCACGTGACATACCATTACGTAATGTTTCTGTTAAACGTTACACTATTGCTTGGCACATGCGCGACGCACGCGCGCCTGGGCTGTTTATTTAAGCAAACTCTCAATTAAAATCTAGTGACCTCGTGCGACAAAGTTTTCGTAACCTCTCTTTCTCCCCCGCTCTTAACGAGTCTATAATGGAAAGCAGATTGCAACAAGTACCACCAAACCAAATGTTTTGACAGCTATCCTTGGTCACGTCTAAGCTTTAAATTCATTTCTGATACAAGAGTTTACGAGATGCGGGTGCGTGAAGTGCTTATTTAGCTAATTTATATCTAAAAATAAAAAAGAACATACTTAGTAACACTCATATATTATCCACGTGACGGCATACACATCTATATATATCCTTACACTCAATTTGTTAACATTCAAGGTCAATGTCAAGGTCAATCTTGCCCGTACAGGCACAATACTTGGCTATAACGGAATGGATTATCATATCTCTTCTAGCTGCTGCTAAATTCTTTTCGCATAATCATACGCTGATCGATATGAATAATGAAACGGTGACATAATATGACGTAAAAGCGCCCAGATTTATAATTTATATGAAGAATTAAGAATTGTTTTTAATTTTCATTTCATCGAGACAGTGGAAGATTTCGATTATGAAAAAAAAAATAGAAAAAATAAAGCAGGGAATATCGACGCATCAACAAAACCATAATCCGAACTCAAAATCGACCAGGTGACATGGGAGAGTAAGCATCTTCTGCTTCATCGACATCACCCGCCATGTAAAACTCAAAAACGACCATCTTCATATTACAGAAGGATACAGAATTAGTTCTCAATGAGACAAAGATGTCGACCAAAAACCTTGCTCATGTTTCTCATCAACCTGCATCTCTCGAATCCCTTTGTAGTAAGTTTGTTTGTCAGCAGCCGACATTTATCACGAAAATCTCGATATTCAGAGCAAGCCCTAGAATAACGAATCAATTGCGACATGTAAACACCATAAGTTGAAGAAGCAGGGGTATTACTATCAAGAAGTAGAAAGTTCATTATCAGAAAACTGAAATCGTCACATTTATCGTATAGCGTGGTAGTAAGCTGTCTACATTGTATGTTGGTCATAGTTTAAGTAGAGATCGAGGTAAGCAGCTGATGAAGAAGAGTCTGTCCTTAATATCAAGTTCAGAAGGGTATATACGAAATAACATGACCAAAAACAGAATTGCATATTCTCAAATATATTTGTATTCCAGCCATTATTAATTGTCACCATTTTGGCTCCATGTGTTTGTCTTTCACATAACAATATATTGACACATTAACTTTCTGCTATGTGGTAGCTAATTGTATTACTGAATGTAATACGCTGCGCCTCCAGGTATTGTCTTGTGATGGACAATGGTCAACTTTTGTAGACGTACTTAATTATATATTTAAACATAACACATACATATATTCACACATACTTGAAGTGTACATATATGTTATATTACAAACAAGTATACAATCATGTACTTTAAATAATAAAAAATGTTCTTTACACATCTTAAGTGTAATATAAAACAAAACAAACAAAAAGCTGTTACTCATTGATTTTATTTCTTGGATGTTCATAATTTGACTTGGTTAGATTCTATAAAAAATCAACATTGTTAACGATTGTTTAATGTAAAAACAAAGTCTCGCGCTCAATGAGGTCATATGTTTTTTTCATATAAATAATACGTATTCACTTTTGTCATGGGAGAAATAACATTAATTTCGATAGCTAGAAAAGTTGATCAGCTGACATTGAACTCCGTAATCATTCATGTTGCTTCACTATGTCCCGAATGACGTAGACCAAGACTGGCAACAGATGGCAGCATTAGACAGAAACCATTTAACTTTTACTTTTCCATAAACAAATCAATGTTATTATGACTTCACAAGCGTTTAATTAAACATGAATACATCGAGCTAGCCATGTAACGTTATACCAGTAAACATTTCGTGGGGAGTTTATATTTGTTTAAGGTCTAAAAACTGCAAATGGAGTATTAACAATATGAAATCAGTCTTTCAGTTTGCAAATTAAGTGCAAGAATAAGACCAAGTGTTCCAGAAGAGACAGCGTCTTCTGCTTCATTGACGACATCCGCCATTTAAATCTTGGTCACATCAATCATCAAAATGAGAACCGAGTCATCATTGTCAATCATAACAAGTAAGCATGCTAATAAAAATACTCAAAACGTCTATCTTCATATCACAGAAAGATACAGAATATTCTTCGATGAGATCAAGATGGCGACCATACAGCTTGCCCAAAGTCTTCATCAACCTGCATCTCCCATCTCCCAAACTTCCATCTGCCGTAAGTTTGTTTGTCAGCAGCTGACATCAATCAGGAAAACCTTGATATTCAGAGCAAGCCATAGAATAACGAATCAACTGCGATATGTAAACACCAAAGGAAGGCCAAGCAGGGATGTTACTTTAAAGAAAGGGAAAGTTAACGAAAGGAAAATCGAAATCGTCACGTTTATTATAAAGCTTAGTAGTAAGCTGCCCGTGTTGGTCATAGTTTAGGCAAAGATGGAGGTAAGAAGCTGAAGCTGAGTCTGGTGTGCCTTTAATCTTAAGTTCAGAAGGGTATATACTATCGACTTGGTCAGCAATCTTCTTGTTGTTTATAGACAACACATTTTCGATAAACCTGAAAATGAAATGGAAAGACATGTCAAGGTTTTTGTTACCTGTCCTGTTAAGCCTCGTATGAAAACAAAAAACAAGTCCGTCAAAAGTGGGACACAGTTCCTATAGGAATGCCAAGTCTGTTGGAAAATCCTTTCTCCGGACTCAACAAAGATATTGCCAACCAGGAAATTAATTATCGTCCTTTCTTTTCCTCGGTATATTTCATCCTAGCCTTTTTTTTTTTTACAAAGTATATGCTCAAAGATAGCTTACAACCATGTACTTTGCTTCATCGTTCACCTTTATTTGAAAAGAAAGTTCTCATAATAAGAGATCGAAGACGTTCTTTCAAATTGGTATGTGGTATGGTAGTGTACATGGTGGAAAAATCAAATATTTTATTTGAGGAAACATTTTTGAGAAGGGGTGCTCAAGACTGATCAGAAGATCTTTTGAGTTTTTCTAAATCTACATCACGTTAATGCCACTAGTGGAGTATACAATGTCACAATAAGACTGAAGCCTTGATTTATTGGTACTAAGAATGGTAGTAAGAAGTTTTGATAATGGTTTGGTTGAGCAATGAGAAGAACCAGCGATAAAACGTTGCTTATAAGGATCCTAGTGCAGTTTAAGTATTCAATATGGACGAGGTAGGTCAGCGTCTTTATCATTAACGGGTATTTTGAATGATTGAAATACTAATGTATGGTTAGAAGGTATTTCATCTTTCGAATAACCGGTCAATGCGTAAGTAGGGTTACCTTGGTTATCAAGCAGGCCAGGTTCTTTTTTTACACAATGACTGCAATATTGTTAGCAAACCGGGATCAGGTTATTAGATGTAGACACAACCACATACATACTTATCATGTAGGTCGTTGAGTGTTGAGAACATCGGAAAAAAACAACATCGACTTGTGTTTAGTTTTCATTTTGTATCGTAAACTGCTTATTTTTTGCTGAATAGATGACCTTATAGATTTAACCCACTCTGAAAGTGAATCCAATTCAGCATGTTCACGTTTAGCCCATTGTCAGGCGTAATCTTCCACAGAGTCTATAATCTTAATATTAACATTCTTGTTGATGGATGGAGTCTCGCGATACTTAGGACCGTTCCTGAAAAGTTACGGAAGCTTTATGTTGGGGATGATATTCAGATTGCCGGTTACTATATGTCCAGCTGCACCATAGCAATATATAGGGAGGAAGAACATGAAAATGCTGAAGGATGGTCATTCTAAGGCTAGCTATGTTCAACCGTTCCAGTGTTTGCTTTTAGTTAAAAAAAACCTTAGGTCCAATTGGTACAGAACAACTGTAGGAAATGATAGGTGAACTTTTATATCGAAAGCACGGTGGTATGTTAGCTTGGACAGACTTCTGATGTAAGATATTGCTAATGTTAACGGCAACAATGCCCTTGTTGGCAAATTTAACTTTCATAAATTGGAGAGTCGCTGGTGCCTCATAGCCATCCGTTCGTACGGGCAAAAATAGTCGAATTTCTGCCACATCATCAATAATCTTATGTAGACTAAATCTAACTTAAGTGAATCCATCTACATACCCATATCTCGTATTACCAACAAGACAAAAAGAGAAAAAGAAAATGTGAACATAAAAAAGGAGATGCAAAATTATACTAAAACAAAAATCGGAGGCGGAAACAGCTGCTCTAAACCACCAAGTATTTCCTACACCACTTGTGGTACCCGTCTTGACGTCACAGCTAGGATACACAACGTTCATCGTGACTTTTGAAAAAAATTACAAAAATGCTGTTTTAATCCCTCTGGCGTACCATTGGGCAGGTATATGACATGGCGATGTATGATCACGTACGGCTAGGCGTCTGTCTTCTCTAGACATCTCTATGATGTATTTTTTGTCAGTCTTACGTTCAATGGGAAGCTGATTTGTCACGATCGGGAACAGCGATAAGATAGTGGATTCCTGCCTCTCCACGACAAACAAATTCACCGTGGTATCTTAAACTGCAACAAGGTGACTGAGGATTACTTTTTATCTCGGAATCATAGAGAAGTCAACAGGCGACCGTTTAGCATCAAGCGCGATGTATTTATCATTCCGCCGATGAGGGCGGTTGCCGGAGAAGAAACATCTGTAAACACTGTCGAATATCTCCAGTCTCAAATGGTCCTTCGCAGCTCTGAAACTCGATTTGTTGAAGTCATCATTTAAACTTCACTGACGGGAAAGTCATTCATTATTTTGAACCAAGACATATATGATTTACATAAGAATGAAACAAACCTTGTGAAATTTTATTGTAACTTTGCTGTCCCCAAATGGGAACACTTTTGGGGAAAGTACAACACCAAGAATTATGTTTATGTAAACAGTTTTCATTTGTTGATACAGGTTTAAGCACAATTTTATTGTATACAAGCTTTATTGGCCGCTTAATATCGCTCAAAGAAAAATTAAAAGAACAATTACCAAAACCAAACGTTCCTGCTTTACCTGCCGTCGACGCTATTCATTTGGGGCTTATTTTCACAAGTCAATTGTCTCAAAAATAATGCTCAATTGGAGAGGAGTTTTAATCGGTAACCTCTTTGACTATAAAATGTTTAATCTATCCACATATTTCTGCTGCTATCGATTATGTACCCCCAATTAATAGCAACACTATCAAAGTATCACGTTAAGGCACAGAAATGCCGCTTATTTTATAG
The DNA here is from genome assembly GCA_947623455.1 of Mimachlamys varia. Taxonomy (NCBI): domain Eukaryota; kingdom Metazoa; phylum Mollusca; class Bivalvia; order Pectinida; family Pectinidae; genus Mimachlamys; species Mimachlamys varia. The sequence continues at coordinate 35,348,450 of OX392529.1, read as the reverse complement.
AAACACACGCCCGAAATACCACCTTATAATTCTGATTTTGATGTAAAAACAATGGTTATGGATTATGGTTTTGGTGACGCTTCGATATTCTCAATTTTTGTAATAAAAAGGTAAAGTGGATAATATCGGGACACTGTTTTTTGGAAACGATAGTGTTGTACATGTATAAAGAACAGTGATATTTATCTAAAACGTTTCCCGTTTTACGTTGTGACATTAATTTCATTTTTTTTTTTTTTAATTTCAATGTGTCAAACATTGTATTCGCGCTGATTATTATATTATATTAGGGTAAAATCGTCACCAAGACAAGCATTGGTTTAAAGCTGCTGAGTGTATAAATGATTGTACCTTATCTTGCCGTACACTACGTAATGTAGAAATGTAAAACACTGCGGGACATCTATCTCACTACTAACTATCCTTTTATGAAAATTATAAATGTCACAGGACTATATCTATTACACCACTGTTATTCATGAAAAAATCTTATGTGCTTTTTATCAACCCATATAAATAAAAAAAAAGTTTGTAAATAAGTTTTTAATTTCATTTTTACGTAAAGGTCGGCCACAATTCGCATTCGATGTCAGGAAAATGACATTGGTGTGTGTATAAATTTTAGTTATACTCACCCGCGCTTAATCATTAGACCAATATTATGAAAAATAGTAATAAAACATTACTTTACCAGTTTTAAACTTTAGGTATTTGGATGCTAAATATCCAACAATTGACTGGGACTGTATCCTGAGAAACCCTGTCTACCTGTGTGATGCCTGGCCGTGGGAGTATAAGGTACTCTATACCGTGTAACTCAGTATACAAGTACTGGACTATATAGGATTAATTGTTTGGATCATCTGTCCACCACAATCGTTTATTAATGTGACAATATACAGTAATTACCAGATTTAAATGTGCCTGGCTATCCTAACATCGAGTGTATTGACCAGAAACTTACACACATTCTTTAAACTTTTAAATCCTTGTTTAGAAACGTTCGTCTATCATGTTCCCATCTACAGAAACACGTCTGCGGACAAGGTGAGAAACAGGGCTACCCACGGGACCAACGCTTATTGAGGAAATTAATACATAAAAACGTTAATTTAAAGAAGTTTAATGTTTTTTACTTAAAAATTAACTGGAAAATGTTTGTTTTATTTTCATTTAAAATGCAGTGTTGTGTAATTAAAAAAAAAATCGAATTTTATTTTAGATAAATTCTTTATCTCGAATGATGATACTTGTCTATCTCGAAGTATCCATTTGTGTTGACTGAACAATCCGAGCACGTTTCGATTGGAACATCAGAAAAACATACTTTTTATCGAAGTTTTGTGAATTATATTTTAGTATATGCACATACATTTGCATCGAACTTTATCTGTTCGCCTTTGTACTTCATTCCAGCATTACATTGGCAAACTTATTCTTCTTTTTCTTAATACAATGTATAACTATCGTCATCGGCTCAAATGATGACTGATGTATCTGATAATTTATAACTAAATGTTGACTGGGACTAATGGTGGGTACTTTGACCATAACGCCGGGTGCCCGTCGGGGTCCCTACGATGATGGACAGCCAGGGTCCAGCGCTGACCACTGGAACTGGGCGACACACTTAGCGACGCACTTTCATGTTTGTTTAGGATTAAAAGGAATCCAGTTTGTATACACCATGAGGATTAAACGATTCTAAATCGACTCCAATTACGGAAGATGAAGAATTTCACTCTCACACAAGTTATCAAAATAAGCTTAGCGCCCAGTAGACTTGTCGGGCGCTTTGGTCTCGTCAGTATTAAAAGATGTTTTGCCAAAGTGACGAAACGTTAATGATCAACAATCAAATTTTTGTGAGAGGAGTCAAAGCATCGAAAGGGCCGGTCCGTCACCTCCGAGTTATCTCCCCGTCTGATGACAGCGACCCCTAGCGAGGAGAGACAGGAACTTTGTTTGCCATGGGAGGGACATAGGATCTCTTATCGCTCCCTAAACCAGCATTTCAGTCCCTTTGATCACGTGACAGCAATACGAAGCCACACCACGCGAGAACTTAGCGATATTTGGGAGCCGATGTCGACTTCACGGATTAACATGTCATGATGCGTATGTCAACTATTCAAACAGACATCTATGATAGAAGTATCTTAGTCAGCGCTGTACGTTACAATGATATCATGTCATTTGTACGACGTAGTACATTCCTTACATTGATAACATTCGTACGTCAAGTAGTCTAATATGTTTAGGATACAAATTATATCATTAAGAAAATGCCACATCAAATCAATCTTTTGATTATCTAGTTTTATCAGAAATATACATCCTACCATTATGGAAAATTGGTTAATGAAACTTTTGGTTAGATGAATTAGGCCATTTGTTTTATAAAAGAATAAAATAAATAGAAACAGTAATGCTGTGTCACAATTCAAAAAGCAGACAAGTAAATTTTAGAGACATATAGTTGACCTGGTTATTCCGAAAGTTTTTATCTCCGAACAATTTTCAGAAGAAAGAAAAAATTGTCCGGGCAAATCAACAATTATAATATACCAGGTTATTAATCACGTTTCCTTAATTGGTACACGTATGTGGGAAGCAAGTATTTTCCTTTCCGAAAATTAAACTTTTGTACAAAAATTCAACTAATTGCAGAAAGGGTTTCCTGTGTAAATCGAAACCCGGATAAAAAGGGAAAGTTTATATGTATCTCATACGCCCGTAATGTTCGGGCATCTTGCTTTTTTAATTTATTTTAACCAGCAGAGTTTAATCACTATCATGATGATTTCCGCCGCCTACATGTGGCCTCTGGTTTGAATTTATAAGTAACGAAAACCTAAGATCAGTCTTAATTCTAACCCAGAAAGCATATTAAAAGGCTATCATTTCCATAAATTGCAAAACAACATTATAACATTTGATCGTCTACGTTCGTTACTCGCGTCATACATTTACATAGATGTGGTGTTAGGCACGTGTCTTTATTGGGTGCACTTGGCTTGAGCAAACACGGCGATCTGGCGAGCCAACAAGAGCCGCTAAATGACGTTTGGAGGGGCATGGGGCCCATTTACACAGATACGGCTAATGGAGGTGGTAGCTTGTCGTCAATTAGTCCATCTCTACATAAAAGCAAGTGATAGTTACCGGTCGTACTAAAAAGGTGTTCACCCCTAAAGTGGCGAAAATCACAGGTCGGTCGGGTGCTGCTGTCAGCCGGGGTTGTGGGCCCTTAAATATGGCCATTAACGGCCGACAGAGGGAGACAGATACCTTTTCAGGTTATGGTAACCTTGTAATGAAGAGGAAAAAACGGTAAATGCATTGTAATTGCGCTGATAAAAATACATACATGAAAATTGGTTTACATATTTAACATCCTATGTTTTTTTTTAAATCATTATTAGTTTCACTTATACATTTTTCCTTAAAAAGCAATGGGACATCAACTCAACATCAGAATATACTTCCCGTGCAAAGAGACATTCGATAGCAACGTTTACGCTGGCAATTCAAATGCTTGCATAATGTTAAGCATACACAAAAATATAGTAACATCTCTTTCTTATTTAGCTTAGTAAACTACGTATACATAATATACACGGTACATACATGTAATATACACAATTTCTTAGTACAAGATTTGAAAATTATACAGAACTAGTGTAATTTTACTTCTAAATTCATAAAATAAAGAGGTTTTACAAACATGACCCTTCCGCTGATACATTAGTTAAGAAATGTTGGCTTCCCACCTTTTGGCCCTTAGAATCAATAATCAGCATACTGTATGTATTACTAAATTTTAACTGTGCAACATGTGTGTGCTTCATTCGAGCAAATACGCAATAAAACAAGGATCGGCGGATTGATATTCTGTCCAAATATGGCGCCGTTCACGTCTCCTTCAGAGCGCAACATTTCAATTGCGGCCATTGTTTGGTTCCTTCAAATATTGAACGGATAAATGGGATCCATTTCGTCTGATCATACAATAAATAGATTCCTACAAACTTCTTATCTCATTGATGTATTCGAAAGTCTTTGACAGTAATGCTAACATGGTGGCCGCCTGCAGTTGCGACTTTCGACCACGACACTACCAGAGCAGTGTGTATTATACATGCGTGAAAATAACAACCATTAAAAGGAAAGAAATAACTAGCATCGAACATATTCACTATGACGTGCTTACGCACACCATAGAATTTTGCCATTGCCAACCATGGGAATATATACTACGCAGTCAAAATGATGTACAATTCTTATGTGTAATAGATAATTTTAACATGCGGCTTTTGTAAAACAATATCATTTTTGTCGCTGAAGTCAAAAACGTTTGACCTTGAATGTGTACCATTAATTGTACTGACAAGTATTGCTTTGAAGTAAAAGAATCCGAATGTCGGAGGTAACTACGTTTTACCTCTAAACTGGGTCTTCAAAGTAAATATTTTGGGAATACGCGTAGCAAACGGATTAAAGCATTCGGAAAGTCCTAATCTTCAAAATTATCTGTTGTGCAACAAGCCTTTTGATACTGTAGGTTAAAGCTTGAAGACTATGCTCTAGACAATGTACATGTACCCCTTGAGAATCAATGGTTTCCCTTGCTTTACTCAATATTGAACACCTTTCCTAAAAAAAAATTGTCTAACAAAACTTGAGTTTTCCATCATTCATACTACCTTAGCTCATACTGACTGAAAGAACGTCTTCGATCTTTGATTTTTACTTAAACTATGACCAATATATACAATGTACTACTAAACTATATGATAAATTTGACGATTTTGATTATTTGATCGCGAATGTTCACTTTCTTGATGGTAACATCCCTGCTTCTCCAACTTTTTTTTTCACATATCGCAGTTTATCGTTATTCTAAGGTTTGCCCTTGATACAGAGATTTTTTGATAGATATAGACTGCTGACGAACAAACTTACGAAATACAAATTCGAGAGATGCAGGTTGATGAAGGATATTAGTTAGTTTTATGGTCGCCATCTTGGTCTCATTGAGAGATATTATATATCCTTATATCATATGAAGGTGGACATTTTAAATATGCTCATTAGTATGCCAACTTGACTTCACTTTCAGGACTTGACATGTACTTGGATGTGACACAGATTTACATGGCGGGTGTCGTCAATGAAGCAGAAGACGCTTTCTCTTCCGGAACACCCGGGCCCGTATTCATTAAACCGTTCTCATGCTCAAGTATGGATTCTGTGCTCAAGCCAGCTTTCTTGAAACTCTCATTAGTCATGTCGAAGAGTGTAAAAAATCAATGTAAATGTTGAAAACAGCTTTTGGCTTCATGTCTCTTCAACATTTTTCCAAAATTTTGACAAAGTTAGATTTTCAAAATAATGTATAGCCAGAACAAGAAATAAGCCTTGAGCACGAAATCCATGCTTGAGCATGAGAACGGTTTCATGAATACGGGCCCAGGTCTTATTCTCTTGTGCTTTTAAAGGGCTTTCCGTTGTAGTCTTTCATTTGTTCATATTTTGCCGACAGTTCAATCAATTTTGAGTTTGAAATATGGTTTGGTTTTTTGCTTTAGAGAACAGAAATGAATCAGATTTATTATCTACATATATGTAACTCAGAGTGGTAGTGTGTTATTTTGCTGTTGTTTATTCCGTTTCTTCAACGTTTTACATCAACGTTCAGCAATGTACATTAAAACTTTACTCTACGATGTAATCGTTCGTTGAACTTATTGCGTTGATGTTCCAGTATTACCTATCCCATAAGCTTTGATATCTAAATTGTTTATGAAGACAATAAATACCTAGCTAAATTCAAATTTAAACTTCCCTGTCAAAACACAGCAGATTTTTAGATTAACATCGGTTATAATGCAAGTTTTTAATTACTATGTATTTAGAGATAAACCATGTGGATTGAAGGCTAATGTAAAAAACAAATGATTATTAATGTCGTTAGTTGTCAAACTAATTAGTTCTTCGTTAATATTTACGTTAATATTCACATCGACCTATTTCTCTGTCATTGAAACATTTTCCTTGAAAATAAAAAAAAAAATGTAAAGAAAGAAATATTGTAAAACACAATCGAGGCATTACCATGTAGACGACGACGAGCTGTGTTCCAAGTGAGTGAGTTGTTCTTTATTTTGGAAGCGATTAATAAATCAACATTTAGAACTAACAATGTAAAAGTGGAAATTTAAAGAATAAATTTGACCCCCATATGGGTATGGTGGCAATATACTTAGGCCTTATCAAGACGTCGATGAGATGAAAAAACTGTCAGTAACAGCAGCAGCAGCAACAACAAAAAAAGATATTGTCAAATTGTAACAAGATCATTATATATACCTCATTCAATCAAGTTATGGGCAAATAAATTTGAGAATACCGAAGCGTTAACAAAATCATAATCCAAACTCAAAATTGATTAAACCCGGGGCAAAATATGAACAAAGGAAAGTTTTACATGGATATCCTTGTAAAAGTACAAGAGAATAAGACCAGGTGTTCCGGAAGAGTAATCGTCTTCTGCTAACCTCGACTGGAAACCAAGACCTTGGCAAGAAACTAACATGAGATCCCTGGACGTGGTCTAGTTCTGAGGCCTCTGATATGAGGCTTGCTTCCTCAAAAGACTTGTTAAAATGCTAATCTTATGTATTTCGGACAAATTACCAATCGCACACCGTAAGTAGAACTGCAAGTGATGTATTACACGTTATCAGAGTTTGACCATAGGAATAGGAACGGTTTATGGATATGTGTAGCATTACTGCATGAAGCATGGAGCAGATCCCTCCATACAAAGACATGATCAGCCAAACCCAAATAGACACAGGACTATCTAGACGGGTTTATTTAAATCAAATTGTTTTGTTTTACGATTTACAGAAGGCAGGATATCAATGTGTACGTCCTGTTTTGTTCCGATACACCATTGTATTTGGCACATTTTGGTTTTTTTTTCACTTCCTATTGATAGCGATTGTCATTTTAGTCTCCCGGTGTTTTCGATGTGGATGGGAGTGTTAAATGCGCGTGTATTTGGGAGGCTACGGTATGTTCGTAGATTTAAAGTGCTTCCACACTGAAACCTACCACCCGGTAACATTACACTGACAACGTGTGAACAAGCCGTTCTGCTCCCATAATGCTTAGCGTGACCGGTTCTAACAGAATAGTTTAATTAACACGAGATTAAACCGTAGATTGTATCCTTTCATTAGTATATTTTACTTAACACAAGTATTAGAATATTTTACTTAACACGAGCATAACTACAGACAGTAAGATCCTTTTACCTATATATTTTATCTAGCACGTTCATATATGGGGAAAATTGTATCCTTGAGTAAATACCCAGGACGGTTACCCTCTGTAATGGGTATACGTTTGTACTACGAACCCAGGATAGATTTAGACACCTGTGTACTGAAGTCAAGCTTGAGTATAGAGTATACAGTTTACCGGTACTATTGTGTTTAGGAACTGTTCCTCGCGTGAGCACGAGGAAGTAGAAATGATTACTTAGATCCTAATGACCTGTCAGCCGTCGACCTCGGGGTTTGGCGAGCCATATTTAAGTCTAGAAAGTTGACAAAATTTATTGAAACAAAGAAATGAAATGTTTCATTCCTATTTAATGGTGATACATGTTTGTATCTTTAAAACTCTAATGAGTTCCAACAGTGTTTGGAGTTTCATGTGTAGCGATCCCAGAAGCGAGTTGTTTTTATTGCATGTGTGGAATATTGGTGAAACGATGGAATAATTTAGTTATCAATAATACTGGTTTTTGGATCATCCCGAATGTGTACGTGCATCTTATAAGTAGCGATCAATAGTTAGTCTTGCAGATCTGACATGAACGTTACATATATCTTAATTTAACTAGGATGGCAGACCCTTGGTTTTTTTTAGTCCTCGAGGTTTGCTGGAGGTTCTGTTGCTGGGTTTTTTAGTCTCCGGGGTTTGCTGGAGGCGCCATAGCCACAGTTTTCTCATCTGAGTAGTGCCACGGTACCTAATATACACATTTTGGTATTTCACGATTTGAAATTATTCAGAACTAGATCAACATTACTTCTAAATTCATAAAATAAAGGGGTTTTACGCACCTGACCCTCCCGCTTCTACATTAGTTTAGTAATTTTAGATCCCCACCATTTGGCCCCTGGCATCACCGAAGAGTCTCAGGAGGACGAGACAGCTGTATGATGCAGTTTCATTATTTTTTTTCGGCACACTATTGTGTACTAGCTACCAGCGTTGTAACTTATTATAGCAATATAAGGAGAAACAAATGTTGACACACTTATATATATGTGTAATTTAGTATATCATGATGTCCCCCTCCCCTTCAACTTTAATGAACTGTAGCTTGCGCTTATTCAATGGTTTTTGCTTACTCTTGATAGATATTTGATTTCACGTCAGGTAGATAATAGTGTTGTTTTAATATGTCACCTCAAATTAAACCGTCAACAAAACCATAATCCCAACTCAAAATCGATAACACAATGAACAAAATATGAACAAAGACCATCGAAGAAGTGCAGGAGAATAAAACCAGATGTTCCGGAAGGATAAGCGTCTTCTTCATCGACGACATCCAACATGTAAATCTATTTTTTTTTCAAAATGTAACACCTTACATGTATCTATGCCCCTTTAATACTTTGCTGGAGTATTCGAAACATATATTAATGTTCTTACAATTGCGTGTACTCGTTGTTTTGAAACAAATAAATGATTAAAGGCACAATATACATATATATGTACGTAACGTTAGTGAATTTTTCATGATTATGAAATACCAAATCCAGTTGATAACTATGCAAAAATAAAAATCAAGTTAACCTGAGCGGTAACTACCAAGAAACTCTTGACAGAAAATTCAGAATAATTTAGGTGTTGACCACTAAATAACAAGCCGAAGGTAAACGACAGTTCAAAAAGAATGCATGGTTACAAATACCGAGTTTCAACTACTGCTGTACCGAAACCCACCTTAGAATTCATCTTGAATGTTGCTGATATCAGTTAATCTTAACTTAATCTATACATATAAAAAGTTACTAGGTTTGATTTTCGCATAAAGTTTCGACGAAAGTTACGTATATTGGGCCTTTAAGTAACAGTCAACTTTAATTTTGTTTTTGTAAACATTTTCTTCAGATTGGAAAGTGTTATTTATGTTAAGACTATTTTACATAACCAAAATATGTTTTTATATTTATATGACGCTTCGATGACTAGTACGTATATCCTCTGTCAAATTGCCAGCAATAGAGCTTCACGGAGACCCCTGAGCAACTGTAAGAGAATAAGACCATATGTCTCGGAAGAGTAAGCGTCTTCTGCAAAGCAAGGATGTAAGCAGATTTGAAACGTCTAAGACACGTACAATAAGGTAAGGAACATAATGAAGATGTATCAATGTTACGAGGAATGGGATAATTACACAGTCGAATGTAGTAGAGGCACATTTAGGTGGTAGTCTGTGGCTTTAGAATACCCAGCAAGTTCAATATCTATCCAATTAAGTAATTAATAAACATATCAGAAAGAAAACATAGGAGGTTTTCGAGGCGATATAAAATGCATGCATTAAATAGAGAGCCTATCCGATATATTTTAGTTTCATTGTGTTTATAATTCCATACTTGTTCTGGGACATTAACACATTGGAAACAAAGTTTATCACTATACAAGGTAAAAGAAGAAGGTGAATTCGTCAGTAAAGGTTGGTGATTAAATCTTCCCTTTTAAATCTTAATCTTAATCCCCACAGATTAACTTCCATATGGTAAAGTGAAGTTTATTTCCGCTTTTTACTGAGAAACTTAATAATTAATTAGGTGTTTTCCCAATATTTTCAAAGATTATCAGAAGTTTTCCTTGCACGTCGTACCAGCTGACCATCATTGACGAACACTAGCTAATTATATGTACATCACTGTGTGAATCACGTTGTTTATACGTAACACTTTAACAACTGTCCGTATTTATTGGTCTCTATATAAATATCTATACGATCTGGCTAAAAATAAGTTTTGACGTTTACTTACACAACCAAAAGCCAATAAAACAAATATAATTAATTCCTATTGACAGAAGTGTCCTCATAATGACTTCGTTACCTTAAAGGCCCAATATACGTAACTTTCGGCAAAACTTGAAGCGAAAATCAAGCCTAATAACTTATCATATTTATAGATTTAGTTAAAAGTAACTGATATCAGAAATATTCAAGATGAATTCTTTCGCGGATACCGGTACAGCAGCAGTTGAAACACGCTATTTGTAAACACGCGTCCATTTCGAACCGTCTTCTACCTTCGGTTTGTTGTTGAAGTGGGCCCCACCTGAATTATTTTCAATTCTTTGGATTTTTTGTGAAGAGTTTCTTATTAGTTACCACTCAGGTTTACTTCATTTTAGGCTTGTATTTGCATGGTTATCAACTGGATTTTCCCCCAGAATTTTTCAGAATCACAAACAATTTCCTGAAGTTACGTATATTGCGCCTTTAACATTGACGGAGTGCTATAGCTGTTATTGCTATGAATGGTAACGTTTGGGAATGATCGCGGCAATAATTCAATCAAAACCCTTTACTTTCACAAGGACCTCAATAGGGACAGCGTTCCCGGTAGAAATAATCCCAAAGGAAGAGAAACAGCTTAACGACATCAAATAATCAGGTAAAACCAAGTTTATTCAGGATGTAAGTGTAAAATAGGTATCATTAGTTTTTACACCGTTAGCTTTGTTTTAGCCTTTTTTTCACAAACATATTTATAGCTCTCGTACACCGAGGTAATTGCTCAGTCAAAAGTTACGATTTGGGTGCCGAATATCCGGCTAACAGTCTGTGGCTTTGTTGTCGCAATCGGCATTATTCATCGAAGTTTGTTGTTCGGGACCCTTGATGTTCGGAGCTATCCCGACCATAACATCGTTAACAGGTACAGTAACGGATACATTACGTAAATAAGGGTATACAAGCTTGTCCGGGGTTTGGCGCGTGCTGCGGAAGAGATTAAACAAGCGTGAGAAAGATAAGGCCCTCTTACCTGTATCAGTGTAGAATAAACACGTCAAAATTACATATACTCTTATGTAGTCAAAGGTTTTACACTTTTGTGTTTTGATTTCGTGTTTTTAACATTTTCCCATATTTTGACAACTTCAAAGGAGTTATCATAATCTTTATATTATCAGCTTTCAGCAAGTCAATCAAATTTACCAATATCTTCCAATTCTGGGTATACAAGTTTCCTCCCACGCTAAGACACCCCCCCCCCCCTTGCATCCGAGCCAAAAATACGGGTTATTTATAAGTTGACATACCTTGTTTCATAATTGCTGTTATATAAATGAAGTCTGTATATGTATATATTGATATAAAAGATGTGAACAAAAGGACCGAGTATCCGTTATCTCCTTTATAAGATCCAAATCTCGAAAGTTACGGTTTTCGCACATACCTGCAGTTTCTGTAAATATGACTTTTAAAAACAAAACCTTTTGCTGGTGACGCTTGCCGCTGTGACGTGGGTATCTATAAATATCATTTACTACAGTTACATTGCAATTCGTAATCATATTCTGGCGCAAAAGGATGAGTATTTAAAAACAATTTGTTTGTGAGTTCCCAAATGACCGAGGCTTGCGATAAAATAATTAGATCAAGCACATCTCCAAATTGAGTTAAATTGATATTATATTAAACGCTAAAACTATTGCGTCTAATGTATCAATGATAGCAAATATGCATTTGAACAAGATGTTAATAAATTGTAAAAATGTTTGCCTTCTTATATGAAAGATTTGAATCATTCTTAAAACAAATGTTTGTTATGAGTTCAACAGTGGGTTTAGAAACAACACGGTTGTGATCTTTATTACGTTGTTAATTTAAAATTATCTTACAAAACATCCAGGTCAGAAAAAAAATCTTTTGTAATGTTATTTTCAAAAGGGCTTTCGCTTTTACGATCAGATATAATTCATTCCAGTAGACTGACTAGGGATATACATGTGTTTGCTATCTGCCGAGAAAAGAGCAATGCGGTTTTCGTTTTTATGTGGTGTAATGGATTAAGGTTTAAAGTTTTTTTAATGGTCAAACAATTTATCAATGGCTCCAATTAGACTGGAGTAGTCTCGCACATAATTGGAATAAATGGTGGCTCGCATGTTTCCATGGCGGGAACCTGCAGGCGTAATCAGGATCAGCAGGGCGTTTGGAGGAACGAGAGCCAAGCCTCTAAAACATGCATTTGGTAAATATACTTTAGAACCTAAAGGTCAGCGTGTAATTCGACAAATAAAATCTGGTACATATACAGTACATAAAACGCGGATCAATAAACAATGGAGTTTTCTATAAATTACAACTCTGACTAGGCATTTTGTGTTCCATAAAATCATTTTATTTTGGAAACCCCCGATATTCTTTCTCATAATAAACGTTTGAAATGTTCAGAATTGTCTACATTTTCATTTTTACTCAGATATGATTAATCAGCTACATAGAAGAATGTAAAATCAATTTGTCTTAGCAAATTTATTGTTAATACTTGTTAAGACTTTTTTTATATTTTGTTACCAGGTTTGTGGGCAAAAACGTATTTCAGGTATAAATACGACGATATGCAGGTAAGAATGGTTTCTTTATATTTATATTCTATTTATCTGTATTTTTTCTCTTTGCCTCTTTCATGTAACGTGATGCCATGAAGAACCAAAAAATATCGATATAATATCAGAATGGAATATCATAATGGAAGAGTTTCCCCTTGAAATATATTCTGCAATTGTCAACTAATTGACCTATTGTGTATTGATAAGTTTCACATACTTATGCTAGGCCTATATGTTATTTACGTGCGTTATCAAACGATCGCTAGGTGTAAACAAAAACATATGTACGCTTCTCGAAATAAGTCATCATCTTTGACCCACACAATTTGTCCGTCATCACAGCATTAAGTCAAATCACCTGTCACGTGGCTTCTTTTCAAGTTCGATTGAGAATATCAAACTATCTGAATCCATTAGTGGAGAATGAACCGAGCGGAAAGGCGTATCGCTTCAAAGGAAAACGAACGGAAATGTTCAGTCAGTTTATCATATTTGGTTTTTACGCCTCAAAAGAACCAGTGACAAGTTTTACAGCCACAAATGTTGCTACTCTCGTTTTTACTCTTCTTACAATGTCAAATTGCATTGCCCTATATTTCAACGTACTGGTACAAACACATGTCATTGTCTTTAATTATACCGCGCAATGTACCCGCAGAAAAAATGTTATTGTCCTGTTATTAAGTGTACCTGTAACGACAAATATGATTATCATGTTTTGATGTACCTGTAGCTACAATTGTGATTATCCTATTAATGAACCTGAAGCGACAAATGTGATTATCATATTTTAATGTATTTGTAGCAACAAAATTTATGTGATTATCATATTTTGATGTACCTGTAGCGACACATGTAATTATCATATTTTAATGTACTTGTAGCAGCAAATGTGATTATCATGTTTAAATGTACCTGTAGCGAAAAATGTGATTATCATATTTCAATGTACCTGTAGCGACAAATGTGATTATCAAAGTTTATGTACCTTTAGCGACAAATGTGAGAATCAAAGTTTATGTACCTTTAGCGACAAATGTGATTATCAAAGTTTATGTACCTTTAGCGACAAATGTGAGAATCAAAGTTTATGTACCTGTAGCGACAAATGTGAGAATCAAAGTTTATGTACCTGTAGCGACAAATGTGAGAATCAAAGTTTATGTACCTTTAGCGACAAATGTGAGAATCAAAGTTTATGTACCTTTAGCGACAAATGTGAGAATCAAAGTTTATGTACCTGTAGCGACAAATGTGATTATCATATTTGGATGTACTTGTAGCGACAAAAGTGATTATCATATTTTGATGTACTTTTAGCGACAAATGTGATTATCATATTTTGATGTACTTTTAGCGACAAATGTGATTATCATATTTTGATGTACTTGTAGCGACAAAAGTGATAATCATGTTTTAATGTACGTGTAGCGACACATGTGATTATCATGTTTTAATGTACTTTATGTACTTAAATCGACAAATGACTTTGTCAAGACTTTTACCTGTAGCGACAATTTTATTAGCTTGTTTATGTAAATGTACAACCAGTGTCATTGCCTTTTTATCTAATGCACCGGTAGCGACAAACGTCATGCTATTGTTTTGTATCTACCAGTTTCGACACACGTCAAGCTATTGTTCTTTTCTATCTACCTGTAGCGACACACGTCATGCTATTGTTTTTGATCGACCTGTACCGTTAAAGTAGGAAAACTTACACCTTGTTGTAAAACTTTGTCTAGTTGTAAGTTGATTGAATTAAAAAATTAAGCGTCCAAAATTTTAAATGTTCAAGTGATATGCTCTATACAACTTTTATATTTAAACAGGTATTTTATTATTCTTCTTTGTCTTAAGTCACTTTATGTGCATCTATTCGGGCAAAGCAATAAATAACGTAAGTTAAATCCAATCCCATTTCACAATAATGTAAGTATTTAATCTCATATTGATTGCGTGTATGGTAGTATACTCACAGTTGACAACAGACATGTTCCATGGTCACTGAGCAGGGGACCAAACAATGGCTGTCAACGCATAGTTATCGCACTGAGGCGTTCACGACGCCATTTTTGAAACATATATCAATCCGCCAAGCTTTTTTTATTTTCATTACGTATACAATAAATCATACGCAAAAATATTGTTGATTAAAATAGGATTCGTGTTTTTATATAAATCGTCACCTTGGAGTCTTTAAGATCTACGATATGTAACAGTGTATGGCAACAGACGGTAATCGTGGTGTAAATTTAAGCGCCATTTTGTAGCAGGTAGTTTCTCTCGCGCCAGAAACATAAATATAGATAGTATAATAAATTGATTAACGGTAAACTGCACCGATGATTAATCATCTAAGTATTAAGTTATCAATACAGCCCGCAAAAAACAAAAATGATAAAACTGCATCATCCAACTGCTTAGTCCCTCCAGTTATCATCGTTGATGACGGTTGATGACACAGCATTAGACAGAAATGACATATACGTAGGAACTCTAAATAGATAAGACCGCTGTTGAAACAGAGTGGGATAGACATTTAGCCCCTTTATTTTTCATCGACTCCATATTTATAGTTACAGGGTCGTCAATGATAACCAAAGCTAGCTTGAAATGAACATTTAGGAACTTATTAAACGTTTGTTATTCTATTACCAACACCATTTACATGTGAAATTCAACTCGATTGACGTTACTCGTGAATTAGACAGACTATCAACAATACTCGACCATCATGGAACCAAGGATATCGTCTATGAATTTTGAAGATTATTTAAATCTCAAAATCAGTCAAAGAGCACAGGAACGTCAATATCTTTATATATGCTGACGATCACATCCAGGCAACCCATTCATTTGAAGGAGTTTGACTTATACTTAGCTAATAAGGACAAGGACACAACTGAATTACGCCAGAAACACAGACCGTGTCACGTGACAGTATGACAAGCTGTCGCGAGTCTGGCTTACCGACTTATATCCCGTTAAATCCATCTTTAATTTGTTGCTTGATCTCTTTATCATAATCAAACATTATTCGCGTGCCAAACACGAATTTTAGCCCTCCTTTCATGTGTGCTATAAATAACCACAGAGGGCGTGGTTTTGGATGTGACGACATACGATGCCTCAAACGACGGTTGGCTACAGAGGTATGATGGCCGATTTATTTGTTTTCGGTTAGAAAGATGTTAGGTATATGTCCCTATACCTTTCATTAACAGTTCTAAAATAAAAATAAAATAACAATATGGAAACATAGTAAAATAATATTATTCGAACTGAAGATTGAGAGAATTCTACGTCTTACTGGTCCTTATGTTCGGAGTATGCAAAATAATTCAAAGAATATTAAATAGAGATGATGATATTACATGTTATCTTATTAATTTATCTTTCCTTTGACCCGATTAATTATATGTATGCTTATGTAGTCTATGTAGTCAAATATGTTTATAAATAGTCTATTCTAACGAAGCACAGAAATGTAAGTTTTGAGAGGTAAATATATCATCAACGTTGTTTTGAAAAGTATGGCCGAGATTTTTCCTTTGCCCTTTCTGCAGTCCATTGGCACTTAACACTAAACTGATAGTTTTAACACAAAAACAGTTTTGATAAATTGCGAGCGTCAAGCTCTGTGATATGTACAGCGATCATAAGAGATAAAAGATCCAATTCTAATCTAGTCCCCAGTTGGTATGGAAACATACGTGTTTCCTAAATCGAGTGAATTTCCTAAACTGTGATAAATGTATAAACTATAGGATATTTTTGGTTCTCCCGACACAGATTTTTTTAAACATTCATTGAAGTACACATGTCATCTATATATTTAAGTTTCTTCTTCGTCACCCTTTATGGTGTCCCGGTGTATTGGAAGACGACCTCTTGAATGGAAATGACCAGGCATAAAGCAGTTCAAATGTTATTAGCAGCTTAACACAATTGTTTTCTTTATGCTAGCGATTGCTTGGTCAAGAAAGCCTCCACGAATGCATAATGCTGACTTTTTGACTGAAGAGTTCCAAAACTACCGATATGACTGTGTGTCCAGGGTCGTTATTGGTATGCTTCATACAGCGTTGGCAGGTGCGGACGTAAACCAAATAGTGGCCATTTTCAGATTAGACGCGTAGGAGCTGTTTCCAACAAGATGAAAGAAAGTGGCTCGAGTCTGATAAAAAGGGTATATACCTTTAAACATCTGACCATCACCGACTAACTGTTACCCACTCTTATTATCTATATACTTATCTATCAAAAATAGATAAAGGAAATTGAATACCAGATAATTTTAAAGAAAATATGGTTTATGTTTATTCATAAAGAGGCATTGTGACCATAACTATAAAAACAGACTGTCAAGCTTTCTTGTAGTCTGGCAAGAGTTAATCGCTATTGATAGCCAGTCATCTCTTTTGAGCACTGGCATCTACCATTATATACATATCAGTGCTCATTGTAATTAAAAACAATTAAATAATGTGTAATCATGCGTGTTTTGTACCCAAATAAAATAAAACGAAATCAAAATAACTTCACTAATCTTATTACTATGTACCCCGTCTAAGTAAAATGCTGGTTGCGGAGATAAGACTTTAGTACTGTAACATGAGTCTCGCCATGTTCTTACCTGAAGAACAGCCAGTTACTTTGTTACCATATATAATGACAAAGTACAGTTTATGTGATTGCGTTACCCGAGAAATTATTCACGGAAGCTGTACTTCAAATTATAGATTCAGTAGAAATTATTGTTTCGATCGTGAGCTTTATCTTGTAGGAAAATTTCATTTCTCCAAATGTAATGATTTCCGTACTTGATGACGAAAACTTCTTTAATCCAGGAATTTTTATAGATGAATTGCAGGAAAATTTAATATTCGTAGTTTTCATTTTTCTTGGAAATAATGTGAGGTCCAATAACGTTTTTCCTTTTTTCTTGGGATGTTGGGGGGTGTTTGGGGGGTGTTTGGGGGGGGGGGGGGGGGTCATTTGCTTATACCGAAAGGAATTTGGTCTTCCGAACGAGCTTACTGATGTTGGTATAACTTCATACTTCATGCATAAATAAAAATAAAAAACAAAACCCAACAACACGTTCAATAATACATGTATATTTTCAGCAAAACCATAACACGAGTAATTATACTCCAAAATTTTTATTAGTCAACAAAGAAGTTGTAACGATATTACAGAATAATTAATGAACATATATAATTTTTGTCAATGTGAAAAAGGGAAAACAAAATTTAATGGTAAACATTGACGACGTCAAGAATGTGTGAACACATATTTTGAGGACGCCATACATTTGGTATAATGAAAACCATATAAATACACAAATAAAGGAGATGTGTTTATAAGGTGACAACTAGGTCGCTCCCTCCCCGATTCACTTAAGTATCGCTGATACACAATATATATTATTCTTATCTACAACATAATAGGTAAAGTGAATTAAAACACTAGACAATTAAAAAAAACCAAACCCGTGTCTTGCAAATGGAAGAACAGTGTAAGTTTACCTTTCGTTTCAATTATTCTATTAATATCTAATAGTTTCAATGTCATTTCTAAAGCATACAATCTTCCCCCATGCATCTTATTATTGGTTATAGTTGATAAACATTAATGTATTTCTGAAGTAATATTTTCCAGTTTTAATTGCCGAATAAGTAAAAGAACATATTTGTTGGAAAATAATTTCACCTACGCCTTAATGTGTCCATTTAGCCTATTATAATGGGCACTAATTTAGCTGTCTACTTAGATCAGGGACAAAGTGTGATGCTTTAACATTTTGGCTGATAATAAAATTTGGGACAGGCATCCCTTCTGTTTAATGCTTTTCAGTACATTCGTATTTCATGATTTAACTGTTGATATCGATATATATATTCATTATTGAACATTTTATATCGATAGCTATAATCACGATTTAACATTTTATACCTTTAGATATATAATCATGAACAGATACAACATAATTACACTGTATATATATATAGATTGGTACAATCATGA
Source organism: Mimachlamys varia (assembly GCA_947623455.1). Taxonomy (NCBI): domain Eukaryota; kingdom Metazoa; phylum Mollusca; class Bivalvia; order Pectinida; family Pectinidae; genus Mimachlamys; species Mimachlamys varia. The sequence continues at coordinate 35,329,742 of OX392529.1, read as the reverse complement.
TTAAACTATACAACTGTAAAGAAATAATCATGATTAAACTGTACAACTGTACAGAAATAATCATGATTAAACTGTACAACTGTACAGAAATAATCATGATTAAACTGTACAACTGTAAAGAAATAATCATGATTAAACTGTACAACTGTACAGAAATAATCATGATTAAACTGTACAACTGTAAAGAAATAATCATGATTAAACTGTACAACTGTAAAGAAATAATCTTGATTAAACTGTACAACTGTAAAGAAATAATCATGATTAAACTACACAACTGTAAAGAAATAATTTTGATTAAACTGTACAACTGTAAAGAAATAATCATGATTAAACTGTACAACTGTAAAGAAATAATCATGATTAAACTGTACAACTGTAAAGAAATAATCATGATTAAACTGTACAGAAATAATCATGATTAAACTGTACAACTGAAAAGAATTAATCATGATTTAAACTGTACGTCTGAAAAGAAATAATAATGATTAAACTGTACAACTGTAAAAATTTAACCATGATCAAACTGTACAACTGTAAAGATATAATCAAGATTAATTAAGCTGTATAGATATAATCATGATTGAACTGTTCATCCCTAGGTACACTCATAATAAAATCGTTTGGCAGATATAGCAAGTAAATACTGCGAGAAAAAACATCGGATTTCAAACTTATCTTAAGATTACCTATCATCGTTAAACCTATAAAACATTATTGTGTTTATTCTCTCTTGCCTCATCACATTACACTCAGATCCTGTACCAACTGAAGTGTTTCATCATAACAGATAATACCCAGGCAGAGTATCCCAACACATACTCGTCCTTCCGCATGTACACATTAATATTCGTGTTTCCCAGCAACTATGTATGACGTCACACCCCCATGTTTAAATCAATATGAACGGTCACCATGTTATTCTGACAATAAAGAATCAATCAAACGAAATCAAATCACTACATTTTCTTTCCATACATATAATTAATTTATAGCGACGAATATTATTTTTTGTTGTGTCAAAAGTACTACTTAATTAAAAATAAGACAAATTTCCAAAATAACATAATATGTTAGGCGAAAGTAACTTTAAAACAGTTTCAGCAACTAAAATGAAATAATAAAAAAGTAAGAAACATATTTAAATATTGACACTGATTTACATGTGACTCTTAATAAAAACACGTCAAAAGTCCAACTGTTGTAGTACTGTTCAAATATATATGAATGCAACTAGCATTTCTTTGTATTGTTGCTATTTGAATGAAACAAGGTTTAAGCTGAACATATTTCATACCGAATGGTCATAATTATTAAATATTGAGCTCTCATGAGAAAAGACGAGAGTTAATTAGGTTGAAGTGTCCCCGATGCGTAGATAAAGCATACAAAAACCTCGAGTGCTGAGTAATCATCAATTACAGTATACTTGCGACGAATCATGATATAATACGATATCTTGATAAATCTGATTTTTAAAGTTATAGACTTTGTCGAAACTGTAATAACGTTTTATTCATACAGGAAGTAAATTAATATCAAATTAATTTTAATTCACATAAAGTACGCACAAAAGATGAATTTCAACAGTTTTAGAACAGATAAATAAAATCAGGGTGACATCTCCAAAAGCTGACATCCATATTAACCGTATCAATATCTAAAACATAAGTTGTTGCAAACATCAATGCTATCGGGCTTGTTTGGTCGCGATTGCCGTTTTATATTCGTGAGTGCAGTTAAATTAAACTTCGTCGCTTTACTCACAAATCTACCTGTAAATATACCTGACATGTTACGAATTTAATCTTTGTAAAAGCAAAACCACAAAAACAAAAAGAGAAAAAAACATGAATATGAATGCCGATTTCGACATGTTGACATGTTACTTGATAAAATGCCCGAAATACTGAACTAAAAAACAAAATCCAGATTTGCAGTATCCCAAGAAGTGGCTGAAATCATAATCTAATCCAATGAAGGCATCATTTGTCCTTTTTTCTTAAAAGTCATCTTGAACACATCGTCTTTTTGTGGAAAAAGGAATACACAATGGATTAATTCATATATACTGTTTGTACTTTTATTTAAAAATGTTATACCAACATAGTCTATGTATAGCTCAATAAACCGGTAATATTCTCAGGATGTCGCTGTATCGACAGTCACCACCTTTCAAGTGTCCATATACTCATATCTTTAAAGTGGTATGCGCCATGGTATTCCGTTATTAATAAATGACCTCAATGACTTAACTTTATCAAATTTACACTTGTTTTATATTTTATGTAATTTCACTACATCTACACAATGTTAGAAGTCATAGAAAAGGTATAATATCGTTTTCTATAAGAAAATCACAATTGAAACACGCCAGGTGTCTACAAACATAAACAAGTGTACACGCCAGGTGTCAACAAACATAAACAAGTGTACACGCCTTTGTATGCTATAGTATTGTGTTGGAAACTCACTGATATAGTCATGTAATTTATATAAACTCACTAATGTAATTTATATAAACGCATTTATATAGTCATGAAATTTATATAAACTCACTTATATAGTCATGTAATTTATATAAACTCACTTATATACTCATGTTGTTTATATAAACTCACTTATATAGTCATGTTATTTATATAAAATCACGTATATAGTCATGTAATTTATATAAACTCACTTATATATATTAATATAATCAATAGAACAGGATTTTCGGTTAAATTACTATTAAATACTGAAAGTTGTTCTCACATTTAAGGATGAAAGTATAGCAAAGCAAACGTCTAACATTTAATAAACAAAGATGTGATATATACATTGGTAGATATAGATATATAGATTATATACTTTATATATGTATATAGATATTACAACAGTTTATATATATATATTATATAACACATAATTAATCACACAAAGCACAATATCTGTAGAAATGAAGACGAAAAAATGGTTTCGGTAAAAATTCTTGAATTTCGTTATCATTGATATCATTGATATTACACTTTCAACATCCATTCAACCATATTTGTGAAATAGTAAGTAATTTTTGGATAATCGAGATAAAACAACTGTTAAAGGACAACCACGTACATATCTAGAAATTCAAGGATGTTTACCGTTATTTCAAAAATGAACACCTTGGTCAAAACATACCTCCTGCTCACAGTTCAAACACAAGACATTATGTATATTATCAATTTTTCCAGAGTCTGCAGACGCTAAAACTTCTCTACAATTGTGCATTAAAAGGAGGCATCGTATCGTATATAAAAAGTATAAAAAGAGCGGTCCAGTTACGCTTTGTAATACCTGACTGGACCTCTCGCACCAGACTTTGTATCATAATGCTTATTTTATAGCTAAAAACTAAACAAAACAAATATCCTATCTTGACCACGATTCAAACGGTCTCTTCGTAGCTTTCATTTATGTTAAAAAAATCAATTCCTAGCCAAAATAATTTGAAACTTGAAAGATACAGAACATCTGACGGCAGCGAAATCGATCAACCCATGAATTTATGAACATTTATCAACCAGAACAATATCAGAAAAAAATATTACAAAAATACATAGTGAACTTCGGCTTATAAATCCCTCATCCCCTGTGTTGAACCTCTGCCCTTACCGTTCACTCACAGTCTACGTTTTCCTAATCTATGGATTCATACTACTGTAAATCACCTTGATTTCGCGAGCTTACTATTTCAGACATATTCGCGAACACATAATTTCGCGAAAGTCTACCTAGAAGTGAAGATGACGATAGAGTAGACACGGGCACTTCCAGAAATAGAAATAATCACGAAGTATTTTAATTCGCGATTGAATCTCCTCGCGAATTAACGCGAAAATAAATACCTCGCGAAATATAAGTGATTTACAGTACTTTGTTGTTGCGTTCACCACACAACACTATTCTAAACACATTTATTTGTCTAACAATTATTTCCCACAAATTAAAGCAACATGATGAGCGAAAACACAAAGGCTTGTTGTGTTCAATTTTTTCTATACTAAAAATCCCTTTCACCCCTAAAGACCACTTGTTGTAATATCCAATTCGACGGACGGTTGATTCCATTCATTGAACGTAGGGGCCATACGGTATCTTGAGCAATGTCTTTGGTTTTTACCGGCCCACAAAAGAGTAAGCGCACATTTAGCCGTGAAGTGGTCCTGTGGAAATTCTAAATGCTAAAGAAAAGTAACGATATAATTCGCAAACTTGAAAATCGGTGGATAGAGCTTTTTGCAGCGTTGACTTCAGGTCTAGAAGTTCAGGAAACTTCAACTACTTTGGTTTGTAATCCGGTGTCCCGTTATTCTTCAGTCAATTACGAAAGCATTTACAAGTCAACATACTTCTGTATATAATTCCTTAATAACCACGAATTCTGAGTAAAATTTAATCTAAAGTCGGTGGGAAACTCTTGTATTTTGGGATGGAACGCTAGGTAGAAAAGTTGCTCTCCTTAGAAGCAACAGCGTTTTCCTTTGTCCCCAATAACATGGATAGATTCAGAACACTGCTTGACTAAAGAGAAGTTAAACTACTTTTACTTAACCAATTTAAATTTACAGTCAAGAGGACATACATGCATGCATGTATGTATGCGCATGACACAAAGAAGAAAGTAAAAAGTCGAAAATCAAATCGAAAGTTGCGAGGGTTGATATTGTTCAATTTACTTATTCAAGCAAGTGACAGGATTTTAAGCGCTAGAATTAAAGCAAACACCAACGATATAGATACTGATACGTATCGATATAGATACCGATACGTTTTGATAAAGATACCGATACGTATTGATAAAGATACCGATACGCATGGTGCAGTTGGGTTATTTCTATCATAAAGGAAATATCAAAACAGAACAAAATCAATTAGTTATTTTGGGTTTTGATTTGGAAATTTAATATAATTAACTATTGTCAATGTCTGTGTCCAAGCTAATGAATATCGAACATATATTCTGGATATCACCATTTCAATTGAAAATAAAAAGATTTAAGAAAGTAATAACTAGAAGGCTTAGAAAACAATTAAAGAAAACAACACGCCCACTCTCCTTTGGATACAAATAACAATAATGGCGATATCCTATTTCATTAGAATAGACCCGCAAAGTATCCGAAGCGTTTGTATAAGATGTTGCTCTTTTAGGATGTTGCTCCTTGAGTTATCCTATTTTTGATAGATAATGGTTTAACTAGGTGCTATGGATTTGACACGTAGATTACCTCATTTCTCTCTGAGGTGTGAATATTGGCAGCTGCAATCCTCTATGTAGTCGGATAATGGAGCTTTCTTTAATTTTGATAAATGCTATTTACAGACTGCTGACTGTTTACAGTGGATAATAATTTGTCAGTTGTTCTTTATTCAACCGTGTTATATCGATTGAGCTGTTCTCCGAATAAAAATCAGTTATGTTGATACATACAAAAAATATTAGGAAAACATCTTATTTACTTCTCACCGCAAGTTTGTTATCTTATTCACAAATGACGGTGGTTGAACTCGAACTTGGTGTTGAAGTCACTGATTCCAATTAGTCGCCAGGATCTTAAAGGGTTACCACTTCAAGTGGGAGATATCCAATCATATCACACGCAAACAAGGAGAAATGGTAGAAATATAACCCCGATCCACCAGATGTTCGGGAGAAATGGTAGAAATATAACCCCGATCCACCAGATGTTCGGGAGAAATGGTAGAAATATAACCCCGATCCACCAGATGTTCGGGAATGGTTGTCCAAGGGTAGATACATTTGCGATAATGTATAGGTATGGAAGGGTGAATCATGTCTTTTCTGTATGATAGTCTCAAAGGTGGTTCAGGAAATGTTAGTTAATGCTGGTACTTGAATATCACAACACCAGTACTGGTCCAATAGAACATTGACTTTGCCAGTGACTTGTTCCATCATAGGGCAGGTATTCTTCTAACTAACCTGGCAACTACACTCTGGTCATCACATGGCCTGTGTTAAGTGTTAGTAAGTGTAGCTTCCGCATTCGGTTCGCTACAGTAGTGGGATACACACTGTATGGAGATTTTCGGAACGGACAATTTGGAGATGAGCTGGTCTTTATCTGTGAAGACCTTTGACTGTAGGATGGAAAAGTGTTTTAAGGTCACTATGACGCAGTGACCACTGAGGTAAATGAGCACGATGGAAGAGTGGTCAAAGTTCAGGCCAGATAGACTGACGACTGAGGCATAGTGACCAGGTACTTCAACAGCATACAGGTGAGTTCGGACACATCTGCCTGACGCAATAGTTACGGAAATGATCACCTGAGGTAGAGTGACCATTGACTGGACGATGTAGTTATGGTATGGCCACTGGGGGGCAGTGGCCACGACGGTTCGGTAGAGTGACCACTGGCCGGACGATGAGTTATGGGATCAGCCACAGGGTGGACACTGGAGAAGCATCAGGCTACTGACGGTAGACAAAATAAATACTGCTGCCATAATTTTATTGGTGTGCTCCGTTCTGTACGGTTATACTGAGTAAGGTAACTGAAACAAACAAAACGCAAATATGTCAACGTTTATAGTAGTGTATAGTTGCTAATATTCGCGAAAGTTTTAATATCGATAAGATCGCAAATTATTCCCTCTCTTTATCTATTGTGTTAGATGGCGGCCATATAATCTAGGTTTAAAAATTATTTTGTGATCCGCGAAATCAAACCCCTCGCGCATACGTTTCATACAGAAAATCGCCAAATATTACTCCCGCGAAATTTAACAGCCATACAGTTATTAAGATATGTATTACAATACAAGAAACAGACGGTTTTCTGATAATACAAACTATAAATATAACAGATGTACTGATGTGAATATTCGTTGCATATTAAAACATTTTCAATTGTTATATAAACTAAATTAATCGTTCGCGAGATGTCTCGCTGTGAACACGTAACAAACAAAGTATCAAATAACGTCGATAATTACAGAAGAATGGTGTCCGTATTAACCCTTTCAGCCCTATGTATCTAAAATAAGTTCCTCCATTCTCTGATTTACATGAGTTCTTTGTGGTTCACAGTAATAAGAGGATCATGTTAAATAGACAGTCGTCAACATGCTAAATTTCCCGTACTTACTACAGTGTCTGATGGTAAAATAAACTTTGAAATTTGTAAAAAACGTTATTCAGATATTAGGATGGATGTTTCATGTTACTCTTTATGTTTTTATTAGAAATTATATTGAATTCAAAACACGTTATATTGCACAACAACGTCACTATTTACATGTTCACTTCAACAAAACTCTTTTAAATTATTCTATAACTTGAAAAAATAACTTGTAAGGAATTGCATTGCGCAATATAGTAATCCGAATGTGTAACAAGGCATGTGTAAACACTGGTAATAATAGTTACCTTTATTTCTTGAACATTTTGAAAAGTGAAGACTTTTTGTTGGAAGCGGGACCCATCATCATCGGGACTTGGTTTTTATGAGTGATGTTTATCTGGAAAATCAAACAAAAGACAATACAAAATGTATACCATTTATAAACATACCTAATATAATGTATACCATTTATAAACATACCTAATATAATGACAGTAAAAAGTCCTTTATATATCGAACTGAAGATTTATCAGCATTTCAAAACGCTTCTTACATAGAATTATAGATGTTTGTCCATATGGATCATTTAACGTTTAATTGTCCTAAAGGAAATACTACATAAACAAAAACGCGTGCATATCATGAAAAGATCACAGACACCACGCAACATGCCTGGTAAGTCATCCGTTTTTTCCCTTAAAATAGTTCTGTTTACCTATTTTCGGAAACATCATTTTTCAAATATGTTAACAAATTATCAAATTACTCCCACAACTTAAGTATAACAAATATGACCATCAAACAAACTGTATATAGAACCAGATGTAGCGATGTACCGAACATCATACTTTTTTTAAATTTAAAGTATGCCGAACAAAAAATGATAACACTGCATCATACACAGTGTTCGACCTTCTAGGACTCGTCAGTGACGTTAGGGCAAAAAGGTGGAAATCTAAATACTCTGAACTACTACAGAAGCAGAGGGGGCAAAACTGTAATAGCAATGAGGGTGGTTGAACTAGTATTAACATGACCTGGTTTCACTAGAACGATACTCCAGTGTATTTGGCGGCTGATACGTTTCTCGTTTATGTATCGGGTGGAATACTTTCTCGATTATAATTTGAAAATAATTTGGAAATAATTCTTTTTCTTAGATATCTGATTTTTCCAAAGATGACGTAACACATACATGCTGCACGTTTTAAATTTAGTAATGGATACAGTATGCCGAAAAATTAATTAAAACTGCATAATACAGCTGTTTGGTGCTCCTGGGACTCTTCAGTGATGCTAGTGGCCAAAAGGTGGGAATCCAAAATGTCTAAACTATTGTAGAAGCGAATGGGTCAGAAGGGTCAAAGACCACTATATTCCTACCCTTGTTGAGTAACACTACGAATTCCCTGTAATTACTTACCGTGCACGGAGGTTGTAGCCACGGTTCGCCATCTATTTGCATGGGGAATCGTTTCCTCGTTCTGTATTAAAACGTCCATTAAAACATTTACGTTCTGTTTATTTATCATCAATGTTTGCTCTATATTAAGCTTATTTCTAATAAGACACTTCGCTATTACTCTTTCTAAAATTAAATTCCGGTCCAATAAGCTCGAAAATAAATTCAAAATAAATCAATCTATTAGCAGGGACCAGAATTTCTAACCTCCTGTTTAATGGTAAATGATAGAACAATACTTATCTCTGCATGTATTTAAAAAAAATTGTATTTGTATGTTTCAAATATGAGAAATTGCGAAACATTACTTATTAGGATTACAGAAATACCAATGTGCCTAATGAAAATTTTCCTCGTAATATTGCAATTTTAAATGGAAATAGGGCGTTATAAGAGCCGTTCCTTAATACAGATAGTTATTTTAAAGAGTTGGTTTCGCGGGCAGGCTTGACTGTATAAAAAAACTTACCTGATCACAACCTGTCCGCACTGAGCAAGGCGCCGCCCCGAGGCTCGAAGTCCGGCTACCACCTGACCCATGTGCATACTGTTCTCAAGTCCGACTACCTCGATCATACTGTCACCGACATCTGCAACGGAAATTTCAAAATGTTAACATTCATCGACATCTACAGGGATATCAAATGTTAGCATTTCTGTCAAGCATAAAATACCGACATTCCTTTCCGAAACGCAACGATGCGTTATTTCTTATTATTCATTTTGCTGGGTGTCATCGATGAAGCAGAAAATGCTACGCTCCCGGAACACCTGGTCGTATTATCTTGTACTTTTACAATAGTCTCCATATAAGTCTTAACCTTTTCATACTTTGCATTACATTTAATCGATTTTGAGTTCGGATTATGTTTTTGTTGCCACTTCGTAATTGTCTATTTTTTCCAAACTAAGTTAAAACAGAGCGTTTCTACATACCACGTTATCATTTATTTTTAATAGGAAATGTCTCATCATGGTGATTACGCTTGGGAAACTCTAATCTCAAAAATATCGCCCTTAAATAAAATATTTATTTGATGTTGTATGGAAGGATTGCTTAATTTTTTGCATTTCACCTATTTAAACTTCAAATTGTAACTTAAAAATTCAACAAGTAGCAAGCCATTAAAAACAATGGAAAACCTAAATGAGTTATTCATCGTAAAACAAAGAAAACACCTATTTAAACCTTTATGAGGACTTACTGAGGTGTTCTTCCTATATCTATGTAAACACTGACCAAAACACTTTTCTTTAACCAAAATTAGTTTTCAAAACCTCAGATGCTTTCCAAAACATTATGGGACATTGTAGTTTTTGTTGTCAGTGACTTTTGTCTGCTTTACGAAGACTTGCGTTTCAAATAACATTCGCCATCTCCCACTCTATCGTAGTTTCAGTTGATATTTAAATTCTGACAATATTTTGCTGTAGATACGACAGAGTCCCTCAAATATGCTCCGTCAAAATGTGAGAAACTTGATCAAAACGACCCGCATAGTGTCACACGCTGTGGTGAATATTTACCACGTCACCCCGGCCATGTTGCTGTTTATCCGGAGATGACCCGGCAGTACACAATGTGCGGGCTGTCCCCACTATCGGTAAGTAACGAGTTTCTGTCACAAGTCGTTAGTTCGACTGGACAATGAGTTGTAAATGAGACAACTGCTGACGACACCAACAAGCGTCCATACATGCTTTTGTACTCGGATTACAATCACACGCTTTCTCGGTCAGACACGCGGTCTTCTAAAATATGGTCAAACGAAAGGTTTTAAGAGTATCTCTTTTCTTCATTTGTAAAGATTTTGTCTTTTTGTCAAGTCACGCTGCGAGTTACAGACATATTGCGGAATCTTTACGTCCACTTGAATTCGTGTAATTAAGAATCAAATATCGATATTCCAAATCTTTTATCTTTTCAAACATACTTTAACCATGGAATTGTCTACGTTAAGATGCAGCACTCATTTCTCGTTTAAAATAACAAGAGGCCCAATGGGCCTGCATCGCTCACCTGGTATCAATCTCTGACTTATATTATAGTGTAACCCCAAAGTCCCCTAAAATCTTTTAATGTAAGACATTTAGAAGAACATCTTAAGATTTAAACATATTTTACCCCTGTGATCTTATAAGACAACATCATTTTCATTTTCAAATTTTGTTTGGCTTCATCCCAGGACGCTACCAGCCAAAAATCATGTCTCTAGGCAAATCAAGATCAAGGTCATTTCTTTTTGCAAACTTTGTCAGGCTTCATCCAAGAAACCTTTCAGCCAAATTTCATGCTTCTAGGGCTTTTGGTACTTCAGAAGAAGTTGTTTGAATGTTTTAACAGATTTGACCCCTGTGACCTTGAATATAGGTCAAGGTCATTTCTTTTCGCAAACTTTGTCGGGCTTCATCCAAGGAACCTTTCAGCCAAATATCATGCTTCTAGGGCTTTTGGTATTTCAGAAGAAATCGTTTAAAGGTTTTCACAGATTTGACCCCTGTGACCTTGAATAAAGGTCAAGGTCATTTCTTTTCGCAAACTTTGTCGGGCTTCATCCAAGGAACCTTTCAGCCAAATATCATGCTTCTAGGGCTTTTGGTATTTCAGAAGAAGTCGTTTAAAGGTTTTAATACATTTGACCCCTATGACCTTGAATATAGGTCAAGGTCATTTCTTTTCGCAAACTTTGTCGGGGTTCATCCAAGGAACCTTTCAGCCAAATATCATGCTTCTAGGGCTTTTGGTATTTCAGAAGAAGTTGTTTGAATGTTTTAACAGATATGACCCCTGTGACCTTGAATATAGGTCAAGGTCATTTCTTTTCGCAAACTTTGTCGGGCTTCATCCAAGGAACCTTTCAGCCAAATATCATGCTTCTAGGGCTTTTGGTATTTCAGAAGAAGTCGTTTAAAGGTTTTAATACATTTGACTCCTGTGACCTTGAATATAGGTCAAGGTCATTTCTTTTCGCAAACTTTGTCGGGCTTCATCCAAGGAACCTTTCAGCCAAATATCATGCTTCTAGGGCTTTTGGTATTTCAGAAGAAGTCGTTTAAAGGTTTTAATACATTTGACTCCTGTGACCTTGAATATAGGTCAAGGTCATTTTTTTTCGCAAACTTTGTCGGGCTTCATCTAAGGAACCTTTCAGCCAAATATCATGCTTCTAGGGCTTTTGGTATTTCAGAAGAAGTTGTTTAAAGGTTTTAACAGATTTGACCCCTGTGACCTTGAATATAGGTCAAGGTCATTTCTTTTCGCAAACTTTGTCGGGCTTCATCCAAGGAACCTTTCAGCCAAATATCATGCTTCTAGGGCTTTTGGTATTTCAGAAGAAGTCGTTTAAAGGTTTTAACAGATTTGACTCCTGTGACCTTGAATATAGGTCAAGGTCATTTCTTTTCGCAAACTTTGTCCGGCTTCATTCAAGGAACCTTTCAGCCAAATATCATGCTTCTAGGGCTTTTGGTATTTCAGAAGAAGTCGTTTAAATGTTTTAACAGATTTGACTCCTGTGACCTTGAATATAGGTCAAGGTCATTTCTTTTCGCAAACTTTGTGGGGCTTCATCCAAGGAACCTTTCAGCCAAATATCATGCTTCTAGGGCTTTTGGTATTTCAGAAGAAGTCGTTTAAAGGTTTTAATACATTTGACTCCTGTGACCTTGAATATAGGTCAAGGTCATTTCTTTTCGCAAACTTTGTCGGGCTTCATCCAAGGAACCTTTCAGCCAAATATCATGCTTCTAGGGCTTTTGGTATTTCAGAAGAAGTTGTTTAAAGGTTTTAACAGATTTGACCCCTGTGACCTTGAATAAAGGTCAAGGTCATTTATTTTCGCAAACTTTGTCGGGCTTCATCCAAGGAACCTTTCAGCCAAATATCATGCTTCTAGGGCTTTTGGTATTTCAGAAGAAGTCGTTTAAAGGTTTTAACAGATTTGACTCCTGTGACCTTGAATATAGGTCAAGGTCATTTCTTTTCGCAAACTTTGCCCGGCTTCATTCAAGGAACCTTTCAGCCAAATATCATGCTTCTAGGGCTTTTGGTATTTCAGAAGAAGTTGTTTAAATGTTTTAACAGATTTGACTCCTGTGACCTTGAATATAGGTCAAGGTCATTTCTTTTCGCAAACTCTGTCCGGCTTCATCCAAGGAACCTTTCAGCCAAATATCATGCTTGTAAGGCTTTTGGTATTTCAGAAGAAGTCGTTTAAAGGTTTTAACAGATTTGACCCCTGTGACCTTGTATATAGGTCAAGGTCATTTCTTTTCGCAAACTTTGTTGGGCTTCATCCAAGGAAGTTTTCAGCCAAATATCATTCTTTTAGGCCTTTTGGTATTTCAGAAGAAGTCGTTTAAAGGTTTTAACAGATTTGACCCCTGTGACCTTGAATATAAGTCCAGGTCATTTCTTTTCACACAATTTGTCGGGCTTCATCCAAGGGACATTTCAGCCAAATATCATGCTTCTAGGGCTTTTGGTATTTCAGAAGAAGTCGTTTAAAGGTTAAAATAGATTTAACCTCACGGTGACCTTGAATATTGGTCAAGGTCATTTCTTTTCGCAAACTTAATTTGGCTTCATCTAAGGAAGCTACTGGTCAAATATGAAGTCTCTATGCCCGACGGTATTTTAGAAGAAGTTGTTTGAAGGTTTCGACATTTTTGACCCCTGTGACCTTGAAATTAGGTCAAAGTGATTTTTTTTCGCAAACTTTGTTCAGCTCCTTCCAAGAAATCTACCAGCCAAATTTCATGTCACTGGGCCTTTCAGTATTTTAGAAGAAGTCGTTTAAAGGAAAAAGTTGACGGACGCAGGACGGACGACGGACGCTGCACCATCACATAAGCTCACTTGGCCCTTCGGGCCAGGTGAGCTAAAAACAAGAAAATATGCACAGGAATAATGAAATTCAGTGTATGCAAGGAGTATGGATATTGACAGTGTTTATAATAGAGCGACCTGTGTCACACGTTGGTTAGTCGCAATGCTACAATATACTTCGTTGTACTAATCATGAGAATGCGATGAGTCGTCAAACACCGGCCCAGTTCTCTCAACAATCACATGAAATCAAGGTCTTTGCTTTTATGATGACAGACTCATCTCCTATTAAGCCAATTATGTATTGCTATTGCACGAGATTTTTTGAGTTCAAATTATGAATTAAGTGAAAAAAATGATAAGTAGAAGCATAACCATTCATTTTACACACATTTTGTTGTACAGGGATGACCCTTATTCACCTGAGTACCCCTTGATGTTATTGCAGAATTCCATTAGGGAACACCACGTGCCCTTTATCCTTAGTTCAATGTAAGTATGGCCATGTCCCCGCCTAATGTAACACTGTTCAATAACCTTTCTTCTCAATACACAACTTAGTGCAATCACCCAGTCAGAAATGGATTAAAACATTAAAATCAAAGTTAACATATTTCTGTCTCATTTACGACGCAAGAAAAATAAAACGAGAAAATATCATATGAAATTGCAAATCGATATATCGAAATATCTTAAGTGTAGTCATAGCCTATGATTACTTTAGGAAAAAAGGTCTCGGTGTAATCGATAAATAGATCTAAATAAATTCAGCAAAGCAATCCACTATGAAGACTTTTAGAAAAAGTTTCTTCTTGTCAATCAATAGATCTAAATAAATTAAATGAAGCAATAGGCGATGATGACTTGTAGAAAACTTTTTATTGGGGCTGATAATCAATTTGAAAAAGTTAATGCACTGCGGTATTGATCGCCATTAATACACTGGTCTCATCATCGTGGATTAGGCTGTCAGCGCCCAGCTCCATTGTCATATCAATACACAGGTCTTGTTTTATGTGTAAATGGCAGGCAAGACGTTGATGACACCAGGCTTTATCAGGAAAATCAACACCAATAGAGCCTTTCTACTAGATTAGGCCTGGGCAATAAACCGAGCCGTGCCTTCTCTGCTTACTTAGACACGAAGAAAACATGAAAGACAATGAAATTGTTACAAGGTATTGACTGTGCCATTGACCCAGAACCCTCGAACCCGTTATTACGGATTTTGTTGTTTTGGTCATGCAGGTATTCACAGAAATACTTAAAAGCAAATATGCCGGACGGATTGCTCCCTTTGATTAGTCCGATGACAATACCAATCGTGTAAAGGAACTTCCACAAGATTGACTAGTTAGATCGGTACATTTCATTAGGTAGCTAGTGTACAGGATTGTCTTTACAAAGAAGTTCAAAAAAGATCTTATAATATAATTCAATCAGACTAAAATCGTCAGTTGGTACTATTTTGTGAAAACACCATTGATGCAAAATATTTCAATTTGAAATGAGAACGTAGGCACGATTTCTTTTTCTGTTTTGTTATTAAAAGTATCATAATGATCATACCTGATGCAAAATCTGTCGGAATTAAAAGGCAAGTACTTAATAAAAGTAAACATGCCAAAGAGAACAAACTATCCTTCATGCTGATGCTGATGACAACACCTGATATATTGAATTCCAATTATCCGTATTAAATCTGTAGTCGACCAATCGTTACTTATACAAACTGTTTACGAAATTTGAAAGGGTAAACATTAACATCATAACGGTAATGAAATAATCATTCCAAATAGTTGCTATTTTTTCGCCAAACGTTTAAACTGAACAATTTCAGTAACTAGGGGTAATTCCATTCTCGAAATTTATTTATTTGTAGACGATTGGTTTTTTAAAATTAATTCTTAATTTCGGAATATAAGATGCAATTTAAAAACTTTCACTCATTCAGACGTGAATATATTTTGCGGATGTACATTGATTTGTAAGTAAATGTTCCGAACCTATCGGAGAAACATCTGGAAAAAATAATGATCGTAACACTTGAAGGTAACATGGAAATGTTTATTCCAATCATATCAAAATAATAGAATACATTTGTACGTGATTAATAATGTTTAATTATTAGTTCATATCTACAAATGTAACCATGTATAAATAATAACAGACCAATTGAGTTGAACAATTCACATTTTCATTTTATTGTAAAATCGATCACACAATAGGACGATGGTTAAAAAGTCATACTGTTTCCAAGATGGATAACAATAAGGTGACATGTCAGAAACATACAGAGTATGGATTCTAAACACTGTCTGGGTAATGCAAAAAAATAAAACCATGCTAGGTTATGGATTACACGGGAGTGACTGGTAGACAACAGTCACATGCCATGATTATGAGAATGTCTTTTGATCTACACCACGCAACAATGTCACTGATTGGAGCGCTGAGCACGAACAAAAAAAATCAGCCATATTCATTCTCGGCGTAACTGATTTACAAAATCATGAAACATTTAAGAAAGGAAACGTTTTGTCAGAAACGTCTTCAATCCTTTCTCACTACAAAGCTGTTCGTCAAAAATAATTCTGCCCTGTTTCTTTAATAACCATCTAGTTGCCATGGCGACTGTTTTTAATTGAACAAGTCTTTCTGTGGCGATGACAATATGACAAACGCTATAATAAACACTCCGTCATTTTGACATGCAGGCTATTATGTTCGATAATAAAATTCTATTTCAGAATAGTGCATAGCCTACCTGTAGCTGTCCATGGTTATTGATTTTAGGACAAGGGAACTGAGCTGGAGAAACGTTTCTCCATACACGCTGCAAGTCTGCAAATCACGGTCGAGACGACAGTGTCAGGCTCCGAATGTAACTTTAAGAGATTCAGGTCTGTATACCCACGTCCACCAGGTTAATATATGCAAGGGTTTTTTTATCGACCATTCGGATGTATTCCTGTCTTCATATTTGTAAACATGTTTATGTGCGTTTGTTTGGTCTAAATGAAAGCAAAACGCAGAGATGCTAAAACACTGAGCCGGTTTTTACTAATTATTCGAAACTTAATATTTAAGACGAAATTTGGAAACGGTGCCATTTCAATACTTTTTTCAATGGACATAAAAACATATTGCCTGTGATTTTCTGATTGTCATAAACAGGTAGCTGCCCACAAGAGCAGGTACTGATATATCAATGTATGGTATACTAAGTAAGCAATGAAGACAATATTTCTGCAATATATATTGATCTTCTCGCCCTAATTGCCTCACTAACAATATTTTTAACTATAAGGAACTACCATTCAAATGTCTGGAGCTTGTCACTTGATTATACAGAAAGCTTATACATCTGAATACTAATTGCCGATATATTCTAGAAGTTCTCCGCTTGCCATCTTTACTAAACAGATAATGACATCGCTAATTAAAAATATTTCTCTAATCGTCTATAATACCTAGTATATAAATGACAACCGATCCAGAATATTGAACACCAACTGAGCACACAAATAAAATGTACATTTCCGCTCATTAAACATCAGCGGCACAATGCTTTAGATAAACGCATTCGATCTCTTATTATGAGAGCTTTCCTTTCCAAGAAAAGTGGACGATGATATACATATATAGTTGTAAGCTATCTTTAAGTGATATGAAGATGGACGTTTTTAAGTATGCTCATTAGTGTGTTTACTTGTTTCATTGTCAAGCACAACAATGAAACTCAGTTCTCTTTTTAAGAACTTGATGTTTACTTGGATGTGACAAAGATTTCTATGGCGGGTGTCGTCGATGAAGCAGAAGACGCTCACTCTTCCGGAACACCTGGTTTTATTCTCTTGCGCTTTTACGAGTCTCCAAAATAGATGTTGTTCCTATTTTGCCTCTAGTTTAACTGATTTTGAGTTCAGTTATGGTTTACTTTACACGTTGGAGAACCCAGAGAAACAATTATCCAATGTAAGAGAACCTAGATAAACGATTATCAAATGTAGGAGAACCTAGATAAATGATTATCCAATGTAAGGTTAGCTAGATAAACAATTATCCAATGTAAGAGAACCTAGATAAACGATTATCCAATGTAGGAGAACCTAGATAAACGATTACCCAATGTAGGAAAACCAAGAGAAACAATTATCCAATGTAGGAAAACCTAGATAAATGATTATCCAATGTAGGAAAACCTAGATAAACGATTATCCAATGTAGGAAAACCTAGATAAACGATTATCCAATGTAGGAAAACCTAGATAAACGATTATCTAATGTAGGAGAACCTAGATAAACGATCATCCAATGTAGGAGAAGCTACTACAATGTCTCAGTTATAAACGGTAAATAAACGCAAGAACGATTGCAGAAACCGGACACGACATTTATATAAATGCATCATGATTGAGGAATATCTACCACAGCGTTAGTCTACAGCTGATCACCTCGTCATACAGCGGATAATATGTTAAATGTCCCCTAGTAAGACGCACAATCTTACGAAATATTTGGTAATATAACATATGTGATTGCTGTTCGTGTCTGGAAGATGGATCGCGTGGAGAGGGCTGGAATGTACCGTGTTCTCACAACTCACAAGCTTTGATGGTGCTGCCATCTATCTTGTCGCAAGGCCTGCAACCATTACCAGAAAAACACGGTATTCTGTTGACAAATTCAGGAACTTGCATGTCAATACGATTGATAGAGCTGGAACATCAGGCTGATCACCCTTGTCCATCCCTCACCATAACTACCCTGTAGCTGATCTCACTCCAATCTCTCATCATAACCATCAGCCAGTCCAGTGTTTAACTGCTTGTAAAATTGGAATGCCTCTTCCAAAGAACATTCAGATTATGATCCAAAGTCTGTCCGCTTGTCTTTTGCTGTTTGACAGTTAAAGTACACGTTTCATCCACTCCAATAGCATATGTCAAGACGTAAAAGTGCTAGGATGTTTCTGTTAATTAAACGTTAAGTAAAAGTGCTATGGATGTTTCTGGTAATTAACTGTTAAGTAAAAGTGCTATGGATGTTTCTGGTAATTAATAGTTAAGTAAAAGTGCTATGGATGTTTCTGGTAATTAACCGTTAAGTAAAAGTGCTATGGATGTTTCTGGTAATTAACTTTGAAGTAAAAGTGCTATGGATGTTTCTGTTGATTAACCGTTAAGTAAAAGTGCTATGGATGTTTCTGGTAATTAACTGTTAAGTAAAAGTGCTATGGATGTTTCTGTTGATTAACCGTTAAGTAAAAGTGCTATGGATGTTTCTGGTAATTAACAGTTAAGTAAAAGTGCTAGGATGTTTCTGTTAATTAACTGTTAAGTAAAAGTGCTATGGGTGTTTCTGGTAATTAACTGTTAAGTAAAAGTGCTATGGGTGTTTCTGGTAATTAACTGTTAAGTAAAAGTGCTATGGGTGTTTCTGGTAATTAACCGTTAAGTAAAAGTGCTATGGGTGTTTCTGGTAATTAACCGTTAAGTAAAAGTGCTATGGATGTTTCTGGTAATTAACTTTTAAGTAAAAGTGCTATGGATGTTTCTGTTAATAATTTACTGTTAAAGACATCTGTACACTACAGTATGGTGTTTGCACATCACTTAGTAGCTTTGTTTCTTTTAAGTGTTGTTTTTCGAAAGTTAAAGTACATAAATATATATACAGAAATTTTAAGAGCTGGTAGCAATACCAACTTGTACATCCTGAGAGAGGGTAGTGTCGATCTACACTACTGTTAAACAGGGGGCATAATTACACTTTTAAATACATTCAAAATACAAAGGTAGACTGTGCCCTAAACAAGGAGTAATAAACAACAACAATGATTCAGTAGGACGGCTCTACATTAGTCTCATCATCAACAGCTGATTGACAAACGGCTAGTTGTTTCTTCTCCCTAACTTACAAACTTTAAGGTTCGATACATCTTCTAGTCTTCAGGAATCGTGCCATATATTAATTGCAGGTTTTCTGTGGTTATGTCTTTTTCATGTTTTCTGTTGGAAGGAAATTTTCCGGTTTTCTGCAAGTATGGAATTTTCATGTTTTTCATGCATAAGGTTTTCAAGTTCTGTGGTAGTCTTTTCCATGTTGTTTTTGTGGATGTCTTTTTTCATGTTTTCTGTAGGTATGCTTTTTTCAGTTTTTCTGTTGGTATGTCTTTTTCAAGAGTTCTTTGGATTTTTTTCTTTCAAGTTTCCTGTTAGTATGGCATTTGTACAGTATACCGTTATTTTTGGATTTTCAAACCCATTTATCATTCATTGATTTTAGATTCTGAGACGTTTGTTATTTGCAGGTTTGTTGTTCTAATGGTATATCGTTTTTAGGTCTGGTACTGAATATAATTTGAGCATACGTTTTAGAAAATCATGTGGAAATTTTAGATATTCTAGATTTTTTTTTATACCAAAATGTCATAGTTTGGTTCTGACTGGTTGTATATTTTTATTCATCCTTTCATTTCGGGTTTCCTGCAGCAGTCACTAGGAGTTTTTTGTTAAAAATGCTATATGTATATAATTTTCATGTCTCATGAGTAATATCGTTATCAGATTTCATGCTTATTATCACTTTGTTTCCTCCTCAGAACATCATTTTCAGGTATCTTTCAGATCCGTTAACAGATGTACCGTATTGCCTACATGGAGTGTGCATTTAGATGATGTGTACCTAAAGCAGGTGCAGTGTAAGTCTAGAAACCATAGCACTTTACATTTGAATAAAAATGGAATGTTAACACTGTCGCCACCAGAAAAGCAATATTTTCGTCGTAGGCGAAAAACTGAACTGGACCTCAACTTTTTGCTTGTTTTTTAAGAGTAGGTTATGTTAAATTGCACATAATGAATCCCTTTATTTACAGCATAATTCATGTTTTGTTTTTTTTCCCACTAAAGATTTCTATATTTTTGTCATATATCAATCAATTCAATGTTTCTCTGTCAGCCATATCAAAGACACTCTGTTTTGGGTATTCTCTTCTATACATTCTATTTAAATTTCTAAGGTTTTTCATTCATTTTATTTAACAATTGGAAAGCCAGTACCCAAAATCTTGTTGTTACACTTCAGAAGAAAGACAGTAATCAAAACCTTGTACTTTACAACTAATAGGAAAGAATTTTCCAAAATCTTGTCCATTTAAAAGACATTGAAGAAGGAAGTATGTGATATAGATCCGTAAGTTTCGTTATTCTTTCAGACAACGAAAAATGGAGTACCATTGATATTATCCTATAGGATATAGGATAAGGAATATGGGTCCGTTACCGTTGATGCCGAAAAGGAAGACACCAAAACATTGTTTATTTTGCTGCATAATGCCGAAAAGGAACACACCAAAACATTGTCCCGTTTGCTGCAAAATGCCGAAAAGGAAGACACCAAAACATGGTTTAATTTGCTGTATCAATCATGTCATTCAAACTAGGCGAAAGGGCGTGGAGTACCCAAAACCTTGTCAATAACAATAGAAACCTTGTCGTCAATTACAATACACATATGGGTGTAGATGACCCAATACAAATTCAATTTTACACTAGACCAAAGTGTATAGTACTCAAAACCCTGTCGATTACACTAGACCGAAGGGGGAGAGGATCCAAAACCTGGTCAGTTACATTAGACCTGAAGGCATGGCTACCCTAAACCAGACCAAAGGGTAAAGAAAACCAAAACCTTGTCAATTACACTAGACCAAAGGGGAGAGGATCCAAAACCTGGTCAGTTACATTAGACCTGAAGGCATGGCTACCCTAAACCAGACCAAATGGCAAAGAATACCCAAAACCTTGTCAATTACACTGGAGAAAGTGTACCGTATTGCCTACATGGAGTGTGCATTTAGATGATGTGTACCTAAAGTAGGTGTAGTGTAAGTCAAGAAACCATAGCACTTTACATTTGAATAAAAATGGAATGTTAACACTATCGCCACCAGAAAAGCAATATTTTCGTCGTAGGCGAAATAAAAACTGAACTGGACCTCAACTTTTTGTTTGTTCTTTAATAGTAGGTTATGTTTCAAACACTAACTGCATGTGATAGACATAATGATAAAAGTAATAATGGCCACAGTGAGATCTCGTTGACTTTCCAGATGATGAATGTAAGAATTATTTGGATCATTAGGTCCTTCACAACAGGCAAGGCCATACGAATATGGCATCCACCGATGATTTGACCACTTCCCTTAGCCCGACACTCATTCACTTGGTTACTTACGACTTTTAACACGTCCTTAGCAACATCTCAAGAAAACTGAACCATTTACTTGTAAACCTTTACCTGCTAAACTTACACTAGCCCTTATCACATTCCACTGTAAGCTGAATGACTTACCTGGTTACTTTATCCTGTTTACACCCCTTTACCCCAATCCTCTGAGATCTGAACACCAAGCAGAGACCAGTATGCTTTTGTCAGAGGACGAAACCAATACCTTGCTTGCACAGGCCTTATCCAACCAGATAGTGAACCACTCACCTTGTACTGAAATGGCTAGTTCTGCAGATGACATGCTACTGGTTGAAAATTCTTTGTCTTTGTCTTTTTTCGCTGCTTTCTGTGCTTTCCGTCGCTTTTTCTGGCTAGGATTATCTCCCCATAAATTAGTGCCGCCATATATGCTTGGAATATTGAGTAGAGCGATACCCTCCAGTCGCGGCCCATTGGCCAGATCCAGAGAGTATCCATCACACTGTTGGGAAAAAATAACTTCTACATTGTAACTTGTCTAAACCGGAAGTCAATGGGACCAAATGTTTTGTCCGGGTTTACATAGGTGTCCAGTTTGTAGAGGTTTGATATGAGTTCAGAGGGAAATATTGGGATTGAACTGTAAGGCCAGATTAGACAGGAATTCGTATTAGACAGGGGTCAGTTTAGAAAAGTTATACTGTAGTAAATGTTCTTCCTATATTAAGACTAAATTCACTGACAGAATTTGTCTGCTCTTTAACCATCGTTGTCCTTCAAGTATTCTTTCAAAGTAATTTTTCAGTTTCTGTGTCAAATGTAAAAGTTTACAAAACTTAATTCTATTTGGATGCAGAATAATCAGAAAATAGCACAGGTTTGAAGCAATTCAACAGATCCAGAAATAAAATTCAACTTACTCATTATCATAATAATGGTGTAGCACTTGTCTTTTGTAAAATTTGCTATGCAGCAGTTCAACTAAATTTGAGAAATGCATGCAAGATGAATTTCAGATATTCTACTTTTAAGGTGATTTCTGCATTTGATGTTACAAAGTGCTGAACTCACCATAATATCTATATCTTCATGAAGATGCTTGCAGGTTGCTGCAAATGTTTCGGACGTTCCAAATTCAAAGTACCACAGTTTATTTTTCATCCTGTAACAAATACAAAATCATGTTTGAGGGGAAGCAACTCTTACTTTCTACCTACAAATTCTGATTGTTCATTGTCATGAAATGAACTTTCCTTAGACTCCTAGTACAATTAAACTTCTGAAATGTTCCTTCATAACCCCAAAATGAGTGAACTCCGAAAGCAGTTGTTCCCTCATGTTTTTAAAAAACTCTAAATAACTAAGCTCCTGCGGTAAAAACTATTTTGTCCGAAAATTGCCACATTTATATTCAGTTTCTTCAATCTTCAAAGATTGTCTACATAAGTTTCTGATGCATATTTATCTTGACCAACAAATCAATCCATGATGGCAACACACTGTTTGAAGTAAGTACTTGGTATGTCTCTATAAGCTTACCTGCTATTAAATTTTTCAGGATGCCTCTCACGCATTACATGGAATCTATGACATATGGATGCATCCTGAAAGACAGATAAAGTGTCCATTAAAACATGTGGGCAGATTTGGTAGAGAGTGTAACAGGAGAGAAATAAAAGGTCAGACCAGGGTTCGAACCCCGGGACCTTCCGAACTCTAGACGAATGCTCAACCCATTGAGCTATCTGGTCGCCGACGATCAACCCGATCTACATCCGCTACATTCCTCCCTCCTTTAACAAAGTCTTCGAGACACACACGAGACCCTATACCACCCTCCGTGGGTATATTTTGTTGGATGCCAAATGCAACAGGAAAGGAAAAATGTACGGCCAGACAGGGGTTCGAACCTGGGACCTTCCGAACTCTAAACGGACACTCAACCCATTGAGCTATTTGGTCGAGGACGATCGACCTGGTCTAGATCCGATCCGCTACAGAGAGCACCTTTTCATCACATACAAAACATAAACAACATCTTGGCACACATGTGGAGGCAGTTAGCCAGGTGGCATAGGGTTTATAAAAGTTAGCGCCCCATCAGGCAGCACTCACAAAGTTTTCACTCATTGTATTGACAGTCAAACAAGTCAGTGTAACTTTCTTCTTTTTGCTTGGCTATAAATATGGTTTGGCTACATCAAAGTTGTGTTATGCAATGTAAAAGTAATGAGCTTTGACAATTATGCAACAGTGTTTTATTCTGATAGGAGAAGTTGGGGGATACTTACTACACCTATGGAAAAGTAATTGTTGATTATGTTGTATGGAATGGGGTCGCCCTCCTCCTCCTCCCCCTCCTCCGGCTTACTAAACTCTATCTGCCAGCGGTCCATCATCACCGACGTACCATGCTCGATCCTCTGGAGCACTTTGATCAGGCTCTCACCCTCATAACCTACCAACACAAAAACAATATTCATCAAATCTAGCCACAATAACACATGCTTAAATGAATTTCCAAAATACATGTTGTCTAATGAGCATTATTTTTAACTATCATGAAACGCTTGTTAATTCATATATATTCTACTGATATTGTGTGTGAATCTAAAGGAAACTCACCGCCACCCCATCGTAGACAGCGGGCGAGGTCGTTGCCTGTCCCCAGGGGTAGCACAGCCACAGGAGGTCGCTCTTTGTAGTTCAGCTTATCTGTCAACATCAAGGCAAACACTGTACAAGGGGAGCTAACTCTTATAAAATATAATAACAAAGAATTCAGAGACTGATCTGGGAGGAGAGTTAGGATCTACATATTCTCAACACATAGATCGGTAGATTTATTGTGGAACTTTCCTCATCCCATAGTAAGTACACTTTTCAGGACTTCAAGCCACATCAATTTTAATAACAAAGTTAAAATACACTGACCCTATCTTTGACTGGTTAGCTGATTAGTCAGTTGATTGGTCAGTCTAACATATGACCACAGTTGTACCTACCCATGGCCTCTATGAGCCAGCCGACAGAGCCGTCCCCGCCACAAACCAAAACCCGCACTCCCGGCACGTCCTTGAAGAACTGTAACCTACAAATATGTAACAAGTATAAATCTCATACTTTTCCCAGGACAATGGGAGCGTTTAAATTTGGAACCCCTCTGGTTCCATCAAGATCCAGAAATTCTTGACTGTTGTTGTCTTTCATCATTTAATGAAAGAATTTTTTTTTTTTAAATCATTTCTAATAAATCTTTGCTGTTGGAAGTTTCATGATTTTCGGTCCCAATGGCATTCGTGCCCTGCATCTCATTCCTTTAATGATGAAATTCTAGATACATGTAATTGTATAATAATGAGGGGTATCAGAAGATCACATAGTGATACTTTAAAGACAAACTCTTTTTTGGAACACGATAAAACAATCCTGGACTTCGACACATTTTCAAGCACTTTTTTGACAATTATACACTATCCTCCATGAAAAACACTGTTAAGTATGCAAATGTTACAACGAAAATTAGATGCGATGTTGGCTTACCCTGGCATTGGGCCTTGTTTTATCATGTCGTGTACTTGGCGCGGATTCAAAAGGTACTGCATTTTCCGTAAAATCCTGTAAAAGATGGAGGCCAAATTGTACACGAGTCAAGCTAGGGATAACACTAGGTCCCTGCTATATAGCTTATGTTCAGTTAGATGTAACTCTAGGACTGATCTGCACAGAGGAAGGTAATTATAATGTAAAGTTCCGAGACTCATCTCAACATTTCAAGCTATTGCATCTACAATCTGCTAATAACATTATTGATTAAAAACATCACAATCAGTGTTTTTAATTTCAATTTCATGAAAAAATATGACTTACTTGGTACCCTGCTTGCCGCCGCTTTTGGGATTGATGAAGACAAGGAGGGGATGACTACCCTGGACAGGGGTCACTTGAAATGAGTTTTGACCCTGAAACAAATCAACAAATTTAATTCATCAAATCAATTTAATTTGTATAAATTATCAAATATGACTGCAGCTGGTGTCCACATAGTTTTAAGCCGGATAAAAAATCCAGAAACCCAAAAAAGGTTGCAATTAATACCAGTTTTCAAATCCCCTTGAGTTATTTCTAAAACATTATAAGCAGTTATTCTTTGACAAAGAGATTTACATGTGTCGGAAGATATATAAAAAGCAGGTAGCAATTTAGTCGTACTGTAAAGGCCAATATTTTCATGCGTCATATTTTTCGCTTAGTCAGCCTCCAAACTGTTTGCGATGTGGAAATGTTCACGCTGTAGTCATGCTGTTTTGCACTGTGTAACTGTAATACTATTATACACTGTATAGATTGAATGGTGTTAAGTATGTTCGCTTGTGGATCTATTCGTAGAGATTTAATGCCAGCGAAATAAGCAAAAATTTCTACACCACGAAAAATTCCACTTTTACGGTATATAAATCTTCATGAAGCAATTATGAACCAAAGCAAAAACCATCACTAACAATGTATGAAGGAATTTCTAGTCTAAGACTTTTAAAGAGTTGTAGATCATTTATCAGCCCCGGCATGTCTATCAAATACAACTTCTGAGTACTTAACCTACCGGGGGTAATACAAACTGACTTATCAATGGTTTTCAATGGTCATATAGGATGTACATCTAATAACTCATTCACTCCTAAATACACTTAAGCTGTCATCCAATTCAAATTTTGAAAAACAGTTGACCCCAGGTGTTATCTCGCAGTCGATGGACCGTGAAGAAACTTCAAGTTAACTGAGTATTCGAGTTACGTGAGTTTGAATGCTAGTGTAAAGCTTAGTCAGGCCCAACGAAATACTTCGGATTAAACAGGGTTTTCGAGTTATTTGAGTTTGAAATAACGAGGACGGACTGTAGTTCATTAGGGGAGGATGAATTAAAAGAAAATTTTCTAATTTTTATTCAAACTTTTAGATAATCACCGATGTGACGATTTATGTCACTAACTTACCGGCGTGGTACCAGACACGTCAAATGTGGTGGAGTTTGTCCGTGTGACTCCCTTCTTGTCTGTCTTCCCTCCCGCTGACCCCGTCCTTTGTCGCTCCTAATAAGGACAAACAATTATTACAATGCTACCTGTCTTTCACCAAGTAATGCTGATGATATAATTGTAGTTACACTGTATGCTAATATAAGGTATATTTATTCATAATTGTATAAAATAAGAATATTACTCAGTAAGACTCTTACCACATATTAACAATACAGCAGGACATATAGAGGTGGGCGGTTGAATGTATCCTACCAGTACAGCAGGACATATAGAGGTGGGCGGTAGAACGTATTGTACCAGTACAGCGGGACATATAGAGTTGGGCGGTAGAACGTGTCTTACCAGTACAGCAGGACATACAGAGGTGGGCGGTAGAACGTATCTTACCAGTACAGCAGGACATACAGAGGTGGGCGGTAAAACGTATCTTACCAGTACAGCAGGACATATAGAGGTCGGCGGTAGAACGTATCTTACCAGTACAGTAGGACATATAGAAGTCGGCGGTAGAACGTATCTTACCAGTACAGCAGGACATATAGAGGTCGGCTGTAGAATGTATCTTACCAACACAGCAGGACATATAGAGGTCGGCGGTAGAATGTATCTTACCAGCACAGCAGGACATATAGAGGTCGGCGGTAGAACGTATCTTACCAGTATGACGTAAAGCAGGGCATATAGAGGTCAGCGGTAGAACGTGTCTTACCAGTACAGCAGGACATATAGAGGTCGGCGGTAGAATGTATCTTACCAGTACAGCAGGACATATAGAGGTGGGCGGTAGAATGTATCTTACCAGTACAGTAGGACATATAGAAGTCGGCGGTAGAACGTATCTTACCAGTACAGCAGGACATATAGAGGTCGGCGGTAGAATGTATCTTACCAGCACAGCAGGACATATAGAGGTCGGCGGTAGAATGTATCTTACCAGCACAGCAGGACATATAGAGGTCGGCGGTAGAACGTATCTTACCAGTATGACGTAAAGCAGGGCATATAGAGGTCAGCGGTAGAACGTGTCTTACCAGTACAGCAGGACATATAGAGGTCGGCGGTAGAATGTATCTTACCAGTACAGCAGGACATATAGAGGTGGGCGGTAGAATGTATCTTACCAGTACAGCAGGACATATAGAGGTGAGCGGTAGAATGTATCTTACCAGTACAGCAGGACATAAAGAGGTCGGCGTTAGAATGTATCTTACCAGTACAACAGGACATATAGAGGTGGGCGGTAGAATGTATCTTACCAGTACAGCAGGACATATAGAGGTGGGCGGTAGAATGTATCTTACCAGTACAGCAGGACATATAGAGGTGGGCGGTAGAATGTATCTTACCAGTACAGCAGGACATATAGAGGTCGGCGGTAGAATGTATCTTACCAGTACAGCAGGACATATAGAGGTGGGCGGTAGAATGTATCTTACCAGTATGACATAAAGCAGGGCATATAGAGGTCAGCGGTAGAATGTATCTTACCAGTACAGCAGGACATACAGAGGTGGGCGGTAGAATGTATCTTACCAGTATGACATAAAGCAGGGCATATAGAGGTCGGCGGTAGAATGTATCTTACCAGTACAGCAGGACATATAGAGATGGGCGGTAGAATGTATCTTACCAGTATGACATAAAGCAGGGCATATAGAGGTCAGCGGTAGAATGTATCTTACCAGTACAGCAGGACATATAGAGATGGGCGGTAGAATGTATCTTACCAGTATGACATAAAGCAGGGCATATAGAGGTCGGCGGTAGAATGTATCTTACCAGTACAGCAGGACATACAGAGGTGGGCGGTAAAACGTATCTTACCAGTACAGCAGGACATATAGAGGTGGGCGGTAGAATGTATCTTACCAGTACAGCAGGACATATAGAGGTCGGCGGTAGAATGTATCTTACCAGTACAGCAGGACATATAGAGGTCGGCGGTAGAATGTATCTTACCAGCACAGCAGGACATATAGAGGTCGGCGGTAGAACGTAACTTACCAGTATGACATAAAGCAGGGCATATAGAGGTCAGCGGTAGAACGTGTCTTACCAGTACAGCAGGACATACAGAGGTCGGCGTTAGAATGTATCTTACCAGTACAGCAGGACATACAGAGGTGGGCGGTAGAATGTATCTTACCAGTATGACATAAAGCAGGGCATATAGAGGTCGGCGGTAGAATGTATCTTACCAGTACAGCAGGACATATAGAGATGGGCGGTAGAATGTATCTTACCAGTATGACATAAAGCAGGGCATATAGAGGTCAGCGGTAGAATGTATCTTACCAGTACAGCAGGACATATAGAGATGGGCGGTAGAATGTATCTTACCAGTATGACATAAAGCAGGGCATATAGAGGTCGGCGGTAGAATGTATCTTACCAGTACAGCAGGACATACAGAGGTGGGCGGTAAAACGTATCTTACCAGTACAGCAGGACATATAGAGGTGGGCGGTAGAATGTATCTTACCAGTACAGCAGGACATATAGAGGTGGGCGGTAGAATGTATCTTACCAGTACAGCAGGACATATAGTGGTCGGCGGTAGAATGTATCTTACCAGTACAGCAGGACATATAGAGGTCGGCGGTAGAATGTATCTTACCAGTATGACATAAAGCAGGGCATATAGAGGTCAGCGGTAGAATGTATCTTACCAGTACAGCAGGACATATAGAGGTCGGCGGTAGAATGTATCTTACCAGCACAGCAGGACATATAGAGGTCGGCGGTAGAACGTAACTTACCAGTATGACATAAAGCAGGGCATATAGAGGTCAGCGGTAGAACGTGTCTTACCAGTACAGCAGGACATACAGAGGTCGGCGTTAGAATGTATCTTACCAGTACAGCAGGACATATAGAGGTGGGCGGTAGAATGTATCTTACCAGTACAGCAGGACATACAGAGGTGGGCGGTAAAACGTATCTTACCAGTACAGCAGGACATATAGAGGTGGGCGGTAGAATGTATCTTACCAGTACAGCAGGACATATAGAGGTCGGCGGTAGAATGTATCTTACCAGTACAACAGGACATATAGAGGTGGGCGGTAGAATGTATCTTACCAGCACAGCAGGACATATAGAGGTGGGCGGTAGAATGTATCTTACCAGTACAGCAGGACATATAGAGGTGGGCGGTAGAATGTATCTTACCAGTACAGCAGGACATATAGAGGTGGGCGGTAGAATGTATCTTACCAGTACAGCAGGACATATAGAGGTGGGCGGTAGAATGTATCTTACCAGTACAGCAGGACATATAGAGGTGGGCGGTAGAAGGTATCTTACCAGTACAGCAGGACATATAGAGGTGGGCGGTAGAATGTATCTTACCAGTATGACATAAAGCAGGGCATATAGAGGTCAGCGGTAGAATGTATCTTACCAGTACAGCAGGACATATAGAGGTCGGCGGTAGAATGTATCTTACCAGTACAGCAGGACATATAGAGGTCGGCGGTAGAATGTATCTTACCAGTATGACATAAAGCAGGGCATATAGAGGTCAGCGGTAGAATGTATCTTACCAGTACAGCAGGACATACAGAGGTGGGCGGTAGAATGTATCTTACCAGTATGACATAAAGCAGGGCGTATAGAGGTCGGCGGTAGAATGTATCTTACCAGTACAGCAGGACATATAGAGGTCGGCGGTAGAATGTATCTTACCAGTACAGCAGGACATATAGAGATGGGCGGTAGAATGTATCTTACCAGTATGACATAAAGCAGGGCATATAGAGGTCGGCGGTAGAATGTATCTTACCAGTACAGCAGGACATACAGAGGTGGGCGGTAGAACGTATCTTACCAGTACAGCAGGACATACAGAGGTCGGCGGTAGAACATATCTTACCAGTACAGCAGGACATATAGAGGTGGGCGGTAGAATGTATCTTATCAGTACAGCAGGACATATAGTGGTCGGTGGTAGAATGTATCTTACCAGTACAGCAGGACATATAGAGGTCGGCGGTAGAATGTATCTTACCAGAATGACATAAAGCAGGGCATATAGAGGTCAGCGGTAGAATGTATCTTACCAGTACAGCAGGAAATATAGAGGTCGGCGGTAGAATGTATCTTACCAGTACGGCAGGACATATAGAGTTGGGCGGTAGAATGTATCTTACCAGTATGACATAAAGCAGGGCATATAGAAGTCAGCGGTAGAATGTATCTTACCAGTACAGCAGGACATATAGAGGTCGGCGGTAGAATGTATCTTACCAGTACAGCAGGACATATAGAGGTGGGCGGTAGAATGTATCTTACCAGTATGACATAAAGCAGGGCATATAGAGGTCAGCGATAGAATGTATCTTACCAGTACAGCAGGACATATAGCGATGGGCGGTAGAATGTGTCTTACTAGTACAGCAGGGTATATAGAGGTGGGCGGTAGAATCTAACTTACCAGTACAGCAGGACATATAGAGATGGGCGGTAGAATGTGTCTTACTAGTACAGCAGGGTATATAGAGGTGGGCGGTAGAATCTAATTTACCAGTACAGCAGGACATATAGAGATGGGCGGTAGAATGTCTCTTACTAGTACAGCAGGGTGTATAGAGGTGGGCGGTAGAATCTAACTTACCAGTACAGCAGGACATACAGAGGTCGGCGGTAGAATGTATCTTACCAGTACAGCAGGACATATAGAGGTGGGCGGTAGAATGTATCTTACCAGTACAGCAGGACATATAGAGGTGGGCGGTAGAATGTATCTTACCAGTACAGCAGGACATATAGAGGTGAGCGGTAGAATGTATCTTACCAGTACAGCAGGACATAAAGAGGTCGGCGTTAGAATGTATCTTACCAGTACAACAGGACATATAGAGGTGGGCAGTAGAATGTATCTTACCAGTACAGCAGGACATATAGAGGTGGGCGGTAGAATGTATCTTACCAGTACAGCAGGACATATAGAGGTGGGCGGTAGAATGTATCTTACCAGTACAGCAGGACATATAGAGGTGGGCGGTAGAATGTATCTTACCAGTACAGCAGGACATATAGAGGTGGGCGGTAGAATGTATCTTACCAGTACAGCAGGACATATAGAGGTGGGCGGTAGAAGGTATCTTACCAGTACAGCAGGACATATAGAGGTGGGCGGTAGAATGTATCTTACCAGTATGACATAAAGCAGGGCATATAGAGGTCAGCGGTAGAATGTATCTTACCAGTACAGCAGGACATATAGAGGTCGGCGGTAGAATGTATCTTACCAGTACAGCAGGACATATAGAGGTCGGCGGTAGAATGTATCTTACCAGTATGACATAAAGCAGGGCATATAGAGGTCAGCGGTAGAATGTATCTTACCAGTACAGCAGGATATACAGAGGTGGGCGGTAGAATGTATCTTACCAGTATGACATAAAGCAGGGCATATAGAGGTCGGCGGTAGAATGTATCTTACCAGTACAGCAGGACATATAGAGATGGGCGGTAGAATGTATCTTACCAGTATGACATAAAGCAGGGCATATAGAGGTCAGCGGTAGAATGTATCTTACCAGTACAGCAGGACATATAGAGATGGGCGGTAGAATGTATCTTACCAGTATGACATAAAGCAGGGCATATAGAGGTCGGCGGTAGAATGTATCTTACCAGTACAGCAGGACATACAGAGGTGGGCGGTAGAACGTATCTTACCAGTACAGCAGGACATACAGAGGTCGGCGGTAGAACGTATCTTACCAGTACAGCAGGACATATAGAGGTGGGCGGTAGAATGTATCTTACCAGTACAGCAGGACATATAGTGGTCGGCGGTAGAATGTATCTTACCAGTACAGCAGGACATATAGAGGTCGGCGGTAGAATGTATCTTACCAGTATGACATAAAGCAGGGCATATAGAGGTCAGCGGTAGAATGTATCTTACCAGTACAGCAGGACATATAGAGGTCGGCGGTAGAATGTATCTTACCAGTACGGCAGGACATATAGAGGTGGGCGGTAGAATGTATCTTACCAGTATGACATAAAGCAGGGCATATAGAGGTCAGCGGTAGAATGTATCTTACCAGTACAGCAGGACATATAGAGGTCGGCGGTAGAATGTATCTTACCAGTACAGCAGGACATATAGAGGTGGGCGGTAGAATGTATCTTACCAGTATGACATAAAGCAGGGCATATAGAGGTCAGCGATAGAATGTATCTTACCAGTACAGCAGGACATATAGAGGTCGGCGGTAGAATGTGTCTTACTAGTACAGCAGGGTATATAGAGGTGGGCGGTAGAATCTAACTTACCAGTACAGCAGGACATATAGAGATGGGCGGTAGAATGTGTCTTACTAGTACAGCAGGGTATATAGAGGTGGGCGGTAGAATCTAACTTACCAGTACAGCAGGACATATAGAGATGGGCGGTAGAATGTCTCTTACTAGTACAGCACGGTGTATAGAGGTGGGCGGTAGAATCTAACTTACCAGTACAGCAGGACATATAGAGATGGGCGGTAGAATGTGTCTTACTAGTACAGCAGGGTATATAGAGGTGGGCGGTAGAATCTAACTTACCAGTACAGCAGGACATATAGAGATGGGCGGTAGAATGTGTCTTACTAGTACAGCAGGGTATATAGAGGAGGGCGGTAGAATCTAACTTACCAGTACAGCAGGACATATAGAGTAGGGCGGTAGAATTTAACTTACCAGTACAGCAGACATATAGAGGTCGGCGGTAGAATGTATCTTACCAGTACAGCAGGACATATAGAGATGGGCGGTAGAATGTATCTTACCAGTACAGCAGGACATATAGAGGTGGGCGGTAGAACGTATCTTACCAGTACAGCAGGACATATAGAGGTGGGCGGTAGAATGTGGTCCCTCATAATTCCAAGGTCACATTCAGGCTTTACTTGTGATGCACATTTGTTGTGTAGCTAAAAATCATACAAAACATGATTAAGAATTTAGAATTTAATTTGATTGACAGGAGATAACATGCTCAGATTTCACACCTTAAAGGGGGTGGTCAATTTGTTACAAGGCGATTACTTTTAACTACGAAATAACTTTATATATATATTTATTGATTTGATGTTTTTAGGAATTTTCCTGAGTTGCAGAAAATAACCTTTTTTTTGTAGATAAAAGAATACTGGAGAATTTAACAGAACAGAGAAAGAAAAGGTCAAGAAATACTGTATGTGTACAAGTTTTACCAGTATTCTAAGTTCTTTTCTCACACTAGTCATTAAGATAATTCAAGTGCAGCCCAAAAACACCTTCCATTCTATAACTATACTGTGCATAAGGAAAGGTTATCACAGCGAATTTGGAAATTATTCTTGCCATATTCAAGCTTGCACTAATAACTAGTCTACCCCTCCTCAGAGCACCTATATACAAGTACGGCGATATAAATACAGAGCAACTGAGTAATACTCACCGTTGTGTGACACCAGCGACAGTGAAGACCCGTCACTCCGTTTTTTACAGACTTACGACACTTGTCACATTTTCCGGAACAGTTGCCCTCAACCCAATGGTGGGTCATAGCCTGAAATAAACAAGCGACAATATAATATCACCACGTCAGCATTATATTGAAATAAATGTAATATTTAAGTCTGAAAATCAACAATATAAAGATGAAATGAAGTTCACCTTACTGTAGATATCTAACACTGATCCTGTCAGCATTCCTTATTCCTAATGCAGAACACAATATCATGTTGTGGATCAAAGAAAGAAATTAAACCAGATCAACAGACGAAAGATCATTGACAGCACACATAATATCAAGGGACCCAGAAACTATACATAAGGCAGAGGTCCAGAGTTATACAAACCTGCCATCAAAACGAGAAACCAGAAATACAATGAAAGGTAGGCCATAGCAACCAGGTAAAGAATCAAAGAGATTAGTCATCTGATGAAGGACAAAAAAGGAACCTGTCATAATAAGGTGAAGAAAGACGGGTAAAACTTATAACCATTCCGTAAATGGTCAAATACACAAAACAGCCATCAGGTGAAGGGTCAAATGTAGAAACCAGTCATCGAATGAAATTTAAGAGCTCCTCTTAAAAATTGAAAGTTTGAAAATGGTCACTTGTCAGCAATTTATCTTGTTTATCAGTTCCAACATCAAACAAGCACAACTTAGGCCAAGAACAACCTACATATATGGTAGATGTTTTTCCCCAAGAACAGCCCGCAAATGGGACCAAGCACAACTAGGGACTAAAGAGTACCTACATATAAGATATCCGAATGATTCATCCAGTACTTCTCAAGAAATAGTGGTTAAAAACTATTACTTTCAAAGATTGCCAATGGTCGGCCAATTTTTTTTCCGGATCAGCTAAAAAACTGGACAATGTACGACTAGGGACCAAGGGGAATCTGCATATGAAATATGAGAAGGATCCAATCTAGCACTTCTCAAGCAATAGTGATCACAAGAATTGTTCAAGGATGGACAGATGATGGACTTTGTAGGGCTGCAGGGTGATTTGAATGTACCATATGATGATGGAGGGCTAAAAATGGGAAATTAAATATTGATTCCAGAAAAAAGAATTAGAAATGTGCTTGTAGAAAATAGGAATCAAAATGTTGATACTATAAAATAATAATTAAAGTGTTGTTGAAAATATGACAAAATACTAGAAATTTGAATATAGAATCTAGAATGAAACAATAAGATATCAGATCATCTAAAACAAAGAGATTGGAATGTACTGAAATATAGGCAGAAATGAAAAAGTAGACGATTAAATATCTATAACATAGAAATAAAAAAAATGTGGTACATTCTTGTATATTGTATCTGGGTACTAAAATATGACTATTCTAGTACAGGTCTATTAATCACGATACAAGTTTGGTACAAGAACATACATGATAAAGTAAAAATCCAATTTAAAGTTCAGGAGGTTATCATACGTTGACCAATTTTCTGAAATATTTTTTGTTACAAGTATAAACCGTAAAAGTTTGTTACAAGTATATATAAACCGTAAAAGTTTGTTACAAGTATAAGCATAAAAGTTTGTTTCAAGTATAAACCATAAAAGTTTGTAACAAGTATAAACCGTAAAAGTTTGTTACAAGTTTAAACCGTAAAAGTTTGTGAGAAGTTTCAGCTGAAGATCGAGGGAAAAAAGACTGAAGAGATTCATGCAAAAGTATTTAAGATTTGCTTATAAAGTAAAAAGAGAAGAAATTGAAAAAAAAAGATCTATGAATTACAAAACTATCGTAAAAATTCTTTGAATTTCACTTACAACAGCCCTACCCCGATACATTTAACTTTATTTGACATCAGAAACTTGTTAAAAAACTCAAATCTTATGAAACGTTTAAACATATAGATAGATAAAAGAAAAAAATGTCATGCATTGCTAAATTGAATGACACAAATTTTAAATGATGAATAATTGAATATACAAACACATCTAGTTTATAATAACCAGCAAAATGAACAGTATAAAAATCACAAACATTCAACAGAGGTGCAGGAACAGTATCTAGTATACCCTGGCAGTACAGTGCTGGGTCACTCCGACCTTAAATAGTACACAGAGACATAGAAACTTCAAAACGCTGGAAAACAATGACAGGAAAACAAAGAAAAATGAAATGCAAAGCAAATAGCACAAAAGAAAAGAAGGTAGAAATGATAACTATATTGAAATCTTAACGAGGACTTTTAAAGAAAACATCAAGGAAATGTCTGTCCCTTTGAAGCATTTAATAAAAAAGGATTGGAAGAATTAGAAAAAAAGATCTAAAAACAGCTCTTAAATTAAAGTCTAAATTCTATAAAGTGATATTATATATGACAAAGCAAACTTTCACAACCATTTCTTTTTATATTGTTTAAGAGTTATTTCCCTTACAACAGACATAATGTAAGTTTGTGATTTCTGATGTTCATTTGAGAACATTTTTCTCCATCCTGTTCTATGACATAAACATAATTACAAATAATATAACAATATTATAAAATGATATCAACCACATCCATGTACCATTACATAAAGTAAATATCACCTGTCATTGTATGGTTTTTATAACACACAGCCTTGTGGTCGACCACATCCCTTGACAGATCTTGCCAATGACGACACCTTATTACCAAATCTTTTCTACTGACTACACCCCTTGACAAAAACCAATTCAGAGACCTCATCACATAACCACATCCTTGCAAGTGACCACACCCCTTAACAATGACCAAGTCACTGATCACACCCCTTGACAACAAAAAAGTCAATGACCACACCCTTGATGATGACCTAGTCACAGAACACACCCCTTGACAGTGACAAAGTCAATGACCACACCCCTTGACTATGACCTACATATGTAGTGGCTGACCACACCCTTTGAACTTCCAAGTCCATGACAACATCCCATGATGACAACTTACTCAGTGCCCACACCCCTCGACAGCAACAATGTCAATGACCACACCCCTTGATGATGACCTAGTCAGTGACCACACCCCTTGACAACGATCTAGTAATTGACCACACCCCTTGACTACTAAGTCAATGATAACACCCTTTGATGAAAACCTAGTCAGCAACCACACCCCTTGGCAACGGCCTAGTATGTGACCACACCCCTTGACAACAACCTATTCATTGACAGCAGTCACCATTATCATGACATTGCCAGTAACCATACCCAAATGGTAGACATTTGATACTGTACACCAAATAACCTTGACATTGACAGAATTTTGAAAACCTAAAATGTATTTCTGAGGATTTTCTTCTGATTAATAAGTATCTTAGAAGTACTTTTGCCCACTAACATTACCTAGAATAACTCCTGCTAGATTACAGTAAAAGAAACATGAAATAAAAGTATGAAATGAAATAATTTAAAACTGTTTGGCTCAAGTTTTACTGTTAGGTTTTTTTCTTTGGCAATAATCAAAACGACCAACACCAAATCAGTGCATGTTTTTGTGCATAGTGTTCAGATAATCTCAAAGCATTAATACTCAACGGGTTCTAGGCTATATTCAAGATAACTGACATTACCTGACCCTTCTGTCTTATCAATAACACCTCTGGGTTTGAAGCTATAGCACCAGTGACAGGAATATCTACGCTTGGTTAGAGGCTACAGCTTAATGTGTAACTTGAGGTACGTACCTCTACCCTGCCTAGTCCTATCTAGTTAATTATTGATTTTGCGTCATTCGAAGCCCACGTTACACTTCTCTGACGCTTGCATACTGTGGGCTATAATAGATGTAAATCCTTCTTTCCCGGAATAGAAGTTTATTCAGAGATTTCGACTAATCAGAATGGTCATTTTTTGTGGCACTCTGTTAGATCATGTTACCTTGACCACGACCAGTATATTTCTGTAGGCATGACGCCGATGTCAATCTCTGTATAGTAGGACCTTATATATTCTAACACAATTATAACACAATCGACAGGTTTTGTTGACAGGTGCATGGTGCTACAAATTAAACGGGATATACTGACTGCATGTAATCGTGGATGAAAGTATCGATATGATTGGCTACTATTTTAGTACGAAAAACGAGGGTTTCCATCTATTCTAGCTCACGGTATGCAAGCATCAGTGAAGTGTGCCGTGGGTTTCCGCCGATATTGATTTTGAGGCTGAGCTAAGTCTACTGATGAGGTGAGGTACAGCTATGACTGATGCCCTCAAGAACTCATAAATTACTCCATAAACCAAACCTTGGATTAGAAGTTACACTCATCTACGCTGCCTGTTAGATATCTTTTATGCAACAGTTAGTCTAGTCCCATAAGTTACTCGCACTTAATTTGGGTTAAAGCTTTTACTTTATATAAATCAGACAGCTATATATGTACATCTAGGATTCCACTAAGATTTAGACTACAGTGTTAAGACTAGTGATGTTATAATTATGGTACATTTGAACTGCCTCTCCAATCCATTAACTCTGTATTTGGGTTCAAGTCTAGAGTTAGACTAGTGACATTAATTATTAATTACAGTACATTTGTACTACCCCTCCAGCCTACTAACTCTATATCTGGGTTCGAGGCTATAGTTTGGACTACTTTTGATTTTTGCTCTACTTATTAAGCTTTGGGTTTGAGACTACCAAGTTAAGACTATAGTAATGTTCAGTTCAGTACATTTTCACTACCCCTCCAGTCCACTAACTCTGTATCTGGGTTCGAGGCTATAGTTTGGACTACTTTTGATTTTTGCTCTACTTATTAAGCTTTGGGTTTGAGACTACCAAGTTAAGACTATAGAAATGTTAAGTTCGGTACATTTTTACTACCCCTCCAGCCCACTAACTCTGTATCTGGGTTCGAGGCTATACTGTTAGCGCTAGTAACATTTGTACATGTATGCTGTTTGAACGTGTATACTGTGAGCCACAACAACATGCTGTCAAAAGAGGTAGATAAAATTGCATGAACACAAAAATCTACGAGGTTTAAATCGTCATACCTCTGGTTCCCCCTGCATTTCATGAAAGTAAAATATCACACAGCCAACGTCAGTAACGTTAAAACACAATACAGCATGTCCTTTAGATGTTTTTACCATCACCAGTTCTGTTTTCATTTTTTTAAATGATCAATATTTTCCCGCTTGTTCTAAGGGTTGTGTCTGCCAATATATCATTTTCTATACAAAGTTAGAAAAAAAAACATCCTAAGGTTAGGAATATTTCTTGCTATTAAAAGAAATTGTTATGACTTTGAAGGAAGAAGAAAAAAAAGTTGATGAATATATTAAATTATTAAAATTGAAAATGATCCCATAGTATTCTTCAAATATTAAGTTTGGGGTGAGAAATTTGGAGTTTTGTTTGCTGTACTGTACGTGTTACAGTAGGCATAATTTTCATTCGGAAAATTAATTAGAATATCATATTTTGACAAAGAACAGAAACTATTCAAGTCTGAAATACTAACATAGAAACAAGTTCTTGTTTTAGAAAAGATTTTTGTGTTATAGAATTAATTAAGCACAAAAATATTATTGCCACAAGTTTTAGGGACATCTTTGTGAGGGATAAACCAAAATGGAAAAGTGTTTTAAATTCAAAAGTGTTTTCTTTTCTAAACATGGCCAGTGAATCTAATGCTACCGTCAGTACAAGCTGAAGTCTAGTGGCGGGTATGTGTATATAGTAAAGCAGCTTCATGCTGGAGATAAAGAATTGCATGGTAAGCAGATTGAACAGTAAGTTGTTATGAAACTTAACCTCTTATCTCTTATGTCATTTTAGTAATCTCAATAATCCATATATACATGGTATACTAACTTATATAGACCCCTGAAGACGCATCTGAACTCTTTTCGATTCAAAGGTAGGTATACATGTAGTTCATTATCAATGGCATTTAGGATTGAATGATTTAAACAACAGTTAATCTTTTTTGTTAAATGAATGTTTCTTGCACAGTATAAAATAACAACAAATACATACATTTAATAGATTGTCATATTTTTGAATAAGATCCTTATTATAAAATAATCATTTGAAATAATTTTTTTTTTTTTCAACTTTATCAAATATATGCTTCTTAGGTTTGTGACAAAGTGTAGAGATAGAAAGACAGAGTAGTCTGTTTGAAAGTGTTCAGATTGATAGATAGAAGAACACAGATTTGGGTTGGCATTAGGTCACACAGATTAGGCGATGGCTGGCATGATTCGGTGAACATCTTACCTGTGAGGTTTTCTTCGACTTTACATATGTCGTTATACAGGAGGCTGGTGCACGATGAACACATCTCTCATGTACAGTGTATTTACAAACTGAAACAATAACAGTTCCAAATAGATATGGCAAAGTAAAGCAAGCAATCCATAATCCCTTATCACAAGAAGAATCTGAGTATCAACAGAACGGCACCAATTTCAGCGATTCTTTTGCTCCAATGTATACTTTAGTAGCTCACCTCTCTGTACCCGTCAAGGCATCATGAAGGCTATGTCATATTCTAGAGGTGTCGAGGGCAAAACTGAATGAAACCCCCTGGAAGATTGGTCATTATAGATGATTGTATGTAGTAGTCCCAGACAAAGTGACACATGTTGAAAACTGGGCTGTATTTCCTCTGTTCAAAGTGGGGTAAGGGACCCTATTTCAGTATTCCCCAATGCACCATCACACAAGATGCTTGTACTTAGTTTAGTAATACATGTAGGAGGTGACAGAGTAAATGGAATATCCCCAGGAAAATTGACACAAGACAAACCTCAGATCATCTCTGTAAGTACAGGGTGAGGGGGTGAGGGGGTTAGGGGGCATCAGGGGGTGGGGGTGAGGGGGTGGTTGATAAGAAGCTGATTCTTTTGCAACTAAAACAAATCTGAAAGTCATGGGTCTACCCTGTGAGTGTGAGTGAATTGATCAGTGACTGTCGAGTCGACATTGAGTCAACCTTGTAACCTTGAAATATGTTGATAGAGTCATGAAAATGAATCAAGATGCAATGTGACTATGGATGGGACAACCAACAAACACCTGTTTCCCCAGTAACAAGAGGCCCAATGGGCCTGCATCGCACACCTGGTTTCAATCTCTGGCTTATATTATAGTTTAACCCTAAAGTCCCCTAAAATTTTTACTGTAAGACATTTAGAAGAATATGTTAAGATTTAAACATATTTTACCCCTGTGACCTTATAAGACAACATCATTTTCTTTTTCAAATTTTGTTTGGCTTCATTCCAGGATGCTACCAGCCAAATATCATGTCTCTAGGCATTTGGGTTTATCAGAAGAAGTCGCTCAAAGCTTTTAACCGATTTGACCACTGTGACCTTTAATATGGGTCAAGCTCATTTTCCTTCCCAAAGTTTGTCAAGCTTCATACAAAGAACCTTTCAGCCAAATATCATGCTTCTAGGACTTTTAGTACTTCAGAAGAAGTTGTTTAAAGGTTTTAACAGATTTGACCCTTGTGACCTTGAAAATATGTCAAGGTAATTTTTTTTGCAAACTTTGTCGGGCTTCATCCAAGGAACAATTCAGCCAATTATCATGCTTCTAGGACTTTTGGTACTTCAGAAGAAGTCGTTTAAAGGTTTTAACAGATTTGACCCCTGTGACCTTGAATATAAGTCAAGGTCATTTCTTTTCACAAACTTTGTCGGGGTTCATCCAAGGAACCTTTCAGCCAAATATCATGCTTCTAGGGCTTTTGGTACTTCAGAAGAAGTTGTTTGAATGTTTTAACAGATTTGACCCCTGTGACCTTGAATATAAATCAAGGTCATTTCTTTTTGCAAACTTTGTCGGGCTTCATCCAAGGAACCTTTCAGCAAAATATCATGCTTCTAGGACTTTTTACTTCAGAAGAAGTCGTTGGAATGTTTTAACAGATTTGACCCCTGTGACCTTGAATATAAGTCAAGGTCATTTCTTTTCGCAAACTTTGTCGGGCTTCATCCAAGGAACATTTCAGCCAATTATCATGCTTCTAGGACTTTTGGTACTTCAGAAGAAGTCGTTTAAAGGTTTTAACAGATTTGACCCCTGTGACCTTGAACATAGGTCAAGGTCATTTCTTTTCGCAAACTTTGTCCGGCGTCATCCAAGGAAACTTTCAGCAAAATATCATGCTTCTAGGGCTTTTGGTACTTCAGAAGAAGTCGTTTGAATGTTTTAACAGATTTGACCCCTGTGACCTTGAAAATATGTCAAGGTCATTTCTTTCCGCAAACTTTGTCAGGCTTCATCCAAGGAACATTTCAGCCAATTATCATGCTTCTAGGACTTTTGGTACTTCAGAAGAAGTCGTTTAAAGGTTTTAACAGATTTGACCCCTGTGACCTTGAATATAAGTCAAGGTCATTTCTTTTCACAAACTTTGTCGGGGTTCATCCAAGGAACATTTCAGCCAAATATCATGCTTTTAGGACTTTTGGTACTTCAGAAGAAGTCGTTTAAAGGTTTTAACAGATTTGACCCCTGTGACCTTGAACATAGGTCAAGGTCATTTCTTTTCGCAAACTTTGTCGGGCTTTATCCAAGGAACATTTCAGCCAAATATCATACTTCTAGGGATTTTTGTTTATTAGAAGAAGTTGTTTAAAGGTTAAAATAGATTTAACCTCACCTTGAATATGGGTCAAGGTCGTTTCTTTTTGCAAACTTTATTCAGCTTCCTCAAAGGAAGCTACCAGTCAAATATGATCGAGATCTCTATGCCTGACGGTATTTTAGAAGAAGTTGTTTGAAGGTTTCGACATTTTTGACCCCTGTGACCTTGAAATTAGGTCAAAGTGATTTTTTTTCGCAAACTTTGTTCAGCTCCTTCCAAGAAAGCTACCAGCCAAATTTCATGTCACTAGGCCTTTCAGTATTTGAGAAGAAGTCGTTTAAAGGAAAAAGTTGACGGACGCAGGACGGACGGATGACGGACGCTGCACCATCACATAAGCTCACTTGGCCCACTG
Source organism: Mimachlamys varia (assembly GCA_947623455.1). Lineage (NCBI taxonomy): Eukaryota > Metazoa > Mollusca > Bivalvia > Pectinida > Pectinidae > Mimachlamys > Mimachlamys varia. The sequence goes on along the minus strand of OX392529.1, from coordinate 35,286,632 downwards.
CCCAGCCCCACCAGTAGGTTGTGATATAGATTACTGTAGGCTGGGGGAGTCACTTACATGTACGACATAATCCACCCTTGCCCAGCACCACCAGTAGGTTGAGATAGAGATAACAGTAGGCTGGGGGAGTCACTTACATGTACTACATAATCCACCCTTGCCCAGCCCCACCAGTAGGTTGATATATAGATTACTGTAGGCTTGGGGAGTCACTTACATGTACAACATAATCCACCCTTGCCCAGCCCCACCAGTAGGTTGGGATATAATTACTGTAGGCCAGGGGAGTCACTTACATGTATGACATAATCCACCCTTGCCCAGCCCCACCAGTAGGTTGAGATATAGATTACTGTAGGCTGGGGGAGTCACTTACATGTACAACATAATCCACCCTTGCCCAGCCCCACCAGGAGGTTGAGATATAGATTACTGTAGGCTGGGGGAGTCACTTACATGTACAACATAATCCCTGCTTGCCCAGCCCCACCAGTAGGTTGAGACAGAGATTACAGTAGGCAGGCTTATTGAAATGCTTCAGTCTCCAGGTGTGGTTGCCATCATCTTTTACATTCTGTGCACAAAAACGAAAACCTGTGGTCAAGCGATGGTTGTATAGTTGTGTCCAGCTACTGTCCACTTCAGCCACATTTGAATATTGATGACCACTGTACAGTACTTGACATTGACCGAACTACTTAATTTGTTATAAGATTTTAGCGCTGACCAAAAGATACATCTACCTAGTACTTGGATACTTTGAATTGCATGTACATATTCTACTAATATAATCAATGATTTCATATGAAATTTCAATCTTCACAACAAAATGGTCTTGTGAAATGAAATTTATTTTGCATAATGGCAAAACATTGAGATATCAGGGTTGGATCCTGATATTGCAAAGTTACTTTTGAACTTACCACAGTTTGTTTCATTAATTTTGAAGAATCGAATCTATCAATTTGTCAAGTCAGTGTCAATTATCTACATTGTATTATAATACTGGATATCTTATCACGTGTATGTATAGCATTTTCCCCTGTGGGAACCATTTTCTTCAACAATAAGCAACTCTTTCTGATTTCTGTGGAGGTAGCTGGCACATACTATACAAAGTGTCATAATAAAACAAACAAAACGTGAATTAACGCAATCATATAAAGCAAGAAAACATTTTGAATTCATCTGTTTGAAAGTTATGTTTAAAAAACATCTATCAAGAATGACCATCTTGGTGACTAAAAGAATATAATTACTAAACTGCTTTTGCATTATTTTTGTCTAATCCAAAGACAGATAATTAGAAGACGTTATTAACTCAATATATTCATGACAAATTATGCCGAATTTATTATTTTTTGTTTTTGAATTTTTAATAATTTGCATTGAATTGTTACATTGTATATGTGGTCATTATTGGAGATTGGACAACGATGAAAGCATTAACATTCTAACTTCTGCCACAAAAAAAAAAGAAAATGAACAGTAATTAAGGATCAAGAGGAAGGGAAGCAACTCTGTCCATATTAAGTTTTTAAAGTTTTTAATTATAAAAAGTGGTTGTGTCGAGATAAAATTATGAACTATGAATAATGAACTATTCCAATCTCTGAATTGGAAGAGTTCAAATGGGTTTTCAGGTTTGGATGAGTTAAATACAAATTACTACATGTATCCTAAACATGTTCTTTCAGAGAACATTTTTTAAACTAAACTCCAAATTAAATATTGATAATGAGGTGAATTGTATAATTTTTTCAACATGCTTGAAGAAATACCAGGACATCTCATTTATTTGAACTCTGAAGGCATTCTATACATGCAACTCTTTTTATCAACTCCTTGTTGCTCATATGACAAGATTGTCAAGTCTATTTCCTAAACACCCCACTGGCCTCCATTCTTTTCAAGTTCTTGGTTAAGAGGTCTACAGGCATGCAGATTTAGACCATTCACAGTATCTAGCAAACAAGTTGTATTATTGAACCATACTATTTTTGGCTGTTGTTCGATATTGAGTTGGGGCGTAGTGGGACTAGCCAGTGTTAATTCATAGAGTCGAGACCTAGAAGGACATTAAGAGGAACTGACAAGTGTTGGGGGGCTTACTTACCGAGTCGAGACCTAGAAGGACATTTAGTGGGACTAACCAGTGTTAGGGGGCTACTCACCGAGTCGAGACCTAGAAGGACATTTAGTGGGACTAACCAGTGTTAGGGGGCTACTCACCGAGTCGAGACCTAGAAGGACATTTAGTGGGACTGAACAGTGTCAGGGGACTACTCACTGAGATGAGACCTAGAACGACCATTAGGGGGACTGAACAGTGTTAGGGGGCTACTCACTGAGATGAGACCTAGAACGACCATTAGGGGGACTGAACAGTGTTAGGGGACTACTCACCGAGTCGAGACCTAGAAGGACCAGGAGGGGTATCGTGGTCATCCCACCCCTCTTCCACTCCTCTAATGTGACTGTACCGTCAGAGTCATAGTCTATCTCAACCATCATGTCCTGAAGAATCTGGAAACAAAATGAATAACGGGTCTAGCCTAGCTAATACAAAATATTACCACAACCAGACAGCTTACATTTCGCTTTACTCCCAAAACAACATGTTAGTTTGATATAAGTCCTGACAGAAAACATCAATTTTAGTAAAAATTGATCATGTCATGAAAGGCAGTTACAAATCTTAACATTATAATTGCTGAGGTCTGTACCACTAACCAATTAAAAAGACAAATTTCCCCATATGATCATGTCAGTGACTTAGTAACAAATACATTCTTCGGCCTGAAAACAATCATTCTCAACTGTATTATTAATTATTCTGTATTCAAATTTCATAAAGATCAAACAAAACATTGGAGAGATTGAGATTTTAGCCGAGTTAAAGGAGGGATGTGTCCATCTCCTGGTGGTAGCAATACTTACAGGTTTGAGCTCAGACACATCCCAGCCCAGGTATTCAGCCACAGACATCATCTGGTTAACAATGGCGTCCAGCTCCTACAACACCATTAAATATTATGTTTAATGCTCATACAAAACATCACCATTATGTTTAATGCTCCTACAAACAACACCATTATGTTTAATGCTCCTACAAGACAACACCATTATGTTTAATGCTCCTACAAGACAACACCATTATGTTTAATGCTCCTACAAGACAACACCATTATGTCTTATGCTCCTACAAGACAACACCATTATGTCTTATGCTCCTACAAACAACACCTTTATGTTTTATGCTCCTACAAACAACACCTTTATGTTTTATGCTCCTACAAACAACACCTTTATGTTTTATGCTCCTACAAACAACACCATTATGTTTTATGCTCCTACAAACAACACCATTATCTTTAATGCTCCTACAAAACAACACCATTATCTTTAATGCTCCTACAAAACAACACCATTATGTATCTCCATTCACGATAGAGACACAGCATGGATCACAAATGTAACATTAAAAGAGAAGAGTGCTTCCACGAGGGCTCAAATCTGCAATACTAGACTTCCTAGTCAAACGCTCTGAAGGTTGCCTCTGAATTAAGGTGACATTTTAGGATCTCCATGATATACATTGCTTAAGTAAGGGAAATAACACTTTCAACTGACATACGACCCATTATATGGTATTTTGTGAACCACTGATTTACTTTTTCAATAATTAAAGAGGATAATGACAAGTATAAGGGAGGTAAATCACATTAAATCACTGGTATGATAAAAGGGGAGATAATCATGTTGATGAAGTGAGATCAAAGGGGTGACAATCCTGTTGATGTAGAATGATAAAAGGGGAGACAATCCTGTTGATGTAGTATAATGAATGGGGAGACAATCCTGTTGATGTAGTATGAAAAAAGGGGAGATAATCTTGTTGATGTAGTATGATAAAAGGGGAGACAATCCTGTTGATGTAGTATGAAAAAAGGGGAGACAATCCTGTTGATGTAGTATGGTAAAAGGGGAGACAATCCTGTTGATGAAGTATGATAAAAGGGGAGACAATCCTGTTGATGTAGTATAATGAAAGGGGAGACATTCCTGTTGATGTAGTATGATGAAAGGGGAGACAATCCTGTTGATGTAGTATGGTAAAAGGGGAGACAACCTGTTAATAAAGTATGATAAAAGGGGAGACAATCCTGTACAATACTTACACTTGAGTCCAGCAGCCCATTACCATCAGCATCATACAGACGGAACATGACTGTAATACAAAATATTACAGTTTACCAAAAAAGTTAGTTTTAGACCTCTTATACATCATACAAACGGAACATGACTGTAATACAAAATATTATAGTTAACCAACAAAGTTAGTTTTACACCTTCTCATAATCCAATTTAATAAGTATCTGTGCCATTGTTGGCACAGAATTTATACCAGTATATATGTTTAACTCCCTCTTTTTGTGAGAGTAGCCTCCCATTGTACTTCAGGCTGTTGAACATAGCTTCTGTATACCACGTGTTAGGCCTTCAGCAAAATCAACAACATTTTGATATACCAAGTACACTAAATGATGAATGATCCTCATTTATTGCTCTTTTTAAATATGTTTTCAGGGGGCCATGGCGGTCAAGTTGTGTAGGTGTCTGAGATTCCTCTTCCACTGACACAGATGCTACATTCATGTTATTTACTTTTTCTGATAAGCTGCACATCAGAAATTCCTGAATTGTTGGTGACATTGTGAAGTTTGACTCCTTTATCATCCTTTATCCTAATCAACAATGGAATCACCGGAGAAATCTAAGAATTAAAACATAAATATCAATCTGTCGTCTGGCCCTCCAACCCTCTAGTTAAGACAGGTAACACACGAGGTCCTTCAAGTAGATGTGGCCAGATACTTACACTCAAGTTTGTCCTCCGGTCGTCCCGCCTCTAGTAAAGACAGGTAACACACGAGGTCCTTCAGGTAGATGTGGCCAGACTTGATGTCAGCACTAGTTGATCGGTTACGTACAGACTTGAGTTCTACAGCAGTACTGGCCCGCAGTAAGCTGGAGTTCGACTGTCGCACCCACGGGTCAATCGAGTCCATCGAGTGACCTGTCAAATCGACAAAAACGTGATCTCGTAAACAACAGCAAGTGACATCATTTGGGGAACATGGTGCTGAAGATTACACTATTCATTCCTCCATCTGTTTGTGTGGCAGTAATATCTCTATAAACTTTGCATGTTCTCTTAAAGGCCCAATATCTGTAACTTAAGGAAATTTTTCGTGATTCTGAAAAATTCTGAAAAAAATCCAGTTGATAACCGTGAAAGAATAAACCAAAAACGAAGTAAACCTGATCGGTAACTAACATTAAAGTCTTGACAGAAAAATCCAAAGAATTGAAAATAATTCAGGTGGGGCCCACTACAACAAGTGAGGACCATGTGGAAGATTAGCCTTTGGCTAAACATGTATTTTATCCTCAGAAAATAAAGTTTATTATTATTATTATTATAACAACAAGCCTAAGTTAGAAGGCAGTTCAAAATGGACGCGTGTTTACAAATACAGAGTTTCAACTGCTGCTGTACCGGTAACCGCGTAAGAATTCACCTTGAATATTGTTGATATCAGTTAATCTTAACTAAATCTATAAATATAAAAAGTTTGTCGGCTTGATTTTCTCTTCAAGTTTTGTTGAAAGTTACGTATATTGGGCCTGTAAAATGTAACAAATAGATAAATCAGTCGGGTTACTGGAAAACCATACAAGTATATTTCACTATAACGGCATCATTATTATACGGGTATTCTGTACAATCATGTATCCTACCATATTCGTAAGATATAAGCAGTATCCATATTGGATTACATTATCAACAGGCTTATGTCCAGAAATACTGAGCTGAAACATTTAGCGTACCATTGTGTTGTGTCTGAACACTGTGGTTGGATTTCTTTGAGGATGAGCGAGAATGATTGATACCCTCGGGGGCAGGGTCAGAATCCCCGAGGGGCTTCTCTGTTCCGGCATTGGTCGTCACGGCAACAGAAGGATGGGTGGATGTGGACGCAGACCCTACAAGGTTAAATGGATCAGGATTTTATTACAAAATGTGAAATTTCTGAATGCATTTCATTTCATTTAAAATACTAATTTCATCAAATGAACACGTTATGCCTGATGAAAATGTTTATTCTGGTCAATTACTGCACTTCTCCTTCAGCGACCATCTCATGAGCAAGGAAACAATTATGTTATGAAAAGATTTACAAGATGTAACTGAAGAAAAAATCAGTTTACAAAACAGTGACCAGTAAAAAAGTACAAAGGCCTTCATTTGTCATTTTTAATCAGAAACAGGTGATGAAAGCCCTGCACCATGTACACAAAAGAAAGGAATATCGCCCTGCCTAAATGTAAAACATATTAAGATACTGTAGGCCCATTATGATGTACATAAGCAAATACAGGCCCTTCATCAAGTACACAATAAACAGACACAGGCCCTGCATCATGTACACAAAGAACAGACATCACGGTCCTGTCTAAATGTACAAAAGGAGATAGAGGCCCTGCATCATGTACACAAAGAACAGACATCACGGTCCTGTCTAAATGTACAAAAGGAGATAGAGGCCCTGCATCGTGTACACAGAGAACAGACATGTCCTGTCTAAATGTACAAAAGGAGATAGAGGCCCTGCATCATGTACACAAAAAACATGCACAGACCCTGCATTTTCTAGATCTACACAAGAAAAAAACACAGGTCACGTATCATGTACACAAGAAACAGGTACAGCTTAGGCCCTGAATCATGTACACAAGAAATAGGCACATGTCCTGCATCAAAGAACACAAGAAACTGGCACAGGCCCCGCCTCATGTACAGAAACAGATACCGGTCTGCATTGATGTACAAAAGAAACAGACACAGCTTGGGCCCTGCATCATGTACACAATGAACAGACATACATAATTTTTATGTAGATACAGGCCCTTAATTATGTACAAAATTAGCCAAGGGCCCTGCACCATGTACACAAACACACACAGGCCAGTTTTCCTTTGTAAAAGCAGACACAGTCCCTGTAATGTTTACCCAACATTTCATCTCTACAATGGAAGACACCAGCACTGATTTTACAGTACCACTTATCATGAACAAATATTTAATTATAAGATTGTAAAGAAAAATATATGTGCACATTTGAAATCAAACTGTCGAGTCAAAATGGATGGGAGGGGAAAAGCTTCATCTGTAAATGTAATACGAATTAAAAGATAGTGCCGTAGCTGGGGCTCAAACCTGCGACCCCTGGCTCTCCAGCCAGATGCTCTACTGCTGAGCTAAAGGGAAATTCCCTACAGCTTACGCATGCAAGACAACCGAATCAATGCACATCTTTCACACTATTCCCCTCTTTTTAACCCAGGTTCTTTGACTCCCTGCTAAGGATTCTCCTTGAAACGGGGAGGGTCAACGACACCAGTTTGCAATAGGACGAGGAATAATGATAGTGATGTCTCATCTTTTACATAAATACATTATTTTGCCAGCAGAGCAGGTAAACTATACTTACCATGTTAAAGTTAGTACTCTCCCTCTCTCTCCTTACAAACACACTTTGCCAAATATACTGTACATACACTGATACATTGAAATACATTGTATATTTTGACAGATAAACTAGAAATCTTGACAATGATACTAGAATATTCTCTCAACATATATTTTGCGATAACAAATCTGTTATAAGTACTGTATATAACATTTACATAAAACCTTGATACACTGCCGTCTTGTGTTCAGTAAAATCTTGCCATCATGATAAAGAGGATCTATCAAGGAAAAATGAACAAGGAAAAGAAACAGAAAAATCACAAATGGAATATATTTTTGTGGTTTTAAGCAACAAGGGAAAATGCAATAGCATTATACCAAGGTCTTCATGTTAATATCAACACAGTTAACGGTCCATCAAATGTAATTCCGCTAGGTCAATATCATAATCAAAGTACTGAAAGTCCTGGAATGCTAAGACCTTTGACAAAAATATGTTGTGTACTTATCTCATTCTCAAATTTCAGTTCAAATGAAAAATGATATTAATACAATTGATATATCAAAGGTGGACACCGCTGAAGAAAATGTCAATTTTCCAATAAAAGTCAACAAGGTACAAATTTAAAGTTTGTCTACATCTCTAATTAAATTATTATTTTAGATAAAATTACGAAGAATGCCTTATAACATAAATAACTAGACCTTATACCCCCCTCTTTACAATAAGAACTTTTATAAGGCAACGTTGATGATGAAAACTTTTTTTTCTGCAAATATATCTACACATTGCCACTAACATCCCTTTGTTTCATTGAAATTGGCTCACAGGTTTAGGAGCATTTGTATAATGAAGTAAATCTTAAGCTGACTAAACCTGTCTGGCCTGACCAAACACCATGCAAATTAGGCAGCTACAACCAGACTCCAAGGATGAAAAGTGTGTGTCAACGAGTGCCAGTAAAATGAAATTAAATGTTCCTTTTCAGGATTTTTGTGATCTAATGAACATAATCATTAAACATTACAAGACCAGAGTACGATCCTAGCCCGTAAAGATTTACATACCTCGGGCCAACATTACACCAGTAAAAAACATTCAGAGAAATCATTATGTAACGCATACAATTACTATAATTCACACACTTACACTCTAACCTTAAATATTAAAAATGTTATTCAAAACTTTTAAGTAAATTTTTGTTTTAAACAAAAGTCATAATAATTCCTTACATAGAAAAAAGAAGTCCAAACTGTTCGCATTAAAAAAATCCCTTTACAGTTTTTAACAATTACCAATTTTTTACTTGAAGCAAAATAAAAGTTCTACTTGAAATTCTTTACATTTAAGGTAATAAATATTTTTAACAAGTCAAGTTAACATAGTTAAACAATTCACTCATTTGAATTCTAAGTCACAATATTAAAAGCTTCATCAGTGAAATCACATGGTTCTGCCTGCCAAATGGAAAGCTCCTGGTCAGCTGATTGTTGGCTAATCAACGGTTTCAGGAATAATAACCTGTTCTATCAAGATTACAGAGGAAGAACATAAGAGGGGTGTTCCATAAATAATGTCATCTGTGCTTAATTTCGCGGAAATCGTGCAATTTATGCACAAAACCACCTCATGTCAATTGAGTGATCCCTGGCTCGTGACACAGGTAAATATCTCGTCCACACGTTCACTGGCCACGGTACAGTGTACATTGTTTCATAGCCTATTCGTTAGACTAGACACAAAATCACAGGAAAACGAGGTGAAAATGTTCTTGAAATTAGGGCCTATATAAAAGGTAGGTCATTACTCCGCATAAAGGCTGTAGATATTCACCGCGAAGTGTGTGACATTTATGGGGAGGGCCAAATGTCTCACAGGACTGTTTGTAGGTGGGTAGGTAAATTTAGTGCTGGGCAGCAGCAACTGAAAGATGCTGCTCACCAAGGTCGTCCTGCAACAACTACGGCCAAAGGTAACATAGAAAAAATCCGAAATATCCTCCAAACTGATGCTCGATTCACCGTAAGACAATTGGCTCGAATGACAAACTTGTCGTTAGCAAGAGTTCATGCATTTTTGAAGAAACACCTAAAAGTTAGAATGGATACCCCATTTGTTAACGGATGAGCAAAAGAAGACGCATGTAACAATGGCAAAAAAACTTCTCAAAATGTACCCAAAATATAGTAAAAAGGCTTTTGATAATATAGTCACTGGTGATGAGACCAGGGTGTATTATTTTGATCCAAAGCGGAAGGTTGCCAACCGAATATGGGCCACTAAAAATGCCAGACACCCAAGTATTGCCAAACGAATACGAACGGTAAAGAAGGTTTTGTATGCTATTTTTTTCACTAATAAGGGTCCAGCCATTCAAATCCCGGTGCCAAAAGGCAGAACGGTCACAGGCAAGTTCTATAAAAACGTTGTTCTGAGAAAGTTGAAGAACTACTACAAAAGTCGCCGCCCCAAAACAGGACTTAAGTATGTCCGACTTTTTGCATGATAATGCACCGGCTCACAAGGCACGTATTGTGGCTGACTTTTTGGAGTCAGAGAAGGTTACCATCCTTCCGCACCCTTCGTATTCGCCAGACTTGGCCCCCTGAGACTATTTTCTCTTTCCAAAACTTAAATATCATTTATCTGGAAGGAGATACCATTCGAGAAATGCCCTTGGATCTGCTGTTTATCAGTGTCTGATGGGTGTACCCATTGAAGAGTATGAAAAATGCTTCCAAAAATGGATTGACTGGCTAAAAAGGTGTTCTGGCTGGCGGAGAGTATTTTGAAGGGCAGAGCAAATTAAAATGAACAAAAGCACTTCCGCTATATGAGCACCGATGCAAGTGACATTATTTTTGGAACACCCCTCGTACAACTTTTAAGCCTGTCAAGTTTACCACTGCTGTCATACCTTTAGATATCAAACCAGCCAAGGGTTGGTGTATTGTCTGCATTGTCTCAAAAAGAGCCTATGATTTTGTCATAACTGTATAAGCAATCATTTCAGAGTGAAGAGAAAAAATATGTATCAAGAATAAAACACAATTATGTTGAAAGCAATGATAACATTTTACCCTTTAAATAAATGAAATAGTTTTATATCCATCCTTAAGCTGTCATTCCAATATAAAACTGAAGAAATATACATATAAATATACATCATTGCATTCATGAATCAATGACTTCAGTCCTGGTAAGCTTGGAGACGGCATGAACGCAAAAATAAACATAAGTACATTTTATTTTTATACTCATCAACAGAGTCAACAAACAATTGACGCTTATGTTGTAATAAATTGGTTCGTATGGTAATAAGTCACATTTATGAAGAGGGAGATACATGCAGACAATACCTGATGCATTCAAATCCAACAAAAACCAAAATAATCAAAATTAAATCATAAGTAAATCTCCTGATGAACTAGATCTGTTCCTCATAAATGAATAAAAAAAATCTAAAAACATGCACAAACATTCAGTCAAATATGCAAAAACAAATAAAAATAACTTATAATTAAAAAATCGTTCAACTTTACAAAGACTGAAAATTAATCTGTAATAATTTCAATGATTTCATCAACTGGCCGTGGTTTTCTTTAAAAACAAGGCAGTCACCCGTCACTGCTCTCCCATACTGTTTGACACAGGTTTTATGTTTTTTGTTTTGTAACAGAAGGTAAAGTTGACTTTGAAACACTGAGCATTGCATGAGTATTACCAATGCACCCAGCTTCAAATGCAAAGAAAGCAATGTGCCAAACACGAAATTTCAAAATATATAGGGCAATACTTCTGTAAATAAGGGGTTGTGGGCCTTGAATAAAGCACACCTAGTATCATCTTGGTGAAGCTAAAACACTGACCTGTCAGGGAGGGACCCACTAAGTGTAGGACTCTAGCTAGCTAGCAGTTACATGTAGGAGACACAAAATACCTGGTATGAACATTTTATGTCATTTTATCAAAATGACCTTGGGGTTTGATCAGTTGACAACTTGTTTGCTTCTCACTAACTTTGACTAACTTTGTTTCATAATGTCATAAGAAAATGTAAAGCAGATAAGAAACGGACGAAATTGATCTGTTATAATTATGTTCTAGGTTTCAAAATCCTGAAGGAACCAAACAATGACCATGAGTGTCAAATAGTTACAATGTATAGTTCAGAATCGTGAACGGTGCCATGTTTGAACAAATCTCAAGTCATCAAGCCTTTTTTCATTGTGTATACCCTAATTTATATGCAGTCAGTTTACAAAGATTAAGAAGGGAGAAATGTAATATTTAGTTTTAAACTCACAGACATTATAATCAATGTCTGAACACAGCTGTTTGGTGTTTACATTGATCATAAGTACCAAAAGAAACGGTGAAGTGAATGACAGAAAATAAAGGTAGCTGGATACTACAAATGATGCCATTTGTCAAGGTCATTGACATGAAAGACTGAGAAAGATGATTGAATGTGAAGGATGCATGTCAAGGATTAAGTTAAGTGAAAGTGAGGGATACGTGGAAAATGAGATAACCAAAAATAATTTGACCTACTGGTAACTATTACTTGTGTGCTTTTTTAGACTTGTGGAATATTTAACAGACAGGTTTAAAAATAATCATTATTGGCGAGGAGATTTCGCTTTACAAGTGACGTATTGGGAGAAACGGAACAAGGATAAGTACATACCCATGCATATCACAGAAAGTCTGTAACATTTAAAAATATGACACACAGCCAAGAGTTACACAATATGAGAGGCTGAAATACAAGTTATACATAAGTTACAAAACCTGTTTTTTTTTACAAAAAAAAAAAATTAATAAATTAAAGAGCACATTTTTTGCAGAGTGTAACAACAATTGTTTTGTGGGTTTTTTTCACTACCAGGTGTATAAGCTCTTGTATAGAGATATACAACAAAATACAAATGTATAAACATATGTAATTATCTTTGTCCTTCTTTAACAATTCTGGGATTTCCAGAAAGTTTTTTATTCTGATTGAATAACTGAACATAGAATTACCCATACAACTACATCTGGGAGCTATACACAGGTGATATATTACGTCTAATTCATTCTACGTAAATCTTTCTTGTACCAACTTGATTTAAAACCAGAATAATATTTCCAATCTATTGTTTTCATTATTTTGGAAACATAAAGCCTGTTTTGCTATAGAGGCAGTAATTTTTGGATTAAACAAAGCAAAAATTCACTGACCACAAACTGATAAAAAAATTTAATATAAACATAAAAATGATTTTCCCCATTAATGATGATTAATTCCTGACAGACATCAAGGTGGAGCATATTTTTTCGGTAAGTTTTTCTTATCAATTTGATGACGAAACTGACGTAACTGTCAATCAAAGCGTTTTATCTTTCTTAACTTGTCTCGTATGGGATTATTGATGAATAGATAAGCAATCGTCTCTTCTTTGACAGATTTGTAGTTCATCAAAATTTATTGATGCTTACAAAGATCTTAGTTTTTCTTGAGTCATCTTCAAATATGTCAATTTGAAAAAAATCCTGACATCATAACAATTATTGTTCAAGTCATTGCGTACAATACTTGTCATTTTTTTCTTCTTCATTTTTTTTTTGGCTCATTATATACAGACACAAGAAATGATAAAAAAAATACAGAATATTACAAGAATTCTAACACTTTCTTAATTAAGTTTTTTTCTTTAGACAGAGAAAACAAGATCACAGCTAGAAAGTTGAGATTGTTTTTAGGAATACAACTGTATATTTTAATGTTGAGCATACTTTTTGGGGGAAATTTAAATGACATAAAAATGACTGTTATTATACTTCAAATCTTCTCAGAAACAAATTATCCAAGATTTACACATCAGATATATTCCTAAAGCGTCATTTTTCAAAGAGAAACATATGACTATAAGCGAAAATTATATTAAATATGAAGGTTTTAAAAAAATACATACATATTTTGTATGGTGACGAAAAATAATATACCATTTTTTGTAACAGTCATATATGGACAATATAAAAACATATGCATCGCAATTACAAGGTATATGTTTATAAAGAGAAAGACAGAAGTTCTACACTAACAGATTCTCGCTAGGACTGACAAACACTGACAATAGCACCGCCATCACCATTACCACAATACAACAACACTCATGGCTGGGTTAGTACACCTGTACCTGCTCCGCTTCGCCGCCCCAACTCCCCGCTATCATGCCGATTGTGCCCTGTAAGGCTGTGAAGTTGTAGCTTCTCTGTGAGTCCATGAAGTTTTTCGGCAAATCCGTGATGTTTTTCGGCCCGTTCCAAATGGAATTCGGGGCCGATATGGGTATTGATGGGGGCACATAAGGTTTGAGATGCGGTTACCGCAGCAACATCCTTAACGTGGAATTCCTTACCCACGGTGCCTGTCTGTGGCGATGGTTTCTTCATAAATGACAGAAACAGATGTTTGCATAGTTCCTCCGGCACTTCTGCATCAAGGTACGTCTCCATGAACAGACTGAAACCTTCATATCCGATTGGCTGAAAATATGGAAACATTTTTTTAGATATGCAACTCAGCAAATACATCATTTGCAAGAGGTTGAAACCACGATTGGTCTTGTCTAATGGACATTATCTATAAGATCTTTGGCTGGTTGAAGCAATAAAATAATATCAGACAAGAGTGCTGTCAGTGGATAATCCCAAGACTAGACATTATGCCATCCCAGTAAGGATCCACATACAACATTTGGCAGTGACCAATGACTCCGTGATATTTGGCCCTTACTATGTGACAAGTGCACACAGAATGACACTCTATAATCACAGACAAATGTACTGTAAACCAAATACCCCTTATTGTTGTAACAATGTTGTTATATTAAGATCGTAGTAAAATGTCCCTTCCTTATACTTATTGATACACTAATACTTAATTAAATACTAAAATCTGGATGTGTCAGTGAGCTTTTTCATTGATTTAAAAAATTCTACAGGAGTTAGAAAGTAATACAGATGTAAAAGGTTCTCTGATGTCAGTCGTTCTATTTTACTAAATTTTAAACAATGAAATGACAACCAATGGCAACACTATATTTCCTAAACATTTCATAGCGGAGGCTGAAAAAGATCCTTTTAGTAACAAAAATAAGAAAATTTATCTTTACAAATCATCATTCCTGACTTTTCATTACCAGGGGTAAGAAAAGAATACTATATAATAAGGTTAAAATTATAAACCCACCCCTTCCGAGTTAACATTATAAACCCACCCCTTCCGAGTTAACATTATAAACCCACCCCTTCCGAGTTGTACTTGGACAGTACACCATCTCCATTGAATTCTTCCAGCACATCCTTCAATTTACGGGAAGAATCTGCAACCAAGAAAGCACATGTTATACACCAGATTACATTGGTCGTCAGTAAATCAAACATGCCCAATCGCCAGGTAAAATGATAGTAAAAACATGACCAACATTCCAAAGAAACCAGAAACCATGCTATATTTCATGTTTGGGTTACTGAAATTATTTCAAAATTTCATGCATAAATCAATCAAAAGCCCTGTTACAAAAAGTGATTGAGGAAATATACAAAACACACATATCACTTCCCATATGAAAATAGTTATTTATTTATGACAAAAATGAAAATTCCATGTATTGAACAAAGTACCAATAAATAAGTCAGTAATATATTACAATTTATCATTAGACTTATATAATATATACAATTCATATTTTTATTTAATTTTTACATTAAGTTCAATTCTTTAGATGATGTTTTTTTTTTAAGGTTTAAGTAGCGGTGAAATTCCTGATATGATTTAAGGAGAATTTTTCTCTAAAGAAATTAAATTATATTTAAATCTTTTCGAAGGAACTAAGATGCTTAACAGAAGACGAATTTCCACTGACTGGTGTAGGGTGAATTCCAGGTTAAACCAGGTCAGCAGAGAGAAAGTCCTCAGGTGGTTACTGGGAGAGTGAGGAGGAGGGGAGGAACAGAAGGAGGAGGACCGCAGAGAAGGAGGAAGAGGATTCTGCAGCATTGAGATGCCAGATATGGTAAACTTATTATCGGTATGTATTGAAATAGTGACCACATAACTTACTGCTAAATTTCCCCAATTCTTTTCTTATGCAAATGTCATCAAAAGCATGTATTTGTATAGGAATTACTTAACTCAAAATTGGCATAAAAAATTAGAAAAAATTTTTTTTTTCATAACTTTATTAATTTTATCAAGAGCAGTTTTTCTTGAAACGGATCTGCCATTGAGGTTTTTCTGGATTACTTTGTACAGACATATTTTAGTGATAAATTATTTTAGAGATACCCTGTATTTGTGTAATGATTCAGCTGTGTAAATGTACATAACATACACCCATGTATTCAACAGTACATGTACCA
Organism: Mimachlamys varia; assembly: GCA_947623455.1. Taxonomy (NCBI): domain Eukaryota; kingdom Metazoa; phylum Mollusca; class Bivalvia; order Pectinida; family Pectinidae; genus Mimachlamys; species Mimachlamys varia. The sequence continues at coordinate 35,270,679 of OX392529.1, read as the reverse complement.
GTTGGTAGATTAGTTTGTATTCACTCGTACGTAAATCACGTATATGTACTGACTATAGGCCTTTCCCAAAAGGGTTGTTACTTCCCTTGAATCGCCAAAATGGTCGATACAAGATGGACTTCCGGGAAGTGTTTTTGTGATGATTTGGCGCCATTCACTATCGGATGAAGTAATTTCCATTATGACATCATGATAACATGGCACGAATGTCCAGTGTAGCCATGATATGGCAAACAAGGGAGATAACAACACTTTTGAGATAGGCATATTTGTTTATATTAGTCATGTCAGAGGTGTGGGAGAAGACAATACACTGTCAGGAAGGGAGTCCTAGATATACGATTGAGGATTGTCATTTGATATACTGACTAGACTTAATGATTAATTCGAACTGTCCTTCAGTCTTATTGCATGTTAAAACTTTCCTTTGACAGGGCTATTAATAGTAGATTGGAGCATTAGGTGTATGTTATAGAGACAGATTATACATCACATGAACCAAACATTGACTCCTTGAAACTGATCTGATGATGGTAGGCAAAAAATTGATAAAAATTTCCAATGAGTTTCACATCAGTATCTCCTATAAAACATTAGATGTATTTTAGTAAGAGCAATTAAAATCTCAATGTATTTTTATCATTTTGAATTTGAAGCATAAGGTACAATGAAATAACTTATATGTATATGCTGTAACAACTAAAGTTATATTGGAAATGGTTGAGACAGGACAATGAGGCATCCTTGTAGGCCTGTTAAAGTAACATATGAGCAATATACAGGGGCCGTTAGTCTGTAAGTGTTAAACGGAATACATTATTGTGCAGTGTAAACTCAGTATATACAAAATGTATATAACATAAATTTGTGTAAATTCAGTGAAAATTCAACATAAAACCAAATTAAAATCAGTGTAGATTCAGTATAAATTGATTATAAAATAAGTATAAATTCAGCTTTTATTAATTTAACATCAGTGTAAAATTGGTGTAAGTTCAATATACAATAAATACAATATTAGTATAAATTTAGTGTAAAAACCAATGTAAATTCAGCGTATGGCATAACAACAAGCTGAAACTAATAGAGATACTTTGCTCAAAATAAGAAATTAGAAGACAGAATTCTCCGTGTAGTTAGAAATTCTGGTCTGATAACTTGAGGTACAACCTATTCATAGGTTTAATGTAGTCAATAGGCAGGAAAATGTTGAAATGCGAGAAACAGAAAAGTAAGAGTCTATCTATAACTCTAGCTAATGTTCACACCCAAAATTTATCTGGACACTCGCTACATATCAAATCTAAGTTCCTAACATTCAGTGAGTGTTTTTTCCAGAAACTGATGTCTACAAAGACAGATTTTTATAATGTATTTGTGACATGTTTACTCAATAGACCTAAGAAGTTTAATTCCACTGTTGAAACTGTTTTAAAGTATGTAGATGAATTACAATTTGTTGCAGAGTTTTCATTGAGGGTCTGGTGATTTTATTGAATACTGATATGCATAGCCAAACTATGCAACAATTACCATATTATTTATACAAAACACAAATATAATTCTGTCAACTTGACTTTTTTTTTTACCGATTAATACTTTTATTTGATTATCTGTTTTCAAAGTGGACAGTTTTAAAACAAAATCTATATTAATTTGTGCCTATCAGTAGCTTTAAACTAAACTTTGGTTGCCTGGTATTTGTATTTTTAGCGTTTATGCAGATCTGTTAATGCAGATCTGTTGTCGCGATTTCAGATAGATGAGACAGATCACACCGATATTGTGAGAATATTGTATTACAATATGATATAGAAATCTAAAACTATTGCCCTAGTCATTTAGGTAGAACTTAAGGTATGGTATCCTTTTTAGCACAAACAAGGTAGAAAATAAAATTGATTTTGAAAGTTCAATTCATTTGAATCAATACACAAGTAAACATGTCAGAAAATGTTCTTTTTCAAGATTACTTATTAACAGCAACCCAAATATTCATAAAGCTTGATTCTAAACTAGCAACACTGAAGCATCTTGAATATTCATGATAGTCAGTAAAATATTTTGATCTGAAGGTCAGAAAGCTGAGGAATGTTGAATATTCATGAAGGACATGGCCAGCTTGCACCACTGGAATATATTAAATATTCACAAGGGTCAGCTAATGCATCACTGGATCATTATGAATATTCATGAGGATCAGCTAGCAACATTGTGACATTTTGAATATTCATGGCAAGTCAGCTAGCAGCAAAGGCATTTTGAATATTCATAAGCTAAGAAAGACTTTGACCTCTTAATACTTGTTAGGATTTAGTTCAATGTAAGCCTGACAAATTAATTGCTGTTTTAATATCTGATATTAAACATTATGGAAACAATCCCTGAATCCAAAAAGTAAAAACTTAAACATTAAGGAAACTATCCTAGAAAACAAATTTCATTATGGAAACTATTTACTTTCAAACAAATTTGTCAGTTTTGATTTTTTGCATCACCCTTGATCATAATAGAGGTTATTAATTCTGAAAACGGTTTGTACAGGTACGACAGTAGCTGTGTACATTAGGAGAGTGTGATGTAATATTGTACAGTGTTGAGGATGGTGTGTCATTGCTGCCAAGCTAAAAGATCAAGGAAAACTGCAACAAGAACAAGTCAGAGTGGTGCTTGTCTGCCTCGTCGTTCTGCTGTGAAGTATAAAGGGACCCCATTTAGGTTAAACAAATTTAAGTCACTTTGTCTATCCGAAAGCTCAGATCATTATATTTTGAAAAAATTTAAGCTTGTAAAATGTAATTTTGTTTCAAGGTCAAAAACTACTAGAGATTTTGAAATTATATCGGTTTCTGAAATTTAATGTAAATGTTTTAACAAATTATATCCATTTCAGAAATTTAATGTAAATTTTTTAACAATTCTTATATTTATGCAACTGCATTTGTTATTCATTTAAAGGATTAAATTCTGTGACTTATCCAGTAGGGAAATCAATTACTATAAATATATCTGACGAATATTTTAGGAAGACCGTTGTATTTTCTTAATTCTGTGTGAAAAACTAAAAAAACTTCGGTTATTTCGGTTCCAAGACTGATACTGGTATGCTTATTTCCCAACAAGAATTTGGTCAGAAGAGGTCAAGGAAAACTATTTGTTGAATGTTATTGCCCATTATTTAACCAACTAATCAAAGGCTTGCATTTGCTTTTGACCATGAGAAAGAGGGGAGGGATTAAATACTTATAAAAAGTTACACTTGACTAAACTCTAAATATAATACAGTCAAAGGTCACTTTTACATAGCTCATAGGTCAAATACAACCTTTGACAAAATCATCTTTTATTCCCAATCCCATTCTGTCACAGCAGTACAATGCCTTGCCAATCTGTCACAGCAGAACCATGAGACACAAGGTGCCAGACACTCTGAATTAAAAGTGAATAACCATTAATGTTACAAGTTGTGTGAGTCGGAAATTATATAGATAATCATATACCGCTTACCTCCATGACCTTCCTTACCTGTTAAAGATTTACAAATCATGTCATCTCTACAATTGTCAAACAAATGTTGCTTTTTGTTTCTTTTGGGGTGCAATGCATATTAGACCTCTTAAGAGGAAATTTGTCCTGTGTGCTAAAAACTCAAATATCTGATAGGAAGACGCCAAAATAAAATCATCTTATCAAATATCATATTTACTAAAACAGTAAAACCTATTTCACCAAAACCCTGTGATAATTATTTTGTTATAAAGTGAAAATGTAATATTTTTGCATATGGAACTACACTGTGTGTAGTTACAAATCATACTCCGACACAAATTTGATTGGCTGTACGTTTCAATTGTTCCGCCTAGGACAATTACATGATGTCACTGACTTTCGCACTGGTGTCAAAATGGTGGGGCTTTACATTTCAATGTTGTATAAAAATTTACATTTTACACCAATACATACCACCAATGTTGATTATGTGATAATAAAGATCTTCATTTCCACCTCATATGAAATTTATGAAACTATCTTATTTGTTTTAATTAACTGGTCTTAGCCTTAATTTTAAATGAATTGAAAAATTGTGATTTTTTTTAATTAATGAATTTCGTTACAAAATAAAATCAATTTAATATAAAAACAAATTCATTGCTAACATTTCAATTTCCTTTTCATCATAACTTTTGGAAATATAATAAATTTTTAGTTTTGATAATAATGAAACCGAAAAAAAAAAATAATGAATTTGATTTTGAGCAAAGTGCTGGCTACAGTTATTGGTCATTACCGGTATATACATGGTGAGAGTTGCATCATGCTGTATAGGATTATTTATAACTTTCCTATAATCATTGTGTTCTATATATACATCTCGTGGTCAAGGTCACATTTAAATGTCTGCATAATTTGTGAAATGATTTTAATGATCAAACAAAATTTAATCAAGAAATCTCTTACAGTAATTTCTTTTAAAATGTGAAATCATCTTATTCTGTGTCAGACAGGATAGAATTGAAGATTTTGCACAGACATTAAAATAATGAATGGAAAAAATTACATTGGGGGGTTCATAGCCTCCTTATCTATGCAATTTTGTGTTTTCCCTTTGTTATCATGATAAACACATTTTATTTTGCACAATTTTAAACTTTAGTATTATGGATTAAAAATAAAATAATACCTAATAATAATTCAATTTGAAATGGAGAAAGGTTGAAATTGACAGCTAAGAGCCAACATTTGAGTGGCTATAATACTGAAGCAGACAGACATGAGATGCCACAGTTTGACTAGTATCTCTTCTGTGGAAATGTAAAAGCATGGACACAGATTAATTAAAACACTAACTTTACTGCATAAAGGACTTCAAACTGTGACCTTGACCACCTTTATTATATGACCCAGTGACAAGCTGAAGTGGAACATTTAGCCAATCATTTTACATGCCCTGCTTCTAGTTTCATACACAGCCCTTCAAAATATACTAATGGTTAGTTACAAAATTCTTTATCAATTGTTAAGAAAGTCGTTACCCAGTATTCTAAAAAAAATAATTCAGGGAACAATTTTTGTCAATAAAAATAGTTCATTATATATTTTAACAATGTGTTAATTTTTTTTCTTCAAATTCCTTGAACATTTTATTGCCATATATATCAAAGATTCCTAAAATTTTTATCGTTAAAAATTCATCAAACTTTCATATCTAGTTCTATATAACGTTAATGGTCACAATATTTTCTAATGTGATATCCTAATGAATGAAACTATTCTCTATTAAGTACTTAAGGGTCAATGGTTAAAAATAGACATACATAATATGAATACAGACAACACTGAATATATATATTTTATATATACAGGCTAACACGTATACCTGTCCTTTTCTTAGCTTGATTTTAAAATCAGTCAAGAAATAAAAACAAAGAAAAATATACAAAAAATATGTAAAAGGTAACACAAATAAGATGACAACATCAACAAGGTTTGGTTCACATTCAAACAGAGTTGTCTGCCCCCTGACAACATCAAAAAGGTTTGGTTCACATTCAAACAGAGTTGTCTGCCCCCTGACAACATCAACAAGGTTTGGTTCACATTCAAACAGTTGTCTGCCCCTACACCAGCATGCATATTTCAACACCCATTGGTAAAGCATGCTAAGATTTCAGTTATCTAATTCTAATTTAGCATGCTTTTAAATGAGCAACCCATAATCAACAAAATACCTGGTACAAAAAATTCTATATGAAGCATGTTTAAATAAGTTCTATACACAACAAACCTTAACTAAAGAATGATTATTTAACATATTTTATGATTGACATTTATGGCATACTGTATTAAAGTGATTGGCCTATAGGCACAGTCTTATGTTAACCTTTTCCATGTACCGGTATGTATTTTGAAACAGCAATTCTAGAATAAGACTGATATACCCTAGTATAAGCATGCCTAAACTAGTTACTTTCTCCTGAATAAGCAAGCATAAAATAATTCTCCTCACCGACAATAAAAAAGTTATCTCCCCTGAATTACACCTACTTTCTAATTAGAATTCCATATGATAATACACCTTTAAAATTTTTGCTTAACCATCATGTGGTGCATTTCTTTTTCATTTAAAATTAATCCAAGGCCTGAAATCCACTAACTACCCAGACTGCTGTCATTAGGTATGGAGCAGGGTGCATTTCTAAGGCTGATGAAATTGGCTTTGACTTAATTCTTACAAAACTCATATAATTGGTCAATTTCGGAGCCGCTCTTTAAGTTTCTTTCACACTTACACGAGGTGTATTCCTGAAGCTGGTGGAATTGAGCTGGACTTAGTTTTTGCCACTGGTACGCCATAGCGACATCTGTTGATAGCTTCTCATTATTTCAGGATCATGTCAAGGGGAGATTATCCATGTCCAGCAGCTGAAAACACAAAATAATTCCTTGTAAAGAGAGATTATCCATGTCCATTCTCTGAAAACACAAAATAACTATGTGTAAGGGGAGATTATCCCATGTCCAGCCTCTGAAAACACAAAATAACTATGTGTAAGGGGAGACTATCCATGTCTAACAGCTAACCTGTTAGACTTATATTTAATCAACAATAAGCACTTACCTGTTAAGACTACCACTGACCTTGTTAGAGGGCTGGTCCCTTGGATTGAGGCACACAACGATCTATCGATTCATCTTGGACATCACAACCTGGGAAAAAAGGTCAAACGTCAATGTAAGGTCATCACAGTCAATCATTTCTGTTCCTGGCATGGTCACACTAATAAACATGTAATTCAACATCAATAATTTGGAAACATGTTTATAAAACTTGAATTATGGGCATGGAGGAGTGGAACAGTTATGACAACAATATTCTCCACCTGTGTTTGAAACATAATATTTAACACCAATATAATACTTCTGAAGAATTCACCGCTATTATATATGAAGTCATGCTTCACATTTGTTAAACAGTGGGTGGCCTAACACAGGTAAGCAATGTTTTCCAATATCAAGTTTACTTTTATCCTGTTTTATTTGTACAACACCCAAGAGCCACAATAGTCATATAATTCTGTCTTTCTGACGGGTTGAAAAGGTGAACAAAATAACTTGAGTGTTGGCAACAGTTACACTAAACATTGACAAACTATTTTTATGGTTTAAAAATCTGATTTCAACCACTTATATCCTTCTTCAGTTAGGTAGCTTTTCTGATGAGTCATACCATATTACGTCACTATATCGTAATAATAATGTGTATTTTTCCTGCAACAAAATACTTTTGACAGGTTATCTTTCTCAAATATTTGAAAATTGTTTGACTTCTGAAATCAGCTCAATAATTACCTTTACAATGTTCTATGTTTTTACTTTCAATTAAAACAATAATTGAAAACTTGAAAAACATAATCGAGACTAGAAATGTCTGTGAGACTCACAGCCACTGACGTGATGCGACGGGATGGGACGGGAGGGACATGGGTAACACTATATGCTCCCCCTCATTTCATGGTAGGGTTATAAAAAATAAAGGATCCAGTACTTAGTATCAATTTTAGCTTAGATCTATATACACATTATTGTATACACGAATCCTGGAAAGGCGGAAAACTATATTGAAACAGTTTTTTTTCAATAATGATGTCAATACCAAGGCTATTCAGGATCCATTCATAGCTGATATGAATGCCAGCTGTCTATGGTAGGGTTATTGGGTAATGCCACACATTGGAAAACGAATGTAAATGATGGTTATATTCAAAAGCTCTTCTGCTAGTTACTGTTTTCGAGAGTATTTGTTTTATTCATCAATCATGATGTAATTCACAAAACTGGCATGTCACCTATTCAACAACTGAATGGTTTAGCTATCCGCCTGTCAGTCTTATCTTTTACATTATAACTGGAAATAATGCATTCTCAGCGATTCCTGACCCCCTTCTACAGAAGTCAACCTCCAGGGCATTAGTTCATAGATGAGCAAAATTCTAGAATTCTGTTGGGTTTGACAATTGTAATTTGAAAAGGCTTTTGTTGAAGAAATCCTGCCTTAAAGGACCATCATAGCAAATATTGCCTTAAAGGACCAACAAAGCAAAACCTGCTTATAAGGACCATCATAGCAAATCTTGCCTTAAAGGACCAACAAAGCAAAACCTGCTTATAAGGACCATCATGGCAAATCTTGCTTTAAAGGACCATCATGGCAAATCCTGCCTAAAAGGACCATCATGGCAAATATTGCCTTAAAGGAACATCATAGCAAATGTTGCCTTAAAGGACCAGCATAGCAAATATTGCCTTAAAGGACCAACAAAGCAAAACCTGCTTATAAGGACCATCATGGCAAATCTTGCTTTAAAGGACCATCATGGCAAATCCTGCCTAAAAGGACCATCATGGCAAATGTTGCCTTAAAGGACCATCATAGCAAATCCTGCCTTAAAGGACCAGCATAGCAAATATTGCCTTAAAGGACCAACAAAGCAAAACCTGCTTATAAGGACCATCATAGCAAATCATGCTTTAAAGGACCATCATGGCAAATCCTGCCTTAAAGGACAATCTCAGCAAATCTTGCCTTAAGGACCATCAAAGAAAATCTTTCCTTAAAAAATCATCATAGCAAATCCTGCCTTAAAGGACCATCCTAGAAATTTGTTTTTGACAAGTAAAACTTTACACTGCTAGAACCTCAGTAGAGGGGCAGAATGTAAATGTCCCAATAGACTGACCTGATACCAATCTACATACACATCAACTGCACTCTATCTAATTTAAAAAATATATATATTCACCATTATAGCATATAATGTGAAGATATTACTTTAACTGTATAATGTATAATGAAGCATGAAGAAATGCTCATCCAAGCAGTCATAAAAGGTGACATGCCCCATTATGAGAGAATAATACACTTTAAGACTGGTTTCCTCTGAAGCAAAAAAGATAAATACATACTAGTCTACAGAACAGGTAAAAAAACACATCCTGAAGTATACACATTTAACAAGCTGCCTTTGTCAATAGATTTAAGATTTTATATAATTCAGTGGTTAACATGTACATGAAGTTATATTTCACATTTGATTTTTACTTACTAGTATATTTTAAATCTACAATTAAGGAGGTATGCTACCTTGTATATCATGTTCTGGATGCAAAATCTATTAGAATTATCTCCCTTTAATTTTTCAGTTCACGTTACTTAATATACGCTTCATAAGTTATCTCCCAAACATGTTCCACATTTCGTAATGAAAATGTTGGTGGACAGCATTTTCCTTAAACACATTTTAGCATTACTAGGGCCACCTCTAATACAAGCCAATCAGAACACAGCAGGGAAATAAAACATGCACACTGTACAATTCTCTGCGTAATATGGTTGAAAAAAATTCACCGTGACACTTCAGTTCACTGTGTCACAGAACTTTTCAATGATTTCATTACATAAATTCTCCCGAAACCACACCCATCTGTCCTCCAGTGACAGATCTATGACAACCATCCCCAACTCCTGTTTACTTTAACAGCAAAAACCTTTCAAATACAAAAAGTAACATTTTAGCACTTGATCGGCACTATGTGGGAAATATCACGTACACTTATTTTAACTCCCTATAGGCATTATTATAGACCTGTTGGTTTCCTGTTGATCTGAATAAAGAACTGGTATATTGTCATACAAAACTCTATCTCAGGGTCAAGTCATCTAAAATAGAAGCAGGGCTGCTTCAGGGATACTTTCCTTTACCAAGCTCTTTTCAATCACTTTATTCTTTTCTTTTTCCTTCATCAGAATTTGTGTATTTCATAAACAAATTCATTGGAATTCAATTCTTCATATAAAGTTTGAAATGTAAAAGACATACACCAGGTAACATATACTGTAAAAGTGGAAGTTTTCTCTAATTTCGCTGGCATTAAATCTCCGCAAATATATCCACACTCGAACTCCACAATACTCAAACTCTAGTGTGTAATTTTATTATAGGTACATAGTACAAAACAGCTGGACTGCAGAGCGAAAATTTCCACATTGAGAACAGTTTTGAGGCTGATTATAAGCGAAAAATTCCACAAACGAAAATATTAACTTTTACAGTATTTGCTTTTTTTAAGTCTACCGGTAATTTATGTAAGGAACCTAGCCACTTCTTTACACAACCCCATTATAAACATGTGTATTGGTGACATAAAAACATTGACAATTTTAACTGCTGAAATAGCTTAGATATTCACAATATATTAAACCTCCTGCAAGCGTTATTTGAAGAAAATGCCATCTTTTTCTCCACTAAATGACTGTTTGGGATGACCAATAGTTAAAGTTATAGGTACTCCTTTAGGGAATAGGATATTTAATAATTTCTAAGTCTAATTATACTTAAACCTTGATGATTTCAGATTCATATGCTTAATCCAAATTATATTTGGTGTTATTGTGAATAGTACAAATTACCCTAATTTCCCTGTTATGCATCAATTTCCCCATTCCCAGTGTAAACTTTTGTGTAAATTGTTCCCTGTTTACAGTGTAAATTGTTCCCTATTTACAGTGTAAATTTCCCCAGTTTAGAGGAATCAATGTCAAAATGGAGTACAAGGAAAATATATTTTAAGTTTATAACCTCAAGATATATAACCACACGTGAAACATAAATAAAAAATAAATTTGTTCTGTGGAATATACATATGTGTATATGATTCTGAATTGAACATCATACTTTACACTAACCAGATAAACTTGGACAGGAAGTTGTTTAATCTTTACGAGAATTCACACCCTTATGATCAGACCATCCTTCTCAAGCATGTTTAGCTGAAATCCCTGTAGACATTGCTGTTCACCGGAACATTGTAATAGATGATTAAATTTTGATATCATCTGATCAATATTTTGATACACATAAGTTTGGATCACTGTTCAATTTACTAGCTTCAACAGATGTGTATATTTTTGTTCTTAACATTTGTAATGCTTATGCATATCTGTAATAAGCCTTAATATAAGATAGAATTACAACATATCAAATTAAAAACAATACGAGAAAGAACGGTTAATGGTTACATAGAATATGAACGATCATAGTTGTCAATTTTTCAAATGTTTTATCAAACATGTTCAAGAAATTGTTGGTGTAAAATGGTTTAGCGCTATCTCATTGCAATTAATTTCAGCAAAAGGCAAGGTATAGCAAATCTTTAAACTTTCAAGGGTTAAAACTTGTGTAATATATGAACATGTATTGTCTCCATCCAAAGTACTGAGACTATATAATGATTAGTCTGCATGACATAATTGGGAGAAGCACATTTTGATTAAACTTTTAAAATGTCACACCACGTCTCGGCATTTAACACAGAGCTCAGAGTGTATCTTTCACAACATGTGCTCACATTGCTAAAAGAATTAAACTCAGGGTAATTATATTATGTTAAGAGTTATCCCCCTTATCCTTCCTGGTTGGTTCAAACCACCTTAAATCCAGAGAACATCATACGATAGTTTTTATCTGTTTTTTTGTTTGTTAACAAAGTTATCATTTATGTCAATGAATTCTGGACACAAAGGACACAAGCATGAACCAATATGCTATTTATACATATTTATTAATGCATGCACAGGGCTTACAAATTCCCACAATGCAGCTGGAACATTGTGATAACAAACTGAATTTGACATCCACCAGAACACTATATTGCATACATTATTAAGTCATAGATATGCATCAAAGGAATAGATACTGATAATCCGTCACAGAGGGATGGCTTTGTTTGTGTTGATATATAACTGACATGCCCTTTCTGGATAGAGCAGGCATAACTCTAGTGTTGTAGCCGGTCAAACCTGCTTATCTAAACAACTCCATTACTCGTTATATCATCTGCCCCTGAATTTTAATAACGAACTATTCCACCCTTTGAATTGGAAGAGTTCAAAAGCACCTTCAAATATGGACTTCTCAAGGGCAGCCTGTTAAATTTACAAAACATTTGTCGGAAAAAGCATCTAAACCCTATTTCCTTGTTTATCATATTCTACGGAAATAATCGGGGAAACACTTCAAAAATCAAGCACGGTTATTGTAATATGTATATACATATAAGTGTATTCATAGAAGCAATAAGTCATTATTGCCAGTGTGTTGATGGCATGTTCAAAGTTTCCGGTGACGTACGTAATAAGAAGTTGGATATCACACCCTTTATCAACCCTAGGACTGGCTATGATATCAAAATAGTCATATTATAACCTTTTTATCATACACTTTGAAAAACAAAAGAAACATGAACCAGTTATCCAATTGTTTTTGTTTTTATTTTTTACAATCTTCGGTGCTGGAAACCCATGAAGGTGCCTAAACGTAAAGCTATGACGGCTGATGTCTATTAAAGTAAGTTACCAATGTTGGTTTATCGACCGGAGCAATGATATGACAACACAAACTACAATTGTATCACATGAGCAAAATGCATATTATCAGAGATAATTATCTTTTGCTACAAACCAATGACAACACTATAGTAATACATGTATGTCCTAGCCAACACTGCATGTGTGACGTCAACACCTTCAAACTTGGAATCATATTATTCAATATTAGATAAGTATCCCTATATGCCACAGTAAGTGTCATGCGCACAAAATGTTTGAGAATTCTGTTGTAATCAGTTATGTTTTGGCCTGGATCCCCTTGACCATTATATTTACAGGTAGTGCAACTCTGCCACATGTTTCTTCACTTCACTAAGTAAGCTACTACATCATCTGTTTAAAGTAACAGTATTATAATTTGAGGTATATTATTTGAATCTTGGTGAAGTCCCATAGTAGGTATACTTATTTTTCATATATTTAGTTTCAATCTGTAACAGGAAAGAAAATAAATAGTGTCACTAATTCCATTTGGGATCCTTCTTAAAGCCAGATAGTTCTAGCTATCTCCCTGCCACCAAGGGAGGGCCACAGTCACACGCTTCAACCCTTGGTACTGAACCCACGATCCTAAACTTCTACCGCTGAGCTAAAGCGGAATTCTCTCTCAGCACAAAGCTAAAATGTGACCATAAACAAATATTTTTCAAGATGAACTAGTAGAATCCATCATACTGATGACTGATACCTCAAAACAATCCCTTTACCAAATTTTAAACTGATCACTTGGTTTTTCCAACAAAAGATTTATCACTGCTTTACCCAGTATATTCTTATCACTTAGTTTCCCCAACAAAATCATCTGATCAACCCAACAGGTTCATCACTCTTAGGTTTACCCAGTATATTTATCTATGGTTTCCACAACAGATTTATCATCTGATCAACCAACTGTTTATCACTGGTTTACCAATAGATTTATCAATGATTTCCCCAACAGATTTATCAATGGTTTACCAAATAGATTTATCAATGGTTTCTCCAACAGATTTATCAATGGTTTACCCAATAGATTAATTAATGGTTTACCCAATAGATTTATCAATGGTTTACCCAATAGATTTATCGATGGATTCCCCAATATATTTATCAATGGTTTCACCAAACAGATTTATCAATTGTTTACCCAATATATTTATCAATGGTTTCACCAAACAGATTTATCAATTGTTTACCCAATATCTTTATCAATGGTTTACCAAATAGATTTATCAATGGTTTACCCAATAGATTAATCAATGGTTTCACCAAACAGATTTATCAATGGTTTACCCAATAGATTTATCAATGGTTTCTCCAACAGATTTATCAATGGTTTACCCAATAGATTAATCAATGGTTTACCCAATAGATTTATCAATGGTTTACCCAATAGATTTATCGATGGATTCCCCAACAGATTTATCAATGGTTTACCCAATATATTTATCAATGGTTTCCCAAACAGATTTATCAATTGTTTACCCAATATATTTATCAATGGTTTCCCCAACAGATTGATCAATGGTTTCCCCAACAGATTTATCAATGGTTTCCCCAACAGATTTATCAATGGTTTCCCCAACAGATTTATCAATGGTTTCCCCAATAGATTTATCAATGGTTTACCCAATATATTTATCAATGGTTTCCCCAACAGATTGATCAATGGTGTCCCCAACAGATTTATCAATGGTTTCCCCAACAGATTTATCAATGGTTTCCCCAACAGATTTATCAATGGTTTCCCCAATGGATTTATCAATGGTTTCCCCAATATATTTATCAATGGTTTCCCCAACAGATTTATCAATGGTTTTCCCAATAGATTTATCAATGGTTTCCCCAACAGATTTATCAATGGTTTCCCCAATGGATTTATCAATGGTTTACCCAATAGATTTATCAATGATTTACCAAATATATTTATCAATGGTTTCCTCAACAGATTTATCAATGGTTTACGCAACAGATTTATCAATGGTTTCCCCAATAGATTTATCAATGGTTTACCAAATAGATTTATCAATGGTTTACCCAATATAGTTATCAATGGTTTCCCCAACAGATTAATCAATGGTTTCCCCAACAGATTTATCAATGGTTTCCCCAATAGATTTATCAATGGATTCCCCAACAGATTTATCAATGGTTTCCCCAACAGATTTATCAATGGTTTCCCCATTTATCATCTGATCAACCAACTGATTAATCACTGGCTTACCCAATAGATTTATCAATGGTTTACCAATGATTTTACCAAAATATAGATTAAATACCTGCATCAGACTTACCTAATATATTCATCACTGGATTAACTAGTAGATTAATCACTGGTTTATACCCACTAGCCTGGCTTATCTTATAGATTATCACCTGGTTTACCTGATAGATTTATCACCTTGGTGAACTATCTAGGTCATTTGATACAGATTTGGAGATACAGGGAATTCCCCTATACATTTAGCTCATCAGCAGACTTGACCCGGTCTGTAATCTAAACAGTACCTATTGCTGTCATAGCTCTATAGATACCGTGACCTTGCCTTTATTGGCACCCATGAACGGTAGTAGGGGCCCCAGTGTTTGTTCATTGCTGCTCATGAACTCATTCACCCCTGAAGACACATTTGAACCATTCCAATTCAAGGTTTGATTAGTTCATTATAAAATTTCAGGGGTGAATGAGTTAAGTTTGATCACAAAAGTTTGTTGTACTACAAACGACTCTAAAGGGGATTTTTCCAAAAAAAGGGAGTTAAGTGCACCAAAGCAGTGAACCTTGAATTAAGTTATATTTGTCTCCGATCAGCAATAAAGGTAATGCCGATTCTAAATATTAGCAATACAAGTACAATGCCAGTTATAAGATCTTTAAGAACATATATAGAACTAGAGTAAATATTTACAAATGGCTTGCTTGCTAGCTGAGTTCAATACTATTATGATTTACCAAGTATATCTGATACATAAATACTAGTATAGTGGACAAGAATGGATTTTTGTCATGATCAACATTCAGAAGTATGATAACCTGTTTCTCAATGAAGCATAGATTAAGAAAATGATAGTCTCAGCCACATAACAAACTGTCACAGTTTAGGTGAATCTATCTGTGAAAAGAGATGTTCATCTGATATGATGATGTCACTATATAATTACCATTCAGCAGTGCAGAAAACAGCTTGAAGGATGTTATATATACCCACAAGTAGGTACCTGGACTACCTACATTGTACGTACCCACATGTTTAGGGGGTGGCCCACATGTCTGGTCAGGCTTGGCAGGAAACCATACAGTCGTTTAATTAAATCCTACCGAACTTGATGACTTCAAGTATATGTAAACACAGGCAGGACCCAATCTACAGCCACATGATTTAATTATAACTGTAATACATAAACATGTTTTCCCCCCTAATTGTCACAGGTTACTGACAATAACAACGCGTACTATAAACCTATATAGATACACTGTTAGAAATGTTACTGTCCTATAACCTTGTTATATACACGGACTGCTGTTCCGTGTTACTACTCCACCCCGGACAACGTTTACGGTAATTACAAAAAACTAATGGAAACTTGATAAAAACACATGATTTTGTACGTTACTTAAACTGACCGTGACATGATAAAACAGTAAATATGAACAGGTACAAACCTTTAGATGCGAGCTACATGTACATCCAATGGGTATAAAATGTGCTCCGATGTTGATATTTTGGCTGTGGTTGGCGTGTGTGTATGTATACATATGTACACTGCTAACACACACTGTGGTACAGTATATGATTTTAAAGCCCTGGTGTTGTGAATATAGACAGTATTGACAATACTGGCTGATGGCCTCCACCCACACACCACAAAACACTTCCTAATACACCTGTACTGCTAGCCGTACACTAAACAGTCCGATACACTCAACAGTCCCACACAGGTAGGATCAGGGTTATTCATTTATACAGAGTCAAAGACCTTAAGGATATATAGTAACCTTACTCATCATACCTGTGATATCAGAGAATTCTCCTTAAGGATACACTAGACTATCTTACCTACTACACCTGTGATGTACCAGTTTGAGTTATCTCCCTTGCCTCATTCACCTTTGATTTGGAGAAATTTAATGTATCTCTAGGGGTGAAAGAGTTAAGGAGACATGTAACCTCACATGTTGTACTTACTACCTGTGTAGTAGTTATCTCCCTTTATAAATCTGGCTGATTATATATCTCATAATGATACAAACTATTTCAAATGTTACATATGAGTTTTTAGAGTTTTATATCTCCCTTAAGGCTACATGTTACCCTTGCTATTTAACACGCTATTTGTTTTGAATGATTATCTCCCTTTGGGATTATGAATCTATCTGATTATACCTGTGATATGCATCAGAGATTCAGATAAGTATACAGACTTGTTACCTTCCTATTTACATGTTATTTGTTTTAAATGATTATTTCCCTTCAGGATTATGAATCTATCTGATCATACCTGTGATATGCATCAGAGATTTAGATAAGTATACAGACTATTTCATATATTTGAGTTACCTCACTTAAGGATACATGCTACTTTGCATATTTTATTTGAGTTATACAAACATCACTTATGATTTGGAAGGTTGTCTTTGTCAGTTTATATAACTTATAATGTGTTAAGTTAAAGTACTTAAAGAATAATCCCTGCATGTTCATCTCAGACATATACCAGTTATTTTATCAAACTGGAACTCTTCTGAAGAGGACATAAAAAACATAAGATTTATCCTTAATTGAATTATTTTAATTTTCTGTGTAGCTTTTTCAAAAACCAACTGTTTATCAAAGTGAACAGATCTGCCAGACTTAATCTGTGAATTGCTAAATTTTTATTCTAATTACAGGGTGTTTTTCAATAGGAACAAAAACAACCATTAAGTGGGTGAAAGTATTACCTCGTAAATACATGTACAGGTAGATGTACACATAGCCAGACAAGTAATTATAGACATATAGAAACATTAATGGGTATAAACCACAAGATAATGATACAGATACATACACTACTTAAATCCCTGCCTTGGCACAGTCTCTGTAGAATGCCCCATGGGCTATAAGCAATACAATACCAAGCTTTATCACATGTTATACCAGTATCAATAATACTAAGGGTCTCAAGTACCTGCTCTTCTGTTGGTAGACTCCTGGTCACTCCGGTTACATCATAGGATGTCTGAACACAGATAAAGTCTTTTTAAACAGCAGAGGTCACGACCTACTTAAGTACACTGCACACCCATAGTATTACATGTATATCCTTCAATTTGCTTCCTGTTGTCAACCATATATATAGTCAAGTTCACAGCAGGGATCCTGATATGTTATATTATATATCCTGATATAAATTCATGAGAATACCTTTGCTGTGTCAGAAGCAATGTTACTGTACTATAGTGTTCTGATGTACTGGTAATTACTGTAATGTGGTTCTGCACCTCTATATTATGTTATAAAGTTTGGGATTGGTACAGTTACTCAAGATGAAATCTGGGTTTCACTCATGGCTAGTAATGTAGATGGTTAGACACTTCATATCACCACATTATGTCTTTCCTTCGAAATATTTCATTTTTTTTTCTCTTCAAGCCTATATTCTTTTTGTGACGCTGCGGTACTTAAGCCCTCAACAAAACAAGACAATATAAATCCTCTGTCTTGTATACCAGTAAAAGGCTAAGTTTAATAAAAAAATTTAATTCTTAAAGTCTCAACATGGACATTAATTAGAATGTTGTATGGATTTAATGTGAGAATATTAACGAAAGCTAGACCTGTCAAGCTTAATGAAGGAATAATTTTATGTATCAATATTGTTGTTTCAGAAGCAACAGTTAATTCTAAATTAAGCTCCATTTGTACGAAAAGTAAAGAAAAGTTTTGCGTAAACTGATTAACATATTCAGCACATCACCATATTTGCTGTGATCTCCATCTAAAATAATTGCATTTTAAAACTTAGAATGGATCAAGATTTCTGCGATAAAACCAATGTAAGTTAAATGAGATAACTAATAAATATACAAAATATTCAATGTGCCTACTTAGTGACCAACAGCATGAGTTACAGGGACTTAACGTAGGCGTGAGTGGGAGGATTGCTCGCCTCTTTGTTTCAGAATTCTAAGTAAGATCCCATTATTATACAATTAAATGTATTGACATATATGGTAATATAGAGTTGTTAAATGTGAAACATACGACAGTAATAGATAAATGATTTAAATGTTACAGACATTTAAACGCAGTAATGTACAGCTAAGGGGAAGGGTTCCTTAACCTATGCTCTGTATACTTTCAGGCATAACTCTATATTTTCCATATATGATTTCATAAAACAAAACCACACCTTAACTCTTTCAGTACCGTTGTCGACTATAGTCGACATAAAAATGTGCTCTTTCTTCCCTGTTGTCGACTATAGTCGACATGATTTATAGCTCCCTCTTCCCCGTTGTCGACTTTAGTCGACAAGCTTAGTTGACGTTATTGAAGTGTTGATTTGCTGAAACCATCAATCGACAAACAATCATCTGATGCAATGACAAATAAAAGGTGGTCAAAACTTTTGAATCAAACATTTTTGTTGACCAATTCGTTTTTATATCGTTTGGGTTACATGTTTTTGCGTTAGAGCAATAGGTGATAATTTTTCAAAATGTTGTTAATGTAAACAATATGGCGGCTTGCTACATTTGCATTTCAAATATCAGTGTATAGGACGTTTCAGAGTGTTCAATCTGACATCTAGATCTTATTTAGTTAAATAGTTCCTAATTATGTACAAAGATAACACTAACCTTTGAGTTTTTATATGAAAAAACAACACACCAAAAATGCACATGTAGTCTGCCAATTTGTTTAAACTTCTGGGGGTGAGCCTAATAACTACTTCTGGTACGGCATCCGGAATGAACACAAAGTATGGAAAGAGTTAACTCACTTACCACTGAAAGTTTATAATGAACTATTCCAACCTTTGAATTGGGAGAGTGATATAAACTTTATTTATTTTACAACAATTATGAAACAATTTATCCAACTTATATTAATGCCTCTTGTTGGCCCGGATGTTAGCGTGCGAAGGGTCTTATTGTGGAAGGAAACTGGAGTACTCGGAGAAAACCCACGTGGTTGGGCAGGTAACCCCATACCATTTCACGTCCGGTCGGGGAATTGAACCCCGGCCACCTTGGTGAAAGGCAAGTGCGCTGTCCAATGCACCACCCGACCGCCCGGTAGAGTTCAAATGTGTCTTCAGGGGTGAATGAGTTAAAGGTCATCTATATAGCATATCTATAGATATTTAACAATTTTAAAATTTAATCAAAATATAATAAATTTGAATGAAACAAAATAAAAGCATCATTGTTTTGAAAGAAAAAAATTGGTCAGACCTTGAACAGATTCAAATCCTCAACTTCTGATCATTGTCTTATTGCTCACACTACTTGAGCTACCAATTATGTAAACGAAAGAGAGAAATTAAGGGGAGATAACTTTACACACAAAACAACACAGTACAGTGGGAGATCATTGAATATTTTCAAATAAAGATTAAAATAAAGTTGTGGTGGAACGTTAATTTGGACTGAGCATATTTTTATACCAACATTATAGGTTTAGGAGAAATGCATATGGTATCTAAATATAAATCCAACATTATTACGCTAATGAACACTACAGATTGGTATATCTTTGTGTGTTCCATATCATTCTGTTCTCCACTATAATCTTATGCATTTGAACCTTCAGATCATTTGAACCTTCAAATCTACAGCATGATTGTTGTCAAGCTCCATTACATTTAATATTACAATAAAACTGCTAAGAACCCAAGAACCTAAGATGGAACTAAAGGCACTTGTAGCAATTAGCCTGCTGTGTCCTCCACTTGAAATTTCAAAAACATTTTGTTCAAGAATCAGACTTTAGCAAAACAAACACTTGAAATTTACATCGACATATTGATGCAAATATGAATGATGGACACGTAAGAAAACGTGATGAACAACAGTGACCAAGAATTGTAGTTGACTATAAATTCCACATAATGATAACACATAAATGCTATTTTCTCAGTGTTTTAAGCACAAACATGACATTTAAAACATATCTTTTCTTTAGTGCCATGGTAAAATTTATCTTAAGGAAAGATATTGTAATACTGTTATGATAATCAATATTCTGTAACAGCTTTACAATGAATGACCAAAAAAGCTGTTACAGGTTGAAGATTTCTTAAAATAGAATAATGTTTATTGCCTTTCAGCTCCCACTTAAAGGAAGACAATAATTATATACATGTAAGTTTCATTGAGATGTCATGTAAGCCATAAATAAAACAGAACACTGAAGTACTCATACAAATTAATTAAAAACAATTGCTTTGTGTTTGATGAAAATTTCTGTGTGCATCCTTGAATGTGTTACTCTGTCTAGCTATATTGAATATTATTTCAGTTTGGTCACTTGTCACTGACCTTAGTGAGTGACCACACTGACCTGAGTGAGTGACCACAGAAAGACTGATGATCATTCTAACAGGTGTCATCAAATTTCGACCATCAATATTATCTGTCAAAGGTCACATGACTCACAGCCAATTTAGGTGATGTCATGTTAGCAAGTACAAACAATAAACTTTGTCTTACAAGCAGAATATATGACAATATTAATCAAGATTAAAAAAAAGATTGTGGGTGAATATACTACAGAGATATAAATATGAAGAAATTTCAAAATAATTTTATTACACAAAGATGTTTTTATAGAGTTCTAGATGTCCATACTTGGATTTGAATCTGGGACCCTCCAAACTCAAGACAACTGCTGCAACCAAATTTAAGCCTAAACTGGTTACGAAGGAACAACCTAGTCTAATTCTTCTACATTCCTCCTTCTTTTCTCCTAATCTCTACCCCTGATCAATGCTTCTTACAGCCCACTCTTTCATTAATTAGAGAATGTTTGACCAGACCAGAATTCAGACCCTGGACCCTGACCCTCTTCTAATTGACATCTCTGTATCCACTTGACCCTATCCAGTTGCTACACATAAATAACTACATAGCCACCTAACAAGAGAAAAGAAATTTCCTTGAGAATGCACCAGTCATTATCTTAATTTAAGGGGAGATAATTCATTTCTTTCCTTTGCTTGGTTAAAACTTTCAAACAAATGAAAGATTCATTTCAACAGTGGCAAAATAGATTTTCTCTCATTCTCACTTTACAATATGACAGGACTGTCTATTGTGGGGATGGAGTTAAAGAATTTGTCTCCATATTGCATCTTACACTCAATATCCTGTGTCTGATAATACAATGGGACAATCATGTGATGTCGTAACGTTATGAAGGAACATCCTGCATGTCAGGATATAGAAAATGACAATGCCCTTTTGTGACTTCTATTGGCTTATTTCTAATGATTATACAAAGAGACAGAAATGTAATTTGGATACCTATCAGAGTAAGATGGGGATTTATAAATTTGTAGAAATCTCTCAACAAGCCAAAGCTAGTTTCACCAAATTTTGAAAACCCCTTGGTTAAGAGGGATGAATTTTCCTCTCACACCGAGCCGAATATAATTTTCTCTAGTTTCCAATCAGTTTTAGATTCAAAGTCCTAGGACTTACATCTTATATAGGTTCTATACTGTATATATTAAAGTTCAAATATCCCATACACATCAGGTATATATTGGGTATACATTAGTACTATTTAAAACACAGACAATACACCTTGCCTGACAAATGAACATATTATTTTAACATTATGCAAGTGGAAGTGGTATATACATGTGTAATTCATTCTACTATACAAGGTGTATACCCTATAAGTACAGCCCTTAAATTAAAGGGAGTTTTAACGCCTGTATGGGACTCTCTGAATGTTTGACAATTATCAGAATGTCCATACTCGATCATAAATTTGCCAACTCAAATGTCATCACCAAGATGGCACATCCTAAACTACTGTCCAAATAGTTAGTAAATAGTTAATCGTATGAAACTGTTCCTTCAGCCACACCAAAGATCATTTAATCTGTGGAAAATGCCATGGCAGTAACAGCTAGTATACCCCATGGCAGTAACAGCTAGTATACCCCATGACAGTAAC
This sequence comes from Mimachlamys varia, assembly GCA_947623455.1. NCBI lineage: Eukaryota > Metazoa > Mollusca > Bivalvia > Pectinida > Pectinidae > Mimachlamys > Mimachlamys varia. The sequence goes on along the minus strand of OX392529.1, from coordinate 35,248,083 downwards.
AGCTAGTATACGTACCCATAGCAGTAACAGCTAGTATACCTCATGGCAGTAACAGCTAGAATACCCCATGGCAGTAACAGCTAGTATACCCCATAGCAGTAACAGCTAGTATACCCCATAGCAGTAACAGCTAGTATACCCCATAGCAGTAACAGCTAGTATACCCCATGGCAGTAACAGTTAGTATACCCCATAGCAGTAACAGCTAGTATACCCCATGGCAGTACCAGCTAGTATACCCCATGACAGTAACAGCTAGTATACCCCATGGCAGTAACAGCTAGTATACCCCATAGCAGTAACAGCTAGTATACCCCATAGCAGTAACAGCTAGTATACCCCATGACAGTAACAGCTAGTATACCCCATAGCAGTAACAGCTAGTATACCCCATGGCAGTAACAGCTAGTATACCCCATGGCAGTAACAGCTAGTATACCCCATAGCAGTAACAGCTAGTATACCCCATAGCAGTAACAGCTAGTATACCCCATGGCAGTAACAGCTAGTATACCCCATGGCAGTAACAGCTAGTATACCCCATAGCAGTAACAGCTAGTATACCCAATGGCAGTAACAGCTAGTATACGTACCCCATGGCAGTAACAGCTAGTATACCCCATGACAGTAACAGCTAGTATACCCCATGGCAGTAACAGCTAGTATACCCCATGGCAGTAACAGCTAGTATACCCCATGGCAGGAACAGCTAGTATACCCCATGGCAGGAACAGCTAGTATACCCCATGGCAGGAACAGCTAGTATACCCCATGGCAGTAACAGCTAGTATACCCCATGACAGTAACAGCTAGTATACCCCATAGCAGTAACAGCTAGTATACCCCATGGCAGGAACAGCTAGTATACCCCATGGCAGTAACAGCTAGTATACCCCATAGCAGTAACAGCTAGTATACCCAATGGCAGTAATAGCTAGTATACCCCATAGCAGTAACAGCTAGTATACCCCATAGCAGTAACAGCTAGTATACCCCATAGCAGTAACAGCTAGTATACCCCATAGCAGTAATAGCTAGTATACCCCATAGCAGTAACAGCTAGTATACCCCATAGCAGTAACAGCTAGTATACCCCATAGCAGTAACAGCTAGTATACCCCATGGCAGGAACAGCTAGTATACCCCATGGCAGTAACAGCTAGTATAGCACGGTTTCATTGATACATTATGCTAATTAAGACAAACAAGAATTAAAAATTCAAGGAAATTGGTCGACATCGTGTCAGTGGACCATGACCAGTATAAAATATATATACTTACTTAATGTAATTATTTCTCTTTTAACTGGCCCTTAGTTTGTTTTAAAAAATTTGACCCTGAAGACAAATATGATCTCTTCAAATTCAACAAGTTTATAATACCTGTAGTTCAGAGGTGGTTTGCAGAGAAAAACATTTTTTTTTGTGTAAGTGGAATTGTTCTTCGAGATTTCTTCTGAACTTCACCAATTCTCTCTGATGATCGAGCAAACACTAAGTAAATGCAGACCATATCCTGATGCAGGAAGAACACAAAGACAAAAGAGTTCTACTTTGGTTCTCCTACATACAGTTACCTCCCCCTGGATTGTCAGACATTAGCTGTTGATCAGTGACCTCCCCCTGGAATGTCAGACTCTAGCTGCTGACCAATCACCTCCCCCATGGATTGTCAGACTCTAGCTGTTGATCAGTTACCTTCCCCATGGATTGTCAGACTCTAGCTGTTGATCAGTTACCTTCCCCATGGATTGTCAGACTCTAGCTGTTGATCAGTTACCTTCCCCATGGATTGTCAGACTCTAGCTGTTGATCAGTTACCTTCCCCATGGATTGTCAGACTCTAGCTGTTGATCAGTTACCTTCCCCATGGATTGTCAGACTCTAGCTGTTGATCAGTGACCTCCCCCATGGATTGTCAGACTCTAGCTGTTGATCAGTTACCTTCCCCATGGATTGTCAGACTCTAGCTGTTGATCAGTTACCTTCCCCATGGATTGTCAGACTCTAGCTGTTGATCAGTTACCTTCCCCATGGATTGTCAGACTCTAGCTGTTGATCAGTCACCTTCCCCATGGATTGTCAGACTCTAGCTATTGATCAGTGACCTCCCCCTGGATTGTCAGACTCTAGCTGTTGATCAGTTACCTCCCCCTGGATTGTCAGACTCTAGCTGTTGACCAGTTACCTCCCCCTGGATTGTCAGACTCTAGCTGTTGACCAGTTACCTCCCCCTGGATTGTCAGACTCTAGTTGTTGATCAGTGACCTCCCCCTGGAATGTCAGACTCTAGCTGCTGACCACTCACCTCCCCCTGGATTGTCAGACTCTAGCTGTTGACCAGTTACCTCCCCCTGGATTGTCAGACTCTAGTTGTTGATCAGTTACCTCCCCCTGGAATGTCAGACTCTAGCTGCTGACCACTCACCTCCCCCTGGATTGTCAGACTCTAGCTATTGATCAGTGACCTCCCCCTGGATTGTCAGACTCTAGCTGTTGATCAGTTACCTCCCCCTAGATTGTCAGACTCTAGCTGTTGATCAGTTACCTTCCCCATGGATTGTCAGACTCTAGCTGTTGATCAGTTACCTCCCCCTGGATTGTCAGACTCTAGCTGTTGATCAGTTACCTCCCCCTTGATTGTCAGACTCTAGCTGTTGATCAGTCACCTCCCCCTGGATTGTCAGACACTAGCTGTTGATCAGTTACCCCCCCCCCCCCCCCCCTGGATTGTCAGACTTCATTTTTCAGTACAATATGGCATGGTTTGTGTGTTTTAGTCTTACAACTATTAGCAGCTATATGATCATGACAGGTTTTGGTGGTGGAGAAAAGCTGAAGCTCCTGGAGAAAAAAACACAAAGGCCTTGTATTATTGCCCCCCCCCCCCCCCCCCGTATTTCTCAAAAACCTCAAAGGAGTGGTGGAGGTGAATGTCTTGTACCCACAACCCATTGATGGAGGGATAGTTATAGCAGAAGTCGCACATGTTAACCAATTGGTCTGACTGTTGTCCCTTCCTGAGAGCAATATTGTTAATATTTTTAACTCGTTGATTTCCCTTCTGCTTCTTTTTCTGGAAAGTATGCGTTTCTTTGCAGAAAAAAATGTTAACGAGGCCACTTTCAGTCAGATAAAAAAGCTTTTTATTTTGGCAAAGGGGCTAAGGAGGGATTGACCTCGTTTCTTTTGCAATGGTACTCCTTTGATTTACAGATCAAAACATGAACCACAGAATTACACCAATGTGGCCTTCACACATGACATTTTTTATGTTGGCTAGGTTTCCCTTCTGTGACTGATTTACACCGCCCCCACATCATCATATCAGTTTGTATAAAATACACCTACAGAATGTCCGCTAGCGACCTGATTTATCAACACATGTGTTACATAATAAACAATTGTATCTCCTCCAGAATCCATACAATATAATCATTGTCAAAACACATGGTGGGTCTTACAAAACTTTCCAGGAATTTTCGAATATTGTATTACATTTTAGATTTTTTATCAGGAAGCTTTTATGTAAACACTGGCAACACTGGCTAAGGAGCAAAAACTCTATACACAAATATATCAAGTTCGACCAATGGAGACCAATGAAATGCGCCATACGGCCACGTATCAGTAGATCTTGAGTGAAGAGATGAAATTAAAGGACAATGTCAGAAATTGATGCATGCTCAATTATAATAAGGGTTCTTCTGTCTATATTTATGTTGAATTATAATCGCTTCAGTATACTGAATTGAATTTAACAGTTTAAAATGGCAGATGTGATTGGATTTTTTTTGGATTGATGACTAGCCGAAAAAAAAAAAAGAGGATTCACCACTGTCAGGATCATGTATACTTCTATTATGATGCTTCGTTAAAATTTATTCATCAAATGTGAATGTAGTGCTAGTGAGGTATTGTACCCCTTGAAATGTTCATAATTATGTTCAATACTTTGTTCCTTGGAGTACTTCTGATTTCATTATTTCCAAAAATGTCTATGTTAATTGGGAAATGATCCAAGCTGCCTCTGGGTTACAGGAAAGAGGAAGCATTACCTGGTCAAAATATGAAAGTATTTTGATTGTATTGCACAAGAAATGAATCCAAGACTCTGGTGATTTGATAAAGTGCATTTCTTAAGATGTATGGTTACACATTTAAATTGAACCTATTATTTCAAAGACAAAAAGTATGAATGTGTTTTATGTTTGGCGTTTATCTGTATGCACTGTCAGGGACCTTCTGTTATGCATGAAGCTTGCATTGTGATAGCTAAAACTGAAAGAAGCTAGAAAGTGGCAGCAACAAGCTAGTGGCAGTAGCAAACTAGAGAGTGGTAGTAACAAGCTAGAGAGTGGCAGTAACAAGCTAGAGAGTGGCAGTAACAAGCTAGAGTGGCAGTAACAAACTAGAGAGTGGCAGTTACAAGCTAGAGAGTGGTAGTAACAAGCTAGAGTGGCAGTAACAAGCTAGAGAGTGGCAGTAACAAGCTAGAGTGGCAGTAACAAGCTAGAGTGTGTCAGTAACAAGCTAGAGAGTGGCAATAACAAGCTAGAGAGGCAGTAACAAGCTAGAGAGTGGCAGTAACAAGCTAGAGAGTGGCAGTAACAAGCTAGAGAGTGGCAGTAACAAGCTAGAGTGGCAGTAACAAGCTAGAGTCCCAGTTGGAATCCCAGTCTCACTGAATGTATACACTTATAACATTGTAATTTAATATATTTTCTTTAATTTGTCTTTTTTGTTAACAGTCTGTGACAGAGGTACAGGGATTCATTCACCCCTAAAACCTTATAATGAACTATTCCAGCCTTTAAATTGGAAGCGTTTAAATATCAATCTTCAGGGTAAACGAGGTAAGAAAGCAAAGAAATAAACAAGAATTCCACAGAAGTGGATGTGTGACCTGCACAGCAAGCTGGGAGATGAGTTTTGAGGAACAAGCTATGGATATTCATTGAATCTATTACAAGTGTTATTTGTGTGATTTGCCTGATGGATTCCCATGTAATAAATAAACTTGCAGATTATGATGTTAAGGTGTTTCATGACACAGACTTCACATAGATAAATTTTCCTGATTTTTTTACTTGTCATAATAAGTGGTAAGTGTTTATCTAAGACTTTTCATAGAGAAACCAGTAAGCACTATATATGAAGTTTAGGGTTGATTTGCCCAAAGGGAACTGGATACAGATGTTCTATTTATAGTAACAGCGACCTTGACCTATGAACATAAAAGCAATCCCAAGGAAGTACTGTCTGTTAAGAAGCACTGCACAATTTAGCTCGAGTTAGCTAGATCAGCAAAGTGACCTTGACAAAGCTTTAACCTTTGACTTTCGCGCCTCGATAAGCAATCCCAAGCAAGCACCGTTTGTATAAGGAAGCACTGTATGTGTTGTTTGAGCCTCATCGGCCAAAGTGAACTTGGTTGAGTTATCGCATGGAAATTAATTTTCCATTTATAGTAACAGTGACTTTGACCATTGACCTTTGAACTTTAAAAGCTATCCCAAGCAAGCACTTTTGGTAAGGCAGAACTATATGAAATTTGAGTTTTATGGGGCCAAGGGAACTTGAGTTATCACATGGAAACCATTGTGCAGATACCGCTTTTTGCATGTGACAAAAAGGAAAGCATTATAATACATACAAGTTGAACACAACTCATTTGGATATATCAGAAATTATTTATTTGTTCATTATAGTTTTTATTTCTTTATTCGCTGTGAATTGTTTACCTGTAATCAAAATTGGAGTTATTAAATAAATAAATAAAATAATTAAGGTATTCAATGTTTGATATAGTTCCCTTAAATTACCTGACATAAGCTACTCTCAAGCGCTTTACAGTACATAAGATATACAATTTGATACAATGAACACATTAACCTATACAATTAGAAGGAGCTGCCTTATCATCGGTAACTACTTGTCCTGTGCCACCTGGCCATTATCTCCCTTGAATTATCCCTCTCTTGAATGCTACAGACCAGATATGGCAACATCCACCCCAGACCAATTTAAAATCCACCTGAGTTGTGAGAGTGGTGTGAGCAGGAGAAAACACCTTCTCTGAATATTCCTTGCATACGAAGACTTTAGAGATCAAACCCCGGCTGCCCACATGGAAGGCCAGAGTGTTACCACTCGACCCATCCACCCATCAATCTAAATAGTTCTCCTATAACTTTAAAAATTTCTCTAATATTTGAAATCTTTATTTTCCATACTTATTTTTCTTTTTAAATCTATACATTTTCTGTTTATAACATTGAACAAAAGAAATCACTTTCTATTGTTTCAACAAGAAAAAAAACTTTGGATTTGTCTTATTTTCTTAGAAATCAATTAAGAAGAATTTATTAATGTCTTTCCAAAGATAGTAAATATATAAGGATCCCAAACTGCTATGTAAGGTTCCCTTTCTTACACTGTTATGACAAAGGCGTTTTATTTCCCCACATTTTGAGCACTTAATGCTTGCTACTTAATCTTATTGAAATATTGGTCAATTTTCAAGAAACTCATTAATATTCCGAAAATTTACAAAGCTTGATAACGACTCCATATACATTTTTTCTTATTGATCCACTCATTCTTTTCATATACACCTTCGTCTTCCATGTACAATATGATATTCAAATTTTAATGGAAGATCAAAACGTAACAGTCTTACCTTTAAACGTAAACCTGAGCAAGATTCCATAAAACATCCACCCTGAAAACGTGATTTATAAACGGAGATTTTTGGGTATCCGTAAAGTGCAGTTGATGTTTTGTTTGCAGAAGATTTGATATGTAAATACGCGGCAGGTTTACTGATTGGCGATTTGCATGTCAATGTTGCATGCTAGTCGAGTAGTCACACCCTAACAGGATGGGATAATATGCACTTACTAGGGAGGGGGTCCATAACCTTGGGTAATGACCTCACTATAGGTGTATATATATATTAGGTGTATATATGTGTTATACCATTACCTTAAACGTCACTTAACCCAATTCAGTGTTAAGTTTACACAGAAACTGAATATATCAACACAAAAGAAATTATCAGTCAACTTTAACAACAACTTTTGTTACTAATTACGCTTTTATAAACAGAGATTAAATATGATCTAGAAAAACAATATCTATTGATGAAGTTTTTTATCTGGTTGAAAATTGTGATCATTTTTATCATTTTGTATTCCCTTCCTAACAATTAACCGTTCATAAGATGAAATGAAATGAAGATAACAATACTGCTACTTCACAAAGTAAACAGCTTATAGGGCAAACAAGTCATTGTGTATATCGACCAATACATCTCTACCCACACGATGATCCTATTCCTGTTTTCTCGGTAATTGTACTGAAAATAACAGAGTTTTTGATATGCATATGTACCAGAGGGTGTTTAATTAATGCCTGTAAAGATTTGCAATATGACATGTGCTTATCAGTATGTACATGTTGATGCTATGGAAAGTCTGCTCTAATGTATATGTTAACTGTGAGTCTTCATGATGTAATGATAACAAAGTGTATAAGTATAATCTTCTTACATTCCATTCCTAGCGACTAATACCTGTGTAGCCTCACCTGTCTATATAATACCTGTGTAGCCTCACCTGTCTATATAATACCTGTGTAGTCTCACCTGTCTATATAATACCCACATACACTGTAGCCTCACCTGTCTATATAATACCCACATACACTGTAGCCTCACCTGTCTATATACTACCCACATAGCCTCACCTGTCTATATAATACCCGTGTAGCCTCACCTGTCTATATAATACCTGTGTAGCCTCACCTGTCTATATAATACCTGTGTAGCCTCACCTGTCTATATAATACCTGTGTAGCCTCACCTGTCTATATAATACTTGTGTAGTCTCACCTGTCTATATAATACCAGTGTAGCCTCACCTGTCTATATAATACCTGTGTAGCCTCACCTGTCTATATAATACCTGTGTAGCCTCACCTGTCTATATAATACCTGTGTAGCCTCACCTATCTATATAATACCTGTGTAGCCTCACCTGTTTATGTAATACCTGTGTAGACTCACCTGTCTATATAATACCTGTATAGCCTCACCTGTCTGTATAATACCTGTGTAGCCTCACCTATCTATATAATACCTGTGTAGCCTCACCTGTTTATATAATACCTGTGTAGACTCACCTGTCTATATAATACCTGTATAGCCTCACCTGTCTATGTAATACCTGTGTAGCCTCACCTGTTTATATAATACCTGTGTAGCCTCACCTGTCTATATAATACCTGTGTAGCCTCACCTGTCTATATAATACCTTTGTAGCCTCACCTGTCTATATAATACCTGTGTAGCCTCACCTGTCTATATAATACCTGTGTAGCCCCTGACCTGTCTAATGAATATTAAACCTCTGTAGTCTGAGAATCGACATAAACCAAATTTCATATGCTTCACTTAAACTCCTGCACCCCTGAAGACAAAGTTGAGCTCACCCAATTCAAAGGTTGGGATAGCTCATTATGAAATTTCAAGACAAGAGAGTTAAATATAAACAACAGGGGAATGTATATATATAATTTATAAATAATTCAGAATGTTTTACATTTACAATATCAATTTCCGAATTATATTGAAACAATACATGTTTCTTTTTCAGTTTTGCCAAAAATTGCATTCATTATTGTGTAAAACAATTCTGAAATGTCGCAGAAAGATACCAGACAATTCTGAACTGAAGGAATGACTGAGATTCTGTCCTGTGGTTTTCTATGCTAACGAAGACATTGATGGATAATGGTAGCAAAATGTCAGACACCTTAACCACTTGGCTACTGCTGCCCCTCATAATAACAATCTGCATTTGTCCTGGGTTTGAATTCCTATCTAGCTCCACTGAATTTGTACAACCTAAAAAATGTTATATAAACAGTCTATCTCCACTTAACTTGAAAATCTCCATAGGAAAGCATTACAGAAGTTAAAGATCTATTCAGATTTTCACCTCATATATGGAGATTTTTCAGCGATTTATCTAAGGGAGATAATCAATCAGTCCATCATACCCACTGTTCAGGCTGACAAGATTCATTTCATTGCTAATGGTCTCTAGTTTTACCTGTGTATCCTTCCAATACTCCGGCAGGCGAGGAGATAACAACGTCTGGGTGTGACGGCAGTTTTATCTAGGAAAAGTCCATCCAGTGCAATCTGTAATTAGAAGTAATATCCAATATAATTTATAACCAACAATATATTAACATCGGTAATGTATTGATGCATTTAGGAAAATTAACAACATATTCGATAACAAACAGTAACAGCTTTGCAAAGAAAAAAAACCTCCAGCCCGACATAGCTATTAAAATGTCTCCGGTAAGATTAAACAGTTTAGGCTATTAAAATATTCAAAGAAATTGGACAATAGGGTAACAGCTGGAGAAGATATCACTCTGTAGAGACGTGTTGTAATAGGGCTGGGCGGTTTTACCGGTATACCGGTATACCGTGGTATAAAGTTGTGATGGTACGTACCGTGGTACATTAGTCCTGTACCGGTTTTTTGGGGACTTTCGTTTAACTTATCAATTCAATATTTGTTACATAGATCAATTGGAATTCCAATATGGTTTAATTATAATTTCCTATAAGTTTGTTGATCAACTAGCCAGGATAGACATAGCTTCACTCAAACAATATTAGAGGATAAAACAAAAAGAAACTTATGACAGGCCTGTTGCTAATTGGCATCAGAACAAATACAGCCAGAGACCTTTAGCTAGATCAAACATTCAATCAAGGTAGTATACCGTGGTACGTACCGCGGTATTTGCCTAAATACCGTCGTATACCGTGGTACTTTTTATTTTGTGGTACCCAGCTCTATGTTGTAACTATAGCCACATGTGTCGTAACTAGCCACACAGTAAGTAACTAGCCACACAGTAAGTAACTAGCCACACAGTAAGAAATTAGCCGCACGTGTCATAACTAGCCACACAGTAAGTAAATAGCCACACAGTTAGTAACTATCCACACAGTAAGTAACTAGCCACACAGTAAGTAACAAGAGGCCCAATGGGCCTGCATCGCTCACCTGGAATTAATCTCTGACTTGTAACCCTTAAGTGCCAAAATAGCCCCTTAGGGGTCAGAGTCACCATTTATGCAAAATATGTTCCTCTTCCCCCAACGATGTTTCTGACCAAATTTGGACAAAATCTATTCATAACTTTATGACAAGAAGAGATTTAAAGGAATTACCTCTATTTCCCTTAATTGGCCACGCCCCTCTAGCCCCTTAGGGGTCAGAGTCACCATTTATGCAAAATTTGTTCCCCTTCCCCCAAGAATGTTTCTCACCAAATTTGGGCCAAATCCATTCATAACTTTATGACAAGAAGAGATTTTAAAAGAATTACCTGTATTTCCCCTAATTGGCCCAGTGCATCTGGGCCCTTAGGGTTCAGAGTCACCATTTATGCAAAATCTGTTCCCCTTCCCCCAACGATGTTTCTGACTAAATTTGGACAAAATCTATTCATAACTTTATGACAAGAGAGACTTAAAGGAATTACCTCTATTTCCCTTATTGGGCCCCGCCCCTCTGGCAGCTTTGGGGTCCGAGTCACCATTTATGCAAAATCTGTTCCTCTTCCCCAAAAGATGTTTCTGACCTTATTTGGTCAAAATCCAATCAGGACTTTTTGACAAGAAGAGATTTAAAGGAATTACCTCTATTTTCCCTATTTGGCCCCGCCCCTCTGGCCCCTTGGGTGTCAGTGTCACCATTTATGCAAAATCTGTTCCCCTTCCCCCAACGATGTTTCTGACTAAATTTGGACAAAATCTATTCATAACTTTATGACAAGAAGAGATTTAAAGGAATTACCTCTATTTCCCTTATTGGGCCACGCCCCTCTGGCCCCTTAGGGGTCAGAGTCACCATTTATGCAAAATCTGTTCCCCTTCCACTAAGGATGTTTCTGACCGAATTTGGGCCAAACCCATTCATAACTTTATGACAAGAAGAGATTTAAAGGAATTACCTCTATTTCCCCTATTGGGCCCCGCCCCTCTGGCCCCTTTAGAGTCAGAGTCACCATTTATGCAAAATCTGTTCCCCTTCCCTCAATGATGTTTCTGACTAAATTTGGTCAAAATCCAATCATAACTTTAAGACAAGAAGAAATTTAAAGGAATTACCTCTATTTCCCCTATTGGGCCCCGCCCCTCTGGCCCCTTTGGGGTCCGAGTCACCATTTATGCAAAATCTGTTCCCCTTCCCCAAAGGATGTTTCTGACTAAATTTGGTCAAAATCCAATCAGGACTTGTTGACAAGAAGAGATTTAAAGAATTACCTCTATTTTCCCTATTGGGCCCCGCCCCTCTGGCCCCTTTAGGGTCAGAGTCACCATTTATGCAAAATCTGTTCCCCTTCCCTCAACGATGTTTCTGACTAAATTTGGCCAAAATCCAATTAGGACTTTTTGACAAGAAGAGATTTAAAGGAATTACCTCTATTTCCCTTATTGGGCCCCGCCCCTCTGGGCCCTTAGGGGTCAGAGTCACCATTTATGCAAAATCTGTTCCCCTTCCCCCAACGATGTTTCTGACTACATTTGGCCAAAATCCAATCAGGACTTTTTGACAAGAAGAGATTTAAAGGAATTACCTCTATTTTCCCTATTGGGCCCCGCCCCTCTGGCCCCTTTGATGTCCGAGTCACCATTTATGCAAAATCTGTTCCCCTTCGCCCAAGGATGTTTCTGACTACATTTGGCCAAAATCCAATCAGGACTTTTTGACAAGAAGAGATTTAAAGGAATTACCTCTATTTTCCCTATTGGGCCCCGCCCCTCTGGCCCCTTTGGGGTCCGAGTCACCATTTATGCAAAATCTGTTCCCCTTCGCCCAAGGATGTTTCTGACTACATTTGATCAAAATCCAATCAGGACTTTTTGACAAGAAGAGATTTAAAGAATTACCTCTATTTTCCCTATGCGGCCCCGCCCCTCTGGCCCTTTGGGGGTCAGAGTCACCATTTATGCAAAATCTGTTCCCCTTCGCCCAAGGATGTTTCTGACCAAATTTGGTTAAAATCCAATAAGGACTTTTTGACTAGTAGCGATTTGAAGAAAATGTTGACAGACGACGGACGGACGACGGACGACGGACGCTGCGCCATGGCATAAGCTCACCGGACCTTCGGTCCAGGTGAGCTAAAAATATGCGATATACGTTATTCAGTTTCAGAGAAGAAGTTGTTTATATCAATATAGCCAAATATACCCCTTTGGCCCCGCCCCCCAGGCCCCTTGGGGGCTAGACCCACCATCTGTAGAATTTTGAATCTCCACACCATAGTAATGCTACCAACAAAATATAAGCAATATATATTGCTCAGTTTCAGAAAAGAAGTTGTTTATATCAATATAGCCAAATTTACCCCCTGGCCCCACCCCCCAGGCCCCTTAGGGGTCAGACCCACTATTTGTACAATTTTGAATCCCCACCCCATAGTGATGCTACCAGCCAAATATGAGTGATATACATTGTACAGTTTCAGAAAAGAAGATGTTTTTTATCAATATAGCCAAATTGGCCACTTTTGGCCCCACCCCCCAGGCCCCTTGGGGGTCAGACCCACCATTGGTACAATTTTGAATCCTCACCCCATAGTAATGCTACCAGCCAAATATAAGCAATATACATTGCTCAGTTTCAGAAAAGAAGTTGTTTATATCAATATAGCCAAATTTACCTCTTGGCCCCACCCCCCAGGCCCCTTAGGGGTCAGACCCACCATTTGTACAATTTTGAATCCCCACCCCATAGTGATGCTACCAGCCAAATATGAGTGATATACATTGTACGGTTTCAGAAAAGAAGATGTTTTTTATCAATATAGCCAAATTGACCCCTTTTGACCCCGCCCCCCAGACCCCTGGGGGGCCAGCCCAACCATTTGTACAATTTTGAGTCCCCACCCAATAGGAATGCTTCTGACCAAATTTGGTTGAATTCCAACAAGTGGTTATTAAGAAGAAGTCAATTGTTGACGGACGGACGACGGACGGACGCCACGGTATGGCATAAGCTCACCCTGGTCCTTTGGACCAGGTGAGCTAATTAAAAGTGTGTCGCAAACCCCAGGGCCAAATCAAAAACCATGATTGTGATCATCTCTTTATGCCCAGTAATTGCATGTATAGTTTTGGGGTGGGGATCTCAACCGTGTAAAAGTTATGACTCAGGGGTCAAATTAAAAGTGTGTGGCAGACCCCAGGGCCAAATCAAAAACCATGATTGTGATCATCTCTTAATGCCCAGTAATTGTATGTATAGTTTCGGGGGGGGGATCTCGACCATTCAAAAGTTACGACTCAGTAGTCAATTTGCAAGGGTGTGGCAGACCCTTGGATCAAATATGAAATCATGATTGTGATTGTCTCTTAATGCCGAGCAAATGTATATATAGTTTTGGGGTGGGGATCTCAACCGTTTAAAAGTTATGACTCAGGGGTCAAATTAAAAGGGTGTGTCAGACCCTAGGGCCAAATCAAAAACCATGATTGTGATCATCTCTTAATGCCCAGTAATTGTATATATAGTTTTGGGGTGGGGATCTCAACCGTTTAAAAGTTATGACTCAGGGGTCAAATTAAAAGGGTGTGGCAGACCCCAGGGCCAAATCAAAAACCATGATTGTGATCATCTCTTAATGCCCAGTAATTGTATATATAGTTTTGGGGTGGGGATCTCAACCGTTTAAAAGTTATGACTCAGGGGTCAAATTAAAAGGGTGTGGCAGACCCCAGGGCCAAATCAAAAACCATGATTGTGATTATCTCTTAATTCCTAGTAATTGTATATGTAGTTTTGGGGTGGGGATCTCAACCATTTAAAAGTTATGACTCAGGAGTCAAGTTTCAAGGGCGTGGCAGACCCTGGAGTCAAATATAAAATCATAATTGTGATTGTCTCTTAATGCCCAGCAATTGTATATATAGTTTTGGGGTGGGGATCTCAGCCGTTTAAAAGTTAGGAGTCAAGTTGCAAGGGCGTGGCAGACCCTGGGGTCATATCTAAATCCATGATTGTGATCGAGGTTACCAAAACATTTGTATAAATTTGAATTCAAGCAACCTTTGGATTCTACCACAAGAATATAGATGTCATACATTGCTTAGTTTCAGGAAAGAGATCATTTATACCAATATTGTCTAATGTGCCCCTTTTGGCCCCACCCCTCAGGCCCCTCCGTGATCATAATCATATAATTTTGAATCCTAATCCCATAGTGATGATACCAGGCAAATATGAATAATATCCATTGCTTGGTTTCAGAGAAGAAGTCATTTTTATCATTATAGCCAAATTGACTCCTTTCGGCCCCGCCCCTCAGGCCCCTGGGGGATCAGCCCCACCATTTATACAATTTTGAATCCACACCCCATGGTAATGCTACCAGGCAAATATAAGCGATATACATTACTGGGTTTCAGAGAAGAAATCGTTTATATCAATATAGCCAAATTGACCCCTTTTGACCCCGCCCCCCAGGCCCCTTGGGGGTCAGCCCCACCATTTGTACAATTTTGAATCCCCACTCAATAGTGATGCTACCAGCCAAATATGAGCGATATATATTACTGGGTTTCAGAGATGAAGTCGTTTATATCAATATAGCCAACTTACCCTTTTGGCCCCGCCCCCCAGGCCCCTGGGGGGTCAGCCCCACCATTTGTACAATTTTGAATCCCCAACCCATAGTAATACTACCAGCCAAATATGAGCAATATACATTGCTCAGTTTCAGAGAAGAAGTCGTTTATATCAAATAGCCAAATTGACCCCTTTTGGCCCCGCCCCCCAGGCCCCTGGGGGGTCAGCCCAACCATTTGTACAATTTTGAGTCCCCACCCCATAGGGATGCTTCTGACCAAATTTGGTCAAATTCCGATCAGTGGTTATAAAGAAGAAGTCAATTGTTGACGGACGGACGACGGACGACGGACGACGGACGACGGACGCCACGGTATCGGATAAGCTCACCTTGGTCCTTTGGACCAGGTGAGCTAACTAGCCACACAGTTAGTAACTACAGCCACACAGTTCCTAACTAGCCACACAGTAAGTAACTAGCCACACAGTTAGTCACTAGCCACACAGTTAGTCACTAGCCACACAGTTAGTCACTAGCCACACAGTTAGTCACTAGCCACACAGTAAGTAACTATAGCAACACAGTAAGAAACTAGCCACACAGTAAGTAACTAGCCACACAGTAAATAACTAGCCACACAGTAAGTAACTAGCCACACAGTAAGTAACTAGCCACACAGTAACGTACCATCAGCGTATTCGATATCTCTCAATATCCCACAAATGTACAAAACTGAAATACTGTTATTTCTGCAAATGTGGAAATTCATGTGCGGAAAGGTTGTATTTTTTTTAATCATCTTAGCGATGTGGAATATTTTGTAATATATCTATATTTCCTTTTGATTTATAATCTATGAATAAATAGAACACTGACAGGTCAACAAGGGCCCGCTGTGGGGCTGGAACATCTTCCTTCCCCCTATAGTCACATATACTCCAAAAGGAGATCGTGATTTTTTGTGTGATATCATTCAAATTTCAAGTAAGGAAAATTCCTCATTTATTGTGAATAAGAAAGCACTGTATGAAGTTTGAGTTAGATCGGCCCCTTAGGAAACTCAAGTTATTGACTTGGAAAAAAGTGCTGACAGACAGACAAACACAGTGATTACTATATATGCGTACTATACTTTCGTGCAGAGCCCTAACTAGTCAGGAATACATATTTTCTTGACGATTTACTCAACATGAAAAGATTAAACATCTCCACAATGCAAAATTTTCCAATTTTACAGCATTTTATGGAAATTTTAATATTTTATGGATATCTTGTACACAAGCTTTTTATTCCTAAATATGTCATTGGTGACCTTTGACCTTTAGTCCGGACAAATGACCACCAAAACCTAATCAGGTATAGAGCTTGATAGTGTGAAGCTATGGTGTGAATATGAACCAAATCTGACCAAGGGTTTCTGAGATATGTTGTACACAATTTTATCATAGACATACACTCATACACACAATTGAATGCAGACAAGTGCATGAATACTGTATACCTGCCGAACCTCTGTGGGGCGTATGAATACTCTTAAAATTCACCAGTCCTTTACTTAATCACTTTGAAATGAAAAAAATAATCTAAACGAATAAACTAAAAAAAATTCATTTTCATTTGACAAGATTTTCCCATTAACCAAAACATACACAATATACCCACCAGATCTGGTTACCAGTGGTAGTATATATACAATATATCCACCAGGTCTGGTAACCAGTGGTAGTATATATACAATATACTACCAGATCTGGTTACCAATGGTATTATATACAATATACCACCAGGTCTGGTAACCAGTGGTAGTATATACAATATACCCACCAGGTCTGGTAGTTAACCAGTGGTAGTATATTAATATACCCACCAGATCTGGTTACCAATGGTATTATATACAATATACCCACCAGGTCTGGTTACCAGTAGTAGTATATATATACAATATACCCACCAGGTCTGGTAACCAGTGGTAGTATATTAATATACCAACCAGATCTGGTAACCAGTGGTAGTGTATATACAATATACCCACCAGGTCTGGTAACCAGTGGTAGTATATTAATATACCAACCAGATCAAGTGGTAGTGTATAAACAATATACCCACCAGATCTGGTAACCAGTGGTAGTGTATATACAATATACCAATCAGATCTGGTTACCAGTGGTAGTATATACAATATACCACCAGATCTGGTTACCAGTGGTATTATATAATATACCCAACAGATCTGGTAACCAGTGGTAGTTATACAATATACCCACCAGATCTGGTAACCAGTGGTAGTGTATATACAATATACCCATCAGATCTGGTAACCAGTGGTAGTGTATATACAATATACCAATCAGATCTGGTAACCAGTGGTAGTTATACAATATACCAACCAGATCTGGTTACCAGTGGTAGTATATTGTATATATACCACCAGATCTGGTAACCAGTGGTAGTATATATATACAAGAGGCCCAATGGGCCTGCATCGCTCACCTGGTATCAATCTCTGACTTATATTATAGTGTAACCCTAAAGTCCCCTTAAAATCTGTTACTGTAAGACATTTAGAAGAACATCTTAAGATTTAAACATATTTTACCCCTGTGACCTTATAAGACAACATCATTTTCATTTTCAAATTTTGTTTGGCTTCATCCGAGGACACTACAAGACAAATATCATATCTCTAGGTATTTCGGTTTATCAGAAGAAGTCGCTCAAAGCTTTTAACAACTGATTTGACCACTGTGACCTTTAATATGGGTCAAGATCATTTTCCTTCCCAAAGTTTGTCGTTCTTCATCCAAGGAACCTTTCAGCCAAATATCATGCTTCTAGGGCTTTTGGTATTTCAGAAGAAGTTGTTTAAAGGTTTTCACAGATTTGACCCTTGTGACCTTGAATATAGGTCAAGGTCATTTCTTTTCCCAAACTTTGTCGGGCTTCATCAAAGGAACCTTTCAGCCAAATATCATGCTTCTAGGGCTTTTGGTATTTCAGAAGAAGTCGTTTAAAGGTTTTAACAGATTTGACCCTTGTGACCTTGAATATAGATAAAGGTCATTTCTTTTTGCAAACTTTGTCGGGCTTCATCCAAGGAACCTTTCAGCCAAATATCATGCTTCTAGGGCTTTTGGTATTTCAGAAGAAGTCATTTAAAGGTTTTAACATATTTGACCCCTGTGACCTTGAATGAAAATCAAGGTCATTTCTTTTCGCAAACTTTGTCGGGCTTCATCCAAGGAACCTTTCAGCCAAATATCATGCTTCTAGGGCTTTTGGTATTACAGAAGAAGTCGTTTGAAGGTTTTAACAGATTTGACCCCTGTGACCTTGAATATAAGTCAAGGTCATTTCTTTTCGCAAACTTTGTCGGGCTTCATCAAAGGAACCTTTCAGCCAAATACCATGTTTCTAGGGCTTTTGGTACTTCAGAAGAAGTCGTTTGAATGTTTAAACAGATTTGACCACTGTGACCTTGAATATAAGTCAAGGTCATTTCTTTTCCCAAACTTTGTCGAGCTTCATCCAAGGAACCTTTCAGCCAAATATCATGCTTCTAGGGCTTTTGGTATTTCAGAAGAAGTCGTTTAAAGGTTTTAACAGATTTGACCCTTGTGACCTTGAATATAGGTCAAGGTCATTTCTTTTTGCAAACTTTGTCGGGCTTCATCCAAGGAACCTTTCAGCCAAATATCATGCTTCTAGGGCTTTTAGTATTTCAGAAGAAGTCGTTCAGCCAAATATCATGCTTCTAGGGCTTTTAGTATTTCAGAAGAAGTCGTTTAAAGTTTAAAATAGATTTTACCTCACTGTGACCTTGAATATTGGTCAAGGTCATTTCTTTTCGCAAACTTTATTTGGCTTCATCCAAGGAAGCTTCCGGTCAAATATGAAGTCTCTATGCCAGACGGTATTTTAGAATAAGTTGTTTGAAGGTTTCGACATTTTTGACCCCGGTGACCTTGAAATTAGGTCAAAGTGATTTTTTTTCGCAAACTTTGTTCAGCTCCTTCCAAGATATCTACCAGCCAAATTTCATGTCCCTGGGCCTTTCAGTATTTTAGAAGAAGTCGTTTAAAGGAAAAAGTTGACGGACGCAGGACGGACGGACGGACGGACGGACGGACGACGGACGCTGCACCATCACATAAGCTCACTTGGCCCTTCGGGCCAGGTGAGCTAAATATACCACCAGATCTGGTAACCAGTGGTAGTATATATATAATATACCACCAGATCTGGTAACCAGTGGTAGTGTATATACAATATACCACTAGATCTGGTAACCAGTGGTAGTGTATATACAATATACCAATCAGATCTTGTTACCAGTGGTAGTATATACAATATACCCACCAGATCTGGTTACCAGTGGTAGTATATACAATATACCCACCAGATCTGGTTACCAGTGGTAGTATATACAATATACACACCAGATCTGGTAACCAGTGGTAGTATTTGCAATATTCCCATCAGGAAAATATTACCATTAAAAAGAATGACAAAAATAAAAGTGACCAAACTGCTTCATTAGATGGGGACTATAGCTACCTTCCTTACATTTATTGTTATTTCTCCATAATTGTGCTTTTCTTGAAATCATAAACATGAGCGAAAATGTCTTTTCTGAAACAGTTTCAGACAGCTCAGGTGTTGTGCTAGTAGACCAAACATCAATATGTCTGTTTATACCACTGGTCCTGTCATAGTCATCACAGTTTATGTCCGTTTGACAATGTCTGGTGTTAAGAATGGGCGCCAATTTGGATCTTTCTATGGCCTATCAGTGATAAGAATAACATTTTGCAGGAAGACACTAAAAGGTCAGCTGCATATAATATTATGATAAAAAAAAATGGATTTTAAGTGAGCTGATAGAAAATGGGGGCGGGGGGGGGGGGGGGGGTCAAAATGGGGGAGTGTAAAATGAAAATATTTCTTTCGGAATGAATATTGTAAAAATTCCGGATTTTGTATCATCTTATCATCTCAAATTAATGTCATATTACACTGTATATTACTTGTTATAATGTACTACACTTAATATCACATTACCACTTAGTATCACATTACACTGTACATATCACATATTTATTACAACACTTAATATATCCCATTAGCACTGTTAGACTGTATCACTGAATAATTACATTAAAATGTAATACACAAATTGTGTATTCCATTTATCGGAACATTCCACTTGTACTAAGTTGGAACAGGTCTGTTAAATGGAACAGAACGTGCCGAATTCCGTTCCTATGTGTGAAAATCTAATAATGGAAAAGGAAAAGAAAAGACATTTCCGGAAATAATAATAATAATAAAGGTTCAGAAGCAAAATCTGCAAACCAATGAGAGCTATCGCTTTTATTTACAAGTTTTACACACTATAATGCCATTCGGAGTTGGAAGTGATATATTTTACTGATGAAACGAGTTGAACTGCTTACAGTTATATCTATTTACAATTTCTTGAACAACTGAAACGAAAACTTTTCACTGGCTGCCATCTTTTCGTTCGTTCCGGAACACCCGGAATGTTTTGTTAAATGGAACACGCTATTACGGTAATATCAGGTCACCACAAAGTGCCATGTTACACTGTATATCACTTAATACATAATACTGTACTACACTTAATGCCATGTCACCACAAAGTACACTGTATGCCACTCAATACAATATTACATTGACCTACACCTGACATAACTCCATTAGTACTCCAGCATCATGGTGCTTTGTACTCCACATAATATCAATCCCACAAAATCCCAACGTAATCTAATTTTTTTGTAAACATACACATCTTCCCAGTGATAACAATGTGTGATGTCTCCACAATGTTTAATCATATAACCAGCAGCTTTTCCATTCAATGAATGGGTTGTCTTCACATTTTCTGTTTAAATGAGAAACCAATGTGTTCGAATCATATGCACAAGAAAATGATGTCTGCACTGTTTCCATAAATGATGTACCAAAATTTACACAAATGCTACGTAGAACCTACAAGTTATGTATTTTATACCAGCCAATCAACTGTGTGTATGACTCGATAAATACGTTTTCCCAATATGGAAGAGGTATTGTATAGATCTGAGTAACAGACTTCAGCCACTGTTTAAAACTTATTTGTTTATTTACCCTTACCAAATTAGGTATGGCTATCTAATGTATGTATAAAATGTCTGTTACTGTACGGAGTGTAAACGCGGCTTTGTACGGCCGCACACAGCGCCACCAATCAGATGGTTCGCGAATCGGGTGATGTTGCATTTAAACAAAGACAGTTTGTGGAGGCCTGAGTATCATGTTGGTGGCATCAAAAAGCCACGCCTGGTTAGTGGCATCAAAAAGCCACGTCTGTGGGCTTCAGATTTCATAACTCGATGCCACCTGCAGGCAACAGTAAAGTGCCAAATTGAAATCCCGTTCCAATATTTGATTTTGATTTAACAGCAGAGCAAGGGATGGGTGACACACTTGACACATGGTGACTAGGGAATCAACAGTTACATTTTGGTGGCAGTTTTTTGGATTTCCTGGCAGCTATGGCACCGTGATCTGCCATCTACAGAAATACCTTGTTTACATACAGACACACACAGATCACAGCAGAACTCAGCGAGGCACTCGCAATCCCTCCAAAATCAATATAGCAGTAATATCAGTTTCCATGGCAGCACAATGCTGAAAAAATACACAAGCTATATATGGAAACATATGTATGTATAAACATATATATATTTCTGGAGTGGTATATGGATGGAAGTGTTAGCCTTTCATCTGTACTGTTGTATAATAAGTAAAGACAGAACTATAGATGTCTCTGTCGTGACCTCAAGTTACCGTACTCGTACTGAATGAAGGGGCTTTCAATCCTCAACTTACCCATGTTTACGCATAGTGTATTCTTAAGTTAATTAGGATTTCCTTTTAAAGAAGACAGTCCTAGCACTCTTATATATCTCCAATAAAGGAGAGTTCTACTTTTTCCAGCACTCATACAATATGATTTACAAATAGTAGTAGTATAATAGTAGTTTTAGATGTTCATTGGGAATTTCTTTAAGGTTGACAGCCCTCTTGCCCAAAATGATATACAATGTATTATGAAAGACATATCTTTTCAGGATAAGCCGATCCTTGAGACTGTTTGTTACACAGAAGGGAGCTTATTCAGAAACCCATCAGCCTTTTTTGTAACTTCTTGCAACATAACTTGAAATGATTTTAAACTATTCCGATTCCGTCAAAATGCATGTTACCAAAAAAATGACAAAAATTAATTTTTCAATGTCTGTATACCTACGCAGTGGAAAAATTGTGGGACTCTTTACCTGGATGTACACCATTCATTTTAGTCATTATTACACATTTTAGATTAAAGTAAAAAAATTCCTGATTTTCTTCTTTTTTTTTTTGTAGACAATATTAACATTGAAACTATAATGATGGTAGCGTGATTGATCACCAAGTCTTGCCAGAAAAGCCATATTTCATATAAAAAGATCCATAACTTACTTTCCTTTGTTCCTATTTTGCCCCTAGTTTAATTGATTTTGAGTTCGGATTATGGTTTTGTTGACACTTTGGTATACACTCTGATTTTTTAAAACAAAGTCACAAAGTATTGCTAGAGAGAAATCCATACTCTACTACCCCACAAACATTGATATCAAAAAAGGAAGAAAGGGGCATAACTCTACATATACGGCTCTATTTCAGTATGCAACACTATGTCATGTCTAGGAAAATTGAGCAAATGTAGGTCAAGCAAAGTGTACCGGATGTAGAACACTGATGGATTGACTCATTGCTGATTGACAGACTGTATACTGACAAAATGACCGACTGACCGAAGGAATGCAAACAGTAATAGCCCCCTCTGGAGGTACGTCAGTGGGGGCCTATCAGTAGATCGTGAAACATGGACAGAACACAACCTTCAAAGTTTATGTGTACTGCCTTCCACAGGAGGGACATACATATTTATAGTTTGTTGCAATTGTAACCCATATTGTTGGCTAAAAAAGCTCCCAATGCATATGTCATTATATGAAGTGCTTTGTAATTCCGCTGAATGACATTTGAAAATAACTACGCTATTGTAACAAAGTTTGTACTGCCTATCATAAACACTACATTGAACTTGTGATGACATTATAGCCTATTGATAGGTTTATATATTTGTTATGAGCTTATCTTCATATATCACTTCGGGACCCAATTTAACATTCATCCTGTCAAATGTCATTCCGTCCCTGGTGATATACCGTTCTGTTTAAGATGTCACGTTAGGTACTGGTGACATACCGTTCTGTTTAGATGTCATGTTAGGTACGTGTGTCATACCGTTCTGTTTAGATGTCATGTTAGGTACTGGTGACATACCGTTCTGTTTAGATGTCATGTTAGGTACATGTACGTGTGTCATACCGTTCTGTTTAGATGTCATGTTAGGTACTGGTGACATACCGTTCTGTTTAGATGTCATGTTAGGTACTGGTGACATACCGTTCTGTTTAGATGTCATGTTAGGTACATGTACGTGTGTCATACTGTTCTGTTTAGATGTCATGTTAGGTACATGTGTCATAAAGTTTTGTTTAGATGTCATGTCAGGTACTTGTGACATATACAATTTAACATTCATCCTGTCAAATGTCATTCCGTCCCTGGTGATATACCGTTCTGTTTAAGATGTCATGTTAGGTACTGGTGACATACCGTTCTGTTTAGATGTCATGTTAGGTACGTGTGTCATACCGTTCTGTTTAGATGTCATGTTAGGTACGTGTGTCATACCGTTCTGTTTAGATGTCACGTTAGGTACTGGAGACATACCGTTCTGTTTAGATGTCATGTTAGGTACGTGTGTCATACCGTTTTGTTTAGATGTCATGTAAGGTACATGTACGTGTGTCATACCGTTCTGTTTAGATGTCATGTTACGTACGTGTGTCATATCGTTCTGTTTAGATGTCATGTTACATACGTGTGTCATACCGTCCTGTTTAGATGTCATGTTAGGTATGTGTGTCATACCGTTCTGTTTAGATGTCATGTCAGGTACGTGTGACATGTACAATTTAACATTCATCCTGTCAAATGTCATTCCGTCCCTGGTGATATACCGTTCTGTTTAAGATGTCACCTTAGGTACGGGTGACATACCGTTCTGTTTAGATGTCATGTTAGGTATGTGTGTCATACCGTTCTGTTTAGATGTCACGTTAGGTACTGGAGACATACCGTTCTGTTTAGATGTCATGTTAGGTACGTGTGTCATACCATTTTGTTTAGATGTCATGTTAGGTACATGAACGTGTGTCATACCGTTCTGTTTAGATGTCATGTTACGTACGTGTGTCATACCGTTCTGTTTAGATGTCATGTTAGGTATGTGTGTCATACTGTTCTGTTTAGATGTCATGTTACGTACGTGTGTCATACTGTTCTGTTTAGATGTCATGTTAGGTACGTGTGTCATACCGTTCTGTTTAGATGTCATGTTACGTACGTGTGTCATACCGTTCTGTTTAGATGTCATGTTACGTACGTGTGTCATATACCGTTCCATTTAGATGTCATGTTAGGTACGTGTGTCATACTGTTCTGTTTAGATGTCATGTTAGGTACTGGTGACATACCGTTCTGTTTAGATGTCATGTTAGGTACTGGTGACATACCGTTCTGTTTAGATGTCATGTTAGGTACATGTACGTGTGTCATACTGTTCTGTTTAGATGTCATGTTAGGTACATGTGTCATAAAGTTTTGTTTAGATGTCATGTCAGGTACTTGTGACATATACAATTTAACATTCATCCTGTCAAATGTCATTCCGTCCCTGGTGATATACCGTTCTGTTTAAGATGTCATGTTAGGTACTGGTGACATACCGTTCTGTTTAGATGTCATGTTAGGTACGTGTGTCATACCGTTCTGTTTAGATGTCATGTTAGGTACGTGTGTCATACCGTTCTGTTTAGATGTCACGTTAGGTACTGGAGACATACCGTTCTGTTTAGATGTCATGTTAGGTACGTGTGTCATACCGTTTTGTTTAGATGTCATGTAAGGTACATGTACGTGTGTCATACCGTTCTGTTTAGATGTCATGTTACGTACGTGTGTCATATCGTTCTGTTTAGATGTCATGTTACATACGTGTGTCATACCGTCCTGTTTAGATGTCATGTTAGGTATGTGTGTCATACCGTTCTGTTTAGATGTCATGTCAGGTACGTGTGACATGTACAATTTAACATTCATCCTGTCAAATGTCATTCCGTCCCTGGTGATATACCGTTCTGTTTAAGATGTCACCTTAGGTACGGGTGACATACCGTTCTGTTTAGATGTCATGTTAGGTATGTGTGTCATACCGTTCTGTTTAGATGTCACGTTAGGTACTGGAGACATACCGTTCTGTTTAGATGTCATGTTAGGTACGTGTGTCATACCATTTTGTTTAGATGTCATGTTAGGTACATGAACGTGTGTCATACCGTTCTGTTTAGATGTCATGTTACGTACGTGTGTCATACCGTTCTGTTTAGATGTCATGTTAGGTATGTGTGTCATACTGTTCTGTTTAGATGTCATGTTACGTACGTGTGTCATACTGTTCTGTTTAGATGTCATGTTAGGTACGTGTGTCATACCGTTCTGTTTAGATGTCATGTTACGTACGTGTGTCATACCGTTCTGTTTAGATGTCATGTTACGTACGTGTGTCATATACCGTTCTGTTTAGATGTCATGTTAGATACGTGTGTCATACTGTTCTGTTTAGATGTCATGTTACGTACGTGTGTCATACCGTTCTGTTTAGATGTCATGTCAGGTACGTGTGACATATACAGCCCTGTTAAGATTTGTACAATAATGTATGGTTCTAATCTCATGTTTCATGAATTTTAGTTGAAATTAAAGGCGAACTGAACTTTTGAAATTCAGTAAAGGGAAATAACCCCTATTGAAATGATTCTGGAAAATTACATAGGCTAATGGTGTAGAGTAGTACAAGTATACATACAAATGAAACAACCTGCATAAAAGTTACAGACTTCTGCTTAAAGCTGTCACATGAGTCGCAGACAAACTGATTACCAGGTATGACGTGATATTGAACGCCGTTCAGCCTTTCTGTCAATCAAGTGGCAGTTATACAGGTATGTCTGTCACATCTCAATGCTGAAATAAACCAGTTCCTCCCACACTAACGGACCTTACCTGTTTAGGACTAACGAACTCTTTAGTGAACAGGTAATTAATCATATTTCTCATAATAGGGTATCGATCAAGAATAATGAAGTTATCAATAATTCCTCAGAAATGAGTTCAAAAAGACATTTACCAGTAACAAAAGGACCGTTCCACGCCAAGCGATAAATACTCCGACACCCGTTAATTATCTCTCCGTGGCAATAACATGTTGTCTTCAAGAACCCCTGTCCCATGCCATCCATTTTTTATAAAGCAACCTCCCTTTTAATTTCATTTTGGACGTATAACTGTAGGACAGCTAGTGGTTGGGCCAGGAAACTTCCACACAGACCTGGGTCTGTATTCATGAAACTGTTCTCATGCTCAAGCAAGGACTCTGTGCTCGAGCAAGCTTTCTTGAAACTCGCCTTAATCATGTCAAAGAGTCAAAAAATAATTGTAAATGTTGAAGACCTAATGTCTCCAAAACTGTTTTGTAACACTTTGACGGAATTCGATTTTTAAGGCCCCAGTAGCTCAAAGGTTGATTAGAGTATACTAATTCACAAGAAGTAATTAAAAAAATTAAAACACAACAAAACCAAAAACATCTAGCTGACATGATTTCACTGCCGTAGATGGGTTAATCATAACAGTACAATCAATGTCTCTATAACGATTGGCTCTGCTCTGAAATCCTTGATTTCTTATTGACAAACATTTGAATGTGTCCACTATAGCCACTGTTGAAAGGACTGGTACGGTCTAGCCACTCTATATTCATACCACCTTTGTTATCTGTTTTATAATGTGTCAGAATGTGTTAAAATTCCATTACGTATGATATTTTTTAAAAATTGTTGCAATTACCTCTTTAGAATATTAGAATTAAGAAACAGCTAGGATAATTCCTACATATTACAGATCAATATCGGCCGACACCTTGTTCAATTCTATTACCTGCAGGATACCACTATGGATATTGTACATGAATATGGGTTGGTCTATGTCCACAAATTATTACATACACTTTTGTGTTTAAATTGTTTGTTTCCATTAACTAACTTTAACAGTAAATGCAACAGCAACTTTGTTGACCTATACGACGTTAAACTACAAACAAAAGGTACAGTGGGCCTGTAGTGTTTGGTTAGACAGGGCATACTACAAAAGGTACACTGGACTGATCTAATAGTAAGTTATACTGCAAATATGTTTTCATATACGTATAAGTTTCTTGAAAAATTATAGAGATAATTATCTCAGATTTCAACAAACAGATTTAGAAATACACTGTGGGTATGAATGTATGAATTAAAATAACTCATAAGGGGAGGGAGGGGGCACTAAAAATAAAAATTAATTGAAAATTCTTCAGTTAGAATTTTTATTAAGTCAGAGTTACATTTATATACCTCTCACTGTGGCAGACATGGTACTTATATTTTATATGTAAACATTGTAACTTCTATGATATTTATAGATACATGTTTGTGACATTTTTAGCAACAATTTATCTATTTCCAACATCTTCTATTTTAAGGCTGATATATAAACCTTTGTACTTATTTCTGTCCACTATTTTGAGATAAAAAAAAAAGATATTAAATCCCAGACAAATATGGAACCTGAAGATACAAAAAGGATATTCACCACAGTTATATAGTGGTAAGTCTCTGTTAAACAGGTATTCCTGACATTTACCAAAGTTATTGATGAATATTGGCAACTTGATATGACATAATTTGTTCTAACAATGCGTGTTATATTTCTATGAATAGAGAGTCTAATCAGGAATCTGCTCGCCCATAATGTCTAAATAGGGAACAGGTAGTTTATATAATCACTGAAATTTCATGTCATCCCAGTGTCTTTAAAGCAGCCTCTTTATTATCAATTGACTGGATTCTTCCTATAACCAGGTAGGTATCAAATTTTATATATACATGTGCATGAGTATCAGAATTAGCTATATGTATTTACAGACGTCTATATATAATGTCATATTCCATATGAATCGCCATTAAACCCTAGCGTAGGACTATTTTTGTATCAATCTTAATATTTACCTGTAAAAGTATTCATCTTGAAGACCAAACTCCGGAACCAGAAACCATTTTCAAACCAGTAATGTATATACATACCTAAACAATTAATGTAGTTTTGAGATCACCAACTGGCACCATTCTTTTTATCCAATGTATAATCTTTTAGCAGAAATATTTTACAAAATTTATGTCCACGTAAACGACCCAAATGCTATATAAAGTGTAATTAAGTGCCAATGCTTGACAAATTTCTATAAAAAGTAACAAAGACCTTGACATTCTCTTTCAGGAACTCTATCCACTCTGCATGCTTCAGTGACATTTTGATTGATGTCCACTGATATCTATAAATAGTGATGGTGTCCTTGGCCTTGACCTTTGAACCCTGAGTGTATATTTTCATAATTGACTTTTCGATAGTAAAGGTCCCACTTGTATCACTTTAAATAATATCCTTTGCAAATGACTTCACCTGATACCATTTTTTATGGAAATTACACAAAATTTTGTGAACAATTTTAATGCTATCTCTCTGGTTTATGTTTGGAAAACATATTATTCTCATAGAATCCATCAGTGTCTTCATCATATCAGAGGTGATGAATTACGTCTTTGAAAAAACACATTTTCTGAAAATATGATGCCTTGAACAAACCATTTTCTTCTGGTTGGTAACCCTACACTATTACAACACGGAGAAAGGATTCAGACCCAGTCGAAAATTCCAAAATTACACTGAAATAATCAAAACAAAAAATCCATGCCTAGCAATTAGTTTTGTGCAAATTATCTTTATGATAAAGACTGATCAAAACTATCCCTCTGTTTTTGTTAATTTCAATATCATGATCCAAAAGAGCTAGACTTTCTGTGCTCCTATAGTTGTGTTTTAGAATGTGTATATGCAATGCAGTGTGTTCATCAAATACCGATCAGGCACAGCAGCCGGCTAATTAACGGTCCATTATATACCCTGTGGTAAGCTCCATGTTTAAACTTCTCCAGTCTCTCTGTCTGGTCAACTTCTACACCACTGCTAATTAAAGTAGTATTGTAACTGCTTGATTCTTGAAAACTTTACAAAAAGGACAAAAATTCATGGGTAAAAAAAAATCAAAAATGTTTTAAATTGATTTTCTCTTTCAAAAATCTGATAATGTTTCATGCATTTATTACATATCTGAGTAAATTTGATTTTCATTTTAATGTATCATTTACTAAAATTCAAATACTATGTATACAAGATAATAATAAATGAGTTTTTTTATGAATTGTAGAAATCCTGATGTCCAGAAACATGAATTGTGAATGGATATATAATAAATTGGTCAACATTATGTATTGAATTATCATTTATATTTCAATTATCAAAATAAGATTTTTATATTCTTACAGAAAATAGTCAAAGAAAAAAATATTTTTTTACAAAATCCAACTTGAAATGATATCAGTTTTCATGGACAAAATATGATAAAATAATCTAACTGCATAAACAAAATGCTCTGCAAGCAAAGAAATATAAAATGGTTAAAGAGGCTTCAGACATTTTTCTTTTAATTTGCCTGAAATACGAATTGGACATTTTAAAGTCTCCATAGTCAATGACTTCATCTGAATAAAAACATGCTTTCTAAATCAATAACACAGAAATTAATGCTGAAAATTAATTCAATTTCTGGCTATTAGCATGTGGAATGTTAATTTCCCCAGATTACCGAGTAAAGTGGCCAATGTAATCTACATGTGTAAATTCTATATTAAAATATCCGTGACATATATAAGCTATATGCAGGCTACTTTTGTCTCATTATATCTGTGGTAAGTATAGAAGTTTAATTTAGAATTTCAGTGCAAGTGAGAAACCACAGATGAATGTAGGACAGCTGTCCTCAAGCACCCATCATTGCATACCTCTGAAGCTACATGGAACAGCCCACATCAAGGGTAGGATTAGTTCATGTTACAAATTTGGGAAGGGCAACTGGTACAATTACTCCACTTGTATTTCCCCAAATAGCTGGTAATGACTGTACATAATACAGTAAATATCCTTAAAACTTCCCCAAATAGCTGGTAATGACTGTACAAAATACAGTAAATATCCTTAAAACTCCCCCAAATAGCTGGTAATGACTGTACAAAATACAGTAAATATCCTTAAAACTTCCCTAAATACAAAAAATGTAGCTGGTAATGACTGTACAAAATACAGTACAGTAAATATCCTTAAAACTCCCCCAAATAGCTGGTAATGACTGTACAAAATACAGTACAGTAAATATCCTTAAAACTCCCCCAAATAGCTGGTAATGACTGTACAAAATACAGTAAATATCCTTAAAACTTCCCCAAATAGCTGGTAATGGCCGTACACAATACAGTAAATATCCTTAAAACTTACCCAAATAGCTGGTAATGACTGTACACAATACAGTACAGTAAATATCCTTAAAACTTCCCCAAATAGCTGGTAATGGCTGTACACAATACAGTAAATATCCTTAAAACTCCCCCAAATAGCTGGTAATGACTGTACAATATAATACAGTACAGTAAATATCCTTAAAACTTCCCCAATAGCTGTTAATGGCTGTACACAATATATACAGTGCAGTAAATATCCTTAAAACTTCCCCAAAAAGCTGGTAACGACTGTACACAATACAGTATATATCCTTAAAACTTCTCCAAATAGCTGGTAATGACTGTACATAATACAGTAAATATCCTTAAAACTTCCCCAAATAGCTGGAAATTATTGTTCACAATACAGTAAATATCCTTAAAACTCCCCCAAATAGCTGGTAATGACTGTACAATATAATACAGTACAGTAAATATCCTTAAAACTTCCCCAAATAGCTGTTAATGGCTGTACACAATATATACAGTACAGTAAATATCCTTAAAACTTCTCCAAATAGCTGGTAATGACTGTACATAATACAGTAAATATCCTTAAAACTTCCCCAAATAGCTGGAAATTATTGTTCACAATACAGTAAATATCCTTAAAACTCCCCCAAATAGCTGGTAATGACTGTACAATATAATACAGTCCAGTAAATATCCTTAAAACTTCCCCAAATAGCTGTTAATGGCTGTACACAAGTCATTACAGTAAATACCTAGCAAACTGATATACAACTCTTATAATAACTAAGTCAAGTTTTTTAAACACACAGCCATGAAACTGATGAAAAATAAACCTTCAAAATCAAGCAATATTTACTGTATCTGAAAGTTAAAATAATATGTTTCCACTTTCAAAGTACTTGTACAATTCTTGTCCAACACTTCATTTCAAAAATAACTAGAGCAGATATTTTAATCACGTTGAGTGAGCACATGGCTTTGACTCCTGTCATTAATCAGCAATCTTAATATAGCTTTATTTTACCAGGCAATTCCTTCAATGAAAACCAATTTTGAAATAGACTGTTTTCATTCTGCAGTAGATTTGACCTAAAGGTATAGATCTAGAATATGTTACCACATGAATGCAGATTCTGTCATGTCTTATGGTGCTGAAGGACACAGTGTAATGTTGTTTGATTATAAACAATGAAAGATAGGTTTAAAGTTATTGAAAACAATAACTTCTTAGTAAAGATAATGAAAATCATAACTCTTCCTAAGGAAAGTTTTGAAAAGCTGTAACTTCAATATTCAGATCAAAATACATTATGTAATCACAGTAATGAATAATGAATGGTACCCATATTCGTGTCTTACAAGAGATGGATATTCATCACTTTCACCAAAGTCAATGGTAAACAATAACATAACCCAATATGCGACAAGGCAGGGATGATGATGATTATCAGTCACCTAAAAAGGTTTTGGTTTACCATAAACTCCCAGACTGATAAAATGCTTTATCTACAAGAACATTTAGAGTTCCATCCATGCGAAACATATTGGTAACGACTGCACAAGTTGTAATTGCAATTAACCATTTTATTTAGAATGAATATCCTCCGTTCTAAAGAAAAGATCAAGCAGTGAAAAAAACAGGAGTGTTTTCACAGTGTAAATCTACTTTAGTTTGGTTGTGTTTCATGTCCAGTGCCAACAGCTTTGGTCATTTCAGTACGTGGTAGGTTTTAAAGTTGGAGGAGAGTCAGAGTTTGGAGAGAACCATCGACCAACGGCCAGTATCGGGCAACAGCCAGTATCGGGCAACAGCCAGTACCAGGCAACTCCAGTACCCGGCAACTCCAGTACCCGGCAACTCCAGTACCCGGCAACTCCAGTACCGGGCAACTCCAGTACCAGGCAACTCCAGTACCAGGCAACTCCAGTGCCAGACAACTCCAGTGCCGGACAACTCCAGTTCCGGGCAACTCCAGTACCCGGTAACTCCAGTGCCGGGCAACTCCAGTGCCGGGCAACTCCAGTGCCGGGCAACTCCAGTGCCGGGCAACTCCAGTGCCGGGCAACTCCAGTGCCGGGCAACTCCAGTGCCGGGCAACTCCAGTACCGGGCAACTCCAGTACCGGGCAACTCCAGTACCGGGCAACTCCAGTGCCAGACAACTCCAGTACCGGGCAACTCCAGTACCAGGCAACTCCAGTACCTGGCAACTCCAGTACCGGGCAACTCCAGTGCCAGGCAACTCCAGTGCCAGGCAACTCCAGTGCCAGGCAACTCCAGTGCCGGGCAACTCCAGTGCCGGGCAACTCCAGTGCCGGGCAACTCCAGTACCGGGCAACTCCAGTACCGGGCAACTCCAGTACCGGGCAACTCCAGTACCAGGCAACTGCCCTACGTAGGCCTCAAACATGCAAATAAGAGGTGGAGGGCTAGTGGTAGCAGAATGTCAGACACCTTACCCACTTGGCCACCATGACTAAGAGGTGGAGGGCTAGTGGTAGCAGAACGTCAAACACCTTACCCACTTGGCCATCTCATCCCCTATTGTAGTTACTTCTCGTCAAAGAATACAGGTTTCATTTTGATTCTGTACATTTGAATTCCTGACTCAAAGTTAGAGTCAAACACTTTTAGCTCCCTGACAAAGACAACAGATGTTTCTAAAAAGCTTGGAAAATAACTTTTCATTTCCTTGCAGCAATTACATCCTTTTGGAAAAACAGCATAATATTGGAAAAATACAAGTTAACAATGATAAAATATATCTTTTTAATGATAAAATACAACATTACAATGTGGAAAAATTAACCAGAAGGATGATTAAAACATTTTGATGTTAGTTTAGTGATTAAAGAGACCCAGCTGTCTGCAGGCCTCATCAGAATGGTCTAGTACAGTGAATCGGTCAGTGGCACTGTCCAGCATATGGCTTTGAATTTCTGCCAATAATAACAGCTATTTTGTGAAATTCTCTGGAGAATGGAGAGGAGTGGGAGGGTAAGAGAAACATTATCCTAATTCTATAGGTATGAGGCCTTATCCTGACAGTAACATAAGCAGTGAAGCTGGTGTTCTGTAGACACCACAACAATATTCTCCTTATACTTAAACCACCTCCAATTTCCTTAAGGCATTACACACCATTTGGCCTGGTTCAGTCAAGCGCATAGTATATGTTTTACAGATAGTGCAGAGGTGTGCATGCCTACACCAAAGGCTGGCTGACAATATCCAGACTCCAGAAAGCGGTCAAGCAACACACACAGCCTCCCTATAATATGCCGCCCTGATACTTGGTGTATACAGCTGATGCCAGAAGAATGGTTAATCGTAGTCCTATAAAATAAGCCTTTGTAAGGTTCATATAACCATTCCATTCTGAACCAACACATGACAATCAAACCTACAAGGTGGTATGTCCAGATGATTTGCAATGGAAATTTGACTCTGTATTCATAACCCAGGGGAAAACTAGAATAAAATCCAGAGCCAAGTATCAGGTCTACAGAAGGCATCGGAACCATGAAATAACACTATCAGAATAAAGTGTGGGTCGTAAATATGGTCCATCTGAAAATCACAGGGGTTGTTATAAAGGGTAAACAATGGTATACCTGACAATTTAGTAACTACAGTGTACCTGACAATTACAGGTAGTAACTATGGTGTACCTCACTATTACAGGTAGTAACTATGGTGTACCTAACAATTACAGGTAGTAACTATGGTGTACCTCACTATTACAGGTAGTAACTATGGTGTACCTAACAATTACAGGTAGTAACTATGGTGTACCTGACAATTACAGGTAGTAACTATTGTGTATCTGACAATTACAGGTAGTAACTATTGTGTACCTAACAATTGCAGGTAGTAACTGTAGTGTACCTTACAATCACAGGTAGTAACTATTGTGTACCTTACAATAACAAGTAGTAACTATGGTGTACCTGACAATTACAGGTAGCAACTAAGGTGTACCTGACAATTACAGGTAGTAACTATGGTGTACCTGACAATACCTGGTAGAAACTATGGTGTACCTAACAATTACAGGTAGTAACTATGATGTACCTAACAATTACAGGTAGTAACTATGATGTACCTAACAATTACAGGTAGTAACTATGGTGTACCTAACAATTACAGGTAGTAACTATGGTATACCTAACAATTACAGGTAGTAACTATGGTGTACCTAACAATTACAGGTAGTAACTATGGTGTACCTAACAATAACAGGTAGTAACTATGATGTACCTAACAATTACAAGTAGTAACTATGGTGTACCTAACAATTACAGGTAGTAACTATTGTGTACCTAACAATAACAGGTAGTAACTATGGTATACCTAACAATTATAGGTAGTAACTATGGTGTTCCTAACAATAACAAGTAGTAACTATGGTGTACCTGACAATAACAGGTAGTAACTATGGTGTACCTAACAATAACAGGTAGTAACTATGGTGTATCTAACAATTACAGGTAGTAACTATGGTGTACCTAACAATTACAGGTAGTAACTATGGTGTACCTAACAATTACAGATAGTAACTTTTGTGTACCTAACAATAACAGGTAGTAACTATTGTGTACCTGACAACAACAGGTAGTAACTATGGTGTACCTAACAATTACAAATAGTAACTACTGTGTACCTAACAATAACAGGTAGTAACTATTGTGTACCTGACAATTACAGGTAGTAACTATTGTGTACCTAACAATAACAGGTAGTAACTATGGTGTACCTAACAATTACAGGTAGTAACTATGGTGTACCTAACAATAACAGGTAGTAACTATGATGTACCTAACAATTACAGGTAGTAACTATGGTGTACCTAACAATAACAGGTAGAAACTATGGTGTACCTAACAATTACAGGTAGTCACTATGGTGTACCTAACAATTACAGATAGTAACTATGGTGTACCTAACAACTACAGGTGGTAACTATGGTGAACATGACAACTACAGGTAGTAACTATGGTGTACCTAACAATTACATGTAGTAACTATGGTGTGCCTGACAATTACAGGTAGTTACTATGGTGTACCTAACAATTACAGATAGTAACTATGGTGTGCCTAACAATTACAGGTAGTAACTATGGTGTACCTAACAATTACATGTAGTAACTATGGTGTACCTAACAATTACAGGTAGTCACTATGGTGTACCTAACAATTACAGATAGTAACTATGGTGTGCCTAACAACTACAGGTAGTAACTATTGTGTGCCTAACAATTACAGGTAGTAACTATGGTGTATCTGACAATTACAGGTAGTAACTATGGTGTACCTGACAATTACAGATTGTAACTATGGTGAACATGACAACTACAGGTAGTAACTATGGTGTGCCTAACAATTACAGGTAGTAACTATGGTGTATCTGACAATTACAGGTAGTAACTATGGTGTACCTGACAATTACAGATTGTAACTATGGTGAACATGACAACTACAGGTAGTAACTATGGTGTACCTGACAATTACATGTAGTAACTATGGTGTGCCTAACAATTACAGGTAGTAACTATGGTGAACATGACAATTACAGGTTGTAACAATGGTGTACCTGACAATTACAGTTTAGTATATATGGTGGTGATGACAACCTACATTTGTATACAGTAAAACTGCCAACCACATAAGCTATTATTGGTATAAATAAGTTAAACCTGATTAAACTAAATTAATGTGACCTTCTCGTTAACTATAGTCATGAAAACTCATGTACTGTAAAGATAATATTGGAAGCTTAATCCAGGGAGATTAGTTACGTAATTATATCATTATGTAAATATAGAACACACACACTGGCTCGGGCAGAAATGGATGTGACCATCCAAGTGTAATATATATGTGTGTGAACATTGGATGCATGAATTCAGGCAGTCTGTAGTTAATTGGGAGAAAAATGCTGGTCCACATATATAGCCTAGAGTAATAATACTAAGGCTGTAAAGAGAATGTTAATGAAATGCCAGGGAAATGAAACTAATGTCGGAGGAATGCATTAATAATGTATTTACAGTATTTTCCTGGGTAGGATCATTTCAGATTACTTCTAACAAATGACCGACACATTTTTTTTAACAGAAGCTAGCTTGATAAACACTCTTCATCTAGCCGAAAAGAGTTGTATTTCATTTGTTTGTACCTAAACATGTCCATTCAAAAATTACATATTTATTGTCGTTGAAGGTTAGGCCAAATTTTGGTGAAAAGGAAGAGAGAAGAACTACCTGAAAAAGAACCATCGACCTAGGGCTAGTACCTGGAGAAGAACCATTGACCTTGGGCCAGTACCTAGAGAAGAACCACTGACCTGGGGTCAGTACCTAGAGAAGAACCACCGACCTGGGGCCAGTACCTGGAGAAGAACCACAGACCTGGGGCCAGTACCTAGAGAAGAACCACCGACCTGGGGCCAGTACCTGGAGAAGAACCACAGACCTGGGGCCAGTACCTGGAGAAGAACCACCAACCTAGGGCCAGTACCTGGAGAAGAACCATTGACCTTGGGCCAGTACCTAGAGAAGAACCACTGACCTGGGGTCAGTACCTAGAGAAGAACCATCGACCTGGGGCCAGTACCTGGAGAAGAACCACAGACCTGGGGCCAGTACCTAGAGAAGAACCACCGACCTGGGCCAGTACCTGGAGAAGAACCACAGACCTGGGGCCAGTACCTGGAGAAGAACCACCAACCTAGGGCCAGTACCTGGAAAAGAACCACTGACCTGGGGCCAGAATCTCGAGAAGAACCATCGACCTGGGCCAGTACCTAGAGAAGAACCAAGGACCTGGGGCCAGTACCAAGAGAAGAACCACCGACCTGGGGCCAGTACCTGGAGAAGAACCACAGACCTGGGGCCAGTACCTGGAGAAGAACCACCAACCTAGGGCCAGTACCTGGAAAAGAACCACGGACCTGGGGCCATACCCAGAGAAGAACCACCGACCTGGGGCCAGAATCTCGAGAAGAACCACCGACCTGGGCCAGTACCTAGAGAAGAACCAAGGACCTGGGGCCAGTACCTAGAGAAGAACCACCAACCTTTCAGCTGGTACCTGGAGAAGAACCACCGACCTGGGCCGGTACCTAGAGAAGAACCACCAACCTGGGCCAGTACCTGGAGAAGAACCACCGACCTGGGCCGGTACCTAGAGAAGAACCACAGACCTGAGGGAGAGAAGACCTACTGACCTCAGTACCTTGAGAAGAACCACCAACCTTGGGCCAGCTAGTACCTAGAGAAGAACGTTAAGCACAGACCTGGGACCAGTACCGTATTTTACCGGGAATAAGCCCCCTCTCATGAATAAGCCCCCTCCCCACTTTGGCAAAGGTTCTTGGAAGAGGGTGGGAGCCTGTGAATAAGCCCCCACCCTAAATTTGGTCTTTCTCTCAATAAAAAGCATGTTAATTTCTGTTAATTTTGTGTCTGAAAATAAAATATATCTAAAAAAATTCATACAAGATGATGCTTGATAAATTGAATTTTCTAGACAAATTGCTAATAGAAAATCTGTTAGGAGAAAAAACAGCACCATCAATGGCATCATTCTGAATGTAAATTGTTATTTTAACAAAACAAACAACTAGAATTACATTACTCAGGTATAGTGTTGACTGAGTTCCTTGATCAAAACAGTAGAATATCCAAGATGGCAGACTTTTGTGAACAGGGGTGTATTCGTGAATAAGACCCCTCCCTTCTTTCGATCAATTATTTTCCTCAGGGGGTGGGGGCTTATTCCCGGTCAAATACGGTACCTAGAGAAACACCACAGACTTGGGGCCAGTACCTAGAGAAGAACCATCAACATTGGGCCAATACCAAGGGAAGAACCACCATCCTGGTACCAGTACCTGGAGAACATTCGGACCACTGGATCTCAACTAATTCTAAGTCAAAGGATGGGAATCTGAACTATTTCTAGGTAATGACACAGGGAGGTTGTCTCCAGGGATGGGACTGCAGTTCTCAAGCTTGCACCTTTGGGACAGGTGTACTAATAAATACATTAAGTATCATTGTGTTACAGAACTCGACTGACAAACCAGGTAGATAAATCGGCAGAGCTATATTAGGTATGTCAGTGCATACATATGTCCTTCAGTGTAGATCTTCTAATCAATGGTCGACCAAGTGTGACTTGAGAAAAAATACATGATATATATGTCACAGAGAAGGATATACTATGATCTGATTGTATACACCTTTACATCTCCTCCACTTAATTACCTCTAACTCCATGACTGGATAGTTTCTAAAGTATTACATGACTTTTACGACATTGTCGTATCAGCTTTGAATCTCAGATCTTTTGATGATTTTTCAAAAAATAGAAACACAAAATATATATGTCCTGGGATTTTTCAAATCTAGGAAAAATCAATGTGAATACTTCTATTTAGTTAGGAAAAAATTTAATTTACAGTGACAAGAAGCTGTCAACTCTGTTTTTATTTCGGGTAAACAGGTATACATATGATGTAAATATCATGTACCGATCCGTGACACAACTTTGCGTGGAACAAACAGCCACCAGACATGTGTGTATAATATACTGAGGTGAAACATAGTCTTCAATTGATTATACAGCAACGACATGCATCACACAATCGGACAATGTCTGCTTTAAAAACATCACTTCAAAATGTTGCAGTTTTTAACAATTTTTTTTATTACAATGTAGTAGTGATGATTTTGACATTTTTGGTACCCTAAAACACAAATTCATCAGAGGTATATTCTTATATTTTATAATAAGTGTAACAGAAGAAAGAGAGCACAACCAGAACAGGATTCGAACACAGGAACCGCTAAAGTCTAGACCGACACTATCAATTCATCTTTTTGACTCTCAACAATCAACACACTCACCTTCTGCTACATACAATATAACAACATAATTTGATAAGGACATCACCAAGAAATCCTGCAATAGCTCTGATTAGTGTGACTCTTAGATTAGTGTTAAAAGTTGGGGTATGATCACCTTGTTTGGTTTTTGTTACCGACATAAGTGTTGAATGTTGTAACTAAAGTAACAGTGACCTTGACCTCTAACCTTGTCACATGGAAACCAAGTACTTTCTAAAAGACAAAGGTGTATGATGTTTGTGTTATTTGCCCATTGGAACCAACATTTTATGTAAATAGTCCAATACCCTTTATACAGCTACATGACCTTGACATAGATTTGGACTTGACAAGTAACTCCATGTAAGAACATTCACTTAGGGAAGCATTGTGTGAAATTTAAGCATTAAACAATGACAAATACTTGAGTTCCTTCATAGAAACATCGAAACCATGTTTGAATTTTCTATTCATAGAAGTGGTGACCTTGACCTCCTTACCTCAAAAGAAAGCGCAAAGAAGCATATGTTCCACAGGTAAAGGGAAATTGGAGCTATTGTAATGTACGTTTATTTCATATGGAACCTGAAAAAAAGAATCATCTGAGCTGTGATTGTGATACCAAAAGCCGAAGGTCAAGATAAAAAGTGTTTCTACTGTTGACAGCTGATGATAGGAGAACAGACAATGGGCACTTTCCAATTCAAGCAGGTGAGCTGAAACTAAACCAGGCTTAATATATACCTATCAAAGACAGACACTTCCATGCAGAAACATTATTGGTGTTGCCAGGAGATATCGTGATATCATTTGTCAACAAACTGACGTCATATTTGGAAACATTAGTGGAGCTGTTTCATCCATAAATCATCTCCTGTCACAGACAGGACAGAAATAGTCCATACATAAAATACTGCAAATCGCCCCGACAGGAGAAGGAAGGGCTGGCCAGGATAGACGAACACACAACCCCCCTGAGCACTGTGGGGCCCAGGCTGTATGCATAGCACACAGAACACACCATATGATACATAGTAAATATTTACCCATAACCGTCAAATTATGATAATATTTATGGTGTAATTAAGGAAGAACAGAATAAATACGACTCAAGTCAAGAAATCAATATGCCAGGAATAGACTGTTAGGTCAGCTGATGCTGATGATGTCGGAGAAAGAGAGAGAAAAAAATGGTGGGAAGCCGAGCCCAGCTTACGCTACCAATGTCGGAAAATGCATGAGAATGTGTCCGGGTGACACAGCGTAGGCTGGCTACTCACCTGGTCAAGTGGTCATCAGACCTTGGGGATAAGTGGCATGGCTCATCAACATGGTACATTAAATAACATCAACAGATGGCTATTCTACTTACTCTACCCATTCCTCCCCGAAATTTTATAATGGAACTATTCCAATGCTTGAATTAGAAGAGTTCAATTTTATCTGTTATACATAAACACTGTTGCACAACATACGGGGAGTGAGAGATACAAAATCCGTGAGGCTAGTTTTGGTACGGTTCTGTGATGCCCAGTAGACAGATTCCACAAGCCGTAGAGTTGAATAATCAAAGGTTAAAGATGCCCATAACAATGCCTAGCTGGGTTTCTCGGCTTTAATCCAAACGTTTACTGGCTTTGACACTGAGGCATGTCGTCATCATGTTACTAGTTTCAACTCTTAGGCGTGACGACATCAGGTTCTGATGACGACACGCCTTAGCGGCGAAACTTGTCAACATTTGGATTATAGTAGAGAAACACACTTAGACGTTGTTTTGTCATCTTTTAATTTTGATTACTGTTGCACAATGTTTACTGTCAAACACTGCTACAGAAAGTTTGTTTATCAACAATGTTTTATGTTAACTTATCATTATTTTTATAAACAGTTTAACAAAAAATTTACTTTAAATAGCTTTATATCAGCTTTTCTGATTGGATAATACTGAGGCTACTACAAGACAGGGTAATAAAACATCATGTCAACCTCCTATGCTCAAGTTTTCCTGATTTTTACAGTAATCATGTTCCTCAGGGGTAAAACCCATACATAGTTACGTTATCATGGGGAAACAAAGCATTGACATGTTCCTCAGGGGTAAAAACCCATACATAGTTATCAAGGGGAAACAAAGTGTTGTGTTGCCCTACAGAAAGGGAACATTGACCACCGCTTTTACCTTTTAGCAACAATGAGAGAAATTATACGATGTTTCCTCTCGACCAGGGTAATCAACATTCACCTTTAGATATGGGATTATTTGTTCTGAGGGTAGAAAAGGAAAAAATTCTATTTTCATTTAAAGTCGCCTCAACTTTTCATAGACCAAAAAAATATATGAAATGTATTTTCTGTGTCAACCTAATGTAAACATTGTCTGAGCAAGGTTAATTAATGCAACAAAATTTTTGAAGTTATTTTTTTCACATGTGAAACTAATCGTGACAACTCTCTGAAGGAGAAAGACTGCACCTCAATACCATTGCCCACCCTTTATCAAACTACAGACTCCAAATCATACACTTACAAGTATCAAAATGAACCAGATCAATGAAAAACCTAATCTTCCGTGTTGTATGTGTACCTGTACAGCTGTGTAGACTGAAGCAATGTCAGAAAGATATACTTAAATCTCTACTTTACCCACCTATCATATTGCAACAAATTAAAACTTACACTTTCTTTAGATCATATCAGTAAAATCACTCAACTGTGAAGCCATTCACATATAAAATTCGCATATGAAATTATTCAACTGTAAAACCATTATCCTGTAAAGTCATTCACCTATAAAACCATTCTCCTATAAAATCATTCACCTAAAAAATCTTTCAACTGTAAAACCATTCTCCTTTAAAATCATTCACCTGTAGAATAATTCAATTGTCAAACCATTCTCCTTTAAAATCATTCATCTATATAATCATTCACCTGTAAAATCATTCACCTATAGAATCATTCACCTATAGAATCATTCACCTATAGAATCATTCACCTATAAAATCATTCTCCTATAAAATCATTCACCTATAGAATCATTCACCTATAAAGTTATTCACCTGTAAAATCATTCTCCTTTAAAATCATGCACCTATAGAATTATTCACCTATAAAATCATTCACCTATATATAAAGTTATTCACCTATAAAATCATACAACTATAAAACCATTTACCAATAAAATCATTCACCTATAGAAGCATTCACCTATAAAACCATTTACCTATAAAATCATTCACCTATAAAATCATTTACCTATAAAATCATTCCCCTATAAAATCATTCACCTATAAAATCATTCAAAATCATTCACCTATAAAATCAGTCACCATTCACCTATAAAACTATTCTCTTTTAAAACCATTCACATGTAAAAATTGTCAAATATCCTTGATATCCCTGAATCATGTCTCTCCATCTATAAATATACATGTGCTATCCACTTGAACAAATAAATTACAAATTAAAATTTGTAATTTTCAGTTACAGAATTTTTCGCTTATTGAAACATTGCTCCATGTTTACTGCCTAGCTGAACCATTAGCAGTAATTAAGGCAGCTTATGGGTGTAATTTTTTTCCCTGTTTTAGCAGATTTTACTGCAGTTTGGTGGCATCGGGATAACAAGTATGTGTTGGCTGCAGCATTATAATGACATCAGACGGATTAAGGGTGTGGCCTGACTTTATAAGTATCACTCTATACACAATCCTGTTAGTAATGACAGCAACCCTTTCCACTACTCATCGAGAGTTACTCGGCAACACTTAGGTCATCACCCGATATTCTTCACACTGGACTGTGTAAAGTCTTATAAGCTTCAATTCATGTTTCATAAATACAAGTCCATCACTTTCAATACACAACAAATTTTTCAGATTTTTATAAACATAAAAACAAACATTATCTCTGAGAAATTATTTTCAATTCATGCGAGTCATTCTGATTCAAATATGATCCAATATGGACAGAAATCATCGACTAATTAATGCACTATACCTATAAACCATAGGAAAGCATGTTTTAAAGGATCAAAACAATTATCAGACTCTATACACAAAGCATTGTTAGTTTGACCAGGTATCATATCACAATTTTAGGACTCTACACAAGGCATTGTAAGTTTGACCAGGTATCATATCATAATTTTAGGACTCTACACAAAGCATTGTAAGTTTGACCAGGTATCATATCACAATTTTAGGACTCTACACAAAGCATTTTTAGTATGACCAGGTATCATATCACAATTTCAAGACTCTACACAAAGCATTTTTAGTATGACCAGGTATCATATCACAATTTTAAGACTCTACACAAAGCATTTTTAGTATGACCAGATATCATATCACAATTTTAAGACTCGACACAAAGCATTTTTAGTATGACCAGGTATCATATCACAATTTTAAGACTCTACACAAAGCATTGTTAGTTTGACAAGGTATCATATCACAATTTTAAGACTCTACACAAAGCATTTTTAGTATGACCAGGTATCATATCACAATTTTAAGACTCTACACAAAGCATTGTTAGTTTGACAAGGTATCATATCACAATTTTAAGACTCTACACAAAGCATTGTTAGTTTGACAAGGTATCATATCACAATTTTAAGACTCTACACAAAGCATTGTTAGTTTGACAAGGTATCATATCACAATTTTAAGACTCTACACAAAGCATTGTTAGTTTGACAAGGTATCATATCACAATTTTAAGACTCTACACAAAGCATTGTTAGTTTGACCATAGACATTGTATTACATCAAACATCTTTCTCTAATATTAATGACACTGAAATAAACCATTAATGAAAATTAAGTTATTTGATTAAATCAATTCTGTTGATAACCTTTCTCAGAAGTCTTGCACATACAGTGTATATGAAATGAAAAGGAAGCTAGTAAATGTATATCCAAATCAATTATTCTCCTTATACGCCAATTTGGTCTGCCAGTCTGAATTACAGTTCTCACAGTATACAAACATTTCTCTAATGATTACTCAGACCAAACTACTGGAAAAGTTTACACCATGTCAATCAAAAAACAATGAAAAAATTACCAACACACATCCAAAAACAGGTAGGTGTTACACCTAATTTCTGGATATAAGAAGGAAAACACTTT
Organism: Mimachlamys varia; assembly: GCA_947623455.1. NCBI lineage: Eukaryota > Metazoa > Mollusca > Bivalvia > Pectinida > Pectinidae > Mimachlamys > Mimachlamys varia. Next base: position 35,203,747 of record OX392529.1, on the reverse strand, counting down.
TTGAGTGACTTTTGACAGCTAATAGGCAACATATATTCAATGTTTTATATTACAGTAAAATTGTGAAATTAAGTCAATTCCGTTGATGAATTACACAATGAAAGCGGCAGATGAGGTCATACACTTGTAGTTAATTAATCACCGCCTGATAACAACAGAACTAGTGGCTGTAGTACATATAATCTTCCTCTCAAACATGATAAATTACCACATCATGCCCGTGGGCTATTTCAAAACATGCTGATGTGTCAGTTTAATTTGTAGGAGGCGGTGTATACATGCTGCAGCATCGTGTGTTATGGTGTAAGTAATGGAGGAGGACCTCAGGAGAATTTGTCATGATTGGAGAATCGCATGTTACATTAGTTCGTCAGTATAATATACTGACCATGTCCTTGAGGATAGCTCTTAATGAATAGACTGAGGATCGCTAGTTCTTAGTTCGTAAATAGACTAGTGGTGGCTATTTTGTAAGAAGACTGACAGAGGCTAGTTCATAAATATAGCAGTGGAAGTTTAGTCATTAAATATCTCAACTTACTTCATTACAAACCTTAACTCCAGAGTTTGCAAGTCTCAAAATGATTTTATAAACCTACAACTTAATTAAATAACCAGAATATTTAGTGGGCAGGCACCCATAAAAACTATGTTATGAACTTAAGAGAAATGTCCCCAAATGAAATCTTAAATATGTTATTATCATATTTCATCAAGAGAAAGAAATGTTTACATGTACAACAACCATCAGCATGACCAAAATGCCTTCATCTGCACTTTTACTATTGGGATCAGTGATTTCACTGTTTCTATGGGGATTGGTGATTTCACTTTCACTATGGAGATCTGTGATTTCACTTTTACTATGGGGATCAGTGATTTCACTGTTTCTATGGGGATTGGTGACTTCACTTTTGCTATGGGGATCAGTGATTTCACATTTACTCTAGGGATTGGTGACTTCACTTTTGCTATGGGGATTGGTGTCTTCACTTTTGCTATGGGGATTGGTGATTTCACTGTTACTCTAGGGATTGGTGATTTTACTGTTACTCTAGGGATTGGTGATTTCACTGTTACTCTTGGGATTGGTGATTTTACTGTTACTCTAGGGATTGGTGATTTCACTGTTACTCTAGGGATTGGTGATTTCACTGTTACTCTTGGGATTGGTGATTTCACTGTTACTCTTGGGATTGGTGATTTTACTTTCACTATGGGGATCAGTGATTTCACTTTTACTATGGAGATTGGTGATTTCATTTTTACTATGGGGATTGGTGATTTCACTTTTACTCTAGGGTTTGGTGATTTTACTGTTCCTCTAGGGATTGGTGATTTCACTGTTACTCTTGGGATTGGTGATTTTACTTTCAATATTGGGATCGGTGATTTCATTAGTACCAGTGATCTAAAATATATTAACTCTAAAATGGGAAATGAGTTTTTAATGTAAATTGGACATTAGAGAAATTAATAGGGAATTTTTTACACGTCCAATATGACAATTACATGTACTTGTACTTGATTGCTCAACCTCGCTGTGACCCTGTAATGCTGCTAGCCGATCTGCCACACCTAGATTTTTCCAATATAAATCACGGAGTTCCCAATAGACTTGTTCATTAGTTTGTGTAAATTACATGCATCTATGTATGTACACCTGGTCCTGATGCAATATCTATAATGTACATAGCCCTTTTATAAGCCTAAGTATCACTAAGTATAGCTATAATGTACATAGCCCTTAAATAATCTGTATAGTGGAGCCTAAGTATCACTTAGTATAGCTATAATGTACATAGCCCTTAAATAATCTGTATAGTTGAGCCTAAGTATCACTTAGTATAGCTAAAATGTACACAGCCCTTAAATAATCTGTATAATGGAGCCTAAGTATCACTTAGTATAGCTATAATGTACATACCAGGTAGCCCTTAAATAATCTGTATAGTTGAGCCTAAGTATCACTTAGTATAGCTATAATGTACATAGCCTTTAAATAATCTGTATAGTGGAGCCTAAGTATCACTTAGTATAGCTAAAATGTACACAGCCCTTAAATAATCTGTATAGTGGAGCCTATAAGTATCACTTAGCAAAGCTATAATGTACACAGCCCTTAAATAATCTGTATAGTGGAGCCTAAGTATCATTTAGTATAGCTTTAATGTACATAGCCCTTAAATAATCTGTATAGTGGAGCCTATAAGTATCACTTAGTATAGCTATAATGTACACAGCCCTTAAATAATCTGTATAGTGGAGCCTAAGTATCACTTAGTATAGCCATAATGTACACAGTCCTTAAATAATCTGTATAGTGGAGCCTATAAGTATCTCTTAGTATAGCTATAATGTACATAGCCCTTTAATAATTAGTATAGTGGAGCCTAAGTATCACTTAGTTTAGCTATAATGTACATAGCCCTTAAATAATCTGTATAGTGGAGCCTAAGTATCACTTAGTATAGCTATAATGTACACAGCCCTTAAATAATCTGTATAGTGGAGCCTAAGTATCACTTAGTATAGCTATAATGTACACAGCCCTTAAATAATCTGTATAGTGGAGCCTATAAGTATCACTTAGTATAGCTATAATGTACACAGCCCTTAAATAATCTGTATAGTGGAGCCTATAAGTATCACTTAGTATAGCTATAATGTACACAGCCCTTAAATAATCTGTATAGTGGAGCCTAAGTATCACTTAGTATAGCTATAATGTACACAGCCCTTAAATAATCTGTATAGTGGAGCCTAAGTATCACTTAGTATAGCTATAATGTACACAGCCCTTAAATAATCTGTATAGTGTAGCCTAAGTATCACTTAGTAAAGCTAAAATGTACACAGCCCTTAAATAATCTGTATAGTGGAGCCTAAGTATCACTTAGCAAAGCTATAATGTACATAGTCCTTAAATAATCTGTATAATGGAGCCTAAGTATATCACTCGGTATAATCACAGGTATAACGTCTACGACATGTCTTACTGACTTTCATGGACTCAATATTTGGGAAGAAGACTGATTGTACCGGAAGTTGTTTACAGCTATTTGTTGGTTAAAACAGATCTAATATACAATTATACTTTTGATATTTTTTTTTTAGAAAAAGAAATCTTTAGAAATAAATACACTTGAACCTTGAGATCTGTGTGAAGGTCATTCATTCAACTCCTTCACACCTGAATTTCATAATGATCATTTCCAACCTTCAAACAGGATGATTTCAAATATGTGTTCCGGTGTGATTGAGTTGAAATAAAGCCTTTTTATCTTGCGATGTTTACTAGTCAAATACCTTTACCACTCTCTAGCTAGCAGGCCTTTTGATTATTCAGAAGAATTTGTCAAAATGTTTCATAATTTAATTCATGTGATATTAAAAGTGGGTCAAGGTCATTCATTTTAATGCACTATGGACCATATGACAAAGCAATATTGAGCTGACAAGCCCTTATCGCTAAGTGATGCAGTAACTTCTACAAATGTATAATTTCAATGTTTTTATGCGAGTATATAAACAACATCATTACTATTCTTATGTAAGTCCAATAAGTGCTCATCTTTTCTTTCGAATTTCCAAATTGTGTTTTAGACTAAGCTGTAGGCAATGTTGTAATAAGAAAACGAGGCAAAATGTTCCGGGCCAATTCTAACACAGAAATCAAATTAACAGAAACTGGCCGTTCTGTGTAAGCATTGTCAGCTTTCAAACATATTATCAAACAGAACATGTAACAACTTTCTCTAAAATTCTGGACATTTTTTGTTCCTGTTTTTTCTTTTTCAGTTTAAAATCTTGACATATCAACTAATACTATTTTTTTTTTTAATTTACTAAACCTATGTTGTCTGGAGTGAGAAATGTTAAATAATACTTTATTAAGCTGAAAAACAAAAGGTAGTCACACGTTTAACAGAGTCCTCCTTTCAGCTGAATAATACATGTAGTTGAAATTTCCGATAATTTTACAGACTTTAAATCATTCAACAATATTGATTTGAGAGCCCGACCACTTCGGACTAACCATACAAATATGGGTTCACACTTGCCTCAAACACTCTGTTTCACTGACCAACAGTTTTTCAACAAAACAAAATTCCCATATTCAAATATTTTCCGTATTGATTGTTAATCATTAGACAATTTTAAAGCAAATCATTCAACTTCATTTATAGGGAAGATTGTCATCTTCTAGAGACTATGATAGCTATAAGAGATAAACTTATAGAGACCGTGTCTGTGACAGGAAGTCTACTTCTAGAGACTGTGTCTGTGACAGGAAGTCTACTTCTAGAGACTGTGTCTGTGACAGGAAGTCTACTTCTAGAGACTGTGTCTGTGACAGGAAGTCTACTTCTAGAGACTGTGTCTGTAACAGGAAGTCTACTTCTAGAGATTGTGTCTGTGACAGGAAGTCTACTTCTAGAGACTGTGTCTGTGACAGGAAGTCTACTTCTAGAGACTGTGTGTGTGACAAGAAGTCTACTTATAGAGACTGTGTCTGTGACAGGAAGTCTACTTCTAGAGATTGTGTCTGTGACAGGAAGTCTACTTCTAGAGACTGTGTCTGTGACAGGAAGTCTACGTCTAGAGATTGTGTCTGTGACAGGAAGTCTACTTCTAGAGACTGTGTCTGTGACAGGAAGTCTACTTCTAGAGACTGTGTGTGTGACAAGAAGTCTACTTATAGAGACTTTGTCTGTGACAGGAAGTCTACTTCTAGAGATTGTGTCTGTGACAGGAAGTCTGCTTCTAGAGATTGTGTCTGTGACAGAAGGTCTACTTCTAGACACTGTTTCTGTTAAAGGAAGTCTTCTTCTAGAGACTGTGTCTGTAACAGGAAGTCTACTTCTTGAGACTGTGTCTGTGACAAGAAGTCTGCTTCTAGAGACTGTCTGTGACAGGAAGTCTACTTCCAGAGACTGTGTCTGTGACAAGAAGTCTACTTCTAGAGACTTTGTCTGTAACAGGAAGTCTACTTCTAGAGACTGTGTCTGTGACAGGAAGTCTACTTCTAGAGACTGGGTCTGTGACAGGAAGTCTACTTCTAGACACTGTTTCTGTTAAAGGAAGTCTTCTTCTAGAGACTGTGTCTGTAACAGGAAGTCTACTTCTAGAGATTGTGTCTGTGACAGGAAGTCTGCTTCTAGAGACTGTCTGTGACAGGAAGTCTACTTCTAGAGACTGTGTCTGTGACAAGAAGTCTACTTCTAGAGACTTTGTCTGTAACAGGAAGTCTACTTCTAGAGACTGTGTCTGTGACAGGAAGTCTACTTCTAGAGACTGGGTCTGTGACAGGAAGTCTACTTCTAGAGACGGTATGTGTGACAGGAAGTCTACTTCTAGAGACTGTGTCTGTGACAGGAAGTCTACTTCTAGAGACTGTGTCTGTGACATGAAGTCTACTTCTTGAGACTGTCTAAGACTTGAAGTCTACTTCTAGAGACTGTATGTGTGACTACACATTATGACAGGAAGTTAACATACATAGACTATTACAGAAAGCTGTTATATTTACTTTGCCTGATCTAGGAACTATCAAAGTCAAGATGAATATAGGAATATTTTTGTTGGTTGATTGTTTCTATTAGAAAGCTATAGCTTAATAAAGTAGATAATCTACAAATTCAGTTCACTGGTGGATTATAGCTTCACTCTCAGTTCACTAGTGGATCAGCTTCACTCCCAGGTCACTATAGTGGAGGAACAGCCAGGGTTATTTAAGGACAGCTTCCCGGCATACATGTGTGGGTGTTGAGAGCGTGTGTTCTGGAGGCTTCGGTTTGTTCATGTAAGCCCTCTTACGATAGTCCGGATCGATTTAAAGTGCTACCACACTGAAGTATACTACCAAAGGCCCCAGAAAAAAACAACCATCTGATCACATTATTACTGACAACAGGCGATAACAGAATTCAACATCAAGAGAATATAGCAGGAAGTCAATATCTTAGAGATAATGACAGGAAGTCAATATCTACACATAATTTACAGGAATTTGACATCAAAAGACTGTGACAGAAGGTAAGTGTTTACTTTGCTAGGAAGTCAATCTTGACTGGATCTATAGATTATAAGGACAGGAAGGGAACATGTACCAGATTGTGACTAATGTGGGAGGAAGTGATTCTCTACCAGCCTCATATAATCAATGTGATAATTTTACTAGTGACAGAAACAGGACAATTAATATAATCTGTCTTATTTTGTGGTCTAAATCACAGGAGCCATTATTGATTGTTACACTGTAGACACTGCCAATACTTCTCAAACAGCAAGAATAGTTACCAATAAACTGTCCAATTCACCTGGGCCTAGATGAAATATCGGTGGACAGTTTGAATCAAGTACGGTACTGTGTCGGAACAATGTTTTGTGGCCGGGTGTGGACCAGCCAATATATTGACAAGGATGGCAACTAGCGGAAACTATGTAAAGACAGTAAGCCGGTCTTATTTACCAACCAAACATCCCAGCCATAATTCCGCCATTACTCCTGTTATCTATACTGGTCACCAGACTCATCACCCTACCTATACATACAGTTGATTCCTCACGTCCAAACATAGGCAAAGCATAGCCAACTTTACACTGCATCCATACGAAAGATACTTCAATCAAATTCTTACAGAAATTATGAGAAAATTGTATCATAAATTTATATTAACTTTATATTACAATATTTAATCTTTTGATTAGAAGCAATATATCAGGAATACATATATAGTCATATAATATTGAACATGCTTTGTTGGTTAAAACTATTATCGTTAAGTTGGCTTGCATGGCCTACGGCAAACAGCAGTCAAAGTGCTGTGTTTTAGGACATCCCTGGTATGCCTTCTCAGAATAACTGGTAGACTTTTGTCCCATCAGAGATGGTAAGTAGGTCAAATCTGTCAATAAATTCTTGATGACTTGATATAAATACAGGGCGATTTCTTAACTTTCTGAATACTGGAGGGTATATGTTGTATTAGCCATTCTCTTGACTTCCTAGTACCTTCATCACCTACCCAATCTGGATGGAACAACAAAGTCCACAGAGTAACCCCCTACCCCCTCCAGGATCCCCAACAAGTCTCTTTGATATGGATTAAGTTCCAAGCAAATTAAAATCATAGCTTCAATGAAAAAGGTTTCCTTTTACTTACAGCTTCTATTTCAACTATTTCATTTCACTGATGTGTGAATACAGGTTAACTCATATCTTGTATCTTTCTAAACACAATGTTACCTCGTCAGCATAGCTGTATAAACAGGTACCACCAACATATACGAAAAGCTAAAAACAAATCGTATAAGCCTAGCTGTATAAATAGGTACCAACATATACGAAAAGCTAAAAAAAGAGTAAATTAGCACGAAAATTTTCATATGCAAATATTCAAAACAGATTTTAAACTAATTAAGATACATGGGATTATTTTAATACTTTTCAGACTTTGGACACAAAAATGTTTACAGCACAATCAGTTATAAGTGTTACACCACGAACATATCTACATGCCGAAATTTTCTCTTTTACTGGATGACAAAATACATGACAGGTATACAGAGAGTTTGACTCACTATATATGATGGTTTAATTTGTGTGATATTTGGTATAACATTTGTACCAGGACCATCAATATAATATTTGTTGCATCCTGCTTGTGACCTATAAGAATCCTTGTCAATTGGGTATGATCCCCCATCAAGGCCGCACAATGTCAGCCATCCATGAAGGACAGGAGCACTACCAATGGAAAGTGTGATAACTTTCCACTTCACTGAAAACTTGATTTATGTGACTCCCTGTACATGTAACATTTCACATTATTTCAATGGACTTATAACCTACATAGTCTGTCCTAGATTAGAGATTTTTTACATATAGTATTAAATATCATGTACTGTACAAAAACTGTTTTACTTACAAGACAAATCCGCTGGCTCTTGAATTTCTTATAAAGTCACAAATTCAGGCACAGTTACATGATCTGCAAAAAAAAAAGAGAAAAAAATACTCTTTATACCTGAATATACATCTTAAATTATTTTACTTAAATGTTTTTACACGAGAATAAGGGTCAGATATTGACCCGTCCATTAGCTCCATATCCCAGTCCCAAGCAGCTCCTATTATCCCCTTCTCTAGACCCCCAGCCCCCTACCCACTACACATATTGCCCCTCACTTATTTAGTATCCCCCTCCACTATCAGGGAACCCCCACTCATCTCAATCCCCTACTTCCACTATTATCCCATGCTCATTCATCCCTAGGTCTGAAGACACATTTTACTCTTCAATAAATTCAAAGGTTGGAAAAGATAATTATGAATTATCAGGGTTAAAATGAGGTAACCACTCTCTCATTCCCAAATCATATATGTTGTTCCTCTCTTCATCAAAATAGGTCCCCTTTTTCTTATAAACAGCCTCTCCTTGTTTCTAACACTCTTTGTGCTTTTTTCTCCTTGTTCTAACTCTTTTGTGCTTTTCCCTCCTTGTTTCCCTCTTTGCACTGTCATCTTTTACTCCTTATCATCCTGTCAGACCCTCTTTCTGCCCCCCCCCACCGCCCCCTCCATAACATACCTGAACCCCTTAAAGTTCAACTCATCAGCTGATCCCCAGAGCACCAGCCATATGAGCCAGTATTATTTTACTGGCTATTATTTTACTTTCGTTTCTAAATCCTGGTCCCAGTGTTTAAGATAACAACCTATACAGTGTATATAATCCTGGGGATCAAAGCGCATGAAAAAAATACCTTGCCTATTTGGCAGGTCAAGGATCAAAGTACGTGAAAAAATGCCCAACCCATGATTTCGCCAGGCTTGTACTGGTTAAAGAAATTGGCAGCATATAACTGGTATATATCTGGTTATCAGGAGCAGTGCATGACCTGGATTACAGACATTTCCTGTATCAAGGTGATGGGAGGTATTACTAGTTACAATGTATTTGACACAAAGTGTAATTATACCAATGAGCTTGTGCAGTAATAAATGCCCCTCCCAAATCACTTTCAAACTTCACATCTGATAATATGGCCTTATCTGGTGAATTACGTCGGCCTAATTACCACCGTTTATGGGTAGCGATCCCAGTCCTAAACACTCACTACTTTTATGTAACAGCTCCGCCTAATTGATAGCTTTTTTGTCGTCCTCTCAACTTTGTAATGATTAGCCATCAACTAAGCAATGTTTCAACGTATTTTTACGACACATTGTTCTGACGCATTTTGCGACATCCTGTGTGTACTTACCTAACCTGACAGAGTACTCCCTTCCAGGGACAGTGTAGCTCACAGCCTCAGACACAGGGAGTGGTGCACTAAACAATAGTAGCTCAATAAACAGTGCACTCATTTACCCTGAGGAAGACAACTAATGTGATTCACATTTGTAGCTGATCAACCAATGAACTAGTTGAGTGTGAAGTTCATCCACTAGTGAACTGAGAGTGAAGCTCATCCACTAGTGAACTGAGAGTGAAGCTCATCCACTAGTGAACTGAGAGTGAAGCTCATCCACTAGTGAACTGAGAGTGAAGCTCATCCACTAGTGAACTGAGAGTGAAGCTCATCCACTAGTGAACTGAGTGTGAAGCTCATCCACTAGTGAACTGAGAGTGAAGCTCATCCACTAGTGAACTGAGTGTGAAGCTCATCCACTGGTGAACTGAATGTGAAGCTCACCCACTAGTGAACTGATAAACGCATCCACTAGTGAACTGAGTGTGAAGCTCACCCACTAGTGAACTGAGAAACGCATCCACTAGTTAACTGAGTGTGAACCTCATCCACTAGTGAACTGAGAGTTAAGCGCATCCACTAGTGAACTGAGTATCAAGCTCATCCACTAGAGAACTGAGATTGAAGCTCATCCACTAGTGAACTGAGAGTGAAGCTCATCCACTAGTGAACTGAGAGTGAAGCTCATCCACTAGAGAACTGAGATTGAAGCTCATCCACTAGTGAACTGAGAGTGAAGCTCATCCACTAGTGAACTGAATGTGAAGCTAACCCACTAGTGAACTGAATGTGAAGCTAACCCACTAGTGAACTGAGAAACGCATTCACTAGTGAACTGAGTGAGAATCTGATCCACTGGTGAACTGAATGTGAAGCGCATTCACTAGTGAACTGAAAGTGAAGCTCATCCACTGGTGAACTGAGTGTGAAGCTCATCCACTTGTGAACTGTATATGAAGCTGATTTGAGAGTGAAGCTGATCCAAGTGAACTGTGTTTGTAAATGGTTCACTAGTGAAGTGAACTGCACTTGAACATGATCCACTAGTGAACTGCTTTACCCAAGTCCAGTTCTATATATCTTGTTTTGTAGCTCAAACCCGTATCTATACGTATCTAGTTAAACTGAACTGTCAATGACCAGGTAGCACAATTCAGGTCAGAGAGCTCATAGCGAAAAGAGGCCCCCAGTTGGAATCTTGAGTTGGCCATTGCACATACTCTTTCTTGTTACACTGACCTCTGACCTTTGGGATATAGTGGACAGTTTACGTACCAATGATGATTAGTACCTCTGTAGTGTAATAGAACAGGGAAAATCATATTCCTACCAAGTGCCCCGACCAGGAACGAACCCTGGTCTCCCGTGTGATGATCCACAGATCTACCAATTAACCTGGCCATAGTAATACTGTATCGGTTAACTCCGATTAAATGAAAAACTTCAAAAGATAAATCAACTTTGCAAGGAATTTTTTGTTGGAGTACACTCTTAGTAACCTCTAACCTCTAACGAAATGGTGTGTATTTTACAAATGGATTAATCGACTGAACTTTATACTGGTATACCAATCTTTGTTTATTCTTACCGAATAAACAAATTTTTTATCTTCATTGTTTAGTTCAATGGCAGTTTTATCAAAAAACTTATTCCTTCTTAATTGAACACCCCTTTGGTTTCCTCTTGTTTTCATCCGATTCCAAGGACTGTTGTAGATTGTCAGACATTCTGTGATCCGTTACAAGGAAAAGTGCTAGCCTGTGTCGGGCTAAACAACCTCTCCATCCCAAGTTCATGCCCTGGTACCCATTACACTGCAGGCACTTAGGAACTCTGGCTAGGCGTGCTTGGTAAATAAACTCCTGTACAGACAACATGTGCTGTGCTATAAATAGACTGAGTTGATTACGTGCATTCTGAGTGTTTTCACTTCCTGGGTCATCATCTTCTGTAATACTACAGATCACAGCCTTTATATTCTTAACCACAAGAAACCAACGACAGCCTTCAGACACAGCCCTATACCAATGTACACTAAAATTAACGGAACCCTGTCCCAGACACAACTCTATACCCAACAGAACCCTGTCCCAGACACAGTCCTATACCCAACAGAACCCTGTCCCAGACACAACCCTATACCCAACAGAACCCTGTCCCAGACACAACCCTATACCCAATAGAACCCTGTCCCAGACACAACCCTATACCCAATAGAACCCTGTCCCAGACACAGTCCTATACCCAACAGAACCCTGTCCCAGACACAACCCTATACCCAATAGAACCCTGTCCCAGACACAACCCTATACCCAATAGAACCCTGTCCCAGACACAACCCTATACCCAATAGAACCCTGTCCCAGACACAACCATGCATATATACCCAACAGAACCCTGTCCCAGACACAACCATATATACCCAACAGAACCCTGTCCCAGACACAACCCTATACCCAATAGAACCCTGTCCCAGACACAACCCTATACCCAATAGAACCCTGTCCCAGACACAACCCTATACCCAATAGAACCCTGTCCCAGACACAACCCTATACCCAATAGAACCCTGTCCCAGACACAACCCTATACCCAATAGAACCCTGTCCCAGACACAACCCTATACCCAATAGAACCCTGTCCCAGACACAACCCTATACCCAATAGAACCCTGTCCCAGACACAACCCTATACCCAATAGAACCCTGTCCCAGACACAGTCCTATACCCAACAGAACCCTGTCCCAGACACAACCCTATACCCAATAGAACCCTGTCCCAGACACAGTCCTATACCCAACAGAACCCTGTCCCAGACACAACCCTATACCCAATAGAACCCTGTCCCAGACACAACCCTATACCCAATAGAACCCTGTCCCAGACACAACCCTATACCCAATAGAACCCTGTCCCAGACACAACCCTATACCCAATAGAACCCTGTCCCAGACACAACCCTATACCCAATAGAACCCTGTCCCAGACACAACCCTATACCCAATAGAACCCTGTCCCAGACACAACCCTATACCCAATAGAACCCTGTCCCAGACACAGTCCTATACCCAACAGAACCCTGTCCCAGACACAACCCTATACCCAATAGAACCCTGTCCCAGACACAGTCCTATACCCAACAGAACCCTGTCCCAGACACAACCCTATACCCAATAGAACCCTGTCCCAGACACAACCCTATACCCAATAGAACCCTGTCCCAGACACAACCCTATACCCAATAGAACCCTGTCCCAGACACAACCCTATACCCAATAGAACCCTGTCCCAGACACAGTCCTATACCCAATAAAACCTAGTCCTGACATACATGTACAGCCCATTGAGAACCTACTTAATTTCCCACATCATTGCTAATGAGACATACATATACAGTATATAGGACTCTACCCCAGGCAGATCCCCACCCTTCCTTCCAACAGAGCTCCAAAAGGTAATTATTAGAACTCCACAAGGTCATTTATTAGAACTCCACAAGGTCATTTATTTAAACAAACGTTAACATTGTTGCCCTTCATATCAGCATGCTACTGGCCATATACATGTATCAGTACCCTTGATTGGTGAGAAGTTGCTTCAAGTAAACTCTGGATGACAAACAGGACAGATCTAGACAAACTACAGATGGACACCAATCAGGCAGGTGAGCGAACAAACAAGCATCACCTCATTAATTTTCAATTTAAATTTGAAACCAGTATTGCCATGGAGTCATCATGGATATATCCCCTAAAATTGGACAAAAATATTCAATTTTGACACAAATGGTAGTATTTCTATAAAAAGAATTCATAACTTTGCTTAAAATACATTTCAAATATTTACAGCCCAGGTTTGGGTATTTATTTGCCAAGGTGACACGTGGATATAGTACTTCAAACAGATGCCAGTCCCAGGCTGCAATGTGAAGGAAACAATTCAAACTTTGCATCAGGATCAGAAAATTGCCGATAATTGACCTACATGTATATATTAGCTCTAGCTATTATCCCCGACAGATACCAAGTAGTATAAACAGCTATTGCAATATATAAATGATTGTAGGTGATAATATTGCCAACCAAACTAATGTGTCAAGTTTATACTGATGTATATATGGGTCTTGAAACTGGAGTGGATCTCGATCTCTACAATGGTCAGATACATAAACATGTATATATATGTACCTCAGTTAGCACAGTATTGGTCTCAGAGTTTGGAAACTTCTGTGTCCAAATCCCAGTCTGACAATAGATAACATTAATTCTGCTCCTATTTAAGTATTGGCAAACTTGATAGCCTTTGTTTCAATACTAGTTGAATGCATTGCAAAAACAATAGTCAAACTTGGTGGTTCACAATTAGTTGTTTCTTTCAGGGTAAAGATCTAAAACAAGGTTATAAAGAATACACAGGGCCTGGACGTGGGTCAATCATCTACACCAGTTAGCTGAATTGGTAAAGCAGAAGTACTAGTGGTATAGAGGTGGAAAGCTAGGTTATCAAATATAGAAGAAACCAAAAATTAATCAATCCAACATATAAATCAGAAACAATCCAGTTTTAATGCTCTATATTATTATTTAGTGATGTTTTGATTGATCGAGTTACATAAGCATTAGCTGATTGAAGCAACTGGTAATTAATGGATTACTGTTGAGTTATCTCCCCTACAGTATTTTGTTGAAAACTATTGTACAGCACATCCTCCTGGCTGCTATCTTCATGAGGAAATAACAAGTGACCATACTGTCTTAAAAGTTAATTTGTTAAAACTAGTTGTACTCATATAATAGCACATATCATGAATGAAAAAAACATAAACTATAAGAATCAATACATAGGCATATTTCTTATAGACAGCTAAGTACTTATGCACAAATCTGTTTCATTCTTTCTTCCTATGCAGCTCTGCAGTCATTTTTAATCAATTAATAATCGATCATCGATCAATTAATACCAAATGATGAAAGATCATGTATTTTCAACGGATTCCAAACACTACTTTTATATAATTTAATTTAGTCTATTCCCCCAATGTAAAATTTGTTTAGGTTATATTGGATAACCTCAAAAATCAGACAACACAAAAAGTGATGACATCATATACCACTATGTTTGGCGCGGTATTTTGTAATCAAACTTCTGATTGGTTGAAGTTGTTAAGTGGTGAAATTTATGCATATGATTGTGCTTTTTGCAAAACCATTCAATTTTTTGTCATAATTAATTCCAAATTATTGTATATGACCTACATGTATAGTATTATATATGTACATGTATCTTTACCAATGAAATTATAAGGAATGACCACAATTTTTTTTTGTATATACCGAAAAAAACTGTGTGCACTTTTTTGCATAAACAGCTTCGCGGATTTATGCAAAGTGCACGCACGTAAGGTTATGTTGTAAGAGATGGGATGGGCATAAGGTTATGATTTGTATAAATTCAGATAAAAGACAAGACTTTTATTGGTATTTGATGGGTTCATTTATTTCAAACTATTCTCATATTGTATGAGATACAATAATGTAATAATAAGCACCCTGGGCTCAAAAAAATTGTTCCAAAGGGGCCCTTATAGTTTACACGGAAGCTATAGGATCTGGATGAAAAATATTATTTTTATAAAATAATCAAGTTCTATCTATTATGACAAGAATAGGCAGTACTCATGATGTTTGATATGGAGGACAGCAGCAACAAGTTTAAAACCCATTAGAACCATTATTATTTTTGTAAATCTCAAGCTAGTAAGAAAGTGCAAGACAGATATTAATTCTGTTTCTGCAAGGATTTATTACGAGGGAACTTGTCCCCTGGAAAATGCTTAAAGGATTCATCATTTTGGGACATTTGATTAAGTGAAATATCTTAAGAGAATTTTAGAAAATATATTAATTTACTTAATTAATGTCGCATGACTTTTAACAAACTGAGAATTTTTTAATGTTTTTATTATTTCATGCAAGCTGCATGGTATCATAATCATTAACTTTTCCACAGACATTTCAAAACAGGGTTATATTAGAAACTATACAATCACATACATGCAAAATTAATAATATCTGTTAGTAGTTACCATGGAAACGTCAGGGCCCAGGTGTTTAATACCTGATTAGGTGCATGAGCAAGTCGTTAATGAATAATTCCAAAATGTGATTCCCGAGATATATTGGAAAATTCCAAATATGTTCTAGTTTCTTTTCCTTCAAATGATTATTTCAAAAAGTCCGTAAATATAGTTTACGGTTTTATTATTATTTTCAAAATTCACTGAACTTATACTGTTTATTTCTTGTAAAATCACTGCTAAGCTAACAAGGCTTATTTGAACTGCACCAAACATACCAGATACATATAATAAACAATATTGACACAAGAGAACTGTCATCTTTCCTCACCTTTTCAGCACTTATAGCTGGTACATTTTGTAGCTTGCCCACTCTTGCTTAATTCTGTATCCCAATTCCTGTTTTCCCAAATTTACATACTCAGATGCCATACTAGATGGTATAAATTAAATTTGAAATGATGTATAAATAAACCCAACAGAAAAAGCATGAAACAAAGATCCATCTGTATCTCAAAATCTCATTTATGAGTGGACATTTGTAAAAAAACGTTTTGTTCCAAAAATGAAAAATAATTGAGAAAATTAACAGAAAATTTAAATGGAAACCAATGTATGTGATGATTGTTACATTATATATATAGCTATTTGACTACGCAGGGCCCGGGGTCTGGTCACAATTATTTTTCTATTTGTAACAGTCATTTTTATTATCAATAATTCGAGAAATTAAATTCTATATACCCCTATCCCCAAATACACAAATGACATACATATCAAATACACAAAGTATATAATATATATATGGGGATATGGATAACTAGCCATCACCTACATACACAGTACATCTAAAATAATATTTATTGCTAAAGTGATTGGTAATACTACGAAAGAGTATAATTACAGATTCAAGGACTTAATGATGTAATAAAATGTAAGGTGCAATGAATGCCAATTACAAAGGGAACATGAATTAATGACATTGTCTTAATAAAAATGTTTCATTTTGATCAATACACATGTATATCATCCTCATCCCTGATCCCCTCACCCCCTCACCCCATACCCCCTCACTCCCTTACCCTTTCCAATCCAACCACATCTTGCACTATAATATAGTTGCCCATAAAATCAATTACATAAACCACCACTTGACACACTGGTACCGAGCTCATCATAAATGATGACAAAATTTCAAATGTCATTTCTTATCACTGAAAGTATAATGGATACATGCATGTGCCCTATACTTATTTCAATTTAAAAAAAAAAACAGAATATACATTTGACAGTGTACTACATATATTACAAAAGCATTAGAGTTGAACTAGAAAACTTCATCTAAATTTCCACTGGTCACTGGCCATCCCTCCCTGATGGAAGATCAGTCCTGCCTATCCCTCCTCCCTACCCCTCCCTGATGAAAGATAAGCCCTGCTTCCCACTCCTCCCCACCCCTCCCCGATGGAAGATCAGCCCTGCTTCCCACTCCTCCCCACCCCTCCCCGATGGAAGATCAGCCCTGCTTCCCACTTCTCCCCACCCCTCCCCGATGGAAGATCAGCCCTGCTTCCCACTCCTCCCCACCCCTCCCCGATGGAAGATCAGCCCTGCTTCCCACTTCTCCCCACCCCTCTCTGATGGAAGATCAGTCCTGCCTATCCCTCCTCCCCACCCCTCCCTGATGAAAGATCAGCCCTGCTTCCCACTTCTCCCTGATGGAAGATCAGTCATGCCTATAGCTTCCCCTCCTTCCCACCCTCCCTGATGGAAGATCAGTCATGCCTATAGCTACCACTTCTCCCCATCCCTCCCCGATGGAAGATCAACCCTGCTTCCCACTCCTCCCCACCCCTCTCTGATGGAAGATCATGCCCTGCTATTCCCTCTCGGATTAAAGATCAACCCTGCTACCCCTCCTTCCATGTTCACTGGTGGAAGATCAGCCCTGCCCACCCTACCCTGATGAAAGACCAACCCTGCTTACCCCTCCTTCCAACCCTACCCTGGTGGCAGACCAACCCTGCTAACCCCTCCTTCCCACCCTACCCTGATGGAAGATCATGATCAGCCCTGCCTACCCCTCGTCCCCACCCTACCCTGATGGAAGATCATGATCAGCCCTAAGGCCTGTCTACCCCTCGTCCCCACCCTACCCTGATGGAAGATCATGATCAGCCCTGCCTACCCCTCGTCCCCACCCTGCGTCTGTAGACCGTAACCCACACTACAGTGCTAGAATACGCATCTCGACTGTCACTGGACACGGCCTGGCCTGAATATTAACACACCGTATGTCGCCTAGGCATTATCAATCATTAAAGCTTGCAAGTGCTTGCTATCTCTCCTGACATCTACAGCTACATGTTGACCGTACCGCCAGTTGGACACGGTCCTTGATCAGCAATATAAACAGCCTGAAGGCTAAACACGAAACGCGTTTGGATGTGCAGGATTTAACTAACCTCGTTACGCTAGCTAAAATAACACGACATTCCCGTACGGAAGGAATAAGTAGGCCAGATGTTTGCCAGCATACGACAAGAGACTTACCCCGACTTGTCTAGAAATCTTGGAAAAGCAGCAGTAGATTTCACAGATATGCCGTATGTTGGAATCCTGCAAAAACAGGCACACGTTTCATCAACATATATATCCAGGCGATTTTTTCACTCTAATTTTCTCATCTCCGTGAGTTGGAGAGCTATACGTGTGTGCTCCCAGCTAGCTACGCCCACGCGCGTTAAAAGCGGCGAGTGTGTATGCGTGTGTGCAGGAATATTGATCTCGCGATCGGGGCCCCGAGTAGGGAAATCAGAGATCAGCTACTGGCGAATATGATCATTTGATAGGGGCCAACAGAGAGGTAGAGTGGCATTTAATCACGTATTCAATTAACATTATGTAACACGATACGGGCGCCTGGCGCATGTGCAGCAATACATGAACTGTATCTATACATCGCGACGGAGGCTGAAAGCGTGTTGCGCTGAGCCACAGATTCATCAGATAATGAGCGGTCAGACCAGATGTTTCCCGGATCTGACCAGGGCTGTGTTAATATATATATTCGTAGAGGTCTAGGAATAAACACTGTGCAGTGACCATGCCTTGATTAACGAGTATAATACAAAAATATTATACCGAGCTTGTTTTAAAGTAGAAGCAATGTAATGTAGCTAATAAAGGCGTAAATTGAACCAGAGACAGCTCTTTATATCTCGATGTGATGCGTTTTTTCAGTAATGAATGTTTTAGCCCAGACTTTTGATATTTATATAGACGTTATGCATTAGAAAAATCTAACAGCATTGAATCATTGCATTTAGTCAGGGACGTATATATGTGATAATACTGATATGATGATTACATGCAACGAGAGTGTATTGATGTTTGTTTGCAAACCAAACCCCATCAAGTTAGTTCATTATGACTCCCCACCACCAGTCTTATTTATAAACAACTTTTCATCGAAGACATCTTTACTATCGACTATTTTTCAAGTCTTACAACCGTTGAAAAAATCTTTTCGCGCGTTCCTCTCGGCATTGAGCAAGTTCCCAACACCAGACACCAACAACATCCGCCTCAAAGTTTCAGAGAAAGAACCCCCATTGCTGTGATCAGAATTCAGGACCATTGAGGAATTAGTGAAAACAGTTGGAACATACACCTTTGTTTTCGTTCAACCATCAATTAATGCCCCGGGCTCGAGTCAAAATGTAGCCACCACGAGCTCCCCCTTTTAAAGGCCCAATGTACTAACTTCTGGAAATTTTTCGGGATTCTCTGTTACATAATGAAACAAAAATAAGTCTAAAACGAAGTAAACCTGAGCGGTAACTAACAAGAAACTCTTGACAAAAAATCCAAAGAATTGAAAATTGTTCAGGTGGGGTCAACTTCAACAACAAAGCCGTAGGTAGAAGACAGTTCGAAATGGACGCGTGTTGACAAATACCGTGTTTCAACTGCTGCTGAACCCCAAACCGCGCAAGATTTCATCTTGAATATTGCTGATATCAGTTAATCTTAACTAAATATATAAATATAATAAGTTACTATCCTTGATATTCGCTTCAAGTTTTGCCGAAAGTTACGTATATTGGGCCTTTAAGGATTTTATGTGTATTTATCTATAACTCCCTTAGAACGTTCGTGTCACCATCACTCCGAATTGATACACCTCCAAATATATGTCTAACTAGTGAGTTTCTTGTCCCTGTACCTAAACACAGGGACCTGAACATTTGTTACAGCTAGTTTTGGACCGATCTACTTGATGTTTAGAGTAAGTTTACACTTTGGGGGAAACACCTTAGTTTAGATCCAAAACTGCCTGTTATAAAATCTCAGGACCCTGTGTGCCTAAATTAAATGTCACTCCTGTCTATCGAGTCCCTGTGCCTATCGACGAACTGGACTGTCGTCAGGCGGAGATTGTCGATGCACGAGATGTAAATCACTTACACCAGAGGACAGACAGGTATGATCATTTCTAGGACTTGATAGACAGGTGTGACATTGATTACAGTGCTTATTAATACCTGTAAACTACAGGTATAGAACTTGGA
This sequence comes from Mimachlamys varia, assembly GCA_947623455.1. Lineage (NCBI taxonomy): Eukaryota > Metazoa > Mollusca > Bivalvia > Pectinida > Pectinidae > Mimachlamys > Mimachlamys varia. Next base: position 35,183,836 of record OX392529.1, on the reverse strand, counting down.
GTCGTTCCTAGTACTCATTATGGCGAAAATCTGACAGGTTTTATCTTTGATACGATGATTTCTTACCTTGGAAGCAATAATAAGAAAATTAAACACTCAAACGATATAGGCCAACACATGAAGTATAACTATAGTACCGACACAGTACACATCCACGTGCTCTACCAAGTCTTTCTGTTTACGGAGAGAGAACATCGACTTAAAATACAAGAGTTCCTGTTATCTTGCATTTTGTTCATTTCATTACAATAAGTTTGTTTCACATACATACAGGATGTTACATGATTTTTTTTTTATTTCATATGGGATTGTGAAACGAGTCTGTGTTGTTGTTTTTTTATTGTGCGAACCTCTGGAAATTGAAAAATTCATTACGAGTTTCATAAGTCTCATAAACGAATGTTAAATCTTTTTATCACATCGTCAATTTGTGGAATTTATTCGTGAACAACGTTAATTTTCAAACACCATTTAGGATTCAGGTAATTAGGACTCCAATAAGGAAGTCAATGGCGTCATGTAGTTTTTCTAGGCGTGGCGTCCCAATAAGAACGATCGAAACTTCCTCCCAACCACTCCAGGGTATATGTTACTAGTTACATATGCTAAATTAAAGGCGCAATATACGTAATTTCAGGAAATTGTTTGTGATTCTGAAAAATTCCGGGGGAAAATCCAGTTGATAACCATGCAAATACAACCCTAAAATGAAGTAAACCTGAGTGGTAACTAACAAGAAACTCTTCACAGAAAAATCCAAAGAACTGAAAATAATTCAGGTGGGGCCCACTTCAACAAGAAGCCGAAGTTAGATGACAGTTCAAAATGGACGCATATTTACAAATAACGAGTTTCAACTGCTGCTGTACCGGCAACCACGTAAGAATTCATCTTGAATATTGCTGATATCAGTAAACCTATAAATATAAAAAAGTTATTAGGCTTGATTTTCGTATCAAATTTTGCTGAAAGTTACGTATATTCGGCCTTTAATTACACGGAAATATTCACTGGACAATAGAACAATTATGAGATACATTTCAATTTTAATCGAGTCATTTTTGAAATGGGAATTGCCCTAAAAGTTCTTTTCAGACGTTTATTCTCGTCGTTTTAAAGTATTTTTTTTTATTTAGGTAAGTTATATAGGGACCGACAATGTTTTCTTGATGGGAAAGCAGGGGCGCCTGGAGAAAAAAACAGCGACCTTTGGCTAGCACATCACATCACTTTACCGTACGACAACCGTTCGTAATATTTTAATTTCGCCACAATGCACTCCGTTTGGACTCCGTATGGACTTGGAGTGCACTCCAGGTACACATCGAGTCTACCTGAAGTCCTATCAGGCATTAATACCTCTAAATATAGTGGCCACATTCATATTACATTTTTAATTGTAGATAGTACAACATATACATGTATCATATAAATAAATAAATCAATATTTATTAATACATATTTTTGTTGCTATAGATGTTTATATTAAAGTTGTTTAACAAGCAATATAGACTTTGCCTGCTGTTTAATCTTTGTATAATTTGTGTAATAAATTAGTTGAACTTGATATAAAACCTTAAAATGTATACTTACATTACTGTATTACTGTTTAGATTTGTGTGTGGATTCAATTATAATAAAATATAATGTTATAAGTAAGCTATATTTTAATTAAAACGTTAGACATTCAAGAATAATGTGAAGAAGATTTACTGTTTCACGTTTGAAAGTTTTCAAACAACAACTTCAAATCACAATAAACAAATGAATGACTTTTAATAATTGGGTGTTGCCCGTCCCCTCCCTATTCAATGTTTTGCCTGTATCAGGTTAGATCAGATTTGAAGATTTAGACAGACTTACACTTGTCCATCTAATTAGATAATGACCCCCTCAGGCCTCAGCCCCTCCTGGTCAAAATTTACCTGTATCTGGTCTGACGCAATTAAGGTGTGAAGATCTGGAGATAACAACCCCGGGGCCCCTGATTGTTAGGTGGGAACAGGTCATAACACCTTATACATGTATGACCGTTATTTATAATTGCAGGTACATGCTGCTGACAGTCTAGACCCAGGTTCATATTACCTGTATTTTTACCTGGACAAAACCGAGTATAGTCTCTTTCAATATTTACTAGTCTAATAATTACCTGTTCATTTATTTCAAGTTAAACTTAGCCTTCAATAGAAAAAACTTTTTACTTAAAAAATGATAAATGTTTTAATAAACATTGTAAAGGAAATAAATATAATACGATGAAGCATTCCACAGGTGAGTTGTTACCTGAGAATTATAGTTACTTTTCAAAAACAGGCTATACTATAGCCTTATCTGTAATTGGTACCCATTGTTCTCACCCTGTACCCCTGTGTCCTATTTACTAAAATTCAAGGAGATATTTAATATTGGCTGTGTGGGACATTCTCCAAAACCTCTCTTTGCTGGTATCTGCAGTTATGCAGTCGTCAGCAAAACCATGATTTATTATAATTAAGCAGAACTCTGATAATTATAGACTCCGAACCCTATATATGGACTAAATTATATAATATGGGAAGACACCAGACCTTGCATCTTCTATGAACTTGAAACCTAAATACAAACACATACATATAATAGATTATATAATAGCCAAGACAAAAGTAATATTCGAACATACCACAAACGGTACAATGGTTAATTCTGATTGATCTAAAACTGGTCAACATACATAATATTAATGTGTGGCAGGTTTTAATTGTACATAGGATTTAGGTCGTCTTCTTGCTTCGAGCTAGAGGAAATTTCCCTTAAATTGTATGAACAAGATGTCACAAAGTCAAAAAGATTGGACAACAGGTTTCAAGCCTATGTAAGTCCTCTCCCTTGGTGGTTTATATAACGGACGTTGTATCATATACAATGTAATTGCAAATATTAAATAATAAAGATTATTTTGTCAATAATTAATCATAAAAAACATGTGTAACATTTGGTGTTAGATCTTTTAAACAATACAACACTGTGAATTGAATTCTAATGTAATCAACATATTGAAAAATTGTGATAAGGTCTGCATATTGTAATATAGAGAAAAGTTATGGGAGCTTAATGTTTAGATATCTATATATCTAATAATTTGATCACAAAGTCATTACTTAATAATTTCAAGTAATTTCCATCTATGTATTGTTTTAAGTTCCAACCCCAACTCTGTATATAGATGTATTAACAAATTATATGTAGAAATAATGGAATACCATAGGGTATGAAAAGGGTAGGGGGAGGAGTTGGAGTTAGGGGTTAGGGGTAACTCACATAACAATATGATAATTAGGATGTATATGCAGATTGTTTATATATATAACCTAGTGATCGAGGGTTGATCCCCCCCGGTGGAAGAACTCTATTCTCTTTCCTGTTATAAATGGTATCCGTGGCCCTCCCTGTGGTGACAGTGGAGTTAGAATCTGGGTTGTTGTGTTCGGGAGTGAATACATTTAAAAAGGGAGGAGGAGAAGTGTGGAAGATTTTAATTGTACATATGATTTAGGTCGCCTTCTACTTCGAGCTAGAGGGAATTTCCCTTTAGCTGTGTGGTAGAGCGTCCGACTAGGAACTTGAAGATCGAGGGTTCGATTCCCGATGGAAGCACACTATCTTCTCTCCTGTTACAAATGAAATTGGATGTAATGTAGCAATTTAAACTTTTCATTTCATTTCATTCTATAGTGATTTCAATATTTCAATGTCAAAATGGCTGTTTTTCAGCCATTTTGTTTTTCTGATCAGTTACAAATTCAAAAGGGCACGACAGTAGGGACCAAGGGAACCTACATATGAAATATGAGAAAGATTCCTCTAGTAGTTGTCAATTAGTTAACAATCTTTCAATGCCTAAATCAAAGATGGCCGCCTTTCCGCCATTTTCTTTTTACTCATCAGTATGAAATCAAACGGGCATAGCTAAGCACAACGTGAGACCTACATATGCAATGTGAGAAACTGACTGAAGAAGTTTTTAACACAATAAAAAAAACTCTTCAGGTTAACATTATCGTTCGGAGGAAGGTGAATAAATCATTGAAATATACGTTGCTGGTATAAAGCACAATGGATATAAGATAAAAAAAAATAAAAGGATTCGCAAACATATCTGTCGTTACAAATGATAGTTTGAACTATCTAATTTGTCATAAAATATCACAGTAAACAGTCAAATTGTTGTTCCAAAAGAACGGCGGCTTATCACGATATCTTTACCAAGCTGGAGAAAAATAATGGTATGCAAATATGTCATATTCACTTACATCTCTAAGCCTAATTATCAATTATCGAGTTCATATACAAAGCAGGAAAAATTACATGTATGCTGGCCGTGACCTATATATATAAGACCACACATTATTACGGGAATGTACACCATAAGGTTTTTGCACACCAGAGAAATAATATAAGTGTTATTTCTACTAAATAACTTATATATAGTGTCAATTGCTATGTACACTATACAGGTAATGGTAAAGTTTCGTTAAAACAAAAATATGAACCTATATAGTCAGGGACGTATATGTCCCTGCTCATAGGCGGATCCAGGATTTTGGGTTAGAGGGGGCGTACATTTTTTTTCTGAAATGAACTTTTAGTATAAACAGTATTTTATATGCCAAAAATTTGACACAGTTGTTCAAAATAATAAAGTACAGTTTTGTATATTGGAGATTGGAAAACAAGCTGAAAGCTTATATAAATTCCTCTCCCCGGGAATATTAAAAGCAATGTTATGATTGGCCGAACACACTTTTGTGTGTGGGGTGTTCGGCGTCCCATTCATATTGAGTTCATAACAACATTATAAGATGCATCTTTGTTGTTCCCACGAAGAGTGTTCGAAAAATTTTGCATGCACCGTATACTAGAGTATCACATGATTTACGCGCATTAAACCAGTACGAACCATAGGGACCTGAGACTTTGTTACAGCTAGTTTTTAACATAAACTAGGTGTTGAGAGTAATTTTACACTTTTGAGGGGTTTAGATTAATTTCGATAAAAATGCCCCTTCAATGGTTATAAATGCTAAAGGGTGGAAAGCTTTAAAAACCTCCTAAATGCACGTCAAATGTATTCTCCTTCCGTAAAAATAAACTCGATTTCATCAAAAAACACGCAAAATTTCATGGGATGCCTTAGTTAAGAGGAAGAGCGCCATCCATTGACCGCGAAAGGCTAGCGCGTGCAATGACGTCAAAACTCATTGCTATGAAAAAAGTGGCACGATAGCTAACAAAAGACACGGACATTTTGCGTGGGTTTTTGGGGGGAAATCAAGATTATTTCTGCGGATGGAGGGTACATTTGGCGTGCATTTTGAGGTTTTTAAAATAAAAATTATCCATCTTTCCAACGGTGCCAAGCAATTGTTCGTACCTCTTCTAGAAATGTGAATTTTGATGCAAGAAATGTAGATTTTTCGAGCTGGAAAGCGTTCCACCCTTTAGCCTTTATGACCATTGAGGGGGCGTTTTTATCGAAAATTGATCTAAACCCCCAAAATGTGTAACATTACTCTAAACACCTCAGGTTAGGTTCAAAACTCGCTGTAACAAATTCACAGGTCCCTGTGGTACGAACAAGTTCACTGCTCATCCCTGTATTGTGTGTATAAATTTCGTTAAAATCCACTAACCGGTTCCCTAGTACATGACAAAAGGAACAAAAATGCTGACCCTTTCTAAAAAGAACCTCGTCTGCTTCCTCTTATATCCTTACATACAATAAGGTAAAATGACGACCTATGATATATTCAACTCCCACTAAAAATGCAACCCAACTGATGATGATTCTACTTATATATGCATGTCGTATTTACTTGTATACATGGTATTTCTACTGAAGGTAATCTTAACCCATTAAACACGATATAATACCTGGAACATCGGAGAGATTTAGGCCCAAATAAGACAAATATCGTTTTAATCTCAAGTGTCTGTGGTTTAAATGAAACCTAAAAAATTGTAGGCCTACTGCAGGCTCATCATACGGGCCAATTTGCTCTCATATCAATGATATAATGGTATTTAAGAAACGCAGAATTTCTTTTGTAATGGAAAAAAAGACTTATAGGCTTGAAAGCATTATAATTCACTGTTTAGACGAGCTAGATGTAAGGGGAGGGAACTCTAATTGACAATGGCCAGTTTCACAAAAAGTCATTTCGTAACAAAACTGAACGTTTTAATTAAGCTGATTGATACCATTTTATTTTCCGCTTCAGACAGCTTTAACTACTGCCTAAAGCTAGATCTCTTCGACTGCTATTTTTGTTGTTCATAAAGATAATAATGTTTTCCACTTTTATGGAACAAGATCAATTCCTTCTCTCCTAGGGCTATAGCCTGTGTCGGAAACAAGAAACATCGTTTAAAAGATACCAGCTAGGCATATACTGGCTAGCTATTACAGTACAACCTTAAACGTCTTCTCATGGACATGTTAATCTGTAAAATGTCGAAAGTACGCTTACTTGCCCGAGAAACCGAATTTTAGTCAATGCATTTAAGCCTAGGGAATTTAATCAAATGAATCTATTAGCATACTTGCACTCATTTCCTTCATTGCAGCATTCATTCAATATTCTATTTCGTTGTCAGCGGGGGGAGGGGAAGGGTTGAATGACAGTATGGCACCATGGAAAACACATGCAGTATGGAATCTGTAACGACACCACAGCTATACATGTAACTTGTTCTAGGCAAGCCGTCTCCAAGGTTACAACTTAGGCCTTGCAGACGTATTCGACTTTTGATCGACCTGAAAAATGTTACCTTTTTCATGATGTCACTGATCAGTCGACCATCCTCTTGAAAGTATGGGTCTTTTCACAAACACGAGTTGCTTTTGGGTAGGTTTTATGCTTCAAATCCATCCGATGTCATCATATTGCTAAGAAACCGACGTAAACCGTAGACAGAAAACGCCCCTTTTTATCCTTATAGCAAATAAATTACCTACAAATATGGGAACCCTTGTTTACAAAACAACACCCCCCCCGACCCTCCCCCCTCCATGTTGCGACGGCCATATTAAGAGTTCTGACTAACCTGAAAATTAGCATCACTTGGCCAAGACCCATGTTTGAACAATCGTATGAAGTTTCTATTCAAATAAGTCATGTCATATATCCTTCCTCTCGTAATACAAATTGGACCAGCAAAACTAGTCTGGATATACGTTCCGAAAAATATTGTTCTGAACATCATTATCATGTTTATCAGGTATTACTCTCAAACACCAAAAACTGGTACAAACATATTAACTTCTGTACCTCATGTCCCTGTGGCACAGACCTTTATCAATGAATACTGAATAGGTTATTTTCGTTTAAAGTACATATGAGGTGCGATCTAAATTTCAAGTCTGAAATCCATAGACTTTTAATTTCTGACATCATTTAACCTAAAAATAAATATCAAAAATAAATAAATAAAAATTCGCGTTTTCCCCTCAGATGTTTGGCGTTTGTAAATCTAAACACGAAACAGATAGGCCCACTGGATGATGACCAGCCTTTGTTTGATATGATTCATTCCGTCCAACAGTGTGGATGGGACACGCCCCCTCAACAGTGTGGATGGGACACGCCCCCTCAACATGCATCCGCCATTAGAGTGGTGATTTTAATTAAACGTCTGAGTTCATGTCCGCTTAGAACGAAATGAGCCCGGGTGAGTTACATGGAAACACGTATGCGGGGGAGGTGTGAGTTATTTTATGTAGCAGTTTCGCCTTTATCTGGCCTTATACATAGGGCCTCAAGTCTATCTAATGGGGCTTACTACAGAATCGGCCTTTTTTCAATGATATATACTATGTATACGTTGTAATTATGTCCTTATGTATTAAATACTTATTTTATAAAGAATTCTGATTCTTCTAAAATTAATCAAACATAAAACGAATTTTTACAATTCAAAAAAATAATAAATCATGTGTATTCATTGAGTTCAAATATTGAACTGGATTCTGTATACACCTTCAATAAATGCTGAGTATTTCCCGGGTCAATATCTGATGACGTGTTCTCTGCACGTTTATTACATGTAGAAGAAACACCGATGTGAAGAATGACCCGTCCAGTATCATTATCAGCTGTTGATGCCCCTTATTCACCCTTTAAGGGTCAAATGTCAAGAAACAACACACTTTTAATCAACTTTTTTTTCTTATGATATCAATTTTGAATTTGTTTACCCTAGCTAAGATGTGAGAATTACGATACATCATTGACCCCCTAGAGTAAACCTATTATATATTACTAGTTAGAGTTACGTGTTTAACGCCGCTACAGTTGGAGTGTAGGGTAGAGTCCTGCTCCGGGATCATGAAACGATCCTAGGACCCCTAAACAAATATCTAGAGGTGGGCAGTGTTATAAAGAAGCCTATGATAAGGAAAGTCTTCACCATTTGAATTTGCAGATTGAACGTGATTACATTAAGATAACCGAGACCGATTCCGCCCACATTTAATTAATCGTCTCGAGGGCTGTTCATTGTAGTTGATAATTCACAAGCTGTGATCTAGAATTAACCCGGGACACTAGGTTATTTTGATGAAGCAGCTTTATCGAATTCCAGTAAATGGTGGAGCAGAAGTTCAAGTGATTCAATTTCATTTGAAGCTGTACTGGCCGATCTGACCACACGGCCCCGCAGACATGTAGGGAAGCTTGTTAATTACTTGGCCGTGCTAGCTGTAGTCGGTGTATGATCAAGCGGGTCCCTTGTTAATTGACCATGTAAATATCGACGGATGGTGAATACAGTAATGATATGCGTACTTTAAACTGTCATGCTGTGGTCTCCACTCCAATTATCGAGAAAATATAATATTTATAGGAGTTGTCTCCCCTCATACAAAGAGAAGACAGTGCGATTTATCAGGATCATTACAATTATCATCCCAAGCAACTTCGGAGAGTAGCGTATTGTACACCCTTGGCTTGCGAAGTTGCATCCCAAGGTGATAGTAAACGACGTCACAGATCATAGACTACATAGTGTGTGTGTGACAATGTCACCATTCAGGTCCCATTTCAGTTTCTTTTGTCGTTTCGCCATAAAATATAATTCGTAATATTTCTTTACATGTGTCCTTAAGGGACCGGATACCAGACACTTAAGAACCTGGCAGAGACCCAGATTGAGGCCCTTGTAGTGACTCTGGTAGAGATCCCAGTAAAGGCCTTGTTTGGTAGCCTTTTCGAGACCCGTTTATGTCACTGGTAGAGGCCTTGTTTGAGACCTTTGAAGCGGGTTGATTGAGACCCTGGTAGGAGTCCCTATTGAGTCCCTAGTAGAGGCCATGTTTGCGACCCTGGTAGAGACCATATTTGAGTCCCTGGTAGAGTCTGAGTTTGAGACCCGATAGAGTTTTTTTGAGACCCTGGTAGAGACCATATTTGAGTCCCTAGTAGAGTCTGGGTTTGAGACCCGATAGAGGTTTTTGAGACCCTGGTAGAGTCTGAGTTTGAGACCTGATAGAGTTTTTTGAGACCCTGGTAGAGACCATATTTGAGTCCCTAGTCGAGTCTGAGTTTGAGACCCGATAGAGTTTTTTTGAGACCCTGGTAGTCCCTAGTAGAGTCTGGGTTTGAGACCCGATAAATTTTTTTTGAGACCCGTGTAGAGGCCCTGAGTGATATTTTTGTTTAAATACCGTTTATTAGTCGAATTGGCTCTTCCAGTGAGTGTACAGCGTCGGGAGTAAACCAATGTTCAGTAAGGCGATGATGTCTTTGAGGAAACGGACATCATGTCCGCGGAAGGAGAACACTTTTAATGGTATGTACAATTCAGCTGGCTGGGGGAAAAATGTTACCTGAAAATATCACGGCTTGATCTATGTTTCAAGTTTTTTATTTCCAAATGCAATTCGGCATATAGGTAACATTAATACATAGCACAAAATAAAACATTGCAATTCACAAGATGGCGGAGGACAATTCCATATAGTCGGCAATGCACACACATAAAGGAATATATTTATATATCTAATAAACAAAAATTTTCACTGCATGAGAGTTTTTCTTTTAGATGTAGCGTATCTTAAATAATTACCCAATCTACGCAATGTCTTAATATTTTTACATGACAATAGTTCAATTAGTTTGTACACACTTGGGCGTAGGTAGTAATACTTCTTAATATATTTGTTTCTAATAACAGAATAAGCAGGACAAATTAGAATAAAATGTACCTCATCTTCAATATCATATCTTTCACAGGCCGTACATAATCGTTGACCTCTTGGTATCCCACTGTATCGCCCGGACTCGATGTTAAGGGAATGCGCCTGCATGCGATATTGGCTCAACAACTTTTTGGTGATAGCAGAAAGAGGCTTTACTAAATAGTACTGAATACTAAAAGTATCGACAAGATGTCGATATAAATAGCATTTAGAAGATGTTTCAAACGCACCATGTAGTTCTTGAATAAATACGTCATGCAGACGCTGAGTATACATTTCCACAAACTGTTTTTCATTTTGAACATATTGAATATCCCAGATATAATTAAAACCCATTCTATATAACTCATGTTTAACATGATAAACCCAGTTAAGTTTACAATTCGTTTTTTTGACATTAAGCTCAAACAGTGCATCATAACATGATTTTAGTACACAGTTATTTGTATTTAAAATATTTATCCAATATTTAATAATAGCTATTTTGCGCTGTACATGTAAAGAATATCTCCCTGTTTCGAAGTATACCATAGAACTATTTACTGTTTTCTTGACGTTCAATAAATCTTTCAAAAAGAGAAGATGAACCCTTTCAATTTGCGGTGATACACAATTACCCCATATCTCACATCCATAGTTCAATATACATGTTACATATGAATCAAACAAATATATTTTGGTTTCATTATTTAGAATAAAATCTTTCAATCTTCGTTTAAAAAGGTAAAAAGCTTTCCTGCCCTGAAAATTATCTCAATTATTGCTAGTCCGAAGGGTTCTGACTCTCTGACCCGCTAAATATTTTAACGACAGGCGGGTGGAGAGTCAGAATTCCTGCTTAGTAAAAAAGTGGAAATTTTACCGACCCGTGCACGGGTCGCCTTTGAAGCCGTGTTTAATAATATGAAACATTTTCGATCATATGTAAATTAAGTATCAATGGAAAGAACAGATATTTTTCCACTAACCTACACATTTAATCAAGTCATGGGAGGTCGTAAACCAACTGTCGTCATCCATTTCTAAAAAATAACCAGTTTCCTGACATCTGTTTGAAAATGGCCGCCGCCTAACATCACGTGATCAAAATAGGTTAGTTCAGAATATAATTCTCGCGGGATCTCGCGACGCGCGGCCATTTTCAAACAGATGTCAGGAAACTGGTTATTTTTTTAGAAATGGGTGGCGACAGTTAGTTTACGACCTCCTGTGACTTGATTAAATGTGTAGGTTAGTAGAAAAATATCTGTTCTTTCCATTGCTACCTATTTTATATGTGATCGAAAATGTTTTATATTATAAAACACAGCTTAAACAGTGACCCGTGCACGGGTTTGTAAAATTTCCGCTTTTTAACTAATGAGGAATTCTGACTCTCCACCCGCCTGTCGTCAAAATATTTAGCGGGTCAGAGAGTCAGAACCCTTCGGACTAACTTATTGCATACCAATCTTTCCATACACAAAAGATGGTTCAGCACTACAGTTACTCTTTGTAACTGTAGTGCAAATAGAAACTGAAATGATCAGAATCGTTGTGTCGGCATTTATACATTGTCGAAAACCGCATCGAAAGCAACGGACCGGTTACAAAATTACGACAGGTTGAAGTTTGGTTTTTTACCTGTTTTGCCACAAGCTAATTAAGCGTACCGCGAACCGCTAAAAGTTGTGCACACGTATTGGTGACGTCACAACGGGAACACAAGAAATTGGGTCCTATGTCTCTAATATGTACGTCTGGTTGATTAATGATTCAAAATGTATTATACAATGAAATCAATGGACGTACCACAATAAAAGGGTCGGGAGAATAATCTGAAATCGTCATTGAAATAACTTTATTTTGAACCTTTCATAAATTTAGTGTTTATTGATTGTTCAAATTCATTTTAATGGACCCATATATATATATATGCGCTATCATAATGTAATACTCTGTGTCATTTATAATGTCAGTTATACATATCATTTATCCAACGATTCAAGAGTGACTCTTAAAATAATACCTTTGAATATTGTACATCTCATGTTAGTGTCCATTATACTACGTAATCGGATTAGCGGGATAATCTACCTGGTCAGTTCGATAACTTCACACGTAACTTGTTTCTCAAATAGCAAGTAATTAGCATTGGAGAGGGGGGGGGGGCTCTATCAAAGTTAACTATCTTGTAATAGTTGAGTATGTTGCGGTTATTATCACCTCTTTATAACTTCAAAATGTGTACTCTAAATCTGTAGCTAGTTCTCGACTGGAACATAGAATATCGAGTGCACGTGCATCTTTTGAAATCTCCATAACCCATCGTCAACTCACACAGTATATGACACTTTTTAATTTCGAATTTGACTCTTCTATTCAACGAGAAAAGTTCTGTTGAATCTTGCTTGATATGTCTCAGGGACGTATATGCACATATACATGCCTGATATGTCGTATCACAGTTATTTTTCATATTTTATTTTTAACATAAATGAATAAAATGCAGATTAAAACCACAGGCACTTGTGGCCAGGAGAATAGTCATATAAATATATAGATAATATAGCGAAATATGATAATTAAAATAAAATATAAAAAACTGAATTTTCCTATTTTCTTTTTATGTTATTAATCATCTAAAACCATATTGAAAATAATTGCCAAATTTCAGCTTGATACGTCAAACGGTTTAATTTATCAAAAAAAAAATCGACTATCAGACACTCTTTTTTTGTGAAATTTAACCGCTTGACGTATCAAGCTGAAATTTTGCAATTACTTACATTATCATTTTAGATGATTAAAGGCCCAATATACGCAACTTCAGGAAATTTTTCGGGATTCTGTAAAATTATGAAAAAAAATCCAGTTGATAACCATGCAAAAATAAGCCTAAAACGAAGTTAAACTGAGCGGTAACTAACAAGAAACTGTTGACAAAAAAAATCCAAAGAATTGAAAATGATTCAGGTGGGGCCCACTTCAACAACAAAGCCGTATGTTCGAAATGGACGCGTGTTTACAAATAGCGTGTTTCAACTGCTGCTGTACCGGTAATCGCGCAAGATTTCATCTTGAATATTGCTGATATCAGTTAATCTTAACTAAATCCAATAATATAAGAAGTTATAAGGCTTGATTTTCGCTTCAGGTTTTGTCAAAAGTTACGTATATTGGGCCTTTAATAACATAAAAAGAAAATTGGAAAATTCAGTTTTTATATTTTATTTTAATTATTCATATTTTGCTATATTATGTATATATTTAGATGACTATTCTCCAGACCACAAGTGCCTGTGATTAACACCAATAAAGTAATCTTCTTATCTTATTTTCAAAAGATGTTCCATGTTCATTTCTTGTCAGTAAAACACAGGGGTTTTCAAAGATCTAACCTTATTTTTTCCTAAACAGAATTCGAAATACATTGTTCTTGATTTCTATTTCGATGTGTGTGCCTGAAGACAGGTAACATCAGGATTTCCCTCATATTCCATTTATTTTACAATATTCACGATTTGAAATGTTTTTTTTTTATACTGCATAGACATAAATAAATTATCAATAGATAGAAAGCTGTTAACTTTTATACACACTTATGATTTCTCGAACATATAAAAGGATCACGGACTTAGATTGCTATCTAAGTCCGTGATAAGGATAAAAGAAGTGGAAATGTGATAACCGTCAAAACAGGTTATACAGGTCGAAAGCATTGATAAAAGTTATATATTTTTATTTTCCAATATACGTACATTGTTTTGTACGTATAACAAGGCTGGTCTTGTGATTCTATATGACGTTACTAACTGTTCTTCTTTGAAGTCCAATAAAATATAAGGTTTTCGAAGTTCTGAGTCTAATCACGGAATTAGATTATATCTTAGTCCGTGGTCCAAAGCAACACAAATATCCTTTTTCTTATATGTTTGTTTGAGGTTGTTTCTAGGTAGTTTTGTATTTATACAGCCGACCGACATGAATTAAAAATTTTCAGCGTCCATTTTAATCATATCAAGTGTATGTTTTGAAGTCTTAAAGTTTTTCCACAAAATAATAACCTGTTAATCATGTTAGCGAGTCCGGCGGTAATTGATTTATGGTCGAGTGATCATGACCAAGTGTGCCGCACACCTGTACACCTGTGGAACTCTCGACCCCCCCCCCCCCCCTCCCCCCCTCACTAATTACGGCCCCCTGGGGCATACAACACCTTGGAACTATCAGTAGGGTCATAAATGAACTATATACAGCCTTGATATATAAGAAGTGTCATATTCTTAAATATAAGACTCTCTACAAATAACAAGTTGTGATACGATTCATATAATTTTAATATAATAACTACTCAAGTCTATCAGTGCGGTCACCGTTGTGACGTCACTTCCGGTCGTATTGCAAAATCGGAGATTTTCTGTTTTGCGTTCAGGTGTGAAATTTAGAAAAATGGTCAAAACTTCGTAATTTTTTCAAAAAAAAAATTTTTCGTGAGAATTATCTCACTTATTACATACCAATCTTTCCATACACAAAATATGGTTCAGCACTACAGTTACTCTTTAGCATAAAAAGATTAATCAATTGTAATTCGTAACCTTGACAACTGGAATTTATAAAATCACTTTCCATATCATTAACGAATAAAGAAAAAAGCATTGCCGATAACGATTCCCCTTGTAATAAACCGACAGGTAAATCGAACATAGCAGATAATTTATCCTTTAATTTTATGCAAGAACGTACATTATCATAAATTGATCTAATTACATTAAGAAGTCTCCCTCTAACACCACTTTTCCAAAGTTTATACCAAAGCTTATCATGTGTTACACTATCAAAAGCCTTGCTGTAATCAACAAATACACAATACAGTCTTTTGTTTTGTTCTATGGTATTAATTATCAAACTATGTAATGAAAAAATTGCATCCCTAGTCCCAAACCCGGGTTTAAAACCAAATTGGGCATCGGTAACAACATCTATAACGGTGCCTCTATTGTATTCATTATTGTAGTGCCGAACAGTTTTTTTTTACCACATCAGGATTTTTCCAATATAAGCAATTTAAATAGTCTAAGTAATTGAATGTGTCCGTTGCGTGTTCTACACATATGTAATGTAGACTTTCAAGGCTTCAAAGCATAGGCGAGGAACAGTCAAAACCATGTTCACCAATGACTGGTAAAACAGCACCAGGAAACCCGCCATAATATCGTTTTGTTGTTGTGAACGAATCGTATGTGTGTTCAAAGTCAGCATGAAAACGTCCAAATTGTTTGGAATTTCTTAAATAAAAACATAGACAAACACATGTAAGAGTAATATTCTGGATCTGACCTTTATCTATCGTAGCTTTAAAAGCTAAAAGTATGTGAATGTATCTAGGGTGTTTTGGTAGGTTGATACGCTTTTAAGTCAAAGAGTTTCCCCGGAAGACCACCAAACGTAACTTGTATCGATACATTAAATGGTTCAGGTTCATCGTTACCGACCATATGGATAGTAAAATTGGAGTATTTATTTGATGAAACGTTCTTCCTTGACTTGAATTAAATGTCCTCGGCGTCAGTGTCACACAAAATATGTGTAAGTCCTGTATAACATACCCACTGGAACCATCTTCGATATCCAGGGGTAACGCTCACCTACTCTCTCTACACCCCTGGAACCATCTTCGTTATCCAGGGGTAACGCTCACCTACTCTCTCTACACCCCTGGAACCATCTTCGATATCCAGGGGTAACGCTCACCTACTCTCTCTACACCCCTGGTCCATCCTCGATATCCAGGGTTGACTCTCACCTAATCTCTCAAACGGAAGGCTCCGTGTGCGCCACCTTGTCGACGAGACAAGAAGACTGGATCGACCTTTTGATGTACATCAAAATAATCTCATGGTCACATAACGGTGTAATCTTCAAAGAACATGCATACAGCTTAGAAATAAGTCAAGATTTTTTACCTGACCATGCCTTCATTTTTACCATGATATATCCCAGGGGTGCTGAGAGCGTAGGTGATCGTAATCCATGTATATCGAGGATGTGTCCAGGGGTGTAGAGAGCCTAAGTGATCGTAACTCCTGAATATCGAAGATGTGTCCAGGGTTGCAGAGAGCGTAGATGATCGTAACCCCTGAATATCGAGGATGTGTCCAGGGGTGTAGAGAGCGGAGGTGATTGTAACCCCTTCAAAATTGAGGATGCGTCCGGGGGTGTAGAGAGCGTAGGTGATCGTAACCCCTGGATATCGAGGAGGCGAACGCTCACCTAAAAACGGATTGTTTACACGGCATAAGGGAGATAACTCCAATTAAGTTTGTGATTTTTTTTTTCAGATAATTAATATATATATAATTGAGAAACGTTTTGTACTAAATGTATTATTCTGTTGGGATATATAGCTGGCATTCAAATATAAAATGAAAAGTATTTTCGTTTTCATGCCTACAACTTCATGCTGGTGTGTCCTTCTGATGATCCATATATAAGTCAGTATTCATTCAAGTTTTTAGCATGATTTCTAAGCTGACAAATTATGATATCAAACTTTCTTGAACCATGGTTTCTAAATGTGCTAGCTATTTCTTTTGGGGCGATTACATTTTCAGATTTAATGATATTTTTAAATTGTTGTAAGGAAGTTGCCTTTGAAGGTTCTGTAGATAGAAGTGATGATTCATTAATATTTTTTTTCTAGAGCTGATACATTTGTCCGATACTACATCCCAATATACAAGTAAATGTCTGATTAAAGAACTGCGTGTACACTGTTGTATAGACTTTTTCTATCTAATCTGTGTTTTAACATTCTCAATATATTCATTTTATAGACTAGCTCATAGATAGAATTAATTAGATGAGTCCATATTTCATTTCCACTGAAATTAAACCCAAAATGTTTACCAAATAAAATAAATGAATGACATGATCCCTTTCTCTTCAGGTTTCAGTGAGTTAATCTTAATATCGCGTTTTTACCCAAGTATTAGTAAAATTCTAAAATTAAATGAGACTAACCTGTAAGTTGAAATTTGATTGGAATTCTGTCTTCACATCTGTTGGTACGAAGGGATCACATGAGATGCGTGCGCAGCTTCATTATTCATACTTCAAAGATTGAGTGAACACTTAGACTAGGGATCACACAAAACCACCATAAAATATATAAAAACAAAGCTAGCATGATAATTCCTATCCAATTAGGGTGGGTAATACAAATTGACTTGGGTGGGCATGTGATCCCTTCGTACCAACAGATGTGAAGACAGAATTCCAATCAAATTTCAAGTTACAGGTAAGTCTCATTTAATTTTAGAATTCTGTCATTCACATCTGTTTGGTACTGCGGGACCAAATGAGACGTTTAAAGAGAGTGTTCACGAAAAATAAAAAACAAACAAGTAAATTTAACAGTTCAAAGATTTGTAATCATAAGAGTTTTCCTTGTCAAAGTACAATCGACATTCATCAATACGAGAAATAAAGCAATAAAATATGATATTAGCAAAGAAATCAATGTCCTCATTCTGTAGTGTCAATATAAAGAGAAAAACTGGGATCTTGAACATAACTAATGCAAAAAGTCTTCTGCATTGCAAACACGATCACGAAATATCAAATGAAAGAAAAGTTTTCTAACTACAGAAACACATATTAACAGTGTCACAAAATAGTATCTGATGCACGATGATGTTCCACAACGGATATATGAGGAATCATCTGTATAACCTCACGAGGGTTTTGGGAACTTGAATCCCACACTTCCTTTCACATTGTCTAGTGGTTTGTTATAAAACTTTGCGAATGTGGAGGAGGTGTTCCAACCAGCAGTATTCAAAATTGTGGCAAGTGGTATATTTGCCCTCAATGCTGCCGAGGTTGATGCGGCTCTGGTGCTATGTGGTGTGAAAATGGTCATATCCACACCTGCCTTTTGTAGGGTCAAATTGACCCATCTGGAAATTGTAGCCTTGGTCACAGCCTTGTGAGGCTTCTGATAACTGATGAACAGATTGTTTGAACCCTCTCTCAGGGTATTTGTTCTATGGATAGAGTCATTAACTGTACGCACAACACACAATTTTTCATTAGTCTGGAAATTTTCCAAAGTTATTTCCTTCTGGTGATAACCAGGTCGGGAGTGTTTTAACAAATCCCCGAACCGAATCCTCATACAACTTCCATCAAAAGTCAAATTCCTTATATGCAAAAGATGTAAAGTCTGTGCTCTTTGTCCGGTAAGCAACGCTAAAAGAACCACTGTTTTAAAAGTTAAGTTTTTTAGTGATTCTACGCACATTCCTTCCAAATGTTCCAACACAATTTGAGGATCCCAGATAACATTGTTTTTGGGTAATGCTGGCCTCAGCTGAAAAACACCTCTGAGGAATCGTTTAATTATGGGATGATTACCAACTGGTTGTCCATTGATTTGAACAAATGTTGATAGCGACGACCGGGCAGTGTTTATTGCACTATATCCTAGTCCTTTGTGATATAGCCCAGTCAGAAAATTTATCACATTTCCCAAAGTGGGTGTATAGGTATCAATGTTTCTTTCACTTGCATAGTGTACCCACTGAGTCCTGTAGACCTCATACTGACGGAGTGTTCCTTTCCTCCATGATGAAAGCATGATGTCTTCAGCTTCTGTCGATAGTTGTAGCTCTTCGATGTATCTCCGGAAATGTGACATGCCATCAGTCTGGAACTTGGAAGTTTGGACGGGTTCATGTGTGGGTGGCTCAGTATCCCCCTGGGTAAAATGAAAACACAGTCAATCAAACAACGTGCTAATCTAGCAAACCAAGGTTGTGTTGACCAATATGGTGCAATAAGAATGGCCTCTGTTTTTTCTTCACAAATCGTTTGTAAAATTTTTCCTATCAGAGAGAAAGGGTGGAAAATATAAGCATATTGAGTCCATCCCAATGAAAATGAATCCACTGCATATGCAAATGGTCAGGTTTCCAGGAGATGTATTTTGGAAGCTGATTGTTTAGTCTGGAAGCAAATAAGTCAATGTCTGGAGTACCCCACATATCAGTTAGAATGGCAAATATTTTATTATCAAGCTGCCACTCTGTATTTTCATGTTCCAAACGACTTTCTGCATCCGCCTCAACATTCTCACAGCCTGGTATGTGAGCTGCTGATAACCAGATCTTTCTAGGTATGCACCATGACCAAATCTCTTTGGCGAGCCTATTACACTGAGTGGTCCCCCCCCCCCCCCCCCATGTGTGTGATATATGCAATAGCCGTGTTATTGTCTAAATTTATTCTAATGTGTTTGTTTGAAACATTCTTACAGAAAGCTAGGAGAGTAAACCATGCTGCTTTAAGTTCTAGAAAATTTATATGCTCCTGAGACTCTGTCAGGGACCAGTTTCCCCCTGCTTTTACTAATGCATTATCATTGCCGTTAGCTAATGTACCACCCCAACGTCCTTTGGAGGCATCAGATGTTAGAGTTATTTCATGCGGTCCATGGGATATTACATTTTGTGAAATTTCAATATTTCTTATCCACCATTGTAAATCTGACTTACTTCCCATTGACAAAGTCATAGATGCATAAAAATTCCCTTTGCTACATTTCAGTGCGTTTATTTTGTCAGATTCTAGTGATCTGTAGTACAAAGAACCAAATTGTACTCCCGGAAAACTTGAAACTATCAACCCGATGCACTGGGCAACTTCCTGAATTGTTGGTGCAATTTTATACAGGAGACAAGAGCATGCGAGCTTGATTTTCTCTTTCTTTTTGTCAGAGACTGATACTGTCATTGCGATTTTAAAGAGAGTGAAGAGTCATCAGCGAAAAGTTTTATTTCTCGTGTTACACATACCGTGATATCATAACTATAGATTACAAAAGAAGTAGGCCGAGGGCTCGTTATTTCCCGTGTTACATATATCGTGAAATCATAACTAATTTCAATATGTGGTTATCATAGATTATAAATAGAGAATATTACATGGCCATTTCCATATCAGGCCTTGTATCAACCCGAGATCCCAATATCGGCCCGAGGGCCGAAGGCCCAAGGGTCGATATTGGGTCGAGGGTTGATACAAGGCCTGGTATGGAAATGACCTTGTCATATTCTATTTATTATATACTTTGAATTGTGTGACGGTCCATGAATGTCTGTTTTTGATGTTTCTTTTTTGTTCCTTACTATTTTCAATCGCATGGACGTTGGTTAAGATACTAATTCATACCATTAGCAATGGATTCGGAATTATTTACCTGTTCTCTACATCGGCGTCTTCATTTATGTCTCTTTTTCTTCTATTACTTCATTAAGCTCTGGTGTTTTTGATACGACAGACTCCATGACTTTCTCGCCAAGTTCAACGTCAACATCTGTCCTCCTATCCATTTTCGATTATTGTAACGTCATGAATGTCATATGACGTCACGACTATTTCGGAAGCGGGCTGATACAGTGTATTCGGCCCGCTCAGCAAGCGGGCTGATACAGTGTATTCGGCCCGCTTAGCGAAGAATTGTCCATATTGGCCCGGTTAGCTGATATGTACTAGAAACATGTGTATTTATCAAATATACAATTTCCCTGTATTTTACAGTAAGTATATAATAAAGAATGGTAATATTAGGTTATCATAGGTTATAAAGAATTATAATATTAGGATATCATAGATTATAAAGAATGGTAATATTAGGTTATCATAGATTATGAAGAATGGTAATATTTGGTTATCATAGATTATAAAGAATGGTAATATTAGGTTATCATAGATTATAAAGAATGGTAATATTAGGTTATCATAGATTATAAAGAATGGTAATATTTAGTTATCATAGATTATAAAGAATGGTAATATTAGGTTATCATGGATTATAAAGAATGGTTATATTAGGTTATCATAGATTATAAAGAATGGTAATATTTGGTTATCTTAGATTATAGAGAATGGTAATATTAGGTTATCATAGATTATAAAGAATTATAATATTAGGTTATCATAGATTATAAAGAATGGTAATATTAGGATATCATAGATTATAAAGAATGGTAATATTAGGTTATCATAGATTATAAAGAATGGTAATATTAGGTTATCATAGATTATAAAGAATGGTAATATTAGGTTATCAACGATTATAAAGAATGGTAATATTTAGTTATCATAGATTATAAAGAATGGTAATATTAGGTTATCATAGATTATAAAGAATGGTAATATTAGGTTATCATAGATTATAAAGAATGGTAATATTTAGTTATCATATATTATAAAGAATGGTAATATTAGGTTATCATAGATTATAAAGAATGGTAATATTTAGTTATCATATATTATAAAGAATGGTAATATTAGGTTATCATAGATTATAAAGAATGGTAATATTTAGTTATCATATATTATAAAGAATGGTAATATTAGGTTATCATAGATTATAAAGAATGGTAATATTAGGATGTCATAGATTATAAAGAATGGTAATATTAGGATATCATAGATTATAAAGAATGGTAATATTAGGATATCATAGATTATAAAGAATGGTAATATTTGGTTATCATATATTATAAAGAATGGTAATATTAGGTTATCATAGATTATAAAGAATGGTAATATTAGGTTATCAACGATTATAAAGAATGGTAATATTTAGTTATCATAGATTATAAAGAATGGTAATATTAGGTTATCATAGATTATAAAGAATGGTAATATTAGGTTATCATAGATTATAAAGAATGGTAATATTTAGTTATCATATATTATAAAGAATGGTAATATTAGGTTATCATAGATTATAAAGAATGGTAATATTAGGATATCATAGATTATAGAGAATGGTAATATTAGGTTATCATAGGTTATAGAGAATGGTAATATTAGGTTATCATAGATTATAGAGAATGGTAATATTAGGTTATCATAGGTTATAAAGTATGGTAATATTAGGTTATCATAGATTATAAAGAATGGTAATATTAGGTTATCATAGGTTATAGAGAATGGTAATATTAGGTTATCATAGATTATAGAGAATGGTAATATTAGGTTATCATAGGTTATAAAGTATGGTAATATTAGGTTATCATAGATTATAAAGAATGGTAATATTTGGTTATTATAGATTATAAAGAATGGTAATATTAGGTTATCATAGATTATAAAGAATGGTAATATTTAGTTATCATAGATTATAAAGAATGGTAATATTAGGTTATCATAGGTTATAAAGAATGGTAATATTAGGTTAGCATAGATTATAAAGAATGGTAATATTAGGTTATCATAGGTTATAAAGAATGGTAATATTAGGTTATCATAGATTATAAAGAATGGTAATATTAGGTTATCATAGATTATAAAGTATGGTAATATTTGGTTATCATAGATTATAAAGAACGGTAATATTAGGTTATCATAGATTATAAAGTATGGTAATATTTGGTCATCATAGGTTATAAAGTATGGTAATATTAGGATATCATAGGTTATAGAGAATGGTAATATTAGGTTATCATAGATTATAAAGAATGGTAAAATTTAGTTATCATAGATTATAAAGAATGGTTATATTTAGTTTTCACTGATTATAAAGAATGGTAATATTTAGTTATCATAGATTATAAAGAATGGTAATATTTAGTTATCATAGGTTATAAAGAATGGTAATATTTAGTTATCATAGGTTATAAAGAATGGTAATATTTAGTTATCATAGGTTATAAAGTATGGTAATATTAGGTTATCATGGGTTATAAAGAATGGTAATATTAGGTTATCATAGATTATAAAGAATGGTAATATTTGGTTATCATAGATTATAAAGTATGGTAATATTTGGTTATCATAGATTATAAAGTATGGTAATATTAGGTTATCATGGGTTATAAAGTATGGTAATATTAGGTTATCATAGATTATAAAGAATGGTAATATTAGGTTATCATAGATTATAAAGAATGGTAATATTTGGTTATCATAGATTATAAAGTATTGTAATATTAGGTTATCATAGATTATAAAGAATGGTAATATTAGGTTATCATAGGTTATAAAGTATGGTAATATTTGGTTATCATAGATTATAAAGTATGGTAATATTAGGTTATCATAGATTATAAAGAATGGTAATATTAGGTTATCATAGGTTATAAAGTATGGTAATATTAGGTCATCATAGGTTATAAAGTATGGTAATATAAGGTTATCATAGATTATAAAGAATGGTAATATTAGGTTATCATAGATTATAAAGAATGGTAATATTAGGTCATCATAGGTTATAAAGTATGGTAATATAAGGTTATCATAGTTTATAAAGTATGGTAATATTAGGATATCAAAGATTATAAAGAATGGTAATATTAGGTTATCATAGGTTATAAAGACTGGTAATATTTGGTTATCATAGGTTATAAAGTATGGTAATATTAGGATATCATAGATTATAAAGAATGGTAATATTAGGTTATCATGGGTTATAGAGAATGGTAATATTAGGTTATCATGGGTTATACAGAATGGTTATATTAGGTTTTCATAGATTATAAAGAATGATTATATTAGGTTATCATAGATTATAAAGAATGATTATATTAGGTTATCATAGGTTATAAAGAACGGTAATATTTGGTTATCAAAGATTATAAAGAATGGTAATATTTGGTTATCATAGATTATAAAGAATGGTAATATTAGGTTATCATAGATTATAAAGAATGGTAATATTAGGTTATCATAGAGTATAAAGAATGGTAATATTAGGTTATCATAGATTATAAAGAATGGTAATATTAGGTTATCATAGGTTATAAAGAATGGTAATATTAGGTTATCATAGATTATAAAGAATGGTAATATTAGGTTATCATAGATTATAAAGAATGGTAATATTAGGTTATCATGGGTTATAAAGTGTGGTAATATTAGGTTATCATAGATTATAAAGAACGGTAATATTAGGTTATCATAGATTATAAAGAATGGTTATATTAGGTTATCATAGATTATAAAGAATGGTAATATTAGGTTATCATAGATTATAAAGAATGGTAATATTAGGATATCATAGATTATAAAGAATGGTAATATTAGGTTATCTTAGGTTATAAAGAATGGTAATATTAGGTTATCATAGGTTATAAAGAATGGTAATATTAGGTTATCATAGATTATAAAGAATGGTAATATTAGGTTATCATAGATTATAAAGAATGGTAATATTAGGTTATCATAGATTATAAAGAATGGTAATATTAGGTTATCTTAGGTTATAAAGAATGGTAATATTAGGTTATCATAGATTATAAAGAATGGTAATATTAGGTTATCATAGATTATAAAGAATAGTAATATTAGGTTATCATAGATTATAAAGAATGGTAATATTAGGTTATCATAGATTATAAAGAATAGTAATATTTAGTTATCACTGATTATAAAGAATAGTAATATTAGGTTATCATTGATTATAAAGAATGGTAATATTAGGTTATCATAGATTATAAAGAATGGTAATATTAGGTTATCATTGATTATAAAGAATGGTAATATTAGGTTATCATTGATTATAAAGAATGGTAATATTAGGTTATCATAGGTTATAAAGAATGGTAATATTAGGTTATCATTGATTATAAAGAATGGTAATATTAGGTTATCATAGATTATAAAGAATGGTAATATTAGGTTATCATAGATTATAAAGAATGGTAATATTTGGTTATCATAGATTATAAAGAATGGTAATATTTGGTTATCATAGATTATAAAGAATGGTAATATTAGGTTATCATAGATTATAAAGAATGGTAATATTAGGTTATCATAGATTATAAAGTATGGTAATATTTGGTTATTATAGATTATAAAGTATGGTAATATTAGGTTATTATAGATTATAAAGAATGGTAATATTTGGTTATCATAGATTATAAAGAATGGTAATATTAGGTTATCATAGATTATAAAGAATGGTAATATTTGGTTATCATAGATTATAAAGAATGGTAATATTAGGTTATCATAGATTATAAAGAATGGTAATATTTAGTTATCATAGATTATAAAGAATGGTAATATTTAGTTATCATAGATTATAAAGAATGGTAATATTTAGTTATCATAGATTATAAAGAATGGTAATATTTAGTTATCATAGATTATAAAGAATGGTAATATTAGGATATCATATATTATAAAGAATGGTAATATTTTGTTATCATAGATTATAAAGAATGGTAATATTAGGTTATCATAGATTATAAAGAATGGTAATGTTAGGTTATCATAGATTATAAAGAATGGTAATATTAGGTTATCTTAGGTTATAAAGAATGGTAATATTAGGTTATCATAGGTTATAGAGAATGGTAATATTAGGTTATCATAGATTATAAAGAATGGTAATATTAGGTTATCATTGATTATAAAGAATGGTAATATTAGGTTATCATAGATTATAAAGAATGGTAATATTAGGTTATCATTGATTATAAAGAATGGTAATATTAGGTTATCATTGATTATAAAGAATGGTAATATTAGGTTATCATAGGTTATAAAGAATGGTAATATTAGGTTATCATTGATTATAAAGAATGGTAATATTAGGTTATCAGAGATTATAAAGAATGGTAATATTAGGTTATCATAGATTATAAAGAATGGTAATATTTGGTTATCATAGATTATAAAGAATGGTAATATTTGGTTATCATAGATTATAAAGAATGGTAATATTAGGTTATCATAGATTATAAAGAATGGTAATATTAGGTTATCATAGATTATAAAGTATGGTAATATTTGGTTATCATAGATTATAAAGTATGGTAATATTATGTTATCATAGATTATAAAGAATGGTAATATTTGGTTATCATAGATTATAAAGAATGGTAATATTAGGTTATCATAGATTATAAAGAATGGTAATATTTGGTTATCATAGATTATAAAGAATAGTAATATTAGGTTATCATAGATTATAAAGAATGGTAATATTAGGTTATCATTGGTTATAAAGAATGGTAATATTTAGTTATCATAGATTATAAAGAATTGTAATATTAGGATATCATAGATTATAAAGAATGGTAATATTTAGTTATCATAGATTATAAAGAATGGTAATATTAGGTTATCATAGATTATAAAGTATGGTAATATTAGGATATCATAGATTATAAAGAATGGTAATATTAGGTTATCATAGATTATAAAGAATTGTAGTATTTAGTTATCATAGGTTATAAAGAATGGTAATATTAGGTTTTCATAGATAATAAAGTGTGGTAATATTAGGTTATCATAGATTATAAAGAATGGTAATATTAGGTTATCATAGATTATAAAGTATGGTAATATTAGGATATCATAGATTATAAAGAATTGTAGTATTTAGTTATCATAGATTATAAAGAATGGTAATATTAGGATATCATAGATTATAAAGAATGGTAATATTTAGTTATCATAGATTATAAAGAATGGTAATATTAGGTTATCATAGATTATAAAGTATGGTAATATTAGGATATCATAGATTATAAAGAATGGTAATATTAGGTTATCATAGATTATAAAGTATGGTAATATTAGGATATCATAGATTATAAAGAATTGTAGTATTTAGTTATCATAGATTATAAAGAATGGTAATATTAGGATATCATAGATTATAAAGAATGGTAATATTTAGTTATCATAGATTATAAAGAATGGTAATATTTAGTTATCATAGATTATAAAGAATGGTAATATTAGGTTATCATAGATTATAAAGAATTGTAGTATTTAGTTATCATAGATTATAAAGAATGGTAATATTAGGTTATCATTGATTATAAAGAATGGTAATATTAGGTTATCATAGATTATAAAGAATGGTAATATTAGGTTATCATAGATTATAAAGAATGGTAATATTAGGTTATCATAGATTATAAAGAATGGTAATATTTAGTTATCATAGATTAAAAAGAATGGTAATATTAGGATTTCATAGATTATAAAGAATGGTAATATTAGGATATCATAGATTATAAAGAATGGTAATATTAGGTTATCATAGATTATAAAGAATAGTAATATTTAGTTATCATAGATTATAAAGAATGGTAATATTAGGTTATCATAGATTATAAAGAATGGTATTATTAGGATATCATAGATTATAAAGAATGGTATTATTAGGTTATCATAGGTTATAAAGAATGGTAATATTAGGTTATCATAGATTTTAAAGAATGGTAATATTAGGATATCATAGATTATAAAGAATGGTTATATTAGGTTATCATAGATTTTAAAGAATGGTAATATTAGGATATCATAGATTATAAAGAATGGTAATATTAGGATATCATAGGTTTTAAAGAATGGTAATATTAGGTTATCATAGATTATAAAGAATGGTAATATTAGGTTATCATAGATTATAAAGAATGGTAATATTAGGTTATCATAGATTATAAAGAATGGTAATATTAGGTTATCATAGGTTATAGAGAATGGTAATATTAGGTTATCATAGATTATAAAGAATGGTTATATTAGGTTATCATAGATTATAAAGAATGGTAATATTAGGTTATCATAGATTATAAAGAATGGTAATATTAGGTTATCGTAGATTATAAAGAATGGTAATATTAGGTTATCATAGATTATAAAGAATGGTAATATGTGGTTATCATAGATTATAAAGAATGGTAATATTAGGTTATCATAGATTATAAAGAATGGTAATATGTGGTTATCATAGATTATAAAGAATGGTAATATTAGGTTATCATAGATTATAAAGAATGGTAATATTAGGTTATCATAGATTATAAAGAATGGTAATATTAGGTTATCATAGATTATAAAGAATGGTAATATTAGGTTATCATAGATATAAAGAATGGTAATATTAGGTTATCATAGATTATAAAGAATGGTAATATTAGGTTATCATAGATATAAAGAATGGTAATATTAGGTTATCATAGATTATAAAGAATGGTAATATTAGGTTATCATAGATTATAAAGAATGGTAATATTAGGTGATCATAGATTATAAAGAATGGTAATATTAGGTTATCATAGATATAAAGAATGGTAATATTAGGTTATCATAGATTATAAAGAATGGTAATATTAGGTTATCATAGATTATAAAGAATGGTAATATTAGGTTATCATAGATTATAAAGAATGGTAATATTAGGTTATCATAGATTATAAAGAATGGTAATATTAGGTTATCATAGATATAAAGAATGGTAATATTAGGTTATCATAGATTATAAAGAATGGTAATATTAGGTTATCATAGATTATAAAGAATGGTAATATTAGGTTTATATTGAATTGTAATATTTAGTTATCACTGATTATAAAGAATAGTAATATTTAGTTATCACTGATTATAAAGAATAGTAATATTAGGATATCATAGGTTATAAAGAATGGTAATATTAGGTTATCATAGATTATAAAGAATTGTAGTATTTAGTTATCACTGATTATAAAGAATGGTAATATTAGGTTTATATTGAATGGTAATATTTGGTTATCTTAGATTATAGAGAATGGTAATATTAGGTTATCATAGATTATAAAGAATGGTAATATTAGGTTATCATAGATTATAAAGAATGGTAATATTAGGTTATCATAGATTATAAAGAATGGTAATATTAGGTTATCATAGATTATAAAGAATGGTAATATTAGGATATCATAGATTATAAAGAATAGTAATATTAGGTTATCATAGATTATAAAGAATGGTAATATTAGGTTATCATAGATTATAAAGAATAGTAATATTTAGTTATCACTGATTATAAAGAATAGTAATATTAGGTTATCATAGATTATAAAGAATGGTAATATTAGGTTATCATAGATTATAAAGAATAGTAATATTTAGTTATCACTGATTATAAAGAATAGTAGTATTTAGTTATCATAGATTATAAAGAATAGTAATATTTAGTTATCACTGATTATAAAGAATAGTAATATTTAGTTATCACTGATTATAAAGAATAGTAGTATTTAGTTATCATAGATTATAAAGAATAGTAATATTTAGTTATCACTGATTATAAAGAATGGTAATATTTAGTTATCACTGATTATAAAGAATAGTAGTATTTAGTTATCATAGATTATAAAGAATAGTAATATTTAGTTATCACTGATTATAAAGAATAGTAATATTTAGTTATCACTGATTATAAAGAATAGTAGTATTTAGTTATCATAGATTATAAAGAATAGTAATATTTAGTTATCACTGATTATAAAGAATAGTAATATTTAGTTATCACTGATTATAAAGAATAGTAGTATTTAGTTATCATAGATTATAAAGAATAGTAATATTTAGTTATCACTGATTATAAAGAATGGTAATATTTAGTTATCACTGATTATAAAGAATAGTAGTATTTAGTTATCATAGATTATAAAGAATAGTAATATTTAGTTATCACTGATTATAAAGAATGGTAATATTTAGTTATCACTGATTATAAAGAATAGTAGTATTTAGTTATCATAGATTATAAAGAATAGTAATATTTAGTTATCACTGATTATAAAGAATAGTAGTATTTAGTTATCACTGATTATAAAGAATAGTAATATTTAGTTATCACTGATTATAAAGAATAGTAATATCATGGACTGAAGGAGGTATTACTCTAAGGTCATTTATATTTAATTGTTGCAATGTTTACCTATATTATTAATTGAAATGCTTTGGTGCAATAGATAAAGAATAACTGTAGGAAATGATCGGTTTACTTTTATATCGGAGGTACGGTGGTATGTTAGCTTGAACAGACTTTTGGTGCAAGATATTGCTGATGTTAATGGCATCAATCCCCTTATTGACAAATGCGACTTTCATG
Source organism: Mimachlamys varia (assembly GCA_947623455.1). NCBI lineage: Eukaryota > Metazoa > Mollusca > Bivalvia > Pectinida > Pectinidae > Mimachlamys > Mimachlamys varia. The sequence continues at coordinate 35,153,702 of OX392529.1, read as the reverse complement.
AAATGTCGAATCGGTCGTACCTCTTGCCTGTCCGTTCGAACATGCTTAAAAATTCGAATTTCTGCCACATCATCAATAATATTATGGGATGTCGACGCTAGTTTCCACAAGTCATCCGGGACAGGTCTTGTTTGAGTCATTTGTAGAGTTCGTAATGTAGCCCGAGGAGTGAATACAGCGTTGTCCTGACGTAGTCTACACCTATTAAAATGGTCCTTTTCAAGTATTGATAAGATCTTCAGACTTCATGTATATACCGTCGGACTATTGTAACAAAATAACCTTTGGGTACTGACTGGTCAATCAGATATATAATTGTTGGACACAAGAACACTCTAAGTACATTTCCATTTGTATTATGCACATCTACTATCGAAGAAGATTAATATACAAAAATGGAATCTATGTTTACAAAAGTAAAAACAATCAATTCTAAAAACAAGTGTATATCATGTTCTGTTCTTGTTCAACTATCGTTAAATAGAGGTAAAATTAGGAGATGTATTCATTTTTACTAACCCGTTTCAGGTTATATAACGCTTTGAGGATTTATATACCGCTCAGTCTAAAACGTTATCATGGTTATTCACTCATACTAAATACCTAAAAACTTGACATTACAAAGCCTTTGTATTTACGTTAGAGAAGTAGACTAAAATATGGCAAGCCAACTTAACATTTATTCAAGGAGCAATGTCGATCCTGTATTTCAGAAACAATATATGAGTTATCTTATATAATTATATAAGATATCTCATATACAATATTAGATATCTTATGTAGAAAATAAGATGAGATATCTTAAATACGATATAAGATATCTTATGTAGTATATATGATATCTTATATACATATATAAGATATCTCATATACATATATAAGATATCTCATATACATATATAAGATATCTCATTTAATTTCTTTATAAGATACATCATATAGCATATAAGATATCTTATATATATAAGATATCCCATATATTATATAAGTTATAAGATATCCCATATAGTTCGATAAAATACAGACTCGACATTGCTCCTTGAATAAATGTTAAGTTGGCTTGCCATACTAAAACCTCATTTTATCATGGCTTCGGTATGTCTTAATGATCGGATCCCGGACATTTAAATGATGGTATGAAAAAAAGGTTGTAAGTCTTAGATTTATCTAGTCTTACTTGATAGGTGTGTTGTTTGCCATTGTTTGTTCTATATATGGCATGAGCAAACGGAATAAACTGAAGGCAACTCATTAGCGGTCATTAAGTATAGTATTGGTACTGATATATCAAGTTTCTTTGATTTCATTTTAAGCAATTTATGCAATTGACATTTGGAAATAGGAACACGTGTCGCAGACACTTATGTAAACACATCACTATGAGTAAACAGCAACTTCCAAGGGTTAATGTTTTTTTGGATGTGACCAAGATTTACATGGAGGGTGTCGTCGATGAAGCAGAAGACGCTTACTCTTCCGGAACACCTGGTCTTATTCTCTTGTACTTTTTCAATGATCTCTTGATAGTACATCCCTGTTTACCCATCCTATGGTGTTTACATGTCGCAGTTAATTCGTTATTCCAGGGCTTGCTCTGTATACCGAGATTTTCGTGATAAGTGTCAGCTGCGGACAAACAAACTTATGTCACAGGATGAAGGTTGATGAAGACTATGGGCAAGGTTTATGGTCGCCATCTTGGTTTCCTTGGTCTTATTGAGATATACTCTGTATCTTTGTGTGATAGTAAGATGGCATTTTGAGTATGCTCATGAGTGTACTTACTTGTTGTGATTGAAAATGCTGGCTCTGTTCTCATTTTGAAGACTCACTGTTTACTTAGATGTGACCAAGATTTACATTGCGGGTGTCGTCGATGAAGCAGAAGACGCTTAATCTTTCGGAACACCCGGTCTTATTCTCTTGTACTTTTACGAGGGTCTCCATGTAAATCTTTCATTTGTTCAAACTTTGCCTCTGGTTTAATAGATTTTGAGTTCGAATTATGGTTTTGTTGACGCTTCGGTATTCTCTTTTTTTATGCCCCCGCCATGAGATATGGGGGCATATAGTGTTACCCATGTCCGCCCTGTCCCGTCGCTCACTTTCACACATGTTTACCGATAATTAATGGAAACAAAAAATGTTTAAACATAAAAAGTAAAGTTTTGCAGTGAAATACAATCCTTTTATACACGTTGCATGTCATATTAATGGTAGAAAACCTACCTGTTTTAAGTATATAATTTTGTACGGCTTAAATATTATTTTATTAGCAGCCAAAGTAAAACAACTTCACCTAATATACATAAGGGAGATGGAGAAGCAAATGTCCTAAGAACTATATGATCATGTATATATATTCGTAATAAGTACATGTATATTAAATATATTATACGAGGTAATTACAGGTATCTATTATAAAAATCATTAATGAATATATTCACAATTTTTGTCCTTAAACTGAAGGTTATTGTTATGAATGTAAACAATAATAATAGTTGACTATGTACTGGTTTCTAGTTAAACCTGTACGATATAGGGTGTTTGATATGCGGTATCAATTACTTTATATTCAATAAGTTCAATTTAATCACGTGTGTCTTGTGTTATTCCCTCTATACAATGTAAGTACAACAGAGATACTATCACATAATAATGAAAAAATACATAACTTTTCAAAAAAAAAAAAAAAATCAACACTGTTTCTGCGTCCTTCACAGATGATTAGTATACAGCATATTATTAAGAAACACATTATGATATAATTTTTGTAGCACGTCACAATTTGATAGATATCAAATATTGTGACCGTAAAGTTGTATAAAGTGGTGTATGGTACACATGTACTATGATAAAATGGCCTACAGCATAAACACTGTTAGCACAGTATGTTACAGCTAGTAGCACTCATGTTAAGTAACATAAAGTAGGATATTTCAGCATATAACAATTATTGAAATTGGCGCTGATAAACATCCTGAAATATTTTTAAATCAATGCCATTTTTCTCGCCAAAATCCTAATGGGGCTTGATAAGGATTCAATATTGTGGAGTTTGTTTGTGTATTGCCTGAAATAGAATCTATATGTTTATTTACAGACTTAGCGTTGATTGCCCACACCCTTAAAAATAAAAAAAAAGTTCTAACTGTAAACCCCATAATTGCAAACGAGACCTCAATTTCAAAGTGTTGTCACAATAGAGGGCATAGTATGTATAACGATACTGTCCTCGCTAAAGTCTTTGTTGTGTAATATTGTGATAGTGACGGATAACAGTTGGTCAGATTGCCTGAGGGACTTAGACTGACCATCACGTCTTAGACTGACCATCACGTCTTAGACTGACCATCACGTCTTTAGTACAATGGGTCCCATATACTTTTCGTGGCGTTTTTAAATTTATTGTATCATGCAACCTTTTAATTTTCTAAAAAAGAAATTGTTTTATATTTGCCGAGTTTTTTAAACCAATCTGCAGAGAATAACTGGGCGACAGTTGGGATATGTATTTCAATCGGATTGTTTTGAAACCTTTTACATTGTAACAATTTGTTTCGCTCTATATCTATATGACTTACGTATTGTAAGATACACGTTTGCTTAATGTATTGTTTCATGTCTCAAAGGCGTCAGATTTCAATAAAGTCATGAAGAATAAACAATATGTTGACTTATCATTTCATTTCATCGTTCTCATCTTCAAACTACCCCTGCACAGACGTACAATTCAGAAGTAAAACATTAGAAGAATTACCGATGATGAAAAATTACATTTAGTGTGACATATCTCATTATATAACTAAATAAACTAAACCAACTATCAAATATATAGTTAATGTACGATATTCAGAGTAAGCCCTAGAATAACGAATCAACTGCGACATGTAAACACCATAGTATCGAGAATCAGGGATGTTACTATCAAGAAAGGGAAAGGTCACGATTGAAAAATCGAAACCGTCACGTTTATCATACAGTTTAGGAGTAAGTTGCCCGTGTTGGTCATACTTTAAGTAAAGATCATGGTAAGAAGCTGATGTAGGAGAGTCTGTTGTGTCTTTAATCTCAAGTTCAGTAAGGTATATACGATGGAATTAAATGAACTAAAACAACTATCAATTATATAGTTATGCTGTAGTGCTGTAGTGTAGATTTTATTATATGACTTCGTTATTTATTCAATGCTGATTTGTCTAAACAGGCCGCGCAGATCAAAATAACAAGCGATATCACCCTACAATAACGACAGCCTGCACGAGAGGTGAATATTGAAATTCAAAAACCCCGCCGCGAGCCTAGCAGGTCAATAATGAACTGAATCCAAAACACTAACTGTGGAATATTGACCAATAAAACGTCAATAAAAAATTACTCGGTTAAGTGTAAATATGGCAGACGACAGAGACACTTCACTTGTGTTATTATAAACAAAACAAGATTCGGAAGTATATCTGAGGAGGATGAAGCTAGGCTGTTAAACGAAAAGAATGTCAAGAAACTAGAATAGCAACTGAAACATCAATACTGTCATCTGCTTTTTTGAAGCAGAATAGAACACGGAAACGGACTTCCGACAGATGCCGGTAAACGATCAGACTGAAATTCTGAGGAAGTGTTGGTCTAGGCCTACTATCAAATCCGAAAGAAAAATACGAAATATATTAACGGAGACAAATATCATATAATAAAACAGTTAACTGTTTTATCATATGTTCATATAAACTTAATGAACCAAAACAACCATCAAATATACAGTTATTTTACTACAATTTTAGACATTTCTCATCACATAACTAAATGAACTAAAACCACTATCAAATATACAGTTATTTTACTGCAATTTTAGACATTTCTCATCACATAACTAAATGAATTTTAAAAAAACCTAGTTGAAGCATGATTATAAAACAATGCTTCTCTGTCATGATCCACTTGGCCAACACATAAATTACTTCGGAGTATTTTGTCATAATCTGTTACACAATCTATGCACTCTATCCTTCTGAACTCAAAGCATAAAATCAAATGGCAATATGTCTGATTACTAATATGATGTTTTTATCATTCTGCATTGTATATGTTAGAAGACATTTGAATGATAATTAAAAACAATAAATACATGATTTTGACAAGCTAATATACTCCTTCTGTGCCACAATGGCGTGTATAATCAGCAGCCTAGGGCAATTTTTATACTTTATCATAAATCAAGCCATTCTTGTCTTTAACGGACTATGGAAGGCCATCAGGGCTAAATCCACGATCCACTTTTTCATGTTTTTTTTTTATTTTGTCGACATAATATTATTTTGTCGATATACACATGAAAACGTCCGACCAATTCAGTCAAAATAATTGATTTTATGCTTTGAGTTCAGAAGGATAGAGTGCATAGATTGTGTAAAAGATTATGACAAAATACTCCGAAGGAATTTATGTGTTATACAAGTGGATTATGACAGAGAAAAGTTGTTTAATAATCATGCTTCACCTTGTTTTTTTTTAAATTCATTTAAAGATATGTAATGAGTTTTAGTAAATTATTATGAGATGTCATTTTATGTCATAAATTTCATGTTGTCAAAATACACAACGGTGACATATACTATTTATATATGTGTTATATATCTAATTATCAAACGCATTGTATCATATGCTTTCAAGTGTTGTTTATCCAAAGGTTGAAATGGGATTTCCTGTAGAATTTTATCGAGTGAAATATCTCTTATATATGCATACTTAAAAATATGGACAATACAGAAAGAAAAGTTGAAATGTACAAAAAAAATGTACTAATAAAAAAGACTATTTGATAAGTATCAAAGATATATAAGAGTAAGATATTCAACTGGCTTGCTTGGAGTTTTGAGGTTTTTTAATACCAATTCTAGTTCACAGAAGCTTTTGAGGAACTGATTTAGTAGTACAGCTTACTATTAATATATTTTTCTTAATCTATTTACTTCCTAAATCATAAAAACACGACTATTTAGTTTTATTAGAAATCCATCCCTTTTTAGAATTGTTATTTATTACACAAATAAGAATGGAAATGTCGGATTTGATCCTCAAAATGTCGAGATAAGGCACAAACGCTCTTCCATAGCTGTCGACCCAGCTGTCAGTATGATTACCTTACATTACCGGGGTTTATTATAGTCCGACACTGTACACCTATGCACATCTACACCAGTCAGTGTGAATGGCAGGTATATACGTATTCTCATTCGATAAAACATACTTCAGGAAGACTCGAAATGTGTTGTTCTCGATTCTCAACATTTAACAAAGTGCGCGCTTTTGGGAACAAAGGTAAGTTAAATCATTATTTTTGAAAATATATATTTATAAATATACATATGCAATTGATTTTATAAGAGAGGGTTCGGTGTCCCTTATAACATCCATTTACTCTAGCAGACCTGCATTTATGTAAATACCAGTGTAACTCCCCCATGTCCCCAAATTCTATGCGGCAGTGCAAAGTTTTCTGGTCGTAACAGTTGACCCAGGCCTCGCCTGGTGCTTTCAAAGTCTTTTTTTTTTGGACAATATGACAACCGTACATGTACATTCCAACTATAGAGAGCCTGGAAGATGACGTAACACACATATATGCTGCACCTAGTAGTTTATAATCACACAGCAAAAGTTCAGGCAACAAGGTTTGTAAATGATCATATTCTATTTGCCGAAGTTGTTTTACAACTCATCGCATAAGAAATTATACGTAACGTACACACATATGACATAATACAATGAGTGCATTAACAAGCATGCACTTTAACCTCTCACCCATAATTTACGTCAACTCTCAGAACCACTTGAACCCATTCATTCACACCATTTAGGTAATTTACAATAGGATAGACTGAGAGTTAAACTTATCAAATATCAATTGATTTTGATTTAAACATATTTTATTGTAAAAACAAAGGAAAATGGATGAGAGACAAGAACTAACAACTTTTGAACTCTTCTTCATAAATATTTCACACAGAACTAATTTACATTACGTGATACAATTCATACAATATATTATGATAATGCATTAATTATTAAAACCTCAGAGAAAGAAAAGAGATAGTAAATACATATAAACTAAGGAAGGGAAAATAGAGAGTACAAAATGTATACAGAAGTATACAGATCCAGTACCGAGTGAGTGGTCCGATTCAGGTAGTATCAATTATAGTATGCTTCTTCAATATTATACCATTCTGGAACGACTACTTTTTAAGCTGTAAAAACACTCCTCGTCGTTGGTGTTTATCCGACCACTGTTTTTCAGGTAGAGCTAGATAAGCAACGTTATACAAACGTAAACATGTGTACCGAGATGAAGACATCCATAACTATCCAAACAATATGGAGCTGTAAGAAACCTAGTTTTTCAATTGTGGCACTAAAATGGCGGAAGCTGAGACTGTCTCGTTCCTTCCACCAAAACCTACACGATCGACAATAAATTGCTGCAGACCAAACTTCAAAAATAGCTTCAGTCGATGTCGCGAAATAATGATCTGATAAAACTATGTCCTTAATACAATACCCTTGGGCAGATAGCAACCGCAATGTGACAAGCGTGATGTACAAACACTAACGAATGGGTAAGATGGACGTAATCCTTCAAGTTTACTGACCACTCACTGACCAGCATATACTGTCGTCCACTTCATCAACACCGATACGTATTCTTTATCAAGACAACTCCTTATGAATACACACAGCTAGATAACTCACTTCTATAACTAAGCTGTCTAGTCAGTAGTATTGATGTTTGAAGTCCAACACTGTCTGTCTTGTGTACTCTAACAAGGTATGAATGATCATGACCTGTGCACTGTATTCAGGCGGAGGACGCTTAGTCTTCCGGAACACATGGTCTTATTCTCTTATACTTTTATAAGGGACTCCTATAGCATCGTATTCATATGTTTTTTCTTTTGATTTTCAAGTTTTGAAGGTCTTGTCTTCTCTAACTCAGTTGGTTCATCATTAATTATCTTATTCGACATGCGACGCTTGAAGGTTTTGTTCGTCTGTTGCTGATATCTCATTTTCTGCCCTTTTGCCTGGTTTTCACAGAGTTGTATTTTCAAACTAGGCTACAGTGGTGATGAAATCTTTAGTACATTTTATCAATCAGAAAGCGATATTAGAGACAGAAATATGCGGAAAATTTGGAAAATAACTTAAAACAAGAGGAGGAGACAAAAAAAACCAGTTGTAGGTGAAATGGCTTCACTTGCAAAGTTTAAGCTTGGATCAATGCCCCGGATGTCGTTATATTGATCTTATTGTATACCGGGTAGTATTATGACATAGTATTGATATTCGATATATCGCTTGTCTACTATAGCAAGCCCTTTAAGCTCTGTTCAATAAGTTTATAACGTTATTTTAGTGTTAACATTGTGTTTAAGGCACACTTGGGTTGGGTGGATATTAATATGTGGTATAAAGATTTATTTTGTACCATATCTTGATTATCTAAAAAGATGACGTAACACACACACATGCTGCATATTAAAAAAAATAGAAATATATACAATATATAGATGTATGCCGAAAATTAATTATACTGCATCATACAGCTATTTTCGTCATTCTTGGACTCGTCAGTGATGCTAGGGGCCAAAAGGTTGGAACCCTTTTTTGAATTTAGAAAAAGCATTACATTACTACTGTTTAATTCCAAATCGTGTACTACGAAAATGTGTACATTTTATACCATGCCCCTATTCAAATAAGAGTTCAAGGCAAATGAGATAACTGTGATTTAAAGTTAAATAGTATATATACATATAATTGTACGTTTTGATTAATCTATATTTTATTTACACCCTGTCTATCTATTTGACCAAACATGTTCATAATATGTACTTTTGTTTTGACAGCTGGGACATCATGATGACTCTCAGACGACGAATGATCTGGCTTTTACTGTTTGGATTAGTATGCCTCTGTGTCACCGTTTCATTCATGTAAGTCTGTTTTCCTTTACAAATTATGAAATAAAGACAAACATCAAAGAATTTAGCTTTGCAGTATCATAGAGAAACAATTCAAAGCATAGGGACTTCGACTTCAGAATGATGGACATCACTGAAATCCTGTCCACAGGAAGGTGTACTTAATGGCTAAGAAATTTAGTTTTCAAATCTTTTCAAATGTTTATATTAACACCGTGCTTTTCGTGGTGAGTTTTCTAATCCAACATTCCATTGTTAGCTGAGCGATGTCCGCAGTCGATTATAATGTTGTTAATGTTTATATCTCGAAGTTCGACAACAGGAAAATAAATATACAGAGAATACCAAAGTGTCAGCAAAACAATAATCCGAACTCAAAATAGATTAAACTAAGAAAAAATATGAACAAAGAAAATATTTACACGCTTGAAACATAGCAAGAGAATAAAACTAGAGGTCCCGGGAAAATAAGCGTCTTCTGCTTCATCGACGACCCCCGCCATATAAAGCTAAGATACATCTATGTAGATGTCCCGTCATCAATGTGTGGTATCATCCTCAATCACAATAAATATACATAATAATTAGCATATTTGACTTCCGTTTGAACTTCTGTAGTTTAATTGCATTATGTTGATTTCCTGGAGACGAAGGAAGACATGGTGATTAGAATAACTTCAGCTTCGTCATGATCAAGTTGTAGATTCAAGGACACTCTTGATAAGGTAAGCAATGGATCAATGTCAAAGCAGTTTAATCAAAGGTAAAAAAACTTACTCAAGTGCTGATATAGAGAAAGGTGACTCATTCATTTTGACGGAGAGACAGACTAGCTTCAATGTGTAACATATAATGGATTGTGATTTATTTCGCGAATTTATTTCTTCAAATGACGTAACACATACATGTGCTGCACTACGAAAATGTGTATATTATGTACCGTGCCACTACTCGATGAGATTAACTATGGCTATGGAGGCCCCAGCAAACCTTAGAGACTAAAACATCCACCAGAAAAGTCTGCCACCCCCTATCATTAAAGATGACATAACACGCACATGTGCTGCACCTTTTGAATTAAGTAATATACACAGTATGCCAAAACAATGAATTTAACTGCAAAATACAGCTGTTTCGTCCTCCTATGATTCTTTAGTGATACTAGGGGCCTATACACATTTGCGAATACGATTTCGCGAATGGTGATCAAGCTTTTGGAGACATGAACTCTGGCGGCATTATGTTCATGAGATTAATTCAACTTTCACGGGATGTGTTACATGTTAGCGCTTTGTTCAGTGAAAAGAAACTTACTAATGTGAACTCAAGACAGACTTAAAATACAACTCAGCAATGATTCACAAGGTGTGTTCTCAAAACGCAAACAATTTTTTAACAAAAGGTAGGTCAAGTCAATTATATACTGTTTCATATAAACTGGCCTTTTCACCTTACCCGGGATCTAAATACCTGTGAACTCACCTTACCCGGGATCTAAATACCTGTGAACTCACCTTACCCGGGATCTAAATACCTGTGAACTCACCTTACCTGAGATTTACCTGTGAGCTCACCTTACCTGAGATTTAAATACCTGTGAACTCACCTTACCTGAGATTTAACTGTGGACAGTCAGCACTTCATATGCATTAAATTGCACAATATTTTTCTTTTTAAATACAAGGGTACATATATAAAAAAGTAAAAAGTAAATTATCAAATGAGTAATCAGCACTTAATTGTACATAAAAAATACAATCCAGAGATAACCATATCTTGTGGAAATAAAGAGAAATATAGAAAGTTATTAAATAAAGTAATTAGTTCTAAATTGTTAGATATTTGTTTTTGGTTATCTATGAATTCTGATGATATATAATGGAAAATTCTGGACAACACAAGAGAAAATAGCTGAACAAGGTCGAAAAGCTTTATTTGCAATTATGAATGCTTGTAAAAGTAGATATTTCAATTTCGAAACCCAACTTAGTTTGTTTTGACACTTTTGTAAGTACCATTTTGAATTATGGATCTGAAGTGTGGGGTTTTCATAAAGTGCCTAATATTGAAAACAAATTGCTTCTAAAATTCTGTAAGGGAATTTAGTGTTTTAGAAGAGTACGTCAAATATCTTGATCAATCATCAATCATTGTTATTCGTAAGCTTAGAATTTTCAAATGAAAAATTCAAATAACTACATGTTACGAAGAAATGGTTGAAAAGGGCACTAAGTGGATAGATAGTATAAGAAACAAACTATTTAGAATAGTTTTGGGATATGTGTAGCAAACAGAAAATAGAAAGAATGAAGGTAAAGCATTAGTAACTATTCTATATCAAAAGACAGTTATTTTTCAACAACAATGTATTGACTATATAAATGTGTAATAAAAATGTTCACTTTGAAAATTTATTGGTGGTATTTTTTGTCTTAAACCGTATTAAAAAAAAGCTACGTGTTTAAACAAATCACAAAAAATAGATGGTAGGTTCATAACTGAGTATTGAAATGGGACAGCATAACATAGATCGAATTCATTGGATTTGTATGTACTGCGACAGTGGCGCGTACCATTTCATAATAAAATGTAGTCATTATGAAAAACGTTTCATCAAACCGTATTACCATAGAAAACCTAATATGGAAAAAATTGTTCAACTTTTTGAAACAAAAGATAACAAGGATCTTTCGAATTTAATTGAATTTATTGCCTCTGTAACAAAAGGCGATTGAATACATATTAAAATGAAATCCCTCTCTACGCTCAAGCTGGGGTCATGTATGTGTAGTCTGTGTGTGTCCGAACTGTATTGTGTTGTACATGTATCTATTTGTATTTTGCACTGTATATATATATGCACTGACTGTACCTTGTACTGATTAACCGTAACGTTTAAGGTAATGGATGAATCAAATGGTTTATGAGCTTGTAATGAGGTAATGAAAAAAAAACTTTGATTAAATAAACCTCACTTTGTAGGGATATTGAATTATTTAGTAAGTTGGTATCAAATAAGTCATACATATCCAAGCAAAAATGTAGTAATTAAAATGAAAAGAAATTAAATTTTGATATTGATTTGCATTCAGAACTTATAGAAATCAATCACCAAAACATAATAAATTAATCACCTATTATATACAAAAACATCATATGTATATTTTTACAACAGTATCTTTTAAAATTAAGAATTACAGTCATAAAATTATTCTATGGTGAATTACAAAGTTTTTTTTTTCTAGAAAGTACCTTAAGCATTTCATTTTAATTAATAATCACAAATCTTACAATAGTTACATTATTTATTTCATAATTCAATATTACTGATTAAAAACAATATCATGAAGATAGTTTATGAACAATTGTTTTGAAATACTTGTGCCTGAGTACCAACAGGTAACTTTTACAGGTAAATTTACCAGTTGGAACTGAGACTACTTTAATGAAAAAGACTATAACCCCTATCACAACAAACTACCCTGAAGGCAAATTAAAAATGTTGGCGTTCAGAGATACACCCATTCACAATGCCTGAAAGACGATAGGACTTTGATTGGCCCGACATGTTTGTGCAGTGATTAACTCTACACTTAGTTACGTGTTTATACTAATCACTTATAATTGGTAACAGTAATCGTCCCAGCGGTAACGTCTTTGACGGTGATCCTACTGCCTATTGTGTTGTTATAAACAACTATTTATATTCAGTATGCTTGAAAGCATTGGCAAAAAATGTATTCATTTCCTATAATAACATTAGCCTCATCACATGCAAACAGCGTGTAGTAATACATTGAAAAATAGTTGTAGTTCCTGAACAATATAAATGATTATGATTTTTTAAAGTAAAATGTTTAAAATTAAAACAAAAAATAATTTAAAAAATCCCATGAAATTACAGTGACAACACATACTGTCATGTTTAGATAAAATATTAACAAATGCAAGCGTTCTGTATGTGCAGCTCCGGAGGTTACCCTGTCGTCTACTTTCCGCCGTCAAGCCATCGGAATTGTTCTTCCACCCATGTTATTGTAAATAAACACGATCCATGTAATATGTTAAGACATTCAATAATGTAACAGCCCTCTTAAAGTTCAAAACATAAAAATCACTCCAAAAATCTCACAGAATACATGTTGTAGATGGAACTACATTTTGTTTAGGTTGTTGTTATGACGGTTGCTAAGACCGTGTAAGGAATTGTGAAACACTTTCCCGCGAAAACGGCTGTTCTCTCTCCGACGTCGATCCCGGGTAAAAACATGAAAAATGTCATTTTTTTTATTATGGTGTGCGTTAACAGATCAAATAAAAATTAATCATAATGTAAATACAGTATAAGGAATGAAATTTATTTTTTCATCATTCATGAGGTCATAATAACATTGGCTTTCTGGACATATTTACCATGAATCGCGTGAAATATGTCCAAACGCCAATGTTGTTATGACCTCATGAATGTTGAAAAAATAAATTTCATTCCTTAATTGTTATTGTAAATTCGCCTTGTTATTACGGCACTGAATTCGCGATCAACTCCCCTCGCTTATTAACGCGAAAATAAATCCCACGCAAAATATCAGTCATTTACAGTATTTATAAGATTAAATAAATACGTACAAGAATATACTAAAGATCATACACGTACGGTTTCCCGCCAATTAACTACTTTGTATGTGGACCAAAACCTGTCAGGACCAAAACTGATTTTAAAATACAACAACTATGATAGAATGTCTGATTACTTATAACAAACTCTTGCTTTATAAAACTTTAATAAATGTTATTTGTAGTGATCGGTGTCCTACACGGTTGAGCATGAGTCTAAGCCAATGTAGACATATACTAGATAATAAAATTAGATTAAACAGAAAACTTTTTAATATTGTCTACGTAACTGAGATTTTCGTTATACTGATATGTTTCCGCAATTCCTGTTTCTTTCTCAAACACAGCATTGGTTAAAATTTTATCATAATCAGCGAAAGGTAATGATGCCAAAGAAAATTAAACAATATTCGGTTTTTACTGCTTATTCTCGATATCCAGGGGTTACGCGCCCCTTTTCTGGTTGATGACAGAACAGATCATCAGAATATATCCGCAGCTGTGATCTTTGTGTGTGGCAAACACACGGAAGTTAAAGAAACTCTTGAAACACCTAAAAAGAAATAAATGAGATGGACATCAGTGGCAAGAATTCCGGCTAGTTTTCATCTTTCCGGAATTAACATCGTAAAGGACTCGCACAACTAAATAATTTACTATATGTTATTACTAAGCTTTAGAGCTAATAACTTTAATATTTGAAGTTCAACACTTGTGAAAACTGCCTAAATTCACAGATACATACATGACAAAGGCTTCAAGGGGCATTTAATGAGGAGTTTACTGGCATATTAGCTCGCTACAGGCGTCTGCTTCGGGCAACCGGAAATTTACAGGTCAAACCAGTGAAATGGGACGGGAACATCCTCTGATTTTGACACCATATCAATCCGCCATCACATATCAAAATCTACCAAAAGTATATATTTTTGTAAAGTTAAATATCTACAGATTTCATTCAATGCAGAATAGGTCAACACTTACCTATTTAAATTACTCAGAATCACTGTACTTAGCCGGAACAAATTTTCAGTAGGGACTACAAACGTATGAAACACTTCGTGATAGGCTGATTTAGTTGTGTGAGTCCTAAAGCCGGGTATGACGTATATCCAGTTTCCGCACTGGAGGGTTACTTCCGGACCCAAAACCATAGACAATGTGTAGCAAAGGGAAGCAACTCTGTTTAAATATGTACAAACGTATGCGTTATTCTGACAATTGATCTACATCAATTATTAACTGGCAACTCGGGATTTACAAAGATTTACATGATGTGCAAAGTCTTTTTATGATGTTTTTATTATGACTATCACTGTGCCAGGATGTTTTGCCTTTACTACCGGGGCATGTGGCATGTCTTAAACCTAGGCGTACATGACAGGTGTCGTTGATAAAGCCGCAAGGTCTTATATACCCCCCGGAACTGGCTGTTACCATGGCCTGTAAATCTTTTCCTAATATTTTGTGCTAGTTTTATCGGCGTATTGAGTTCCGATTTTGGTTTTGTTGACGCTTTCGCTTTGCTGTTGTTGTTTTTTCCTGTTAGATCTGGAATATGGTAAACGCGGAAGTGACGTAATGAGGTAGCATGTAAGGCGGAAATCAATCGACGAAAAAATTGTTTATGTAGTTTTGAAATGATAGCAAAATCAAAATGATGATGATTTTATTTCTTTTTATATTTAAGAACTAAACTGCATTATCCGGCGAATGCTTCTGTCCTATTCCATTATAAGTATGGAAAAGATCGTGATAAGCATGCCATTCTGATGTTACCACATGCCGATCTGGAATGTCAAAAGTCCCTGTCACCGTTTGGAACAGAACGACTGAATAGTTATCTACAGATGAATGTTACGCAAGACAGTTCTTTTCTGTCGACTGATCTGACGAATATCACGGTGTTACGGTCCCACTCACCACTGAGGGTCGGGGACACCTTGAGGATGAGACTCCACCTGTTTAACATGGACGGTAAACCTGTAGATACTGGAGGGGATTATCTCAGGATATGGCTGAAAGACACCGAGCATGGAGCAAATGTAAATGGCTACGTTGTAGATCATGGAAACGGGACGTATACTGCAGCAGTACTTCTGCCATGGAAAGGTCAACCACGAGTGATACTATCAGTCGCCAACTCACGGCATCACATAGCCAGTATCATGAAGTATTTGGAAAAACACGGTTTGTTGTATATGATGGCCTCCCAGTTTATAGACTCCAGTGGTGAACACCAAGAGGAGACACAGTGTAGTCCTAAACACGACGCCTATCTCCAGGACTGTACAAAGGTCGACAGATGTAACCTAACGGTACAGAACTACGGGTTGCCATGGTTTTGCTGTAAACCGAAATCACCTTTCGTAACATGTGAAAACTTAAAAAAGGTGGAATCTTCTAAACCAACCATGATCAGTAACCTCACAAGGCGGATTGCAACGTAAGTAGAAGTCAGTTTCTTTATAATGTAGACCAGTATTGGTTGTCATACGAACACATTTGAGTGTAGACCTGTTCAATTTTGTCCCCCTTTTATCATACAGTTTCACAACTGCATATATAATGAAGAGTTGTCATTGCCTTGGACGAAAAAAGGCGTGTTATAATCGATGATAACTGGATTTAATTTAAACAATAGGAAATGCAAGGGTCCTTTAGTCCATCGATGAAAAGGAGTTATTCAGCATCTATGTATGAGAAATGTTGTTGACGGATTCATAATGTTCGTCACAATATAATGTTGTAAGTCCGTTTTGCGTTTGTAGTGAATCAAAATTAAAATATATTAAATATTTTTTAAGAGAACAATAGAAATTTTCCCGTAGGCATAACCTCTTTCTTTACTTTATTTATCATAATGTTTATTTTGATATCCTAGTGCTACTTTGATAATAATATCGATGAAGCAGAAGACGTTTACCCTTCCAGAACACCTGGTCTTATTATCTGTATTTTCAAAGGGTCTCCGTTTAAATATTTTCCTTGTTCAAAGTGTGCCCCTTATTCAGTCTGTTGATACTTCGGTATTCTCTGATTATTTGTATTAGATTGTTCTTAAGTTACAGCTCCAATAAAGCTTTCTATATATTGAATATAAATTTCTCATTTTTCCTCTTACAAACGAATTTAGTGATCCCATATTTTGTACAATGTTAACATCTATATCAAAGAGAAACAATTATTATTGTTATGGCAATTTGATTGTATTACCCTTTAAATATATCGTTTACAAAACACATCACGTAAAACATGGTATTCTTGATGTTTCATCCTCTCCTGTCTTTGAAAAATTCTAGCTTCAATAACATAAAAAACCCGAACTTTAAATCGATTTAAAGCACAAGAGAATAAGACCAGGTGTTCCGGAAGAGTAAGCGTCTTCTGCTTCATCAACGACAAATATAACATGTTACAAGGTGATCAAAGACCATGACATAGGCTATGTATCAGACAGGAATGCTTACCCACACCCGCACTTAGCTTGTTCAGTGTTCGCCTCTTCCAGTTAAGGTTAGAAAGGGCACAATATCTGCTTTTCTTGAAGCTGTTTTTATCATATTTAAAAAAAAAATTCTATCGTTCCACGTAGAAAGTAGGAATCATACCATCTCCCGATTTTTCATGAATTATTAGCATTGTACTGTAAAACTGGGGGAAATGTTCTGTTTAATTTTTCGGCCTTTTCGCTCGATAATGGGGAAGCGGATTAAGGACAGGACGAATATTTGTCCAAAGATAGGCTTGCATATCATATTACTTGTATATATAACTTTTCTACATTTGAGTGGGCGATTCAGGACAGAGCGAATTCAAAAGGTTTCATGAGAGGACGAAAAAAAGACAGGGCGGAACATTCCTGATTAATATTATATGTAAATAAAAATATATTTATTTCAACAATTGTGAAACAAGTTATATAACTTATATTGATCACTCTTGTTGGCTCAATGTTAGCGCGCAAGGGGTCTTATTGTGTGATGAAACCGGAGTACCTGGAGAAAACACACGTGTTAGGGGAGGTTACCCTTTACCTTTTCACTTCGGTCAGGGAATCGAACATCAGCCAGTGCGTTATCCTCTACACCACCCGACCACCCAGTATTGTAAATGTTGTTCCGTTATCCACTGCACCACCCGACCACCCTGTATTGTTAATGTTGATCCGTTATCCACTGCACCACCCGGCCACTCAGTATTGTTCATGTTGATCCGTTATCCACTGCACCACCCAGTATTGTTAATGTTGATCCGTTATCCACTGCACC
This sequence comes from Mimachlamys varia, assembly GCA_947623455.1. NCBI lineage: Eukaryota > Metazoa > Mollusca > Bivalvia > Pectinida > Pectinidae > Mimachlamys > Mimachlamys varia. The sequence goes on along the minus strand of OX392529.1, from coordinate 35,135,836 downwards.
ACCCGACCACCCAATATTGTTAATGTTGATCCGTTATCCACTGCACCTCCCGACCACCCATTATTGTTAATGTTGATCCGTTATCCACTGCACCACCCGACCACCCATTATTGTTCATGTTGATCCGTTATCCACTGCACCTCCCGACCACCCATTATTGTTAATGTTGATCCGTTATCCACTGCACCACCTGGCCACCCATTATTGTTATTGTTGATCTGTTATCCACTGCACCACCCGACCACCCATTATTGTTAATGTTGATCCGTTACCCACTGCACCTCCCGACCACCCCGTATTGTTAATGTTGATCCGTTATCCACTGCACCACCCGACCACACAGTATTGTTCATGTTGATCCGTTATCCACTGCACCACCCGGTATTGTTAATGTTGATCCGTTATCCACTGCACCACCCGACCACCCATTATTGTTAATGTTGATCCGTTATCCACTGCACCACCCGACCACACAGTATTGTTAATGTTGATCCGTTATCCACTGCACCACCCGACCACACAGTATTGTTCATGTTGATCCGTTATCCACTGCACCACCCGACCACCCAGTATTGTTAATTATGATCCGTTATCCACTGCACCACCCGACCACACAGTATTGTTGGTTTTTGTTGATCCGTTATCCACTGCACCAACCGACCACCCAGTATTGTTAATGTTGATCCGTTATCCACTGCACCACCCGACCACCCAATATTGTTAATGTTGATCCGTTATCCACTGCACCACCCGGTATTGTTAATGTTGATCCGTTATCCACTGCACCACCCGACCACTCATTATTGTTAATGTTGATCCGTTTTCCACTGCACCACCCGGTATTGTTAATGTTGATCCGTTATCCACTGCACCACCCGACCACCCATTATTGTTAATGTTGATCCGTTATCCACTGCACCAACCGACCACCCAGTATTGTTAATGTTGATCCGTTATCCACTGCACCACCCGACCACACAGTATTGTTCATGTTGATCCGTTATCCACTGCACCACCCGGTATTGTTAATGTTGATCCGTTATCCACTGCACCTCCCGACCACCCAATATTGTTAATGTTGATCCGTTATCCACTGCACCACCCGACCACCCCTTATTGTTAATGTTGATCCGTTATCCACTGCAGCTCCCGACCACCCAGTATTGTTAATTATGATCCGTTATCCACTGCACCACCCGACCACACAGTATTGTTCATGTTGATCCGTTATCCACTGCACCAACCGACCACCCAGTATTGTTAATGTTGATCCGTTATCCACTGCACCACCCGACCACCCATTATTGTTAATGTTGATCCGTTATCCACTGCACCACCCGACCACACAGTATTGTTAATGTTGATCCGTTATTCACTGCACCACCCGACCACACAGTATTGTTAATGTTGATCCGTTATCCACTGCACCAACCGACCACACAGTATTGTTCATGTTGATCCGTTATCCACTGCACCACCCGGTATTGTAAATGTTGATCCGTTATTCACTGCACCACCCGACCACACAGTATTGTTAATGTTGATCCGTTATCCACTGCACCAACCGACCACACAGTATTGTTAATGTTGATCCGTTATCCACTGCACCACCCTACCACCCAATATTGTTAATGTTGATCCGTTATTCACTGCACCACCCGACCACACAGTATTGTTCATGTTGATCCGTTATCCACTGCACCACCCGGTATTGTTAATGTTGATCCGTTATCCACTGCACCACCCTACCACCCAATATTGTAAATGTTGATCCGTTATTCACTGCACCACCCGACCACACAGTATTGTTCATGTTGATCCGTTATCCACTGCACCACCCGGTATTGTTAATGTTGATCCGTTATCCACTGCACCACCCGACCACCCAATATTGTTAATGTTGATCCGTTATCCACTGCACCTCCCGACCACCCAATATTGTTAATGTTGATCCGTTATCCACTGCACCTCCCGACCACCCAGTATTGTTATTGTTGATCTGTTATTCACTGCACCACCCGACCACCCAATATTGTTAATGTTGATCCGTTATCCACTGCACCTCCCGACCACCCAGTATTGTTATTGTTGATCTGTTATCCACTGCACCACCCGACCACACAGTATTGTTATTGTTGATCTGTTATCCACTGCACCACCCGACCACACAGTATTGTTATTGTTGATCTGTTATCCACTGCACCACCCGACCACACAGTATTGTTAATTATGATCCGTTATCCACTGCACCTCCCGACCACCCAGTATTGTTATTGTTGATCTGTTATTCACTGCACCACCCGACCACACAGTATTGTTAATTATGATCCGTTATCCACTGCACCACCCGACCAACCAGTATTGTTGGTTTTTGTTGATCCGTTATCCACTGAACCACCCGACCACCCATTATTGTTAATGTTGATCCGTTATCCACTGCACCATACAGAGGTAAAGGAATTAACATAGGAAAATATTGTATTGTTATCAATACATAGATTGTGAGTTTTGATGCTGACAAATAGTGATGAAAGTACAAGTTGTCTTATATTAACTCATTAAATCTTACTACACTAAACAAATAAACCATTAAAAACAAAAAACTGTGCTATTTAAAACAAAACATTTAGCATTTGAAGCAATATCTATCCGACCTTATAGATTGGTTTTGGTTTGTTTATGTTCTACGTCCTATCATATCTGACGTGTTTAACATAACGGATTCTTTTAATTAGAATTACGATACTGAATAAAGCAAACTTAATATTTATGGTGTAAATTTTCTATATATTTTCAGGAGATTTAAACACCAAAGAGTAGCATCGTTTCAGATTCAAGTACACCAAGGTAGGTAACTCTTGATTTCAACAGAGATAATATTCGCTTTGGAGTCATTGGCTATGCTATTTCCCTCATTGGAAGGGAGTTAACTCTGTATTTCAATTGAGATGTAACTATTCATATTTGTTCGAGTTGACATCTTTGGGTTTTTTTATTCGTACGTCTTTCCTCATACCAAATTTAAGGAAAAAAAGTATCTTCGACAAGTTTACAGTAAAGTTTGGTCTAGTCGGGTATTAAAAATGTCTTAATTGCTGAATGAGATCTGTTTTATTAAATCTGAATAATAATCAATTTAGGAGAGTGATAACAACTGTTTAAGGATGATTCCGCTTTATTAATGTTATGAGAATTTAAAATTTGTTATTCAACATATCTCAAATCCATTTACTTTCTTTTCAAGATACTATTTGCAAACAAAATATGCAATACAGTTGTTAAGACAATTATCCATGTACACTTTATGGGGTTTTTTTCGCGGAAAAGGATGGTCGCGAAGTCACAAATGATCAAAACAATTTTTCTTTGCAATAGTATTATGAAATCACTACTATATCTTCATGTGAAATCTTAGCTAATACTTATTCATTTAGAGATAAATGGAGGCGTGATGACCAACTTGTTGCAAGTAGTAGGATGACTTGACCTAATACAGAGATTGAAACTACACTGAAAACGAAATTGTTCACAGAAACATTTTACCGATGTAGTCAGTTCAGACGGTATTATCACTATTGTACCGAATGATGCGGAAAAAAACCCTTATTGGTAATTTGACAACGGTAAATGAATACACCGGTTGCCTCGCAGTTATTATTTTTTTGTTTTGTTGTTGATTAAGGAGGATATATTGTCACGTATCGCTTATAATAACATGTATATTATTACTGTTTTAAGAAACAAACTACCAGCAGAACCTTCTACCTTCGCCATCACTCCTATGTCGAGAGCTCACATCGGAAGTCACCTGGAACACTCTAACACCAGTGGGATATTATTATAACAATAAGTGGATAAACAGAGTTTGCAAACCGGAAGTTAATGACATTTCCTGTTTACAAGGCAAGAGATTTGTAGTTTTAGGTGATTCAAATAGCCGAAGTATTTATAGTACATTGTGCTCAAAATCTAAATCGATAACATTAACAGCGCATTATACAAAAGAAAAACCTTGGCACAAACTATTAATTGCGAAAAACGTCGCACTAAATATAGACTTAATGTGGGCACCTCATAATCCGCCGTTTTATGTTGGACCTTACCAGGATCTGGACACGATGAGGTCAGTTGGAAACTGGCTGGACCGGACACCTAATGATAAACCAATCATAGTTATCATACATCTGTATTATCATCTCACAAGGACGACATTGTCTGTATTTCGCGCGCTGGTCAAGGACGCACGTGCAGGTGTTGATCGTCTGCTATTGCGTGCGCCCAGAACTGAATTTGTTATTTTGGGTCCTCATTCCATCACTTTCAGGGACACACTTGAACCACTTGACTACCTTCGACGTTGCTATGAGGAAATATGGTTCCAGGAGTTTGAGGGATTACATCACAAAGTTTACTACATTGATAATTGGGATCGGACTGTTGGGACCGAAAATGTAGATCTACATCCGCCTGGGAAAACCATGTCTGATGTAACGGAGGACATCCTGTCTTATATATGTCAAAAGAAATCCTTGCAATAAACTTATTTATATATCGTGTTTTTTTCTTAAATGGCATCCTAGTTACGTACTCAAGCAACGTTCGTATTTCAATTTTATGGAGCTATTGGCCTAAGTATTTTCATATGTTGTATTCAACTTTAAAATGGATAAATTACACGATAAATTATCTGTAATCATGAGCCTAGCAATACAATATATGTCCATTTACCGACATATTGAAATGACATATCAAACTTTTTTTGGATTTTAGCTTTTGCTAGTGATGTACATAACATTCCCATTTGGCGATTTTCTCTGAGTATGCAGTCATGCCCGGTAATATCGTTATGTTGTTATATTACCGAGGTATTATGCTGTATTACTTCAGGTGATCAAAATGTCCTTTTGGATAAAATTCGTAGGAAATTTTGCATTGATGGAACACGGCTTCAAGCAATTTCTTGTCATGAAAGATCACGTAAATTGAAGATTTTTCCGTCCTTTTATTTAGTAATGATGAGACATGTTTTTTTGTTTGGGTTTTGTTTTTTTAAAGATTTATGAAATAATTCTGCGTATTATATTTTGTATGGTGTATGTAATCAGTTACTAAAAAGCATGTTTGTTCGGTAATTCTCCGAGATCTCAGACATATTGGCCATTTAGTTGTATTGTATTGAGACGTTAGATGTACATGTATACACCAATGTGAATAGTCTTGACCCGGTTGAATTGCTTGTTGTTGTTTTTTGTAATATTTTTACGTTCGCTTCACTACCAAGCAGCTCAGCTATCTAGTGTACATGCTAGTTGCTTAAACGTCGAGTATGACTGAATGTCATTGAATAAAATACAAGCCATGTAGCTTATTAAGAGGACGTAGCACACACACTTGCGGCACATTTTAGATTTAGTAATATATACGGTATACCAAAAAATATAATTAGAGAATACCAAAGCGTTAATCAAACCATAAGCCGAACTCAAAAAGAGAATACGACCAGGTGTTCCGGAAGAGTAAGCGCCTCTGCTTCATCGACGACACCCACCATGTAAATCATGGTACCATTTAAGTAAACATCAAGTCCTCGAAATGAGAACCGAATAATTATTGTCGATCACGACACAAGTAAGCACATTAACGAGCATACTAAAAGTCCATCTGCATATCACACAAAGATACAGAATATTTTTTAATGAGACAAAGATGGCAACCTTAAAACTTGTCCATAGTTCTGATCAACCTGAATCTCTCGAAATCCTGTATTGTTAGTTTGTTTGTCAGCAGTCGACATCGATCCTAAAAATGATGATATTAAGAGCAAGCCTTAGAAGAACAAATCAAATGCTACATGTAAACACCATAGGTTCGAGTCGCACCTCTGCATCATACAGCTGTTTCGTCCTTCCAGGTGGGAATCGAAATTTTCTAAACTAATGTAGAAGCAGAAGGGTAATGTGTACAAAACTCTTTTAAAGATATGAATTAAGAAAAACATTTTATTAGTATTTCAGGACGAAGAATGAACACTGTTTTAACATATCGCGTTGATAACATACATATAATGTTGATGAAAAATCTGTTGACCATTACATTTACCATTAACTACATGTTGTAATGATGCATGTAATTACTATATAAAGTATATAGATTCAGATTTGATTGATACGTGAGCGTGTGAAGTTGTAGGGAAAATATAAAATTGAGAAAATGTTTATTTTCGCTGCTTTGATCGGAGACATGAAAAAATTGTTTTAGAGGGCATTTAGCTATTATAAGTATCTATGTTTATTGTCATGAGTATAAATATCAATGAAATATTGTACTTCAGGGATAAATATTGTATAAAACGTGTTGTGGACAATCTAGCTATCATGAACATTATTTATATAGCCATGAGTATAACTTCCAATGAAATACTGTACTTCAGGGATAAATATTCTAATATTGTACAAAACGTTTTTTAACAATTTTTTTATTGATACATTAAAAATTTGATTTACAAATACATGCTTCCTATTTTTTGCTAACGCTGAATATGAACGTGACGTGTAGTTTTTGCATGTTTTTTGTTTTTACTTACTGTGTCGTTAACACACCCTGGTATGTCGACAAGGGATGTGCTATTATTAAAACATTGAGATAAACCATGTATTCGTTATATATTCATTTAAATATCATACAAATACATATGCATATATGGGTCAAAACTCTAAAATGACTCTTTGAGAATTCGACTGTAATTAATGAATTCGTCAGATACATGACAATATCGCAACACTGGTTAAAAAAATACCGATGCGACAACAAAATCATAATCCGAACTTAAAATCGATTAATCGAAAAACGTCATATTTGTGACCATCTCTGAAGTGCAAATCAACTGTTGGAGTATTATCTTTTTCTCGTCCCTTTATTTGCAAGGTCGGCATCAGGAAACATAACCTTTTTTGACTACGTATGAAATTAAACATCTACATTTAATACAGCATTGCTGATATCAAATAACCATATGTGTCAAAACTGTGTCAACTTTAAAGTGAATTTAAATTAAGTGTTATTGTTAAGACATCATGTATTTCTCGGAAAATGCATTAGCGCAAGTTAGCATGCACAATAAGCATGATACCAATTACAAGTTTAAAGCAGCAAGACCTTACCAGAGTTTCCTTTATCCCCGACACTTTATCTGGTTTGAAATCCTATATCTGTCAAAATGTTTAAGCCCGGTGTCAGGATCAGAGGAAACGACTATATCATAACTTCATTATTAATCAACCCTTAATCGTATCTCTCCATAAAATAGAAAAAAAATCCTTCTTTCGATTTCAACATTCCTGCGATATTGACCAGAAGAATAATTCCACCCTGTTACTTAGACTAACCATCATCAATGTTAACCAAGTCAAGTTACTCTGCTATAATGCTTTCAACTCCAATTTTCCTCAGTTGGTTGTGATTTTCTTTAGGTAATTCGCCTGTTTATATTAAATACAACGACATTGTACTAGGACAGTATTTACAGTAATTCTCTCAGAAAGTAAGGAAACAAGATCACCTATTAACTGCGTACGATGCAGGTGTCAATAATATAATTGTTACAGCTAATGATAACTGTATCTAAGAAAAGTTACTATTCAAAAGTACCCTATTCGATTAGTGTTTCCTCGTATCCTGTTTCATACACGTATCTTCATCATATAGTTAATATAAATATTTTATCTGGTTTAATATAAGCCAGAACTATTTATGTAGGCATCCAAAAGGGTTGTTCTTAAACAGATAATGTATAAATATGTTTTACCTAGTACAGAAATCAGGACAATACAATGTGAGTGGACTCAGGTATAACACTTTACTTATCATTAGATAGGAGATATCGAAACCCAATTTTTTATTCAGTATTGACTCACCTGTCCTATAAAAGTTTTGTAATTGATTACTGACGTCATCACGATGTCATAATAATTTTTGTTCATTCATATAGGTGCCAGACACGATGAAATGAGTACAAGTTTGCTACTTAGTATAAAGATTTAACACGCTTCTACATGAATATACTCGCCTACACCCCCCCCCCCCCCCCCGTGATCTATCTATAGACATAAGCACTGTGCCACACCCACACATACACACACGCAGGCAAATCAGCTAAGGCGTAGAAAAGAGAAAATACCGATGCGACAATTAAAACTGACATTTGTCTTTTCGTTAAGAACCCTTGAAAAACCAATGATAACATTATTAAGCCGATTTTCACGTTGACTAAGAAGGAAAGCAGAAGTGGCGGCATGCATGTGTTATAATTATGCCATTTAAATATTGATTAGTGTCTGTATATTTTTAGGTTATAAAATCATTCATAATATACTATTCATTAAGTATTATGACATATATTTTATCACATGAAACCAATAGATTGTACATACTGACGCGCTTTATTGACTCCTTCATGTCCGATTTAGTTACATAGTATGGAGTTCAATAATTTCTTTTCATCCACAAAGTGAGAAATCTAAACCGATTTATTTTCCCACAATATAGCAAATATCCCTAATGTAAGAATGGACACAGCCATGCTTGCAACAATGATCTCTTTTGAATAATGAAACGGTTCATGATATATACTATTTAACTATAATTGTTTGTATATTGGTCAGTACTCCTTTAAATTCTGAAATTTATAAGTTCAATTGGTTGCTTGTCCACATACCACTTCACTTTTAAAAGCTTTGTAGAAAAAAGTTTGACTTCAACGATAAGCTGCACAAAGGATCCGAGAAGGAGAAACGACCCGTAGTATCAGTGCTACTTACATTATAATACTGTCTCTGTTACCAATCTTTATAGATATGATTATAATTAGTCGAACATGTAGCTTGTATTAGCCGAAGAATTGATTGCTTTAACAAGAATTTGTGAGATAAAAAAATGCCTCGTTATCGTTTATAATTTACTTATATACGATGTTCTGTAAAACTATGCTATACTGTAAATATGAATATCTGACCTATTTATGTTTGAGGCCGAAATTGTCTAGGAGCCTATCAAGATAGGTAACGAAAGCCTTGCCAAATCTTTTATTTCATTTTCAGGTTAATCGACAACGTGTTTACACAACAGTCTCTTCTACATGGAAAGCTTTCTACTAAGCTATGCGATAAACGTTTTCCCGAATTTCCGGTCCTGAACTTTCCCTTTCTTGACAGAAATATCACTGCTTCTCCAACCTAAGTTTAGTTCATTTCGCAACTGATTCGCTATTCTAGGGCTTGCTCAAAATATCTAGATATTCGAGATATATCAGCCGCTGACAAAAAAATCAGAGAATGGCAAAGCGCAATAAAACAATAATCCGAACTCTAAATCGATTAAACTAGAGGCAAAATCTGAACAAAGGAACATTTTACATGGAGACACTCGCAAAAGTACAAGAGAATAAGATCACGTGTTTGGGAAGAGTAAACGTCTTCTGCTTCATCGACAACTACCGCCATGTTAATCTTGGTCACATCAAAGTAAACATCAAGTCCCCAAAATTAGAACCCAGTAATCATTTCAATCACAACAAGTAAGCACACCTATGAGCATAATCAAAACGCCAATTTTCATATCACACGAAGATACAGAATATTTCTCAATTAGACAAAGATGGCGACCATAAAACTTGCCCTTATGTCTGATCAATCTGCATCTAATCCTTGTGTTGTCAGTTTGTTTGTCAGCAGTCGAAATCGATCACGAAAATCGCGATATTTAGAGCAAGGTTTAAAATATCGAATCAACTGTGTGACATGTAAACACCATATATTGGAGAAGCAGGGATGTTAAAAAACGTTAGCTTTTTGTTTTGTTGTCTAACTTTTTGAAAATATTATTCCTAACTTCATACTTTCACTTAGTCTACACTGGTAGAGTACTGGATATCGCAACACCACAAAACAGAGAATAAAAAGGACATTGGCTGCACTCTTTAGCACCGAATAATTAACGCTCATGGCATAATAAATCGGGGGTCACTCTAATGACTATGTAAGGCTTTGGCCAGGCGATGACTCTCATTAACAAGTGACAGAGGGGGCGCCAAGCCTTGTGGCAAACAGTCAACCATTTAATGTAAAAACGAATCAGGCTGACACTCCTGCATGACGCTGGAAAACCGATCAGGTTTTGATAGACCGTTTATCTTACACAACAAAATCGCCATCTTGTCAATAATTCTATATAACGTACTGATCTGTCTAACGGGCAAGAAACACTCGACCACATTTAAGTAATGCCTAATGATATACTTTATATTGTCTATTGTCTACAAAATACTTAAAACATGTAATAGCAATAGTCATGTTGAATTAACAGGTTTACACCTAGGATGTTGAACCAACAGAGCTAACTGATATATTCGTTGGTAATCCATAAGCTTTCCGTCTGAAAATTGACCAATTGGAAGCATTTAGACATTTCTACATATCACCGGTAGATTTCCCGTCACACCGCAAACGTTCTTAACATACATTGTATATAGATGATATGTCTGTCATATCAAATTGTAATAAAGCAATACATGTTTTAGCATGTTGTTACAGTTATATAACACATATTACTTTTGATGACATAACTGATATTTACATGTTAAAAGAATTATTGTGCTTTATTTAGTTATTTCAAACTGGTTTTGAACATCAGTTCAAGTGGATACAACAATGACATTGATGACGTCACAGTTTTATAACAATAATTGTCCTTTTTGGGTTTTGGATCATGTTTTGTCTGAACTTTGTGAATTTTGTTTCATTTAGTTAAGTCTCTCCCATCTCCATTTATTTTGATAACATATGTTTTTCTTTATGTTTTCAAGATCAAATGAAAATAGTAGGTTTCTAAAGCTTGACATTTTATTCAAAATGCCAAAGCCTTCATTTCTTTATAGCCTCGTATACCTTAAAATAAATCAAATATCAAGAATTTAATATGATTATCATGTTGCTGAATATAATTTCAAATTAGGGATCACTGCCCTCACTACAGGCACTAAAGCATTTCACTACTTCTTCTTAATATTCCTATAATTATGTTTTAGAACGAAGTATAACTGAGGCGCAACTTTTCTATAACACTTCGGGCAGCCTGGATGCTAAATTAAAAAGAGCAATGGCATAATCATTTGATTCCTAGATGTCTAAGATCTGTCTTAACGTTTTGCTTATTCTGTGGTATGGTTAGTTTCTGAAATCTTTCAAATAAGTCTACGTTGACCGAAGAATGCATTTACGATAACGATTATAGAGTTTTGGGATAATGATACTGGGATTCAAGTCGTCAATATCAAGATGATTTTTTTTTCTTTCAAAGAAATATATTCCCTGTGAGATAAGAAAAAATAAATCCACAATCAATAAAATAAAACAGAAAACTTAAAACATCGTTATGATGTTAATGAGAGTCATCTGCTTGCATCATGATGCAGAAATGGAAAATATATATGGTTAAAAATCGTTTTAAAGTTAAGCTTCTATGTGAACATTTGCGTAATATTGGTCTTATTTTCCAGACAGAATTTTTATGACAATAAACAAATTCTGTTAACGTTCGGACATTGAGACCCAAATAACGCAAGTGTTCACCGAGCATTCCCAAGCCGGCATGAGACTCTTAGTTGTCACATGGGATATGTTTGTATTTATCTATAAAATTATATTTACCGGAAATAGGTTCATATAGTGCACATCCTGTGCTAACTCTTCATTAGGTATGATAGAACATTAAACTCCTGATCCCCGACTTCAAAGAGTCATAACATTTAGGACAATCATTTGGCCATTGACCTAACTGGGCGCCGACAATCAATTAGTTGACTGATGGTCCAACATTCGTTCTCAGCAGTGCAATAAATATTTAATATTCTTAATGAACGATCTCAACTAAATCGTATCGTTTCCAAGATATGGCTCATAAATAACACATTAGTTTAGTGTGTGTGTCTCCCCAAGGTCGACTAACCTGATGATAAGTTATGACAATCCATAAACGATCCGTCCCGTGGCGCGTGCCTTCCAGGAATGACATTTGATCACCTTCATAGTTTAATTCCTGAACAAAAACGATATGCTGCGACGCTAATCTCACTAAACGGTCAAATTGGTTATATCTTATGTCCTGCATTATTGACAACACTTTCACCTTTGTGGCTGTTAAGTTGCATTTTCTCCATTATATTAAATAATCCCTCCCTCGACAATCGGTATTGGGTGTTGACATATGCAAAGTCAGTATGGCTCGTAACTAATTACGATAACAATAGGTTATATGTTATGTGTTGTATACTATACCCACACAGACAGCACTATCAAGGCGGGGGTGTAGCGTATGTATATGAGCGGAGGCTGGGTTCTGCTTATAACATGACAAATAGATGCCCCTAAGAAAGACGGCGCCAATGGACATATACGTAATAAGTGCTAGCCTGTTATCGTCGAGCTGAAGCCAGGACAACAAAAACAATTTGACGTTTTGCATTTTCAATTTAAAGAAGGTAAGGTGTATCATATGTTGGTTTCAATGCATTCATGCAAAGTTATAGATGCAATTAAAATGCATCCCTAATTAGCTTAGTCATATTTGATTTGTTGGGAGTGAAGGGTGTGAGTTGGTTTTTGTTGGTTTGTTGGGAGTGAAGGGTGTGAGTTGGTTTTTGTTGGTTTGTTGGGAGTGAAGGGTGTGAGTTGGTTTTTGTTGATTTGTTGGGAGTGAAGGGTGTGAGTTGGTTTTTGTTGATTTGTTGGGAGTGAAGGGTGTGAGTTGGTTTTTGTTGGTTTGTTGGGAGTGAAGGGTGTGAGTTGGTTTTTGTTGGTTTGTTTGTTCGGTTCTCTTTTTCCATTTGTTAGCCTTGATCTTAATGACTGAGGGAATTTGATGCGAAGGTACAATAAAACTGTAAATCAGAAAACTTCGTCAAATATTCACCCTTTACTTATACAAGTAATGTGCTAAAATAATTAGATATATAGGGTGAACAATTCCGAAGTTACTACTTGTTATTATTCCGGTTAAGTGCGGAGGCAAAGACGTTCACAGACAAAAATGTAATGGTATCTCTTGAATTGCATGTAGAAAGGAGAGGCTGTCTTGTCGTGATCTATTGCAGTTTGTAATCTTTTCACATATTTATTTGTGGTTCTATTTTATTTAATGAAGATATGTCAAAGCGATTACGATGTTTCCAAAGAAATTGGCATGAAGGTTCAATATATATATGTTTGATATGGAAGTGATGTATTGAATGTTGTTTATTATTCACACACAGGACTGCATTCACTGAAATTTACATAATTAAGGGGCTCAAAGTAGGAAAAGTGATACACTCTCGTTAAAATCAGAAAATGTGGAGAAAATATGACGATTTGATTTATGCCATGCCATGACACCAATATACCTAGGGTAAGAAAACGAAAACAAAATGCTTTATATATACTATTAAATGATATATTTACTATTACGTTTGGAGTTGACCTATATATTTCGAGAACATTCTTTAAACGTACGTTCACATGATTCGTATAATAAAAGGTCGTGGAGGACTGCCTGAAATGTATAAAAAAAAAGTTAGCTTTCACTTAATCTTAAACATGGTTGTTGTTATCATGCAGTCATTGTCACAAATGGGTAAGGTGAACGTAAAAGTTTAACAATTTTAATCATGAGTCATAACAATGTCGAACTCCACTCAAGCGTAGAGATCAAGATCAAATTCTCACTACGCCATATGCATGATTGAACAATTGTGTTCCATATTTTGATTTGCTGAAATCTAGAATTTATCAATTTTCTAACGAGAAATGTCATCACCAAACGAGATGAATCGGGAGGGGACCTATATATACACTGACGCGTGCAGATACAATAGAAGGTGTTATTTCTTAGATTTAATTGCATTCGTGACTTGTTACAAAAATATATTTTTATTAATTTACTTGCTTCAATCAAAACCATTTGTTGTACCAAGGAGTACATACTCAGATAACGGTTACTCCAGAAAGATGAACATATCCCGAGTACATACTCAGATAATGGTTACTCCAGAAAGATGAACATATCACGAGTACATCTTCAGATAACGGTTACTCCAGAAAGGTGAACATAGCAGGGCATGTAGACGATTGCTTTCATACATATTGGAGACTTAAAGAAAAAAACGCAGAAAACTAGCATTATTTTTAATTTAACTAAAATAATAATATCATATCCAGACAAAAAAAACGTACTTGATAGCTAGATAGCAATAATCAGCCCCGATGCCCAGTGTGGTAGGAAGTTAAGCAACTGGGAAAGGCCGAGTCATATAAAGCGACAATATAATTACAGCACAAAATATCCTAAGCCCTGGTGCGAACATTGACGCAACCTGACGCAATGGAGGAATAGAGCGATGGCACGATCAGCTGGATTCCACGAATACTTGTTTTAGGGGTGTTGAATTTACGAAATACGTTACAAACAGTTATGATATATTTATGATATGAATCATTATTAAAAGAAACCACGAGAAATTGAATTTCAAATCAATTGAGTGCTCGTGCGCAAAGGGTTCCCTAAAGATGAGTTTCATAAAACAGTGAGCACGTGTTCACTAGATTGTCTGGGTAAAGGGAATGCATTAACTGATTGTTTTTGTTTTCAGTTCTATTCATCATTCATTCCTAATTTGTTCGCAGTCCTTATTTCATTGTTTATTCTTTACATGAATTCAACGATATTTCAGCATTCAACTACCATTAAAACACGGTTAATTTTAACTGTCTGAACTATTATATATAAACAAAGCGCCATACCTTAACATAATATAAGACACAGCGGGAAACGATTAAATAAGCTGTAAAGAAACGTCAGTAGTATTATACTTTCTTAAAAGGGACATTCTAAAAGGCAATCGTTTCTTATTGGATCTGGCTCAGATAGCAAACGCTTTTCCCTTTCTATATTAGACAAGGTTTCTATTTTGAAAAATATTTTTAAACACTGAATGTGAGGTTATCCAGCTTTGGATTTCTTACAAACAGTCAAGTACGTACGCCTTTATCCAGACACTGACTAGATTCGTCGACGATGTGTGTTTACTTGTTTTCGGAATACGAAGAGTTTTGACGTCAATATCGAAATGGCAATTGCTTTCATCAATCAATATGCGTGTTTTAGAAAGCCATGTTTCATAAACATAACTTTTGCGTAAACGTTTGATATCGCAATGATATTAAGATTGTTGTAATAAAATAATATTCAATAAAGATAGGGAAATTGTAACGACCCGACTGATGCCTTAAAGACTGAAACATACACCGGAATTAATGGTTAATACCTGACTAGTTGGTGAGCGAAATCAGAAAAGATAATTACGATATTGATTTTCATAATGACGCAAAAGACTTTATTTTTAGGACAATTGATCTGTCATGCTAGATATTTGTAAGTTTTCTAAAAGGACGAAGTGAGCGCTTGTTTGGTACACAATTCACGAAGGGTTCATACTTTACTTTAAAGGCCCAGTATACGTAACTTTCGGCAAAACTTGAAGCGAAAATCAAGCCTAATAGGTTATTACATTTATAGATTTCGTTAAGATTAACTGATATCGGCAATTTCAAGATGAATTCTTACGCGATTTACCGGTTTGTTGTTGAAGTAGGCTCCATCTGAATTATTTTCAATTTTTGGATTTTTCTGTCAAGAGTTTCTTGTTAGTAACCGCTCATGTTTACTTCGTTTAGGCTTATGTTTGCATGGTTATCAACTGGCTTTTTTCCGATTTTTTCAGAACGACGAAGAATTTCCTGAAGTTACGTATATTGGGCCTTTAAATAAGTACGGTATACAGGAAAATGTTCGATTCAATTTAAGTTTCGCGTGTGTCGGCGTCACTAGTACGAGTGCATTTATCATAGAAAAGTGTGTAATTAGATTTAAGAGCTTAACCTGTACTACGTAATACATTTTGAATGCGAATTGTTTTAAATCAGCAAAATTTGCGTTCAGTTACATTAAAATATGATAGATAGAAAATCTAACGGAGTGTCGGTTTAGTACCAAATATTATATTACTCGGGAGAAATAGTTTTTATTTCAAATATCATCCTCTACGTTTTGTATATACTCATATGATTAAGTTAACAGCAATGTTTGCATTAATTTTATATATTTCCATTTTTGCTGCTTTAGAAAGATTCTCACTGAAATCTGTGATATTCAAACCTTATTTTCGTCCCGACTTTGACAAAATCCTGTTAAATGGAAACAGGATTCAGGTCATCAGTGAATAACCTATAACATAAGCATAATATACCAAAAATATCGACGATAAATCATGCGATTCGCGAATTGAAATCTTTGCCAATATTAGCTAATGGATACATTCTACAGCAAATACCAAAGAATCAATTAATGAAATTATGTCAAATTAATGTTCAATACCTATAATATAATTTGGTAAGAACACTGATGAAATGTCGTAGTCGTTATCTTTGTGGGAGTCCGAAGGGTTCTGATTCTTCAATCCGTTACATATTGGTGTTGCTGGCGGATCAACACATTGTTTAATGTAAACAAACTTTTTTTTAAAAATTCATATTAAAGATAAATTATTGCTTTCACTTGATGTCTCTGACAATGTTGGCATGTATCGTATTATTGTTTAGCTTACAAAAACTGCTGAAACTCAATTTCATAATCGCCCAATGCTCTTTAGACCCAATCGAATATGTCAACTTCCACACATAAACAACAGTAAATGTTTGCAATAATTGTCCATGTTTTAATATTTATGTCGTTCGGACATTGAATACTTAGAATTTTTAACAGTTTTAACGGGTATTTCACATTTCAAACGTCCACCTTCATATCATCGAAGGATACAGAATATCTTTCAATGAGACCAAGATTATTAATAATTAGGGCAAGCTCTAGAATAACGAATCAACTGCGACATGTTAACTACATAGGCTAGGTTTGTTAATATCAAGAAAGGGAAAGTTCCCAATAGGAAACTCGAAATCGTCACGTGTATCGTATAGCTTGCCCGTGTAAGTAAAATTCGAGGGTAAGCAGCTAAAATCGAAATGAATCAATAACGACTGATTACATTTGTGGAATATTTCAAGAAAAAAAAAATAAAAAGAATTTCTGGTGTATGCAACATTTCTGATTTATATTTTTCAGATTATGCAATTTTATCTGAAAACAACGTAAAAAAATAAAGAAAAAAGTAACTAAGTAAGAGAAAAATACAGCGTATCATTATTATTTTGATATCAAAACAGGACAAGTAATATGGTAGGGCGATTGAAACATGACCCAACCCTGGCTGTTTCCAAATAGAAATGTTGCAGACGATGAAAATAATGTGAAAAAAACATCGCATACTCTATGATCACTTTATCTTCAGCTGAACAGAAAATCTGCAAATATTGGAATGAGAAATTCTGATATTTCAATAGTTTCAGTTGAATGTATTTATTTTTTACCATCATAAGTGTCCAAAATGAAAATAGTCAGCAATGCTCTATATTAAACAAAGCCTCGTATAGCCAGTGGTATGTGTAGGCGATTAGTGAATATAGGGTCTGTTCTAAAAATAGATTAAAGACATTTTATGTTATACTTTACTAAACTGTCCTTCCGTTTTTCATATAATCAAGTCAATATTTCAATTCTAAAATATCGTAGTTGTCGCCCAAAATGATTGTCCATACTTTAACGTGGATATTATAGAGCCGTTTTTCATTTTTCGTTTCTAATACAGGGGTGCGTGCCGACTGATTTGGGGTTTCAAAACATGAATAATGAATATAAATGCTTACTGTATAGGTATCTCGTTATATATCGTTACATATGTTTCTTTCCATTGATCCCAGAGATAGTCAATCCAATGTTTAAATCTCGTACACATATACTTGAGGTATAATGAAGCAATGAATCAATAGATTGTATATAACAGTATTAGAACAATTAAACCATAAAAACAAAAAAATATCGTTTTCGCTCGTGAAAATGTTCATCTTGCGACATATTGAAATAATCGTGATGGGAAAATTTTCAAATCAACTGTTATCAATAGTTATCTGTAAAAAATCATTGTATGAAGATATTTTCGCGCTAATTTGATCAACGAGAAATAAATAAATAAAAATATCCATACTGCAAAAACAAGTGCAAATAAACAGTTAAATAGTTTCGTCTTCCCGTCACGGAAAAGTAAATAAAGAGCAGCTTGTTCGGATTGAAGGTATAGCAAAGCTATCCGTAGTGTAAGCAGATATTTCCCATTGTTACCTGTAGTTTGCAGTAGAGTTGTTGAGAAATAAGGATGTTTGTCACTCATAATAAATAATATTGACTAGTAGTTACATTTGAACTTTAAGAATGTAATAATACCGAAAACAAAACCAAAGCCGTATAGACTTTCTCATAATATTGACCAAGAGTCATACCTTTCATACTTTTTTTCTCAAATATATTACAAGTTCTACAACTGAATATGAAATGAGGACAAGTGAAAAATTTGAATGAAGTCATCAATCGACTTTTTTCATTTCTACATCGATCGGGAACAATTGAGTGATTATACCTAATCGCTTCTCATTGTTGATATTACAATTAAACCGGGCCAATGGCGACCAGACAATTAGAGATTATTAAAGAGGTCAATAAATAGAATTCGATAACCATGGTAACAACTTCATTGAACGCAAAACTGCAATCCAAATGTTAATGATGTTGGGATTTAGGCCCATTTAGACGACATGGCATAGATTGAGATTACTCCCACACAAGTCAAACTCGTGGTCACATCATTTCCCCCCAAAGTTCATTTAATTTTTAATTTCAGTTTGAATACGTTGAAAAAAAAAAGAAAGAAAAAAAAAGAAAATATGGTATATATTTCACGATTTGAAACCGTTGTAAATGTTTTATTAGCAACTGAACGCCGCAGTCAGCTATATGCCTGAGATTATCATTGACCGTCATCGAGTTATCGTAAGGCCGCGCAGATGAACACACATCTGCTATAGACACTCCGTGGTCATTCATTTGTTAGCTTTGCAGTTGTCATGCATGTGTTTCAATCATTCATTAAGTTGAAATGAAACAAATCTCAGTTTGTGTAGTTACCATTTAATGTTTTTGGTGGAGTTATAGTCTTTATGGCAGGTTTATAGATTTCCCAGCAGAATTCAACAAAAACATTTATTCCCACGCAATAGCGGTCTGGGTGTCTTCTAAGCGGTGAGAGTCATGTATAAATACCGGCTGGAGTAATCTGAAAATTCTATCGCCGACATTCCATTTTATAGGGCTAACTTTTGCATCGCTGCTTTTTTCTCTAAAACTAAAGGTAAGTCTTTTGTAATTTTATTGATAAAGTTTGTTTTTTCTTTAAGGAGTTTAGGTTTTTAGATTTTCCTCTCTTTCATTATATCAAAATGTTGACTAATATTCAATTTCAATCGCTTCTTTAGAGACTTTATTATATCAAACTACTTGACCAAATTGTTGACTAACATTTCATTATAATCGCTGTTTTAGAGATTTTCTTTTATCAAAATGTTGACTAATATTCCTTTTTAATCGCTGCTTTAGAGATTCTGTTATATCTTTCAGGAGTTTAAGATTTCATTTTGTTTCTTCTCTTTTGTTATATCAAACTATTTTACCAAAATGTTGACTTATATTCCATTTTAAACGCTGCTTTAGAGATTTTGTTATATCAATTTTAAGAAACTACTTGACCAAATTGTTGACTAACATTCCTTTTTAATCGCTGCTTTAGAGATTCTGTTATATCAATTTTAAGAAACTACTTTACCAAAATGTTGACTTATATTCCATTGCTATCGCTACTTTATAGATATAGATATATTTACTTCCTTTGATATGATTTTCAATAGTGTGTTTATTTAGCAATCAAACGTTTTGCAAAATATTTGAACTACATTAATCTTAAAGAGACATTTCTTATAGTTCACATCGAATAGCTGTTATATTATCGGTAGCTGAACACGATAAGGAATGAATACAAACAAAGTAAGAGAATAACGAAGTATCAACAAACTCATAATCACAACTTAAAATCGATTAATCTAGGGACAAAAATATAAAAAAGGAAAGATTTACACGGAGACCCTTGAAACGTTCCAGACTTCTGTGTCATTAACGACACTCCAACTAGCGATCACGGCTATGTAGTGGCCCTTTTTATGTATATACGAATAGTGACTCCTAAGTCATTGCAAATGAATATGATTATGCCAAACACCTCAAAATATGGCATTTCGTTAGTCCGTGTAGCCGTTCCAATACACCGGATACTATTAAATAGTGCTTTAACATCGGTTAACAGTCGAAAGATCCAAAGTCAATAAGATTGGCGTCATTCTGTGGGCATTAAATTTCGGCCGTTTTGTTATACCATGAATATATTGAAACATTAAAATAACAGAGAACGGTTAATTTGAATAAAAAATAGCTTCCAGATTTCAGAATGACCTCATTTATTAAAGGGTGTAGACATGCTGTGTTAGAAGGCAATGTGAGCGATTTGTGTCCGAAGAAGTCTAAGATAGGCAATCTTTACGAGAATGTGAATTTTCTGTCATGTGTTACTATGTGATGGATTGTTAGGGTATTATTGCTTTACGAGAATGTGAATTTTCTGTCATGTTTTGCTATGGTGGATTGTTAGAGTGATATTGCTTTACGAGAATGTGAATTTTCTGTCATGTGTTATTATGGTGGATTGTCAGGGTGATATTGCTTTACGAGAAAGTGAATTTTCTGTCATCATTCACAATTGTGGATTGTCAGGGTGATATTGCTTAACGAGAATGTGAATTTTCTGTCATGTTTTACTATGTAGTGGATTGTTAGGGTATTATTGCTTTACGAGAATGTGAATTTTCTGTCATGTGTTACTATGGTGGATTGTTAGGGTGATATTGCTTTACGAGAATGTGAATTTTCTGTCATGTGTTATTATGGTGGATTGTTAGAGTAATATTGCTTTACGAGAATGTGAATTTTCTGTCATGTGTTATTATGGTGGATTGTCAGGGTGATATTGCTTTACGCAAATGTGAATTTTCTGTATGTTTTACCATTATCGAATGTAAGGGTGATATTGCTTTACGGATTGTGATTTTTCTGTCATGTGTTACTATGGTGGATTGTAAGGGTATTATTGCTTTACGAGAATGTGAATTTTCTGTCATGTGTTACTATGGTGGATTGTAAGGGTGATATTGCTTTACGCAAATGTGAATTTTCTGTATGTTTTACCATTATCGAATGTAAGGGTGATATTGCTTTACGAGAATGTGAATTTTCTGTCATGGGTTACTATGGTGGATTGTTAGGGTATTATTGCTTTACGAGAATGTGAATTTTCTGTCATGTGTTACTATGGTGGATTGTAAGGGTGATATTGCTTTACGCAAATGTGAATTTTCTGTATGTTTTACCATTATCGAATGTAAGGGTGATAATGCTTTACGAGAATGTGAATGTTCTGTCATGTTTTACTATGGTGGATAGTTTGGGTGATATTGCTTTACGAGAATGTGAATTTTCTGTCATGTGTTACTATGGTGGATTGAAAGGGAGATATTGCTTTACGCAAATGTGAATTTTTTGTCATGTGTTACTATGGTGGATTGTAAGGGTGATATTGCTATACGAGAATGTGAATTTTCTGTCATCATTCACAATGTTGGATTGTTAGGGTGATATTGCTTTCCGAGAATGTGAATTTTCTGTCATGTGTTACTATGGTGGATTGTAAGATGGGATATTGCTTTACGAGAATGTGAATTTTCTGTCATCATTCACAATGGTGGATTGCTAGGATGATATTGCTTTACGAGAATGTGAATTTTCTGTCATGTGTTGCTTTACGAGAAAGTGAATTTTCTGTCATCATTCACAATGGTGGATTGCTAGGATGATATTGCTTTACGAGAATGTGAATTTTCTGTCATGTGTTGCTTTACGAGAAAGTGAATTTTCTGTCATCATTCACAATGGTGGATTGTTAGGGTGATATTGCTTTACGATTACCTTATATATCGTTTATGGCGTCTTTACGGCACTTTGATTGTCGTACCGATAAGGTTACAGAAAATGAGTAAGCTCTTTTTTAATATTGGGCTTAATGTTGTTGTTCACGAGTAGGAGTAGAAGACAACAACACGACATATTCGTCTAAGTTATGTTAATTCATTTGGTTCTTCAATGCTGTATTGTCTTGTTTAGTATAATATTGTATAATTTATGTATTTTTTCCTTTTCTAACGGTTTTTTATCCCAATTCGTTATTTGCATTCAACCCTGCATTCAGCAATCATGTAAGGAGTGTCTAAATAACAAACAAACAAAAAACAAAAAAGACCTCGCTCATTGATGTCTTTATTCTAAATCAAATATCTTACCATGGGGTCTAATCACGTGTCAGTAACAGTTGTTATGTAACGTTAAAAATCAGAATCAGAAATAATGTGATGATAATGTGAGAAAAATAGTCTATCATGTCTGTATAGTGTAGACAGAGAAATTTAAAAAAACCTTGTCATGGTGCATATCCTGTATAAATATTCTCAATACAATCTTTTGAATTTTAACAAATCAATATATATAAAGTTCCAAACATCGTAAACACTAATGTAAATCTGATCCTATGCATATTAACTAGAAGACAATAAGTTCTATCATCCGAAGAATTTTTTTCCATGTAATATCTTCTAAATATGGGTATTGAATGATTGGTATTTTTATGGCAATCATGAACCTGAGATTAATACAGTCAATAACGTGCTACCTGTAATGTATGAATTTACCTTGCCGATTAGTATAACGTCATCTTACACGGAACCAATCAGGGGAGGTACGACTACAACTATCGGGGCCTGACGTACGGGGGCGCATACAAGGATACTGTAAACCAACTTATTTTCGCGGCAATTTAATTTCGCGTTTTCATATGAAACGACTACTTCACGGCGATTCGCTTTTGCGATAAATACGGTCATAAATCGTATGTACAGTAAGGTACACTACAGTACTCCTACAGTTGGCATGCCTGTAGGTATCGTGATTTCCGTGATCGATGTCGACTGCTGACAAACAAACTAACAACACAAAGATTCGAGAAATGCAAGTTGATCAGAACTACGGGCACGTTTTATGGTCGCCATCTTTGTCTCATTGAGAAATATTCTGTATCTTTAAGTGACATGAAGATGGACGTTTTTGAGTATGCTCATAAGTGTTATTACTTGTTGTGATTGACTATGGTACTCAGTTCTCGTTTTGAGAACTCCATGTTTACTTGAACGTGACAAAGATTTACATGGCGGGTGTCGTCGATGAAGCAGAAGACGCTTACTCTTCCGGAATACCTGGTCTTATAAATTCGCTTGTGCTTTCTACGAGAGTCTCCATGTAAATCTTTCTTTTGTTCCTATTTTGCCTCTAGTTTAATCGATTTTGTGTTCGGATTATGGTTTTGTTGACGCTTTGGTATTCTCTGATTTTTTTCTGATTGAAACTATTTTGCGGCGATTAATTTTCGCGAATTTTAATCAACCGAGAAAAACGCGAAAATTAATCGCACGCGAAAATAAGTTGGTTTACAAAATAGAAAAATGACCACATTCGAGGAATTTTTCAGTAAAGTTTATAGTGTATACCATTTTAATCCGTGCAGCGTTTATTCTGATGACAACGCCAGATAGATATTTACAAAAATAGGTCCATAATTTTAAACAGAAGCCAGTTAAACGGATAAGTAGATATATAGTAGATTGGAAATAACATTCTCATTAAGAACGGGTTATCTGTACGTTTGTTGTCGTCATTTTGGTAAATACATTTATGTGAATATGACCACATTCCTACAAGGCCAGAGGTCTGTGCTATACTCCCTGCATGTGATCGTAACTGGCGACTTCTGTGGCGCCCTCACAAATCTGTTCTTATTCAAAATGTGGGGGGGGGGATAATTTCATTATTTCCTCATCGCTATAAGTTTTCTTCTCAGTGGTGCTCGTTTTGAATTGAGCATTATCTATTGCGATGACGAAAATCTTTATGACTATATGTTTATTTGTTATATTCTTATTTTCACTTGAACACTTTAATAAATGCAAATGCAAAGTTTAAATGAATTCTGCTTTGTGTTGGTTTATTATCATTATTATTATATATGGTAACTAAGTGTGTCCAATAGGCAGGTCCGCCTAAAGAAGCCATTCAAAGCAAGAAGGCCCTTCGGCAGTATGTCAAGATCTACCGCTTGGCCTTTCTGAATTCTAAGGCTTCATCAGGGGGTTGTTGTGTATGTGCCACTGTTGGTTACATGACGTCAACAGCATTTTTATAGACATCAAGTTAGTGACGTCATGCTTTTTACTCAGTTAGGTATGTATTATTACCAAGAATTAAATGAATTTATAAATGAAAAATGTTAAATATAGCGTTAGTTTTTATATGATATAGGGTATTGTTTCTCGTTTGCCTCTGGGAAAAGACTTACTAGGTTGATCGAGAACACTTTATTAAAACCGAAAGTCATTTAAACGCTAAAAAGTTATATTTTGGCCGAGTGCCAAATGTGGCAGAGGATTAATTGTGAAAATATGTGGTTTCACCAATAGTTAGTTGTTACTGAGATGTGTTGATTTTGGTGTCTCCTCAGCTGCTGGTGCTGTTTACTGGTAATCACGCCAGTTGTTTCTTCTTACGTGCTCACAAAATGTAAATATTTTGTTTTATTTTTATTTAGAACCGATCGATATTCCAAATGGATCGTTTTGCATCTTAAGGGTGGAGGATAGACATCCATTGACAAATTTATGATTTGATTATTTGTAAATGGACTTAAGTGAATACGCAAACAGAAATAAAAGAAATGATTTATAAGCAAGGTCATCTCGAGATATGTTAAAAACATATTTTAATGACGATAGTTATGATTAGATCCTATGGGTAAGTATCCGTATATAGCTTATTCTTCCCAGAAGATTGTGTAATAGACCAATAAAGTCGACAGAAGAACAAAATGAATATTTCCTATCACCATTAATTTACGCGTCTGATGTCCCTAGAGATACATCGTCTTTCTAAAGCTTCAAACAGTGAACAGTTGTTACCTACAAGTCGATATTCCATACGCAGGCATGTGAGGTCATTTGATTAAAGCTATTTGTAACAACATTGTGTAACGTTCGCTTTGTAAAAATCCTGTATTTCCGGGAATTTTGTGTTGGTTTTTTTTATTATTATAAACCCGAAAAACATAATAGTGACTTTCTGAGACAACATTTCAGTGTACACGGTACGAGTGAAATGCTAAAGTGAAATATGCCAAAAAACAATTAGTTTAAATGTTATGTTAAATATAAAGATAAAAGTGCATAAGCTCAAATTCTTTTCAATCCCAATGTTTCACCGAAATTGCATATGTGTAACATTCAAACACACGAAAACGTTTTATGTATTTCCCTGTACGGTCCTCCAAGTCACAACATTTGACACCATTTTACATAGCCGTAGAACACGACTATCCCTGTCCTATTGCACTTTGGGTCGTTTACTGCAAATACATAAACCTCCCCTTAAAATCATCTAAGGTATAACTAGTACAGTTGGCAAAAAAAAATTGCTTTGATCTTTCACAATATGGACAGTATTACACTATGGATGGTATGACACTATGGATGGTATAAAATTCATTAATGGTATAACACTATGGATGGTATGAAAATATGGATGATATAACAATATTGATAGTATTACAATATGTTTTGACTATTATGTTTATTTCATTTTTACATTTATATATATCCATTCCACAAAAAAAAAAGTTTTTCCTTTTATGAAATGATTTTAGGGGCTACTGCCATGTAAGTTTCCTATGCATCATTAGTTTGGTCAGCAGGACGATGGAATTTGTGAGAGGAACGCAAAGTAAATAAAAAAAAAAACTAATTAGGATTTTGTTTTAGTATGTACCCTTGTAAATATTTATTTTATACTTTCAGGTAATGAAAATCTACACGATACGACAGGTGTACACTTCAATTATCGTCCTAATCATATTCACAAGTGTCTACACAAAGGCTGGAGCCCGCTCATTATGTGAAGGAAGGTGTGAGTCATCCACTCCACACTTACAAACTCTTAAAGATGTGTGGCACAAAATGTCAAAACGGATAGGCAAGCAAGGCAAGTATTTACTTCTGAGAAATGCTAAATCACCATTCTCTACACTTAAACTTGTCAAACCAGATAGACAGGCAGTGCAAGAATGTATGTCTAATGAATTCTAAAGCATAATCACCTACACCACAAAATGTCAAACTGAATAGACAGACTATTCCCTACACCAAACAATGTCACATCGGACCGACAGGCAAGGTATTTACTTCTAAAAAATGCTCTACACCTTAATTTGCCAAACCGGATAGGCAGGCAATGCAAGAATGTAAGTCTAAAAAGCTCTATAATTTATCACCATTCCGTACATCACACCAGAATATCTGAAATAAATATTCTCATATTTAAAGCATACAGTTTTGGGTTTGAATGTTATGATTCCGCGTGGCGTCTTTGCATTTCTTCATTGTTTATAAGAATGCATTGTGTGATGGTGAAGTAGAAGACTGAGGTACAGCACGTGTGTGTTAGTTTCATCGTAAATATTTTCTTTGTAAAATATTGTTTCAAATTCAATCGCTCTTGAAATCAAATTACAGATTTTTTCAGTTACTTAAAAACAAAACAAAAGCACAAACCAAAAGCAAATCACAAAACAGTAAAACAGAAAAAAACGTCGAAATGCATGGTGATTCTGAATCGTTTGCTTTTGATCAATGCGGGTTATTTTCGAGGAACAGGCTTTAATGTACCGTGTTTTGGATCACTATTTGAATATTTTTGATAATACCTAAAGGAGAAACATGTTGAAAAACAGTTGAGTGTTGTTAATCTTAACACGAGTTTCCTCAATACAATACGGTTAAACGAATTATTTAGCTCTTAACAACCATTAAGAGTAGTAGATTGAATCAGCATTGAAATTTGAGGAAAAAACAGTATTCGTCACATGGCACACAGAACGATTTTCAAAAATAGTGATTTGTCGTCGTATAAACTCTTCCGCACCCAGTTTGTTCTATTCCAATCTATAGACTAGCATCTAATACCAATAAAATTCTTATTAGATTTAATGGCCGTTGAAATTGGGAGACAATTTAACTAGATTGAGTGCGGGAGTAAAAAGTGATTGCTTGTCGGGAAAGGTAATTGACGATTAGTGAAACAAACGCCAGATCCCATAACGACATGTCTGCTGATTAGGAACAAATAAAGAGATCGTTCTATTGTATGCAACACAATGTCTTAAAAGTATGGTGTCCTATAATATCTTAACTGTGATTTATATACACAAATGGTATTATATAAAACAAACATCAGAGATTACCGAATCGTTCACAAAAACAAATCCGAACTCAAAATCGATTAAACTAGGGGCAAAATATGAACAAAGGTATGATTTACATGTAGACCATGATTAAAGTACAAGAGAATAAATCCAGGTATTCAGGAAGAGTAAGCTTCTTCTGCTTCAAGTCCTCAAAGTGAGAACCGAGTCATCATTTAGTCAGAATTTACTTCCTACTTCAGTATATAAAAACACGAAATTTTAGCGACCCATCCATGACGACCGGTGCTTATTAAGCAAGATTTATTATACTTTTTAATATTCACTGTTTTAGATACATTAAACTAAAATATCATTTGAAAGAACATATGTTTCTACTAGCCTACGTTTGCAATCAAGTCGCAGAAGGTTCTTATCTAACTGTTGCCTAACATTTCCTAAAAATAATCAAATTACACAGACCTATTTAAAAATGTCCGCTGTCCAACGCCAAGAGATTAAAAATGTTCAGTCCGCATAGAAACTTCTCGCGAGCTCCAAGACGAAAACTATCGATCTTCTAGCAACGCCGTTATTTAGAGAACCAAATAGTCGGAAACCCTCGGACTACTACCTATAGTGTATCAAGGTAGAAAGAAGCATAGACTAACCAGCACCCCTCTTTCCATTTGATGTTATTCCTTTGTGCTCTGTGCTTTAGATCGAGCTTGAGTTTGTTTTTAAACGAGACTTCCGTGAACTATATGATTGATTGAATTCGTATTAATAACATCAATAGGCTTGTTACAACAAAAGAATATTTTTTGTAGAATAGTATAATGCCAGCTACTAACTTGTCACCCTCCTATCAACCATTGTCTAGATTCTTAAATATTTTATCTTATCTAACTACTAGAAAAACAATTCATATACCGGGTATTAAAATGTGTGTGAAGTTTACAAATTCTTCGCCGTCTTCCCCACCCTTCTGTTCATTATCTATCGTTGAACAGTTTAATAAGAATAATAAAAATAAATGTCGTTTTACCAAATTGTACATGTTGTTTCCTTAAACTGTTTATTAGTTTTGACAGGAGTTTTCGTTCTTGTTTCAGATATGTCCTTTGAGTCGTTCGTGACGTCACTAGTGGCGGCGTCAGGGCGGTATCCATGGCTGAAGCCACTACGCGGGGACCTACTCGGTATGATAGCCAAATATCAGGACTGTGTCAAAGCCTGCGAACATCAACACAGCAAGAGGACTTCCGAAAGAGCATCTGATGCATACGTCCGACCGGCAATATGTACGTAGATTGTGTAAATGTTTGGATAACTATTGTATATATATGCCTGCTCTATATGAGCACAGTTGCTTGAGTTTCTGTCAGTATATAAAAAATGTTTATATATATGAACCGCGGCCTATTACAGATTGTAATGGCATTACTGTAATGGGAGGCTCATTTCACACACATACATATTTATCATTTACTGACAGAAAATCAAGCAACTGTGGTACAAGATATACTAAACATGCCGTTGATCATAGATTAAAGGACTGTACAAAAGGCACGCACGAAAATAGCACCTTTATAATTTATAGTAAGATACATTCGAGCCAAATAATGGATTAACACTACACCATTCAGCTGGTTGTCATTCTAGGACTTGTCGATGGTGCTAGAAGGCCAAAACAGAAAAATGGATATCCAAATTGCTCTGTAGAAACATACCACACCACTCGTGGTTGTTGATTATCACTCTCTCTAGGTTACAAAAGACACTGGCTAAAGCTTGACGTGACGTTTGAACATTAACTAAATACCCTATCCAACCACTCAGTATGTAACCATACGTGTGTCTTACTATCGTCTGTCATTGTTTTACTACCGCACTCACCGACTTAGCTATATATTCAAATATCGGGGCGGTTAGGCACGTAGAACGTTTAAATAGCTTCACATTTACTCCATCATAAAGGCATTTCTCCTTCTTACGACTCCTCCGTGGTAATTAGGTAAAACAAATGGCCATTTTTGTTTAAAATCGTTCCAAAACAAAGATGCCTGGGTAAAAAATCGATATGTATTCACCATTTCTTTTATGAAAATCATATTGATAAAGTGTTATTTTTTATTTTGTCCAGACTTTTTCGCGGACATGCGCCATACACATCAAAATTTTCTTCTTGCTTAGTAAAAATAGCCCAAAAATGGCAGCTAGGTGACACCCAGAGATTTCTTTTAAGTACTGAACATCGATATGAACAGAATTAAGCAAGTCAAAAACGTATTTGGTTGCTGCTGTCGGAGACGTCTAAACAATATGCAAAACACAACATACTCGCGTTAAATGTATAAAAAGGCTGCTTCCACTTTTTCAATGTCATTTCTCCCATACAAGTAAGCGAAAGAATGCAATACTATTTTTATTATAAATGGCTTTGTCCTTTTCCAGCTTTTGGCTACAATTAATCATTTAGTCTTAAACTACTATACTATTTAAACGTTGCCAACATAGATATTTGCTGAAAAAGTATCCACGTCCAACATCGGAAACAGAAGTCAAACGCAGATGGAATCAGTCATCTTGCTATGTTTGGTCAGAACTAGGAAAGGACAAATATAACAATCACTGGCAGAAATACATATCTAAGGCTTGTTTGGTCGAGTTTATTTTGCCAAATATAAATAATGTTATCGCCAGAAACCACATCGGACTTTTATTCATTTCGGAGATTTTATGACAGTCTTGTTTGTAATCATTTGAAATCATTGTCTATTTATCAACGGAATATCAGACTTATTTCCAAAAAATCTCAAAATCTCCATACAAGCATTTACTTTAGATTTGGAAATTGGCGTTTTTAGAAGGTTTGTCGTCTTACCAAATACATCGGCGTGAGGACAACTTATTGTTAATGGGCTGACCCCAGGGCTCCCTAACCCTGGCAGCTCCTATTTGAAATAACAATATATGTATGTATTTATGCTTACAAGCAGTAAATAAATACATATATTTATTGCTAGGGAATTAAAATATTTCAAAAAAAAAAAAAACTGAAATAAAAAAAAAATACATCGGCGTAGACATTCCTGGTACTATGCGGAAGTAATTTCTGTTGACAATTTGAGAGAAACATTTCAGTCCCCAATTAAAGCACAATGCACAATGGTATCACCAGAACATAACAAACAGTCGAAGTAAATGTAATGACATCACAGTAAATTGTTATTGACACAAAACAAATGTATAATCAAACTGTTTCAATTTTCAGTAAATAATTAAACACGTTCACTTCAACTTCGAAAAAGAAAGTATTGTTATAAAACAACAGCTGCATTGTTGTTATTGTTTAAAACATCCTCATATACCCAGGTGTTACACTCGCCTACGCTCTCTACACTACTGGATTATGCTCTGGCAAAGCTGAAGGCACGCTCAGGTAAAACAAACCTGGCCAATCGCTAGGTTGATGCCAGTTTTTCAAAGATTACATAACCTCTAGATATCGATAATTCGTTTTTAATTACGAAGATTAAGGTGTTGCAGTAAATATGAAAATGATAATCCACTAATATAGAATTTGAGTAATTTGACTGGCAACTTCAAATATTATCATAATAACAAAATATTTCTTTTTTTCAGGTTTAACGAAAGATTTCTGCCTGTAGCCGCAACCACGTGACCACAGATACCGGCGTCTTTAACCACCATATACCACAAACTACACATATACCAGGCCAGTTTTCTTAACCTGTACCTGGATTAAACCTGGATTAGGAAAACATTTAACAGTAAACGTAAATATTGATCAGTCAAAAAATAGTTTTCAATGCAACTTATACAAACAAAAATCTAAATACGTAGCTAATAATTGAGAATATATTTTTGTCTGATGTCATATCTGGGACCGAGTACTATATGAGGAGAGATGAGGTTGGTCATGTTTATTTCAAAAGACCTTTGCGTTAAGGTATTTTATCAAGTTTATTCAGTATTTAAGAAAGATATTGTTTATTCGATGGCATGAATATTGTGCCGTCATATAGGAGTTAAAATATATCAAGGTAGAAATACATGTCATATAATAGGAATACTTCAAACATATGTATCAATTTTAATCGAGATTGATAATGAATATTGACAATTTATTTAGGTAGAATTAAAACGCCAAGGAATAATTCTTCAAAATATACATTTCCACCATATTGACTAAGAAAAATGCTTTCACATGTCCTTTTTATTACATATATAACAACTCTATACAATGTAACATTTGTTCGTCGGGACTCAGCATGTAATTAATTAACCATTGAACTCTAGCCTTATCTAACATTTCTTTATTAACGAAATAAAGCAAAGTTTAGTCCTCATCAAATGTTCTTGTTGATATTTTACCATTGCGGTTTGGTCAGATAAGTTATCCTGGTAACCCAGCTAAACGAGGGATCTGCCTCCTCATGGATATCCTGTTGGAGAGGTGGGAATGTTATTGTCAAGAAAGGGAATGTTCATGATGGTATAAAGCCCGACAGATCGCTAGTTTTGTCAGTCTTACAATAATACTGCAGATCCACTAAAACCTCGGACTGACTTCTTTCGAAGGTTGTCATTAGTGATGATAATTTTGTGGTGTTAACAATCTTCTTTTTTATTACAAAGATAGTGGTCCAAATAATATCATCTATGGAGAAATAGATATTCTCTTTCAATCAATAAACATTACTCAAGATAACTTGAAATTAAAACATCTGTTTGCATTGAAGATGACACCATATCAACAGCAGCATTTTACCAGACCTGTAACAATAAAAAAAATCAGAGAATACCAAAGCGTCATCAAAACCAAAATCTGAACTCGAATTCAATTAAACTGGAGGCAAATTATTATCAAAGGAAATATTTGCACGGAGACTCTCGTAAAAGTACATGCAAATAAGACCAGATGTTCCGGAAGAGTAAGCGTCCTCTGCTTCATAGACGACACCCGCCATGTAAATCTTGGTCACATCCAAGTAAACATCAAGTCCTCGAAATGAAAAGCGAGTCATCATTGTAAATCATAACAAGGGAGCACACTAATGAGCATACTCAAAAACGCTCAAAAAGTTTTTGGACGACTGTGCATTTTATGACTTTTTATAATAATACGTAAACTTTAAATCAGAACAAAGGCATAAGTTTTGAAGTCATCTTACAAAGTTGATATAACGTTTTTGTACACAGTCAATGTTCTTCACGTGAATTTCACATGAATTCCACGTGAATTTTATCATGTGAAATTCACGTGAAATATTTCATGAGAATTTCACGTGAAAAATATTAGCATTTAAAAATCAACCACAACATAATTTCACGTGAAGTTCATGTGAAAAAAATAAGCATATAAAAATCAAAGAAATTTTTCACGTGAAATTCACTTTCCCCCCACATTTTCATTTTGACATATTGCCTGTGTAGTATAAGGGCTCAAGTGATGTTGTTTCTAGTGATTTTCAGAACTAAATCGAGAAAACAATTTACACAGCACAAACGACTGCTTGGATGCTTTTGTATTGCTGGTTGAAGATACTTAAAGGCGTTACCTATATGTAGTGCTAACTACCTTATAATTGCTGGCTGGTTTAGAAAGTTGGTTAGTGGCTGGATCGGTAAGTGGACTCTGCATTAACAAGGCTTGATTCACGTTAATTGATACGGACACAATCGGTTACTTATGGGTGGATAGTGCGACAACCCACAAGTGCTACCTACCAGATAACTCAATCTGATTAAAATCATATCTTGAACACCGCGCCGTTCCGTAAACTTTTCTCTGCTGTGTCAAGCAAAGAAAAATTTACGGAACGGTGCGGAGTTCAAGATATGATTTTTATCAGATTGCAGAAAACTAGTTGGTGATTCAGCGAGCTTTGTGACAGAAAGAATATAAATGTCATTCACTTGAACAAAGTTGATACTAATTCATCCAAAAAGTTCCTTTCAATGATATAACAACATCATAGATATATTGGCTATTCGTAAGTGTGGGATTTTTTCAAGATTTTGATATACAATGTATTTTATTTTGAGTCGTGGATCGAAACATTTTAATAGCCAGAGCCAAGTTTCATGAACATTCCTTAACTTAAAATTCTCCATAGTGAAGAAAAACATCTCTAAGTCCAGGAAAGACCCTTAACTTACATTTTTCTGTAACTTCTGTAATGCTTCCCAATGGAGATTTTTAAGTTAAAATGATTTCCGTTAGTTTAAGGGGCGTTCGTAATAATGGAACATATATCAAATCGGGACCAGATTGAAATCCAGACAAAGAAGCTTTAAAGTTTTTGCTATATATTTAGATTTGTGATCGGTAAAATGGTCATGATTAACTGGTGGACGTCATTTTATGAACAGATTTAGTCATCATTCATTCTAGCTTGTCATGGGCAAGATATAATGACCTATTAAAGTGTATTTGATTGTTGATACCATTTTATCATTGAAATGAATTACGTTATCTGGACATCTCGAGGATTTCAAACCCCAGGTTGAAGGGTTGGTACCAGGTGTTTAATTTGCAAAAAAAAAAAAATCGAAACAAAACCCAACAAATACACATCTTTAAATTAGAGTTCTGATCACTAGAGTATCCAGTAGAAGAAAAAAGGACGAACTTTCAGAAGGATTTTGTCGCCGATTATTGATAATACCCATTTGTTCTTTTCAATGTTATGTATTTTCATTCTTTCTTTGCTTTCCCTATTTGCTGCCCATCAGCAATTTGTTCTGGTCAGTCCTAAAATCAAAACAGCACCACTTGGGCCAGAAAGGGACCCATCTTGTTTTTAGCAAGAAATTACGATAGTAAACTTTCAGTTAAAATCCCAACTGTTGGTCTTGCTTTTTTCTGATCTGCCTGAATTTCAAATGAGCCCGAACATGGTACAATACATAACTATGGACTACATTGTAGGTGAATCTACATATGAAATTTGGGAAGGATCCCTGCCACATTTCTATGGGAATGGCCATAACAATCTTTCTTTGTCAAAATAAGAGACAGCCACCAGAATGAGTGTCGTACATATTTTTTTCGGAGCAGTCCCAAAATGGGACAACGCACAAATATGGACCCATAATTACATGGCGGGTGTCGTCGATGAAGCAGAAGACGCTTACTCTTCCGGAACACCTGGTTTTATCATCTTGTGCTTTACGAGAGTCTCCGTGTAAATCTTTCTTTTGTTCCAATATTGCTTCTAGTTTAATCGATCTTGAGTTAGGATCATGGTTTTGTTGACGCTTTGGTATTATCTTGATTTTTTTTTTCTGTAAATGGGACAATGCAAAACCGAGACCAAAGGGGACATTAGTGAGAAATTACTCTAAAAATCCAATATGACCGCCTTTTCTGCCAAAAAATCGGACAATACATAAACAGAGACCAAGGGGGACCTACAATTGAAATTTCAGGATTCATCCAATGCTTCTCTAGAATTAGCGATAGCAAGAATTGTTTACAGATGGACAATGGGCTTCAGACGCAGGGCGATATGAAGAACCCAACATGTGGTATTGGATGGTTAAAAATAAGACTTAGCTAAGCTGTTTGCGTAAACAGATATTTAAATAGCAAATTCTATTTCCAAATGTATATTTTACAAAATGCATCCATGACCTTTAAGCTCGCCTCAATACAAGCACCTCGGCTGGTGGAGTCCTAATTTAACAGGTCTTTTATAGTGTAAAATGAAGAATTTGTTGTTTTAAGTTCTCACACACTGAAAATGTAGAAAAAACTTCTAGTGTGTGTAGTTTCTGTTAGATAAGTAGCAGACTTGAAGATTGAATTTGAACAAAAATAAGTAAAACCTCATCAAGTAGGTCAAGGTCACATAATTGCTAACTCATCTATTTTGATATCAAATACTTTAAGAAAATCTTTCATTAACCGACTCCAAAATAGAATGACAACAATTATGACACCTACATTGAGATCTTGATTTATACTTGGCAAGATACTAACTCAGCAGTGTTCAATGGGGCCTTGTTGTGGGTTATATTGTGCAATTTGTGGTTTTTCAATTATATTTTTTTCAAGAAAACTGATTTCACCAGACATGTAAGCAAATATACCTGGCAAGTGAGAAGAATTCTGTGGAAAATGCAATTTGTTGACCCCCCAGGAGGAATCTATTTAATCTAAAAGGTGTTAAAATGGGCGTTTTCAGCTTTAATAAACATTTTATTAAACTATTAGTGGAATTCAAACCAAAATTGATTGCAATTATACTATATAGGTGTAATCAGAATCTATATTTAGCATATTGCTCACTTTCTTGGGGTGCAGAGCGCACCACCAATGGGGTCGCATAATGAATTTTTGGCATTGATTTATTATCGTTATAATTAAGATGT
Source organism: Mimachlamys varia (assembly GCA_947623455.1). Taxonomy (NCBI): domain Eukaryota; kingdom Metazoa; phylum Mollusca; class Bivalvia; order Pectinida; family Pectinidae; genus Mimachlamys; species Mimachlamys varia. The sequence goes on along the minus strand of OX392529.1, from coordinate 35,099,970 downwards.
TAAGCAAAGCTCATCTGATGACATGGTATTTGATGAAGATTGTCTTTTCAAGTAGATCATTGGTCAGATCATGACCCTGAGACCCAATAGCAATACACAATGTTTTGATGCAATCCTGTCAGATATAATATACATTCGTAGGAGTGTACCAGGGGGCATTTTTGGTTTAAAAAGAATAAGTTCATTATAAATGACAAAAGCAACAACATTATACTTTTCTTTTAAGATACCAATTGGACCTCAATAGATATGAAAGACTAAACAATCAAAGCTGAAAATTGTATGTTACCCTTTTGCCTACAAAGTTAACTATTTGAACTAGGTATATAAGTAATAAAGAAACAAGTCTGTTTTATTTTGTACAAAGATTTAATGGCAGTACCACGGCTCAGACGGTACATAGTTATGAAGACTTACGCGACGATTTACGTGTTTTTTTCACGGAGGCAGGCTTTTTGACACCAGGTATCACCAAACTTTTCTGCCTTTTTGGTGTGGTTACTGAAGGAGATACACCTGTGTCTTTTCCTGATTTTGCTGGAACAGACTTGACTAACTTTCGTTTTAAAGTCTTGCTTGCATTTTGGGGAGTCTTAAAACTGATTTCTTTGTCTTCTGTATCATCCAAAAGCAATGATTTTCCTGTCTTTTTAGACTCCATTTTCATAGCTTTCTTCGGCTCTGATTTTACAGATTGTTTTAAATGTGGTTTAAGAGCATTTTCAGGGGTTGATTTCACAGCTGAATTAGACTCTGGTTTCACTGTCTTCTTGACAGCCATTTCCAGCTTTGATTTCGGTGTTCCTTTTGGTGCTGATTTCCCACCAGTTTTCTGTTTTTGTTTGACAGTCTTTTTAGGGGTTGATTTCACAGCTTCTACCAGTTTGTGTTCTTTTCTCCGTTCAGCAAGTGCTGTGCGTCTTGCTTTCTTTTTCTCAATTTTCTTCAATCTTGCCTCTTGACGTGTGCGTTCCAATTCTTCTGCGGCAGCCTTTTTCTCTCGCTGTATCTCTCCATTCAGTTTCACCTTGTCTTCAAGTTTATTAGCTTCCTTCTTAAGGGTGTCCTACAGGTAAGATATCAAATGTTAAAAAGACAATGTATATATCCATTAAGTTTAACCTTTACTTTTGGTTTACAAGCTTACTACAATGGTAAAAATAATGTAAAACATTGAAAAAATGCCTACAAACAAACACTTTTTAATTTTCTTTCACATTAATTGAATCTTATTGTATATTTTTAAGTATCCTGTTTGTCGCAATTCAAAAATCTAAACATGATTGTGTGAATAAAATTACATAACAATCAACCATTCATCTTTCAAGGATATGGAACTAATGAAGTAAACTTTGAGTACATTGACACTTTGAATGATGAACTTTAAACAGGAAATGATTGTGATTAAGATTGTTTAAAGTAACAGAATGAACAAATGACAAAAAATTAAATTTGAAATCTTCAGTATTAGATTTGTTTAATGTAATTAGAAAACATGTTTCAATGATTCGTGCCACTAGTAATTAGTTTGGAACCACTGAACTTACCATGCCAGCATAGCTGAACTCTAGAACCACTGAACTTACCATGCCAGCATAGCTGAACTCCACTCCCAAAGCTTTTAGTTTTTCCATCTTCTTCTCATTTTTGGACATGAAACTCTTCATACTGCGCAGTTGATGTTTATCTGTTTTTATTTTATTATTGTCGAAAGTATTTTCTGCTCTGCTTTTAAAAGGCTTAATTCTTCTGTTGACCACTCTGAACGTGCCCTTGGTAACTTTTTCACTTGGTACAAACTCGCCTGATAAAGAAATATTGGTTCTATTATTGAATATGAAAAAAAGGCACATAAATAGCAGCAATGTGTATATGATATAAAAAGAATATTAAATACTTTCTGACGAAGAATATGATATGATGTATATATTTCAGCAGAATGTTTTAGCTACTTTTTTCATCATGGAATAATTGAAAATATTGACATTTAACTGAAGAAAAGTACTAGTAAATACAGTAAAATAGCTACAAATATTACATCTTAATAACTTATTCAGGCTTCGACTCTAAACCTTGTAACTGGAACCTTGTAGCTTTGTGTATGTGTAAAAATCATACATTTTTCTTCTAGATGTTTTATTTTTACACAGAAAGCTTATTCTGAGACTATTTTATAACGGTTTCGACTCACTCATTCAGGAACTGCTTTTATAACAGTTGACTAGTTCAAGAACTAATTTTATAACGGTTTGACTCATTCTTGGAACAGCTTACATACAAAACTTAGTCAGGACCAAGCAAACTGTTTGAAGAATGACGGTTATTTGAGAAAGTAGAGTTTGTACAATAGGTGCACATGAGGTTATACTTCTTTTTTAATTTATAAACAAATCCATTAATAAAACTACATCAGTCATTAGTTGTCAGCATAAATTTTAGGAATGGAAAATAACTACAAATAAAATAAAAGTATGTGTACCCTTGCATGAGCAAAGTAGCTGTCAACAAGATCCTGTTTACTTACATTTCAAAAGCCTTTCAAACAAGAGGTAGTTATTCATTGTTTCTGCTACAACTTTTGCTACATCTTCATAGAGAAACTCAATGAAGGCGAATCCTTTACTATGTCCCGTCTGGAAGAGAAGGGAGCAAACTCAACATAATATTTGTTCATAATTTGAAGTATAACTTAAAATATAAGCAAAGACAAAAAAAAATATTACCATGTAATGCAAGTCGATGGAATATCAAATATCACAGCTTCTTGCAGATAATTACAGATAACCCTTCATCGTTGGAAACCCACGGTACACTTCTCTGACGCTTGCATACTGTGGGCTAAAATAGATGTAAATCCTTGTTTCTCAAAAAGAAGTTTATTCAGAGATTTCGATTAATCAGAAAGGTCTTTTCTCGTGACACTCTGTTAGATCATTTTACCGTGATCACCCCCAGTATATTCTGTAGGCACGACACCGATGTTAAGCAAGATCAGCGATTTCTTATTTGCCTGAACATTAATATCATTCATTAAATTCTATTTAATATTATCAACCATCTTAGGAGTCCTGAAATAAGCAACACATTTTAAGAGGGCTTTTAACACTCATCAGTACCAAACTACTGTTGAAAGTTTGCTGGATGCAATCCTTCATGGTTAATAGCTGTAGGAGCAGGAATAGTCAATAGTAGTTTGGTTTTATTTTACATCCTATTAACAGCGAAGGTAATTTAGGACAGTTGTGAAAGATGTTGTTTACAGAAAAATAAGGAAATAATTTAAATACATTGAATATTTTAAAAGAATATGGCTCAGACATCCAAGGAAGGTAATTGGAACATCATTGAGCGGTGCTGCCCATCTGTGGAAACCGCGAATGATGGGAAATGAAGTTTCATCATCGCCATATTCTTTTATTTCTTGGTGCTGTCAGTTTGAAATCATTACAACTTGTAAACAGGTTTACTTAACTTTTCTTGTGTCATTCTTTTCTAGTTAATTTTTTCAAAGTTGCAAAACAATTTTTCATACAAGAAATATAAATAGTGGAACGTTAAACAATAATACACATAAATGTATAAGACATTGGCAGTGCGAAATGATACTGCATTACTTTCTAGTCATTGGTGAATCAGATAGGAGCGAAAGACTTTGCTGCTGATATCTTTCATTTGGTCATCAGGTGAACTATGTTATCATTCTTCACCAATTGCTTTGACTATTATACTTCATATATTATTAATTTGAAGATGGAAAAATACCCCAATCTCGATATCCAGGGATTACGCTCACTACACCCCTGAAATGTCATAGCAGAAGTAAATGCACCAGTAGGTAAAATAACCCGACTAATTTCTAGGCAAATTCGTTTGAAGTACATGTTTGAACAAGTCCCCTTTCCTTATCAACAAGGTGGCACCCACAAGAGCATTCAGGCTTGCCACAACATATTCCAGGTGTAGAGAACATAACCTCAGGATATCGAGGATGGAAATACCAGGGTTTGTTTGGCATGTCATCAGTAAACAGAAAGCTTTTCATCTTGCATTTAATGCAATCAATTGTCCCTATCTGCGTTTAATCATCATTAACAAGCCAAGACAATTTCAGAATCTTCAGACTTGCAATGTATTATGCAAGGGCAAGAATCTAAGTGATCCGCACATACCTTAAGGACTAGGTACAGGACAATTCAATATGGCGGAGGTGTTTTTACCAAAACTTGTTATTTTATTAAATACTGCAAAATACATGACCAAAATAGACCACAATGTACATTTTGTGATGGAGAATCGATAATTTCAACCATATTTTGGTACGTTTGGTGGTTTTTCTGATATTTTGTGTTATATGTCAAAAAACGCGTGCACGTTTGCAGAATACTGCGAAAGATAATAAAAACAATGAATATCATTTTTTGTTACTTTAATATACACAGAATGATAGACGAGCCTTCGATTTTTGAATAAATCTCTCTTTCAATTGAAAACCGCAGAATAAGAGAATGTACTCGTCACACGAATGGCAATTTATGTACATTCTGAACACCGCTCACATCTGGATCAAATTTTTAAAATTTCCATCGCCGATCGACAAATTTATGTGGCACGCCGCATAGCCAAAACAAAAATCTTACCGTCTGAGGTATGACGAGTTATGACATTATGTCAGATCTCTTCAATCAAACATCTTCCCGTTGCATGTAGCGAAATATACTCCCCTGTCCTCCATTTTGCACTATTTACTTTTTTAGATATTCATACGCCTGACTTAGAGGCATGGTGAAACATCGACAAAATTAACAATTAAATTGGATTCAAGCATGCAGTAAAGGTAAATGTTACTTGGTATATCATCACAAAGCAAAAACTGCCCATTCCTATCACGATAAATTGTTTTTAGTGATTGCCGGTTTTACATTTTTGGGTGAATGTATAGCACGTGAAAAGATGTCCTTCGGCACTTCCGGCAGTGTTTTTTTAGGTAATTTAATGATTTTGAAAGAATTGTGAACAAAGTTTAATTTGTGTTGTAAAAATTCTGATGGAATTCGTATATATAATGCTCTTCCGCGTGGATCGGACAGTATTAACTCGTTGATTATACCGATTCGTTCTCGGCTTCGCACCTGTCAAACATCGCTAGCGTAAATTGTTGCCATCGTAAACATGTGTGGCAGTTGAGGCACATTGGTATAAAAATACGTTTCTCAAACTTAATTAGTAATTAGGTAACCGTATCGTAAATGTAAATTACGTTATGTTGGTGTTATTATTTTTATTTTATACATTTATTTGACACGAAACTTACATTTACATGACAAATGACCTATTTAATATAAAATAATGCCCCTATATTGCCCCAACGAGATACAGGTAACTACTTTTACCTGAACTGAAAACAGCATGCAATGACGACATTTTTTAGAGGGGGTTACTGTGTATTTCTCCCTGATACTCTGATTTATAGACTAATATTAAAATTTTAACACTGGGTTATCATTCTATGAACATTGCAGTAGCTTTGTATTATTTTTTTGAGAAGTTTCAAATATCTTTATGAAAAATATTTGCGCACTCCCATCTGGATATTATTTACTGAATATTTTTTTCCTAAGTACAGATTATTTTAATTTTGGGGGCTGAACTGCATTTTATATCAATATCTAACATAATGGGATAAAGCTTATGCCATGTATTGGAAGGAAACATTAAAATTTCAATATTACCATTTTCATCCAGGTAACAACCAATATGGCTGTACCTAGTCCTTAAGAGAGGACTTTACACACACATATGCTGCACCTTTTAAATTTAGCAATAGATACATACAGTATGCAGAAAAATGAATTAAACTGCATCATACAGCTGTTACGTCCTACTAGGACTCTTCAGTGATGCTAGGGGACAAAAGGTGGGAACCCAAAATTTCTAAAATAATGTAGAAGCAGAAGGGTCAGTTGCGTAAAAACCCTTTAATTTCTGAATTTAGAAGTAAAATTTAACTAGTTCTGTATAATTTCAAATTGTGTACTACGAAAATGTGTATATATTATATACCGTGCCACTACTCAAATAATGAGATTAACTGTGGCTATGGAGGCTCCAGCAGATATAGAATAGAAAGAATATTCAGAAACTTTTAAAACAAGATATACCAGGTTTATATACATGTATGAATAATTTTTTAAGATATGTAAAAGTAAGTTTTTTGTCTCAATTTTTAAATGTTCTGGTCATTACAACATTTACATTGTCTTGCACTATTAGTCCATTAAACATTTCTTAGTCCATTGATATTTACCAACCACAGGTCCATAGCATTCTCTTCTAGGATCCAGTGTTATTTGGTATGTTTTCATTGATATTGAAAACTATTTTCTATTTTACAACAAAGATCAGGAACTCAAGTGTTTGCTTCATCAGATTCAGAGGCCTAGACACTGATTGGACAAAACATTTCATCATTTCTTTGTTATCAACATAGATGTACAATACTGGTTGCCGAAGACTTGCACATCAGAAAATAGAAATACACTGCAATACTTTTTAATTCATTCCTGCCAAATTTCTGAACTAGGAAAATGCAAGCACCCATGTGGTACTTCATACTAAAACCATACTTTTGGATGCAAACATCTTTATGTGGCCAGTCAACAAGAATGGTACTTGGAAAAGTTTTTCAGAACTTGGAATGGTATCTAAAACTATCCATGCCTTGACACCCTAAACTTTAACCACTCAAGTGTCCCAACCCTTTTAACAAAATAACATTTACATGTTTGGTTCAATTGTCTTAGATTAAATGTGTTTTACATACATATTAATCTCTGTATAGTAGGACCTTAATATATTCTAACACAGTCGACACAAATATTACGCATTTGATAGGTTTTGTTGACAGGCGGTGCTACAAATCAAATGGGATATCCCGGCTGAATGTAATCATGGATGAAAGTATTTATATATGATTAGCTACTATTTTAGTACGAAAATGAGGGTTTCCATCTATTCTAGCCCATGGTATGCAAGCGTCAGAGAAATGTACCATGGGTTTCCGACATTGATATAACCCCTTTAACTTATTCAACCCTGATGTCAGGTTTGAGGTTGCTGGAATAGTTCCTTATAAAATTTCAGTGGTGAATGAGACACATCATATCTCCATTCGTAAAACATTTCATAAAATTTTCAAGGCGAATGAGTTAATTTCAACTTCTTTTACAACTACCCTTTAAAACGTCACAAACTTCCCAACCAACATCATTAAAATATTTGTCAGTTTTAATTATGGACACTTTTTAACAAATTAATTAAAATAGTGTCAACAGAAGTGTGACAATAAGAATTCTTTTTGAAATTAAATTTCTATACAAACTCTTTACATACCTTTAAGCTTCGACAGAGTTTGAGGCGTGTCACTGTACCAAACTGGCTGAAGAAGCCCTTCATCTGTGGCTCGTGGAATCCTGTTGGGATGTGTCCCACATACACAACACCTTTGGGTGCATTGCTCTTGTTCTGTAATGTTAGAAAGGTCTAGATATATAGTTATTATAGACTACTGATATGAGTCAAACATTGCTATCTCTATGAAATTAATGCTCAATGCTGTATTCCCTCCACATCCAGGGGTTACATTCAGGTTCAGGGTTAACGCCAGCGGTTGCCAAATTTGCAAAAAAATAATTGCACTGGCGATAAATTATTGTTTGGTGATTTTTTTTTTTGCGAAAAAAAAAAAAATCTCTAGTGGTTTTGTAAAAATTGGCCTAAATTTCAGTCATGTGTCATTAATTTATAGCAGTTTAACAGAATTTCAAAAGCTGGTATGAACTCTGAGGTTATGCCCGCTACACCAACCCTGGAATAAATCATAGCAGAATCAAAAGCTTTGTTCATGCCGCCATGTTCATGAGGCAAGAAACTTTAGACATGTTGGATCCTTTAGTGTCGGAATTTTTCAGTTGCATAACAGTAAGCATTATATATATTGACAGGCTTTGTAATCAAGCACTGATCAATTAGCTATTTATGTTCATGGGTCCTTACTCTTTTAGTACATAATTGCCAAAACAATGCGCCCAAAATGTAAAATTGAAGTATTACAAGAATTTTTTTGAGTCCCACCTTAATTGTTTGAGTATAGGACTGGGAATTGCACATAGATTGAACACTGGCCGATCCGCGAGTGTCGCTCATTTGAAAACTTAAAGAACATATATCAGCCCAGCGATTGGTCAGGTTTTTTAACCAAATAACAATTGAATCAAACTGTAATCGTCATGCCTTCAGTTTTGCTACGACACATTCCAGGTGGAGCAAGCGAAGGTGAGCAAAACTCTGGTGTCCAGGATGCTTTGAAGTTTCCCTACAGTATCTGTATGTTTCTTGCATTCATACTTAACTACCAAATCCTTTTCAGTAGGTTTCTTATATAAACATTTTAACAATAATTTTCTTTTGAAATCACCAGGATTTTTTATTTAAATTATATATAATATATAATTACATATATAATATACGTCCCTGTATATGTATACTGATCATGATATATATATCTACAGATTTTGACTACATGAATACGTATACTGCTATATGATCAAATTAGCTATAAACACTTCGGATGTGAATTGCCAATGAATGAAGGTATCCATCGTTATTTAACTTATTTTTCATATATGTTAGATGTAAGATGTGTGGCTCTGGCTGCTGTTGGTGACTGCTTGTTACAACAGAATACATGGGAATTTCTCAACTTCGAAACCGATACATAAAACAGTATTTTGATAGATTGTGAACCTTTGCTTTGATGTTCTTTACAGTCTTTTCAAATTCGATTTGCTGATCTTCTTCCAAACTGACATCTGGAGGCATTTGAAAACTGTTTTCCTTTGGTCCACGTTTCTTCATGGAGGCCGCCATCTTTGTTTCATGAAAAGAACGTGGTGCATTGTGGGCGATAGCGCCTCGTCTCGTCAAGGGGAGCTAAATCTTGCTCAAAAACGCGCCTCGTTCAGCAGCATAACAGTCACTTTCAAGATAATTTGTATCATAGTTATAACGACCACATGGATCTTAACTAGGGTCTTTAGAGTAATTTGACACGTTGACACGGGGTAAGATCGATTTTCGATAAAATGCCCCCTCATAAACACAGGGACCTGAGAATTTGTTATAGCCAGTTTTGGACCAAAACTAGGATATTAAAAGTATTTTTTTTATACTTTTTGGGGGGGTGGGGTGGGGGGGGGGGTCGATTTTTCGACCTGTAAAGCTTTCCACCTTTTAGCCTTTATGACCATTGAGGGGGCATTTTTATCGTAATTTGATCTAAACCCCCCAGAAGTGTAAAATTACTCTAAACACAATAGTTTGGGTCCAAATCCATCTGTAACAAATCCTCAGGTCCCTGTGATAATTAATACATGCACTATCGGTGGAGCTTTCAGAAATCCGTGCTAATTTTTGCGTACACTCTTTTTGAAAAAAACTTAGGTGCAAAAATATATACATAGTTGGTTTTACGGCGAATATGTGCAGGGACGTATATATGAGACACAAATATACGTCCCTGATATGTGTAAGGGTGATGTATACATGTACATTTATGGAGGATGAAGATATATATGAAGGAGAGAAAGGGAGGATTACTCTTTATTCTTTCAACCAATAGTCTTCGCAAACAAAAAGGTCCTGCTATAAAGAACATTACTTAAAATTCATTGTATATGTACAAACATATTTCGACCACAGGGACCTGAGAATTTGTTACAGCTAGTTTTGGACCTGAAATAGGATGTTTAGAGTAGTATTACACGTTTGGGGGTTAAAATTAATTTTCGATAAAAATGCCCCTCAATGGTCATAAAAGCTAAAGGGTGGAAAGCTTTCCAGATCCAAAAATCGACCCCACCTACCTTTGATTGCATCACAAATCACATTTCTAGTTGAGGTACGAATAAACGCTTGGTACCGTTCGAAAGATAGATAATTTTTTATTTTATAAACCTCCTAAATGCAAGTCAAATGTATCCTCTTTCCGCAGAAATAATCTCCATTTCCTCCAAAAACACGCAAAATTTCCGTGTCTCAAAGTTTTCGGCAGCTTGCCAGCCACTCGTTACATAGTTTAGGTCCAAAACTAACTGTAACACATTCTCAGGACCCTGTGATTTCAACTTTGTGTCCTGCAGTTATTATATTTTCCATTCATTTTTAAAGTGCTATGATTACGCGTTTAAAAAAAATAGAAATCACACTATTAACTGGACAGCTGTTGTGAGTTTTAATTTCCTTTAAATGATTTTAAAGTATAAATGCAACAATAGCGTTTTTAGAGTTCATGTTGAGTTTTTTTGTAAACGTCTATTACAGCATGTAATAGAATGTAATAATAACCCCTCTATCATTAGTGATCGTATTAAGGTTTCAATGGGGGGATATGTTGCACAGACGCGTGATAGATAGTTTTTCAGAACAGTTTGTATAAGATTAACAATCATAAAAAGGTTGTTTTTTTTCTATATCACAAGTCACGTACGTTGTAGGTGAAATCCGGATCGTAACGTTCGCCAATCGGGTTCTCTTTTAGTTTGTATTAAGACATTTTAAACACCTCAACACTCTTCATTGGAATATATAATAAAAGCGAGGTGCCCCGATAGTATGCCTGGCAACGACAAAACAAGATGGCGAAGGTGGTCATTGCAGGTAAAAAATACATCGATATATCGCCTTTTTTTGTTATATTCGTGGTTCTTAATTCACTTATCGAACAATACGTTTGAATATTTCTAGTTTACACTACATAAGCGTTTATTACTTTCTTCAGGTTGATGCATATGTAAATGAATTGATACCAAAGATACAGGTCTAGGCGTTTGAAAATGTTTGTTTTCGACGTGATTTCTGACAAGAGTTACAAGACTATAGCATTTATGGGCTAGACATCAGATCCAATGAAACTTTGTACATAAACAGTAAATCGTAGCAGTGTATGGATGTCTATCTAGATGAGTTAAGCAGGTTTAAACAGTTTTGTATACCATGCAGGTGCAAGTGCCCGTGGATTACATGTAGCTTACCACGAGACAGTTGTATCGCAGATTAGTTAAAGCACTGCATAACACGGAATTATATATTGTGTGCATCAACTAATACTTATTTTATTGTCCTGTATGGCTAATTATATTTCTATACTTATGTGCTATTTTTTAGTTGATATTTTTTTCAAAATAATTGGTGTAAATCAAGCTCATTTTCTGTCATCTTATGATTGTTAAAATGTAGTTAAAACGATCATAGAAAGAATATTGATGGGCAGTCTAGCAGAGATATTTATCATCTTGTTTATTTTGATATACTGAATTTTCTGATGTGACCTTGTTACTGTTAGCTTGTTTCTTAATCTTGAGTTGACAAAATGATGCATGCATATAATGTACGTACTAGTCCGAAGGGTTCTGACTCTCTGACCCGCTAAATATTTGGACGACAGGCGGGTGCGAGAGTCAGAATTCCTCCTTTGTTAAAAGTGGAAATTTTACTAACCCGTGCACGAGTCGGCGTTTAAACCGTGTTTTATAATATGAAACATTTTCGATCACATTTAAATTAAGTATCAATGGAAAGAACAAATATTGTTGCCATTTTCAAACAGATGTCAGGAAACTTATTTTTTAGAGATGGGTGGCAACAGTTAGTTTACAACCTCCTGTGATTTGATTAAATGTGTAGGTTAGTAGAAAAATATTTGTTCTTTCCATTGATACTTAATTTACATGTGATCAAAAATGTTTTATATTATAAAACACAGCTTAATTGCACGGGTCGGTAAAATTTCCACTTTTTAACTAAGGAGGAATTCTGACTCACGCACCCGCCTGTTGTCCAAATATTAAGCGGGTCAGAGAGTCACAGTGTGTTTCCTGCCTATATAACTGGGTACGCCAAACGACCCCATTCCCAATGCGTTTTAGTGTTATTTTTTCCCAAAATCAACTTGAAAATTCCCAATTATTATGACTTTTCAAAATCCGGAAAAAAAGGACACACACATGATGTTATAATGAATAAAAAATCATTAAAAGAAAGATCAGTGAGTGAGTCTGTGACTCAGACTCGACTCACCATGTAACTCCCAGTTCTTTGTTTTCATTGTTTACCATACCATAAAGCTAAATGATACACTGTGCACTGTAAAATTAGTTAGCATGGAACATTTAATGAGTGTGGTTGGGTTTAAATTTTTCCCAATTTATTACCTGTTCACGCTAATTTTTTTCCCAATTTGGCAAACTGAATGTTTCCCAAAATACCCAGGAAAAACACTGAGTCAGACCCTTTGGACTAATAATGTACGTGTAATAAGACAAGGAAAAGTAATAAAGATAGTGCCGTTGCTGGGGCTCGAACCCGCGACCCTCGTCTTTCCAGCCCGATGCTCTGCCAACTAAGCTAAAGGGAAATTTCCTACAGCTCACGATTGTAAGGCATCCTAATCAATGCACATCTTTAACTTACACTATTCACCCTATTTTCTAAATCTCAAACCTAGGTTCTTTGTTTCCCCACCATTGATTCTCCTCCTTGAAACGAGGAGAGTCATCAGCACCAGTTTGTAATCAGTGCATATCTTTTACCCATATAATCATTGCATTACAATAAAAATTTATCTTTAATGTACAAGTTTAAAAACTCCTGTTTTTTGGGTACAGTACAACATGTCTTGGAACATCTACATGAATATAATTTTGCAATACTAAAAAGATCTAATCTGTTTCAGGGAGAGCTGACTGTCCTTACTATGCCAGATGTGAGCTTCTTGGGGACAAACTAGCGAAAAACCTTCCAGATTTTTGTCTTCACAAAATCGTGAAACAGACTGATGATTGGGAGGTGAGAGTCGGATCAAATATGCAATTTAACTTTGTGTGACAGTTGTCATGTCAGTTAAAACAATTCAAAGAAAAGTGGATTATATTTAATATTGAAATCTTCTATATTTCTTATTATATCTTATCATCCTACTTATGAACTAAATGAAAATGATAAATGGAACAAAATAATTAAATTATTTATCCATACATAGAATACATAATTTTGACTTATACTAATATGTTGCAACTTTAATTGTACTTTCTTTTAGAAATGGCTAAAGACAACTTGCAATGAACGTGGATGGACGCACATGAAGTCACCAATAGTATGGAGAGAGTTGATTGATCGTGGTGGGAAAGGTGTCTTGATTGGAGGTGCAAATGAATTCCAGGAGTATGCTCATGGATACTATGGTATGGAGTCGGAACTCCTTAGCTCCGATATGCTGAAAATCTCCAAGGAAAACCTCCATTACAAAAAAGAAGTTGATGAAGAAGAGAAAGAATTCAAAGCCCAGAGTAAACCTCTGCATGTGTGTGTCACAGTGGCATCAAATCCTGCGTGTTATGCCATGGTGAATGCCATCGCCAAGGGGGATGTGTTTGGAAGCAAACAGGAAGTGGCACTCCATCTATATGATGCTAAAGATAAAATGGAAACGCTGGAAGGATTAAGGATGGAGGCAATCGACCTGGCCCATGGACTTCTCAGGGACGTAACAGTTGAATCAAATGTGTGTAAGGCTTTCAGTAACTGTAGTGCAATCATCCTTATGGATGAGGTTGTGAGGAATGAAGGGGAAGATAAGGACTCATGGTACAAAAGAAATTCAAACCTCTTCTGTAATTATGCAAAAATTATAAATGATGTGGCTAGAAGGAATGTGAAGGTTCTGTTGACGGGTGAAGGACCAGTCAATTTTAATGTATATATGATGCTTCAGAATGCTCCAAATATCCCCCGTCAAAACTTCGCAGGATTGTCGAGAATGTTGGAAAACCACACAAAGGCTGTAATTGCAGACAAGCTAAATGTCAATTCTAGTGGGGTTGTGAATGTGGTAATCTGGGGAAATGTCAGCGGTGAATACTACATTGATCTTGAAAACAGTCGTGTCCATGGATACGAAGGAGCCATCTGGGGGCCACCATCTTTTTCCTTGCCAACGAAGGAGATGATCTGGGACAAGCAGTGGCTTGCCAAGGAGTTCCCTGAACTTGTCAAGACAAGGAAAGCACTGGTCGAGGAGGCTCTAAAGCACGGAGCATACATGTCTAAGGGGGCGGCTATATCTACTATGCTGGGCCACTGGTGGAGTGGCTCTCCCAGTGGACAGACTTTCTCTCTAGCAGTTTGCTCAGATGGTAAGGGTTGAGGCAGGCGTGAGAAAGCTAGGACCCTCAAGTTAGGGGATAAATATTTTCTGTTAAAAATCTTTATGATCTCAAATTTGCCAATCTGAATTAAAAATAACTAGTATCCAAATACTATGCAAAACATCATGTGCTATAGTTATTGAAAGTTTTACAGCACCAATAATTTTATTATCTTTATTTTATTTTTCAAAGTCATTAAGCATGTAATATCTTCATGATGAATTCAGGTTGTATATATAAACATTTTTTCCCCTTTGAATAGTCTTGTAATTATGAACACTGCAGAAGTATGGTAATGGATATTATGATACATGTATTCGTCATCATGTAGACCAAGTAAATATTTTGAGGTGAATTTTGTTTACAACACTGACAATTTTATCATTGCTGTTGACCAGGTTGGTATGGCGTCCCTGCTGGACTTGTCTACTCCTTCCCAGTTACCATGCACCCTAAGGGTTATTGGTATGTGGTACAGGACATTGACCTCACAGAGGAGGTCAAGGAGGCACTCAAGGTCACAGTACAGGTGAGATATCTATAAATAAAGTAACTTTCTAATTTAGTAATTTATCAAAGTAGTTTGGCTATAAATAAAATAACCTTAAGTTCTAATTTAGTAATTTGTCAAAGTAGTTTGGCTCCAATTTTCTGCAAACTACCTAAACTTAAGGATTAGGTGTAATTTTTCTAATTTTATTGTTAAATTGAAATGGATTAATATAATACAATAATTCATTGAACTACATGTAACCTCATAGTTTTTGGAAATGCAGGGTTGTCTTACATTGTATATTATTGAGTGCTTGGTCTTTCTGCAACCTGCATTTGTTTCATAATTGAACCTACAAAGTCAGTAAAAAAATATTTTTTTATTAAACAGAAAGAAATATTGAAGTGCAATGTGGTATGTAGTTGTGTGATAAGATGAAGGTCAAGTTCTGATTTGGTGAAGAGACTTGTTAAACAGCAGTGGAACTTTAAAAAAAACACACACAAAAATATTGTGATCCCAGAGATTCATTAAATCAACAGTAATATAACATCTGAGCAATATTGAATTTTAATCCTTTGTTAATTTTCTTGTAGGATTTAATATCCGAGAAGGAAATTATGTACCCGCCACCAAAACCTCCGACCCCTCCCCCAGGTGAGGTCAAGGTCACCATAATTGACCCCAAGGAAGAAGCTGCAGCCTCTGAGAAAGAGGAAGAAAAGAAAGAAGAGTCGGGAGAGGAAGGTAGGATCATCAGTGTGATGTCATGATGCATTTTAATTCCTAAATACTGGAGTAATAGATATCATTATTCCTTTGTACATGTAATTATAAATACAGTGATCCATAAAAGTGATGTATAAACTGCAGCAGCATTGTTCAGTAAATCAATATAATTGAATTCTTTAGAGGTCCTCACTAGTAAAAAATAATAAAAACAAAGAACAGTTTGTAATATCTATATCTCTTGTTTTAGCATGCTATGAAGCCATCATAATGTGATTGCTTGAATGTTGTTAATAGATTTAATTTATTATTCGTTTTCAGGTAGCACACCAGGGACGTCCGACTCAGCTGTAGAGGTCGACTCGTCCAACGAGCCGAAGCTGGAGACCATCGTGGAGGAGAAAGGCGCCAATGACAACGCTAATGGTAACGCCACAGTCGCGGACAGTAGTGCCAATGGTAACGCCACAGTCGCGGACAGTAGTGCCAGTGAAGAGAAGGTAGACGACTCCGCACAGGAAGCAGAACAAACACCTGCTGAAAACGCTGAATGATAAGGATAGAAAAACAAATTTTAAACGAAGATAATTCTTGAGTGTGAAACCACTAAGCTGGACAGACAATTTTGACTACACTTGGACATCATTTTAGAGACTTATTCTGCCCCTCAGTGACATGCCTTTAATGACTCTACAAACTGTCTGTTAGTTTGTTACGGTGCGAGGCTCTGGTATGTGTCATCTCATCGTTGATGTATCACTTTTGTGTAATGAAGGAATCACCTGACCCACAATATCTGTTTATAACTGTTCATGGACTTTTAATAGAAAGATATTAATATAAAGTCTTGCTTGACTTGCAATATAAATGTAATTCAGTCTAAGAGCAAGAAGAAAAAACAAACTTTTGTGATCGAGTAAAACATATAACTTCATATCTGTTTGCAAAAATGTAAAGAAATTGAAACATTTTAGCACGGCATCTTCAAATTTAAAGAATAAAGATTAATGAAATAATCATTTTGATTAATTTAGAAATATTTCTGCGACTTATGAATGTGTGCCTCTGTTGAGAAGATACATTGTGTATTTGTATATTGGCTATGTATTTGTAAGTGTGTCTATTTATAACTAAAATGACACATGTATCTTTGGATTATCTATCATCATTTCATTTGTATATATATATCATCAAACACTTTATATTAAACTCAAAACAATAATTTAAAAATTCAAATTTTGTTGATTATTTATTTCCTAAAAATAAAGCACAAGCCAGTATTATATCATTAAAATGACTTTAATTAATGAAGGTACATGTACAGTCAAACTTCATTCTAACTTAAAGGATTATAATTTCTCGATGTGTCAAACTTACAGCAAAGTCCACATTCCCTCTCTTAAATACTGCTGCATACTAATTAACATTCTATTCATGACTGGAACCTTAATTTTAGGTGACCTATTGCGATTGACTTTTGTCGTCATCCATCGTAAAAAATTTACATTTTTGACTTCTTAGTTAAGAAAAGGCCCAGATTATGATATTGGGCCAGTAGCGTGCTGGGATGAGGGGCTACCAAAGTTGTTCAAATGATTGACCTTGACCTACTTAATCACAGGGGTCAGAGGTGTTAAAATCTTCTAATGACTTCTTCACAGTAACAAAAATATCCAGGATATTGATATTTGGCCTGCAGCATGCTGGGATGAAGTGCTACAAAGTTTGTTCAAATAAATGACCTTGTCCCATTTTCAAGGTCAAAGGGGTCATATGTGCTAAAACTCTTCCAACAACTTCTCAATAACCAAAAGGTCAAGGGTACTGATATTTGGCCTGTATATGATACTGGGTAGAAGGGCATCAAAGTTTGTTCAAATAAATGACCTTGACCCACTTTCAAAGTTACATTGGTCAAATGTGTAAAAAAAATCTGAATAACTTTAAGGCCTAGAGTACAGATATTTGGACTGTAGCATACTTGTTGAATGGCTTCCAGTTTATTCAAATGAATAACTTTGCCCACTTTGAAAATCACAATTAAGGTTCAAATGTGTTATGTTCTTCTAACCAATAAGAAATAGGCCCTAGGTTAGTGTTTTATAGGTGGTAGTATATACGCGTGTTTTAAATAGAAGAGCAGATGAAAGGGTCTTATGATGGCAGCTTCCCTTTCCTGGTTTGAGAAAGTGGCCTCCATTGAGAGGCAACTATTATGTTAAAATATAAATGTTGACTGATTTCAAACTTAGGTGACCGTTAAGGCCCATGGGTCTCTTGTTTGAGCATATTTTTTTCACTTTGTAGAAATCAATTTTCATTTATAATGAAAACATTTACAAGGAAATGTTGTATTTGATTAGATCAACAAGCAAATTTCAGTGATGCTATTCTTATTACCAAAACTGGAATATTCATAGAATTTAACTTATTCTTTTAGCATGTCCTCACTGGTATCACATTGGTCTTATACACAGGATTATAATGAGGTTTAATGTTTGACATTCATGCCTTGTCCAGATATTTTGAAATTTTTTCAGGGTGGTCCTGCAAAAATTCAAATCCAAAATCAGCCGCAGTCATTGTATAATGTACATGTTAACTAAGTTCCATAGAAATCAAATGAAGTTAATCAAGCTATCTTGTTGGAACACAAGTGTGAATGGATGAATGGATGAATGGACAGAATTTTGATCAGGAAGAGATAAAGACAACAATCAAATTATTTCAATAACTTTTAATTTCCAAATCATAATATTTATTGAACATAAAAACATAACACATTTAGATATATACATATCTACATATATTTGCACTCCTGACTAATATTTAAATGTATTTTATATTCTCAAATTTCACTGTGACCAAATGCCAAACCAAAAAATAGAAGTGTTTGGAAAAATGTACGTAAGTATTTGGTAAGTAAATAATTATCACCTAAAATATGTCCCTATATCCTCTCATCAATATCTTCATAGATACTGTCTCCTTCAATATACTATATGCATAGCAGTTAACATACAAAATACTTGACAAATGGTGGCGGTACAACATGGTATAAAAAACTGTTCACAAGGTTGTAGGACATTATAAACTAACAGAATACATGTACAAAGAATAATAAACACATTTAACTCTTTTTGTTACAAAATACATTTTTTTTTTCAAATTAGGCAAGATAAAATATAAAGAATTAAATATTACAATTTATATCTTCATGTTAAAGGCCCAATATACAAAACTTCAGGAAATTTTTCTTGATTCAGAAAAATTCTGAAAAAAATCCAGTTGATAACCATTCAAAAATAAGACTAAAACGAAGTAAACCTGAGCGGTAACAAACACAAAACTCTTGACAGAAAAATCCAAAGAATTGAAAATAAATTCAGGTGGGGCCCACTTCAACAACAAGCCGAGGTTAAAAGACAGTTAAAATGGATGCGTGTTACAACTACCGAGTTTCAACTGCTGCTGTACCGGTAACCGCATAAGAATTCATCTTGAATATTGCTGATATCAGTTAATCTTAACTAAATCTATAAATATAGAAAGTTACTAGGCTTGATTTAACTTCAATTTTTGCCAAAAGTTATGTATATTGGGCCTTTAAACATTTTATGAATCACAGAAACTGTCACATAAAGTATCATGATTAAAACTTATGTAAGCTTATTCATAACTGACACCAGGAAGAGTAGATATCAGTTGCCAAAAACTGATGAACAAGAAGGATCTTGGTGCCCGCCATTGCTTGATCTTCTTTGTTTTCCTCCTTTCATATTTTGATATTTTCGATTCTTTTTTTTCCCTCTTTAATTATTTGCTCTGAATAACATGCAATTCGAATTAAAGGTCAATATTGTGATTCGCAATAAATAGCAAAAGAAAAAATTTCATTGTAAAATATCCAAGATGGCTACCTGTCAGTCTTTTTGAATGATTTTCTGACCAGTCTAAAAACCAAAAGGGCACAACTAGGGACCAATACTAGTTTAAGTGAATTGTTATGCTTGCTTCATTATTGTTGTAGAACACCTCATTTTGAGGTATCATAGCAATAACTCTTATATCTTTATTATTAAACTACAGCAGATTGTCCAGATAGATATGGTCTAATTATTAGTGGCCGAATGAAAGCTGCTATGGAAATTCTTATACATGTATAACAAA
The DNA here is from genome assembly GCA_947623455.1 of Mimachlamys varia. Taxonomy (NCBI): domain Eukaryota; kingdom Metazoa; phylum Mollusca; class Bivalvia; order Pectinida; family Pectinidae; genus Mimachlamys; species Mimachlamys varia. Next base: position 35,080,320 of record OX392529.1, on the reverse strand, counting down.
TTGCACGGTCTTAAAAGATTGTGAAGCAGGAGCATTAATAATATTTGAAAGACTTTTCATGATTTTAATGTGTACAGAAAACACTTGTAAACTCATTACAACAAATTTAGGTCTATTTAGATTTTAAAAGTACCAACAAAAATTAAACACTTAAAAACTTTTTCAAAAAGTGATTATCTTATCAAGTCTGAATAACAATTCTTCTTAGCTTCTGATAATTGGGTCATGTTATGCTGTAGTGTGTTCTGACAGAAAAACTTTTTTTTTTCGTAACAGACTACTATAGAATTTTTAGTTTAGGATCACAATTCACACCTGCATAGAAAATTCTTTATTTTCCACATTCAAATTAAAAAAAAAATCTTAATCAAGGATTGAAGCAACACAAAAACATTATTAACAGATCTGGGATTATATAGCTGATACCCACGTGCTTTTCTACTTCACGGGAGAATTCGCTTTCTGGCCTGGTATTTGATATTCCTCACTCGATGTGACAAACTCTTTGAAAACATACTCTGAAAAACAGGAAAATATATTGGATTGAAAATAATTTTGAAAAATATACAGTTTTGAACTACATGTATACACTTTTATACGACAGCATGAGTATCCCATTACCCATTAGGAACAGCAGTCACTGTCCGTAAAGAGATTTGTTTCATTTACGGAATGTACTGACGATTCCTTTTTCTCGAACAGGATGCTCATAATTTGTGGCAGCTGTCAATTAATTCTCTACATGACCAACATGAAAGAAGAGATTTATTTGTACTAGCTTCATTCAGAACACCACTTTATCAGCTAAACATAGAAATCTGTCGCAGAGTTTCGACACAACTTACTGGTATATGTTACAACACAATGGGATAAAGGATCATGAGCTCTCAATCACAAAAAATGATAAAATATTTCTCGTAAACATTAGATCTAACTTTGTCGGAGTAAGATTCTGATTGTCCTGTAACCATGGCTTCCTGAGGGTTCCAAAAGAATCTTATCCCAAGGGTTGTGATGATTTTTTTACCCAAGGAATAGCATTTGTTTTGATTAATAACTATGTTCTTCTCCTCAAACAACTCAGCTATACATTATGATATCATCCACTTATGAAACATTGATAGCCATCTTTAGTTTCCATGGTAACATCCCTAAACATGTACATGTAATACAGAAACTGACGCTAAGATAATGAGAAACACATTGCTTGTCTATGCTGGATTCAAACATGTATACATTGTTTATAGATCTGTAAAAAAAATCCCACAGTTCAGTCAAAACAAGAAATGTTCAAATTTTGTTGACAATTTTACAACAAGCAGTATACACTATGCCTGTTTCCCTAAAGATAAGGAATGCCAACAACAGAGTTTGTCAACGTCTGTCACATGATGCTACATTCCAAAGAAATCTAATTTTGTCGGATCGTATTCTGCTGCCGAAGAGTTCCAGTGAGAATTGACAGTGCGGGACTTTGCTTTCTGGTAGTACTTTATATTGGTCACACTGCGAGCCAAAGCTTTGGAAAACGCCACCTGGAATCAAACCAAAAACATGCACTCTAAATAAACATCATTTTTGTTTTGCTGCTTTTTTTTTTACGTTTTCTGACAAGAATTTGCTGCTTTGAGTAATGCATCATGACAATAAAATTATACTGTCACTTTATCATTACACTCAAACAAATTTTCCTCAAAAGATTTGTTGTTCCCGTCCAGGGGTGTAAACCTTGCCAAATGTCAATATCGGGACTCCAGAAACAATCACCATGGCTACAGCTAGATAGTGTAAACACAAATCTGGTTATCCACTGGTACCGCTTTATCTATAATGGCCTAAATACAACAGAGCAGCAACTATCAGCCTAATTTCATGACACCATCAAAGTTCAACTATTTTTATCAATAAGGACTATTTTAATTTCATTTAAAAACACAAAATGCAATCTTTCTCCGGTTGATACACCAGCATGTCAGCCTTGAAGTAAATACTTATATTTCATATGCATAAAGCTAAAAAAGTTACCAACTAATGCATACCAAAAACCTTTTCTTTAGTGGAACACTAACCCTTTGCTTGAAAAACTCATGTTCTGGGCGTTAATTCATATTCACTGGGCATTAGTTCATATTCACTGGGCATATTCTATGTTCCCTAAAAAGGCATTAATTTTACCCATCCATGTTTTCAAGGTGACATTATAATAAAGAGGTGTGCTAGCTGTGTTTTATATGCATACATGTCCGTCCTAAAATACTGTAACCTGCTTATTTTGGGGCATGCAAATTTTGGGCAAAAACCTAATTTAAGCATGTAAATACAATGATGAATCGGTCCACTCAAAATATGTACTTGCTGTAGAAAGCAATATACAGAAACTGTAATTAGTGTAATTATATTTTAGAGGATGCTTTCAGCTAAAATAAGATTATCACTAAAATATGTATGTTTTACAGCATATACATAGTTTAAATTTCGTAAATTGATTTCCATAAATTTCTAACTTCAACTTTGTCCATAAAGTTTTTTGACAATCAAAATACTGCAGTGATGAAAATATATGGGGTCATTCCTCACCCCAAACAAGGGATTTTTATCTGGGTACTCCTGTTTCCTCCCACATATAGAACTTTCCCCAGCACTAACATCTAGGCACAAGTGATTAATATATATGATAATACCTCTGAAATTTTTGTTTGAGTGACCTCCCTTTATACAGCTTTCATATAACATTACTTATTTATCAAATACCTGGTAATTTAAACATAACAAAATTACCTTCTATGCAGGTTTTTAATTGTGAATCTCTTAAGGAATGTCAAATCAAGACAGTTAGTATGTACTGCTATTAATTCAGACATGCTTTCTGTGCATATTCATTGCTTTCAGGAATAAAGAAGATATGAACAGACAATTAGAACCCTCACTTTCCAAATTTTGGTCTCAATTTTTTAACTAGTTTCAATTAATTCAAAAGGGCCTTTAGATTGAGATTAACTCAAAGATGATCAACCATAACCATCACCTTGATTAGGAGGTCTGTGCTGCGTACTTCATCTTGCGCTTGGTGTTATATCGAATGTTGTATATACAGCGTGTGAGAGACCTCTGAAAGTTGTCCTGCAACGGAAACATCAGCAGGTCAGAAACAGCACGCAATAAGCAACAAATCGTAAACAACACCCAATAAGCAACAAATGGTAAACAACACCCAATAAATAACAAATCAAAAACAACGTCCAATAAACAACAAATTGTAAACAACGCCAAATAAACAACAAATTTAACTCAACAACGACCAATTAATGACATTTTAAATCTTCCAAATAAACTATTCATATACCGGTAGTCGGTCTTGTTTCTCTACATGAACATCTGCTTGTTTTTGACTGCATAATAAATATTTAACAACATCTTATAATAAGTATTTTATTCCATTCTTTAATTTAACATGTATCAATGACATTTCATAAAGACAATCTGTCGAATTTGATCTCAGCAACAGAATTAAAATAACAAAGAAACATAGCAGTAACTTATATTGTATTTCATAGAAGTTCCATAATGAATGAGGTTTCTTGGTTTATATATCAAGGCTCACAGTGAAAAAATTTCCAATTCATTGTATTATTTGTACAAAGATCCTTGAAGTCAGTTTCTGTACAATATCACGTTTACTATGAGCATTCCATAAAATAAAGACTGGAAGACATGCATGCCTGCAGCCTCAATATTTCCTTCTGGATAAATCTCATTTCCTAAGTTGTCAATGGTCAGCTTGTTGAAATGACAGACTTCCTCTGAGGGATATATCATATATCTAAATTAAACCATTCAGTCTTTTAATCATTATAGAAACTCCATTATATTATTTTTGTATTAGAAACTAGTCATGAGCCGATTCCAAGAGGAAGGTTTTCTTTAGTTATTACCGGAAAGTACTGTAGTTAGCTTTAGTTAGCACCCTAAAAGTGAATCCAATTCAGCATGCTCACGTTTAGCCCATTGTCTGGCATAATCTTTCTCCGTGTCCTTAAGAGTCTTGAAATTCACATTCAAATTGATGGATGGAGTCTGGTGATACTTAGGAGTCCTTTCATAAAAAGTTCTTGTAGCTTTATGCTTGGGATAACATTCAGATTACCAGTTACTTGTGTCCAGCTGGACCATAGCAATATGGAGATGAAGAACCTGAACATGCTGAAGGAGGGGTCATGCTAAGGTCGTCTATATTGAATTGTTACAGTGTTTGCTTAAAATCTCAAGCAATGAAATGACATTAACAAAGAAACAATAGTAATGATCTATTATTAAAACCAACTTTATTGGAGTCTCTGTTACATATAAAGACAATTTACATCTTGTCCTATACAAGGGTATACAGTACCAAAAGTCTCTAATATTTACAATCACAACTGACATTCACGAAGGACGTATAAAGGACAATCGTTTTCCATAAATAAACTGATTTCAAATTCTACAAGTACCTGGTATCCCATCAGGCATGTATACATGATAATGATTTTGATATACAAATTGTATATAATGGATGAAATAATGTAGTGTATTATGTACAATGATGTAATTTTTAATATCTAATTGGTACTGAATCTAGCAGATCCCACCGCAAACACCAAATCACAGTAAAATCTTGTTATTTCAAACTACGTGTACGTGGTATAACTCAATGACAAGCTTTAATTCTGGAAATCTCTATGGTCCCTGCCAAACTTTTCACAAATATTTTAACTCACTTACAATATGTATCTGGAATACTCCGATAACTCGAAGTTTGTCCAAGTGTCCCATCAACTTCAGTATTACACATTTTTTTGTATAGTCCTCAGATAAACCTACAGTACATACCAAAATTATTGCTACACATATTTGTTTTCCAATTGGAAACCTTTCAGGTTTGTGTACTAAAATTAAATTCAAATTATGATAAATTGCTTTTGAGTGACCTTCCACACCTTAGCAATAAGTAGTTAAAAAGAAAAACACCATCTTGCTCCCTGCAAAAATGGCTTTAGCTGTTTAACCATTTTGTACGACAGCTGGTTTAAAATATATTTTGAAATTGTTCAGAACTCAAAAATCAATTTGAAAGTGTCAGGTAGAAATTATGTACACAAATTGTTTGCAGACAAAATACACATAATTATAAAACAGATCACCTGACAGAGTACCGATTGCGACTTTTTCATAACAAAATAGAAAATATGTTATTTGGTAAAGCTTCCAATGTATACAAATAAAATACTAAATGTCTACCGGACAATTTACATATCACATTATCTAACAAAAGACCAAAATTCCCTCCAGACAGAAGATTTTATGATTGTAAATGAAATACAAATCATGTTTCCTGACAAAATACCAGTTGTTTTTAGAAATGTATGTAAACAAACCTTTGTATTCTATGAGGTTAATCACTCATTGGTACAGCAGGATAACATTATGAGTACTGGATGGCATTTTTGCATGGTTAGTATATTTGCACAAACATTTAAAACATTTATGATGTTAAAATACATATATTTACATTATTATTTAATGTTAATACAATTATTTCCTTGTATTTTTTTTTAACCCTAACCCTTTTTTTTTTTTACGCTGACGTATCTTTGTTGTCAACTATGTTAACAAGATTCATGAAACAGCTCAGCATCATCAAAATGTTTGCTTCTAAAGGCAGATATCATTCTAGGTAAGTGCAGAGTTAAGCTCCAAAATTACACTGATCAAATAGAATTAGTATACAATATGTTCTAGGTAAAAGAGAACTGGCAACAGAAATGTCAGCAAAGAGCTAACTAGGTCACTCTAAATATTTATTCAAACAAGAGCAAAAATTGGCGGTGTTTTTGTTTTTAGTGGTAAGGAAAACAGTCAAAACTGCTTTTATACTGCAATGAGACAGAGTCATTTGTAATATAACACACCATTTTGATGCCGATCTTGGAAAAGTCTGGTGACCTTGACCTTTGTCAAGGTCACATATTGTCTAATGAGTAAATACTTTCACCGGGGTGTTTACTCCTGTCTTGCTTTGTTCTGTTATAATAGCGAATGTTGTAAGTACACTTTGTGAGCAATCTTCTAAACTCCCCCTGAAAAATAAAAGTACCAAAACAAGATCAGTGTGCAGGTTTGGCAATAAATGCATGCAGTCTTGCTCAAGTCACAACTAAGTTTATCACAGAACTGACCCAATTTACTCTGACATAGATATGGTGTTACACACGTGCATTCATCTCCGCTCTGTGGCCAAGGGTAAGAGAGTACTGGATTGTAACCCTTGGTGAGCGAAGATGACGTGCAATAAAACCTAAAGGTGCTGTGATTGGTCAAAACCGTGGGAAGGTATTCGTACACCCAGCTGCCAATGTAATTTTTGTTTACTATACCACAAGACAAGTTCATTGCTATTTTAAATGAGTTTGAATTCTGTTTTTGCTGTTTGTGTAATTTTCAGTGCATCTAAAACAGTTCCATATTGAAAACAATATTATGTACTTAATTTAGACAACACAACACGATTAGAGTAATTTGATTTTGTCATTTGACCTTACATATAAAGAGTCAGCCCTTAATAGGTAATTTCTATAGGAACTTTTCCTAAAAGCTGGTGCCATAAATCAAATTTTTGAAATCCTTTAATAAAATCAATATGACATGAGCACTTTATATGTTTTATTTGCACCAGTTGTAATCCTACACTGCAAGTTCTGTTTTATACTCTAAATAACTTTGTCAGAATCAAAATAATTTAAATATGTAGTTTGGGGTTTTATTTTCATTAATATTAGCTGCCTGTCACTGTTTTGATGATATTAAGATGTCTCAGGAATCAGGTTTTCGTGTTGCAGGCTACACAACGTGTACACAGACCTGCCTGTCAGGTTAGTCACATATTGCCTATAATAGATTCGTATGACATACAGACGTTGCCATGCACCCTTTAACTACACACACATCTACTCAATTTAATGTAGTATTTGAATCATACCGTGACAAACATTGTAACACATGTACAGAACAGATTTCACTTTTTGTGAAACACATGTACCGTGCTGGTAATATCACTATACACACAATGGCACAAAGATATAGAGCTTGATATTGAGAAACTTCTGTTGTGTACCCGACTACTAGCATATAATTGATAGACTTACTGAAAGACTTTGTTTGGCATTTGAAGACATTTATATAACAATAGCCCGATTGAAAATTCACATATCACGAACCTTCACCTTCCAAATATGACATTTGCCTTGACCTAAATATAAGACAATTTTCCAATTGTGACACTGGCCTTGATATAAATATATGATACTTTCCCACTTGTGACACTAGCCTTGACCTAAATATATGATAATTTTCCACTTGTGACACTGGCCTTGACCTCAATATATGATACTTTTTTACGCGACCATGGCCTTGACCTATATATGACAATTTTCCACTCATGACACTAGCCATGGCCTTGACCTACATTCAGTTTACAATGATGTTGATGTTCCATTTACATGAAGCAGGTTTCCAACCAAATCCATCCTGCTTTGACCTATAGACAAAACTTTTATGAAAGCGGTCAAGTATCGTATTGATACTCAGAGAGCATTATATTCTGATACTGTAAACCTTCATAACTTTAGCCGTATCTTTTTTTATCGATTTCATGCTGAAGGCATTGCTTTAAAATATGATTACACTATAAGTAACAGTGTCTGTAATAACTATATTGCTGATCTACAGCAAGTATTTTGAGTACGTCAATTCATCATTGTGCAATCAATATCTGTCTAAATTATGGTGGCACTAAAATTTGAGTAAGCCAAAATAATTATGTTCACAGTATATATAATGGGATAATGCTTTAGACCTGTAGCTTGTGTGACAATATTCAGTAGCAGAATGTATTTGAAAAGAAAATTTAAAAAATTTAAATGCCAATGATCACACCCTTGTGATGTTATATAATATGAAAATGGCCTAGACCTTCTACAGTATGCATAAAACAAATAACAGCCTTATTCTGCAACTCTTAACAATTTCATGACCTCAACATACATGATAATGGCCTTGACCATCAATTCAAATGACATAGCCCTTAAATCAGATTTTCAATATTATGACTTTAATTCCTTGACAGTAATTGTTCCACTCCAGGCAAACACCTGAGAATTTTACCTCAGATTTTTGTGCATAGAATTACCTACCATTATTTGTTTTTAGCATTACTGGACTAGGGAGCTACCTTTGGTCATATGTGCCGCAAGTTGATTATAGCAACATCATAATGAAGGTGGTCGCGGGCAGAAATCTTGGTGAAGATCATTCTAATTTTATACATGCACTCAAAACATTGGTGTTGATTTTTTCTTTTTTCCAATTGTGGTTTGCATACTGGGTGCCGCCAAGTGAAAAAGTCTAGCTAATGGGATAAATGAACACAGCCCTTAAATCTAGGGTCCCTCTGAAGGCTATGAGTCATTCCAGCAGTTTTGGGGTGATTTTTAGGGTGCGTAAATTACACTGGTGCGTAGATTACACAAGTTTTTACGGTAATCATTAAAGGAGGAGAATCCTCAAGTCTAAAGGTGGCCTGTCTTGGCTTAGACTGGCTAACAGCCCCTAAATTTTCATCAAGAATTTCTCAACTGCAGTTTACAACTACCTGATATTGATACTCCTTTAGTTAGTTTAGAACTTAGAATCACATATCCATTTAGTGATCAAAGCTGTTAGCGTTAATATTTGTTCTTTTGAACAATATCAGGTCTATATCACTGTTCTAGAGATGAGGCCAGTCTTTAAGTCTTGTCTACGAGTCACTGATAAAGAACGGAGAAGTATCCTTTAGTCTAAAAGTCGGCTGAACTGTGGGGCTGGCTTTCTCAAAACTCATGTTAAGTGGTTGTTGGTCCTTTAAAAACGTTTCTTCCACAGTTTTTAATTGCATCATCATCATTCTATCCACTTTTGGCTTGCTCCTATACCGGATATTTCTCACACAGTGCGAGAGAGAGTTTGCAAGAACACTCTGAAAAATAAACCACAAAACTAATTTTACATGACTGTCGAATCATTCTATCTGAAACTGAAATTTAATAGACAAACTAATTTTCCTTTTTGACTGATAGTCACGACAAAGCAGGATCATGTCTAGCAAGTGTTGAACTAAAATTTGCAAAATTTCTAAGATGTTAGACCACTGATAAAAAGAAATGAGGCCATAGTAGAGCCAATTCATCACTGAAATGTATAGCTATTAATTTTTTTTCAGAAAAGGTAAATTAACATACAAACTAGTGTATCATACCCATTCAACAAGGGTGTTTACTTTTAATTAAGAGTGCTACTCAGCAGGAAGATTTTGATATCTACTTGCAATTTATAGCTTTTATTTCATAGTAAATGCTTAAGAATTGATTAGTAAGTTCATCTATACAAAAACAAGTACTTTTGTAATCATATTAAGCACAGTGAAATCAGTCAGAGTTGTGGTGTGTGACAAGTCTGGCATGTCATTAAAAGTCCAACTAGCACATTTGTCTGTAATCTAGACACTGATTGGTCAATAATTTTATGACCATGCAAGGTCAAGATGATACAGTGATATCAATATTATTTGTCATGACCACGAAGACCAATTGGCAGTAAACATATAAGTCAGTTCAGAAATCTACTAACACCAATATTTTTTTGTACTATGAGGCGCTGTCAGCAAAATAATTAAAATTTGCCCTTTTTATATAATTACTATGCATATTACGCTGTTTACTAATGTCAGCATATTTGCCTTCATTACAGAGAATGAAAGTTAAATGGAAACACCTGGTGCTGCTATTTCAGCACTCACAGCTTAGCTGCATTTCAACAATTCTGTAGCACTGCCCAAACACAAACAAGCTGAAGCAGAGAAAATCTTCTTGTTTAGAGACAAAACACATTGCCATTCTATGAATCGAACCCGTTATAAGCTTATCACTAGACTACCATGTCTCCTAAATATATGTACATTTCACTGTTGAATCCTTCAGGTCCAATGGTTGGAGAATCATGATTCTTTACAATGTACATGTCTGTATTTGTACAATATTTACAGATATTGTAATACCTATGTGTCAAAACCATCTGACCTTATGAATTAAGAAATACAAACAATATTTAAACTGTACATTATGATTTTAATGTCAAAATACCACACATATATCTTCCTTTTTATAACATAACAATGTAACATTAAGCGAAAGTGTAGAAAGAATACAGACCCTTTTGGACCATTACAAGAACATTTACAACAATAGTTCTATATTGCGAAGCTTGCACGAGTACATTTACATACATTTTTAAATGCAGATGAGAAAGTTAAAACATTGATTAAGGATGATTTATATCAAATTACAGAAAATAAAACAAACTATGTAACAATATACATGTACATACAAGGGCAAAGGTGTTGTTTTTAGAAACATAATATTTACGCAAGGCCAAACCAATTTGATTTATTGTTCTTCGGAAAATGAGATTTTAAAATTGGAGCGAGCGGGCGCAATTTTTTTGTTTTTACAAAAAAATTGAATTCCTTAAGATTTCGTGCGAGCGTGGTTTTCAAAAAACTAAATGTCAGAATAACTGTTTGACTATTGATATAAAAGTACACGTATTTAAACTGTGGTAGCCGTTTTTTCAACATTTGAGAGAAAACCTTTCTTGAATTACCTTCTTATTAGAAGACCCAAGGTCATTCATTCAAGTTAAGTGATTGAACCAAAGCCGTAGGAAACACCTTTTAGCAACCACATTTTTTTCTTGTAGGTATTAAGATGCTTCTATTCATGCAGAATGTATATTTGACTGAAATGATATAAAATTATGATGACAAAATATATGCACAAGCATGTATGATCACGGACTTAGATAGTCTAATCTAAATCCGTAGTATGATGTACCACTATATAAAACAAACCCTGAAGGCTAGATGTATGGCACTAGGTGTTTTGCTGACATAACCTTTGAGTTGCAATAATATTAATGGACACAAGCATTATTTGTGTACTATATATCCAAATTAGAAAGATTAATATCAGTTCATAAGCTGACGTCCCATATATGAATAAGTTCATTATTGTTTATCTCGTGGTTGAATAAGCATCATGAACCCAGTGTTCATCCATTCGGGATTTAAATGTTCTGACTACTGATGACTAAGTAACTACGACATCTGGAAGAGAGTTCGAATGGTAATACCTACATAAATATTTCAAAATATGAATAACAAAAAACGTTTTTTAACTATCAACATTAGGCCTTTTTCTACTAAAATAAGACTGATAGTGGTGTTATTATAGTCGTACATTTGTATTACCAACATGTCTTCTGATGTTGCTTACTTAATTCAGGATTTTAAAAGATATTTTATTGAATTCGCTTTTTAGTGAGACCGCTGTAGTTCCGTATTTTGTTTATTTGGTCAAGAGATCTTGGAACGATAAGTTATCTATTGCGGTATTTTGCAATACATTATGGCGACCGGATTATGTAGTGATCAACACGATAAAAAGCAATTTTGACGCATTCTTAGTTTTCTTAATTCACAAGTGAAAAAGCCTCGTCGCGCATTTCCCTCGTGTTGCTGCCGAAAAAAAACGCTTAAAATACCATTTTTACCTTTATTTCAAACATTCGAATGATCCGAAATGGCGTGTTCTAAATTTTGAACCATTGTAAAATATATCCAGATTCGTCATTTTTCATTGACGCTAAAATTGGCGCGGTAATATTTTACTTTTACTTTTTTTTTATTTTTCCAAAATAGGAGCGTTAAATCCGACGAACAATAAATCAAATTGGTATGGCCTAATAAAACAATTTGGGGAGAAAATTTGGGATTATTGACCCTATAATATTCCATTTCAAATGATCCTTGTACAATTGCATGAATCCATCAATAAATAATGTGAATGACTAAAAAAGTTGTGTATTTTTTTTCCCAAATTGCCCCAAAAGATTTCTATACATGTGTGTAACTCCTGTCTTTTATAATGTATGAGACATTTGACTTGCAATTGCGTTTAAAAGCAAGTATTCCGGAGATTAGAATCTGAACCTGGCAGGACCTTGGTCTTTTATTGGAAACTATGGTGATATAAGGGGAAATGATATAAGTGTTGAAATCATGGTTCCCAAAACAGATTAAACATTTAATTTATAAATTATTATGGCAAAGAAAACTGGTTGAAAAACACATTGTCATACCAAAGCAACCCAATTCATTTAGCATTGAGATTGCATGTGAAAAAAGAAAGTTTATGCCAGGTCACAACTTCTTTATATAGAATAGGACACCGGTAACCTGTCCCACTTACAGTGAATACAGATCTACGAAAAAACTCTTAGTCACCAGATCTGCCTGTCAGACATTTTGACTGTAAAAGCCGAATTAAAATGCAAATACAGATGTACAGGTGTATTACTAAATATTAAATGTACCACATTACAGATCTATCCACATTATCACATTAACAAGGTGCTTGATTAAACATAAGTAATAAGCATCACAAAATGGCATCTAATTACGTGTATGTATCTATGTATACAGGGAAGAAAATTCCTTACCTGGAATAACTGTTTATTCACCGAGTTAATATATTATGGAAGGCACTTATGCAAAACTTACTTTAGTAACATAGGTATCCAAGTATCCCCTTTTCTTTTTTTCACTAGTATCATACTGATTTTAACTAAATCATTCAAGAACATGTTAAGCGATAATCTCAAACATATTCATCATCAAAATTGTTGCTTGCAATGTCCTGCAAAGCTGTCAAGTCCTCTGAAATGCTATGCTTCATGTTGACATGCCTGTACAACATGTCCCTGATCGTGATCATGATGAGGAGCCAGAAAATTAAACAAAACATTAGCTTTAGAATATAATCATGTGCTCGACACTAGTGAATTGTACACAAAACATAGCCATAAAATATGTGCTATATCACACTGGCTACAGTTAAAGATTAGACAAGCTGGCCTGTACAGCTCACCTGGATAATATTGTCTATGGACAAGCTGGCCTGTACAGCTCACATGGATAATATTGTCTATGGACAAGCTGGCCTGTACAGCTCACCTGGATAATACCATCTATGGACAAGCTGGCCTGTACAGCTCACCTGTATAATACCATCTATGGACAAGCTGGCCTGTACAGATCACCTGTATAATACCATCTATGGACAAGCTGGCCTGTACAGATCACCTGGATAATATTGTCTATTGACAAGCTGGCCTGTACAGTTCACCTGGATAATATTGTATAAGGACAAGCTGGCCTGTACAGATCACCTGGATAATATTGTCTATGGACAAGCTGGCTTGTACAGCTCACCTGGATAATATTGTCTATGGACAAGCTGGCCTGTACAGATCACCTGGATAATATTGTCTATTGACAAGCTGGCCTGTACAGCTCACCTGGATAATAATGTCTATGGACAAGCTGGCCTGTACAGCTCACCTGGATAATATTGTCAATGGACAAACTGGCCTGTACAGCTCGCCTGGATAATAATGTCTATGGAAGAAGAAGGATTTGAAAGCTTTTACCTCTATTTCCCCTATTTGGCCTGAACCCTTTGCCCATGAGAGGCCAAACCAACTGCTTATACAAAATTGGGATAAACCCCTTTATCCCAATATGTACTGTGCTTCTGTATTGGGCGCCGCCTCTCTTTCCATAGGAGGGCTACATCCAACATATATATACAAAATTTAGTCCCATAGGTCTAAGCTCAAGGATACTACAAAATTCAGTAAAAATTGACAAAGCTGTTCAGGACTTCATGAAGTTGTGTTATTAATGAAAAGCTGATGGACAGACGACGGATGCTACACCCCAGTGTAAGATCACTGGTCCTTCGAACCAGGTGAAACATTAGGACTCTAAATCTAACAATACTTGCTGACTTTTTAATAGTTTCATGAGTGAGATTTAATGTGTTTTCTTGAAAAGCATAAATGAAATGTCTGTATAATTGAGCAGAACAAGGTTACCAATGACATTTCCTCGCTAATAAGCTTATATTTACATAACAAAAGTCAAATCAACCTCAAATCAAATATTTTCAGAATTGATTTCAAAGAATAATCATGCTCATGCTCATAATTACAACTCTACATCTGTAACAGGAATCCTGTAAATTTACACTTGGCTAACTCATTTTCGATGGAAGTTAACTGTTGGGAGTCAAAAGTGAAGGTCAGGGAACAGATACAATGTCTCTCATTAAAGGCCCAATATACGTAACTTCAGGAAGTTTTTCGTGATTCTGAAAAAATTATGGAAAAAAATCCAGTTGATAACCCTGCAAAAATAAGCCTAAAACGAAGTAAACCTGGGCGGTAACTAACAAGAAACTCTTAACAGAAAAATCCAAAGAATTGAAAATAATTCAGGTGGGGCCCACTTCAACAACAAGCCGAAGTTAGAAGACAGTTCAAAATGGACGCGTGTTTACAAATACAGAGTTTCAACTGCTGCCGTGCCGGTAACCGCGTAAGAATTCATCTTAAATATTGCCGATATCAGTTAATGTTAACTAAATCTATAAATATAAAAAAGTTATCAGGCTTGATTTTCGCTTCAAGTTTTGCCGAATGTTACGTATATTGGGCCGTTAAGTCAACTCTCAGTACTAGTGAAAGAGCTATAATAATTTCCTGCTGGAAATGTACAGTGTATCTCTCTCATCATTTCATTCCCTTGGCGTAATATAATTCAAATTGTCAACCACTGAAACATATTTGCACCAATATATTAACACATTTTCTCAAGAATGACTGTGGATTATAGCTAAAGCCAAGGTGTTGCTTACAATGCCTACATTGGAAAAAGTATCGGAGCATTTTCTTCCGTCTCTTGAGCGTGGCTTTGCTGCTGAAGCTGGTACTCTGTACTTTGCATAGAATCTGTTGTGACACTGCTTACTGCCAATGTGGCGAAAGTGTCTTGTTTACCAAAATTAATCCTTCTAAATTTTTTGCGCAAGTCACGAACTTTTTGTGAGATGCCTCTTGCACAATCCGTCTGAAAAATACACAAGTACAGAGAGTCAGTTCACAGCTTGCCGATTTGTTTTTTATATACATTACACCATATAAACAAACCCAGGTTCACAAATATACTTTTATTTGCTTCGGCAAGCTTTCCAGGTAAAAAACAATCATTTTAACCCATGAAGAGTGTCATAAAAATATTCTTTTACTTTCAAAGCTTACCAAAGCAAGTGGAAAGTATGGTTGTGAATCTAGTTTTGTTATATTAAAATTTATATTTACAACCATTACAAGGTCACTACAAATTTTCAATAAGTTATTCACTCATTGCACGATGTATATAAATAAATTAACATAAATTTTATCTCCGATTCTAAATCTACTTTCCTAAACAGACAACATTTATTGAACTTTGAATGTCTTGTTTTTGTCCTCTAAGAGAAATACTGTGAGAGGGGAATTGTTCGTGGTGTAGAAATTTCCGCTTATTTCGCTGTCATTAAATCTCTGCTAATACCTGTATATCAACACGCGAACATATTTAACACCACTCAAACTCCACGGTGTATAATAGTACTATAGCTACACAGTGCAAAACAGCATGACTGACAGCGCAAAAATGTTCACACCGCGAACAGTTTGAAAGCTGACTAAGCAAAAAATTCCATGCACGAAAATATTTGCTTTTACAATAGTATTCTCATTACCAAACTCAACAGTAACTGCTTACGTTGACATTGAACCGATGTTTCCATCACTCATAATGATCTTTCTGAATAACTGGTTTCCTTTGAAACACAGAGAATTGCACATCATGCGTCCCAGCTGTCTACAGTACCATGCATGTGTCTTCACAAACATAATTACACAAGTCAGCTATGTGAATTGTAATCATTTCTTCACGTCTGTCCAATACTAAGTACACATATGAAATTTACATTAGTCCACAGGTACAAATCTGAATATACATCTGTCAAAACAGCTACAGTACAACCTCCAAAGTCAAGATGAACTTTATCAGAGATGAATTTTATACGATCCTTCAAAACTGGTTACTCTGTCGCCACATCACCAACTGAAAGTTGTTTCCGAGCTTTCCTACGGAAGTTACGCACTCTTTGGGAAACAATTCTAGCAAATTCCCACTGAAATGAAAATAATCCTAGCCATTAGTGTATGATAACCTTCAGTTTACACAATATCGCAGAAGTCAAAATCAAGGTCATCTCTCAGAAGTTCAAGGAGAGGACATATTTTGACAAAAGAACTAATGGTTAAAGAAATAAAATTCATGTGTGCGATGCATGGTTATTGGAAAACTTATTTATATCTGGATTTGGAAATATGAGCACAATGAAATTGAAAACAATTTTGAATGAAACATTGGATCAAATGAAATGCTAACAGGTTTGCAGTCTATGTGACTCCACTATTACAGGTTTCGTCTCACTGAAATGTTTCTTTATAGATTTTAATGGACTTGAGAAACCAGTGTAGGTGGTTTACAGAACAATAAGCATAGTAATAAGATCATCAATTTGGAAGTTCTAGGACATTTAAAGAAAATATCTTAATTAAAATACCCTATATACATGTGTGATAATTTATAGATACAAATTGTTCATTATTTTTATCTTCACTTTTAATTTTTTTTAATGCTCTCCATTCTTATCTAGGATTTATTATATATTAAGAATGAAATCTTTTTACAGAAAATATTTTTTATTTCAGTGAAATTTAATTTGTGAATACAATGATTGAACATTTACATATATTTTCAATAAAGCCATAAATTCAATTCCAACACAGAATTGATATGACAATTAAATATTTCTGTCATTCATTGTTTGGTCAATAAAGATACATGAACTTCAAGAATTCGGTACAATACACATTTCCTTGATCTCAATGTTTGTATAATACTTCACCACACCTAGAACCTAAACAGCACCTTTGTTCAAATTCTCTTTGGCCATACGACCCTGACCTTTATCCTAATGAAATTAAGCAACACATGTACAATTCTCTTTGATTTAAACTGAATGACACAACAGCTGGTCATGATCATATGTCTATTAAGCTGGGTGTGATTTGTAGTTTACAATACGCTGACACCATGCAATCAAGATATAAAAAACAATAAGAACTTATGTAATTATATACCTTTATATTCAATGTACAACAAATTATTGTCTCTATACACAATGTATATTACCTATATATTACATACAAATTTATACATGTAGCTTGTGTAGCAATGGATGTCTAATGTGAAAATAAACATTTCTATTTTTCTTTGTATCTCACAATATCAACCAACAGATTCTATAGTTTTTAATGTCAGGACAATAACATTAAATTTCATTCTAAATCACTCAGATGTCTGCACTAGAGGAAAAGGTCAGCATTCCTTCTTACATCAACACATTGCAAAATCAATATGGCATATCACATTATTGTCACCTTCAACAGTTGGAACACATGAAAAGATATTTCCTGCAACCCTTAAAAATTCCCATTCCCTCACATCTATTCCCTATAATGCAAGGCTTGATACATCAACCTCATAAAAAGTCAATGTGTGTATCAAACAGCAACCTCATCAGAAGTCAATATGTGTATCAAACATCAACCTCATCAGAAGTCAATATGTGTATCAAACACCAACATCAACCTCTGATGTGTATCAAACATCAACCTCATCAGAAGCCAATATGTGTATCAAACATCAACCTCATCAGAAGTCAATACGTGTATAAATCATCAACCTCATCAGAAGTCAATACGTGTATAAATCATCAACCTCATCAGAAGTCAATATGTGTATCAAACATCAACATCAACCTCATCAGAAGTCAATACGTGTATCAATCATCAACCTCATCAGAAGTCAATATGTGTATCAAACATCAACATCAACCTCATCAGAAGTCAATACGTGTATCAATCATCAACCTCATCAGAAGTCAAAACGTGTATCAAAAATTAATTAATAATCACATGAATATAGTACATGTACTGCTATAAATAACTACAAAGGGAGACAATGCCTGACAAGGATTTAACAGATCTCTTCATTTTCAAAAGTCCTTCTATCATTCTCACCAAATATCAACTTGATATCAAAGTTTGGCTATTTGGGGAGTGAAACAATGATGGTGTTATGTCTATATAACAGTTCCATCCATACAATATAGACAGGTCTCATAATAGTATTAGTTTAAACTTCATTGTCAGTGTAAAATTCCAGTAATACAAAGACGACATTCATATATAGGATTGGAAACAACAACAAAATCCATCAAACTTATACACATGCACTTGTAAGCAATATTTACAGAAAATTCCCATTACATCATACAGCTGACTTGGATCTGAAACACTCACTTGTACTGTATACCAGACATCAGTGACAAATTGGATGTCAAACGCTGACCTCTTCAAGACATCATTATGACCTTTCTTAATGACTCATTTTTGTGCATTTATAAACTGGTATATATCCTTCAGTTTCTTAAAATCGACAGCATGCTCCACAATAGCACAGCTTGGTTAAAACATAATTATTAAAAGGAACCAAAGACACACAGCCTTCATATACACATGTATTTTGTTCAATGTTGGAGGTCATGTTCACCATTCTTTAAAAATATTTATCTTATCAATCCAGTTTGTGAACTGAGAACATTCAAACAAACCTAATCCATTCTAATATATACAGTATAACTTGTCTTAACCGGCCCCTGTTTAATCTGAATCCCTGTCTATTCTGGCCTTAAGAGTTCGGTCCCAGTCTTTCCCTCTGAACTCATATCAAACTTCTACAAACCGGACTTCTGTGTAAACTGGCCAAAAACTCTGGTCCCAATGACATCTGGTTAAGACAAGTTACCCTGTATAACTTTTTAACTTAAACTACTGTTATGCTATATAGCTACACCATAGTTTAAATCCTCAAACTGAATTTTAATAACAAAATTCTCTAATTGAAATTGATTAAAAATCTTTCATTTACTTTAAAAATTGGTTACAGCAGGACCTTAAGTCAGACAATATCCCTGTTTTGGAAAACTTAACATTTATGAACAAAAACAGGAAAGAATTGTAAAAAAAAAAAAATAATTTGGTGTGAAACACTGACAAACAATGGGTCAGAACATTGTACATGGTGAGAAACAGTACCTAGAGTCTTTATTTACTGCAGACCAGTGTGAGCCAAAGCCGAAGTTTCAGGAGTATGTGTTTTGACCAGATATTGTTGCCGGCTACGCAATTGCTTACGTAAGTTGCGCACCTTTTGGGAAACGCCTTTAGCAAACTCCCACTGAAACGAGAACAGTTCAGTGTTTTAAAATCTGTCCATCTAAAGTCAGATAAAAACAAAATATATCAATATGAAATAAGATCTACTAATTGTAAATATCGACCATTTCAAAAACGTTTATAGTACGCTTTGGTTCATAGATAGCATAGAAAGTCTGGTCGATATAATATGTACATGGGGAAAAATGAAATAGTCTTCTGATGTTGATTTTCATTGTGATATAACATTATGCATATTTCTATGACAAAGCGATGTTGAGCAAATCCCAAATATCTGGCAATATAGGTCCATGCTTGGTTATACGCACACCCAGATCTTTTAGTTTTACAGGTCAGTGATAACTCCAACCAATTTTATTTTTATGCCTAACATAGAGATCCTTATGCAAACCAGTGCTATTGAAGTGTCTAACACAGAAAGTCATCACCAACTAGAAAGTCCACGCCTTCTTAAGAAAGTCCAAACCAACTTTAGCAAGTCATCACCCACTTTATAAAGTCCATACCTACTTTAATAAAGTCCAAACCAACTTTAGCAAGTCATCACCCACTTTATAAAGTCCATACCTACTTTAATAAAGTTCAAACCAACTTAAGAAAGTCCATGCCTACTTTAGAAAGTCCACACCTTCTCTAGAAAGTCAACGTCCACTTTAGAATGTCCACATTTACCTTAGAAAGTCCACGACTACCTCAGAAAATCCATGTTTACTTCAGAAAATCCACAGCTACTTTTAAAAGTAGACACCTACTTTAGAAAGTGCTACTTTCGGTCATTGTTGTACAATATGTACCTCGGTTGCCAGTTCTCTGGGATGGCCTTATTCTAGTTCCTTAATAAAACTTCAAGACTTTTTTTTCTGCTCAGTTGAGATCTGGAAAGCTTTGCAAGACCCAAAAATGTATATTGATCTCCTGTCTCAAATCATTATAATATTTTTATATATAATTGAACTTCAAATCACAATATTTGTCCTACATGTTTCTATTAACTCCAAAATAGGCAGTGGATACATTTTTGCCTAAACTCTCACAGTGTAAATAGACAATATCATTTGTTTAGGTTAAGAAAGGTTTCACTCAATAAAATATGATCAATGAATACTGGAATCCTTTAGAAATTTTAAAATCAAAGACCATTAACATATTGCTGTAACATTGGCATCACCTATTCTAGACAGGCTAGACTAAAAACAAATATGGATAATTCATAAGTATTGCCCATTTACAGGGGTAGGCATGCTGGTCAGCACTTCACCACAACTTCATCTTACAAAATGCTACTTCATCCATATTAAACCTTTAGTTGTGTCCCAATCAGTTTGAAAAGATGTTCCTTTTCCCATACCAAACGGAAAGTGAATGGCTCGTCCAGTAACATATGAGTTCATTGTTGATCAGAAATAGAAGAAAATTAGCTGAAACTTTATTCTTGTCAGGAAATATTACAGACTTATAAAGAAAGATATATACAAGTTTTATAAAATAAGAAAGTGTGCTTCCTTAAATTAATGAGGTTATAGTGCTCAGCTGGTAAATGCCTCCTTGAATTAATCCTGCTAGCTTGTAACACAAAGGGAGGTAATTTAGTACAAGTCCATCAGTGCTCATCAAAGTGCTTCTTTTAAAACAATCCTTTTTTCATATTGTTTCTATCTGGTGATCACTAGAAATATAGTAGTCAAACTTTTTTAATTCTTTCACATCTTGCTGAAGCCATAAGCCAAATAGGCAGCTCAGTAATCCTCAGAGCAACGAATGGCATCACAGAGAAAGTGGCTGGTCAATACACTTGTAAGTGGGACATCGGGCACAGTCAACATGGGTTTCTGGATTTCTTCATCAAATAGTTTTTTTATAAGTTATCCCAGATCACAATAGTTTTACAAACACCAATCGTTTTTTTACAAACAGTTAATTTCAATGTGTACCCAACTAGTATAAGGCAAGATCAACTCTCCTTTGTTTCATCTTGCTTCGAAAACGAAGATTTCGGACTTTTTGGGACACGCAAGTTGCAAAATGTCTCTGAAAAATAAACAGAAAACTTTGTAAGAATAATTTTAATTTAGACATCCAATTTTGTTTTTTTTTTGTTTTTTTTTGAGTTTCCAATATTTGTGAAAGTAGATTGGATATGAATTCCGATTGATTTCAGTCAAAAGTAAAGTACAGAACCACCTTCTGTAACTTACAGGAAAACCTTATCATTTTCATGACCAACCCAGATGCTTTGTACATGCATACGTTGTAAATCCATACACGTATATATAAAAGCATTCTTATACAAGACTGAACAAGTGATTGTCTGCTCTACAATATTACTTTGTGCAAGCGATTGTCTGTTTTAGTAAAATGCATAATAAAGTGTAAACAGAACTAGGTTTGTGGTGTGATGAAAAGGGAGGATTAACACTGTATTTTTTCCTCAAAATGAATTTTAATTTTTTTTCAATATTTTTTATTGTATTTTTCCTTTGAAGTGAACAATATATTTTTCTTAAACAAGGTTTATTTTTCAGAGTTAAAATTCTCTTAATATTACAATCTCCTTTGATGAATGACACATGTTATTAAAAGAATCAACAGCCTTTTTTACGTAATTTACTGTGGAATATAATGAAACAAGTCATTGCCAACAAGAGGGTACCTAAGAATTAACAGCACTAGATCATTTACCTTTCACCTAGGGTATTTGTGTCATTGAGAAAACATCTTTTTGAGGAGTTGCTGAACTTCTTTTTTTTGAGCAGTATCTAATATCTCGGATTTTGTGGGACACCGATTTTGAAAAAGCACTCTGAAAAGGGAAAGGGTCAAGTATTAGGTAATTATAAATCTACATATTTTTTTGAGAGAGAATTGGACAAGTTCAGATTACATAGAATTTTTCCAAGATTATATTTCTTTATTTCCGATTATAAAATTCATCATCTTTAATTTAACATGCAGGCAATATCAGAATATAATATAGGCAAGAAGAATACATTTTCGCAATGCTTACTGTAATTTACAATTCATGGTCCATTTCACAATGTCAGAACTTGTGAACCTAATACCCAGGTAGATAATACAGAGATCAAATTCACTTCAGTCTTTTTGAACGTCTTGAACCCAGAAGTATTTGAGACAGAATTAATCCAGAGTTTTTAGAACTTGCAATACTGTACTCAAAAGATGAGGAAACCAAACTTCATGGCCTAGCAAACGTTAGGTTTCTGTGTCAAAGTGACCACTCATATTCTGTGTCAAGGTGACTGCTTAGTTTTTTGTCAAGGTGACAACATGGTTTCTGTGTCAAGGTAACTGCTTGTACTCTGTACATGTGTCAAGGTGACGTACTGCTTGGTTTCAGTGTCAAGGTGACAACATGGTTTTTGTGTCAAGGTAACTGTTTGGATTCTTTGTCAAGGTCGTCACTGCTTGGTTTCTGTGTTAATGTCACTGCTTGAATTCTATATCAAAGTATATGTAACAGTGCAATATGGTTTTCATGTCAAGGTGACTGCTTGTTTCTTTTATTTCTCATTGTTTGGTTTTTGTCTAAGCTTAAAATCACTTCTAGATTTACCACAAGTCTTACTTGTTAACCATATTTGTATCTGAAATTCATTGACAATATATCATACAAACAATAATAGACTGATTATGAAAGGATTACAGAAACTTTATTTTTCAAATCAAGTTTTATACATACAAAACATTTTATACATTTATTTATACCAAGTTATCTAGCCAGTGACAACACCAGAAAACAGTTCTGATAATAACAAGTATATTATAATCATGTCTTACAGATTCAATTCATGTTTGAATACATTTGTTTTGATTTTTTTGTGTCCTGAAATATACGTATACAATATATCCTCAAAGTGAACTAATCCTATGGGAGGGACCTGTTTCACATTTCTTTATAATCTCAGTAATAATATTAACTGCTCAGCATCAGAGCTAATACTGTACTGTAACATGTATCCTCCAGAGAAACAGGAAAAGGTGTGCCAGACCTAAACGATATACTGCTGTAATATATCAATTAAATATCTTGTTTGGCAAATTATATACATTTTCACTTAGAAATTTATATTCATCAAAACCTATTTCATTGAAAAGAACAAACAGGCAAAGGAACTGGTGCCTTGATATACAAACTCATTCAAGACAAAGGTATTATCATGATTGATAAAATCAGTTAAAGTTACATTCGTCCTTATTAACATCTATTGTCATTACTAAAATATTTTGTTGTAAAAAGTAGACATACAATTCCTAACAAAATCTTTTTATATCTTGGAAAATGATGACCTTTGGTGACCTTGAAACACAAACACTTAAATGTTTCAAAATTTTGAAAACTTATGATGAAAACAAATCAGCAATTTAAAACAATTTTATATGTACTGGCCATGGTAAATGGAAATTATAGCTTACTGAATGTGAACAAAATTCATCACAGTATCTTATATTACATAAAATAGGTTATGCATGTTGTTCATCTGACAAATGACATTTAGTTGTGGTGGGCCTTTCGATACACTGTATTCACCACATTGCCTTACATTTCAAAAGTAGGTCATAGGCAATACTTCAAAGATGTGAACTATAAAACTGACCAGATACAAATTACGATGAAACAGAACAATATTTTAATTATGATTTTGAGATTCCATATACATATACAGTTAATTGCACCAAGAAGTCAATGATCTTTTTGTCATTTGTGATCTTCTAAATAAGATACTCAGGTATGGATCACATCACGAATCCTGTCCAGTTATCTTTACATTTTTCAGTTGCTTTCTAACAACCATTCAGCAAGCCCCACATGTAGAATCTTTACAATGGTAAAAGACTACTAGTTACAACAGATCCAAATTGTCACTTGTAAAAATGAATGATATAAATAACATTTTCATAAGGAAAAATGTCATTTCACAGAACAATGAATTCATATATGTAATTGTACAAGTATCAAAAGTACTGGTAAAAAATGTATACTTTAATTATGCTCCATTACTCCATCAATATTACAAGGTATCAAACTGACATTGAAATTGCTGGTCAGTTTTGATTGCAATTGTATCAGCAATCCATCAGGAAAATTTGAGTCAAAAACTTTTACACGAGTATAAAGAAAGAACAGGAGCTAATCCAACACTTCAAGAAGTACACGGAAATCTGTACAAACCAGCATGGCAATCGAATCAATGATGTAGTCATACTTTCAGAGGTTATTTGATATCACTAATCATTCACTACTTTGTAAATGAACAAGACTTTTCAAAATTCCTTTGTTTTCACAACCTGGTTAATCAATCAAGAACTTAAATTTCCACCAACAAAGGAAAGTGTATCGTGTCTGTTCATGGATGATTGGTACACAAGTAGCACACAAACAATGTTCAACTGGCAATATTTACAATGTACAGAACCTCTGTGGTCAAACTACTCCCTAAATCACGGATTCATGGAAGATCCCAAGCCTACTTCACCAGAAACATCAAAGTTATCACTACTTTTGAGCAACAAACCATCCATTTCCACAGCATTTTGCACCATGAGCTTGCACCTCCTCTTGTTGCTATAGCGAATATTGCGGATACTTCGAGAGAGTGTTTTTGCAAAAAAACTCTGAAAAAAACAAAAAGAGTTTTGCACTATTCTTGAAAAAAATAATTTCCTTCTCATATAAAATGCTACATTTTTTGGAATCTGGAAAACAAAATAAAGAAAAGAATCTACTTTTCCTTTAACATTTATTTGCCTCACTGAGAGGAAGCTTAAAAACCTTTGTATCCGTGGAACATACTATAATAGATCGACCCTGTGTTCTCTGTCTCTTCCCCAGGCTGTAGGCATGTGTGTATGTGGTCCAAACACCAGAAAACTAGATTTTAATTCACCACTATGAATACAGGTGTATGTGTGTCAACTGGGAAAGTCTCTTGAAGAAGGTCCAAAGGAAATGTCTGAATGTCCCAAATTCCAAAACTGAAATGTCTAAATGCCAAAACTCAAAACACTACTTTTCCTCTAATACAGACAAACTGTCCGAATTCATGGTTCCAATCTCGGAGAAATAAATCTTCTGCTTGGCTAATTTCCTTGTTTTCCACCTAAGGTTGCGAACACTTGCGGATATAGATTTTGCCAACACGCTCTGAAAGTAAAATAAGAGAGTTTTGGAAAAGGGTAGACTTAAGAAATGAGAAGAAACTCACCAACACCATCAGACAAAATGAATCAATTTAAACACTGCACTGAGGACTTGCAGCACAAAAATCCATTATCATGAAGTCAATTATCACAGTAAGTTTTCAACCATGCAAATACTCCACATAACCGAGAAACATTAACAAACCTATGGTACTTCCGAAAGCTAGATACTTTTCAATTTTTTTTTATGACAAATGTAAGAACTTTTAGAATCACTGACATTATGAAAACCAGTCCATCTGCATTCCCACATACAATAATTCAAAATATCATTTCACCAAAGACAGAGTGTTAAAGATTGCGATACCAAACTTACATCAGTTCACCGAAGAAACAGTGTTTAAAAGATTACTATACCAAACTTACATCATTTCACCAAAAAACAGTGTTTAAAAGATAACTATACCTAACTTTAAAAAACATAAACTTAACAAGTACATATATACTTACAAACATATACTAATGAATCATAAATTTTAGAATGTCTTCAATAAGTTCCAGTGTAAATTTCCTATTTGTTGTTTCAGTCTAAATTGCTGTTTAAACATTTTTATTGCCATATTTAAAGTGTTATGCTAAAACTGGATGTCATTGTCTGTTTAAAAGAACTGCTTCCATTTTTTTTTACAATAAAGTTAGATAATGATATATTCATGTTGTTTAGGTACTTTTGTTACGATACACTATTTAATGGTACAAGGGACAATCAGTACTCCTCTAGAGTCTAGATATATAATTATGTAATAGCAATTTTATTATATAAGACATTCTGTACCTCTCTAGAGCCTAGTTAACAAGCAATACATCATATGCATGAACTGCTTTTCTTTTTGCCCGCCATCTCATTTTTCTGACACTTGACGAAACGGATTTGGCAAAGACACTCTGAAAATACACAAAGTGGATTAAAGGATAGAGTTTTACTATAATTAACATATTGAAGTCACCTTCATCAATTTTATTAAACAGAAGTTTGGGAAGTTTGAAAATAAATACATTGAAGATGTTTGCGCCGATTTGTTTCTGAATACAATCTGATAAGCCTCAATGGCTAATTATAATGCTTCATACCAAGCAGTTTTAGATTATTTGTATTTTTCATTTTTATTGAATACTATGATAAAAATGTTAAATAATTTATTGAATACATGTACCATAAATGTTTAATTAATTCATTACTTTTTGCTCAAACTGTGATTCCTCTCAAAGTATAAAACTGAATTAATTCTATTCCATCAAAAAGTAGGTACCTCTAGTTATCCAAAACTTGTGCATTTGTAATATCAAAGATATCTTTTCTTTACTTTGTGCCTTATGGACAAGTTAAGCAAACAGATTTCTCAAGGATTTGTTTGAGTTATTTTACATCCCCTTGGCTATTGAGTTTATTACCTAGTTATATTATCCAACAGACATATTTTCAAGAATGTAAGTATCCTAGTCTTCGGTTTATAAAACAGAACATGTTCAGATATTGCTTGATTTGACTTGCTTGGGGACAACATAGATTTGTTAACAATCATATTTCACATGAACAGTAAATGACCCATTCTTGATAATTTTACGAGGATTCTTACACATCACTTCAGGAAGAACATCCAGTTATCTCCCTTGACACAATAGCTGCTTATAATTAATTTGACCATCTGAATGGGCTGCATCCAGCATTTGATGCACATGCAGGTTATGTAATACCTAAGATGCATACATAGTTCATGTTTAGTTGGTCTATACTTTAACTTTCAGTGACTAACTATAACACATAAACTTCTTAAATCTATTGTTAACGCCCCCGCTGCCATCACTGGAAAAACAACACCTTATAGTCTCGCTTCTACTTCATGGCACCCCATCAATACATATAAACTATGCCATGACTGAACCTAATACCCATCCATACATACAAACTGTGCCATGACTGAACCTAATACCCATCCATACATATAAAATATCTGTTATTTTCTTTACATTTCAAGAATTTTAATGATTACATTGATGTTTGCATATATATGTATAAATAACATTTCTTACTTTCAATTTGATTTACAATTTTTCCGAATTTTCAAGCGCCCAGCCAAACGGTTTTACCAGTCGTCACTTTATATAAGATTGCAAACTACCATTTGTGAGATATAATGTTCTATCAAAGTTTATGAATAACTCAAATCTAGATGCAAGATGCTACTTGTCTAGGGAACTCATTCATGAGTGTTTTAAACAGGTTAAGAATATATTTTATCAATGCAGGTACCCAGTATTCCATTTTTGGAAATACAAATTTTTCATTATTATTAAGTAGGTTTTTCATTATTATTAAGTAGGTATAAAATGAATTTCTTCCTACACATCCAGAATTGCACGAATCACATGTCCCTTTATTTGTACATATAGCATCACTTTCCCTGATGCTACTTGTTAATGTGCTATTCAAAAACACCCAGCATCTTTAAAACTGCGACACATTTTAGAAAAACTAACTGATAAGAAGATTAGAAATAACGATTCTTTGTCAACTGTTTAGTTACAAGTTTTACTTGAAAATATTAATAATAATTTTCAATTAACACATATTTTGTTTATGCCCCGATGATATTCTCTTTTTAAGATCATTCATTGTAATAAGCACTGTATTACAATGTATATACAGCCTAGATGAAAACTGCTAATAACAAGCAAAGATAAGATCATTTAATTCAGATTTTTTCTTCAAACACAACAAACCTAACAACATTAAAAATACTGTTAATACGCTTGTTTATTTTCAAACAACTATTGAGTACAGCCACAAAGCCAAAGTGTACGGATACATACACCAAGCTAAAATTTAGAAACAGTGCGAAATTGGTTTTCAAACAATACTGACATTCAAAACATTTCACTATCCAATGAAGCATTTTATACAATACACAAGGACAGATGTTTTGAATTTTTATCTTTAATCTGTTTGCCCAGAATCCAACAAAGCACCAAGTTCACTAATATTGGTGACAGACATTCCTTCAATAGCACTTTGTTTATCAGTAAAACTGTATCCCTTCCGTTTCTGCCAGCGGATGTTGCGAACTTTCTGTGACAAGGTCTTAGAAAACACACTCTGGAATGAACAGCACAAAAAGCGAATTCAGTTTGAATTACTGGAAAATCGAAATAACATTATCAATAAACTAAATTTAGCTTACTTTTCTGAGCGAACAAACTGCATTCAAAAAATGTTTCCTGGGTAAATACCATAGAATTAATGCTGTGTAATGCCTTGTGACTTCCTTATATAAATATTTTTATCAAGACTTAAAAAATTCCATAGCTTGTCACCAGGGATATTTTTTTCTCAAAAGTATTTTTTCAACATCATCTATTTTTGTGCATTCAGTCCCTCTGTACACCTGTACCATTTTTGTTGCAGTAATAGGGAAAATAACAACAATAATATCACAATAGACATACAAATACAACTGTATACGGAATATGTAATAAAGAATTATGGACAGGAAGTATAGTACATAGTACATGTGTAGTATTGGAGTGTTTCTTGCATTAGATTGCAGTAAGCTACTTCTCTACGCTACATATCTAGGGGAAAGATGTACATGTAGCGAAGTAGTGCACATCAACAGTAATTTGGATATGCGGATCAAAGTTGGATCGCTATTGCAAAGTACCCATATTTCACTCTATTTGTAACACGCTATTGCACACCACCCATATTTTCCTCTCGGATTGCTATTTCCAACTATCCATATTTTTCTGTATCTGTGACCCTTTCAATCCTGTGAACTTTATCAAACTCTACTGTGTCTTCTGATAAGGAAGAGTATCTGACCTGTTATCACCCACAGTAGCTAAAAGTACATGTACAATATGTCCTATCCAGCAACATTCTACTTAATCAGTTTTCTTCCAAATTTTCTAATCTTCTTTCACATCCTTCTGTTGATGAATTTTGTCTCAAAATATCTGGGATTTCTTATTTTTAATTTCATCAACAGTGCAATTAAAATGTTTTTCAGATGACATTCTAGCTTTTCAATGTATTTCTAGTGAGCATCTTTTAGAAGCTGCTGTCAAATATGCTTCCTTGCTCAATAATCAACCGCTCAAAAGTCTCATGATTTCGTCTTCAACACTGATCATTTTCATTAAAGACACAACAAAATCAAAACCAAGATGGCAAGAAAAAGAACAACAAATGGCGCCCCTGCATATTAGCTTTCATTGATTGTCAAAAAGACCACTTTGTCTATATTTTATAGATTTAATTCATACACTATAGGCAACTATTAGACCCAATCATTACTTCGTTTAATTGTAAAAGCCAAGACATCCTATCCTACTATACACAGAATGCAAACACTAACAACATAGGACCAGATATATACAATCTACATGTAGGTTTATCTGTAATTCAAATTAACATTATAAATCTGCATGTATGAAATTGTACACGTTGGTCCCATTTTTTCTGAATTTTTGAAGATGCTTTGTACAGAGTACAGCAATTACTGAATCCATTCCTTTTGTCAGGCCTGATTCAGATAAACACTCTCCACAAAATCTTAAATTCAAATCATCGGCGGGATTTCCGTAGATATCATCAGTGTGGTACAAAATGAATTGCTGGAACGCTACGATTCATTTACATCCATCCGAAAACAAGTATTGCTGGTAATGTATACATGTAGATCAAAATATTATTTTTTTTATATTACTTTTTAAAGGGAAAGTAATCTCATTTCCATGGAAACAAATGATAGCATATTACAATATATCATGTTCATAAGAAGCATGACCACTGCCCCATATTGACTATGAACTGTCTCTTTAGAAAATCTTGATCCCATGGAGGTCTGGTTTCCGCACCAACTTGCGCATATTACGAACTTTTTGTGAAATGGCTTTTGCGAATTCAGTCTGAAAGAATAAAGGATTTTCCTTAGAAACAGTTCAGTCCAATGTAAAATAACACCCACTTACCCCATCTTTTTTTTC
This sequence comes from Mimachlamys varia, assembly GCA_947623455.1. Taxonomy (NCBI): domain Eukaryota; kingdom Metazoa; phylum Mollusca; class Bivalvia; order Pectinida; family Pectinidae; genus Mimachlamys; species Mimachlamys varia. The sequence goes on along the minus strand of OX392529.1, from coordinate 35,049,729 downwards.
CGCAAAAATTGTCATAACGATTATTTCTCATAATTACCCAGATTTCCAGATTAATGTGCATCAGTATGTATTTATATTATCAGAAAAGCTCCTTGTAACATTACAGCATATGCTAGCTCTATGCTGATAGTAAAGCCTGAAAAGTTTAGATACATGTACAGTTGTTAGAAAGGCCACGGCCCAAGATTGTATCCACAAGTGTTGGAATTTATAAATCTTCAACTCAATATACATGAAGTAATTCTCAAGCTTCCTATTTCAACTTGAGGCTTCAGAGAGAGAGAGACTTTCTTTTTTCCCTTTTCAATTTTGACAGCTGCAGATACTTTTCCTAAACGATACATTATTTTGCCTTTGAAGTACTTTTTTAAGACATTTAGATTTTGCCACAATTGATTCGTAATAATTATCAAGGATAAGATCGTAAATTAATTACACTGTGGTATATCATACAGTACAATACAAGCAACAAACGCTTTGGTTGTGCATTTCTTCTCCATCCATGACATCACTTCCTATACTTTTAATGTCTCCCCATCAATGACATCACTTCCTATACTTTTAATGTCTCCCCATCATGACATCACTTCCTATATTTTTAATGTCTCCTCATCAATGACATCACTTCCTCCACTTTTAATGTCTCCCCATCAATGACATCACTTCCTATACTTTTAATGTCTCCTCATCAATGACATCACTTCCTATACTTTTAATGTCTCCTCATCAATGACATCACTTCCTACACTTTTAATGTCTCCCCATCAATGACATCACTTCCTATACTTTTAATGTCTCCTCATCAATGACATCACTTCCTATACTTTTAATGTCTCCTCATCAATGACATCACTTCCTATACTTTTAATGTCTCCCCATCAATGACATCACTTCCTATACTTTTAATGTCTTAATCTGTGTTCTAAGATTTCCCAGTCACTTGCATGTAAGTTTGATCGTAAGTTTTGGGCAACGAGTAGATTACCTAAATGTTACAAAGCTACACTCCTAAATCTTTTGGTCCAACAGGCTTCTTATTCTGCCATCGTGCAGTCCGAATTTTCTGTGACACAGTTTTTGCAAACACGCTCTGTAAAGAGGATAGAAAAGGATTTTTATGTCTTTTTTTCGCAATTTTATTTTTCAAAAAAAAAAAAAAAAAATTGAAGCCTGTAACTTATTTCTGAAATCAGATAATAATAAGGCTAAACTGACAACAAAAATTTCGAAATGCACATAGAAATCCTTCTCTTGTTTTAACATTCTCATAAGGAAAAGAGCTTTTGTAATCAACTTGAAATCATTTTCTACTTCAATCACTCATCCAATATGGAGGAATTAAAATTAAGAAATCCAACATGGCATAAAAACAAACAACTCCAATATGTCAATTTGAATGAAAATCAACAAATCCATTGTTCGTTCATTATCAACAAATCCAACATTCAATGACAGCATATTGAATGGTTTTTTTTCATAATGAACATATCAACTGCTCATCACCAAAAAAATCCATCGCTGGATGACAACAAATCCAATATCATTTTACACCGCATTTTTTCACGGCAATCGAAAAATTTGAACTTATTTATACAGTAGAATTACCGTCATGATATTGTAAATTGTTTGTTATTACAAATCTAGACACTGGCACTATCACAAAATTTTGAAAAAAAGTTCAGAAAGAGATTGCTCTGATAGAGCCACTTCAATCAACTGCATTTCCCTATGGCCCAGTATATCCCATCCCAAAGCTCAATTTGGCAGGCCTCTCTGTTCATACAGTATTGATGATTAATAAATCTACATGCCAGTACCGGACTGTATTTTGATGGGACTCGCAAATCATCTGGAGTACTTTAACATTGTGGGACTCATTGTTTTAATTTATACAGTTGAAAAGGCCTCATGAAAATAAATTGAAGATTGATCACTGATAAAGTAAAAGAACTATTAATCCCAATACAATTACACAGTTATAATATTGATCTCACTCAAAATCATCTTATGTTCTAAGCAGCCAAATCTCATCTCAACATTTACATTCAAAACGACAGCATCTGAGGAAACCATGGTTGAATCATACCTGTGATAGGATGCTTATAATTTTAATTAATAAATGCACAAGAGTGTAACAGACAAGTCTGTTGTTATCAAAACGAATATTTGAGCCGAACTGATGAAAAGGACTCTCTATTCATCATTTACAACAGCACGTTTCGTTTTGGACAATACATCTCCCAACAGAATTTAGCCTGATGTGTCTTTCAGCACACAAAGACATAACAGATATCTCACTCCAATCATAATTATATACCTTCTCATCATTACTGACAGAAATCAAGATATTCTTCTTAGCTATGTGTATTTTAGATTAGTTTATTTATGTTACGTCCTATTAACAGCCAGTGACATATAAATACATGTATGCCAGATTTTGGAGGTGGAGGAAAGCTGGAGTACTCAGAGACAAAACAACAGACCGCCTGCCAACTGCCCTACATTAGTTTTGAACTCGCAACCCAGAGGTGCAGGGCTAGTGGTAGAATGTCGGCTATCTATGCAATTTATATGTGCTACATATGATTCCAGTTATTTATTTTCCAGATATTCTAACATGATTCACTTGCAGCATGTATTTTGATTAAATACTGGTCATGTTCCAATATGTTGTAACCACAATTCAACACCAATCAGCACAAGCCAAGTCTGTTTCCAATTATAACCAAAACATGACAATTTAATCCAGCATGAGAAATCCATTATATCAGTTCATTGATAAAATTTTATGACAAAATCACTGTTTTATTAAACAAGTTATATGTTTCTTACTTATTTCTAATTACTGAAATGTACATCCCTTTTGTGGTTGCAGAATCCCACATCAAAAAACAAAATACTATTTGTGAACACATACATGTATATCATAGTAGGACAAATTTAACTTATTTCTTTACAGACTTGTCAAATGCTCGGCTTGTAATATCTACTGACATTTCCAACTCTCGTCAAATACCCAGTCCTTTGTCAACAGGATCTAGGAGCTATCATGAATAATATGCAAGTTTGAAAGCTTCCTTCTGGTTGGATATATAGTTTCCTATAAAGTGACATTTCTCAAATTAAATATAATATTGTCTTGCATTAATATAATAATATGTGTTTTTAAAGTAACGCTCCCCCCCCCCCCCCCACAAATCAGACAAAGATCCATAGAAACTGAAGAAAGTTAAGACATACTGGTTACTACTTTTATTAACATATTTGATGTAATTTTAGATAGATGAAAACTGATTTACTTCCACACAGATAAAGCTGAAGTTCATTTCATATAACGAACCATACAATTCCAGAGCTCCAGGGTTACATATAAATCTTGCATTCACAGTCAAAGGATAGAAAACATTACATGATGTTGTGAGCACATGATACTCCAATCAAAAAAACCCTTCTATCATGATGTTATAAATATATCAATCTAGGTATGAAACATCTTTTATCACGATGTACAGTAGTATGTAAATTATTCTAGTTATGAATCCTCATCGAAATGAATCCTCATCGAAAGTCATGCAGTATTTCATGACTACCAAACTACATCATGAGCATGATGAGGTTTGGTTTGTTTGATTTTGTTTTACGTCCTATTAACTGCTAGGGTCATTTAAGGACGTGCCAGGTTTTGGAGGTGGAGGAAAGCCGGAGTACCCGGAGATAAACCACTGACCTACGGTCAGTACCTGGCAACTGTCCCATGTGAGATTCGAACACACAACCCAAGTGGGCTAATGGTAGAATGTCGGAACACCTTAACTACTTGGCCCCTTCATAATAAGGTCATAACCTTAAAATTGAATCATGAAAACCTAGTTTTTCAGGAGATTAATACACTTGAAGGTGTTTTTCAGGAGATTGATATATCTTGAAGGTTGTAAACGAGCAAGGGTTTATTCTACTGGTCTTCGGTACATTTAGAGCATTCTCCATATAATTAGATAAATTGTTCATCTTATTTAAATCATATGTTATTGTATCGTAATGTAATCATTCGGTCAAACCTGGTCGCCATCGCTAGTACTCACATCAGTGTATTCACAAAGTAAACTTCAAACAAGTGATTACTATTCTATAGCCTAAATGCATTCAAATAATCAAAAAGATTGTGAACTGGAACCTTGTTAGTTTTGCTAAACATTGAAGATAAATGTCTTCTCTAGACAAATTATAATGTAGAAGTAAACAAAGAAAGAATGACACAATTTGTCTAATAAGGAATACATTTTGTCTTCCAGATTATTGAAATTTGCAAACCAACAAAGTTCCTGTGTGATAATTCAGACACTATATATAAAGTATACATTAATTCTGTCTGTATGAATCACACTAGTACATTCTTCAACTTTTGAAGTCAAAACATTTATAACATACATGTACTTAATTGCAATAATTAGAATGAAATGGACTGACAGTTCAACTTGTAATAAAATCAACTTACCTGTACACCTATAAAACTCTACACTAGACAAATTAGAACGCTAGCAAATAGTGACATGATGGCCTGATCATCTTACTAATTGTGTTATAATTGATATCAGTTTACCCAAACTTATAATTAGTTATTCTTATAACAAATTTATTCTCAAAGTTGATTTGATGGGTTCATTATAATAACTATAGAATGGATTCCAGATTCTATGCTTTATAAGTCATTCCTTGAATTCTTTTATGAATTTAATGATTGCTGATAATGTTGAAAAAAAAAAAAAACTTAAAATTCTTTGTAATCAATTCAATTAAAGAAAGAAGCCTAATGTTTAAGGTAAAACTATCAATTAATCATAAAACATGTGCATGGAATTTTAAACTGAATCATACAATCTGATTATCAATTATACTAGGTTTTACTACAATGTATATTTCCTATATTTTCAATCACAAATTAAACCTATTATTGATCATGCTTATAACTAATCTACCACTGAAGACACATTTGAACTCTTCCAACTCAAAGGTTGGAATTGTTTATTATGAACTTTTAGGGGTGAATGAGATCAACTGATTGCCAATCACTAATTACAGAATTTTAAATCCAAAATTGATCAGTTTTTGTTTCCGATTTTGATTTAATATCATTTTGAGGGTATTTTTTTTAGAGACTGGTGGTTAATCGTCTAAATGATGAAGACTTATACATACAGAGATTGTTACTAACAATCATGCACAGAGCTATCCGGTGTTGTAAAGTTTTTTCTGTTTGATATTTTTGAAATTTCTCTATTCAAAACCTCAAGGCATTTGTAATTACGTACATGTATACATAAAGAAAACTTCTTTTATCATTATTATACATAAATAAATCCATTTTTTATTATATCAAGGAAATCCCCCCAGAGTATAAATGTTTTCCTTTATTTATTTGTCGAATCTGAAGTCATGCTGAAAGGAAGAGACAGTGTTTCTGACAGTATAGGGATCCTTTAATGCCACACTGGACAGTTGACAGTAATGGGGGGGGGGGGGGTTACCCTGGTTAATGCAGTTTACAGCACACAATTTGTGGGTGATGTTGTATACTTCTACACTTTCATAGAATTTTGACCACAAGGTGAAGGTCACAGTAACATAAATATAGTTCACAGAGTACACTTTCTGTAGGTACAATGTAGTATAACAGTACACTTTCTGTAGTTGATACGTAATTCTACACTTGATTAACTTTTGACCTTGAAGTGACCTTGTAAGTAAACAAGTTTCATAAATATGTTAGAAGTACCCAGAAGACCCAGTACCACATGCACTGTGTCTATGTAATAGGGCCGTAGAGAACCCAAGAAGACCCAGTACCACTGTGTCTATGTAATAGGGTCGTAGAGAACCCAAGAAGACCCAGTATCACTGTGTCTATGTAATAGGGCCGTAGAGAACCCAGTACCGCTATGTCTGTGTAATAGGGCCGTAGAGAACCCAAGAAGACCCAGTATCACTGTGTCTATGTAATAGGGCCATAGAGAACCCAAGAAGACCAAGTACCACTATGTCTATGTAATAGGGCCATAGAGAACCCAAGAAGACCAAGTACCACTATGTCTATGTAATAGGGTCGTAGAGAACCCAAGAAGACCCAGTATCACTGTGTCTATGTAATAGGGCCGTAGAGAACCCAGTACCGCTATGTCTGTGTAATAGGGCCGTAGAGAACCCAAGAAGACCCAGTATCACTGTGTCTATGTAATAGGGCCATAGAGAACCCAAGAAGACCAAGTACCACTATGTCTATGTAATAGGGCCGTAGAGAACCCAAGAAGACCCAGTACCACTATGTCTATGTAATAGGGCCGTAGAGAACCCAAGAAGACCCAGCACCACTGTGTCTATGTAATAGGGTCGTAGAGAACCCAGTACCGCTATGTCTATGTAATAGGGTCGTAGAGAACCCAAGAAGACCCAGTACCACTGTGTCTATGTAATAGGGTCGTAGAGAACCCAAGAAGACCCAGCACCACTGTGTCTATGTAATAGGGTCGTAGAGAACCCAGTACCGCTATGTCTATGTAATAGGGTCGTAGAGAACCCAAGAAGACCCAGTACCACTGTGTCTATGTAATAGGGTCGTAGAGAACCCAAGAAGACCCAGTACCACTGTGTCTATGTAATAGGGTCGTAGAGAACCCAAGAAGACCCAGTACCACTATGTCTATGTAATAGGGCCGTAGAGAACCCAAAAAGACCCAGTACCACTGTGTCTATGTAATAGGGTCGTAGAGAACCCAAGAAGACCCAGTACCACTGTGTCTATGTAAAAGGGTCGTTGAGAACCAAAGAAGACCCAGTACCACTATGTCTATGTAATAGGGCCATAAAGAACCCAAGAAGACCCAGTACCACTTTGTCTATGTATGAGGGCCATAGAGAACCCAAGAAGACCCATCCCCAGTACCACTATGTCTATGTAATACGGCTGTGGACCCAGTACCACTATGTCTATATAATAAGGCTGTAGAGAACAATTGTATACACATATCAGATATTAAAGTTGAACTGTCAGTCCAAATGTGTTAATAAACAAAACAATTGTAGAAATTCCATCAACATGTTGGTATAAAGGCAGGTCACATCATGGCTATTCTCAGACATACAAATCAACACCGTTTGACAATATATCCAGCATCATGTGATACAGTAACTTCCTGTGAGGTTAATGCATTATATCAAATTGGTTTCACAATAAGTTATATAAACTGAACATAATTTGACTGATATTTGAAAAATCCTTAATTTTTGGGTCATCAAAAACCATCATACACTTATTACATTTGGAAAGGATTATATGAAATAGAAACCAATAAATAATTTAACAAGTAAGTTTTTTAAGAGCTACTTATTTCTGACTCATCACGGGTGGTGTCCCTGTGACACCCAGCTAATTATATATGATGCAGAATGTCTTATCTAGTGTGATTATTATAAATCCAACGGAAAATTTTACAAAAAAGGACCTCATCATTTCCTTTTTTCACAAAATTATATGATCCTGTTTCTGAATGACTTAGGCTTTGTAAACGGACATGATGTGACCTTGACCTATGTTTATTGTGTCGGAGATCTCCTTAACCACCACTTATGAACTTCTCCCCTAACTACCTATTAAATTTTATCCTACCAACTTTTTTCACCACCACCCAGAAACCCTCCGATCATCACCCTCTACCTTCACCTACAAACAAACCCCTTCCCATCATCACTCTCATCCTTCATCCCCAATTTGATCCCCATCCTCCTCTTTCATCTAGAACCTCCCCCATCCCCACCCTCTACCTTCACCTAGAACCTCCCCTTCCCCCCTTCTACCTTCACCCAGAACCTCCCCCATCCCCACTCTCTACCTTCACCTAGAACCTCCCTAATCCCTACCTTTTACCTTCACCTAGAACCTCCCTAATCTCTACCTTTTACCTTCACCTAGAACCTCCCTAATCCCTACCTTTTACCTTCACCTAGAACCTCCCTAATCCCTACCTTTTACCTTCACCTAGAACCTCCCCTTCCCCCCCCCCCCCCTTCTACCTTCACCTAGAACCTCCCTAATCCCTACCTTTTACCTTCACCTAGAACCTCCCTAATCCCTACCTTTTACCTTCACCTAGAACCTCCCTAATCTCTACCTTTTACCTTCACCTAGAACCTCCCTAATCCCTACCTTTTACTATCACCTAGAACCTCCCCTTCCCCCCCCCCCTTCTACCTTCACCTAGAACCTCCCTAATCCCTACCTTTTACCTTCACCTAGAACCTCCCTAATCCCTACCTTTTACCTTCACCTAGAACCTCCCTAATCTCTACCTTTTACCTTTTACCTTCACCTAGAACCTCCCTAATCCCTACCTTTTACCTTCACCTAGAACCTCCCCTATCCCCACCATCTACCTTCACCTAGAACACCCCCCCCCCCCAACCTCTACCAGCACCTAAAACTTCCCCACCCCCACCCCCACCCTCTATCTTCACTTAAAACCCCAACCCCACCCTACCCCCACCCTTTACCTTCACCTAGAACCCCCCCTATCCCCACCCTCTACCTTCACCTAGAACCCCCCTATCCCCACCCTCTACCTCCACCTAGAACTTCCCCATCCCCACACTCTACCTTCACCTAGAACCCCCCCCCCATCCCCACACTCTACCTTCACCTAGAACCCCCCCCCCCCCTATCCCCACCCTCTACCCCCACCTAGATCTTCCCCATCCCCACCTTTTACCTTTACATAGAACCTCCCCGACATTTACCTTCACCTAGAATCTCCCCCATCCCCACCTTCTACCTTCACCTACAAATTCCCCTTCTTCCATCACAAATAACTTCTCATCTGCAGTATTCTGCATTGACTAACTTCCCTCACCTTCCTCCATTCCTTCACCTAGAAACCCCCCTATCCCCACCCTCTACCTCCACCTACAACTTCCCCTTCCCCACGAAGTGTTTCTACACCTATAACACTTTACAGTACATCTATAAAATTTTCACCTTGAAATTTCCCACATGCCCATCTGAAAATCTGGCTTTGGTTGACTGCAAAATTCACTACATGTTATTATAATTGTTCATTTATTTAGAATAATTTGATTTTAATTTGAATCCACCAGTTAATTGGATTCATGTCCAATCCTTTGTTACAAACTTTTGCAAGAAAAAACACTGATATTTATTATCGCTCAAAAAATTGTAAGAAAATTTCATTTGCAGCAAGCAAAGACCACTGAATTAGGTGTTGATGTTAGTCATTATAAAATGTTAACCTACAATTAACTTTTACTCACCTTCAAACTAGGACCCTACATGTGTAACTAGGCTTTAAAGGTCAGTTGACTAGTAAGCCACAGTGAACTTAATTACACCTCTAATATTGTAAATAGCAGCAAAACAAAAGTTGATGTGTACAACCACTGTTATACAAAAGTGACCTTTTCAAATTGACATTTTGAAAATAATGCCCAGATACATTAACAACTTATCATCAGTAACTGATATTTTATGAAATAAGGAAACATTTTAGTATTTGTTAAAAGAAATTCAAGGTTTTACAAAAAGCTATAAACAAGCCATGAAAAGTATCTGTAAATAAGTTATCCTATTTTTGATATTTTACCAAAATGATCATTAAATTGTTACTTTTTTCTAACACGGAGTTCACTGTAGCTTGCTATTAATCAGAATACACAATTCTGTTTGGCTCTAGAACTGAACTCACTGAAACTTAACCCCCTGTATGAAGACTTGGAAATGCTGATGGAATTTCTAGTTTGCTGAATGTATACACAGTCAGATGGAGACAACTGCCTGTGTACACCAAAAGGAAAATGACATAAAAACTTACCCATGGATTTGGCCCTCGATTCGTTCCTATGCATGGATATCGCAGATAAAAGGCTTTACTAAACAGTTGGTAATCGTGTTTGTGTGGGACTCCTTTGGACAGCATATGATACGCACATCGGGTGATGATTTTAGACCACATATGTCGTGAGGGGGCAGCACCATCTTCTAATACTCTTCGAACTAATGGATCTTCAAATTTCGGTAAATCAACTTCCTGTTCGCCTACAGTGTAAAGACCTTGTCCAAAGCCCATAGGAGTCATGCCACTTGTACCGGGGGTCTGTTGGGGGGAGTATGCCTGTCCTTGGTTGAAGCTTGCTTCACTGTCTGATAAACTGTTATCACCCATCATATACATCTGACTGTTCTGTTCATCTGTACCTACAAACAAGGCACACGTTCACCAAATCTTGCATCATAGACAGTTCAAACAACTTACACAAGTCCAAATCTAGGAAGAACTGAATTGAAATTTTACCAAAGTAACATGTTTGTTATATTTATTGATAACATGTCTAGTTGTGACTATATCTTATTCTATAGAATGGACTATTTTTAAGTACTTACTTACAAGTAGAATTTTTAACCAAAACTACTGTACATCTAGCATAATGTTTTAACAAGCTCTATTAAAACATCTACTCGCCAAAGACTTCAGGCTACTAGCAGTGCTCTCCTGGCATTGGAGATAGAAATGTTGTTTGATTAATAATGAAAGCAATATCACAGTTCTAAATCGTCAAAGGCATGTTAGTCAACTGTGAAGAAATTATTGAAACAATTTATGCGAGTCAGAGAAAACATACAGGATTTAAAACTTTTGCTTTTTTAAACTCATTCATCCCTGAAAATAAATTTAAACTCCTTCAACTTAAAGGTTGGAATAGTTCATTATGAGATTTTGGGGGAGAATGTGTTTAGTTACATGTAAATTACTGACAATGATAATACTGTATACACGACTGGTAAACCAACCTGTTAGGAAACATTCTTCAAAACTATCATTGACTTCTTGTTTGATTTCTGTGGTGGATGGATCGACTGAGGAGGATGTTTCCATGGGCGTTGACCCGCCTGGGTCGCTGGGTCTCGCTACATGTAGTGCTACGGGTACAGGTAAAGGCATGGACACAGGCTGATCAGACAGACCGCTACCCGATCCTGTCTGGTTCTGGGACATGTTTTGTGTGGATTCATTTCTAGCACTCATCAATAGTTCGGGTCTCATACTAGTCGGTGTTGGGTCATACGACGGTTCCTCCTCAGGAACAGGTGCCTGAGACAAGTCCACCATGGCTACCTGCCTTTTGGGTGGTGAATCTTCCCTCGGAGGACGTGAAAATGACTCCTGGTCATGGCCCTCATGTAAAAAGGATGTCCCTGCTGTGCTTCCTGCTGTTATGAAACCACGTCCACCATCTTGTTTTGATGTCACAGTGGATGAAACCTGAGGTCTGCGATGACGTTGGACTCCCCTGCTGGCAGGATGAGGAATCTCTACAACATCATCATCAACATTTGATGAGTCTTTACTTTGAAACACTTTGTCCATCTCTTTGATGTCCTCTGCCGTAAGGTCCGTGGCAGGTTCTAACGATATCACTTGAGGCATCATGTCTTTATTGCTTCCCCTTGCACTGGGGTCGATTGACGTCCTGGAATTCTGTACATTGTCCCCAACACCAAGAACTTCGTTTATGTAAGATTCATTTCCTTGACGTCGGAAATGTGAATTTCTATTTCTTTGCTGCTGCCTCTGAAATGTGTTCTGATTCCTTCTCTGCTGTATCTGATTAGAGTTATCTGCCCTTGTTTGTCCCTGATTATTTGTGTTACATTTCGGACAGTTTGGTGGCTGAGGTGCTATATCACCAGCACCATCATTATCATCATCTGGACTTAACCAACGAGGCTTAGTAGTTTTTTCATGATCTGAAAAAAGAAGTTTAAATTCAACAACATGAACAAATTTTGCAAATATAAATATGTATACAAAAGGCCAAAAATGAAATACGCGTTTCTGGTTTCCTTACCAACCATAGAACTATGTGTCTACTGTGAAGTTTTTCATAAGCACTTACCACTTGTCCAGTAGTAATGACCTTTTTTTAAACCAGATCTCCTGCTCTTTTGTTAATTATCCTTTTCCTATTCTTATGTCTACCTACCCAAATCTGGGGGGTTTTGTCAAGCAGATTCAGTAAATGTCGCCACACAAAACACAAGAACATGATCATTTAATTGATATTTAGCAACTTCTATTGGAACAGCTGTAATGTCACATTTTAGCTGGCCAACTTTTTTCAAAAATAGTATGAGTTATGCAAGATTTGAGTAAAAACAGAATAAATCAGTCATTTTGACCTGATGTCTAACTATAGTACTAAATGATTTAGAAAGAACGACACTCTGGTACCGAGATGTAAACAATTTTTGTTAACCAAACTGTAAGTGAAAATCTTTTCTGGTATATAAACACACAGTGTTTTTCCTGCCTATACAACTGGGTACGCCAAACGACCCCATTCCCAATGTTTTTTAGTGTTATTTTTTCCCAAAGTCAACTAAAAATACCCAGAAAAAGCACTAGACACATTAGAAACTTACCAAGGACCATGTATCCTTTAATTTTATATTCAGACAGTTTCAAGTCCAGCCACATTACAAACTGAGTGAGAGTCCATGGCTGGGCTTCCTTCACCATTAACGAGAAGTCCTCTTTAATTTTGGACAAGTCCAACATCTTGTAGCTTTAGGTTGTATACTGTAAAATAACACAAAATCAATGTATCATATCTGATTTTAATTGTTGTAATTATTGCCTTAAAAGTATTTATCTCTGAAAATATGTATAATAAGTTTTGTCAACACTCAAAAGCTACTCTACTTCATTTTATATCAACACATTGAATTTAATAATGACAATTAACTCTGAGGCTTTTTGTACATTATCACCAATTAAATGGAGATGAAACTGAGTTTTGGTCAATCATTGTGACAGACTGGCTTTGTCCAAAGATGGGTTATTTGCTGATTTTGTACAAGAGTACAGGGTTTGAATTTAACACTTGTGCACTCGCCAAATGGAAGTTGATTTCTGAAATTGTGAGTGGAAAATTTGTGTACTTGCAATTTTCGAAAGAGTGGATATAATGATTATTGAAAAGTGTATATGATATATATATATATATATATTATTCCAATCTGTACACATGTCAGGAAACGTTGGTGAAACAAAACCACATGCACATATAGTGCAATGTCTTGTGACACTTGTCTTAATTGTAAATTAGACTGATTCAGAATGCATCGTATAGTGCTTTCATTATCAACTTCAAAATTACCAGCAAGTTTATAATTTGGCAAGTTTAAATTTAACCCACTGGCCACATAATGTGAGTTGCTGAAAAAATTATATCCATGGACTATCTGAAATTTTTATCAAAACCAAACTCTGTTTTGGGAATAACTATTAAAAGTGGCGATATATTGGTACCATACAAATGACTGACAACATGCATGTGGTTGGGTACCACATGATATCTATGTATCTATGTTCACGAAGCAGCCTGGGTTTAAATAGCTAGGAGATCATTCTCCCATATTAAAAGCATTGAATTTCAAATGAGGTTTCTTGAAAACTGTTCCAAGTAGTTTATCTTACATACATCATACAAGGTTCTGATTAAGACCTAATTGCTGGCAATAGAAACCTGCAATTCATTAACCATGAACTGAAAATGTTTAGAATTTGTTTGGTCAACATCATGGCATATCAACTATTAATAGTTTTGGTTTGAGGCCAGAACACACTGCCATATGAAAACCTGAAATTCACCAGATACCAAACAGTACTGGCGAATGACTAATTAACAAAAAGACATAGCCTGGAAATCTTATGAACAAGAATATTATATCTTCCGTTTTCAGTCAGTATGGTTTGGGGCCAGCGCGCACTGCCATATGAAAACTTGAAATTCACCAGCTACCATGCAAACAATATTGGCTAATGACTAATCAACGAAAAGACACATCCGGAAATCTTTTGAACAAGAATGTTATGTCCCTTTTCATTCCAGAAGCGTACAGTTTGCTAATTAGTCATCCAGTGGCCTATTGACGAGGTAAAAACCAGTGACAGAACAGGTAACCGGTTCGTTTTGCATCTCTCGATAGTGTTATCCGGTTAGCATTTGAAATATCTGATAACCGTCGTCAGTGTACTGTTCGACAAAAGCTCCCCAACTCCCTCTTCCCGTTCAAATCTCGCTATCCACACAATATCTCAATGGCTATAAGTGTATACAATACATGTACTCTTGAAGTAAAACTTCTTACTAGTTTTGTTACTTTTTATGTACAATGTAGCAGCCACGGTCATACTATGCAATACTTCAACATTGTTAGACATTTTAGTTTTCATAATCGGAGCGCGTTCACCTCAATCAAAAGCTAGGCTATCACCCAATTGCTTAGTCTTGATCTCTCCAAGCATATAAGTGAGCGAGATTTGTACTGTCAGCCATGTAACACATATTTGTTGACGTACCTTTTTGTAGTTATTTTGCTGGAAGTACACAGCAAACTTGAATAGAAATAATAACGAGCAATATCTGAATTGGTATGTTTTTTATTGCGTAATATGATGAAAAATATGTGAACCAGTGGGTGAAGTACAGTACTACAATAATTTTTACATCCTACAGTACCAGCACTAGAAAAACATTGAGATTTTCCAGCTAGGAAGTTTCGAACCATTTAAACTGAGTACCCTGTTGACAAAGATTAGGAGCTGCTCGGGTGATAATCAGAGTGGGTTAGGATCAATCCATTTATAACTATATGTGGGCATGTGTTGTGTCAGTCAATTTTAGAGTCAGCACATGAAAACTCTCAGCCATCAAACGGTGTTGGATACTACCAAGTTATCATATACGAATACACCAGACATGTACAGGTGTTTAAATCTGATGTTAGGGCCACAGGAATCTTGGGCAATATTATGCCTCCGTATAATGTTCAAAATTTGTACTTTATCAGGGTAAACTATATTATATTGATGTATAAGTGCGAAAAATATTTTCCCCCCTGTTTTACCAAAATACTAGTCAATACACAGTTTTACAGAAAACAAATTAATGACCAAACAGATCACGTCAGCTTCTTAACAAAAGTCAATATTTCTGACAATCACGACAAAATGCCTCACCGGTCCGCATGTGTATTAAGGGAAGGGGGGGTTGTGTATTGTACACAAAGAGCATGCAAGCATCTTCAAATCGGATCAAGATGTTCAAAAAGTACATAGAAATATTTGGACATAAGGATTATATAAGACTAACGAGTAACACATTGAACAGGACCGTACAAAACCGGCGAGCTACATCTAAAAACCACGCTACATTATCCGAATAAAATAATTATGACGTCACTGTATCATCACGAGGCAAG
This sequence comes from Mimachlamys varia, assembly GCA_947623455.1. NCBI lineage: Eukaryota > Metazoa > Mollusca > Bivalvia > Pectinida > Pectinidae > Mimachlamys > Mimachlamys varia. The sequence continues at coordinate 35,034,404 of OX392529.1, read as the reverse complement.
GCTTTGTCAAAGTACGTTGAAAAATACACGTATTGTCGTCCGTTTTCTCTTATTATTGAAGTGCATTAGGGGGAAGGGTTGTTTACAGTTATGCTTACACATAAAAGGTAGACAGATCAGGCAGGACTTTGTTGAAAATGCCGCTTCTCTGGCTGAATTCCTACAGCGAACAAAAAGGGTACGCTTAAAAATGTTAATTACTTCCGGTTAAGGTATAATTTACAAACCGATGGGTTAGCCTGATTCCGGATTGGGGGGGGGGGGGGGGTATAATTTAATTATAATGTGACATAAATGATAAGTGAAGCAAACAAAATTATAGGTTTTTCATTTTCAGCAACGCGTCAATCGAAGTCAATGTCTGTCGTTAAAATTATCTCAAAAAACAGCACATGGTCTACACAGAGAAGTCTGCACAGAGACCTGAAAGTTTGTTACAGCTAATTAGGGTGTTTAGAGTAATTTTACACTTTTAGGGTTTTATATCAATTTTCAATAAAATTGCCCCCCTCCCCCCCCCCCCCCCCCCCTCAGGGATCATACAGCCTTTTTGACCCATTGATGTTCTGATATTCATTTTTTAGTAAAATTTTACCGCTGGACGTATCAAGCTCGAACTTGGCAGTTATTTTCATTATGGTTTTAGATGATTAATAACATAAAAAGAAAATTGGAAAATTTGGTTTATATATATTCTATTTTTTCAGCAAGATTAGACATTGTAAGGCAATACTGAATTCAACCTAACGGAATTACTTATTTCACCTATTGGGTTCCCACTGCATAACCAAGGAAAGGACTGACAGGCAGTCGAATTTTAATCAATAAAGAAAATTCATTTTATATTTTCACGTGTATATTTACCATTCAACTTTTGTCAGATTATACATATTGCCAATAAGAATATAATATGGGTGCAAGATAAATAGAATAATTCATATCAAATTCAATCTGAGCGAAGTTCAATGCCTATATTTACATTTCAGGTATAAACTTAAACCTTATCACGTCATTTTTTTTCAATTTATATAAAGGTTTTTCTGTTTGTATGAATATGTATTTGCAGCCCAAATGTGATATATATTTACATTTGGGCTGCAACCCGATATATGAACATTCCATAAATCAATATTGTTTAAAATAAACCGCGTCTTGTCCATTCGCTTCGAATAAACGACGCAAATACAAACGCAGGTTATAACCTAATTCACGTAGTTTGAGAAATTGTAAATTAAATAACCATTCTATAGTAAAAATGTAAACAATGTCATATTGACAGAAACTCTTTTTTTTCAATTCCATGGAGCGATGAAATGTTATCGATGATATCTATAGGTTGCATGAAGTCCGCTCTTCGTGCAATGTTGATGCAGCCGATTATTTTGTATATAGCACTTTGGATGAACTTCATGCTTAATATGGATGTAACCGATGAACTTAAAAAATTATAATAACTTTATTTAAACGTCGATGACCCCTGAACTTTCATAGCAAATGACCGCGGACGGTCATTATCCAACATAACAATCATGACGTCATAACAATGATGACATCAGCTATCGGTCAATAACAGCCATGACCCTATGAATGCCAACTGAATTAGGCAAAGTTATATAGAGGCAATGTCAAGTTATGGTAAATATAGACCCGAAAAACGATTATTAATATTCAAGAACTGCTTCATGACTATGCTTGTTCCAAAAGGTTAGGAAATATTCAAGAATATTTCACGAACATTCATGAATAAAGTTTACGAACTTTCGATGAATATTTCATGAATTGTTCACAAATATTCATGAATGTACCCCTACCCCTTTCTTGTACCGTACCCCTCGGGATTCCATATTTTCATAATGCCTCCATTATACTTGATGTGTCAGTAGCAATTTCAGCTTAAGCTAAAGTCGTATGTTCTTGCTTGCGTTTATGTGATGTACAACGTGTTTTTTATATGTCTTGATGAAGGGGCGTATATTCTTGAAAATTTGACAATTTATTTATCCGTAATGTCGCTATTACTTCAACGATCATAGTAGGACCTTCGGCGTCCGATCAGCCGAAGGGATTATATGCAACATTTAGCATTTGAATCTAAAATTGTTTCATGTTTTATGATGTACTGTTTATGTGATGTAATGAGTATTTTATGTGTCTTGATAAAGGGCAGATAGCCTTGAAAATTTGACAATTTATTTGTCCGCACTGTCGCTATTACTTCCACGATCATATATAATATATTCTTATATTTAAACTGTATTAAATTGATCTAAAGACAATGAACTCTTTGAAATACCAAATTAACATTTTGTACTTAAGGCCCAATATACGTAACTTTCGGCAAAACTTGAAGCGAAAATCAAGCCTAATAACTAATTATATTTATAGATTTAGTTAAGGTTAACTGATATCAGCAATATTCAAGATGGATTCTTACGCGGTTACCGGTACAGCAGCAGTTGAAACACGGTATTTGTAAACACGCGTCCATTCTGAGCTGTCTTCTACATTCGGTTTGTTGTTGAAGTGGGCACCACCTGAATTATTTTCAATTCTTTGGATTTTTTTGTCAAGAGTTTCTTGTAAGTTACCGCTCAGGTTTACTTCGTTTTAGGCTTATTTTTGCATGGTGATCATTCTGATCAACTGGATTTTTCATCATGATTTTTCAGAATCCCGAAAAATTTCCTGAAGGTACGTATATTGGGCCTTTAAATCCATACCCTTGACAACCATACTTCAGCTATGGCTTGAGTTTGGTACCATAGGGAACTGGAAATGGGTTCATTGAATGACCTTATGCATTTCAAACATATATTGCAATATTATACTTGCAGTGCTGATTATTTATATGTTGTAATACATTTTAACAAATCAATTAAAGATACTAAATTTCCTTTCAAACATTCCCGTATTATGATAGAATCAATATGCATTTAGGGGACACATGAATAAATTCTCAATTCATTTCCTTTATATTTGACCTTGTACAGACAAGGGAAGCAGCATTCAAAGATCCCGGTCTTATTAACTTTAAGAGTGGTTTATAGGAACAACCTGTTTCATAATTGTTTTTAAATAAATATAAATTATTTTTCAAGCAAGTAGCACCGCTATCGTATCATAAGCGTTACGTACGAGCTCATGCATGATCAACAGCACAGGGACATTAGCATTTGTTACAGCTAGTTTTGGACCTAAACGAGGTGTTCAGAGTAATTTTATACTATTGGGGGTTTAGATAAAATTTTCTTTTGAAATACCTCCTCAATGGTCATAAAGGTTAGCCTTTATGACCATTTAGGGTCCAAAAATAGCTGTAACAAATTCTCAGGTCCCTGTGCTCAACAGGTTAACCATTTACCACACTATTTGCATTTTCTTCATTGGAGCTTCTTCCTCGTCATTAATAGAACATAGATATTCTTTCGAACATTTTATTGTAAGCAAAGGTAGAATCAAACAATTTATTATATATTTCTTAATTAATTTAGTCTGTTTTACTTTACCGGAAGTACTATTGCTGCGGTCCTGAAAATCTCTGCAAGAAAAGCATGCGCACATGGAGGGGATAGACCACACGTTTCAAGTTTCTCCGTATAAAGAGTGTATTTTTTACATAATTTCTTACAATTCGTCAATAGACAAGTTAAAACATAATGGCGGACTCAAGTCTTGACGACTTTTTTGCGAAGAAAGATAAAAGTAAAAAGAAAAATAAGTCTAAAACGACACCAAGTGATATCCTGTCGAAGCATGACAATTTCGTCACCGAAGATAACACCGGCAGTCAAACGACGAAATCAAAGAAGAAAAAGAAAGATAAAGATAAACAGAATGCTGCCACGTCAAATTCAGATTCAACAAATACCGGAAATGTCAAATCAAATAAGGTATAAATTGACACTGAAATCTGTATTGCCCTATGTTTACTTTTCTATTGTGAGATATTCTGGTTAACATCTGGTGTTGACAGTTTCATTTTCTGTTCTAATACATCTGAAAATGTGATTGTCGTTTTAAGCTTTAGAGTGTACAGTACAGTTGTACTCCTGGTGTTATTTCTTGTCGTTATGAAAAGTCCAATTCTTTTGTCAGTATTTAAAATTTAATATTAAAATAACCATTATGATTATGGGATTCTCGATTATGTAACATGAGGAAGAGAAAATGCAGCTTCCAGGCCGTTGTGTTTGAACCCGGGACTTTCCGCACTTTTGGATGGATTCTCAACCAATTGCGCTATCTGGTCCCCGACATTCGACCCGGTCTTGATCCGCTACGTTCCTCCCTCATTTAACAATTAAAGCCTTTGACCCCGAAGACACACACAAGACCCTTTACCACCTTCTGTGGATGTATTTCATTGGGCATCGAATACCAGATGTGACAAGAGAGGGAAAATGCACGGCCAGGCGGGTTTGAACCTGGGTTCTTCCAAATTCTAGACAGAATTTTAAGCTCAACCAATTGAGCACTCTGGTCGCAGACGATCTACCCAATCTAGATCCGCTACATATATATGTATATGAAAATAGAACTGTTTTTTTTATTGCAGATAAAGAAACAATAATAAGACACAGATAACAATGTGCCCGTGTGTCAGGCCATGATTTTGAAGAGTATTGTAGATTTTCAGCATTTGGATGACATCATGTTTCAGTTGCCAAAAAAAAATGTGTTTTAGATTTATGGAATTAAATATCTTACCTTCACTGCATTGGTATTAACCCACAAACCCCAGCTTCCAACCCCCCCCCCCCCCCTTACCTGTTACTGGTATAATTACCTGTTACCAAGGTCTTTTTTTGGTATAGGCCAGCAATTTATCAGACCCATTTCTTGTGGGGAGGGGCGGGGCGGTCTATTTTGATTTTTGAAATCTTCTGTATTCTTTGCTTATAACCCCAACATAGGGAGTTTGAGTCCAAATTGATAAAACTAAGGGGAGGGGGGCATAACAAAGGACAGATTAATCTTAAGACCCTTGAAATTGTACAAGGATAACAGACTAGTACAGTTACAGTGTAATTAGGTATACATAAGTCCTGCTACATCTCCTAAATAAGTCTACCAACTAGGTAGGTCTAATCTGGATAAAAACAGAATTGTGGCAGTGAAAGAAGAACAAGCCACACAGATGCGGCAACATAAACATGATAATCCATAATAGGATATCCATGGTCAGTTGAGCCATTCAAACAGGTACAGGTCAGGTTGAGGAACAAACATTTTTACACGCCTATGCATCATGCATAACTTGTCAAGATGCAAGGTACACTGTGATGTTTTGTCCGCTTTTGACTTTGAGCATCCTGTTCTGCTTACATTGTAAGTACAGGATACTCAAAAGGGGACATTACAACACATCGAAAACAAATTTTAAATTTACTTGACAGCATATATTAAGCACGGCCAACTTGGTGAGTTTCAATGATTCTGATTATACAGAGGATTAAACCTCTTTTTACCTTCTGTGTCTTTGGCATTGTGCAATTTGTATAAATTAATTATAAAGATTCAAATATTATAAAATCTAAACTTGTAAATTGTGCATCAAAAATTAAAAGAAAAGAATACCAAGTACTTTGAAATTCGAAACCTGCACATGTATAAAAACAGAACTGTTCTTAATTAGACCAATTACTCGGATAAATATAAGATTTGATACATTCACAGTCACCAATGTTAAAGTCAGACAAATAAAATTTTTCTACTGATTTTTTAGCCGGACGATGAAGAATGGGTTGACTTTGTGGATGAGTCTGAGAAAGATTACTCAGGATTAAGGATACAAAACCTGCAAATTAAAAGGTAAGTGATAGCCAGTAATGATCATGATGTGAGGACAAATTTCATTGGTCAATATTCAAGTCCACAACTGTTTACAAAAAAGTATGTTTGATTTAAAAATTTGTATCTGGGTAAAATACCATCCTGATGTATACCAGGATATGTAATAAATTAACTGACCATCCTGGGTTTTATCTTATCCTTACAAAAGTTGCATGCAATAATTCTGAAGCTTCCTACAAATACATTGTACCAGTTAATGCCTCAGGTTTGTTTTTGACTTGGATCAGAAATTCAGTGACAGTATGCCTGATACATCTTAGATTTTTCCTGAAGGAATGGTGTTAGATCTAGAGCTGGGTGCAACAAAATCAAAAGAACCACAGTATTTAGGCAAACATTGTGTCACGCACTACGGTATACCACCTTGATTGAATGTTTCAGCTAGCTAAAGGACTCTGGCTGTTTTTGTTCTGAATCCAATCAACAAGAGGCCTGTCATAATATAATTTCTCCTTGTATTATTCCCCCTAAATGATATCACCATTATCACAAAAGTTTATAAAGATATGTATTGATTATAAGCTAGTTTTTGAGAAAAGTATGCATTACCTGCCTTGATTTTCATGAATCTTGCTTGACATGACTTGGGTATTGATCTATTTTTAGTAGAGCTGGGTACCACAAAATCAAACGTACCACGGTATACCACGGTATTTAGGCAAATACTGCGGTACGTACCACGGTATTCCACCTTGATTGAATGTTTGAGCTAGCTAAAGGTCTCTGGCTTTTTTTGTTGTGAAACCAATCCACAAGAGGCCTGTCATAAGTTTCTCGTTGTTATCCTCTAATATTGTTTGAGTGAAGCTTCCTCTAATATTGTTTGAGTGAAGCTATGTCTGTCCTAGTTGATTAGCAAACTTAAAGGAAATTATTATTAAACCATATTGGAATTTCAATTGATCTTTGTAACAAATAGGTCTTTCAAATTGATAAGTTAAATGAAAGTCCCCAAAAAACCGGTACAGGACTAATGTACCACGGTACGTACCATCAAAACTTTATACCACGTTATACCGGTAAAACCGCCCAGCCCTAGTTTTTAGTCTGGAAAAGTAAAAAATTAAATAAATCAAAGAAATGGATAAATCTTTCCAGCAAAACAAGTCTTTATCTTTGAAAAAGGAAAATTTCCAAGAAATGTAGCAAATTAGCAATAACATTAAGAAAACTATATGATTTTGGGAATTAGAGCTTCAATTCTATAGAACAAAAGACTGTAACATTTAATTTTCAAATTTGAAATGCAGTAAAGAAGAAGATGTAGAAGAAGAAGATAAAGACAATGAAAATGATGAAGATGGAGAGAGCGGTGAGAAACGTGACATGTCAGGTCCATGGAATGTATCGCAATCAAGCAAACCTCGAGTGGAAAGTACAAAAAAAGGTAAGGTTCACATATTTTACTGTGTTAATTGATTTATACTTGGCCTGGTTTTTAATCAGTATGTTCGAAAACATTGAACCAACTGTCGCATTGTCATAAATATGGTCTTATATTGAAATCATAAATTTATGTAAATATATAACTCTAGTGATGAAGGCTACTTGAAGATCATCCAACAGTTATTTGATATGAAATTTATAACCTCTCCCTAGTTCAGCCACATATTTGTTGGTCGCCATCTTGGCAAAAGTTAATGATAACTGTTTATTGGGAGGTGCAAGCTTTAAGTAAAGCATTATCATGTATAAATAAGCTTGAGCGTAGCCTATCACAAAACAATGAGACGGGGGGGGGGGGGGGGGGGGATAATTACGAGGTGGAAAAATTGGAAATTGTGTCTTAATGTCAAATTTGCACCTTCCATAAAAAAGAAAATCATCTGAATTTATTTTATTCTTCGTTTAACAAAAGTGATAATTTTTAGGGAATAATATTATAATCATTTGGTCCTGTCATTCATCAGACAGTGTCTAACACTTATGTCCTGTGAAGGAGAAATATTTTGCTACCACTGATTCTAATTATACATACATGTATAGAATAGATCATGTCAGGGTATCAGACTGTCCATCTTTGGAGTGGTGTCAATTTGGTTTGGTTGTAACCACCTTTGGTAATTCTTGCTAGGCAACTTGGTGTCGTAGATAGTGAGTTTGATGCCCGGTAAGGGCATAAGTTAAAAATTGTCTTCCTGTGTGAAAGAACTCCATTTGCTCCAGTTTTATTGTGGACCAGAACTTTTCACTTGAGGAACACATTGTCTCTGGGTATCTGCCCTCTGATTCATTTATTGAAGGGAAAAGTTGCAATGATTTATGAAAAAAGAGATTTTGATTGGCATTTACAATCTTGACATTTTGATCCTAAAGTCTGAGACAACGAAATGACAAATATTATATTTTTATCCTCAATGATACCGGTAGTATTGAGGAACTTCCCTAATGGAACCCAATGCTTTTAGGTAGAATTTGATAACCTGTAACCTTTCTTTTGTGTACAGTTATAGAGGAAGCTCCACCTAAACCAGTAGAAGAGGCGCCCAAGGAGGAGGCTCCCAAAGGTCCTACCAAGTATGTGCCTCCAGGGGCCCGTGGGTCTCAAGCATCAGGTGACTCTGTTGGCCCCAGCAGGGCAGCCATGATGAGAAGGAAGAAAGGAGCACCAAACCTGAAGAGTGAAGACGACTTCCCAACTCTTGGAGGTGGTGCACCAGAGGTAGCAGCCTGGGGTCCGTCGGGGTAAGGACAAAACTTGTTAAGTTACTATCCCCCGCACAATGAAACAGGGGATATGGAAATTGGGTGCATCCGTCCATGCACCTGCCTACCAAATGTGCTATGTTCTTTATGCTTGAATGATTTGTGTATCTAGGGTTGCCCTACTGAATGTATATTGCTGGTGCTGAATTTGACCTTAACTACAATTGGTCTTCCTTGTATCTCGGATTAAGAAATAAATTACTTTACATTTATCATACCTTAATTAATACCAGGTTATACATGCATGAATGATAACTATAAATATGATGCAGATGATGATATTGGCTAGCATTTCAAGGTTTGGGGAGTTGCATCCTAAAAAGCACTTAATGTATCATGTTTTAATGACTTAAGCAGTGTGGTTAGGGAATATTGATGACAAAGCGTTCTTGTTTAATCCTGTCAGAAGAATAAATATTTGTCTGTGATCGTATAAGTGTTAGAGATAAGACAGTTTCTATTAAATCTTAAAATTCTTCATCTAAAAGCCAAGAAATATCACTGTGTTGAGGTGTAGACTGAGGACAAGAATGTACACTGATTTAGAAATTTTTCATTACAGGGCTGGCAATTTTGAACGTGTCCAAGGTGGTGGAAAACAAACAGAAGATCCTTCAAAAGTGAACATGCAGCTGTCGCTAGGAAACAAATACGCTGCTCTACAAGACTGACACTATTTATAGCCTGTGAAGATATATAGCGGGAAGCAGCTTTGTGGTGCTGCATTGCAGTAAAACTGGTTGTCATGGCATTGCATCTGCTTTGTTGTCTTGACAACTCAACTGATTCCTTGTCATGACTTTGCACGAAGAGCCGATTCATTGTTTTGCTGAAACAGTTGGTTCATTATCATGGTATGACAGTTGTGACCATGCCACTGTCAGTGGTTTCACTAGAGGTTCATGATTTCACCTCTTATTAGCAACATCTTGTCAATAATCAGGGCTTTCGTTAGAATTTAGAAAGTAAGCTTTGACTCTAGGGTTTGAAGAAAATATCTATGGTATTTGAAACATGTTTTTGACTCTTCAAATTTCAAGGAAAACATTATTTGATTTCTGATATTGCAAAATGTCTATGATCAGCTGAAAGCCCTGGATATTGATAAAAAAAAGCTGTCTATATTAAGTGTCTGGTCATACATAGTGATAAACTGGTTTGAATGATGCCAAGTATTGAACGATAGCATTTATTGTATTGTTATATGTTTGCATGCAGAAAAACCCCAATATGAACTCTTAGAGTTGGATACTGTGTAATTAAGGCATATTTTTTGGCTGTAAATGAATATTTTTCTTGCACAGAATGTTAACAGCTGTCTATAAATAATGATACATATTCTCTTGTCCTGGATATTTCCCCCTAAGAAGGGAGGTTCTTAGTATTTAGAAAGCGTTGAGACAGAAATAAGTTCATATTGCGAATAGAGTAAAATAAGGTTTTAATTTTTTCTAATAATGCTTTTTTTCTGAATTTTTTTTTGGTTTTTGCTTGATGCCATAATAACAAATTGACATTTCTGAGCCAAGGATAAAAGTAAGAGCAGTCTGTGTAGGTAAAACCACTGGTATTTCAGATTATGGTACCAGTAATAGTTACTGCAAAGGCACATCAGTTTTACCAGTGAAACTTCCAAACATGTTTGTACCAATTTATACAGCTGGGTAGAAAGCAACAAGTAAAACATGTTAGTTGTGTATCAACCTCTGTTTTTTGTAAGCAGTAGTGAATCCATTTTTCGGTTTCTTAAAATGCCAATTGATTTTCGATTAAATGTATATTGTGGTATTAACTAAATAGAGCTTCTACAAGGTGGGATTAGGGAAATGGAAAATATTTAGCATAGATATTTAAAACACAACCAGTCAAATGAATTTATTGGCATGTGATGCTTGTCATTGTTATTGGTATTTTTTTTTTATTTCTGATTATGACTGAAGTGTCTTGTGATGACAGCCTGTGAGCTGATGTGCTTATCAAATATCTTATATCATTATTTTTGCCTTTTTTATTTTTCAATCATTCATACTGTACCTGTGTTTTTGTTGTATAACTTAAGGAGTATGCTACATTAAATACTTTAACTTTTATCTCCATTCCAGAAGAGATCAACACTTCATAATCAATGGCCTTATATTAATTAGGACAAGGTCAAATAATTAGTGACACATTTGTAAGGTATACATGAATTGATGATATGTTTTAAATGTACACATGAATTGATGACACATTTGAAATGTACACATGAATTGATGACACATTTGAAATATACACATTGATTAGTGATATGTTTACAATGTACACATGAATTGATGACACATTTGAAAATGTACACATGAAAGGGAAACATCAAATACACAAAGCACATTCATAATGTGATAGTATGTAGCCTAAACAATTCGTGCTTGATCCTTCTTATTGTTACTGAGGTACTTTTGTCATGTACAGCAAACAACCAGACATGTGTTTGACTTAAATTTGATTCTGGAAGAAAGATTTGTTTGGACCATCTATGAAAATATCAGCCATCAATTTAACTTTCGTAGGGTGTCTTTAAGAAGAGACCTAAACCATTTGCTTAACTTTTGAATTAAAATCTGTTTTGTTTTTTGAATATAGAATGTTACACTATTGTTAAAAATGAAGTATTTCATTGTAAATCTGTATGCAAGGCGAGGGATCTGGATTTGAGAAAACAAAATCCGTTTAGATGCATTTGGGACAAAATGTAAAAAGGGAGTACATATACCGGTAATACTGGTTTTGTTTAAAAGTATTTAAAGTGGTTCATGTTTGTGTTACCGAGTGACTGTTTTATGAGGCAGTATCACATGGCTTTGATCTGCACGATTCTGCCAAAGATGCACATTTCAATACACAGGTTTTTGTTTGGCTAAATATGAGTCCATGACTTTATTTTAATGATCACAAAAGGAAAATACGTATGTACTACCGCTAAAAGTGGGAAGAGTGCTAATTTCAAATACATAATGATTTTGGAACAACTTTTCAAAATAAATGAATGTTATGTCCCTTAACCTTGTCCCAATCTCTATCAGTAGTGTTAAAAGTTGTTAGATCCAGGAGTGTATGTGAGGATAGACACAGCATAGTGTGTACTGTGCAGTAATGTAGAAATGTTTACGAGAATATATATGTTTATGACAAGCATACCTCTGACGTCTGGAGCCTTCAGGTGTGACAACATATGCTTATCCGACCTCTAGATGTTTTGTTGTTCAATGTATATTTATCCCGATTGTCTAGACCGGTCCGATCCTAATCATCACGTTCATCGCGGACAGGACTACATCTAGATTATGCTGCTGTTTTTGTTAGATTTCTTTATTAGATACCATTTGTCACATTTGTTTGGTGCGACTTGAGATGATTATTTTCATTCAACATACAAAATCTAGAATGCGAGAGACAAAAGGTGTAAATAAATGATTTATGTTAAAACAAGTAGCTATTTTACCTTGTACAGTAGACTGATATGATGTTTAAAGAGTTTATCGAGAGGTTGATCACATGAATATCATTCGGAGGTATACAATAACCCGTCTTAAAGTGCTCATAACAATGTGTGCAATATTGCTACTGTATGTGCTGGAATAATTCATCATTTAAAATCCAGAACCGGATCCAGTCCAGAAATAATTATTACTTTATTTTGTAAATGTAAAATCTTTATTGCACATAGTGCTAAAGTTAGGACTCATCCGGTAATCCTATTAGAATTGTCGGGGTATAATGTTTACAGAAATTATTAGACTATAAGTGAGGATGTGAAAAAAATACATTTGAAGATTTGTATGTTTCTAAATGAGCATCACTTGAAAAAAAAAGTTATATATCTTTCATGAGTGATTTGCTTGTGGATCCAAACGTTGACACTCTTAAGTAAATTTAATAAAGCTTGTTAATATGATGTAGTACGAGAGGAAATTCAAAATTACTGAATGTTTATATATTGTCTGAGGTATCACACAAATTTTTCATTTTGATAAACTCTAAATTGAAAAGAAATCCTACAACCATATTAGCCTTAGGTAGTTCGTATTGGAAAAAAGTTTTACTCTATTTAGGGTAGTAAGTAACTTGATATATTTCAGGTTAAGGAATAAGTAACCAACTGACTTAATTTTTTCCTAATTGTCTGATTCAGCTTGTCATGACTATTTTACCTGTAAATATTTTGAAATGATGATATAAAAGAATTTTACAGGTAATCTGTATTTAAGTCATAGAATATAATTTTATATCTGGTTTGAACATCACTATTTCAATGAAATATCTACATAGTGCTGATGAATGAAAACTATTAAAAAATGATAAGTCTATTATTTGAGCTTTGGTTTTGTTTATCTATACTTTAACAGGAGAAGAAAGATGCATAGCTAAATTGGGGTTTTACAAACTCTAGACAGATCCCCAGCCAATGGAGCTATCTGGTCGATGATGATTGACCCTGTCCAGTTCTTCTAAACTCCTTCCTCTTTCTTAGTCTTCACCCCTGAAGATCAAGGTAATTACCCCGGTACAACCTCAGTTCTATTATCAGCTTGCCATGAACACACCAAATGCTCGAAACATAAGTTGGTCACAGACACCACTATAACAGTAGATGAAAAATGCATGGCCAGACTCGGTTTCTGATCCGAGACCTTCTCAACTCTTTGCGGACATGCAACCAGTTGAGCTCTCTGGTCACATTCAATCAACCCAGTCCAGTTCCGCTACAGTACTGAACATTGTACCACATTCTGTAAGTGATCTCTCAATTATAGTTGCAATTATAAAATGTTTAATTAGAACACTACGGTGAATACAGCCTAGTCCCCCATGTTGGTCTATTCTGCTGAAACAAGACTGAAGTCAATTGGCTTTCCAGTTCGTTTTCATATTTTGGGTTCATTGTCCTATGCACAACTGTAAACTGGAGAAAAAGAAACAGCTAGACAAGGGTTTGGACACATGACCTTCCAAACTCTCAATTTACGTTTCAGCGATTGCAGATGGTGAGATGCCTAATCACCACTCGACTACTGTGGCTTTGCTTTTTGGACAGGACATTGATATGAATTACAAATAGATTTTGATTTTGTGACAGAGAAATCTCCAATCTGAGGAGTGAAGGTGGGGACGGTTATTTTTATTCGGTAACAGCTCAGCCAACAAAAAACTGATTTAGTGGTCATCGGTCAACGTTGAAGGTCAAAGGTCACGATTGAACACTTGGAATAAAAAAGGCTTATGAACCTCTTGACAAATTTAATTCATATTTACACCACAGCATCACACAATCTAGCTCTGCAGGTGATTAGATTACAGGTTTTGTTGTGTTTAGCTTGTGTCAACATTTTGGCTTAACGACATTGTTAGCTCACCTGGCCCGAAGGGCCAAGTGAGCTTATGTGATGGTGCAGCGTCCGTCCGTCCGTCAGTCCGTCCTGCCTCCGTTAACTTTTTCCTTTAAACGACTTCTTCTAAAATACTGAAAGGCCCAGTGTCATGAAATTTGGCTGGTAGATTTCTTGGAAGGAGCTGAACAAAGTTTGCGAAAAAAAAATCACTTTGACCTAATTTCAAACAACTTCTTCTAAAATACCGTCAGGCATAGAGACTTCATATTTAACCGGTAGCTTCCTTGGATGAAGCCAAATAAAGTTTGCGAAAAGAAACGACCTTGACCAATATTCAAGGTCACAGTGAGGTAAAATCTATTTTAAACTTTAAACGACTTCTTCTGAAAATTCAAAAAGTCCTAAAAACATGGTATTTGGCTGAAAGGTTCCTTGGATGAAGCCTGACAAAGTTTGCAAAAAGAAATGACCTTGACCTATATTCAAGGTCACAGGGGTCAAATCTGTTAAAATCTTTAAACGACTTCTTCTAAAATACCAAAAGCCCTAAAAGCATGATATTTGGCTGAAAAGTTCCTTGGATGAAGCCCGACAAGTTTGCAAAAAGAAATGACCTTGACTTATATTTAAGGGCACAGGGGTCAAATCTGGTAAAACATTCAAACGACTTCTTCTGAAATACCAAAAGCCCTAGAAACATGGTATTTGGCTGAAAGGTTCCTTGGATGAAGCCCGACAAAGTTTGCGAAAAGAAATGACCTTGACTTATATTCAAGGTCACAGGGGTCAAATCTGTTAAAACATTCAAACGACATCTTCTGAAATACCAAAAGCCCTAGAAACATGATATTTGGCTGAAAGGTTCCTTAGATGAAGCACGACAAAGTTTGCGAAAAGAAATGACCTTGACCTATATTCAAGGTCACAAGGGTCAAATCTGTTAAAACATTCAAACGACTTCTTCTGAAGTACCAAAAGCCCTAGAAGCATGATATTTGGCTGAAAGGTTCCTTGGATGAAGCACGACAAATGACCCATATTAAAGGTCACAGTGGTCAAATCAGTGGTTAAAAGCTTTGAGTGACTTCTTCTGATAAACCGAAATGCCTAGAGATATGATATTTGGCTTGTAGCGTCCTGGGATGAAGCCAAACAAAATTTGAAAATGAAAATGATGTTGTCTTATAAGGTCACAGGGGTAAAATATGTTTAAATCTTAAGATGTTCTTCTAAATGTCTTACAGTAAAAGATTTTAGGGGTCTTTAGGGTAACACTATAATATAAGGCAGAGATTGATACCAGGTGAGTGATGCAGGCCCATTGGGCCTCTTGTTCAATTTTCACTTGATTACTTTCAATCTTTGTCAAACTTCATCATGACAAAGTTGTGTTTTTCTGAATGGCAGTTTGTTTTGACAATATTTACTAAAGTGAATGGTCCTTTCGGGGCAATATGTAGAAAATGTGTTTACTCAAATTAGCTTGTTTTTGCATGCAAGTAGACAACCTACAGTTAAGCATTTTATTTCACCTGTTTTGATCTTATCTTTTGGCAATATATATATACCTTCTTTTAATCTCGGTTCACTTCTGATAGGGTGCGACAGGTGTATCATGCCTCCGTTTGCCGTACTCTTGTTATGTGATGTTCCGATGACTAAGTACGTTCTGTACTCTTGTCTTCTTCATCAGACAAAGCACAAGTTATGTAGACAGAATATTGATAACTGCCAAGCAAGCAGAATCAAGCCTCAATCCTAGTTGGGTTGCCTTGTTTCCTTAATAGGTTATTAAGGATAGTGAGGTACATCAACTCATACTGATAACTTTACAAACTCTCGATATTGTTCTGCAGCCAGCAAAAATGTCAAGGTTATTCAGCGTTAATATAATTGTAGAGGTCACAGCTACATATGATAATCTCTACATCAGAGAAGTAGTAAAACAGACAGTGATGGTCTAACAACAAACAATTCAATCAAATTTTATTCTTATTATTTACTGAAGTCAAGGTGAATGTACCTGAAATATTTACCGGTAATGTCACGGACACAAATACAGGATCTGGACATTGTTAAATGGGTATAATTATTAATTTTTTGGCTGATCTGCAGGTTTTTGCAAATGTTTCATTGCATATATTGCTGACTTAACAATCTCTCAGAATCCTCTAACTTCTGTAGTTAAAAGTTATATGGCCAAGGTCACAGCTACAGAACTGTGGGAAATTGGCTCGCTTTAATGCATTCCTGACGACATTTACAGAACACCGTAGAATGCTAAGAAATATGAAACCGATTACATGTTCTATATAAGATTTATTTATACACACAAGTCCAGTCATGTAACAAGGTACATTGTCCAAACAATGCATATATCCATAAGTAAATATTTACCGGTCTTAATTCTGAAATATTGCCATCAAATGTTTAAATCATTAAGCTCCAGTTTCCCAGCAAACATGTATTAATCTCATGATGAGGTAGTTGGCAATTATGTAATGAGGGACTATTTTCTAATGCAGAAATGATTCAGTTAATTACTTGTATATTGTGATAATGTTAGGAGAGTGCAATACTAAGTAATAATTGAATGCCCATTTCAGTTAAGAAACTATAAATGAATGAAGATCATCCTTTTAAATATGGAAATGCAAGTTCATTAATTTTGATGGATAAGATCAAAATTGTCACATGAATTAGGCCCCACATATAGATTTTCCTTGTTAAAAAGAACCTGAAGTCAGAAAATTTAGTTTTGACAGGTTGCACTATACAATATCACAGTATTTTGTCTATTACTGAGGTATGTCATAAGTCTTGTTTGGTTTCTGTCAGAATTATCTCCCTTTATGTGCTTGGTCATCAGGAGTTGTCTTTAGATTTCTCTGCTTCTTTCGACTTGTCCTCTCTTTCTCTATAATAACAAAAAATAAAGTTTTAAATAAAGAGAAAAGAAAACTCTCATAGTTATAAAAGTTAAATTTATATTTTGAGGAAATTCTACAGACCAGCAAAAAGCAGAGCTAATTACACAGTCTTATGATTTTCAATACACCTAGTTTGGTTGTTCGATCTAAATTTGGGGCAAGTCTTTTGGATTTGAAAGCTTTTCAATACACCCAGTTCCGTTCTTTGATCTAATTCTGGGTAAGTCTTGGATGTGAAAGATTTTCAATTTTTACACCCAGTATGGTTGTTTGATCTAATTCAGGTTAAGTCTTTGGATATTGAAAAATGTTTCTTTAAAAATGCACAGCTCAAAGAATCTCTTATGCAGATTATAAAATTTGGTAGTAATACACACAAAAATCCATAACCTTTCACTATTAAATCTATTTCTTACTCTTCGTCATACATCTGTCCGTGGGGCCCCCAGCTGTCGTAGTTATCAAGGAATGGCAGAGTCAGATAGGAGCGATCATAATGGAGGAAGAAATAGCACCAACAGGTATGGATGCTTGGAGGGTCAAGTTTCCGGCCATCCTGATCCTCTGTCTGCTGAACTATTATCTGGCTGCGTCTATAAAAGTCGGGATGTCCTTCAAACAGATCCAAGAATCCCAGCATCTCTTGGTCTACTTCAAATAATTCACCATGGATTTTCTGAAATATTGAAGAATCTAACTGAACACAGACAGTATTTAGGTTAAAACTTGTTAAAAACTATATTTAATAAGGAACTATATACCCTGTGTAAAATAGCACACTCAGCTGGATACTGTTATATCTAAGTGATCAAAGCCATATATATTCTCCAAACTAATCCCAGGGACAGACCCCCTGAAGACCAGTCCATGTAGCATATCTGTATGAACATTATGGGGTTGATTTCCAAGTTGTGACTCGGACAGTTAAAGTCCCTGGAGGTGTGGCCAGACCACAGGGTCATTTACTGATATCATGACTGCATTCATCTCCTTATGCCCAGGATATATAAACTATAGTTTTGGGTTGGGAATCTAGACTGGCAGGGGTTAATTCTTCAAGGATGGGGCAGGCCTTAATTTGGGCCATCCTGGATGCATTCATCTCTTGATAAGTTTTCCAAGTTGTCCCGGCTAAGAAACTAGGACCCTATGTGGGTGGCCAGACCTCAAGGTCAATGCTAATGTAATGAATTTGTTCATTTAAGGATTAACCTTTGATTTTGTTTAGTTTATGAGAGCATAAATCCAATGGAGCACGAGGTAAATTGTGTAAACGCGAAGCGTTTACGTTAAATTTACCGACTGCTCCATTGGATTTATGATCTCATAAACTAAACAAAATCAAAGGTTATTTCTTATATTTACAGTATTTTGTGTAAATGGGTCATAACTTTTCTGTTCAATTTAGCCCCATCTGCGGACATACATTTCATTGCAAAACTTACAAACGTGAAAACAGTTTGATAAATGTAACAGCATGAAGTTTGCACAAGCCGTAGCTAGCTCCGCCCATGTCAATTGTTAATGACGTCATACAATTGTGATTCGAATGGAATAATTTGCATAGCTCCGTCCACATGTATTGTGGTCGACGTCATAGAATTTTTGCACATTCTCAAGTATAGTTATTGGAAAATAACTCTAGTTTGCAGTACAATGGTTATCGAGTGAATGTCGGTGTAGACTGTAAATATATCTTTATGCCCAGCAATTGTAAAAATCGCTAATTGGTAGGGGTCTCAACCGTCAAATGTTGATCCAGTCATTAAGTCTTCCAGGGGGGAGCAAACCCAGGATTCATTCTAATATCATGCCTGCATCAGTGTCTTTATTAACCAGCATGTCATAAAGATGCAAAATGACATGTAAAGTTTGAACAGAGTTTTCCCCGTTGAGAGATTCAGGGGTCAACAGGTATGATATGGTTGGTATCCAATTGTTTATTAGCTCACCTGGTCCAAAGGACCAAGGTGAGCTTATGCCATACTGTGGCGTCCGGCGTCCGTCCGTCCGTCCGTCAACAATTGACTTCTTCTTCATAACCACTGATCAGAATTTAACTAAATTTGGTAGGAAGCATCCCTGTGTGGCTGGGATTCAAATTTATACAAATGATGGGTCTGACCCCCCAGGGACCTGAGGGGCGGGGTCAAAAGGGGTCCATTTGGCAATATTGATATAAATGACTTCTTCTCTGGAACTAAGCAATGTATGGCATTTATATTTCAGTGGTAGCATCCCTAGGTGGCTGGGATTCAAATTTATACAAATGATGGGGCTGACCCCCCAGGGGCCTGAGGGGCGGGGTCAAAAGGGGTCCATTTGGCAATATTGATATAAATGACTTCTTCTCTGGAACAAAGCAATGTATGGCATTTATATTTCAGTGGTAGCATCCCTAGGTGGCTGGGATTCAAATTTATACAAATGATGGGGCTGACCCCCCAGGGGCCTGAGGGGCGGGGCCAAAAGTGTCTATTTGGCAATATTGATATTAACGACTTCTTCTCTGTAACTAAGCAATGTATGGCATTTACATTTCAGTGGTAGCATCCCTAGGTGGCTGGGATTCAAATGATGGGGCTGACCCCCCAGGGGCCTGAGGGGCGGGGCCAAAAGTGTCTATTTTGCAATATTGATATTAACGACTTCTTCTCTGTAACTAAGCAATGTATGGCATTTACATTTCAGTGGTAGCATCCCTAGGTGGCTGGGATTCAAATTTATACAAATGATGGGGCTGATCCCCCAGGGGCCTGGGGGCGGGGCCAAAAGGAGAACGAAGCAGTGTATGGCATTTATATTTTAGTGGTATCATTCTTGTTTCATATCACATGAAACCAGGTGAGCGATACAGGCCCTCTGGGCCTCTTGTTTCAAGAGAAAAGGTTGATATCAATATGCATGGTAGCTTGGGGCCCGCTCCTCCATCTTTTACAATTTGGATTCCCACCTCCCATGCATGCTTCCATCCAATATAGCCGAATTACCCACTCTTGGCTCCACCCTCAGCCCCTAGGAGTTATCCCGGCCCACCATTTGTACAATTTTGAATCCTCACACCTTGGAATACTACCATCAAAATATTGTTGGTATCCATTGCTTTCTTCCAGAGAAGAAGTTACTCAAACAAATGTTTTGCCATCCCACTCAAGGACGCCACAAAACATGTCAAATTCACCTTGGTACTTAATAGAATTAAAAGGGCATCCACATAAGTCAGTTCCTTTTACTAAAAATAAATATGAAGACATTATCCCTTGTATCAATTTAAAAAATATTTACCATAAAAAATTCCAAGTTTGGGATGCACAAATTACATATTGTTATTGTTTTTAAGTAACTTAACATTGCACATCTTAAAATTGCTGTTTCAGTCTATAAACACATTTCTTTAAGCCACTAGCATTTTAAGGGACTCTAAAACAATTATATGAACCTGTTAAGCTTGCTGGATCTGAGAAGGATTATATAATGAACCACAGGGACCTAAACAATTTAAATGTGAAATGAACACATGATTACAAGTAAGATACAAACATACATCCCAGTGTTGTGGCCAGCACTATAGGCCTGACAGTTAATTCTTACTTTGCCGGTTCCCTCGACTGCCAACATACAGGGTAGATTCCACTTCGCTGCTGATATCACCAGAGGGTATTCCTTTCCTGTGAGGCCCTTCCCCATATAGGTAACTTCTCCGTCAAATATACTCTCCATCATTTTGTTGTTAGGCTGGCCTCTTT
This sequence comes from Mimachlamys varia, assembly GCA_947623455.1. Classification (NCBI taxonomy): domain Eukaryota; kingdom Metazoa; phylum Mollusca; class Bivalvia; order Pectinida; family Pectinidae; genus Mimachlamys; species Mimachlamys varia. The sequence continues at coordinate 35,013,803 of OX392529.1, read as the reverse complement.
TGAGAGTCCCATACACAAACACCTTAAACATACTGTTGGACATTCTTTTTGATTTTAGCATCAAATCATAATCCTCATTTCAGTGTACAGTATCCATTGAGGGGACACTTGTTCATTGTAGAAACACTTTTATGCCATGTCACATCTTCAACGGAGAACCATGTGTAGCTGCTTGACGACCAAAGGAGAGAGGGGACGTAATGCTAATATTCAACTTTCAGTTTACCTATATTTAACACTGTGTACATTGTCCCTCGATTATGTTAAATATAAAAGTACATACATGTACTAAAGGACGCGTAAAGATCAGTACATAATCTATCATAATCTCACACTGTCTGGTGACAAATCCAGATATAGGTTAATACCATATTACAGATATAAGTGGGTTAAACCTTTAATAGAATTGTCCACAGGGGCCTGAGAATTCAGACACGTATGTTTTTATGCTTTCTATTGTGTAATTTGTATTAGATCGTTGGGTTTTGATTTCTATACTATCAGCAATAGTTCTTAATTTACAAATCTGTGGGGTGGCATTTAGTTAAGTGTTGATTTCACTAACTTATTACATGTCTGAACAATACTGCACACAATGCCAGATTTTTATAACAATTAATTGTTTGAAACCACAGGTTCCTGTGAAATGACCTAGTACCATAAGCCTATATTTTCATGCTGTAAATTAAACTTGTGCGGTCAATGTGAACATAAATATACTACCGGTATTAGCTGAAACAAGACTATTATTTGGTCTATAATATAATCTTTTAATCTGGTAACACCTTACTTATCCTCCACATATGTTTCAGGCACTTGTTTTTTGACAGTAAAATATTAATTTATGAAAATAGAATTTCCATCCACAATCCAGAATTCATATATATAATATTATATTAATATAAATGTAATATTATATTTTTCGTAACTTGGTCAAAAGAAATTCCTTTCAAAGTGGACCTTTTTTAAATATAAGCATCATATACTAATATCATATTGACATTATGTTTAATAGATTCATGTGCCTTTGTCAGTTTAGATGAGATTAAATTTTCCAGTTCCTGTGAATTTAGATTCAGGAAATGGAGTTGTGAAATTGTGTCATTATAGGTCAAAAGCTGAAAATTTGTCTGAATGAAAATAAACAAGATCATTCTGTGAATTACAGTCCCTCACTGAATGTGAAAATATATGCAACAAGAGGCCCAACGGGCCTTAACGGTCATGCTGTGACTATGAAATATAAATCAATGGTCCCTGTGACTATATACAGTTTTAGCTGGTTATATTATTAACATGTTTGACCCCTGTGACTTTGAGAGTGGGTCAAGCTCATTCATTTCCACAAATTTGATAGCTTACCCTTAATCCCAGCATGATAATGGCCAAATGTCCATACGCTGGGCCCTAAGGTTATTGAAATTATTTTTTTTACACTTTTGACCCCTGTGACCTTGAATATTGGTCAAGGTCATTCACTCGAAGCAACTTGGTTACCCTTCATTCAAGCATGCTACAGACCAAATATTAGTTCCTTGGGCCTTCCAGTTATTGAGAAGTTGCTTGAAAATTTAAACATATTTGACCCCTGTGACCTTGAAAGTTGGTCAAAGTCATTAATTCATATAAACTTGGTAGCACTTTGTCCTAGCATGATACAGGCCAAATATCTGTACACTGGGCACTAAGATTATTGAGAAGTTTCTTGAGGATTTTTAACACATTTGACCCTGTGACCTTAAATATAGGTCAATGTCATTCATTTTAACAAATATTGTAGCCCTTTATTCAAGCATGCTACAGGCCAAACATCAGTTCCCTGGGTCTTGAGGTTATTGAGAAGTTGCTTGAAGATTTTAACATATTTGACCCCTGTGACCTGGAAAGCAGGCCAAGGTCTTTCATTTTAACAAACTTGGTAGCCCTTCATCCTAGCATGCTATAAGACAAATATCAGTTCCCTGGGCCTATTGGTTATTGAGAAGAAGTGGCTTGAAGATTTTAACATATTTGACCCCTGTGTTCTTAGTAGGTCAAGGCATTCATTTAAACAAACTTGGTAGCCCTTCGTCCCATCATGACACATGCATTATATCAGCACCCTGGTCTTTTCAGTTATTGAAATGAAGTTGTTTGAAAGATTTTCAACACATTTTACCCTAGACCTTGAAAGTGGGTCAAGGTAATTTATTTTGAACAAATTTGGTAGCCCTTCATACCAGCATGCTACAGACCAAATATCAGTACCCTGGGCCTTTCGGTTATTGACAAGAAGTTGCTTGAAGATTTTGAAACATTTGGCCCCTGTTACCTTGAAAGTAGATCAAGGTTATTCATTTTAACAAACTTGGCAGCCCTTTATCCCAGCAAGCTACATGCATAATATCAGCACTATTGGCCTTTCGGTTATTGAGAAGAAGTTGTGTGAAGGAAAATTTTATGTACTACAGGAAGGCGCACGATATGGACGATGCATGATGGCTATAGGTCATCCTGACCTAAAAATGCACACCATTAATTGATGCAGGAACTTAAATGTATGTTTATATGCACACAAATCTTCTGCACATGCTTATTATGAGGTAACTGTGTTAGTAAAAACCTCGTCCATCCTGCCACTCGCTTAGAAAAACTTATTTTTAAAACCCAAATTTGTATTCTGTATCTGGGCAGACTTACAGTATGATAAGATAACATAGAGACAACCCGGTAGAACTCAACTTAAATCTCCGATCTTGCTCAACACGAGACGTAAAATACCAAATACTAAGTATATACCTCCACACTTTGACACTACTATAGTGATCTGTGTTCAACGATAAATCATGTCACCACAGTTACATTTTGTTTGAAAGTTTGACAGATCCACCAAATTCAATATAGAGCAGTGTTTACTGGCAAGTGGTGCCATTTTACTATCTAACTATACTGGTGACTCCAGGTATTCTATGCCATTTTCTGTTTTTTGATTGCCAGGGTAAACCAATACCCCGAGTATGAAGTTCAAGTGACTTGTAGTATCAAGAGATATAATGTATTAATATCAAAATGTAAGTCAGAGTGACCTACCGATACTTTTGATATACGACTCATCCAAACCCAAACTATAAAGTTTAAGTGACAAGAAGTGTACAAGATAAAGGCCAGACAAACTTTGTTTTTGTTTTTTTATATAGGGCAACAGTTGGTATATATATGTAGGTCAGAGTGACTTTCTTTATGATACATGACACAACACAAGAATGAACTCATACATATACTCTAGCTATGAAGTTCCAATAACTAATAGTTTAGGAGATAAGAGCCTGGGCAAGTTTTTTCATTGATGTAGGTCAAAGGTTGATATATATAGGTCAAAGTGACCTACTTTTGATATATGAAGCACCACTACATCAAATTGAACTCATATCCAAAGTAAATATAATACATATTTAAAGTTTCAGCGATTTTTAGTTAAAGACACAGAGTACAGACATCTTTTTCTTGGATGTAAATAAGTGTAGGTCAAAGGTCAAAATACTTTTGAAACATGGCCTATTGCCTTACCAAGGTGAATCCATACTCAAAGTATGAAGTTCCTATGACAGGTACATAGTGAAGGTGATAGATACGGGACAAGATAACAGAAGGACATAACACAAAACTAGATATCCAGGGACTTATTAATCTCAAAACATTCCAAACAGACAATTTGTTGCAGTTTTCATCAGAGATGGCAGTTTTATAGTTTATATATACATCGGTATATAAAAACATCCCCTTGTAGAGAAATACTTATATACCCTAGAGAGGTAACTTACTTGTAAGCAAGGCAGTCTTCAGATAACAGGCTTATTCAGAACAGAGAGATAAAGCGACCCTGTATACAGGTTTTATTACGACCTTAAAACCTTTCAACAATGTAGACCATACCAGGGTAATAGCCTCATCCAAATCATAGAATGGCAGAGTTTACTTAAGCTATATAGGGGGTATGGGTAACAGTTAACTGGACATGCCAAATATATTGTAGCTTCACCCTATGGGCAAAGTCTTATTCATTTTAAATTCTAACATAAAAAGAGATATATACCACATTAACATCGCCGGATACACCAGCCATGTAAGTTTGGTTGATGGAGGACTTAGTTCCTCCACAACTGACCTCAACCATTCTTCTTAACCCCAGTATTATAACTCACCAAATCCTTAACATGGTCATTCAAGTGGGAAAAGTTGCAGCAGCAGCAGCCAAAATTTAGCATGTGCTATTTATCCTTGGATACGTACCTCAGCCATGTAATATTATAAGACTCTTTCATATGTGTGTATGAAGGATAGGGATATTCCACCCGAGGGGTCACACATTTTGTGATCCTGAGGGTGGAATATCCCTATCCTACATACACACATAATGAAAGAGTCTTTTTCTCTCATATCAACTACCCGAATAAGCTCAAAAACCATGAAAATATGTTTAAACAGGCTACCATTGTGAAATTTAAACTTTTTCCTTGAGGTTTTTTGACGAAAACGAATTAGACAGCGAGCTTAAGCATACCCTATATTTGCAAACAATGTTTGCGCAAAAAAAAACATCTACTCTTCCTGGTGTTTATGGTTAAAATTTTGTGAAAGGTTTTAATTTTATCACGTCGTCGTTTTCTCTTTCCGGCATCAGAGTTTACCGTATTCGTGACGTCACGTCGCGTGAAATGCTATGTAAGATAGATTTTTCTTACATAGCTTTCTTACATGGGCAATCTCTATCCAACATGGCGAGATATGAGAGAAAATGCATTAGCCTCAATTTTGTTGAGATAAGCTTGAAATGGCAAATTTTCAACTAATTAAAAAAAATAAAAGATGTTTAAAGTTGAATAAATGTCTGCTCTTGATTCAGGGACATTTTCTTGCTATTTTATCCTAGAAATAATCAAAAACACATCTATGTAATAATGATACTTTAATTGTCCGTTTCTTCTGGGACAAAATCTTTGATATACAAAGTACTTCAATGTATACACAACACAAGTAAACAATACTTAATATCACAGTAGTGTTGGTTATAGATACTTTTACATACTGCTGAAACACAGTACAGTTTTGTATTAGTAATTAATGATATATATTTATTATCTAGTAACAAAGTTTATAAAATGTTATCCTTTTTCAGGTATTTATTCCTGAAAATATTACTTTTTTCACTGAAAATATGAAATTAATTAATGTGAAATCTGCAGAAAAGTCATATTTCTCACCAAAAAAATATATACAAGCTAATTAAGTCATACTGTAATTAGAGTTATTCCATTGCAATATATAGATATCTACCCCAACGACACCTAGGAAAATAAGTTATGTTCCCAGTAAAACTGTAGCTAAAAATCACTTATTTGTTGATGGCAAAATTTTCAAAATATCATGGCGACTGACAATTGAGTTTAAAAAAAATTAAGCAAATGGCCCTTAAGGAGCCATCCTATCTTACACCCTATTTGTGACATAGTTATCTCCCTTAATCGTGTGCATTATATGTGCTGTTTCTCACTTCGATTTAAGCCACAGTTTAGGGAATATTAGTGAGAAGATAGAAGATGAATATTGCAGTGACATTCTATCAATTATAGCAGTGATGCATCCTATATAAAATATATATCCTTTGCCTTCTTCATTTTTTAGATAGAAATGAAATTCTCAACATTTAAAATGCAACTGGTGACATAAATAATGGTTTTCATCAATATCATAAATTAAAATCAATTAAAAACTTTCCAACCCATTTCTCATCACATTACTAATTCAAATAAACTAATGTATTCGAACTTTTGACATGATATGAAAACATATGCATCTCCCTCAATCGTTTTGTCTCTTTATTATAATAGTGTTTCATTAAAAACTACAACAAAGCCAATTGTAATTGTCCTAAACAGGATACCAAACCAACCATCTCTACGTACAACATGTACATGGTACCAAATTACTTCATTTCATTGGAAATAATACTCTCGCAACAACTCTATCAACAGATAATATACGTCATGAAAAAGCAAGGTTAATATATATACACAGCACCCATTCATTTCTACAAAGAGGACATCTACGAAATTGATAGGATTCTTAACGAGCAAACCTTTAACACTACCCGAAAGTTATTTGATCATTTACATCAAAATAGAATTTACTTATGAATAAAATCTATAAATTTGCTAACTTTGGGCTGTTTTATTGGCTGTAGTGGAGTGATAACAATATGAAGGTTGATATTTAAAATGAAAATTCTAAAATTAATGAAATATAATTGAACACTATTTGAAACAGTATCAATATAAATAATATACAAATTTATGTGAAATTTTTGTCATGATGTTAGTAACATAATAACAGTCTGACCTGTCTAATCTGATACACAGTTTGACACAACCTAATGGTCAGCATAGGCAGAGTGTCAGCAAAAACAGGTATTAACAGGTAGTTTTTACAAAACAGGTTATCACATCATTTTGCTGTCTTGGAAAATGTTTGAATACATGCACAGGCATGGGTCGGATTAGACAGGATGTCAAGATGTAACAGGTTATTGGAACACTTAAAGGTCAGATTAGACAAGAAAACTGAATACTGAGGGTCAGATTAGACAAAATACTAATACTACATAATATTCCCAATAAAACTCTTGAAAAGTCACACCTTTCAAAAAATATACAAAGAAAACACACATATACACAAATTATACAAAAACACAAACAACCAAAAATGTTCATGATTTTCATATTGCAAAATTTGTTAGTAGCAGATTGTCAAATACTGTGTCACAGAACACTTATAAACATGTGATTGAGGATATAGAAGTATAAATCCTGGGTTATCTGCCCTTCATATTGATCTATACTGAAACAACTGATTTCAGCAGTATTAATGTAATACATAAATACCATGTCACGTAGTATTATTGATACAAAGGGAGCTCCTCCAAACTTAAGATAACTTGAATGAACACAGCATAATTAATCCCAGTAAATTAGTTTGGTACATAGGGTCTAGCTATAGGTTATCCATGCACTGGTGACCGTTAGCAGTGGGGAGACCTATTTGGTGCACGTTTCTGGGGATTTTAGATAAATATGTACAGGTCAGTTTGTATTATAGGAACAGGAGGCTGTGAGATGGCCACAGAGGGCAGAGAGAGAGCCACTGTCAGGACAGACCAAGAAAGAGAAAGTTACCATTTGACCAGCAGTAGTGTCCATGCCGTAGCAGCTATGAGGATATTTAGGTTTATACAGGTTAAGTTACTTAGGTTTTAGATTGGAAACATTGATGGGAAGACTTTAGACACAGCACAATGAAGTAGAAAGTTTGTATTACTGTTGGTTGTTGTCACCTGTACGTAAACTGTCTTTATAGCTACTGTGTAACATACCAAATACTCATTTCTATGTTGTACAGAAAAATATTTCCTATACTTCAAATATTTGTCCATAGATATCAAAATGTTATATCATAATGGGGTTAGGCAATAAGTTGAGAGAAATGTAATGACATTTTCAAGAAAGAGACATTGTGAAATGTCAGCAGGACATGAGGTGGCAAATGAAGTAAGGCATTACATCACAGGGGCATGTCACAATATTGTTATGACAGACTCCTTGACAACTCATGTGTATACAAATACTAAGCCATACTATCGTGACATGCCCCTGTGATTACATTGAGCTCTTTAGATGATCTGAGCAAGATTATTTAATTTAAAAGAAAACAAATATGAAAACAGTTTTATCCAAACTATTGTTCATATGGCTTGAGAATATATCATATCATAATTAACGCTAGCACCTATATAGAAGATCAGCACACTGTAAAGTACACTACAATGCCACTCCATTTCACTCGGGAGTTGATGCTGGAGACGAAGCATCAAAACAGGGTTTTATCAGTAACATGTAGTTAAATGATCTCCCATTGTAAGGTTTTCATCTTTCGTTTTGATGCTTGGTGTTCATTTGTGATAAAGAGAAGGAATCACTGGAATGGCAGTGAATAATTTCATCCTAGTTCCACTTCAGTATCATTATTTTAATTTCAAATAACACATAATTCCAAACTTTAATGAAATACACTTCATCACTATAGACAAGATTTATACGGATAAATTCAATAGAAAATGACTTCAACTTATATTATTGATTATTGCCGACTATAATCAAAATGTTTCACCCCATTATTTCATCCAGGAACACGGAGCACAATAAGTTACTTCTTTTATTATGAATTTGTAGATACATACATTTCCATGTTTAACTTTTGTGTCTTGCATCAATGTAGGGAATATTTGCAGATTTCACCTCAAAAAAGAAATCTGAAATAATCTCTAAGCAAGTATGTAAATACATTATAGCCATTAGCTGAATAGCACAACGATAGATTGTGAATACTGGGAACAGCTCTTTAAAGTGATACGGAATATCAACAATCTAAACTGATGCAGCAAAAGTCAACATATATTCAATTTTTGTCATAATTTGTAGATTTGGCATTCTATACTTTAAGGATTACATAACAGCTGTTTTTAAAACAATCTCTATATAAAACTATAACACCATCATACTGAAATTAGTTATTAAAAATTATTTTCACTGGATGAATTTTTCTGGTACTTAATAAAACATAAATTAACGAGATAAAAATTCTGTGACAAAGTTTAATGGTTGTAGATGTAATTAAATGAATTCCTTTTCTAGTTCTCAGTAATGACAAACTGAGAAACAATGATAAATTTCAATGTTTCAAATGAAAAATTGACAGTGATCAGAATCACAAAGATGTTTCCCTGAGTAAGGTGCCTCCTTGTAACATATGAGATACAGACTCTGAAGAGCTTTGTTCATGAACAGCTAGTAATCTATCACTACCGTTGAATTAATTCTAGACAACAGTTCATTCCTTTTATCAGAAAACATCAAGTAAATATTCCGTGTGGATTTCAGCACCTCAAAAGTTACCTCCCCTTGGTCAGTCATGTCATAGAAACATGCTTCACCATACGGGAAAATCCTCAAATTGTACCTCATGATCAGTACATGTCAGAAAAACTGTCCACAATACCAGGAACAATCACAATGCCCATTACAAGGACATACAAACATTACACTTTCCAGGTCCAGTATAAGTCACCTAATACGTTCAATGCCCTGTGCTTATTTGTTCAATTTACACAACCTTTTCTCCCAATAGAGAAAATCACGGACATACTAGGATTATCCATATCAATATAGATTTCCTGTGAATATCCACATTCAAAACAAAGCAAGTATCGACATTAGATGTCGGAAACCTTTCTTAGCAACATAGTACTTTATAACTTAAAAGTAACATGTCAACGAATACTTAATGATAGCTGGTGGTACATTGTATGGAAACAGGCGGTGTCATGTTTCGCGCAAGACATTTAGCCCTTCATCTCCTCTCCTGCAGCGGAAAGAGAAAATGTCACAGTTATCTCCCCTGCTTCCTCCATACTCTCCTCTACATAGCACATAATTATAGTTATAATGCTGTATAAAACACTGTCAACTATCAGTTGGTAGATGACAGAATGATAACAAGATATACTACATTTATAGATGAGTTTAGATGATGTATTTAATGCTTTGTAGGACAGGCATTGTCTTATATTCCCCCGTAAATATCAGCGCCTTTGACACAGAAGATGATTTTTTGCCATTGTATCTGATGCTGAGCGGGACAGATGCTGCTGCTGCTGCGTGTAGATCGTATGTGGAGATGCCAATAATGATACAGGAAATGATTGAAGACCTTGTATTTGTTCACAGGTTGACACATTTGATGATAAATATAGTATAAGAACTTCCTCTAATCCTGATAGACATCAAGACCCCTCCTCCTCGCGAATCTCATCAAGGCGTTGGGACAGGTACTTTAAATAATCTAGAAGGAATCCTGACAGTCCTTGTTCTACAGCTGATTGGGGGATCCAGCCCTGCAGATATAAAATCAAGTTACCTGTATGAATATCTACAGTATTGAAAGACACAAAATCAAATTACCTGTATGAATATCTACAGTATTGAAAGATACAAATCAAATTACCTGTATGAATATCTACAGTATTGAAAGATACAAATCAAATTACCTGTATGAATATCTACAGTATTGAAAGATACAAATCAAATTACCTGTATGAATATCTAGAGTATTGAAAGATACAAAATCAAATTACCTGTATGAATATCTACAGTATTGAAAGATACAAAATCAAATTACATTTATGAATATCTACAGTATTGAAAAGTTTACAATATAATATTGAATTTTCCTATGGCATAAATGTAATCGGTATAACTGTGGCTCAAGTATGACAAATACATAATATTGAATATTCCTATGGCCGGTATAAAATCAGTATAACTGTAGTTTTAGTGTTGTCTAAGTGTGGAATATCTGGTCAACATGTAGACAATCAGTACCAGGGCTCCTTCCCATGAAATCATCTCCATGCTCAAGCTAAATTTGTCATCAAAATGTCAAATGTATACACCAAAAATATTATCTGACTTTAAATGTTTTCAACCTTTGTCTACATTCACAATATCAAGATTGTATTATTGACTTAAATGGAACGAGAAAACAGGCTTAAGCACAAAAAAGCATAATTGAAAATGAGAATGGGTTCATGAATATGCGCTCAGGTCCTCCAAAAAAGGTAGAAATTGGTTTATAGCATCATCTGTATTACACATTGGTGATGAGAACCCTCTTCATCGTAAAGAATTCAGGGACAAATTTCTTGTGGTATTATCATAGTAAAAGACATTACAAATACAAAATACTATAAGCAACCCGTCACATCCTATTTAAATCTGTTACGCTCTGGGTGAGGTAGGATTTCCTGATTTATCGACTACCTATGATTCCTGCAGTGTCTGTACGGAGCAGCAGACCTATTCTGTCGCACAAGCATTGTATCCTTGATTCCTGTAGTGTTTTGTATTCATTAAAGTGGAGATTTCCAACCATAGAGGTTTTAACTTAGTCAGTCTTGGTACAGATCAAGTGGTTTTAATGTATATCCTGGTTACATTATAATTCCACGAAACACGCATTGTAACCATGAGTGACGTGTGTAATAACTACCACAGGGTGTTATCTTATAAAGTTCTATTACATATGTCAAGTGTTTAACCTATATGTCATCTGAACATTGTGTTATAGGGTATACATAGGTGACCAGCGGCCATGAGTAGTGGTAATGTTGCTGAATACTAAAACAGATGTGTTAGTACCAATACGGTAAACCTTCGGTTAGTTCGAATCGGCGTATAGTTCGAACACAGCCTTTCAGTAATAAAAAAAAAAAATTTTTTGACTCCTAAAAGTTCGAACCTTGCTTACACAGGTTTCGGATAGTTCGAACACACAGAATTTGATTAAGCCTGTGTACTGAACTTACGTAATGGATTGCTCTCGGCGATGCAATTTACAGCCTCTCAAAACTTGCGTAAACTGATCTATTTTCACACCATCGATGTTCAACAACAGTATAAAGTGTAGTACTCATGATGTGCGATATTGCTGTCAGTTTTTTCGGACATTTTTTGCATAAACAAGCCACATTCCCGATGTTTCTTTCTTGTAAACATAAACATGTGCACGCGCTAATAATCAAACATCTTTATGACCCAGATTAGCATCGAAGCGCGGAATAAAGTGTCACACATGCTGACAGGTACGTGTGTCTTATCATGGCATTACTGTGTTAAATTTTGATTATATAATCGCGGCCTGGTCACCGATACCTGATTTATTGATATATTACCTATACAACTGCCGAGACCAAATAATCTATCAGGTATTCGATTGAAGTATTAATCCGTGCAGTTTCAATCCAACATTCTCATTTACATTTACTTTCGACGATGGTTACGGCATAAAATATTTTCCCTCTTTTTTTGCGAATTAACTTGATAATAAGGCCTAATATGAAAGTGAACATTTAAGTCCTACTTATATAAATCATTGTTCATCTTCAGATTTACAAATAAATCTTAATAGGTCATCATTTTTGAGGAACAACGATTTGACTGTTTGCCGTGATTTTTTTTGCCGATGTCAAAGTTCTCTGATGTCACCCTGGATAGTTCGAACTCCTCTTTATTCCAGCGGCTATAATTAGGTATAATTCGATCAGGATTGACAATATTTATTTAATTTTGGTCGAACTGACCGAAGGTTTACCGTAATGTAAAACATTTTTTATTTAAGTTTTACCCAACTGCGTTATTTAAATTTCGTAATATTGTTGTGTACATGCATATCAATGAGGTCATGGCATTTTTTTTATTGTTCTGTTCACAACTTACTGTTAAGTTGAATCAAGAGTAGTGATATTTGACAAATCTGAGTTCAATTATAAAGCTACTGGCAATGATAAAATACCTATTTCTTGTAATGAATAGAGTTGGTTGGCAGTTCAATCTTTATAGTTTTAGTAATTCTCTTTTAATTTGAGCAATTTTTAATAAGTCTTGTTTTCACATATTTCATATCAAATAAGGGTTAAAAACTAAAACCAATGACTGCTTATAAAATATCGTAAAGTGCTGATACATGAAACTTAAGTATAATATTATTGTATATGACTTGTATTTGTATCCTATACCCTACCAGTACGGTGATGTATTGTGTCCCTCCCACATGTCTTATTCTATTATTAACTAATTTCAGGTAAACTAAAGTGATTCCATTGATGACACATAGATATTACTTTTGCTGCAACATGAATTTACCTTTAGACTTGAATTTAAAAACCAGGTGAGTTCACTTTTGTTGGGGTCGTCCTCCAAGGCTCTTAATATTATACCTCCGGGGCCATTCTCACCTCTGAAAAACAGAGTTAAACATGGTTCGTTAAGACTTAACTTCAACTAAACAAAAGGTAAAATAGACCTGTATTGTTCTCAATTGAGTTTTCAACACCCATCTTTGATTCAAAATCATTTTCAAACAAAGCAAGACCATGATAGGAATGCTTTATATAGTTTCATCCATGATATCCCTGCTGTAGTAGTTTAATTTGTGCCAAGGAAGCTAAAAGCTTAAGTTTGCATTACATCAAATAAATAAATAAATAAAATAAATAAATAAATACATTACATTAAAATTCTAAAACTAGCTGAAATTTTGGTTTCTGACTTATAAGACTGTAATACAACTAAGTTACTGATAGTTCTATTTGTGCACCAGTAGATGTTGTACCTGACATATTTCTTCTGTGGAGGCATATCTGGGTAGGTTGTTCCACATGCACAGCTGAGGAAGACACCATCCCGTACGCCCCAGCATCGAACGTTCACAAAGTCGCGAGACGTTACCAAGCCTCCTGCAGCCTCAGCTGCAATGTTGTAACTGATCTCTGTATTGTCATCTATCGTCTCAAGTGTCTGAAAAATTAAAACATAAATGTAAATGGCTCCATGATTTGTCCTCTTCTTTGTTAATGTTAAAACAAAAAAATTAGTGAATTACTGAGTCCCCTGCTGAATGTGATCACCTCACCAATGTCAACTCTTACCCCAAACATTAAGATTACGTGGCTCGTAGTGTAGGAAATAGAAATAAGCCTGAACAACCATTTTCTTTGTTGTACATCAAAGGTCCAAATGTAGGTCACACCACTTAACCAAGATAAACCTGTACCTCAGATATATGAAGTTCTAGTGACTCGTAGTGTAGGAGATAGAGCCTGGAAAACCTTTTTCTTTGAAATAGGTTAAAGGTCAAAATGTAGGTCAGCTTGACCTACTTTTGATACATGACACACAACCTCATCAATAAGAACCCATACCCCTAACATGAAGTTCCACTTGCAGTGTATGAGACATAGCCTAGGCAAAACATTTACTTATGTTGGTAAAAGGTCCAAAATAAACGTCAGAGTAACCTACTTTTGATACAAATCACACACCCTAATCAAGTGAAATCTAATACCAAGCATAAAGTTCAAGCGACAAGAAAAAATATAAAAAATAAAAGATGTTTCAGAATCACTTAAAATATTTTTTTTCTTCATCCAATACGTATTTGCACATTTACACCATGCAAGCTAATTCGCATGTTAATGGTAAAGATGGTGCCTCTTGACCAAAACAGCTGCGGTTAGATTTCCTAATCAAATCGGGTAAAGTATATATGTCACCAGCCTTCCAATCAGGGTGTTTGCATCTAGTAATGACAAATATAAAGGGATAAAAGCTGTAAAGTTAGATCTTATTATCAATACTATATTATCAACACCTACCCGACATTCCGTTAGTGTGGGGTTCCACTGAGGTGAGGTATTCGTTCCGTAAGCTAATTCTTCCCATACTCGCTTAGGGTTCAAATTCACTAATGCCTGAAAAGAAGATAATCTTATTTAGCCGATGAAATCAATATGGCCAAGCTAGATTAGCCATTAAAATATACTTCATCTCTTTCTGTTGGAAATCATTATCTGAGAATGCGAGGAGAAAAATGTAATTGTTAATTTGAAATTTTCAACATATAATTCTTTTAACCTGCAATGGATTACAACCTTTTAAATTACACAATGGCATTATTATTGAATTTCCTAGAATAGCCAATTTTTTTAAAAACAACATTGTTCAGTACACTAGCATATACAACAGTAAAAGTTTCACTGAAATCTTGTCCTATACATTTGACAAAGGGAGGAAAGTCTGTATAGCTTGATAACATTTTTTCCAATTAATTTTACTATCTCCAATGGGTTTTCCTATATCAAATAGATTTTCCTATCTCCAATAGATTTTCCTATCTCCAATAGATTTTCCTATCTCCAATGGATTTTCCTATCTCCAATAGATTTTCCTATTTCCAATAGATTTTCCAATCTCCAATAGATTTTCCTATCGCCAATAGATTTTCCTGTCTCCAATAGATTTTCCTATCTCCAATGGATTTCCTATCTCCAATGGATTTTCCTATCTCCAATAGATTTTCCTATCTCCAATGGATTTTCCGATCTCCAACAGATTTTCCTATCTCCAATAGATTTTCCTATCTCCAATGGATTTTCCGATCTCCAACAGATTTTCCTATCTCCAATAGATTTTCCTATCTCCAATGAATTTTTGAAGTTTTTAAGAAAAGGGAGAATCAGCCACATATATACGTCCATGTATATGAAAAATGGATTTATTTAAAATACCCAGTAAACTAAATTGACAAATGGGCCAAGAGACTGTGTTTATATATGTACTGTTTTATATTCCAAGCGAAATTCCTCAAGATATCGGATGACACAGCTATATACATGTATATATATACCTTTAATCTAAATATTTTCCTGTTGTACAGTTTGAAGAACTGACTGTGTACAATTCCACTTTCCAGATTAGTGCCTGCCTGGAATTTCCAGCCCTCCTCCAGGTTCAACATTTCTAAAGTGATGTCCATTGCCTCCTTCGCCTGCCTCACAAAGTCTTGTTCCTATATAACACAAACAAACAGTTTCCAATACATGTTCTCATGTTACATAAAAACTCATATTATTAACTAAGATCTGTTTTGTACAGTTATTTCCAAACAAGCACAAAAATTACCTTTAAACTTTTCCTTTTACCTTGACCTTTGTAAAGATGACACACATTACCCGGCAATGAAAAAAAAAAAAAAAAAAATATACCTGAACCTATGATTTTTCATCACTAATTCTCTTTTCTTTAAACATATTGGGCTGACACAACTGTTACTGTATAGGTGTTAATATTTGCGAGGGTTTTAATTTCATTAAATTCCAAAATGCAAAAATTCCGCAAAATTTAGCACCTTCATGAAAATTAGATAGTCGCCATCTTATCTTAAGGCTTCACAATTACCGTATTTGACTGGGAATAAGCCCCGATCCTCTGAGAAAAATAATTGATCAAAAGTAGGGACGGGTCTTATTCACAAATACACCCCTGTTCACAAAAGTCGGCCATCTTGGATATTCTACTGTTTTGATCTAGGAACTCAGTCCACACTATACCAGTAATGTAATTCTAGTTGTTTGTTTTGTTAAAATAACAATTTAAATTATGAATATTTAAAAACAGTCACTACAACAAGTTGATGCCATTGATGGTGTTGTTGTTTCTCTTAACAGTTTTTCTATTAGCAATTGGTCTAGATAATTCAATTTATCAAGCATCATCTTGTATGAATTTTCATTTAAAAGTAAATAAATATTCATTTAGAAAAAATAGTAACATTCAGATGTGTAAAAGGAATTAATAGCATGACAATCAGACTACTTGTCATTTGGCTACTGCCATTACGAGATTTGAGATGGGCCTACAAGGTTTCAAAATGCACAAACAGTTCAAACATGAAAGTATGGTGTTCTTAACACCAGCTAAACAATGTTTTATTTCAAGTTAAGCCTTATAGAAATTTTTTTTTGCACATGGTTAGAAATATTTTATATTCAGAAACAAAATTAAAAAGATATTAACATGCTTTTTATTGAGAGAAAGACAAAATTTAGGGTGGGGGGCTTATTCACAGGATCCCACCCTGTTCCAAGAACCTTTGCCAAAGTGGGGATGGGGCTTATTCCTGAGAGGGGGCTTATTCCCAGTAAAATACTGTATGATTTGCGAAATTAGATCCCTGAGAACATTTTTAATCAGAAAATCACATAATTTTACACCCGTGAAGTTCAACAATCATTATACAGAAGAATGGTTTGACTATGGACACCTTTCAGTGACCTTAACATACAGACATGATTTCATTTCTTATTGGTTATTAGAGAACAAATTCTATTACTTTGGGTCTGATGTTTAAAGACTTGCCCAGATATAAAGTTCACCATCTTTCATTCCATGCCCTCATCTGAGTTTTTATAATTTGAACAGGATTAAGATCAGTTGTGTTAATATGTTAAATGCTATAACAGGAATTAAGAAATATGTTTCATAATACAAAACATGGTTGAAGCAGGTGATGAAATGTATTTAAACAGTGGAATATTTACTTAAAGAAATATTTACTTAAAGAACTATTTACTAAAAGGAATACTAAGAAAGTCATATTTAAATAAAAATATCTTCACATTTGCACTTAAAGTAATCTGCTTGAAAATAACTAACATCTTTTCTATAACTGACATTATATGGTAACAAAGAGCATATATGTATAATGTCATTTACCAGTTCATTATACAATACTACTCCAAATATCAGCAAGATTCATAACTTATGGAAGAAGCAACCATCAGGATCAGGAAGTTTGCGAAATCCAAAATGGTTCGTCTATGTAAGTATTCTCAAGTCATATTTATCCTAATAAAAACCTCTGTTCAGACGCAGTTCTACCTGTAGTAAATTAAAAGTGACCTTGGATTTTGACCATCAGATCTGAAGACCAATCCCAAGCGAGGGCAGTGTCAGTTTGATAAGAACAAGGATATTCATTTTTAGTTCTGATTTATCTTGCACACAATTTTATTCCTTAGTATTCATGGCTGACTGACATTGGAAACACTAATTTTAAAATGTTTAAGACTTTTGTAATACATGTACAACATTCAAATATGATTCAAAAATACTACGTTCTTGACTACATATGTTGCCAAACTTTAGAACAATACGTAATTAAGATCATGGGGTAGTTCCAGCTAAGTATGAATGGCCAGATTAGATTCTCACAACAGGGATAATATAAACGTAACACCCAGGATACAAGGGAGACAATGCACCATCAGAATTACAGTAATATACAGCTGATTGTGAAGACACATTTGAACTCATCCTATTCACAGTTGAGAATAGTTTATTATGAAATTTCAGAGGTGATAGAGACCATTTATGAATTCAAAATTCCACAGATGAAAACTGGTTAATGAAATGAGTATTAAGCGAAAATTGTTATAACATGGGATTTCTATACATCAAATATGGTGTCAGTGTTATGCTTGTCACAACTGGATTGATAAGGGTATATATCGTGTATATATTGCTAGAGGCCAATTCAATTCATATCCACCATTAGCCTTATTCACCAGTGTGTATAAGTTGTCCAAGTGACCACATTTTCCTCAGTATACACCTTTACCAGGAAACTTGGACTCAGTGAAATAATCGTGATTTACAAGTTACTATTTCTAAATCTCACACAGTTAATTTTACTATTCTCAGTATACACCTTTACCAGGAAACTTTGACTCAGTGAAATAATCATGATTTACAAGTTACAATTTCTAAATCTCACAGAGTCAATTTTACTCTTCTCAGTATCAGTTACTATGCTAACTAAATCTGATGTCTACAATCGCTGTATGTGTGACTGTCTTCATCAATCGAGGATTGATCATGATATCGCCCAAAATGGAACTTAGATGAATATTTAGTCGTTCTAAATCCCAGCTCTACATAATGATTAAATCATAAATTATTCCAGAGAGAAATGGGTTTTCTTTTAACATTAAATTGACAGTATACTAACAATCCTTTAGAATCTTTATGAAATATGTTCAGAAATTTAAATGGTATAAAAAAGCTGTCTGGTTAAATTAGTTCTGTTATTAAAATCTAGGCTTAACGATCCCAAGTTAAAAGGGCCACATGATACTTGCAATAAACAGTTATTAATATATCTGGTACATTAATTGTATGACAAATCGACGATCCATTGATTTTCAGCACGGTGGAATGTAAATTCATTAGTTTCTTGGCAATATGAATACCAATTTAAACGAGATTAATAAACTGGCTAGAAATAACAATTATTGGTGTGGACTAAAAACAGCAAGGGGTGTAAATCAATATCTGTAGCATGTACATAAGAAGTAACCTGAACATTACAGACGTTAATAAAATATTTATAACCATACCATATACTGGTAATAAAGCTACAATTACTTCAAAGTAAACAAACTCCTAAATCATGGTTTTCTGGGGTTGGGAAACAAATTTTGTTCTATAGCTAAATAATAAGGGAAGAACTATAAAATAGATAAAGAAAACCTCTGATTGTAAATGCTAATAGTAATATCTGCTTTATAAATGAAGTGAAAATCATGTTTCATAACCACACTATCATGAAAATTATATTCAGGCATACATGTGTCTATAATTTGACCTGTAATAGAAAACAAAAATCTAGTTGAAACGGTTTTCTTCTTTGTCAAAACTAGCAGCATTTCATAAGATATTCTGAAGGAATTTATAAAGGTACATGATATTCATATTAACTTGGTAATAAAAATATTTCAAACAATCTTTACATGTGAGTGATTTTGTATCCTACATTCAGCTCAATTAAGACTGCATTTGTATGTTGCTGACTTAAGACACTGAAATAGTTTTATAGGGTATATTTTTACTGTGGTAATTGCAAGGGGAGACAATCATTAATTCATTAAAAGTATATCTAATTTTGTTATCTTTTTTGAAAGAACAGAGAAAATGACTGGTTGAAAGTGTTTTATTTACAAACTAAAAGGCTCTGCTTCCTTACAGGAGGCTCAAGCCAATTACCATCTCCCTAGTCTTTCAGTACTTCAAGTCGCTTTAAGGTTTTGGCATATTTTGACCCCTTTGACCTTGAAAGTAGGCAATAGTTGTTATTTTTATCTGCAAATTTTTTTCAGCTCCTTCCAAGAAAGCTACAAGCCAAATATTATTTCTCTTGGAATTTTGTATTTCAGAAGAAATCATTTTAAATGTTTGATATATTTGACCCCGGTGACCTTGAAAGTAAGGTAATTTGTTTTAGCAGAATTTGTTCAGTTCAATTTGTTCAGCTCTTTCTAAGAAAGCTACAAAATATATACCATGTGGCCAGTCTTTTCAGTTCTTTGAAAGAAGTTGTTTAAATGAAAAGTTGACACAGGATGTAAGATGGATATATGACGGACACCTATATGGCATAAAGTTCTTACTTCACTGGTATTCCAATAAAATCTCCGGTCTTTTAACCAAAAACTCTGTTCATAGACACAAGAAAAACAATTTTCCCACCCAGATTTCAAAAGGAAACTTTTCCCTTATAAGTTGATTTATATCATAAACACACCCGTTTTGTATTTTTGTAAGCGTATTATAGGTGCACTTACATATTAGGATGAGAACAGTTTTCTTAAAAACGAAATGACCACCAGTATGAATATTAGTATTCCTCTGAATACATACACATATTTTGTTTACCTACAGCCAATGGATATTTTCTCTACAGCTATAAAATGAT
The DNA here is from genome assembly GCA_947623455.1 of Mimachlamys varia. NCBI lineage: Eukaryota > Metazoa > Mollusca > Bivalvia > Pectinida > Pectinidae > Mimachlamys > Mimachlamys varia. The sequence continues at coordinate 34,993,568 of OX392529.1, read as the reverse complement.
TGATTTGATTTTAATTCATCATATACCTTTAGAACTGATAATGCTGTTGTACATATAACTGGTACCCTGTGCGAATTGCTGCCATTCTATCCGAAATATTGATCTGGTTTCCCCAGCCTATGAAGGAATAAGATGACTGCACAGTAATTTTATTATATTGTTTAGGATCAATGGCTAGGGATTCAAATGGCCAAGTTCTATAGATATGAGAGATCGTAAACTCTAATTGCTTATAACTGTTATTTAACCCCTCACAGTTTTTCTACTGAACTGAGTTAATCAATATCGTAGGCCATCACGCTTGTTTTATCAGGATTCATCATCTTAATCTATATTTACATCAAGTTTTTAAAATTGAATATATTTAAAAGTAAGGAAAATTTTGAAAATATTAGCATGCTAGAGTTCTGAAACTTTTCCAAATCTGAAACTTTTATTTGGAAAAAAGTCTGAGATTTAATTATTATGAAATAAAATGAAATAAAAATGTTACTTTTTTGCCCTTAACCTAACAATGCTTGATATTCTGAAGTCCAGAGCAATTGAGAACGTGTGACTTGGTAGATGTGTTTTATAGCAAAGCCATAATCTGGGAAAAGTTTAGGATCATTATAAAAGTTGGAAGCAAGTATTGAGTGTTTTTAGCTTTGAAATAAATATGGTCTCTGATGATTTAGTTTAAGGCTAACAGTCCTATTATTTCTCAGCTAACTACTGTGTCATTCCTTTCTTCTGTGATAAAGACTTCAGAGTACTTTGGTGTATCGAGCAAGTTCTAAATAATTCCCAGGACTGTTGCTGAAAAGTACACTACAGCTACCCGTTAATAAGAATAGCATGACTAGTGACACAATGGATATACACACCATATTCTACACCGAGAGGGTGAAGTTTAAGGTATTGCCAATATTTGTTTTGATCTGAAATTCAAATTATTGCCAAAAGTTTGTTTTGATCTCAAGTTCATCGAGTCTTATAAAAAGCTTCAAATTCTCGTGTGGAGAAGATTTTAACTCTTCATGATGAAGCCTAGAATAAAGTCATGATTATATAGCGGTAAAGGTGTGACGGTATTAGTGTGAGGGGTACTTAGACTGTGACGTGAAGTTCAATCCCGCTTGAATCAGATTGTTATAATGAAGTATGTGTACATATACAGAAGCAGGGTAAGGTTTGTTCAGGTGTTCAGATAGTGAAAAGGACCAATTCTCAATGAAAATATACAGTTTTATCTTACAAATTCAATGCAGCTTTTATCAAACATAAATGTACTGACAGGTACCACTTACAACATGACTCTTTAAACCAACTTTGAACATGAACTTTTTCAGAATGAAAAAATTATAATATCAATTAAAAACAAAAGTAATTGAAAATGCTAGATGTTTTATTTATATGCCATTTATTAGATATCTGATTTCCCCCCCCTAAATTTAATGTTTTTTGGCATATACATTTTCACAAAATAATAACAAAATCTTGGAGCCATTTTCCAAAGAATTTTAGGACTAAAGAGTGGATTGAGAGAGGACAGACAGAAGCTGGGAGGAGGAAGTCAAAGTGGAGACAGTATAAAAAGACATACCCGGGCCCCCATACTACTCATGGATGATTGACTTGCCTGCCTACTGTGGCCTCGTCGCGGCGTCTGAAAGCCAACACGATGTTCCCCCTCGTCATCAGAACCTGCAATGGAAAGATACAAGTTAATTTTCTCTGGAGAACTACACTGAATGTTTGTACCTCTCTGACATTTTGTAAATTCTTGTTCAGGATCTTTGTATCACAAGGCAAAACAAAAGAGTTCCATTGTATTGGAGATAACTGGTAGGGCAAATGGTCAAAAGCACTTTAAATTAAATTTTTAAATTGGAGTTATCCTTCGACGTTATATTTTTCCAATGTGCAAGCTATTATGTCCTTCCATAGCAACAAAATAATGTTATACCAAACTTAAGTGTTTTTTTTTATAGTTAAAATGCATAAAGAGGCAAACACAGAATCATTTCCACAATGAACACTGGAATGACAGTGATTATAGGCATGTTAAATACTTATGAACAGGCTTTCAAATATTGAAAAGTGTTTAATTTCCTTAACTAGAAATGTCTGAGACATAAATGCCTCTTTCCCCAATATTAAAATCAGTTCTTCATGCATATTATGTATGCGAAGTTTGATGACAATCGGATCACTGGTTATTTAAATAAGCTGTGCATGGTTACACTACCATGGGACGGGACAGGATGGACATGGGTAATGCTCTATGCCCCCCATTTCATGGGAGGCATATTAGTTATCAGTCAAAAAGTACACAACAGATGATATTCACACATTTCTTTTATGAAAATGCAGTTTTACTTCTCTCTATGTAATGTAATATCTCATAAACTGGTGTTTGTATGGCATGATAGAGTCTAGCTATAGATATCCGGAGTTTCAGAAAAGTCTAAGAGCTGGCAACCAACTCAAAGAGTCAAAGCTCTTTATTGGGATTCAACTAAAAGTCATGCCCCTGGTGAGTCCTTCGATCTTTATACCATCTAAGTCATCTTCCGCCCCCATAACTTAATCCAAATTCTAAATGAAGCCAGAAATGACCTGGCACCCCTAGTGGTCCTTCTGAATCCCAATCCAGTTATTTTACTCTGACATGCAATTTTATGGAACTAGCTTGAAGATGTTTCCAAAGTGGCTGCAGGGCAAGTACAATACAATTCCAATATAGTGTGTACAACACATCAGTATATTGGTGCACTGTTTTTTGACACCTTGAATCTTATCTTTGTTTATCAAACATGTTTATGCAAGATCTGGTAACTTATAACAAATCCATTGTATAAAGAGTTTAAAAGCCAGAAAGACAGTGTGTTTTTTACTATTACCGGTATTAGCTCAATCTGTCTAGGTAAGGGGTTTACATCTACATAACTATACATGTAATCATTACAAAACAGCGCCGACAATCCAAAGGATAATACATTATACCAATACATATGTCGCCGTACATACCAGTGCCAAATTTAGTTTCGAATTGAAAATCATTCCTGTAAGTAATACTTATACCGACATTTCAAGAGCAGATTTTGGGATTTTATCCTATGAAGTGTTATATAATTTAATGTACCATAATATAATTCCTAGTCATGTGACTTACTATTAAGTGATAACAATATATAGTGGTCAGGCACATACAGTTATATTTCCAAGTCTTAATAATCTGAACAGAGACCCAACACATCAGATCACCGGTCTGGTTTATCATAATCTAGTTTATGATCACTGTGAGTACATGGTTACCTTGTCTATATATGCCATTATAGCAGGTGAAACTGACTAATTGCTGTTCAATAACACATCTTTTTATATAATGACTCGGTCAATAAATATGTCACACAATCTTCTTTCTTTCTGAATGTTTTAAAGCATTTCTGTCTTAATAGGAATGTCATTCCATGCATAAAATGTACAAATTTCCAAGGACTATATTTCTAAAAGAATTTCATAGATATCAAAAATCTCTGGTTAACTCATTCACCTCTGAAGACACAGCTGAACTTTATCAATTTAAACGTTCAACTAGTTCATCGTGAATTTCTGGAATGAGTTATCTTATTATATGTGACGGTAATGACCTTGTGACTTGTCTGAAGTTTGTGTTTTAATTCTGTAGTTGACACATATATATGTCTCCAAGGAAATTGAATTCATACATTTACAAAAAAATATATTTAACTACTTGGACTTTAGTGCATTTTTTTACCAGTTAAATTAGCCCTAGGTATTTCGTTAAGCACATACTGAAGACATTTTGAATTGAAAATCAAATTCTATACCAGGTATCTCCTTCTATAAATACACATTACCAAACCTTGGCCGATATTCAAAGACTTGTGCTATTTTACGCTGTGATCAATTTCAAAGTTGAAGTGACATTAAAAACACCATTATAATGGTTGACCCATTAAACCAAAATCAATATCTGGGGTCCCAGGACCCCTCACTCCAGTTTACTACAATGTATAGTAGTTTTAAATATTTACACACCATTATTTATAAGACCTACGTCTTTTACCACAACCAATTCAAAACTTCAAACATGTATAATTGACGTATTATGAAATTCTTGCCCGTGAGCTTGTTTTGGTGTTGCTAAGCTCTACTTGAAAATAGAAATCTTTATCTGGAACTTTAAAAGCGTATTATACACTCCTGAACAACGTCATTATGACTGGAAAAACTGTAATACAGGATTATGAAATAGTCGACTTACAATCAAATTTCAAATACTGATAAAATCAATGTACCAGTATTTCTCGTAGAAATCAGTCCAAATTTTACAAAACAGTCGATATTTAAAACATGTACATTTTGTTTTTGTAAATACACAATGTACATTCATATGAAACTGAATTTTCAAATTTCAAACTTGCATAAAAAAATGTTGATATACCCCTTTCCCTCAGTAGCACTCACCACCACTGTCTTGAAATAAAGAACTTGTTTAATTTATCAGTTTCTATAGTTGACGGTAATTTTCTTGTATAAGACATTCTGAGTGAAAATCTGAGCATTTTCTCAATGTGATCTGTATTTAACTATATAACATGTAACTGATGTTGTATTCCGTTTGGGGAAGATCGACTCAAATACAGTGATGCAAGTTAACCATAATGTTATTCTTTTTTTTTCAGAAACTTTGCCCCAATATCTAATAAGAAAAAGCAGAAAACAAACAAAAAGTAATAAAGATACTTTCATTTTTTTTACGAAATATTTTCCCTTAAAAGTATTTCTCAGGATTCATATCAATTTCGAAATGAAAATTAAACTGAAAGACATATAAATTCTAATTGCAGAAAAAAGTTCCAGATTTCCCCATTGCATCAACATGAGGTAACCACAACACACAGGCCCTATAGGGACAGGTATACCCACGCAGTGTTGAGATTTCTACTCTCAACACTTCCATAAGTACCTGTATAAGATTTGTTAACCTAAGTGATTTTATATTTTGCTTTTCTTTCAGAAAAGCTATAGTCTGAAACAAATATTCCACAAACTGGTATTATATTTGATAATGCAATTTATGTACAGTTTACCAAAAATCTTAAATGAAAAGAATGAAAATAAAAATCATTTTTGTCTCTCTATCAAATTTGAGTTAATTTCCGGTAAAGCTGACTAAGAGTAGAATAATCTAACACTGACTTTAACAGTCCACTATGACCACTGTAAAACTGACCAGGAGTAGAATAATCTAACAGTCCACTACTAACCACCGTAAAGCTAACCAGAAGTAAAAAAATCTAACACTGACTTTGAAAGTCCGTTATTGACCACTGTAAAGCTGACCAGGAGTAGAACAATCTAACACTGACTTTAAAAGTCCACTATTGACCACCGATAAGCTGACCAGGAGTAGAATAATCTAACAGTCCACTACTAACCACCGTAAAGCTGACCAGGAGTAGAATAATCTAACAGTCCACTACTGACCACTGTAAAGCTGACCAGGAGTAGAATAATCTAACAGTCCACTACTGACCACTGTAAAGCTGACCAGGAGTAGAATAATCTAACAGTCCACTACTGACCACTGTAAAGCTGACCAGGAGTAGAATAATCTAACAGTCCACTACTAACCACCGTAAAGCTAACCAGAAGTAAAACAATCTAACACTGACTTTAAAAGACCGTTATTGACCACTGTAAAGCTGACCAGGAGTAAAATAATCTAACCCAGACTTTAAAAGTCCATTATTGACCATACAAACAGATCTATTGGGCTACATAGATGGTTTAAATGTTGGTAATGTCCATTACTGTGTGATAATATAGGTATAGTATACACTTCAATTAAATAGTGTCAACATCACGATATTCAAGAAAATCCTAAATCAGTTAAGTTACAGTTCTTGACCTGAAATATTTCAATCTAAGGACGGTTATTTTATTTAAGTAATGTATACAGATATAATTATTTATTTTATATTTCCACTGGTCATGTTAAAAATCACAAATACAACACACTCCAGAACCAGGTGAAAATAAAATCATGAAATTAATGTCCCGATAATATATCTATATATATTTAACAGTTAAGGTGTCAACAGTTGAATTAACCAAATGATCAAGAGTTGGTTGTCAACAACAATTGTCATGATGTCATAGACTTCAAGATTGTCATGGGGTGATGATTGGATATAACCAACAGACCCTCTTCCAATGCCATCATCAAATATAACTTCTAATGATTGATTAATCGGATATGCATGAAACGAGATATTTTGTTCAAAATAAACAAACTTTATAACTTAGATTTAATATTATTTGTTAACTCTGGAAACACGCATTTTATCTTTTGTAATGATTCAGTATTCTTTTTCCATTGTATAATACTACTGTTACACTATTATGTAACAATTTTTACGGATGATCAATTGAAATTTTAACCGATTTCCAATCTACTTCATGATTGCAATGACAAATTCAATATGATTTAAATTCCATTCAATTTGAAAAAAAATCCAGTTGATAGCAATGTAAAAACAAGCCTAAAACGAAGTAAACCTGAGCGGTAACTAACAAGAAACTCTTGACAGAAAAATCCAAAGAATTGAAAATAATTCAGGTAGGGCCCACTTCAATAACAAGCCGAAGTTAAAAGACAGTCAAAATGGTCGCGTGTTTACAAATACCGAGTTTCAACTGCTGCCGTACCGGTTACCGCGTAAGAAGTTGTCTTGAATATTGCTGATATCAGTTAATTTTAACTAAATCTATAAAAATAATAAGTTGTTAGGCTTGATTTTAGCATCAAGTTTTGCTGAAAGTTACGTATATTGGGCCTTTAAATTGAGGTTAGGTATTAAGTATGATAGTTTTGAACAATGTGACCAACTTTCAATTCAATTGGATAATTATAACACTGAAAAGTGGACTTTAACGCAAATGTTGAGGTGAGACAAAATTGTAGATTTATGTCAATAATCATGCGATCTCCTGAACAGATGATACAACATGTTGTCGTATGACTTGGCTGAGATGTGCATCAGCTGTTTCCTCTATAGACAAAGAGGCTTGTCTCAAAAGGGGTGGTCTCATAAACACAAATCTTATAAGGACATATTTTATGTCTACTTCAGCAAATTTAATGTAAAATGAGAAATGTAAGCGTGTTCAAAATTTCCCTAACCAAAATGTTTTTTTTGAAATTGTTGCGGAACTGAACTGGGTCGGTTATCAATAACCAGGCTTTGGTTTGGTTTAGTTAGTTTTACATCCTATTAACAGCCAGGGTCATTTAAGGACATGCCAGGTTTTGACGGTCAGTACCTTGCAACTGCCCCACATGGGATTCAAACTCACAACCCAGTGGTGGAGGGCTAGTGGTAGAATGTCCGAACACCTTAACCACTCGGCCACTGCACCCCTAATAACCAGGCAGCTCAGTGGGTAAAGTGCTCGTCTATAGAGTTTAAAGTTCAAAAGGTCCTCGGTTCGAGTTTCAGGCTGGCCGCTACATTTTCCCTTTTTACTGTTACAAAATTGGGAAGCTTGCCAATCCTTAATGTTTAAAGCTTACTGGGAGTAAGCTTCGCAAGAGTATACCAAAACTTTGGTTGTAAATCTAGTTGTGTCTACAGGGGCCAAAGCTGGAAGAAAGCTTGAGGAATGTAGCATAACTGGACTGGGTCAATCATAGGTGACCTGAACATGAGGTACCTCAGTTGGTAGAGTGTTCCTCTAGTTCCGCGGTTTGAATCCTGTGGTCTGGCTGCTACATTTTCTATTTCTCCTGTTATAAAACATTCCACGAGGGCTAGGCAAGTATCAGCTTCTGGGTCTGTTTATCGGTTTATTTTGGTTTATTTTGGTTTTACGTCCTATGAACAGCTCTTGAGGGTCAATTAACTATGTGCCAGGTTGAGGAGGTGGAAGAAAGCCGGAGTACCCGGAGAAAAAACACCGACCTACAGTCATAATGTTGCAACTAGCTGTCCCATGTGGGTTTCAAATTCGCAACCAAGAGGTGGAGGGCTAATGATAGAATGTCGGGACACCTTAACCACCGCAGCCATTCATCAGAAATTCTAATTTACAATACAAAATATCTGTACATAATTACATCAGAATTCATTCTAAAATGGTGATTGTAAATCATGTTTTCAATATGACACCAGTAAAGGTTAATACATTATAATCAACATCCACATCATTATTCTAGATTGTTAATTATAAAAAAAAGGGTTTTTAATATCATCCTAGGGGGAGGGAAGGCAAGAAATAAATGAAACAGAAACATTTTTTGCCTTTTTTTATCGATTCCATAAAAAATCTGAAAACTGGCTATAATTTATAAAACATACCAGTCGGTAAGTCCTTACCTTGCACTTGACTGGAATTCTTGTGCGACTTTTTTCCTTTCTTTTTCTTGAATAAGCCAGAAACTTTAGCCAGACCAGCTTCTATTTGTAGTGCCATGCTTATTGTAATAGCTCACACTTATATTCTTACAAATCCATCAGATCTATGTTGTAAACTCCAAACACAAATTCCCGGTAATATCGAATGGTAAGTATAAATCCAAACAGATCGAGTACACAAAAAGGGATTTTCTATCACAGATGTACCGATAACATAGATATGGCCAGATCTAACTCCCTGTTGTTTAGAAGTAGAAAATGTATAAATAATATGTCAAAAATAAACACTGATAAATGACCAGAATTATAACTTTAACAACCCGAGTATACACAACAAACCCTGAGATAAACTTTACAATATCACATAATTATAGTATCAGCTACATCCCTGACATTCTACACTTTTCGCTCTAATATATATATATATGTACACTTTCACCACTGGCCATGTCCTACATAGATCTATACATGTCCATATTGCTGTCCAGTGGTCCACTCAGGTAGAACTGACCACCAGTATATAAGTAATTATAAGGGTACACTGCTTTGTAAGTCTTGTCCACTAACGTAGCCGACTGGTATATCCAGGTAGAATGAATGGTAGCTCTGCAAGTTTTGTCCATAAAGAGCAAGCTGACCGGTAGTTCATATGATTATGTCGAGGTACAGATGTTCGGTGGCCCGTGAAGTCTGACCAATAGTAAAACCAAGTCTGGCTGTGGAACCAATCAAATGTAGGTAACAGTATGTAATGGTTTACCATTAGGCCCCATTGATCTGTCGTCTATCACCGAGTGTTGTTAGTATACACACCCATGTTTAAACACGCTGTCACAATCACAACTCATATACAAATCACAGGTAGTATACAATGTACAACACTTCTAGATCACCCCATGCTATTTATAGAATGACACATGGTGCTGGCCCATTGAGTCAAGTTGACCCCTATGATATTTACATATTAAGGTCAACACTCATGGTCTATAGTAACTCCATTATTGACTTGACTACACGTTTTTATCTGCCTGAGTAAGATTTCTTTAAATGACTCTAAAGAGATATGTGACGTGTTCGGAACATGAGGAGAGTAAATTATGAATATTCATTAGAACATGGACCAACCAGGTCATGATCTGACTACCTTACATAAACAAGAGAAAACACAAATCCCTAATCTAATAACTATTCATTATATATATCAGGGCTTTAAAATTGTAATATCAATCCATCAAATCTAAGTCTTCTAATAGTACATAACATCATTATTCAATGTTTTATAATACATTTACATTGTACTGAATAATTTATCCATCTATTTCAAAAATTAAAACATAATTATAAATAAGATAAGGTTATCTTCTTATGAAATTTAAGAGTGATTTTTTTTTGGTAACTGTATATACAATAGTGCGGTAATAAAACAACTGATATGTACAAAGACAATAATGTGAAAAATTTAACTATTTTGGAAGAATCAATATTGAATGGGTGGTGGGGGTGGGGGATGGGGCGATTGCATTCAAAATTGGACCATCGAAAAGCCTCTGTATTGGGCTCGCTGTTTTACACACACATATTTTGGAAAGAATATAAGCATGTATTATTTTCATCCTTTTAGAATAATATTTTGCTTATCCTTAATCTGGGGCAGAGAATATTGATTCTCTGAAATAGTACATAGACATTGAGGTGGAGGCCCCAGGAGATGTATTGTTATTATGAAGTAAATCTCCAGCTTCTGACAGATAATGTCAGTTTGGGCTGGGACCTCTCCTACTATCCCATCACCTGGTAAATATCAGACTGGTCACTATGGGAATACCACACCAGACAAATAACTACAATAATTACATCTCCTCACACATAGACTGGGGGCAGTCAACAGAACAGTCACACATAGACTGGGGGCAGTCAACAGAACTTAGAGCAGTACTAGTTACACATAGACTGGGGGCAGTCAACAGAACTTAGAGCAGTACTAGTCACAGATAGACTGGGGGCAGTTAACAGAACTTAGAGCAGTACTAGTCACAGATAGACCAGGGGGATTCAACAGAACTTAGAGCAGTACTAGTCACACATAGACTGGGGGCAGTCAACAGAACAGTCACACATAGAATGGGGGCAGTCAACAGAACTAAGAGCAGTACTAGTTACACATAGACTGGGGGCAGTCAACAGAACTTAGAGCAGTACTAGTTACACATAGACTGGGGGCAGTCAACAGAACTTAGAGCAGTACTAGTCACACATAGACTGGGGGCAGTCAACAGAACAGTCACACATAGACTGGGGGCAGTCAACAGAACTTAGAGCAGTACTAGTTACACATAGACTGGGGGCAGTCAACAGAACTTAGAGCAGTACTAGTCACACATAGACTGGGGGCAGTCAACAGAACTTAGAGCAGTACTAGTTACACATAGACTGGGGGCAGTCAACAGAACTTAGAGCAGTACTAGTCACACATAGACTGGGGGCAGTCAACAGAACTTAGAGCAGTACTAGTCACACATAGACTGGGGGCAGTCAACAGAACTTAGAGCAGTACTTGTCACACATAGACTGGGGGCAGTCAACAGAATTTGAGCAGTACTAGTCACACATATACTGGGGGCAGTCAACAGAACTTAGAGCAGTACTTAGTCACACATAGACTTGGGGCAGTCAACAGAACTTAGAGCAGTACTTAGTCACACATAGACTTGGGGCAGTCAACAGAATTTAGAGCAGTACTAGTCACACATAGACTGGGGGCAGTCAACAGAACTTAGAGCAGTACTAGTCACACATAGACTGGGGGCAGTCAACAGAACTAAGAGTAGTACTAGTCATAGATAGACTGGGGGCAGTCAACAGAACTTAGAGCAGTACTAGTCACACATAGACTGGGGGCAGTCAACAGAACTAAGAGCAGTACTAGTCACACATAGACTGGGGGCAGTCAACAGAACTAAGAGCAGTACTAGTCACACATAGACTGGGGGCAGTCAACAGAACTAAGAGCAGTACTAGTTACACATAGACTGGGGGCAGTCTACAGAACAGTCACACATAGACTGGGGGCAGTCAACAGAACTTAGAGCAGTACTAGTCACAGATAGACTGGGGGCAGTCTACAGAACAGTCACACATAGACTGAGGGCAGTCAACAGAACAGTCACACATAGACTGGGGGCAGTCAACAGAACTAAGAGCAGTACTAGTCACACATAGACTGGGGGCAGTCAACAGAACTAAGAGCAGTACTAGTCACACATAGACTGGGGGCAGTCAACAGAACTAAGAGCAGTACTAGTTACACATAGACTGGGGGCAGTCTACAGAACAGTCACACATAGACTGGGGGCAGTCAACAGAACTTAGAGCAGTACTAGTCACAGATAGACTGGGGGCACTCTACAGAACAGTCACACATAGACTGAGGGCAGTCAACAGAACAGTCACACATAGACTGGGGGCAGTCAACAGAAGAGCAGTACTAGTCACACATAGACTGGGGGCAGTCAACAGAACTAAGAGCAGTACTAGTCACACATAGACTGGGGGTAGTCTACAGAACTAAGAGCAGTACTAGTCACACATAGCTGAGGCAGTCAACAGAACTTAGAGCAGTACTAGTCACACATAGACTGGGGGCAGTCAACAGAACTAAGAGCAGTACTAGTCACACATAGACTGGGGGCAGTCAACAGAACTAAGAGCAGTACTAGTCACACATAGACTGGGGGCAGTCACTTGCCTGGCATATATTTTAGTCAAGTATGTTAGTTTTTGGATTTCAAAATCCATCTCTGGGTAAATAGTATCAATATAATAAGATCTAGTTCTTGTTGGGGTGCATAACACCATATAGGACATGAATAGGTAAAGCAATTTATCTTCATATTCATATTTATCTTGATTCTACTGTTTAAGAAGTTTGTTTAACTGGTAAAATATTAACATTATTACAGACTTTGTACTCTTACTTTCATCAGAACGAGTAACCCAATCTTAAGGACGCTCGACGTTAAATTTTGAGAAAAATCTTTTTTTTTGTGTTTTTTTACCAAAAAAGAAACAAGTCATTGGAATGCTTAGATTTTCACAAAATCATCTCTACCTGGTAACATAAGCAACATATGAAAGTTTTAAGGAAATCTAGCGGTTAATTGTTAAAGGGTCGAGCCTCCTTAATCAATCACTTGATACGTCAACACATTATAATATAATGTACTGTGTTATTCAGTGAACATACTCGCCTCATGTTACTTTTACATATCAACCCATGTTATATAAACCTACCGGTATCTGCACTGTGATTGGTTTTAAAATTTATTATTTCAATAGATTTATGTACTGGAGTCAAAAATGGTGGCTATAGCTACAGTTCAAGGTTGCATGTTCTATACAAATAAATGCCAAAAATCTTGATAGAATGTGATAAAAAGGCAAGAGCTCGCATACTTGTGAAATTCTTACTTGTTTTATATCTCAAATGAAATGGAAACTTAAGTTACTGGTAGATCCAATATACATTGATCCAAGCTTTTCTTCCTCAAGCACATCAAAGAAATAAATATATGATATAGGGCTGCATATACAACAGGCTTATACATTCCCTTGGACAAGTGTGTATAGATGCACCTCAAAGTACTGTCAACTGCTATTCAAATAGATTTAAACATTGCATGTGGAATCAGTTTGCCCATTATGACAAAACAAAAGACGCCTTTGTAAATATAGTAATGAGACAGATCGTGAAATTCAATGTAAATCTTTGTCAAGTTTAAGAGATTAGAGATAAAAGAGAACTTCAGTGCACTTTAAATGATTAATTCCATTGCCTGGTTTAGAGCTACAGTTACCATCCTAGCAACAGTTACCATCCTAGCAACAGTTACTATCATAGCAACAGTTACCATCCTAGCAATGGTTACCATCCTAGCAACGGTTACAATCCTAGCAACAGTTACCATCCTAGCAACAGTTACCATCCTAGCAACAGTTACTATCATAGCAACAGTTATCATCCTAGCAATGGTTACCATCCTAGCAACAGTTCCTATCATAGCAACAGTTACCAACCTAGCAACAGATAGGTACAATTGTATTTCAATGAATAGGAAATTGTTGATTTATTTTACTTTGAAAGTAAAATTTTCAGCTTTTACGAAAAAAAGATTATCACACTATAATGAACAGATTTGTTGTTGTTCTATATTACTTGTCAGGAATTTCAAAACCCAGATATTACAACAGTAATTGGCGAATATTAAAGTATAACTGGTACCTTTTTACCTTTAATAATTGTGAACAAAGTTACCACAACATGATACATAATACTCCTGCAGTCTATGGTAGTAATCAATGTTAAAGGGAAGTTAATTCAACATACCTGGTAAATCATTAAGTTCATTAATAATACATCAAGGAATGTTATGATGTTGTATTGTATTTATGAAACCAAGGGGACTAACTCCACTGATTCAGGGGCATGATTCCAGAAATTGTGCTCAGATAATGGAAATAGTCCAAGTTCAAGATAAGGGCGGTTGGATTATGGTACATGTACCTATCAACACTGTCTGTGCTTCCCCAGTAACTAGAACCTGTAAGTTTATCCATTAAAGGTTTAAGCAATTTTATAAAGGGCCATAACTCCATGAATTACAAAAAAGATATTTATGGTTATCAAACTTTTCTTAGCTTTTGTGGTAATTAACTTCTTTAATTAGTTGGAAAGTTGATTCAATGGAATATAAGGGAAAAAAGGGGCATAACCCTGTGTGTCAGGTAATGACTGTTTTCGAAACTTATTTTCTATGAAAGTTGAAGTTTCTTTGGTGAAAAGCAGTAGACATCAAATGGACAATCTACTTGTGTTTACCTGACCACCCAATTATGTGATACCAAATAGGTACTGTCTTTGAGGGGTATTTAAAGAGAGTTTCAAACTGAAGTAACAGTAAGAGTTACATCCCTTGATAAGATTCTTTTTTGGGTACTGTGGATTTTAAGTGCATTTTGACAAATAACTGTCATTTGTTTATTTTACTTTTTAGTTTAAGTACACTTTCATTGTTTTCAAACATACACTGTATTTTAAACAAATGCACAATATGTTTATGTGTTTTACTTTTATAGAATGAAAATTGTTATATCTGTGTAGTACATTGTATATTCTAAACAGATGGTACACAACACTTTATTTCAATATTGTTTAATTGCCACTTTACAACATGACATGTTCATAATATATCTAAATGTCAGAAACATATGTTTTACCAAAACATGAGACCATAAAATAAAACCATTCATTTCTTTCAGTAAACATCTTCTAGTACAGTAGCAATTTATACCTTATATATATCACAGTCAACACAAAGGCACTGTCGGTATATATGGCACAACATCCCATATTCTCTGACCAGACAACGGATCTAAAATAGTTAGTTGTACACCAGATTCAACAAACAATATGCTGCGAAACAGCTTAAATGCTCTTTTAGATATACTTCGCTCGAGAACCTGTGTCTTTCGTCATTCATTACCAAACAGTATCAAATTTCAGTCTGTTGGTCTCGAGGATTACAATGATGTTATATCGATTCGTAACGGAGTATATGGTGATATAGACTACCTTCCTGCCCTCTACTCCGCAATGATGGCGAACCATTACGCATATACAGCCACTCTGAATGGGAGACATGTAAGTATACTAAATAACATTCTAGATAGTTTTTGTTAATACCTTTGTCTTTTTTTTCTAGGAAATGTAGAAGAGCAGCATCACTGTATTTCATATTGAAAAATTATCAATTTTCCGTTTATAAACAAGCATAATTTGCAATCAATGCCAGCTATTTCCATGGCCTAAATTTAAAAGTATAAAAGCAATTGTATTTATTAGTTATTTCTTACATAGATCAGTAAGGGGGATAAGGGGGTGGTGGGGGAGGGCGATTTATGATTAATGATGCATTAGGCTCCTGATTTTAAGCTTTATTACAAGACTTAAACCTCTCTACCCTTCAGAATCAGACAGGCCATGTCTGTCTTCTGCACTCTATTTAACACTTGAAACCTTTATCCTTTCTTTCCTCTCTTCCCTACTTTCCCTTTTGGTTGTGTCCCCCTAGGCAATCCCACCTTCATATGACAAGGACCCCAAAAACATGGCATTATCCCAGCGATACGTCGTATCCTGGAATAGCAATATAGCGATATCTTGTATCCTAGAATAGCAATTTTGTATTGAAACATCACCAACAGCAAAGACACAACAAGGGCACTAGCCTAGTATGTGTAACATGTTTAGTTGAGATACCGGTATGTGGAATATATATCTTGGAATTGTAGCCCGAAACAGCTAGAAAACAGCAATTTATATATGGTAAACCTTCGGTTAGTTCGAATCGGCGTATAGTTCGAACACAGCCTTTCAGTAATAAAAAAAAAAAAATTTTTGACTCCTTAAAGTTCGAACCTTGCTTACACAGGTTTCGGATAGTTCGAACACACGTACAGAATTTGATTAAGCCTGTGTATTGAACTTACGTAATGGATTGCTCTCGGCGATGCAATTTACAGCCTCTCAAAACTTGCGTAAACTGATCTATTTTCACACCATCGATGTTAAACAACAGTATAACGTGTAGTACTCATGATGTGCGATATGGTTGTCAGCTTTTTCGGACATTTTTTGCATAAACAAGCCACATTTTCCCGATGTTTCTTTCTTGTAAACATAAACATGTGCACGCACTAATAATCAAACATCTTTATGACCCCGATTAGCATCGAAGCGCGGAATAAAGTGTCACACATGCTGACAGGTACGTGTGTATTATCATGGCATTACTGTGTTAAATTTTGATTATATCATCGTGGCCTGGTCACCGATACCTGATTTATATCTTAATTGATATATACCTATACAACTGCCGAGACCAAATAATCTATCAGGTATTCGATCGAAGTATTAATCCGTGCAGTTTCAATCCAACATTCGCATTTACATAAACTTCCGACGATGGTTACGGCATAAAATATTTTCTCTTTTTTTTTTTGCGAATTAACTTGATAATTAGGCCTAATATGAAAGTGAACATTTAAGTCCTACTTATATAAATATATGTTCATCTTTAGATTTACAAATAAATCGTAATAGGCCATCATTTTTGAGGAACAACGATTTGACTGTTTGCTGTGATTTTTTTTGCCAATGTCAAAGTTCTCGGATGTCAACCTGGATAGTTCGAACTCCTCTTTATTCCAGCGGCTATAATTTCGTATAATTCGATCAGGATTGACAATATTTATTTAATTTTGGTCGAACTGACCGAAGCTTTACCGTATATATTTAGTGATAATTTAACCCCTGGTTACCACCAATTTTGATAGCTTGAATCTTGATATTTTTATCATCATTGAATGCTTTTTGGTCTTTCAACAATGCAATAATTTTCATATAAAATCTTGTACAAACACACATATCTATTTCATATCGGTTTTCAGGTTGCCTTTCTTTGTGTAATGTTTGTTGATGATGGTGAAACCATGATAGGGAAAGCTTTACGTGTCAGCGAGGACCACAAAGGACGAGGCCTTGGCCATCAGATGCAGAGATATGTTGAACAGCAGCACAAACTGGACAGATGTATCAGACGAACTGCGTACACAGCGTTTAGTGAGAGGACACTCGGGCGGGTAGAGGCTGGTACGGCTGAAGTTATCTCCACGCGGGTATGCTAGTGTTTGTTAAATTTAGAACTGGCAGCACACAAGAATGTATCCTAAATACTCTAAAGGATATGCTCACTATCGTTCTACTGATTGGTCACGAAATTTGGTACTTGTCTATTGCAGAATATACTGGGTAATGATTGGACTGTGTTACATACTGTGAACAAAGGGACATAACTCTTTATATAGCTAGGCACAAGACCTAGGCCGAGTTCGAGCGTCGACTATTTACTATAGTAGGGCTGTTACATTTTATGTGTTTACACATGCGCTGCCTTGCTGTCAAATAATCACGCATGCGCAGACGACAGCTAGTTGCTCTAGTCTGACCAAAATAAATCAGTAGTTTGTACTTAGTCGCTAGACATGCGTACTGTCTACCTCTTGTTTCTATACACATGCACAAAGCTAGAACTAAAGTTAGTTTGATATACTAAAGTTAAACTATAGCCACTAAAGTTGAAGCTCCAACTCCCTTATTAACGGTACTGTTTGTGAGACTCTAAACTCAGGTACACAAGTACACAAATGCAGATTTTAGATGACAGAGGAAAAGAAATATGCCCTGAGCAAAGCTACACACAAACACAGATTATCAATCTTATAACGGCGTTCTGGTTGTAGAGAATTGGGAACCATGTTTTTTTATACTTGTGAGATATGGCAGTTCAGTAACTGATAGATTAATTCTAATATTGGCTTTCATTGTATTCCAGAACATTACATACGTCAGAGGAACACAGTCTGTGATACAGAAAATGGCACTAGCCAACACACAAATCAAGGTTCTGCAGAGAGAAGAAATACGAGAAATTTTCAGTTCCAAAGAAGAAAAGGCCAAATTATTTTATGATCAAAGACTTATGGTGGATTGTGTCCCCTACCGACTGCTGGAATCAAACGTAGACATCTTTCACGACAACAACTGTCATGTTCTTAGTAGCAGAACATGTGACCAGTCAGAAAGCTCGGGACTGTTAACAGTCGGGTATGCCTACCCTACCCCTGGGGGTTATTTCTGTAGTGTAGACATATATGGAGAACTGACGGAAGACATCTTTAAAAAGCATATGAAACAGCACGCCGTAGAATGCGCAGGAAAGGGTACAGATACAGTTTGTTTTGGTTGTGTGTATAATGTTGACTACCATGATGAGAAAATTATCAGTACAATCATGCTTAAGTTTGGACTTGTGAAAAACGGGGTTAATACATTGTATTTAGCCGAAGAGTCGCAACGGCTTTGATTGCAATACTGTTGTGGACTATGTTAGATAAATCAGTTTACAGGAAATGTCTTTTTAATTTAACATAACTATTGTTAACTGTTTTTATCCAAACTATATGCATGTTCTTCCACAAATTACTTCACACAAATAAAATTTTATACAAGTGATAACAAATGGAAATAAAATTGATGCAATACTCCAAATACATAAGCCTGCAGTCACATGTATGACAAGATGACAAGTAAATGTTGTCCTTAGGTTGGTCAAATTGACAGATATTTTATCTCAGGTATGACAAGAATACAGGTAAAATTATTTCTCAAATGAGCCAGAAACAGGTTCCGCCTCCTCCTTGCTATGACCTGATTACAGGTAATATCTATTCTTCAAAAAATTACAGGTAAAACTTACCCTCAGGTGTGACGAGGGGCGAGTAATACTCGTTATCCTCACCGGACATAACGCCTTGTTCTGAGTCACCGATGAGTCTACTTCTCTCAGATGCGTAGTGATGGTCACGGTTGACTGAGGAAATACCAATAATTAACTTACAATTATACAAACACCAAGCATTCTGTCTTAACCCAACCCTGTTTATATCAAAAACGTGGATACACAAAACCTACAGATTTTGAAAACATGGATACACAAGACCCACATATTTTGAAAACATGGATACACAAGACCTACAGATTTTGAAAACACTGGTATAAGACTTACAAATTTTGAAAACATGCCAGATACACAAGACCTACAAATTTCAGTCCCATTAATAGTGTTAGGCTGATGATCGATTATAATCAAAAATCAATCAATTCACACTTTTCTTTTTAAATTATAGATTGCAATTTTCATATGGGCATAATCAAAGTATTTAAATGATTTCTATATAAAATATGCTTTGAAAGTAATAAACACGGCCATTACACACCATCACTAAATTAGGTCTCATAGAACAATTAAAATGCGAATTGGACCCACAAATGCATGTAAAGAGAAAACAGACCTTCATCATGATCTTCATGTACATATTACCATATTATTTTGTGATTCTGAACAATTATGAAAAAAAATCCAGTTGATTACCATGCAAAAATAAGCCTAAAACGAAGTTAACCTGAGCGGTAACTAACAAGAAACTCTTGACAGAAAAATCCAAAGAATTGAAAATAATTCAGGTGTGGCTCACTTCACCAACAAGCTGAAGTTAGAAGACAGTTCAAAATGGACACGTGTTTACAAATACCGAGTTTCAACTGCTGCTGTACCGGTAACCGCGTAATAATTCATCATGAATATAGCTGATATCAGTTAATTTTAACTAAATATATAAATGTAAAAAGTTATTAGGCTTGATTTTTGCTTCAAGTTTTGCCGAAAGTTACGTATATTGGGCCTTTAAAAGCTTTTGCTATCTTCCAAGTTTTGCTCCTTTTTAAATCAGTATAACTTAATCAGTTTTTATTAGACAGAAGCAATGCTGTTGGCAACATGGGGTTAGCGTGGAGCTAGGCTGTTGGTCTCACCTCGGTCCCGGTGCTTTTTCTCCACTGGGATAACCTTGAAGTCAAGGAACCAGGTCTCAGCCCAGGCCAACACAAAGGAGATGATGAGGACGACATAACTCAGGGGGTTGTTACCATTCTCTTTAAACTGAAACAAGGACAACGTGGAAATATTATAAATCTAGGCATTTCTGACAAAGATATATAATGTATTAGGTTATAAAAAGGAAACAACTCTGCTTTACACGTACTGTAGCTGTCAGAGGATATGCTGTATAAATTGTCATTAGTTAGATAGACCTGACTGCAATCAATTACAAAAACATTAATATATAATATCACTTTAAACAAATTATCTAGGAAATCAAAAATAATTTGTAAAGACTGCAAAAAAGAATTGAAAACAAAATTTTTAGTGACAAAACTGAAGATTAATCTGTGAATGTTTAATTCTACAACTGTATTGAATTTACTTTCAAATGCAGCTCATTTGCTTTGTCTCCTTAATTTACAATTAATTTTGTTGTAACTATCGTAAATAAACAAAGTTTTAACCTATAACATTTACTACCCGGTAACATTAATGACAACTATGACATTTAAAAGCTTTGAGAAAACAGAAAATGTCATGATTGTTCATATATCTATATATAAATGATATAAACAAAACAAAGCAGTTGTAATTAAAGCTTTTTATGTTTTGAAAGGGAGTTGGAATTTTTGAGCAATACCTTCACATTCAGCAATTCATGAAATGGGTTTAATTATACTTACATCAAATAAAAAACACTTTGCTAAGAGGTAACCACAAGTTAAAAATGTTGTTAGCTGAAACAAAAAAAGTGCATAATTAAAATCATAAATAAATAATTAGACATTAATAATGACATAGTAAAGGGAATTACTTGTGTACATGTTACGGTTATAAAAGAGAATATCCTTGATACTGGGGATTTATCCAGCAAAAAGGGGGTGCCTGGTAATAAGCCCATCCATGTAAAGTTATCACAAATATGGTAATGTTAAATGTTTTGGCAATAGTTAGTGTAAGTAGCTTATTGTTCTAATTCTATTACTAAACTACAGTTCACTTCACCATACAAATGACCTTGTAAAGGTCACTTGTGACCTCCAGGATAATATCCAAGGTCAGCTTTTGAGATACTTACTGCTATGACCCACCAATGGTTTAGTCGAAATAAAGCATAGCCCAGCAGTAGAAAGGAAAACCTCATCGCAGCCAACATCTGCCAGAACAAAGGGAGAC
The DNA here is from genome assembly GCA_947623455.1 of Mimachlamys varia. Classification (NCBI taxonomy): domain Eukaryota; kingdom Metazoa; phylum Mollusca; class Bivalvia; order Pectinida; family Pectinidae; genus Mimachlamys; species Mimachlamys varia. Next base: position 34,972,405 of record OX392529.1, on the reverse strand, counting down.
AACTTCAAACATTAATTAATTTTGTTATACTTGTTGGCTTTGTATAACATTGGGGACAATGTAAGGATTTATTTTTAAACTGACAAAACAGAAGACATCTTCAATATTAGATTTCTTTGCCTGCTTCAAACCTTTTATATTTACGACTACCTATCAATCACAGATCTGAGTGGACATTCTCTCGGTGTTTTATGTTAATGAAATATTTCACTGACAAAAACATCCAGTCTAGTAGTATTTGCTGATCATATGTCAGATAAACATTGTAACATTTTACAAATAAAAATATGGATTTTTTCTTTGCTGTCTATTATACAGGGGAAAAGTTGATACCTTAAAGTACTTTAACATGTAATGTGAGGTTACAATGTAAACAATGTTTTCTGCAGAGATGTCTGAGAATTTGTAGACTTACAACAGTATCAAACAGCGATGACTTTATCGTAAACCCTGCCAGCTGTTTTGTGAAAGCTTCCCATACTGATGAGTCGCCAATTAACTGTAAACAAACATATCAAGTCACTCAGTCACCGTAAAAACTAACAATGAGAATTCTGATCAAGTCATTAAAGTCTTCAGATAAAGATTTTATTAAATTTTTTTCACTCTTGAGTGACAAGAAAATACATCCATCAACAAACACAAATTGTCACAAAATAAACCTGGTAATCAGTGGATATTCGGGTCTCCTAACACAGGTGGCCTTTTAAAATAGAGGTATATTTTACAAGGAAGTTTCTATAATGGGGAACACTTAAAAAGGTTTTTTATGTAGGTTGTCTCTTCATAGAGGTGGTATAATATGAGCAAGTATCACTTTATCAACATTACCATATTGCAATAATTGATAGAAATAAAACCCCTGCATTCGAATATGACCTTGTCAGGTTACATCTAGTACTTACTTGTGTATATATGACCCACAAAATAAAGGTCAAAATGAGGTCAAAGGTCACAAACAGACAGAAGGTACGGCGTACAGGCGACATTTTACCACTGTCAGGGAACCAGCCACACATCCGATTATCTGTACGACTTATATGTCCGACCGAGCCATTGGCAGCACTGAAATGTTCAAATCAAAGGTCAAGGGTGAAGGTCAAATATTTATACATATAGGAGAAAATTTGATAATGTTATTGTATAATGTTCAACACCATTTGGTTGTGGGTATTTTCCTCTGTGGTTTGAAAGTAATTAGATTTAGTGGTACAAATGTACAAACTCATTGGTATCCTGTATGAACGAATAGTCGACACTTAATTATTTAAGTCCATTATATTTATTTTGGTGATTCAATATTGAATAACAGCCAACATTTTTTATAAACAACAAACATTTCATTTTTAACAGTAATGAAATCTTAGAATTTTGAATTAGTCAATAAGATGTTGAGAATTTATGCAAATTTAAGGATAAGATCCATTATTAGAAAACAACAAAATTTTGGAGAACAATTGGAAGATTCCAAATTATGTAGAGCAGCTGGCATTAACCAATTGAAATATGAACAAGAGGCCCAATGGGCCTGCATCGCTCACCTGGAATTAATCTCTGACTTGTTACTCTAAAGTCGCGAAAATGGCCCCTTAGGGGTCAGTCACCATTTATGTGAAAACCAGTTCCCCTTCCCCCAATGATGTTTCTGACCAAATTTGGACAAAATCTATTCATAACTTTTGAGACAAGAAGAGATTTAAAGGAATTACCTCTATTTTCCCTAATGGGCCCCGCCCCTCTGGCCCCTTTGGGGTCAGTGTCACCATTTATGCAAAATCTGTTCCTCTACCCCCAACGATGTCTCTGACCAAATTTGGTCAAAATCCAATCAGGACTTTATGACAAGAAGAAATTTAAAGGAATTACCTCTATTTCCCTTATTGGGCCCCGCCCCTATGGCCCCTTAGGAGCCAGAGTCACCATTTATGCAAAATCTGTTCCCCTTCCCCCAACGATGTTTTTGACCAAATTTGGACAAAATCTATTCATAACATTTTGACAAGAAGAGATTTAAAGGAATCACCTCTATTTCCCTATTGGGCCTCGCCCCTCTGGCCCCTTGGGTGTCAGAGTCACCATTTATGCAAAATCTGTTCCCCTTTCCCCAACAATGTTTCTGACCAAATTTGGACAAAATCTATTCATAACTTTTTGACAAGAAGAGATTTAAAGGAATTACCTCTATTTCCCCTATTGGGCCCCGCCCCTCTGGCCCCTTTGGGGTCAGTGTCACCATTTATGCAAAATCTGTTCTCCTTCCCCAAACGATGTTTCTGATCAAATTTGGACAAAATCTATTCATAACTTTGTGACAAGAAGAGATTTAAAGGATTACCTCTATTTTCCCTATTGGGCCCCGCCCCTCTGGCCCCTTTGGGGTCCAGGTCACCATTTATGCAAAATCTGTTTCTCTACCCCCAAAGATGTTTCTGACCAAATTTGGTCAAAATCCAATCATAACTTTTTGACAAGAAGAGATTTAAAGGAATTACCTCTATTTTCCCTATTGGGCCCCGCCCCTCTGGCCCCTTGGGTGTCAGAGTCACCATTTATGCAAAATCTGTTCCCCTTCCCCCAACGATGTTTCTGACCAAATTTGGACAAAATCTATTCACAATATTTTGACAAGAAGAGATTTAAAGGAATTACCTTTATTTCCCTATTGGGCCCCGCCCCTTTGGGGTCAGAGTCACCATTTATGCAAAATCCGTTCCCCTTCCCCAATGAATGTTTCTGACTAAATTTGGTCAAAATCCAATCAGGACTTTTTGACAAGAAGAGATTTAAAGAATTACCTCTATTTTCCCTATTGGGCCCCGCCCCGCCCCTCTGGCCCTTTGGGGGTCAGAGTCACCATTTATGCAAAATCTGTTCCTCTTCGCCCAAGGATGTTTCTGACCAAATTTGGTTAAAATCCAATCAGGACTTTTTGACTAGTAGCGATTTGAAGCAAATGTTGACAGACGACGGACGGACGACGGGCAACGGACGCTGCGCTATGGCATAAGCTCACCGGACCTTCGGTCCAGGTGAGCTAAAAATATAAGTTTTGACCATCCACCTCAGTAAACAGTCATTATCATTTACCTCCCTGATGATGAGGAAGACAAACTGCCATATATTGTTTGTGCTGCGACTTTTGAGGCATGCCCACGGTTTGTACTTGTCCGAACCATGTCCGCTTCATTCTGTATCAACGAATTATATATTATCTCTTTTGTTAGGATCAGCTGATCAGTAATAACCAGGTGTAATATTTATAACCAGTAATTCTTTACACTGGACACATTCATAAATAAAGGACAAATACATATCAAGAGACTAATGCGAGAAAATTCTTAACACAAGTGGTCTCTTAACACAGGTGGTCTCTTAACACAGGTGGTCTCTTAATTAACACAAGTGGTCTCTTAACACAGGTGGTCTCTTAATTAACACAAGTGGTCTCTTAACACAGGTGGTCTCTTAATTAACACAAGTGGTCTCTTAACACAGGTGGTCTCTTAATTAACACAAGTGGTCTCTTAACACAGGTGGTCTCTTAATTAACACAAGTGGTCTCTTAACACAGGTGGTCTCTTAATTAACACAAGTGGTCTCTTAATTAACACAGGTGGTCTCTTAACATAGGTGGTCTCTTAATTAACACAAGTGGTCTCTTAATTAACACAAGTGGTCTCTTAACACAGGTGGTCTCTTAATTAACACAAGTGGTCTCTTAACACAGGTGGTCTCTTAATTAACACAAGTGGTCTCTTAACACAGGTGGTCTCTTAATTAACACAGGTGGTCTCTTAATTAACACAGGTGGTCTCTTAACACAGGTGGTCTCTTAACACAGGTAGTCTCTTAACGCAGGTGGTCTCTTAATTAACACAGGTGGTCTCTTAATTAACACAGGTGGTCTCTTAACACAGGTGGTCTCTTAACACAGGTAGTCTCTTAACGCAGGTGGTCTCTTAATTAACACAGGTGGTCTCTTAATTAACACAGGTGGTCTCTTAACACAGGTGGTCTCTTAACACAGGTGGTCTCTTTACATATGTGGTCTCTTGATGCAGGTGGTCTCTTAACACAGGTGGTCTCTTAACGGTCTCTTATTATATAATTTACAAAATTATGTTCATAATGAAATCTCTACCATGGGAAACAATTCTCTGACACCCATGTTCTCTTATAACAGGTAGCTTCTTAATACATGTGGTCTATAAATACTAGTTTAGTTCATAATGATACATCTAAAATGGGAAACAAAACACGGTCTCTTAACACACATGGTCTTTTAATTACAACACAGGTGGTCTTTTGATATAGATGCAGGTTTCATGAACAGGTTTGTCTATACATGTAATTGCAATCAATGTCACAGAAATTAATTTTTTATCTCATTTCAGATATTTCATATGGAAAGAAAAATTCATCAGATTGTGAATTCATTACTGTACTGACTAGTCAGCAGTGTTTTCGGTCCTATAATGTACATTTAAGAAATTTATCAACTATAATGCTGTCTTTGAATATTATAAAATAGTATAAAAAAAAAACTAAGTATCATTATGCAGCAACAAATACATATATTCAAAGGAGCTTTAAATAAATAGATCTAGCAATATTTTATAAAAAAAAAATAGAGATGCTCATGAGACTGCTCTGACGTACTGAAGATATCTATAGGAGGTATCCCTATAGCTAACTGACCATTGGTCAAACAGGTCACGTAACATACTTACAACCTTACCAAATATGGGAGCAGAGTTTAGGGTGGTAATTTAATCAAATGTTGTGTACAAACAATTTTTTAGGTAAACCCAAATACACAACAAAAAAATATTGAACATATTTCTGATACAAAATTAAAACTACTTATTTTTAACTTTATATTAAACATGCAACGTGATGTGCTAGAGTATATATATACTATTCAATATGTAGGTATAACAGAGGTCATTATTATTTCAATGCCTCCACTAGGAGTCGAACCCGGAATCTCTGGCTACTAGTCTTACCGATGGATCTAAAGAGAAGATCTCTCTAGCCGAGCGATATATTGCAGTTAGTATTTACAAGGGTTACATACTCCCCCTCCAGGAAAGAACTTGTCCCGAGTTTTTCCGGGGGCCATTGGGATTCCTTTGCAAGTATCCCTAAGTATGATTTCCCGGGTCCTACATGGGCGCCATATGTAACAGAGGTCATTATTATTTCAATGCCTCCGCTAGGAGTCGAATCCGGAACCTCTGGCTACTAGTCTTACGCTAAACCGATCAAGCTAAAGAGAAGATCTCTCAAGCCGAGCGGTATATTGCAGTTAGTATTTACAAGGGTTACATACTCCCCCTCCAGGAAAGAACTTGTCCCGAGTTTTTCCGGGGGCCATTGGGATTCCTTTGCAAGTATCCCTAAGTATGATTTCCCGGGTCCTACATGGGCGCCATATGTAACAGAGGTCATTATTATTTCAATGCCTCTACTAGGAGTCGAACCCGGAATCTCTGGCTACTAGTCTTACCGATGGATCTAAAGAGAAGATCTCTCTAGCCGAGCGGTATATTGCAGTTAGTATTTACAAGGGTTACATACTCCCCCTCCAGGAAAGAACTTGTCCCGAGTTTTTCCGGGGGCCATTGGGATTCCTTTGCAAGTATCCCTAAGTATGATTTCCCGGGTCCTACATGGGCGCCATATGTAACAGAGGTCATTATTATTTCAATGCCTCTACTAGGAGTCGAACCCGGAATCTCTGGCTACTAGTCTTACCGATGGATCTAAAGAGAAGATCTCTCTAGCCGAGCGGTATATTGCAGTTAGTATTTACAAGGGTTACATACTCCCCCTCCAGGAAAGAACTTGTCCCGAGTTTTTCCGGGGGCCATTGGGATTCCTTTGCAAGTATCCCTAAGTATGATTTCCCGGGTCCTACATGGGCGCCATATGTAACAGAGGTCATTATTATTTCAATGCCTCCGCTAGGAGTCGAATCCGGAACCTCTGGCTACTAGTCTTACGCTAAACCGATCAAGCTAAAGAGAAGATCTCTCTAGCCGAGCGGTATATTGCAGCTAGTATTTACCAGTGTTACATTATAAGGTATTAGCCAATGTATGTTACACTTATAAACATACTAATGAATATTAACATATGATAACATTACCTGGACAGCTTACAGTACACCATATCATCATGGCTTACAGTACACCATATCATCATGGCTTACAGTACACCATATCATCATGGCTTACAGTACACCATATCATCATGGCTAGCATTCTTACGTAATTCAGTCAAGTAACTTCTTACCATATAATTGGTCTTCATCATGACTTGCATACGTTCACCTCAAGTTCATCATCACAGAATCACAAATATATAGTATTATGTAGTAATCCCCAACAAGACAGAAAATATCCCCGGAATGTTACATCACTATAATGGACAAGTCTCTTTTTAAGGCTGACTACACAACTTTACAACATTGATAAACATTTAAATAAAGAGAACACCTATATGATCCGTCACCAATCCTGGTCGCATGACTTGTGTAATCTGTATCTGAAGGGATGGGAGGTCATGTTGAAGGCCCTGCAGGATGTATAACTGATTATATTTCTGATAATGTATGGTGCGCTTACAAAAATAATATCTCATTCACAATTTACGTATATGTTAATATGATGAAATTTGTTCCATCAGAAAAATAGCCATAGAGTAACATCTCTATGATATTGTCACAATTTGCCAGAGAAATGTTAATATTATAAAGATGTTTGGAAAAATATTGATGGACTTTAAGGGGAAAAAAGGGAGCTTGAAACTGATCTGGCAGTAAGTGAAGTTGGGTAGATAAAATGAAGGGTAGATATACAATAAACAAGAGGCCCAGAGGGCCTGTATCGCTCACCTGGATACATTGGTATCTAGGTTATCATGGTAAAATATTTTCGCCGCCCCTCAGCCCCCTGGGGCGGGGGGGGTCAGTCCACCATTAGTACAATTTTGAGTCCTAAGCACCTAGGGATGCTTTCTACCAAATAAGGTTGATTTCCAATCAGTGGTTATGGAGAAGAAGTCGCTAATATCAATACAGCTAAATAACTCTTTTTGGCCCGCCCTTCAGCCCCCTGGGGGGTCAGTCCCACTATTAGTACAATTTTGAATCCTGAGCACCTAGGGATGCTTCCTGCCAAATAAGGCTGATTTCCAATCAGTGGTTATGGAGGAGAAGTCGCTTAAACCATGATATAGATAAATAACCCTTTTTGGCCCCGCCATCAACCCCCTAGGGGGTCAGTCCTACCTTTAGTACAATTTTGAATCCTGGGCACCTAAGGATGCTTCCTGCCAAATAAGGTTGATTTCCAATCAGTGGTTATGGAGAAGACGTCGCTTATATCAATATAGCTAAATAATTCTTTATGGCCCCATCCCTCAGCCCCCTGCGGGGTCATTCCCACCATGAGTACAAATTTGAATCCGGAGCACCTAGTGATGCTTCCTGCCAAATAAGGTTGATTTCCAATCAGCGGTTATGGAGAAGAAGTCGCTTAAACCAATATAGCTAAATAACCCTTTTTGGCCCAAACCCTCAGCCCCCTGGGGGGTCAGTCCCACCATTAGTACAATTTTGAATCCTGGGCACCTGAAGATGCTTCCTGCCAAATAAGACTGATTTCCAATCAGTGGTTATGGAGACGAAGTCGCTAATATCAATATAGCTAAATAATTCTTTATGGCCCCACCCCTCAGCCCCCTGGGGGGTCATTCCCACCATGAGTACAATTTTGAATCCTGAGTACCTAGGGATGCTTCCTGCCAAATAAGGCTGATTTCCAATCAGTGGTTATGGAGAAAAAGTCGCTTAAACCAATATAGCTAAATAACCCTTTTTGGCCCCGCCCTCAGCCCCCTAGGGGATCAGTCACACCATTAGTACAATTTTGAATCCTGGGCACCTGAAGATGCTTCCTGCCAAATAAGGTTGATTTCCAATCAATGGTTATGGAGAAGAAGTCGCTAATATCAATATAGCTAAATAATTCTTTATGGCCCCACCCCTCAGCCCCCTGGGGGGTCATTCCCACCATGAGTACAATTTTGAATCCTGAGTACCTAGTGATGCTTCCTGCCAAATAAGGTTGATTTCCAATCAGTGGTTATGGAGAAGAAGTCACTTAAACCAATATAGCTAAATAACCCTTTTTGGCCCAGCCCTCAGCCCCCTAGGGGGTCAGTCCCACCATAAGTACAATTTTGAATCCTGGACACCTGAAGATGCTTCCTGCCAAAGAAGGTTGATTTCCAATCAGTGGTTATGGAGACGAAGTCGCTAATATCAATATAGCTAAATAATTCTTTATGGCCCCATCTCTCAGCCCCCTGGGGGGTCATTCCCACAATGAGTACAATTTTGAATCCTGAGTACCTAGGGATGCTTCCTGCCAAATAAGGCTGATTTCCAATCAGTGGTTATGGAGAAGAAGTTGCTTAAACCAATTTAGCTAAATAATCCTTTTTGGCCCCGCCCTCAGCCCCCTAGGGGGTCAGTCCCACCATTAGTACAATTTTGAATCCTGGGCACTTCAGGATGCTTCCTGCCAAATTAGGTTGATTTCCTATCAGTGGTTATGGAGAAGAAGTCGTTTAAAGAATTGTTGACCGACGACGGACGCCACGGTATGGCATAAGCTCACCTCGGTCCTTCCGACCAGGTGAGCTAATAATGTATATCAAGGTACATATATTTTAACATCAGTATTATTTATAAAGTCATACAATTTATATGATACTTTTCTGTTATGACAATATCTTTAAAATATTCAAATATCAAAACAGGAGGGTACTGATAAATAAATCTGGTATCGTTAATCTGACAATACTTTGAACTACATTCTGAGACACACACTCATAATTATCACAATAAGGCAAAGCCAAAATATGTTGGTTTTATCAGCTGTTTCCCCTTACTCAGTGTCTGAAGTTTATCTCCAATTTACTTTTAAATTTTAATCTTTGTTGAAATTAATTATTCCTGTATACAAAAAGCAATGAGCATAAATTTTGGAATTTAATTTCTGCTGTCTGTTTAAAGGTTTTAACATATCTGACCCCTGTGACCTTGATTTAGCTCACTGGGCTGTTTACAAAACCACAAACAGAAAAATCTGTTCACTTGGCCTATGACAACAAAGTTGATTAAAATATAGGTTTAGCTATATGCTGACCTTAGATACTGGCAAGCTAACAAGTTTGAAGGCAAATATAATTAGGCTAAATCATTTACATAATGAAATGCTGTTATCAAAGGAAAAGAAGAAATGCAGATGGGTACATGTTTATGGTATGAGATGTTTAATATTATATTCTTTATTTTTATTTGAAATTTTTTTAAGAATATATTGGACTTAGTACAGTAAAATAGGGTGTCCAACACAGAGGTTCTTCCAATTGTTCGATGTTTTTTATTGGAGCGTTAACCTTGACCTTCTGGCATTGAAACATGCCTCAATAAATCTAATGATTCCTTACAACTGTCAACTATTACTATGCACACAAAAAGTCAGTACATTTATATAATTTTGATGACCTTGACCTTTGACAGACCAGGCCCTAAATCACATTACCGAAGATGACAGCATGCTTGTGCTAATGTACATATTTTCGGTATACTATCATCATTACGAAGGTGGATGTATTGTATTTAAGTAGATCAACCTTTCTAATGAATTTAAATGTTTTAACAGATGTGACCCTTGTGACCTTGAATATAGGTCAAGGTCATTTTTTGGGGGGCAATCTTTGTTGGGCTTCATCCTAGGAAACTTTCAGCCAAATATCATGCTTCCAGGGCTTTTGGTATTTCAGAGTTGTTTAAAGTTTTTAACAGATTTTACCCCATCAGCCTTGAATATGTGTCAAGGTAGTTTCTTTTTGCAAACGTTTGTCATACTTTATCCTAGGAAGCTACCAGCCAAATATCATGCTTCTAGGCCTTTTGGTTAATCAGAATAAGTCCCTCAAAGGTTTCAACAGATTTAACCCCTGTGACTTTGAATATAGGTCAAGGTCATTTCTATTCGCAAACTTTGTTTGGCTTCTTCATCCAAGGGACTTTTCAGCCGAATGTCATGCTTCTAGGGCTTTTGGTATTTCAGAAGAAGTCGTTTAAAGGTTTTAACAGATTTGACCCCAACAACCTTGAATATGGGTCAAGGTCATTTCTTTTCGCAAACTTTGTCACCCTTCATGAAGGAAGCTACCAGCCAAATATCATGTCTCTAGGCATTTTGGTTAATCAGAAGAAGTTATTTAAAGGTTTTAATAGGTTTGACCCCTGTGACCTTGAATATAGGTCAAGGTAATTTCTTCTCACAAACTATGTCGGGCTTCATCCAAGGAACCTTTCAGCAAAATCGACTCTGATGCAAACCCTTGTGATTGTTGACCAAATATATAAGATTATAAAGTGACTATCTGTATGTATGACCTGATAACATACAGACATGTATGACCTGATAACGGGTTCAAAATTTACAAAAAAGTAACTTCTATATCCATTTTGACTTATTATACAACACTGGCAGTGATTAAAATCAACCGAACTTTACTTTGACAAGCAGTGCCAATCAACTTGTTCATTTAGTTCTCGCTTCTAAGATCACTATTTCCGGAACATATACAGTGCCGTTGACCACTTGGGTTGTCCATAAGTACTTATCAACTTATGCACAAAGTGTCATCTTTAACTGCCAACATGTCTTCTCCAGTTACAGTCCCAATTAATGTGTGAACTTCACCCAAAAACAATCAGATTCTTTGCCTCTTCTAGGCAACTTACATACGAAAAATAAACTTTGAATGGGCAAACAGGAGGTGGGGATAAAATCATAATGCTATTTTTTTCTTCAAATTCAATCTTACAGTAATTGAGATATAATTCTACCTTTTTTCTGATTGATATGGCATGTAACAATAAGCTGCTCTTATAAAAAATAATGAAAGCTTCATCATAAAAAAACATGTTCATTTCCTCCAGGTTTTAGAAAATGTTACAAAATCAAGTAATATATAGGTCACTTACTATGATGTTACACAGCATAATAGTTAACATTTAAACACAATATCACAACAGCTTCAATTTCCAACAAAATGGACAATAATCAACAAATCATCTTATAAAAGTCAAAACCTGGATCAAAATAAAATCTTCAACATATTAAAATTTCCTTTTTATTTTTTTTTTATTTTTGAAATTTATGCACAGTTGGTGCCATTCCACTTTTAACATCAGTATGTGTCTCTAAACACAGGGTTTTCCCTGACACAAAACAAACCTGCATTTTGACTCCTAAAATAATCAAAGGGTCCCAGGGAAAACCCTGTAAACATCTGTGTATACGCTGCCAAGGAACAAAGTAATGTGATCATCACGTGGGACTACTTCCTCATACCAGACGTATTCAATAACTTGAGTAAAACAGCTTTCTTCTATCTGATTTCTATTTCTGAAATTTTAGTTCCAGTTTTGTCAGAGAAATGGCAATTTTAGTTCCAGTTTTGGCAAATATATGATAATTTTAGTTCCAGTTTTGGAAGAGATATGACAATTTTTTAAGTGTATAAAACCAACATCATGTATTTATAATGAAGTTTGAATGTCATTAAAAGTAAAATTTTATGGTGTTTTCAGTGTTTCCTGGTCAGTGGTAGGACTGGTCGGGAGCAGAAAGGACTATGTATGGTTTTGCCTGTTTTTGGCCCCCAAATCCATCAAATGTTAAATTTCATTATTGAACACTCAAATAATATTATTTCAAATATAGATTACATCCCTCATGCAATTGCAATAATATTTATTTGTTATTTGTGCTATGGTTGCCATGGTTACCATCCGAAATATGCATAAATTATGCAAATGTAAATATTTGGTCTATTTTGGTCATTTTTTACATAGATTTTCATACAGCAACCATAGAGCGCATTCTTGAACAAAGTTTATATTTCTCCTAAAGATGTGGTATAAGTGCCCACATATTCTCATTTGATATTAAGTTTGTTCAAGAATGCGCTCAATAGTTTCTAATAGAAAAACTATCCAAAAAGTGGCCAAAATTGACTAAACGGTCAAATTTCCCTAATTTATGCATATTTGAGATGGTTTCCATGACAACCAGAGTTGAAACAACAAATAATTATTGTTTCAGTTTTATCAGCGATGTACACCATATTTGAAATACATTACTTTGAGAGTTCAATAATCTGCTTCAAATTTTGATAATTTGGGGGCCAAAAAAGGCCCAAACCATATATAGTCCTTTGTAAGCAAGAACACTAATCAAATCACATCAGCTAATATATGCAAGTGCTACAAAATTCTGATTAAATACTGAAATACAGAAGCAAGCATATGAAGGTATTGAAAGTGACAGTATACCACATGCATGTTTATAGAGAAAACGCACACACCACAAAAAATATCTTAAAATCCTTAACCATTATATAAAACCTTATTTGACAATGCATGTTCTGACATCCTGTCTAATCTGACCATGGATGATCTGACACCCTGTTTAATCTGACCCTGGATGTTCTGACATTCTGTCTAATCTGACCCTGGATGCTCTGACATCCTGTCTAATCTGACCCTGGATGTTCTGACATCCTGTCTAATTTGACCCTGGATGTTCTGACATCCTGTCTAATCTGGCCCTGGATGTTCTGACATCCTGTCTAATCTGACCATGGATGTTCTGACATCCTGTCTAATCTGTACCTGAATAGTCTGACATCCTGTCTAATCTGACCCTCGATATTTTGACATCCTGTCTAATCTGACCCTGGATGTTCTGACATCCTGTCTAATCTGACCCTGGATAGTCTGACATCCTGTCTAATATGTACCTGGATGTTCTGACATCCTGTCTAATCCGACCCTGGATGTTCTGACATCCTGTCTAATTTGACCCTTGATGTTCTGACATCCTGTCTAATCTGACCCTGGATGTTCTGACATCCTGTCTAATCTGACCCTGGATGTTCTGACATCCTGTCTAATCTTACCCTTGACATGTTTTCCAGACCATCATCATGTATCATTTTCCATGACTTTTTTATTTGTTCACCTTTCTAACCAAATACAGTACTTTCAACCCATTTCTTCAGAATATTTTTATTATAAACATGACATGCGTATTCCAACACCAATGTATTTTCTCCATACAGCATGTTGATATAAGACAGGAACACTAAAATATTTTCAAACCAGTGCTAGAATGAATATTTCTTTGTACAAAACTTTTGGACTTGATTTATCTTTTAATTCCTTGGTGATGAAATTAACCAGGCCTAGCTAATTAAAGGCCCGATATACGTAACTTCAGGAAATTTTTCATGATTCTGAAAAATTCTGAAAAAAAAATCCAGCTGATAACCATGCAAAAATAAGCCTAAAACGAAGTAAACCTCAGCGGTAACTAACAAGAAACTCTTCAGAGAAAAATCCAAAGAATTGAAAATAATTCAGGTGGGGCCCACTTCAACAACAAACCGAAATTAGATGACAGTTCAAAATGGACGCGTGTTTACAAATACCGAGTTTCAACTGCTGCTGTACCGGTAACCGCGTAAGAATTCATCTTGAATATTGCTGATATCAGTTAATCTTAACTAAATCTATAAATATAATGAGTTATTAGGCTAGATTTTCTCTTCAAGTTTTGCCGAAAGTTACGTATATTGGGCCTTTAACTGTCATTGTTAGGTATTAGTTTAAATAAAAGCTTTTATCGCAACCATGTTGTTCTCAGTATGTTGTTCCTCAATCCTCACTAAAAGGATCTTATAATAATAATAGTATCAATGACTCCTATATATAAATAAACTTATGTTAGGTTTCCGTGCAAACTAATCAACAGATTGCTAATTTCTAGTTATATATGTGTATGCCAAGGGGCATCTATATAATGGGTTAAAACAGCAGCCAATCAAAAGTAAAAAATCATGTTTTTAAAAGCTTTAAGTTACCATTATATCTACCTCTGGTTGTCTACCATGCTGTGGAACAGAAAATTACAAGTTGTACTTTACAGACATGTAAGTAACATTCAGCAGGGCCGTCAATAGAATACAAAATTGTGAGGAAAATTCAATAGGATGCTGCAAATTCCTTAATGTCAAGGGTCAACTGAACACCCAGCAATGAATTCACTAATAACTCCCTGTTAATTTTACATTTACATTTTTTAATTAACATTTTCATTGAACAAATCATCACATACAGAATATGAATTCTACAGCTACGTGTGACATATAACATTAGCAGTGATCAATCTAGGTGCAAGTCCTGAGTCCAGTACTCATGAAGTTATGATGGGACTCATAAAAATTCTGGAAATGCTTTAATTTCACATTATGGGACCCATCGTTTTCAGCAATGAGTACAAAAAAGACCCATGAAAACAAATTGTAAATTGACCACTGTCATTCGTCACCCCTGAAGACATTTAAAATTTCAGGAGTGAAAAGTTCAACACAAACAAAACCTTTACCTGTCAAGTTATAACGATCATGCAACAACATCAACCCAACAACATCCAGCATGACACAAGAATGTCTATCGTTTGTATCAGCATTCACAACTGGAGGATGATTACATCATCTCCGCAACTTCACACCTGACACGTTTAAATCCTAGAACAGCATAACTAATATAATGTTTCAGTGTGGTTTATGTCATTAAAGCATCACCAACATCCACCGGGTTTGTGTGACAGAGAGAGCCCTGACTTTTGCTGATATATTATTGACAATGATAAACATGGATACCGACACCTGATGTTGTTTAGTCAGAGGTTCGCTGGATCTTTATCTTTTTTCGTACCTGTACTGCTCGTTATCTTATTTACACACGCTATATTCACTTATATCACCCTGTCAATATACCATAGATTACCTATATTTTGTTCTGCATATTTTGCATAAAGATTTATTTGCAAAGCCAGAAGGTCACCTATAATTTATACATTATATCTTAATCTAAGGATACCTAGCACTGTACCACCTCCACCTTCTCGCATTTAAACCCATCATATCAAAACTTTGGCAAATGTTCTAGGAACGGGGAAAATGCCTGCAATTAAGCCCCCACCCATTTTTTGTCTCTCCCAAAAAAAACTATGTTAAGATAAGTTACCTGGTATCTGAATTTAATACCAAATCAATAAAGTTATAATACTATTAAAGGCTATAATAATTAAATTCCTGGATTTTCATCCATTTTTTTTTTATTAAAACTGGGGAAGGGCCTATGAAAACCTGCATAGCTGGTGTAAACGAAAGTATGTATTAGTCACATATGTATAAGTTGACTGTTGATGACAGTATACTTAGATTAAAGTAATTTGATAAGCGATAATGCCTACAACTAATGATGAAATAACCACAATGGTATTACAACCTAGTTATGAAATATATAATTGCTAAACTCATGTGGGGTTTAAGAGATTGCTTAATTAAACAATTATAGTATTCTTTAATGTGAAATTGGTGGATTCATATATAACATCACATGCCCCCGAAACCAGTTTATCCTCCTGGACGAGTACTCCCATGCAGTGACACTCCAAATTGTCTGCAGTGTCAAAATCTTGTGAGACCCATATACTGTCAAAAACACAAAGTTTCACTGTGCGATTCACACCTATAAATAACACAGGTACATATACTTGTATCTTTAAGCAGGAAGAAAATGTCACTGCTGAGAAGGAAGTATGTGTGTTAACTCAGGGCTCACGATGTCACAATCCACCCTACTTGTATTTGTGACAGGTATAAACGTTCCGAGTAAAAGAATAATAGGTTTAGCACACTCTGTCGATCGAGCTATTTATAGCCGTACTGAGACCTGTAATACATTCTAGTTCTAGTACTGGTCATGACCCATCTGAAACAGGGTCTTTTCAGCTCAAGTCGTGTTAATTTCTCTTTTTGAGTAGACTACAAAAACCTCTTTTAACAGAAAACTATCATAAACGTGTAAACAAAAGACATTAGATTTAAATAAATATAATTAAGCTCAATCGGCAGGGTGAACTGGATCAGAAGGTTTGTTGGGTGTTTGTTAATTATTTGCCGTTTACAGTGTGCTCATGTAGTAAGAATATTCCCCTATTATTATGTCAAGTATAACAAAATAAAACGTATGGAAGATACCAATTTAGAGAAATCGTCAACGGGCACCTGTTTCTACCCAAAACAGTTGATACCATACGTATGAGCACCTACTTCGTGTCATAATCAAGAGATAACGATTGTATTTATGAATATTTATGTTCTAAGTTTCCGCTTTATCTTACCGTGTTTATCGACATGTTCTGACGTTGAAATCATTGGACCCAAACAAGCCCTAGTCTTCAGCTGATCTGATCACGCCATTTTGATCAAGGGAGATCATGTGACGTGTAACGGTATCGGTTCACGCACCCATACGTTTTACTCCGTGAAAAGAAAAACGGTGACGACAAGATCATACAGGACGCAGTGGCGCTTATTTCGAAATCTGTATGCTTGTTTTTTCTTCAGTAAATTTCTTTTTGTAGTCAATAACGAAATTTGAATTTACCCTGATAATAATTGCTATTTGAGTCCGTGCTGGGACTTATCACATAAATATAATCTGCCTCAGGGATGTATATTAGCCCACAGTTGCTTGAGTTTCTGTCAGTATACAAAAAAATGTTTTTATACTGTATAGTCTATATATGGAGCCGCGGCCCATTACAGAATGTAATGGGAGGCTCATTTCACACATATACATTTATTATTTCCTGACAGAAACTCAAGCAACTGTGATTAGCCACAGGGACCAGATAATTTGATACCAGACGGACTTATATTTATCAGAGAGCAGATATATACATGAATGCAGCACGTGCTGCGCACACATGAAAAATTTCCAAATATTAGGCCTACCCCCGCTCGTAAACAACATTTGGTATTTACTGGAGACACTGTAAGATATACTATATATATATATATATATATATATATCTTCCTATTTATAGGCGTTTAATATCACAGGAACCAGAGAATTTGTTACAGCTAATTTTGGACCTAAACTAAGGTGTTTAGAGTAATTTTACACGAGTTTTGGTGGGTCAAGATCAATTCTCGATAAAATAATTGATCTAAACCCCCCAATTCCCTGAAAATCTAAAGATACAACTTTGTCTTTTATCTATTTTTTTCGTAAGATACACATAGAAATTCTATGTTAGAGATAAAATCAGTATTCAATTTCTAGAAGGTGTTATTGCATTAAATTAAAAATGTATCTAATCTGTATTTAAAAATCACATGTCTGAACTGTTAAGTATGCATACATTATATCATGGTTTATGCAGACATTATGTTGTATGAATGAACGAGTGAATATGGAAACTATTAATATAAACTGTTTTGTGATGCTGAAAACCTTTCATCAAAGGATTACAATTTCAAACGATACAATGTGCTGTGCATTCTTTGGTTTAGTACATTAGGTCAGGGACGTATATGTCTTTGATTAAATAATTGTAGAACACGAGCTCGAGGGGAAACACCTTTGTCGCGTACACCACAGGGGCCCTGCTAATTTGATTTAGTTATATTTGGACCTAAACTAATTGAGGACTATTGGATGTACAGATCACCATCTTGGGTGGTTGATAAACTTTTTTTTTTCAAACAAGCAAAAAAATCACAGCACTGTATGAATGCTTTCAATTTTTACTTGTGTCTAGCAAAACATGAAAGAATCGTGTTTGAATTTGACTTTTGTTAAAAAATAAATTGAAAAAAAAGACTTTTGACAAGTTTTGTCCTTACGAATTAATCTCCCCTTCCCGTCCGCTCGTGCGTTCCATATCATCATTGTTTATTCAAATTTTCACACCGATCGATATGCCTTTGATTTGTTTTTTTTTTTTAAAGAAACTCACCTGCTGTAATAGGAGTAGGTGAGCGTAACCTTTGGTTGCCGAGGATGCATTTTATGCAGATAACTTTTTTTTATTTTGCTATAGGGCCTATATTCTTTGTATTTACATTTTTTCAACGACCTTTCCTTATATTGTTTATGGATGGATTTTGACAATATTTGGTCTTTGTTGTCTTTAAATGTGCTTTTTGTACTTTGCACTCGTATTTTGACGTTGTATTTAACTAGTCAGTTTTCTATCTTGCTCTAATTTAATACATTGTTCATTACTTTAACCTCTTTTTTTAAATCACACTATATTAGTGTATACTCGGTCAAACTTTTTATTATTATTTATTTATTTTAATATTATTGTTTTGTAATTGTATTGTTTGTATTTCATATCGCCCTTACGGTTTGGAGAAATAAAGATATGAATAAATAAATTACGATTCTGTCTGTTGTAATTATGATATATACTCTGATCTTAAAGGCCCAATATACGTAACTTTCGGCAAAACTTGAAGCGAAAATCAAGCCTAAAATCTTTTTTTATATTTACAGATTTAGTTAAGATTAACTGATATCAGCAATAATCAAGATTAATTCTTTCGCTGTTGCCGGTACAGCAGCAGTTGAAACACGCCATTTGTAAACACGCGTCCATTTCGAACCGTCTTCTACCTTCGGTTTGTTGTTGAAGTGGGCCCCACCTGAACTATTTTCAATTCTTTATATTTTTTGTCCAGAGTTTCTTGTAAGTTACCGCTCAGGTTTACTTCGTTTTAGGCTTATTTTTGCAAGGTTAACAACTGGATTTTTTTCAGAATTTTTCAGAATCACCAAAAATATCCTGAAGTTACGTATATTGGGCCTTTAACCTGATGCCCATCTGTTTGTCGCAGTTATAGCTCTCGTGATCTGATGTTGTCTGTAAAATGTATGCGTAAGGATTGTGTTTACTCTCAACTGAGTCAGCATTGTTATATAATTATCATAACTGTTCTAATTCTTAGTTACCCCCCCCATCTCTCTATCTCTCTCCCCCTACCCCCCCCCTCTCTCTCTCTCTCTCTCTCTCTCTCTCTCTCTCTCGAAAATAATATGCATTTGTTGATCACATTTATATATTTCATGTTGCGCTATATTTATATTTTTATTTTGTACATCATTAAGGAAAGCGCAATTTTAAGTTGCAATAACTTGTGCCCAATCCTTTTGTAAACATTTTGCAATAAAATATGTTAAATTCATACTGGACTTCATATCAAGTTCATTGTAGTGTATCACAGGCGTGGAATGGTACTGGTCACCTGGATTACCTCATCCTCGATATCCAGGAGCTACGATCACCTATGCTCTCTACACCCCCTGGAATATGTCATGGCAAAACTGAAGGTTCCATGTGCTTGTTGATGAGGCAAGAAGACCAGTTCGACCCTTTGATGTACATCAAAAACTCAATCTCGTGGTCCCATACCGGTAAAAATTGTCAGGCTTTGAAGTCGATTACGGCTCTTTTGTAATCTTCAAAAGACAGGCATGCAGCCTAGCGATTGGTCAGGATTTGTTTTACCTGAGCGTGCCTTCACTTTTGCCATGACATATTCCAGGGGTGTAGAGAGCGTAGGTGCTCGTAACCCCTGGATATCGAGAATGGGGATTTCCTCAGTACTTGTCTTTCGCAAAGGCGACCGGGGTTCGATTCTTCGAAATGAAATGGTATTGGGTGATCTGAAAGTACTCCAATTTCCTTCCACACAAAGTCTCGGTTAATTGTTGTTTTACGTCCTATTAACAGCCAGGGTCATTTAAGGACATGCCAGGTTTGGAAGGTGGAGGAAAGCTGGAGTACCCAGAGAAAAGTCACCGACCTACGGCCAGTACCTGGTAACTGCCCCTCATGGGTTTCGAACTCGCAACCCAGAGGTGGATTGGTCTTTTTGTTATTTACAAGGTGACCTACTTGGCCTTCCAATTTTGTCTTTGATCCATTACTCGATGGAGAAGGGAATGTGTGCATAGACGCGTTATACTTATTTTGCATTGTTCAGTTTTACCTCTCCGGAGAGGGGATGAAAAATGAAGGGTTTTTTTTATTGCGGGGGATAATACGACTATGTATAATCCGCCCGTCCGTTAACCTATCTCCATTGATTTTTAGTATTTAAATAAATGAACATGCCTATTATATGGTTACAATGATAAGGATTTTATTACCGATAAAACTAATGTATTCTTTTCAAATTATTGTATCAAAATACTGTGATAATTTACCTATAACGTAACTTTTTAAAATTAACATAATTATACTTTCTTTAAGTATAAGCGTGCCTTCAGTTTTGGTCAAGACATATTCCAGGGATGTGGAGAGCGTAGGTGAGGGTAACCCCTGGATATCGATATAATTGCCCCAGAAGATTCTCATAGAGATAACCTCAACAGGAAAGTGGGTGTTGCGGTATCTGTGTTGTAGCATTCAAGTGAGGTGGCACTCTAAAAGATGCCGTTGGAAACACGGTCCCACTACAAACAGAACACAATTCATCTCCAGCACACACATTTACATACACACACATATGGAGATATTAGCCAGGTGGTATAGGACAAGTAGTTAGCGCCTGATAAGGTAGCTCCTTCGAACTCCTTAGAATTGTATATGATTGAACTGTATGTGTTAATTGTATTGATTGTATGATAATTGTATATCTATGTATTGTAAAGCGCTTTAGTATGCCTTATGTTATGCTAGATAGGGCGCTATATCAAATGTTGTATATTATTATTATTATTATTATTCCTTGATTTTACAGGCTATCTGTGAGTATAGGTATGTCTTCAGAGACATCAATATTGGTTGGTCTGGACGGGTGCATTATGCAAATTTGGAGATTTTCTAAAGTCGGAAAATGAAGAACTATTTTTGAAGTGGAAAAAACCATTTAGATCTACAAGACGGTGAATCGCCAATGCCAGTTGTCTAAGTTGGTGACCCGGCCTGTCTGTTGAAACCATGGTTGATGAAGCCATTATCTAACAGGATAAATCCCATTCCAGTTAATAGAACATTTAACTACTGTCTTAGCAGGGCAAGATTCGTTTTGACGCTTAAAAGGACGCTGGATATGTTTATAGAATAGAATCGAGGTTGCTGTAGAATGTACATGTATAGTTTCATCTATTGTTACCTCGGTTGTTCTGCATAACATCTGTGAAATTCACAAAGAGGAGGGGAGGAGTGGGGAGAGGACGTCACAGAAGAAAGAAATGAAGATGTCGGTCATGTAGAAGATACCCAAAGGAATCAGAACGACATTGCAGCCTAATTTGCAAATAATCCCCTCTTGAAGTCAGAGATGGGTCTAAAGTGAAAATACATATATGCTTTGACTTACGCCCAATTTATTGTTGTCAATTCAATTTTGACAACTTCAGTTTTCAAATAATTTCAGTATTGAAGAGTTACATATCTTCCGAGAAGCATTACTTGTAACACCATTTGATTGTGCAAGAAAAATAAGATGAATGAGTCGCGCCGTCATCTGATGTTGGAAAAAGCGAAGTAATTCCACATTATGCAATGTATATAGATGTACTAAAAATATTTAGGTGAACTTTAATTTGTATGCTCCAAAGAATGGAAATTGTTGAAATTCATACTTGTATTGCTTTTTTGTTACCGTATCTTTATCGGTTTGAAACAAAACCTTCTTTATACAGATCTGAAATTGTACTTAAACACTTTCGTATTATACTTCCATGTACATGTAGTAGCATTGGTACCGTAGACGTTTATCCTATAACCTTCACTTTTCCCCTTATTTACCAGACGTATTAGGCGCATGAAGATATATGTTTTGTACAATAATTTCACAAAATAAACACAAAATGTAACCTTTTGTTTAATGTTTTCAGATAAAATCACATCTTGTAGTTGAAGATTCTGTATTGACTACTAATGATGTTTATCCAAATTGCCATGTTTTATCATAGATTTAGCGATTATGCAGCCGATCGTGAGAAATACACACATACGCAAATATTGCTGACCGTTTATATACTTACCCCAAATACTTTTGCATATATGCAAATATACTTTTGTTACTTGTCGGGACCAGGTGCAAATTTGCACCTGTAGTATTTTGACACATATATCCAAATGCGTTTACATGACGAAATATGCATACATGAGTAAATTTGCATATATGCAAATGGAGCTTTAGATGTCATAATACAATTTTGCAAAAAAAAAAAAAAATTTGTTTGAACATATGTCTGGTCTTAATAACTTGTTAGTTTTGAGAAAAAGACTTTATTATCATTTTGTTGGCGAATACTAGTCCTAAATGTGCTTTGTATATGGATACTAGCAATCATTTTACACCCTAACACTTTCTCCTTGTGTTTCTATTGAAATGAACATGACAGTGACCTATATCGTATTGCCTCTCCCGATAGAGAGAGGATGAAAAATTGTTTTAATTTTAAGGGGGTATTTATATCTATGTATAAATCCGCCCGTCCGTCCCGTCCGTTATCTTGTCCCATTGTTTATAAGTATTTAAACAAAGGAATGTACCTGTGAATTGGTTAGCTTGATTATAATCTAATTTATTATCATTGTTTACAAATTATTTTAAATAATGATATAAATCTTACATCACAATTGATACATGTTGTATTTAAAATTGATACAATTATATTTGGAACGGTGTTGATAGTCTAAATGTTAAAAACAAAAGGCTAAACCAAAAATATGCTAAGGGAGGTAATAGATGTGGATCGATATTTAGCATCCATATTAGAAACAGTTATATATGAGTTCAAATAGAAACTTTCGATTATTCACATTTAAATATTAAATGGTTCTTGCATTGCAGTCAAACTTGAAACTGCGTAGGTATAAGAGAAACCGGCAAATTGTGGTGAGGTGTTATACTAATATTTATTACAGAATATAATTTATTTGTCTATATATATAAATAATATATTGCCATAAAATTCCTTATGAATTTATAACTGTACAATAAAGGTAAATTAAATAACTAAACAATATAGAATTGTAAAACCTGCCGCTTAGTGATCTTAGTTAGTTAGTTACGAGTTTAGCGCCTATGCAGACAACGATTTACATCGGAGTTTCGCCCGGCGTTGCTTAGTGATCTTAAAACATTCAACTTATATAGGCATAAAAGTCGCCCGTATGTGAAATGCATATGTGCGCCAAACAATTACGTAACCCACAATTTCCCGGTTTCTCATATATTATACATATACTAATTAACACATGTACATCTAATTTGATTCATCAAAGTGTCCCTAGTATCAAAATGTCCCTAGTAGCAAAGTGTCCCTAGTATCAAAATGTCCCTAGTAGCAAAATGTCCCTAGTAGCAAAGTGTCCCTAGTATCAAAATGTTCCTAGTAGCAAAGTGTCCTTAGTATCAAAATGTCCCTAGTATCAAAGTGTCCCTATCATCAAAGTGCCCTTATTATCAAAGTGCCCCTAGTATCAAAGTGTCCCTAGTATCAAAGTGCCCCTAGTATCAAAGTGTCCCTAGTATCAAAGTGTCCCTAGTATCATAGTGTCCTTGTATCAAAGTGTCCCAGGTATCAAACTGTCCCAGGTATCAAAGTGTCCCTAGTATCAGAGTGTCCCTAGTATCATAGTGTCCTTGTATCAAAGTGTCCCAGGTAGCATAGTGTCCCTAGTAGCAAAGTGTCCCTAATATCAAAATATCCCTATTATCAAAGTGCCCCTAGTATCAAAGTGTCCCTATTATTAAAGTGTCCCTAGTATCAAAATGTCCCTATTATCAAAGTGTCCCTATTATCAAAATGTCCCTATTATCAAAGTGTCCCTATTATCAAAATGTCCCTATTATCAAAGTGTTCCTATTATCAAAATGTCCCTATTATCAAAGTGTCCCTATTATCAAAGTGTCCCTAGTCTCAAATCAAAGTGTCCCTAGTATCAAAGTGCCCCTACTATCAAAGTGTCCCTAGTATCAAAGGTTCCTTAGTATCAAAGCGTCCCTAGTATCAAAGTGTCCCTATTATTAAAGCGTTCCCATTATCCAAGTGTCCCTATTATCAAATCGTCCCTAGCATCAAAGCGTCCCTAGTATCAAAGCGTTCCCATTATCCAAGTGTCTCTATTATCAAAGTGTCACTAGTATCGAAGTGTCCCTAGTATCGAAGTGTCCCTAGTATCAAAGTGTCCCTAGTATCAAAGCGTCCCTAGTATCAAAGCGTTCCTATTATCCAAGTGTCCCTAGTATCAAAGTGTCTCTTATATCAAAGTGTCACTAAAATCAAAGTGTTCCTATTATCAAAGCGTTCCTATTATCAAAGTGTCCCTTTTATCAAAGTGTCCCTAGTATCAAAGTGTCTCTTATATCAAAGTGTCACTAAAATCAAAGCGTTCCTATTATCCAAGTGTCCCTAGTATCAAAGCGTCCCAAGTATTAAAGCGTCCCTATTATCAAAACATCCCTAGTATCAAAGCGTCCCTAGAATCAAAGTGTTCCTATTATCAAAGTGTCCCTAATATCAAAGGGTTCCTATTACCAAAGCGTCCCTGTTACCAAAGTGTCCCTATTATCAAAGCGTCCATAGTATCAAAGCGTCCCTAGTATCAAAGTGTCCCTAGTATCGAAGTGTCCCTAGTATCAAAGCGTTCCTATTATCAAAGTGTCTCTAGCATCAAAGTTGTTTGCACTATATAACTTCCTTTAATAACAATTTATATAAATTCCTGCATATTATTGACTATTGATTTACAATACGACGGCAAAATGAAATATTTTTAGAAATCATCGATGCTTTTGTGTACCGATGAAAGCTAGGTTTCGAAAGAAAGACGATCTCGTAAATAAGCCTTACTTGCCTTACGAGATAAATGACTTCGAAAAGAAGACGATCTCGTAAATAGGCCTGGCTTCGAAAATAAGCCTGGGATTCCTTACCAACAAAGGAAAATAAGCCGCGGCATATTATCGAGAGTTAAGGGTATATTTGCATTTATACTTTTTAACTTTATTTGATTACTTACGTAGATAAATAATTTATATATTGTATGTTATATAGAATGCATAATCTTAATGAAGTTTATCAATAAATAAATTTTGTTGATTGTTTCTTGAATTTGTTGTTTTGTGAACTTTTGAGATTCACTTAGTAAAAACAGTCAATGCTGAAAGAGCTGTAACTTCTTTAATAATGATATTTCAGCTATAATATTTTACACATGTCTAATCTATGACTAATGGTTTCAAAAAATGTAAAACAAAATTGGGAAAAGTCAATTTTGCTCATCTGGGCCCATTGTCCTAGTCACGGTCACATATAACACATATTGACTAAATATATAACACGTAATGACTAGAACATAAGATATTTTAAATAGGCATTCTACTATCTAACCTGAAAGCGGTAAAGAAAATGGAATGGGTGAGGAAAAGGAGAAAGAACGGACAGGAAGTAAAGTTCTGGAATAGTTTAAGGTTGCACTGATTGTTCCATGTTGTTTTCAAACCTCTTCGTTGGTTTTATAAAAGATTGCTCGGCAAAAACGATTTCAACATTGGTCTGTATCTCCCCATATAAGAATGTCTAATATTGAGGACTGGTTGAATACCAATGTTAGAAAGAGCATGGAAAGTCTTAATCGAGGATTTAAAAATTGTGGACAGATAAAAAAATAATAATACGCAACTTCATTACCATAATTGCAATAACAGTCAGGTGTGGCATACCTACACGGAATTAATCACTCTTCATACCACTAACACTCATGTCTATAATTCGTACTGAAAGAACAGAGAGATATCGGTTACCAACAGTCAAAATCATTTTTCTTATTCTCCCCCCCCCCCCACCACACACACACATCAGTATAACAATCTACTTATTTGATTTTTTTTAATTGTGTATAAATATTTTGTCTTATACGAATTCACGGGACAACTTGTGTCCAGTCTCTTTGTGTAACAAATGCAGATAAAAACAAAATTAATATCACTTCCAGCATCACTGTATCAACGATTTGTCATGTTGATAATAATGCCTTGGAAACCCCACAGAATCTACATCGCTTCTTTTTAAATTAGTTTATACACTATCCTCACGATGGAGGACTAAAAATTTTAAAGCGGGGGTATTAATTAGCCGTAACTAAAATCCGCCCGTCTGTTCGTCTGTAACACCGCTGATGTGAGTCTTTGTTATTAAACAGAAAAGTACGTCTATTATTTGGTGACTATAAATAGAATTTTATTTTATAATCTGTTTGATGAAGTATTGATGTCATTATATTAAAGTTATATTAACATTTATCAATACTTTATTAAGAATTAATGGCATTGCACTTTAAAATTTGATGGTTAATCAGATATTAAAAAATTATTGTTAAAATTAAGTATGTCAGGGGAGATAATACATGTTACGCACAAGTGTTTCGTCCGTGGAACTGCACATGAGGTAACTGTATCAAACATGAGTTCGAGGGGAAATATCTTTTGTCGTGTACACCACAGGGACCCTTATAGCTTGATTTAGTTATATTTGGACGTAAACTAATTAAGCACTATTCGATGTACAGATCACCATCTTGGGTGGTTGATAAACATTTTTTTAAAGCAATAAAATTACTGCACTGTATGAATGCTATCATTTTTTCCTTGTGTCCAGCAAAACACGAAAAAATCGTGTTGGAATTTTACTTTTGATAAAAAATAACTTTGGGAAAAAACATGACTTTTGTCACTTGACCGAATGATCGAGTGAAATTCATCGTAGATTCTAATTAATATAGTATGCAAATGAAAACAACTTCTATATATATTTTCTTTAGTACTGTGGCTATATGTATTTACCGAGTTTTTGGGATAAATCCAATGCAGTAAATTGATTGTTTGAAAAATTGTATATATCAACACCAAGGATGGCGACTGTACATCCAAAAGTCCCAAGGTGCTTAGAGAAATAACTCAGGGGGTGTCTGCCGGGGTGGAGGTGGGGCGATCCCTACAAATCAATCTGCCCATCCGCTCGTGCGTTTCATATCATCATTGTTTATTATTTTTTTCGCATTTAACTAGTCAGTTTTCCATCTTGCGCTAATTAATACATTGTTCATAATTACTCACTATTCTCGCTATATCAGGGTATACTCGGTGAAAATTTACATCTTTATTTATTTTGATATTGTTTTGTAATTTTATTGTTATAACCCTTCCGGTTTGGAGGAATAAAGATATGAATAAATGCATTCTGATTTTGTTGTAATTATAATATATACTCTTTAATACCCATCTGTTTGTCGCAGTGATAGCTCTTATGATCTGATGTTGTAAAATGTATGTGACTTTATATCAAGTTCAATGTAGTGTTTCCCAGACGTGAAATGGTACTGGTCACCTGGATTTCCTCATCCTAGATCTCCAGGGGCTACGATCACCTAAGCTCTCTACACCCCTTGGCTATGTCATGGCAAAACTGAAGGTTCCGTGTCCGCCACCTTTATGATTAGGCAAGAAAAACGGTTCGATCCTTTGATAATGATGTACATCAAAAGATCAATCTCGTGGTCACATAACGGTAAAAATTGACATGCTTTGAAGTCGGTTACGGCTCCTTTGTAATCTTCAAATGACAGACATGCAGCCTAGCGATTGGTTAGGTTTGTTTTTACCTGAGCGTGCCTTCAGTTTTGCCAAGACATATTCACCTTGTCCTAGCGCCACATCGGGTCCCTAAATGGTGGACACAAGGGTCTCTATTCTGAAGCGGAAGAAAGTAGGCCAGGTAAGGAAAGGTGTTCGTGGCGTTCTAAATACGACTTTCTTTTATTTTCATTATAGCGCAGGGAACGCAGTGATATTTCAGCGATCTACTATTCCAGGGGTGTAGAGAGCGTGTGTGCTCATAACCCCTGGATATCGGGGATGGGATTTCCTTAGCACTTGAGGGGTTCAATTTTCCGAAGTGAAATGGTATTGGGTGATCTGAAAGTTTGGGTTTATTTTTGTTTTACGTCCTATTAACAGCCAGAGTCATTTAAGGACATGCCAGTTTTTGAAGGTGGAGGAAAGCCGGAGTACCTGGAGAAAAACCACCGACCTACGGCCAGTACCTGGCAACTGTGAAATAGTGAAGGGTATCAAGAGATGTGCTTATATTATGGTTTGGGTTGCGTTGGACCGGGGAGGGACGGGTGATGGATTAGGTTTTAGGCCGTATATTACCCTATAGAAATTGTATACAGAAACTGTATATATATATGTTCTGACTAGTAGAGCCATACCGGTCCTCCGGGATCCGGCGCCCTTAGGTATGAGCCCGAGTCTCAACTAGCCTAAACATCTATTGGTGTAGTAGGACTAACCCTATATATGTGAAGAGGTGAACTAGCCCCAAGGGTGTGAACACCGTCCAAAGGTACGCAGTATTGCAGTCCCCAAAATTGCACTCTTGCCGTCTAGCCCGTATTACCTATATTAATGGTAAGCATTGATACTGGATATGTTGTGTTTGAATACTTTTTGTAAAAAACAAGTATTCATACACTACTTATCCAGTATCAATTCCATCTCCGTTGATTCTTAGTATTTAAATAAATGAATATGCCTATGATATGGTTACCTTGATAAGTATTTTATTACCAATAAAACTAATGTAGTCTTTTCAAATTATGGTATCATAATCCTGTGATAATTTACCTATACTTTACCTAACTTTTTAAAATTAACATAATTATACTTTCTTAAAGAGGCATCACGTTAAAACTATATTTTTTTATGCTTATTTAGAATTATTGTATATATGAATTAAATGTATACTCTTGTGGAAAATTAATGGGCGATTTACGCTGAAATGTATTCTCAAAATTTTTAATTAATAATTAAAAAAGGGAATCACTATTCGTTGATCAACGATTTGGACATGCAATTTTTTTTGCATCACATATAATAGCGCATGCGTATAACAAGCTAAATCGGTAAACAAAAAATGGCGATCCGCGTGACCTACATGTAACTACCAAGCGAAAAGTGGCCGAATGGTGAAATTTTAACGTAAGGATTATATTACGGAAGCATAATGAGGGATGGGAAGTATTCAAAGGAGAGACTAACAGCCCAATTGTTTGCATTGTTACAGTTTTCTTCTGGATAGCCAGTGACACAGTTTTGATTTGGTTTTGGGGCTGCCCAAGGGATAACTCTTTCATTCCTCTGTTATACATGAAATGCGTGTGTAAAACTTGAAAGCGTGTATTGTAATATTCCCTTTATAATATTCCAGTAAAACGACATTATTGAATTATATTGCTGAAGAGAAAGACCTTTTCACATACAAGAAAAACCGTATGGGGGGGGGGGGGGGGGGTTACGTTATAAAACGCCGGTATCCCCGGGCGATTGAGTTTAATGTATACAGATTCAATTTGGACAAAATGAATAAATTTATGTCATCATGTGCGGATAAAAATTCTTGTCATACCTAATCTATAAAATACGGATTGTACAAATATTATCGGGTTTGGACCCCGGTATTAAATTTGATACGAATCAAAATATATGCATTATATAAGTGAAGTCATTAATTCATAAAAAAAAAAAATCATATACATGTATGTCCCATGTCTGCAGTTGTGTTGAAAATGTTAACGAACCTTTAAATTTACATAAAAAAAAAGTAAAATGAATCATAACATATACAAATGGATTAAGTATTGGACAATTATCTTCTCGACAAGTTCCAAATTTGATATATATATTATACATGTATTCTACATGTTTAGTGCGTGGTGCGTCATATGAGTGCACGGACTTCCGTGATACATATATAAGTGTAAGTGTTAAAGTATGTTGACGCTGAAAGTTGGATAGATTTTAGATGAATATATAGAAAGTCTGAAAAAAAATCTTCAAGACATCGAGTTGTATAAAAAAAATCGGAATCATTTCATTTTATTTTTGCACTTTTCATTGCATGCACACCTTTTGTGAAATGGTTCTAAATGAGGATTCGTGAAGATAACTTTTCACAGAAATTAAGGTTTGCCCTATGGTTGCCATCGTCGGAAACCCACATGACACTGTTAAACGTACAATGTAAGATAGTGCAGTGTCGTATTGGTTTCTGACAATGCATGGCTAACGGTCTCAGTCAGGTACTGATGTCGATAAATGATGCAGAGATGCCGACATAAATTTCTTCATATGAATATCGTGTGTAATTAACGTCTGATTATTAATGTGAATATGATTCAATAAATTGATACACGGACTTTGTGTCTGGTTCATCATCGGACCTATACATTACGCGTCCCCTCCCGTTGGGCCCCTTCGTCGACATGCGACAAAATAGTCACGTGATTGACGCATGATCATCGCTATTTTTATCGGGCTTTCCCGAGAAATGCAATTTTGCAAGTGGCTAATAAACACATTTTGAGAGGACTTTGAATATTGAAATAACAGGAAAATGTATCTGGTAGTGCAGACAGCATGTTCATTCAATAAATTCATTGTAGACTTCCCCGGGATGTCCCTTTAAAGTGTTGTATAAATCAAATCATCAAATCAAAAGGTGAGAACGAAGTATGGGAAGGGAGATCATTTATATAGTTAGCCTTGTATATTTTTGAAAACATAAACAACTAACCATGTAAATCAGAGTCTTTTACAAAAGTCGTGAAAAACGATGAAAAATGGCAAAATCGATGAATAGTTTTGAACGTTTAAAGGCTCATTTTAACCGATTTCTTTCAAATAACCAAAGAGAAGATCAGAGATCACAAAAAAGGAATGTGACACAACTGTTAGGATCCTAAAAGAAACGGTCATCTGCGTTTGGCAACAAACAATATTACATAAGTTATAAGACAATTTAAAAAAAGATAATAATAAATCAGTTTCATGTTTGAACATAATGACTCGTCTTAATAACTTGTCATTTTTAAGAAAGAAAGGGACTTTATTATTAATCTGTTGGCAAAAGCTAGCCCTAAGTTTGCTTTGTATAACCCTGGTATCGATATCAGCAGGGTTTTTTTTTCTTACGTCATAGCACTAAATAAAATAGCTGGTAACATTGGTAAGTTTAGCCTCTCCAGAGAGAGGATTAAAAATTTATTTTTTTCTTTTGGGGGTATAATATATCTAAGATATATATCCGCCCGTCCGTTTCGTCCGTTAGTTGATACAAATGATTCTTAGCATCTAAACAAATTAATACGGCTAAAATACGGTTGCCTTGATTATAATTTATTATTGATAAATCTAATTAAGTCTTCCAAAATTATGATATTACAATCATGTGATAACTTATTTATAACGTTACTTTCTAAAATTAATAAAATTATCCCTTTTTAAAGTGCTGGGAAATTAAATTCAAAATCAAAATGGTAAAAACGAAGTGTGCAAAGGGAGGTAATATGTGTTGTGAAGTTAAAATCATAACAACTAACCGTGAAAATAAAACAAAAGTCGTGAAAGATGATAAAAAAATTGCAGAAATCGAATAATAGTTTTGAACGCTTAAAATACTATGTGATGATGTCAGAGGCTCATGTTAATTAAACCCATATAACTGTGTCTTAATACTGATGCTAAATATCTTTTCCTGTAAAGTGATCCACATCTATTACCTCCCTTAGCATACTTTTGGTTTAGATTTTGTTGTCAACATTTAAGCTATCAACACCGTTACATATAATTGTATAGATTTTAAATACAGCATTTATAAATTGCGATGTAAGATTCATATCATTACTTAAAAAATGTAAACAATGATAGTAAATAAGATTCTAATCAAGCTAACTAATTCACATACGCATTTATATGTTAAATTCTTACTGGACATGATAACGCGACGGGACGGACGGGTGGAATTATGTATACAGTCATAAATGCCCCCGCTTAAAAATCTAGTTTTTCTCTCTTTCTGTCGAGGGAGATAATATAGAGCATGCTTATTTCACGGTAGAAACACAAGGAGTTTATTTAGACCAGGCAGGCATATATACAAGTTCAAGCAGATGACCCCCCCCCCCCCAAAAAAAATTGTTACAACCGTCCCTTCTTGAGCTGAGTAAAATACGCAATGCCGAGATGACGTAACACACACATTATATGCTGCACTTTTCAAATGTAGTTATAGATACAGTATGCCGAAAAAAATGAATTAAACTGCATCATACAGCTGTTTCGTCCTCCTAGGACTCTTCAGTGATGCTAAAATGAAAAAGTGTACGACTCCTAGGCCTAAATGATGCATCTAGTAATCACCACAGGGACCTGAACATTTGCTTCAGCTAGTTTTGGACCTAGAACAGTAACGTATAAAGGTTTTATACAGAGCCTTATATGTCTCTGTCTAGACTAAGGTGTTTAGAGTTATTTTAGAGGGGGGGGGGGCAATTTCCGCTAAAAATGCTTCTTCAATGGCAATAAAAGCCATTAAGGAGAGGAGGGCATTTTCAAAGAAAAATGATCATAACCTCCACCCCAAAGTATAAATATTTCTCAATAAACACCTTAATTTATGTCCAACTTGAACTAGCTGCAACAAATGCATGCATGCTCAGGTCCCTGTTATGTTAGTGTAGACTGGCTACCCATACTACCCAATACCACCCCATACTACCCAATACTACCACATACTACCCAATCCTACCCCATTCCATACTACCGAATACTACCGAATACTATCCCATGATATATATACTACCCAATACTACCCAATACTACCCCATACTACCCCATACTACCCAATACTACCCCATACTACCCCATACTACACAATTCTACCCAATACCACCTCATACGACCAAGTAATGTACTTAATACTTCTTTAATATTCTGAAATATTATCTTTATGGACATTCATCTTCAATTTGTCTTATTTTTTCTGAAAATATGTGATTTAATGGGGGGAAAAATGCCGAAATCGGCAATAATGACCCAATACTATCCCATATACTACCTAATACCACCTCATACGACCAAGTAATGCACTTAATACTTCTTTAATATTCTGAAATATTATCTTTATGGACATTTTATCTTCAATTTGTCTTATTTTTTCTGAAAATATGTGATTTAATGGGGAAAAAATTGCCGAAATCGGCAATAAATATAGAAAATTTATCCCCTGAATTTTACTACTAGTTTACCCCCCCCCCCCGCTAGTTTCAAACTTAGGCTAGAATAAAACATCCAAGTGATTAAAATTATTAAACTATTTTTTTTTCAATATCCGTATACTATTCTATAGAGACGGGAGCCAGCCTATAGCTAGTCCCTGTGCTAAAATGTTGTATTGTTTAAAGAATAAAACCCAAATTAAAGAATAAGAATGGTTTGGTTTTTTGTATATTTTTTAGCCGTTTATAGGCCAACTAATTACTTTAAGTGACTTTTTCTGTGAAGTTTGTCAAAATATCACGCAATCGGCAATCGCAGGGACGTAGTATGTCACTGGCAATCGTTAGCATCCTGAAATAAACCGTGGAACTGTTATATTACCTCCCTTGAAATGACTCTTCTCATTAGTGAGGAAGAAATAGTATTCTACCAAAACAAAATCTGAACAAGACGGATTCACCTTGTAAATAACACCTTGTAAGGCTGTTAATTATACTGATTAGTTCTAGTCTTATCGTGAACTGGAGACTTAAACCTCACCCATTCAAATATTCTGGTGGCTGTGTATATATGTGAAAGCGATTCTCCGCAACATAGCTTAAATGCGAAAGTGGGCGTAATGTCCAATACCCAGGCAGTAGAAGAAGTCGGACGGTTCTTGCTCCGCTTGTAATCGACATCACAATAGGCATCGATCTCTCTTTAGTTAGGTCTATCACATTTTTATCGTCAACATGACCTATTAAATGTTCTGGATTTAGTGTATTTGGTTTTTCTCCATTGTGCCTAATCCTTGTGACTTTTCGACCTGGCAGACATATGCATTGAACTGTCAAAATGTCTAGAATCTAACGATCTAGTCTGCTAGTTGTTTGGCCAAAGGCAACTCGATTGTATGTAGAATGTTTCAGATGCCGATGCCAAAAAGGATAAGTTTAATCATAAATGCGACGAAGGCCGATTCGATCGTAAGATTTAAAACTTATTAATATTCTTTGTATTTGATACTTCTTCGTATGAGCACTGACTTAGATAGCAAAATTAGCAATCTATATGGTATGAGGTTTGGTCCAGACAGTTTAGATTATGACATTTGATATTGCACCACTTATCTGATAATTTATCCCTACATTAACAAAGAATTTCCGGTGATTCGAAAATCACAGAGACTTCGAAAATCACAGACACTTGAGCAAACACGTATTTGCATCAGCATATGATTTTGATTTTTTTTATTCCAGATCTCAATGTTTTTAATCAAAATGAGGTAATCATTTGATGGAATGGGCAGTATATCTGACAAATCTTAGTAATCATGACCACTCCCGTGCCTTTCTTGAAGAGGTCGCGTGGCAGCACCCAGTCTCCCCAGGGTGGGGCCACAACAGCTTCTCCAGGGAATTCGCCACATGTCATCAATGCATTCCAGCCAAACAGTCGCAAGACCTTGGAAGACATCTTGGGTATTCGACTTTTTTATACTGCACAATCATAAGATGGATATTATCTGCTTGTGCTTTTTATAAGATGGTAATACTGAGGCATTGACGTCTTTTTGAAATATTCCAGAAGTACAGAGAATTATATAAGGGAATTTTACACCAAGAACATATATACCAACTGAGTATTGTTTTCCTGATAATGATTGGGTCAGCGATACTCAAAGAAAGTCTGTTTATTTTTGATACTGGTCCATTTTGACCAACCCATCACATAAAAAGTCAATGAGATGCCTAATGTAATTTTATCAGCACTGTCTTAGATAATTTCTATCCAGTAATTAGCCCATGTCTGGTATTAGGCCCACATACATATGTATGGGGTCGTTTAAATGTACAATCGACCCTTTCACCCCTATGCTACATAATTTAATATAAATATTAACAACTTTATAATTTAAACTTCAATGAACCGTGGAGCCAGGCTCATCTCAAATGGAGTTGCCATAAGACATACATATTGAGATTGTGTTTAACAGAGATAACTACCTGTATTCTAAACATTAATTCTATAAAATCAAGAATGATTTATATAAAAACTATGAGAATCTTAAAATACACTTACATGTTACATTTATTTAAAATTGATATTAACAAAGTAATCATTACATTTGATACCACTCATCCTTATAGGCACAGAATCTTGCACTTTGCAATACGGACTGAGTAATACTACATGTATTACAGAACATGTATATCATAAAAAAATCAATTCATAGAGAATGCAAGCAAGACAGGAAATTACAGTGTAATACATTGGTTTGATGATTGTGCTTACAGTTCACTAATGGCATATAGTCACTGTGTAGTTTTTTTTACCAGTAATGTGTCTTATAGGGTAAAAGAGTTAACCCAAGGTTCTATACATTGTCCTGTTGCCAGAGAAGCTTGCTACATCGTATAATTAGTTTTCTTTCTTATCTAGACTGTCTGAAGGACCTGAAGTCTGACTTTGAGGCCAACAACCAGCCTATAACCGACGACAACCAGACTCTTCATCGGTTCTGTGCTAAACTGGAATACCTTCTACAAGCAAATATGAAGGGTGATCTTACTTTTATGTTTCTTATTGCACCCAATACATAGGTACACATGGTATCAAAAATTAAAACATAGCAAATTGTTGTACCATGTTATTTATTGAGACAAGCAGAAATATCAGACTATCGAAAATGTTGTTGTTTTAAAAAGTATACAGTAAAACCCAACTTACTTGAACTTGCGGGGACCTGGTCAATAGTTCGCGGAATATATGGTGTTAGAAAAATGTGAGGTTGGTTGCGAGGAATACATGGTATTCCAGTAATGTGAGGTTGGTCGAATATGTATGAACTCGGTCGGGACCAACAAACCAGGTTTGAGTTAGTGGAGTTTTACTGTGTGTATATACATACATCCACCAAAAATTCAGCAATTTCGGTGTGATCCATATTTTTTGTTTAAGATTTTTCGTTATTATTTTAAATAGGTTAACATCAATAGATAAAAGTTATCTCCCAACTGTGGCCCGGAGACTTATAGTTGTGTGTTCAACATGTCTCTACTTTGCTGTTGATATGTCCCTTATGGATAAATCACTAAAAGACAATGACAACATCCTAGCCTTGTCTTTAGACAATTGCAACAGATGTATACAAAGAAATTAATCTTTTGCCGAAATGTTTTCTGTTTGGTTCCTGTTTTGTGGATACATTGAATAACATGTGAAGTTTTGTCACAAAAAGCCTGGTATTATAAGAAATATGACACATTGTTGGAGACCACTTAGAACTTGGATGTTTACCAGAAATCCATAGACGTTTGATAAATGAAAACATAACACACATATACAGTATACATTTCTATTGGTTTTATTACATAAAAAAAATGCAAGTAGTTTATTTAATGAAATCAAACGTAAGGCAGTGTAACACTGGAAATGTTGACAAATTAGCCTTTAAGTGAAAGGTATATAATTATTCACACCTAGAAAGAAAAGAATAAGTTAGCAGTATCTAAGGAAACAATGTACATTTAGTTTTTATAGTGAATAGAAACTAAGCGAAATATAATAAATGTAATGCCACACAAGCGTCAATTCAATCACATAGCATATTGTTGCACACATATTTTCAGTGATTTTAAAGGTTATGGCATTCTCTATAGATCTCTTTTTTTTATTTATTTATTACAAGTTCGTAAATATAGAAAATTTGTACTTTTAATGTCAGAATCAAGATCACAATTTACTTGACTAAAACATGTATTGTATGCGACTTCTTAATATTTCGTGTACAAATTTGAAATTATACAACATCAGTCTTTCTGTTTAAAAATGTTGAACAGTATTTCTGTTAGAAAGTTATACTTATAGTTATATTTCGTGTACAAATTTAAAATTATGTGACATCAGTATTTCTGTTTGAAAATTTGAAAGTTACTATAATCGACTTAACCTAATACTACATAACCATGATAAATTTATTGCGCAAGAAAAGGTAGGGAACTAAAAGCAGGAATTAACTTATAATGAGGTTTTATAAATGAAGCAACTGTAAACATTAATTGGTGGATTGGTCGAGTGGTAATACTCTGGCCTTCTGTGCAGGTTTAATCCCTGAAGTTGTTATATCAGACATTATATCTCACGTTATATGCAAGGAATATTCAGAAAGTGTTTTTTCCCTGCTCACACAGCTTCAACAACCCAGGTGGAGTATTATGAAATGGTCTGGGATGTGTGCTAGTTGTCTGCGGTAGCATTCCAGTGAGGCAGCACTACATATATAGGATGCCTTTGGAAGCATGATCCCACTACCAACAGATCACAATGCATTATTTAGCATTAAAGGCCCAATATACGTAACTTCAGGGACATTTTCGTAATTCTGAAAAATTATGAAAAAAAATCCAGTTGATAACCATGCAAAAATAAGCCTAAAACGAAGTAAACCTGAGCGGTAACTAACAAGAAACTCTTTACAAAAAAATCCAAAGAATTGAAAATGATCAGGTGGGGCCCACTTTAACAACAAACCGAAGGTAGACAACGGTTCGAAATGGACGCGTGTTTACAAATAGCGTGTTTCAACTGCTGCTGTACCGGTAACCGCGAAAGAATTCATCTTGAATATTGCTGATATCAGCTAATCTTAACTAAATCTATAAATATAATAAGTTATTAGGCTTGGTTTTCGCTTCAAGTTTTTCAGAAAGTTACGTATATTGGACCTTTAAAAGTAACTAAAGTAAAATCAGGGACGATATCGCATGCACATCGCTGTTGAAATGCATTATGTTTATCAGGAAGTTGTTAATCTCTTTTAGATTTTGTGAAGAGGTTTGAGGTATCAGAGACTATATATCACAGTCTCTGGATGTAAACTGACATCAAAATCATTCTATCAAATAGTTTTTTCACGAATGGTGTCCTTTTCTGTATTAAGTAAGCACATTGCTGCTTATTAAAAAATATGGCACTAAAGATACTTTCTTCTTCAATGAAGTGGATAGTATAAAAATAAACTATCACTAAGTCCACAGGGACATGTATATACCCGTACTTATGATAAAATTTAGTGATGAATACCTATATAATATATAGGTATTCACCACTAAATTTTATCATAATATAAGTCTATACATATCCCTGTGCTAAGTCCTTGCTTATGCCTATCATTCTACTTTCACATTTTGAAAACTGGATCTGTTTTTTTTTCTAGAAATACTGTTACCATATTCTGCTTGTAACATAATGGGGAATATTCACCTTCATTTGCTTTAATTTATCGTTGGACTAGAACTTTTACGTCTAAGATGGAAAAACAATAGAATATAATGTTTTAGAGTCTATATAATAGTAAACAAATCAATATACATTATTTATCACTGATTGTAAAATGATTGTAAATGATTGTAAAATGAACAATTAATTAATTATCAAATAATCAATTATCAATCATGGCCATGGAAATTGAGTAATTATGTAAGTGCAAACATGGAATTATCTAAGTCCATGCATGATGCAAACTAAGTCTGCGGTGCTTAATTGTCATGTCATCAAGGACCTGAGAATTTGTTACAGCTAGTTTTGTACCTAAACCATGGTGTTTTAAACTTTATTTCGGGGGGAGGGGGGGGGGGGGGGGTAGACAAATTTTCGATAAAAATGCCTCCTCAATAGTCATGTAGTATATATAAGCTTAGCCCACAGGCTCTAGCCTCGTCTGTCAAACACCTATAATATTAATAGTATAGGTGTTTGACAGACGAGGCTAGTGCCTGAGCTTAGCCTTTATGACTATTAATTGAGGGACATATAGATATTTGCATGATAACATTTAACAATGCATACAATACATTTTTACAATGAATAATATTTTACTTAAAACCTGTTGCTGGATTTAATAAAAAGTTGTACGTGTCTGAACCTAGTTTAGGTCCAAAACTAGCTGTATCAAATTCTCAGGTCCCTGTGGTCAGAGACAGAAAAACAAAAAGTCAGAGTGGCTTATTTATTCGTCCCTGGCTCAGTCGCTCTAGTAGATGACTCCATCATAAAATTCGGAGTAAAGCTTCAATGAAGTCATTGCTATTGTTATCTCAGGTGATATAGACCCAATGGCAACATCTATTGTAGGCCTAGTTTGTATGCTACTGTGATTTGAACGAACGTCTTACAACGTCCATATGTAAGAGTTACTCCCCCTATTTTCAATGACATACAAAATACATCTTTTAATTAAATTAAAACTTAATTTGCAAATAAAATAACATTTTAAACTTGTAACATTATTCAAAATATAATGACAAACATTCTGATGTTTCATATTTGTGTATAAACAAAGAAAACAATAATAAAATGATACATTCTGTTTTATTAGTCACCGCATATTAATCGTCCAAAATCTCTATATATCACAAAACGTACGTTATGTTGGTAGCTTTGCGCAGTGGCGGTACCATAGTCGATGAGGATTTTCCGAGACGTGGTTATTGCTAGTTGAAAACTATACCCAATACCCCGCACTGTGGCCTGAAATATGGCCGCAAGTGCAATTTTTGAACGCTCCCACGGGAGCAATCATAAAAATTACAAAAATAGAATCTTGCTCATCTTCTAGATATATTCCGTCGGGAGACCGAATAAATGTTACTCATTTACTGGAGAAAGAAACGTTCAATACATATATATATAGATTACAATGATTAAAACTGACTGTCTTTTTTTAAGGTTCACAAATACCCATAAATTAATTAATTAGTCAGTCACAAAAGTTCACTTTTTCTATTATTACATTTAGTGATGGGAGTGAGAGATTTTTTTTACTAGTATGGTTAAAAATAACCTCAAGAAGTCATGAGGGGATGAATGAAGATCACAAGGACAAACAATACTGCTCACCCTATTTCTTAAAGCAGCCCCCCCCCCCCCAAAAAAAGATAAAAAATTAACAAAAAAAGAAAATGCTGAACAAGAAAGCTAGATTGCTCAAATTATATGGTTGCATCAAAGCTTATATTTTATTATTGACCTTTTAAATGTAATTACAGATAAGTTAACGCTACTGGGAAGAAAGAAGGACTACTGGGATTATTTCTGTGACAGCATTGGCTCCACGAAGGGGGTGAACGACGGGATCAAGTATGTCAAGACCATCGGAGATGTAAGTGTGACGTTTTTACATCAGAAGTTACCTAGTGCGAACTATCAGCCGATGCAGACTATCTGTGAATTTTTTTTAATCAAATTATAAAAAAAATTCGGGCTATACATTGTTAAATGTTTCCAATTGTATCAACATGTAAATCTACGCTATTTGTAAACCAAATATATCCTTGATAAGTTTATATATGGCTTAATATTTCCATCATCCGTCTCTGATTTCCAACAATCAAAACATTTTATTAAAAGGTAACATACCAAGTACGCTTTGTTATGTGGAGACACAACCTTGCATAACATTATCAGGAAATTACAAACCAGGTCAGCTGGTTCGGACCTTTTGGACTGGTTGTAACATCCTGGCTCCATAACCTAGAGGTCCCGGGTTTGTGTCTGGCTTGTCTCACTAGTTTCATTTCCCTTGGCCTTCGGCCTTGTGCAATAGAACATCGGTCGATTACCAGTACCTTGTGTAAAATATTCAGGACTATTGCACAGACACCCATAATATATTTGTATAATACATTATATTGATAGTCAAACACATATTATGACATTTAGTATTTTGAAAACTACCGCTCGCTCGAAATTCTAAATTTTTATAAAACCAAAAAAATTGCGCCCGCTCGCTCCAATTTTGAAATCTCATTTTCTGACGAACAATAAATCAAATTGGTATGGCCTATAAGCATATAAAATCTTGTGTTATACAAGTCAACAGTTAAATGAGGTCAAGGTTTTCAGGTGGAGAAGAGCTAGCTATTTCTAGACTGTTCCCAATCTTAAGGCATCAAATTGTTCAGGAGAAAAACAATTAAATCATTTTCATCACTTTTAATTGATGTCTGCCAAAGTTCTACATTAAGGGGAGGTAAGAAAGTAATAAAAAGATATTTTATAAGAATTAATCAAGTCGAGAATTCTATAGATATGTGTGTATAGAATGCAATAAAAAAAATGATGAAATCACTTTATGATTTAAAATTTGACATTTTATTTCAGTACAAGACATCTGTTGGTAAGGGACGGGCGTTCCTGAGATTTTGTTTGATGCACGGTAGAATGGCAGACAGCATACAACAGTGTACAATGAACGGCAAAGTAACCAGGTAATGATAATGGTCCTGTTGTAACCCATTGCCTAATTGTAAGGGGTGACCAATCTGAACCTCCTGTAGGTACAGAGGACATCCCAATTGATCTACTGATACCATGGTAACACTTTGGTCATTAAATGTGTCCTTCTGTCACCTACCCTGGTACTCTTCTTACTTTGGTGTCCCTTTAAGCTTCTACTTTTTGACTCACTTGACCCTGGGATGAAGGGCTGCCAAGTTTGTTAAAATGAATGACCTGGACCCACTTTCAAGGTCACATGAGTCAAATGCATTAAAAATCTTCAGGCAAATTTTCAATAGCTGGAAGGCTCTGGGTATGGATAATTGTCCTGTCGCGTGCAGGTATTAAAGGCTATCAAGTTTGTCAAATGAATGACCTTGACCCACTTTCTAGGTCACATAGGTCAAATATGTTAAATTCTTAAGAACTCCTCAATACTTGTAAATAAAAGGCACAGGGTACTGATATTGGGCCTGTTGCATGCTGGGATGAAGGGCTACCATGTTTGTTCAAACGAATTACCTAGACCCACTTTCTATGTCACAGGGGTCAATACAGTGTATATTTATATCTTCAAATGACTCTTATAATAACCAGAAGGTCCAGTGTACTGATATTGGACTGTAGCATACTGGGGTGAAGGAATACCAGGTTTGTTTATTGACTCTCTAACAAGGTCACAAGTGTCAAATATGTTAAGATCTTCAAATGACTTCACAATAACCAAAACCAAAAATCATATACTGTATATCTTCATAGTCAGATGACTATTAAGGCCTGTACCGAGGTAAGCCTCTTGTTTAGCTATCACTGTACTTTGAATGAAAAATGGAAAGTATATATCAGTAACTGTACTGTGTGTTAGTTTAGGCCAAACATCCTTCAACATGCTTGAAAATGTTATGATAGTTTATCATTTTTTACAGAAATTCTACAATAATTGACAAAAAGAAATCCAGTGGTGGCATAACAAATAAGGGGAGATAAAGGTACTAGAAACAGGAAATATTTTTGGCTTGATTGTATGTTACATACAGTTTTTACCATATTTTTAAATGCTCTAATTTCAGTGATTGGTTCCATCCCAAATCTATATGGTTGCAACACGAAGATCGGAACAACATCATCAGTGCTCTGTATGACCTCAATGACATCCAGTTTGACCTTGCTGCTAGAGGTTATGACCTTGACAATGCATGGCCTTCATTTGCTAGGTATGTACATAAAATCAGGACATTAACATGTAACTGATATAAAATGTTGTGAAAAATGATGTGCACTTAAAACTTTTAACGAAGGGTAAAAATTTGGGGAAAATATTTATTACTCAGTACAAATTCCTTGAATTATAAATCTGGTGTAACTGGATGGTTTGGTGAAATCAAATTTAGTACAGTGCACTCCTCTTTATATCATGTTGCATTTGTCAGACAAAAACATGATATTAACAGGAATGTAACATTAAGAGAAACATGTTTTTCCACTAAATCTAGTGCATTTCCAATCTCCATAACTAAAAGTTATCTTTTCAATATACATATGAAGATGTTTCAATATAAAGATAACATTATTTCAATTAAAAATCATTTTTGGGATTATTTTTTATTTTCTATGCAACATTTTGTAAAAGTTTTATCTAAAATCAATGGAAATGACATAATTTTCTGGATATTTTATGTGATTGGTTAAAAAAAACCATGATATTAAAAGGAATTCACCTCAAATTACATGATATTAACCAAATAAAATTACATAGATAATATAGAGAGAAAAATGGTGCTTGGGAAAAACATGATATAAAGAGGAATGTGATATTAACAGGGGTGATATTAAGTGGAGTCCACTGTATTATTTTTTAGAACAATTTTTGTTTTTATTTCCCTTCCTTAATTTTACAACATGATTGTATCTACTATAAATGTAACATATTTTGCACATCTTACTCATTATTTGAGTTATAGGGAATATATATAAAGCACCTGTTAAATTGTTTGGTGGTTTGTTTATATGTTTGGTTTTGTTGTTTGTTTTCTTTGCACAGGAAGAATTTGGCTGGGTCCAACCACTGGAATCTGACTAGTAGAACATCCAGTATGACTAGTCTGCTCAGTATTCCCGGCCAGGTCAGTCGACATTCGAAAACTTACATCATAAAATATTCATACCAATCTAG
Organism: Mimachlamys varia; assembly: GCA_947623455.1. Lineage (NCBI taxonomy): Eukaryota > Metazoa > Mollusca > Bivalvia > Pectinida > Pectinidae > Mimachlamys > Mimachlamys varia. Next base: position 34,928,871 of record OX392529.1, on the reverse strand, counting down.
ACTAGGTGTCATTTCCCTCTGAAAAATTTTTTAATAAGTATCTTTCTTTGTGCCATTTTGAAAACGTCTCAAGAATATTTTGTGATGCAAGTTATGATATATAGTGGGTATAAAAAACTGAATCTACTTTTGATCATTTTTGATTCCATTCAACAGTTACTTTCTAAAGAAAAAAAGCATGCTATACATCGGCACAAATAGAAATAATAAGAAATATTAGTTCATATTGGTAAAAGGCATAGTCTTACTGAGTCTTACTGTCAGATATCTCAATCCAAAACGTTTAATTTTTGAAGTGTTCTGATCAGCAAAAACTTAGAAAATATCTAGTAGAACTCTATATCCACTGTGTTATGTAGTTTACAAACGTTCAAGTTCTGAGATAACTTTGATATAATCAAATTAAATCTATGACACCGAAGCCCTGCCTGAATCAAACATATCTGTAACTTTAATGTTTGTTCAGAGTAGACAGTGTTCATATTACACAGGCAAATTTACACAAATATTTATACAGGTAATTCAGTTTCTGGTCAAAGCTGTGAAACCTGTTTTATTTGACATCCTAGGGCTTACATGATAAGATATAAGATTTTAGCAAGATCCTGGGTTAGAGAGGATGTTAAAATAATCCAATGTCAGATTAGACCAGTTTCATTGTATACTATAGAGATCCATTTACGCAGGTTGTGATGTGATATTTTCTGCTAACAGGATCTGAACTCGTCCAGACACGGTCTGTCGAGCACACCTAACGATTCTGACCTGGATCACCTGACTTCGGACAGCATGCATGCCGACCTGGTTGACAAGATGGAGGCATTGGAACAACAGAAGCAAAGTTTCCAACAGTCCGTCATCACATCACAGGGAGAGTTAGGCCTGCTTCAGGACCAGTACAAACATCTCAAGGCTGACCACGAGGCTCTGACCACTGACCACAAGGAGGTACAGCATAGGTAAGGTGTTACAGAAATACAAAAGGCATAAAGGAAGGGGCACTTAGTATGGAAAATGTATTTAAAGGCCCAATATACGTAACTTCGGGGAAAATTTTCGTGATTCTGAAAAATTTAGAAAAAAAATCCAGTTGATAACCATGCAAAAATAAGCCTAAAACGAAGTAAACCTGAACGGTAACTTAGAAGAAACTCTTGACAAAAAAATCCAAAGAATTGAAAATAATGCAGGTTGGGCCCACTTCAACAACAAGCCGAAGGTAGAAGACGGTTTGAAATGGTCGCATGTTTACAAATAGCTTGTTTCAACTGCTGCTGTATCGGTAACGGTGAAAGAATTCATCTTGAATATTGCTGATACCAGTTAATCTTAACTTAATCTATAAATATAATAAGTTATTAGGCTTGATTTTCGCTTCAAGTTTTGCAGAAAGTTACGTATATTGGGCCTTTAGTAAGAATTGAATACCATTTTATTTGTCAATCATCAATGCCTGGGGAGAAGTCCATCTATATCTAATATTGAAAGTCAAACTTCGCAAGTCAAGGGTATATATACAATAGGCTTCCCTCCTTTTCATTCTTGGCGGATTTCATTGGTCCACTAAATAGCGTAGTGCAGGCACTTCAGATTTGCCGTGAGATCTGCCAAGGGTAAACAGGAGAGAAGCGTATTGTACAACCTTGGCTTGCGAAGTTGTTGTAGGTCAGAACACCAACAAAGTCTATTTTATTGTTCTGAAATAGGCCCACTCCTTCCTTTGTAAGTGTGATTAAGGTTTTTGCCCCTAAGATTATTACAGGATTTGATACATGTGAAGATGTGCATGTAGCTGTTTAAATTAAAAAAAAATTGGTTGTCATGGAAACAGGTGACAATGAACAGGTTTTTCTTGTCCGCACAACTCCTTCTTTTACTTGCGGACCAATTTTCACAAAACTTCATAGAAATGTTAGGGAACATGTGTAGATGTGCATGCAGCTTTTTGAATTCCAAAATTTTGGTTGCCATGGAAACAGGTCACTATTAACAGGTTTTTCTTGTCCACACAACTCCTCCTATACTTGCGGACCGATTTTCACAAACCTTCATAGGTTAGTTAGAGAACATATGTAGATGTGCATGCAGCAGTTTAGATTCCAAAATTCTGGTTGCCATGGTAACTGGTCATGATTTTATTTTTGGTTGCCATTCACTCATGCAGATCGCGGGGCTATTAGCCAGCCATCCTTTGCGGTAGTTGTAGTTTGGATTATCAACTCATCATAGTGATTTCAATGTTTCACGGATCTTGTAAACTCTCTAATGTCGTACATTTACCCATGTAGGTTTGATCGGCTGAGTCTGGAGTGTGAGACGCGGGAAAAGGAATGGCAGATGAAAGAGGACATGTACAACAAGCAACTTGACAGTGCCAAACAGGAAAGTGAGGCTCTCAGGTCAAAGGTCGACAGCATGGAGGGCAAAGTTCAACAACTGGACATGTCTAGAAAGGATTCTGATGACTCTAATATAGCCAAAATTGCTGAACTAGAAGAACTGAAAATGGACCTCACTTTACAGGTGTGATAATTGGGCAAATTATTTGTAAGACATTCAGAGAGAATAGCTACCTGGTATAAGGTGTATAAGGTTAATATCAAACTGTTTCATTGATTGAAATGACCATACAAACTTCTGTGACTTGTGACCAGTTTAATTTGTACAGGTATTTTTAAGGTAAGGGTATAATTAATCTAAAGTTTTAAATTCTACAAGTAATATGAGAGAACCTTTTGAGTTGAACATTCCTGTCATCATGAATCCTACATTAATTTTGTATTTCCGTTATTGTATCTCCCAAACTTAATGACTATGCACATACATTAAATTGCAATTGAGAGGGGATCCTACTTTAAAATAGGAAATATTCTGTGGAAATAAATATTCCTGGAACAGATTTAAACTCCTGAATCAGTCTCCTCACAAATTTACTCAAAAATTAATCCCTTTGATTTATAATATGTCACCTTTATAAAGGAAAAGTTCACTCCATAGAGATAGAACTAGTATTATAATATAGAATAGTAAAGAATGACAGTTTTACACAATTGTTAAAGATGCATGCTACATTACTACATTGAAATTAGTTCTATAAATGGTAATATTGAACATGGTTCATTATAGACAACACATGAAATTAACACATGAACTGAAAACACATGAAATTTATACCAGGACTGAAAACACATGAAATTTACACCAAGACTGAAAACACATGAAGTTTACACCAGGACTGAAAACACATGCAATTTACACCAGGACTGAAAACACTTGAAATTTACACCAGGACTGAAAACACATGAAATTTACACCTGGACTGAAAACACATGCAATTTACACCAGAACTGACAACACATGAAATTTACACCAGGACTGAATACAAATGCAATTTACACCAGGACTGAAAACACTTGAAATTTACACCAGGACTGACAACACATGCAATTTACACCTGGACTGACAACACATGAAATTTACACATGAACTGAAAACACATGAAATTACACCAGGACTGAAAACACATGCAATTTACACCAGGACTGACAACACATGCAATTTACACCAGGACTGAAAACACATGAAATTTACACCAGGACTGAAAACACTTGAAATTTACACCAGGACTGACAACACATGCAATTTACACCTGGACTGACAACACATGAAATTTACACCAGGACTGAATACAAATGCAATTTACACCAGGACTGAAAACACTTGAAATTTACACCAGGACTGACAACACATGCAATTTACACCTGGACTGACAACACATGAAATTTACACATGAACTGAAAACACATGAAATTACACCAGGACTGAAAACACATGCAATTTACACCAGGACTGACAACACATGCAATTTACACCAGGACTGAAAACACATGAAATTTACACCAGGACTGAAAACACTTGAAATTTACACCAGGACTGACAACACATGCAATTTACACCTGGACTGACAACACATGAAATTTACACATGAACTGAAAACACATGAAATTACACCAGGACTGAAAACACATGCAATTTACACCAGGACTGACACACATGAAATTTACACCAGGTCTGACAACACATGAAATTTTCACCAGGACTGAAAACACATGAAATTTACACCAGAACTGACAACACATGAAATTTACACCAGGACTGAAAACACATGAAATTAATAAACCAGGACTGACAACACATGAAATTTACACTAGGTCTGACAACACATGAAATTTACACAAGGACTGAAAACACATGAAATTAATAAACCAGGACTGACAACACATGAAATTTACACCAGGACTGAAAACACATGAAATTTACACCAGGACTGAAAACACTTGAAATTTACACCAGGACTGACAACATATGAAATTTACACATGAACTGACAACACATGAAATTTACACCAGGACTGAAAACACATGAAATTTACACATGAAATGAAAACACTTGAAATTTACACCAGGACTGAAAACACATAAAATTTACACCAAGACTGAAAACACATGAAATTTACACCAGGACTGAAAACACATGAAATTTACACCAGGACTGAAAACACATGAAATTTACACCAGGACTGAAAACACTTGAAATTTACACATGAACTGAAAACACATGAAATGTACACCAGAACTGAAAACACTTGAAATTTACACCAGGACAGGCAACACATGAAACTTACACCAGGACTGAAAACACATAAATTTACACCAGAACTGACAACACATGAAATTTACACCAGGACTGAAAACACATGAAATTTACACCAGGACTGAAAACAAATGCAATTTACACCAGAACTGACAACACATGAAATTTACACCAGGACTGAAAACACATGCAATTTACACCAGGACTGACAACACATGCAATTTACACCTGGACTGACAACACATGAAATTTACACATGAACTGAAAACACATTAAATTACACCAGGACTGAAAACACATGCAATTTACACCAGGACTGACAACACATGCAATTTACACCTGGACTGACAACACATGAAATTTACACATGAACTGAAAACACATGAAATTTACACATGAACTGAAAACACATGAAATTACACCAGGACTGAAAACACATGCAATTTACACCAGGACTGACAACACATGCAATTTACACCAGGACTGAAAACACATGAAATTTATACCAGGACTGAAAACACATGAAATTTACACCAAGACTGAAATCACATGAAGTTTACACCAGGACTGAAAACACATGCAATTTACACCAGGACTGAAAACACTTGAAATTTACACCAGGACTGAAAACACATGAAATTTACACCTGGACTGAAAACACATGCAATTTACACCAGAACTGACAACACATGAAATTTACACCAGGACTGAATACAAATGCAATTTACACCAGGACTGAAAACACTTGAAATTTACACCAGGACTGACAACACATGCAATTTACACCTGGACTGACAACACATGAAATTTACACATGAACTGAAAACACATGAAATTACACCAGGACTGAAAACACATGCAATTTACACCAGGACTGACAACACATGCAATTTACACCAGGACTGAAAACACTTGAAATTTACACCAGGACTGACAACACTTGAAATTTACACCAGGACTGACAACACATGCAATTTACACCAGGACTGACAACACATGAAATTTACACCAGGACTGAAAACACTTGAAATTTACACCAGGACTGACAACACATGCAATTTACACCTGGACTGACAACACATGAAATTTACACATGAACTGAAAACACATGAAATTACACCAGGACTGAAAACACATGCAATTTACACCAGGACTGACGCACATGAAATTTACACCAGGTCTGACAACACATGAAATTTTCACCAGGACTGAAAACACATGAAATTTACACCAGAACTGACAACACATGAAATTTACACCAGGACTGAAAACACATGAAATTAATAAACCAGGACTGACAACACATGAAATTTACACTAGGTCTGACAACACATGAAATTTACACCAGGACTGAAAACACATGAAATTAATAAACCAGGACTGACAACACATGCAATTTACACCTGGACTGACAACACATGAAATTTACACATGAACTGAAAACACATGAAATTACACCAGGACTGAAAACACATGCAATTTACACCAGGACTGACACACATGAAATTTACACCAGGTCTGACAACACATGAAATTTTCACCAGGACTGAAAACACATGAAATTTACACCAGAACTGACAACACATGAAATTTACACCAGGACTGAAAACACATGAAATTAATAAACCAGGACTGACAACACATGAAATTTACACTAGGTCTGACAACACATGAAATTTACACCAGGACTGAAAACACATGAAATTAATAAACCAGGACTGACAACACATGAAATTTACACCAGGACTGAAAACACATGAAATTTACACCAGGACTGAAAACACTTGAAATTTACACCAGGACTGACAACATATGAAATTTACACCAGAACTGACAACACATGAAATTTACACCAGGACTGACAACACATGAAATTTACACATGAAATGAAAACACTTGAAATTTACACCAGGACTGAAAACACATAAAATTTACACCAAGACTGAAAACACATGAAATTTACACCAGGACTGAAAACACATGAAATTTACACCAGGACTGAAAACACATGAAATTTACACCAGGACTGAAAACACTTGAAATTTACACATGAACTGAAAACACATGAAATGTACACCAGAACTGAAAACACTTGAAATTTACACCAGGACAGGCAACACATGAAACTTACACCAGGACTGAAAACACATAAATTTACACCAGAACTGACAACACATGAAATTTACACCAGGACTGAAAACACATGAAATTTACACCAGGACTGAAAACAAATGCAATTTACACCAGAACTGACAACACATGAAATTTACACCAGGACTGAAAACACATGCAATTTACACCAGGACTGACAACACATGCAATTTACACCTGGACTGACAACACATGAAATTTACACATGAACTGAAAACACATTAAATTACACCAGGACTGAAAACACATGCAATTTACACCAGGACTGACAACACATGCAATTTACACCTGGACTGACAACACATGAAATTTACACATGAACTGAAAACACATGAAATTTACACATGAACTGAAAACACATGAAATTACACCAGGACTGAAAACACATGCAATTTACACCAGGACTGACAACACATGCAATTTACACCAGGACTGAAAACACATGAAATTTATACCAGGACTGAAAACACATGAAATTTACACCAAGACTGAAATCACATGAAGTTTACACCAGGACTGAAAACACATGCAATTTACACCAGGACTGAAAACACTTGAAATTTACACCAGGACTGAAAACACATGAAATTTACACCTGGACTGAAAACACATGCAATTTACACCAGAACTGACAACACATGAAATTTACACCAGGACTGAATACAAATGCAATTTACACCAGGACTGAAAACACTTGAAATTTACACCAGGACTGACAACACATGCAATTTACACCTGGACTGACAACACATGAAATTTACACATGAACTGAAAACACATGAAATTACACCAGGACTGAAAACACATGCAATTTACACCAGGACTGACAACACATGCAATTTACACCAGGACTGAAAACACTTGAAATTTACACCAGGACTGACAACACTTGAAATTTACACCAGGACTGACAACACATGCAATTTACACCAGGACTGACAACACATGAAATTTACACCAGGACTGAAAACACTTGAAATTTACACCAGGACTGACAACACATGCAATTTACACCTGGACTGACAACACATGAAATTTACACATGAACTGAAAACACATGAAATTACACCAGGACTGAAAACACATGCAATTTACACCAGGACTGACGCACATGAAATTTACACCAGGTCTGACAACACATGAAATTTTCACCAGGACTGAAAACACATGAAATTTACACCAGAACTGACAACACATGAAATTTACACCAGGACTGAAAACACATGAAATTAATAAACCAGGACTGACAACACATGAAATTTACACTAGGTCTGACAACACATGAAATTTACACCAGGACTGAAAACACATGAAATTAATAAACCAGGACTGACAACACATGCAATTTACACCTGGACTGACAACACATGAAATTTACACATGAACTGAAAACACATGAAATTACACCAGGACTGAAAACACATGCAATTTACACCAGGACTGACACACATGAAATTTACACCAGGTCTGACAACACATGAAATTTTCACCAGGACTGAAAACACATGAAATTTACACCAGAACTGACAACACATGAAATTTACACCAGGACTGAAAACACATGAAATTAATAAACCAGGACTGACAACACATGAAATTTACACTAGGTCTGACAACACATGAAATTTACACCAGGACTGAAAACACATGAAATTAATAAACCAGGACTGACAACACATGAAATTTACACCAGGACTGAAAACACATGAAATTTACACCAGGACTGAAAACACTTGAAATTTACACCAGGACTGACAACATATGAAATTTACACCAGAACTGACAACACATGAAATTTACACCAGGACTGAAAACACATGAAATTTACACATGAAATGAAAACACTTGAAATTTACACCAGGACTGAAAACACATAAAATTTACACCAAGACTGAAAACACATGAAATTTACACCAGGACTGAAAACACATGAAATTTACACCAGGACTGAAAACACATGAAATTTACACCAGGACTGAAAACACTTGAAATTTACACATGAACTGAAAACACATGAAATGTACACCAGAACTGAAAACACTTGAAATTTACACCAGGACAGGCAACACATGAAACTTACACCAGGACTGAAAACACATAAATTTACACCAGAACTGACAACACATGAAATTTACACCAGGACTGAAAACACATGAAATTTACACCAGGACTGAAAACAAATGCAATTTACACCAGAACTGACAACACATGAAATTTACACCAGGACTGAAAACACATGCAATTTACACCAGGACTGACAACACATGCAATTTACACCTGGACTGACAACACATGAAATTTACACATGAACTGAAAACACATTAAATTACACCAGGACTGAAAACACATGCAATTTACACCAGGACTGACAACACATGCAATTTACACCTGGACTGACAACACATGAAATTTACACATGAACTGAAAACACATGAAATTTACACATGAACTGAAAACACATGAAATTACACCAGGACTGAAAACACATGCAATTTACACCAGGACTGACAACACATGCAATTTACACCAGGACTGAAAACACATGAAATTTATACCAGGACTGAAAACACATGAAATTTACACCAAGACTGAAATCACATGAAGTTTACACCAGGACTGAAAACACATGCAATTTACACCAGGACTGAAAACACTTGAAATTTACACCAGGACTGAAAACACATGAAATTTACACCTGGACTGAAAACACATGCAATTTACACCAGAACTGACAACACATGAAATTTACACCAGGACTGAATACAAATGCAATTTACACCAGGACTGAAAACACTTGAAATTTACACCAGGACTGACAACACATGCAATTTACACCTGGACTGACAACACATGAAATTTACACATGAACTGAAAACACATGAAATTACACCAGGACTGAAAACACATGCAATTTACACCAGGACTGACAACACATGCAATTTACACCAGGACTGAAAACACTTGAAATTTACACCAGGACTGACAACACTTGAAATTTACACCAGGACTGACAACACATGCAATTTACACCAGGACTGACAACACATGAAATTTACACCAGGACTGAAAACACTTGAAATTTACACCAGGACTGACAACACATGCAATTTACACCTGGACTGACAACACATGAAATTTACACATGAACTGAAAACACATGAAATTACACCAGGACTGAAAACACATGCAATTTACACCAGGACTGACACACATGAAATTTACACCAGGTCTGACAACACATGAAATTTTCACCAGGACTGAAAACACATGAAATTTACACCAGAACTGACAACACATGAAATTTACACCAGGACTGAAAACACATGAAATTAATAAACCAGGACTGACAACACATGAAATTTACACTAGGTCTGACAACACATGAAATTTACACCAGGACTGAAAACACATGAAATTAATAAACCAGGACTGACAACACATGAAATTTACACCAGGACTGAAAACACATGAAATTTACACCAGGACTGAAAACACTTGAAATTTACACCAGGACTGACAACATATGAAATTTACACCAGAACTGACAACACATGAAATTTACACCAGGACTGAAAACACATGAAATTTACACATGAAATGAAAACACTTGAAATTTACACCAGGACTGAAAACACATAAAATTTACACCAAGACTGAAAACACATGAAATTTACACCAGGACTGAAAACACATGAAATTTACACCAGGACTGAAAACACATGAAATTAACACCAGGACTGAAAACACATGAAATTTACACATGAACTGAAAACACATGAAATGTACACCAGAACTGAAAACACTTGAAATTTACACCAGGACAGGCAACACATGAAACTTACACCAGGACTGAAAACACATAAATTTACACCAGAACTGACAACACATGAAATTTACACCAGGACTGAAAACACATGAAATTTACACCAGGACTGAAAACAAATGCAATTTACACCAGAACTGACAACACATGAAATTTACACCAGGACTGAAAACACATGCAATTTACACCAGGTGTGACAACACATGCAATTTACACCTGGACTGACAACACATGAAATTTACACATGAACTGAAAACACATGAAATTTACACATGAACTGAAAACACATGAAATTTACACCAGGACTGAAAACACATAAATTTACACCAGAACTGACAACACATGAAATTTACACCAGGACTGACAACACATGAAATTTACACCAGGACTGAAAACACATGAAATTAATAAACTAGGACTGACAACACATGAAATTTACACCAGGTCTGACAACACATGAAATTTACACCAGGACTTAAAACACATGAAATTTACACCAGAACTGACAACACATGAAATTTACACCAGGACTGAAAACACATGAAATTAATAAACCAGGACTGACAACACATGAAATTTACACCAGGTCTGACAACACATGAAATTTACACCAGGACTGAAAACACATAAAATTAATAAACCAGGACTGACAACACATAAAATTTACACCAGGACTGACAACACATGAAATTTACACCAGGACTGAAAACACATGAAATTTACACCAAGACTGAAAACACATGAAATTTACACCAGGACTGAAAACACATGAAATTTACACATGAAATGAAAACACTTGAAATTTACACCAGGACTGAAAACACATAAAATTTACACCAAGACTGAAAACACATGAAATTTACACCAGGACTGAAAACACATGAAATTTACACCAGGACTGAAAACACATGAAATTAACACCAGGACTGAAAACACATGAAATTTACACATGAACTGAAAACACATGAAATGTACACCAGAACTGAAAACACTTGAAATTTACACCAGGACAGGCAACACATGAAACTTACACCAGGACTGAAAACACATAAATTTACACCAGAACTGACAACACATGAAATTTACACCAGGACTGAAAACACATGAAATTTACACCAGGACTGAAAACAAATGCAATTTACACCAGAACTGACAACACATGAAATTTACACCAGGACTGAAAACACATGCAATTTACACCAGGACTGACAACACATGCAATTTACACCTGGACTGACAACACATGAAATTTACACATGAACTGAAAACACATGAAATTTACACATGAACTGAAAACACATGAAATTTACACCAGGACTGAAAACACATAAATTTACACCAGAACTGACAACACATGAAATTTACACCAGGACTGACAACACATGAAATTTACACCAGGACTGAAAACACATGAAATTAATAAACTAGGACTGACAACACATGAAATTTACACCAGGTCTGACAACACATGAAATTTACACCAGGACTTAAAACACATGAAATTTACACCAGAACTGACAACACATGAAATTTACACCAGGACTGAAAACACATGAAATTAATAAACCAGGACTGACAACACATGAAATTTACACCAGGTCTGACAACACATGAAATTTACACCAGGACTGAAAACACATAAAATTAATAAACCAGGACTGACAACACATAAAATTTACACCAGGACTGACAACACATGAAATTTACACCAGGACTGAAAACACATGAAATTTACACCAAGACTGAAAACACATGAAATTTACACCAGAACTGACAACACATGAAATTTACACCAGAACTGACAACACATGAAATTTACACCAGAACTGACAACACATGAAATTTACACCAGGACTGACAACACATGAAATTTACACCAGGATTGAAAACACATGAAATTTACGCCTGGACTGACAACACATGAAATTACACCAGAATTGAAGACAAAATGATCACCCTCATAAATCCCAGATACATTGATAAATGCTGCAGAAATTGAATGAAATTGATGCACATGTAGAATTCACAAGAATCAGGATCAACCTTTCCTGTTAATCAATTAAGACATATGATCTTTATCATTTTTGCACAGGTTCGCACTTTGAGCCAAGATCTTGAAAACAGGAAAAAAGATGAGGAAAAACACTCTGATACTATTAAAAATATGGAACTTAAGATGGAAGCATCTGAATTAAAGGCAAACAAACTCTTGGACCAGTTGAAATCTGTTGTTGAAAATAAAAATGAGGCAGCATCTTCACAAATGGATTCTGTCAGTCAACTTCAGAGTACACTTATCAGTTTGAAAGAAGCAGAAGCAGAAAATCTTCGATTAAAAGGAGAACTTCTTGAACTGACCAATCAGTGTAGTCATAGAGATCAGGAATTGGCTGATTTGGAGAGCAAAGTTGTTGATCTGACCGGTCACAGAGAAAATGAAAACCACACTGCCCAGCAGAAAATCGAAAGTCTTCAACAGAAACTTGAAACAGAAACTTTAAGAACAACACAGGAACTGAAGTCTTTGCAAAACTTAAATGCAACGATAGAAAGAGAAAAATCAGAGGAAATTGCCAAGTTAGAAAGTGAAAATAAAATTTTGTGTCTGGAGAGTGAAACCATTAAGAGTGACATGGAGAAAGTGAAAGTGTTAGTGAACGAATTGGAAACAAAAGTGTCCAAATCGGAAGAAAGTAGACATTTTGAAAGTGCAAGGTTACAAGAGAGTTTAAAACATTTAACTGCTGAAAACTCGAGGCTACAAACAGACTTAGAAAGTTTAAACAAACAAGTTGCAGAAAAAGAAAGTGCTTTAGTGGAAAAAACACAAAAGTTGGAGGAATCTCAGCGAATATTTTCTGAGGAAAAGGTTCGGTGTGAGAGTCTTCATGCACAGGTACAAGGTCTACAAGGCAATATTAAGGGCAAAGAAACAGAAATTAGAAATTTGATCGAACAACAGTCCTTAGAAAAGGGATCTGTTACGGAAGTGAAGACTGCCCTCCAGGAAAAGATGGCCGCTAACAGAGAACTGGAATCAAAGGGAAGACAGTGTGTGCAGTCAATGCAATGGCTACATGGTTGTTTAGACACAGGGATTTATAACAAGGTAAACTCTATTCTTCACGTACACTGAGGAAAAATTGAAAACTGCAGATGTATATAATGACAATCTAGAGGGATTCATATCTAAAACCATTATTTTCATTATTATAAGCAGTTCAGTTATATCAAATTAAAAAATTTGTTGATATTAAATATTAATTAAAACCAGAGGAATTCACAAGAAGTAAAATCGAGAGGAAAAGAAATACGGCAATACTGGAAGAATTCATAAAAAGTGGGAACTATACACAAAATAAAACAAAACTAGAAACATTTACAAGAAGGCAATTACCAAGAAAGAATTTACAATATGACAAAGCTAGAGGTACTTACTTTAAGGGAAATCTAGAGGTGTTTACAAAGAAGTAAAACTAGAGAAAATTACAATATGAGAAATGAATTGATATTTACAACAATGGATGTTCAAAGTTGATTTTCTATTGCAGTTCTCACTATACAAAGACAATGTTTATACATATGTACTACTTTTTAACCTTCAAATTAAATATCTGTTACATCTTTCAGATTCCTTCCAAGGTGGATGATGTTGATTTTTCAAATGTATTTGGTGAAGTTGTTGAGAAAATGGCTGAAAAGGAAGACAGGATGAAATGTTTGGAATCTGACAAACAGTCTCTGACAGAGAAGTGCCATACATTAACTGTAGAGAGTGAGAACCAGGGGAGACAACTGATGAATAACAAGAAGGACACAGAAATTTTGAAGAAATCTTTGTTAGATTTACAAGAAAAAGAAAAAATTCTTCTGAATCAAGTTTCAGAAATGTCTGAAAACGTTCACAATCTCTCAGAAACCAGGGATAAATTGACCGAATCTTTGAGAGAGAAAGAAACAATTATTTCTGAAGCAGAAGCAGAAGTCAGAAAACTTCAAGCAGAAGTTGCTAAACTGGGAAAGGAATTAAATGAAAAATCTGCAATATTATTTGAACTACAGAATTCTTTATCAGTGTCAGAAGAAAAGTTACGACAAAGTTCCGAGACACAAATGAAATCTAATCAGCATCAGAATAGTCTGACAGAACAAGTTCAATCTCTCACGAGTCAGCTGGACAAACAGACAAACGAGGCTAAGGAAATGCAGTCTGAGCTAAATAAATCAAAAGCAAACAATTTAGAAACTGAAACTAAATTGAGTGATCTTGTTGTAGCGAAGTCAAAATCAGATAAAAAGTGTGAGGATTTATGTAAACATTTAGATGATCTGAAAAATGAAAATCAACACTTGAAAAACAGTGTTGCATCTGTCACTGAAGAGAAGCAACAGATGGAACAGAAGTTGACGGAGGTGAAAAAGAGCTTATTTGACTCGGAGCAGAAGTTGTCCGCAGTGAGACAGGAGAAGGAGGATAAAGAGAAGGGGCATCAGGAGGTTCTAGAGGTATGTAACACCAGATTTGATTGGCTGGCAATCTACAGAGCTAGAGGAGGAGGTAGATGAAACCTGATTGGTTATTAAAGAAGGACTGTGTATATAGCTTGTGAAAATTAATTATCAATACAGTAAAACCTATCTAAGCGGAACTCAGAGTATTCAGACTTCCTATGATAATTGACACAGCAGTATTTGTTCTTAAAAACAATACTATACACTCATTTATGCTACCACTCTGTCTTATCTTGTCAGTTTGCTGGGTTCCAGTAGGTCTGGGTGGTTTATATCGTGTTCAAAAGTTATACTTTCTGATGAAGTAACCATTGTTGATAAAGTGCTTCTTTTTGTGACATGAGGTTTAATCAAATTACAGTGTTTCTGCATATCACAAAAAAATATATGCATGAAGATAAATATTTAAACAAATTTTATTTTAGTTTCATGACAATTTTTAATTTATAATCTAAAATGTTATTTGACAACATTTTGGCAACATAAAAAACATCTGTCTGTAGAAATCTAACAATACATTGCCTTACATAGAGGTCCCCATGAGTGATTGATGGTTATGATGTGAACTGGAGTTAGCTTGTAACAATTTTATATATCACTACAGCGACTACAGAGTGAGCGACAGGACCTGACAGAAAACCTAGAGGAAGCCATGACAGACCTAGGCAGTATTAAATTACAGCTGGAGCAGACGTCACGGGAGTTAGAGAATACTTACCATCTCAAGGTCAGTGATACTTACCAACTCAAGGTCAGTTAGAGAATACTTACCATCTCAAGGTCAGTGATACTTACCAACTCAAGGTCAGTTAGAGAATACTTACCAACTCAAGGTCAGTAATACTTACCAACTCAAGGTTAGTTAGAGAATACTTACCAACTCAAGGTTAGTTAGAGAATACCTACCAACTAAAGGTCAGTAATAGAATACTTACCAACTCAAGGTCAGTAATACTTGCCAACTCAAGGTCAGTTAGAGAATACTTACCAACTCAAGGTCAGCTAGAGAATACTTACCAACTCAAGGTCAGTAATAGAATACTTACCAACTCAAGGTCAGTAATAGAATACTTACCAACTCAAGGTCAGTAATAGAATACTTACCAACTCAAGGTCAGTTAGAGAATACTTACCAACTCAAGGTCAGTAATAGAATACTTACCAACTCAAGGTCAGTTAGAGAATACTTACCAACTCAAGGTCAGTTAGAGAATACTTACCAACTCAAGGTCAGCTAGAGAATACTTACCAACTCAAGGTCAGTTAGAGAATACTTACCAACTCAAGGTCAGTAATAGAATACTTACCAACTCAAGGTCAGTAATAGAATACTTACCAACTCAAGGTCAGTAATAGAATACTTACCAACTCAAGGTCAGTTAGAGAATACTTACCAACTCAAGGTCAGTAATAGAATACTTACCAACTCAAGGTCAGTTAGAGAATACTTACCAACTCAAGGTCAGTTAGAGAATACTTACCAACTCAAGGTCAGCTAGAGAATACTTACCAACTCAAGGTCAGTTAGAGAATACTTACCAACTCAAGGTCAGTAATAGAATACTTACCAACTCAAGGTCAGTTAGAGAATACTTACCAACTCAAGGTCAGCTAGAGAATACTTACCAACTCAAGGTCAGTTAGAGAATACTTACCAACTCAAGGTCAGTTAGAGAATACTTACCAACTCAAGGTCAGCTAGAGAATACTTACCAACTCAAGGTCAGTAATACTTACCAACTCAAGGTCAGTAATAGAATACTTACCAACTCAAGGTCAGTAATACTTACCAACTCATGGTCAGTTAGAGAATACTTACCAACTCAAGGTCAGTTAAAGAATACTTACCAACTCAAGGTCAGCTAGAGAATACTTACCAACTCAAGGTCAGTTAGAGAATACTTACCAACTCAAGGTCAGTTAGAGAATACTTACCAACTCAAGGTCAGTAATAGAATACTTACCAACTCAAGGTCAGTAATACTTACCAACTCAAGGTCAGTAATACTTACCAACTCAAGGTCAGTAATACTTACCAACTCAAGGTCAGTTAGAGAATACTTACCAACTCAAGGTCAGTAATATAATACTTACCAACTCAAGGTCAGTTAGAGAATACTTACCAACTCAAGGTCAGCTAGAGAATACTTACCAACTCAAGGTCAGTTAGAGAATACTTACCAACTCAAGGTCAGCTAGAGAAAACTTACCAACTCAAGGTCAGCTAGAGAATACTTACCAACTCAAGGTGAGCTAGAGAAAACTTACCAACTCAAGGTCAGCTAGAGAAAACTTACCAACTCAAGGTCAGCTAGAGAATACTTACCAACTCAAGGTCAGTTAGAGAATACTTACCAACTCAAGGTCAGTTAGAGAATACTTACCAACTCAAGGTCAGCTAGAGAATACTTACCAACTCAAGGTCAGTTAGAGAATACTTACCAACTCAAGGTCAGTTAGAGAATACTTACCAACTCAAGGTCAGTAATAGAATACTTACCAACTCAAGGTCAGTAATACTTACCAACTCAAGGTCAGTAATACTTACCAACTCAAGGTCAGTTAGAGAATACTTACCAACTCAAGGTCAGTAATATAATACTTACCAACTCAAGGTCAGTTAGAGAATACTTACCAACTCAAGGTGAGCTAGAGAAAACTTACCAACTCAAGGTCAGCTAGAGAAAACTTACCAACTCAAGGTCAGCTAGAGAATACTTACCAACTCAAGGTCAGTTAGAGAATACTTACCAACTCAAGGTCAGTTAGAGAATACTTACCAACTCAAGGTCAGTTAGAGAATACTTACCAACTCAAGGTCAGTTAGAGAATACTTACCAACTCAAGGTCAGTTAGAGAATACTTACCAACTCAAGGTCAGCTAGAGAATACTTACCAACTCAATGTCAGTTAGAGAATACTTACCAACTCAAGGTCAGTAATAGAATACTTGCCAACTCAAGGTCAGTTAGAGAATACTTACCAACTCAAGGTCAGTTAGAGAATACTTACCAACTCAAGGTCAGCTAGAGAATACTTACCAACTCAAGGTCAGTAATACTTACCAACTCAAGGTCAGTAATAGAATACTTACCAACTCAAGGTCAGTAATACTTACCAACTCATGGTCAGTTAGAGAATACTTACCAACTCAAGGTCAGTTAGAGAATACTTACCAACTCAAGGTCAGTTAGGGAATACTTACCAACTCAAGGTCAGCTAGAGAATACTTACCAACTCAAGGTCAGTTAGAGAATACTTACCAACTCAAGGTCAGTTAGAGAATACTTACCAACTCAAGGTCAGTTAGAGAATACTTACCAACTCAAGGTCAGTTAGAGAATACTTACCAACTCAAGGTTAGTTAGAGAATACTTACCAACTCAAGGTCAGTAATAGAATACTTACCAACTCAAGGTCAGTAATACTTACCAACTCAAGGTCAGTTAGAGAATACTTACCAACTCAAGGTCAGCTAGAGAATACTTACCAACTCAAGGTCAGTAATACTTACCAACTCAAGGTCAGTAATAGAATACTTACCAACTCAAGGTCAGTAATACTTACCAACTCAAGGTCAGTTAGAGAATACTTACCAACTCAAGGTCAGCTAGGGAATACTTACCAACTCAAGGTCAGTAATACTTACCAACTCAAGGTCAGTTAGAGAATACTTACCAACTCAAGGTCAGTAATAGAATACTTACCAACTCAAGGTCAGTAATACTTACCAACTCAAGGTCAGTTAGAGAATACTTACCAACTCAAGGTCAGCTAGAGAATACTTACCAACTCAAGGTCAGTAATACTTACCAACTCAAGGTCAGTAATAGAATACTTACCAACTCAAGGTCAGTTAGAGAATACTTACCAACTCAAGATCAGTTAGAGAATACTTACCAACTCAAGGTCAGCTAGAGAAAACTTACCAACTCAAGGTCAGTTAGAGAATACTTACCAACTCAAGGTCAGCTAGAGAAAACTTACCAACTCAAAGTCAGCTAGAGAAAACTTACCAACTCAAGGTCAGCTAGAGAATACTTACCAACTCAAGGTCAGTTAGAGAATACTTACCAACTCAAGGTCATTAGTGATATATTGATGTATATATAAATCATTACACATGATAAATGGGTCATGACAAGAAATTAATGAACAGCATTGTGTGGCACTGGAAGAAATATTTCATTAAAAGATTGCTGGGGAAGACAATGCAATGGTTTTGTTATAAAAAGCTAGATAAACTGATTGGCTGATTAACATCTAAACCTGACATTTTTACTGTACATTTCGTAAATCTTTATCAAAGGGTTTTAACAATGTTTATACCATACCCAAAGTTAACTGTATAGTAAACTGCCTTTAGTAGTGATATATTCCAGGAGTTTGGGTTAGATATTTGTATTGTACAGAATCCTGGTATTTCGAAGATGAAGTAATATTTCAGATTATATTTATTGACACAGGATCAACTAGAGGCAGAACGAAATGACATCATATCTGACAAGGTTACCATGGAGAAGAGGATAACACAGTTACAGACTCAATGTCAAGGTCTTGATGAGGAGGTCAAAGGTCAAAAGCTGAAGGTCACTGAAATGACCGCCATGTTTGATGGTTTAAATGAAGAGAAAACTGGCATGATGTCTGAGAAAGAGAAAGTTGATGATGAAATGAGGACACTTCAGCATGAGATTAAAGATTTAACATCAGAGAGAGATGAAGCAAGAGTAAAAATTGAGACTCTGGAAGCAGAACTGAAGGCAAGCTCAGAAAAGTGGAAAGACAATTGTGAAGTTTTGGAGGAAAAACAAAAACAATTGGAGAAAGAAATGAATATTTTGAAAGAAGAAAAAAGTGAGTTAGAATCCACAGTAACAAGTTTACAGAACGAACTCAAACACAATACAAGCCATAATGAGGAACTGGAAAGTCTCTTAAAAAATAAGACAGTGTCTTTAGAGGACCTGGAGAAATCATTATCTGAAAAAGATAAACGTGTTGTTGAACTTGAGGAAAACTTAAAGTCCACGGAAGATAATTTTGACCAAGAGAGAGAAACACTTAAGCAGGAGATAACTGCCCTACAGTTCCAGAACAGTGCTGAGCAGATACAACATGAACAGGCCCTCAAGGTAAGGTCAGAGTTCAAAGGTCACAACAGTCGCTCTGTGATTCAGAGGTTTGGGATATACAATATTGTCTTTAATGACTGAACTTTTATTTTGTTATTCCTGTAAGTCAATTGTTTATAAAAAACAAGCATTTCTCTAATACAATTATATAGAGGATCTTGCACAAGTGTCAAATGAATTTAATATGGAATTTATTAAATGAGTTCAATAATTTAATATTATATTATTTAATGAGTTTAATCAATCCATATTACAATGACACGAGTGGAAGATTCTATTTATCACTTAACTTCTATTTATGAGAAAATGCATCAATCGAGGATCAGTGATATATATATTATCATATGGTTTGTCCCCAGTCCTACAACTCACAAGAGACAAACATCACCGAGTTAAAGGACAAACTGATGGAGCAGGAGAGTCTCATAGAACAGCTGGAACAGGAGATGTCCGAGATAAAGTCCGCCAGGGAAAGAGAGAAGGGCAGGCAAGGTCACGAGGTGCGGCAGATTTAACGTGGCTTGTTTAAGGTTTTAATTTAGCAGTGAAAAAATCAATTCCTTTCGATATGTAATGTAATTGATGACCACCGAAGGCACAATCTGGAGTACTGCGATAGAACATAGCATTTAAGCTACTCTTACACTTTGTAATAATATTGATAGCTCTCGATGGGGGTATGAAGTCAAAATTTTGAGTCTTGTTTTGGCGCTTTTGATTTCTTCTTCTGTCAATGGATCATTTAGTCCAATCAAACTGTTCTACAAACATGTACATGAGAACAGATTTCCTCAAAAGGAACAGACACAGTGCTGGGGGCTCAGTGTTATTAATGTTTACTATATGGCGAAATGTGTTGGAATCTTTGTTACAGAGAAGGTAATTTGATTTTAGTCTTGAACATAATTATTTTATTCTGTGTTTAACAGGTGGAAAGCTTGAGGTCAATGGTACAGACCAGGGACATGGATAAGGGAGAACTCCAGGAGAAACTCCTTATGGTAGGCCCTACAGGGGGATATCTAATCACGTTAAACTCCTTATGGTAGGCCCTACAAGGGGATATCTAATCACGTTAAAAATCTTATGGTAGGCCCTACAGGGGCATATCTAATCACGTAAAACATCTTATGGTAGGCCCTACAAGGAGATATCTAATCATGTTAAACTCCTTATGGTAGGCCCTACAGGGGGATATCTAATCATGTTAAACTACTTATGGTAGGCCCTACAGGGGGATATCTAATCATGTTAAACTCCTTATGTTAGGCCCTACAGGCGCATATCTAATCACGTAAAACATCTTATGGTAGGCCCTACAGGGGGATATATAATCACGCTAAACTCCTTATGGTAGGCCCTACAGGGGGATATCTAATCACGTTAAACTCCTTATGGTAGGGCCTACAAGGGGATATCTAATCACGTAAAACACCTTTGGTAGGCCCTACAAGGGGATATCTAATCACATAAACATTTTATGGTAGGCCCTACAAGGGGATATCTAATCACATTAAACTTCTTATGGCAGGCCCTACAAGGGGATATCTAATCACGTTAAACTCCTTATGGTAGGCCCTACAGGGGGATATCTAATCACGTAAAACATCTTATGGTAGGCCCTACAAGGGGACATTTAATCACATAAACATCTTATGGTACAGGGGTCAAGAAACCACCTTGAATAAGAGAATGCTAAATATCCCATTGGGATGGACACTGAATAGAGAATTAGCTATAAATGTATTCCTGTTAATTTTGTCAATGATTTATTTTGTATATGATTTTAATTTACTTGACTGATGTGCAATTGTAATTTTTATTTTTAGTTTGAAGTTTGATATTTATGCTTTTTATTTGCATTACTGTAGATTACTTGAACTTCACTCATGAATAAAAAATGATCTTCATTTCCTTCATATTTCTGAGGAAAATATTTTTGTCTTAAGGTATCGATGAACTTTTGTTGAAAGACACCAGAATTCACAATCTGTGTTAAGCATGAATTTTTGAAAAAAATCATCTATAACACTGAATACAAGTGTTCTGCAGTATTTTCGTTTGGCTGTGTTTATGTACAGAGCACACACTCGTCTTGGTCTGCAGTACTATTTAGTATAACTGTGTTTTGTGTATAGATCACATACCACGGGTCGTCTTGGTCTGCCTCAGCTTATGCTATCTGATTTGCTGCTTGTTGGTGCCTATCTAGCTGTAATCTGAAAACTGCTGGAAGTAAATTGGCTTTTGATTTACACGACTAATGACAAAAGTTACTGTTTATTAATTACCCATCAATATACTGTACCATCAAAAACCTCTGAACTGGTTATTATAGGCTCCGAATCAATCAAATTCTAAATGTCATTATTGAACTCAAAAATCATTTTATTTCAAATATAGACTACATCCCTCATGCTATTGTAATAGTATTTATTTGTTGTTTGTGCTAAGGTTGCCATGGTAACCTTCCCGAATATGCATAAATGATGTAAATATTTGGTCATTTTTCGTCAATTTTAAATTGTTTTTCACATAGCAACCACAGAGTGCATTCTTGAACAAAATTTATATTTTTTCTAAAGATGTTGCATAAGTGCCCACATATTCTCATTTGATATTAAGTTTGTTCAAGAATGCGCTCAATAGTTTCTAATAGAAAAACTATCCAAAGATGGACCAAAATTGACTAAATAATTCAAATTTTCCTAATTCATGCATATTTGAGATGGTTGTCATGAGTTGAAACAACAAATAATTATTGTTTCAGTATCAGCAGGGATGTATTCCATATTTGAAATACATTGATTTGAGAGTTTAA
This sequence comes from Mimachlamys varia, assembly GCA_947623455.1. Lineage (NCBI taxonomy): Eukaryota > Metazoa > Mollusca > Bivalvia > Pectinida > Pectinidae > Mimachlamys > Mimachlamys varia. Next base: position 34,905,776 of record OX392529.1, on the reverse strand, counting down.
TCAGTTTCAAAATTTGATGATATTGGGCCAAAATAGGCCCAAACCATACATAGTCCTTTGAGTTTTTACTTAAATCCCTTTTTTCTTGCAAATTAAATGTTTCAATATTCTAATTATTAAAATATCCTTATAGATGACTAAATAATAGCAATTTTTTTACTTATCAGTTGACTTCAGAGTTTGGTAATTTTAGCCTGGTCATCATGCATGACAGTATTCTTACCTACAGTGAAATGCTTTACATTGAGTGCATGTGGTATAATTCCTTATTTTTTTTTTTGATATTCTGGAATTGGGGTTAAAAAGTGATAAATGCACACTGATTATCTCCCCTGTTAATTGCAACAGTTTTCATATTTATTTTAACCTTCAAAAAACAGGGTTGGACTAAAAATGGAGTAAAATACATTCAGTTATAAAAATTCATGGAGGATTATATTGACACCTAGTACAGTTTAGTTTTTGTTTTCAGGTATATTGTAATATATTTGTGTAGAATTTACTTTCGATACTCTGCTTATTGTACATCACTATATCTGCGACAGATTGAACACTTTTTGGGCCTATTTGTTGGGAAATTACATGTTTTCTTGGGTTTCTTGACATCATGATTTATGTTGGATGCCCATATATATCAGTTCTACCAACTTCCTTCCCTATTTGATGCATGTCTGTTTTGTTTCAGACCAGAAAAGATTTGGAGACCGAGAAATCAGTTGTTTTATCTCTTAAGGTAGGGCCGGGCTAGATAATTGTACATATGTACATATCAGATTGACTTCTCAACTCCGAGTTGAAAGTAATGTGATATCTTTTGCGGAAAGTTAAAAATGCTTTTGGATTTCGTAATACATGTATATGTTAGTCATGTATATATGCGATAGTACTATGGCAGTAATATGTTTTATACATATTTGGGGGTACAATGTATTTACTGCCAGGTATCTGATATCACAGGTGGTATTTACCGAAAATTCAGAACTTATTTAATGATGAAGAAATATAAACATAATACTTTATAAGTTTCATATAAGGAAACATTAACAAAAATCAGCAGGACCTATCTTTAAAAAGACGGCTAGCTTCAATAATGAGCTAATGACTTAATGAGGATTTAGATCATTGCATGCTTGAGAATTTTGAAGTTTATAGTGCATGAACCTTCATAAGAGTAGAAACAAAGTAGTGTCCTGCTTTGTAGGGTCACATGCTTAAATATTTTGTTTTCTTTCCCAAATGCCTTTCCCAACATTTAATAAAGTGCCATATAGGTTTGTATTTCGTGATACGCTAAAGACATTCAATATTTATATTTACACCCATTCACCAGCCACCAGGGGGTATGCTAACTTAGTCTCTTTCTGCACTCCGGAAACCTACATTTGGACATGTACAAGCTACATTATTGTATATAGTATAACATACATTCTGAATGTCTATATTCTTGTTCAAGTTTATGAAGAAAAAAATTCTCAAGTATAATTAACATACAGTAATTCAATCCTACAATATCACATAGGATTTATGTTTTTAAATTTCACATGGTCAGATTTATGTTTTTAAATTTCACATGGTCTAATTCTTTTAAAATTATCTTTAAAAGTACAAATTTACGAAATCATTACAGGTACAATTATAAAGTTACAAACAATTTATTACACTTTATTTTCTGATCAGTAATGATTTTCTGTATTCTTCTGTATGCTCTGCAAATTTCAAAGCTTTCGCATAATCTTATTAACTGAATTGATGGAATATGAAAATGAGATGAGTTGGCACATTTTCACAGATCTTGACTGACTTCTAAGTAGTATTTTTTTCACAGTTGCTTTGTTACAGTAGTACATTTTAAAAATGCTTTTTGAGTTTGTAAGTAAAAGTATATCTTTTTTGCTGATCATGATACATAATGTATACTTTATTGAAAGCTGTGATACAGACATGGATAGCTGTGGAGTGTTATGTTAGAAGGGGTATATAAAAAGAGCTGTGGTTCATTTGTTGCAGAGCCAACTGGAAGAAGCTGAACGAAGACTTAAAGACTCGGGGATGGAGAGCCAGAGTGAGATCTCAGAACTTAAAAAGGATACAGAAGAACTCAAGAAAAAACTCATCAAACTCATCAGGTAAAAACAACATGTGAGATAGATATATATCATTATATTCTATAGAATAGATTACGATGTTCTTACGATCAAACATGGAGCTCCCAGTGAGCGTATGTGATGTGCCTTGAAATGGTGTAAAACAAAAGCAGGCAATAATAGGGATTTTTTATACAGTAACATTGTATAAACAGGCTTTGATAAGTTTACTGATATATGGAGAAAACATTTTTTTTTATTTGATTTGTTTGCTAATAAGCGTATACGGCTGTCAACAACATGTATAAACTGTAAAACCTAGTTCCAACCTACTTGCACACAAGTTCAAATTTATAGTGACTCTAATAATGTTGAATCTGGAAATCTTTTTTAAAATAGACACTAAAAAGTAATGTATTCACTTTGTTGTCATGGTTACAGAGAAAAAGACTCACTGTGGCAAAAGTCGGATCAGCTAGCTTATCAACAAAAGGAAAAGGTGAAAGAGAAGTGGATGGATGATAAAAAAGTGCTCAATTGTCTCGGCTGTAAAACCGAGTTCTCTTTCACAGTCAGAAAGGTCAGTGTCAAGGTCATTTATCATCACTATGCTTAAGGTACATTATATATAATGACTGTTACAAGGCATTTAAGGTAGCTGTGCCAAGGTCACTCAAGGTAACATTATCAAGGTCATTCGAGATAAAAGCGTTGTATGTTTTATGCTAGTTTTCTAGTTTCTTTGAAGAAGAAGACTAATATATATAGTTATAGCTTGTTCAACCTTTTGATATTTTTAAGGGGAAGTCAGAAGTAGGGGATGGGCTTATTGCAGGAGAATGAGATCAACCTTGTATTTTTTTTCAAAAGATTCTATTATTGATTTATGCTGATTCGCATAAAAAAGTTTTTTGGTACTTTTATCCCCTGCAACGAAATTACTCCTCCTTAACTACCGAGGGACACGAAACTTGGTGTCAATAATCCTTATATATTGTAGATGTGCGTAAATTTTATCATGTTAAATGTATTTGGTTGCCATGGTAATCAGGTCACTATACTATTTTGTTTTTAGCTCACCTGGCCCTAAGGGCCAAGTGAGCTTATGTGATGGTGCAGCGTCCGTCATCCGTCCGTCCGTCCTGCGTCCGTCAACTTTTTCCTTTAAACGACTTCTTCTAAAATACTGAAAGGCCCAGTGACATGAAATTTGGCTGTTAGATTTCTTGGAAGGAGCTGAACAAAGTTTGCAAAAAAAAATCACTTTGACCTAATTTCAAGGTCACAGGGGTCAAAAATGTCGAAACATTCAAACAACTTCTTCTAAAATACCGTCAGGCATAGAGACTTCATATTTGACCAGTAGCTTCCTTGGATGAAGCCAAATAAAGTTTGCGAAAAGAAATGACCTTGACCAATATTCAAGGTCACCGTGAGGTTAAATCTATTTTAACCTTTAAACGACTTCTTCTGAAATACCAAAAGGCCTAGAAACATGGCATTTTTCTGAAAGGTTCCTTGCAGGAAGCCCAACAAAGTTTGCGAAAAAAAAAGACCTTGACCTATATTCAATGTCACAAGGGTCAAATCTGTTAAAACCTTCAAACGACTTCTTCTGGAATACCAAAAGCCCTAGAAGCATGATATTTGGCTGAAAGGTTCCTTGGATGAAGCCCGACAAAGTTTGTGAAAAGAAATGACCTTGACCTTTATTCAATGTCACAGGGGTCAAATCTTTTAAAACATTTAAACGACTTCTCCTGAAATACCAAAAGCCCTAGAAGCATGACATTTGGCTGAAAAGTTTCTTGGATGAAGCCTGACAAAGTTTGCGAAAAGAAATGACCTTGATCTTGATTTGCCTAGAGACATGATATTTGGCTGGTAGCGTCCTGGGATGAAGCCAAACAAAATTTGAAAATGAAAATGATGTTGTCTTATAAGGTCACAGCGGTAAAATATGTTTAAATCTTAAGATGTTCTTCTAAATGTCTTACATTAAAAGATTTTAGGGGACTTTAGAGTTACACTATAATATAAGTCAGAGATTGATACCAGGTGAGCGATGCAGGCCCATTGGGCCTCTTGTTATTTTTTGGGGGGGTGGGGATTTTACAGACAACTTCTCATTAACCTTTTAACTGATTCAGGTCAAACTACACGGGAATGTAAGGGACCATGTGTAAATGTGCATGCAGTGTATTTTTCTGCAGAAATTTTGGTTGTCATGGTAACCAGGGCAAAATACCCAAATTCTTGTTGAACACTAATTTGTCAGTACAAAACTTATGAAACTATTTCAATGGAACTACACTAGAATGTAAGGGTCTATATGTAGATATGCATGCAGTTTTTTCCCTAACAGAAATTTAGGACGCCATGGTAACCACATCATATAAACCGGTTTTTGTTGGAAACTTTTGACTTAAGACAACTCCTCTTGACCACTGAACCATATTCAATGAAGTTTCACATGAATGTTAGGAACAATGTGTAGATATGCATGCAGATAGTTTTATACAGTTTTATAGTTGCCATGGTAACCAGGTCACTTTAAACAGATTTTGTTTGAAAAGTTTGGCTGAAAAAGTATTCCTAAACCTGTGAACCAATTTCAATGAAACTACGCAAGAATGATGTGTAGATATATCTGCAGATTAAAATGTGTTTGTCATCAACATTGCATTATTAATGTTTTTATTGCAAAGGTGCGAGGGGTATACGTTAGCAATTGGCTTACAGTTCTAGTTTTGAATGGTTGGACTTTGCTTCTTCTTTTTTAAAACTAGCCATTATAATTACTTCCTGTCACATGTCTTATATGTACCAGACTTTATGGAATTTTGACAGATAGACATCAGACATAACAGGTTTATCTGTAGAAATTTCTAAATCTTGTGTAAGGCCAGAGGTCAAGCATAAGGTACATCATGTATTTAAATGATTGTAGTTTTGTAGTTTTTGATTATTTTTGAATTTGTGCTTCAGGCTTACATAAGTTGTATATCAAACAGTTGGACTAAGTTGTAAAGTGTTACCAGGTTTCAGTAGAGTTGTATATCAAACAGTTGGACTAAGTTGTAAAGTGTTACCAGGTTTCAGTAGAGTTGTATTCTTTATTGACAGCACCACTGTAGGATATGTGGGAAGATCTTCTGTTTTAACTGCAGTAATAATTGGATCATGACAGCACACAGCAGGTAAGTCCATGTACAAAATGTTGATAAACATTACAGTATATTAGATGATTTTCTTTTATGTGGTAATTCCTGCTTTGAATTAAGAAATAATTTTTCTTTTTTGTTGTTTACTAGTGTGTAAACTGTTTTTTTTATACAGATATTTTAAATGTTGAAATACATATCTGTAAAAAAATTTGTCATTTATTGAACATTATATGCACTGATGGAACAGCTGACAACTGATGGAATACCAAAACAGCTGATTCCAACTTGGCGGGCGGGAAAGGTTGTCAACTTCAAGAAGTAAACAGAATATAGTTCACAATAACATTGTTTGTTACCATTAGAAATGGAAGATAATTAATTTTTCATTATTATATTGCTTTCGTTTGCTTATTAAAGCTTTGAAAAATCAAGTTCATCCATAGCTTGAATTAAAGGTAACAAATTAACCATGCACATTCACACTCATAGCGCAAGCGTGATAGTGGTCCGGCTTGTATTCCCACACACTGGACTAACAATTACCGAAGTGTAAACAACAAAATTGTTGGTAGCACCATATAGGGAATACCAGGGTTCTCATTAAAAGCCGTTTGCCGGCAAAAGTAGCCTGTTATTCAACAACTTTGAACCGGCTATTTTTCAGAATTATATATATGTCAACATTACAGAATGTGAAAATTCAACCAGCTATTCTTTCGAAGTCAACTAATTATTGCAAAACTTAGTGAGAACACTGAATACACACTGGAAATATAAATATAGTTGTGTAAATCTTTGATTTTGGGTTATGCTTATGTCAAAATTTCAGAATGTTGCTTTTTTTCTGAAACAGAACAGATAACTCTGAAAACAAAAGAGCAAGTGTCTGCTTTAAGTATGTCAAGAAATTATCCATTGCTTAGCAAAACAGAATTTCACTGTCATACTAATGAATGAATCATCCATGTAATGATTTTCTAATAGAGTGATCTCTCCTTGTTACAGTAAGAAGTCACAGGTGTGTAACATGTGCTACCTGTGGTATAGTAAGATGGATTGGTAATGATTTTCTAATAGAGTGATCTCCCCTTGTTACAGTAAGAAGTCGCGGGCCTGTAACATGTGCTACCTGTGGTATGGTAAGATGGAGTTGTAATGATTTTCTAATAGAGTGATCTCCCCTTGTTACAGTAAGAAGCCGCGGGCCTGTAACATGTGCTACCTTTGGTATAGTAAGATGGAGTGGTAATGATTTTCTAATAGAGCGATCTCCCCTTGTTACAGTAAGAAGTCGCGGGCTTGTAACATGTGCTATTTGTGGCATAGTAAGATGGAGTCGGATCAGACTGATACACTTGACACAGAAGACAACGACTTTGAAGACACTCTGGAACTACCTCATTGTAAGTTCCGTACTTCTCGTGGGCAGTCATTAGACCAAGAGGCAGACGGTCCATCTGCTGGCAAGGATCCAAGGTTGGTGGTCAGCCAGTTGAACGAGAGCACCTCTACTATAGAATCTTCAGGTAATGACTTTTAATATGTAGCGAAAGTGTTTTCATCTTAAATTCCAAAACAGCAACTACACTTTTACTATGGTGTGAGACTCAGATTTCTATACTTTGTCAATTTTCTGACTTGAACTCTTGTTGTACACCACCATCACATTACTGAAAAATCTAGGGAATCTTACATTAAATTTTCTATTTCATGAGGTGTCTCAGGATTTCAGCATAAAATATAAAAATATTCACTTCTTCAAAGATGATTAAGAAACAAACATTTTTTTATACTTACATTAATCACTCTTGTTGATGCAGTTATAAGTGTGCAGAGGGTTTTAACATGGGTGGAAACCGGAGTACCCAGGCAAAGACCACATCAACTTTTACGCTGACATCCTCTTTTCACAGTGTTATTGTTATCCAATTCATTTGAAACTTGGTCACATTACTTATACTATCATACTGAACCGTATTTTAAAGGAAATTAATTAACAGGTTTTGGTATTTTTGGGTAAAAACATCTGAATATTGAAAATTTGCGTTTAAGTCTACTTTTTACAGTATTATTGATGTCTGATTAAATTTGATTTTAGAACCCACTGACCAGTCGTCCATGGAAGGGTCAAGGACAGATGATATGTCGTACATGGTTCCTGGGCAGGTAGCCACCGATATCTCAATAGCATTGGTCGGTGAAAACGAGACAGATGAAACGAAGGTGAAGAAATGTGTTACAGGGTAGGTACTTCAATTAGACTAAATATTTGTCATCAGACTAAATTACAGTTAGACTCTGTTGGACTTCAAACTACTAAAATGAACTTTAAACTGAAGACTACAAAATGTTCTAAAAATCAAAATTCAACTTAAAACCAAATTACAGTTAGACTTCACTAATCTATACTTAACATTACTGAAATTACCATTTCTAACTGATATATAATCTGCAAAACGTGTGAAGATAGACTTATCAAATAAACTGTTAAACAATGAAATATTCATGGATACTTCCTTTCATGGTTTGAAGCCTTTTAGAGTGCTTAATAATAATATACAATACAATATTTGATATAGCGCCCTATCTAGCTAACATAAGCCACTCTAAAGCGCTTTACAGTACATAGATATACAATTCTTATACAATCAATACAATTAACACATACAGTTCTATCATATACAATTCTGAGGAGTTCGCAGGAGCTGCCTTATCGGGCGCTAACTACTTGTCCTATACCAACTGGCTAATATCTCCATATGTGTGTGTATGTATGCGTGTGTGCTGGAGATGAATTGTGTTCTGTTTGTAGTGGGACCGTGTTTCCAACGGCATCTTTTATAGTGCCACCGCACTTGAATGCTACATCACAGATACTGCAACATCCACCCCAGACCATTTTATACTCCACCTGGGTTGTTGGAGTTGTGTGGGCAGGAGAAAAACACTTTCTCTGAATGTTCCATGCGTATGACGATTACGGGGATCGAACCCCGGCCGCCTGCATGGAAGGCCGGAGTGTTAACCACTCGACCAATCCGCCCATGATACAATTTGTTTGTGGATTCTCCATGTAAACAAAAGCAGTCAAACACGTTACATTGGTCTCTTTATCTTCATGGTCCCGTGGCCACCTCAAAATCCACAAATATTTTTTATGCAAAAAACATTTAATGTTTTATTTATTACATAGTGATATAGGGAAGGGTCACTCTTTTCATTACCATCACTGTGACAGCGATCAATTTGCAATTTATTTTCATGGATCCTTTTTGTACATATTGCCGAAAACTATGGGTCCCACACTGTTAAATTGAAGTTTTTCTAGAATTTCTATGAGCCCATTCATAATTTTACAATTACTGTACTCGGGACTCGCATGTAGATTGATCACTGCTGTGACGGATATTGCAGAAATGATCATATTAGAAATACACAGTAATGTAGCAGGGATATATTTTAGCGATTAGTTTAATTAATGTACTTGTATATGTAGTATTAATATTTTATAGGATTTTCCCGTTCGTCCAACGTATTTGGTAACACGTCCGTAACGTACGTCGTCCGTAATAGTATCGTCCGTATTACTGTAGTAATGTATACGTTTTGTGTGCGTTCGTTTCGTCTGTTTTGTACTCTGTAATTGTAGTGTCCGAGTGGTCAGTCTGTAATGTTACGTCATGTAGTGTCTGTAATTTCATTGGTTGTTTTATTGGACGTTTGGCGGGATTTATTCTTTGTTAGTGTAGACATATATTTTCCATCGACTGGACAGGACCTACCTAATTTACTCCAACCTGACCAATCTCTCTTGAAACGTTTGTACCCTGTAGACGTGCGAGATATGCACGGGTGCTCCGTACCTGGGACGTGAGCTCTGAGTCACACTCAGTGCTTTTAAAATGACGTCCTACGAGAATAAACCTTGAACATAACCCCGTGGCCTTGCTGTATTTGAGACAAGAATATTCACCGCTATTACAGTAAAAACATGATTATTCATGGATGTTGCTCTTATTGGATGTTTTCAATCCAACTTTGACAGTGAAGAAGAGGAGGGGGCTGCAGCACCTTCCAAAGACGATATCTTCCATATGATCAGCGACGAGGAAATCTCCAAGTCACTGACGATCAGCGAGGAATCCCAGCCAATCACTGTGGACCCAACGTAATATCTTAGATTCGTTTTACTACACACTATGCTTTCATGATGCATTTGTTTTCTCCCAATTTTACGTTTCATGTGTATTTATTTTTTTTTTCTACTGTTACCATGTGTGTAAGATATAGCTGTCCAGGGTAAAACAGGGGTGTAAGCAATTTCCGTCTTGCACCCAATTTTGCATGACGTGTTATCACAATGGTTCAACAATGATGTGAAATCATTAATTTGAAAAACTTTGCGGAAAAGGCATTTTAATGGGATCCATTCAAAAATATTTTACAATACGATTACTGTGAAAGTTTGTAAAATGAAATTACTTTTTTCTTTCAACATAGGATATGCTTTATCTCGCTGACAGATACATTTCATCAAGTACAAAGAAAAATTGTTTCAAAACAGCAGCCAGTCCAAAAGGAAATTTCCCTGGGCATGAAAAGACTCTTATAATATTTTATGACATATTATAAAAATCCATTAATTATCTTCTTCCGAGCGATTTCCATCCCTCCTGATTGTGTATTTACAGACTAACCACAAGTCTGACAGTTTCCACAGAGGAGTTGGAGAAAGGAATGATCAACAGTACGAATGAGGTGACCATTAGAGCAGGCCGTAGATTTGCTGTTCCTATCATGGTGGACAAGATAAATACCGTACTCTGTTGGGAGTTTACTTCACAACCAAAGGTAGGTCTTACCAAGAAACAGGGGAGATAACCAAAGATTGGTGTGAGCAAAATACAGGGGAGGTAACCAAAGAAAGGTGTAACCAAAGCACAGAGGAGGTAACCAAAGATAAGTGTAACCAAGAAACAGGGAAGGTAACCAAAGGTTGGTGTAACCAAAGTACAGGGGAGACAACCAAAGGTAAATGTAACCAAATTACAAGATTGAGTAAGTAACTAAAGATAGGTGTAACCAAATTACAGGGGAAGTAACCAAAGATAGGAGTAACCCAAAAAACAGGGGAGGCACCTAAAGATACGTCTAACTAAGAAACAGGGGAGGTAACCAAAGGTTGGTGTAACCAAAGTACAGGGGAGGTGATCAAAGTACAGGGGAGACAACCGAAGGTAAATGTAACCAAATTACAGAGGAAGTAACTTAAGATAGGTGTAACCAAATAACAGGGGAGGTAACCAAAGATAGGAGTAACCAAAAACAGAGGAAGTAACTACAGATAGGTGCAACCAAATTACAGGAGAGGTAACCAAAGATAGGAGTAACCAAATTACAGGCGAGGTAACCAAAGATTGGTATAACCAAAAACAGAGAAGGTAACTACAGATAGGTGTTACCAAATTACAGGGAAGGTAACCAAAGATAGGAGTTACCAAAAACCAGGGGAGGTAACTAAAGATAAGTTTAACTAAAAAACAGGGGAGGTAACCAAAGATAGGTGTAACAAAAAAACAGGGGAGGTTACTAAAGATAAGTGTAATCAAATTACATGGGAGATAACTAAAGATAGGTGTAATCAAAGTACAGGGGAGGTTACCAAAGATAGGAATAACCAAATAACAGGGGCGGTAACTAAAGGAAGATGTAACCAAATTACAGGGGAGGTAACTAAAGAAAGGTGTAACCAAGAAACAGGGGAGGTAACCAATGGTTGGTGTAACCAAAGTACAGGGGAGGTAACCAAAGTACAGGGGAGACAACCGAAGGTAAATGTAACCAAATTACAGAGGAAGTAACTTAAGATAAGTGTAATCAAATTACTGGAGAGATAACTTAAGATAGGTGTATTCAAAGTACAGGGAAGGTAACCAAAGATAGGTGTAACCAAATTACTGGAGAGATAACTAAAGATAGGTGTAATCAAAGTACAGGGAAGGTAACCAAAGATAGGTGTAACCAAATTACTGGAGAGATAACTAAAGATAGGTGTAATCAAAGTACAGGGAAGGTAACCAAAGAAAGGTGTAACCAAATTACTGGAGAGATAACTAAAGATAGGTGTAATCAAAGTACAGGGAAGGTATGCTTAAGCAAATTACAGGGGAGGTAACCAAAGACAGGAGTAACCAAATTACAGAGAAGGTAACCAAAGATAGGAATAACCAAATAACAGGGGAGGTAACCAAAGATAGGCATTACCAAAAATCAGGGGAGGTAACCAAAAGTAGGTGGAACCAAAAAACATGGGAGGTAACAAAAGGTAGATGGAACCAAAAAACAGGGAGGTAACCAAAGTTAGTGAAGCAATAAAACAGAGAGCCAGTACAAGGAGGAATAACCAAATGTAGGCACATCCTCCTCCTCTATACTTCTCTGTTTAAGCTCACAAACATTCTTTGCAAACTTATGTCATAGCAAAATGGATGGCATGAAGTAAGGTTTTTTCATTGATCTTGGGTTAAAAACTGACCCTTTGCTGGGATGGTACCTGTCTATTGTTATTCTGTATGTTTTCATCGTTATCAGAGGATCAGATTAGTATAATTGTCTCTTTTCACAATGTAGCATATACAGAGAATTCTGATAAGCCATTAAGCATTCCAGAAAGTTAAGCAGAAACCCTGGTGTATTAATGAGGATGGCACAACCTTGGTTCCTAAGACACATCAGTGGTGCAGGGGAGATAACTCAGTGTAGGTAGCGCCATGAACCATGGTAAATACTTCAGTTACACAACCAGAATTAGGTGTAGGTAGCGCCATGAACCATGGTAAATACTTCAGTTTCACAACCAGAATTAGGTGTAGGTAGCGCCATGAACCATGGTAAATACTTCAGTTTCACAACCAGAATAAGGTAGAGCTATGTAAATGCTTTTGCAATTATTTTAATCCAAGATTGTATCATATTACTTTAATCAAGTCCCAATCAAGACATATCAGTATCTTTGATTTCTGTGATAATTCTGTTTTTATCAAGAGTTTTCTATTGTTACACAGGACATTGTGTTCAGTGTGACGTACCAGGCCCGGAGTGATCTCCCCCAAACAGCCGCCCAGACACTAGTGCCATCTTGTAAGTGTGACTCCCACAAACAAGCAGTGAAAGGAGAGCTCACCGCCAAACAACTCGGAGTGTACACCCTCACCTTCGACAACACCTACTCCAGGTACGCAAGATTTATACCCAATCACAAGTATAGTTAAACTGCTCGCCAAGTTGAATTGTGTTCCTTTTAACTTGCATTTATAAAAGAATTCCTGTTTACTGTGAACATCATCGGTTTCAGTCAAATATTTTTAAACATTTTGTTCAGGACGGTAAATAAAAATTGTAAAACAGAATTATCTAGTACAATCAGTCAATCTGAACAGGCATAGAACAAAGTTAATGGAGCCATGTGACAGATGATTTTAATCGGATTATACAATCAGTGAAATGTTTATGTGAGGTTTGAAGACAGGTATGATATTCACCTAGTGTATAACATCATTTCAAAGTTATTTCAGATATATAAGTAACAAGTAAAGCACCGTAAATTATTAATGAGATAAATATGTTGGCTGTAAAGTCAATAAACTAAATTTTTACTAAAATTTTACTTTATTTATTAAAAATTCTTTGACTCGGACCCGCATAGTCCCAGTACATGTCTAAGTTCAGTAGTACAACATTGTCTTTTGTCTCCTGACTCTGTCTTTTATATGTTCGGCTCTGTTTTCAGAATGACGTCTAAGAAGATTTCTTATTCTTTGTGGATACGTTAGAATGGACTGCTTTGAGAGTGGTGTAAGCTTCTGTACTTTGGTTTTACTGATTTAAAAATGGCAATGGTTTGTAATATGATGCATCGCTAATGGTGCATGAAACAACATTTCAAACTCTACAGTATAAATACATGTACATGGACATTTTAGAATTAATGTCGTTTATTTTTATGTATAAATGCTTGAAGATTGTACATATTTTCAAAATTCTTCAAGGAAATTTTTTACCAGGAATTGTTAACTTGGAATGTTACTTTTGATGAACTGACGAGATACAATTATGTACGATGTCGCCGACTGTTCCTTTTTGATTAGTTAACTGCCTTTTCATAGTTCACCATGTCGTGATGATAAACCTAATTCCTGAACATTCAGAATTGATACTATTCAGGCAAGCAAATGTCAACCTGTACAGATTTTACCTTTAGTTGTTTTAATTATTGATCCTTTATATGGTAAGCTTTCATTGCATGTGCTCAAAATCTTCATTTAACATGATAAATTTTAATGCATTGTTTTATTGTAAAGAGCAAGAAACAAAATTATTTGATCATATTTTATCAAAATAATTTGACATTTTACATTTTTAGTTATTTTTTATTTTGCTCATATTGTTATAATTAGCTTATATTTACATTGGATATTAATTACCTATCGTTAACTTGTATCATGGTTGTGGAACTACAGGAATATAATTCCATATAAAGGCAGAGGATCAAAGTTCTGTGGCTGTGGTTAGAATGTAGCAACTCTTGTCAGGATACAATGTACATTGTATTATGATTTGTTAATGCTCTGCCGGTGTTTAGAGAAATAGCTTTCATTTGAAGGGTTTTCAAATTGGGTAAAACCCGAGGCTTGCTTACACTTCTTGGCATGAAAAAGTTTGTTCATGTACTTCGTTGTGCTTCATTAGCTCAGAAACTGTATGGTATTTGTTAGTTCAGTACCAAATTAAAAATAAAAATGTGTCAACAAATGAAAAACAAACTGCCAGCAAGAATTAGCGAAACCTCATTTTGTCAATCTTCATTGAGGCTGAAAAATGTATCCAATTTCTCTGACTTATATGGCTGAGACAGGTGTGATTTTTTCAGTTTTATCATGTTTCAAGTTTTACCTTACGGCATCAGAATGTTCATGAATTCTTGAATTCATGTTATTGCTGTCCCATGCTGAAGTCACACACGTGAAAAGCGATGTGATGTCTGACACCCCTTTTTCCCCCTGAACAGATCTATCATATGTAAACAGAAAAGAGAGAAACAGTCTTCCGTGAATGAGGGTTAACAGTGGAGGTGTATTGGTAACATTCTATAGGCAGTCTGACCATACTGATAGAACTTTGATCTCCTGTAGTATAGACTAATATAATTTATTATTTATACATTATAACAGAATTGTTTATATTGAATTTAAGTTGTTGTAGTTGGTATTGTTGTCTAACTCTGGCTGTGAGATTCCTGTAAATAGCTTAGATTAAAATTATAAGTGTGACAGACCCCTGTGTTGTTTTGTTTTGTTTCCCACACTGTGAGATTCCTGGAAACAGTTTAGATTATAAGTGTGACAGACCCCTGTGTTGTCTTGTTTCCCACACTGTGAGATTCCTGGAAACAGTTTAGATTGAAGTGTGACAGACCCCTGTGTTGTTTTTGTTTCCCACACTGTGAGATTCCTGTAAATAGCTTAGATAATAAGTGTGACAGACCCCTGTGTTGTCTTGTTTCCCACACTGTGAGATTCCTGGAAACAGTTTAGATTATAAGTGTGACAGACCCCTGTGTTGTTTTGTTTCCCACACTGTGAGATTCCTGTAAATAGCTTAGATAATAAGTGTGACAGACCCCTGTGTTGTCTTGTTTCCCACACACTGTGAGATTCCTGGAAACAGTTTAGATTATAAGTGTGACAGACCCCTGTGTTGTTTTGTCTTGTTTCCCACACTGTGAGATTCCTGTAAAAAGTTTCGATTATAAGTGCAACAGGTGCCAGTTTTTTTGTCGTGTTTCCTTCATAACCAGATTCCTTAATTAAATAGGTTTACAATTTTGATTAGAATGTGATAGGCCCCTGTGTTGTTTTGTTGTGTTTTGCCCTCGATGCGAGATTCCTGTAAATAAATGGGATTATAATCCCGAATGATGACAGTGTGACAGGCCCCTGTGTTGTTTTGTTGTGTTTTGCCCTCACTGCGAGATTCCTGTAAATAAATGGGTTTATAATCCCGAATGATGACAGTGTGACAGGCCCTTGTGTGTGTTGTTTTGTTGTGTTTTGCCCTCACTGCGAGATTCCTGTAAATAAATGGGATTATAATCCTGAATGATGACAGTGTGACAGGTCCCTGTGATGTTTTGTTGTGTTTCTGTTCTGTGAGATTCCTGTAAATTCTTGGATTACGTGTATATCCCCTATTAGAGAGTGATAGGCCCCCATGTTGTTTTGTCCTTGCTGTGAGATTCCAGTAAAATACTGGACTCAGATAAGAGAGTGACATGTTTGCATGGTTTTCATGGAGACAGTCTTTTATATGTTGTAATAGCTTGAACTATTGACCATGACATTTTGTGTTGCTTTCCCATAATGTGGTTCACGATATTGAACGACATACTGTACATTATTTTATTCTGAGGTGTGCTTAAATGTTTTATGAATGTCGTATTTATTTATTTGTGTAAGTTTTGGTCGATGGAATAGATCATCGTACAGAAATGTCATGTTATTCTACCCGGTATATTTGTAGTATGTATCAGTTTCTTGCCATAAAGATTGATAAGCACTAGTATAAGCTTCATATAGGTGGGATATTTGATACCTATAGCTCGTTAGCAGTTAAAGACTAGTGTGTATTTCATTGTCTTTTTTTTCTTTCCAAACAAATACTTTATATATATATTAATACACAATTTTTTTCAAAGTACAGAGTATTGTCAAACTCCTTTCAATTAATAGATATTTGATGTACTTTGGTAACTCAAATTATTTATCCATATATATAGTATAGCTGTTGTCGAACATTGTGTAATAAAGATCATAACAATTTTGCTATTCACTGTGTTTTAAAAGCCGATACGTTTTCAATACCCTACATGTATTGCCATAATTTTGTTCACTCTAGATCATAAAAACCAAATAGAAAACTTTCATGTTTACATCAAAAGGATTGAATATTGAATTTTATTCCCTGGTGTTTTTAGATATTGGTACTGTCTTTCCACATCATTGATCAAATAAAATATACATAATTGTGACATGATTTGTACATGTATTCCAGAAGTCTATGCAAATATTCGTTTGATGAATTGGAGCTTATGCAGCATATTCCTCCATTAATGCTCAGATATTATTTTCTTTTATTGACATAATAGAAAAGTAGGAATTTTATGAGGCTTTGGTGTATTGATGTTTGTATTTAGTTGATGGTGTCATACAATTATAATACGCTAGATAAATCTGTTTATGAGTTTATCTGAATTACAAGGTTTTAATGCTTCTTGTCAGTAATATTTTGGTTATCAAGGTTTTTTGGCTGGAGAACAAACATAACAGCTCAGATCCTATATCTGTAATGATTTTTTAAGTTGTGGTCAGCATATACCTGTTAATAGAAAAGATTTAAAGGCCCAATATACGTAACTTTCGGCAAAACTTGAAGCGAAAATCAAGCCTAATTACTTATTATATTTATAGATTTAGCTAAGATTAACTGATATCAGCAATATCCAAGATGAATTCTTTCGCGGTTACCGGTACAGCAGCAGTTGAAACACGCTATTTGTAAACACGCGTCCATTTCGAACCGTCTTCTTACTTTGGTTTGTTGTTGAAGTGGGCCCCACCTGAATTATTTTCAATTCTTTGGATTTTTTTGTCCAGAGTTTCTTGTTAGTTACCGCTCAGGTTAACTTCGTTTTAGGCTTATTTTTGCATGGTTATCAACTGGAGTTTTTTTCAGAATTTTTCAGAATCACGAAAATTTCCCTGAAGTTACGTATATTGGGCCTTTAATATTCTATGTATTCTTCATAAGCAACAGACAATGCCAGATTGTCTCCCTTGATATAAGTTATTTCCCCTTAACAGCAATTCAACATGAAAAAAATCTGATCACAGCAGATATCGCTAGGGATCTCAAGTTATAGAAATCTATTTATGATCCTACCCAAGGACTTATGATGAGTGTCATCTACCAAAATAACTACAAATCTTTCATTCATTATAACAAATTCTATGTTAAGGCATCGTCTTCGACATGTAATTCTAATTATCAGATGTAAATGATTTACAGTATTACTGGTAAATATTTTTAATATTTGGTCATTCTCAGCATAGGTTATAATTTGTTTTCTGTAACAAATGGATTGTTCATAGAAGCTAAAAATAATAATTATAATACATTATATATATCAAAATAAACTCGGTGTATAAAAGTATCAGTTATACCTAATCATGCTTAAACATCCATTCTTATTTACATCTTGATATTTTTACCTATTTTTAGAAATAATGTTGGCTGGAGTTTTCATGAAACAAAGAGTATTGTGGTGTATGCTCTCATTTGAGGGTGATTGATTCCACTTGATGGTAATAAATTATCATAGACAAGCATTTCAAGTTTTGTTATCTTTTCAAAGAGAAATAATTCAAATTTGATTTTTCAGATAATCTTAATGTTACAATACAAGCAGATGTGAGCATTTGAGACCAATTGATATTACGCTCTAACAACTTACAATTACACATAATTCTGGATTATTTAGAACAAAATAATGAAAAGCATCAACAACATTAAAGATTCTGTGCATGCGGTCAATTTATTTATTGTAATGGTCACAATGGTGATGTTATCTGTTCCATATGTACCCCCATTACACCTGTCTCGTCAAATAATATACCCTATATGGATCATAAAGTAAGCCCTCCCTAAACCCCACAGCACCGGTCTCTGTAAATAGTATACCATATTTATCATACAGTAAGCCCATCCTTCACATTGAAATGTGATGTATTTGTTAACATTTCTGCAGAAAATTACTTGATATAAGTGGCCTTATCATAAAGCATTGGCTTGTTATTGGATAAATGTGGTCAAAAAAACAATATTATAAATTCACTTATCTCAAAATCACTTCAATAATGACATTCATAAGATCTGAAATGGATACGGTTACACAATTCTTAAATAAAGAGCCAAAACAGAACAACAACAAAAACTTTCAACAATATTTATTCACAGATATTTGAACAAACAATAGTCTATTCTATAGTCTATAATAACACGGAGATCAAACAAACCAAATTATCTGGTGACATACACAAAAATCTGGGACCGTTCGTCATCTGAAGAATATGAATCAATACAATAATTTATTTTGGGAAATCTGCAATTCTAATAAATAGGATACAAACTATATATACCTGTATACAGGGAAATGTAAAATATTAACAATACTGAAAATATAAATGTCCTGTATCAAAGCTGAATTAAAGAAAAAAAGCCATAACGACTGCATAAAACTGGATACACTTAAGCTTCCAAAAGGAAGTATAAGTGTGTTTGTGTTGAATCTATTTATAAATAGGGGTTTGGCAAATATTCATAAGGCTCTTGTTCAAGTATGAGAATTTGGACAAATTGATTTATATAGTAATGCATTTAAAAAAAGATTCTGAAAATTACTTTTATATGACAGGAACATGCTTGTTCATATAAACAGTTATTGCATAAATTCTATTTGATACTAACATGACAAGGTTTTGTTACGCAATGGTGTTTACAATACCTAACATAATCTTCCCATCCAGACATGAACAGCCTGTGGAGGAAGTCTCGGAGTATGGCACACCCTGTATTTGGACCTTTGTAGATAAGTTTGAAATATAGAGGTAGATGAATTAAAATAGTGATCCCCAATCTATTGTCCAGACATTTTTCATTTTCACGAAAAAACTTTAAGAAATTTATTTACAGAAAAAAGACTGCTCTTTTACAAGAACAAAAAGAAAAAGAAATATCAGATATTTTTGACAAAAGTAACTTTCTCAATAATTTAGTACATGTCACCGTTGCAGCTGAGGATAAACATGATTTCCTAGAAAGTTTAGCTTTTCTTATGAAATAATAAAATTCTGTGATGGACCCCACATACCTTTGTAAATTATTTCATATGGTTGTAAATATGTTTTTTTCCCACCAAGTACCTTCTCTTGTAAAATTCATTGTAGTCTTTTAGTTATTAAATAATGTAAGTCTAATAATTATACTTCAAAGATGTGACCTGCAGTTGTCCATCATCAAATATTTTCACAATCTCTTTTGCGTTTTATTTGTATGTGATTATAGATGCATGTGAAGACAAACACCAATTTGATTCAGATGGTTTATGTCTCTGAAGTGTTGGGCAGTAACACTGCCATATTTCTAGGTGTTTCTCATTTATGTACAGTCAGATTAACATATATAATTAACAAAAACTTAAAATACATTTAGAAAACAAGAGAAATTGTGAGTGAGCTCAATTTCGACATACCCATCACATTTGGGTACACTTGGTTTCAAAGTACTGTAGAATATGTTTCAAGGGCTGTTACTCCAGGAAATAAACAGCCAAATTACTTTTTTTTTAACATTTAAAGATCATGTACAGTGTTTAAATTGCATTTGCAAGGAGTATAAATATAATTCTATGTATATTTGTTCATAAAAACTGAAAATTAAAAGGTCTTAACAAATTTGTTAAGGAGTAAAAATAATGACACAGTTTGGTACAAATGTATAGTTGTTATGTACAGTATATATATACCGTATAGATCTTACCGAAGTGTGTGAAATGCATTTTTGCATCCATGAAAGAAAAGCTTTGATAAAAAATACACAATGCCATGCTTTTTAAAGAGACTCTATTGTTTCAATGCTAACATTGTGTATTCTAGTAATCATCATTATAAGTAAACCAATTACCAGTAGATTGTATTACATAAAATTACATTGTGTTAAAAAATACATGGAGGAAAAACAGTATTGCTGATAAGGGAATATCAACAAATAATATTGTTTTACTAGCCTAACTAGAGGGAAGATCCCTTTAGTTCAACAGAAAGACTAATGTGTCACTATATTTGCCTGCTCCCCCCCCCCCCCCTAATTGAAAGCACCTTTACTTTTCAGCGATTACTGATTACTACCCCGGTATTACATATAAGTAAAAGATAAGATATATCTTATTAGAGTGTCATACATTTTAAATGCATATAAAGTACATCACTCAAACACATGTCATACATTAAAAAAATTCCAGTCTGACTGACTTACAAGACACAAACATCTATAATTTTTTTCATTTATAACGTTAAAAACCATATCTAACAATTAATTGCAAGCCATGTATCTGATCTATTACATAGACAGTTTACAGGCAGAAGAGAGTTGGAAAAAAATCACAAAAATGTATTTACATCATGAGGTTATGATAAATAATTATGTCCTAATGATCATTTACAAAACTATATCTCACCAACATAACCGGTAAAAAGTAAATTATAAAAACACAAAATAAAATATGAATTTATTAATGTACAAAAAGATAAAAAAAATAAAATTAAAACCATTCTGAAAACCATGCAATATTACTAAAACAAGACATCAAATAAAAAATGATAGGATTTAATATAATAAACCCCGGCCATTGATTTTAAAGCTTTTAATGTTGTCTATTACTATAATGCTTCTTTAATGTAGATCTGATATTTCATATGTTTTAATGTTGTTTTATGTTAATATTGTTTGAATGCAGGGCTGGCTCTATAACCAAAATTAGATACAAGCAATATTTACGTAAAACTGCATTTAAACATATGAAATATCTTATCTATATAAAAGAAGCATTTTAGAATCAGAATATGGAACTGGTCATTATCAAGTTTGTTACCCGTGTTTAAATGTCAAATCAATGTCAATCTCTTACCATACTATAAATTATGACTTCATAACTTATCAAATGTTCTATCGAAAGGCCATTTTTTTTCATGTCATTTGATAAAATGAACATGTGAGATTATGAACCACGTTGCTAAAAGGATAAATAAATCTACAGCTGAAAATTTGTATCCAAAATTTTAATACATGTTGTACTAGTATATAAATATAATTGCTTTTATTATACTGAATAACTGATTTTTGCGCAGGATATGATTTTGCTCACTTTGCCATCAACAAAAATAGCAGAAAGTTAAATACTTCACTAATATAAAATATAAATATGATGAAATACATACAGATAACAAAAAATATGCCGAATAATCTTCTTATTGCCCAATGACAAAGGTAGAACGTACAAAAGTTTAACAAAACATTTAAAATATATCACATCACCAAAATACAAACGAAACCTGAGTGCAATACTTTGCGATGAGAAATAAAATCCGGTAGAGTAATTTTAGATGGGATAGACACGAAATATATGCCCCATGAAATCAACAACTATGCAATACTTAAGATATATCCCACAGGTACTCATGTGTAAATTAAATTGTACACCCATTACCCTGGTACACATACACAAGGCACCCAGCTAGACCCTGGTACACATACACAAGGCACCCAGGATCCTTGTACACATACACAAGGCACCAGCTGGACCCTGGTACACATACACAAGGTACCCAGGATCCTTGTACACATACACAAGGCACCCAGGACCCTGGTACACATAAACAAGGTACCCAGGACCCTGGTACACATACACAAGGCACCCAGGACCCTGGTACACATAAACAAGGTACCCAGGACCCTGGTACACATACACAAGGCACCCAGGACCCTGGTACACATACACAAGGTACCCAGGACCCTGGTACACATACACAAGGTACCCAGGACCCTGGTACACATACACAAGGCACCCAGGACCCTGGTACACATACACAAGGCACCCAGCTAGACCCTGGTACACATACACAAGGCACCCAGGACCTTGGTACACATACACAAGGTACCCAGGACCCTGGTACACATACACAAGGCACCCAGGACCCTGGTACACATACACAAGGCACCCAGGACCTTGGTACACATACACAAGGCACCCAGGACCTTGGTACACATACACAAGGTACCCAGGACCCTGGTACACATACACAAGGTACCCAGGACCCTGGTACACATACACAAGGCACCCAGGACCCTGGTACACATACACAAGGTACCCAGGACCCTGCTACACATACACAAGGCACCCAGGACCCAGGTACACATACACAAGGTACCCAGGACCTTGGTACACATACACAAGGCACCCAGGACCCTGGTACACATACACAAGGCACCCAGGACCCTGGTACACATACACAAGGCACCCAGGACCTTGGTACACATGCACGAGGCACCCAGGACCCTGGTACACATACACAAGGCACCCGGGACCCTGGTACACATACACAAGGCACCCAGGACCCTGGTACACATACACAAGGCACCCGGGACCCTGGTACACATACACAAGGCACCCAGGACCTTGGTACACATACACTTGTTCACAAGGAAAAGTTGTCGGAACTAAAATAACAAATATCCAACATCTATAACAAAATGTCCTAATGGCAAGATATGTAGTAAGTTTCCATCTACTGTGGCTGAATCTGTACTGTTAAGTTTATATATGAGAGATCATCAATTTGCAAACAGAACTTGTCAGCAGAAATTTGTTTTCATGAATCACAGGTAGAAACATCATAATAACTGGACTACATCACAAATGTTGAACTGTTACTTTGGGCCTGGATAGCTCTAATTCCAATCCGCTGAGGGCAGAGGGATAATGTTTACTACAAACAGGGTCTGAAGTCGCCTCCTGAGGTACACCCCCTCACTTTCCAGGTTTGTAGGGGTTGTAATCATCCTCCTTCAGGGACGCCAGCGTGTGGTTGACCACACGATGATGGGCCTCATCTGCTCTTATGGCCAAAATTACATCTAGCATTGTCGCATCTTTCTGCAAAAACAAAAACAAAATAGATAATTTATTATTAAAACTTTCTCAATTTGATTCCACATTTACATCTTATTTAACAAAACTACAATGTTTTCTAAAGGGCCATCTCAACTTTCAGTGCCTTTATCGTGTTTTTAAGTCTTTGGTAAGAATCCTACACATTTATAGTTAAACCATGTTTTTTAAAATTCAATTGGACCATTGAATAACTTTGAGCTAAGTAAGCTGTTTTGAAGGGTTTATTATGAAGTTTGGCTTGGACCAAAAAATTCTATGAATTAAATGGGGTCTTCGCTTTACACAATTCCAGGATAGTTATGTTAAGCTGTATTTGCACCAAGGACCCCTAGAACATGCACAGATTTTAATCTCAAAAGTGACACTGATATAGTGCTGACTTACATCAAGTTTCCAGTAGCGAATCGCCAAGTCGGGAGCCTCCTGGGTCTGCCAATGTTTCATTGGGCCATCTTTGATATCCTGTAATACAGACAGAACACTATGGTGAAACAGCTATTTACATTCAAGTGATCTTACTTTGAGGAGTCATGTTTCCATTTGATACCAGCCACACTCTGGTGTCATTTTATCAGAAGTGAAACATGTAGGGTTTATAGTTCATAATTTGCCGACTCTGCGAATTTCGTTAACATTTAAATGACAGCAAATTCCGATAATGTTAATGGCACTGGACCTCATGTTCTTCTATTAGCCATAACAATGTTTCTGTCTTACCTTGAGACACTTGGAGTATGTAATCACAGCTTCCTCTTCCAAGTACCCGACAAATCTGTGACAGAACCGTGGACTAAGCAGGTAAGCAAAGCTGAAGAATGTCACAAATATGCCTGCAACAAAACAGAGAGATTCTTACACTTTAATATAATTGGTTCTCTTGGCAACTTTTTAGTTTTCAAACTGACAAAATATTTTACACCTCCATATTCTTTACAATGACCTTGATCTGTCCCTATCTTTATATTAACCTTGAAATTTGGACACCATTATAAGGACTTTGATCAAATCCTGTCAATAACACGACCCTGACTGCTACTTTAGTACTTATCCATTTCATGACCTTGACCTATCTATGTATATTTGCCTTGATCATGATACCTGGTAGGTCCCCATAATTACAATGACCTTGACAGCTCCTAATCTTTTCCATGACCTTAACCTGTCCATATAAGTGTGCACTGATCTTGTTATGCCCCCCCTCCCTTTATAATTTGCACTGATCTTTTTCGACCACTACCCATTTTACACTGACCTAGATTACTTAAGATGGCCTTGACCTATCCCAGTTACTGACCATAAACATCTGCCTGCCCCCTTCTTTACTTATACCTTACCAATAAAACATGGAATAACATCAGATATTATCTCCACAGTAAATGACTTTCACATGACATTTACTGACCTTGGGCTCCTATGACACATCCCCTGAATAACACCGTAGGTTGTCTTAGCTGTAGTGCTGTCATCAGATGCATCCTTTCATTCTCCGCTTCCTCTGTGTAATATATATATATAAACATAAATAAACAATCATATTAATTAACACAAAACAAGTGACTCATTAGGGCCTAGATCTTAATTTAAAGTTTATTTGATTTTATATATTAAATGAATAATGAACCCAGATTAGTTTTTTATTTATAAAATACTGAAAATGCCAAAATAATTTTCTTTATCCTCCATATTTTTCTGCAAAAATTTGAACAAACAACTTATGAAAATTTGAAAAAGTCTTGCAATATATGCATTTTTCAAATACCAGGTATTCAAATATCCTGAATACCTCAGATACTCTGAATAATGTACATTTGGTTTATTTTACATAAAAGTTGAAATAAAAGTAAGAAATTGTTGTCTTCCTGTCAGTGTTTTTTGTCTCGTGACTTTATTGGGTCAATAATTTGGTTTAGTTTGTTTTACATTCTATTAACAGCCAGGGTAAAGTAATGACATGCCAGGTTTTTGAGGTGGAGGAAAGCTGGAGTACCCATAGAAAAACCTTGGGATTCTAGATTGCCACCCAGAAGTGGAGGGCTTAATGTGGTAGATTGTCGGGGCACCTTAACCACTCAGCCACCATTCACTGCCCCTATGGGTCAATAAGGTACATCAGTTAATTAAAGCTTTCATACCAAGAAGCGTGTGGATCCAGCCGTGGTCTCGCTCCAGTCTCCGCAGTGAATGAAGATGGCGTGTCATGGCAGCCACCATACCTGGCACCCCAGCAACTGTCTCCAGGAAACAGATTCGTCTGTGGAAATATCATTTAATTCGAATAAAAAACTAATCTTTAGGAAAAAGTTCTGAAAATAATAAAGTTGACTTCTAGGAAAGCATTGTTTTTGGATTTATATAATATTAATAAGGGGCAATATAGCACATGCCACAATGTTAAATATATAACCTTAAAAAATTCATTATGAAAAAGTGTAATTCTGTAAAATCAGATTTGATAATTAAGGTACCAAATAAAATTATGTTCTGTTTGGTGATTTCAGCTCACGGAAGGGAGCTAAGACCTTATATGTCTATAACCTGATATTTCATTTCATTTTAATTAGTTTTCAGCCAAAAAGATTTCAAATTCATTATAAGACAGGTTCCCTTGATAAAATAATGTAAAAATATAAATTCAAAGCTAGATTACTTACAAAACCCATTTTCTTTCTGTTCTCTCACCAAAGTTGAACAAGGTCAACAGGTCAAAAGACTTTCTCATCAGCTTAACACTATAGAAGGCCATCTACAACAAATAATGGGCCATTTAAGCAATTTTTAGCCAATACATGTATTGAAAAAGTCAAAATTACCAAAATAAAGAGCCATTCATTAGTAAAATTGGATGACAGTTTGAACATGGGGCCACTGACCTGTCCAAATTGAAATTGCTTCCTCCCTAGCCCCTCCAGGATAATCCCTGTTATAACCGATATACTTATATATTTACCCTGTCAACGAAGCCTTCTGGGGGTTTATGCGTCACTACAACATTAGCAAGTTCCTCCTTTGACCTAAATATAAGAAAAAAAAATTGTTACTTCAGTATTATTTCTGTATAATATTTAAAATTATCATTGACAACACCAATTCGAAAAACTAAATGATTAAGCTATATATAAAAAAATAATTTAATATAATTTATGGTCTCTTCATGAAGCTCGACAACTAATTTTTGTTCTCATTAATGATGCATGTGTAGAGTCACACATTTTCCCACTCTCCTTAGGCATTAGTGCACACAACCATGCATCATTGCATGTAAAACCCTTTGTTTCAAGCAATGGGTGAACACTTTAAGATAGGATACCCACACACCAGGGTTGTAAATAGTGATGTGTTTCGGGGGGGGGGGGGGGGGGGGGGTTGTCGGGGTCAGGGACTCGAAAAACAAGGTATAGAGTGTCCATCTATAGTTTTGATAGTCCTCAATTTGAAACTAACTTTTAGCAGGCAGTCCTCCCCTGTCCTTACCCCTTCCTTATTGCCATTTATTTCTTCACCTCCCTGGTTCCTGTTTGTGCATCATAGCTTATCACGAGATCTAAAGGATTTAAACCTACACAGAAAGCATGGCTCACCATATAGGGTGGGGAAGTGCATGTGTACCGACGGGTGGGTGATAATCATAGGCTACATCTGTCGTGCTTCCTGTCACATTCGCCTTTCCAGCAGCTGAAGTTGTAGATGATGCTGTCTTCAATGCCTCATGTGTCCTGTTGACAAAGAAATAAGTATGTAAAATATGGATACGATCAACCCCCACTCAGACATATGAAACAAAACAGTCTATGTTTTATTACTTTATTACTAGGTTATCAATTTTAGATAGAACAAGAACAATTAACTTGTTATCTGCAGTACATTGATATGAAAATGTAAAGCATAAGACCAAATAAACATTAGGTGTTACCACTTTCAGCTCCTGAAGAAAGTGTGTTGTTTTAAAGGCCCAATATACGTAACGTCGGGGGAATTGTCGTGATTCTGAAAAATTCTGATAAAAAATCCAGTTGATAACCATGCAAATATAAGCCTAAAACGAAGTAAACATGAGCGGTAACTAACAAGAAACTCTTGACAAAAAAATCCAAAGAACTGAAAATAATTCAGGTGGGGCCCACTTCAACAACAAACCGAAGGTAGAAGACGGTTCGAAATGGACGCCTGTTTACAAATACCGAGTTTCAACTGCTGCTGTACCGGTAACCGCGAAGGAATTTATCTTGAATATTGCTGATATCAGTTAATCTTAACTAGATCTATAAATATAAAAAGTTATTAGGCTTGATTTTCGCTTCAAGTTTTGCCGAAAGTTACGTATATTGGGCCTTTAAGACAGGCGAAATTAAAATGTTTTGAAAATATTTTTACGGATATAGAAACAGAATTCCATACTTTGAACAGTGTTTATTCCTCATTAAAAGAATAGACTAAGCATGCATAAGAAAATATAGAACTATGGAAAGCAGAATCAAAATTATGAAGAATTATAAAATTACGAGAAATTATTCAAATTGTAAAATAAAATCTTACTTGAAATGTTCTAAGCGTTCAGGATCTGGTATTTTCTCAAAGTTTCCTTCTTTGTATTTCTTAACATGCTCTTCTACTTCCTGTTTGGTGGCAGTATAATTTCTGACCTGATACGAAATTAATTAACACAGGTTCTTAAATCATACTGATATTCATGTGTTGTAAGATATGGATTCAGGTTGCATAAATTTTTAATTCCTTTAGTTTTTCACTTTCTATCTTAATTATATAATCTAAACAGGGTTTGATTATAAAGTCCCCAAAGCTTGCATGCACTTGTTATTATAAGTATAATATTCTATGTATGAAATTGAAATAAACACTTTATTTGGTGCAAATACAATGAGGTGATGTCATATATATGCAACCACGGAAGTCTTTGGATCAATGGAAATATCATTAGTATTATGATCAGAGACAGGGAGTTTAAAAGTGTTATCTAATTCCAACTTAGGGGGTGGGGGTGAGGGGTCACATATATCTATTTAAAAAAGTCAATATTCAAAACAACAATTTTGTCGAGGAATTATGGAATACTCGATCTTTATTATATGTGAAATGGAAGAGATCTTTAATGCATAAAAAGAAATAATTCTGACTATACCTTATAAATAAATGTCAATAAGGTCCGGTGTAATGTGTTATGCAACTAAAAAATGGTATAATATATTATATAATTATATATGCATGTACATGTATATACGTACAGTAGCAGGTGTGCTTGTGGACATGCATGTGGTGGTTTTTTTTTCATTTAAAATAGTATGTTACAAACGAAAACAATATTTTATAACAATTGAATGCTTGATTTCAAAAGTGCATGATGGCAACCATTGAAATCAAGTACATATTATATTTTGTTACAATCTGCTGATATATATATATACGCCTATGACAATAGCATTTGTCACACAGGGGCTAGGCACGGACCTATGTCACTATGAAATGATTGTCAGATATATTTTTTACCTTTCTCGAATATAGCCCCTCCCACTACTATATATCTGTGACAAGGGAAAGAACTAGCCTCAACGAGAAAATCGACATATTTTCACTCTAAGCTTGTTTTCGTCACTGAATGAAGTCCAATTTTTTACATGCATGCCTCATTTTAAAGGTAAAACTTTTATCTTTCAGCCGATACCAAATATATCCTGTTACACGCATGTAAAAGCTCACTAGGCTGTCTAGAATCCGAGGTTTTGCATGAAAATCTGTAGGTGGGCACTTGCGTGTCCATTGCAACTGTTCGGAGTTTGTCGGTCTACATGAGTAGTGAGAAAATCTAGATGGATTCCGAAAATATATAAACTTGAAAAAATGGCGGATGAAGTTGACATCTTCAGTGAACCGTAAATTTAACCTCGGATGACCTAGATTACAATAGCGATAAACATTCGACTTCAAGGTAGGATAACGTGCTTTAGCATTAGTGATGGAACTGCAAAGCCGTTTTCAGTAATCACCAAGTTAATAAAGCTATACCCATGGCCTAAGACAAGGTATGAAGCACTGGACACGCAAGTGCCCACCTACGGTTTTTCATGCAAAACCTCGGATTCTAGACAGCCTAGTGAGCTTTTACATGCATGTAGCGGGATATATTTGGTATCGGCTGAAAGATAAAAGTTTTACCTTTAATGAGGCATGCATGTAAAAAATTGGACTTCATTCAGTGACGAAAACAAGCTAAGAGTGAAAATAGGTCGATTTTCTCGTTGAGGCTAGTTCTTTCCCTTGTCACAGATATATAGTATTGGGAGGGGCTATATTCAAGAAAGGTAAAAAAAAAATCTGACAATCATTTCATAGTGACATAGGTCCGTGCCTAGCTCCTTTGATTTGTCATGTAGTATGTGGACCCAATGATAAACTTATCCTGATAGCTTTTCATTATCATATCGTGAAAATATATGGAGAGATAACGGAGCCCATCGACCTGAATTCCAGTGTTACAGGTCACATTAGGAATGGATGAATAAATGAGTTCAACAGGTGTGTACTTACAGTCGGAAGTCGGGCAGGTGCCCGGTAAAGGTCAATTACACATCCTTGTTTCACTTTCACGGAGGGAACAATTAATGTCACATTCTTCAGAGCATTCTCTGCACCACATCGAACAAGCATGCGGGTGGTAAGCATTGTAAATGTTGGAATGAAATAATTCAGGATCGACTGTGGCTGTCTGTTATGTTGTATAACGGTTTGCAAATTGCATTAGGCCCAGGGTCATCTTATATTATACAAACATCAACGGGTCATATGGTTCACACATGCGCATTAAGAGTATTTCGTCACGTTATTTGCAATATATCTATTCTAAAAATAGATTTCATTTTGACTTTAGGAAACACCTAGCCTCCTTTTGTTGAAAAGAGGTAACATTGTAGCTTTCTTTTCTTTTTCAATGAATTACCCATTTAATGCTTTAGTTTGTCTTTGTTCTTTTACTATTCAGTTTATTCGAAAAAGATCAATAAGTGTGTTCCCTTTTCCCAGTCTGGTGACGTCACAGAGGAAATCCCGGAGGAAGCCCCCTAGCCTTCGACCTTGACGTAAAGAACATGGTTGGTTTCATCAGTTTCGTATAACACGGTCATTGTGGGTACGAAAGGAAGCTACACTCCCAAGTTGACGCAACGTATGAACTGTCCAATTAAAACCACAGGTGCTTGTGGACATGAATGTGACTATTTTTTCATTGAATGTTGAAGGTAATATACATCAGGGACGTATATACAATGTATGTCCCTGTATACATAGATGTTTCATAATAATATAATGCTAAATTATTAAGTTATAGTCATATTCATGTCCACAAATATGGGGCGCCGTTTTACTATTTATTAACAAAACTGGATATCCAAAATTCGAATTAGGCCTATGGATATCCATATATTCGTTTTTGGATATTCATAATTCGAATTTATGATATCATCACGGACTTGGATTGATTCTATGTCACATCCAAGTAAACATCAAGTTCTCAAAATGAGAACCGAGTAGGCCTATCATTGTCAATCACAACAAGTAAACCCACTAATGAGCATACTCAAAAACGTCCATCTTCATATATCACTTTTAAATATACAGAATATTTCTCAATGAGACAAAGATGGCGACCATAAAACTTGCCAATGCTATCTAAGTCCGTAATATCATTAAAGGCCCAATATACGTAACTTTCGGTAAAACTTGAAGCGAAAATCAAGCCTAATAACTTTCTATATTTATAGATTTAGTTAAGATTAGCTGATATCAGCAATATTCAAGATGAATTCTTACGCGGTTACCGGTACAGCAGTAGTTGAAACTCGGTATTTGTAAACACGCGTCTATTTTGAACCGTCTTCTACCTTCGGTTTGTTGTTGAAGTGGGCCCCACCTGAATTATTTTCAATTCTTTGTATTGTTCTGTCAAGAGTTTCTTGTTAGTTACCGCTCAGGTTTACTTCGTTATAAGCTTATTTTTGCATGGTTATCAACTGGAATTTTTTTTTCAGAATTTTTCAGAATCACAAAAATTTTCCCGAAGTATATTGGGCCTTTAAATAATTTTGGATATCTTAGATTAATTTTGGATATCCAAAATTCGAATTATAGATATCCATAAATGATTTTTGGATATCCAAAAATACATGGAATTTTGGATATCCAAAAATACATGGAATTTTGGATACCCAAAATTCGAATTTTTGATATCCGTAATTAATTTTTGGATATCCATAAGTCGATTTTTGGATATCAATAAATGAATTTTCGATATTCAAAAATAGAATTATGGATATCCTAAATTCCATGTATCTATGGATATCCTAAATTCCATGTATCTATGGATATCGATAATTCGATTTTTGGATATCCAAAAATGATTTATGGATTTCAATAATTCGAATTTTGGACATCCAGTTTTGTGAATAAATAGTAAAACGGCGCCACATATGCGCCGTTTTACTATTTATTATCAAAACTGGAAATCCGAAATACGGATTACGGATATCAATAATTCGAATTTGGGATATCCCTTAATAATTTTTGATATCCTTAATTATTTTTGGATTCCTTAATTATTTTTGGATATCCTTAATTATTTTTGGATATCACAAATTCGAGTTATGGATATCCATAAATGATTTTTTGATATCCAAAAATCGAATTATTGATATCCAAAAATATATGGAATTTGTGATATCCATAATTCGAATTTTGGATATCCATAATTCATTTCTGGATATCAATAAAACAATTATTCAATTTAGGATATCCTACAATCGATTTTTGGATATCCAAAAATCATTTATTGATATCCAAAATTCCAAGCATTTAAAGATATCCAAAATTCGAATTTGAAAGTAAGTTGAATTAAAAATTGCCCCATTGTTCTATATTAAATAATTTTAGGCAATTATGGATCATTTAAATACTATTATTATTACTTTATTTTACAGAAAATTCACTAATCTTTTGTGTAAATTTTCATTAACATCCTTTAAGGACTCGCTCAACTAAATAATTTACTATATGTTATTACTAAGCTTTAGAGCTAATAACTTTAATATTTGAAGTTCAACACTAGTGACAACTGCCTGGATTCACAGATACATATATGGCAAAGACTTCAAATGGCATTTTATCAGGAGTTTCGTGGCATTTTAGCTCGCTACAGGCGTCTCTTTCGGACAACCGGAAATTTACATGTCAAACCAGTGAAATGGGACGGGATCACCCTCTGACTTTTGACCCCACATCAATCCGCCATCACATAGCAAAATCTACCAAAAGTATACATTTTTGTAAAGTTGAATATCTAAAGATTGCATTCAATGCAGAATATGTCAACAATTACTTATTTAAATTACTCATAATCACTGTACTTAGCCGGAACAAATTTTCGGTAGGGTCTACAAACGTATGAAACACTTCGTGATAGGCTCATTTAGTTGTGTGAGTCCTTAAATAATTTTCCGGAAAAGTGTCGGACAAACCAAATGTTCACGGGCCGACGGACGGACAAAGCCATATACCAATAAACCCCACCCTTTGAGTGGCCGTATAAAAAGCAAAGTTTGTAGGCCGGCAAACACCTAGGCCTACCCTACATCATAGAGAAAATTTTTGGGAACTATAGACCTTGACCTCTGGGTCACAGGATTCTTGTAAAGGCACGGCTTATAACTAACAATTCGGGGTAAATCCGGAATATATAGGAATATAACCAAGAAAACTTACACTTTTGTTTTCAATTTCCAAACGGGTATGTAAAAATGATATCATTTAGTAAGGACTTACATAAACTTGTATGAATTGTATGTGATGTCATGATTTCTCAATTCTCATTTCAGACGGTATCCCATAATGTCCATATAAACCTCCTTCTATTTAGGGTGCATATTACAGTGCATTAGGCTAATAAGCAATTATTCGTTAATAAATCTTTTGTTTGATGTAGTGTTTGTGGGGACGTCTCACTGTCTCCCATTGTCTGCGATAGAATGGAAATGAACCAGAACTATATTTTCCTATCTTTCGTACTTTCATGATAAACAGCATCGTCGCATATCCACGATTGATTGCACTACGCTACACAACTACACATTCCACGTAAACAGCTTGATGCCACGTCAAAACGGAACTCGGACAGCCAACCCAACACCAAGTCAAAACGAACTTCGGACATCCAACCCAACACCAAGTCAAAACTGAGCTCGGACAGACAATCCAACACCAAGAGATCACTTGCCGATTTGATAGAATAGCCCCCCCCCCCCCAATGCTTTTTTTTATTTGTGCATGCAATGAACCCTTTTTTCAGCACACACTAATCTTTTTTAAAACTTGGTCTAGGCGTATCAATTTTCGTGAAATCTTGCGTTCTTTTTCACACGTCGTACAAAAAACATTTTATCGTAATTTGTATCCCATTTTTATGCGTAAACAGTAGGTCATATTTCCTATCATATGCATAAATTAGTTGCACACTAACAACAAACGTTATTGTAAAAAGGAAGTAAGACTGGCAAAACTGTGGACTTGAACAAGAGCAAGACGATCGCTAAGTCCCTAGTGAAACCTGTGTAACGAAAAGAAAAGGATTGTAACGTTGCCATTCCTGACAAGTCTTGTCATATTTTGATACTTTTCTTGGAAGTAGTATAACTAATCCAAAACACCGACTATTTTGGCGTAAGTAAATGATTTTTTTTTCTGTGATACTTCAAAATATCTTTCCGTAGAATCAATTGTACATACGCATTAATATTGTATATATAAGTTGAAGACATAAAAGTGAAACTTTTTACAAAGTGAACCAAATTAATTATTTATGAAAATTTGATTCAATACTTAAGGAAACGTTTCACTCTTATTAAACTTCAGCATAATGATAATTCTATTGCAGAATGAAGCATTTGATATTCACATACTAGGTGTCAAGTTGTGTATTTGAATAAATGATTTCACATCATCTAATTTTGTGGTGTAACGGTAAAAAAAGTGATTATAATTGTGAATATATCTGCATATGGTTTTCATAAAGTTGACATCTTTTTAACATTTGCGGTAAAAGAAAAATATTTTTAACGTCGATTTTAAATAATACAGACTTTTGGTTCATGGTACATTCAGTTATAATTACCGTATATCGAGAATACATATCAGTTGGGTAATTTTTCCCGATATTTGCCGATGAATAAAAAGGAAATAAGGAAATGTCTGATCTGTTCACCTTCTGTGTCATGATGTCATGACATAAAATTAGACCAAAATAAATTATTCAATTAAGTCATTAATAACACTGATTTTCCTCACGATCTTTCTTGTATGAACTCTCTTCTCTGGTTCAATTGAAAGCGAGATGAAGCTTGGATTGTAACTTCTCGCACAACATTTGATTGTAGCCTCAATTCAAAATATTTACTTCCTTGTGACCTAGACTAACATGACGAGTATTGTCGATGAAGCAGAAGACGCTTACCCTTGCGGAACACATGGTCTTATTTTCTTTTTCAGGTCCTCCGTGTCAATCTTACCTTTTATCAAATTTTGTCACTCGTTTATCGATTTTGAATTAAGATTAGGATCTTAAAAGGGCTTTGGTATTTTCTGAACCTTTTTATTATTGGTGGATTATATAGAATGTTAGATAGGGCGTGCTAATCTTACCTGCTGCCCCAAATGCATACTGGTAAGAAGTGACTAAATTCGGGGCCTTACGTTTTGCATTCTCTCTAACTAATTTTCTCCTTCCTAATGTCTCCCTTGATTACCTCAGTTTTGGCCTTTAGTTGAGCGCCCCTCCCCCCTTCCCGTGAGGAAGGCTATGGGTTCTGTCCCCAAACCAAAACATACCTGAGTCTCTAACACTAATAGTTACTACTCTCTACTTGACTCAGCATTATGGGAGTTGAACGACTGGCGCACCCGCTGTCAGTATAATGTGACCTGGCGGGGTGTACTGCTGGGAGCCTTCGGCAGTACACTTCAGTGCGGCAGCACTTTAAATCGGCAAAAAGAACCGGACTATCGCAAGAAGGCTTACAGGATTATATCGCAGCCTCCCAAATACACACGCACTCGACACACGCATCATTAATTACCCTGGTTGTTAATAGGACGTAAAAACAACCACACAAAGCCAAATATTAATTAGGTCCCATTTCATTCTTATAACATTGTGAAATGTGAAATGAACATTTTGAATGTAGGACAAATGTGCCTATCTAGTTATACCAATCAAAACATCAAAATGTGAAAGATGACGTAACACATCTTTTAAATCTAGTAATAGAAACAGTATGCCGAAAAATGAACTAAGCTGCATCATACAGCTGTTTCGTCCTTCTATGACTCTTCAGTGATGATATGAGCCAAGAGGAGGGACTCGGAATGTTTTAAACTAATGTAGAAGCAGAAGGGTCAGGTGCGTTAATCCCCTTGAATTTATTAATTTATAATACATGTAATAATAAATACGCGGTAAGTACAGTATCTTTCCAAATCGTGTACTACAAACATATGTTTATAAGAGACGGCCTAAGTGACGTATATGTGTCATGTCCTATATGGCTACCTAAGTGACGTATATGTGTCATGTCTTATATGGCTACCTAAGTGACGTATATGTGTCATGTCCTATATGGTTACCTAAGTGACGTATATGTGTCATGTCCTATATGGTTACCTAAGTGACGTATATGTGCCATGTCTTATATGGCTACCTGAGTGACGTATATGTGTCATGTCCTATATGGCCCCGCCTAAGTGACGTATATGTGTCATGTCCTATATGGTTACCTAAGTGACGTATATGTGCCATGTCTTATATGGCTACCTAAGTGACGTATATGTGTCATGTCCTATATGGTTACCTAAGTGACGTATATGTGTCATGTCCTATATGGTTACCTAAGTGACGTATATGTGTCATGTCTTATATGGCTACCTAAGTGACGTATATGTGTCATGTCCTATATGGTTACCTAAGTGACGTATATGTGTCATGTCCTATATGGTTACCTAAGTGACGTATATGTGCCATGTCTTATATGGCTACCTAAGTGACGTATATGTGTCATGTCTTATATGGCTACCTGAGTGACGTATATGTGTTAGGTCCTATATGGCTACCTTAGTTACGTATATGTGTCATGTCCTATATGGCTACCTAAGTGACGTATATGTGTCATGTCCTATATGGCTACCTTAGTTACGTATATGTGCCATGTCCTATATGGCTACCTGAGTGACGTACATGTGTCATGTCCTATATGGCCCCGCCTAAGTGACGTATATGTGTCATGTCCTATATGGCTACCTAAGTGACGTATATGTGTCATGTCCTATATGGCTACCTTAGTGACGTATATGTGACATGTCCTATATGGCTACCTTAGTTACGTATATGTGTCATGTCCTATATGGCTACCTAAGTGACGTATATGTGTCATGTCTTATATGGCTACCTAAGTGACGTATATGTGTCATGTCCTATATGGTTACCTAAGTGACGTATATGTGCCATGTCCTATATGGCTACCTTCGTGACGTATATGTGTCATGTCCTATATGGCTACCTTAGTGCACTTGTACACTCTAGAACATGTCGTCTGTAACATTTACAGCGATAATCAACAGAGAAACAAGAGCTATTTTATGTAACTTTATACCTACCACGAATAAATAGATACCTAACCCACTGAGTTAATGTTGTTTCATAGGCCATTAAGTTTCCGGAACAAAAGTAGCTGATATGCAAACAATTTAAAATTGTGACACGCAGTCTGTAAGGTAACAGTTTGACACAGTTAGAGGCGGTCTGTAAGGTAACAGTTTTCCACGGTTTATAGACGCGGTCTGTAAGCAACATTTTGACATGGTTTATAGACGCGGTCTGTAAGGTAACAGTTTGACATGGTTTATAAACGCGGTCTGTAAAGTAACAGTTTGACATGGTTTATAGACGCGAACGGTAAGGCAATAGTTTGACACGGTTAGACGCGGTCTGTAAGGTAACCGTTTGACCAGGTTTATAGACGCGGTCTGTAAGGTTACAGTTTTCCACGGTTTATAGACGCGGTCTCTAAAGTAACAGTTTGACATGGTTTATAGACGCGGTCTGTAAAGTAACAGTTTGACATGGTTTATAGACGCGAACGGTAAGTTAATAGTTCGACACGGCTAGACGCGGTCTGTAAGCAACATTTTGACATGGTTTATAGACGCGGTCTCTAAAGTAACAGTTTGACATGGTTTATAGACGCGGTCTGTAAGCAACATTTTGACATGGTTTATAGACGCGGTCTCTAAAGTAACAGTTTGACATGGTTTATAGACGCGGTCTGTAAAGTAACAGTTTGACCAGGTTTATAGACGCGGTCTGTAAGCAACATTTTGACATGGTTTATAGACGCGGTCTCTAAAGTAACAGTTTGACATGGTTTATAGACGCGGTCTGTAAGCAACATTTTGACATGGTTTATAGACGCGGTCTCTAAAGTAACAGTTTGACATGGTTTATAGACGCGGTCTGTAAAGTAACAGTTTGACCAGGTTTATAGACGCGGTCTGTAAGGTAACAGTTTTCCACGGTTTATAGACGCGGTCTCTAAAGTAACAGTTTGACATGGTTTATAGACGCGAACGGTAAGGCAATAGTTTGACACGGTTAGACGCGGTCTGTAAGGTAACAGTTTGACCAGGTTTATAGACGCGGTCTGTAAGGTAACATTTTGACCAGGTTTATAGACGCGGTCTGTAAGGTAACAGTTTTCCACGGTTTATAGACGCGGTCTCTAAAGTAACAGCTTGACATGGTTTATAGACGCGAACGGTAAGTTAATAGTTTGACATGGTTAGATACGGTCTGTAAGGCATTATTTTGACCAGTTTTATAGACGCGGTCTGTAAGATAACAGTTTATAGACGCGGTCTATAAGGCAACAGTTTGACACGGTTAAACACTGTCTATAGGGTAACAGTTTGACACGATTAGACGCGGTCTATAGGGTAACAGTTTGACACGATTAGACGCGGTCTATAGGGTAGCATTTTGACACGGTTAGACGCGGTTTGTAAGGTAACAGTTTGACACGGTTTATAGACGCCATCTGTAAGGTAACAGTTTGACAAAGTTAGACGCGGTCTGTAAGGTAACAGTTTGACACGGTAGGACGCGATCTGTAAGGTACCAGTTTGACAAGGTTAGACGCGGTCTGTAAGGTAATAGTTTGACACTGTTAGACGCGGTCTGTAAGGTAACAGTTTGACACAGTTAGACGCGGTCTGTAAGGTAACAGTTTGACACGGTTAGACGCGGTCTGTAAGGTAACAGTATGAACAGGTTTATAGACGCGGTCTGTAAGGTAACAGTTTGACCAGGTTTATAGACGCGGTCTGTAAGGTAACAGTTTGACCAGGTTTATAGACGCGGTCTGTAAGGTAACAGTTTGACCAGGTTTATAGACGCGGTCTGTAAGGTAACAGTTTGACACGGTTAGACGCGGTCTATAGGGTAACAGTTTGACACGGTTTATAGACGCGGTCTCTAAAGTAACAGTTTGACATGGTTTATAGACGCGAACGGTAAGGTAATAGTTTGACATGGTTAGATACGGTCTGTAAGGCATTATTTTGACCAGTTTTATAGACGCGGTCTGTAAGGTAACAGTTTATAGACGCGGTCTATAGGGTAGCAGTTTGACACGGTTAGACGCGGTTTGTAAGGTAACAGTTTGACACGGTTTATAGAGGCGGGCTGTAAGGTAACATTTTGACAAGGAGAGACGCGGTCTGTAAGGTAACAGTTTGACACGGCAAGACGCGGTCTGTAAGGTAACAGTTTGACATGGTTTATAGAGGCGGGCTGTAAGATAACATTTTGACACGGTTAGACGCGGTCTGTAAGGTAACATTTTGACACGGTTAGACGCGGTCTGTAAGGTAACAGTTTGACACGGTTAGACGCGGTCTGTAAGGTAACATTTTGACAAGGTTAGACGCGGTCTGTAAGGTAACATTTTGACAGGGTTTATAGACGCGGTCTGTAAGGTAACAGTTTGACACGGTTAGACGCGGTCTGTAAGGTAACATTTTGACACGGTTTATAGACGCGGTCTGTAAGGTAACAGTTTGACACGGTTAGACGCGGTCTGTAAGGTAACATTTTGACAAGGTTAGACGCGGTCTGTAAGGTAACATTTTGACAGAGTTTATAGACGCGGTCTGTAAGGTAACAGTTTGACACGGTTAGACGCGGTCTGCAAGGTAACATTTTGACACGGTTAGACGCGGTCTGTAAGGTAACATTTTGACACGGTTTATAGACGCGGTCTGTAAGGTAACAGTTTGACACGGTTTATAGACGCGGTCTCTAAAGTAACAGCTTGACATGGTTTATAGACGCGAACGGTAAGTTAATAGTTTGACATGGTTAGATACGGTCTGTAAGGCATTATTTTGACCAGTTTTATAGACGCG
This sequence comes from Mimachlamys varia, assembly GCA_947623455.1. Taxonomy (NCBI): domain Eukaryota; kingdom Metazoa; phylum Mollusca; class Bivalvia; order Pectinida; family Pectinidae; genus Mimachlamys; species Mimachlamys varia. The sequence goes on along the minus strand of OX392529.1, from coordinate 34,866,177 downwards.
GTCTGTAAGATAACAGTTTATAGACGCGGTCTATAAGGCAACAGTTTGACACGGTTAAACACTGTCTATAGGGTAACAGTTTGACACGATTAGACGCGGTCTATAGGGTAACAGTTTGACACGATTAGACGCGGTCTATAGGGTAGCATTTTGACACGGTTAGACGCGGTTTGTAAGGTAACAGTTTGACACGGTTTATAGACGCCATCTGTAAGGTAACAGTTTGACAAAGTTAGACGCGGTCTGTAAGGTAACAGTTTGACACGGTAGGACGCGATCTGTAAGGTACCAGTTTGACAAGGTTAGACGCGGTCTGTAAGGTAATAGTTTGACACTGTTAGACGCGGTCTGTAAGGTAACAGTTTGACACAGTTAGACGCGGTCTGTAAGGTAACAGTTTGACACGGTTAGACGCGGTCTGTAAGGTAACAGTATGAACAGGTTTATAGACGCGGTCTGTAAGGTAACAGTTTGACCAGGTTTATAGACGCGGTCTGTAAGGTAACAGTTTGACCAGGTTTATAGACGCGGTCTGTAAGGTAACAGTTTGACCAGGTTTATAGACGCGGTCTGTAAGGTAACAGTTTGACACGGTTAGACGCGGTCTGTAAGGTAACAGTTTGACACGGTTAGACGCGGTCTATAGGGTAACAGTTTGACACGGTTTATAGACGCGGTCTCTAAAGTAACAGTTTGACATGGTTTATAGACGCGAACGGTAAGGTAATAGTTTGACATGGTTTATAGACGCCATCTGTAAGGTAACAGTTTGACAAAGTTAGACGCGGTCTGTAAGGTAACAGTTTGACACGATTAGACGCGGTCTATAGGGTAGCATTTTGACACGGTTAGACGCGGTTTGTAAGGTAACAGTTTGACACGGTTTATAGACGCCATCTGTAAGGTAACAGTTTGACAAAGTTAGACGCGGTCTGTAAGGTAACAGTTTGACACGGTAGGACGCGATCTGTAAGGTACCAGTTTGACAAGGTTAGACGCGGTCTGTAAGGTAATAGTTTGACACTGTTAGACGCGGTCTGTAAGGTAACAGTTTGACACAGTTAGACGCGGTCTGTAAGGTAACAGTTTGACACGGTTAGACGCGGTCTGTAAGGTAACAGTATGAACAGGTTTATAGACGCGGTCTGTAAGGTAACAGTTTGACCAGGTTTATAGACGCGGTCTGTAAGGTAACAGTTTGACCAGGTTTATAGACGCGGTCTGTAAGGTAACAGTTTGACCAGGTTTATAGACGCGGTCTGTAAGGTAACAGTTTGACACGGTTAGACGCGGTCTATAGGGTAACAGTTTGACACGGTTTATAGACGCGGTCTCTAAAGTAACAGTTTGACATGGTTTATAGACGCGAACGGTAAGGTAATAGTTTGACATGGTTAGATACGGTCTGTAAGGCATTATTTTGACCAGTTTTATAGACGCGGTCTGTAAGGTAACAGTTTATAGACGCGGTCTATAGGGTAGCAGTTTGACACGGTTAGACGCGGTTTGTAAGGTAACAGTTTGACACGGTTTATAGAGGCGGGCTGTAAGGTAACATTTTGACAAGGAGAGACGCGGTCTGTAAGGTAACAGTTTGACACGGCAAGACGCGGTCTGTAAGGTAACAGTTTGACATGGTTTATAGAGGCGGGCTGTAAGATAACATTTTGACACGGTTAGACGCGGTCTGTAAGGTAACATTTTGACACGGTTAGACGCGGTCTGTACGGTAACAGTTTGACACGGTTAGACGCGGTCTGTAAGGTAACATTTTGACAAGGTTAGACGCGGTCTGTAAGGTAACATTTTGACAGGGTTTATAGACGCGGTCTGTAAGGTAACAGTTTGACACGGTTAGACGCGGTCTGTAAGGTAACATTTTGACACGGTTTATAGACGCGGTCTGTAAGGTAACAGTTTGACACGGTTAGACGCGGTCTGTAAGGTAACATTTTGACAAGGTTAGACGCGGTCTGTAAGGTAACATTTTGACAGAGTTTATAGACGCGGTCTGTAAGGTAACAGTTTGACACGGTTAGACGCGGTCTGCAAGGTAACATTTTGACACGGTTAGACGCGGTCTGTAAGGTAACATTTTGACACGGTTTATAGACGCGGTCTGTAAGGTAACAGTTTGACACGGTTTATAGACGCGGTCTCTAAAGTAACAGCTTGACATGGTTTATAGACGCGAACGGTAAGTTAATAGTTTGACATGGTTAGATACGGTCTGTAAGGCATTATTTTGACCAGTTTTATAGACGCGGTCTGTAAGATAACAGTTTATAGACGCGGTCTATAAGGCAACAGTTTGACACGGTTAAACACTGTCTATAGGGTAACAGTTTGACACGATTAGACGCGGTCTATAGGGTAACAGTTTGACACGATTAGACGCGGTCTATAGGGTAGCATTTTGACACGGTTAGACGCGGTTTGTAAGGTAACAGTTTGACACGGTTTATAGACGCCATCTGTAAGGTAACAGTTTGACAAAGTTAGACGCGGTCTGTAAGGTAACAGTTTGACACGGTAGGACGCGATCTGTAAGGTACCAGTTTGACAAGGTTAGACGCGGTCTGTAAGGTAATAGTTTGACACTGTTAGACGCGGTCTGTAAGGTAACAGTTTGACACAGTTAGACGCGGTCTGTAAGGTAACAGTTTGACACGGTTAGACGCGGTCTGTAAGGTAACAGTATGAACAGGTTTATAGACGCGGTCTGTAAGGTAACAGTTTGACCAGGTTTATAGACGCGGTCTGTAAGGTAACAGTTTGACCAGGTTTATAGACGCGGTCTGTAAGGTAACAGTTTGACCAGGTTTATAGACGCGGTCTGTAAGGTAACAGTTTGACACGGTTAGACGCGGTCTGTAAGGTAACAGTTTGACACGGTTAGACGCGGTCTATAGGGTAACAGTTTGACACGGTTTATAGACGCGGTCTCTAAAGTAACAGTTTGACATGGTTTATAGACGCGAACGGTAAGGTAATAGTTTGACATGGTTTATAGACGCCATCTGTAAGGTAACAGTTTGACAAAGTTAGACGCGGTCTGTAAGGTAACAGTTTGACACGATTAGACGCGGTCTATAGGGTAGCATTTTGACACGGTTAGACGCGGTTTGTAAGGTAACAGTTTGACACGGTTTATAGACGCCATCTGTAAGGTAACAGTTTGACAAAGTTAGACGCGGTCTGTAAGGTAACAGTTTGACACGGTAGGACGCGATCTGTAAGGTACCAGTTTGACAAGGTTAGACGCGGTCTGTAAGGTAATAGTTTGACACTGTTAGACGCGGTCTGTAAGGTAACAGTTTGACACAGTTAGACGCGGTCTGTAAGGTAACAGTTTGACACGGTTAGACGCGGTCTGTAAGGTAACAGTATGAACAGGTTTATAGACGCGGTCTGTAAGGTAACAGTTTGACCAGGTTTATAGACGCGGTCTGTAAGGTAACAGTTTGACCAGGTTTATAGACGCGGTCTGTAAGGTAACAGTTTGACCAGGTTTATAGACGCGGTCTGTAAGGTAACAGTTTGACACGGTTAGACGCGGTCTATAGGGTAACAGTTTGACACGGTTTATAGACGCGGTCTCTAAAGTAACAGTTTGACATGGTTTATAGACGCGAACGGTAAGGTAATAGTTTGACATGGTTAGATACGGTCTGTAAGGCATTATTTTGACCAGTTTTATAGACGCGGTCTGTAAGGTAACAGTTTATAGACGCGGTCTATAGGGTAGCAGTTTGACACGGTTAGACGCGGTTTGTAAGGTAACAGTTTGACACGGTTTATAGAGGCGGGCTGTAAGGTAACATTTTGACAAGGAGAGACGCGGTCTGTAAGGTAACAGTTTGACACGGCAAGACGCGGTCTGTAAGGTAACAGTTTGACATGGTTTATAGAGGCGGGCTGTAAGATAACATTTTGACACGGTTAGACGCGGTCTGTAAGGTAACATTTTGACACGGTTAGACGCGGTCTGTAAGGTAACAGTTTGACACGGTTAGACGCGGTCTGTAAGGTAACATTTTGACAAGGTTAGACGCGGTCTGTAAGGTAACATTTTGACCAGGTTTATAGACGCGGTCTGTAAGGTAACAGTTTGACACGGTTTATAGACGCGGTCTCTAAAGTAACAGCTTGACATGGTTTATAGACGCGAACGGTAAGTTAATAGTTTGACATGGTTAGATACGGTCTGTAAGGCATTATTTTGACCAGTTTTATAGACGCGGTCTGTAAGATAACAGTTTATAGACGCGGTCTATAAGGCAACAGTTTGACACGGTTAAACACTGTCTATAGGGTAACAGTTTGACACGATTAGACGCGGTCTATAGGGTAACAGTTTGACACGATTAGACGCGGTCTATAGGGTAGCATTTTGACACGGTTAGACGCGGTTTGTAAGGTAACAGTTTGACACGGTTTATAGACGCCATCTGTAAGGTAACAGTTTGACAAAGTTAGACGCGGTCTGTAAGGTAACAGTTTGACACGGTAGGACGCGATCTGTAAGGTACCAGTTTGACAAGGTTAGACGCGGTCTGTAAGGTAATAGTTTGACACTGTTAGACGCGGTCTGTAAGGTAACAGTTTGACACAGTTAGACGCGGTCTGTAAGGTAACAGTTTGACACGGTTAGACGCGGTCTGTAAGGTAACAGTATGAACAGGTTTATAGACGCGGTCTGTAAGGTAACAGTTTGACCAGGTTTATAGACGCGGTCTGTAAGGTAACAGTTTGACCAGGTTTATAGACGCGGTCTGTAAGGTAACAGTTTGACCAGGTTTATAGACGCGGTCTGTAAGGTAACAGTTTGACACGGTTAGACGCGGTCTGTAAGGTAACAGTTTGACACGGTTAGACGCGGTCTATAGGGTAACAGTTTGACACGGTTTATAGACGCGGTCTCTAAAGTAACAGTTTGACATGGTTTATAGACGCGAACGGTAAGGTAATAGTTTGACATGGTTAGATACGGTCTGTAAGGCATTATTTTGACCAGTTTTATAGACGCGGTCTGTAAGGTAACAGTTTATAGACGCGGTCTATAGGGTAGCAGTTTGACACGGTTAGACGCGGTTTGTAAGGTAACAGTTTGACACGGTTTATAGAGGCGGGCTGTAAGGTAACATTTTGACAAGGAGAGACGCGGTCTGTAAGGTAACAGTTTGACACGGCAAGACGCGGTCTGTAAGGTAACAGTTTGACATGGTTTATAGAGGCGGGCTGTAAGATAACATTTTGACACGGTTAGACGCGGTCTGTAAGGTAACATTTTGACACGGTTAGACGCGGTCTGTAAGGTAACAGTTTGACACGGTTAGACGCGGTCTGTAAGGTAACATTTTGACAAGGTTAGACGCGGTCTGTAAGGTAACATTTTGACAGGGTTTATAGACGCGGTCTGTAAGGTAACAGTTTGACACGGTTAGACGCGGTCTGTAAGGTAACATTTTGACACGGTTTATAGACGCGGTCTGTAAGGTAACAGTTTGACACGGTTAGACGCGGTCTGTAAGGTAACATTTTGACAAGGTTAGACGCGGTCTGTAAGGTAACATTTTGACAGAGTTTATAGACGCGGTCTGTAAGGTAACAGTTTGACACGGTTAGACGCGGTCTGCAAGGTAACATTTTGACACGGTTAGACGCGGTCTGTAAGGTAACATTTTGACACGGTTTATAGACGCGGTCTGTAAGGTAACAGTTTGACACGGTTTATAGACGCGGTCTGTAAGGTAACATTTTGACACGGTTTATAGACGCGGTCTGTAAGGTAACATTTTGACACGGTTTATAGACGCGGTCTGTAAGGTAACAGTTTGACACGGTTAGACGCGGTCTGTAAGGTAACATTTTGACAAGGTTAGACGCGGTCTGTAAGGTAACATTTTGACAGAGTTTATAGACGCGGTCTGTAAGGTAACAGTTTGACACGGTTAGACGCGGTCTGCAAGGTAACATTTTGACACGGTTAGACGCGGTCTGTAAGGTAACATTTTGACACGGTTTATAGACGCGGTCTGTAAGGTAACAGTTTGACACGGTTTATAGACGCGGTCTGTAAGGTAACATTTTGACACGGTTTATAGACGCGGTCTGTAAGGTAACAGTTTGACACGGTTTATAGACGCGGTCTGTAAGGTAACATTTTGACAAGGTTAGACGCGGTCTGTAAGGTAATATTTTGACAGGGTTTATAGACGCGGTCTGTAAGGTAACAGTTTGACACGGTTAGACGCGGTCTGTAAGGTAACAGTTTGACCAGGATTATAGACGCGGTCTGTAAGGTAACATTTTGACAGGGTTTATAGACGCGGTCTGTAAGGTAACAGTTTGACATGGTTAGACGCGGTCTGTAAGGTAACATTTTGACACGGTTTATAGAGGCGGTCTGTAAGGTAACAGTTTGACCAGGTTTATAGACGCGGTCTGTAAGGTAACAGTTTGACCAGGTTTATAGACGCGGTCTGTAAGGTAACAGTTTGACACGGTTAGACGCGGTCTGTAAGGTAACAGTTTGACACGGTTAGACGCGGTCTGTAAGGTAACAGTTTGACCAGGTTTATAGAGGCGGTCTGTAAGGTAACAGTTTGACACGGTTTATAGACGCGGTCTGTAAGGTAACAGTTTGACACGGTTTATAGACGCGGTCTGTAAGGTAGTTATAGACGACGTCTGTATTGTAACATTTTGACAAGGTTAGACGCGGTCTGTAAGGTAACATTTTGACAGAGTTTATAGACGCGGTCTGTAAGGTAACAGTTTGACACGGTTAGACGCGGTCTGCAAGGTAACATTTTGACACGGTTAGACGCGGTCTGTAAGGTAACATTTTGACACGGTTTATAGACGCGGTCTGTAAGGTAACAGTTTGACACGGTTTATAGACGCGGTCTCTAAAGTAACAGCTTGACATGGTTTATAGACGCGAACGGTAAGTTAATAGTTTGACATGGTTAGATACGGTCTGTAAGGCATTATTTTGACCAGTTTTATAGACGCGGTCTGTAAGATAACAGTTTATAGACGCGGTCTATAAGGCAACAGTTTGACACGGTTAAACACTGTCTATAGGGTAACAGTTTGACACTATTAGACGCGGTCTATAGGGTAACAGTTTGACACGATTAGACGCGGTCTATAGGGTAGCATTTTGACACGGTTAGACGCGGTTTGTAAGGTAACAGTTTGACACGGTTTATAGACGCCATCTGTAAGGTAACAGTTTGACAAAGTTAGACGCGGTCTGTAAGGTAACAGTTTGACACGGTAGGACGCGATCTGTAAGGTACCAGTTTGACAAGGTTAGACGCGGTCTGTAAGGTAATAGTTTGACACTGTTAGACGCGGTCTGTAAGGTAACAGTTTGACACAGTTAGACGCGGTCTGTAAGGTAACAGTTTGACACGGTTAGACGCGGTCTGTAAGGTAACAGTATGAACAGGTTTATAGACGCGGTCTGTAAGGTAACAGTTTGACCAGGTTTATAGACGCGGTCTGTAAGGTAACAGTTTGACCAGGTTTATAGACGCGGTCTGTAAGGTAACAGTTTGACCAGGTTTATAGACGCGGTCTGTAAGGTAACAGTTTGACACGGTTAGACGCGGTCTGTAAGGTAACAGTTTGACACGGTTAGACGCGGTCTATAGGGTAACAGTTTGACACGGTTTATAGACGCGGTCTCTAAAGTAACAGTTTGACATGGTTTATAGACGCGAACGGTAAGGTAATAGTTTGACATGGTTAGATACGGTCTGTAAGGCATTATTTTGACCAGTTTTATAGACGCGGTCTGTAAGGTAACAGTTTATAGACGCGGTCTATAGGGTAGCAGTTTGACACGGTTAGACGCGGTTTGTAAGGTAACAGTTTGACACGGTTTATAGAGGCGGGCTGTAAGGTAACATTTTGACAAGGAGAGACGCGGTCTGTAAGGTAACAGTTTGACACGGCAAGACGCGGTCTGTAAGGTAACAGTTTGACATGGTTTATAGAGGCGGGCTGTAAGATAACATTTTGACACGGTTAGACGCGGTCTGTAAGGTAACATTTTGACACGGTTAGACGCGGTCTGTAAGGTAACAGTTTGACACGGTTAGACGCGGTCTGTAAGGTAACATTTTGACAAGGTTAGACGCGGTCTGTAAGGTAACATTTTGACAGGGTTTATAGACGCGGTCTGTAAGGTAACAGTTTGACACGGTTAGACGCGGTCTGTAAGGTAACATTTTGACACGGTTTATAGACGCGGTCTGTAAGGTAACAGTTTGACACGGTTTATAGACGCGGTCTGTAAGGTAACATTTTGACACGGTTTATAGACGCGGTCTGTAAGGTAACATTTTGACACGGTTTATAGACGCGGTCTGTAAGGTAACAGTTTGACACGGTTAGACGCGGTCTGTAAGGTAACATTTTGACAAGGTTAGACGCGGTCTGTAAGGTAACATTTTGACAGAGTTTATAGACGCGGTCAGTAAGGTAACAGTTTGACACGGTTAGACGCGGTCTGCAAGGTAACATTTTGACACGGTTAGACGCGGTCTGTAAGGTAACATTTTGACACGGTTTATAGACGCGGTCTGTAAGGTAACAGTTTGACACGGTTTATAGACGCGGTCTGTAAGGTAACATTTTGACACGGTTTATAGACGCGGTCTGTAAGGTAACAGTTTGACACGGTTTATAGACGCGGTCTGCAAGGTAACATTTTGACACGGTTAGACGCGGTCTGTAAGGTAACATTTTGACACGGTTTATAGACGCGGTCTGTAAGGTAACAGTTTGACACGGTTTATAGACGCGGTCTGTAAGGTAACATTTTGACACGGTTTATAGACGCGGTCTGTAAGGTAACATTTTGACACGGTTTATAGACGCGGTCTGTAAGGTAACAGTTTGACACGGTTAGACGCGGTCTGTAAGGTAACATTTTGACAAGGTTAGACGCGGTCTGTAAGGTAACATTTTGACAGAGTTTATAGACGCGGTCTGTAAGGTAACAGTTTGACACGGTTAGACGCGGTCTGCAAGGTAACATTTTGACACGGTTAGACGCGGTCTGTAAGGTAACATTTTGACACGGTTTATAGACGCGGTCTGTAAGGTAACAGTTTGACACGGTTTATAGACGCGGTCTGTAAGGTAACATTTTGACACGGTTTATAGACGCGGTCTGTAAGGTAACAGTTTGACACGGTTTATAGACGCGGTCTGTAAGGTAACATTTTGACAAGGTTAGACGCGGTCTGTAAGGTAATATTTTGACAGGGTTTATAGACGCGGTCTGTAAGGTAACAGTTTGACACGGTTAGACGCGGTCTGTAAGGTAACAGTTTGACCAGGATTATAGACGCGGTCTGTAAGGTAACATTTTGACAGGGTTTATAGACGCGGTCTGTAAGGTAACAGTTTGACATGGTTAGACGCGGTCTGTAAGGTAACATTTTGACACGGTTTATAGAGGCGGTCTGTAAGGTAACAGTTTGACCAGGTTTATAGACGCGGTCTGTAAGGTAACAGTTTGACCAGGTTTATAGACGCGGTCTGTAAGGTAACAGTTTGACACGGTTAGACGCGGTCTGTAAGGTAACAGTTTGACACGGTTAGACGCGGTCTGTAAGGTAACAGTTTGACCAGGTTTATAGAGGCGGTCTGTAAGGTAACAGTTTGACACGGTTTATAGACGCGGTCTGTAAGGTAACAGTTTGACACGGTTTATAGACGCGGTCTGTAAGGTAGTTATAGACGAGGTCTGTATTGTAACATTTTGACAAGGTTAGACGAGGTCTGTATTGTAACATTTTGACACGGTTTATAGACGCGGACTGTAAGGTAACAGTTTGACACGGTTTATAGACGCGGTCTCTAAGGTAACATTTTGACAGGGTTTATAGATGTGCGCAATCATGCAGGCGTAGTTCTATATCGTATTGATTTCACGGCACAGAAATAAACATTCTGAAACAGAAATAAGACGTTATATGTAATCATTTATTTACACCTGCAATGTGTTAATGTAAATAACAATCGTTAATATTTTTGAACAAAAAATAACTATGTTTGAAAAAATAATTATGATATGATTATGAACATTTTGGCATTGAATATCCGCTGAAATTACTTAATGTTTAAAGGGTCTTTAATAGTTTTGGTCAAATAAGTATTATATTACGTGTTGTCAATACTAGACAGTCTCGACAAGTCTTAGAAAACGTTAAGTCATGTCCTAAAAATAAATCATCCTTTGATTAGTACTACCTGAAGATCGTAAGTTCATGCAATCGGGACATCAGGTATACTTGCACGTAGTTCGTAGCTGCATGAATCGTTATTGTATAAATGTTGGAGCTGGCCGAACCTAGGACTGAGGGCGGGGCCAAATAGGGGAAATTCAGTATATTCTTTGAAAGAAATGGCAGGTTTCTGTCCAAGTTGTCCATGGTCCATGATTGTAACTGGACCCATTGTCACGTAAACCTCCCTGTGATAGTGCAGAACTGATGACACATTTAGAAATGGAACTAAGAAGGATAAACTATGGTGATATAGTTGAAATCTCAGCTTTGGTTTAAAATAAACACTATTAAGTCATTGTAACTAAGAAGAAGATATACCTGCATCATGTACATTGTATCCAGCTGAAAGCAAGCACTTTGATACATCTAGTCGTGTGATACATCTTAAGCTATTGTAAGGCATGGTTTGTTAAGATCTCTGATACTTGACGTGATGAATCATGTGCACATCAGTATTTCATATTTGTTCATGAGCCCTACTTTATCGATTGTGAGATAAATGCATGGGTTTGTTGATATTTCAGTCGTTTCTTGTCCATTTAAATGAGCTCTACTTTTATCGATTGTGAGATAAATGCATGGTTTTGTTGATATTTCAGTCGTTTGTTGTCCATTTTGAACCAATCAAACTTTATTTGTAAACCTTAGATGACTCCCTGTGATATGCTGCATCATATCTGTTGGAATCGTGAAAAAAGCCAAATAAACTTCCTTATTGCCAGAACGAAAATAATATTATTTAGGTCGTTTTGATGAAGACAACAGCCATGGTCTTAAATAATTTCACCTGCTTAATACCCCCAACCAACCCACGTATATTCCCGTCTTTCAACTTCATTCTCTCAATTGTCGATATACAGGGACTGTTTTGATCCAAACAGAAAAATCCGTAGTTTTTCACTGCTGGTAAAAGGATGGAAAACAATCAAATCAAATCAAATCTTCATCAACCTCTAGCTTTTAAGTGATGTTTTCTTTTAGATACAGACCACTACAATGACAGCAGTAAACAATAGCAAAGATGAGAGATCCGTGATCTCGGAATACACGAATAAAACACCTAAAGCTGTAGATGGTGGATGGGGCTGGCTTGTCGTCCTCTCATCCTTCATACACAATTGTCTCACCAGTAGTGTCTGCTTCACATTTGGGATTTTCTACAAGGACATTCAAGCAGCGTTTGACGACGGAAGTGCGAAGACTCAACTTCTCAATTCTGTTATCGTCGGTGTAGCCTATTGCACAGGTATACTATTTTAATATACATATATATACCTTAGAGAATACAGAGAATAATAAAGTGTTAACAAAACCATAATTCGAACTCAAAATCGATTAGAGGCAAAATATAAACAAAGGAAAGAATAACATGGAGACTCTCGTAAAAGTACAAGAGAATAAGACTAGGTGTTTCGGAATAGTAAGCGTGTTCTCCTTCATCGACGACAACCGCCACGTAAATCTTGGTCACATCCAAGTAAACATTAAGTTCTCAAAATGAGAACCTAGTAATCATTGTCAATCACAACAAGTAAGCACACTAATAAGTAAATTCAAAAACGTTCATTTTCATATCACACAAAGATACAGAATATTTCTCGATGAAACCAAGATGGCGACCATAAAACTTGCCCAACGTCTTCTCTCGGATCCCTGTGCCGTAGGTTTGTTCGTCAGCAGCTGACATCTATCGCGAAAATCACGATATTCAGAGCCAGCCCTGGAATAACGAATCAACTGCAACATGAAAACACCATACGATGGAGAAGTAGGGATGTTACTATCAAGAAAGAGAAAGTTCATGATCGGAAAATCAAAATCGTCACGTTTATCATACAGCTTAGCAGTACAATATCTTATTTTTCTCTTAGTTTCCTCTGATGGTATGACGATGAATGTGTTTCACGTTGTTTATATTATGATTTCTACATCACACGTCCACAACGAAAGTGAGCGATTAGTACCCTACAGGTCACAGGTGGTCACTCAGGCTCTTCAAAAAGTATACATATCTGTTTTTACAAATTTGTGGTGGGTATTTAGGTTAAAAACTAGTGTGAACTATGTAAATGCTGCATACATACATACTCGTTTAAGGTTACATCTGAAGTGCGTTACATGGGATTTATTACTAAAATAAAAGTGTCACTGAAATTGTAAGACGTCCCGTATTCACATACATTTGAGGAGAAACCAGATATAATCTCCGAGAAAAACCAGATATAATCTCAAGATGGATTTTCCCCCTTTTTTTCTCTTATTTTCCCTTATTTGAACTAAGGGTGTAGTTTTGAAAAGATTTTTTTAGTTCTCATGATATAGCCATAACAAACCTTCGGAGTCGAAATAAAAGATGGTCGCCTTTCAGTCATTTTATTTTTATGATCAGTCATGATTGAAAGGGTACAACTACGTACCAAGGAAATCCTACAAATAAAATGCGGAAAAAGTGTTATATCTCAATATAAACTATAGTAACGTGACCCCCTCCCTTGTCGAGAATGTGTGTGACCCTGGGTCGGAATATTCACACTTTTGATATAGTACCTAGTAAGGACCTTTCATAGAGGAAGATTGTTGTGCTTGATTATTGAACTTTCCTACAATTTTTTTTTTTCAAAATTAAATCAGTGGTTTCGGAGAAGTTAAAAGTTTAGATATGTAGGTAAACGGATGATTGATTTTTATTTGTGTTATAATGATCATTATGTGATTGCCATCAAAGGTCCAGTATCGGGGGCCTTGATAAACAGGTATGACTGTCGACGTGTAGCAATCGCTGGTGGTGTAATATTCAGCTTGGGATTGTTTCTGTCCACCTTCTCTCCAAACCTCGACGTCATGATCCTGCTGTATGGTGTCGTGGGAGGTACGTTTACTACTGAGGTCAATTTGTCTACCGCCTAGTATTCCATCTTTTACATATTGATGGAAAGCAATTCATATTAAGAACACTTATTCTGTATTATTCATATGATGAAATACTTCATTAACCAATGCATTTAAACATATTAATCGCCCAATCATCTGCCATGAAATGCAAAATAAGATGAAATAAAGAAAAGAATGATTAAAAGGGCTATGTAAAATGCGAGAACGGACAGAACGAAGTAGGTACCGATGAGAGTGGAGGTTTTTGAATCAAATCAGAAATAAGAAACATAAGCGCAGATTGGAAAGGCTAGCGTTCCCCGCACTATTGATGACCTTATATATAACTCCCTATCTGTTTTTTTAACGGGTTTCACTTTTTAGGCCACTGTTTATCATCACTGACGAGTCCTTCAAGGACTAAACAGCTGTATAATGCTGAATTTATTCAATATTTAGTTCAACATATATTTTTCCGTTTTTCTTTTTTGCTAGCACGTAAGATACATATCATATAGGTAATATAAACATCTTGGTTTACTATTGTTAAATATTCTTAATTCATATACATATGTAATAATATCATATTCTAAATTATAAATGTAATATTTTCGAGGGTCTTTTGTACAATCCATACATACAAAATATATGGCAAAATCTGAGGTTTTAAAACAATCTTAATAACAATTTTAGAAAAGTTGTTCACTTCTTATCGTAGTCGTTTAACATCCTTTTTGTATGTACTGTCATTTAAACCCTTTCATCCATCTGTGTTATGTATGCGTGCATGTGTGTATGTGTTGTGTATGCGTGCGTGTGTATGTATGTGTTGTGTATACGTGCGTGTGTATTTATGTGTTGTGTAAACGTGCGTGTGTATGTGTGTGTTGTGTATACGTGCGTGTGTGTATGTGTTGTGTATACGTGCGTGTGTATGTATGTGTTGTGTATGCGTGCGTGTGTATGTGATGTGTATGCGTGCGTGTGTATGTATGTGTTGTGTATGCGTGCGTGTGTATGTATGTGTTGTGTATGCGTGCGTGTGTATGTATGTGTTGTGTATGCGTGCGTGTGTATGTATGTGATGTGTATGCGTGCGTGTGTATGTGATGTGTATGCGTGCGTGTGTATGTATGTGTTATGTATGCGTGCGTGTGTGTATGTGTTATGTATGCGTGCGTGTGTATGTATGTGTTATGTATGCGTGCGTGTGTATGTGATGTGTTATGTATGCGTGCATGTGTGTATGTGTTATGTATACGTGCGTGTGTGTATGTGTTGTGTATACGTGCGTGTGTATGTATAAGTTGTGTATGCGTGCGTGTGTATATATGTGATGTGTATGCGTGCGTGTGTATGTGATGAGTATGCGTGCGTGTGTATGTATGTGTTATGTATGCGTGCGTGTGTATGTGATGTGTTATGTATGCGTGCATGTGTGTATGTGTTGTGTATACGTGCGTGTGTGTATGTGTTGTGTATACGTGCGTGTGTATGTATGTGTTGTGTATGCGTGCGTGTGTATGTATGTGTTGCGTATGCGTGCGTGTGTATGTATGTGTTGCGTATGCGTGCGTGTGTATGTATGTGTTGCGTATGCGTGCGTGTGTATGTATATGTTGTGTATGCGTGCGTGTGTATGTGATGTGTATGCGTGCGTGTGTATGTATGTGATGTGTATGCGTGCGTGTGTATGTATGTGATGTGTATGCGTGCGTGTGTATGTATGTGATGTGTATGCGTGCGTGTGTATGTGATGTGTATGCGTGCGTGTGTATGTATGTGTTGCGTATGCGTGTGTATGTATGTGTTTGGGACAGGGTATGTTAGAAGTGTTTGGCGAGTCTTCGTTGGGCTAGGTAAGCACCCATGAACATACATTTGTGCGCCTAGAAAGATGCGAGAAATATAACAAAAGTGGTTTTGAAAATAAATATGTGCATGCTTCGAGTACGAAAAATGAAAGTCGTTTCTAGAGTCAGTTAATCGGTCACATGTACTTTTTATATTCCTGGCATAAGGTTTTGGAATTGGACTTGTGTACACGACCTCCCTCGTAATCATCAGCTACTACTTCGTCAAACGACGAGCACTTGCAACGGGAATAGCTACAAGTGGATCTGGTGTTTGGAGCTTCGTGTCTGCTCCAGTTTATGAGATTCTACTGGATACCTACGGTTGGAGGGGAGCTATATGGATTGTGTCTGGAATCGTTCTGCATTGTGTTATATTTGCTATACTCTACCGACCTCATCCGGTACAGGGGTGTGGTCTGTCTTCAACAGGAGGTGATGGTATGCTTCATGACGAGAACAACGGAAACAAAGCAAAAATATATGATACGAAAGAGAAATTAAAAATACATGCATCTCTATGCTTAGAAAAGATTACAAAGTGTGCACAAGTGTTGGACATTTCCCTTTTCACAAATACAGCTTTTGGTTTGTTCCTACTGTCTAGTTCTCTCGTTGCCATGGGTACGTATACGGCAGTTCCTGATTGAAGTCGTTTTTAATTAAATGTCATAATAAACCAGTATTGTAAGAGGTTAGCACTTTTTACACCCCATGGTGTTTAGCTTGCATAAGGTAATGCCTACATTATATGTATTGTTTTTTTTTCATGATATTCAAACAGAACAAATCGCTTTCATTTCATTAAACATTCTTTAAGGAATTTAGTTTTATTACAATGTAGATACATTTAGCATACGTTTGACTTGAAAATAACATTTACGTCATTTGGTATTAATACTTTCCAACAGGTAGCCAAGTTCCGTATAACTTCCTACCAGCTTTGGTCCTGGACAAGGGCTTATCTGAGAGTGAAGGAGCCCTCCTTATATCCGTTTTAGCCATCACTAAAACCCTTTCGATGATAATGGCCGGACTTGTGGTCGACTATCCCTGGGCCGACTCTATCCTTATCTACAGCCTGACCCTCATCGCTGGAGGCGTGGCTACATTCTTCTTGCCGTCCTTCAATGACTTCAACTCTTTAGTCATATGCTGCGTGGTTCTGGGGATTCCGTTTGGTAGGTACATGTATTTTTTTTTTATTAATAATGAGACAGTCCTATCATGTACAATTCTGTACCCGGTTGAGGGAAATGTTTGATACGTAATGTCGATTGCGACATCGTCAGTAGGAAGTCAAACGTAGTTTTGACCGACGTTTTGCTGTGACGTCATATAACGTTCACATGTAAAGACCACTTTGAACACCTAAGTCACAGGGACCTTATAATGTGTTACAACCATTTTGAACTTTGAGATTTTGAAATAAGTTGTACACTTTTCGGTTTGAAATCTACTTTCCATAGTTACCTAATTGGTCATGTACAAGAGAAGGACAGAGAGCTCTAGATGTAAAAAACTCGACTCCCCACCTTACTTTCTTCCACCAAAGAGAATATTTCCGGTTAATGTACCGGAAAGTGCTTAGTGCTAGAAAGAGTGATACTCGTTCTTTTAGAAACATCACGTAAATTATATTCTCTTTAAACGGACATGCATCTCCAGATTGAAAAAAAACACGCCATTACGAAGTTGCAAACTTGATCTCAGCCATCGTTAAATATCTAAATATTAACTAGTTTGACGTCGTCATCCCCGTGCTCAACAAAGGGAGGCATGGCTACGTTTCGTAGTTTACCCTATACACCCACAGTATGTACCACGATGACCGCGAAAAGTATGTAAACTAAAATGACGTGTTCTTTTGGAAGAAATGGAGAACATGCCAGCTAAAGAACAGACTTTATATGTATAAAGGATGAGTCTATATCTATGACTGACTGCACCTGATATCAGAACGAGGTTTAACTCTTCTTGTTAGCAAATAACAAAGCTAGGGTCAACGCTCAATTACTTGTCCAGAGAAATTTCCGTTGAATGTCATAATAATAATGACCCCATGTTTCATGAACCTTCCTTATCTTAAAGGAATTCATTAACTTTAAGAATCTCCACTAGAAAGCATTGTAGAAGTAACAGAAATGTCTAAGGAACTAACATCTGTAATGTTTCGCTGAAGATATTTGGAAGTTAAGGAACTAACATCTGTAATGTTTCGCTGAAGATGTTTGGAAGTTAAGGAACTAACATCTGTAATGTTTCGCTGAAGATATTTTGAAGTTAAAGAACTAACAGCTGTAATGTTTCGCTGAAGATATTTTGAAGTTAAGGAACTAACATCTGTAATGTTTCGCTGAAGATATTTTGAAGTTAAGGAACTAACATCTGTAATGTTTCGCTGAAGATATTTTGAAGTTAAGGAACTAACATCTGTAATGTTTCGCTGAAGATATTTTGAAGTTAAGGAACTAACATCTGTAATGTTTCGCTGAAGATATTTTGAAGTTAAGGAACTTCCTTAAGGCTTCCTTAGGTCAAGGAAAGTTAATGGAAATTGGGCCTGGTTTGCATATGCAAATTATAATTTCTAAATTGACAGGTACGACCCTGTCTCTACCTACGATTATCATGCTGGAGTTCCTGAACCTGGAAAGATTGTCCAGCGGGTTTGGGTTATTAACATTTTTTATGGGAATATCAACTATAATTGGACCCCAATAGCAGGTGATCAGAATACGTACATTTGTATCTTAAATTAACAAGATAAATATACAATATTCTAACTAACATAAACTACCTCAAAGTGCTTTGCAGTATAATCATATACAATTAGCTCACTCCGGAAACTATAAGTAAGGCTAATACCGGCAAAAAATGGAGCTAAACCATATGATAAATACATTTTGCTTAAACTTTAGTTAGTCAAACTACAGTTGACTCCGGCTGCGGTAAATATCGGTTTAATAAATTCCCTTGTATTTGTTTAATTGTATTTCTTAATTGTATATTGCTTATAATTATATGAGTTATATAATGTTAATATAGAGACATATGTGATAATGTTAAATAATGGTTACATTGTCATTGAAATAAATCGAGTAGGTGAAACATATGTGATACTTTTTTAACTCTAAACTTTATGTTGTTAGTTTGCATTGTCCTTCTCCCTTTTCAGGTGTCTTAGAAGACGTGACCGGTGGTTACTCTGCGGCCTTCTCCTTTGCTGGAGCTACGTTTATATTAAGTGGGATAACTTGCATACCCGTACGATTAATTATAAGATGTAGTATACGAAGGTCACAAGCTGTGGTTACTACTGTAGGTGTTGGCGAAATTACACATATGTAGTTATATTTGTATTTAATTGCGATACGGTGATACAATAAGCCTATAATCTGTACAATTATAAACCCCAACCTCTCATAAATGCTTCCAATAAATATGATTGACATCTAGTTCATACAATGTAGTTGTTTTTTGTTTTTGTTTTAAGAAGTGAGTTTATTAATATATCGAAAAAAAAATCAAAAAGGCTCTGAAATAGGGTTTTTATCCATTGCTTGAGCCCAGTGAATGTGTCATATAACTAGTTTTGCTAAGCAAAGCGTTTTAGCCCCGTCCCTAAGTCTACTGTGAGCTCAGTTAAACTCCACTGTGAGCTCAGTCAAACTATTTGTACAATTTTGATTACTCATCTCTATTAAATAAATAAATATCAATGATTCCCAGTAAAAAGAGAAGTCGTATATATCAAGCCCCTTTGGCCCCAGGGGTCACATCAACCATCTGTACAGTTTTGAAACCCAACCACCTAAGTATGCATCCAGTTCTATTTAGTTATTTTTCAATCAGTTGTTAAACAGTTGTCATTTAAAGACTCTATTTGACGAACGGACGGTGGACGCCACGGTATGACGGTATGGTATAAGTTGTCATTGATCCTTCGGTCCAGGTGAGCTGATATTGTGTTTTTATCTATAGAATACAATATCATTATCCTTGGATGATGAGTGTACATGGCTATTCTTACGACAGACTTAATGTACATATTTAAACTAAGATACCAATCACAGCAAAGTGTTTCATTATCAATTTGTTACAAGAGCACCACAAGAGGAGGCATGATATCCCGTCTAGTTTAGGCTAATTTTAAGGGAGTCAAAATCAATTTCCATTCAACGAGAGATTTAATCTTTAAACACAGAAATATCTAACATTATTTTACGAAGTCCAGTTGCGTTATATAGTTTGACTTTTATTACCAACAAAGTGATACATACTTAGGGTATAGAAGAGTTCCGATGTATTATGACACTTTAAGAGTCCATTCTTGCTACGGTTGATTAAGCAATAAACAATAAAGTACATCTATATACGCGGTCAAAGATAATAAAAGCACTCAGTCTGTAGGATACGAACATATTAATTATTACCCTCAGTCTTTTCATTATCAATCACAATGTAAGCTCGTCCCATGCTGAAGTGAAAGAAGACAATTGTATCGGGATGCAAAAATGAGGATATGAATATATGCTTTGCTTAACGGCCCACCAATTCAAAAAGGTCATTAGGGCCTATACATGGACTACATTAAATTTGAAAAAAAACCGGAAAGACACATGTAAACATGAGTATAAATATAACCACACATTGGTGAGAAGTACCCAAACGACAAGTGTTGGACGTATGTCCTTACAACCATCTAAACTAAACAAATCCATACCTCTGATCAGTTTTGAAAATATACACTATATCAACAGCATTGTTGTTACCTAAGGTGAGACTTTTGTACTTGTAATAATGCTTCGTACTGCCTGCTTTGCAAGTGATTAATAAAAAACAGAATCATCCTTTCATCATACACGTACATCTACAAGTCCGAATATTAATTATTCATACTATAACCCTACTTGGGTATAGTGGGTATATAATAATCACTTTGTGCGTCCGTACCTTGTGTACATCATATCATGTAAATCCTTGGTAATATTTGGTTCATATTCATACCATAGCATCAAGATCTACATCTGATTAGAGTTTGGTGGTCATCTGTCAATGTTAAAGGTCAATGGTCACCGTTGTCCATTTAGGGAATATAGAGCTTGTGTAAAAGATATCTCATAAAGCTACTGAAATATCAGTTCAAATTCACTCCATTGAACAATCAATTTCTATATCTGTTTATATATTGGTGGATATTGGTCATCGTAAAAGCTCGAAGGTCACTTTTGACCGCTTATAGGGAATAAACGACTAGTGTACAAATATCTCATGAATCCCTTGTCCGATTTGACTCATGTTCACAACATACCATCACACCATCAATGTCTACACTTGATGAGGTTTGTTGATCATCTGCACAGTTAAATGTCACCGGTCACCGTTGACCCCTTGGAAATAAAAGAAACCTTTTGTACAAGATATCCCACGAACCCCTCGGCAGATCCGGTCATATTCTCACCATAGACCACAAAATCAAGTTCCCAGCACCTGACCCTGTTGCTTCTACATTAGTTTAGAAATTTTGGATTCCCACTTTTTGGCCCCTTGCATCACTGAAGAGTCCTAGGAGGACGAAACCGCTGTACGATGCAATTGAATTCATTATTTCGGCATACTGTATCTATTACTAAATATAAAAGGTGCAGGATATATGTATGTGTTTCGTGATCTTCTACAGGTGAATATAATTTGTTTGTCACCTGTCAATGTTAAATGGTCAAAAGTCACCGTTACGGTGTGCTTGGATGGGGGTATATCTATGTGAGGCCCTGCTGTTTTTATTGTAGGTTTTCAAGTTGTGTACACAAAAATCCATATCCATATTTGGCAACTTTGCAATGCTGTAACGCGAAAAGTTGAAATAAAATCAACTGGTCGAAAACTGAAGGAGATATCGGGACCTAAAAAGGTTTACGACGGACGGACGGATGGACGGACAACGTCATACGATAATACATTCCGTCATTTTGACAGGCGTATAAAAACCGTAGGTACTACTCCCTGCTTGACTCTGAGCATTATGGTAGTGGAACAACTGGTTCAGCCGTAGTTAGTATAATGTGGCCGTATGGGGTATATTCCTGGGGCCTTCGGTAGTACATCAGTGTGGTAGCACTTAAAGTCGGCAAAAGATCCGGACTAAGGCGAGGAGGCTTACACGAACACACCACAGCATTGTTGAGAAATTGCACTATAGCAACGGTACGATCCCGAGGATTCCTGGTAGCTCATACCCAGGAGGCCTTGTACTTATCCATGAGTAGTGTTTTAGCCGTCAGTTATCGTGATACCCCCGTGCAACTCAAACGTTTTTACCTGTCGCTGCTACGCTGTCTGACAGTATTGTCATACAGACAACATAACTCACTTTACGTATATTTACACCACTCGATTTTACAATAGCATTCTAACTACACCCACTTAACACACACATTTACATCGCATACACCGGAGACCGTCCTTGATTGATCCAGACTGTTGGAAGGACACAAAACCTTGCAAAATCAACCCGTCATACTGTAAAGACGTTAATTGTTGTCGAAATTTAAAATGTCTACAAATCAAATATAAATCTGATTTACTGCGATTCTCTTTTTGAGTGAATTACAAACAATCTACGAATTCGTGTACCCAAGAAAATTGTGACATTTAATTGCCTATAAAAATAAATCATTTCACAGTAACATCGTGTCGATTATAGTCTTATGTTATTACATGTACATGGAAATGTAGTTCAATTCCGAGTAATAAATTTTCAATCTTAGATACTGGTTTTATTATTAGCATTCAATTACAAGGCAGAATTGACTACATCAAACTCATAGTAAATGGGATATCTTTAATGTGATAACATGTATCGCTACATATGTGTTATTTCGACATCATTCAGTTTCTGACCTACGTGTTCTACACGTTATGATTAATCGTATGGGTATAGAAGCTACCCCACTTAATATGAATGTGGCACCGGCGAAATAGAAGGCTGCAGAATAAGCTCCAGTCATGTCTTCTAAGAAACCTGAAAAACAATGTAGTTGATAAACGTAAACAGGAAATATTCTTATTTTTTAAAAAAATAAATCAATATAATATAATATTGGCATATTTGAATAAAAGAGTAAAAAAATCTTTTAAATGCTTTGGCCTCAATTCAATGCATATCACTTATTGATTGCCAAAATTTTAGTGCCATAAATAGAAACAATGCGTAAGCAGTATAAAGTAGAATAAGCCTATCAAAGCAAACAAATACAAAACTAGTAGGGTTGTCAACGATTAACCGGTAAACCGTTCATAACGTCAGTAACCGAAATCTTAGAAATACAAGGCTTCGTAATCCGAGTTGAAATTATTGCTGTAATATAAGTTATTTCGATTGGTTTATTTTAGGTCCCGTATTGAAGCATTTAAATATCTTTCTGATCATTAACAGCTATAACAGCGTTTTATTCTTGTTTGGCCAAAATCGGAATACTATCCTTTAAACTCCATCTTTTTCGAGTTAGTACACTTTTTTTTTATCTTTACCTGCTATCGGAGGTCCAATTATGGTCGCTATCCCCATTAAAAAGGTCAATATTCCAAATGCGCTAGGTAGTCGTTCCAATTCCAGGAACTCCAACATGATGATCGTACGAAGGGACAGACAAGTTCCTGTCAATTTTGAAAAAGTTATACAAAATGTACTTAATGAATATATCATGGGTTTTATTGATAAAGGTGTTCAGTCGTCGGCTTTCATAAAGGATTGTACCAAAGACACACAAGAAGGCAATACCTTCTATAACTTAGAATGAGATAAGAGTCGAGCCAAATTATGAATCACACCTTGATTATTTAGAATAAAATAGAGCAGGGCCAACAATGAATCAAACTGACCATACAGCTGTTTTGTCCTTCTATGGACTTTGTAAGGATGCTTATAAAGGGTCTAAAGGGTGAAGCCGTGGAGGTGCCTGAGCAAACAAAACCGACCGAAAGCAATGACAAAATCCAGATAAAGAGTTGCACTAGCCTAGCCCTATGATTCAATAGTTTTGGTTATTTTTCAAATATTGAATGATTTTTGATGTATATAACGTACATTTGTATATATTCTGAAACCCGGTACCGTAATTTCCTGTGTATTACAGGCAACGGGGTATAGCCCGCGGGAAGTAAAGTAAGGCTTTTTTGAGGCTTTCGTAAAATAAATTCCAGATAATCCGCACTGGCAGATAACCCGTATGTGATTAATTATTTTGAATGTTGGAAATCAGAAACATAATAATTATGATGGAAATATTGTGTTTATTTTGTAAATATGTATGCTTATGTGTATAACTATAGCTCTATATTAACTTATCAATGCTATATTTTGTTTACAAATAGCGTAGAATTAAATGCTGATAAAAGTATAGCCCGCATTATTTAATAATTTGGTTTTAAAAAAACAGAGATAGTCCGCACCGGTAGATAGCCCACACTAGGCATCTTCTGATGTAAAAAAAAAACCCGTATAGCCCGCGGCCAACACACAAGAAATTACCGTAAGCAGGTTTAGGCAACACTTTGACACCGACACAGTTACGACATGTAATTGTTGGTAACATAAATAATTTGTTCATGATCAGTGACAGCACCAGTACAGGTTGTAACCGCATTATCAACGTTCCGTGATAAACAAACGCATACTACAGCGTTGCGTCTCATGTCTCAAATATACCTCCTTCTTGACATGCTCTGGCCTGAAGCCCTCCTGACATTCTCTCGAGCTAGCCTGCTACTGGACCTATTATGTGGGCATCTAGGCATAGACTACCGTATGACTACACTAACTGGAATTTATAATATAACAAAAAGCTTTCAATTTCACTTTCAGGTATATCGACGTTGTGTTGTCTATAAACAAGACGTTTGCTGACCTTGTCGATCGTATATACCCTACTGAACTTGAGATTAAAGACACAGCAGACTCTCTTACATCAGCTTCTTACTTCGATCATGACTTAAACTGTGACCAACACGTACAGCTTACAACTAAGTTGTGAGATAAACGTGACAATTTCGATTTTCCGATCGTGAACTTTCCCTTTTTGATAGTAACATCCCTGCTTTTCTATCCTATGGTGTTTACATGTCGCAATTGATTCGTTATTCTTGGGCTTGCTATGAATATCGTATGAATACCTGTGCTGACGAACAAACTTACAGCACAGGGGTTCGAGGGATGCAGGTTAATTAGAAGTATTGGAAGTTTTATGGGCGTCATCTTTGTCTCATTGAGAAATGTGCAATATCTTTAAGTATTGAGTTGTTAATGATGACTCGATTATCATTTTTAGGATTGATGTTTACTTTACATGGCGGGTGTTACTCTTCCGGAACACTTGGTTTTATTCTCTTGTCCTATTTTCGAGGGTCTCCATATAACGTTTATATTTTATCACTAGTTTATTCGATTTTGATTATTCTCGGATTTTGTTTTTACAAACCCCCTACGTGCGCGATTATGTCGTTAGCATAAGTGTATCACGTTCCCCAACCTATAATCAGTATTATCATGTGTTAATAATCATCTGATTAATATTTCACCTTACCCCGCGCTACCTTATTACCGGCTGTATTAGTCCCCAAAGATTACGTCCTAAGTTGAGATGGTTAATTATATCTAGCAGAGCTTGCTTTTTTTCAAACCATGGGGACTTAGTCCAACAACAATGCCTATCACCTGTGATCGCGAAGAATTGAATAAAAGACACACAAGAAGCATCTTTATAATTCAGAAAAAAAAGAGAGTCGAGCCAGTGATGAATAAAACTGGTACAACAAGCTGAAAAAAAACTGTGACTTTAAGAAATGCAATTAAATGGATATATCTCTTGACTTAAACAAAATCACTTATAGATCCATTTATTATAAAATTTTACCAATATTGGTATAATTTAAACGTGTTTACTTTATTGATTTGTATACGGTATTGGATGTTTTCGTCTAAACGTAACCTACTAAATAGAATGACGTTTTACAAATGTTGATAAAAATATATTGTTACCAAACGTGACGGCATATAGGACCTGATGTAGGCATACAAATCAAACAGATCTGCCACGACGTAACATTTAATCGGGTACCAGGAACTGTAATTATATTTAAGAAATTATCATTGTGACAATTAGTACATTTTGTACATACAAACATCCGGCCTGGGAAATAAACAACATTTTTACAGCAAAAGGGAGAAATAAAACTAGTGAGACGAGCCGGGCGCGAACGCGAGACTTCCAGGTTATGGAGCCAGGACGTTACCAACAGGACAAAAGGTCCGAAACAGTTGACTTGGTTCATAATTTCCTGATATCGTTATACACGGTCGTCTCCCCACGTAACAATATTAACAATTATCGCTTAACATTGATTGAAAAATAGCGAAAAGCTATATTTATGATAATAATTTACCCTCCGGTAAAATCTCCATATCCCTTGTATCTAGATATTATTAATATCATTTGGAACAAGAGCACCGCAGAAGTATACTGAGATTAAAAGTAGAAAATATCAAATTCAAGTGCAAAACTGTAGGTTGTCTAGTTGTACCCACAAATACGGGCAAAGTAAACCCATTTCTACATACTTTCCTGTGATATTGCCAAATCAAACTGTCGTACGGAAAACACAACTTCATGTCATAATTATTAACCCTAACAAGATTTCTTTTCGAATTTTTATACCATTTGAAAGGAATTAAAGAAATCACAAAAAAAGTTTTGAACTTTTCTACATAATGCATCAAGAACAAAGTCCCAAAGGGCCGTAATTCTAGTAAAAATGGTTGAATCAATTGCCATTAAGGAAAACAGAATTTCATGTCTTGATGATAACGCTTTCTAAGGTTGTAAGATATCGGTTGAACACTGAAGAAGATCTCACGGCAAACAAAACTTTAAGACAGAAATGCCTTTGCAATCTTGTTACGCAAAAAAATGAAACAACTCAACAAATCCCGTAATATGTTCAACATTATATCTTTTCGAAGCACCATACCAAATGTTGGAGGAATTGGGGAAACCAAAAACACGTTCTGTCGAACAATAATAAATTACATGTATAACGTACAACATTTCTGTCTGAAATTGCGTCCCAAGGGTCCATAACTCTAGTGAATATTTTCGAATCAAACTGTCGTTCAGGAAACCACTTCATTCCATGGTGGTCAACCCTAGCAAGTTTGAAAGAAATCGGTTGAAAATTTAAGGAGATCTCCGGACAAATAAAAGTTTACCACTGACGTACGGACAGACAGGCAATGCAATACTATATTACGTCCTGTCATTTTTGACGGGCGTATAATAAAAATAACCGTCTACCTACCTAACGGAATCCCAAGAACCAGGGAGTATACAGCCAAAGAACTAAAGTCATTGTAATACTGCAGAAAGCATGTAGCCACGCCTCCAGCAATGAAAGTGACACTGTAGATGAGGATAGAGTCGGCCCAGGGATAGTCGACCACTAGTCCGACTATTAACATTGACAAGGTTGTAGAGATGCCCAAAATGGATATCAGGAAGGCGCCGTCACTTTCAGATAAGCCTTTGTCCAGAACCGAAGCTGGTAGGAAATTGTAGGGAACTTGCGTTCCTGTGAGAGAAAATATTAATCATACATGTAAACATAAACAATTTTATGGTATACGACAAAACATTGAAAGAATAATTTCGTCATCCTTTTGAATTATCCCTATCCAGAATATTATTCAAATTATAAAGGTTAGTCAGTTTGGTGCAATGTATATCATATTTTCCTTACTCAAAAGTTTGCTTTAGTTTATCATTTAAACGGACTATAAGCGTTTAAGGTCATTTACGCAATGTGTGCTGTATAAATAAGTGTGTATGTGTGTATATGTATCTATGGTGAACACAGGGTATGTTGGTTTACTTTTTTCTCCTTGTAATAGCGCACATCCCATATTGAAGTGCTATCTCACTGAAACACTATGTTGAATGCATCCATCACAGCATCCTGTTCGGTCACGTTATAAGCAACAAAGTTCAGCGGACAGAATAAAACCTCAACTAAACATATGCAGTGTTAAGAGAGACATTTGGAAACTGAAAGATGGCGAAACACACACATATGCTGCACCTTTTAAATTTAGTTATAGATACAATATGCCGAAAAATGAATTAAACTGCACCATATAGCTGTTTTGTCCTCCTGGAACACTTCAGTGATACTAGGGGCTAAAAGGTGGGAATCCAAAATGTCTAAACTGACGTAGAAGCAGATATGTCAGGTGCGTGAAACCCCTTTAATGTATGAATGTAAAAGTAAAATTAAACTAGTTCTGTATAATTCCATATCCTTCGGGCCAGGTGAGCTAAAAATGAACTAAACCAAAACAAGCAAAATGAGCATATAGCAGGATAAAATTAGTATACGTACCCATGGAATAGAGAAATCCTGACAACAAAAACAAGTCAAAATCTAGTTTTTTAAAAAGTGAAATGTCCAGCAATTGAAATATCTTTCGAAATTTCACCATACACTGGGATAACTGTGATTGTAATCCGACTTCTGCATCAGGTCTTGTCAAGGTAATGTCATTATTCCTGGGGTTAAGCGTTATATCTCTTGAAGGCGAGTCATGTCCTTGTGTTTTAAGAGGTCTGTAAAATGTGGCGAAGAGAACACAATTAAACACTATTCCTGAAATAATCCATATTGCTCCCCTCCAACCATAGGTTTCCAATAGAAACTCGTAGACTGGAGGAAATGCGAAACTCCCAACACCAGATCCACAGGTGGCTATTCCTGTTGCAAGTGCTCGCCTTTTGTCGAAGTAGTAACTGACGATTACGAGGGAGGGCGTGTACACAAGTCCCATTCCAATACCTGACGTCAAGAATATAAATACATGTTAGAATAGAAGTATATTGCATTTGAAGTCTATTTTCACTAATGAGCGGTGAAAAAACAATGTTTTTGGTTTTGTTGAGAAGTATTCCAAATTTTATCGCTAGTTCTCATAATTATATAATATGTTTGGGTGTTTTGTTCTTTCCAGTTTGTCTTTGTTTTGTTTTTGTTTTATGTCCTATTATCAGCTAAGGTGATTAAAGGACATTCTCCTGGTGTATGTGGTGTGAGTGTACATGTATGTGCTGAGTGCGTGTGTTTTTGTGAGGCTGTGGTATGTTCGTGAAAGCCTCTTTGCGATATTGCAGAACTGATGCCGATATAAAGTGCTGCCCCACTGAGGTGTACTGCGAAGTCCCCCTCCCACATCAGAACATCTTCTCTCGATCCTGATCATGTTTTGGAACACGTAGGTAGTCATCAGTCTACCATGAACGTATCTGTTAACTTCGTTTTTCACAATCAGTAATCTTTGCATTTATATACAATGTATGTTTTAATGCCGGTTTTACAGGTGTTACCAGAACACTCTCAATTATAATCATAAAGTACTGAATGGATTTTAACTTAAAGTGGTCAGAAACATCCCTTGTAGACAACAAACAAATTTGGCATAAATTGTGACCCTGATCCCCCTAGGGACGTAGGGGCTGAGCCTAATAGGGGACAGAAGCAAGTCCTTAAAATCGGTACAAGTCATAGAGAACTGAATGGATTTGAACTAAATTAGGTCAGAAACTTCCTTTGGGAAAAGGAAACAGATTTTGCATAAATTAGGACTCTGACCAACCCTCCTTGGCCAAATAGAGAAAATAGAGGTAAAACCTTTTAAATCGCTACTTGTTTAACTAGGATTTAATTATGATCAATATATGTGTACCATTGCTTGGCATAAAGAGACGAACGCAAGGATGCTATTATGATTGGTCCCGGGATGAGCCCCGCCCTTGTAGACTTAATGCCTGAGTCATAACTTAAAAACGGTTGAAACCCCCACCACAAAACTATACATGTGTTTATACAATTGCTGGGCACAAAAAGACGATCACAAACACGATTTAAAGTTTGATCCCACGGTCTGCCATGCCCTCGCAAACTTAGGTCTTGAGTCATAAGTTTTATACAGTAGTAAACGTACCTCCCATGACACCATACAGCAGGATCATGACGTCGAGGTTTGGAGAGAAGGTGGACAGAAACAATCCCAAGCTGAATATTACACCACCAGCGATTGCTACACGTCGGCAGTCATACCTGTTTATCAAGGCCCCCGATACTGGACCTTTGATGGCAATCACATAAAAATAAATGAAAATTCAGATAATCAGTGATACCGGTAAATCACATGTCATCGTTTTAATAAAATGATTATCACTGTTCAGTTTTTATATTCATATTTGTTACTATTATTCTGAAAAAACAATTTAAATGTTTTTTTTTTCAATTATTCATTTTGGAAATTTTATACAATTCCATAGAGATTGAGCATTATTTCGTAATAAAATGGATTCATGAATGACCTCATCTCACTTTGTAAGTTTGGGAATTATTGTAAATCGTGGATCTGTAGCTTAAAATTGAAAGTTTGCAATGTGCAAAATATCTGTTGTCTGGAATACGCTGGATTTAGTCCATTTACTTCAACTACAGCAATATGTAGATGATATTAACAAGAAATACTGGATCACTGGCACCAAAATTAGATTGACAGTTAAATCAACTAGCTGCTGCAGCCCCCTTCTATTTGTTGAAAACTTCACCTCTACAGGAACTAAGGCCAGAAAAATTAAATTAGAAATAAAATGTTTATTTTCAATTCTGGAATTCTTGTAAAGGTATTTATCACAAGAAAACAATATTACGTCTAAATATATAAGGGAATATTAACGCGTTAAATTACAAAGTTAACGAGGATTAGATCATAACAATGAACAATGAATGTATTTCAAAGAAATATACGATATAAAATGAGCTATATTATAATTCATTTATTACAAATGAAACATATTGAAGGTTATCGCTGGTGTAAATGGAATGTAACACTGTAAATATGCATTCAGTATACCTGTGCATAATGCCACACCGACGATCACAGAATTAAGGAGTTGAGTCTTGGCACTACCGTCATCAAACGAAGTTTGAATGTCTTTGTAGAAAATCCCAAATGTAAAGCTAACACCATCCACCAGACAATTGTGCATGAAGGATGATAAAACCACAAGCCATCCCCATCCGCCATCTAAAGCTTTAGATAGTTGGCCTCCTTTAGCTTGATTCTTTGATACGCCATGTTCGCAGTTGCTTACTACAGTCATTGTAGTAAAATATATCTAAAACAATTAGTAAATTTAAAGTAAAATGTCTTTAAAAAGGCTGGTTGTCTGACAAGGAAAGTATGGCTGCTCGAATATCTTATTCTCAGATACGAAGGAACTGGGCAACACGCAAAGCCAATGAAAACCCAGTCATTAAAACATTAAACAGTTACACACATCACTTTATAGTAAGACAACACATAAGTCTTATATATATAGATATACATACATAGTTCATCGCATTTAAAGTAGTTTTATCGATGCTGATAGAGACTAATTTACACAAACATGATGAATCGAGATGTGACTTATTCACACGCATTCAACACATACGCTCATAAATGAAAACGGATGACATGAAATATCAAAAACAAAATACTCTTAGTACTGTTTCCGTGTTATCTTGGATGTAATGAAAATAATGTTCATCCTGACTTTGTTATTATCTTTCGACAAAATACAATTGTTATCATCCTCATCGTCGGAAACCCACGGTACACAATTCTGACGCTTGCATACCGTGTGTTAGAATCGATGGAAACCCTCGTTTTCGTACTAAAATAGTAGCCAATCATACCGATAGTTTCATCAATGACTAAATCCAGCTGGGACATCCAGCCGGGGTATCCCGTTTAATTTGTAGCATTGGGCATGCCTGTCAACAAAACCTGTCGACTGTGTGTTATAATTGTGTCGATTGTGATTAAAATATAAGGCCCTGCTATACGGATATTGACATCTGCGTCATGCCTACAGAAATATACTGGTCATGGTCAGGGTAAAATGATCTAACAGAGTGTCACGATAAACGACCATTCTGATTGGTCGAAATCTCCGAAAAAACTTCTATTCGGGGAAACGATTACATACAAGCGTCAGACCGTGGGTTTCCGACGATGTTCATCATAAGTATGTTTAAATAAGGTTTGTCAAACCAGTAAAAAATTAATCTTCCAAGCGGGTAACCGGCCATAACCGGTATATTTGAAGATAAACGAAGGAAATAGTAGGACGTTTTTGAGTAATCTTATTAGTGTGTTTACTTAATGAGATTGACAATGATGACTCGGCTTTCATTTTGGGGACTTGATGTTTACTTGGTTTACATGGCGGGTGTCGTTGATAAAGTAGAAAATGCTCACTCTTCCGGAACACATTGTCTTATTCTCTTGTACTCCGTGTTAATCTTTCCTTTGTTCATATGTTGCCCCTGGTTTAATCGATTTTGAGTTGGGATTATGGTTTTCTTGACGCTACAGTATTTTGTAATTGATTTTGGAAGTAATGTCAGCAAATATTTAATATTTGTTATGGAATGCAGTATGACGAGTTTAATTACAATTAGCTTTACTCGAAATATGATACTCTAACATTGTTCTGCAGAACAAAACGGGGTCCACAAATTTTAAGACATACTTGCTCAATCAAGTGTGTACCCACAGTTAACTTTACATCTCGAATGTAAAAGCGGGTTTATCTCTAATATCTGATATGTTACAGATTTGTATTATGTCTTCCTTTTAACGTCTGTCAACAGAATGTTCGTGACATTTCAGTCAGTATTTACAATAAAGTACAATTAAAACAACAGGAAAATGTGATCTCTGAACACTTTAGTGGCATTTTTCAATTTCTGATTTCGGTCGCATCTACAGATGAATGGTTGCATGGTTCAAGCCAGGGAAAGATGGGGCTCTAAAAAGGGTTCCGCAAATGTCCGACTATTTAGTTTTTATTTTGGTAACCAGTTTGTTGTTTTCCGACCTAGTAACCGATTAACTGTTGACCAATCTTAGTTGATATATTCAACGCAACATATTTAACATAATATTCATCCTGATCAATTATCTTTACCATGATAAGTTGATGTATTTTAAATGATACTCATCAATGTTGACATATTAAATATAATTTTGCGACCGCATATCACATGGAGACAAACGGACATTGGATATTAGGTGAGTTTGGGGTATCGGAGCGCGTTACTGGTAGTGACGTGGGTGATTCCCGGTTTGGTTTAGGTTTAGTGGTAATACATTGGTTTTAACGGCTTATTAGATTGTATCCTTAGATATATGCTTATTATTTAAACATTTTACATGGGGTAAATTATGTATATGAATTTTATTCAAATAAATAATGAATTTCCCAACATACATTTGGTATTATTTCCGATCATATATATAATAATATGTGTAAAAATATTAATTTGTATAGGATCAAAATTTTCTTATACAAGAATAATTCGCGACTTAATTGACCTAAATACAAATATTCCCTAATAATCTCTGTATGGACATTACTTTATACAAAATATACACTACATCATTATGGATACTTCATAAATATCATTTAGAATGGGTACGTACCTTATCACCTTATTATGAAGAGTGTCCAAAAAACCTAATCGAGAAATAGTTTAGTTGTTTAACCAGCCGTTTCACCTTGGAAGGGCCACCGAAGATAAAAAAAAAACCGCCGTGGTAGTCATCAGTCTGTCGTGTGTTATGCCCTATTTCCTTCAGTATAGGTTAAACTTTTACGAATGCTAGATTATTTGAGACATATTACATTAAACAAACAACGGCGGCCATCACGTCCAGAATGCAAATGATAGTTAAATGTTATTTATCACATTTATAGCAGTGAAATATCGAAAATTATTCATTGTTTACAGGTATGAATATGAAATATATTTCACGAGTGTGTCCAATATTTTAATATTTTTCACGAGTGCGTACGATTACTGAAGTCACTGTTAGATATCCTCTATGTACGTTCGGATAATTCGATAAGGATTACTTTATCGCAATGTGAGACTTAAAGTAAAATACAAGCCCAACAATAAAAACAATCTCGACATGTACATTTTAGAAACTAATTCTTGGTAGTATTGTAAACTCGTTCCTTTTGTCCACTTAGACCTCCCATTAGTGGATTCAATAGTTCGTTTCAGTGGTGTTTAATGGTTATCAATACGAGTCAAAAGTGAAGACGACCCTCGGCAGGAAAACATTGCCTCTTGTAATATTCTGTAATCCCAGCAAGAATATATCATTTGAAAATGTTAATGTCTCTGATTATCTAGGGTTGGGGGTGGGGGGATGTCATCCGACACACTATAGGCGTCGTGCTTCTCAAAAAGTTGGAAACACACTACAAATTCGGTATTGGGTGTCGGTGGGAGGTGTGATATTGTGGTAAGACCTCTTGAGATACTTCCCTTGTATTGGAACTCTCCGGTAGATAGACGCGTTATTAGAAGATATTGGATCCTGGGCAAGACGGAGCTAAACAATCTGTGCCTTTGGGACTTGTATCTGCCGCTTGACTGTGTATCAAATACCCAGACTGCACATGTGTGTCTGGAAGGGCGGAGCTGTGTGGCAGTCTTATATGTGTATATGTTTTAGGTGTTTCATATGTAATAAATTACAACAATATGGTCCCGAAATAAATACTGCATGCCTATCAAACAACGCAATACTTAGTATGTTAATTAATAAAACTATTTACTCTCTAGCATACTTTCCCCATTACAAAACTCAATCAAAGGAGTTGAAATGTATACTTTGTGAAGTTGTATATCCATGCGCGGTTCGAGTTGTCAATTTATAATTTGCAAGCTTTCAAGAGCTTCACCATGCTGTTTATGTGTTTCAAAAATTTTTGATAATTCTTTTGAAATATTTAATTGATCTTATAGTTTTGTTTTGGTGGAATGCATTTCAAAAAACAATAAAACAACTTTACTTTTGTATTTCATATCATTAATGCAAGTAAAAGTTAAAAATCACCAAGCTGATAAGGCTCTTCACTCCGAGTGTCACAGGTAATAGCTGTCGGTTATTATGTAGGGCGTGCACTGTGGTGTGACAAAACCTATGCCTTCATGCTGGCCCGGTACAGAGGCAGCTAAAGCCTGTTGCATATTTTGTTATCACAGACTGTCGCTTTATCAACCAGAGGAGATAAGACTTGTTAACTTCTTTTGTTTCATGAAATTTCCTTACTTTGATTAGTTTATATTGTAACTTATTTTTATTGTATATTTATTAACCTATATAATAGTTGGTAATTAATAGGTAAGGTCATTTATTAGTTCGCAGTGTTCAAATCTGAAATAAACTTAGTGTGATTCTATGGCCTGGTGTTAGCGAATGTGTATTTTAAAGGATGTGGTATGTAAAAAATCAGAGAATACCAAAGGGTCAACAAACCCATAATCCGAAATCGATTAAAACTAAAGGCAAAATATGAACAAAGGAAAGATAATTGATGGAGACCCTCGTAAAAGTACAAGAGATTAAGATCAGGTGTTCCGGAAGAGTAAGCGTCTTCTGGTTCATCGACGACACCCGCCATGCAAATCTTGGTCACATCCAAGTAAATATCAGGTTCTCGAAATGAGTCATCATTGCCAATCAAATTGATAAGTAAGCACACTAATGAGCATTATCAAAAACGTCTATCTTCATATCACACAAAGATACAGAATCTTTCTTAATGAGACAAAGATAGCGACCATTAAACTTGCCCATAGTTCTGATCAACCTGCATCTCTCGAATCTCTGTGTTGTTAGTTTGTTTGTCAGCAGTCGACATCGATCAAAATATTTAGAGCAAGCCCTAGAATAACGCATCAACTGCCACATGTAAACACCATAGGTTAGAGAAGCAGGGATGTTACTATCAAGAAATGAAAAGTTCACGATTGGAAAATTGAAAACGTCACGTCCATCGTGTAGTAGAAAGCTGTCCATACTGGTCATAGTTTAAGTAGAGACCGAGGTAAGCAGCTGATGTAGAAGACTATACGGTAGGCATACTAACCTGCTGTCACAATGTAGGATTCGTAAGAGACGACTAAAGTTTGGAACTTATCGTTTCTTCCTTCCTAAAGTCTCCTATGACACCATCTCACTTTTAACATTTATTTCAGCGTTCGCCCTTGTCATGAAGGGCTTGGGTTATGTCCCCTTGCAGAGACATACAAGTCTCAACAAATGTCGCACAAAAATGGTAGGTACTCTCTGCATGACGCTCAGCATTATGGGAGTGGAACAACTAGTTCAACCGTTGTCGGAAAAAATGTGACCGTATGGGGTGTTTTCTTGGAGCTTTTGGAAGTATACTTCAGTGTGGTAGCACTTAAAGTCGAAAAAGATCCGGACTACTGCAAGGAGGCTTACGCGAACATACCAGAACACCCTAAATACAAAAGCACTTACATCGCATACATCGGAGACGGTCCTTGATTGATCCAGGCTGTTGGTAGAACGCTAAACATCACAAAATCAACCAATCATATTGTAAAGTCATATAATTTTCGTCGATGTTTTTGGCTACCATCATCGGATGCTGGGTTATTTAAATCGCGTCCGTGCGTCTGTGGTCCGAACGTCCTTAAACAATGTTTGTGATTGTTATTTGTTGGAAAGTACTGAATGAATCCTTCACAAATTTCTTATGCAGGTTCCCTTTGGCCCTTAGTTGTGCATTTTCAATTTTTTAAGCCGATCCGAAAAACAATATGGCCTTTGATTTAACACTAAAAGTTTGTGATCGCTATTTCTTGAGAAGTACTGGATGGATCGTCCTCAAATGGCACATGCAGGTTCCCCTTGATTCCTATCGTGCATTGACCTGTTTTGGGCTGATCCGAAAAAAAGTATGGCCAACATGTTTTAGTTTGTGATAATTATTTTTGGAAAAGTGCTGCATGGATCATTCTCATCTTTCATATGGAGGTTCCCCATGGTCACTCGTTGTGCATTGTCCGGTTTTGAGCTGATAGGAAAAAACACAATATGGCTGCTAAATGGCCATTTTGGATATGGCAGTGACAGTTTATGATCGCTATTTCTTTAGAAGTCCTGGATGGATCCTTATCAAGTTTCATATTCAGATTCTGTTTGGTCCCTAGTTTTTTGGACTGCTCCGGTGGAAAAATAGTGCTGCCAGGCATCTATATTGTATTTTGACTTTGACATTATATTATGGTTATTTTTTTAAAGAAAGACAAGATGGATCTTTCTTGAATTTTAGGATTTTGAAACTGACCAGAAAAACAAAACACCTGCCAAGAGACTTTCTTTCAACTCTTATTAATTTTCAAAAAAGTCATTTTCAAAGTTCATACATCTAAGTTTAAATACATAAATGAAAAAAAGATGGGAAAGAATCCAACTTTCTATGAACAAATGAAAAATCATCGATGGTGGTCGCCACGATCCCTCTGGGATATCTTCTTTAATTTCTTGACTATAAAAAATTCACAAAATTGAGGTCCACAAATTTATTCTAAAATTGTGGTCAAAGTGATTTTAGTTATCCACAAATTCATGTACCCAAGGAAATTGTGTTTTGTCTCAAAACCGTGACATTTTGTTGCCTACAAAAATAAATCATTTCACGGTATCGACGATTTTAGTCTTACGGTATTACATGTACAGAAATACGTAGTCCAATTCGGAGTGGTGAATTTCAAATCTTCGATACTGCTTTTATTAGCATT
This sequence comes from Mimachlamys varia, assembly GCA_947623455.1. Taxonomy (NCBI): domain Eukaryota; kingdom Metazoa; phylum Mollusca; class Bivalvia; order Pectinida; family Pectinidae; genus Mimachlamys; species Mimachlamys varia. Next base: position 34,829,399 of record OX392529.1, on the reverse strand, counting down.
AAATTACATAGTAGAAATGTCCATATCAATCCCATAGTTAATTGGATAACATGTATGGCTACATATGTGTTATTTCGACATCATCTATGGCGATAGCGTCCGTTTCCGACCTACGTGTTTTACACTTGATGATAAGTCGTATGGATATACAAGCTATACCACTCAATATGAAGGTGGCTCCGGCGAAATAGAAGGGTGCAGAATAACCCCCAGTCATGTATTCTAAGAAACCCTGAAAAATAATTATTTCATAATGTTATAAGGTGTGATAAACGTTAACAGTAAATGTTCTTATTTTTTGTTATATATAAATCAATATACTATAATATTGTCATATTTTAATAAAAGAGTTAAAATCCATTGGTAGGTGTGAAAACCATGAACAGTAAATATTCTTATTGTTCTGCAATGTCGATTACACCATTGAAATTGTCGAAGATGTGTTGACCTGTGAAGGATAATCGCTTGCCTGTAGGTTAGTACGACCTGGCATGTTAACAAACAAACCTCGTTTACCTGCTGAAGACAGGCGTTCGTTGAAGATACACAATGATCAACTCTCCGTTTACCGAGCTTTGAAAATTCATTGATTTTACTTACAAGCTTTATAAAACTTTAATGCAGTCTTTTTTGATAAGTAATAAAGTTAGTGCGCTGTTAACGACATTTACAATTTTACGTGTATAAAATATTTTTTACGAGTTTGATTTGTCAATTCATATTGACACTTATAAACACGCCAATCACTTAGGTCCTAGTTTATGGTTATTATAAAGGTATTCATATCACAAGATGCGTCATACCGAGTTTTACCCTAAAGCATTTGCAACAGTGATTGTGCTTGTCACAAAAAGAATTTCGGAGAACAGTACGGACAGGTATGTCATTTTATCTTAATAATTCATTCTAACGAAGTAGTTTGAAATCACATTTGTTTTAATCATTTTTAAACAAACATATTTATTTCCAAATTAGGCGCATCTTGACCTTGAAAAGTTGTATACAGTAGAATCTCATTATCTCAAACTTGTAAAACTCGAAATCTCCGTTTAATTCGAAATACTTTGTCGGTCCAGACCAAAATTTACACGAGCATTCATTTTCACGTAATTCGAATACTCGCTTACCTCGAAGTTTCCCCACGGTCCTGTCGACTTCGATATAACACGGGTCTACTGTATCAGCTGTTAGGGAAAGAATGCACGACATTTTGTAAAACGCATTACTTGAAGTGAAGTGACGCAAAAATCTGAAATATTGTATTCCATGTTTGAATAACAAGTAGGTATAATTCATATACAATATTGATACATTTAATAGGGCAAGTGTAGGTGGAAACTGTGTTTTGTTCGGTCAAGTTTTGTCGTAAAAATATCAGAACGAATACGCTTCTGTGAAAATCGGTATTACTTAAATTATATCGCAGGGGTGCGACATTTAAGCTGTTTTTCAGTTTCATATTTCAAGCCGAGTTGGAACAATTCAGTTTGTAATTGTGTTTATAAAACTTTTTGAAAGGGCTGAATTTTAAAGTGGCTTTTGATAGAAGATGACGTTACACACATATAAGCTGCACCTTTTAAATTTAGTAATAGATACACTAAAAGTTTTGGATTCCCACTTTTTGTCCCCTTGCATCATTGAAGAGTCCTATGAGGACGAAACAGCGGTATGATGCAGTTTAATTAATTTTTTTCGACATTCTGTATTACTTAATTTAAAAAGTGCAGCATATATGTGTTTCTTTAACAATGAATAGATAATACTTGTTTTAAATATGCTTCATTTTTTCCTTATTAATCTGATGAATGTTTCTCCACCTATTTTTGTCTGAATTTTCATCCCAAAACGCCAATGTGACAATGATATCCCATATAAAAAGAATATCACACAGATGCTCAAGTATTCTACGACTTAATTCCACAGTATTACACCTTTCTCGCGCTCTTTGAGTATAACGTCAATTCTATTACATGTCTACCCGGAGGTTACCGTAGTTCCTCATTGAATATTTTGTAGTTTTCGGGAGGTATCGGGTATCTTTAGTAACTTCTAAGACGTACGGTAAAAACCCCTTTAATTTTTAAAACTGGTTCTGTATAATTTCAAATAGTGTACTTCGAGAATGTGTATATTATGTACCGTGTCACTACTAAAAAAACCGTTAATGCCTCAAACAATATTAACTTCATGGAAGACCAAGTCAGATATTTGAAAATCCAAATTTATTCTCTTGTACTGAAACAAATGTATTCATGTAAATAAGTCCTTTGCTCAAATTTTGCCCCTAGTTTAATCGATTTAGAGCGTGGATATGGTTTTGTTAATGCTTCGGTATTTTTCTTTCTTAATTTCCTTAGTGATTTTGACTAATTGTTTTACTTCCGACGTTTTATCCCCAAGCATCATCGTTTAGTTGTAGCAGGCGACTATTTTACATACTGTATCTATACCGAAATTGACCCATATGTTTGTAACTTGCGCTTGTTTTTTTTGTACAGCTTTCTCCAAATTCATTAGCAATTTCCCATGTCGTGTTGACATTTATTGACTATCAATGTCATATCTAATGGGCCTGTATTATTGCTTGTTAAGTGTAATGACAATAAAAGTTGACACTACAATACTCCCATAAAACTATGAGGCGGTATATTGTATACATAAAACACACTGTACAGTCGTCATAGATACAGATCAGGACGTTTCGAATTTTCAGGTTTTTTAAGCGCCACACACATGTTAAGGCAATGAACATAAATGCCTGTCCCTGATTAATGGGACGTCATCAGTTACTCGTGTTACATATATGTATTGCTAATAATACTAATAATATACAACATTTATATAGCGCTCTATATAATTTGTAAAATTATTTTAAAGCGCTTCACAACATGTAGATAATAATTTGATACACTGCATAAATAAAGAAGTTATTACAATCTAAGCTAATGTGATAATATAAAAAAATGCATATAAATACGAACTACATCTACTGTAGATAAACAAATGTCAGTATATACATGACGTCTAAGTTGTCCCTAATATGCAGACGTGAAAAGGTACGTCTTCAGAAGTTTCTTGAATTTGGCCAGAGTATTTGTTTTTCGGATAGCGGATGGTAATCTATTCCACAAGGTGGCCGAAACTTTCCCAAAACACCGGTTTCCATAGGTCACAGTACGAGATTTTGGGACACACAATAATGATTCTGTCTTCGACCTCATTGATCGTGACGGCTGATACAGGGTAACTAGCTCCCGTATGTATTGGGGAGCTGTTCCATCAAGTGCCTTGTATGTGTATACCAAGATTTTGTATTGTGACCTGTATTGCACAGGTAGCCAGTGCAATGAATACAGAACAGGAGTGATGTGTTCTCTCTTTCTAACCCGAGAAACGAGACGTGCTGCCGTGTTCTGGACCTTCTGTAGGCGACTTGTCAATTTGTCAGATATACCACAGAGTAGGGCATTTTCATAGTCCAGCCGTGAGGTAACAAGTGAATGAACCAAAATCTTGCATGCATCGGCAGTTATAAACTGCCGTATACGGCCGATGTTCCTGATCTGGTAGTAACAGGATTTGGGTATAGCATTCACTTGTTTCTCCATGTTCAGTGAACTATCAAAGTACACCCCTAGATTTTTAACAGTTGGGAAAGCCTCTACAGTACTTGTTCCGACCTTGAGCTGGAGAGCCGTTGATTGCTTACACTTTGGAGAAAAAACGATCAGTTCCGTCTTTTCCTGATTTAGTTTTAGCATGTTGGCATTCATCCAGCTTCTGATGTCTGTCAGACAAGCTTCCAGATTTTCTGATACGGTGTCCCAGCTGTCCTGTGGTCTGATGACCATGTAAATCTGTGTGTCATCAGCATAACAATGATAGCAAAGGTTATGTCTATGACAAATCTCACCGATTGGTTTTGAATACATGCAGTATTTACGGGGTCCTAACACCGACCCTTGAGGAACCCCATAATCCAGCATGCTGTCACGTGAAACAGAAAATCCGATAGCAATACACTGCCGTCGATCACCTAGATAGGACTGTATCCAGCATAATGCGTCGTCAATCACTCCATACGAATACTCCAGACGTCTCTTACGATCATGCAATGGGACAACAGGTACAATTCTAACGCCCTATATGAAAGGAGTTATGTACAACATGTAATTACTAAAACCTAATATGGCACAAAACCTTAACTCTAAAGGCTGGAAAGTTAAATAGTTATATCAGGTTGAAATGCAGTTTTGGGCCTAAGCCTTACTTCAGTATTATACCCAACAAGCTTTCCAGAAACATTAGCAAACTCCGTATTTCTGGGCACAAACTCGTGGTAGAAACAGGCCGTTGCCAAAATGTCTCCCGGTCTCAGCGATTGTGCACCAGATGTGACAGTAAGTGTATATCAAATTAGTTTTTTCATACTTGTAATACTATATGCCCAATTTTTTCTGCACAACAGACACTAGATAAATATATAGAATATTGTGTAATCGCATGTTTGTATCAGACAGTATGAACATCCGTAATAGTATGAAATATCAGAGGCTTGTGTTCATTTTTTTATATATACATCACATCTCCTATTTGTAGGTAAACATGTCCATTACTGGTATCTTTTGGCTCCTGGATCCTTTTTTTCATATACGTTTGTATTTGTATTCTTTGTTACTCAAAGTGGGCCGGAATTCGAAATAAACTGAATTGAATTGTGTAAACGGATTATCTGTGATGCAGAGCGCAGCTATAGTGTGATGACTTTTAACTGTGGGGCTGTCATCACGTTGGCCTTACAGGAAACACAACAACACAGACAATACAACTACAAAAACTACCAAAATACACCTGCATGTTAAAGCAATGTATAGACATTGTAAAACCTGTTTCCTTGTGAAACAGTAGGCAGCTGATCGTGACCACGTGTCAAACGTGATAAATAGTTAAATTGCCATCTCATCTTATTCAGGGTAAAATATATCATGAAATGAAATACCAACGGAACAAAAATAACTCACTGGGCACAATGGTAGAGTATACTATGACAAGTTGAAGTTACTTCGGGTTTTGTTGATGAATTACGATGACTTTATGGCCAGTGGTCTGTGGTGGTAGCAGACAGCACATTAGTACGACTCAAAGGGTTTACAAAGGTAAGAAAAGCTTCCGTTAAACACGAAGTTTGCTGTACAGACTTCATTCTAATGTTTTCTATCTTTAAATATTCTAACAATGTTTTATTGGTGGTTAAGCTTGTGTCTAGTTTTAAGGGGATATTAACGGGTACAGTTATGCATTTAACCTTCATATTATGAATAAAGATTTAGGAAATTGCTCCATGAGACCAAGATGGCGGCAATACATTTTGCTTAAAGCCTTCATAAAGTTTACACAATGTAGATTTTTTGTTGTGATTTATGATGTGACACTTAAATCGAATAATCTTTTAATTATAATTAATAATATCAATATGACAGAAAATAAGAACTTGTAACATCTTTCGGATGAAGACTAGTGGCGCCATAGCATGTATTCTACATAGTTTGGTTTTGATATGATTGGCACCCGTCATGTTAAAATACATCCCGACAGATGTTGAAATCGAAATTGTTTGGAAAGTAATTAATTGATTATAAAAACGGTATTGCAAGCACAGTATTTGCCTCTTTCAACAACGATATCGACGATGACAGCACGACAACGGTCAGTGTGCCTAACGTAACAATTATAACGTCATAATAATGATGCCGTCAACAACTAGCCGAGCGATTGCCACACATTCAGAAACAAATTCAGGAAGTACATATTTACAATTTATATTATACAACATAATTACCGGCATGTACAATCAATATACAAAAGTTAATTTATTTATATATTGGTTTTATCAAACCCTGATTAGGGTTAGGTAACTTCCACTCAACCGGATCCTTTCGTGATACATCCAACAAGTTCTAACACAGAGAAACACATGCTCAGATAGATAAAGATAAACTATAAGAGACTAATAAACTAAACCCTAAAGCTTTATGTAGCATCACATCTCATAGCTAGAAATGACAATTGGAAACTATGACCATTTACAATATGGTGAAAGTCTCCGGGTCCCGATGATTATACAATGAACTCGAACTGTCAGTTGCCTGTTGAGTGTGTTCTACCCAACGCTGATTGTTAGTTTCTGCTCAGTATCAAGTCAAAAGGTTGAATCCTACCCCTTCGAGTCTCCATATTTGGCCTTCCACACCAAAATCCAGTAGCTGTATTTGCTACCCTCGAGTACACATATCTCTGTGTCCTCTACCTCCCACAATCACCATGTACTATGATTTGTGGTACTCAACTTATTACAGTCTATATGATGGTTTACAATGTTGGTTTACAAGGGTGCCTCCCGGCTTCTATACCTTTCACTGCTGGACAGCGTGTCCCCTCGTGTGAAGCTACTACATACGAAATTAAACCCTAAATTTGATATGTATACGTTTACGGTAATAACTATTATGAATGAACATGTTTTGAAGCGTTAACTTATTATACAATTACACTAGTGTGTCCATACATGTAATGTAAACAGTACTCACGCACGTGCACTAGCGTACCCGGTAAACACAATAACAACTTCATTTATCCACGCTTAAAACCACCTGTCGCCAAACATAATCATGTCAACGACTACATACACATTCAGAAAGAGAAGAATGGTAGTTATGAACTCATCGTGACTGTAACTTCATGCTTCCTCCAACTAAATAGGTATCAGCATCTCCATGCCATTATCGCCACTTGTTTCCATTACCGAGCCGGTTGGATTACTGACAACGAAAGCCCAAAACTTCCAGCCGTACAATAGCGTATAGCGTCCTTACGTGTGTCATACCTAGCGTACTCAGCAAACATACTTACCTGTCATCTAACAGCGATACAAAGTCGGATCGTGAAATATGGATTAAGCCCATCTAATAACTCTACTAACATCAAAGGCAATATATGAGTATTTTCTTTCTTTGGCGATTAAACAAATAAATAAAGTTTTATTAGTGAAATTTGCAATAGAAATCATTCCGACCATCAGTATCAATAGCATTTGACAGCCCGAAAATTCCTTGCCGTCTTTCCTTGCTCTTGGATAGCGTCTCCTCTGCCTGCATCACAGAGGATGGAGCTAGTTCTTTTCCAGTCTTGCTTCTTGAAGATTTTATTGCGTCATTCTTTGCTTAAGCTAAGAGAACAAAATAAAGAAAAAAACATACTTCCATTTTTAGTAACAATTGAAGGACGGCTGGACAGACAAGGTGATTGGTCTATATGCTATTCTAACATCATAGGGCTAATACTAATATTTTCATTATGTACATGTATGAATTCAGCGAAGTCATTATTGCTAGAAGCAAAATTACATGACGGGTCTAACACAGACAAATAAATAGTAAAATACAGGATTTATCGTAATTGGCATGCAGTGTGAAGGCAAATGTTATGAGACTATGTGATTATGTTTTGAGACCATAACAACATTTTCTTATGCAACATCATCCATCACTTTTATTGATGTCAACACTTCATTTGCAGGTTAAAAGCTTTTCAAAATGGCTTAGTAGTTTTGAATGAAAATTATCCACCAGGCTTTTTTTTCGTAATACACGATTTCTAAATTCATAATGAAAGGGGTTTTACTCACATTGTCCCTCTACTTCTACATTAGTTTAGAAAGTCTCGATTCCCACGTTCGGCTTAAAGCATCACTGATTAGTCTAAAGAGGAAGAAACAGCTGAATGTAGATTTTTATAAGTCAAAGGTGTAAGATAGCAATTACACGTAACACTACCGATACCCTAGGTTTTTTTATCCCTTGCTGCATCTACTTCTCTTCATTTGGCCTCCGTAAGATTCGTATGTATTTAAACCACGGTGACCCCCGCGGCTCTCCAGCCACTTAGTAAATAATAATCATGCCCACAGTCCGTGTCGAACTTTCGATCGTCGGGACGAGATGTCTACTAGACCACCGTGGCAAGTTTATTTATATTATTCCTCATTTAAGTGCCTATACGATTCTTGTAGTTGCTCAGGTAACAATTGTCGTATATTGGTCCAGAGTTAAGGACTACGGGCTGACGCAATATATTTTAAGTCATAATTGCAGGGTGACGTTAAATACAATGTAGTGACGTCATTATTCCAGACTATCAGCAAAATGGCATTTGACCTAATGGTCTGTTTTTATTGCATATTATGTGGTCGTGTAGGGTAGATTCGGTATAATATAACAAATATTGCATGTCACTTCGGGCAATATTGGAGTTTATGGACTGGTCGGTCACCCAAAAATATGTATATGGACATCAGCTTCGCCTTGGTCCATAAACATATTTTGGGAGACTGACCAGTCCATAAACTCCTATATTGCCCTCAGTGCCTTGCAATATTTGTTAATTATAACACAATTCGTCTGAATATTCTTTTCACCATCATTAATAGATTGCTTAGGTGATGATGTCACATTAGAAATTAACACTTATGTTTAAGGGCAAAATCACATAGACTAGATAAAATGTAAAACGATAATATGAAGTCTCCCATCGTCAGAAACACTCCCTTCACTATTGGAACGTTTGTGTCCCGTGGGCTGAAACAGAAGCAGATTCTCGTTTGCGAAGTAACAAAGTAACCGACCATATCGCTTCGTTCATCCGTGCCTACATCCGGCTAGAGTATCCCGTTTGTAGTTATCCAATACAAACCAACATGGCAGTGGCATAGCCTGCCAGAAAAAAACAACCTTTAGGCTGTTTCAACAATATATGGGACAATAAGTCCTTCCTGACATTGACATTGGCGTCAGATTTACAGACATATACCAAGGTAAAATACTTTAACCGAGTGCCACAAGAAACGATCATTCTAATTGGTCACAATTTCCTACTAGAATTCTATTCGAGAGAACGAGATTCTGCATCTGTTCTAGCCCATATAACACAAACTTAGGTGTAGTGTCACGTGGGTTTCCGACGATTTAACTCTCCAGAAATATTGATATTCAAATAGGAAAATATCAGCCACAAAATTCGTGTTAATCTTTATTTTGTTCATATATTGCCACTTGCTAAGTTCAGGTTTTTGTTGACGCTTGTTTAATCTCATAATTGATATAAAATAATTAGGGAGTACCAAAACGTCAACAAAACCATAATCCTAACTCAAAATCGATTAAAATAGAGGCAAAATATGAACAAAGGAAAGATTTTCATGGAGAAAGTATTTAGCGATTGAAAGTTTAAAAAATGTATAACTTTCATTTAATTTTAATGGAAAATAGTTGCACCAAATTCTTGATGTTGCCATTTATGTGTTTTCTATAGACAATGGGAGATACCAAAGTACAGCTCGTCGATGTTAGACGTTCCCACCCCGTTTACATCAAACGCCAAGTTGCCTACCAAACAAATCTGGTAAGAGGATCAATTATTTGCTTGTCATGAAAACTCATTCTAATATCGGATAAATTTCTGTCCGGTGTCGTCCTTTCTATAGAGAGCTTAATTCATTTAATATGCGCGCATTTCTGAATGTTTGCCGGATGCAGGATATGTAATTATACATTGTATGTGCATCCTTTTGATAATGCATACTTTATGTTATCTCTATAGTGCTATCTAACCGACAATATCCCAAATGGTGAGTTTTTCAAGTACCATTTGTAAAGACTACGGTAGTACCCAGCCTTCGGACAGAACCAAATGCCACCTCGCTGGGGCGAACGCTTTACATTTAAGTAAGAAATGACCTTCTTCAAAGCAAGGCGCTTTGGACTACAATTAGCCCACAAAGTGGATGTGTGGCAGAGAACAGATTATAACAAAAGAATATTTTTATATAATATACAAAAATCAAAGAGGTAAAAAGGGACTGAAATTATCTAACAGAAACCTGTGTTAGACTTCAGTTCTATTAATACAGTATATTTGACCTTCAGACCTTAAGAATTTCCCGCACCATGGGGTTCCAGTGAGTTTGGAAGGCCCAAAAGAGCTCGAGTTATTCTTCGTAGTAAACCTTTGTTTGGATAAGAATTATATTCATAGTAACGATGACCTTAATCTCAAACCTTCAGACATGAAATGCAATTCCAAGCAAGGGCTTTCAGCAAGGAAGCGCTGTATATAAAGCATTCTAACACGAATCGTTTGTAATGCGTGTTTTGATTGGATATGGACCATGTTCTAATGTGCAATAGAATCATGATCAATTGTGTCAAGCTCCGCCCATCGAGCTGAAGCTACGCCCCATTTCTACCCCAAAAAATGGCGTCAAGTTCGTCTGTCGATGAACATTCCACTGCATTATAGGCGTACCGGATTACGTCAAGCAAGAAACTGAGCAGAGAGGACCGATTGAATGTATTTGTTGAATGCATTAAGAATAAAACGTAATCATTTCTTGTCCCTACCTCGTTTTTTCCTGAAACGTTAAATACATCCATGTATGGGCATCTTGATCCAGGATCAAAACAAACATTTCACTGTGACTGTGTCTTGTGAATTTGAACTAACTCTTCACAGATCTGAACACACGATTTTGTCGATACGAACATATTGACATGCATACTGACATGGAATTGTAGACATTTGGTCAATGCTAATCCAAGTATGTCGTTTACATACGTTCACGAAGAATCTTAATGCAAATATTCCGCCTCGTCAACATCCAGACCAAGCGCTCGCCTATACATGTATGGGCGGGGCTAAATGATCGACTTTTGAAAGCTCAATTCTGATTGGTCAGTTGGCTATAGAAAGACAAGTCATCAGCTTGGTCACAGTGTACTTTACGTTGTTGTAGCAAGGAAATACAATGTATCTAAACATGTTAGTGAAGTAAAATTTCAATGAGTGTTAGAATTGGGATAGTACGTTATTTTTCGTGTCTTTACTGGTGATAAGAACATGAAATTTGGTTTAAACTCTCGACCTATCGGTCTCGAGTCTCAAACTCAAAGAAACTCGAGCTATCGCACAATACCGACACGAATAAACGACGACGATCTAAATTAATACCTAGAAGTTGAAAAAAGACAATAAAAAAAATGTTGGAACGGATCCAGACGTTTTATCTTGCTTGCTTTTGTATAAGGAAGAAGAGTGATAAAACAAATCACCAAATCATGGCGCAGATAAATAACCACACGCGACGAAACGTGTAGCAGGTAACAGCAGCTGACAGAAAGCCATATTGTGATTTTACAATGATAATTTGTTAACGCTTTTCTTAATGACCTGGAGGGATCTTTCTCAAATTTCATATGACGGTTCTCAGTTCCCTTGCTGCGTCCTTTTGATTTGGGACTGATCAAAAATAGGTAAATTAACCGACAATCTTTGTTTTGAGACTTCAACACTCTTTTGATATTTCTGTAGAGACATTTTCAATTGTTTATATAGCAGTAAAAGTCATGAGGAGCAAAAATCCCTCTGTAAATGTATTGAAAATTTATTACGATATATTTAACACAGGGTATAGACGATCCTTTGACTGTCGTTGACATTGATGAGGTGGTGGAGAGGTACAAAAAATGGTACAAACTACTACCAAGAGTGGAGCTTTTTTATGGTAACTTTCCCCTTATTTTCCCGTGGACCTCTGTCTTTAACCCGATACAGCTGTGTTTTGTTTCCCCACACTATCTGTAGTATAGCTGCAATGCTAAATATTGTGTATCGTCATTTGTAAATAAAAAGTACAATTCGTCCGTTTCTATAACAATTAAATTGAGGTACATGTATGTTCAAGACCGTCACGTCATGCCATTTTACAACAAATGTTTTCCCCGTCTCTTCCATTAGCTTTAAAGTGCAACAATGATGAGAAGATAATTGATGTCCTTGTCAAACTAGGGAGCAGTTTTGACTGTGCGAGCAAGGTGAGTGCCCTTTTTAAATCATAAACTAAAAGACATTTCAGTTAGGATGGTAAGCCGTTGGTAAACATGTAAAGAGAGTGAAACATTTACATACATTTTTTCAGGTTTTTTAATCACATTCCTATACATTTTTCAAGTTTAACAATCACATTTCGATACACATATTTCTTTTATGTAAGAGCAGCATGCTGTGATGCTGCTTTTTTAGTTCATTAATTCACCATGACATTAGTTGTGTTTTCTTGGACTTTTATTCGATTCGACTATATTAAGAACATATACTGCCTCTTGAATATTTCACACTCCTAAGTCTTGTGCAATTATCAAACTTCGTACATTTTTATACCTTCATACGAAGTTATGTTTTCCTGAAAACCGATTTGATTCCACTATATTTGACTATATTTAGAAACTACTGTTCTTTGCATATTTTAGAATTCAAAAGGGATATGTTCTCCCGCAATTTTAGAGCTTTTCGATCTTAACGTATAAAGACAATAAACACTGGTTTCTTTGTAACATTGCAATAGAAAGAAAGGCATTTCATTGTTCCATTATTCATGCATTCTGATTCAAAAATGACTTTGGCATTGTATTAGCGTAATAATGTTCCTTACAATGACACTACTTTTTTCTTCCTTTATGCGGAGAAGGCCGAGATACAACAGGTGTTGGAGGTAGGAGTCGACCCGTCCCGCATCATCTACGCCAATCCGTGTAAACAAAACTCACATCTTACCTATGCTCAGGAACAAGGTGTGGATCTGATGACGTTTGACAGTGAGGAGGAATTAACCAAGATCAAGATGTTGTATGGATCAGCAAGGTGGGTCGTTACTTAAGTAAATGCTGCAATCACGACTGTTTTTGTAGAAACTTCTTTTTTTGAGTGTAACAAAAAAGCATAGACCTCTTATACTATATATTACTTTCCATTAGTATTTAAATCGTACAATGTGTTTTTACTGGTTAACACGGAAAATATATTCATGTTAAAAAAATAAAAACTGAAAGGAATTGGTGTTGAAGAAATATACTTTGTTTCAGATTACTGTTGCGATTTAGATCAAAACACATGCATGAAGCGGTGTACAACTTAGGAAAGAAGTTTGGTTGTGTATTTGAAGAGGCGGTAGATTTATTTCTATCGGCAAAGAACAAAGGATTGCACGTCCTTGGAGTGAGGTGTGTAATATGTAAATATTGCTGAATATAGAGGGAAACCAAAGTTTTCATGACATTTAACTTCATCACTGATCATATGTTTAACTGTTTTAGCTTAACTTGTATTGATGAACCGGGAAACAAATGATTATGATACTGTATCTATTACTAAATTTTAAAGATGCAGCATATGTGTGTGTTATGTCATCTTTCATCACAACTATACACCGAATATGTCAGAATTGTATCTGCTGCCCCATAATATGATCATGAGAGGCGTCTAAATTAGGGATCTTGACTTTTCTATCTATAACTATTTGTTCCAAATATGTCTCTTGATAGTACCTTACTTATTGCCTTCAGTTGAGCGAATTACTAAAGGTTTTTAGTTCCAAGGTTATGTCGAGGTATACCAGAGTATCTAATATGATACTACTAGTTTCTTCTTCCTACTTGTCAGTCGTCACTCGGTATTGTAAAAGTTGAAATTTACGCGCGGGGGAAATTTACGCAAATTACGCGAAAGTAACTTGATCGCAAACATCCCCCCTCTCGCGTATTATTTCGCGATATACAAATGGTATAAGGCTAATAACGCGAAAGTAGATCGATAGCGAAAATAACCCCCATGCGTATAGTTTACCAATCGAAATCCCGAAAATAACCCCCGCGGAAATAACCACGTTTACAGTATTATGGAAGTGGAACGACTGATTTACCCGTTTTCAATGCAAAGTTACAAGGTAGTGTTTTTCTAGAAGTATTTGGCATACTGCTTTTAGCACTTCTAAGCGGCACGAGGTCTGAACTATCATAAGGAGGCTTACACGAACAAACCGCAGCCTCCAACATACACAAATATCAACTCAACATCTACACTCGCATTGCATCAAGCTGGGGGCCACTTTTAAAATACATTAACGTTGATAGAACATACAACCAAACTAAACAATTAGGAGTTTTTTTTTTTAATTTTATTAACTCCGGAATATGTGAAGTAGTTGCAGTTCGCAAATGTAAAATGCTTTAAGTATTGTTTTAGTTTCCATGTGGGCAGTAACTGTCTCAGTTCCGATGCGTATGCAACGGCTATAAAGGAAGCAAGGATGGTATTTGACGTAGGGCGACAGGTCGGCTTTGATATGACTGTCCTTGACATTGGTGGCGGGTACCGGGGCCGAGATGGCGATCATCCGACTATAGAACAGGTACAGTTTTGAAAAGTTTAATGGTTACGTTTCAAAAACAAATCATTATGTTTTCAATCGTTTGCTTGTTTCACAACGTTGAGAATTTAATAAAATGTCTGGTTTAATATTTACAAGACCCTTTTTGAAATAACAATAAAGCAATAACAATCTTAAAAACCAATTAAAACCAGTGGCATACCTACTCGCAAAAATGAGGTCACATTGACAAAGTTCAGATAACAGGCACACTATCTATAGAATTTTGACATAAACTTGTATATTTCTGTTACACGAAGAATGCAGACATCATAAACCAGTGTCTAGATGAGTATTTCCCTGAAAGAGAAGGAGTGAAGATAATCGCCGAACCGGGACGTTACCTTGTAGAATCTGCTGTCAGTGCTGCAGCAAGTATCATAGGACGGAAACTTGTCTTTGATGATGGTTCGTTTGGTGCACATGTACATCATGTTAGCAGAAAAAAACCCCAACGCCGTCTTATTCATTTTTGTCAGATTTGTCGCTTTGATATTGTTTATATTCAATTTAGACGGTTACCCACGTCTTCTGCTTCACCAATAATAATATAAAAAAATGTCTGCTTATCAATTATCAACGCAATGCCCAGAAATCGAAAAACAACCCTTTTTTCTTTAATATCCAATTGTAAAGATGAATGAATGCTCAATACTAACAATTAAGTAACTGAGGTGCCCCTGGCATGCAAGTCATTAACCTTTTGTGGTTATATTGAAAATAAAACTATCAATACAGTATTGCATGTAATCAACAACTTTAAAATGAAAATTCTCAGTTTTGGTTTAAATTCGACAATTAATCCTCCCTGTAACGTTTTAATGATATCAAATGAGTGGCTTTGAAGAAGTCGAAAATATTAACACTTAATGGACGATGGAGGATGACGTGTGGCAATAGCTACTGTAACAAGAACGATGAAGAGCTAATTTCATAAAAGAACAACGGATGTATTGATATGATAGATATATTTGAACGAACCCCTCAATCAAACCTGCATTTGTAGAATAGATATTCACACTCTGTTAAAGGTATCAAAATATATAAACGGCAAATTGTTTTATGGCATATAACATCAGCTTATTATTGGGATTGTTGAATGCAAGTTATCGAAGATTACTGCACAAAAATTGTATCAAATACACATTTCATAGATGTTTCAAAGATTTGCCAATCATTTGTTTTAAATCTTCGCATTCAGTTGTCACGTATATAATTGTAAAAGGTTGATCCAATGTCGGGCAATAACGTTGGTCTTTATGCCATTTAGTGGCGGCATGAGATCATACCTTTGACAAACTGATTCGTTTACAGATAAAATCAGTCTGGAACATGTGATGTACAGCATCAACGATGGTGTTTATGGAACATTTCCTTGGGTGAAAGAAATCACAGATGGTTTTTTTATTTCGCCGATTCAGAAAAAGGTTTGTTCCCATATTAGAAAAAAAAAAATAAAAGAATACCGAAGCGTCAATAAATAACATTCCGAACTCAACATCAATTAAAATCGAGGGAAAATATGCACAAAGGAAAGATTTACACGGAAACCTTAACAGTACAAGAGAATAGCACTATGTCTGCTGGAAAAGCAAGCGTTTTCAACTTCATCGACGACACTCGAATTGTTAATCTATGTCATATCCAAAACAATTGCATTAAGTAGCTATATTCAAACACTCCCACATTCATTTCATACCAGGGTAGAGAATATTTATGAATGAGATAAAGATAACGACATTAATTATAAAATATTTCAAGAAGGACAATGGAATAGGAGTGGGGGATGTAAACTCCGTTATTGTACTCAAATATTAGTTGGTCGATCATTTTAAGGTTTTGTTTTGTAACTCTGAGTAGTTTAAATCTAAATGTGAAAAGATGCGAATTTGAATGTTAAAATCAGTTGGTAATATTAAAAGTGGCTAAATTTGACAGAAAAAATGTTAATTAATATAAACGACGATATGATAATTTACATAGAATAAATATGCGTTTCTTCATTTCTAGACGAGACCAGAAAAACACAAGAGCACTGTGTGGGGCCCGACATGTTGTTCCTTGGATTGTTTAGCTACAGACATGATGTTACCATTAATGGAGGTCGGAGAGTGGGTCTATATGCTGTACACTGGAGCGTACTCCTTCAGCCTCTCGACCAGCTTTAACAGCATGCCACGCCCCAAGCGATATTATGTCTGTTCACGAAAAACTTGGTATGCAATCAACTGTACATCTCCTCGACACTAGCTGCATAATATAAGTAAACAACATTTCATTATACGTGAATCATTTTTCACTGATATCAATAACCAAATTATTGATTCCTGTTAAGTTAGCATGATTTACATTTTCTTAAGGGAGTCTTTAAATCTGTCGGTGAATCATGATAGACCAAGAAAGGCAGATGACATCCATCCATCGAAAAAATAAAACTGGTAAGAGTTGTTCCTTTTAATGACATGAAATTTGTAAATTTAGTCATGAAATGTGTAATTAAAACATTACTACATCCTGTAAGGACAGTTTCTTAATAACTTTTTCACTAAACTGTTAGCGTTTTATACAAAAGAAATACATATATCAATATATTGTGTTCCATAGATTGTCCGAAGAATATTCATGTATATTTTTTTTCTGTGTTAAGGGACTTATGACCAAATGATAACAATGATGCAGGTTTGTTGGTTGCTGGGTGGACACTAGCACCAATATCGGTTGGGTTGTGTAACCGTAGGATTGACAACTTACTGAACCCCCGTTTGACCTTTCGTGACCTACAGGTCTAGTGGATATTTTCTGAACCCCCTATTTAATGTTTTGTTTTATATAATTTCCATATGTATCAATATGCATATATGTTTTATTAAATCTATACTGATAAAACATTGATTTCATTTTTTTTTAATCTGTAACGTGTTGGTTTTTTTTACCTTTTTAATGGCAAATCGATAATTTAAGTCATGTATGGCCAATTATCAATGTACAAGATAATCCGCAGGGAACTTGGCGCCCACCATCGATGATTTTTCATTCATTCTCAGAAAGATGGATCTTTTGGATGTATATAAGCTTAAGTCTTCGGTATTTCAGATTTTTTTCTATGAATTTCTCAAGAAAACTATTTATAGTTTATGAACTTTGAAAATGATCGATCCAGTACTTCTAAAGAAATAGCGATTACAAACTATCACTGTCAAAATCGAAGATTGCCGCCTGTCAGCCTAAGTGTTTATGCAATACTTCTCAAAAAATAGCTATAACAAACTACAATGATGATAACTCATAAATCCAAGATGGCGGCTTTGTTTTTCCGATCAGTCCCGAATCAAACGATCACATCTTGGCACCAAGAGGAACCTATATATGAAATTTGAGCAAGACACATCAATTACTTTTCCTTCTCAAGAAATAGCGATAACAAACTCTCATTTCAAAATTTCAATTGCAAAATCCAAGATGGCCGCCTTTTAGCCATTTTGCTTTAAGAACAGTCACAAAATTAAAAAAAGGCGCAGCTAGGGACCAAGGGGAGCCTACAAATGATTTTTGAGAAAGATCCATTGAATACTTCTCAAGAAATAGCAATAACAAGCATTGTTTAAGGACGGACGGGCGAACTACGGTCGCAGGGCTATTTGATTAGCCCTTCATCTGATGATAGTTGGCTAAAGATATGGACATTCGCAAAAAGATTACATTGGAACAGTATTAAATATACGCTTCAGACATGGTATATTATGAAATGTCACTTTTGTTTGAAACCAGTACATAGGTATGGAAAGACAAAAATCAGAGAATCAGATGGCCTATGCGCAGCTCATGGAGGACAACTTCCTCCGTGGTGTGCTCTACCATTACCATATGGACCTACATAAGGTTAAACTGGATACAAACTTATTAAATGTTTCTATTTGTTTTGCCAAATAACTTTGCCAATTCATTTGAATAAACTTCCCTATAAAGGATTTTAAAAAAGAGCAAGGCAGTTTAATTTAGTACGGTGGTTCTGTTTATTCGTCTTCTCCATGTCAATGTACTTTTAGCATGTTGCATGACGTAGATTAAAGGTGTGTCACATTCATAGACTCATCACCTAAACTCCTCGGTCTAGTTCAATTATAGGAATCATCTGCACCTAAACATTGCTTTATTCAATTACCCGCATTTTTAGCGCATATTTAAAGGGGCTGCTGTGACCAGATTGACTGATTGCTTTCCGCACGAGATGTTTTGAAGGAATTTTCGGATTTTAATGAAACATGCTAGGTAGACGTATTATCTTTAAACTCTTTAAAGTTCGATTAAACGTCAATTATGTAGAGGTACCTCCCTTTTACCATAGGACCAAATCGACCAAAGGTGTGAAAAGCCTGTCAAATTGTTAGCCAACAATTTGAAGTTACGCCTGTTATTGGACACGCGTTGTCAACTCATCGCGTGGCAAGATCGACAACTCGTGTCGGAAACAATCGAGACCAACAGCTGGCCATGCTTCCGCGGTTCACTGCAGGTAATTATGTGATAAAATGTGTACAGTCAATGTACAATTGTACCTGTGTGCATATTTTACGATTTTTTTATTCATGTTTTAGAAAATGAAAAAATTACACATGGTATTCAAATAAAGAGATGATTCAGGCAAATCGACGCCATGCTTCTGAAAATTGCATAGGCGGGGGATCTTGACGACTATGTCCTTGTTTACCTTAGATTCGGTTGTGATTCCCAACCTTTAACAACTTCTGAATCTTACATTTCTCAACAGATCGTGTTAGGTCGGTGGTCTAGCAGCATGACATCTGTCACAGAAACAAATGACATTTGAGACTGGTACAAACCTGAGCATAGGATCAGCTGCATCACGTTAAACACATCAACTAGGAAAGCAGGAATACTGATAAAAAACAGGGAAAACTCGGAAAATCGTCAAGCTCACATATTGAGCGTGCCGTTTCTACATACATTGTAAAAGTTTTTCAGTTAAGATAAAGTTGATGGAGAACAATCTGTTTTGTTTCTTGCAAAAAAATGAAATGCCCATTTGAGTTAGAAATGCTTCTTAAATATCAAGTTCATAGTCAACATAACTGCTTTATTTACCGTATGTACATGTACCATTAACGCCTTTTTTGTTAAAAAAACAATATTTGATTATTGTTTAAAAGCAATGTGTTGTACATTCAGTTGATTTCTATGCAATTTTCAAGACGATTCCATCGCACGACTAGCGAACCATTTGATTGTCACGTGATCGTGATATATTGACAATTGGCATTAACTGGCAAACAACTACTTTCATAGAACCAAATGAAAAGTAAGTTTTGGTCTTGGGGTCTGTTCCTATTACCAAAGTTGCTTAGATATCACTGTATCTAATGACCATACGCTCAGGTATACACAGTCAGAGTTTATTAGGCTGAACAAAGAGAGATATGACAATCTGCAAAAGATCCGGACTATCGCAAAGAAGCGTACACGACATATCGCCTCCTTCCAAACACACTCTCCTAACACATACATTGGAGGCCTCTTTAATCATGATCATTTTGATCTCATCGAGAAATATTCTGTATCTTTGTGTGATATGAAGATAGACGTTTTTGAATATACTTATTAGTTTGCTTACTTGTTGTGATTGATAATGATGACTCGTTTCTCATTTTGAGGCTTGATGTTTACTTGGATGTGACCAAGATTTACATGGCGGGTGTCGTCGAATACCAAAGCGTCAACAAAACCATAATCTGAACTCAAAATCGAATAAGACTAGGTGTTCTGGATTTAATGTATGTATAGACATCATCACATTAAGGTATTGCATGCGTTATCATGTTTATTGTTTACGCCTGTTCTTTACAAATTATACATAGAAATAGTGACACGAGAGACCAACCGTATCACCCAGGCGATACTTTCCCTCAGAGACGCATGCTTCATTATGCTTATATATGACTTCGCCAACCTTCGTTCTGTAATGTAGTTTTTGGAGTGCTGACCATTGAATAAGGAGGACGGACTCTTTCTTCAGACCAAAACGTGAATAGGTACGTACATATTGTCGAAATGGTAGTATTAAAATGCTACAGAGGTGAGAAGGACAGTCATATTTATTCAACGAGAGTAAAAATAAGAAGTCTTGGGTGATTCACTGGGAATATGTCTTATCAAATATTTAAGATGTTTCACCAAAAGGCGTATGGCATATTGCTTCACGAAAGAACATTTACAAACTTTTATGTGCATCATATTTCATGTCGATGGTTCGGTTTTATTGTTACATACCGTATAGCGGGAGTTTTTAGCGGTCATCAATATTTGGCGATTTGGTCTTGAAAAGTGATAGATTACTTTTGGCGGGTTAACATTTGGCGATTTTCAATAAATCTAGGGGTTTAATTTGGCGTTGAGCTTATATATTACGTACCGGGATATATAGATTAATATGTTATGTCCATATATCCTATCCATGTTGATTAAATTTGTGTGTATTATACCAATAATACACACCGTTCGTTACTGTCGGGAGTTAACTGAGCAACAGGAGTATTCGACGGTTAATGACGGTCGGAACGAAAACTTATGATGAAAGTGAAATTTTTGCGTCTGCTTAATTGGCGATGTTAAATTTTGGCGATCGATATAAGGACCCGGCAAATCGCCAAATTAAAGCACCGCTAAAATTTCCCGCTATACGGTAGTAAGTACAATCTAAATGACCAGGAACTTCACATTATATAGTTACATAGAGTATGTATAGCTCATAATGAATTGCGTACAGTAAGGTGTATGTAAAACTACACTAAAAGTAACTTCAGTTATGTTGCTACATGTACGGTATCATATTGGCGTCATCCATTTTCTAAAAATATCAAACACAACAGCCAGACCATTGCAAATATTTCAATCCGTTGAAGTTTGTCGAAGGTTTATCACATAACTGACCCGTTCAGTCATGGACCCGTGCAGTCATGTCATACGGCCATGTCATAAATATGGTATTACACACGTGTTATAACACTATTGTGATGTCATAAACAAATGACGTTTTTATGACGTCATATGATTGTCTCGGCTGTGAAAATCGTACTGTCAGAAGAAATTTGTCTTTCTTTTAGAGAATTGATTTGAGAGTTTTTGTGTATTTTTTGTCATAAATATAAGTTATGTGATTAATAGAAACTTACACGCGGTCAATGTTATATGGAATTTATTAAACTCTTTAAATAATTGAATATGTCACTCGCCTAAAGACTCATGACATATAACATTATTGAACTCGTTTTATAAATTCCATATTACATCAA
This sequence comes from Mimachlamys varia, assembly GCA_947623455.1. NCBI lineage: Eukaryota > Metazoa > Mollusca > Bivalvia > Pectinida > Pectinidae > Mimachlamys > Mimachlamys varia. Next base: position 34,807,775 of record OX392529.1, on the reverse strand, counting down.
CACTCGTGTAAGATCCTCATTATCCCATTACATGTAAACTTGATTTGCTATTGATGTAGGATATTTTGCAAAATCGTATGGCTTAAATATTTCTCTTTCCGGGAAAGCGGATTCGTACAGCTGCATAAAAAACAAAAATGCAAAATCTGTAAAACCCTGTTTAGATGCCCAATACAATGTATTCTCTCTCCCGGGACGACAGGATAGTCAAACATAAACAACTACTTAGTATAGTATTAACGCCTCTTAGGGCTCTATGGTGTACAACGCGGCGTTAGGTTTTTCGAAATCTCCTGTAAGGTCTTAGTCCATTAGAATTAACGAGCGTTGTCTGTGAACAGTGGATAATTAGACAACTGCTATGAATGATTAGCGGGGGTTGTATGCAAACATTTGTCAGAATTCAATATTCTTTTGGATATATGAATTGAACATTATAAGTATGAAATATAAATCAATATCTTGAAACTGTTTACAAAGGATTTTTAACGCTTTTTGCATAATAACACACAACACATGTGGACTAAGTGTTATCCACTTCACATTGTGGCGGCAACAGTTAGCTACGTATCATATTTTTAATAATCAATACAGTTTTAGCAATTTCTGATTAGAAACCACCACTTGTACAAGTAATAAAGCACTAGAACAATTAATACCCTTTGTTCCTAATATATTGCTCTCCCCTGCCAAAAATATTTTTCTCACCTCAGATTAAGGACCTTAGATGTACATAAGGCCAAAGCACTGCTGTCTATCGATAATAACTTGCCTGTTAGTATAGATGGTTCTGATCTTTCTTATTGATTACACAATATCAACTTATTTTAATACACGCTAAAATGTGAAACCCCTAGATCAAGTCAAGCTTCTTTTAAAAGCAAACCACGCTTTAAAAAAGCCTTGGTCATATGTATTATGTGTTAGACATAGATATTTCTAAGCTTAAGTGTTCTCATTTTCATGCTTAAATAATTTTGCATAAAAGGAATAAGGCATTTTCTTGCACCGCCCATGTACAAAAAGTTCTTCAAAAGTAGAACACTTAGCAGTTCGCCTAGCGGGAGTACCACAAGAACTCATGTGTAGATTTGAAATGGAACCAGGAACTCAATATACAGTCAAACCATGCCTGCCCCTCTCCGTCTAACGTCTCTCTTGCACTATCTCAGTTATGGTGTTTATTTAAGCGTTTTTCCCCAGTGAGGATCGTATTGGGTCCGGTCCCTATGAAGATGTGGTTCCCTGCTTAACCATCAGCATTAAATGACAACAGCAAGTGGTTCATCGGTTGTGAAAAGTGTAGGACGACTCTGACATAGTTCTTAATATAGAAAACAATAACTAGATTTAACATCACAACTGCGTTGTTGCAAAGAGGCAGGTACGCAGAAATGCTACCTAGATTCAAATTTATATTTATTAATTTTTCCAGGGGAACTTTTAACATCTTTTTAAAAATTACATTTTAAGCAGTTGTCAAAAATCTCCTTTTATTTTTATACAAGCTCTTATTTCCTGTGGACACGAGCGTGTCTATATAAATTCAGAACAAAACCCACTAATGCATCACGTTAACTTTTCCACATGAATGGATCTCTCCTAGCTTTAGATGATACGTGGTTTAAATGTACGGATTTATATATTTCGGTAATGAAATTTACAGGTTTTAGTGGTCATGATTGTTATCAGTTTAAATGTAAAGCAGCATACTGTATCTTATACTATAGATATTAGATCTAGGTGGATAGAATATATAAGTCGCCAATATAAAGAAGCCTGGTAAGTTGCCAATGCGGTGAGCGAGGCCGTGTGTATCTTTCCCGTCTGTGAATGATTCAGTGATGTCCGTTTCGGAAAAGTGATTGTACTATATGTAGTAAGAATGTGTGTGTTGTCTTTGTAGGTTTTTTTTTATTATCCCACTTAGGGACATCGAATAAACTGCATTGGAAGTGAACCGAACAATCTTTGTCCTAGTTAAAACCACACCCCGGTGACAAATGGCGCCCAACGTGGGGCAATGAAAAACCCTTTGATTTAGGTCTTATTAATATAGCCATGGACAGTATTACTGTAATCAATTTTTTGTTAAATCGATGAACAGGAAGACGACCATTAAGGTGCAGCCTTTTGAATATATTTTTGTAGATGGCTTAGTCAGAGGATTTAATCTGAAAATAGACCAGGTTGTAACAGAGAACTTGACTAGGGACAATAGTAATTATACTGTTTGTCTGAGGGTGATAAAAGAAAATCAGAACTTTAGTGTTGTCAGACTTCATGTAAAGATCTGTAACATTACTGCCAAGGCTATATTAATAAGACCTAAATCAGAATTATGTCAAGTTCAGGGTGTACAGATTGTGGATAGCCTAGCATCAGACGTACATTGTATGGTTCCTCAACCACAACCTGAGGAGTTAGGTGTCATCATTGACAAGGATAATTTAAGTACATATCAGTTAGCTGAGGTAAGTCAAACACTCAGTAACTTGAGTCACGTTTTTCTCTGAGAACCCAAGTGTCTTAGGTAGTACAAACTTGACCAAACACAGGATCGAGTTACTAGATGACAAACCTTTTAAGCAACCATACAGGATATTTCCATCCGCTTTGTTTGAAGAAGTACGTCAACATGTTAAGGACATGTTAGATGCTGGTGTCATTCGGGAATCAAAAAGTCCTTTCCCTTCAAACATAGTGTTGGTGAGGAAAAAAGATGGTTCGCTAAGGTTTTGCATCGACTACCGGATGTTAAATTATCGAACCAAGAAGGAAGTATTTTTCTACGTTAGACCTGAGCTCAGGATACTGGCAGGTAGAGATGGAGGAGGAAGACAAGCATACGACAGCCTTCTACGTGGGTAATCTCGTGTCTATGAATGTAGTAGAAAGGGATGCGGGCTCACTGAAGCTCCAGCTACATTTCAGAGGTTAATGGTGAAATGTATGGGTGATTTAAATCTCCGTGAGTGTCTCGTATTTATCGATGACATACTCATCTTTTCTGAGACCTTTGATGAGCTCTTGAGAAGGTTACAGTCTGTGTTTGCTAAACTAGAGGAGCATAACTTTAAGTTGAAACCATCCAAGTGTGAGTTGTTCAAGACTTCAGTAGCTTACTTGGGACACGTAGTGTCAGTTCAGGTTCTCAGCGCAGATCCAGACAAAACTAATGTAGTCCAGAATTTGCCAGAACCCAAAAATATCAAGGAACTTCGACAGTTCCTGGAGTTCGTGGGATATTACCGAAGGTTTGTTATGGACTACGCTAAGATAGTTCAACCTCTCAACTCTTTGTTGAAAGGTCATGGCACTACAAAGAAGGCCGACGAAAACCTTCACAAAAAAGGTCAGAGTTCCAGCGAAATGGACCTGGGAAGAGGCACAGCAAAATGCATTTGACACCATTAAAGTGAAAGTGGTTAGTCCACCAATGCTAGACTATGCTGATTATTCCAAACCATTCGTGTTGCATACAAATGCTAGTGGATTCGGCTTAAGTGCTGTCCTTTATCAAGTCCAACAGGGTCAAAAGTTATCATAGTGTACGCAAGCCGTGGGCTTAGACCTAGCGAGAAGAATTATCCTGCTCACAAGCTGGAATTCTTTGCTCTCAAAGTGTCGGTCACTGATAAGTTTCATGACAATCTCTATGGTACATCAATTGAGGTTATCATTGATAATAATCCTCTAACTTACGTCCTTACTACGGAAAAGTTGGATGCCACGAACCATCGTTGGGTAGCTGCACCTGCAGTGTGTCATTTTACAATATCATATAGGGCGGGACTAAATATAGATGCTGATAGTCTTTCTCGTCAACCACAGTTGCTCTCGGATGCAGTAAAGGCAATTTGTCAGTCAGCCATAGCTTTAGTACCATTGGTTGCCTCTGTGTCAGATGAAACTGCCCCTCCTTCGGCCGGGGAGGATGTAGGATTGATTGGGCATTGGAGCAAAGGAAAGATCCTGCTCTAGCTAGACTGAGTACATTGTTTAGTAGCGACCCTTTCCAGGGGGGAGAAGTGTCTAAGAATGAGTCGTCTGAGGTACGCAAGTATCGCAGGGAACGTCGACGCATTTCTATTGACCAAGGGGTTATCTATAGGACAGCTACAGTAGACGGTACTAAGGTCAAGCAGTGGTAAGTACCAACATCTTATAGAGCTCAAGCTTTAAAGGGTGTCCATGATGATGTGGATCACCAGGGTAAGGACAGGACAGGACATTATGGCTGGCCCGACAGCGGTTTTACTGGCCTGGTTTGGAGAACGATGTGGTAACTAAGGTAGAACATTGTGGGCGGTGTGTCAGGAGAAAGACTCTTCCAATACTTACAATTCGACCACTGGAGTTGGTATGTATTGATTTCCTTAGTTTGGAGGAATCAAAAGCTGGATATAAAAATATACTGTTTATTGTTGACCAATTCACAAGATATCCACAGGCAGTGCCATGTCGTAATCAGTTCGCTATACCACTCCTAAAGCTTTGTATGAGAACAATATTGTTCATAATGGGTTTCCAGAGAAACTTCACAGCGACAAGGGTCGTAACTTCGAGAGTAAGTTGGTAAGGGAGCGATGTTAGCTCGCTGGGGTCAAGAAAACGCGTGGTTCTGCTGAGAGGTTTAATCAGCCTCTCCTTGACATGCTAGCTACACTAGGAGAGGAGAAAAGGGCTGATTGGAAGTCATACGTTCCATATATGGTTCATGCTTACAATGCTACCAGACATGACTCTACAGGTTACTCTCCACATTTTGGTGCGGATAGCCACGGAATGGTCACCCAAGACACTTGTGTCGACAAACTCGGAAAGAAACTCCGGTATGCTTACAATGCCGCAGCTAAGGAAGCCAGTAGAAAGGCTGACAAACACAAGGCTAGGTATGATACCAATGTTAGAGAGTGTACAGTAGAGGTAGGGGATCTGGTACTAGTTAGAAAAGTAGGTTTCCAAGGGAAACATAAATTAGCAGACAGATGAGGAGCATGATCCATATAGGGTGGTCAGATTAACATATTTAGAGATTCCTGTCTATAAGGTGCGTTGTGAGAATGGAAGTGGCCCACTCCGTACTTTGCACCGGAACATGTTGTTGCCATTCTCTACGCAACTGATGAAGTGGGTAAGGTGAGCTGCAAAGCCCCCACAGATCCAGTAACTCGGTCAAAAAAATTGTCTGAGCCAGGTTCAGATATTGACTATAATTCAGATTCGAGTAACCCTGAGGGCAGTGGGCGATATGCGATTCCACAGAGACGTAGACAGGTATTATCTCCCTTATCTCATTTCGCATCTAGTACAAGGGAAAGTACCAGGAGCTCAGGGTCAGTATCCCGAGATGTTGATATACCTAAAATTGTGTCTCCATTATCTTATAGAGAGGATTGTGGCTCCGATACTGGAATCGGAAATATGTTTGAGAATTTGTATCAGAACATCCGTTCGGAAAGAATCCGTAAACCCCCAGATAGGCTTGGAGACTGGGTAATGTCACAGCTTGCTAGAGAGGGACCCAGGGATGAGATCTTTGTGTAAATATTTATTCAGGATATCTTAAACTAGGTTGGTAGTTTTAAATGTTGTGTAGTATTCATGTAGATATGAAATGTTATTGTTGTAACTCTATTAAGTGAAACCTCGTATTAAAGGTAAAGTGACTGGACACTCTTCTCGAGATGTGATAGTGTTGTGTGGAGGACACCATGATTTTATACAAATCCAGGATAAAATTTCTGGTGTTTCCTGAATCCATAATTTATTTACTTTTGTAATGATATAATGGCTCTCGAGAGCTTAATTTTATTTCAGTTTGGACATTGGAGCTGTGTCATTCATGCAAACTGATTCATGTTGATCCACTGCTGATACATGATAAGGTTTTACTATATTTTTAATTTAAATGCCTTTCTTGGCTTTCAGTGCTATTAATTTATAATGTAGTAACTTTATATCCAGATTTTTGTATGCACAATGGTTTGTTTCTTTTATAGGTAGCCACCTGAATCGCTGATTGGTTGTAGCGGTTAACAGTTTTAAAGTTCATACAGTTATTGAAACATTAATTATTATAAATATTTACTATAAGTAAGTACGGGGAAGGGGGTATGTAACCCAGGTACTATTATTTAAAGTGAGTACATGTGTACCTGTATGTATAGATGTATTGTGTACGTGATGTTCCTGTGTATGTGTCACGTGTTGTTTACGTGAATCGGTCAGTGCACTTGTCCTGTGGAATGTGGCATAACCAGTCCGACGTGACAAGGACATATACGTGAATACAACTCACTGAATTGTATTAACACCGGCACCTGCTCTGCATGCTGATTGCGTTCTCCACACCTGTCAACGTCACTTCCTTCTGGCTTTCTGTCTATATTTTTCTATCTATCTATCTATTACTTCACTCTGCTGTTGGACGTCAGCGCGAGCGGTCCACATATTTTGAAGAACATTAGATTGCGAGATCTAGATGGATAGAATATATACGTCGCCATTATAAAGAAGCCTGGTAAGTGCATCTTTCGCGTCTGTGAATAATTCAGTGATATCCGTATCGGAAAAGTTAATTAATCAGTTAATCGTATTTATTTGGTGTATGACCAAACTTGGAACTCTTTCGAACACCAGTCAAAACATTTTGCAATTTTAGGGATATTAATAGACGAATTTGTTTTCCCTTTGACAAACATCGCATACAATTTTTATTATATTGACAACAACAGTTAAGTTGCGTTTGTTCTTAATTGTATTGCGAGAATGTTGGTAATAGTGTTTAAGCATATAATATGATGGTGATTTCGGTTGCTTGTAACAAAAGAAAGGTTGTTTTTCATGAGGATATTTCGATTATGTATAACCCATAGATTGTGCACATTTTTATTTTCTTGTAATTTCTTTTAAGTTAAGCAGAAAAAAACTTGTTGAATGAACAACGGCAGAATATCCAAGTAGATTTTTAATCTTAGTATATACACTATCTGATTGCTAAATAGAAAAAAACTTATGGAATATATCAAAACACTAAAATTAATAACTTTTCATTACATATTACAATACTGAAAGCCTCTATAATTATTATTGGTGGTATGTCACAATGACTTTTTATTGGAAACGGGGGTATCAGTTAGCCATTGGCTTACAGTTATAGTTATATATAGATTATAAGGATTGTTCCTCATTTTGACTGTGTATATGGTAGTACATGTATGCCCGCAGTTGCCAACGCACATATTCTATGGTGCGCATTGCATTACATCATTTGTAAATTTTATATTAAATAATATTACCAGCACTTCGAATTTATTTCTTAATTATGTACACGCATTGACACAGCGATTTTGTTGTGACGCAGTCGAACGTTGGACGTCAGTTCTGCAGGGCGCCGCCATGTTTGAGTTACCGTCAAAGAATTTCGAATGAGCATCATTGGAATCAAACGCTTGCTAGAAACCTTTAATTGTATAATAAGACGAAATGGATCCCATATATGTCCCATGCTGAAGGAACCATACAATGGCCGTCAGTGAATTATTGTTGTTCTGAAGCGTCATTTTTAAGCAAATATCAATCCGGCGAGCCTTTTTTCATTGCGTATACGCTAATTTATTCGCAGTCAGAGTTTACTAAGAAGAAAAAAGTCGTGTAAATATATGTAGTATACTGTATCTGTTACAAAATTTAAAGGATGCAGCATGTATGTGTGTAACGTCATCTTTATACAGGGTGTTTCGTTTGTATGACCTATATGGTGTCATTGTCAACATTTAACCAACGAGATAGTGAGTTTTTGCCATCAGCAGGATAGATTGTATTTATCCTCCGAGTTGGGGGATATTACATTGGACCCCGTTCGTCATAGGAGCTTCTCCGAACTATAACTTAAACACCGTTTAACGTAACCGACAAAACTTTCTATACATATTAGGCTAGTGTCTTAGTTGTGCCTGTAGCTATTGGTGAAGTTTTAATTTCAATATTTCGGTTATCATGGAAGCACAGTCAGAAAAACACTATTACAGTTTCCTAGCTTCTCAGGCCTACAACTCGTTGACAGATCCCGTTAAAAAAATCTCTACCAAACTGTGTATACATATCATATTAGGCCAGTGCCTTTTTGTGCCTTTTGCAATTTGCGAGGTTTCAATTTTAATAGTTTTTGCTACCATAGAAACAAAACCCGAAATACAAAATGACTGTTTTCTAGGTTTTTCAGACAACACTTCAAAATACATGCCACATTTCCGGGATACAGCATATCGCATTGGATACTGCCACACTTTCCTGTCCCTTGTTATAAATGATTACCCGCTTAGACTTCAGTCTTCTACTGATATGTACAATGCATGCCAAGGATTCAACTCAAGTTCTTATGTTGCGCTATTCCTGTTGGTCAAGAACAGTTCCAGTCAGAACTTAACAAAATGCTAGTGTGTTGTGGTGAAAATAGAATGATATTTAAGTAAACCCGAATAAATGGATAATGGCTTAAAACAGAAATTGATCAGAACCAATGATAAGATCAGCAAATTATCGAACAGGTAAGGACTGAAAAATCTGGGTGTCAAAATTGACAACAATTTCTCTTGGTCAGATCACATTGTATTTGTTGCCTCCAAAGTGAAAGAGGATCCTGTGGAAGATCCCCCATCAATAAAGTTAATAATTAATATGGAACTGGGCAGCTGGTAAATCATAAAGATTGAAAATATATCTGTTTTATGTCATACATTTAAATGGTAGAATATCTTTTCAGAATAATGGGAGATACCGAGGTACAACTCGTCGATGTAAGACGTTGCCATGCAGACTACATCAAACGCCAAATTGCACACCAAACAAAGCTGGTAAAATAATCATATTTCGATTGTGTTAGGAATTTATCTTTGCCAACAAGATCTATGTTCGACAACAATATCAAAAAGGTTGCATCTCGAGTTAAAATTGATTTTTAATATGAACCTCCAAAAAAGCTTACACTCGGCCATTGTCTTTTGACAAACTTAGACTTTATTCCTGGGTGGATGAAGTTTCTCAGGTCATATACATGGATTCAGAAAAGAATAAGCTGTTTGCATTACAAAATGAAAACTAAACATAAGTCGATATTTCTTGACCCCAAGAGTCGAACAACAACCTATTAACGATCTACATGATAAGTAAGTGGTTGTGTCTGCAGACAAAGCATCTAACAACTTGATAATTTTTGCAAAGGCTATTTCATTTATTGTTTGCAAAAAGAACGAGGCCGGCTTTATAACCAATGTAACATTTCATTCCACATTGATTGGTTTTTCGAAAGATGAAATTATCTTGTTTCAGTATTATAATCTTCAAGATACCGGTTACTGAGCAAGACGATGACCCATCTCGTTTTTATTCGATACCTAAACTACACAAGGGTTTTTATAAGAAACCTTTTATTGCTGGCTTTGCTCATTTCTGGACGAAGTTTTTATAAGAACTTCTTACTACTATCTTTAAAACCATCAAATCAGGGCATCAGTCTTATTGTGATACTGTTTACTCCAGGAGGGGAATGAGCGGGATGTGTATTTTGAAAAAAAAATCGAAAGATATTTTTATCAATCTTGAACACCCCCTCCTGAAGAGTTTTTCGATCAAAATATTTGATTTTTCTACACTGTACACTACCATACCTCATACAAAATTGAAAAAAAACGTCTTAGATCTTTCGTTATGAGAGCTTCCTTTTCCAAAAAAGGCGGACGACAACACAAAAATATGTAAGTGAGCAATCGTGGAGCATACTTTGTGAAAAAAAACCCAAAAGATAAGATGAAATATACTTAAGAAGAATTAGTATGAATGATTAAATTCCTGGTTGAAAATATTTTTGCTGATTTTGGAGAAAAAGATTTTCCAGCAGATTGCTGGTATTCCCCTGGGCAGACATTGTGCCCCACTTTTAGCTGACTTGTGTTTTTCATACGAGGCTGAATTTGTGGAAGAGCTAATCAGGACAGGTAACAAAAACCTTGAAAATTATTTAATCTTCACTTTCAGATATATCGACGATGTGTTTTCTATGAACAACAAGGGGCTTGCTGACCACGTCGATCGTACATACCCTTTTGAACTTGAAATAAAGGACACGATATATTCATTTACATCACTGCCTACTTCGATCTCTACTTTAACTGTGAACAACATGGACAGCTTACTATAGAGCTATTCGATAAACGTGTAGATTTCGAGCGGTGCAGGTTTATCAGAACTATGGGCAAGTTTTATGGTCGTCATTTTTGTCTCATTTAGAAATATTCTCTATCTTTCAGTAATATGAAGATGGAGTATGCTCATTAGCGTGCTTACTTGTTGGGATTGATAATGATGACTGATGTTCACTTGGATGTGACCAAGATTTACATGGCGGAAGACGTTTACTCTTGTACTTTTACATGAGTCTCCATGTGGATCTTTCCCCTTTTTCGTATTTTCCCTAAAATCGATTTGGCTGGCGCTTCGGTAATCTTTACTTTGTTTGTTTCTGTGTAGTTAATGGCCATCCGACGTATAAAAGACATTCAGTGAAATGAAAGTTCTTTCCATAGCCATACATATATTATTTATACAGAACAAATGTTAAAAAGTTTTGATGTTCACCATAAAATTCTACACTAAAATTTCTTATTTAACACAGGGTATAGACGATCCTTTACTTGTCCATGATATTGATGAGGTGGTGGAAAGGTACAAACTCTGGTACAAGCTACTTCCCAGGGTGGAACTATTCTATGGTAATATATTTCCCCTATATACTAGTCATGAAAAGTAATATTTTCCCCACGCATTTCCATCAATATACATTTTGCTATTATTCTGAAAGCAATTCAGCTCTTAACAAAGTTTCAAGCAAGCTTAACATTAAACATAATTTATCGTTTTCTATCCGCGCCAAATCAGTTAGAAATTCGAAGTTAGTTCTTTTGGCATCTTTTCGACAAGCATCATACCTGTTATGGTAACAAACCACGCGATTTAACAAAAAAACGTGATGTAAAAAAATATTTTCTGAAACGTTTCCCTGCCCCTCTCCCGTGCCAAAAACAAAAGAAGCTTTTTTTTGGCGATCCAAGTATAAATGTCTGATCATGTGCTTCTCTTCTCTAATAGCGTTGAAATGCAACAATGACGAGAAGATACTCGAAGTTCTGGTGAGGTTAGGGAGCAATTTTGACTGTGCAAGCCAGGTATGCACATATGCAAAGCCTATTAAGTTTGAATTGATACATGTATATGACTTCCAAGAAACACTTCCTGAAAAAAACTGCCATTCCATACATAGTTGGTAAGAGAAAGGAGAAACTCTAAAACCATTAAATAGCCATTTCTTCATCATATGAAATGTCCTGTAGATTTTTTCATCGGTGTAGATTAAATGTTTACAAAAAACATTTTTTACATTTTATAGGCTGATATTCAACAGGTCATGGAGCTAGGAGTAAATCCGTCTCGAATCATCTACGCTAATCCGTGTAAACAAAACTCGCATCTTATTTATGCTAAGGAACAAGGTGTGGATCTGCTGACGTTCGACAGCGAGGAGGAATTGACCAAGATCAAGATGTTGTATGGATCAGCAAGGTGGGATGTCAAACGAATTTATATAACTATCAGAAAATTACTCGCAGATTCAGCACTTTTAAATTTATAATAAAACACATTTTAAACTATGGTTTTATACACTACACTAAACATAAATAGCTGACATCTGTATTGTAACACAAAACGTTGTGTTACAGATTACTGATTCGATTTCGACCAACACATTTGTACGGGGTGATGTACGACCTAGGAAAGAAGTTTGGTTGCGACTGTAAAGAAGCGGCTGACATATTAATATCGGCAAAGAACAAAGGCTTGAACATCATTGGTGTGTGGTGAGTTGCATACTAACACGTATCTGCCCTCGACCTGTATCGACCTTAAGCTGTGTGACACGCCTACCGATATCATTATATATGAATTCAAATACAAATAAGACTCAACCTTTTCAACGTCATGCAGATAATATAATATATACTAGTGGGAAAAGTTCATGTTTATCGAGGAAACGTTTATAAAATCAACAAATCTTAATATATTAGGCTGAAATTTAGCATGCTGTTGTTTCGTTTCATTTTAACAACATCACTATTGCATTTGATATTGATTTGAATAAAAATTAATTTCGTAGGGGTTCAAATCCAGATGGTGTCAAAACCGCGTTAACAAAGTCAATATCGAGTGTGGCCACCATTTGAGTCATTGCCAGCACGGCAATGCGTTAACTGTATGTGATTGTCCTGTTGAGGTTACGTCACACGCAGTCGTCCTGAACGCGGTCTATCTCAAGTTGTGGCATATTTTCGATGACATCTAACCAAAGACTCTGGTATTCCTATGCACAAACGCACGATGTGCAGCGTCATGTTTGGTCATTCCTGCCTCAGGCATGCCGATTGTCCGCCAACGCCCATGTTTCGTCAATCGAAACATTACCAGAAGTAATGATTCCTTCACACTATGGTGTTTTTTAGGTTCATATGTTGCCCATAGAAAAGATACTGACACAAGAATAACGATAGGTATTCAATTACACGTGTACTGCCTTCCGATAACGTTTAGATTATATTGCCTATGTAGGTCTCGAAACGCACGTGCGGCTTGTGACCTAACCATGCGATAGCATGTGGTATGATACGATTAATATATCCATGGAATTTTATTGAGAAACGTTCGGTAGTTTCGGAGAACGCCTTATGTCTGTTTGTAAAATACACTATAAGGGAGTAGTAATCATTCATCGGTTTTAGTTTTCATGTTGGAAGCAACTGTCACAGTTCCGAAGCATTTGCTTCGGCAATCAAAGAAGCTCGGATGATATTTAACATGGGACTAAAGGTTGGCTTTGATATGACAGTCCTTGACATTGGTGGTGGGTACAAGGGCCGAGATGGCGATCACCCGACTATAGAAGAGGTATTAATAGTTATGAAAAATAAATCAACTGGTATTTTTCAGTCAATTTTGTAGCCGATACGTTTTGTATTATGATGAAAACCTAGGACAATAGTTTATAGCTTTCACGGTCGCATATCTATATGTACAAATCATAACGTTATTACTGACACATCAAAACAAAAGTAAAATGAATCATCCTTCGTTACAACGTTAAAATGTTATAGTAAAGCTTTCAGTTTGATTAACATACCAATAACAATAAGAATATGTTGTTAATTATGTTCATATCCAGAATGCAGAGACAATCATATGACGTCATAAAGACGGTAATTTGTTTATGATGTCACAATAGTGTTATCACACGTGTGTAATACCATTTTTATGACATGACCGTATGACATGACTGAACGGGTCAGTTATTTGATAACAATAGATATATGCTGTTAATTATTAGTACTTATGTTTGAATCCAGAATGCAGCTGTTATAAACCAGTGTCTAGATGAGTATTTCCCGGAAACGGAAGGAGTGAAGATAGTCGCGGAACCAGGACGTTACCTTGTAGAATCTGCTGTCAGTGCTGCAGCAAATATCATAGGACGGAAGCTTGTATTTGATAATGGTTCGTTTGGTATACATAATCACGTACATGTATCAGCTATTGTATATGTTTCGTTGAAGACGGTAAACGATGAGATTAAGGGTTTTGAATAAGCAATCGGATTACATGTATGTGGTAAAATGTACGTGATTCACCTGTCAATACATTTGGGGCAGAATTGAATTAAACCTCAATATTTCTCGGATATAATAGACAAAAATTGACACAACATGACTGATTATAATAGTATTTCTCTCTGATATATATATTTGCGCATCATATGATTTCGCTTTATATATTAATACCAATCAGGCTCCCCCTCCCATTTTATTTCGTTTTAAACTCCACTTCTTTTCCCATTCCTTGAATATTATGTTAACGTACATGTATTAACGTCGGCAGTTTTAGTGTGTTAGTTTGATATGTTTTTGTAGAATTAAAGCGAACGTTGCGGTGTATCCGTTAGTCACGTGACATTACTCATCAAAACCCAAAATAAATCTGCTGTCAAGATTTACAAGATGTATACATTTTGTACATGTATTGTATTTACTTGTAATTTTCTTATATCCGCCTTAATCAGCCAACCTACGTAATATACAATAAACAAAACATTAATAAATAGAGGGTATCTAAGAGTGTCTTCAGTAATATCAAAAATCATTCACGAGTTGGGCTAATAATTTGATCGTTTTTACGAGTGCGTAGTTTTTAACTTTCCCCATTGTCGTTTATAAGCAAGGTTTTGATTGGTCAAATATTTTTCACTTCAAAAATACCACTTTTATGGAATGTACAATCATCGTTATTTCACTGATAAAAATGTAATATTTTCAGATAAAACCAGTGTAGAACAGGTTTTATACAACATCAATGATGGAGCGTACGGTACGTTTACGTGGGTAAAAGAAGATGGCGGGGAGGTGTTTGTGTTGTCACCTGTTCATAGCGAGGTAAAGTCTACCTTCTCGATGATTTTGTTGAATCCATATCAATACATTAAACAGTCGTTAAAATGGAGTGTTTTCATGGTGTTGAAATTGTTCGTATTTTTATTTATCTCGATTAAATCTTAAAACATTAGATCGAATAGAGATTAAAACATGATTTCAATATCAAGGGAGCAACACACTAATAAACCGTTGAAGTCTTGTTAAATTGGCATACATGGGAAAACGTAGAAAAGGGTGTAAACAGAACTCAATAAAACTTGAGCATATATTTATTTCTTTAGGAGGGAACGATGAAACACAAAAGCACAATGTGGGGTCCAACTTGTTGTGGCACTGATTGCGTAGCAACAGACGAGCCACTACCGCTGATGGAGGTAGGGGAGTGGGTACATATCAGTTACGCAGGAGCCTACTCATTAAGCTGCAAGACCCGATTTAACAGCATGCCATGCCCAAAGCTTTATTATTTTTGTTCACGTGGCATTTGGTACGTATTCAATTCTGTTTCTATGCAACTATTTTTATAAGATCCATGTCCTTATTGAATTTATGATTAACTTTAAAGAAACGCATCAGTTAAAACATTTCTCTGGCCACACCTGTTTCATTACAAAACGTAGGAATGCTTAGTACCAACCTGGGGGTGAGGGGGAGGGGTTGGGTGGGGGCTTTAAAAACAAGGTTACTCAGACCCTTATGTTGACCTTTGGCCTTAATAAAAGATGTATTTGTCCGGGCTCTATCTCCTACATTACATGCCTTTGGGACATGGGTTTACCTTGATGGGGTGTTGTGTTATGCATCAAAGATAGGTCACTCTGACCTGCATTTTGACCTTTGACCTACATCAAAGAAACCATTTGTCAGGTCTCTATCTACTCCACTAACAGTCACTGGAACTTTACACTTGAGGAATGGAGTCACGCTGGTGAGGCGGGGAGTCATGTATCAAAAGTAGGTCACTCAGACCTTTATTTGACTCTCTCATATATATCATTTGTGAGATTGTCACATTTGGTGAGAGACTGTTATTCGATGAACTGATTTGATGATACAAGAGTTATAAACGTGAGGTGAAATAACTAGTTTCATAATGAGGGCCCGCAACCATTTGGTGGACGCTCTATAGTGAGTGGTTTGTCCGTCCGTCCGAAAATCGTTCGTTTCCGCTCAAAACTTTGAAACCTGTGATTGTAGAGAGAAGAAACTTTGTACAATTGTTAGGACGTGTATTGGGTATTTCATTCATTTACAATATCATATGTCCTCCAAAGGTCAATCTCTCAAACTTTAAAGATTTGAAGTTTAAAGATAAATCGACAATGTGTTTATGAATAACAATGAGGTTTGCTAGCTACGTCGATCTTAAATACCTCTTTCAAATAAAACAAAAACAGATTCTTCTACATCCGCTGAATAAATCAAACTTTACTTATACTATGACCAACATAGACAGCATACTTATAAGCAATACGATCAACGTGACGATTTCAGTTTTCCCCTATCTTGATAGAACATCTCTGCTTCCCAAACCTTTGGTGTTTACATGTCATAATTGGATCGTTATTTCATTCGTTACATGTATATCTAAATATCGAGATTTTTGTGATAAATGTTACAGTTTATATCCGTGTATGATATGAAGATGGAAGCAAGTGGCATTAGTGTGCATACTTGTTGTGATTGAGAATGGTGTTTCAGTTATCGCTTTGAGTTTTTAAATTGTTGTCAATATTTTTTTGATTGTGTTTTAAGGACTTCCTTTGTTAATGGATCTTTGAAGATATGAAGTAAATGTTGATTCCAGATCATAGACAACATATGAGTAAACTGGTAAGTACTGGTTCTCCCGAGGGCAACACGTCTCACTTAGCGTAACGGGTTGTTTAAAAATGTAAGAAAAAGGATGTTCATTGAAGTTGAATTTCAGTCACATATTTCACACTAATAACATCAACGATAAACATTTTCATTGAAAAATATTTAGTTGAAAAATAACTTCAGTAATTTTTACATATATAATAATATAGTATGAGTTTGATGCTCCTGGTGGATCACGGCAGTAAATATGATTTTTGAATCACTGTAAGCGTTCATGTCAGTATGACAACATCTCCTAAAGGGCGGGCTATTCGTTAGAGGCGACAAAATTAGGGATTTCATTTACTTCTTATGAAACTTTCAATTTACTAGCTAATGTCCCTCATTTTTGGTCTTAATTTGAGCGTTCGCTCCTGTGAGGACGATACATACCAGAGTCTCAAAAAAGTATTTGTTACGTCTTGCTTGACACTCAGCAATATGTTTTTTTGTTTATTGTTTAGGTTTTCCCCGCTTGGAAAACAGGATTGTGTTTTGCTGGACCTATCCTGGTACTGTGATTTACTGAGTTACCACAATGAAGATAAAGTGTATTGCACGTTTGACAGTATTTCCCTTCACTACAAATGTAGGGATTGCAAATTAAACTGATAAAGTTCTGTATAGTCCTGTATGATACTGACTTTAACAAATGATATAAACTGATAAACAATATTTATCTTAATATGCACATGGGTATAATGTGCCTACTCTTAAATACTCAAGATGAATTACAATATATATAGTCAATATACATTACAAATACTATGAATATTAACTGAAGACAAATTATGTTTTACTTAATTCGTTCCAATCATTATTATCATTTTAATCTTAACGGTTAATTAACACAAAAACTGTCATTTTAGCCAATACAACTGGATATAACAAACAAACAGGAAGATGATTAAGGAGGTATCAATTTTTGAACAGACCATATTACTTTGGTAGTCTAGACTCGTATAGATACCAATTGTCCGAAAAGGGATGTAATACAAGAATTATTAGGCTTAGAGAAGTGTATCTTTGTTTCGGAGTAAAAAATAAAAAAAGAGAATACCGAAGCGTCAACATAATCATAATCAAAGCTCAAAATCAATTAAACCAGGGGCAAAATTTGAACAAGGAAAGATTTACATGGAGACCCTTGCAAAAGTACAAGAGACTAAGACCAGATGTTCCGGAAGAGTGAGCGTCTTCTGCTTCATCGACGACACCCGCCATGTTAATCTTTGTCACATCCATGTAAACATCAAAGTTCTCAAAATGAGAACCGAGTATCATTGTCAATCACTACAAGTAAACACACTAATGAGCATACTCAAAAACGTCCATCTTCATATCACTTAGATACAGAATATTTCTCAATGAGACAAAGATGGCGACCATAAAACTTGTCCATAGTACTGATCAACCTGCATCTCTCGAATTCTTGTGTTGTTAGTTTGTTTGTCAGCAGTCGACATCGATCACGAAAATCCCGATATTTAGAGCAAACCCTGGAATACCGAATCAACTGCGACATGTAAACACCATAGGTTGGAGAAGCAGGGATGTTACTATCAAGAAATGGAAAGTTAACGATAGGAAAATTGAAATCATCACGTTTATCGTATAGCTTAGTAGTAAGCTGTCCATGTTGGTCGTAGTTTAAGTAGAGATCGAGGTAAGCAGCTGATGTAGAAGAGTCTGTTGTGTCCTTTATTTCAAGTTCAGAAGGGTATATACGATCGACGTGGTCAGCAAACTTCTTGTTGTTTATAGACAACACGTCGTCGATATATCTGAAAGTGAAATTAAAAGATTTGACAAGGTTTTTGTTACCTGTCCTGATTAGCTCCTCCACAAATTCAGCCTCGTATGAAAACAAAAACAAGTCAGCTAAGAGTGGGGCACAGTTTGTTCCCATGGGAAGCCAACAGTCTGCTGGAAAATCTTTCCTCCGAACTCAACAAAAATGTTGTCGACCAAGAATTCAATCATCCGTACGATATCTTCTTCAGTATATTTCCTCTTAGCTTTTGTCGTGTTTTTGACAAAGTATGCTCCGAGATAGCTCACTACCATATATTTGTATCGTCGTCCGCCTTTCTTAGAAAAGAAAGCTCTCATAACAAGAGATCGGAGACGTTCCTTCAATTTTGTATGAGGTATGGTAGTGTACAGGGTGGAAAAATCAAATGTTTTGACCGAAAAGACGTTTTTTAGGAGGGGGTGTTCAAGATTGATCAAAAGATCTTTTGAGTTTTTCAAAATCCACATCCCATTAATTCCACTTCTGGAGTACACAGTGTCACAATACGACTGAAGCCCAGATTTTATGGTACTTAGAATTGTAGTAAGAAGTTTCTTATGAAATGATGTAAAACACCTTTAGTCCTACAATTGTAGTGAATTAAATTGAGCTGATTGAATATTTATGCAAACTTTGATTAAATTGAAATGTGTTTTTGTTTTTGTTCAAATTCAACAACTTTTATCGATTTTATGGATGTCGATTGGATTGAACATCCGGTTAGGCCTATTTAAGCCCTTTGTCAGAACAATTCAAATAAACGGATGTAACATTAAATTTGTAAATATCTTTTTTTATGATTTTGCCGATGTTTTAGACTATACTTATTAGTTGAGTATTTTATATTTGTTGACAACCCAACCCTTATAAAATTCAAAAGTCCATTGTATTAACACAATGTCCATCCAACTACTGCAAATATAGGATTTGTTATCAAGAAATATGTTTTGTTAAATATCAGATTATGACATCGGTTAGAGTGGTAAACTGTTATAATATTTATTTCTTATTGAAGTCGAATCTTTCAAATTTCAACGTTTTCAAGTTCTATTCAATTTAGAATATAACATGAAATTTTATGAGGATAAATATTTAGAATACATATACACCAGGGTCTGTGTTTATCAATAATGTTAAGTATCCGTTTAGTTATGATTGTGATTACATATCAAATATTATATTGACTAAATGTATTTTGCAAGATGTATTTATTGTTATCAGCGCTGCATATCATACACCACTATTTCGTTATATTTGATAAATGAATATCTGATATGAAATTGAGAAATGCTTCGTATACCATGAAATTGTAATGTAAGGTTATATTATATAGTGGATATTACAACATAGTTATAATGAAAAGCATTTTCATATTCATACCCACATCAACAAGCTGACGAGTCATTATAATAATCTATATTTAAGTAAGTACATATTCAGGTTGCTACCATGATTTTAGAACAAGATAAGCGAAACGTGTCTTGTTTACTGAATAAATTAAGCTGACTAGTACATGGTGTTTTTCACTGTAAATAGTTCATGATTTGATATGCATTAAGGCTGATCATTGGTTCTCAACAAATGTTAATCTATAACGGTCACCTGGGTTTTGAAGTACCTATAGTTTTTGTTGTTGTGTCTTTACACTAACTTATTGAAAGATATTAACAAATTTACAAACTTTTGCCCCTGTGACCTTGAAGGTAGGTCAATCTCATTTATTTGAACAAACTTAATAATCCTTTATTCCAGCAGGCTGCAGGCCAAATATCAGTACTCCAGACCTTTTTTGTTATCGAGAAGAAGATTCTTTTAAGATTTTCAGAAGTTTGACCCCTGTGACCTTGACTGAAGGCCAATGCCATTCATTTGAACAAACTTGGTAGCCCTTATTATAAACAGCCTAAGATATATAAAGGTAACTCTCTGACCGATTTAGAATATATTTCAGCAGCATATCAACTCAACAATACCAGATTATTTGATGTCCTACTTATAAAGATATGCTAGAAAATGTATTTTAACTTTTAAAAAAATGTATTCCAGTAGTTTTAATGTATTCCAGTTAACACATTCATGCTCATAGACATTATTAATAATTACATAATGCATTTGATATTCCTTAAATATACGATAAGCTATATTTTAAACAATTAACTAGTGTAATGAAGTATTGCACGGCTTAAATGACTTTTGCATGGTCATGTGCGAACTTTTGAACTCAGCGTGACGTTTCGGAATTTAGTCCTACCTTTCAAGCTTCTAAGTCAATCAGATGTTAACACTGCCAGACGCTTACAATTGCTTACAGAAATTCGCGACGACAGCAACGTAACACAACCTACCAATGGGAATGATGTGGTTCATCAGCGTACCAAGGGTTTGTATAGTGTATATGTCAGGCAGTGGGTCTTTCGTACATTGTACAGAAAAACACAGCCAGTTTTTATTTTTGCAAACAAGGGAGCTGTATATGTCCTCTGTCACTGATCATAACTGTCACCTGTGGTAATTTTGACATTTGTGGACAGAATATTTGATCCTTGGTACTAGTAATCGACCGATGCTGTATAGCACGTGCAATAGAAAATCGGTCGATTACTAGTACCTCGTGTCAAATATTCTGGACTATTGCACAGACACCCATTATACTTGTATAATATATAAACATACCAATAGAAAGATTTTTGTTATTTCACTTCACTTAAATACATGTACTGGCTAATTGCAGCTTAGAAACTAGTACAAAACTATCAACTATTACGTCTAAGTTACAATACTTAAACTAATAAAATCGATTTGCAAATCTTGATAAATAACTTTCCTATCTAGAAAATGTTAGCGCTAGTAATTTCAATGTTTTTTTTTTAAATTAGTACAGTTGTTAAATGATCATTATATCATTATTCGCTCTTGTTTATTAAAAAAAGTAAAAATTGTTTTGATACAGAGATACCATTACATGCTAAAGGTATTTGTTCAGTACGTAGGTAAAGACGAAAATATTGTCCCTTAATTATCTTATATTCTTCGCAAAATAAAGATAAAAAATAGTTTTCTGGATTCATAGTATCGACAAAAACATTGCACGAACTAATTGACATGATAACATTTGGAAGGGTAGAAGACAAAATAAAAAGTATAAGATAACTCGTCTGTTGCTTCATCGACGTCCTCGAGATGAAACCCAGGTAGCGACATCAAACCACGGTGCACAAAATAATGCCATACATAACGAAGGAGCTAACTTGACCATACAGAGTTGTAATTTTCGTACAAATAATCGCGGGAATTCGAATTCGCGATTGGCTTTCCTTACGTATCAACGCGAATATAAATACCACATTGACGAAAACAATTCCTAAGATTCAACTTATATGTTAAATGCTTTGTTTATCAAAACAGTTTTTAAAATGCGTGCTACTTGATCCTTGTTATTCTTCTTTATTACATGGAACACATTTAAATTCAATGTATTAAAAGACCTATAGTAAAGTTTTATTTAAAGAAAATGTGTGACTCATGCAAATATCTTCGTCATCTCCTTCTTTTCGGCTAATCATATAAGAATGTCTCAAAAACATGGATATTTATTTAGACAGGCTTCATGGCTGGTTATCCAAAACGTTTATATCCTAACACGTGTTCTTTTATTCCGTGTCAGAATCAGGGTACATAAACAAAAGGAACACCTAATAAATGAAAACAAAAATGAATAAAAAGCATTTAAAATCAGCACTCTTAGGTTATTGGTAAATTCAAGACAAGTATACAGTAGATATATTGTACATAACGTATTCAAGTTGTTCCTAACGACAAAATCTACATACTTGTATGCTACAAAATATGTCTCTTGAGTAAATGTAACTGTCAATAATATAAGTGTTATTTTTTTCAGGTGCTTAGAAAAAATCATTTGATATTTTTCATCATCAATGGTTGGTACTATTAGGAAAATAATAAATTTGTGTTATCAACATGATGCAAAATACAGGGTGATGAAATTCGGACAAAAAATTCGCTTTAAAATGAACATCTTTTTTTCTGTGCCAATATTAATATATCGGAATACGTATCGCAATACATTCTTTCTGTATCGCAATATCGCCATATGAGCTGGGCGTTCCTGACATCCCTAGGTCGGGAGACTGGTAAATCTGAAACACATTGTGTTTTCTCCCCACACGTGAGTAAATATGTCGACCACAGTGTTTGTGAAGTTGTAGATTTGTAAAATTGTTGGTGCACAAGAAATATTATATATTGTTGTACTAGAGTGCCACAATTTTATTTTTATTTAATACAAGGTAAGTTTATGTGTTTTGAGTATTTGAAGAAATTTAAATGTCATCTACAAAGCGGTCACTTGTGTGATCTTAGTATTTAACAAGGGCAAATATACTAAACTACCTATCAAACAAAGGATATTATGACTGTTGACATTTAGAAATATAATTTAGACAGTTTTTTAACCATGAATAAAAGTTTAAAGTTTTAAAAATGTATGGGTTTGCCTGTTTTTTGTTTTGTTTTTATCAGTACCAAATACTAAAGGGGGTTATATGTACAGTAACATGTGGCCAGGAAGACAGTTTCTATATAGATAAAATAGCGAAATATAAATAATTAAAAATAAATATAGAAACTTAAAATTCTTTTCGTATTCTTTAAAAAATTATTTTCTAAAACCCTAATAGAAATAATACCCAAATTTCAACTTGATACGTCAAGCAGTTAAATTTCACAAAAATGACATTAATAATATAAAAAGAAATTATGAAACTTGTTTTTATATTTTTTTCTTAATTTACATTTCACTATGTTATCTATATTTTGATGGTTATTCTCCTGGCCACCTGTGCCTGTGGTTAAACTATTTTTGGTGCAAGATCTGCCGGTTTTCATGACCCTGTTAGCCGTCACCGACATCGTACTCAGACGCTTCAGATTTGCTAATCACCTCATATTCTAATCGTTGTGGTTGAAACATGCAAAGCTGAATGTTCAATATGAAGGAAACTTCTAAAATCTCCTCGTTGTCATCACACTTTTGGTGGGTTAAGATCAATTTTCGATAACAATGCCCCCTCAATGGAAATAAAAGCTAAAGGATGGAAAGCTTTCCAAATCGAAAAATCGATCCAACCTACCTGTCTTGCATCAAAAATCACATTTCTAGTTGAGGTACGAAAAAAATGCCTGGTACCGTTGGAAAGATCGTTAACTATTATTTTACAAACTTCCTAAATACAAGTCAAGTGTATCCTCCTCTGCAGAAATAATCTCCATTTCCTCCAAAAACACTCAAACTTTCCGTGTCTCAAAGTTTTCGTCGGCTTGCCGGCCAGTTTTGGTTATTCAATGAGTTTCACGTCACTGTACGCGGAGGCCTTACGCTGTCATTGGATGGCGGTCTTCCTTTAGGTATCTAATGACAGCAAAAGACCAGCGCGCGGGGTGAAATCAAAATCAAATCGAGTCTGTAAGAAGGAAACTATCTTTTCATTCTTTCTTACTTTCATTATAAACAATATCGTCGGATACCCACCATTGATTGCACTTACGCCACACAGCTCGATGCCAAGACAAAAGCACACCAAGCTAGAGATCACTTGTCAGTTTTATAGAATATGCCCCCCCCCCCCCAAAAAAAAATACCACACACACAGCTTTGTGTATATAAACCAATAAAAAAGGCCATATAAAGTATGTTATCACTGCCCTTTATAGTACGTCGGTGATTCCGTTACAGGAACGACAAATGTTTTTATGTGCGTGTAACGTTTTTATTCAGCATACATTATTCATTTTTTAAACTTTGTCTAGGTGTATATCGTGTAATCTTGTGTATTAATATCATCTATACAAATTATAATTTCTATCCTATCTTTATACGTAGACAACAGGTCATATTTTCTTAATATATTTTTAAATAAAGAATAAAGAACGAACGCCCGAAAAGGTTATTAAAAAAACGCAGCAAGACTGACAACACATGTAAGTATCGTCTAGTTCCTAGTGAAATCTGCCACGAAAAAGAAAAGATTTGCAAAGTTGCCATTCAAGACAAGTCTTGTAACATTTTGCTGCTTTTGTTAAATGTATTATAAGAAATCAAACACGTCGAATATTTTGACGGAAGTAAATGCTTTGTGTGTTATTTCAAAATACCTTTCTGTAAAATCAATTGTACCTAAGCATTGTATAAGTCGAATGCATTAACCACAACAGAGCAAGAAAATGTGTAGATTTCCGAATCAAATCCATCCATAGATCAGATATATTTCAAGAGGCATATGGGCCTTAATGATCATCTGACAATCTACATAATTTTTGATTGGTAATTGTTTAAAGATAATACCATATTTGACCCTTGTTACCTAAGAAGGTCAAAGAACCTTCACCACAGCATAGTGATATTACCAGCAAACCTTTAGTTACTGCGAAGAAGTGTTTGAAACATTTTAAGACATTTGACGCCTATGACCTTGAAATCAAATCAAGGTCATTCATTTGAACAAACTTAGTAGTCTTTCATCCCAGCATGTTAAAAGCATAATATCAACACCCTAGGCCTTTTAGTTATTGAGATGAAAGCAGGCATATTTTGATTTTTACTTATATGGATTTGTTCAGAATGACCTCTTGTTGTTATGCCCCCACCATGAAATTGGGGGGGGGGGGCATATAGTGTTACACATGTCTGTCCCGTCCCATAGTAATGTAACCAGCTCAATTAAATAACTAATGATGCGATTGTCAGCAGCAAACTTCGCATATATAATAAATCCAATGTCCTCTTGTGCACATTGCCCCCTTTTCCGGAGTTAGCATCCAAGATGGCCGTCACGGCCTCTGATTGGCTAAAGCATAACAGTTTAACCTGTAATAAATTTTCTCCTACTCAACAGGTTATGATGAAACTTGTTGGGAGGGATGGTAACATGATGGCTCTCTTTAAAAAGAAAAAATATGGGATTATGATTCAATATGGCCGCTAAATAAAGGCTTCTGATTGGTCGAAATTTAAATATTGTCCAATTCAAATGAAATTTGGTATGTGTATGTAATCTGGCAATACGAAAGCAATGGCAGTATTCTTTCAAATTCAAAACTAAAATAGGAGACATATCATAGCCTCTGATTAGTTGAAATCCAAATATTGTCCCAGTTCAATGAAATTTTGCAGAACTACTTTCATATGGGGACGGGGGCATTTATGTCTCAAAGACATTTTCTAATTTATCTATTCTGTCTATTTACTGATACTTATTTTTATTTTTAAGCCACCACCATTAATGTGTAGCCCATGGTATATATATAATATATCCAAAGTACCAGTGAGTACATACTCAGGGTATTTACCAGTCAGGGATGACTGATTCCAACAGGTAAGGTCTTCTCTCCACTACGTATCCGAAATAACAACACCAACTCGCAAATATCCATTTGCCGTACTAGCTCGTCTGTAATTAGTGCAGTCGGCGTTTAATGATTGTTTTATATATATATATATATACTCACTCAGGCGGACGTAATACAAACGCCCCTATCTCACACCCTCCGTACCCACGCGAGCGTCTCAGACACTCCATACATGCCCCTTCATCGAATGTATCGCGCGCCCAGGAAAAACCGGAGATAACCCCCGGAAACCTGTATCCAACTTGGCAGGAATCAATTATCTCCAACTACGATACATTCTCCGGGTCGACACAGGGACCGGTGTCAAGAAAAACGAAAAAATCAAACACTCAATCGCAGCTTACGTACAGGATAACACCGCCTCACCGAAATGCCTAACAGCCTGTCCGTGTAGCAAGGCTAAAGAACCACCGAAATGCAGGCAACTGTCTTGAAATAACTTGTTAGTTAAGCATAATATCAGGCAAAAATTTTGTATGAACTGCACTGGTAGACAGCAAGCTAGAGAATGACCCCCTACACCACGTATACGTGTCCTAACCGAGGCCTATCCAAACTCACGTGCACTACGTGCCAGAGAAGACAAACTATTCCCACTATACTTCAGAACCGCGGGAATATTTAAGTCTTCTCTCCACTACGTATCCGAAATAACAACACCGACTCGCAAATATCCATTTGCCGTACTAGCTCGTCTGTAATTAGAGAATTAAACAAAGAAAGGGCAGGTGTATTTGTTAAACATAAAACCCCAAGAAATTATTTAATCCTGCTTCGACAACTTTTACATTACAAACCTAACTTCTGAGTAACCAGTAAACGAGATTCCAATGAATCAGCAACGTAACCATCTTTGCTCGAATTGCATCTCCAACGACCATGCCTCATAAAACATCGGTCGTTCACACCGTTGTTGGCGGCCGCGGTGGCCCCACCCGCTCTGAGCGAATGCAAACCAAAATTTCCCTCACCAGAAACCGATTTTAACCTTTTCATGACGGCCTGCCTAGTCCCTGTGTAACTGAGTGGCTTGTCCTTGTTAATTAACTTGCATACCTCCCCTGAACGATAGACCTGCTTGAACAAAAATGAAACTGAAACTAAATTAATCTGCGCTAACTCGACATATCTCGACAACATGGTATATGGACACGCGACTGTAGAGCCTTTGCTAATAACCACCTGACTACCTAAGCGATACTGATCCGTTTTACTTTTTCTAATTTTTAGCGTTAAATACCCGTCAAAAAATTTAACATCCGAGCAACGCAAATTACTGAGCTCGCTGAACCGTAAAAAACCCGAAAAACATATCAAAATCGTAGACAGATCTCTCACCACTAACAAATCACTCGCATCAGAAAACATATTACACAAAGTAATCAAAATGTCAGTCGTAACAGGTTCTTTCTTGCAAACGGGTTTCTTAACCTCTCGTTTGGAAAATTCCAACAAGTTCTGAACGAATGAGTTTGTTGTAGGATCGAGATGACCATTTAAATTGTGTGCCCATTTGATTGCGTACACTGCGGCGGACACTGCCGAATACGTGCCTCCATTTTCCAGTAAATTGTTTAAATACAACGCCACGTGTACAGGACTTGCCGGTATAGATGAAAAACCATGCTCAGAAATAAAACGCTCCCACTTCGAGAAAGCTCCGTAATACTTAGTCCCTGTGCTGACACTCTTGCTTGATAAAAGCCTGTCGGCCATACCTTCAGCCATACTGTGTAGAGAAGAACCTTCGACCACCCCGGAAGCTTTGACGGCCTGGTTGATTGATCTCTTCAGTCCTATGCCTGTTAAGGTAAACAACACAACATACTCAGTGAATGATTGGCGAGAATATGAAACAAATTTATATTTCAGAGCCTGAAATCTAGCCTGAGGGCCAACATGTCAAAAGCCAAAACATTGGCTCCGAAACAACCGTTGTTACCCCTTCCCCTCAGTGTGACTTTCCTGCTGGACAACAGACGGGAATCCACTATGAAATCACCGTACGACCCCTCTATAGGACACAATAAATGCCAGTAAGCGGCACCCCTCCACTGTGGAACAATCAGAGTCCCGTACGCCGATTCGTCACGCATTTTCTCCACTATACGACACACGAGTCTCGGGGGTGGAACCAACCAGTTGTTAACTCCTCGCCAACTCACCGTGAAAGCATCGACAGCCTCCGTGCCCGCGCACCACCATTTAGAATTGAAACGCGCACATTTACTGTTATAGTCTGTCGCGAACCGATCGACTTGATGCGGACCCCATAATAACTGACATTCCTCGAAAACCCACGATTGTACTGACCAATCATCACAATCTTTACATCTACTTAAATAGTCAGCAGTACTGTTACTGCTCCTTGGTAACCACTGTGGACTCACGTCGATGTTATTATCAACGAGCACCTCGTTTACCTCACGTGCGACCTTATGCAAGTCCGGTTTCCTGCTACCTGTTTTCACAACAGAACATACAATGTACGTTTTTGTTATCGGTTAACAGCTTAACATGCTTACCTTTGAGCATATCGATCTTTGCCAACAATACTCTTTTAACAGCCTCTAACTCTCGCCACGTTGAACTATACCATTTTTCTTTCTCGTCCCATGTTCCCAATGCTACACATGCATCCATATTATAGAGGTCTTCTACTGTAGGCAGACTTTGATCCCGGATCTTTAAAATACCCACCTTCTGTCCAGCCCTCGAGCTTGCTAAATCTCTTGTGAGATGTCTCTCCGTGGGACAAGTCATGCTACTGTAGCAACCCCCTGGTCTCTGAGACCCGATAGCATCCCCGATGCCGGTACATGTACCCCGCACCTGACCCCCTGAGGGTCGGTCATGACTCATTACGTCTTTAACGTGATCTGAACGTTTCCCCGATCGGCCACCACAAACAATCTCATCGTGCGCCTCTGCGAGATCCCCCTGGGGGTTTACAATAGGATAACATGTATCCAACTCATTACCGTCGGCGCCGTGTACATACATGCGTTCACAGTCACGTTCTGTGACAGTCTCATTCTCGCACCTGTCTAATGAATCCACCCATTTAATGTAGCCCCCATACCCTTCGCCCGACGCGTCAGTACATACTATAGCATCACATAACACCTTCTCCTTCAACTCAGAACCTTTCGCGTTCAATGCATCAATGTTTAACAGCCAAAATTCAATTTCTTTCAAAGCTTCTGTCGTAAGCATTACACGTGCATTCCAACCCGCTCTGGCCAATACACATCTATATAACTCACGTGTACGCAGTCTAGCCATAGACCCGACGACGCTTTGCATGGATATGACCCGACCGACAATACCCGCTATGTACCTGGCCGTAAACAACCGCAGGCCGTTCTGATTGACCAGAGTCATCGTATTGAACAACCAATACAAAAGTCGCTCGACTCGGCTCGGTGTGACCCTGACCACGCCTACATCCATCGACCACGTGTATCCAAGCCACGTAACGAACTGAGAAGCCACCCAATTGGACTTCTCCTCGGCTATGAGAAAACCGTACTCTATCAGAACCTGCCTGACATACCTAGCGGCCTCGTTAGCCCCGCCCTCTGTCTCGTGACCGCCAATGCCATCGTCTAAGTACATAACCAACCTGTGACCTAACGTACGGACAGCTTTCACAACCTCCCTCAGGACCTTGGTAAACACATACCCAGCTGTCGAGATACCGAACGGTAATACATTGAACACAAACTGACGTGTTTTACCGCCAACTTCAAACTCAAAACCGAGAAACTGCCTATGTTCTTCGAAAATCTCGATATGATGGTAAGCTGACTTGAGATCAAAAGTAAATAAAAAATCTCCCGTTTTGAAAACATCTCTGGCTACTCCCGCATCGTCATACTTGAACTTGAATTTATGCAAATAAGGATTAATGTGTCTACAATCCAACACAAGGCGGGGCTTACCCGATTGATTGAAAGCTACGGTAAGTGGATTTATGACCGCCGAGTGTAACGGTACTTCCGATACACATCCCAAGCGTAACAGCTTGGTGATTTCTGCCTCGACAAACCCGGGATTGTCTCTCGCTGACTTATTATTTGACAAAGCTACACTGGGCGGGATTTCTCTAAATGGAATTTTATATCCCTCCTGTATTATGGATAACACTACATCACTTGTACCCTGGGCTGCCCAGTATTGTACCTTACCTTTCAGTCGACCTACGGGCGACCATGTAGCCACGGATGACGTACACGCGTCTTTATTGTCTGTTAAAACCGGGGCGCTATACGACCTTACCTTAATCTCTTGTTCGACCGATACTTTCTCACGCATATCAACAAAATTGCTACTTATCTTAAAACCCGATCCGGCCGAAGCGGCTCCCTGGACCGCTGGACACTCTTGTCGCCAATGACCGGCCTTCCCACATGCAAAACACGTGCCGGGCCTAGTAGTACCGCCCCTCGGGAAATGGCTCGTCCTATCCGACGTGGTGGTGCTATTGGCCTGGGTCCTGGTGTCAATTCCTTCCCGACGATAAGGTCCATAGCGACTCCTCCCTCTACCTGACTTCGCCTTTTCCGCTTTAACTTTTTTGGCGGCCCTGGAGCTGGCCCGGTCAATCTTGCGCTCGTCGTCCGAATCCGACGCTATAGGGTTAGTCACATATTCGTCGACGGTCTTCCACCCGGCCTCCGAACTATCTGCCAACTTAATCAATTTGTTCCTGTAATCTATTAAAGACATACCCTCCTGGATCTTCAAACGGGCGGAGTTCACGTCCGTCCCTACGGCTTGGGCAGCGTCCGTAAATTTTACCCGGACTTTAGCGTTAAACTTATATTGTTCTTCACAACTCCTTTTCTTAAATTTATATGTGTCCGTACTTTGAATAGTCTCCTGAATTTTGCTGATAGACGCTTCAGAATTCTCGCACACTTTTCGCTCGAAAGAATTCAGTTTTTGAGTGATTAGGCTGTCCAAATGTCCCAGAATTTCGTTCTGTGACTTTCCAACCGCAGCCTGTATCTGGTCAGATATAGTTTGTCTAGCGTCCTCCATCACGGAAATATTGAATAATAAAAAATAAGCAATAGAAAAATTTAGTATGAACTGCACTGGTAGACAGCAAGCTAGAGAATGACCCCCTACACCACGTATACGTGTCCTAACCGAGGCCTATCCAAACTCACGTGCACTACGTGCCAGAGAAGACAAACTATTCCCACTATACTTCAGAACCGCGGGAATATTTAATTCTCGCGCTATCATACTGCGTCAACCATCGGTATGTAAGGTATGTGTGGGAGCTGATCTGATTGATGTAGTGAGTATGGATGAGTGCGCACCCTAAACACCTGAGAAATACCCTGCACATCCATTCCCCAATATCTTGCTGTGAATGTTTCATTAGACCGGACCGGACTGACGGGATCTGAAGACCAGACTGTTGTGTTTATAAATCATGAACTGTTCAGACTGTTCTCGTGATAATTTTGTATTTTATATTTAAATGTCAAATATTATGAAATTCATGTAATCTTGCAATTCCTATCATATAGTCTTTGTTTTCTATCTGTCTATCTGTCTATTATATGTAAATTATAAAACACTGTGATATTCATATGTAATTCTAAAGTTAACAGTCACCAGAATGTTTGTGGTTTAAAGATTTAATTGTTTTCTTCCTCTTACCAGGGATTCATCAATCTTCATCATCATTATCATCATCATCATTATCAGCCATGGCATGGTCATAGAAGGCTTCACCGTAGGTTTTCCCTTCACACCCTGATGCCTGATTATAATCATGTTGCACAAGGATGTAAGGTAAGCTCGTTTTTCAATCTTCATTTTGCGCTTGCGTTCATCCATAGATTGCAGTATATGTATGAAATTTGTTATTATCACTATACAGTATATCTAGATCTATGTCTAACACCAATAGGATAGAGAAATTTTTGGAGATGACACAGCTTTCATCTGTTGGTATGAAGGAAAATGTCCAGGTATACTCTAGTCTGCTCTACTTAAATAATATCAGAATTGTAATATACTTATATTTTCTTTCAGGTTGGAACAGGAGACATGCTACAGTAATAGGGTTGCAGCAGACCAAATTGTGAGGATTCCTCACCAAACTTCATCATTTTCAAAACAGTTGGCAATTAGTATTAAAGAAACATTAACCCCAGGAAAATGTGACAGCCTTATAAAAGTAAAAATACCCTTTACGGAAGCTGAGTTCAGTTAAATATCAAACAGTGGGACACCCTACAAAGTGACCAGAACAAAAACAGTGTTTCGAATCAACAACAGGAACCGATTGAACATACTGCTTGGGGAAGGCTGGGACTATATCATTATCAATGAAGAGGTAGACAACATTTTTGTAAAACCAGCAACTGTAGAGTTCTATCAACATAAAAGGAAACCTCTGAATGATTTTCTTCTGTATCTTGACCATCTGGAAAGGTATGCCCACGATAGGGGCACCAAGCTTGTTTATTGTTTTGTAAAAATGGCATCAAACAATAGTAATCATCAAAAACTCTTTAATGCCAATTAACTTTAGTCATCAAAAATGTGTCTATTTGACAGTTAATGGATCCCCTGCCACCCGCCCCTGGACTTCATAGAGATTGCAAAATGTTTTCAAAATCTTTGAGTTATTTTTAAAATAGTTCATTAATCTGATTGTATTTGCTGTAAGATTGATAACTGTTTTGAAAGTAGATATGGTTGTTTTATCTAAATCAACTGTTTTTTCCTTACTAGAGGATCACTGGAAAGAACTGCTAACATTAGATGTTGTCAAAAAAAATCAAAACTGAATTAGAAGATCAGCTTACACTTTATTTTCAAGCAAATGATAAAGACCTTTATATCTTAAGGGCAGAGTTATATAGACTTAAAAAAGTGTGCTTCGAGCCAAAGTGAAATGTGGAAGACAGTTTTGTCGGTTTAAAGATTCAATAAGTCAATTCATATTTTTCTGGCATGTACCTTTAGGCCCCCATGAAACCGAAATACACATTGAAGAAATGAAAAACAAACTGAAACAATGTGAAGAAGAAAAAACTGTCATTGAAGAGAAGTTTTGTGACTTTGTCACTAATACTAGAAATAACGAACAAAAAATGATCAACAAAATTACTTCTTAAGAAAATGCTTTGAAAAGTCAAAATAGTGAGAAAGCTGTTCACTGTCAAAATGATCACAAGGATTCTGATGGTAATAGTAGAAAAAGAAAACCTTTACAAGAGTGTTCTGGTTCTTATCAGAGAAAAGTAAAAACAATATTCAAAAACTTGCCTCGTGCTCATAATATCACAGAGTATATCAAAACTTTAAACAAGGATATTCATATCATCAATACACCAGATGGACTTGGTGTACAACAGTCATTAAAACAAAGGCTGATTGCTGTTGTAACTCTGTTATTGTTAGAAAACAATGACATGGTACCTGATAACAATTTGAAGGTAAATATATCAGGCGATGGAACGAGAGTAAAGAAAAGATTACATGTTGTTAATTTTGCTTTCAATATTGTTAATGAAGGTCTAGCACATCAGACATGATATTCTTTATGCATTGTTCAGACGAAAGAAAAATATGATGAACTTAACATGGCTCTGGGTGATTTACAGCAAGATGTGGCCGAGTTACAGGGAAGTAAGCTTAAGGTTGGAGATAGAGAGTTTTCTGTATCAATTTACTTGGGTGGATACTACAAATTTTTATTAGTTGCAGTAGGCATATCTTCTGTCGCAGCTACATATTCCTGTATTTACTGTAAATGTGACAAGAAGGAGAGAATAGATCTAAAGAAACAATGGTCAATGCAGAACCCAGCTCTTGGGGCAAGATTATCGTACACTTGTTCTCTGCCTGCGGATACAGCTGCAAATAGTCGGCCCTCAAGACGGAAAAAAGAACATTGTTACTCCATAGTTAACCAACCTCTGTTTCCATGTATTTCTCCATTTCAAGTAGTCTTGGATCACTTTCATCTCTTTCTAAGAATAACTGACAAAATCTTTAATTTGTTAGTTTCAGAGCTGAGAGCATTGGGTAATATTTCCCAGCAGACAAAATTTGTTGAATTAGACAGAAACAAAGTCAAACATATATCTGTATTAGAGAATGTATGGCAGCAAATGGGCATTTCATTTGAACTTTTTATCAACAAGGAAACTAGAAGGTTAGAGTACCGAGACTTAACGGGTCCAGAGAAGCAGACACTAATGGCCAAGTTTCAGGCAAGTGATCTCCTTCCTGATAGTGAAAGAGCAGACAAAATAAAGAATTATGGGATGCATTTTCAGATATTAATGTACTTTTGAAACATGTATCCCCGAACCTAGTGGAGGTGCAAACAAAATCTGAAAACCTGTGCAAAATGTATGTTGCTTTGTATCAGAGTAAGGACATAACTTTCTACACACACACCCTTCGCTATCATGTCAGCGAGTTAATGCAGCTTCATGGAAACTTAATAAGTTTTTCGCAACAAGTTTTTCCCTTTACTCGTATAGATCTATAGTATGTGTTTTTGTGCGTCAGTGAAAGCATGTTTTTGTTTTAATTTACAGTGTTTTTCTGTATATTTCTATGGTTGCATGGAATAAACGTCGAACCCACCAAGAATCTTGTGTCATTTATCTAAAGAATAAAGCAAAGAACTGCAACTTTGACGCTTCGGTATTCTTTGCTTAATATAATTACTAATTTTGACCATTTTTTGACATCTGACGTTTTATCCCTTAACATCATCGGTTAGTTCTAGCAGACGGCTATAATATATGTGTAGCCCGCGCTTGTCTTTATAATTGAAGTATCACGTGGATATGCTTAGACTGCTTTCTCCAAATTCAATAACTATTTGCCATGTTGTGTTGAAATTTATTGAATATCAATGTCATACATAATGGGCGGTATTATTGCTTGTAAGTGTAATGACAATCGAAGTTGACACTACAATACTCGTGTAGCTTTTATAAAAATTATTTCAATGGTACAAACTACTTGTATAAAGCTGTGCAATTAAACAGGATTTAAAAGAAAAGCTTTCTTAAATTACCTTCTTAAGATATAAAGAAGACCAACGTTCATCCATTCAAGTTTAGTGATTGAACCAAAGCCGCAGGAAACACCTTTTAGCAACCACTTTTTAAACGAACATCACATGTAATGTTCGTTTAATTGGATCGTGCAGACTTCCCCAAAAATGATCATATGAGGAAGACTGCTTTAGCATTACGCCCTCTGGTGAGTTAAAATCACATCCAATTTGGCTGACGTATCAACGTTCACTTCAAACCACAAACTTATGTCTATATGTAAGGGCAAGTGGTGTTTACCCCACACCTTCTCAGGTACTCAGCACGCTTGCATAGTTTGTTGCCTGTGAACACACTTAGGAATTTTTTATCTGACGTCATTTGCTCACAGAGAGTCATGCTGACCCGGGTGGCTCCTTGATAGGGTGTCCGGTCTCCACTGAAAAGTGGGTTGTTGTACCTCCCACCTATCTCTGCATTGATGAGGTCAGGCTTCTCAAGTCCACAACTTGTATTATCTGCAACACTTTTCAGACTTTCCATGCTGGCCTTGCTCATGGTGACAATTTTCTCACCAGCATGATTTGCTGTTTTCTGTAATCCGGTATAAGAAGAGGATGATGTTGGCAGTTAGGCATATTTCAATCATTGCATAATTGGATATCGATGCAGCCATGAGTGCTGTTTGCATATCCAAGTTCAAATGACTCCGTCGCCGGCCTCTCTTAGGGTGTTGTCAATCTTTTCGTCCTCAAACAGCTTGCAGCTTTAACTAACATATCCACATGTTCACGGTAAAGCCGCTCAATCCATCCCCATCCCCATTGTCTTGAGTTCTTCGAGTCAAATCGCAGATAGCCTTTGCAGTGCTTGTGCTGATGGATTGCTGAATTTCATAGCCTTTCCAAATTTATGGGCCGGTATAGCTTGTATGTGTAGCTGTCTGAATGCTGTACCATGGAATCAATGCAGGTATCTATAGCTGCCGCTGTTGGTTTGGAACGAAGAAGTTTCATGTTGAACGGCACTCCCTCAGCATTCTGTGCTGTCAGTCTTCACCCTGGATCCAAATACATCCTGGGCTAGCATGTTTATTGGTCCTAGCACTGGTGTGGAAAACGGTGCCTGTGTAATTCCCTTGTTGTGGGGAATATTCCCTCTCTGAAATCCATTTGTTTTGTTAATTTTTACTTGCTTTCTGCCCATTTTTGAAATGAATGGTGGGTAATGAGATGTTTTGTCATTAGATACCACTAGATATACATCTGTGCTGTATATACCTCCAGAACTCTCCCAGTGATGTGATGTCTTCCTAGGGGTGTTTGAGGGCCTGCCACTTAGCTTGTCTAAGTAGCGGCTAATTTGATAAGGTATATATCAACTGACCATTTATAGCTAAAGTCATGTTAGAAATCTTGAACAATATTGTACACAAAACGAGCCAAATTACACTTTTTAAACAAATTTCATTTATTTTATAAACCAATTAGTTAAAATGCTGTATAGATCACAGTAATTTATATATTTCAATTTGAAGATCATAGTCTATGAGGCACATGTGTGTTTTATTTACATGAAAATATGGAGGTCTACAGTTGTAAAATAATTAATTTATGACAGTCATTAACCAGCACCTGAATTGGAACATTTCTTGCCTCTTAATTCAAAGAGCATTTGGACACCAGGGGACATAACTTGCCATATCTCCATAACAAAGAGTTGTATACCAACAAACTTCACAATTATATTTAATATTGAATATACTTTCTGAAAATAACTTTAAATCAACATTTAAAACAGTTTAAGGCTCTTTAAAGGACTTATACAACTAAATCATCCTTTCAAAATGTGTTTCATACTTCTGTAGTTCCTATGTAAAATGTGTTCCGGCTAATTACTGGGCCACTATGGAAGTTTAAGGAGGAACTAATGTCAGATTTCTGCATGAATTCAATGTACAAATACCTAACGTTTGAAAAATGTATACTTTTAATATTTTTCATTTCTATGTGCGGATTTATACAGGGTCAAAAAGGATGGGGACGTTTCTGTTTAGGGTCACCGGTTTTGCCTGTAAACTTCCGGTTGTCAACTTTTGGATACTGTGACAGACCAATATGCCACGAAACTTCTCCAAAACCTCACTTTGTAGGTTTTGTAAGGTAAATATCTATGAATCTAGACAGTTGTCACTAGTGTTGAACTTCAAATATTAAAGTTATTAGCTAAAATATTTGGTAATACCATATAGTATATGATTTAGTTGTGTGAGTCCTATACACATGTACGGGCTATGCAATAGTGCTAGCCTGATCAATTATCCCGAGAGCCCAGTCTTAGTGTTGGTCATAACAACTCTTGCCACATCCACTGAGCTATCGGTATAATTGAACATGCTCCTCACCCGGCCCCTGCCTTCATGTCTTAATTTATTTACACATATTACTGAAACTAATTATTACCTCGAAGTTTATTAGCCTCGTGTATACATTTATTCCTTCGTTTTTTCAACACTCAACAATTGTATAAGTTTATACACAGATTGGTTTTTCCAGTAGTATTGTTTTATGAAGCTCTTTCCTAAATC
Organism: Mimachlamys varia; assembly: GCA_947623455.1. Classification (NCBI taxonomy): domain Eukaryota; kingdom Metazoa; phylum Mollusca; class Bivalvia; order Pectinida; family Pectinidae; genus Mimachlamys; species Mimachlamys varia. The sequence goes on along the minus strand of OX392529.1, from coordinate 34,770,524 downwards.
ATTATATGCATTGCATTTCAAACAAAGTGGTATTCATCTTCAGTATCGTTTGAATCACAAATCGTGAAAAGTCTATATTTCTGCCTATATTTCTATTTCTATCTGTCGCGATTGCTAAAGTATGAACAGACAGACGTAATTTTTTAAAGAAATTCTATACTTTATGAGGATATACTTTTTGAGAAAATATTGGATTGGAAAATTATTGACAATATGCTTATATAACAGGCAATTGAAGCAAGTACCAGTATTATTGCCTAATAAGAATGTATAAGCACTTTCCAAAATGAATTAATTTAAACCAAACTTTTTCATTTTAAATTTCCTTAAGTATTTCAGGAGATAGCGCCCGGGTTTTACTTACTATTGCTATTACTATTTTACATTCAGGATCTGCTTACAAAAGTGAAGGTGCACTTTTTCGATATCTGGACATTTTCCGGCTCCCCATACCTGACTGGCATAAAACAATATACTGTATACAAAAGTGTCAAATAGGTTTAACAAAGTCTCAACATTTAGATTTAATGTTTAACATTTTGAGAAAAGGGCTAACAGCTTATAGATTATGTATACAGCTTACCGTTGTATATAGACTGAGTTTTCAAATCCAAATCAATTAAAGAAAACCCCCTTGGAATTAAAGAACCAATACTTGTCTCATACTTGTATCTCCATCCTAATGAAGGCTGAGCCGTTACTAAACTAGAACCAAAATCTTACGTACCATGATTGTTCACATTTTCACTTCACAGCACTTGTTTTGTTATATTCCCATGTAATATCTATCTCGGTAATAGGCATCCTATATACCACTTTTAATGAATACTTCAACAACGACGGACGGACTGTCGGACTGACAGACGCAAACAAAACATTAATGCACCCCCATACCCGTCCACCGGTTTTACCAGTAGGGACTTATGATGTTGATATATAACTAAGCCAAATACATATTGACTAAGACTTTTATACATTTTGTCGTTTTCTATTGGCAATTCTCAAAATAGTCACTTAGCCAAATATGCTGTAAATGTATACGTCAGATAAAGACTTAGTAAAGTTTGCTGATTCAGAAGTACCCATGTACATGTAACTTATTCAAAATGGATTTTTTTTAATCAAAACGTAATTAATATTTAAAACTATTTTCTGTTTCCGATACTGCATCAACACTTAGCTTTTAACTTGACAATGGAAAGATGATCTAACACGTAATTCATCAAAAGAGTTTAATATCAAACAACCATCTCATAAGTGAGTCCAGATTCGGTCACCGGTTCATTACCGTAGCTATGATAAGAAACTTTACCTTACATACCAAATTATTTTCAAGTACACCTATCCAATTACTGTAAACAACATGTCTACAGTGGATTTACGTTTATGTTTATTAAGGAAACGCTGCAGTAACTTAAGTCCGAAGTAGATAAGAAAGATTTCTTTTCAAAATAACATTGAAGTTAATACTTAAACTTTGATAAACACGGTAGTGGACCGAAGTTAACATCGTTGTGCCCTGGACATATCCCGGTAATGCCCTAGAGTAAAACTGTATATATAAGAACGTACTTCATTATTTTGAAAACTTGAGTACTGTACCTGTGATTGTTGCGAGAGTATTGCGAGTGCACGGCAAAAGTACTCATACTTAATTTACTGAACGCCGTAATTGCTGTAGTCTATGTGACTTTTGTTTTATTGCTACGACATTCTTACATATAAAAGAAAACGTTGTGTTCTATTTATTGTTTCAGTTGGATGATTTTTGCTTTTGTATAAAATGCCGTCATGTTGATTGATTTTCTTATTGGTTGGGCATAAATAAAAACTTTATAACGGAAATTGCAATTTCCCAAACACATAAATAACACTGTTTTAAGCATACTTTCCCTATACTGCAGTCTAGTTATAAATTAGGTGTACATTGGGGACACTTTATTTGTTCCTTCACTTGTCTGTCTGAACTTATATAGACAGAATATAAAGAGCGTTTTCTAGAGTTATCCATTAGGTTTGTCAAATTGTTATGCATTACCAGAGTTCTTATGTTTTATTCGGTAGTGCCTGTGAACTTAACAATCGTGTGTATAAATCCTGTTACCGAATGACAAAGTAAACAAAGATACATATCCAACTCTTTTTAATATATAAAGAGGACTACGTTGTAATACTATAACTTTACTTTGGAAAACATTCCCGTTTCACCTACCTAAGTTGTTAACAATTGCTCGACTTTCATACACGGACAGACAGACATAGCGACGGACAACCTAATTATAGGGAAAACGCATCTTCAAACAAGAAATAAAAAGATATCGACTAAAGCACACCTCCATACATTGAGACATTATTTGTAAGTTGATCGTGACTACTCTGTCCAGTTTGAGAACGATAGAACAATAGACAGGTGAGCGGACTCGTTGATCGAAATATCACAAACTGTATCATTCAACGTGCATTGAAAAACCTACACACGGGTGACACCGATTCTTTAAAACTCTTTGATGCTTTGTGTGACTTAACTCTTTAACAAGTTTTTTCATGGGTTCTTTATGTGGATTTGTTTCGTGGTGTTTTGTATTATTTATAGCAAGAATGTAAAATCCGCACTTCAAAGGTGTTCAATTATGTCATCTGATTCGTTACAGTTATGTTGTTGGCTGTTTTAATTAAAATCTCCCCGGTAAATTTCCATCACGAAATACAATGATCTCAATTATATTTAGGTATCTGTCACTTTCATTGAAAATATGTGATACGACTGTCAGAAGTGTTATGGATCCTCCTTTGGAGGAGGAACTTCTAGTGCCTTAAAAACAATGTTTGTGCTTTAAAGTTATTCATTATGGCCTGAGACCACAATAAAACTTCCGGGTCGTTGTACACGAATGTAGTGCATAAGGACATTTCAGGTGGGTTACTAAATAATTTTTCCTGACTGATATGTAGTTTCATTACATAGAATTGTTCACCAATATTCATTCTAGTGAATAAATTTTATTTGACACAGTTTTCAAGTTTGTTTTTTGCAGCAGGACACATAGAGCGATGAGGCTTGCGGATAAAATTTTGTGATTTTTGGTATTATTCTCTATAAATGAAGGGTAGTGACATTCACATTAAATTATCTTTCTTAAATGCAGGTCATGAGATACTTTCCAGCTCATTGTAGCTTCAGTTTGAATAGATCTACAATGTCAAATAGGAACAAGGCCCCGTGCAACGATTTAAAATATTTAAATTTTTGATTTCCTTTAGTAGTAACATAAAGTAGAATTAATTGTGGTCTGAGGCCTGCATAGCACAAGCCTTTTGGAGGTAGAAAAGCTCTGTATTGTCCAAAAATAGAGTCAGAGTTACCTGTTTACTGATCCTGTGTGATTGTATGTATATACACTGTGTGTAGATGACATTTCAAGTAGGTATAATGAATTTTAATTTGCTGGAAAGCTTTCTTTAATGACCTATACCCCAAAATGGCTCATATTGAAGCAGATTTAACTTGCCAATAAATGTGACGATTTCGATTTTCCGATCGTGAACTTTCCCTTTCTTGATAGTAACATCTCTACCTTTCCATCCTATGGTGTTTACATGTCGCAGTTGATTCGTTTTTCTAGGGCTTGCTCTGAATATCGAGATTTTTGTGATAGATGTCAACTGCTGACGAACAAACTTACGGCACAGGGATTCGAGAGATGCAGGTTGATGAAGACTATGGGCAAGTTTTATGGTCGCCATCTTGATCTCATCGAGAAATATTCTGTATCTTTTTGTGATATGAAGATGGACGTTTTTGAGTTTGCTTGTCAGTATGTTTACTTGTTGTAATTGACAATGATGACTCGGTTCTAATTTTGAGGATTGATGCTTACTTGGATGTGACCAAGATTTACATGGCGGGTGTCTTCGATGAAGCAAAAGACGCTTACTCTTCCGGAACACCTGGTCTTATTCGCTTGTGCTTTTACGAGAGTCTCCATGTAAATCTTTCCTTTGTTCCTATTTTGCCCCTAGTTTATTCGATTTTGAGTTCGGATTATGGTTTTGTTGACGCTTTGGTATTCTCTGATTTTTTATATAGATATATATCCAACTCTGTTTAATATATAAAGAAGACTACGTTGTAATACTATAACTTTACTTAGGAAAACATTCCCGTTTCACTAACCTAATTTGTTTACAATCGCTCGACTTTCATAAACGGACAGACAGACGTAGGGACGGACAACCTCATTATAAGGCAAATGCATCTCCAAACAAAATACAAAAACAGATCGACTAAACCACACCTTCATACATTGAGACATTATTTGTAAGTTGATCGGGAATACTCTGTCCAGTTTATCGCAAACTTTATTGTTAAACTTGCAATGAAAAAGCTAGATACACCGATTCTTTAAAACTCTTTGATTCTTTGTGTGACTTAACTGTTTAACAAGTTTTTTCATGGGTTCTTTATATGGATTTGTTTTGTGGTATTTTGTATTATTTATAGCAAGAATGTAAAATCCGCACTTCAAAGGTGTTCAATTATGTCATCTGATTCTTTACAGTTATGGTGTTGGCTGTTTTAATTAAAATTTCCCCGGTAAATTTCCATCACGAAACAAAATGATCACAATCATATTTAGGTATCTGTCACTTTCATTGAAAATATCAGATAGGACTGTCAGAAGTGTTGTGGATCCTCCTTTGGAGTGTCTTAAAAACAATGTTCGTGCTTTAAAGTTACTCATTATGTGCATATATGACTAGTCTATCAATGTAAAACTCTACAAGACATGACCACGTAATCTCAAGGTAAGTACTGATTTTTGTTTTATTTTCTTTGCCCGGTTACAAAGTTGCTGCTTATCGCGAACACAGTCCTGACTTTAACCGCAGTCAACTGGCTAACATTAACGATTTGTTAGTGAGAAGAAAAGATAAGTATGACAATAAAATACTTAGCAGTTTGATTAATTTTTGTATATTTTCTAATCAATTTATGTTCGAACAATTGTTTATTGCTCCTAACAGTTCAATGTGTTTGCCAAAGTTTGTGATCGCTAAGGGACGCAACTGACGTCACACTATATATATCTTTTTCGGATCACCTCGGCCGATTTGGTCATATTTAGGAAAAACAGCCATATCAGAAGTGTGTCCAGATTCGAGTCACCGGTTCATTACCATAGCTATGAAAAGAAGTTTTTCCTCACATACCAAATTATTTTACAGGACAACTATCCAATTACTATGAACAACATCATTGCCTATTTAAATTTCTGATTTCATTTAAAAAAAACCCATTGAAGTTAATATTTTAGTCACCTTTAACTTTGATAAACACGGCAGTGAACCGAAGTTAACATCGTTGTGCTCTGGACATATCCCGGTAATGCCCTAGAGTGAAAGTTGTATAAATAAGAAAGTACTTCATTGTTTTGTAAACTTGAGTACTGTACCTGTAATTGTTGCGAGTGAATTGCGAGTGCACAGCAAATGTACTCATACTTAATTTATTGAACACCTTAATTGCTCTAGTTTGTGTGAATTTTGTTTTATTGCTATGACATTCTTATATTAAAAAAAACGTTGTGTTCCATTTATTGTTTCAGTTGGATGATTTTTGCTTTTGTATAAAATGCCGTCATGTTGATTGATTTTCTTATTGGTTGGGCATAAATAAAAACTTTATAACGGAAATTGCAATTTCACAAACACATAAATAACACTGTTTTAAGCATACTTTCCCCATACTGCAGTCTAGTTATAAATTAGGTGTACATTGGGGACACTTTATTTGTTCCTTCACTTGTCTGTCTGAACTTATATACACAGAATATAAAGAGCGTTTTCTAGAGTTATCCATTAGGTTTGTCAAATTGTTATGCATTACCAGAATTCTTATGTTTTATTCAGTAGTGCCTTGTGAAATTAACAATCGTGTGTATAAATCCTGTTACCGAATGACAAAGTGAACATTAATATTTATCTAACTCATTTTAATATATAAAAATAACTACAGTATGTTGTAATACTAAAAATTTACTCGAATTGCTCGACTTTCATAAACGAACAGACAGACATAGCGACGGACAACCTAATAATAGGGAAAACGCATCTCCATACAAGAAATAAAAAGATATCGACTAAAGCACACTTTCACACATTGAGACATTATTTGTAAGTTGATCGTGACTACTCTGTCCAGTTTGAGAACGATAGAACAATAGACAGGTGAGCGGACTCGTTGATCGAAATATCACAAACTGTATTATTCAACGTGCATTGAAAAACCTAGACAGGGGTGACACCGATTCTTTAAAATTCTTTGATGCTTTGTGTGACTTAACTATTTAACAAGTTTTTTCATGGGTTCTTTATATGGATTTGTTTCGTGGTATTTTGTATTATTTATAGCAAGAATGTAAAATCCGCACTTCAAAGGTGTTCAATTATGTCATCTGATTCTTTACAGTTATGTTGTTGGCTGTTTTAATTAAAATCTCCCCGGTAAATTTCCATCACGAAATACAATGATCACAATTATATTTAGGTATCTGTCACTTTCATTGAAAATATGTGATACGACTGTCAGAAGTGTTATGGATCCTCCTTTGGAGGAGGAACGTCTAGTGCCTTAAAAACAATGTTTGTGCTTTAAAGTTATTCATTATGGCCTGAGACCACAATAAAACTTCCGGGTCGTTGTACACGAATGTAGTGCATAAGGACATTTCAGGTGGGTTACTAAATAATTTTTCCTGACTGATATGTAGTTTCATTACATAGAATTGTTCACCAATATTCATTCTAGTGAATAAATTTTATTTAACACAGTTTTCAAGTTTGTTTTTGCAGCAGGACACATAGAGCGATGAGGCTTGCGGATAAAATTTTGTGATTTTTGGTATTATTCTCTATAAATGAAGGGTAGTGACATTCACATTAAATTATCTTTCTTAAATGCAGGTCATGAGATACTTTCCAGCTCATTGTAGCTTCAGTTTGAATAGATCTACAATGTCAAATAGGAACAAGGCCCCGTGCAAAGTTTTAAAATATTTAAATTTTTTATTTCCTTTAGTAGTAACATAAAGTAGAATTAATTGTGGTCTGAGGCCTGCATAGCACAAGCCTTTTGGAGGTAGAAAAGCTCTGTATTGTCTAAAAATAGAGTCAGAGTTACCTGTTTACTGATCCTGTGTGATTGTATGTATATACACTGTGTGTAGATGACATTTCAAGTAGGTATAATGAATTTTAATTTGCTGGAAAGCTTTCTTTAATGACCTATACCCCAAAATGGCTCATATTGAAGCAGATTTAACTTGCCAATAAATGTGACGATTTCGATTTTCCGATCGTGAACTTTCCCTTTCTTGATAGTAACATCTCTACCTTTCCATCCCATGGTGTTTACATGTCGCAGTTGATTCGTTTTTCTAGGGCTTGCTCTGAATATCGAGATTTTTGTGATAGATGTCAACTGCTGACGAACAAACTTACGGCACAGGGATTCGAGAGATGCAGGTTGATGAAGACTATGGGCAAGTTTTATGGTCGCCATCTTGATCTCATCGAGAAATATTCTGTATCTTTTTGTGATATGAAGATGGACGTTTTTGAGTTTGCTTGTTAGTATGTTTACTTGTTGTAATTGACAATGATGACTCGGTTCTAATTTTGAGGATTGATGCTTACTTGGATGTGACCAAGATTTACATGGCGGGTGTCTTCGATGACGCAAAAGACGCTTACTCTTCCGGAACACCTGGTCTTATTCGCTTGTGCTTTTACGAGAGTCTCCATGTAAATCTTTCCTTTGTTCCTATTTTGCCCCTAGTTTATTCGATTTTGAGTTCGGATTATGGTTTTGTTGACGCTTTGGTATTCTCTGATTTTTTATATAGATATATATCCAACTCTGTTTAATATATAAAGAAGACTACGTTGTAATACTATAACTTTACTTAGGAAAACATTCCCGTTTCACTTACCTAATTTGTTTATTGCTCGACTTTCATAAACGGACAGACAGACGTAGGGACGGACAACCTCATTATAAGGCAAATGCATCTCCAAACAAAATAAAAAAACAGATCGACTAAACCACACCTTCATACATTGAGACATTATTTGTAAGTTGATCGGGAATACTCTGTCCAGTTTATCGCAAACTTTATTGTTAAACTTGCAATGAAAAAGCTAGATACACCGATTCTTTAAAACTCTTTGATTCTTTGTGTGACTTAACTGTTCAACAAGTTTTTTCATGGGTTCTTTATATGGATTTGTTTTGTGGTATTTTGTATTATTTATAGCAAGAATGTAAAATCCGCACTTCAAAGGTGTTCAATTATGTCATCTGATTCTTTACAGTTATGGTGTTGGCTGTTTTAATTAAAATTTCCCCGGTAAATTTCCATCACGAAACAAAATGATCACAATCATATTTAGGTATCTGTCACTTTCATTGAAAATATCAGATAGGACTGTCAGAAGTGTTGTGGATCCTCCTTTGGAGTGTCTTAAAAACAATGTTCGTGCTTTAAAGTTACTCATTATGTGCATATATGACTAGTCTATCAATGTAAAACTCTACAAGACATGACCACGTAATCTCAAGGTAAGTACTGATTTTTGTTTTATTTTCTTTGCCCGGTTACAAAGTTGCTGCTTATCGCGAACACAGTCCTGACTTTAACCGCAGTCAACTGGCTAACATTAACGATTTGTTAGTGAGAAGAAAAGATAAGTATGACAATAAAATACTTAGCAGTTTGATTAATTTTTGTATATTTTCTAATCAATTTATGTTCGAACAATTGTTTATTGCTCCTAACAGTTCAATGTGTTTGCCAAAGTTTGTGATCGCTAAGGGACGCAACTGACGTCACACTATATATATCTTTTTCGGATCACCTCGGCCGATTTGGTCATATTTAGGAAAAACAGCCATATCAGAAGTGTGTCCAGATTCGAGTCACCGGTTCATTACCATAGCTATGAAAAGAAGTTTTTCCTCACATACCAAATTATTTTACAGGACAACTATCCAATTACTATGAACAACATCATTGCCTATTTAAATTTCTGATTTCATTTAAAAAAAACCCATTGAAGTTAATACTTTAGTCACCTTTAACTTTGATAAACACGGCAGTGAACCGAAGTTAACATCGTTGTGCTCTGGACATATCCCGGTAATGCCCTAGAGTGAAAGTTGTATAAATAAGAAAGTACTTCATTGTTTTGTAAACTTGAGTACTGTACCTGTAATTGTTGCGAGTGAATTGCGAGTGCACAGCAAATGTACTCATACTTAATTTATTGAACACCTTAATTGCTCTAGTTTGTGTGAATTTTGTTTTATTGCTATGACATTCTTATATTAAAAAAAACGTTGTGTTCCATTTATTGTTTCAGTTGGATGATTTTTGCTTTTGTATAAAATGCCGTCATGTTGATTGATTTTCTTATTGGTTGGGCATAAATAAAAACTTTATAACGGAAATTGCAATTTCACAAACACATAAATAACACTGTTTTAAGCATACTTTCCCCATACTGCAGTCTAGTTATAAATTAGGTGTACATTGGGGACACTTTATTTGTTCCTTCACTTGTCTGTCTGAACTTATATACACAGAATATAAAGAGCGTTTTCTAGAGTTATCCATTAGGTTTGTCAAATTGTTATGCATTACCAGAATTCTTATGTTTTATTCAGTAGTGCCTTGTGAAATTAACAATCGTGTGTATAAATCCTGTTACCGAATGACAAAGTGAACATTAATATTTATCTAACTCATTTTAATATATAAAAATAACTACAGTATGTTGTAATACTAAAAATTTACTCGAATTGCTCGACTTTCATAAACGAACAGACAGACATAGCGACGGACAACCTAATAATAGGGAAAACGCATCTCCATACAAGAAATAAAAAGATATCGACTAAAGCACACTTTCACACATTGAGACATTATTTGTAAGTTGATCGTGACTACTCTGTCCAGTTTGAGAACGATAGAACAATAGACAGGTGAGCGGACTCGTTGATCGAAATATCACAAACTGTATTATTCAACGTGCATTGAAAAAACTAGACAGGGGTGACACCGATTCTTTAAAATTCTTTGATGCTTTGTGTGACTTAACTATTTAACAAGTTTTTTCATGGGTTCTTTATATGGATTTGTTTCGTGGTATTTTGTATTATTTATAGCAAGAATGTAAAATCCGCACTTCAAAGGTGTTCAATTATGTCATCTGATTCTTTACAGTTATGTTGTTGGCTGTTTTAATTAAAATCTCCCCGGTAAATTTCCATCACGAAATACAATGATCACAATTATATTTAGGTATCTGTCACTTTCATTGAAAATATGTGATACGACTGTCAGAAGTGTTATGGATCCTCCTTTGGAGGAGGAACGTCTAGTGCCTTAAAAACAATGTTTGTGCTTTAAAGTTATTCATTATGGCCTGAGACCACAATAAAACTTCCGGGTCGTTGTACACGAATGTAGTGCATAAGGACATTTCAGGTGGGTTACTAAATAATTTTTCCTGACTGATATGTAGTTTCATTACATAGAATTGTTCACCAATATTCATTCTAGTGAATAAATTTTATTTGACACAGTTTTCAAGTTTGTTTTTGCAGCAGGACACATAGAGCGATCAGGCTTGCGGATAAAATTTTGTGATTTTTGGTATTATTCTCTATAAATGAAGGGTAGTGACATTCACATTAAATTATCTTTCTTAAATGCAGGTCATGAGATACTTTCCAGCTCATTGTAGCTTCAGTTTGAATAGATCTACAATGTCAAATAGGAACAAGGCCCCGTGCAAAGTTTTAAAATATTTAATTTTTTTATTTCCTTTAGTAGTAACATAAAGTAGAATTAATTGTGGTCTGAGGCCTGCATAGCACAAGCCTTTTGGAGGTAGAAAAGCTCTGTATTGTCTAAAAATAGAGTCAGAGTTACCTGTTTACTGATCCTGTGTGATTGTATGTATATACACTGTGTGTAGATGACATTTCAAGTAGGTATAATGAATTTTAATTTGCTGGAAAGCTTTCTTTAATGACCTATACCCCAAAATGGCTCATATTGAAGCAGATTTCACTTGCCAATAAATGTGACGATTTCGATTTTCCGATCGTGAACTTTCCCTTTCTTGATAGTTACATCTCTACCTTTCCATCCCATGGTGTTTACATGTCGCAGTTGATTCGTTTTTCTAGGGCTTGCTCTGAATATCGAGATTTTTGTGATAGATGTCAACTGCTGACGAACAAACTTACGGCACAGGGATTCGAGAGATGCAGGTTGATGAAGACTATGGGCAAGTTTTATGGTCGCCATCTTGATCTCATCGAGAAATATTCTGTATCTTTTTGTGATATGAAGATGGACGTTTTTGAGTTTGCTTGTTAGTATGTTTACTTGTTGTAATTGACAATGATGACTCGGTTCTAATTTTGAGGATTGATGCTTACTTGGATGTGACCAAGATTTACATGGCGGGTGTCTTCGATGACGCAAAAGACGCTTACTCTTCCGGAACACCTGGTCTTATTCGCTTGTGCTTTTACGAGAGTCTCCATGTAAATCTTTCCTTTGTTCCTATTTTGCCCCTAGTTTATTCGATTTTGAGTTCGGATTATGGTTTTGTTGACGCTTTGGTATTCTCTGATATTTTATATAGATATATATCCAACTCTGTTTAATATATAAAGAAGACTACGTTGTAATACTATAACTTTACTTAGGAAAACATTCCCGTTTCACTTACCTAATTTGTTTATTGCTCGACTTTCATAAACGGACAGACAGACGTAGGGACGGACAACCTCATTATAAGGCAAATGCATCTCCAAACAAAATAAAAAAACAGATCGACTAAACCACACCTTCATTGAGACATTATTTGTAAGTTGATCGGGAATACTCTGTCCAGTTTATCGCAAACTTTATTGTTAAACTTGCAATGAAAAAGCTAGATACACCGATTCTTTAAAACTCTTTGATTCTTTGTGTGACTTAACTGTTCAACAAGTTTTTTCATGGGTTCTTTATATGGATTTGTTTTGTGGTATTTTGTATTATTTATAGCAAGAATGTAAAATCCGCACTTCAAAGGTGTTCAATTATGTCATCTGATTCTTTACAGTTATGGTGTTGGCTGTTTTAATTAAAATTTCCCCGGTAAATTTCCATCACGAAATAAAATGATCACAATCATATTTAGGTATCTGTCACTTTCATTGAAAATATCAGATAGGACTGTCAGAAGTGTTGTGGATCCTCCTTTGGAGTGTCTTAAAAACAATGTTCGTGCTTTAAAGTTATTCATTATGTGCATATATGACTAGTCTATCGATGTAAAACTCTACAAGACATGACCACGTAATCTCAAGGTTAGTACTGATTTTTGTTTTATTTTCTTTGCCCGGTTACAAAGTTGCTGCTTATCGCGAACACAGTCCTGACTTTAACCGCAGTCACCTGGCTAACATTAACGATTTGTTAGTGAGAAGAGAAGATAAGTATGACAATAAAATACTTATCATTTTGATTAATTTTTGTATATTTTCTAATTTATATTCGAACAATTGTTTATTGTTCCTAACAGTTCAATGTGTTTGCCAAAGTCTGGTCGCTAAGGGACGCAACTGACGTCACACTATGTATGTCTTTTTCGGATCACCTCGGCCGATATGGTGGTCGATCGGATAATACGGCAGGCCACAACGTGCAGGGAAACTGGTATACTCTGGGCCTTCGGTAAACAGTTGGAAAACCTGGACTTTGCTGACAAAAATAGCCTTCTCTCCCACAGGCAGAGCAAAACAAAAAACATAAGCTCTTTAGAGCTTTTGACTGACATGCATATAACATACATGACATTTAATGTACATTTACACAATAAAGACTAAAACACTACATATTTCATTTTATATCAGTCAGACATTTAAGATTTAACAAAACATTTGATGCAACAATACGTGTAGTGACCGATACCCCGTCTCTCTCGGTGTTTGGAAAATATACAAGCTAGGTGACGTCCCATTTCTATGAGCCTCGTGAATATGCATATTTTGACCGGGATTTTAGGTCACGTGATGTGTGACGTCATTGAGGCACAACGTATCCGATACCTGTACACGTCCATTACATATTTATGAATTATCTGTGAGTGTTAAGATTGACCTTTATCTAATTTTTTGGTGCAAGTGATGACAGCAACCAATACATGTTATGTGGTTAAAATTATCAATCGTCATTAATGATCTTGTCAGAAAAATAAGACTGATCTAATTCCGATTTTTACATAAACTGCATTCAATTAGAATATAGTCCGTGACGTCTCAGCAACTCCAAGCTTAGAGACAGTGATACAATTTACACAAACTGATTTTACACCTATGTTAATTACCTGTAGTCTTACCTGTCATACATATACTAGCCAAAAGGCATTTGTAGTATCTACCTGTGAGTTGTGGCAGGTGTACTAATTACCCTGTAATTACCAAGAGGTGTGAATGTTATGACCAGTGAGTTCGAAGGGCATTCATGCTAATATAATTACCGATCCTCTAAATAGCAATATACACCGGCACAATTATTTTTATCCCTTCTGGTGTTGGAAGAAAAACTATTTTTTTAAAAAGGATTAAAGGAGTTTTCAACAGAATCTAACAATATTGTATCAGTATTTAACATTAGGCTAGTAATCTTGGCAAAACTTGACACTGTTAATTAGGTAAAACTATATTTGTATCACATATATACGATGTTCTGAAATTTCTAAATTTTTTAAAGTTTTATTATTTTTGTAAAAATGGTGATGCTGATACTATGGCGTTTTTTTCCAAAGTTTTTACATATTTTAAAATATCAACATAAACATTTGGTTATTGGATTTATCAGGAACGTATATGAGTCCCTGGATTTATGATATATATTCAGGGCGGATCCAAGAATTTAGATGCGTTAATGTGACACACTTTTACTTTCAGATATAAACCCAAATTTATCCAGATCTTGTTTATGAAAACTGTATGAAAAACAAGATTTAAACTCGTCTAATGATTTGAGTCCTGGTTGAAATGAATATCACCAAATAGAGTGAGCCTAACAAAATTCATTTATTTATCGCGTTTGAATTTCACGTATATCTAGAATCCTGTGTCTGTTCTAGTACAATTCAAAGAATATGGCACAGTGTTTTTCTGCGCTAGGATTTAGAGTAATTATTTCAAACCGCAACCACTAAGAGATGTTGTAAAAACGTATGCAGTAATCGTAGGAGAATTTTTTTTCAAAATATGTTTCAATATTCATTAGCGTATGCTATTTGTTTTAATCATGACCACAGACTTTATCCTTGGAAAATATTTATAATTATTCACACAAATAGACTGGTGTGTTACTGAATTAAGTGAAATAAAAAAAGTCGGGAAGAGCTTTTTATTTTTGCAAACCGATTTCAGTCCAAATTTTAAACAATATTTCAATTTAACAGAAATAATTCAGACTGTCATGTTTTCACACCTATTTGTGACAGTTTCTGCTTTATTGAAATCAGTCAGAAATTGTTTGTTTACGTTCACAGCTCAAAAATTTAAATGATTTTTTTTTTGGCATTCCATATGTACGTCCTGTACTACTACTACCATATACTTGTACAGTATATGTTATAGAGAGGTGGGGGGTTTGCCGGACACTAAAACATAAACTCGCCGGTGCTTTATTTACTCCATCTCCACAAATCATACTGTACTGTTGACGTCATAAAAGATAATAATTCTGAGGTATTAACGAAAACATTTGATTGCACAGCGTAAACAGTTTGTATTAGCAAATCACATGATTTTAAAATCACCAAGATCTAACACGGTGTATATTACCGGACACTATATAATATGCAATCAAGGAAGATTTGATGTTTGCGAATTTTGCATGTTGTGGGTATAACTTGGAACACATATTCATGATTCAGTACTGTATGCTGTTTTAATTCGATTCCAGCTTAATACAGTCTATACAATCCAACGTTTGAAAAAAAACCCTGCTATTTCAAGAAAATGGCTCTGTCCGTAATATACTCACAACCACTCTATGCGTGTCTGTTGCTACTGTTTTCATATATTATCTATAAAACCAAGTTGTAACGTGTCTGTAAAAATCATATAGTCCTTTCACAGGCTTTACTAATTCCTTGGTCCTTTTTGGAAGCATTATTGTTAGGATGTGGTGGACATGTAATACACACTCGAAACACGATGTTTTTAAATGGCATTTCCTATTTCCTTTCTTAAGTTTACAATTACATACATTTGTATATCTATATTTTTTTTCAAGGTATTTTATTGGTTAATCAAAAGAATTAAACAACAATAAAGATCGACTTACATATCGAAATAAATAGGCGTTTTTCTACTAAACTTTCTTCGTCAATGTACCACTGATCAGTTTACCTGAGTCGATCAGTTGTGCTTCAATGACGTCACAGGTACCACGTGACCGGTCAGCTCATTAAAATTCTCGCCGGTCGGAAGCGGTCAACTTTGACTGTCAATATCTAGATCCCGGGACACAATCGAATGCTCGTTGATTGGCTAATCAGTATTTATTGAAATGTACTACAAGTTCCATAACTTTTTACAAGATTTTCAAAATCGTGGCCAAAACCCTTTAAAGATTCGAAGTGGCTGAAGTTATTTGTTGTCCTAAATGTGTTTGGTAGAGACAGGCTGCTGTGTATCTGAATGATTTGATGTCATAGGTAGTGGTTTTAACTTGAGGAGTGTCTAGTATTTGGTGTATATGTGTATACTTTTATATGTTTCAATAGCTATTTGTCTCTTTCTTCTGATATTTAAGGTTGGTAATTGTGACCGGATCACGAGGTCATCATAAGAGCTAGAAAAGTCATCATAGATAAATCTAAGGGCCCTATACTGAATTTACTCAATATTTGGTTCAGAACAGAAGTGCCAGGAGGGTGAACAGAAGTATAATTGTGATAGAATGAAAGTATGGACAATTGTGAGCTTGTTTAGTCTGTTTAAATGTTTTCTAACTCTGAAAGGTACTTTGAGTTGTGGTGGGGCTTTTCCGCAAATATTTTTGTGGGTGAAGGAAAAAAAGGAATATTTTGTGATCGGGTCTTTTTTTATAAGGCTAATGCTTGAAATTTGTTAGGGTTTGCTTTCTCTTTGTTTATGTCAAACCAGTGCTTGGATTTTTTGTGACTTGTTCTAGTGCAGATATAAGGTTGTTGAGGTTTGAAGCGAAATGTGATATGGTTTTGTCGTCAGCGTAGTTGTATTGTTGGAAGTGTTTTACAGAGAAGAAAAGGTCATTTATAAAAATGTTGAAGAGCAGCGGCCCGAGGATTGAGCCCTGGGTTGCTCCTTTTTTGAAGCTGGAAGGTTTCGATTTTGATTTGTTAAATTGTGTCCGTTACTGGGTTTCGTGGAGGTTTCGAAATACCATAGACTGATAATTCAGCAAGAAAAAATTAATGTGGTTAACAATTGAAAAGTTTTGAAAGATTCATAAGAATATCAGCTACAAACTTATTTTCATCTAATTCCTTTTCCCAGTCCTCAATATTTTTTAAATGAATAGTTTGACATCCATATCCTTTCCTAAAAGCAAATAAAAGATAAGTAACAATTATTCGAAAAATTTGCTGAATTGATCAAAAAGAGTTCGTTCATATATCTTGGATATGGATAATAGTATACTGACTGGTTTGTAGTTTTCTTTTTCTAGTATGTCCTTTTTATGGAGGCGTTAGTAACGCCGTGCATATAGCGATTAGTTAAAATCCTGATATACGGAGTTTGAGACACCTAGCGGTAACCTCCGTAATTACTCTAAATAAGGGAACAACTCTTACAGTATCTGGTGCTTTGTTCAGAATATTGTGGGACTTTTAAAAATACTTAATGCAAGACCAAATGTAAAACCAAAAATATGTTTTACGTACCTGACCCTTCTGCTTCTACATTAGTTTAGATATTTTGGATACCCACCTTTTGGCCCCTAGCATCACTGAAGAGTCCTATGAGGACGAAACATCTGTATGGTGCATTTTTGCGGCATGCTGTATCTATTACTAAATTTAAAAGGTGCAGCACATGTGTGTGTTACGTCATCTTTATTGGCAGAAAACAGAAATCGAGTAGTATCAATGATGTTTAAAACTTTACATTAAATTAGAAAATATCGAACAGGTTGGGTCTGAAAGAGTCTGGTGTCAAAATTGACAACATTTTATCTTTGTCAGATAGCATTCTTTCTTTGTCTCTAAGGTTGTTCAGGGTTTTAGTTTACTTGATGTATACTAACAACAGGACTCTGTGGCATATCCTCCATAATGTTGAAAATATTATATATGGAATTGAGCAGCTGGTACATTTTAGATATTGAAAATATATATTTTTGCTATGTCATTCATGCAAATGTATATAATTTTTTAGAATAATGGGAGATACCGAGGTACAACTCGTCGATGTTAGACGTCTCCATGCAGACTACATCAAACGCCAAATTACATACCAAACTAAGCTGGTAAGATTATCAAATTTCGAATTTGTTAAATTTATCTTTATTTGTCTTTGCCTTTCAAAAAGATCTTTGTTCGACAACATCAAAAATGTTGCATCTCGTGTTAAAATTGATTTTGAAGTGAACCTCCTAAAAAGCTTACCCTCGACCATTGCAATTTGACAAAATTAGTCTTTGTTTCAGTATAATTTATGGCAATCCGACATAAAATAAGATTTGTTTGGAACATTCAGTGAAATGAAAGTTCTTTCCAAAGCTATACAGATAGATATTAGTAATTTTTGCATTTCACCATAACTTTCTACACTAAAATTTCTTATTTAACACAGGGTATAGACGACCCCTTACTTGTCATTGATATTGATGAGGTGGTGGAAAGGTACAAAAAATGGTACAAGCTACTTCCCAGGGTGGAACTATTCTATGGTAATATATTTCCCCTATATACTAGTCATGAAAAGTAATATTTTCCCCACGCATTTCCACCCATATACATTGTGCTATTATTCTGAAAACAATTCAACTCTTAACAAAGTCTCAAGCAAGTTTAACATAATTTATGGTTGGATCAAGGATTCTATGAGCGCAAAATCATTTAGTAACTCATACCTGTTATGAAAACAAACAACTCGATTAAGCAAAAAAAAACTTGATGTAAAAACAATAGTTTCTGTAATATGTCCCGCCCTCCTCCGTGCCCAAAACAATTTTTTTGTATGCGGTGAAAGTACAAATGCATGATCATGTCCTTCTTTTCCTTAACAGCTTTAAAATGCAACAATGACGAGAAGATAATCGATGTTCTCGTGAGATTGGGGAGCGGTTTTGACTGTGCAAGCAAGGTATGCACATATACAAAGTTTTGTTTGTCCCCTATCGACGAAGCCCGAGGGAATTATTAGTTTACATGCTGTTTGTTTGTCTGTCTGTCACCTTTTTGAGGTTTCCGAACATTATTTCTGCAACGAGTATACATGATAGTAATATTATTGAAACGAACTTTGGTACACAGATTCACCATTGGGATATCTAGGTTAAGTTCTGATTTGGTCACAGTTGAAAGATTGTTACAGAGTTATCGCCTTTGGAAAGTGTTATTTAGTTCCCATGTATTATCTCTGCAACATGTGCACATATTGAATTGAAATTAGTATACAAATACATCATGGCGATATCCAATTTGTTTAATGAATCAGTAGGGGATATGTATTGTTTCACCAAACAATATGCTGGTTAAGTATGAATTGATATATGACTTCCAAAAAAATGAGTCATTGCTTCATTATTGTTTATGGGGGCCGGTAGGGTATATGAATTGCTTCAGCAAAAAAAAAACATATGCTGGTTAAGTATGAATTGATATATGACTTTCAAAAAACACTAACTGAAAAAATGGCTATTTCATACATAGTTGGTAAGAGAAAAGAAAAACTCCAAAACAATGAAATTACCAATTCTTCATCATCTGAAAGGTCCTGTTTTTTCATCGGTTTTCATAGGCTGAGATTCAACAGGTCGTGGAACTAGGAGTTAATCCGTCACGAATCATCTACGCTAATCCGTGTAAACAAAACTCACATCTTACATATGCCAAGGAGCACAATGTAGATCTGATGACTTTTGATAGCGAAGAGGAATTAACCAAAATCAAAATGTTGTATGGATCAGCAAGGTGGGTTATCAAACGAATTTTTATAACTATCAGAAAAAAATACTTGCAAATGCAGAACTTTTACATTAATAATAAAACATATTGTACAAACAAAGAAAACTTTTAAGCTATGGTTTTATACACTACACTAAACATAAATAGCTGACATCTGTATTGTAATACAAAACGTTGTGTTACAGATTACTGATTCGATTTCGACCAACACATTTGTATCGGGTGATGTACGACCTGGGAAAGAAGTTTGGTTGCGGCTATAAAGAAGCGAATGACTTATTAATTTCGGCAAAGAACAAAGGCTTGAGCATCGTTGGTGTGTGGTGAGCTGCATACTAACACGTACATGTATCAGCCCTCGACCTGTATCGCAATATGTCTACAGACTTACATAGATATAAGAGGGAGCTGGGAAATCAGAATCTGTTCGCAATACCAATTAAATCGCTATATAAGCGTGTTCGTACTAAACGTATTTTACTAACTTTTTTATGAACTCAGATACAAATAAGACTCTTCAACCTTTTAAACGTCGTGCAGATTATGTAATATACTTCAAGAACTATTGAACTTTCTTTCAGTTTTCAATTTTCGGCCCTTGTTGATGTCTCGTTGTACAATACTGTGTAATGGAGTAATATGCATTCATTAGGTTTAGTTTTCATGTTGGAAGCAACTGTCACAGTTCCGAAGCATTTGCTTCAGCAATCAAAGAGGCTCGGATGATATTTGACATGGGACTAAAGGTTGGCTTTGATATGACGGTCCTTGACATTGGTGGTGGGTTCCTGGGTCGAGATGGCGATCACCCGACTATAGAAGAGGTATTGAGAGTTACAGAAACTAGATAACTAACATTTTCGGTCAATGTTAACGTTGTAACTGATAAGTTTTGTTCTATGCTGAACTTCTTGAACGTCAATAGTTGATAGCGTTCACAATCGGACATGTACAAATCATAACGCTATTACTGACAGATCAAAACAAAAGTAGAATGAATCATCCTTCGTAACAACGTTAAAATGTAAAAGGAAAATGTCTAGCTCGATTTACCAAGCATATTAAATCTATACTGTTAATTATCAAAAATTATGTTTGTATCCAGAATGCAGCCGTTATAAACCAGTGTCTAGATGAGTTTTTCCCGGAAACGGAAGGAGTGAAGATAATCGCTGAACCAGGACGTTACCTTGTGGAAACTGCTGTTAGTGCTGCAGCAAATATAATAGGACGGAAGCTTGTATATGATAATGGTTCGTATGATATACATGGTCACGTATCAGCTGTCATATATGTTTTGCAGATGAAGGTAATTGATGAGAACGTACAGGGGTTTTAGATGAACAACTGGATTATGTCGTAGAAATGAAGGGGTATGTGATTCACAGGTCAATATATTTTTGGCAGAATGAACTAGAACCTCATTTTCCCTGGAAGAATAAACAAACATTGACACAACATGACTGATTATAATAGTATTTAACTCTTCTACATGTATGTATTGCACTTCCTATTTTTTTCGTTTTATACATCATTACCAATAACGATTTTGTTTGTTTTTCTTTTATTTCGTTTCTATTACGTTTCTCCTTTCCTTTGGTAGTGTTTACATGTATTAAGGTTGATTTTACTGTGTTAGTTTAGTATTTTTAGCTCTTTTGGCACGAAGGGCCAGTATATTTATGCCATAGCGCGGCGTCCGTCAACTTTTCCTTTAAATCGCTCCTTGTGAAAAAGTCATAATTGGATTTTGGCAACATTTGGTCAGAAATATCCTTAGGGAATGGGTAACATTTTTTTGCAAAAAATGGTGACTCTGACCCCCAAGGGGCCTGAGGGGCGAGGTAATTCCTTTAAATCGTTACTAGTCAGAAACTTTTGAATGAATTTATACCATTTAATTAGAAACCCCTCCGGAGTCAAGAGGGATGGGGAAAAGGGATAAAGCTTTTTAAATCACAACTTTTCATAAAGCACTGAATGGAATTTAACCCCATTTGGTCAGAAACATCCTTGGGGAAAGGGAACACATTTTGCATAAATGGTGACTTTGACCCTCAAGGGGGCGGAAAAGTGGGAAATAGAAGTCTTCTATACTAGTCATCAAGATATAAATATATTTCGAACGAATTGGGTCAAACACATCCTTGAGTGAAGGGGGACACATTTTGCATAAATGATGACTAACCCCTAAGGGGCTAAAGGGGTGGGGCCAAAAAGGGGAAACAGAGGAAAAGACTTTTAAATTACTACTGCTCTAGTCTTAAAGTACTGGATTTTAACCCAATTTGGTCAGAAGCATCCTTTGGGGAAGGGGAACTGAATCGCAGTTGATTCATTATTCTAGGGCTTGTTCTAAATTTTCATGATCGATGTAGATTGCTGACACACAAACTAACAACACAAGGATTCGAGAGATGCAGGTTGATCAGAACTATTTTCAAGTATTATGGGCACCATCTTTGTCTTTGAGAGAAGTATCTGTATCTTTAAGTGATATGCAGAATATTTCTCAATGAGACAAAGATGGCGACCATAAAACTTGCCCATAGTTCTGACCAAGTATATACACTATTTAAAAGTATATGAAAATAAAATATTTGCTACTCTGAGTAATTAAACTCTGCCTTTACTTAGTCGTGTAATTTCAGATAAAGCCAGTATAGAACATGTTGCATACAACATCAACGATGGAACATACGGAACGTTTTCGTGGGCAAAAGAAGTCATGGAGGTGTTTGTCTTGTCACCTGTTCATAGCAAGGTAAAGTTTACCTTCTCGATGAGTTCATCATTTTCGCACTCTAGTAATTAAGCTTCGAAAAAATATGTACATGTAATCTTAAGGTGGCATAGAAAAATTGAAAAACAAAAAAACAAATCAACATGACTATTCTTTGATTTGATAACTAGAGATTATTAAATGACCATTTTGATATCACGCCCCTTATCAGCCTGATGGTCCTGATATCAGCCAGAGGACCTAGTCCCCGAGGGGTGTGATATCAATATTGTCATTTCCAAAACTTTGATCATATATTATTTTTTTTACAAAGATTTTCTGTTAAACATATCACGTAATCTAAACCATTAAAATTGACTGATATTCATAAAATCGTAAAACAATTTATCATAAAAAAGGTTAATATAAAATTCACAGCAAATAAAATGGTTATTTCATAATGACTTATGAAATAATAAAATGGATATCCATGGATAGAATTTGATCAGTACCGATGGAGATGGCAAAGCAGCGTTACTTCCCATCCTTTGTGACGTCATTGACGTCATCATAAGTTGTGCTGTATTTTGAGCGTTCGTACTTGGCAGCCGAGGCGTCTTTTGAGGTCGGTTCATATTAAAGTGTGCTTGTTTGCACATTTGAAACAGGCAGCTTTAAGCAAAAGTGGCGAAATCCAGAATTAAGATAATGGGGGATATCACTTTCAAGGAGGTGTGATATCAGTTTCGAGGGGTGTGATATCACTACGAGGGAGTCTGATATCACTCAAAAGGGATGTTATAACACCTGGGCTGATATCAACTTGTGGGAATTTTAGAGGATGTTTCAGTAGTAAGCATATGCTACTTTAGGATATTGAATGTTGTTTATAGAAAACAGAAAGTCAATCAATGAATCCATATTTGAGAAACGAGGTCCAAATCCTAGAAAATCGATTATTGTGATATACCCAGGCAATGATGATTCAATAAGAAATGTTGAACCTGACCAACCTCCGAATTTGGATTCATGAGTCAAAATGGCTAAAATATCAATTACCTTCTTCCCACTCAAACGCATCATGTATGCTGGGTCAAAAAATCTTCATAAATGGAAGGTCTTAAGGTAACAAGGGCCCCGCATCAAAGTTGCATAGAATTTGGTCAAGATATTTAGTTCATAAAAATACCCACAAATTCAAAAAGGAAGGTCTGGGGTAAAGGTCACTGGGTCAAAGGTTAAAGTCAAATTTTGTAGCTTTTCATTGATTTACATTTTTAAAGACACGAAGCAAATTTGGTTGAAATCAAATAAGCTTTATAATGAACTAAAGTCAGTGTCACTGGGTGTAAGGTCAAGGTCAAATTTTGCAGCTTTTCACTGTTGAACATTACTAGGACATTATCAAGCAAAATTGGTATGAATCAAACAAGAGAACTGAACAAACGACAGGGTATCAAGTTTTAAGAGGTCAGGATGACTAGGTCAACAGTCAATGTCATTTGTTTGTAGTTTTTACTGATTAAAATTTGTAATGATATTGTGAAACAAAGTAGGTAGGAATCGAGAGAGTCAACTGATCAAAAGTCAAAGTAGTCATCTTACCTAAAGCCAGGATCTCTTGGCCAAAGTTCAAGGAAACAGTTGGTAGCTTACTATGTTTGACCATTGGAGTATTGATAATTATTTGGGAGATATGTAGCGTAGGACGGGGAGCTTGTTGACTTGTCAGTGTTATAATTCAAACTTAGCTGGAAATAGCACCAGGAGATTATGGCTTGAAAACATGAACATTATGAACCGGGACTGAGCGATGGGGCTCAAATGTGTCGAAGTGGCCAAAGTGTGAAATCGTAATCCAACGCAGTTATGTTTGAATTAAATATTAAATCCATTGAGTTTTCTTGTGTTATTTAACGTCCCATCGACAATTTGAGTCCTCTAGTGCCAAAACAAATTTAAAAACTAAACATTCACAACAAAGAATACCTAAATACGGAAACCAAAAGGGTAAAATCTCTCACGGGGGCATAAAAATATGTACTTTTTGTCTGTCGTTGTGTTGTTATCTAATTCTATGTATGTGTTGTCATTTCACAGATTCTTCATTTGTTTAACATGAGATATTGATTTTATTGAATGATAATTTCGGTGTAAGGACATAACAATAAAAAACGAATGGTATATACAAACTCTAGTGACCGTAAGGCCCGTTGATCTCTTGTTGATTTTATTTAGAGCAGTAATCGATACAAATAGTACACAGTATTTTACTCGAAGTTTAAACCCGATTATATTTTTCAAGTGGCATCATTTTCATACCGTGAATGATCCATTCATCGGAAGTTTTAAATGTTAATACCGACTTTTCCCTTTTCATTTGTACCTTATTTTCAAGAGGAGAACACGGAAACAAAATAAAAAGAATTGTTTAAATTGGAGAACATGTGTGAACAATCTGTAATCAGAAAATAAAACTACAGCAAATATTTTTTAGGTGGGAACTGAGAAAAACAACAGTACAATCTGGGGTCCAACATGTTGTAACGCTGATTGCTTAGCAACAGACATGCCACTACCGCTGATGGAGGTAGGGGAATGGGTACATATCAGTTACGCAGGATCCTACTCTTTAAGCTGCAAGACCGAATTTAACAGCATGCCATGCCCAAAGCGGTATTACTTTTGTTCACGTGACATTTGGTACGTAATCAATATTTATTTCTATGCAGCTCTTTTAAGGTCATCTGACCCGACGGGTCAGGATGACCTATAGTCATCGTGCTTCGTCCGTCGTTTTCCGCCGTCCGTCGTCCCTAAACTTTTCACATTTTAAACTTCTTCTTTAAATCCACCTGTGAGATTGAGCTGAAACTTGCCTAAAACGATCCTTAGATGGTTCCAACAAAGTGTTATTATTTTTCGGGTCGGTCCGAATTTCAAGATGGCCGCCATCTTGAAAAACACATTTGAAACTTCTCAAGTTACACTTGTGCGATTGAGCTACAACTTACCTGGCAGATCCTGAGATGGTTCCGACAAAGTGTTTTTTTTCGGGTCAATCCGAGATCCAAGATGGCAACCAAATCTTGAAATACACATTTTCAACTTTTTCTAAACCCCACTGGTGCAGTTGAGTAGAAAACCATAATCCGAACTCAAAATCGATAAAACTAGTGACAACTATGAAAAGAAAGGAAACAATTTACATGGATACTCTTGTAATTGTATAGAGAATGAAACCAGGTGTTCCGGAAGAGTAAGCGTATTCTGCTTCATCGACGACACCCGTCATGTAAATCTTGGTCTCATCCAAGTAAACAACAAGTTCACAAAGGGAGAACCTTGTTATCATTGTCAATTACAAAAAGTAATCACTATAATGAGCATACTCAAAAACGTCCATCTTCATATCACACAGAGATACACCATACTTCTCAGTGAGACAAAGATGGCGACTCATGAAAGCCCATAGTTCTGATCAACCTGCATCTCTCAAATCCCTGAGTGTTAATTTTGTGTGTCAGCAGTCGAAATCGATCATGACATTCTCGTCATTTCGAGAAAGCCCTATAATAACGAATCCACTGTAACATGTGAACACCATTGGTTTGAGAAGCAGGGCTGCTACTTTCAATAAATGGAAAGTTCTCGATCGGAAAATTAAAATCGTTACGTTTATCTTATAGCTTAGTAGTAAGCTGTCCATGTTTATCATTTTTTAAGTAGCAATCGAGGTAAGCAGCTGATGTAGAAGGGTATGTTGTGTCCTTGTTTTAGTACATACGATCGATGTGGTCAGCGACCTTCTTGTATATAGACTACACATCGTCGACATATCTGAAAGCTAAATTAAAAGATTGGCATGGTTTGTGTATCCTGTTTAGATTAGGTCTTCCAAACATTCAGCCTCGTATGAAAACAAAAACAAGTCAGCTACACTTTAAGTGTCGGCACAGTTTGTTCCCATGGGAATGTCAACAGTCTTCTGAATTTGCTGAATAGTTAACCAGGACAATTATTTCAGTTTCACTTTCACTGTGTACTTTTACGAAGGTCTCCATGTAAATTTTCCTTTTTTCATATTTTGCTTCTTGGTTGATCGATTTTGAGTTGTGATGATTGTTTTGTTGACGCTGCAGTATTCGCTGTAATTTGTTTTAATTAAAAAAAAAAGAACGCCAAGCTGATGCTATGGGCCCCTCTCTGTTTCTAATTACATGTAATAGAAGCTGACAAAACCGCAAGTTCATCAGATCAATTTCATATTTAACATCCTAAACTCAAGGTCATCGCATCAAAGGTCAATATCAACTTTTGCATATTTAGATATCATCACATTTTGTGGTAACATTATGCGGCAGAGATAATCTGAACTCAGAAAGGTCTGAAATGACCAAACCCCAAGGTCGTCGGATCAAATGTCAAGGTCAAACAGATACTTCTTAACTGCTAGCTAGTTTGTGATGACATTATGAAGTAATTGACACTATCAAACAAGGTGTCAACTGACCAAACATGAAGGCCACCGGATGAAAGATCAAGTCAAGTTTTTCATCTCTTGAATGACTGCTAAACTATTCAGGGTCAGATAACATAACGAAATACTTCCTGACGTGTCAGTGTTTTCGTTTGGCTTAAATTTTGTATTTAACCAATTTGTTAGTAAATTCAAATAGTGAAATGATGTGGCCTTAGCATGTTTAGGAGTTCATATCTACCTGGCATTTCCTTGAATTTGTTTATCCTTCATAAGTATTTGCCCTTATTAAGTATCAATGATAATTGTTATATCCAGATAGATTCTTTACATATTGACTTTACGTTGCAATGGCGAGGTCTTTAGAGATGGTTTCCATTTCCAAATTATCCTTTTTGAACTGTTGTCACTTAAATAAAATCCATATTTTTTAATTGTATCTACAGGACTTCTTTAGTTAATGGATCTTTGAAGATATGCAGTAGCTGTTGATTCCAGATAATAGACAACATACAGGTAAGTTGGTAAGTTCTGGTTCTCCCGAGGGCAATACGTCTCACTTTTCGTAACATATTCTTTATAACTGCAAGAAAAAGGACGTTCATTGAAGTTGAATTCCAGTCACATATTTCCCGCTTTCATGTTCATAGCAACATCAACGTTAAACATTTACATTGAAAATTATTTAATTTAAAAAATAACTTACGTCATTTTTACATATATAATATTATAGTATGAGTTTGGTTCTTCTGGTGGTTCACTGCAGTAAATACGATTTTTGAATCACTGTAAGCGTTCATGTCAGTTTGATAACATCTCCTAAAGAGCGGACGGACTCTTCGTTAGAGCGACAACATTATGGATTCTTATGAAACTTTCAATTTACTAGCTAATGTCTCTCTTGACATTACTTCATTTTTGGTCTTAAGTTGAGCGTTCGCTTCTGTGATGAAGATTTTGGGTTGTGTTCATATAGCCGATACATACCAGAGTCTCAAAAAAGTACTTGTTACTTCTTGCTTGACACTCAGCATTATGTTTTGTTTATATTGTTTAGGTTCTCACCACTGTGGAAATCAGGATTGCTTTCTGTTTTGCTGGGCCTATCCAAGTACTGTGATTTACTGAGTTACCACAATGAAGATCAAGTGTATTGCACGTTTGTCAGTATTTCCCTTCACTACAAAAGTCGGGATTACAAATTAAACTGCTAAAGTTTTGTATCGTCCTGTATGATACTGACTTGAACAAATGATATTAAACTGATATATCTTAATATGCACACAGGTATAATGTGCCTACTCTTAAATACTCAAGATGAATTACGATATATATAGTCGGTATACAAATACTATGAAAATTAACTGAGGACAAATTATGTTTTATATATTCGTGAGTGAAATAAGTATTATCATTTTAATCTCAACGGTTCATCAACACAAAAACGGTCATTTTAGCCAATAAAACTGGATACAACAAACAAACATGAAGATGACAATAATTAAGTTGAGAAAAGTGATTGAAGGGTTCGGATTGAGGTATTAGTTTTTGAACAGACCAATATTATTTTGGAAGTCTAGAATGGTATAGATACCAATAGTCCGAAAAGGGATGAAAACGAGGGTTAAAGGACATTACAACCTTAATAAATGCAATACAATAATTATTAGGCTTAGGGAAGTGTGTCTTTGATTCTGAGATCATTCTTATGAAATGGTGAAAAAACCTTTAGTCTAATAATTGCAGTTCATTAAATTGAGTTTATTGCATGTCTATGCTAACTTTGATTAAATTGAAATGTGTTATTTTGTTCAAATTCAACAACTTTTATCGATTTTATGGATGTCGATTAGATTGGACATCCGGTAAGGCCTATTAAAACCCTTTGTCAGAACAATTCAAATAAACGGATGTAACATTTTTGTAAATATCTATTTTATGATTTTGCCGATGTTTTAAACTATACCTATTAGTTGAGTAATTTATATTGTTGATAACCCAATCCTTATAAAATTCCAAAGTCCATTGTTTTAACACAATGTCCATCCAGCTACTGCATATATAGAATGAGAGCCAAGAAAAATGTGTTTTGTTAAATATCAGATTATGACATCGATTAGAGCGGTAAACTGTAATAATATTTATATTTATTGGAGTCGAATCTTTCAAATTTCAAAGTTTTCAAGTTCTATTCAATTCAGTCAAAACATACAATTTTATAAGGATAAATATTTATAATACATATACACAAGATTCGTCTGTGTTAATCAATTATGAAAAAGTATCAGTTTAGTTGTGTTTGTGCTTACATATCAAATATATATTAACTAAAAATGTAAAATGTTTTGTGCAAGATGTATTACTTGGTATCAGTGCTGCATATCATACACGCATATCTCGTTATAAATAATTAATGAAAATCTGATATTGTAAAAATGTGTATTTTACTAATTAATTAATAAAATAGCATGTTAATTAACCATGTGTTCAATAAGAGTTGTAGTATCTAGTGTTACAATAATTCGAGACATATTGAAGATAAATTGGAGATGTGAACGTTAACGTTATTGTTTACCACGTGTGTAAAACACATCGCACAATTGTCGATTCAATCAGATTACTCTAATTCCAGTGTTTTTCAACTTTCATGATTATTTCTCAATTGTAAATACCTTTAATATCTTGGTTAACCGTTAGTCCAGCGTAAAAGTCGTCTGTAGTGAGCGAGAATGGCAACGTTTTGATAGAAAGCGTGGACGTTGCGAGTGTGGAGAGAGGCGCGATCTTGTGAACTCTCGTGACCTCTGATCTGTGTCGACGTCATGACCAGGAGTCAGCGGGGTCACTTGAGTGCTTTCCCAAAGTGTATTGGGAGTATTGGAAGTATTGGAAAGTATGGGGTCCGTTGGAGATATTGGATTCGTTGGAAGTATGGGGTCGTGAGTCCGAGAGTGAATAACGATTTGAGAGAGTTTAAACAATTGTATAAATGTAACTTAATATGTATTTTTAATACAAGTGCCAATGAAGATCTTCGTGGTTTGTTTACGTTCGACGGGTCTACTTTGCGAGCCACGGGTGTAACACCTTCACTCCGTCGGAGTCCGCCGAGTATGGGACGTTGCCCCGTTGAGCTCGTGCGTCGCCCCGTCGATGTTAGCGTTATTTTAGAGGCGTAATAATTCTGTGGGGTATTGGAATCAGTTGTCATCGGATATTCATAGGGTAAGGTTTTAAGTAGCTGCTGGCAGTTATTACACCTTTGGATTGTTCCGAAACCATATAACTGCCAGTATGTTTAGTTAGGATTAAGGGAAAGCAACTCATCTAATAGAAAAGGAGATGGACGGGGGATTTTAATCATATTAACATGTTTTAACTTAGCGTACTTTTGATAGTACTTTTAGTGGTTCTGACAGAGGGGTTGGATATTGTTATGCATAGCGTCTAGTGATTTGACTATTTCTAAACACATTTTAACTTTGGTTTATCTTCTGTTCATTCGTAGATTTAGTGACCTGTATAATAATATTTACAGTTCTAGTGTTCTGTATAATAATCTTTACAGTTCTAGTATTATAGTACTGTATGATAATCTTTACAGTTCTAGTATTATAGTACTGTATGATAATCTTTATAGTTCTAGTATTATAGTACTTTTAGTACTCATTACATTGCTTATTAGTATCATGGGCACTTGGTTCATTTCTGTTGTTTGACTATATTATAGTTTACTGTAGGGGTAAATAGACTTGTATCGGATAGTTCCGGTATCCAGGGGTCAGGCAAAGGTCTATACTACATTGTCCATCATTATCTAATACTTATTTATGAGAGAATTTGGAGAGAGTCTGTAGAAGTTGTTATTGTTGTTATATTATCTGTCACTGTTATTTTTCACTTTTTTTCCCATAAATAAACGGTAACCGTAAAGGTGTGCGTAAACTTATTTTATGCTTTCTAGTTCTTATTTAGTTACCTAGATCTAGTCAGTCATAGGTTATTGGTTTGGAAATACCATATAATTTCCTGGGGGCTTGTCAAAAGCAAATAATAGACAATTAGTAAGAATAGTTGTGCTCTCCATATGTAAAGGGGTTGAGCAAGGGGCGAAGACCGTTACAATATATGAAATTAAGAAATGTTTTGTATACCATGAAACTGCAATATAATGTTATTATATACTGGGTATTCCAACATAGTCATAATAAAAAGAATGTTCACACCCACATCTACAACCTGACGAGTCATTATCATAATCTATATTTACGTTAGTACATATTCAGGTTGCTAGCATGATTTTAGAACAAGATAAGGGAAACATATGTTGTTTACTTAATACATTTAGCTAACTAATACATAGTGTTTTTCACTGTAAATAGTTCATTGATTCTCAACTAATATTAATGTATGTTGAAAAATCTGCATTCCTTTAAAAAGAGGCCTACGGGCCTTAACGGTCACCTGAGGTTTGATGAATCATAGCTTTTGTTGTTGTGCTTTTACACTGAAATTAGCGTTTATCCCAACCAAATGGGGCCGCAGTGGCCGAGTGGTTAACGTGTCCGACATTCTACCGTTAGCCTTAAATATCAGGGTTGCAAGTTCGAAAGGTCCGGTGTTTTTTTCTCCCGGTACTCCGACTTTCCTCCACTTCCAACAGCCTTAACGGCCCTTTGGCTATTGGTAACTGCTAAATTATTTAAAGATATTAACAGATTTTCAGACTTTTGCCAATGTGACCTTGAAAGAAGTTGAATGTCATTTTACCAACTTGGTAACTCTTCATCCCAGCATGCTACCAATCAATTATTAGCACCCTAAGCCTGATGGTTATTGCGTAAATCTTTCTTGAAGATTTTCAAATATTTGATCCCTGTGACCTTAAATGAAGATCAAGGTCATTAATTGAAAAACTTTGGTAGCCCTTTTTTCTTCCCTGTTAATTCGAACACTGAAGAATATGTACAGTATTGTTTACCAATTAAAAGGATTTCATTTTCTGAGGGATCGATAAATCAACTGATACAACTAGATATGTATTACACAAAAGAACACTTTAGTCAGTAACAGACTATAAGATATATAACGGAACTCTCTGACAGATTTAGAAAATATTTCAGCAGCATATCAACTCAATAATACAAAATTCTTTGATGTTCTATTAATAAAGATGTACTAGAAAACGTATTTTAGTTTTTGAAAGTAGTTTATTCAAGTTAACACATCAATGCCCATAGACAGACATCAATTATTACATAATGCGTTTGATTCTCCTTAACTATACGCATAAGCTGCATTTGGAACCATTTACTAGTGTAATGAACTATTGCACGGCTAAAATGACTATTGCACAGTCATGTGCGAACTATTGAACTCAGCGTGACGTTTCGGAATTGAGTCCTACCCTTTAAGCTTCTTAGTCCTAAGTCACTCAGATATTACCACTGCCAGACGCTTACAATTGCTTACAGAAATTCGCGACGACAGCAACGTAACACAACCTACCAATGGGAATGATGTGGTTCATCAGCGTACCAAGGGTTTGTATAGTGTATATGTCAGGCAGTGGGACTTTCGTACATTGTACAGAAAAACACAGCCAGTTTTTAGTTTTTTTAAACAAGGGAGCTGTATATGCCCTCTATCACTGATCATTACTATCACCTGCAGTGATTTTGACATTTGTGGACAAATACGGATCGATATGATTGTGGTTAATACTCAAACAATCACATATATTTACATTTTAATTTTTCAAATACCGGAGTTCACGCGATTTATTACTAAATTGATCTATTTTTTATTTAAAAATGTTAATAAATTAAACAATTTCAGTTATTCATAGTGTGCTTTAGTGATTGTGCCATAAAACAAGTACATATCATGGATGTCTGTGGAATAATCCAGAGTATTTGACGCGAGGTACTGATAATCGACCGATGTTTTCGGCCTCGTGCAATATAACATTGGTCGATTACCAGTACCTTGATTTAAGATAGGGACGTTCCATCAGAGGAAGTTTTCAAATTTACTAAAAGAAAATCTCAAAATCTATATGTATTTACTCCGGGAAAAGCAGGAAAGGAAATAAGATCTGAACTTCAGGAACTGTTAGCGTCATCTGCTTCAACGACGAGAAAAATTCATAGGTAAGATCCAATTTAAATGTTTGAAAATAACATGTTTATCAAAACAGTTTCTAAACCGCGTGCTACTTGATCCTTGTGATTCTTCATTATGACATGGGACACATTAAATTCAATAGAATACATGTATAAAGAAAGAGAATTAACTTTGATGTATCCTTTTATTTTAAAAAATTACCCATGTCCAATAACTTTCAGTATGGTATGTTCTACCTCTGTAAGGTAACATTGAACTTTAAATTATTGCTTTAAGCATTTTGTACGATGGCCGAAAACGGACTGACAAAACAGTGTTACTAGTAACACATTTTCGTCAACAAAACATATGTACAAATTTTTGTGTCAAAAACTTTCCAACTACACGTTTTTAACACAAAATATGTACGTACATATTTTGTTGACGAAAATATGCTACTTGTAACACTGCTTTGTCAATCCGTTTTCGGACATCGTAATTTTGAATTTAATGGTGATGATCTTTGAAGTAAGATTTAAATCAGTTTTTACTTTGTATATTTACGGTGGAAAGAATGAAAATAGATAATCATGTTAATTAGTGGTTTAACCATTCAGTTGAAAAAAATGAATCATTTTGTTATACCTCCCGTAACGAAGTCAGGGGGTATACTTGATTCAACTTGTCTGTCTTGGAAAACTTCTTCGAAAGCACCAGTGTAGATGTGAATGCAGGTATTTACTAACAAGGAATTCGATTACCATGGTAGCCAGGTAAATGAATACAAGATCGCACTTTTGTCCGGAGAACTCCTTCTAAACCTGAGAACTAGTTTCAAAGAAGCTGCAGAATTCGGAATTCAAAGGGATCGGTTTTAGGAAGCAATATTTCTGTACATTATCAGTGAGTCCGGTATCAAGAGGTGATCGGTTTTGGGAAGTTGAACTGTAGCGGCATACAGGTCAAACAGCAGGACTAAACACTTCGTAGACCATGAGCAAAAATAACAAACAAACACACAAACAAAAAACTAAACAAAAACAAAACAACGGAAAGTTAAATGTTGACATCTGAGACAAAAACGTTTAAGAACTTTTGGTTTTTCAGATTTACAAAACACCACGCCATTTTGCAGTCCAGGGTTAAAGAATATTTACTGATATTTTCAAATTTACTGATAAAGTAGCAAATAAATTGTTAACAAAATGTGTACGCACAAATTTTGTGTCAAAGAGATGACGTAACACACTTGTGCTACACCTTTTAAATTTAGTAATAGATACAGTATGCCGAAAAAAATGAATCAAACTGCACCATACAGCTGTTTCGTCCTCCTAGGACTCTTCAGTGATGCTAGGGGCCAAAAAGTGGGAATCCAAAATTTCTAAAATAATGTACAGGCAGAAAGGTCAGGTGCGTAAAACTCCTTAAATTTATGAATTAAGAAGTAAAATTATACCGATTCTGCATAATTTCAAATCGTGTACTACGAAAATGTGTATACACATGTGTTTCTAGAAGTAAAAGGTTTGCCGCGTAGGATTTGTATGCACTTTTTGGATGCACAAATTCATCTACTACTAGCTGTAGATATTATTGACACAGAATGTATAGGAATAAATTTCGTTGACAATCAAAGTACTGAAATATTGAGACGCTAAAACTTGGTTTTTTTTACAGTGATATTGTTGTATGGGTTACTTAGTTTGTCAGGAAAAGGCGTTATTAATTAAAATTCTTAGCTGTATATATTATTGACAAAAATGTGTAGGAATAAATCTCGTTGATAAAAGCGTACATACCACTAGTAACCTTATTTCCCGTCCGGTATCGGCCTGGTACAATTGAGAGTAAATTACCATACAGAATTAGTCAAGTTAGTCGATATACAACGACCTCATATTTAATTCTGATGTGCAACTAACTGTAAAGGTAGTCGATGTATAGCCAATTCAGAATAAACGGTTGTGTACATTTTGTCAATTTGGTCGGTGTAAAACAAGTTATTTCATCCAATTCATAATATACACAATGTCGTAGTACACGATTTGAAATTATACAGAACTAATTGAATTTTCTTCGAAGTTCATTAAAACAAAAACAATCAGAGAATACCAAAGCGTCTACAAAACCATAATCCGAACTCGATTAAACTAGGGGCAAAATAGGAACAAAGGAAATATTTACATGGAGACTCTCGTAAAAGCACAAGAGAATAGTCTTCATCAACCTGCATTTTTGAATCCCTGTGCCGTAAGTTTGTTCGTCAGCAGTTGACATCTATCACGAAAATCGCGATATTCAGAGCAAGCCCTAGAATAACGAATCAACTGCGACATGTAAACACCATAGGATGGAGAAGCAGGAATGTTACCATTAACGGGTATTTTGAATGATTTCAATACTGATATAAGATTGGAAAGTATTTCATCTTTCGAAAAAAACGGTTAATGCGTAAGAAGGGTTACCTTGGTTAACAAGCAGGCCCAGTTCAATAATAAAAGACGGTGTTTTTCACAACTGACTCTTCTGCTTTTAAATTAGTTTAGAGTTTCGATTCTCGATTAGCATCACTGACGAGACCTGGAAATGTGAATTGTTTTAAAACATGTTTAGACGTACTGTATCTATTACTACTAAAAAGGTGTAGTATATGTGTGTGTTACAAAATCTACTTAATATTTTATGTAGGTAGTATTGATTTCACTGCTGATATGGGCTATCGTAATTTTGACGACATTTGACACGGATTTACGACTGTGTACGAGTATGAACGACATTATAGTAGTAGGTATGCTTGGAATGCAGTATATATGTATGTATTGAATGCTGATATACTTGCATATCTAGTGGTATACATAATTATATGTTTATGTGTTGACCCTTGTATACCCTTTTGATTGATGTGTTTAATGTACGCAATCTAGATATTACAGATAGTTTAATTTCCCCAGCAAATAGTATGAGCTACATCAGCTGTAGGTTCGGGTTGTTGACCGGATGAACGCCAGGTCAGGCGGGTAGTTAGTCGTTTCTACAACACAGGGAATACCAGGGACTCTTAGAGGAACAACCAAAACTGGCATAGTGAATTAAAAAGGAAATGCAGAAAGTGTAAGATAAAGACAATATATCGTGTTGACCACTAAGGAATATAAACAACTTCTGAACCTTAGTAAGCAGTACCAGCACATCTAGGAGAGTGGCTAGAGGTCGAGCTAAAGGACAAGTATGTATACAATGTATCTGAAAACCTTACTTAATGGACCCCTATACATAAAGGTCACAATAATAGCCGAAGAAGCATGCGTTCCTACTTTCCACAATTTATCACGTTATAAACTTACGTACTCAATAAACCAATTAGTTTAGTGATGTTCAGAAATGATATTAAAACTTTCAGTGTTTTGTGGTTTGAAGTCAGAAAACAGCTTGGCCTACAGGCAGCCGTCTTGGATTTGGACAATAGAAGCAATTTTTAAATATGTGTGTGTCATCATTAAAGCACGCAATTTGTTATTTCAGTAAAGTTGCTCATGACTGACTCAGTAAAATATATTCTGATGATTGTATGTGCCCATATGACGACGGCACATTGGGAAAAACAGGGTGTTCCAAAAACATTACCCCACTTTGTATGGCAATATCTTTTCCCTCTAACAATTTGAGGAAATAAATATTCACAATTTGTTTCCAACTGAGCACAAAATAAAGACGATGTCATTATTTCTTTTATTATGTCATCGTCTACATAATCAAAATCAGATGATTAGCTGATATTTTCAAGATGGGCGACAAAAAGGCAGTGTAAATTGTTGTGATGCAACTTTATTTTGCAAATGGAAAACAGCCGATACTAGAAAATAAGTCAGGTAGGAAGAATATACTTATGTTTGACGTGTATTCATTTTTGGAAGAATAGAAAAAAATCATTGGAATATGTATAAAGTTGCAAGAAACTTTAGAGAGATGTTGAAGCCTGTGTTTTACAAAAGGAAGACATATTGAACACATCATATAATGAAGTTACATTTTGAATGATTGGTCAAAATGACATTTCATGATATTTCGTATTTTATATAAATGTGGCAAATACTGCTAGAAAATGTAGTTTTATTGAAAACAGCACTCCATTAAAATTGTATGATAAGACTCTTTAATCTAATGTATATCATATCTTCATGGTATATGTTTTGTTGTTTTTATAAAGTCGGGACATGTTTTTTGGAACACCCTCTACTCAACTATAATATGACGGCTACACGACGGCATTGCGAGGGCATCACGTAGTCGTGCTGCCTTCTTAAGACCATCGGACAACTTCTTGTTTCCTTTGTAATGCATTCGTGAGGAGAAACACGCCCGATGTCACCGATGATCACACGAAGAGAAGACGGAAAGGACACGATATGACAAGAAGTCCTCACAATGGCCTTACGGAGGACAAGATGGACAAACGAACCTAACACGAAAATGGACCTTCGCGAGGTGTTCGGGCAATTGTTTGGCACGCCAAAGATTTTGACACCACTCACGAAGATGCTGCCGGAGCCTGAGAAAATCCCACGGCGATCATACGATGGCTCAAGATGCCCTCACGTATGGCCCGATGCTTTTACGATCAGAGCCAAAATTTGAAAATTTCCTATTTCGTGTTTCCATCCTGTGTCAACTTCGGGACAGTGTGATGCCTGCATAACGAAGGACAGACCGCCAGCTGTTGAAAATTATACGCGAGGATGTTAGAAAATGCTTATACATTATATGTATTGGACGGCGATATATTTACATATCTTTCCATACTTGTGTAACGTGTTAATTTTTTACCCGTATGTACATACACTTATGCTTGCTGTATTATGTTTACGCGATCTACAGTATATCATTATTTGATATAATTTTATTCTTTTGTGAGTGAGTATTCTAAGCTACACCAGCTATGACAGTATGGGAATTAGGCGACCCATGACGTAATATTGAAAGATTATTTTATTCTGAAACCAACGAAAAGGCGAGTATGTTTCTCGATGAGATCAAGATGACGTCCATAAAACTTGCCCATAGTTCTAAACAACCTACATTACTCGACGTTGAGTAAGTGCATTTTAAAAGCTGCGGTTTGTTCGTTTTAAAACTTTTTGCGATAGCGCGTAACAATGCCCACTTTATAGTGAAAATACACTGAAGTATACTGTCGACTGCCCCACTTGGTCACATAACACTTACAACGGGTCAATCCGTTGGTCCATACTAATAATGCTAAACCTCAAGCAGAGAGTAGCAACTACCATTGTGTTAGACTTGATATATCTCGGCCAGGTGAGGTAACCAAAAGCTTTCGATTAAGCAGAGAGGCAGCAAGTGTAATTGTTACACCCAAACTGGTTGAAGTTCATATCCTCATTGTCACTTCGTAACTTTATCAGGACCGACAATCAATTAGAATATTAATACGCTTACCCTTTCATTCTGTATTGTTATCGTAACGTCAAATGATTTAGGTGTCCTGTTTTACAAACGATCATGTTTGTGGCATATTACGTATAACAGCAACCAGTTGCGACATATGTTGTTCGAAATTTATGATTATTATATATATATACAAGTTTTATATAAATGCAAAATTGTTTTGTTAATTTGAATCCATTTTTTTTTTTTAGAAAATGTCGAAAACTGATGTACAGATCGTCGACGTAAGAAGTTCTCACAGAGATTATATCAAACAACAAATTGCATATCAAATGGAACAGGTAAAATGACATCCCCATAATGCAATGCAGTATAGTTTACGAATCACACAAGCAGGGACATGCTTATTGATTTAGATTAGGTTATTTATGCAGTTCATAATAAATGCGTTTTCCAATAGAGCGTATAAACGGTTCCTCATTCTGCAGAAATATATTGCTCTAACTTCTTTCTGTAATGATATGAATGAATGTATTAGCAATCAAACATTCTGAAAAGTTAGCCGTTTTTGCGAAAGTACTCCGTGTCAAATTTGGCCTATATGCAAGAATAATGGATACATCTTGTTTCGTTCTTTTGCTAGAGAAAGCAAATCCGGTTTTTCTTACGAGCGAAGAAGGGATAGCTACGGTACACTTGTATTTCGTCTATTTAGTTCCGATCGAAAGGAAAAGAATGAAAAAAAAAGTTGGGATAAAACGAAACCAAAAAACTTATTTAATTCCTTGACCATCAATAGCGAAGTTTATTTAAACGAGTTGGCAAACAAATGGTCTTTAGATATATAAACCTAATGAAGGTCCATGTGCTTACGATGTTCTCGACTTCGCATTCTCTTTATACAGTGTAGTGTAATATCTATTCGGACACGTATATTTTTGTTATATTTTTCATGCATTTGACAAACTTTCAAAAAATTTTATAACATCGTTTTTCAATGGATTTTCCTTTGTCAGTGCTTAGTTTTCCCAAAATAGACCAATATATACCCAGTGACAAAAGCATGACATAGTTTTGTTCTTTATTCTTATTAAACATACCATCGCATAAATACATGCAATATCTCTTGAAATCCGCTACGTAAAATTATACAAAAAATCATCGGAGGAATAAGCCAAAAATTCTCTACATGTACATGTTTATGAAAATTCAATACATTCTAGTGAAAAACGATGTCATGAAAATGAAGTGAAAGTGTGTCAAACGCATGCAAAATATAGTAAAAAATAGTACGTGTCCGAATATACATTACACTACACTGTACATAGTTACATTTTACAGGAAGACCAACATTACGTTCATATATGCATGCGATCAACCGTTTACAGGTAATATTAATATAAGGAATGAATGTGACGATTTGAAACAAATATATGACAAATCTTAAAGATTTACGAGATTTAAAACAAATATTTGACAGATTTTATGATGTTATGTTAATTCTTTGAAAGGTTTGTTTGATAAAGTTAAAATCGATATTGTATATCTTGTATACAAATTTAAGTGCCCTTGTCTTGATCTGAAATATGGCTAACAATCCCCATGCTGACTTCACATACACGTATTTTTCCTATGAGTCCGTACGGATTGCACAAATTCGAAAAAGAACACGGATCCCAACGCCTTGGCCGAAGTTGTTACGAGTTTACGAAGGGTTACGTTGTATTGCGAGCTGTTTACGATACTTACGGATTGTTACGAGTTATTTACGAAAAAAAATATCCTTTGTCAATTGTTAAAAAATTGACATGTTAAAAAAATCGCCTCTCCGATCACGGATCCTTACGAGCGTCTGCGAATTATGGCGAGTCATTTACGGAAATCAGTGTTATTACGGATGCTTGCGATCGACTACGGGTTGACGATCCGTAAGGACTCGTAAGAAAAAATCCGTGTATGTGAAAGGTAGGATGTTGGTGAGCTGAAAAAGTCCAATGTAATAACATTTGATAAGACATTTGAAATCTTAGTAGGTGTCATTGTATTTTAATCAAGGGAATAGACAATCCCCTGGCTGTTGTCGATATTGACGAGATCGTGGAGAGATACAGAAAATGGAACAAGCTGTTTCCCACGGTGGAGCTGTTCTATGGTAACTATGTTCCGTCCTATATTTGACAGTTATATTTAAACCCTTCTTGTTAGGGATTTTTTTTCCCGAATACACTCATATTTAGAAATACAGGGCGATTACATGTGTCTCATTATTCTTAAAAAATGTCAAATAATAGTAAAAAACCCAACAACACTTCATTGTGCAAGTCTTTAGCTTCTAAAACCTTAAAGGGTAGTACTATTCTGATCAAACATATCTATGATACAATCAATTCAAAACACATTCCTAGCTGCAATTCAGACGTTAAGCAATGTAAAATAAAACTCAGAAAATACGAAAGCGTCATCAAAACCATAATCCGAACTCAAAATCGATTAAACTAGAGGCAAAATAGAAACAAAAGAAAGATTTACGCGGAGACTCTTGTAAAAGCACAAGAGAATAAGACCGAGTGTTGCGGAAGAGTAAGCGTTTTCTGCTTCATCGACGACACCCGCCATGTAAATCTTTGTCACATCCAAGTAACCATCAAGTTCTCAAAACGAGAACTGAGTATCATTGTCAATCACAACTGTTACAGATAAACACACTGATGAGCATCAAAAACGTCCATCTTCATATCACTTAAAGAATATTTCTCAATGAGACAAAGATGGCGACCATAAAACGTGTCTGCCCAAGGACGGACACATGACCTTACTTATATGAGCGAACGAACGCTCAACAAAAGACCAAACGCGAGGCAGAAAGTTGTGAAGAGAGAAATAATGATATTTCAGATTTAGTTTCATCTATCGAATCATGCTATACGGGTAGCAGCGACGTGTCTAGCGCTCTGCCTTCAAGGACGAGTTGCTAAGGCAACAATGTTGAATTTGTAAAACGTTTAAGTCATTTAATAAATTTTTCATATTCTTGTTGATTCAGGGATTAACTAGAATCTGTCTTTTATGTTTATGGATGTAGAATACAACAAAATGAAGTGTACTCTAAATAAACCGCTTCGCGGTTTATGATGAGTACACTTCGTTTTTTGTGTGTTATAATCCCATAATATAAAAATAGATTCAAGTTAATACTTATTATTTAATCTAAACCCTGCAAAAAATCACTTTATTGATGGACTCTTTTCTTTTACAAATGATTACACTGCTGCATCAGCCAATCAAAAGCGACGTTATAAACGGCCATGCCATTTTTGAGCTATGGGCTGATGACATTTTTTAAGCCAATAAAATGCTTGTTTCAAACACGATTAAATTATAATTTAATATGAGTTCGTTTGTTTCTATATTTCAAAAGCTGTGAAGTGCAATAATGACCCCCTGATAGTTAAGCTGCTTGCAAGACTTGGAAGCAGTTTTGATTGCGCAAGCAAGGTTAGTTTGTATTGATTTCCTCCAAATAATTAAAAACAAAAATAAAAAATAATGAGATAATCAAATAACAAGAAAAATATTATAAACGTCTTATAAAAAAAATATTGAATTTTTTTTTCTCGAGGTCAAAGTCATTACTTCTTGGATCCCAGATTTATTTATTCTTTACAACTGCTTAAAAAATACGAATAATGAATAATCAGTTTCTCATCTTTAGATGATCGAATTAAATATTGGGTAACCCGGGGCTAACTATTTACAAGAGCAGACAAAGTGTAGTGCTGGATTACACTTGAATACATATTTTTCAATTTTAAACAGGACGAGATACAACAGGTGCTGGAACTGGGAGTTAATCCATCTCGCATCATATACGCCAATCCATGTAAGCTGAATTCACATCTGACTTACTCGAAGGATCATAGTGTTGATTTGATGACTTTTGACAGTGAGGAGGAATTAGTCAAGGTCAAGATGTTGTATGAATCAGCAAGGTTGGTTTTGAAAAACAGTTTTAAGTGTTACATAGATACAGTAGATATTTTTTTATACCATACGTAAATATTTACAAGTCCACTTCCGTGAGACTTGGTGAAGCTACTATGCCCAATAAGTTACGTTGTGACGTCATCATGCATAATTGCAATGTTGGAGACTGTACTCCTCCTCTGTCATCTGGTGGATGTTCCTTGTCTGGTCTTACCTTGACGTCGAAACATGCTTCGACCCTTACTAAACAGTGTATGTAAATACACAGCCATTCAAAGGTTTTCTCCCAAACGTTGTGAACATATAAAGTTATAAGCCACAACAAAAAATGAACATAACTGATGCGAATCCCTAAAGATAGTCCACTTATCAGTAGCTATTGGCATTTTATTTCAAAAATACCTAAGTTCTGGAAGTTGCAGGGAGGATCAAGGGAGGGGTCTATTTTTTATTAATGTTAAAAAATGAATAAAAATTGTTTTTCTTTCATTTGCTCAGCTAAATGGAATTAATACAATGGGATCCACTGTCAAAATATAAGAAAGAAATATATTGTTGATTTGTATTGATAAAATTGTGTGTTGGTAAACTAAAAATGTAAATATAAGTATTGGTTGTCATACTTACAACATCTAATACTTTGGCTTATATATGTACCTACACATTCAATATGCTGCGCGCTAGCGCACCATTTAATATATAGGTGAACCAAATATATACTACACACTAATGAATGACAAATAAGCTAATCTTTGATTGATACTTCAATATTTCACTATGACAGATTGCTGCTAAGATTCAGACCAGGTCATATGCATAAAGTTACTTTTGACATGAGGAAAAAATTTGGATGCGCCTTACATGATGCAAAGGAGCTGTTTGTGTCTGCAAAGAAAAAAGGCTTGAGCATCAGAGGTGTGAGGTGCGCATAACGAGTTTGTTTTTAAAGGCGTTATAAAGATTTTCTGAAACTGTTAAAATATTGTCTTTTGATATTATACTAACGAGAAAAGTATTTGAATCTGTCAAAAATATATAGCAAAATGCATACAACTTGTGATTT
Source organism: Mimachlamys varia (assembly GCA_947623455.1). Classification (NCBI taxonomy): domain Eukaryota; kingdom Metazoa; phylum Mollusca; class Bivalvia; order Pectinida; family Pectinidae; genus Mimachlamys; species Mimachlamys varia. Next base: position 34,727,501 of record OX392529.1, on the reverse strand, counting down.
ACTATCTGATATGAGCATGATTAGGGTGATGGTTGCCCAAGATCATCCGTGTTTTATAAAATGTTATCTCTGCTTTAGTTTCCATGTCGGAAGTAACTGTTACCATGCCGATGCCTATTCATCTGCTATTAAAGAAGCACGGGAGATATTTGACATAGGACTACAAGTGGGGTTTGATATGAACATCCTTGACATCGGAGGTGGTTTCCCGGGGAGGAATACTCACAAACCAACGATCGAGGAAGTTTGTAAAATTATTCTTTGTTAAGTCTTTTTATTGTTTTAATTCATATCTTTAAAAACACATCTAGTAATGTTTGTTTTACACTGCATCTTACTTTTGCTTAAAGTGATTTCCGTGAAAAAGTATTTGTCAATTCTGAGGTGTTAGAACAGCACGCACCAATACATGTGCTCGGTTTTCATTTCGAGAACTTGATGTTTACTTGGATGTGACAAAGATTTATATGGCGGGTGTCGTCGATGAAGCAGAAGACGCTTACTCTACCGGAACACCTGGTCTTATTCTCTTGTACGTTTGCAAGGGTCTCCATGTGAATCTTTCCTTTGTTCATATTTTGCCCCTGGTTAAATCTATTTTGAGTTAGGATTATGATTTTGTTAACGCTTCGGTATTCTCTTATTTATTGTGCGTAAATTGAAAAAGTATATTAACCGCCATATCTTAGCAAATCATCATCAGTTGATAATCCAAATTTCCTCTTTCTATGCATCAAGATGGAGAACCGATCGCTAAGGAAACGGTTTTTGATTATTTTGTGTCCATCTTTGAAAAGTCATGATCGCTTGGGTATAGTGGCTTGATTGCGGGATTCTTCTATACGGGATTTGGTGCTTATATCCTCAACTTCGTCATGATCTTATTATCCTTACTACAACTATGCGTATGCTTTTTTTATTAAAGGAAGCCGCTATCATCAATCAATGTTTGAAGGAATATTTCCCCGACACAGAAGGTGTAAAAGTTATCGCTGAACCCGGACGCTATCTTGTAGAAACTGCTATCAGCGCTGGATCATTAATCATTGGACGCAAACTTATCTATGATTTTGATGAAGGTTTAAATAAAGGTAATTCTTTTTTTGTCTATGACATAATTTATATTTTGAAAATAAACTCAATGAAAATTGTAATGTTTCATTTTTTTTCTAACACATGTGAGTTAATGCTTGACGGTGAGACTTCAGTGATTTGGTAAGGTGTAAACCATGTTTGGTATGATGTATCGTTTAATGCATGTTATAGGTACAATCCCATTGTGTTGCTTATGGTCTTGTTATCAGCGTCAATGTTTCAAGTGATCAACATACAAATAAACCGATGATTTTCTGAATATGAAATCAAGGCCACATTATACCTTTTTTTACATCAACTGTAGAATTCAATCTTTACCTAAACCAACATTATTTGAGGATGTGACATTTACTTGGAAGCGAGTTATATGAAAATTGCGGGTGTTGTCAATGAAGATAAAGAGCCTTACTCTAAGTGAACACTTAGTCTTATCAAAGGTCTCCATGTTAAGCTGTCCTTTGTTAATATTTTGCTCCTAGTAGAATTGGTTTTGAGTTTGGACTATAGTGGTTGACCGTTACGTATTCCCTGAGTATTCCAACTACATTTTCAAAAACAAACTTTCAAATTAAGAGCCTTGGGACTGTTTTACGTTACAGTAAAGCTGTAGGTTAGTTCTTACATGTATCAATCCACACCAATCAAACCTTCCCACAGGGAAAGACTTGACTGTTGACTGATAGGGCATGAAGCAAATAATGGTATACACCTTTCAGTGTAAAATTTGGTTAATAAAGGCATCACAACTGAGAGGAGATAACGGTTACTAAACTAATAAATATTCCACATGGAGTTATACAAATTTTAAATTTTTTATGCTATTGGTAATGTTGAGTTAATCGTCGATTTCAGAATATGCCGTATCACCTTTTATCTTTGCTGTTGTTATATAATGAACATTTAATAATTCTGATCAAGCCATTGCCTGTTTGATGACAATGGACGTTATGGTGACATCTCGTTATGACACATTACATCCATTTACTTGTACCCGCAAAAATAATAAACGTTTGTCAAAAATATCATAATTACAGAAATGGAAATAATCAAAAGTGTGATGTACAACTTCAGTGATGGGATATATGGGACGTTTGGTTGGATGATGTATGAAGCAGACCCGTTTGTGATTTCGCCTTTGCTGCAGAAGGTTAGTTTGGTAATGCGAATACACTATGGTAACCTAATTATCATAATACATACTATCTTTAACGATAGAGCAGTTTGTTTCTCGATCCTCGTCCTGCAATGGTTTATTTGTTTTGTGATATTTAACGTTTTATCGCCAATTTTAGTCATATTGGGCCAAACAACATTGAAAATGCTACAAATTTACAATCAAAATTGCAGAAAAACCAGGACCAAGTTGTTCAAAAGCTGATAAGCTTACTCAGTAATTAGTGTAAATTTTAATTATCTTGTAACTTTAAAATTCCACCATAGATTTAATTACAACTTTGCAGGTATCAAATATACAAAAGTGTCAATTAACATGCACAATTTTAAGATTTTACCTTGTATATTGACAGATGTATTAGAGTTTGAAAAATGTTAAATAGTGAGTAAGCTACTCACCTTTTGATCAAAAGCATACAAAGCAAATATAATGTAAGTAATCTCAGACTGATTGCACAAGAATTGTTATCAAATAAATGTTTCATATATAGTACATTATAAAATCATGTGATTGAAATCAGTACCTTCAATCATCTTATATTTGTAATTATGTTTCTCAACTAGGCAATGGGACCAGGCTATTTCTGTCAGTTTTATTTATTTTAATACTCAACCTCGCCAATGTGAAAAGAATAAACGAAATTCCATTTGCTGTCAGGCAATTTCGGAGTTTATTCTGCGTTTATCTTGTAATTCATATTTATTATTAGAAAGAAAGGAAGAAGTACAGGAGCATTGTGTGGGGACCAAGTTGTAGCGCGACCGACTGTGTTGTAACAGATGTCGAGTTACCACTGATGGAGGTAGGGGAATGGGTACACATTAGCTACGCTGGAGCCTACTCTCTATCACTGTCGACCAACTTTAACAGCATGCCTCACCCCAAGCTGTATTACTTCTGTTCACGGGGCACTTGGTAAGTTGTGTTAGTACTACTGTTATTATAATTCATAAACAAATGTATTACTAGTACTGCTATCATTATAATTCATAGATGTACTAAGATTAACACACAGATATTGAAAACAAATAAATATTTAAACACATCATATAATTTTTTACAACTTTGTCTCGGAAAATTCTATTTTATTGTTTGGGCTCGTCTCAAGAAGTAAACATGGATGTAAAAGTGGGGAATAGACGTTACCTTTAAGTAAGTTATGCAATGTTGAATTGTCGTAACACATTTGAATAAATGTTATTTTGAATCTGCAAGTCTGATATGAAGACGATTAATGGGTATTATGTCGTGAACAATACATGTGATGTTTTTTAAAGATAAGTGTTTCTCTCAAATAGACTAAATAGTACATTCCACTTAAATATTTTATGTATTTGCTTGATTGTCACAATATTGTCATTCTTTATGATATTGGGTTGACATTTTTGGTAAAATATTTAGTAACTACACAAAGCTTTTTTGAAGGACGAACCATATATAAAAAGCAATGCTTTGATGAAGGCAAAAGAACAAAGAGCCATCAGCTCTAGGGTTGTATATACCATTCGGTGTGCTAGATTACCAAATTGAACCCATTAAGAAGTTTGAGAAAACAAACTTCGAAAATCGAGAAGGAAGCACGTGCTTTGTCAGAATGGACATCACTTGAAATAGGAAAGAATTAAACTCTACTTAATATTGGGGGGAGAAAGATATCCATATACCACTGTACTAAGACAGACAACTCTCCAAACACCTACGTACATGGTCAATTATTTGAAAATTATTTCTTTCTGGAAACTTTCAATTCAATTTTTTTCTGATAAGGACGTAGATAACTCCGTGTTTTTCTGGTTCTTCTTATAGTTTGTTGTTCGGTGAAAATATATTGACGAAGCTTGCAGTACCATTGCCTTACCTAAAACACATGTGCATTACAATGTCGTTAGATCATTGTGGCCTTTACTTCAAAATCAGGAAAATCTTACTGGAACCAAACTTTTACACCATTAAAGTAGCGATATATGCTTTTGTTCGTGAAGAAAGTGTTGTTTCCCATTATAGTCTGAATATTGTGGCCGTTCAGGCAACGTATCTACTGATGTCAAATATTTATTTTTTTGTGGGTAATCAATTCTTGAAACCTAACTTCATTATTTTATTTACATTACAGGTTGCATTTCCGGTGAATCAGAAAGAGTTTCAGGCAAAAAAATGTTTATAAACAATAAAGTGAATAAAACTTTTAACAATGATGCACCGGGGCGACGAGACTTCCATGGAAAAAAGACTAACAAAAACAGTACAACCTAACCCGAAGAGTATCGAAAAGTCCGGTTATTATTTAATCCTTTTTGTTAACATCTTTCTTAACAGTTGACATCTTTTTCATCCAGACATAATAAAAATGGGAAAAATTACAAAATGTTTCAGTTATAACCATTTCGACGGAATTTGCTAAATAATAAATAAGCTGCAACTTTCAAACTATTGATGAAAGTAACATTAGTCTTCATTACGTCTTCATACGACTCCAGCCGTAACCAGGACGAATACTTGTCAGGTTTATTTGTTTACTCGGGTAACACACACGATATCATCATCACTACTGTTTATGATTGAATGCACACAGTTTTAAGCAAATACAATGTATGTGACAGATTTTGTAATGTACTCCCTATCATTTATTTTCAAAATCGACCTTTTATGAAATTAGATTGATCATAAAGAACTCTGGTACACTATTCAAGTATGAATGTCTTACACCTCATCGTTACTCTTTAAAATCGACTTCTACTGTTTATGCTTCTTGGATACATTAGGTTATCATAGGTATATTATACGCAATGCTGAGAAAACACAACTCTAATATGAAAGATTATTTACACAAAATACAATCACAATCCATTCGATAACAAACGTTTTGTATAACATATATAGTGACAATGGCTTGTACACCGGGTTATGTAGAGAAAGTGGTCCCATGTGGCAATTAGTTAGTCCATCCCTCTGTGAAACAACTATACACTTCCGGTCTAGCTCATGGTAGTCTCCGGTTATACATGTATATCCCTAGGCAGGGAAATAAACAAAAAATATTATGTAAAATTTCCTTAAGCTTAGATAATTTTAGAAGCATTTAATTACATAACTCTTTATATGCGGCATATTTTAATCTTTATCCAATCAATATAAATCTATAGAACATTCCTTTATTCATCCACGTTAGACCAAAGTAGTATACAATGACACTACCTACTGAAAACAGTGTTCTCAGTTAAAAACAATACAGCGTGCCGATTGAAAGGGAAATATACTTTCAATGAATATTTGTAATACCTTATGCCAGCTTAAGTTTATACGAGCAAACATCCCTTTATCTGTCAATGTTTTGACAATTTGCAATATGAAATTAGTCTTATATGTCTAAACAAAGGTTTCATCTTCATTATCATCTATCATCAGGACTACCCGAAAGAGAACTTACCAGTTTTGATGTGTCAAGTTTTCATTTGTTTTCAATTATCTTTCAACATTCCCAGGCGTTCCCTGTAGAGAGCAGACAGCAAATATCTTGATTAAATATATAACAAACGAGTTTTTTTTTATTATTTTAGCTATCAATTTCAATTTTAAATATATAACACACGGTTTGTTTTGTCATTGTTATTAAAAGAAAAAAAAACACCCACTTTTTATATGATTACATACCAGGTGTCACGTGAGCAGAAATAATACAGCTTTGGGCGTGGCATGCTGTTAAACGGCGTATTGAAGGCTAACGAGTAGGCTCCAGTGTAATGAACATGTACCCATTCACCGACCTCCATCAGGGGTAGGGGGACACCAATGGCTACGCAATCAGTAGCACAACATGTCGGACCCCATACAGTACTGGTATGGCTGTGAAGTTCTTTCTATAGATAATGTAATCACAAAAGGGGCGTCAGTTTATACATACATGGAAGAAGTTTATTATTTGGTATTGTATTTCAACTTTTTGTTTCCTAAATGAATCAAAATTTCGATAGGTCGTAAAACAAATACAAAACAACAAAAATGATATTCCCTAATCGAAGTTTTGAATATCAGGTTTGCTTTCATATTATTTGTAACAATTGCAAAATATAAACATTATCATGAGAGAATGGTACTATCAGCTTTAATCGAAATAGGCGGCATTCACTTCAAAGGGACATCAGAATAGGTAACTTAATTTATAATAATAGATTCTTGGTGCTATATTTTCACCAATTTTCGTTTTTTTATCCGAACATCTTTACAAGGAAATATTTACAATCGAATACAATGAAAATGTACTAAGAGCATTAATCAGCATGTGGAAAGCAAGATACAAAATCAGCTTAAAGCTAAAAAATGAACAAAATCTTCAAGATTAGAAACAAACCTTTTCAAGAACGGGTGTTATCAAAATCGCATCTCTCACTTTTACCCAATGGAACGTTCCATAGACTCCATCGTTTATGTTGTACATTACATGTTCAATGCTGGTTCTATCTAAAATGAAACGTCAAAGGTACATATGTTATTTTTTCTGGTTAAGTTTCCTATCACGATCATCATCATAATCATTTCTTGATTAAAAATGGTATACATTAATCCTCTGCTTTATTTTTTACGTGTATTACACTGTATGACACTTCATTCATTCCTTTCGAAACATATTAAATATTCTTTATTTAAAGAATGATGCATATAGATCAAACTTTATAAGAAAAATGCTGACCTAGTCGATCGTATCTCCCCTACTGAACTTGAGATTAAAGACACAACAGACTCTCCACATCAGCTTCTTACCCCGATCTTTACTTATACTACATGTATAACCAACACGGGCAGCTTACTACTAAGCTGTATGATAAACGTGACGATTTCGATTTTCCTTTTGTGAACTTTCCCTTTATTGATAGTTACATCCTATGGTGTCTACATGTCGCAGTTGATTCGTTATGCTAGAGCATGCTCTGAATATTGTGATTTTTCTAATAGATGTCAGCTGCTGACGAACAAACTTACGGCACCGGGATTCCAGATATGTAGGTTGATGAAGACTATGAGCAAGTATTATGGTCGCCATCGAGAAATATTCTGTATTTTTGTTTGATATGAAAATGGACGTTTTTTTTCAATATGCTCATTAGTGTGCTTACTTGTTGTTCTCATTTCGAGGACTTGATATTAACTTGGATGTGACCAAGATTTACATGGCAGGTGTCGTCGATGAAGCAGATGACGCTTACTCATTCGGAAGACCTAAACTTATTCTCTTGTACTTTTACGAGTGACTCCAACTTTTCTTTGTTTATATTGATACTGATTAATTTAAATTATCTCTTATATGTGACATCTAAACGAACACATTTCATCAAGTAATAGTCCCGTACCTAATATGAAATTATATACAAAAAAATGCACATAAAATGATTTTTTGCAGGAACTCATTCCAGATATTTGAATTATTAGAATATTGCCCCCCCCCCCCCCCCACGTGTTCAATGAGGCATAATGCCAGTGCAACTGAATCTAGTGGATTATAATAATAGCACAAAGTATTCTACACCGTTTAACTAATTAATTGCCGAGGTGAACCGATACCCCAAGTATGGAGTTTAAGTTCAGCTTTGTTTTGCTACTTTATTGTGTCATTTAAGGACACCCGGATGTATGCGGTGTGAGTGAATGTTGAGCGCGTGTATATTTGCAAGGCTGCGATATGTTAGTGCGAGCCTCCTTGTGATCGATGGGATCTGATGCCGACTTAATACTGATACCAAGCTGAAGAATACTGACGAAGACCAAATGACAAGTGAGGTAGGAAATAGATCCTGTATAAGCGTTGTGGAATTAAATTTCTTTTCTTATTTATTTAACAACTGGTTAATTAACTGCGTTTGTAACTGCACCGTCCTTTAAATGCTTCAAGTTTGAATAAATTTACAAAACAGCGTCCTTACATGTACCATGCTTAAGTCCTGCGACGCAAACAACTAGCTCAATTAAGAAACTATTTCTCTTATTTTAGTGTTAGCAAATATGATACGTCTTGTTTTCTGCCTTTCAATTCTTTTAAATCTTTATAGGTCGCAAAAAAAAGTCATGCACATCAATTTTTGTCTATCAATCTTGGTAGTGTATGCTTAACAACTCAATTCTAACATAAACTGTAGAAAGTGTTGATTTATTTGTGAAATAAATACCGTAAATACCATTGTTATAGACCAGTTTCCGTCCTATGATATTTGCTGCAGCACTGACAGCAGATTCTACAAGGTAACGTCCTGGTTCGGCGATTATCTTCACTCCTTCCGTTTCCGGGAAATACTCATCTAGACACTGGTTTATGATTTCTGCATTCTAAATTAAAAAGAGATGCGCATATCGGCCACTTTTATATTTCTGAATAAAACATATTGGCTATTACAGTTTGCAATTTTGTTCTCCTTACCATACCATAAAACAGTCAATTGATGACATATATAATTCATAAGACTACTAACATGCTCCTGGTTCTTATATGGACACATTGTCAAGCATACATGAATATATCAAAACGTTTTGAAGAAAATAAGAATAGCAATTGTCGCAAGGATAGTATTACCATACTTATAATAAATCAATGTAAAAATCATAAAAGCCAAAACATATTAAGCATTTTAGCGCACTGTTTTGTGTTGTTAGGAATAGATCGCAAAAACGAAATATAAAATAAAGAATCTGTTGAAACGGTTCTATAATTATGTCAAATTAAGAGAGAGAGAGAGGGAGAGAAAAAACGATACAATTGTCTGCTACTTTTTAGAAACCATGTGTTGTGTAGATTTGTCCATCAACATTCGATATCCATCAAAAAATAAATACACAAATCATTTAAACGGTATTGATATTGTAATATACCTCTTCTATAGTCGGGTGATCGCCATCTCGGCCCTTGTATCCACCACCAATGTCAATGATGTTCATATTAAAGCCGACCTGTAGTCCCATATCAAATATCATCCGGGCTTCTCTGATTGACGATGAATAGGCGTTGGCATTTTGACAGTTACTCCCAACATGGAAACTAAAACATCACGTGACATTCAAAAGCATATATTGCAATCATGCCAAAAACAATTTTGTCGAATGTGGCAACGAATCTCAATAATATCAACATTCCATTCGAAAACCTTGTGATTCTTAGCCAAGTATAACTTGTCAACTGTCATAGTATATTCGAGTTGAAATTCAAACAAAGCGAGGTTTTATAAAACAAATTAGCTGTTTTACAATTTATTTTTAGCCAGTGATTTCCATAATTTAAAATATATAATTCAGCTACATACCACACACCAACGATGTCCAAGCCTTTGTTTTTTGCCGATATAAATATATTCTTTGCTTCTTCGGATACACAACCAAACTTCTGTCCCAAGTCATACGTTACTTTGAACGAATGTTTTGGTCGGAATCGCAACAGTAATCTAAAACATAAATAAGCATAGATGTACTTACATGAAGATGCAAATGGAAACAATCTAAGATAAGTTTTTCGAATAGCTTTTGATTCTAGTATGAATTTTGCATACATACTATAATTTTTCGAGCGTACTTGAGTAAATGCATCTTTAAACAATGTTGCTATTGCGGATTTAAAAATAAATCAATTATATTATGTAACGATAAGTTTCGGTTGTGGATGGAATTCGAAGATTCCTCTTATTTGTCTAAAAATTATCGTGACAACAATATTTACATAATTTACTTCCCACCTTGCTGACCCATACAGCATCTTGATCTTAATCAGTTCCTCCTCGCTGTCAAACGTCATCAGATCCACACCTTGTTCCTTAGCATAGGTAAGATGTGAGTTTTGTTTACACGGATTAGCGTAGATGATGCGGGACGGGTCGACTCCTAGCTCCAACACCTGTTGTATCTCGGCCTACTCTCAAATGAAAAGTTTTAGTAGATTATTAAACACAATTCGGTCCGAGATGAAATAAATACGAATATGTTCATTTTTAAATTTATATTATTAAGTTTGTCAAATCAGGTTATGGTTTGTTTTCCTATGTCATAATACACTGTATCATGTGGGTAAAATGAATACAAGAGAAAACACTCACCTTGCTCGCACAGTCAAAACTGCTCCCTAATTTTACAAAGACATCAACGATCTTTTCATTGTTGTTGCACTTTAAAGCTACACGTAAGGAAATAGAAAAACGATTTATATTTTATTTTATTTTGTTATAGCAAAACATGAAAAGTTCACATACTGTGAATGAAAGAAACTGGTTTTTTGTGATTATACCCTTGACGGTCTTTAACTAATCAAATATTCCTTCTTAATGAATGATAATAGTCTTTTTCGAAAGAAAATATACTATAGTGACTTTTTTGTATATAAAGTCTGCCTAAGAAAGAAATACAGAAATATTCTAACAAGAGTTAATAAAAAAACAACGATACCGTAGAACAGCTCCACTCTGGGAAAAAGCTTGTACCATCTTCTGTACCTGTCCACCACCTCATCAATATCAACAACAAGTAGAGGATCGTCTATACCCTGCCATAAATTAGTCTCTAAATCACGATTTTTGTGATAAATTATAATAATGAACAACAATGAAACGGTATGGAACATATATATCTAAATAATCACAGAATACCCAAGCGTCAAGAAAGCCATAATTCGAACCCAAAATCGATTAAACTAGGGGCAAAATATAAACAAACGAAAAATTAACATGGAGACACTTGTAAATGTACAATGAATAAGACCAGGCGTTCCGGAAGTGTAAGCGTCTTCTGCTTCATCGACGACACCCGCCATGTAAATTTAGTAGGTCGAATCCATGTAAATGCCATGGCCTCAAAGTGAGGACAGTTTGTCTTTATATTAACAAGGGTGTAGACTATTTCTCGATGAGACTAAATTGGCGACCACAATAGTCTTCAACAACCTGTATCATTATAAGCAAAATATTGCAAATGAAGTCGCAATCATCTTTATCATCTGTTACCGATGTTCCTTTTTGTTAAACAACACAACTTAATATGACTTCTAATCCTCCATTCTTAACGATATATCAAAAACATTTAATAGCATATGTAAATATTACAAACGGTTTCTACGTGTGAAATCCAATATAACATAATATTACCAGCTTTGAATGGTGTGTGGTCTTTTCTTTTATATAGTCTGGTTGGCTACGTCTTACGTCGAATATCGTCAAGTCGCCATCTGCCATTGTCTAAAAACATAGGTAAAGCGAATTGTATTAGTATTATTATATCATATAATTGTAAGTTAATATTTTACTTAAAACAGGCATCTTTTTAAATTCAAATATATAAACGTATTTATCTTTGATATGCATATTTCTATTTCTTCAAGTGTTTGCTACGAAACTATTGTAATCGACATTTGTATATTCTTACGAATACATTACGGTACATCAAGCGCTTGGGATGTTTTCGGAGTAACAGGTGTAGTTGGCTCGTCTGTATCGCTGCCTGTGTGTTGCAACAGTTATAATATAGGAATGATAACAGGTTAAGAAACAACAATGCTATATTGAGTCCATAGGGGCCTAGCATGAGTTGAAGTAACATCGCAAATCGTACCCCCTTTAATACACTAAGTATATATAATGTGTCAGATCGATTACACCTTGTAAGTACGAAATGAAGCTCTCAATTGAAACGTATATAGCTAATTATAAGAATTTTTGGAAGTACTTGTGATCTCCAAACTTTTATAATGAAGCAAAAGAATAAATTTTCGTAGGGCGATCACAAGATACCAAGTTACATGACTGAATGAGATATTTCTGTCTTTAATAACAGTAGCGTACAAATGCTTCAATAATTATTAAAGTATTTGAATATAATAATGTTGAAAGTATGATACGTTCAAAGATAGTAGTGTTAATATAACGAAAAATTGCTGTGTAAATGTGGAGAAATATTTATCACTCTTTATCTTAATACATATTGATGAAAGTATCATATCCAAGCAATGACAAAAGACTTTTTATTATTTCAATTTTGTTGAACTTGTCAACAACTTATTTGCAGCCAAGGTTAATTAATGAGGTGTATCCATGTTTGCTGAGTAAGCATGCTGTGTGTATGTGTGTCATAGACAGGGTATGTTGGTGTACTTGCCTCCTTGTAATAGCGCGGCTTCAATGCCGACTTTATAGTGTTATCTCACTGAAATACCATACCGAGTAATATTGTTAAAACTAAACCGTTAACAAACAAATATACATTAAAGACGTTAAACAAAATGTTAATGCACAGGAACTGTATCAAATAAACGATTCACAGATGAACAAATGTACATTATAAAATCTGTTACTTTTAAATGTAGTAACTGATACAGTATGCCGAAAAATTAATTAAACTGCATCTTACAGCTGTTTTGTCCTCCTAGGACTCTTCAGTGATGCTACATGTACTGTAGGTGCCAAAAGGTGGGAATCCAAAGTTTCTAAACTATTGTAGAAGCAGAAGGGTCAGGTGCGTAAAAATCCTTTAATTTATGAATTTAGAAGTAAAATTAAACTAGTTCTGAATAATTTCAAATCTTGTGCTACGAAAATGGGTATATTATGTACCGTGCCACTACTCAAATGAGATTAACTGTGGCTTTGGACGCTCCAGCAAACCTCGGGGACGAAACTATCCAACAGCAGAGTCTGCCACCCTCTATCAATAAAGATGACGTTATACACACATGAGCTGCACCTTTTAAATTTAGTAATAGATACAGTATGCCGTAAAATAATGTTGGTCTTCCTTATGTATAATACAACTACACAACATGTATGTGTAATGTAGGTACAAGTGCACGGCCTACCTGTACATGTATATGCAGACGAGAGAAGATAACTTCGGCTCCCCTTTTAGCAAATGAACAAACATTAGATTAGACTGAAAAAAATTATTGTTTTTTTCTTCGTGCCTCTTTTTTTTTAGGAAATTCGTTTTGCTACACTTAGCTATTGTGGTTTAAAATCAGAATAAGGCGGTTTATTTGTTTCTGCATTGAAGTAAGGTGCGGCCTAAGTAGCACAATATACTTTTTTCATTTCCATTTGTTCCGACATGACCGGGAATACATTATGTACAAACAAAAATCAGTTGACAGTAAAGTAAACTTTTGTCTATATGATGGACAATGTTTTGTATGAAATTTTTAGTAAATTGCCAGATTTTGATTCTTTGAGGTAGTGACAAAGAGACTGGGTATATAATAGCTTTTTGATACATATTGTTCAATTGCATCCATAAAACACCAATTGGAGAATTAATTACTCGCACAGCTAAAACTAATTACCGATTACTAAAGCGCCAACAAAACCAAAACTCAAAATAAAAAACTAGAGGCAAAATATGAGAGAAGGAAAGACTAACATGACACCCGACATGTAAATCTAGGTCAAATCCAGGTAAATGTCATGGTCTTAAAAGTAGAACTGGGGAATAATTCTCAAGCACACAAAGCAGGCATTCTTATGACCATATTCAAAAGCATCCGTCTTCATATCATACAAGAACATCTATAACGAAAATATCTGGGTCAGTTATTGAATCAGTCTATTAGCAAGTGTTTCATACGTCCCTACCACAACAATCTTCCGGCTAAATACAGCACCGATTAGTAATTTAAATAGTAAACTGTTAACATATTCTGCATCAAATAAAATCTATAGATATTGAACTTTAAAAAATGTTTCCATTTGGCTGATTTGATATGTGATCGTGGATTGATATTGGATAAAGAGTCATGGTGTGTTCCCGTCACATTTCATCGGTTTGACATGTCAATTTACAGTTATCTAAAATGACGTACACCCGCCCTGATAGGTCTTTTTAAGTCTTTGGCATGACTCTATGAATACTAATGTTGAACTTCAAGTATTAATATTATTAGCTCGAACGATTAGTAATAACATATAGTATCGCATATTATTGAATACATCAGTTAAGTCGTTGGAGTAACCATTTAATGCTGGGTGTTCAGCAGGAAACCACAACTACCAATATAAGATACATGTACTTCAGACTGTCTCGGCCAGGGGGACAAAACCAATAGCTTCCTTACATAGACCGGTACTAAACTAAAGACCAGAAGTGAGGCAGTATCAAGAGAAACTTTAGGCGCCTGTTTCAAATCATGCTACTGGGGAAACATTTACCGGTCTTAAGCCCTACCTGCAGAGCTGCCCAAAAAGAAATACCATAAAGTGTTGATGTCCGCGGTTGAGGACGAGAAACACATTTGTTGAAATCAATATTTTATAGGATATTCAAGATTAATGGTTGACCAAAATCCTGTACCTGGCATAGCCATGTATAACAGTCGCTGTGCGTTATAAATATGTTTTCTCCATCTCTGGAACGGTCAGGTGTCGCTCCAGAGCGGTTTATAGTGCCACGGCAAATTAACCAACATCAGTGTGCAACATTGAAACATTCCGATAACGTCGCGTTTTGGAGTTTATTAACTTTTGTTTTGGATTAAACTTCTTGGATTTTGCGATCACTGTGAACCCTCATGGTTATTTTCATGCACTATTTCCTGGAGTAACGTATGACTATATTCGATAAGAGAAATGTCCGGTGTACTCAACCTACCCTAACGCATGGGTCATTTACTGAAAAATAATTTAAAGTTATCTACTGTATGAAATATTGAAGGCTCTTTTTTTCATAGATGAACATATATCATTTAAAATTATTTTATTATGCAAATGGGTCTTTTTTATTGGGGAAAACCACCTTACTCACAAATAAGCTGAATGCGTAATGCGAGAGCCACCAGCAGCAGTGTTTTTATAAGTGAACCCATTTTAAAACAAGGCTTTTTGAGATGACATTCAATGTAGATCGATTATCACCAAGTTTTTGTATTTGAATCGATCAAAGAACATAGAAAACAATATTTTTGGTTAATAAAAACAGACATGTAATGATCCATGTGAAAAAAGTGTATTGGTTGTAGTTTTTCACCTGTGAGGTAACCCTTATATTCCCACTCTTGTACATCTGTATGTGGTGCGAGCTTAATGCCATACGACTTTTACCTTGTTCTTGCATTGATACCTGGGATAGATGTTTGAGGGAAAGGGACAGACTCAAGTTGTCTATGGACCGTAAAACAACACACACACATATACACAGAGCAAAACATTTAGCTACTCCCGATAGTGGAATGTGTGTAGTACGGGTGATTTGTACACTGATAACTTGAAAATACAAGTATGTAGAAATGAAATACTTTCTTGGTGTCTTTAAAACCGAAATTGAAAACATAGCAAATTTTAAAGAATCCTTCTTCGTCCCTCAATATATATCAGATATCAGTAATTCCCAATATCTACTCCACACTTAAACTTCAACATTTATGCGGGGTCATAATAAACATGACAGTACATATTTTTTGTTGACATATGTGCATCGTCACAAATTGTACCTTACATATCCCCATATAGGTGCAACACAATAAAATCATTGTTTTATATACTATAGTTTTTTCAACATAGGTTTTATTAACCAAGGCAATACAATTTCTATTTTAACACAACAAAGCAATACGTTGAGTCCATTTTTATTTCTACACAGAACTGACACTATTAATTTTCTGTAATTTATATCATTTCCTTGATAACCACATGACACGATCAATTTCATTTTTTATTATTAGTATCACTTAACTAAAGAACATTTTCATCTTTATGTTAATACAATAGAAAATGCGAAGTAAAACTTGTTTTATTTTATTCCAAAGATTCATATTTTTCACTTCAGTGTAAGTATTATGTATCTTACCTAACTTTTCTGTGAATAACATGACATTCGTCTGTGAATGTGACATACTTACCTGTACAGGGATATCCACCGCCGCTAGACTAGTGAGATAAGTGATGATTGTTTTCGGTAGATGTACGTCACCACCTTGAAAATTGTCGATATGTTAACCCTTGCTGTAAGATATGCTTACGATTTAATGTTGTCATCTGTCGAACAGTTTATATACACTATACCACAGTCGTTAACGTCGTTAATGACCTAGATATTGTGTGAGTCAAGTATATATACTGGATCAGTACAATAATGGAGGCGTTACACCGTGACATTAACTTTGACCTAATCACATCGTCGTTCAACTTGTTTACAGTACGATTGGGACTTGGTATCTAGGCATTCTAAAGGCTGAATGAAAGACGTAACAGATGAATATAATTTTATTCTGAAAAAGTTAGACAGGGTAAGGAAGTGGTTAAAGACCGTAAAAAAAAATTGAGAATAGAGAAAAGAAAAGCATCATCGGAACTCAAAACCAAATAAACTAGGGCAAAATACGAGAAAAGGAAAGACCCACACGGAGACCCGTGTAGAAGTACAAGATAATAAAACCAGGAGCTGTTCCGGAAGAGTAGGTGTCTTCTGCTTCATTGACGACACCAGCCATGTAAATCACATCAAAGTAAACATCATGCCTCGAAATGAGAACTGAGTCATCATTGTCAATCACAACAAGTAAACACACTAATGACCATACGCAAAAACGTCAATCTTCATTCAACACAAAAATTCCACACGGAATACAAAAAAAATGCCCATAATTCTGCATCTGCAACTTGCATCTCTCGAATTCCTGTGTTAGATTGTTTGTCAGGAGTTGACATCAATTTAAGAAAATCACGATATTAAGAGCAAGGCATATAGAATAACATATCAACTGCAAGATGTAAACACTATAGTTTTGGAGAAGCAGGGATGTTACTATGAAGACATGGTAAGTGCACGATCGGAAAATTGAAATCATCGTAAAGTTTCCACGTTAGTCATAGCTTAAGTAGAATGTGGAATGCTGTTTTGGAGGTTTTACTCATGGTTATTAGAAGATTATCAATTGGTGCATATTCTTCAGGTGGCAAGGCACACGTGAGGTATTTATCAAACACTCTGTCGTCATCAATAAGTTGAGTGGTTTATGTCAGGACGGAACATTTTTTTGACATTCAATGGTGTGTAACAAACATACAGTTGATGCAGACATACAATGTATACATATTGTATTAGACAAAGTCTATTTCAACGTCAGGGCAACTTGAATACCCTTTAAAATCGCAGCCTTAAGCAATCCCCTCAGTATAATTTGTCACCGGCATAAAAGAAATTAAAACAGTTCTTCTCCTCCCTTTCTCCGTTGCTTTCTTGCAGATGCCAGTCCGTATATTACCCTACACAAAGAAGACGTAACATACACATAAGCTGCATCTTTTAAATTCAGTAACAGATTTAGTATGCCGAAAAAAAAAAACTGCATCATAAAGCTGATTCGTCCTAGGACTCTGCAGTGATGCTAGGAGCTAAAAGGTGGGAATGGAACGTTTCTAAATGTATGTAGAAGCAGAAAGGTCAAGTGCGTTAAACACCTTTAATTTGTGAATTTAGAATAATAACTAAATTTTCTACGAAAATGTGTATGTTATGTACCGTGCCACTATTCAAATGAGATAACTTAGAGATAAACATAGAGCAACTGTTTGTCAATGAATAATACTATTTCCTGATCATCGCGTTAATTTTTGTGCATTAAACCAACCCAGTGTGAAGCCATTGTATATGTTTATTTCAAATCAAAACCATATGCAATATCTTATGACAAATATCTAGTAATATTCTGTACACAAAAGCCTTATAGGATTTTAGACACGAAATTGCAAAACTAAAGGAGGACCAACATAGAGATGGTTTAAGGATGAATCGAAAGCAGAAGTAGAAGGGTCAGGTGCATAAAAACCATTTAAATTATCAATTTAGTACAAAATGAGCACTATATAATTTCAAATCGTGTTCTACTAAAGTGTGTATATTAAGAACCATGTCATTACTCAAATGAGATAACTGTGGTCATTAAGGATCCGGCAAATCTCGGGGACTAAAACATCCAACAGCGGTCAACTTTTATCTTGACAGATGAACCCAACACACTCGCGCTATGATAACAAATACAGAGAAGTATTCTGAGTTACCCAACCACTCAAACGTATCCACCGAGGGTTCCCGTCTTTGACGCTGTTTTACCGTGACATATTCTATTGCGAATAACGTGATCCCTTACCCTGTGTATGAACATTAACCATGCAAATTCTTCGTCTGTTAATTTTATTTTTATTTTCGTGTGTTTTAGCTGACTGTCAAGATTCATAAAAAGCCCGCTTTCTTAAGACTACTTTGATCGCTTTAAAAGAGCACGTTTCATTCTGCACACACATTGTCACCAAGTACAGCTTCCCCTGCGGTCTAGAGCTTTGCCTTATTTCGCTCATATGCCATGTCCCGACTCTCATGGGACAACAATGAGTTTTAATTACATACCAGTTTCTTGTCTTTAACAGACCAGGTAAAGTCTCTGTGTGGTCTGCAAATCCCTTGGGAATACCAATTTCTTTTCTAAGTCCATTCGCATCTTCCACCTGTCGGAGCGGTGATTGAAGCTGGAGCCATGTTTGTTTCGCCTGATGTGTTTAAGTTGATCATGGTGGATGTTCACTCTTTTCTAGAACTCTTCTGGTGCAAGAATCTGCAAAAATATTATCTGGCTCTTTTCGCTTGCTAGTCCCCTGTCGTTGAAACCGTTGGAGACTATAGTGTTTGTCTCCCTCTGTCGGTCCTTCCATCCGTCTGTCTGTCTGTTTGTCTGTCCTGATGTTGGTTTTCAGAGATAACTTGAGAAAGGATTGATGATTGATGGATTTGATTGAAACTTCATATAATGTTAGCTTATGAGGTACAACAGAGTTTGATTGAGTTATGGGTCGAAAGGGCAACTACAAACTTAAGGTCACTGTACTGTTGCTAAAAGTAGATATTTTTATAAAATTTTGGTTTCCCAGATGATATTTTCAGCAAGGATTGGTGGATTTTGTGTATACAATGTACTTCATACAATGTTACCTTATGAAGTACAATTTCATAGGTCAACTTCAAAAGTCACAGTTGCTAACAATAGACAATTTTTTAGTCAAAACCTGGTCAAGATGATAACTTCAGAAAGGATTGATGGATTTGTTTTAAACTTCAGACAATGTTAGCTCATGAGGTACAATTTCAAAGGTCATCGTTGCTAAAATTAATTTTTTTTCTTTCAAATTTTTGTTTCCAGATTCTAACTTCACAAAAGATTGATGGATTTTGTTGAATTTTCATATAATGTTAGCTAGCTTATCAGGTAATATAGAGTGGGTCAAAAGGTCACCATATTTTCATTTCACGTTCAGCCTCATAACAGTTAAAAACTTATTGTTAAAATGACACATGTTCATTGCTATCAAGGTCTTTGTTACTTAGAAAATTTAATTGACGGCAGGGGACGAGTGTTGCATACACAACTGACTATACTATTGTTATTTCTATATCTCTGTTTAAAAGGTGTATGTTACGTCATCTTTGTATGCTTTAAGAAAATTAGTTTGTTTACATTTCATTTTAATTGTATGATTAACTCATGCTCCTTTCTATGTCGCATATGTGTTTTGTGACGCTGAGGATATTTACTGGGCTCACGATAAATAAATTAGAGAAATTGTTGACGACCATATACGTATATATATACTTGTTAAGGAACGTAAGCCTCGTGTAGTGTAATGCTTAGAAGGGCTGCTTTTAAGAAAGCTATGTTATGTAATAAGTATAACCGTACGAAAACAGCTGTCAACTTGGAAGCCTAAAGAAGGCAAATAAACTATGTAGAGAAACTCCGTAGGCAGACTGTAAGGCTTTATTTCCAACAACGATGCGGTGGAGGGCCAGCCTCTAAAGATTTCTGGCCAACTGTTAAACCCTTTTTATCTAATAAATGTTTTCATGATCTGAAAATTGTTTTAGAAGAAAATGATTGCATTGTATCCAAACAAAAAAAAAACAACAAAAAATTGTGATGTTTTTAATATTTTTTTCCACTGTTGCTAATGATATTGGTAAAGATATAGATGGTTTCTCAAAATTTTATTGACCAGCCTAGCATTGTAAATATTGAAACCAGTATCTGTTCAGATAGTGATAAGATGTTTTTAACTTTCAGCATGTAGATAAGAACGAGATAAAGAAACTTTTCTCATCACTGAAATTGAAAAAAGTCACAGGGTTTGATGGTTTATATTATCAGTAAAGATTTTAAAAAACCGGTAAGGAAGCTTTTACACCTGTCATAACATCACTTTTTAAACATTGTGCAACTGTCTCTTTTTTTCCTGATGTTTTACCTATTTTTTAGAAAAGTAATCCTATGGAAAAAAATAATTTCAGACCTGTTGGTATTTTACCCTCCATGTCAAAATTGTTTGAAATAATCATGCACAATTAGCTGAGTAAATTTTAAAGCCTATTTATAAGTCCTTTCTTGGCAGCGTTCAGGAGTGGTTAGGGATGGCCGTCCGTCTTGCTGCGAGCTCTTGAGGACTGGAGACGGGTCTTGGGCAACCATCAACATTTTGGAGCGATTCTAATAGACCTGTCCAAGGCCTTTCATTGCATTCCTCATAGCCTGCTGCTTGGGAAGCTACATGTTTATGGATTAAGTGAGTCAGCTATTGACTTCATCAGCAGTTACCTAAGTGGCGGACAGCAGCAGGTCAGACTGGGGCCTGAGTCCCTCAAAGTTCTATTGTAGGTCCTTAGATTTTTTAGCTTTTTATAAATGATATTTTTACCTTTGTAGACAAATGTAGTTTATATAATTATGCTGACGAAAACACGTTCTCAAAAATATGTGATAGTTTTTTTTATATTTGAAAGAGTGTTTAGGAAAGGAGAGTCTTAGGCAAAATTACCTTGTTAAAATTCCTAAGGTGAACACCTCCACATATGGCAAGAGATCTGTTCGCTTTACAGCTTCCCAGGTGTGGAACAGCCTACCAAATGAGCTCAGGTTGACTGAGAACTATGGGTCTTTTCTTGGGCTGCTCCGCACCTGGGACACCCAGATCTGCTCATGTGCTATATACATAGGCAATACTGTGTGCGTTGTCACCCTTGGATTTTTTTTTTTTACCAAAGGCTAGTAGTCTGTGATTCCATTTTTTCAGCTATTTGTTTCTATTTTGACTTCATTGTTTCTTTTTAATACACACTACTCATGTCATGTATGTTTTATCAATTTGATATATTAGCATATATGTACATAATACTTTAATAGTGTTTTAACTTTTTCTTTTTGTAACACCAGTGTGATATATACAAGTGATGATCATTCAATTACATTCATTTTTAGGAGTATTTAAGTTAAGCTATTGTGATTTCATATACACTGTACTTATAATGTACTGTATGCCTATTGTATATCTAGTTGTTATAGTTATATGTACTGTGATATTTTGTTAAAATACTTTTTATATACACATGTTTGTCGCAAGAATAGCACTAAAGTGCTAATGTTATTATGTTACATGTACGCGACGTTTAATAAAGTTTCTTAACTCTTGAAGGACCAAAACAACTATTTGGTGGTGTATTGAATATTCACTAAACATTTAAAAAAAAAAAAAATCTGTACTAATTCACCTTTGAAACTTTGTCATTTTTTTTATCAAAAAACAAACACTTCTGTCCAAAATATATAAACATGTTATTTTTATCTATTGAAGTAAAATCAAAATCTATATCTGCAGTAAATGTCAGTACATGTTTTTATAAGGTAAAAATTGATAGTTTCACTGATGAAAATGAAATTAAAGGGAGGTTACTCTGGGATCCTTATTCTACATACGCGAAGTGCACACGAACTGTAACGGAAAACGATAGGATTTTGTCTTATGATATATTTATTCATTTTTTGCTGTTATTAACTTTTTCTGTCTGGTTTTATACTTCATTGTACGTATACAGAGGCTTAGCTAATTTACGAATATACACTTGATAGATAAGAAATGAAGCGACTCATACTTAAACCTCAACAAAACAAATGATGATGATTAGCAAAATGATGTTTGTACATCCAGGTATCACTCTTACTCAAATATTTTCTGTTTATTGCTAATTAGCTTGTTCTGCATCATCGCAGTGACAAGTATGACTTCAGCTCAACAATCAATATTCTGCTTCGTTATCACGAACAGGCCAATCAAAATATTTATAAACATTGAAAAATAGAAATCACTTGAACAAAGTTTTGATGAATATATCTTCTAAATATATTTGATTAAGCAAGTAAAAAATAGAGTTACTGGACATCTATCTATAATTAATAATTGCAGAATTCTAGAAATTTCGTCGTCATCATAAAACTATTGAGTCTTTTTTGAACGCGTCGGTTGAATTAATGGCCAAAAGGGTACAAAATTGTCATATTCAAGAATACTTAGCGATACAACGAAAAGGGAAGCAAAGCCCTTTGTTGCCAATCACAAACTACACACGATACTTAAAACTTACACTCAAGCTTTATGTTAACCGTGCAAGGAAGAATAAAGGTACATTAATATTGAAATAATTCTACAGTGTCAATGACTCGGCTTCAAGTGCTACATAACAGTTAATACACATGTTTAACAAGTTTTCATCGGTGAGAGATGTTTAACAGGGAAACAAAATTGCTTCACAACGTTGCCATTTCGTCCATATAGGACAGGCTAATCAGGGTTACTAAAGAACAAGTAAAACTTTCTCGACTTACAATTTTTCTTAGCGTAATTATCTTTTAAAAAAACCTTCAAGAAAGAATTGTTAGAAAAAAAATGTCCGGGTAAAATAGCACATAAAAAAGCATAAGTTCTATAACATTAATTGGTTGTCAAACTTGAATTAAGAAGACTTTTTAAACGTATAAGCAAATCCAGTTATGTTTTTTTCGGAAAAACTTGACGAGAGTTGAGGCAGTCATGTAAGAGTTGTGAAGCATGCAGCACGTCATCTATAAAACTTTAACACGAAATTCACAACCCTCTTTCTATGTTTATTATATTTCGATGGTTGAAACGAAATTCAAGTCGAAACAAACAAACAAATGTGGGGCGTTTAATTATTACACTCAGTCAGGGTATGCTCTTCTGAATTTTCAATCACGTTCAAGACTCGTTTTTGATCTCACGTGAGTGATTATTTGACCAAATATGATAGCAAATATGTTTCTAAAACATGTAGCAAAATGTGTATTTCTTGACCTTCTTTAATGGCCAAAATTGCACCCATTTTGGTGCTAAAATGATCACATAACTTGGCGGTGCGCCATTTTTAATCCCAGTAAGTTTTTTTTTTGCTGTTTTTTTTCTGTACAATTTTATAATGTTCATTATAATGGAAATAGTATGTCACAAGTGACAATAATACATTTTTGGTATTTTTTTCTACATATTTAGTTTTACTTGAGCAAAATTTATTTTTGACTCCAACATGTTGAAAAGTAACAGAAACGATTATTGGACAAAACGAACCACGCTTACCACCAATATATTTTTTGTTTTTTTATTTTGAAAGTGAAATATATATTTGTTGATCTGCATACTATATTAAAATGTTTGACATCAGAAATGTTTATATCAAGAATTAAGTCTAAAACCAAAAGTGCAAAAATGAGGATTTTCTCATTAAAATGGGGTAGGGGTAACTTTAATTTGAAGTTTGAAGATTGAATCAATGAATAATTTATAGGAAAATAATATTTTCTATTCTGCAATCATTCATGAATACAAAAAGAATGTACATGTCTCATTACAAATTTGAAAGCTATTGAAATAATTTGTCTTACAGAAAGAAATCTCTTTAAATCACGTACATTGCCATATTTGGTGTGTTTTATGTGTTGCTTTGTCTTGAAATCCCTTGACAAAATTATCCTTAAGTTGATAGAGAAGGACGTATTTCTGTAGTTGTGATTGAAATACGTTGGATGTAATGGAGTCTAACATGGCTTCTAATATGTTTTTCTTTCTTATGCTCACTGAATATGATCTGAACTAAAGTGGTTAAAACAATTTCATCCGAAATAACTTACATTTCCACACTTGCCTTCGAACTGAAGACTGCAGTAAAGAACATTTCAACAATACAATAAATTCAGAAGTAAATCAAAATCGAAATCGAAATAAAGAAAATTTGATCGATTCATCGACAAGAAATTGTTTGCCTTTACTCATTTGAACAAAGAATCCCAAGTCCTCTTTTTTGAATTATATAAAAAAGGCATACGATTTTAGGAAGAAGTAAACTTTTTACAAATAACAACAACATGCGATATGACAGTTTCGGAGTATGTGAAGGGACGATACATGACATTTTGATCTCCGTATAATGCTGTTCTACTAAAATACCCCCTTCTTAACGAGCGCAACATCAAGACATGTTTGCAATAATTTCAAACTAGGTGCAGTTTATTTTAGATAAACATTGCAGAAATCGTCGATGAAGCAGAATACGCTTACTCTTCCGAAACATCTGGTCTTATTCTCTTGGTTTTTTTTTAAAGGGTTCCCTTGTAAGTCTTCCATTTGTTCATATTTTTTCATTAGTTCAATCGATTTCGAATACGGGTTGTGGTCTTGTTGACGCTCCGTTATTTTAAAACACCCATGCAGGATACAAACTGTATAAATGACGATGCTGGTGGTCAAGTGACGAAGCTGACAACACACCCACCTTTCATCGAAATGACTGGGTTTAGATTCCCCGATCAAATCCGAAAATGTATCCTGTCACTTGCCGACAACGTAAGTTTTCGGATACTGCTGTTTTCTTCCATGTGCAGATTATGCTTGCAAACTATGTAGAGGATTGTATGCTATGATTATCTAAGTAATTCGCGTTACTTTTGTGTTATTCACAACTGTTTTGAAGGCCGTGTTCATTGCTGAATGTCTTTCTGCAAACGGAATAGTCATATTTATGGCCGATCTTTGTTTTATTTTTTTATGTCTAGATGACAGTTGACTCGTTTCTAGTAGGAACATTACCGCAGTGTTCTTTGCTTAGTAAATTTGTTCAGAGATTGCAGTGTTTTATTTGATTTATTTGTAGACAATTAGTCAAACATGTCTTAATGATCATCATATATTTAAAATCTGTCTTTGTTTCTGAGGCCAATCTTAGACTAGACAAGTGTCTCTGTTATTCGTATCTATCGAAGACTTGAGGGGAGAGTAATTCATTAATTGTTATTCACAACTGCTTTGTGTGTTTTTGCGGACCATGTTCATTGCTGAATAAACGTATTTGTCAGGCAAATGGAACAGATTCCAATTTACTTACATCCAAACTCATAAGAATACTTACTATCAATAAAGAATAAGATGTTTTGATAGTGTTGCTTAATACAGCGACTGATACCGCGCATTTTTTTGTACAGCTGCGAATCGCAATAAAAATAGGGCAAGGAAACGTTATCTCATTGAATTTGTTAACATTTATCGTCTTGTTAAATGTTTGATGTTTTTTTGTAATATTCAAAATCTTGGTGTCACTCCGGGTCTCCACTGTAAGCCAAATAATTTCTAATTGACCAATTAAATTCTTTTGGTATGACATTTATTTTAGAAATATGTACTTATATATGTACAATGTACATGGGTCTCCATGTAGATATTTCTTTTTTTCGAATTTCGCCCCTGGTTTAATCGCTTTTGAGTTCGAATTATGGTTTTGTTGACGGTTCGGTATTCTCCATTTTTCATTTACTATCAAATGCAAAATAAATGTAATGCTACCATGAATTTAGATATATTTTGTGGTTTTCTTTTATGCATTTACATGTTATTCATGAGCAATTAAAAATTAAATATTAATAATGTTGACTGAAAAACATCGCTATTATATGTAAATGAGTAATCACTATGACTTTAGACGTCGCTGTCGACGTAAATGTCTGTGGAAGGGCTGTAATTACTAAATATTTTGTGTTTACAATTTGCGATCACGTAGGCCTTTGCTACTCAAGCACGTGATTTGTTGTGTAATTTATCATGCTACACACACGTTGTCAATACGATCAAAGTCCATATGTCCCCCTGAAATGATTTAATGGCGACAACTGCAATAAAAACTCGTGTATTTCGTCTTAGATATAGTTTGAAGGTGTTAGCCAGAACACGCCCCCTCAAAATGTCACGCCCTCCTTGACATTTGTTATCTTAAATGGCAAACATGAAACGGAAGTTGACTTTTTAACGTTATTTCAAGGTATAGGTTATAATCATTTTCTACTTTCAGTTTGCATCAGGATCGTGTTACCTTCTATGAATTTATATTACTTGCATATTAACAATGAAAAAACTGTATTGAAAAAATGAATTGGCTCCTAATATTCATGTTTTAATAGCCATAAAACCGGTAACATAAAACGAAAACGAGAACTTTGTTACAAAATCTGCGTTCATTAGTTGGAATTATTTACTGCTTAAAAGTGCAATTTACCCTTATGTCAGCCCAATAACAAAACTAAAGATCCTGCTCCCATTGAGATTGATTCAATTGGCTTACAACATGAAAGGAAAGACGAGTGTGTAACATATTGATAAGGAACATTAAACAGGCGTTCAAAATTTCCGTTTTTCCCGTATTATTTCATAGAAGGTAATTAGTACAATTCTGAGCAATTAAGTGTTTTAGTGCAATGACATAGATACATAGGTTTGTTTTTACAAAGTGGTATTTAATAATTATATGACAATCAGCTTTGAAATAGAAATATTAATTGAAACATTGGCAGATCTAGTTTTTCTTTTAAACAATGTTCTTGTGATGTTTTTTTTCCAATGTTCATCTCATTTACAATTTGTATTTTCGAATTGCAAAACATTATTTGAATTTACAAAGTAGAACGGACGATTTTCCATGCGTCGTCAGTTCTCTCTGTAAACGAATACTTTCTAACTTATAATCTTGGAACCTTTAATGAATCTTGAAATTATGCCTGCGTGGGATTTCCTGATTTTAAATATGCCTGTCACTTGACAATTTTATAACCCCGACATTATTTTGTAGACCTCGATCATGTTGTCACGTGATCTCTATATGCTAGTATTGGTAGTTTCAGTTTTTGTATTTTCGCGGTTTAGCCCAGGAACTTGTATTGTTACTCGACGTTGAACATTTCTATCATTTCTGGGTATTTTCTGGGAGAAGCGTACCAGACTTGGTTTGCGTTTCCTTATCACATATTTGTTGATCAAATGATAATTTATGATCTACAATGAAATCAATATTCAATGTTCACGAATGTTAGTACCTCTGGATCTCCTTGGGGTATAATGTATTGGATCAATATTTGAGTGTCCTACGCGCATTATTTTGCATTTGTCCGGAGTAGACGAAATTGCCAGACCTAAGACCACATTTGTAGGACTTTTCATCTTTTGCTGTAAAATTTTACAATCTTCCACATCTTTGATTGCCCAAAAAGATTTCGTGTCTTCAGTTATAAGAATTTTTTTCTTTCCACGACTTGTGACCTCAGGTATGTCAATTATATAAATCACATATTAAAATGGCCCTAAACTGTCTCAATATTTGATATCTAAGAAGATGACATCCCAGAAACTCCATAATTTGCGAGTTTATCAATAAGACGTTGATAAAAAAACATAATAAAAAGCGTTCATGTCATCAAAATACATTAAATCAACATATCCTTTCAAACATTATGATTTGCTGACCAAGAAGGTCATTTAACAGGGCACAATTTTGATGCTTACACTTTGAAGGAAATATTGTTTAAATATTTGTTTTACGGTTTTTATACCACTGCTGCAGCTGAACACTATACATTCAATAATACCTTATCAAAATATACAAGAAACAATATTATACTTATGAATCATATTGCAAATATTTTTATCAAAAATAATTAACATTGCGTTTGCAGATTTTGTTTCATAGATAAGTCTTTTTATAATTTAATATGAAAATAAATATACTACAACTGCTTAAAGTTTAGATTTTAAACGCAAACATTTAATACAATTTTGTTGTTCCAGTGAAGCACCTAACAGTTAAGCCACCACGTTTCCAACAGCTTGGATGACAATTTACCGCTCACTAATCGCAGACTCATCACTTCAATTTGTAAAGGAAGAGTTTGCGCCAATAAAATAAAGTGCGCAATTAATTACCGCTTGCTGTTCGCGCGCGACTCTATATAGCTATTACTGTTTCCAGGAACCCGATAATTTACTGAATCGCCGTCGACCCTTTTAGGTTAGTTAGTGATCGGGGATTACTGTCAATCATGTGCCACCAGAGGACGCTGAGGTTAATAAAGCTGACATCAAAGCGAGGTTGATGACAGACCAATCAGACAGAGCATGCACTTTGTATGTCACCTTTGATTATACTTTATCTCCATCATTTCGCTTTTAACCATGATTGATTATATCACTGTTAGGACAATCAGCTTCCTTTTCAGTTTTAGTTGATTTTTTTTTTTATTTGTCCAGAGTGGTTTTGTACATGTACTTTATGTGATTAGCAGAATTTTCAGAAAAAATTTTGGACTATAATGTTTTAATAGCTCGTTTTTAAACATGTAAAAGGACATACACTGTACTACTTACGTTTTTCCTCTGCCTTTCTCATTAGGAAGAACGGTGTTGTATTTTCAACATATACAAACTAATTATTTTCTTAGTTTTGGTACAAAAAAAATGAAAATTTAACAAAAGTTCGATAGCAAAAGGCACCCAACAAAAGCAAAGACACAAAACTCAAACACGGTGGTTTTCACGATTTATATGTATGCTTTTATTGGAAAAAACTTCAGAAAACCTACCTAAAGTAAGTGTCTACACAGCCAAAATCTAAGATACAAAATATTAAGACTAGGGGTTCTGAAAGAGTAATTGTCCTCTGTTTCATAGACGACACCCGCCTTGTAAATCTAGGTCACATCCAAGTAAAGAAAGAAACATCAGTTGGCCCTTATCACGACGTCATGTTCGATTGTTACCAACGACTAAAAAGGGGTGGTGATTGGAGTAGATATGAAAATCTCGTGGTTAGAAAAATGTTATATCTTTTTTTTTGAATTTTTTTTATATTATTTTTTTTTTCAGATTTGTTATGTTAATGTAAATGTTATGTCTTTAATCAGAGAGCTATTGGAGATACGAACTATGTTCCTTTTAAATATGTTTTCGGTATCAAGAATAATTCCTGCAATATAAGCTGTTGTGAACGCGACTTCGTGATGCAAATGTTGTAGATATACACTCGCCTGCACAAGCTATAATATTACCCCGCGGAGATTACCAGCTGGACCTACAATTTTACCTGAACACATCGAGGTATAAAACATAAATGTAACTGCAGAAATAACAATTACATCTCATAATTTTATTAGCAACAGTATTTCATTAATAATTCATAAACATTTAAAGACAATATCACATTTATGTCCCCTAGATACCTCATGCTAGTGCCTCGTCAATTTAAATTGACGGTTTCTCGTAAATGACCGGTGATTACAGCCGTTTCAAAAACATTACCCACATAACGCCAACCAATAAATCGGGACGAATTATCATTACATCAAGCTCTGGGTGTATTATTATTCATGGGATGTGCTTTGGACTGTAATCGGGTTATATTATAAGACTGCTGTGACAATTACGGACCGTTCTACATACTCCTGTTCTCTAGGGTATTTTCCTTGATTGAAACATTAATTGGAGTTGACTAAAACCAATTTGCAAATAAAAATCGAAATATAACACATTGCCTTTGACAACTGTTCACGACAACCCTGTTCTAGAATGTTTGAATACAATTCTTTACAAATACATAAAAATATGTCTTTTTTCTCATTAAATGTATAATTCAGAAATACATATTAAATTTAGAAATTATACCAGCTGATATACTCTTTCAACTTCATTTTGTCGGTGCCTAAAATTGTCAGTGATTTTTGTAAAATGTTCGGTTTTGTGTTGTCTGACAACTAGTGTTCATGGTACAGAGAAAAAATCTGAAAAATATTGGACGATACACTTTTAGCTGTTTATGACTCATTATTCCAATGAATATCTTTGTTAGACACTATGTATGGGCAATCCAAAGGTGCTTTTCCTATTGCTCAACTGGGTTGCCGGGGTGCAAGCATCTTGAAGCGTTTCTATATTGATATACTGATGAATTTCGATCCAATAAACGAACTTTTTGTGGCTATGCTGATCACATACATATTATCTTTTAGTGATTGGTTGGTTAATACAATTTGTCTTTGAGTTATAAATAGAAGGAAGACAAACAGTACAAGAAAAGATACTGCCAATCAGTCATCAACGTTTCTAAAATACAGACAGATGTTAAATCTGTAAATACGAATCAAAAGACCTGAATACACTTCAGTAAACCAATATTGGTCAGTCTAAATAAATATAATCCCATACTGGAAAATTAGCTCTCTCAATCATTTTCATTATGGTAATTGACGGATTTGCATATACGCCGTATTCAAATAACGAAACAAAAATTAAAGCCAGCGATACTTGCTTGTGGAACAAAGAAAATAAGAATACGCGTGAATGGACTGTCTTTAATATGAATGTAGCATTAACGTAGTATATCGGGTTTATTAAGGTATAAAGTTATCGTAGTGAAGTGATGAACCAAATGCGGAAAACAATGCTTAGTTTGTAAAGAAAGTTTAAATATGAGTTTAAAAAGGCTTATTGTAATGGTTAACGCAAACAAAAGGTTAGAATGATTACTAATAGTATAATCTTGGTTTTGTTAATTTTGTCCCTATAACGCTTATTGTTGTTTTGTGTCTTGTCATTTGCACCAAACCCTGGAAACTTCGAAAAAAAATCACCAACACCTGCATAATGAATATTTCACACCATAAGTATATTTCTGTTTTGCATTTTTTGTGAAATTAAAGTTTACATCCCGATTGTTTAAATTAGGGAACAAAGGACATAAACAAGTATGATGCGAATCTGCATTTAGTCGCGCACTGAAGTGATACTCAGAACAGATGTGTAGTTATTTGTGCATTGTTATTCTCATGTTTTATGTTATAAACATAGCTATTTATATTGTAGTTTCTCTGTAGATCTAGCCATTGGACGACATTGAATTTGCATGACATCTTTTTTTGTTTAAAACCGAACCTGAATCTTTTTTTATTTTAAAATAGATAATTTCAGCTTCAATATAAAAATAAAACTTGAGCAGAGCAAGATTTAGAAATTAAGCAATGGCTTTGAAATCAAGTTTTAAGCTTTACAAAACTTTCGGAATGCATTTTGATATTCATCTAAGGATAACTATAGAAACATGCAAACAATAAGGTGTTACAACACCGATGAAAATTTAACTTTAGTGTTGGCCCCCTTGGAATTCTTAAATATGATTAGCACAAAACGTTATGGTATGGGAAGCTTAAATCAAGTTAGTTTTGTAAGGAACTGATTCTATGACAATTTGGACATCTTTGATTTCCATCTGTATATATGGTAAATGTGTTGTAATGCAGTTTCTACTGTTATTTTGATGCCCAAATATTACGCATTGTTTTAGGAGAGAGTTGTCTGTTTTTATTAAAGCTGTACATGATGGCAGAAAAGTATGTGAAATATCAATACTAATGAGAAAAATGCAATTTTCGTTAATTTACATAGTTCTAAAAGGAGTTTATGTTTAAATACTTGCTTAAAAATTGGCTATCAGTAATATCTTTAAACATCAGGAATTGCAGAAGCAATGACAATCGATTCATTAACTCATATAACAGTTTTAAAAAAACTCTTGTGGAAATTTCTTGTAACCAAAAAACCGTTGAAACTTGATATTTGGTAAGTAAATCTGTCATGGTAGTGGATATAAATTTTGTTAACATTTGTGATCTTGACTTACGTTCAAGGTTTAAAACATCAATTAAATTTAAAGTAAAGTGTTTGTTTGGGAACCTGACATTAAAGGATATAATCATGTATTCTTATAAACAAAACTTGCCCTCTATGTTTACAGTAAAAATAAAATAAAATATTTCAGAATAAATATGTTTTTATTATTTTTTTTAAATGAATGGGCAACTGACAAAGTAACATTATAAAAGACTACTTCAACAAGCTACATGTGTATTTGCTTTACTGCTATACATGCCTTTAAAACAAACGAAATATATATCAAAGTACACAAAAACAGAACACTATCGGTATTTATCATAAAAAACACATTGATAATCGAATCTGCATAGTACTGGTGACTTAATGAATTGATCATATTAGTAATACACCGGTTTCGATTTATATGAGAAAGATCAGAATATGTATTTGGAAAGACTCTAAGGCTGACATAACACACACATATGCTACACCTTTTAAATCAAGGAATAGATACTGTCTGCCGACAAAAATGAAATAAGAGACGTTTAAATATAAAATATAATTGTAACTTTATAAATGGAAGATGATACTTTTGATAATACTTTAGATTTTGAATGTTTTTTCTGATATCTGTGCAGTTATTGATGTATGCCATATTTAGCATCAAAATAATATTGATATTATACATTGTACACTAACATTTCAGAACTACATTTTCCTATGAAGATTACCTGCCATTTTGTTAGAGCTGTACATGTAATATCCTTGTGTATTCACTTGGTCTTATGGATGTACACCTCTGAGAAGTCAACATTTTCCTGTATCAAACTTTTTTTCTCGTATACATTTTTGGATAAGGGAGTTCAAGGCATGACAGAAAATGCAAAGATAATGACATGCCAGAATGCTCGTTTTTTGTTCTATGATCGGTCAAAGTTACCATTATGACATAATAAGCGATTAGTGAATTTACTAGTTTTGACAAATTGCTTGACATCTTCACACAATATCTTCTTAATTTGTAATCCGAAAGTGTTTTCTTTTAAGTAATCGAAATAAAATTTCCTTAACTTAATATTTTTACTCAGGAAAGATATTTGGTTACCCCTACCACTTATTTTTTAATGAGAAAATCCTAATTTTTTCACCATTATTTGCAGATTGAACGCTAAATAAAAAAAGTTCTGATATCAAACATTTTGTTAAATATTCAGTTCCCTTTCTATAACCGTCATAAAAATGGGAGGTTAGTGTGCTTAATATTTTGTTCCTTTATTATTTATATTATTTTTAACAGTTTCGCGTTAAAAAAATTAAAACTGCTTCAGTTGCACTAAATATATGAAAAAAATGCAATAATTGTATAAATTTGTAGCATTTCTATAAAAGTGAACATTATAAAGTTGTTCACCAAAATTAGCTTGCTATAATTAAATATGGCTAAACACTGATGTTTTTAAGAGATCAATCTAGCATCAAAATGGTGAAATTTTGCCCATTCGGGAAGTGCATAAAATAGACAGATATACGCATATTCAAAATGGCCGCCAAACTGGTACATTAAAGTTACATTAAATATATGAAAAAAACTAAAATTGTATGATTATCCACTTTGTAACATAAAGTCAACAATAAGTCTAAATGATTTATTTGCTGTGATTTATGTGAAAATGGCGTGTTTTTCATGCAAATTGTCAGAAAATCATTATTTGATAATTGTCAAAGCACAAATAAAATTCATAAGAATGAAATAATTGCACACATTTAAAAAGTCGTATTTGAAGCTACCTAAATTATTTACATTGTAAAGTTATATCCTAATTATGAATAAGGTTGTTAAATATCATGATTCAGCTTGTATCTATAAATCCTTTGTGAAGGGAAGCACCATTGTTTAAAGATTGTCCTTGATTTCAATCATAATCAACACTTGGGTATAAACGCATATTTGTGTACTAATTATAGGTCAGGTTGTGCTTGGAACGGTAAGTGTCGTGCTGGACATAACACATTGATGGTGGCGTCTCAATTTACAACCCACACCCTGATGTAGTTGTTCCTAACAACCTACCACAATTAAAGGATTATATTCGATTTGCAATCAGTCCAAATGATGTTTCATTATTTCGTATATGAGATACCTGCTGAAAAGTATCGTCTCAACATTAAATTGTATTAAGGTACTAAATATAACCTCACAATCTATACGTCAAATAACTACGTAGTTCTATGATGATAGAGGCAAGTCTTGTGGCTCTTGTTAGTAACGAATGCTAATTAAGCTGAAGGGCTGAGCAAATTAGTATCGTATTATTAGTAAAAATCGAACACCTTAGAAAACATCCAATCAGCGATAGGCGTATCCGTTCTTATTAGTCCGTACTTGTTTCACGTAAACGTGCTCTTTTAAAAGCCAAATTAGGATTTTTTGTTGCAGATCCAACAACACATCAGACGTAGCGAACGAAGTTGCTCCGAACTAGCAATATTCAAAAATGTTATTTGCAGATTCAAATATAAAAAACAAATTTTCTTTTTGTATGTTAGAAAATAATCTCAATGCGTCAATTCATATGGTATAAGAACAAATTATTCCCTTAAAATCTTTTGCGAATAGAAGCTCCGTTGTTTACAGACTGCTCGTCTAAGATTTCATTCATATTCGCCACAAAAACCCCATAACACGTTGAATCGTAAGAGGCGGCTAAATTTGGTACCATATTTCCTTTCTTCTTTTCAAGCAATTCCCATTCCTTAGGTCTCCCTTGACTCTACCTCTATTATGGCCTTTAGTTGAAATAATGCCCCGTAAGAACGAAAATAGCTTCCTTCCCATCTCCTAGACAAACCAAAATTGAAAACATGGGTGGTTGTGGCGTCCAAATTAACCTTCATCAATAATGGGTAAGGAAAATAACAGGCGCAACTTTTGTCATTATAATGTGAACAGTCAGGGTAAGGTGCTGTGTGCCTTAGTACAAATGTATGGCATTTCAGTGAGATAGTACTAAAAGGGCGGCATCAGATCAGCGTTATTACAACGAGGCGGGCGAACCAACATACCATGTACCTTGTTCTTCCATACATAAACACAATCACGCATACGTAGAGGAACTTCTTTAAATTACGAAAGATTTTTACATGATGTAAATGGGATAAAAAACACTCAAAACCCACAAAAAAACAACATTCTGTTAACGAATTGTTCCAATTAAGGGATGCTGTTCGATTTGCAATCAGTCCAACTTATGTTGTATTCTATCGCATATAATTTCGAAGTTCTGTGATGATAGAGGCAAGTCGTGTTGCACTTAGTATCGAAGGCTTATTAAGCTGATGAGCTGCGCAAATTTGTATCGTATTATTAGTAAAAATCGAATACCTTGGCACATATCCATCAGCGGTAGGCGTATTCCTTGTAATTAGTCAGTGCTTGTCTCATGAAACGTGCTATTTTTAATATCCAATCAGGCCCGTTATTTTTGTGGAGGTTCAATAACATTCACTTGTACATGTACCAGACGTAGTACATAAAACACTCCAGAACAAGGATTGTACCAAAATACTTTGCAGATTCAAATATGTAGAACAAATTTTGTTGTGTATCTTAGGATATAAATTTCGATGCGTAATCAATGGGATTAAAACAAATTTATCAAACAAGGATTGAAGCATACAGAATCGGTGTGAATCAATGTGTTGCGGAAGAGTTAGCGTCTTTCTCTTCATCGACGACACTCGCCATGTAAATCTAGGCTATGTCCAATTAATGTCAAGTCCTCAAAGAAAAAAAATTAGGCATCATTTTCAATACCAACAAGTCGACATACTAATGATCATATTCAAAAAATGCCCATCTCCATATAATTCAACTTTCTTTAATTTGAACTTTGCAAACAAAACAAACACCCATTAAAAACATCATATCTTTATTGTGTAAAGGACAATTGATACGAAGTGAATTTGAAGCTTAAAAAGCACCAATATCTGTTCCAACAAAGTATAAGAAAAAGCTAAAATCCAATATGCTAATCAAGTGTATAATTATATAAGTATCATTAAGAAAAAATAATTAAGGGGAATTCCTAAGCGTCAAAATAGCATAATCCGAACTCAAAATCGTTTAACCTAAAGGCAAAATAGGAACAAAGGAAAGATTTACATGGAGACTCTCGTAAAAGCACAAGAGAATAAGACCAGATGTTCCGAAAGAGTAAGCGTCTTCTGCTTCATCGACGTCACCTGACATGTAAATTTGGTCACATCCAAGTAAGCATCATTCCTCAAAATGAGAACCGAGTCATCATTATCAATCACAACATGTAACCACACTAATAAATAAGCAAACTCAAAAACGTCTATCTTCATAGCACACAAAAAATACAGAATATTTCTCGATGAGATCAAGATGGCGACCATAAATATGAAGGGATTGATTTATTGCTCAAAAGAATAGATTCATTGATCTTATAAATTAATCGACCGTAAAAGATTTTTCTTTGAAATGTAAAAAACTAAAATATATTATTTACTGTTTTCAGAGACATTTTGTAATGTTCACCTTCTGTTGTGAAGACGAGTATACATTCTCGGCAAATGTTACATTATATGCATAGAAGTTAAAAGTTGACAATATATCACTTTAGAAAAAAAGGCGAAAGTCCCGTGAAAATTACACGATATTAATTAAACCTTTTAACTGTAAAGATAAACATAATACTCATTAAACATGTACCTGTCTTTTACTTTCAATCGAACCCATACAAGCCAATTTGTGTATTCAATTCTAGCAATACCATCACAGTTTATTCATTTATCGAACCAATATCCTCTGTTTTGTAAACCAATGAATGCATGCACGGGTCACCTTTTGTTGATATGGTAATTGATACCATCTGATTGTTTCATCAAACCAGTATGATATTTTTTATTTCGTTTAACTCCCCCAATACAAGTCTCGGTACATGTATGCTGTGCATGAGATTTATTGTTTCAGTTGACATATTCCGTTTATATTCCTGGTCGTTTGCTTCCTAAACGCAACTTCAAAAGTGAAGCCGATCAAAAGTGTTTCTCTTTACCGAGCAAATCCTGAAAATGCAGTTAATATTAGCCTGTCACATGCATCGAACCAATTCTTTCTAAATTGTACTGTAATTCCGAAATCAACCATTCTATTTGTCATGTTAATCAAATTTAGAACCAACCGGTTTGTCGTCTAAGTAGACAATATCGAACCCTTTGTCTTGTTAATCCATCAAATACAATTGTACCAGTCATATTGTCGCAATACCTAGCAAACTTAACCGGTTATCTTCCGTTAATTCTTCTACAGTATAATTGCTAAAATTTCCAGTCGACTTCTTCATACAGTTAATCCAGCACATATAAGCTTGTTTATTCTTTTAATCCAGTCAGTCACGTGTCCTACTGTCCAATGGCTGTTTTCTGAGTGTTTCTGTTATGCTTTTTCCACAAAATAACGTCAAAAAAGTCCATTGTATGACTTAATTATATTTGGACAAACATGTAGCTCTACCCTCATTGATTTATCATTGCGAAAAGGGTCATGTTTCCCATCAATATTTCTGTATTTCTGTAGTTTTCTTTATAGAATATAGATATTTATTCAAAGAAAAGGGGGGGGGGCGTGACATCATTGTATATTTTTGTACATCCTAACGTGTTGATATTATTCAACAATTCCGTATCTTATTCTAGGTTATCAGCATAGTTACATGTACTGTGGATACAGTGGCGAGACATAATACATCATTTTTTATTCTCTCCTTGTTTTTTAATAAGAATATCAACAAAAATATTACCAAGAATATATCAAATGGTCATTAAACAAACAGATCTTTTGACCTTTCTGGAAATACTGATTGTACTTGTTTTACATGCTTTATACCTATTTTGAAAATAGCATTTGTATTATACTAAGAGATCGTATTGAAGACTTTCAAGTGTTACTCACACAATAAGTTTATTTTAAGGTGGTATATACCTGCTTTAGAGAGAAAAGCGTTTATGAAATAATATCTTGAGAATGAATAAAGCGTAAAATAAATTTCCACATGGTGAGTTTCATGTCCTCATTACCTGTATGTAACAAATGTGAAAACAAAACCGTTTTCTTTGTACCACACCTATGGTAAGTTGTCACCAAACGAATGGACATTGTGTTCGAATCGTGATGTTACAATATCAGTGTGACGTCACACTTGATACATGAAACAGCTTGTACCGTTTGTGGTAAGGGAAACGTTTACTCTAAATCAGTAGAACAGCTGTACTATGTAAGTAGTGTAAGAGAACTAGCGCGAGTATGAGAATTACGAAATCGACGAGTTTTCGGATCATTGCTTCATGACTCCAACTCTGCCATTTACCATACATCGGGCCTTCTCCCTCATCAGCATGGGTGAACAGAATTGACGCTCGGATTTCCAAAGCTCTCAGAAGTTACGTCAACCAGAAGTCTTGATTGGCTAACGTTTTATCACAAATGACCATAAACGGCCCCCTGGCTGCGGGATGACTCTCGCTCTTTGATGCATTGTATCCTATGTCTGCTGTAAGAATGCCTTCCTAGACTCACTATGTGAACAAGCGGAATTGCAGTGTGCTGGTCGTAGCTTTCTGATGAGAGCTCTGATGAGGCTCCGTAAACTTCCAACATAGAAAATATATATTTCAATTAATTTTGTTTTATTTCCTAATCGAACATATTTACAGATATGTATTTGTCCTTATATTAATATCTTGTTCACATGGAATTTTTCATAAATATGTTTATTATTTTGAAATAATGTTTTCTAAGTCCCTATATTGAGCCCCACCATTGATTCGATAGTAATGCTCGAGAGTTGGGATCATTATCCGTGGCTATACAATCCAGCACTTAATAACAATTTTTGCGAATTCTCAACAGAATTTCACTTAATCTCCTCCTTTAGGTCGATTTAGCCCTTGCAATTTCCCGTGTTTTTCTGACAATATCTCTACTATCGTTTTAATCACATCGATGCCTCCGTTAACGCCTGAATCAAAACCTCACTTCTCGCCTCCAATACAGGAGAGGTGAATGTTCGGTTTATTTACTGGCGATTAAGTGTTGATTCGGTAAATTCACATTGATTGACTTGTATAGCACAGGACAAGCGGGTTTACCCACACATGCTTACAGGGGACAGAGCTTAGAAAATAATTGAGTTGAGATACTGATATACATTCAGTGAGCCACACAAATTGTTTTTCATAAATCTGCAGGTTAATGGTTTCTCGTGATGGCGGCTTGTGATTGGCTTCATACATCACCAGATCTGATACTTTCCAGGAAATTAGTAAAATTCAAAACTGCTTGATGAAATCAAGTAACATTAAAGTGTGTTGAACCGGCTAATGACCTGAATGTAGATAGTGGCCTCTCTGGTCGGGAACATGGTCCACTTATCATTATCGTTAAACATTCGGATGTACTCTTAAGTCCATTTGTATATGTATGTGGCTAGTTTAAAGCGATATCGTTTGCTTGAGATATTATTGAGTCATATTAAGGGTGTGCATAGTAAATTAAACAAAAACATATTTTTTTCCAAAATTATAATGTGAGAGTGTTTTAATCATGTAGGTAGACAGATTGGTGTTGGTTGGTATAATTGTGGTGGTCAAAAGTTGGTCAGCATATACTTTTTTATTGGTTCATATTTCTAAGTTGTTACACTATTGCATATTTTCCCTTAAACATTTAAAGGACAATAATTAGACGTTGTCATAAAAAATTTAATCATAATCCTAAGAAAAAAATAATTGTTTGATCACTTTAAAAGTTTTAATCTTTAAATCGTGTCAAGTGGCTTGCTATTTTTTGTTAAGTGTAACATCATGATCTGACGAATGTACCAATAGACATGATTAAGACACTGTGTATTGATGTAGGATATTTATTGGTTTATATGGTCATTATCAGAACAATACTAAAAAGATGGCGTTATACACACATATGATGCACTTTTTAAATCAATAAAATGAGATAAAGACAATATCAGGGTTACTAGATTAAGGGGTATTTTCATACTTTTTTGTAGGATGGTTTGATGTTTTTTTCAAACTCACTTAATTTCCACTTAAGTTCCACAAATTGTAGCTGTTCTTCGCATATGGTCACAGATTTAAAGAAAATAAGAAATAGAGCGTATCGCACCTAATTGGAAAATAAACAATGCTCGTTATAACATTCGAACTTGATTTGTGGAATATTACGAACTAGTGAAAACAATGCATACTACATTGAGACACGCAAGTAATGAATATGTAAATGAGGTTCAAAATGGCGTCAGAAATTCATTGTTTCCTCTCAATAAAATCAGTTAGGAAAACAATATATAAATATGTAAAAGGCAAAAACTAATGTAATATTTTGTGAATACCATATTTGTGTTTGATGAATAGATTGAAGTAATATTGATATGATTGATCTTAGAAAAACATGCTAAGTACGTTTTTGAGGAAACAAAATGTCCATAGTATTTCAAGATGGAGTTGAGTCGAAGTATTTAATGTCAATATTTTAAAACGAGCACTAGGCTGGTGCTACGAAAACGTATCCTTATCTTACCTTCATATGCCTATGGTATTTACATGTCACATTTGATTCGTTGTTCTAGTCCTGGCTCTTACTTTCGAGATTTTTGTGATAGATGCTGTCCACTGACGAACAAAGTTACGACTAGGGAAATTCAACAGATGCAGGTTGATGAAGATTTTTGGCAAAAGCTATGGTCGTCATCTTGGTCGCATTTAGAGAAATTTTGTATCCTTGTATGATATTATAGTAACCGCTCTTGAAAATACTCATTATGAATATGCCTTGTTTTCGTGTTTGTGAATATAACAGTTCTCACTTTGAGGACGTGACATTTGTGCTCTTTATTTAAATCGCGGTTGTCGTCCATGAAGCAGAACACGCATTCCGTTGCGAAACACCTGGTCGTATTCTCTTTTTTTTCAAGGGATTCCGTGTCAATCTTTCCTGTGTCTAAATCATATCCTGATTTTAAACAAATTTGAGTTCGGTTTATGTTTTTGGTGACGTATCGTTATTCTTTAAAAACTACAGACAAGTTTTATGGTCGCCATCTTGGTCTCATTGCGAAATATGCTGTATCTTTGTGTGATATGAAGTTGGACGTTTAGTGTGTTCCCAGGTTGTGATTGACAATTATGACTCGGTTCTCATTTTGAGAACTTGATGTTTTACTTTGAAGTGACCAAGATTTACATGGCGGGTGTCGTCGATGTAGCAGAAGACGCTAACTCTTCCAGAATACCTGGTCGTATTCTTTTGTACTTTTACGAGGGACTCCATGTATATCTTTCCTTTGTTCATACAGTAGTTTGCCTGTAATTTAATTGAATTTTGAGTTCGGATTATGATTTTGTTGACGCTTTGGTATTCTCTTATATTCTTTTTGCCTTCCGTTTTTTGGGGAATTATTTTCTAGATCACTGAAGTATTGCAATACCTACACGTATACATTTATTTATTTCATAATGTGCCCTACATACACTAGGATAATCATGCTTTCTCATTAAATATCTTTTCTCTATAGATAAGATGCAATGTTAATTTTTTCTGGTCTATATAAATAATAAAAGTTCCAGAGAAACAGTACAAAATGCACTCACAGAAACTATAGATAGAATTGTTGATTAATTACACTCATATCACATTAAATACGTGCTCATTCATGAAAAACCTTTCCTATAACGAAAATAAGCAATTTCTTTATCATATATTGGTATTTTATCGTGCAAATTATACTATGTTACGAATTATACCAAACAAAATGCCTTAGATCTTCAGGGTAAACGTATCACCGTATACTAGAAAGTGTCATCACATACAATGTACAAAGTTAAAGCGTTACAATGCGCCAGAAATTCTCTGGTTACTTTTGTGTTTATTCACCAAAAGTAGAAATCAGATACAATTATGAAGTAAATAGTAAAATACCACATTATGGATCAGATGTGTAAATGAAATCCGTAGACTTAAGGTTCTAAAACGATAAAAGCATGCCAAATTGAAAAACATCTTTCATGTACAATTTATTATATAAGATATGATTGGGCTCAATCCCGCCCAATATCTTATTTATTCTATAAAACGTTATTTTTACCATTCTATAAAAACGAGCTTTGATATCTGCAATACTGGTTGCTATGTACAGTGTATAGTGTTTGGTGTTTATATGATCAAACACCTCTCTTATTACAGATACATCTTGCTAATACTTATATTATATAATCAGCGTATATCTGAAAATTATATAAGTCCAATGGGATCTGTGTGTCTTCTGTTCTCCTTAGAATATCATATGTATTACAAGATACGATTTTTTTTTATATGACGTCTTGTGTTTGAACAAACGACCGTTTAGTTTGGTACAACAATTATTACAACGAAATACTATAATACTATATACACAAAGTACTAGACTGTGCTGGTAGATTTCTTAGTTCCCGATGTTTGCTTTTTCCTTGATAGCGATGTCTTTATAGTTGATACAAGTTTGATTAATTAAATACATTCTTACAAGTATCAAGTGCTCCATTGATTTGAAGTTCATAACATTAAATGGATTTTATGCATCTCCCATCCTATTTCAACTGCAGTCAGGACCAAATTTAGACTTCAAATATTTCGCTCCCTTGAACCACTGATGAGTCCTAAATAATTGCAACAAGCGTCTTTTTCCTGTTATAAATGTTTTGACGTGCTATATGTATTTCAACATTACATGGGTATCCTGTTATAAATGTTTTGACGTGCTATATGTATTTCAACATTACATGGGTATCCTGTTATAAATGTTTTGACGTGCTATATGTATTTCAACATTACATGGGTATCATTGTTTTTAAGGGGGATATCAATCGTCAAGAGATCTACAAATACTGAAAAAAATCCTAAATTATGATAAATCTTTATCTGTGATCAAAGATGAAGTTTGTTATCAATGATGTGGCAGATAAGAGCAACACTACATTTCCTCAATGTACATGTATCAATAATTGTCAAAACAAGTCAACATTTTACTCCACTAAACACTGAAAGTACATCACAAACCTACACAAAGAAGACGATCCCTACAATTAAAAGTTACATCCAAAAGTTTATATCGACAATAAATGTTCCCCCCGTTGTAATCAACAATGTGATTCATGGTTTTGTCAATGTATCAATTATTAGTAATTAGTACTTATCTGATTTGGATTGATATTTTACACTTTTATCCAAGCAATAAACATACATGTTATGTACTACATATTATATACACGTGCATTTTAATGGTCTGAATTTAAATGAAATATTCACAAAAGATTTTGCAAGTATCTTATATACACTTTCAGGATAACCTGTTAAATCAGAACAAAGAATAGAACAATCTCGTTAAATAATATGGATTTTTAAAAAACAACCAACGACGATACACTGATCAAGACCATCAAACTAATAATTGAGGAGAGGTACACACTTCTTTCTATCAAAGCTCTTGTTATCAGATCACCAAAAACCCGAATTTCCGCCATGAAATTACCAAACCTTCTTTCGATATAGTGGGGTCATACTTGTATCTCAAGTAAAGTACCTGTCGAATCACGCTGATATTAAGACGCTATCAATCAAACTAAAAAAAAGCATTAGAAACAAACATATTTTATTTTGACAATACCATCCTTTCCTTTAATCTTGTAAATATTTACAACCATGAACACTAATGTAGTTACTATGTATTGAATAGAGATCTGTAGACATTTGTGTCTTTGCTTTTTAGTGTACAACATAACTATTGAGTTAATTGCACAGCTTTGGAAAAACGGCATTTGCGTGGTTATGCAATGTACATTTTTTCCGAAATGATTATCACAACAAGAATGCATGCTTATTTTTGTTGTATCAATTTAAGTTTAAACTTTTCATTTCATCCCGAAAAATTGGAAAGTGATTGGTACTTCAAAATAATTAACTTAACCGTAGTTCTTATATATACCTAACTTGTCAAGGCTCTTAGAATTCGTATAGCTTTACTAATATAAATATGAGTTGGATTTTTTTAAGGATTGCGGTTAAAAGATTGAAATGCTTGTTTTAATATGCATTAAATGGTTAATGTAGTGATTTCCAATTTATTTCAATGCTCTGATGATAAACTAGTTCATTATCAAAACAAATATCAAATCATCTACCTTTGTATTCCTTGGTTTATTTTTGTTGAATTGTTTTTATTAAGCTTTTAATGATCAGATATTTATAAAAATATTAAATAACTTAAACTTAATTTATAATAAAAATATGATTGAAAAAAATTAAGTTCAACCAAAACAATAGAAAGGGTCATAATGAGGGATTTAAATTGGCAGAGCTCAAAATTAAATAAATGTCTTCCTATTTACTAAGGGTGCACACTAGAGGT
Source organism: Mimachlamys varia (assembly GCA_947623455.1). Classification (NCBI taxonomy): domain Eukaryota; kingdom Metazoa; phylum Mollusca; class Bivalvia; order Pectinida; family Pectinidae; genus Mimachlamys; species Mimachlamys varia. Next base: position 34,682,970 of record OX392529.1, on the reverse strand, counting down.
CATTTGACAATCTGTTATGATATCATAGTACGGTGAATCCTTTAAAATTTGCTATCAAGGCAGACTGAATAGTTTGGTTATAAGTTATTGTTGATGAAATCAGAAACAATCAACCACTCTATTAATGTCATAAAAGTATGTCGAAACTATTCTCGATTGTCTTTTAGGTAATAGTGGATGAAAACATTTTTGTCTATAGTAAAATCGCTACCATATATAAACTAAATCTGTACTGTATTAATTACCACTAGCACAAGCAAATTATTGCATATACTGCTATTGTGATTGATTGATAAATTGTTTATTCCATAAATACTCATTTATCCGTATTTGAGGATGTGAAATCTGCTTATTTACTTTGTAAATAAATCTGATGAAAATAAGTTTGATAACATTTACACATACTTACATTGATACTTGAAGGCTGTGTATCATAATATCAATCTCCATAAAGAATATTTAATAAACAATGTGAATCTTTGATTAGAGAGTGACAAGCATCTGTATACGATTTTCTTACAATAACTTTGTACACGGCTATTTCGTGGCCGGTGTACCTGGTGAGTAAATAGCTAGTGTATGGGGGTATATACCAGCATGTTTTCTCCTCAGTAAAAAATGGACAAGTCAATTACTGCTTTACTATTCAATTACCCTAACAATACTACGCAACAGGTAGCATAAACTTGAAGGGACCGGTCTGCTCGAAATTAGTCGTCTCCATTTCCTAATCATTTTAAGCTTTTTAGAATTCCCAATCCCACACAAAGAAGCAAAGACGTGTGATGCATAGCTGGCCATTACCCGCCCGCAGTCGCCTGGCTTTCGCTTTCTATACGGCGCTATAAAGCAATGAGCCGTGCAATTCTTAATAGGCCAATATCATAATCACTGGACCGGAGCGATGAAGCTCGCAACAGGGATGCTGAAGGCTATTCATTTCAATACGGTCTCCAGGCGTTATGGTGTCGTGTTCACTGAACCGTAGCACAGGTTAAGAAGGCGATAGTCTTTTACAGGTAACGAGTCTCCAAAACCATGTGAGGAAGCTATTTTGTGAATAGGTCCACTCAGGTATGAAAATAGGTGGTGATAAAATAGTTTGAAAAAGAAAAAAAAGCTCTAGTTTGTGTGTAGGGCCAAAGTCTGAAATAGAAAGCATTATAGCAATTAAATACTGTAGAATGCACGTCGTAACAACATGTTGCTGAGGTAGGTCAATTTATTATAAATGACATACGGGCGTAACACCAGGTATCATTGATATATCAATAGTAATTTAGATACAAAGTGCTACGCAAATTACAAATAAATGCATGCAGTCAGCTTTGAAGTTTGATGTCAGGCAAATATCTCAGTCCTCAATATTAGATCTAAACCGTGTATTACCACACACAAAAAAAGGCAAGTGAACATCAAATTTATGGATTTGTTTGACAAGTAATACATATTCCAGATAAAAAGGGGAATTTGTATTCACTACATTTACAAGAAAAGCCAAGCAACACATATTATATATAAAGTAAGAAAATGTTTCTCAAAATAGATATTTAAAACAAATACTACAATTATACACATTTAACAATATCAAGCAATGATATACGTGCCAATTTAGAGAATGTGTAATATTAGTGGCATAAGCGAGTTGAATATGATATTGAGAAACCATCTTAACGTTTTATTGCACTACGCCTCCATAAGATTATTCTTTTCATTTTGAAGCGATACGAGAATTTATTAGAAATAAAGTATGCAGGATGGATATTTTAAGTTTATGAGCGAAATATTGAGACCTGAATTGTGCATTATATTCATTTTTTTAGTAAAACAACTTTATGAGAATAACCATGGTACAATTTTGATTTTTTGAAGATTAGACATTAGGGTTTTATCTAGGCCTCGTATGTGTTTAAAATGGTACATTGATTTTAGAGGATACGTTTTATTCGAAATACTCATGCTTTTTATGTATCAACCTGTCAAGCAGAATGTAGCTATGGTTCACCTGTGGCTCCAAGACAGCATTTCACTTATAGACTCCAAATTGCTTCTCCTTTTTCATGGTGAAACTAATTTCGAAATCTATTCACAATAATACAGAGTCGTTTGCAATCGGAACCCAGTGGGTTAATCGCGGGAAACCATTTATCCCTGATAGCGGACGTTTTACGCACGAGGTGACATGACGACCAGACGAGGGGCTACCTTTATTGGTATCCTGGGGCGGTGCCTTTGATGTCTACCTGCAGAGTTAATCGTTTAAGTTTAAAGTGTAAATGTAAAGTTGATGCTGTCTATCAGTTAAATATTTAACTCACCCCCGGGGAGATCGGTCCCTAATGGGCAATCTAATCGCCACAGGTCAGAGTTCATGTATCCATCTGCTAAAGATGAAACGTCATCATCATAAAGAAATAGACTAACCTCATGAAAAAACATAGTTTGCAGCACATTGATGGTTTTCCCATAAAGTATATTATGTATAAAGATATATTAGAAAATGAAATTCCTTTAACGATAAATATTATATGCAAAAAGCCGGGACGATGTTATTTATTCTTGCATGCATGGGCTTTGAATCATGATAGCCTTTTCTACAAAGTAGCACAACAGACCAAACAAACAGTAGCATAGTGGTTAAATTGATAAAAATAAAATATTAAAACTCATCATATTTACGATATGTACGATATCATCACTAAGACTTTGCATTGTGACGACACAATGAAATTGGTACCTCGCTACTGAAGGTACCTCACTAAATGACAGATGGCAACTTTACTATACCAATAATTCCGTACACTTCATTTGCAGAAGGTAATATATCGATTGGTTTCTCTTATTGTTTGTTAAGTTAAACTCTATGTCGTTAAATATCATAAAGTTTAAAGGTTGTTGTTTTAGTTGCATATTCATGGCATTCTTTCTTTTTATACATCCTTTATATGTTAAAAAATTATGTAGAACTCTTTCTATAGAGCTTATTCATTTGTGTTGACATTCATGTTTTATACATCAAGATGAATGTGGATTTATGCATGTAGTTTATATGATTTAGACTATCAACCTAAATATCTGCTATTGCTTTAATTACGATATGCAAACGATTCTCTGGAAATAACCAGTATAAACTTGAAATAAAAATTTTCATTACATGCATTGAGTACAGTTTATAGTTTATTCCGTAATACTAACATGAATATACGATTATATTTTACAGAATATTGCATATAAATACAGATTTTCATATCATCTTACACATTAAATGTGTTGTTTTGGCTACAACAAAGCGAAAGATATCGGATTTAGAAAGATAAAAGAAATCCTTAATGAAATAAATATATGTTACGTCCCTGTATGGTTATTTTAGTTTGGTTTTCATTAAAAAGAGCTGTATTTCACGCCTTGTTATATTTTGTAAAGTTTATGATTTTGTACAAACTTAAATATATTTGATACTCACCGACATGAAACGTCTATTCAAGGTCGTAGGCGTAAATGTACTCTCGGGTTATTGAACGAAATCGCTTTGTTTCATAAACTTATGAACTCTGACATAATCTCATTGTATCTAAATCGTTCTTTCTTTGAATTAAGCCGTATTCGTTGAACATAATACATTCTATTTGTTAAAAGGAATGCAAATTACGGTTTTCTTCATGAAAGAGTAGTCCACAACACAGTTTCTTCAATCAAATCATGATAGCGAAATAAAAATTGCATAAACAATCTGGTAATACTTTTTACTGTTATGAATGATGTTAGAATGTGCTTAAGTGATAAAGGTGCCTTGTCATATTCAGTCTCTTTATAGAGTATATATGAAATATATTCAAAAAGTTCATCCTGCTTCTTAAGAAAATGCTTATTTAATGTTAGTTTATGATTTATATGTTAAAGCAGACCACAAAATTTTGTTATTATACATTTATAAATCATTCTAGTATTTTTTTGTACATTCGAAAAAGTATCTTTTCATATGATTATGATTTTGTTAACACTTCAATATTCTCTAATTTATTTTCATATGGACATTGTACCTATATTTGATTTACCGTGTAACATGGATGTTGACGTAATACAAATTATTATATTTAAATAAAAACTTTTTTTTTAATTTGACACGTAAGCCTCATGGTCACGATGTTAAGCATCGCGCAATAAATACATTGTATGAACCATATAGCGTAATGTGTGAAATGGTGTTTGCAGTTCTCATAAATATCAGATTAGGATATGCCATATTACTTTGCAACATAGGAAGTCTGGAAAACTATCAGTATGTTTTGTTTTTACGACACAAAATATCTGAGTATCAATCCATGTTTGTTCCATCAGAACTTGAGGTCTGATTTTTTCTTTGTGTTTAACCCTAGCCATATGTAATAACAATATATCATAATGTGAGTATATGTTTATATTAAAGGTAACACCATGATGTTGAATTTGTTTGTAATGCAGCCTAATGTGTACCAATTCTGAAAATGATATAAAACAGGTCAATATCATCATACGATATTTGTCCCTTCGGTGTTAATACCTATTTCATCCAGCTATCTTGATGTCTGATTATTCTGAAATGACATAAACTGATTAATATAAATGCACGATTTTGTCCCTTCGTTCTGAATATCTATTTCTTCCAGTCATCTTAATGTGTGAGAATTCTGAAATGATATAAAACTGGATAATATCAGTTCACTACCTTTGTCTCCTTGGTGTTGATATCTTTTTCATGCAGCCATCTTAATATGTGACATTTCTAAAATGACATAAAAAGAGTTAATATAAATACAAGATCTTTGTCTCTTCGGTGTTAATTTGTATTTCATCCACCTAACTTAATGTAAGACAATTCTGAAATGATATATAACTGGATGATATCATTGCACAATCTTTGTCTCCTCGGTCTGAATATTTATTTCATCCAGCCACCTAAATGTGTGACAATTCTGAAATGATATAACACTCGATGATTTCATTGTACCATCTTTGTCTCTTCGGTGTTAATATGTATTTCATCCAGCCATCTTAATGTACGACAATTCTGAAATAATATACAAGCTGGTTGATGTCATTGAAAGATCTTTGTCACCTTTGTGTTAATATTCGTATCATGCAGCCATCTTGATATGTGACTATTCTTAAATGATAGAAAAATGGTTGATATCATAACACTATCATTATTCTCTCGGTGTTGATATCTTTTTCAGCTAAATATAGTAATTTATGTGATGTCCACTTCTTGCCTGTTTTTAAATCCAGTTCGTCGCTTCTTAATGTAAATCAATTTGATTTTGTCAACTGTTTATGCATTTTTAAAATTGCCTTATTCATTGAATTAACAACGGTCATTTTATTTATTCCATTTCCACCGCTTTCAGGAAATTTGTCGCTAACGTAATGAGTCTAATCGCCAAAGATAGAATATTTACTGCTTTATGCGTAATCAATGATAATATACAGATAAACTATATCTATGTTTTAAATATCCAAAGCTTATATATGTTACTTTTAACCACATTTTTAGCACTTATCTGATCAAATAACTTCTGAATCTTTGTCCTTTTTTATTTTGATGAACTCAAAATAAATCGGTTAGTGATGCGTGCGTATGTTTTACTATTCGATACTTTACAGTGTTCATTTAATTTGTGTAAATGGAAAAAAATATTCTATTTAAAGAAAATAGAAAATTCTGCACATTTCGTAGAAAAGGGTATTTTATGGTTATTTTTTAACTATTTCAATTTTCAATTTTAGGTCGTTTTATATGATAATGTTTCGAGATTTTTTGTTTAATTGCATAATCATATTATTCTCTCTATTTATACAAACTTTTTGTAACTAAATACTACTGTAAAATCATATTTATAACTTTAGTTTAAGGTAAATGTTAGATTTTTTCATTTTTATCGATGGGTACTGTTTTTGCAACATCAAGATGAATGTCGATTTATAGTTTTTAAGTATATGATTACAATAATAAAACATGAATATTTGGTTTAAAATTGTTTAAATATTTTACTATCCATTGGAGAAGAACTTGATGTATATAATTGGAAAAATAGCTACTGTATAATAAGTCAATAACTTTATATTTACAAATATGCTCATAATATCAGTCTAACGACGAAAGTACATATGTCATTATAACATGTGAAATTAATATTAACTCTACAATTCTATTTTTCTAAATATGACGTAAAATGTAGTCGAACCTTGTTATCTCGAAGGCGGGACAAAAAAAATAGAGAATAACGAAGCGTTAACAAAATCATAATCCGAACTCGAAATCGATTAAACTAGGGGCAAAATATGAACAAAGGAAAGATTTACGTGGAGACCCTGGTAAAAGTACAAGAGAATAAGAACGGGTATTCCGGAAGAGTAAGCGTCTTCTGCTTCATCAACGACACCCGCCATATAAATCTTGAGTCCTTGAGTTATCGGAGTATTTGCGTTAGGTTAATTCGGATGTTTAGTGTGATGTTTAGGCAGGATCGAATTCAACAGGGTCCTCGAGTTAAACGAGTTCTAAATAATGATGTTCGACTGTATGTTAAATTTTTACTCACGAATACCACATTAACCTAAATGATTGAGGAAACAAAAGTTTCTTTTTAACCCACATACATCTCTAAATTTAGCAATTTTTGTGTCTTCTTATTGCGTGATTATTGTATGCAAATAATTGACCATTAACATGTGATATATACACGAGCAAACAAACTTGACTGCATTGTGACGTCAACATAAAATGGAAAGCCATATCCCCTAGGTATTCTTGTATATTCGATAATACGTTGTCAATATCGGCGTTTGTAACATTTTATTATAACTTGTAACTATGCCATGCAATTAACCTAGAACTTGTGAGGGAAAATAAAAACAAAGATTGAATTTTTGACGTAAAGAGATCATTCATTCGATTTGGCTGTGATCTAATAACTTTGAAACGTGTATCATGATCTCTTAATACTTATGTAGCTGTACTTTTTTTTTGTTTCATGTAAATGTTGTCACTGTAAGATTAATTGTATATCAAATATGTTATATTGTCAGTATATTAAAAGCAATCTCATCTTTAAACAACAATTATGGAAACAAACTTTCTTTGTAAACCTTTGTTTTTTAAAGTTTTAAATTATACAATGATCTAACCTCCTTTTCAGTTGAATATGCACAAGAGAAATGCACTAATTGGCGAGTGTCTTCGTTGAAGCAGAAGACGCCTGGGCGTATTCTCTTGTATTTTCATAAGTGTCTCCATGTAAATATTTCCTTTTTCATATTTTGCTCCTAGTTGTATCGATTTTGAGTTCGGATTATGGTTTGGTTAAGGCTTCGGTATTCTATAAAAAAATGTAGCACTAGTGTTGACACTTAAGTATGTGTCTTTTATATTGATATTATCTGTCGTTGATATTTATGTAAAAGCTGAGGTTTGTTTTGCTTTTTTTTACTGCTGGTTTCGTTTTTTCATTTAAGTTCTTAACATTCTTTCTTTTGAAGTGTATTGATGTCTTATATTGACGGCTTTCGGAGACGGGTAGTTACTCTTTATTTTATGTAGCATAATCTTTTTAATGGTGACAATAATACATGTAATTAATAATGAATTTTTCGTTTCTACCAATGAAAAATATGTTCCAAACTAGGGAGTAAATATACAGTATATATAATTGATCATTATATTGTTTATCATGTTATTCCTACACAACATGTTCCTTTCAACGATGAATACATCACCTGGTTAGTGAATTAGTATATACACGTCAAGCATCAGTCAATACATCCCTGACAAGGTGCAGATATTCTAACGTTATTTATAACACTATGATTTCTCTATTCTTTATTCATATACCTTTGTCGGTTCATATGTATCTTATCGATCTTGTTTCCTAGCCTGATTTCATATTATTTGCTTTTTGTATTGACTCTAACTCTCGAGTATGAGTTTTTTTGTCGAAAGCTTTCTCGTATATATTTCTGCTATATTTGGAGAACCAGATGTTGTGCCAGCACACGTATATATTTGTTGCATAATTTCACTACTCTCACATATCGTTTATAATATCTTATCCACTATTCTTTACTACATTGTATCTAGTGTGTGTATTGATATATTTAGGACCAGTTAATTGATGCGATTCAGTACCATTAAATAAGATATAATATTGAATGTTTAATTCCGAACAAGATCGTTACTAAAAATTATTTATTACAGGCATGTACATATTTCAGATTATTTTTTTTATCATAGGCTAATCCATATTTTGCACATAACCAAACAGATTATTTCAATTGTTTGAATCCTTGATACATACCACTTGGAGAAAACTTAAGTATGTATGTTATGTAGTATCGAACAAACACATACTTTGGTAAACACATGATTTTCTCATAATTTCTTGCTTGAGTTTGAGTAATGTTTTTGTCTAACATTTTGGTTTTTTATTCCGGTCAAAGTTTTGTTACCTCATATCTGATATTATTTGAGTGAAAACACAAATATTGTATGAGTAATACAGGTATATTTAATATCAATAACATGTAATACCTCCTATATGACAGCACAAGTTAATTGATATCAACCTAGCGATATCACGTTACCGGAATATGTCATACTTACCTCTAACTATCAGCTGGGTATAGCACTCATCTGATAAAATATCAGAATCAACTTTAATGAGACGACTTGTTCGGATATCGCCTCATATTCTGGTGTAACAGTATGCATATTGTACTCTGTATCCACTGGACTATTTCAGTGATATCGTACTTAACAGTAAATATATGGCGTCTTTCTACCTTATTTGCTTATATATCCTTATATTAATCAAAAGAAATATCTGTTTTATTGACACGTAAATACACGAACAAATAATATATCTAACATCGCTGGCTACTTTCCCTGTTTCCATTTGTTTTATTTATTTAAGTCAATTAAAAAAACTACTACACAAAGGATCAATATTCAATGTAGAAAGAACATCGATGAAAATATGCTATAAAAGTTACTTTAATGATATTTTGTAATATGGTGTTGTAGGTGCTGCAAGTATTGAAAAGATAATCTTTATATTTGATACATAATGTGATATTCATTGAAATATTAACTGTATTCTGACTCTAATAACTGTATAACAGATCGTACCGAAATATATTATTTATTGATTAATACTAAAGGTAATGAATAAAACAATGAATTTAATTTCATCAATGGGAGAAATATGCATTCGGGAATTTTTTTATTTTTTTTTTATTTGCTAAAACATAATAGCATTGCAAAACTTGAAACACACTTCAATACATAGATATCGAAATCCGAAATGTGCCACAAAATGTTAATTAAGATTTAAGCATTTATTAATATAATTTAAATTTTAAACTATTTTACCATGTGAATCTATAATTGCTACATTGTACATGTATCTATATAGAATTATTTTTGAATGACAATTGATAACAACTTAAAGACTTATTTCAATTTATAACAAAATAAATTGCCTTACGATAAAACATGTAGGTCTGTTAAGCTATATAATAAAGGTATTAAATGTTATTTTAGCAACATTAAACCTCAAATAATTTTCTAATACCACTACATTTATCACTAATACAAACCATTTCAAACTATTGAAATTTTGTATCGTCGTAGAATCCTCGATACGATTAATTTATTTGATCGGTGTTTTCTGTACAAATTAAACACCCCCAATTTCAATTTGAGTTTTGAGATTCGTTGAAGGGGGTATTTCTTACGAAATAAGTCGCGATAGATCAAACGTCATCAGGAACAAAAGAAAGCTGGGGACGATAATGTCTTCAATACAACAAATGAGTTTAACTTTAAACTCATTATGGAGTACCTCCGTGAAAATAAGCGTGAAGAGAGATTGAACTTGGTAATGCGCAAAAGACATTAGTAAGAACATTATAAGGAGATGAGGTTGGGAATGGGATCCCCTGCCTGCCTGTCTTACCTGTGTACCCCGTTTGATGAGCCATTTTACATCTATGTGTGCTACCTGAGGCACAGGTAGCGTTTCACAGGTGTGATAATATCGCCCTATATCTACACTTTACGGATTTAGCCTGTCCGCAAATTCAATGGCTCGCTTTGTCATCCGAAATTGAACAACATTTATCATAATTATCCTCTGTCGATCTCACTCAATGAGCCATCGCTACGATCTATGTCAATAAACCAATCAGAATAAAGGACTCTCAAGTGGCACAATGAGAGGGGGCGGGGCTTAAGTGCTTCATCAGCCCTCCGACCAACCAGGGCGACGGGCTTAATTGAAAGTATGTCTTCTCTTCACACTTCGATGTTTGGAAATGTCATGGATGACAGCCAGAACCTTATAGGGGAGATGTATTGCGTACACAACACTTTAAACTATGATACGGGTCGAGCTTGTCCATAGGGTATGTTTATATTGAGTATCATATACGTATCGTATGAACATTACCTACAAGTCGTATGTGTATACAGCAAATACTATAGCAAAACTTCGGAAACCTGAAATCAGAGTTAGACATCAAAAGACCATAAGCGTATTCACGATGATGTTGGAGAGTTTATTTCACGAGTAGAGCAGATGATGTTCAAGTTCAAATGACAAGAAACGTTCTTCATTGGATGGATATAAGATAATGTGACACTGAAAATCAATTTGTTACTAATTTATTTTAGTTGCTCATTTGCTACGAAATATTTGTTGATAGAGACAAGATCTGACGAGTGTTAAGGCAATACAATAAGCATGCACCGACCAAACGCTGGTGGTTCTTTTTCAATTGAGTCCCTTATGGCACCCACGACGAATCCCCGTTTCGGGCCAATGATGTGCAATGGTTACTTATTTATGCCTCCAACGGGACTTCCCCAGACACCGTTGTCACCAAACATGTTATCCCCGGACTCGATGGCCTACCAAATGCAGTCTTATGCACAGAGTCAATTTATTCGTGGACAGATTGCAGCAGCAAATAGTGCAACGTTCAGAAATCATTTGCATCTCTCTGGATTAGCTGCTATGCTTCCTTATTCAGGAGCGAAATCTTTGGACTCCAAATTAACTCCAATTCCTGGTGACATCAGTTTGGATTCGCACGTGCAGAATCGGTCCCCGGAGACCTCTGGGTCCGAGTCTCCAGACACAAGCCCTGTCCCACGGATGTTCCAGGAAGAGGCCGCCGGCAGATGTCCACCATATTTCCCAGGTATATTTCCCTATCCACTGTCTCAATACAAAGCAATTTAGATGCAAATGGTTTTGTGGTGATCTTAATTGTCCTCCAAAGTTTCCTTTGTGCCTGGGCAAACACTCGAGGAAACCGTCCCCGTCGCCTTCACGTGGACAATAGGAATAATCTCAATTAGCATTAAGGATTGTCCATTTTGCATATGGACGTTAAATTGAGTTTTATTTGAGTCTCCCTAAGATGCTTTATGTTCGTCACACAAGTACTGATTAGTCGACGGGGGAAGGAGGAAAACATTAGTGTGAATGATGTATTCACATAATAAGATACATTGTATTAAAAAGATTAGATAATTGAATACATTGCAGGAAAAAGATAGTGTATTACTGAATTTAATATAGTAAAATTTTCAAATAGAAAGAAAAAACGAACATTCAACTTACAAGTATTTCATAACCTCAAAACATTTTGATGTTTCACTATATATTGAAAATGTTATTTTCTTCTTGTTAATGAGTATTAAAAATAAATGCGAAAGTTGATAGAATTATAACTTATACACTGATATCCAAATGGTAATTGATCAAAGCGATTATCGTCTCAATTGAAAGGAGAAGTGTGTACGTACTGTTTTAAAAGAATAGATATTGATATAGCAATCTTAATATAAACAATTGAAAACTGCGTTTACGTATGATGTGTACATTTCTTGTGACACCAACTTAGTCCACATATATTTACGAAGCACCAATATTTGCATAATCATGACAAAATGAAATACACAGTAGCTTATTTGCTTTTTACTTTCTACGTTGAAATTCGCCGTTCTCGCTTTTAATGATATTTTTCCTTTACCAATTTATGATGAATCTTTTTTTCTTAACAGGGTGTTAATACCAAATTCAATATAATATATAGGATACATACAAAATGAATAATTTAATATCTGAAATAAGTTTACAGCTTATTATAAAAGCTAAAATAATAATGATTTATAGTATAAACAGAATATAAAAACGGTTAATCAAACTAGACCGGAAAATAACTACATTTTACTGTACAGTAGTAATTCACATCAAAAATGTTTCTTCTACTATTGGCGATCTTAATTTTAGTACGATTATTAATTTTTAAGATGAATTAATATTTCACAAGATGTTTCTCTTCCTTGATTCTGTTACGCTTTTAACTTGAAGCTTTAAAGACAAAATTACTTCTCTACATCCCGTGATGAACGAGTACGGAAACACACAACGTGGGTTATGCGGCTGTATATATAGAGGGTGTCAGTACCTAAACAAGCTGTCGAAATTTGGGTCTCTTTTCATGCTTGGTTAAAGTAAAATTAATAGCTTAAATTATTTAAATTAATATTTTTGACTTGGGTTGCATTTAGTAGAAGAAATTGAAGATTCAAGGACAGTGATGATGTTTGCCGGTGAAGTGTTTCATAAAAACTGTAGTTCAGATATAATATAACAAAGATTATTTGCCTTGATCCTATAGTATATGGTATTTTCTCTGACCTATTTTGTGTAATGTAATTCGTGGATATCAATAACTATTCTTCATAACACAAGATTTTCACAAGATTTTATTATTTCCTCCAGACCCAATCATTCGCGCCATGGACGTCTGCCAAAGCATTGACTGAATTTTAATGTTGCAGAAAAGAAATAAAAAAAAGAAAAAACATTTTGTGCCAATAATTATCAAAGTAGTCTCTTTCAATTTCTGTGATTGTGGAAGAAAAAAGACACGTGAATTTAAATGACGTTCTATTAAAGACGTCGTAGAAAATTACAATGATAATTTGTATGATACCAACTGAGAAGATGAGGCTAGTTAACAGAGTTTCATACATTTTGTATAGCACTAATTAAGAAGGGCGTTGGCATGGTAGGAAATGTGTTTTAATGAGTTGCGTTGATGGTAATGTTACAGTTTAAATCATAATTTGAATAGAAATGACGACTTAAAGAATAGAATACGATAGTAATGAACATTAATGGTTAACACACAGACGGGGCAAAAATACTGGATCTGATTTATAAGAGATCGATTTTCGAACGTACATTGTATGAGACTTAGACGTCGTAGCTGCTATGATCGCGATCAACTTTAGATTTTGTTATATAAACATTTATATTTAAAACGATGGCGATCAATACATTTTGGATCACTAAAATCAATAATTTCTAGTCAGAGAGAGGTATTCTTAAGATAATATCGCTTCCTGTTAAAACTCTTCATTTTTTATTGTTACCTTTCGTTTTACATAAGATTGTTACTCTAACAAAAGCATTACAGAACATTTATCAATGGCAAGGTGATGTTTTTTTAAAACACAACCTAAAACAAGTCGAAAAAATTAACATCTGTATAAATGCGGAAGATAAAAACCGTTTTGTCATAAGCTATTGCCGATGTCGCAAAATTACATTATAACACGTATTTGTCCGAAACAAATGTATTGAAAATGAATCTAAATAATATTATTAAAGAGTGCATCTTGGACACAAAGCCCGAGTACATTACAACAGAAACCACTACTACATGTACATTGTAACCAATAAGGGAAGTATATTGCTTTATTCCTGGTATATACTTACCACTGAGCTAAACCAACTACGATAGATCCAATACATCCAAACTATGTCGACTGTTTTATTCAGAGATCGATCATCTCGATAACTTGAACTTTCTATTATCGTCATATGTGCACTTGACTTGTCGTGTTAAGTAAACTTTACTTCATATAATTACGTAAGTATTGAATCATATTAAAATGACAGACGCGCAAATATACAGGCTATATCAAACAATAGATTAATATAGTGTAATTAAGTGTAGTATACCTAACAGAAAACCACATTAATAATCATATCAAATAATGATAAAGATTGAAAGGCAGCATAAACTGCTTGTCATAACATTGGTACAACTATTTTATTTCAACGAACAAATATGACCGTATCAGTTTCATGTGTAACGGGAGGGGAGGCGCCTAAACAAGGTGTCCGTTACAATGTTAAACTAATTTTAGGGCAACACTCCCCCCAGTTGAACGGGACTAGTGAACCCAATAATAATGAGTATCATTTTAACAATAGCTACCACCGATAGCATCTTTCTTTAATTTCTATACACGATTCGGCTGTATTGATAAAGAATTATATCATTTTAATTCAAACGAGTAATACCATCCAAGGTTCCGTGGCTTTGTAAGGGTCCCCGTGTCGTCCGTCAAGAGAAGGATCTTGCTGTATAAATAGACCTGAAGGCGTTTAGAAATTAGAAACAGATTCATCAAAAGAACAATTATTGTTCAATTATGGGATGGGATGAGCCAGTTGAAATGATAATGTTGAGATGCTTTCAGCATGTACAGTGTCTTTGTGCCCACACAACGGACACACGGAAGGGATGGCGTGGTTTTAACGAGATTTCTACCACAGAATATATTCGTGAAAATTGGGGACATCGTAGTAATGGACATTTGAGTGATCTCTGAAGATGTTGATTTAATTGCTGCCGTAATCTTGGGATTATATCCGTCAATGTTCTTCCGTTGTATTGTTAAATCCATGTAGATAGGGCCTGTCGTCCTGTACCGGGGAACCTGTCGTCTGCTCGTATAATGTCGTTTCTATGTTAACGACGAAGACTAGTATGGAATATCGTTAATGCATGTCTTTTATGTAATAGAATTATTTGCTTACAAGACTAATCTTAGAGTTATCCATAGAATAATTAAATCAATTTATCGAATTGATTGTTATTATTTTCTTTTTTTAATAAGTTATTTTTTATTAATAATTATTTTATCGTTTGTATGTAGGCCTCTGACGTCTGTATAAAATAGAAAATAATTTTTTAAAATTAAACACACATGACCAATTTGAAATTGTTTTTCGATTTGGAATTTCTTAATTGAATTAATCATATACCGTATAAATAAAGCATACGATTTTTTTATTGAAAATGTCCATATGATACTTTAAAACATATATATGCAGTAGTTAGAATTTAGATATTGTAGGGAGACCAAGAATGTAGTATAATGAAACACAAGGGTTTAGTTTCACTATCTGATCCATATTGATATCAGCATTTTTTGTGTAGTAAGATGTGTAGCAATTTCAAATCTAAGACTCGAAATTAGATTGAAACAATGACGAATAATAAATGTTTCATATTTTTTCATTTGTTCCGTGTTGTTCGTTTTACAGATCACGCCACCGAGTCAAAGCACTATGACGCTTCACAACCGGAACCGGATACCGATACAGACGAAATGGACATTGTAGACGAAGAAACGGACGATGAGCGAATGGTACACGCGGATGCAGATTCTGTCCACAAAAACACGGACTCGCTCGAAAGGGCAAAGGACACTCTAACTACAAGTGTTAAAATGCGGCGAAGACGGACTGCATTTACAAGTGAACAATTACTAGAACTGGAGAAGGAATTTCACAGTAAGAAATATCTATCGCTCACAGAGAGATCTCAGATCGCACACAATTTAAAACTTAGTGAAGTGCAGGTGAAAATTTGGTTTCAGAACCGCAGAGCCAAGTGGAAGAGAGTGAAAGCTGGAATGATTCATGGCCGAACTCCGAATGAAGTTTCCGGGAAACCAAAAATCATTGTTCCCATCCCTGTTCATGTGAATAGAATAGCGATACGATCTCAGCACCAACAGATTGAGAAGACAATACGACAAACACAATAAAAAACATTCTGTTGACAAACAAAACAAATGGACTCTGATACAAACTGAAAATCAAAAACTTGGTGATCAGAAAAATACAAATACAAAATACAATTGTTATCTCAATAGTTTAATTATTTGTATGGTGATAATGTGAAATATAAAATATACAATGTACATTAAATTGTTTTCTTCTTTTTCTATCTATTTAATAATTGCATTGGTATACAACACGCATGACATTTGCCAATAGTTACGTTGGACAAGCCTTCAGTCGACTGGCTTTAATTGCTTTATTTCTAGGAATATATTTGATTATAAAACAATCGATATTTGTATCGATTATGATATAACTTGTGACCAACTTGCATGTGTACCACTGCCATTGAGAGATGCTATTGATTTCACCTGACGGCGCCTTATAACATACTTTGGTGTTAGATGTGCCACCTTGAAGAATACATGTAGTAATTCCACACATATCCAAGGATTGATTCCTGGAACTTCGGGGAATTTTAAAAAAAGTGACATTAATCGGTAAAATTCCTATTTTTTTCTTTAAATTTCTAGAAAAAATTAAAAAAAAAAAAAAACCTTGATACTACCAGATTGATATATAAAGGTACATGTAGAATCTGTTTATCTTTCTTAAAGAGAGTGCAAAAACAACAGTATGTGCATGAACCGATTTAAAACTTTTCTCT
Source organism: Mimachlamys varia (assembly GCA_947623455.1). Lineage (NCBI taxonomy): Eukaryota > Metazoa > Mollusca > Bivalvia > Pectinida > Pectinidae > Mimachlamys > Mimachlamys varia. Next base: position 34,666,332 of record OX392529.1, on the reverse strand, counting down.
TTGAATACTCAAGACTGAAAACAGCACAGCCCCGTACCTGTTCATACACCATGTAGTTCGGGATGCATGTTTTCACATTTTAATGTACATGTATATCCATTATTGATTAAATGTATGTCCTTACAAGTGCTGTTTTCAGCATTGTGTGTTTGTTGAAACCTGCAGAAATAACGCTCAATAAATGGACAAAACCAGCACAAAGAGGAAAAACGCATTTGCTTCTGTTTTGATGTGTTTGTACCTAAATATAAAACAGGTTGGGCTCGCATGCTGGATTTGGCTAATAAACTCTTAACTCTTAAACAGAAAATAAAATGCTTGATGTGGACGGCGGGTACAATGTTGTTACTTTGTAAAAATCTCTAATATATTTTAGTTGATTGTAAAGATTTGGGGTTTTTTTTCCACGAAATTGAGAAAATGTTTGAATTTTCCACATAGCCCATAAAAGACATTGTGTAAACTACGCTAAGGGGATTTCAATACGATACCGTTAACAGGTGGGTGAGGGCGAAATCGGGCATGTATAAACTACATGTAGCTTCACTGCTGGCTTTTGTCCAGCGAAAGGTTTACATCGCTTTTCTTCCAATCACCTTCCTTTTTATCTATAGAAAATAGAATGGATTCATGAACCGCCCCGAAACACAAGTCCATTGAGTACCAAAACCATAAACTGCTATTTGAAGAGACAAAACGTACTATTCAGACTTGAAGGGACACGATATTTGCTGATGGTTTCTGTAATGCATCATACAACGTTGTATAAATGAGTTTTTTTTTCGTACAGATAGTTTGATGTTTCGATAGCATGTATACAGTGCAACATTATAGATATAGTTAATTGAAAACACTGAAAATTAACGGTGATCAAATTTATAGAGATGCAGAATTAACACAACTTAGTCATTGAAATTACAACAATATTGATTTTTTTTATATATTCTTAATACCCTTAACAAACATATGTTTATCAATGATGATTTATTATTTCATAGTGTAATATTATTTTGAAATATCAAACATGTATGTATTTAGTCTGAAATATTCGCGAAGATAATCGGAGTGATTCTGATGGTTTAATGGGTAACTTACACGATATTAAGAATCTAAGAATTTCTGCAATGCATTAATGTTGCAAGTATAAGAATTTTCAGAACATCTTATCTGAGTATTTAACGATATTCATGTAATGAAAATAATTTTATTTACTAACTTGCTGAAAGCCGCCATATTTACCACTTTCCCTTTTTTCGTAACAGAACATGTTTTATGCCTTTAATGGAAATCGTGCTCTAAAAAAGGAAGGAAAAACAATACAACGATGATATAAAATGTTGCATTCTTTGTGGACAATTAGTAATTATAATATACTATAAATATTTGCATGCATGTACAGTTGTGTGTTTAACTTCAAATCGATTAATAAGGTCAGACACAAATAAATACAATTTCTAACGCACCGCTACTACCATACACGACAGGTCCCGTCCCCACCAACCAACGAAAAGTGAATAACTGAATATCAATATCAACATACAATGACGCGTCTGAAGGTATATTTTCACGTAATTGACAAATCTTCAAATGTACATGAAATATTTACACAATCATATTTTTATAAAACTCAGATGGTCATATTTTAATTATCTGCCTTGGAGCGTAAAGCATATTTAATCAAATTTTAAGTTTGAAGCTGGTTACCTTGGCAAGTGTTTGACATAAGGAGTATACAACTATTTGTCTATAAAAACAAATGGCATTGTTGATCGTGAAATACATTGCCGGTGTGTTCGCCCTCCTCTCTTTAAACAAAGGGACTCTCGAGGGCCCTTGACGATTAATCGGTGCAACATGTGTTATCAGGGCCCCATCAGGTCGTTAAGACACTATCTGTGTCCCCAAACGTCTCTAGGCGTCCTAACCAGTCCCGACCCGGTAGGTCGAATACATTAGCTGCGTTTCTTCACTAGAGTATTTATAAAAACAGACGAGAGCAGAGAGATTACGTAACCTTGCTCTGGGAAAAACATATGTGCATATGTCATATTGTAATTATTATGGCTTGGCAATAGCCAAGACAAATTATACAGATACATACGTAACTAGAAAATAAATTAGGCGTCATTTTATGCATACACTGTCATTTCTAGCTCCAGCAACTGAACTGCTTATACAAGAAGATTTTGTTTTGAAACTAAAGACAGAAATTATGATAATAATAAAAAAAATCCCGGATATTGTATTTCGTTCTCTTATTATCATATACTGGAACATTAACCATCCCATGACTACATTACATGAACCACAAAGTTAATGTATTCACGTAGTAAAATAACAGGTAAACGGATATCCGGACGAGCACCTGATCCAGAGATGCAGTAAATGAACGGTAAGGGTGTTACAAATATGTGACGTCAGAGACAAGGTATGGTGTGCGTGTGATGATCGGGGCGAAGAGTAAGATACATCAAGGACATATGAGTCAAACGCACGTGTGCATTTTTCGTAGATATCAGAAGTGACAACCATAGATTTAACGCAACTGTTACTAATTAGTATATCATTTGACTGCAGGTTAAAACTAATACGTACGTTATGGTTTTATCTTTTTATCTTTGTTTTTGCGGTTACACCCCCCTTTCTTCTTTCTTCTTCTTCTCCTACTTCTTCTTTTCTTTCTTTAATTATCTAAATTTTAAGCTGCAACTTATAACGACGAATTTTCACTTTATTCACAATAACTCGAAAAAATGTATTCCAAACTACAATGTATAACATGCACAATCTGGCGCCATATACATATAAACGATAACATATCGATTGGAAACAAAAACGTGTCATTTCACTCAGTTTAATGTCATTATACGTCGTTGTTCAATTTAGCACTGCCCGAGTAAGTGTTGATTCATTTTTGAAAGTGTTGTTTTTTCAACTTGGTGAGCTATCATTTATAATTAAAAGTTTAAGAAAATCAAGTGATCCTGGACTTGAATTACTTCCCTTGCCAAGGAATTCACTTCTCATTTTGATATATATGGTTTCTAGGGAACTAGAGGTGCATGCAACTTTTTCCAAAGCCGGTGTATAAGTCCCGAGATCGATTAATGTACTAAATAATTTTTTTTTCTTTCATTTTTTTTCCTATTTCTTTCTTTCTGTATGCATTTATTGACAAATACAATAATAACAATGAACCAAAATTCTGTACACAAACCATGAGATGAGATTAATTCACGATTTCTTTAAACCACTGATTTTTTGGTTATTTTTTTTACGTCCTTTTAAGGACGCTCGACCCTACGTAATATACAAGTTTTGATTCTTATTTTGTGGTGACGTGGCTTCCTATTTGTGTACCTGGTATTTGAAAACGGGGTATTCAAATATCAAATTCGTTCTACACAGTGACATGTCGCGATGTCAACAATGGCGAGATGAGAGGGAACGGTTCAAGTCTTCAACTCAAGATTACGAGCAAATAAAGTATTGTCACGACCACTCCTATTGCAAAACAACAAATATCTAGTTTTCAATAAGTAGCATAAAAAGCTTGGCTGCGATATTTTGATTTTTCATTTTTTTACTTGTGCTTTATGTAACCATATGGTATGTAAATAATTTGACTGTGAATACTGAAATTTGTCCGCAAGATATAAAAAATAACACACTTTGTAAAAATCGTTTTGCCCATTTTTACACAAATAAAATATTTTTGGGGTAGCTATTGATTTCTTTTTTTATTTTATTGTATGTTTGTGATTTTCAACAACATTCACAAGAAAAAAAATAGAAAAAACATTAAATTTTGAGAAAAATCTTTTTTTTTTTGTGTTTTTTTTTTACCAAAAATGAAACAAGTCATAGGGATGCTTAGAAAGTTTACAAAATCATCTCTTCCTGGTAGCATAATCAACATATGAAAGTTTTAAGGAAATCTAGCGGTTAATTGCGAAAGGGTCGAGCCTCCTTAACAGCTAGGGTCATTTAAGCACGTGCCAGGTTTTGGGGATGGAGGAATGCCGGAGTACCCGGAGAAAAACCACCGTCAGTACTATACCATGCAAATGCCCCACGTGGGTTTCAAACTCGTAACCCACAGGCGGAGTACTATTGGAGTAATTTGAAGTAAACTGAATATTTCATTTCTGATAAAAAAAATCTGCACTGTCATAAGAATATGTTTAATCATTCTTTAAAATCTGATTCATCCCATTTTTACAGAAATAAATTTATTTTCGTTCCTTAGCGTGATAGAAAGCTGTGATGACCGAGAAGGTGTGTTATTACTGTTACCCAGGGAGAGAGGAACAAAGCTAACCGCAGATACTCACCACCACACCTCGGCTATCAACGACACCGACTCACAGCTAACCAGCGGGCGCGAGATATTGGTCGTCACGCCTCATTAATTATTCATATTTATCGTTTGATGCGCCTTAGTAATGTACCCCTGGGTTAGATATTAAAGTTTGTCCACGCTCAATAAAATTATTTGTACGATTGTCAGTGAAAATCGGGTTTTATGACTGGGCTTGGTACTGGATTTGTCTTGTCACTGTGGTATTTACTTTTTGTTTCTTGAAACAAGCCAACGTTCTACATCAAAAACCCTATTTTGACACAAATAAGTTCAAGTTCTTTATTCCTTAAGTCATTCAACTCATTGGATAACAAACAGATGTCCTATATGTAGAACTAGCTATATTAAAACAAACCAATGCCATATGGTGTGGTCTTTAGCTTTGAATAAAAATGATTACCGAGATTTTTGGCAGCATGGCTTTCATATTTCAAAGACGGGACCGTGACCCAATGGAGCAACCCTGGACGTACGTGACCGTGACCCAATGGAGCAACCCTGGACGTACTTGACCGTGACTCAATGGAGCAACCCTGGACGTACGTGACCGTGACCCAATGGAGCAACCCTGGACGTACGTGACCGTGACCCAATGGAGCAACCCTAGACGTACGTGACCATGACTCAATGGAGCAACCCTGGACGTACGTGGCCGTGACCCAATGGAGTAAACCCTGGACGTACGTGACCGTGACCCTATGGAGCAACTCGGAACGCACGTGACCGTGACCCAATAGAGTAAACCCTGGACATACGTGACCGTGACCCAATGGAGTAACCTTGGACGTACGTGACCGTGACCCAATGGAGCAACCCTGGACGCACGTGACCGTGACCCAATGGAGTAAACCCTGGACGTACGTGACCGTGACCCAATGGAGCAACCCTGGACGTACGTGACCGTGACCTAATGGAGCAACCCTGGACGTACGCGACCGTGATCCTATGGAGCAACTCTGAACGCACGTGACCGTGACCCAATGAAGCATCCCTGTACATACGTGACCGTGACCCAATGGAGCAACCCTGAACTATGTGACCGTGACCCTATGGAACATTCCTGAACGCAGTTGAACGTGACCCAATGAAGCCCCCCCCCCCTCCCCGGACGCACGTGACCGTGGCCAAATGAAGTCATGATACTTGCTGTTATAAGAATAATTAGATGTGCAAATTAAGGTCCGTTCATCAAAGAGAGATGAGCAAGCCATGGTGTTACAACGTACGATTCGAGAAATGCCCCTGGATCTGCTGTTTATCAGTGTCTGATGGGTGTACCCATTGAAGAGTATGAAAAATGCTTCCAAAAATGGATTGACTGGCTTAAAAGGTGTGTTCTGGCTGGCGGAGAGTATTTTGAAGGGCAGAGCAAATTAAAATGAACAAAAACACTTCCGCTATATGAGCACCGATGCAAGTGACATTGTTTTTGGAACACCCCTCGTATAACAGTCAGAGTATGTAATTGTGAGTTTATACTGTATCTAATGCTTACTGTATAGCAATTTGTATAGGTATTCCTACACCGATACCCTGTGCCTAAATACAGTGGTGTATGCGATTTTCGGTGAACACATCCACAAAGAATGCTAAGTTGGGTATGTTAGGCCATGTAAGTGGCCCTAAGCAAGACTTCCCTTATCTTTCGGTATGGTCAGAGTCGAGCAGAAGTTGATAAGCCAACGGGAGTGTTCGTGAAGTGGTCAGCGAGGGTCCAGTCAAGTGGTCAACAATTAAATAGCCACGCGACACGATAACACTTACTTCACATTCCGGACATGTCCGGTCAGTGCGTCAAATATCTTTCTGTATAGACAATATTACGATTGTTTATATGGTGTTTATGCTTGTATTGTGTTGACATCTTTGTACTTTTGCCTACTTCTCTGCTTATCAACGTTCCAAATTAAAAACATAGTCATGTCCAATAAAAAGTTCGGTTTGAAAAAGGGTAAAAGATAATATGTTTTCATAAAAATGGAACAGATGGTCCAGTTCATTTGACAGTGAAATGGTATTTGTCAATAGATAGGGGTTTTACGTACAGCAATAAGAAAGAGCGTGCATCAAACGAAATACATAAACGTAAAACTTGATATAGTCTCCATAACACTGACGGATAACTGAGTTTGGTGTTAGTATCTTTTATGTCTTCATGCACGTGCAGACTGTTACATTTTTTGCTGCTACCAAGTAAGGTTGACTCACTATTATGCTGCTTTTATAAATGTACCACTGAGAAAGCAGTACGCATCAGAACGGTTGGCATGAATCTAGCAAGTGTTACAATGTATCCAATATGTTGTTGCATGGCGCTAAGGTGCGTTCGGTAGCGAGCCGTTTGCTCAAAAAGTGCATTGTTTGCAGCAAACGCTTGTGAACGCTCCGCACCACCTGCGAACGCATTTTAGGGGTAACTCACCAGAAAACCAAGATGGCGGAGTGGTAACACAGGGGTTTGTGAGATGAATGATGCTTATAGATCCCGTCTCTATTCATAATTATCATTCATCTTACAAATCCCCGTGCCGTGAATGTTGTAAGCCTACCTCAAATGGTGATTTTGTCATTCTAAAATGACTCTTGAATTCTACAAACGAGTATAGTGAGAAAAATTCTTTAAAGTAATTGAGGATCGGTGTTGGGTTTTTAATATCATGTAATTGTTTTGGTACCAATTATATAAGGATTGAAAGTCATTTTTTTAACTTTCATAGTGCTATGAAAGGTCAGCCGTTACATCCATATTGAATGAAGTCCGCTAGGGCTTCACGCTGAATATGGATGTAACGGCTGACCTTTCATAGCACTATGAAAGTTAAAAAAATGACTTTCAATCCATTTATTTACATTTTTACTATAGAACAATTGCTTAACTTTATTGATATTGTTTCCAATTAATAGTTTATTAGCTGCGTTTGTATATGTGTCGTCATTTGAACGACATGGGCGGAACAGCCCAGCTTGAATAAAATTGGCGCCAAGGATAATAATTAGTCATTTGAGCGTTTGACGCAAGGGAATTCTCCATGTTATTCGAAGCGGCGCGACAAGATTCTCGTTGAACAAGCTTGATCTATGACGTCATAATGAAATCACGTGCTACGTCTCGAGAACCATTGCTTTCATTTAAGCAATGAATGTTTTAGCAAATGTGGTTACAGTCCTATAACACACATTGCTATTGATGACAAACTAAATAAAGCCCGGTAGGGCTTTATGAAAGTTTGTCAGCAATAGCAATATGTGTTATAGGACTGTAACAATGTTTGCTAAAATGTTCATTACTTATATTTACATTTTGATATAATTTTTGTGCTTTATTTAGCTACTTCGAACCAATTTTGAACAGCAAATCAAGTGCAGACAGCATTGAAAGTAATGACGTCACAATAGCAAATGTTGTTATAGTCTGAGGCACTGGATGTTATAGGCTTATGACAGCAACTGCCTCTTATCATTGTGTCAATGGGAAAATACAGAGCAAATGTAAATATAGTTTTATAAAAGGCATTTTTGCTGGTAATGTTCATATAGTCGGTTGCAGCGCAAATGTAAATATAAAGCAATATTGGTTGATCTTAAAACTGCTGTTGACACATTTGTAAACGAATTTCCAGGGTCGTCTACCACTCTGATTATGTCCTCCATATTGGCGGCCATATTGAAATCTTTTTTCGCGAGCGCGGCGTTCAGTGAGCACAAAACGTTCGCCAACAAAACGCTCGCGAACGTTCTCGCTACCGAACGCACCTCTGTTATGTATCCCTTATGATGACGTTTCGAGACGTCAGAGCAGAGGCATGTGACGTCATGTAGCTTGTGAATTGCGTCCTGCATAAATGGCACATTCGTCCATTACGTCAAGTTAAAGCCCCGTTCTGCAACGACACACCGTGTTGTTTGGTAAGGACGACCGCTCCAGAATGCACCGTCAAGTAGAAAGGAGCTTTCAGAATACTTTTTTTTATTGTTGAACGGCGTCAATAGCTAGGTAGAGGAATCGTGATGGTTTGGGGCGAACATCACCTACTTGGTTTAGGTAGTGTGGTGGTCTGGGGCGACAAATTAGCGAATGCCAAAGCGACACTGTTTGGTATTAATCGAGATTTAATTGGAAACGTATGAGATGAGATGCAATGTCTGACACGTCATCTCCCAAGTTTTCTCTGGTGTAAGTTTGCATCTTGAAGGGCATTTACAGGAGTTTTGTTTTCCAATCATTCTTTTCCAGGATCCATGTGACGTCGATACATGTACTGAATCAAAACCGACTCCTGTCTCGTCCGAAACGCTGTCTGTTCTGACCATACAGGTAAGTAAGAGCATTTCCCTCTTAACTTATATTCCACTTCTACAATACTTTTGGACTTCATGACTTGAAGATATATATACACGCTAACATCAAAAATTGTTTTCATCTACCCTGGGGCAGTCCAGGGAATAAAAGAATATTAAACACAACGATTTAAGTTGAAGTGCATGATAAATTAGGTTCGTAAATCATTGTTAAGTAAGCGGTTTAAGAAACGCTTAGACCAAGTAAAACACTAAACGTCCTTTTGATCCTGAGGAGTCCAGCTGGCATTGTTGACGTAGTAAGTCAGACCCGGTTTCCGTTACCACTAGCCCTCAATATCTCAAAAACGGTGTCAATATTGGTCAAACATGACAATTCAATTTGGTCAGCGGGAGTACAGATCCCTTACACCTGGGCATGTAAGTGTGGAGTCCGTTATCACCTTACCAAAGGTGTGCTACGCACGTGGATGTAATCCCTACTTAGAAATATTTTATACATTTGTATTAGAATCTTTCTATATTAAAAACAAATTGCAGTGCTATCCTTGAAAATAAAACACTATTAAATGAAGAACTTTTGTGATTATATTCATTCGGAATGTTTTTGTTTTTTTTAAATTGTACCAATGAGATAAAATGAATAAACATATCAATAAAATTAGTAACAATGTACCTATGAAAGGGGTCAGTAAATAGTCAATGTCTTAAAGTTTGTTTGATGTGGGTGTAAATACAAGGAAATGTAACAGAGTCTAACAAGATTATAGAAACAAGGTACAGATTTTACAACACTGCACTCGTTGTTTTTACAACAACTTTGATGGTATAACGGCTTGTCCCTGTTATATGACAAATTATTTAACACTTGTTTTCTTTTGAGCCCATTTCCAATATTCAATTCAATAGACAATGCAAAGTTATATATACATTTTTTTCATGCGCAATTTCATTTTCGGTAAAGTGATTACATGTATGTAGTTCGTGGATATTTGATTAGTTATGGTAATATTCCGATAATATGAAAAAAAATGAAGGTTACCGAATTAGTGTGTTGCTATATTGTAATGTAAAGAAGCAAAAACAAATTTTTTTTGGAAGGAAGGAAATAGGGACTTCCTACGTGAAATAATTATCTTTGATAGATGTTAAAAAACAAATTAAATACTTTAAACTTTCTTTTAAATATTAATGATTAATAAAATGGATACCTTTTACTGGCGTAAACCCTTTTGTTATAAAAGTTTTGTTATTTACCCTAGGGCCATTTCTTAAGCTGTTTTCTGTTTTGTGGGAAAAAAACTCGTCTTTAACACGATAGTGTTGCTATTGTTTCAAAAAAATAAAATCCAATGATCTCTTCTGTCAACAATTACGCTATCCATATTTTACTTTTTTCATTTCTGAAAAAAAAATATAAAAAACATTTGTTTGTATATTGAAAAGAAAAAACTTTCTATTTGGTTAAATTTTCAGAAATTGATAATAGGTCAAGACGCTTAAGCCACACGTTTTTATATTTCCCTTTCTTTGTATTGTTTCCTTTGAAATTACAATATTTGAAACTGAGATTTATGAGGAATATTAGAAGTTAGTTTAAATATATTTTGCTTTAAACAACCAGTTTTGGGGTCGTTGGTTTGTAAACAGCGTATGGATTACTGATCAAACTACAAGTACCTCCTGGCTATGTTTGCTCTACCAATCAACGATAATACGAGCCAGCTGATACGGGCACTACACCGTAATCCAGACGTCAGCTCGAGAGAGAAATTGGCACTTGGTGGATTGTGTCTGTATGAATAAGCTCCTTGTTGCCCCTTAAAGGTGTTTCGCGTGTCTTCCTTCAGTCACGGTGGCCACTTGACGCGGCTATAATCTGAAAACTTATCTTTTTATCCAATTAAATTGAAATCTCACACGGCGACAAATTTCACGTATAACGTCAACGATTAACGCACTTTGATCTTAAATGATCGTTTTGAAAAAAAAATGCAGTATTTATATTTGCTTTAAGATTATCCATTTTTTTCCTTCTTTGAAAAAACTAGAACAAAATTTATCAACACCGCCCACGGTTTTAGTTTTTATCCCTTAAAAAAATCTTCATATTATATATTTATAGTAGGATTATTTTATCAATTGCAGATTACAATCATTGACTTGAACAGGTAGACTGTATGGGGTAGATTCATTGTTTATTCATTAATAATAGGACAACCATGACCTTTTTTAGCAACCGATTAGTCAGAAAAAATATCGAAGTGATCTCATCTATACTTTACAAATGCAATGACGTCATTAGTAGCTGTGACACAATTCAGCAACGACACATAATGTTGGATAATAGACAGTTTATTCGTGATCGTAAATTACACCGACATCACAAGTACATGTTCATGGTATTACAACAACATTAAACTTGAAAGTACTTCGGCGTTGTGTCTCAGTCTGGCTAAGTCAATTGTCAACTTATAAGTCTTCTACATCTTTACTAGCACTAGCCTGTAGCCCTCTTAGCAGCCTCTCGTGTAGACTGTCAAAGACCTAGTACTCTACGGCCATTACAGGTGTAGACTGTAAAAGACCTACTCCAGAGTGTTCTGATGGTACAGACAGTACAAGACCTACTCCATGGTCTTCTCATGACCGACTCTCCTTATTACTACACTATTTTGTACTTATAAATACTAATCCCCTTCGTGTGCAAAGTAGTGCCGTCTGCATTAATAATTGTTGTCCAGCTGGTGTTAATTATCTGACCAATACTGCACCCTGCCCCGGTTTACTGATGGAATAGACAGAGACCTTATTAACCCCTAGTTTACTCTAGGCTAATCAATTACTTCCAGACGGTACAGCTACCGTAATATATCATATCAACATACCTACTTTGCTACATAGCAAGTAATCTGTTTTGGGGATATATATATATACATACCGCATCGATACATTACATTCCACGCACATCCATACATTATATTCAACAATGCATTCGACACCCTTATAGTACATTTTACGTTGATACAATGTGTATTTCATTCGACACCCATACAATGCATTACACACATTTATATTCTACCTTTCACACTCATAAATTACATGCAGCACTTATACATGTCATGTACAATGTTAGCGCACTATGGGTCTTAATTGTTGGAGGAAACAGGAGTACCCAGAGAAAACCTTCGTGGTCGGGCAGTTGACGCCTACCTTTTCACTTCCGTTCGAGGAAGCGAACACCGGCCGCCTTGGTGAAAGACAAGAGCGCTATCAACTGCACCATCCGACCACCCAATTATACAGATGGTCAGTACGGATAGTTTCGTAAGTATATCGACATAAGTAAGGCAGTGTTGGCGAGATATCGTCCCGTAAGTCTGTCGGCATAAGTAAAGCAGTTTTGTCCAGATATCATCCCGTAAGTCTATCGACATAAGTAAAGCATTGTTGGCAAGATCGTCCCGTAAGTCTATCGACATAAGTAAGGCAGTGTTGGCGAGATATCACCCGTAAGTCTATCGACATAAGTAAGGCAGTGTTGGCGAGATATCATCCCGTAAGTCTATCGACATAAATAAGGCAGTGTTGGCGAGATATCACCCGTAAGTCTATCGACATAAGTAAGGCAGTGTTGGCGAGATATCACCCGTAAGTCTATCGACATAAGTAAGGCAGTGTTGGCGAGATATCACCCGTAAGTCTATCGACATAAGTAAGGCAGTGTTGGCGAGATACCATCCCGTAAGTTTATTGACATAAGCAATGCAGTTTTGGCGAGATATCATCCCGTAAGTCTATCGACATAAATAAGGCAGTTTTGGCGAGATATCACCCGTATGTCTATAGACATAAGTAAGGCAGTGTTGGCGAGATATCATCCCGTAAGTTTATCGACATAAGTAAGGCAGTGTTGGCGAGATATCACCCGTAAGTCTATCGACATAAGTAAGGCAGTGTTGGCGAGATATCACCCGTAAGTCTATCGACATAAATAAGGCAGTGTTGGCGAGATATCATCCCGTAAGTCTATCGACATAAGTAAGGCAGTGTTGGCGAGATATCACCCGTAAGTCTATCGACATAAGTAAGGCAGTGTTGGCGAGATATCACCCGTAAGTCTATCGACATAAGTAAGGCAGTGTTGGCGAGATATCATCCCGTAAGTTTATTGACATAAGCAATGCAGTGTTGGCGAGATATCATCCCGTAAGTCTATCGACATAAGTAAGGCAGTGTTGGCGAGATATCATCCGTAAGTCTATCGACATAAATAAGGCAGTGTTGGCGAGATATCATCCCGTAAGTCTATCGACATAAGCAAGGCAGTGTTGGCGAGATATCGTCCCGTAAGTCTATCGACATAAGTAAGGCAGTGTTGGCGAGATATCATCCCGTAAGTCTATCGACATAAGTAAGGCAGTGTTGGCGAGATATCATCCCGTAAGTCTATCGACATAAGTAAGGCAGTGTTGGCGAGATATCATCCCGTAAGTCTATCGACATAAGTAAGGCAGTGTTGGCGAGATATCATCCCGTAAGTCTATCGACATAAGTAAGGCAGTGTTGGCGAGATATCATCCCGTAAGTCTATCGACATAAATAAGGCAGTGTTGGCGAGATATCATCCCGTAAGCTGTTAACTCGGTATTGTGTTGATAGCCAGATGGATTTGTCAATTATTTATTCAAATCAGGACAGGGTAGTTGATATCCAATCGTTTTCTATAAAATTATCACGTAATTTGTATACATTTATCAATAAAAAGCATTTCGAAGAAGTTAGCAACACGCAAATACATGTATATTTTTACATGCATGATTTGAAATTGAAATTTTGAATTAACTTCAAAAGATATTTTTGATATAAAACAATTATGAATCAAGTTTTATCAACTATAACTTTGACAGATTATTTAAATACTGGTCATATGCGGTTATAAGCGTGCACGGGGTCTAAGTGTTAGAGAAAATAGGAGTTTCTGGATTAAATCCACGTGCTCGGGCAAGGAGGGTGACCAAATATTTTTTGAAATCACGTCCGATCCGAAGTGGATCTCGGTGTCTTACATTGGAAGTCGATCTACTGCGCGCCAGCGGCCACCCAAATTAATTTGTGTGATGTTAATTTACATTTTAGATACGTGTTGAACAACAAAGAATCAATGTAACGATGACCAAGATTCCATCAAATTAGCGTATTTCACTGAATTATAATCCATTTACTACTACAGCTGAAATCCTCATCCGGAAAACGCAGTCATTTGACAAACTTTTGTGCTCCGCCCCAAGCCTTTTTCCGTTGTCACCGGACACAATGGCCAACGGTCACAAACACGCAACATCCGGACAATGTCCAGGTCATAGCCGACTGACCACTGCCAATTTATGCCACGGACACCCTGTGTCCGGCACACGGCGATAAGCTACCGGCAGACAGACTTCATTTCACGGATGACCAGAAGATCTTTTAATCTCGTTAAAAGTGTCTTTCAAAGTGATACAGTTGGTTTTAAGATGAATGGATTACATTGAAACATACATTACATGGCTAATATGTTTCAAGACATGACCGTTTGTATCAATAGAGCCGCATACTGACGACTTCGGGATCTCTTACAATAGTGCTCTACATGGAACTCTGTGTAATGCATAAGTTTCATTTTTCATTCTTCTAAGATATTGGTGTATAACGTAGAATCATGATTGAGTCCGGTTGGAAATTCATTTTTCCCGCCCAAAATGTAAGATGAAATCCGCGTTGATATGACAAAAAGTGCTAGTTAAAAAAACTGTAAGGTAAAAATTATACTTGCTTCGCAAAACAATGCAAAACGTTGACGGGAGTGTTCACAAAACGTATTGGTATTGCAATATACACGTGATATTCTGCTATTTCGGGATTACGTCATTGTTGATGGAAAGTAGCTTTCAGTGCAAACTTCCTGTTATATGGAAACTTAGAAAACAAGTTTTACATATGTAACAACGTTTTATTAGCTTTCAGTGCAAACTTCCTGGTATATGGAGACTTGGAAAACAAAACTTCCTGTTGTATGGAGACTTGGAAAACAGAGTTCTACATATGTAACAACGTTTTATTAGCTTTCAGTGCAAACTTCCTGTTATATGGAGACTTGGGCGAATTGGTCGAGTGGTTAACACTCCGGCGTTCCTGCCCACACAACTCCAGCAACTCAGGTGGAGTATAAAATGGTCTGGGGTGGATGTTGATGTTGCAGTATCTGTGATGTAGCATTCAAGTGTGGTGGCACTATAAAAAAGATGCCGTTGGAAACACGGTCCCACTACAAACAGAACACAATTCATCTCGAGCACACACGCATAGATATACACACACATATGGAGATATTAGCCAGGTGGTATAGAACAAGTAGTAAGCGCCCGATAAGGCAGCTCCTGCGAACTCCTCAGAATTGTATATGATAGATCTGAGTGTGTTAATTGTATTGATTGTATAAGAATTGTATATCTATGTACTGTAAAGCGCTTTAGAGTGGCTTATGTTAGCTAGATAGAGCGCTATATCAAATATTGTATATTATTATTATAAAACAAAGTTCTACATATATGTAACAACGTTTTATTAGCTTTCAGTGCAAACTTCCTGTTATATGGAGACTTGGAAAACAAAGTCTTGTAGATAAAACAACGTTTTATATCATCCGCGTGATGATTATTCGAAACTGGAGTATGCGGGTTCAGATACTGATTTACGTGTAATTGTTGCTTGGCACTACGCTCCATTTTCAAATGGTCAATTACTTCTTTAAAGTGATTTATATTATAACTGTCACACGTATTGTAGTACATACAAGTAAATTCACTGCAGCTTAATAAAATAGCTCTAAAGTCGTTCACCCTCTAGGACGCATGATTCTTCCCTAACCATTAACGGCCGTTTAATTTGAAATCTAATTGCCAACCAATATTGGAACAAGACAGGCATTTCACCAGCTGAATACATTACGTGGATAAAATGTATAAACGGTGATACGGTTCTAAAGATAGAACTGTTAGAGGTAATCACTTTAATTTTAATGATGGTATATTTCCATGACCAAAGGTCAATTTGTGTTTACTTATTAACACAAAGCCCCGCCCACCTCCAGATCTGTGTTTACATTTTGGTGCTGACATTGTTCCTTACACTTCTGTTGTAAACGTTGGCCAGCCTTATTAGGGACATGTGTCTTAAGGAACCCTGCCCCGCCGCTGGTATAACACGTGCCTTAAGGAACCCTGCCCCGCCACTGGTACAACACGTGCCTTAAGGAACCCTGTTCCGCCGCTGGTATAACACGTGCCTTAATGAACCCTGTCCAACCGCTGATACAAGACGTTCCTGAAGGAACCCTGTCCCACCGCTGGTACAACACGTGCCTTAAGGAACCCTGTTCCACCGCTGGTACATTGTTCAACACGTGCCTTAAGGAACCCTGTCCAATCGCTGGTACAACATGTGCCTTAAGGAACTCTGTCCCACCGCTAAAACAACTATTTATATCGATATCACATTAGCGCCCCATGGATAAAGGGTTCTGCTGTTTATCATGGCCAGGTGCTGTTTAGATGTTACAACAATCGGAGGTTTAAGGCTCGAGTCATGGTATGGCGTATCGTATACTAAGTATGACTATCCTTGTCCTGTGACCAAGGGACGATAAGTTAATTTCCGGATACTTGATACGAGACCGGTTCCAATTTTTATTATATTTAGACACAGAAAAAAAATGTTTTGAATGTTACAAAGAAGGAGCGGGATTAAAACGGAGACGCAATTTTATGCTTTCGTTTAATTTTTTATTACATATGGATTGAAAGTCACTTTTAAAGTGTTGCTATTAAGTTAAAATGACTTTCAATTCATATATTTACATTCTTACTTAAACCAATTGGTTTTTTTATTCATGTTTCTTCAGTACTTAGTTGATTACACGCGATGGTTTTTGCGTCGTCAATTAAACGACGTTTGAGGAAAAGTCCTAATTTGAATACAATTTGCGTCAATGGTTAACACTATTCATTTGAGCGTTTGACCCAAGAGCATTTTCCATGTTATTTGAAGCGAAGCGACAAGACTCTCATTGACCAAGGTTGATCTATGACGTCACAAGTAAACCATGTATTACGTCTCGAGGACCTATGCTTTCATACCCGTATTTTTACCATTGCATGACATTGTCCTTACACGTATATAACTATATACCGAATTCAGTTGGTATTCATAAAGCCATAAATGCAACTGACTGATTGTTGACATCATTATTTTTACGTTGGATACCATTGGCCATCCCCGGGCGATGGCTGTTCTTTTCAATGAACCAGTATACAAAATAGACACATTGTTGGGGCTAAATGCTTCTACAAATGGTAAATACAAGTAGTGCGCTTCATTGAATTAGCCTTTGTCACGTTGGCATTCATATTGCCTATGAATGCCAACTGAAAGCAGTTCAATGCTAAAATGAAAAGTGGTTTTGTTCGCAATGTCCATTTAGCAGATGGCAGCACAAATGTACATGTAAATACAATTTCAACTTCAACGTATCTTTTCCTTTTCAGAAAAGATTTAATAAAACTGGAAAAATCAAATCAAATGCGAAGTTACAACAATTTTCTACCGTTAAACACGAATCTGCAAAATATTCTAATATCCCTACGATATACAAAAATAAAAACATAGGTTGCCAATTCCCCCTTGCTCGTTGCAATATGTCGTGTACGTAATAGGTTGTACTGTAAGTTTAGGTGTAGATCGGATGTGTTTTTTCTGTGTCAAATAAGGTTGCGGTTGCGGAGCATGAACTGCTGCCGCCAATTTGATACCGTTCTTGGCATGAGGTCTCTTCTTTTTTCTTTACCTTACCTTCTCTTTACTTTTTTGTTGTTGTTTCTGTCTTTTTACTATATCTTTCTTTCTCCTCTCCTTTCCGCGGGGTTTCTGTCCTTTTTTTCTATACAATGCCCTCTCTTCCTCTTTTCACGGTGTTTCCGTCTATTTTTTTTATACTTTATACAATATTTCCTTCCTTTTTCGCGGTGCTTTCGACTTTCTGTGTATTCGACTTTACGACCTTATATCTAAACGTTTCCATTCTTCAGAGCGTATACGATGTTAAAAATGTATTAGCGGATTGTTACACTGTACGTGTTTCAAATAAGGCTGATCAGCCACCAAATTACTGAAATGATTAATTACATGGAATAAATCGTATCATTATATTTACACAAAATGCTATATAAATATTGTATTTTTGTTTTGTACTGAAGTGTTGTTTCCAACCTCTTGTTGGTAGTTATTCGACAAATAACAAAACACATTAATATGCTTACATGCATAAACTGTCTGCTACATTTTGTTTCCTGACTTTAAAGAATTAAGTATGCTTCGAAAAAGCAATGTCATGTTCTTTCATCAACGTATTGTAATTCTTTCCATACTTTTCAGCTTTGAAGTAAATGTACTATTAATGTTTGTTTCTTAATACCGACCGTTTTGTATACGAGCATGGTTTGCCTGCCCCACGGCACCATCGCGAAACAACTAACGATAGAGTCTATACGATCTCTTAT
This sequence comes from Mimachlamys varia, assembly GCA_947623455.1. NCBI lineage: Eukaryota > Metazoa > Mollusca > Bivalvia > Pectinida > Pectinidae > Mimachlamys > Mimachlamys varia. The sequence goes on along the minus strand of OX392529.1, from coordinate 34,648,074 downwards.
ATAATCTCTATATAATTTCTATTTTGGCTCCTTAAATACAGACACCCCCATCCTCAACCAAATGCCGTGCGTCACTCCTAAAAATGTATCTATCAAGTTACTGTACATATCATTCTTTGTCTTTATTCCTGATTTCTGATTCACCGTTAATCATACAGGTATGTTCATGTATTTCCCCAATAAACTAAGTCATTTGAACTTAAAAAATATGCATTTTCATTCATGAGAACCACGCGTCTATAATATATATCATAGTTTTTATGCAGATGTCTCTAAGTTCTATACTTATTTACATGTATTCGAGGTAAATATTCATGTTAATGTATTTTATTTTCTCGTTAAAATTACAGCTTTGTCGTCAGAAAGTACGAACGGCATACATGGCGGATGTTCCTGAGCTAAAGTCAGGTACATGTATTGTATACGTAAGAAATGTCACGTGCTACAGATGACTCGCCGTAAATCTATCCCTGAATTATTGTACACATATTAAATCTGCTCGATGAAAATTGGTATACTGGTCACCAAACATACGATATTTACTCTGATGAACTAACGCTGACCGCAAACCACAAGAAAGCTGGCTACCTGGCCGATTTGGGAGGTAAGTTGCGTTATGGGCGGGGACGGACAAAGATAAACTATGACAATTAACTTAACCTACATCAAAGATGAGTTAAAAATCAAAGTGGAGAATGAAAAAAAGATGTAAATCGGATTAAAATGCGGGTAAGTGACGTATGTAGACGACAAAGTCTCGCGCGCCAAGTTGTCGTCTGCTTGGCGTCGTGTCTCTCTATGGTCTTTGTGGGTCTATTGAAAACGCGATGCTTCCGCCGTTTGAGTTCTCTCTTCTGGGGACTAATTTGCGCACTGGTTTGTGATGTTGCAGTCTACAGAAGCGTATGGGGGTTAATTTAGGACCGATGTTTACTGTCACCGAGGCCCGTCACGGGAACGCATCATTTGCCATCATATGAAATTTAAACCACACCTGCTCTTTTTTGCCGTTATGCCATATCATAAATATTAAAATTGGATTTTGAGTGATGGTTACAGAATAGTATTGAATAATACAATATTTCATATGCAATTTTTACTGCTGGACTCTTATGCCGGTTGTCATATTCTTAATTTGCATGATATGTCCCAATTCATTGGACGCCATTTTATGACGTGATGTCACTGGTCCGTACAAAGCTATTATAAGATGTCCCCCCCCCCCCACACACACACAATTTATGTGAGATTATCATTACTCGTTGAGATATTTTGAATACAATACGGACGCATTCTATTTATGCAAAGTGATATCCATTTAATATATTATCTCTTCTTGAATCAAAAGTAAATTGATGTCAATATGATCAATACCATTATGAACTTTAATGAAGCTATGTAATTGTTGACGAACAGTGTATTATGAACATCAACCATGTTCGACTGACGATTAAAGTAAGACAAAGTATATTGAAATTATGCTGTTACTTATCTGATATGTTAACCCGGTTAATACTAGTAAATAGACGATGTGTTGTTCCTTATCATAAACATTATCCGGGTTTAACTTGTATACTGACACTGTACATATCTGATATATTAACCGATTTAACTAGCATATCGACACTGCTGTTGCATTATATATGTACATATCTGATATGTTAACTGGGTTTAACTAGTATACTGACACTGTACATATTTGATATGTTAACCGAGTTTAACCAGTATATTGACACTGCTGTTACATATCTGATATGTTAACCGGGTTTTAACTAGTATATTGACACTGCTGTTACCTATCTGATATGTTTACTAGGTTTAACTAGAATATTGACACTGCTGTTACATATCTGATATGTTAACCGGGTTTTAACTAGTATATTGACACTGCTGTTACCTATCTGATATGTTTACTAGGTTTAACTAGTATACTGACACTGTACATATTTGATATGTTAACCGAGTTTAACTAGTATATTGACACTGCTGTTACATATCTGATATGTTAACAAAGTTTAACTAGTATATTGACACTGCTGTTACATATCTGATATGTTAACAAAGTTTAACTAGTATATTGACACTGCTGTTACATATCTGATATGTTTACCGAGTTTAACTAGTATATTGACACTGCTGTTATATATCTGCTATGTTGTTTGGGTTTAACTTGTATATTGACACTGCTGTTACATATCTGATATGTTAACCGGGTTTAACTAGTATATTGACACTTTACATATTTGATATGTTAACCGAGAATAACTAGTATATTAACAATGCAGTTACATATCTGATATGTTAACCGAGTTTAACAAGTATACTGACACTGCTGTTGCATAATTCATATGTTAACCGGGTTTTAACTAGTATATTGACACTGCTGTTACCTATCTGATATGTTTACTAGGTTTAACTAGTATATTGACACTGCTGTTGCATATATGATATGTTAACCGGGTTTAACTACTATATTAACACTGCTGTTACATATCTGATATATTAACTGGTTTTAACTAGTATACTGACATTGTACATATTTGATATGTAAACAGGGTTTTAACAAGAATATTGACACTGGTGTTACCTATCTGATATGTTAACTGGGTTTTAACTAGTATAATGATACTGCTGTTACATATCTGATATGTTAACTGGTTTTAACTAGTATACCGACATTGTACATATTTGATATGTAAACAGTGTTTTAACAAGAATATTGACACTGGTGTTACCTATCTGATATGTTAACTGGGTTTAACTAGTATGTTGAACATTGCTGTTACATATCTAATGTGTTATATGGATTTAACTAGTATACTGACACTGCTGTTACATATTTGATATGTTAACCGGGTTTTAACTAGTATATTGACACTGCTATTACATATCTGATATGTTAACCGGGTTTAACTAGTAAATTGAACACTGCTCTTACTTACATTAGTTAGGATGAATGAAATCACCTCCCAGTAGCCCCGTCTGTACTACGTGTTATTACTGAAGCGTGCGAAGTCGCCTTTAGAACGAGGAGAATGCTGATGTTATGGTGTACTCAAAGAAAGCATTTGAACCCAGATTTGTCCATATTGTTGGTGAATGTCTGTGTATGGTAGTAAAGCTGCCTAGACCAGAGTAATAGTATTATATTGACTTGTCAAGGAGAGCATAAATACGGTATATGGTCAATGATAAAGGCAGACGTGAGTTACTTCCCATGTCTGGCCTCTCCAATGTTAATCTCCGGTTCACATATCACTTTGATTGCCCCGCCCTCTCGATCTTTTAATAGAGCCATCATAAGACATTTCTTCCGAAACAAATAAAAGGTTTTGGAATAATAATGAAATTTGTACAAATATCTCAAGAAAGTAAAATTTTCATTTTGATCAGCTAAAATATCTTAATTAAACATCTGAAATATTGAATTACTCCTCATTATCAAATATACAATGTATGAGTTCCAGTGAAACAATTAAAAAGAGAAGCCACTTGGATTTAACTAGTATATTGACACTGCTATTACATATCTGCTATGTTGTATGGGTTTAACTAGTATATTGACACTGCTGTTACCTATCTGATATGTTAACAGGGTTAAAGTAGTATATTGACACTGCTGTTACCTATCTGATATGTTAACAGGGTTTAACTAGTATATTGACACTGCTCTTACCTATCTGATATGTTAACTGGGTTTAAATAGTATATTGATACTGCTGTTACCTATCTGATATGTTAACAGGGTTTAACTAGTATATTGACACTGCTGTTACCTATCTGATATGTTAACAGGGTTTAACTAGTATATTGACACTGCTGTTACCTATCTGATATGTTAACAGGGTTTTAAGTAGTATATTGACACTGCTCTTACATATCACTTTGATTGCCCCGCCCTCTCGATCTTTTAATAGAGCCTTCATAAGACATTTCTTCCGCAAAAAATAAAAGATTTTTGAATAACAATGCAATTTGTACAAATATCTCCAGAAAGTAAAAGTCGTGTTCAAATTTTCATTTTGATCATCAAAAATATTTTAATTAAACAGCTGAAATATTGAATTACTCCTCATTATCAAATATACATATGTACAATGTATGAGTTCCAGTGAAACAATTAAAAAGAGAAGCCACTTCTTTGTCATTGGGGTTTTGTCCCTTTGTTAGTGCCACATTTACTAAAAAGAACGTCTGATCTAACAAACCTTCCTCAAAGTGCGGCGTATAATGTGCTTTTACATATTATTTTTGTGAACTATTACTGATATTGACATAGAGGCTTTCAGCCTGCGTCCATTTAATTTCTGTTAAATCCGTTAAAAGACATATATTCCTGATTTAGTTGGATAAGAAATACAGTATAACTTTGGTATACTGCCCAATTTTGTCAATTATCTCTTCATCTCCTATCTAGACGAAATGCCGTTTTGCCTTTTTCCCTGTACATTCCATCATGACTCCTTATTTATTTTTTACCAGACCCATGTATAACGCCAAAGTATTACTAAACATAAATCTCGAAAAACGAGTTTTAAAATAGAACAATACATTGGGATGCTTTTACCATTGTTTGATCGTACATTGTGAATGTTGACGGGTACAAACTCCTGCTTAAATACTCTCTGTGTCATCCAAGAAATAGACGATACTTAACCTCTAGTCACATCATATTAGATATATTTTTTTTGCTGTATGAATATGGCACTTGTTTGGCGTTTGCTCATGAAGCGCTAACGAATGCATGTAGGAACCTATCAAAACTATGGTCTACTGTTAATTACAGCCAACGAAAATAGTTAATCTAGCAAAACAAAACTGATGATTGAAATTGTATAATATTCCTCATGCAAATTGCCATGTTTTTACATTATCTGAAATGTCTTGGTAAGAATTTCTGCTTATTTTAATGTCAAATTACTATTATTTACCGTTTTAGATTTATTTATATAATATGTTGATTTTTTAATAAATCTGAGATGTTTCGTTAGACCATTGCTGTTAATTATTTTGAGCATTGACACAAAGGTAACTTAACATTGATATGCAATCAAACCTAATATATCGTAAAGTAATCGGTCTCCGCAGAAATATGTCAACTTTCCATCTGACGGGTCGGCTTGGTTTATTAGCCTGTTTATAGTTCCTCCCTGACACTGCCACTTAGAAAGTCCTTTCACTCGATACTGCTATCAGGAACACAACAAATTAATATGCAGTAGTATAAAAGTTAATTTGTACAAATGAGTTTTTGATTTGGGAAGACTTCCATCACGCCTAGACAGCGACACGTGGGTAGCTGGCATCATCGGTTAATTCACTGACCTACAGGTCAGCTGCACCCTCATTAGTCCCATTGAAGTCACGAAGGAACGAGAGTTTGGCACGTGCGTGAGTGCCTGGTGTTATTCGGAACTAAGAGGGCGTTTGATTAAAGCTATTGTCGCACGCCGTTTAATGTGATATCGTTATTAAACAATTGTGACGAGACTGGAAACAAAACAATTGACACAAATAGATTTCATAATTTAGAAGGGGTGATGGTGATGAGGGTTCGCTGTCAGGGGCTAATGACTTCTGCAAAGTAAAGGGTCGATTTAAGGCGATAACGTCTGGTCGAAGGTCTTATACGTCATACATATATAATACGTTGTAGATCTGTAGGAAAATACAATGATAGACAAGTCATATGTAACCTTCACAATACATTCTTCTATCACTTGGTCTAGGCACAGAAGAATGATAACCATTTAGACCGCAATGTGTTTCCTTACGTTCATCGTCAAACCTTAGTAAGTTTATCGACATCCAATCACCAATTCGGCATCGGACAGAGCACCATATTGACAGGAACCTGATCACGACACTTAATAACTCATATTAAACATTCCAAAACGAAAGCATTTCTACACATTATAGTGTAAGTGTCATTTCATTTCATCATATTTTATTTTGAAAACAGTCGGATTGAACAGCAGGCTACAATGTACTGTCGTATCAATACCATACATTAATCACTGAATTGAGGTTTGGTGAAAAAACGTTCAAATTTGTAGCATTTTGAAAAAGAATGTTTTGAAATTACTTTCTTTCTTTTGCAAAATATTGCATTGTGGTAACACAAATTGTAGATACTGTACACAAACAGCAGAACGTTCAAATGTTAAGATTCCTCTCAAACAGATAAAGTTCATTTTGTCAGTACATACCATCTGACAGTCCTTCAATGGTATTCGTGTGATTATATATTAAGAGCATAATGACTATTGAATAACACTACATTGTACTACGATCACGTTTCTCCTAACAAAACTACTTTAGACCATACACAAATAGCAAAACAAGTACACGTACTAAAATATTTGATTTACAATAGATATTGTACAAAGGTAATTTTCACGTGATCGAAAAAACTTAATTTCAAAATAGACAAATCAGGTCCAAAACGAAGACGTGGAGATGGTGTAATTCTTTCATATTTTGTAAATATTTGAAAGAGTGTCTCCATTGAGATATATCTAAAGCAAAGCATAGTCAGTCAAATTTGAGAACAGTAAAGAGAATCGTATGTTTCAGACGAAACAGATGATATCAAACATATTTACTTTCAATTGTGTAGAAACAGTTTAAATATTTCAAATAACTAGAGTGTTTTCAATCGTTAACTAATAAGATTATTATGACTGATATCACATTTTCCCTTTTCTATGCCGTTATACTAAACTCTGTGTCACCACAGTAACATTTAACCTATAGCCACCGTGTTTAACATCTCCATGACTACAAAGCCGTTACCAAGACTACACAAGAAAGGTTGGGTCAGAGTAAACCAGGGGGCGTGTCCCATCAAATAACAGCGGATGTAAAACCATTTTTAATATCCGTTCGCGAAACATATCTTGTTTACAACTTTTTACTTAACAAAACGTCCGAATTCTTTGTTGTCATGACGATTTCAATAGGAATGTTACAGGTAAATCACTAGGGCGGATGAACTAACTACTTCAGTGAATTGGTCATTGATCCAAAAACGTGTTTGAGGTGAAGAACGGCATTTCTTTGATTCAGCAGACACCTCAAATGTATCCTCGTAAAAACCGAATTACAACAGGGATTTTTTGCATCTTTTGTTTTTGAAACATCAGATTTGACAGCTGATTTGTTTCGGGAGTTTTGAGTTCAATACACAAATGACGTGTCCACTATTAGGCGTCCTTGTTGATGCTGTATTGTTTGCGTGTTTGTCTTTGAATATATCTGTTCACTTTGCATGCAAACATTTTTTCCTTGTCCATGTTTTAATTACAAATGAAATTGCGAACAAAAAAAATAATCTGAGGATGGTTGTCGTGGTGGTGGATGGGGTAGGGGTGTCATTATTTGTTCCAATGCAGTTGTCTATTGGCCATTACAATAGAAACAAGGGTCATTAGAGAAAACTCATATTCTTAAGCATGTTGTGTCTCCCTTTTGTTTATCAATAATACAACTTGAATTGAAACTGATAATTCAATATCTCATCTCAGATTTATATCAAACCTATTACTTATGTCTATTTTGGTTATTATCTGTATTACAAATAGTGAAATCAATATACATTGGAGGCTATCAACACTTCAATTTAAATCAAATAATCCGTCTAAATCGTTCCAAACATATAACATGATAACTGTCATTCCTATTAGGAAACCCAGTCTCGTTCCCATTAGTTTACCCTGCTACTCTTGTTCCCAGTACAAAAACAGGCGTTACCCGGAAACATGTGTAGTTGATGTGTTAACGTTCTGTACATATAAACAATTCAAGTTGTCCTTTAAAGACAGAATGGATGTTGTGACAGTTTGTACAACCTGTCTTCGCTAAAGAATCAGGGTTACTGATATCAATCAGGAAAAGAAAAGTCGTAACGCTTTTCAATAAAAAAGAATATTTATTTATAGGATGTAAGATGGTTTTTATAATGAAACATGATAAGGTTTATCTGACCTTATAGCACAAACATTTCAAATAAAACAGATATAAAACGAGAGTAGCACAGTGACAGAAAATTGACGATGAATTAATTAAAATTAAGCACTACTATTTGATAAATAAAAAGGAATTATACAAAGAATTATGATATGTAAACAATAACAAGCACACACGCACTTTGTCCAGAAAGGAATCATTCTGATTGTCCATTACAAGCACTGCTGTATAATATAAAAAAATGAATAATTAAACAAATAATCATAAACTTCGTTGGAAACACGGTCCCACTACAAACAGAACACAATTCATCTCCAGCACACACGTATACATACACACACATAGCGAGATATTAGCCAGGTGGTAAAGGACAAGTAGTTGGGGCATGATAAGGCAGCTCCTGCGAACTCCTCAGAATTGTAAATGACAGAACTGTATGTGTTAATTGTATTTATTCTATAAGAATTGTGTATATGAATCCTGTAAACATAACAATTCTAGCGATATACCATGTTTTCATTTATCCAGTATGAGTAGATATTGTAGGCTTTAAATTACAACATTAGCTCCAGAAAGAAACATCATTTTTTGGTTGTACATATTTATGATAACAGTAAGATATCGGACGTCAAAATACTATTATTTACACTTTTTACCGGCGTTTCTAGCGTATCAAATAATACGCTAAATTTTGATTAAGATGAAATTTCAATTACATTGTGTTGTATTGAATAAATTACAGATATGTTCAAATGCATCCATCTGCAATTCTATGAAATGAGATAATGAGCTTAGATATGTACATGCATTTTAACAGTATAATTTATGGTACATGTAGTCAATGTATGGTAGTACAATATAGACACAAAAGAAGTGGAATTATAGTCAGCCAGGTGACTTGAACAAAGGAATGTTTTGGTGATGAAGGATTACCTCGTAAATAAGTACAATGAATTCGACATAACAACAGGAAACATATTGACGCTAACAATACCGATACAAATGTAATAGTTCTGAACAGGGAAGGAATCACTTTAAACATTTCTATTATGTCTATGATAGAAGCATCAGTTCTGTTATGTTTCAATGGAAGGGAAGAATGGACGATACCTAAATATGATAAAATATAAATTTAAGGGAAAAGACACTTACTTCTCACATACAAAGGAAAGATAATGGGGATACCGTTTAGCACTCATACTATTCATAACTTTCAAACAACAGATATATCGTTGATCAGTACACATATATATGGTTAATTCAATTCATCAACGGTTTTAACATTCTGACGATGCTTGATTTATGCATTGTGCAAGTACATGTATAGATCAAATGGAAATAAAATATGATCAATGTTATTACTTCAATATCTATTTTAATTATTTGTTTTATTTCAGAGCTCACAGTTATACACAATCGAGAATAATGCATTAAACTTTCATAGACTCACTTTATACCTTAACTGGTTCTATCCATGATCTTTAGAAGAGATTAACAGTACATACATCTGGTAAAATTCTTCTATAGACCTTGCTTGTAGTCATTCACAGAGCATAATAACTTCCGTATTACTTTCAGTCTACCGTATTGTACCGCATACGTTGTACATAGAGCTTGCGTTTACTCTCCGATGAACGATGCCCTTAAACATGTTCATGAAGTGCGGTTTCATAATGCGTATAACTGTAAACATTTCAATAGTACCACCATTTCATGAACATATCGTATTATAGAACCTGTCATAGTATAGAACTAATTTATAGCATTTCTTCCTGGATTTCTGATACAAAGTTTCCTGAATGTAATCCTGAATTATAAAGGGATGGTATATATATATACGTGACCATCCTAAAGGGATGGAATATATATATACATGGCCGTCCTAAAGGTATGGTCTATATACATGACCGTCCTAAAGGTAAGGTATATACGATACGAACGTTGAAATGACGAGGACGATAACCAGTGACGCTGTTATCTGGGTGCTGCCGCCAACTTGGATCATGAATGACGTTGTTGGATCTAAAGGAACGTGTCCGCCTGCAAAATAAAAACGCGATTCAAACTATTAGAAAGAAGTTCACAAGTTGCAACTATCTGCATGGATAGCTAACAGTCTTTATACTTTGTTCTTATGTTTTACACGAAATGTTTGTGTCAACAAAAGGTAGACGCATATATCATACAAACAAGTAGAAATATATATCATACAAAAAAGTAGAAACATATATCATACAAAAAGTAGAAACATATCATACAAAAAAGTAGAAGCATATATCATACAAAAAGTAGAAACAAAACATACAAAAAATATGTGATTAATTTCTCATCATATTCGAAATATGCGTATTGTATGGACGAAATACTAACAGAACGAACTGGTTTTTCTATATATCACCCGTAATTCAGTATATCTTCTTTACCATCCAACCAGTTTGGTTCCCGCACAAATACTTTTGTATGCTAATTATGTGAATCGGCAGGAAGAGAGATAACTCTAAGATCTAGTAGTTTGGAACCTTTTAACTTTTGATCAGACTCTTTGTCCCAATTTTTTTCAAAGCTGTGTGATAATTCTTTAAGTATTAGGCAATGATTTACTAAGGGTGTTCTAACATCAATACAAATGCGGCTGAATAACCAATGTCTAGCACATAATTTTTAATGACTGTATCGACAATATTTAGTCTGTAAATTGACAATGAATGGATGGTATACGATGAGACTTTCTCAGTGTATGTATGATTACTATATTTTACTATGTCCAGTTTTGATTTAAAACTCTTTCGACATTTGGCTTCGGAGATTGATAACAAATCATATAAGATGACGTAACACACACATATGCTGCACCTTTTAAATTTAGTAATAGATACAGTATGCCTAAAAAATGAATTAAACTACATTATACAGCTGTTTCATCCTCCTAGGACTCTTCAGTGATGCTAGGGGCCAAAAGGTGGGAATTCTAAATTTCTAAACTAGCAGATGGATCAGGTGCGTAAAACTATACATCTACATGTATTCCGAAAATAGCAACATGAAATAAAATATCGAGTTTATTAAGAGTTAAGAATGGTAATCTGGTGTCACTTTACTCACCGAGAGTGAAGTACTGTGTTGGACTTTTCTTGCCGTCTCCTCCATTACTATAGCCGAGCACTCTCAGACAGTATATGACGTCCTTGTGGATCCCATAGATCACCGCATTAGTTACCTTATTGGTAATCACAGTTTTTGCTGCTCGGAAGTTCTCTCCCCTTGGCCAGTACTCGAGCTGTAAAACAGATATCTTACTAAACTCGAAGTATTGATTATCGTCTGATCACCAAAAATTGAGACCCATATTGGAATCGACATGATCAGCGAGAATGGAATAAGGAGTTAATTGTATAACAATTTGTTTGATTTACCAACAGGACTGTATCAATTTATGAAATATCTAAACTAACCATTATGTTATACCAATCTTCGAGACATACCGAAATCGATATTCTAATGTTGAAAAATGACTATGGAACATAACTTAATTCGTATCAATTAGAAAAAGACTATGACAAGAGTTAACGATGATAAATATCACAGGACCATAAAATTAATCTCTGTTTGTAAGGACCATACCTATCATTTAGAGAAAATAGCGTTCATGTTCAAGTTTGTTGCAATTTAAAAGTGAAAAGACATTTACTTAACTTGCAATAATGATAACTTGATAAGGAAAACATTAATGAGTAATTGTTCAACTTCTCGGATGCTTTTGTGACAGACACTGTCATTATACAGGATTAACAACATAAAAAAGTTCGTATTTCAAAATTATGGAAAATTCAAATACAAACTATAAACGTTTCATGAAACAGTGTGAGGGGTACAGTGTAACTGTTGTGAGATAAGTAATCATATCAGAATAAAAGTACTAAATTATACTTTTTTAGTGTGCTAAACTTGTAATACTATTACGTAAAATATATACGATGTGAAAGTTATATTGTAACATATTCCAAAATTAGTCAATATTAAGGAGTTTATATACATAAAATATCATATTTACCGAATTATATATAGTATATCTCTAGAGAATGTTTAAAAAATAGGAACCAACGTATAATATCCCAAAGTGGTCTTGAATCTTCTGATTAATAAAAACAGTGGAAATAAATTACGACAGTAACATGTTCAAGTGTAAGATGCAGTTTGGTTTGACTTGAATGAAACGCCCAAACCTTCTCTCCTTTAACTATCATAATAAAACTAAGCTTAGTATCCTAGTCGCGTTTTACGACATTTATATGAAAGTAATTCTTAGGGAGAGAAACTATTTGGAAAAGTAATGATTGATTTTCAAAAGCCAGACTCAAAATCGATTGAACTAGGGCTAAATATGAACCAAGATTTACCCTGAGATCCTTGAAAAAGTACAAGAGAATAAGAAAATGTGCTTCGGAAGAGTAAGCGTTTTCTGCTTAATTGCCAACACCTGCCATGTAACTCTAGTATATCTCTATGTCGCATAAATGTCACGTAATCAAAGTGAGAACTTTCAACAAGGAATAATTAGTTACCTCATGCGCTTACGTGGCATATGAAAGTCACGAATGTATTGGTTGATGAGACGGACTACCAAAAAAAGTAGGCTGACATGGGTGTTACGATAGGAATATGAGTTGTCGGGGCAATATCAATAGTAGATGATACTTCAGATTTTATCGCTATGAATTGAATTAGCTTCATTAAAAATTGTAACGTAGCTCGATATCGTCTCCAAGCCATAACTCTGCATGTCATTGCCATGAAACCTAAAGAAGAACTGTTTTAATGTTGTTAAATATTTCGTCCTACACAGTCTCGTTTTCACTACGAAGGGGACCTGTCTCTGAAAGAATGTTCGCTTTAAACGTCAACAATCACGAAGAAAAGTCCCAGGCCTTTGGGTTATGATGCCTCATCTTCCTCATTCGACCGGAGGCACGATACGCTTACGAGCAAATATTCCGGGGTTAATATATAGTAAACCATCCAATACAGCATACTCTTTATTTTCAGACATTTATACCATGATCTGTTATCATGAAATTGTTGGCGAATTATTATTTTTTCAAAAAATATATACGATATAAAATAAATATCTAATGGCTTTCTTACTAGTCAAATATTATTCAACATGAAAGTAGTAACTCTTTTCAAAAATAATTGTGTTGCCTTGCAGCTTTGCATGCCCAGTACTAAACTAATGTTAATCAACTCCAACCCGAAGAGCCATTAATTACCTTATAGCCTTTGATTGACTCCTCTAGTAGGCCTGTACTGATCCCACGCCATTCCACCGCTACACTCTCGGAACCATGAGAGGAAATGGTCACATACTCCGGATATAGGAGTGGTGCTGTATGTGAAAAATACATTATAGAAATTACAAATAACTTATTTCTTCAAACATATTCAAACGTTTACAAATAGCAACGTAAGATTTGTAAATAGATGCCTAATTGTAAATGACTGGCCAGTGTTTTTCTTTTCCTGAAAAACTTTCAACTTCAAATTATATCAGCAGATCAAATACTTCCAAACTGATAACACATGTATGTCTTTGTAATGTAATAAGAAACTCAAATGAGAAATGGGTATTAAATGTGAAAAAAGAACACTGAGGTAGGTACTTATTAGATATCTTAATGCTGTGTTTGGTACTTAGCATAAATCTTACGGTTCAGGTAGGTACTGATTCGGTATCTCTCGCTAGGGTTGCTTTCTCCTGCGCTGTTGAAAACCTGTACGGTGACCCAGTAGTCCGAGTTTGGCTCCACGCCAACAATAACACCCGTTGTGTGATCCCCGTACAGATATGTTGTACCAGACTTCCGGTTCGCGTCATTGAAGTCTTCAACATTTAGCTAGAGAGGAGAGGATGTTCATACATCAAAACGACAGAACTTTCCATTGAGTATTGATATGGTTTCTATATTATAAAGTTTCTGGTTAATTCTAAAGATAAAATGACATAAAAATTAGTTTGTGTTTCTATAGCAGGATAGGGGTATTTAACATGCAAAACCCAAATAAGGAATTCCTTACCTCAAAACCCATAATTTCTCCTTTCATTGCTTGACGAGTATTTGGTACAGGGTCCCAGGTCAGATAGATTGCCGTGGAGTTTACTCCATCTCCTCTCACATTCTTTGGCACAAAAGTGGGCACTGCAAACAATTTTTTAAATTCCTTAATTATAATTCGAGTTACATTGTATTTCCAGATCAAATTAATAACATCTAATATCAATTTAATACTCAAGGTACAACTATTCAGCGCATCTGATGCGCGTATTCTACATGCTATGTAACGTAATTCCCTCTTTTGGAATCGATTTCTAAACATGGTACATTTGTACGTACATTGACGCATCTACTCTAACTCGACAAAGCAAAGTTGTTCAAAATGACGTAACTCACACACATGCAACACCTTTTAAATTTAGTAATAGAAATGAAAAACAAAAAGCCATACAAACGAACAGCCTGCCTGTTTATAAAGCTAAGCAGTAAAGGGGCACTGCACTTGGATTCTGTCTTTAGGACATCAACAGCATCTATAACCATGTTACTCGTGCTAATTTGCCAACCAGAAGTGGCATGATGTATCCATGTCCGGCCATGTAAGATCACACATTCTTTAAAAGGTTTAAGGGTCAGTAAGGCAGCTTTCAATGAATATTACAACCTACTATCCGCTATTAAAACCTTACTGAAGCAATGATAACAGCGATAGCAATAAACAAGGATCACAAAAGGACCTACTTCCTTCCGCGGAGTAAACAGTGGCTACTGAGCTGTTTGGTCCATATCCAAACTCATTGAATGCACCAATGATGACTTCATACGGGCGATAATAGTTATTGAGACCGACATCTTCCACATGTAGGCTGACATTTCCCATCTTTGTTACCTTTAAACAAGACGACAAGAAAATCGTAACTGGATAACAAATTCGACACGAAAGCTGTTTAGAATACTTGTAACGAAAAAACTTCATTTTCATAAATTCTTTGTCACTGATGAGGTTTAGATGAACATCATACATAGAATCGTATTCCAAATAATGCAGAATTTGACAGAAATACACATTTTCAATGGCCGCCTTATTGGTCATTACTTGAAAAAATTTTTTAAGGGAAATCTGAAATTTTGACACAATTTTCAGACACATATTTGCGATCAACTTAATCATACTTTGTTTAAAAAATCGAGACTTAAACGGAAATAAAACCTCCGAAGCGAGGGAGACCCTTACCTACAACGTGTTGCGTTTACCTGTTTGTACGCTGTCGTGTCGCCTTGGAGTCTCCAGTAGATTATATAGCCGATTTTTGTGCCGCCTCTGTCTTCTAAAGGAAGCATCTATATGATATATATAAATGATAAGTATTACACTGTAAAACTGGACCGGAATACATATAACTTAATAACGATACCTCCAAATAGGAATCTGAAGTTAAAATTAAAACTATGAATCAGAACACCGTATTAGGGGCATAAAATAGCATTTGAAGTGGATGAGTCAAAGAACAGTCATGAACAAATAAACACTAGCAGATCATTATATAATTTGTTTAATAAAGCTTGAAATATACAGACCAATCCCCATTCCCCCAAATAGATATTAAAAGAGAAAAACAGTATTGCATGGTTTTCCTGATCATTAATGATATGAACGTTGAAACAGAGTATATAACCATTACTGACCGTCCAAGTGATTCTCAGAACACCGACAGTACCGAAACCGCCTGACACTTGTCTAGGGGCGACAACTGGTGCCGCGCCATCCAGATGATACGAATCTAAACAAAGTCAAAGCATTCGGTATACGTCCAGTGTAAAAGAGGAAATAAAAGCTATTACTAAAATAACGATACATGCTTATCTTCTTTTATTATTCCTTCTCATTTTCACCCAGCTTTTAAAAAACCAAATTTTGCCATTTATTTCTTATGAAAAATCTAGAGAAGTTCTTTTCCCCCTACATCTTAAAACCGTTTTATCTTCGAAATAAGCCAAATGGCCTATCAGTACGTTCGTTCATTTCTGATATCTTATATAAAAATTTATGAAAAAATAGCTTTAAAGAAAAGTTAGTCAAAAAACTCCTTTTGATCCAACTTCCTTAAGATTTACATGACGGAATACTAAGATTTACCTGACGGAATACTAAGTGGACCCAGGGTAGGGTAACTGTTCTTGGCTCTGACCCGGAAAAAGTAATCGTTGAATGGCTTCAGTCCAGTAACCAGGAACGTTCTCTTATCCATTCCACTACCGGGGTCGGCTAGTAAAGCGTCCTGCTCCGAAATATCTGTCAATAACAAAATAATTGTTAGCAAAATGACAAACTTAATTTCAGATATCGTCGACTACACGATGAAGAAACGCTTCACCTCATAGCACTTATATGGCCCTAGTAGGGCACACATCTATAGCATTATCAAGACTTCGATTAATACGAAAAGAAGGTGTCAACCGGGTTTTTTTTCATATAAAACCGGGACGGGATTTGTTTTACCATTTTACTATCATTAAATGTAGGAATACGTACTTGCAACTTGCACCTTCCATTCCGGGTTGTAGGCAGTCTTGGATTCGATGATGTAATACAGGATAGGACTACCGTGATCGGGAGGCGGGGTCCATTTCAGACGGAGCGAATGGGGAGTTCTACTGTATATATCGGCGTAAACTCCAGAAGGCTCCCCAGGGGGTCCTGAACATAAGAAATTCATAACCTGGACAATTGGTTTTTGTATTTGGTATGGTCTTGCTTCGTCTGAATTTATATCCATTACCAATCCAATCAACACCCAAACGGTAAATGAGAAACACTTGAACAAGGATAAATAATAGTGCTCGTCAATATCACCTCAGCAGAACACATAGACGAATATCTGAAGCGAAACCTAATTTGTCAAAATAAAGCGAGACTATTTTCATGAATTTCTGCGCAAATCTGCTTAAACATTGGTTTTGAAATACGCACCAGCTGAAACTCTACGGAGTTCAGTGGAGTTCTTAATTTTAGCGGTTTTGGCGATTTCATTTTTTTCTCATCTTTAACTGCACTGGCTTAGTCTCCCATTGCATAATATGCAAATGCATTAATTCACCAATGCGATAAGCAGCTAACCTCTTACCAGAAACGAAAATCTTGTGTTTGCTAAAATAAGCATTTTTACACCCCCTCTTTCCCCTTTTTTGACAAGCTTTGTCTTGCTGTATCACTAAATGTACCTTTGACAGTCAATGCCCCCCCCCCCCCCCATCCCTTCGCCCTATTTTGACAAGCTTTGTCTTGCTGTATCACTAGATGTACCTTTGACAGTCAATGCCGCTCCAGTTGTGATCATTGCCCTTGTTGTCAATGCCTGGCACTCGTAGTAACCGGTGTGCTGGAAATCGGCGTACATTATGTAGAGTCCACGTATATTGATCCGCTCGCCCTACAACGCAAAAGTTTTACAGAAAATAAATATTAGTGTCCAATTAACTTCAAATTCAAAACATCACATCGTCACACACGAGCAAACTATTTTCAGCCTGTAAATAACTGCTGCATATACCCGGGGAAGTAGGTTGATTAAGACCATTAGCTTTAAGTTTTATGGTGGTTATCATGATCTCATTGAGTGATACTTGTATCCTTGTATGATATAAAATGAACGTTTTTGAATATGCTTATTGGTATGCCTCTTTGGTGTGATCGAGAATGATGCCTTAGTTTTCTCTTTGGGGACGTGACATGCATTTACCTGAACTTTTACATGACGGCTGTCGTCGATGAAGCAAAATACGCTAACTCTTCTGAAGGGAGATAAGTCCGATACTGTTTCTAAACTTCGGTATTAAATGTTGAGCATATGACACAACTCCTTATAAAGTCCGAAGACTCTGAAACGAGCACTTACTATTCGATAATGCGGATCGTTTGTGACGTTGATGACGCGCCCATTGTGAGTCCAGCGATAGATGAGATCATATCGGGTATCGTAGGAGACCTCACACTGTAGGAAAGCTGTGTTGTTGTAATCCACGGTCGTGGGTACAGGAGTCTGGATAAACGTCATTTCGTCTACACAAAAACAAAAACCAAACTCTGTAATGTCGAAATAGCTATAACTATACATATAATTCGCTAGTCTCACTCTCTTGTCAGTTGTTTGTGTGTTGTAATTTCACGACTGACCAGTTCATAATATAATTGAAGCCCCCGGTTCCCATTTCAGTGGTACATGTACGTTTGCTTTGTTGTGACAGATCTGGTGTGATTTTTCCGTTTGAAACAAGACCAGACAAAAAAGTGATTGTATTCCTTGACTAAAGTGAAGAAACGATAGAGAATTATTCACCAAAAGTACCTGTGTATCACGGGTATGCATACTAAAAAGGACGTGATCATAGATTGAGATACATACTGATGACAGTTAGTTTGCAGTGACTCTGGGCCTTGCCATTCACGTTGGTAGCCTCACACGTGTAGAGCCCTGCATCCGACAGCTGAATGCGCGTCATCCGCAGGTCCCCATTGTAGAGTACGTCAAGTCCAGTGCGTGATCCTATCGGAACTCCGTCTCTGAGCCAAGATATCTCCGGTGTTGGGGCTGCTTCCGGTCGACACGGAATTGTGATATTGCCGTTCATTGCACCAAACATTGTCATTGGCAACGGGTTTCTAAGGAACGATGGTTTCATGGCTGCAAAATAAAGTTGTTCTGATCATGAGAAAGGTAAATAATATACCACGTGTGGAATTCTACATCTGTTGTTTAACTTTCTTTTTCTATTTCATATTAACGATTTGTATTCAATGTATATACCTACGCTGAACGTAAATTAGATTTATGTTTCCTTTCATTTTAAGCATAATTCTGTGTTGTTCACGGTGATTAAAATTAAAATAAGACCCTATTTGTTTACAATACTCTGGGAAACTTACACAGAACCCGAAGCTGTCCTCCACTCAGTGTTGTACCGTGTGTGTTTTGTGCGGCGCACTGATACATGCCACTATCACGTGCAGGATCCAGAGTGGAGATCTTCAGAACGTTTGAAGTGATGTCTACCTGGCCTGGTACTGGTAGAAGAGGCTTTGTATCTTTGTACCACGTGAACGTAGCACGTGGTACAGCGATGGCTTCGCATCGCCAGGTCAGTTCACTGTCGACATCAGCGTGGATGTTCTTCAGCGAGGAGACGAAGTACGGCTTTGCTGGAAACAGGAAATTGTACATCATGACCCCTGACATCATATATTAGAAATAATGTAAATTGATGTTGAAGAAATTGTTCGAGTATTAATGAGTCTATTCATAGCTACTCTGTATTTTGATAATTCATGATATGTTTTTTAACAGTTCGTGTAAATAAATCTATTATTGTATTTCTGTTGAATTAAAGATAACATCGTAGTACGAGTATTGAACAGTCTTGTTGTTTTGTTCATTTTCGAAGAGTTTATTTTGTCTACGTCGTCAAAAATACCTAATAATATTACCGTTGAATGATGCGAGCAAATTACTAAATCGAATCAGATGATATATGAGTTTACTCTCTTGGGCCCCTACACACGACCACACTCTTTATATATTTTATAAAACCTTGTTAGTTTTTGGACAAGGCACATTTCATGTCAGATGCGGTCAAACTAACTCGATCGTAAGTCTTCAATATTGACAAGGTAAGTTCATTGTTCAATAGTTCACTTACCTCCGATTGACAGAGTGTATTCCTTCAAAGCAGAGGTTGATCTAGACTTCACAAGGCATTCATACGTTCCTTCATCCTCCAACTGGACGTTTTCAATAACCAGTACACGGTTAAGGTCTGTAGCCCGGGCACGTGACGGCATTGGTTTGTTTTTACGTGTCCATGAGTAGTACAGAGGCAACCTGTAGATATTAAATCAGCGATAAATACAGAATTAACACATCCGCCAAATCAAGTACACACGTCCATCACAACAAGGTACACCCGTCCATCACAACAAGGTACACCCGTCCATCACAACAAGGTACACACGTCCATCACAACAAGGTACACCCGTCCATCACAACAAGGTACACACGTCCATCACAACAAGGTACACCCGTCCATCACAAAACAATTTACACGTCCATCACAACAAGGTACACCCGTCCATCACAAAACAATTTACACGTCCATCACAACAAGGTACACCCGTCCATCACAAAACAATTTACACGTCCATCACAACAAGGTACACCCGTCCATCACAACAAGGTACACCCGTCCATCACAAAACAATTTACACGTCCATCACAACAAGGTACACCCGTCCATAACAAAATAATTTACACGTCCATCACAACAAGGTACACCCGTCCATCACAACAAGGTACACCCGTCCATCACAAAACAATTTACACGTCCATCACAACAAGGTACACCCGTCCATCACAACAAGGTACACCCGTCCATCACAAAACAATTTACACGTCCATCACAACAAGGTACACCCGTCCATCACAACAAGGTACACCCGTCCATCACAAAACAATTTACACGTCCATCACAACAAGGTACACCCGTCCATCACAAAACAATTTACACGTCCATCACAACAAGGTACACCCGTCCATCACAACAAGGTACACCCGTCCATCACAAAACAATTTACACGTCCATCACAACAAGGTACACCCGTCCATAACAAAATAATTTACACATCCATCACAACAAGGTACACCCGTCCATAACAAAATAATTTACACGTCCATCACAACAAGGTACACCCGTCCATCACAAAACAATTTACACGTCCATCACAACAAGGTACACCCGTCCATCACAACAAGGTACACCCGTCCATCACAAAACAATTTACACGTCCATCACAACAAGGTACACACGTCCATCACAACAAGGTACACCCGTCCATCACAAAACAATTTACACGTCCATCACAACAAGGTACACACGTCCATCACAACAAGGTACACCCGTCCATCACAAAATAATTTACACATCCATCACAGTAAGGTACACACGTCCATCACAACAAGGTACACCCGTCCATAACAAAACAATTTACACGTCCATCACAGTAAGGTACACCCGTCCATCACAAAACAATCTACACGTCCATCACAGTAAGGTACACACGTCCATCACAACAAGGTACACACGTCCATCACAACAAGATACACCCGTCCATAACAAAATAATTTACACGTCCATCACAGTAAGGTACACACGTCCATCACAACAAGATACACCCGTCCATAACAAAACAATTTACACATCCATCACAGTAAGGTACACCCGTCCATCACAAAACAATTTACACGTCCATCACAACAAGGTACACCCGTCCATCACAAAACAATTTACACGTCCATCACAACAAGGTACACCCGTCCATAACAAAATAATTTACACATCCATCACAGTAAAGTACACCCGTCCACCACAAAACAATTTACACGTCCATCACAACAAGGTACACCCGTCCATAACAAAATAATTTACACGTCCATCACAGTAAAGTACACCCGTCCACCACAAAACAATTTACACGTCCATCACAGTAAGGTACACCCGTCCATCACAAAACAATCTACACGTCCATCACAGTAAGGTACACCCGTCTATCACAAAACAATTTACACGTCCATCACAACAAGGTACACCCGTCCATCACAAAACAATTTACACGTCCATCACAACAAGGTACACCTGTCCATCACAAAACAATTTACACGTCCATCACAAAACAATTTACACGTACATCACAGTAAGGTACACCCGTCATTCACAAAACAATCTACACGTCCATCACAACAAGGTACACCCGTCCATCACAAAACAATTTACACGTCCATCACAACAAGGTACACCCGTCCATCACAAAACAATTTACACGTCCATCACAACAAGGTACACCCGTCCAGCACAAAACAATTTACGCGTCCATCACAACACAACTTACACGTCCATATTAACACAATATTTACCATTACATGGCATTGCATCTATATAACTCTACTGAATTCAATTGGCATTCATATCGCCATGAATACCATAGACTGATTGCTGACGTCAACATTACTTTGACGTAACAAGTGAAACGTTTGATACCATTGACCGTCACCGGGCGATTGCTGTTCTATTCAATGAACAAGCATACATGATAGATACATTATTTGCGCTAAATGCTGAACAATCAACTGAGACGAATTAAAAAGTCTGTCCTAAACTGATTTCAGCTGGCATTTATATGCAATATTTATTGCAACTGGACAAAGGCAACTCCAACATGAAGCGTGCTAGCGTTGAAATTGCCTTTGACCATTTTGAATTCAGAATAGACACGACTACGATTACAGGATACACACTCTTGAACAACACAGTATATACGTCTACAATAACATAGTACTCACGTCCACCATCGCAAGGTCCATACCTACCTCCCATATGCTAAACACTCGATGTAGATGGTCATGCCCCTTACGGGATTTTTAGGATAGACTATAGGAAACCCGTCGTGTATTTCAGGTGGATAGTCTGACGCAGCTTTAGGGTTGGAAAAGAAAAACATCGATTAAGCGCCAGGTATATGCTTCAAAGAAGAACAATGTCTCTACAACTTTGTGCTCATGCCAGTTTGAAAACGGTTCTTTTGTTTCGTGGTTCAAATGCTATTAGAACAAAATTTTTACCGAAACGACATGGATTCGATACAGTAGATGACAAATAGTTTGAGCCAGATTGAGCTGATTTCTCACGCCGAATTTGATGTCTGATTACACACATAACTACTGTACTTACACTGACTTCCCACGCTGAGTCTGATCCCGCGGCTGAGGGAACTAGTCGGCTGGTCTGTGGTCAGTTTGCCTGTTTGTCCCCCGGACAGAGTGACAGAACAGAAATAGTAGCCACTGTCCACGGCCTGAACCTCCGAGAAGTACAGATCTCCGCCTTGTGATATGAAGTAGTAATTGTTGAGCTGAGGCATGAGAAATTCCAACCCATTCTTGCCCTCTCTCATCCACTGAAACGTGGCACCTAAAAAATATAGACCGTATGTAATAAAAGTAAATCAAAGCTAAATGGATACACAGTTTAGCAGATTGTTACTGTGATTGTTAGACGAAGGGAACTTGGTATATGAGAAGGCGGGTTATGTCAATTACGTCATAGTCCAGTATATGGTAACATATATGTTTATTGTTGCGTATCTGAATTGTGATGGGATATGGGCAAACACATGGTCTGTGTTGTGTTGTCTGTGATGAATTTAGGTTTAAAATTCGTTTTGTCGGAGGAATGGGTTATGGGACACACATAGTCAGAGAGAATGGGCTATTGATCATCACGTGTTCTGGAAGAATGTTGAATCAAGGTACTTGTACTGCACTAAGTCTGTAAGAGGAGCGCGCAATCGCCACACCACACGATCGAATAGAGGGATTAATTATTGAAGAGTTCATGTTTACAAGGTAACTGATGATTTCCAAGTGCCTGGTTTGAAACAAACGTATATTTTGACACAATACATTGTTTGTTAGAAGGATGAGTTTTTGTATAGTCCTAGAGTTACGAGGTAATGTGTGGTTTGTAGGATTGGGTTATTGTAAAGTCCACGGTTTACGAGGTATAACGGATGGTATAACGGGTGATTGTTCAGTATCTGGTTTGTAGGAGGGTGGGTTATTGTAAAGTCCACGGTTTACGAGGTATAACGGATGGTATAACGGGTGAATGTTCAGTACCTGGTTTGTAGGAAGGTGGGTTATTGTAATGTCCGAGATTACTAGGTATAACGGGTGATTGTTCAGTACCTGGTTTGTAGGAAGGTGGGTTATTGTAATGTCCGAGATTACGAGGTATAACGGGTGATTGTTCAGTACCTGGTTTGTAGGAAGGCGGGTTACAGTTGATGTAGGTCCCTTGATATTGGGAAGCATTCACTGCTCCTGGACGGACGTTTGAAAACTCTCGAAGATCTGTAAAACAGAAAGACTCATTGGTGATATGTGTATAACGAAGTGACTGATAGCATGACATTAATAGAAGCAATACCGGTTATGGCATATGCAAGTTTTTATAAGCTGTTAACGTATAACACATAAAACGAATTCCATATTTATTATCTTAATTTCATATTAATATATATTAATATGAAACAAAAAAAATTGCACAGGTCATTTTTACAGCTAACTTCACACTACCACAATTGGTACAATTTTGACAGATTTTCAGTGATATCTACAAATTCAGATATTGTATTTGGAATGTTTCTTGATTTTTGACAAAGAGTTCATATGTTGGTTCATTTTCAGAAATAAAGATCATACTAGGTGAATATAACGCAAAACTTTCAAGGAGATTTGTCCGTTTTTCAGCCAGGACCCGTACCCTAATTGGTACACCGTAACACAGGTCATGGGATCTGTTTTTATTTCGACTTATAAATGTGCCTATTGCAACAAACAAATCTGCTTTTTTAAACACCATACCAAACTACAGTTTTACCTATCCACTTTGATTTTCGGTTATAAGGACCCAAAATCTACATTTAAACTTGCTTAAAATTACTCTTTTCAAAATTCGCCAAAATGTCGTCGACGCACAAATATCTATTTTATTTTACGCTCAAAGGAAAATGTCCAAATATAATTTTCAAGAACTTTTCCAACCATTTTGTGACCGTGTACCAAAAAGGGAAGCGTACCAATTGTGGCAGCGTGACGTTATATGCCAAATTAGATTTCACTTCCAAAAACCTTATAACAGAGCAGTTGTATTCAAGTAAGATTTACATAGAAACTCTTGTAGAGAGACTCGCCTTGTTACCCTAGGTAAGATATGAGTAGTGCTTTGTCCCAAAACAAGAAAACGAAAATATGACAAGATAACTACAAAATACACACTAAATGGACTAATCAAAAGAGCGTATTTCCAAATGAAATCAGCATCTGAAACTACTATCCACGTCTTTGTCAGGGTTACTTACATCCGCCAGGGTTACGTTCATACGCCAGGTTTACATACATCCGCCATATTTACTTACATCCGCCAGTTTTACTTACATCCGCCACGATTACTTACATCCGCTAGATTTACTTACATCCACCAGATTTACTTACATCCGTCAGGGTTACTTACATCCGTCAGGGTTACGTACATCCGCCAAGTTTACATACATCCGCCATATTTACTTACATCCGCCAGTTTTACTTACATCCGCCAAGTTTACATACATCCGCCATATTTACTTACATCCGCCAGTTTTACTTACATCCGCCAAGTTTACATACATCCGCCATATTTACTTACATCCGCCAGTTTTACTTACATCCGCCAAGTTTACATACATCCGCCAGTTTTACTTACATCCGCCACGATTACTTACATCCGCCATATTTACTTAGATCCGCCAGGTTTACTTTCAGTTCAACAAATTTAATTTCAAAAAGAAAAAGGATTGAACAACAGGCATAGCCTATATAAGTTCTCTCCAAAGAGCAACAATGAGTATATACACAATGAGATATAAGTTGAAGTAAGGACAACTTTTAAGTATATTCATTTGATTTACTTTTATTATAGTTAACGTAATTCATTTAATTTATTTTTGTTCAGAAAAAGGTAAACCCTGCATTCATGCCTGGTATCCTTCCAACTATGGGATTACTTACATCCGCTATGATTACTTACATCCGCCAGTTTTACTTACATCTGTCAGATTTACTTACATCCGTCAGGGTTACTTACATCCGCCAGGGTTACTTACATCCGTCATGGTAACTTACATCCGCCAGGGTTACTTACATCCGTCATGGTAACTTACATCCGCCAGGGTTACTTACATCCGCCAGATTTACATACACCCACCAGGGTTACTTACTTCCGTCAGGGTTACTTACATATGTACATCCGCCAGATTTACATACATCCGCCAGGGTTACTTACATCCGTCATGGTAACTTACATCCTCCAGGGTTACTTACATCCGCCAGATTTACATACACCCAACAGGGTTACTTACATCCGCCAGATTTACATACACCCACCAGGGTTACTTACATCCGCCAGATTTACTTACGTCCGCCAAGGTTACTTACATGTAGATCCGTCAGGGTTACTTACATCCGCCAGATTTACTTACATCCGTCAGGGTTACTTACATCCGCCAGATTTACATACACCCACCAGGGTTACTTACATCGTCATATTTACTTACGTCCGCCAAGGCTACTTACATGTAGATCCGTCAGATTTACTTACATCCGCCTGGGTTATTACAACTGCAAGATTTACTTACTTCCGCCATGGTTACTTACATCCGTATGTGACGTAAACAATATCGCTGAGGGCGGAGCCAAACACGTTAGACGCTATACATTGATAGGCTCCAGCTGTACTTGTCTCTGATACGTTGTCAAACGTGAGCTTCCCATTGGTTATTGTAATTGTTTTGGTTGCTATTACTTGCTCCGATTGGTCACTGCCCTTATACCACCGATAATCCGGCTGTGGGTTACCCCTGGCAACGCACTCAAGTGATGCTGTCATCGTCCTTTCCGTGATCACAACGTCTTTTGGCTGGACCATGAACGATGGACCTGTCTGCACCTTATTTGGATCCATGATGTTTGTTCCAAAGGCTTTTCAATATAAACAAATATAGAATAAGCTGACTATAGTTTATATTTGGCAAATACACCGTTGTATGAATTGAAAATGCTTATAGATAAAGTACAGTTTAAATGAATTAAAGTGATTTCACATGAGATTTTTAACTCTTTACAATTATTGGAGTTCTACTTCGTAGTAAGGTCTGTTTACTCAATGAGAACATTCTTCGTACCGAAGTATCCCTAACTGACGGACATCCTCTTTTTGTAGTATACAATGTCATGTATACTCTTTACCTGAAATATTACCTCTAATGCTTACCTACATGTAAGCCTATATACAAACTGCACTCTTTCTTCAATATATGTTTAATTGGTAGGGGAGTGCTAGAAAAAAAGGCAGCATCGACTTATCAGAGCTAAGACAGACATTGGCAGGGTGCAAAGGCCTTATAATGATGGATGGTTTGTGAACCGCTTTGAAACGACATACGAACTAGGTTGCGATACGCTATTTTGAATCTAGAATTATTATTATTTTATACATAAGTAATATTCACTGCGTGATGCTGGGCCTAACGGAAGAAGCCCCCCCCCCCCCCCCCCACCCCCCCCCCCCCCCCCCCACCCTTATGTGTCAGTCATTAAAACTACATGATGGGTAGACCAGACCAAATGTTGAGTTCAAAGCTCGAATAATCAGAGACAATATCTACTACTTTAGGTATTTAAATCAGATCATCAAGTAATGTGCTGTTACTTACTGAAGTCTCGCTCGTCCTGCACCAGTCGGTGGACCTCCGCTCTTGGTATTTCACAAATGTAGCTTGACTTGACATTCCGAGTCTGTTTCTGCCAATAGTAGCCAGCTTTTAGATCTGAAATGTAACAATATGATCATCTTAAGGCCATACCAATTTGATTTATTGTTCTTCGGAAAATTAGATTTCAAAATTGGAGCGAGCGGGCGCAATTTTTTTGTTTTTACAAACATTTTGAATTCCTTAAAATTTCGAGCGAGCGGTAGTTTTCAAAAAACTAAATACCAGAATAATTGTTTTACTATTGATATAATGTATCATCAAATAGTATACGTATTTAAACTGTGGTAGCGTTTTTTTTTTAATAAATTCCATGGTACAAACTACTTGCATAATGCTGTGCAATAAAACAGCATTTGAGAGAAAAGCTTTCTTGAATTACCTTCTTATTAGAAGACCCAAGGTCATTCATTCATATTTAGTGATTGAACCAAAGCCGTAGGAAACACCTTTTAGCAACCACATTTTTTTCTTGTAGGTATTAAGATTTTTCTATTCATGCAGAGTTCATATTTGATTGAATTGATATAAATTAATGATGACAAAATATATGTATGATCACGGACTTAGATAGTCTAATCTTAATCCGTGGTATGATGTACCGCTATATAAAACAAACCCTTAAGGCTAGATGTATTACACTAGGTGTTTTGCTGACATAACCTTTGAGTTGCAATAATATTAATAATGATATTAATGGACACAAGCATTATTTAAGTACTATATATCCAAATCAGAAATATTAATATCAGTTCATAAGCTGACGTCCCATATATGAATAAGTTCATTATTGTTTATCTCGTGGTTAAATAAGCATCATGAACCCAGTGTTAATCCATTCGGATTTAAATGTTCTGACTACTGATGACTGAGTAACTACGGCATCTGGAAAAGAGTTCGAATGGTAATACCTACATAAATATTTCAAAATATGAAAAACGTTTTTTTAACTATCAACATTATGCCTTTTCTTCTGACGTTGCTTACTTAATTCAGGATTTTGAAAGATATTTGATTGAAGTTGCTTTTTAGTGAGACCACTTCAGTTCCGTATTTTGTTTATTTGATCTTATTTGATTTTACCTTGGAACGATAAATCATCTATTGCAGTATTTTGCAATATATTATGGCGACCGGATTATGTAGTGATCAACACGATAAAAAGCAATTTTGACGCATTCTTAGTTTTCTTAATTCACAAGTGAAAAAGCCTCGTCGCGCATTTCCCTCGTGTTGCTGCCGAAAAAAACCGCTTAGAATACCATTTTACCTTTATTTCAAACATTCGAATGATCCGAAATGGCGTTTTCTAAATTTTGAACCATTGTAAAATATATCCAGATTCGTCATTTTGTATTGACGCTAAAATTGGAGCGGTAATATTTTACTTTTACTTTTATTCAATTTTTCCAAAATAGGAGCGGTTAATCCGGTAAATCAAATTGGTATGGCCTAATGTACAGATTGTAGGTACACTAACTACGGCAAGCATAATGTGGCAAACCTTCGTTTCGTTCCTGTTTTGAAGCATAATAAGTAAAAATGTGTGCACTGTTTACAGTGTGTAAGACCTTTTCCTATATTCCTCATGCGTACATATAGTTTACTCAGACAAGTTGATGATATTCCTCAGCAACATAAGAAAACATTAAAATCTACATGTCTAAACAACTGAACAACAAAAGCTATACCGAAAACCAAAAAGAAAGGAAGTTAATCTCCTCGGTGTTTTTACTTCCAACAGCAAAATGTCTGTAATTAGTTGTCACGACGACATACATTGATTGGGAGTGCATTTATAAATTGCTTGTTAATTTACTGACAACGGGACGTTGATGGAGAGGTCTAAAACTGCAAAGGTATCTTCACAATGTTCCTACGATAAGGACCAAACTCAAAAACACTAATAGCTGATTTATGATTTTAGTTGTACTAAATAGTATTTCTTTTTCCCCTGTTTTAAAATGATGCTATAACACTTCTCTCTGTTTCTTATTTTCAACTTTTAGTATTTTTTTCATTAATAGAAAACAAGTAACTTGTTTATGTTTCTGAATGATGAATGATTTCGCTTGGACTCTGTTGCACATTCACATGAGGTATTAGGCAGCCAACTTTAAAAGCGTTCTTCGATGTTTTCACTTTTTAATATTTTAATTTCCTATCTGAAATATATTATCTGCTGTAATCATTTTATTTTCTTTTGATTAATATATATCCAAACTAATCCAGATTACTCAGCGCATAGAACAGAGCCGACCTAAGAAGAATGCATGTACTTTAATTTATTTCTTAAACAGTTAAAAACGACATGATTCTGAAGACATTTTATTGATCTACAGCTATGTTCTGATACCTTACTGTAATTCTGCATTAATCTGCTCTGCCTATTTTTCCTGAACTTACTGTACCTATTAAAGGCCCAATATACGTAACTTCAGGGAAATTTTCGTGATTCTGAAAAATTCTGAAAAAAATCCAGTTGATAACCATGCAAAAATAAGCCTAAAACGAAGTAAACCTTAGCGGTAACTAACAAGAAACTCTGGACAAACAATTCCAAAGAATTGAAAATTATTCAGTTGGGGCACACTTCAACAACAAACCGAAGATAGAAGACGGTTCGAAATGGACGCGTGTTAACAAATACCGAGTTTCAACTGCTGCTGTACCGGTAACCGCGTAAGAATTCATCTTGAATATTGGTGATATCAGTTAATCTTAAATAAATCTATAAATATAAAAAGTTATTAGGCTTGATTTTCGCTTCAAGTTTTGCCGAAAGTTACGTATATTGATCCTTTAAAGTGAAGAATTATAACGATTTGCAAAATCCTTGACACCTAATAGACCAGTTTCCCCATACATATTTGTATCTCTGTTTTTATCGCGAGATGTTTGAAGTTCTTGCTTTGAAGGGATTCCTTAGCCAATCAAACGTTTATCTGCTTTGCACGAAACATCCATTATCTTGTGACGTTAACTGTATAAATATATTGGTGGAATCAAAATTTGACCCGCCCTCCATTTTCAATGTGCTACCGAATCAATTCCGCGACAAAGGTTGTTTCCTGATGTTTGTTTGGTATATACGCAGTTTACATTGCCAACTATTTGTTTCAAATGTCAATTTCCATTTCGACCTGGTGCACCGGCGCCAAAGCATAATGGTCTTTATGTTTTTTCCATTCAGAAAAACACTGAGTGTCTCGGTATTGGCTCCTCTACTTGAAATTGTTTGAACGTTTTCAACATCGCTACATTTAGGTTTTTTATTCGCCATTAAATCAAAGCCTGTTTGCTTTTCAATGATATATACACAATGTGGCCTTTTGACATAGCTGATAAAAATAGTATAGTTTGAAAGGAAAGCAAATATCACTTTGTCAACGTACTTCAGTAATTCAATAAATAAAAAACAAGGGCAATTTTGCAAAGCACTCATTTTGTATAAACCAATACGGATATAATAAAGTAAACGTTCCGTCATAACACTTTACGATCGTTATCACGTTTAGTTTTATTGATAAAATGAAAATATACATGTTAAAATAATACGAAGTGTCAAAGCAACACATGCAAGACATGCGCACCTCTTCACACAATAATTATATATAAGGGATACTACCATCATTATACAATTATTATGTCGACGATGTACAAACTAAAACCACACCAATCAAACATCTACATATCACTAAAATGGTTTCCTAAAGTCTTTTCAATCTCAAAAACTTCTGACATTCTTTCAAGCCAAAATGTTATAAGCACTTAATTCATCTTCCATTTCTTGATTGATCTATATATAGCTTTACTATGACCATATGTTTTATCACTTGTGTAATAAATGATCAATTGCACTAGAAAGGTAATTACAATCTGTGCAATGGTGTCTGTTACAATTAATTGCTATGAATATAAATGAAATGCATCACGACTTCATACCTTAAGTATTGAAAAATAAATTCCATTGTCATTGTACAATTCATTATCACAGTGACATCTGGCTGCAATAACAAGTTCAAGTTTTTGCAATGTCTGAATGTATGTACATCAATAGCGATATTACCTTGTATATATATATATGTATGTCATTGCCGTAACTTATAGGGAAGGTCTCAAGGAGAATAGTTTCGTGACTAATGGAGCTACATTATGCACCTCTAAAAATAAACTATTTATTAATTATTACTATTTTCGGAGACTATTAAACAAATACAAGAGAAAAAGATCAAAATGTTCTATCCTCAAAGTAGGAACTGAGTTTTATTTTCAAACATAAAGACATTGGCACACTAATGTGAATTTTGGAAATTGTCCACCTTCATGAAAATAAGTCCGTTATCGAAGCATAGAAAGACACTGGTCAACAGCAATAGAACACCATCTCCAATAACCGGTATAGTTACAAAATCACGTATATTGTAAAAATAACACATTATTATAATCATCAAACATAACTGAAATAGATCGCTCATATACATGTATATTATAAACGACCGATCACCGACGAATACAGAAGCCTTCCCATTTAGTTTGTTCATAATGTATTAATGAATTCACACAACAAATATCAAATTGTCAAACAGGACGGATCATCATCCTTGACGAAGCTAACGGCACGAATTCGGGAAGGTCAGGGTAAAACCTCATCCAGCACATTGTGTCCGGATCATTAGTACTGCTGGGCGAGTAGAGACCATTCAGGTTTGCCGAGTGACATTTCGTGAACCAGCCCCCTGCATGGAATCGTTCTGCACAACTACCTGTGATCAACTCGTCGTTATCGCGGTCTTTTGTACTAAACTTTGCCCCAGTTATTAGCTTATTTGGTAGTGACCCGGAAAATCCTGACAGAAACAGACGATATCCGTCACTTTCCGAAGAAAGGGAAAAGTTTCCATATAAAATGTATTTAGATGTCCCTTGGATGTCGGACAACTCTATACGGAGTTGGTGTTGTTGTTGTGACGTCATTTGGAAAATATTTTCGTTTCCTATCCAAAACTCAGAAAAGGGATTTCCAAATCCAAGTTTGTATTCTTCCCATGTGTTGTAGAAGTCCTGACTCCCATCAAATCGGTTTTGAATGATTGTCCAACCTTGTCCTGCGTCGTCAAAATAACAGAAAACTTCTAGTCGCTCCTTTTGGTCCGGTGATAATATACTGTACACACCCGACGGACTTGTTAGGTCCAGTTCATGACACGAAGATATTGTATGCAGTTTTCTGTAATGGTAAAAAGCGTACGTAGCCGGTTGCACGAATACACAGATATCATGTTTTTCGTCAACTGCAAATCCTTGGCAGTTATTCGCTAAACATCTCATAGCACAACCCGAGGCAGTTCTTATCTCGCTCATATCCGTCTCGCCAGTCAAGTCCTTGTCGTCTGATACATTGTGGAACTGGTAAAGAATGGAATCCGAGGCACCGAGGTGGTGTAATTGACAAATCATGATCAGCGCTACAAATCCAATACTGACTTCATCTATAATTGTCATAATTAATAAGCTAAAGTTAATGCGGGTATCGCAAATGGCAAATGCTCTCTTGTAGAGATTTGTTTCTGTTGTGAAATATCCGTATGACACTAACAATATGAAGATAGTTGTACATCTACGCCTGATTTTAATATAAACGAATACCTTTATTGATTATACTAGCTGGGTTGGAGGAGATGTTTACTCGGTTCAGTGCGTATCGATTGAACTATGACGCACACAAGAAAATCTGAGATAGCTTTGATATTTTTGTAAAGCTCTTGTTAACAGATACTAAATTTAAGATCATCAAAAAAAAAAAACATTTGCCTTGTTTTAATTAGTTTCCTTTATGCAAATGGGTCAATCCTGATTTTACTATCGAAAAAATCCACGAATACATCTTAGTCTTTAATATACACTTACACAAAAAGTACACCCCTGGAAGCCGTCTGTGAAAATATGGTGAAAAAGTTACGACCTAATCAGCAGTATATACACAGAAAAAAACGCATCTCCTCTCAAAAGACATTGGTTTGGTTTTATTTTGTTTAACATCCTATGAACAGCTCAGGTGTTTTAGGACGACCTGTCGTATATACTAGTACTGGCTGTTATATACAACAGAGTTGGTTTGGCAAATCGATCATTTTACCGAAGGTTGCCTAACAGTGTTTATATTTAAAAAACGACCGGACGATCCCATGAAGATTGATTTTCCATAATTGTTTAATATTATAAATTGTTCACTTTTCATGGATGTGTATCAAACGGGACATTTGTGTTGCCTTTGCATGTATATAATTGCATGTAAAGTCATGTTTGCTAAAATATTATTAAAATACCCGGTGTCATTATGATACTGTAGAAAGCTTGAAACTAAATCTAGCTTGTTAAACCAATCAACCCCCCCCCCCCCCCCATGGTGTAGTTTGGAAGGTCTCAGCCAAAAAAAGATGATGGATGCTACACTAGAACAGGATGTTATCATTAAATGTGGTCACTACAACGATATCTATTCATATAGAGTCCGAATTTCTTGTAACTATGATCAAATAAATATTTCTTATTCTCAAGATCCCAAATTTGAAAACGTCAATACTCGTTACATTTGTGTGTGTTGGGACATATAACGGTAATGTATAATGTACACATATGCATTTTAGACATTTTTAACGAGACCTTGTGTTTAATGCCATATTTTTGAATATATTTTTTTTTATCAAAGCCTCAATGAAAGAAAATGTTCTCTTTGGCCGAAAAGCAACGACATTATCAGAGTTTTCCAAGGCGAATAGTTAGAATTATAGTTATAAACACTTTTTCCCAATGGAAACATTTTTTCATGTTAGAACTTTTCATTTGTTTTCCAAGAGAGAACCAGTTTAAGTTTAAGAACAAGTTAGAAAACTTGTTTGAAAATGTAAACCAAATCCTAAACCAGTTTATTTGAAACAAATCCGTCGTCAGCATGCTTTATACTACCGTACAGTGAAAAGGAAAGATTTAAGGGCGTATGCTACATTGGTGCTACTTTACAATTATGAGGACACGAAAGGATGTGTGCACTTCTACAGTAACCGGTAGTTGAAGACTCAAGAAGGTAATCTACCTAACAGTGAAAAGGAAAGTCAATGAAGTAAGCTATCATAATGTTACTTTGAACCTGTGTCAATCTCCTGATCATTGGATCAGCTCTTGTAAAACTTTTAAGTAAGTAATGTGAATATTGTTAATTCATCGTAAATATAATAACTCTTTTAATTTGATTTCAAATAAAACAATCAGCTCGCAGGGAAGTGCAACCAACGTGTTTAGGAACTTTTGACATATTCCAATCTGTCAACAGCAATCAAAACCCCCGACATGCTGTCACCACTGCCAAATGCAGGTTTCGAACCAACCACCCAGAGGTTGAGGACTAGTAGTATCAGTTTGTCAGACATCTCAATCACTTGGTCACTGTGGTCCATTGCAATGGGAGGGGACAAATGCAAATCCCGATTAATGTAAAGGAATATGTCTCGTTCAACACACAGTATATCTCAGCTAATATGTTGTTTAATCAATATCTGACCATGAAAAAAAAAGACATGAAGACAACTACTGAGAGAAAACGTTCATTGCAAATAAAAAATCAGAGAATACCAAAGCGTCAACAAAACCATAATCCGAACTCTATATCGATTAACCTGGAGGCAAAATAGGAACAAAAGAAAGATTTACACGGAAACTAACAAAACAAAAAAAAAACAAAAGAAAATAAAGCAATGTGTTCCGGAAAAGTAAGCGTCTTCTGCTTCATCGACGACACCCGCCATGTAAATCTTTGTCACATCCAAGTAAATATCAAGTTCTCAAAATGAGAACCTAGTATCTTTCTCAATCACAACAAGTTAACACAATAATGATCATATCAAAAATGTCCATCTTCATATCACTTAAAGATACAGAATATTTCTCAATGAGACAAAGATGGCGACCACAAAACTTGCCCAAAGTTCTGATCAACCTGCATCTCTCGAATCCTTATGTTGTTAGTTTGTTTGTCAACATCGATCACGGAAATCACGATATAAAGAAATACCATAATTTAAACAGAAAAGGGCCCTTCGCATTACCAGCATAAACAAGGCGATTATACACGGGTGACACTGTCTGGTACCTACATGAGTATTTGTAGACGACATGGATGGCTGGGTTATTTGTCTCTGCCGGTGTCAACCAGTACTCGATATTAGGATCAGCAAACTGACCGTCGCCTTCCCATTTAACACGGCCGTCTATATCAGATCCACTTGTCCACCAGCTGTACAACCTGTAGTGGTAACCGAGGATATCAGGCTAATTGTTATCAAAACAGTACAATCGCATACATTAATAAACTAAATCACATGACTGATCCATTTTACTAGATATTTGTAATAATCTTTTGAAGGATTTGCAATTTGTTAACTCCTAGGGATATTCTCATACAGCACTACATGTGCTTCTTCTGTTAAGTATAGCACATGTTGCATTTACTGTTCAGTAATGTAGTAATTTATGTTATATGCCATTTTGATAAGCAAACATTTCTTGTTGGGAAAGCACTTAATATAGTTGTTAATTGAGCCCCGCTTCCATCGTACATGTAAAAAAAACAGCAAAAAACAAAACCACAAAAAGGGGGTAAAAACGTTAAAAAGCGTTATTTTCAATGAATTTGATATTTGAATGTGCCAATACTATCGACCTTAAAGCTGACAATGCAAGTTAAAAAGCTTTCTTGTTGATATTTAAAAAAAAACGGCTAAGTAAAAATTTTAGAAATCTTCTGAGATGCCCCCTTACAGGTTACTAAGGAATGGCAGACATTTTAGTTTTTGCCTTGCTTGGAAACGATAGTCGATTTCCTTGGGTATAAAAAGCACACAGGCCGTCAAACCGGTTCTCATTGTTGTGATGAAACCGCACGGCAACACTTCTATAGACCTATATACATGTACATGTAGCTAGCCAACACATACTTTCTGGGTTTTTTTTACGATATTTTCTATCAGCATCTGAAGAACATTGACATGGATATTGAAGGTGTTATTATAACGATATTATACAATATGAGCAAAATAAAAAAAAAAAACATTAGATAACTCTAAAGTTCGTGCGAATAAAAAAACAAGTACATGAATGACAACTGTGTGATAAACATTGCTATAACATCCATTTATTTCCATCAAAATAAGTTCCCCTCACTCGCATGTGTTCGTGCACGTGTTTTACATAATCAAGACTATGCTCGCGTAATACACTTCATTTTCATTACAAGCGCTTTAGTGGCAAGGCGTAATATTATAGGTAGTATTAGGAGCGAGTACATATTCTGTTCGGAATGTTTCGCTCTGCTTCCGAATGTAAAATCAACATGTCGATGTCCATTACGTATACATAAGTGAAGGGATAGTTAGGGTGTTTTCAGTTTTATTATTTTTATTTTGCTTTGGCACACGATTTATGATGTTGTCTGAGAGAGTGACCATCTTCATGTAACTTCAACTTCAAGGTAAGTGTGTGTTGGTCATTCCAGTTTTGTAACTCCAGTGTCACCTGTCCGCAGGTGTGTTGCACTTTGCACGGCAAGTGTTCATGTAAAAACCGGTTTGACAGGCTTGGTGCCTTTTATACCCAGGGAGGCCGACTCTCGTTTCCAAGCAAGGCAAAAACTAAGATGTCTGCCTCTCCTTAGTAACCTGTTAGGGGGCATCTCAGAAGCTTTTTAAAATATTACTTTGCCGTATTTTTTTTAATCTCAACAAAAAAAGCTTTTTAACTTGCATTGTCAGCTTTAAAATAAACAGTTCATGTTTTCTAAATAAGAAAAAAAATATATAATTTTTTAGCCGACTCTCCCACCTGTCGCCTATGGGAAGATATTATTATTTCGTTGCACTGATTGTAGCACGATATCAAGTTATCATGATAACGAAAGTTGTCATTGATCATACAAGATATGTCTCTGGTGATATTGCACATGTTATAATTTACAGATACACACATTTTTTGCATAAAAAATAATTTTCTATCTATACCACTTAAAACAACGATGAATAAACTACATCTGAGTTAGAATGGTAATATTATGTTGTTTTTTAATAAAACAATATACATGAAGCTTAATTCTGACGATCGCCCAACAGGCAATATACTTACAAACATGAAAAAACACGCTAAATATTAAATCTCATTTCTAAACGCATTTAAAAATAATTGACACAATAGGTACGAAAACTGAAATAACTAATTAACCACAGTCAAAAAGATATATTTGGTGTCATTTTTGGAAGAACTATCAAACCAAACATTTTGGTCACACTACATTATATAAATATATAAACTTTATTTATTTTACAACAATTATGAAACAAGCTATGCAACTTATATCAATCACTCTTGTTGGCCCGGATGTTAGCACACTACATTAATCCAAGAAACTCGTTAATTTATATAATCTATCATTATTCTTGTATATTTCCAATACGACTTCCAGTTAAAGTGTACCGGTGGAAGCGGTCAGTGGTATTGGAAATTTAGATAAAATTACCGGATAACAATAGAGCGGATTAATTTAATGTCAGTCAAATACGAAATGTTACTGTGTTTGTATCTAAATTATAAACATAAACATCACAAATTATTCATTGAAAGACATGGTACTGGTGTTCCCGGCAAGAATCCAAATTAATAGTTTGTCATTTTTTCAAGATTATCGTGTTGCCGAGCATAGAACAATACTTAGCTTAAATGTCTTCATTTTATTTTGTGGGGGCCTTCAATTGTCTTATACATGTGTAAACTGTTCAATTCATTTAATGTATTTCAAAAACACCTGCCATTAAGCAAAGAACTAAACTAAACTTTAAGTATGTAAGACTTTGTATTTTCGTTTCAGTTCAAGCGAGTCGACTTAAGGCAAGAAAATCTAAATAGTCATGGTATTTCATATATTCATGTTGTTATTATTTTTTGTTGTTTTTTTTTTTTAATTCCCATTTTAAACATATTGAGAACACTTGAAAATGATAAATGATTTGATAGCGATGTCAGGAATTATTTGACATCTGACATAGATAGAAAGCTCTAGCACTTTGTTCATTTATTCATTTCAGAAAAATCCGAACTTAATATAAATAAAATTAGTGGCAAAATATATACAAAATTTAAAGAAAATATTTGCACAGAGACCCTTGAAAAAGGAATTGTTTTCCGTTTCATTTGTAATTTATGTCTTTATCGATTTCCAAAGTTTGGTACACAACATCCTCGATGAATTCCAGAAGGACGAAACATCTGTATGATGGAATGTTGTTCATTTTTGTATAACTGTACTATATATGGAGTGTTTGCTAATGTAATGCTCATCTATTATTATACAGTATATTTATTAATAGCACGAAGTATGACACACAGCGAAGCTGTTACTATCTCTTCAAAGCATTGTTATCTTGAATATGATATATCTGATATGTTCAACAAGTGTATATGACTAAATAGTACAACTCTTACATATATAAGCAGTGCACTTGTGGATGAAACTTATCCGAATTAAATGATAAAACTGAGAAACTTACTTTGCTACGTCGACAATCTTCAGCTGTTGAGTGATGAAGATGTGCTCATCGTACGAGTTAACACTGACGAGGGCAGCACCCTTCCCCTGTAAAATATACATCACATATACCTGCTGTATTTAACTGACAATTTACACGATCTAATATATCTACCTGTACAGGTGTGATGCAAACTGTCTCTGCTGTGTATCGGTACATGATGGATCAGGACGACCGAAGTGCACTTCCTGTCAGTTTAGAGGTTTTTCTCTACATCCTCAGTTTTAACATTGCACAACCAAATACGGATCTGCTGCTGCATAAGCTACACCCTTTTAAACATTTTCGGTTTTTCACTGTTGACGTGTTTTCGGCAGCGATATACATCTACATGTGTTTCTCTGCTAACACACCTTCCGTTTACATTATATGTATGATGTAAAGTATGTTCTCTGTTTTAAATGATTTTGCTATTTATATGTATGCTACTATATTCTTTGTTGTACTATAAATGATTTTACTATTGATATATATCATGCTATGCAAACTCTTGTTTATGCTACATGAATGTGTTTTCTGTTGATAAAAAATGAAATCACTATATTACTGATGCCTAAGTGAAATACAACAGCATTATCATTATAATTATAGTTGTAGGTATACTAATTAGATTATCATCGATCTCTTTCTTTTCTCGATAATAGATTTAGCTATGTTTAGTATCACATTTGATGACACACACAACACATGGAAAAGGGCTGATATAAAGTTGACATTTGTTATAAGTTGAAACTAAATAACATCAATCATACGAAGTACTAAGTACATTTATCCATAGAATGCTGTATTTAGGAATCAATGTAACCAACACTTAATTCGTCTCATTCAGAATCGTTTTTCTTTTAGCAATACAACAGTAAAATACCAAAATGTCCACAAACTTAAGTTCGAACTCAAAATTGATATTACTGAGAAATAATATAATTGATGAAAAAACTGAGGTCCAAATCATTGACAAGGCACAAGAGAAATAAACCAGTTTTCCGTAAAGAACAGCATTTTCATTAAGTCCCATATTATATTGTGCATTCAACCCAATGTTGATTAGAGAAAATGAGCATTTACCTCTTAAACAAGAACGAATATATGCAGTACAGATAACAGTTCATAAATTTTGCATGGCGTCACCGTTCTTTGAGTAGTACGTACCTTACATGTTTTGTCGCCCTCTTCGTACATCGCTAGGGGATCTTTAATAAATTCATAACAACTTTGACCGTGGGAAAACCATCCAAGAGGGCACTCTATAAAACATTACAATGATATATGAAAATATACGTTATAAGTGTAAGTTCTCTAATACTATAATATATTATCACCACGAAAACTGTAATACCCTAACGTTTTCTATACATTTATACCCTATAAAGATGGAGCACATATGTGAAATATCAAATTTGTTAGGTATATTTTTGTAAATATCATATATGGTAGGTATGTTTGTGTAAGAAGTCGTCGTCTGTGTTATTAAATACAAATAATATGGGAGACGCTGTCTTCGACAGTTCAATTTCCCTGTTGATTCGGGTAAAATAGGGCTGATCTTTCCCACTAAGTGTGTCCTGTAAAAGGCCATACAGACTCGGGTATTTTCGGTCGTGTCCTTTGTTGAAGGAAACACAGAAGGCTCCAATATTTGATGACATTTTGTCAATATTTTCGATCGATTTTTCTTTTTCTTGCTTTTTTATTCTTTTTTTTTTTTTGAGGCATCTGGTTTCATATGACCTTAGAACTAGAATGTAAAATATTTAACCAGCGATTAAAATCAACATGTTTATCTTGAGGCATGCCATCTGTTTTGTGCGTTTGATTTAACGCCCTATATCTGAGTAAATGCTCTGAAGCTTGTTCTATAATGAATAAGTGTACTGAGCCAGGTACTAAATAAGACAAATATCTATTGACACATTAAAGAAACCTCGTACTAAATAAATAACCTGTTAGTTAGTATCATAAACGCAAGAATTTGGTGGATAATGGTGAAATATATATAAGAAAATTATATGTGTGTGCGCATGTCTTTTTCACTTACTTCCAGTTTCTGTTAATTAGATTATAACATATCAGTACACATCATTCCAGACTTACCTCCTACGTTTTGACTGTCCAACCCTACTACAAAGAAACACAGTAATACTACAGTCGCTGTCCTCATCGTAATTCTCCTCTCTACCATCTGTATATCATAACATTACCTGTAAGAAGAGGAAACAATATGTAAGTATAGTCTATACTGGTATAGAGAATTAACATTTTTTTCTGTTAAATGTTTTATGTATATATTTCACAAGTATGACAAAATTCCGATATCTGTAAATCTACTAAGTACATGTATTTCTGTTGTCTCCTGGATAAACTGTCCTACTTATATTGTCCACACGAGAGGGATACTAATATATAAAAAGAACAGATAATACCAATGGGTTAACAGAACCATAATCCGAACTCAAAATCGATTAAACTAGAGGCAAAAATGAACATAGGAAAGATTTACATGGAGACCCTCGTAAAAGTACAAGAAAATAAGACCAGGTGTTCTGGAAGAGTAAGCGTCTTTTGCTTCATCGACGACACCCGCCAAGTACATCTTGGTCACATCCAATATTTACATAGAAGTTTATTGAAATATGTCCCCGTTGAGTACAACAACATGGTTTTACAAAAGGACTATCAAGCTTGTATTGAAGAGATATGTATAATTGCTTTATCAAACACGTCTTCAGTTGTCAACTGTCATTTAGTTATTGTTTATACGTAAACAAAATAAAAACAAGAACAAAAAATACACAGATTTAAAACTTTTGTACTGTGTCTTTCTTATTATATTGTATATTTTCATTACATTCTTGTTCATAATGCTATACTATGGAAACATTAGAAGAATTGGTGAAATAAAAATAATAAATGTCAAGTATGCACATTAGATACCGACACAATACGACACGAGATTCTTTGATAGCACGAAACTATCACATTCCTTGAATATATTGTAATGTTAATGAAAAACTTATTTTCTTAAGCATATCGAACCTAACTGAAAATATGATCATTTAGAAATTTGGTGTGTTTTTTTTTACTTCACTGATAGTATTGATCACATCAATGTATTTTCATCAAGTTACTCTTACTGTAATGCGTTTTTGCGTTTCTAAAACTAGGAACTTGTGCATGAATAAAAGGTGTTAGCACAAACATAAAGTTGTTTGATGTCACGCTCTAAAACAGTATTCTAACTATGTTCAGTACTATTATGGAGAAACACAATTCCCTTTTTCACCAAACTTTTAGAAGAAAACTTAAAAACGGCTCATATCAAATTATTCAAACTCACTCTGCCTTAAAATAATAAGTTTTTCTTTCTTCATTTGTATGTAGTTAAAATATATTATGAGTGATACACCCTGGTGTGAAGGGCTTTCCTAGAACTGTACTATCAAAATTTGAAAAACAGTTACTCTTCCATAAACAAGTTGCACGAAGAAAGGTAGAATTCAACTTGGGTCAAATTTAATTGTTCAAACTTACTGTGCATTAAAAAGATTAATATCTGACAATTATTATTCTTAATTTCTCTTTTGAGTGTTTTGATTGTAAGTTTACAATACAACTAAAGGGAAGTAATTCATATCCTCTCCCTATTATATCTAAAATGTATTATGTACATGTCTGTAGTATATACATTCACCCTTGTAATGCACTTTTTGTAGTTGCAATGTGATCGATTAAAAGATTAAAAGAGAGTGGTCCTGAAGGTAGATTGATTGACACGCACTGTAGGTGTTTTTACAAACTTTATTATTTTAATATAATCAACATATCATATGCTAATAACTCTGTAGTCTTTAACTTCATAAATCCAGGATAATTCTTCCAAATTAATAAGTACAAGAGAATAAGACCAGGTGTTCCGGAAGAGAAAGCGTCTTCTGCTTCATCGACGACACCCGCCTTGTAAATCTTTGTCACATCCATGTAAATATCAAATTCTCAAATTGAAAACCGAGTATCATTGTTAATTACAACAAGTTAACACACCAATTGTTTACTTGGGTGTGACAAAGATTCACATTGCGGGTGTCGTCGAAGAAGAAGACGCTTACTCTTCCGGAACAGCTGGTCTTATTCTCTTGTATTTATTTTTAATGGTATGGTTAGTTGATATAGCCTCTAAATTGGTATTACGACATTAAAATGAACATTAAAATCACCAACCTAATATCATTTTTAGAACATTAATAAACGATAGTTTATATGGCTCATACGACATTTTGATAAAATGTATGATTATACTTATACTAATTCAACCCAACTATAAATCGCCTGCAAACACACATAGGCCTAACGTCCGTCCAACTACACCCCAGGGCAGTCGATCAACTGTCCTTTGCGAAGAGGTTTAATAGTATCGGAGACGTATATCAAACATCTCCACAATGAGCATTTCGATTTAAAGGAAGAATTACTAGGAATGGTCAAAGTACTTAGTTTTGGAAAAGGCAACGAACCGGTAATTACTAGCATTAAACTTCCCATTACCCGTAATCGCGTATACAAGCTAACAAAATGAACAATAAGCAATCGTCGTTTATCAGAGCAACAGGGTAAAGGGTTTGGGGAAATAATCAGTAGGGAGGAAACGACGATTCGCTGCATAAAGACAATCAATTAAATAAAAACATTAGATTTGATACGGTTTCCGTAACTTCATGTGGCTTCCGACCCGGAAGACATGATTATGGTCCTTGTCTATAAAACATATATTTAATATGTCGGAATTTAATATCTCGTACACAGACTAAACTAAAAAATAAATTAACTCCTTCAAGAACAGAAAATTCTTGACATTATATAATCGCACAAAAATAATTTCCATATATTCAAATTCATAAACGCACGGATATATATGATAAACTTGTCGAAAACATTCAAAGCTTATTCACGTAGGAGATTGCAATATAAAGAAAAGGAAACCGAGAATATGAAACAAAATACAAGTACCCCAGATCAACAGCTAAGCCTTTCTGTCATTTAGAGTCATGGATTGGTAAAGAAGACCCTGATTATGAAAAATCAAACCAATATTAAATTTACATACCTTATAAGCACATTCTCTAGGTTTGTTTCACAGTTCACACAATATTAACCTTCAGTGACAAGACCACACTAAAACCACTATCTGTTGCCCTGTCCACACAAAAACCCGAACAATACTACCCATCCATCTTAATTGACTGCCGAT
This sequence comes from Mimachlamys varia, assembly GCA_947623455.1. Taxonomy (NCBI): domain Eukaryota; kingdom Metazoa; phylum Mollusca; class Bivalvia; order Pectinida; family Pectinidae; genus Mimachlamys; species Mimachlamys varia. The sequence continues at coordinate 34,603,773 of OX392529.1, read as the reverse complement.
CAGCGTAGAGCCTGACAGGTGCTTCACTCTAATGAAGTTCACAGGGAGCGGTTTTTGCGCATTTGAATATCCAAACACGGCTCAATTTCAAATATGTCGGAAAGCATAAATCACTACAGGTGTTGCAATTTCACAAATCAGAGATGCTATTCGACCTGTGAGTTTTCTTGAATAGATTTCCTGCATTTTAATATTCGAAGACTTGAATTCTGATTATAAGAATACATGTTCCCCTACATATAATATATCTATTGTAATTTTTCGTATATAAAGTAGGTCCTTTGTAAAGTTTCCTTTCGGACGCAACTGTAGCAGGAGTGGACTATGATGCATTTACCGGTAACCAGGTACACAATGAGGCAAAGAGTTTGAACCCTTGCAATCTGCACTCATAATTATGTTTTTATTTATTTGTTGTGTGGGTGTGGGTGTGTGCTGAATTGTTTCTATATGACTTCTACGACGTTCCACAAGGAAAGGTATGTTAATTTTCAGACATTATTTATCCAATTTGTATAGCATGCTAAAAAATGATTGAATACCTGGTTGTGGTTTTCGTTCGTGATACAGGACTCCAAAAAATATCTTTGGTGATTTTAATTGTTATGCGTACAGGATATGATTAAGTTCACAGCACGTACAATGCAGAGAAGTTATTTTCACTATTTTGCAACTGGCTGTAAATGCATCAAAATGTCTCATGTCATATTACTGTTAAAGTAATGAAATTAATGGAAACACAATTTGATAGCCGTTCAATACTAAATGAAATTAGTATGATGACATTCCTAAAAATGAATACACAAACGATAACGGAAGTAAAAGGCAAATTACAATAAAGATATGATACTTATTTAATAAGTTACTGCGTGTTTTGTGTAACCTTGTAAATGTTCATTAAGACACGATAATAGTATTAATGATACACTGTATGGTAAGTGAAGGTGCTATACAGGAATGGATTTATGAGGTCAATGTAAAATCTGTATTTCGCTGAAGGCAGAGGCCGAATACGCATATTACACAGACCTCATGTATTCCTGTTTACACCTTTACTAACCATGTAACGAATATATCATTTCACTGTTGGTTTTTTTGGGTTTGTTTTCGTTGTAATGAAAGGCTTGGAAAAAGAAAAACAAGCAGAGAAATTTACAAATAAGTTTTTTTTTTTTTTGATTAGCCAAGTGTGAAGACTAGATTATTTATGAACGGTATTCGTTTTCAATCGGTTCAGACCCATTAGATAGCTATCTGCGTACCAATGATTTTACTTTGTCACATTGAAATGAGTTAGACTAAGGTACATGTATTTAGCACATTTTTATTCATAGGTGGATCATAACAAATGGTATATAGAAAGGCATGGCACTACCATCTAAGCCCAAAATATCGTAACTTCATTCAACTTGCTGCCGAAATTTCAACCGGCAACATATTTCCGTAGCGATAACTTCTTTTACGAGAAAATACTTTAATCTTTAAAATGGCACCAATATATCCAATGAAAACATTCTAATTTTTCACAATCTGTCACGGGTCATTAAAAACTTACATTACACTTACATTACAAAACACTACATTAAAAAGAGTTCCACTTAGTCAGATACAATCAATACCATTTTGACAAGTATAACAATCCGTATTCTGAATATCATATCAGACAACGTGCCATTTTGGGCTATATGGTGGTCAAAATAATATGTAAAGACACGCTTGTTCACTGTATTACAAATATGCTCTCTTTTGTGCTCCCTCGGGCTTGTCTCGCTCTGAAAATTATAGTGTCGTTATCGACCATCATCTTGCCGTTTGTCATAGAATGTAACCTGTAATCTCATTGGTTGGTTATATTTGACGAAGCTAACGGTAATATTTTTTTTATTCTAGATCTGGCCCTCGTAGACCACAGGCTATGTAAATATGTCTAGCATTCCATTGTGTTTTTTTTAATATTCATTCTTTGATTTATCCAATTAATCGTTCATTCATGTATATTTTCATTAAATCATTAAATTTTCATTCAATTCATTATGCGTACTATGCTTCTATTGTTCCCCCCCGAATTTTGTTCATTCATTTATTATCCGTTTATAATTCAATCACCAAACATATATTAGTAATATTCAACTATTGTTCAGCAATCTTGTTAATGATCTCCTGGAAACATACTAAAGGCAATATGTCGTTTTCTTTGTTTTTCGCTACACCGTGTACATCAGCAGTAGACCTTCGTGCACTGTATGCATGGAATCCATCCGTACCAATAAACTAATCATGTCGGACAATAAGACTATCTGCAATTTATTTTTATGTAAAAAATTTCTTTTTTTTTTACGTTCATTTAATCCAGGCGATTGCTTCGTGTTTAGATGTGTCATATCAACGTTACTTACAACTTGATTCACCCGTACGACAAAAGTACTTGTTAACACACTCTACACGACAAATCGCCCCAGCTGATGAAAGTGCGTTAATTAGCCTGCTTTATAAATTCTGATTAATCCGATATTATGAACTTGATGAACTATTCAAATACTGTTCAATATACTATACACTATACCGAAGCGTTAATAAATTCATAATCCGAACTTAAAATTGATTAAACTATAGGGGCAAAACATGAACAAAAGAAAGATTTACATGGAGACACTTGTAAAAGTACAAATGAATAAGACCAGGTGTTCAGGAAGAGTAAGCGTCTTCTGCTTAATCGACGACACCCGCCATGTAAATTTTGGTTGAATCCAAGTAAACATCAAGTTCTCGTAACGAGAACCAAGCTACAGCCAATCACCAGTAAGCGACTAATGAGCATACTCAAAAAAGTCGTTCTTCTATCACACAAAGATACAGAATATGTAACATTTTCACTGAAATCAAACGTAAAAAATTACATTTGTATATATCTTGTGTCGCCCTCTAACAAGTCCATGTCACGTTTAAATGGCGGTTACACAGGCTTCTCTAGCCCAGAAAAAATGTAGAAGATGTGCACTCAGTGTAGTTTCGCCCCGCGGCTTGATTCTGTTTGGTGTACACCAACGCAAATCGGTGTACGCGGTGCACCGAATCAAGCCGGTACTTGGATAAGTTGACTAATATTGACCAGGCTAAGTAATATCTGAGATACAATTCGTTCAATCTTAATAAGTTTAAATCATTCCTACATTTTCAAATTGGCCATTTGAAGGAAAGTTACCCAGTATTAAGTATAACAGATAGAGTAATAATACCAGGATAACATAAATTCATTGTCTCTGCAATCAAAGGCTCGTTCCCAGAATCCGACAACTTATTAAATGCTGATAAAGAGCATGCGCTATGGACTTGTTTTAATAATGTTGGAGTTATCAAATAGATTAAAAAAAACCATGAACAGTTTGCACTTTACAAAAATTACATTTCCACTTGACTTCCTTAGAAAACAGAGATTACCGAAACGTCAACAAGACCATTATCCGAACTTAAAAATCGATAAAACTAGAGATAAAATGTAAACAAGGAAACCATTCATATTGATAACCGTGTAAAAAATACAATAAAGAAGACCAGGCGTTCAGGAAGAGAAAGCATGTTCTACTTCATGAATGTAAATATTGGTCACATCCAAGTCAACTTCAAGTCTCAAATTGAGAACCGAGTCATCATTATCAATCACAACAAGTACACACGCTAATGAGCACATTCAAAATGTACATCTTCATATCATACAAGGATAAACAATATTTAACAAATGAGACCAAATGCGATATAAAACTTGTTCATAGTCGTCATCAATCTCTATCTCTCGAATCCCTGTGCTATAAGTTTCTTCGTCAGTAGCTGGCAATGCCGTACATCACACAATACTACTGTATCAAGGCGTGTATGTAACACTTGGTGGAGCGCAAGAAATTTTTTTTTAAAAAAACACACACACAAGAAGGAAAACATTATTTGTTTTTAAAACTGTATATTAAATGTCTATGTTGAAAAAAATGAAATATTAAGTCTTAATATGTAGTTATGTAGAATGGAAAACGGGACGTATTGATGCCATCATATAGGGAGTACTTATGATATTAATCAAGCATCACCTCCAGGCGCCTAGCTGTAGCAGCGTAAACAAAGTGCCCACAAAGTTTAAAATCTGGTCAATATTAGGAGGTCACCTTGGCAAAATGTTGATGTCTAACAATAATTACCCTGTCAAATGTCACGGTTCTTATTAAGACATAGTAGCTTTGACCGGATGCTCTCACACAGGTATATACCTTCAAGCTGATCTGTCATCAGGTTTTTTGAACTCTAGGTTCAATTTACCCATCACCTTCTTTACATGTATGTGTCATCCGTTAATTATAGAGTTTCTTCTTTCGTCTCCATTTTGCATTTACTACAGTCGTTATCTGTGTGTATTTCCCGCGCTATATTTGGCAATACATTTTTATCTGAACTTCGACTGGTCCATAGGGAGGTGACATATCCGTATCAAAGGAAAGGTTAACTTTGCATGATCTACTTTAGACTGAATGATCATAGCACGCCTCATCAAATAATTGACCTATTTTGTTAGCTATATCATCTTGATATCATAGTGTCAACAAAACCATAATTCGAACTGAAAATCGATTAAACTAGGTCGAGATAAAATATAAACAAAGGAAAGATGTACACAGAGACCCTCGAATAGTTACAAGAAAATAGGGCCAGGTGTTCCGTAAGAGTAAGCGTTTTCTGCTTCTTCGATGGCATCCGCCATGCATATTTAGGTATGTCACTTCCTCAAAGTAAGAACCGAGGTAGCATTCAAACTTAGTTAATCTCCAAGTAAATGTCACTTCATTTTCAATAGCACAATTAGTTTTACTTATGACATATTAAAAAAACGCCCGCGTTCATTTTTAACAAAGATATGCGTACTTCTCAAAGTAATCAAGATGACGACCATGAATGTTGTTCATAGTCTTCATCAACCTGCATCTCTCGAATCCCTGGGTCGTACGTTTGTTCGTCAGCAGCCGACATATATCACGGAAATCTCGATATTAGATGCAACATTCTAACACATAAACAATATAGGTCTTTATATCTTAAAAAAGGAAAGATCACGATCTAAACAATGGAAATCGTTATGTTTATCGTATTGCTACGTGACGTAGGAAAGATAGAAATGATTCCTAATCAATTACAGGTAATTTTATTCAGCAAAATATTTTTTATTTTTTTTGCTTTTTTGTGATTTTTATTGTCTGGTTAATTAATGTGAGATATATGTTTGTTTAACATTTCATTTCATTGCATTAAAAACTGGTAAATACTCCAAAATAATGATGATAATCATATGTTTACTTTTGACGTATACAGATCTAGAAGTAGCTCATATCACACCGTTCTGATTAATTTTTGTCAAAACTATATATATCACGTGCTAAATATAACCTAACATTCGTGATATTGAATTTATTATACTTATACAATAATTTGATTTTACTCTCGCCTAAAGGCTTCATTGAACTCGCCTAATTACACACGGCATAAACACTCAGGTACAGTAACGCTTTCTATGTACAGGTGAAAACAATGGCCTTTTGTTAGCTCTCTTTAATAAAGGTTAATATAAATTCTGTTATATTAAAATCATGTTTGAATTTATAAATTGTTTAAAAACAGAAACATTATTAATGTTTTAATTAACATTACGATATTAATCAGGTAGATTTCCCTATATGCTTGAAGTGCTGTCGTCGCACGTTTGTTTCTGTTACCCTATTTAAACTATGTGTACACATTTTATTTGTTTTTACTTTTCCGCTGTTTTAATTTTTAATCCCAAGTATTCCTCAATATTTGTGACATTTAACAGCTAAACATTTGAAATTAAAAAGAGGACAAAGCAATCCAAAGTTTAAACGTTAAATACTAATTGATCGTGTCAATCATCTGGTAAATTGTAAAAAACTAAACCTACATCTTAATTGTTCTTAATCTGGCTAATATATATGCAAAGGGGGCTTTGAACTACATGCATTTCTATTCTTCAATCTTTCATGTTGAATACATTTTAATGTTTTTTTGTCCAATGGATCTTCAAAGCATATTTAATGGAATTTATTTTCCTAATCAAGGTTTCCAATACATTTTTAATTTAATATTCCGCGTAGAAAACGAAAACATATTTAATTGCAAGGTTCATTGCATGTAAAACCTATCTTTGATCTCTGTGTATACATGTCTTGTTGTACCATAAAAAGCATACACCACACATATATATATATATATCATGTGCATACATAATACATTAAGTCAACTCTTATTGCAATAACTACAACTTGCAGGGAAGGTGCATATTTTAACATGAAAACATTATTTTAAAAAAATGCTGATGTAGATAAATATTTATAACGCTACATGCTTCAAATATAGATACAGCACTACTCCTGCTTGTACATATGTGTAAACCGGAAGTAGCAATATACCTGTCGTATTAAATGGTAATTGGTTTGTAGGGCTTATATCAGATGTCTTCAAGAATATTACACAGCAATTATCTGAAAACGGAAATTGTCTTCTTAAATTAACACAAACTGTTTAGGATATTTTCGCTTTGTAATATTCAATTTATGCACTGATAAGGTAATGTGTTTATGTACAGTTTCACATCTTTCGTGATAGATGTCGACTGCTGACAAACAAACTTACTACAAAAACATTCAAAAGAAGCAGATTGATCAGAACTATCAGCTAGTTTTATGGTCGCCATCTTTGTCTCATTGAGATTTTTGTTTTTCTCTATTTTTGTGTGATATGAAGATGGACGTTTTTAAATTTCTCTTTAGTGTGATAAATTGTTGTGAATGACAATGATGACTCGGTTCTCACTTTGAGGACTGGATGTTTACTTGGATGTGACCAACACTTACATGGCGGATGTCGTCGATGTAGCAAAAGACACTTACTCTTCCGGAACACCCGGTCTTATTATTTTGTTCTTTTACGTGGGTATCCATGTAAATTTGTCCTTTGTCCATATTTTATCCCTAGGTTAAATTATTTTGATTCCGGATTATGATTTCGTTGACGCTTCGGTTTCTTTGATTTTTTTTAACACATTCGTTCCTTATCTTTATCTATTCACCTGAATACAGTTGTATATCATAAACAATTGGGGCAATAGCCTGTCGTTCTTTCAGAAAGGCATACCCTCTCTTTATTAAATAATAAAAGATTTTTCAGAAAAACTGTCTATCCCACTGTTCATACTCTAAACTTAATGATGCTTCAGACCATATTTGGCAAGGATTATTGAATAATATTTCCCCTAATGCCCCCCCCCCCCCCCCCCCTGGTCCCATGGGCCAGACTCAGACTCATGGTTGATAAGTTCCCTTCATACAAGGATATTTAGACCAAAACTTGAGTAAAACATTCTATTCCTTCACGAGGGGAAGGATTTTAATGAAATATTTGCCCCATTTTCCCTATTGGAATCGCCCCTCCGGCCCCTGGGGTCAGACCTACCATTAATAAAACTACTTTGCTGCATCTAAAGATGTTTCGAACCAAATATGAAGCAAATTCTTTTATTTCCAATAGAAGAAATAGAATTTTAAAGTTATTGTTATAGTATTTCCCTTTATATACAAGAACGGCCCTTTGGATTTAGACCTGCAATTTACAAACTTGAATCCCCTTCACTAAAGGATATTTCAGACCAAATATTGACAAAAATCATTTCATTCCAACGGAAGAATTAGAATTTTAGAAATTGCTGTATTTCCGCCTTATATACAAAATGTATTTCCCTTTACTCAAGGATGTATCAGATCAAATATGGAACAAACCCTTGCATTCCCCCAGAAGAATTAGGATTTAAAAACAAATTGCTTTCATTTCCCTTATTTGACCCCGCCTCGTTAGGCCCCCTTGTGGCCAAACCCCAAATTCATACAAAATCGAATCCCTTTCATCCAAAGATATTTCAGATCAAATATGGAATAAATCATTTCCTACCTACAAAAGTAGGATTTTAAAGAAATTACTTTATTTTCCTTATTGGCCCCGCCCCTCAGGCCCCTGGGGGCCAGACTGTTTATACAAAATTGGTTCCCTTTCACCTAATGATGCTTCAGACCAACATTAGATCAACATTTGTCAAAATTGGCTTTTTTGACGCACGGACGGACGACGGACGATGTGCCTCGTAATAACCTCATCTAACCTTCGGGCAGGTGAGATAAATCCCTGTGTATGTTATCATTTGTTCAATCTCCAGTAAGGAAAGTCAGTTTGCCGCTGATGTGCCTAAAAAGCCGCTTATACACCACAGAACAGACAATCGGTTTCTTACGAGCATAATCAATACACTCTTGGTGAATATCTTTGAATGCGTGTTTTCAGTCAACAATCAATTAGACATCCCCTGATCAGCTGGGGGGATGGGAGGTACAAGTCTGATATTACGGACTTTTTTGGGGACAATTTATCTTTAATTCAGGATAAGATGTAGTCGAGCCAAATAATTTATAAAACTGTACAAACACCTATCTTGTAATAAAGCGTACCCACCCCCAACGGACAACAAAACGGATTGTTAGGGCTTCCAATGGTGCCATTTGGAATAATCAGTCATACGAATCATTAATGTGAAAATGGACTTCGATGAACAGTTTACTTTCATTAAACATTAAAGCTAAAAAGAGCTTAAAAACTTTCCTCTTGCAACATGAAAACCAAAAGGTGTTCTGTTTATTGCCCCCCCCCCCCCCTCCAAAGAAATCACTACGACCTAGTTATTTGTTAAACCAAAAAGCAATATACACAATCAATCATTTGTCGTCTTGTTTTGATATATTTCAAAGCAAAGTAGATAGGACTGGACGAAAAAACCTTAAAAGTAATGTTAACAGCAACAAATAACGCAAAAATGCTTCTTATGAACGATTTCTAGCGAAAACAAAGTAAAGGTCGTTTGTTATTGATTTCTGTTCACCGTAGGAAGTACAGTGTAGTAGCTGTCTGAATTCAACACCTGTACATGTACAAATAACACATTAGTGTAAGGTGGTGGTGTTTAATACAAACATAAATACTACCATTATGTGTGTATCTCTTACAACCAAATAAAATGCTAAATCTCGGGGTTTGAAGACTTACCAAAACTACAAAGATCCCAGGCAAGATGACAACTACGTTTAATTGTCAAACGATTTAGGCTAATGGGAGCAATGGCGATATGTTTATGGGGACGCCGGATTAGTATTCATTCTTTCAGTGATTTCCTTAAAATGCTGAAATTAGAATGTCGTGAATCACATTCCAGTGACTAATCCTGGGATTGGTCAGGACCTGGGACATTTTAACGTTATCTGTTTTCAAAACGAAACCGGTACTGGGAAAAAAATATATAAGAGAAAAAGTACATGTGAGCCGTTTTTCATCTCTCAACAAACTACTAAACAGCCCAAACTGCCAACACTATCAAATGAAATATTCTTGATGTCAGATATATCCGTTTACAAATTGAGTTTGACCATATCGATTTCTTATAACGGAAAAAGGCGGGTTTTATATGACGCAGTAGACCAACTCTATGGTGACATATACAGTTTAGACACTTACCTTTATATTGCTGTATTCATCCTTCATATCCCTAAAGGAATTGATAGTTATGAACAACACAATGAATATATTGATATCAGTCAAATTTAAAATGTCGATGTGTGTAGTCAGTGTTTGTATCTGTCCCTATGTATTCGGCCTTTATCAGGAAACATTCGGGGACGTTATCTGACACAACACGGGCAGTTTAGCTGGTCAGAGTAATCTCGCGACAGCCAGTGTTTAAATGTACACGATCAGATAGCTACCTACACAAATAAGGAAGGAGAACGACACAACACAACAATCCCACATGTGTCTTATAGGTGTTGGAGGATGTTGCTTGATTCAAAATGTATCGTATACACATAAATATATTAGTATGTTTATTTGCATTATATAAAGTATATACAGGACTGTTTTATCAAAGTTAAGCATCTGGTTTTTATCTGGAGAAATAGTTCGTTATACGACTAAGTCATTTTTCTGAAATTCATTTTCTTTTATCAGAATCCACAAATTTGATGTTTTCGTGTTGTTTATTTCATAGTAATGGTTGATTTTCGATTTTAATAAAAAAATGTTTCATGCACTTGAATAAATCATAGGGAGTTATCTCTTTTATTGTGTCTGACCGCTAAAGTTTGATTCCATTGGATACATCTTGAGAATTGTGAACAATGGTAGGCATAACTTTGTTTGATTGCTAATGGTATGCCATTTTGCACCCTTTGCTTTGTTAGCTTGAAATTTACCAATACCTATATTTTAAATGTCTTAAGTTGGATTTCCACTTTTATGGAGCTTAACACCACTGTTCGTTTTTGTTAAACTGTGATACTTTGTCCATTCTTGACGCTGGAAGCGTGCCTACAGTATTCCTTGAATTCATCTTTAAGAGTTTGAACATCGCAGTCAAAACATAATATTATTAAACTGTTTACTGGTGACATTATAGTATTGGGTCGTATGTCATCTGTAAGTAACGTGACTGACCCAATATATTTAAAAGTCAATATAAATAAAAAAAAAAGTATTATGATTAGTTTGACATGCTAAACAGCGTCATTAGAACAAAGACTTGTTCGACAAAAATAAATGCGAAATAAACAAATCGAACGATCTAAAGGGAAAAGACAGCGACAATTTTAAAATGAGCAAAAAGATAGAATTCCAATGGTTACTGTAGTCCTTATTTAGCCTTTGACATCGATATAAAGATTAAAAACAGTACTCTCTACATATTTCTATTCATTACTGATACACTTTATTGGCCCAACAGGTTTAACTTCCAGATAGGAACAGAAAAAAAAGGATTGTGTACTGCTTATGGTAGCAGAGAGTTTCATTCAAAATAGCGCACAACATTACCAATCGTCAAAAACAATGGCATATGTCACCCAGATTTTACAAAATCAGTCCAAATTTTCTTGAAGGACTAACGTTTATGCTCTCGATAGTTTTAATTTATATTGAATAGAACTATTTCTCGTTGATTATAACAAATATTTCACTTGTAGAGCACAACATACCGATATTTAAACCCGTGTATCACATCCCTATAGACAGACTGGCTAACAGCCCAGTTTTTATGCAGAATTTCTCTACCTGAATTTTCCTACTTGCTTATCTCCTCCTATTTAAATCTAGAACCAGACGTCAAAGTGATCTATTTTTTTCTCTGAATATTTTAAAATCTGTATATTATTCTGGAGATGGAGACCAGCCTACTCTAAAGATGTCAGTATTCTGCCGTAATAGCTGTTTACGATGTTCAGTATAAAATCTTAAATTGCCTCTGGTTATTGTGGTTATATTGACCTGTCGATGTATTTGGCTACTGGCTCACTAGTATATGGTGAGTTAAACGTTATCTACCCGCCAACGTCGGAACGCGTCTCGGTCGGCAATGCCCGATAACATGGCCAACCAGCTTTTATCGCCTTCACTCCTCAATCAACACAGACCATCCGCATAAAATCTGACCCAATTTAATGCTAACTTCCGTCTAGTTTTATCTTAAGTTTCGGGCCCAGGACGCTATGAGCAACTCAAAGTTAAGATATTAAATAGAAAGACCTACATGTACATACATAAGGTAATACATAATATTTACGTTTCCACTACACAGAGTCTAGATGAACCCACTACTGGATCCAATGTCTGTTGTTGTGGGTTTTTTCATAAACACACATTGAAGTATTTTAACGTCGTCGTGTTTATAACGCTATAATTAATTTTCCATTGGTTGTATGCAGAATGCAACTTTCTGATTGGTTGAGATTTTCTTTTCATACCTATATGAAAACAATCCGAAAATGGCACGAAAAATGTGACGTCACAATACGGCAATTGACGTTGCGTATTGATTTGTAAAAAACAATCTTTTATAAGATCAGTCAAATTGTACATAAATATTTTTTTTGAAAATAAGTTTCAAATATTAATTATAAGCGTTGATGTCAATTAATTTTTAGTTTCATAGGGTAATAAAAAAGTAAGAATCCGCTACGCGTTTCATTTTGTTTGACAACATATCTTTGTCAGTGTTTACATTTAAGTACAAAAAACAGCACAATTATATAACCCCTGACCACAGTTTGCATTACTAAATTACCCGATTTCAGTCGCATATATAGAAAATTTGTTGGTGTAAGCCAGTAAACTCCAAAAATGGTTCAGTAGCTATAAACCAGGAACTCTAATTTCTCCTCGCTTTACCCACAAACTACATAACACATTTTTGTTCAATATAGCTTCCAAAGTCGCAGTCATAATTGATATTGTCCGTCAGTAACGTATCCGGCGCACCCGGATCACGAATTTCAAAGACAAATCGAAAAGACCCCCATGTAACTCCAGAAAGAAAGTAAACACACTCTCTACTCTCTGTAATACCTGCTGGTTATACTACATCAACTACTACGCACTTTCATTCATTCTTAAAAGCAGGGATAGTTTACATGTCTTCCGAAACGAAAATAATCAGCCATTCTTTAGCCGACACAACAGATCGATATGGACAAAACGCTAGTTTCAAAAGTTTTGTGACTTGGTATTTTGCACATTTGTCAAGTGACAATACGCAAAAACAATCTGTAAATATTATTCTCTTCTTTCATTCCGTCTTCGAAACCCATTGTGGTGTCGCTCTATCGCACTGGTGATCGTACTTGTCACTATCATTTGTGTGTAACATACATTGGCTAAGCCTATCACATTGTATGCTATACACAGCAATGAATGTAAAATAAATATGACAACCAATCCTTCATTTCGACATCCTGAGATTGGATATTGCTACCCTGAGTGTACTCTTGGCTTGACATGACTGTCAGCATTTAATTAACCTAATTTGTGTTCATAACATTGGTTTCCTTAATCTTTAATAAACTTTTTGTTATGATATTTTATCATCCTCATGCAATGCATACTGTTTTTCAAGCGTATATTCTATCATAGTTTGTTTACACAATATTGCATCACAAAATTTGTTTCTATTGTTTACATATATTTCTTGTCAACATGTAGATAATACATCATTCCATAGTATGCATTTGTTTGCTGTACTTTTTAATCCCTAGTCAAATTCATACCCAGTTATGGTTCACGGGAGGTAACCCAATAACGTGTCAGCATTACAAAGATATTCTAAAATTATACAGACACATTCATCAATTCATTTAGGTTTTGTGTAATGTATATTATCATAAAAACCACTTTGTTGTTAAAACTTTGAGAAGTATTTTTTGTTGTTATTGTCCTGGTGAAGAAATATATCACACTGTTCGACATAAATACACGAACGACTTTCGTCTTCATATTTTTAAAACTTACACATGACACTGTATCATGTCGGTCTTTTGTCCTTTTCGGCCTCATTGGCGAGGCTAGTGTTATAAGATATATTCTGACAAAAGTGAAATACACTTCACCATGCAACTGTCAGCTTAAACACACGTGAGCAGTGCATTTTTGTGTTTACATCTTAAACAAAACGACACCAATGCAAGTTTACGTGTGTTAATCAACCAGACGAAAGAAAACACCGGGTAAAGGCTAAAGCAATATTCGGAGCTGACACAAAAAGAAAACAATTGGTGACGATTAACACTCTATAATGTCCGAATTTTTAAATAACGTTTTTTTTATAGTTTACTGGCAGGCAGACTGATGACAATGTTTTAAATAAAGAAAACATTTCTTAAATTATTTCTAGCAGCTTACTACTAAGCTATATATAAGCTATGACTTCTACAATTTTCCGATCGGGAACATTCCATTTCTTGATACATGTAGTAAAATCCCTTCATTTTGAAGAGACTTGGTATTTACCTGGATGAGACCAAGATTTACATGGCGGATGTTGTCGATGAAGCAGAAGACGCTTACTCTTCCGAAACACATGGTCTCATTCTCTTTTCAAGGGTCACCATTTAAATTTGTCCTTTTTGTTCATATTATGGTTTTGTTGACGCTTCGGTATTCTATGTTTGTTTTTCTAACTGAACAACCACCCATAACTTCATATCTTAATAAGTTGCTAAGAATCTTGACAAAGTGCTTTAATTTTTGTGTCAACTCCGAAACCTTTTTTTACCCTTACCCAGTGATTTTTTTCCTCCGGTTGATTTAATATATTTAATAAATACCAGGGTATATGACAGTAGCATTTTATGAAACACTATTGTAAAAGACTTTAATACTTACATACTCATACGTACTCTCTCAAGAATGTCATACTGTCAATGAGTGTGGATTATTATTTTTCATAATACTTCAAATTTCAAAAAACTTTTTCTGATACCCCACATGCTTCAATGATTAAATTCTTAACATAGTAGAACAAGCTTTGTGCTTCTATATCCATTTCCACTAAACTAATCAACATAAGTACACACAGTATTGTCAAAACCTGTCAATTACTGTTGATAGTTTAGTATAATATAACTTGTTATATACATGGTGTGTAAAGTGTGTACATGTATGAAGTGTGACAGTTATCTTTACGATTTACCTCCCCTCACCCTGTGTTATTACATGTACATGGTGTGTAAAGTGTGTACATGTATGAAGTGTGACGGTTATCTTTACGATTTACCTCCCCTCACCCTGTGTTATTACATGTACATGGTGTGTAAAGTGTGTACATGTATGAAGTGTGACAGTTATTTTTACGATTTACCTCCCCCTCACCCTGTGTTATTACATGTATATGGTGTGTACATGTATGAAGTGTGACAGTTGTTTTAACGATTTACCTCCCCTCACCCTGTGTTATTACATGTACATGGTGTGTAAAGTGTGTACATGTATGAAGTGTGACAGTTATTTTTACGATTTACCTCCCCTCACCCTGAGTTATTACATGTACATGGTGTGTACATGTATGAAGTGTGACAGTTATTTTAACGATTTACCTCCCCTCACCCTGTGTTATTACATGTACATGGTGTGTAAAGTGTGTACATGTATGAAGTGTGACAGTTATTTTTACGATTTACCTCCCCTCACCCTGAGTTTTTTGAATAAAATGTATTAGTTTTCCATTTCATTTTTTTCTAAATGTATTATTTGAATCTTAATAATTATATAAATTTACTTTTGCCATTTTGTGGAGAGAATTCATATCGGTTTTGCCTGTTATTTTATCCACGTTGACTTGTAAGATAAATGAAATATTTTGAAATAAAAAACAAAAATCCAAACAATGTATATTGCCGTATATTAAAAACGTGTGATAAAAATGGCCTATTCGATGAATAAACTGCTACCACTTTTATGCATAACAATTTATTCTGTTCTTTTCGATTTCTTGGTTTGTGGAGCAAACACGGTGTCTTTTTATTAAGCAAAGGAATTTATTTCTTGTACAGAAAACTTATATCGCAGAATCTTGAAGATTTGTTGCAACTTGTTGTGACTACGGTAGTGTTTCATTTCTCAACATCAAATTAAAACCAGCAATTATCAAAGTACAAAGGAGATTCGAGGAAATTTTGATATTACTGATACACTATAATTATAAATGAGGAATTCATTTTGTTGTTGTTTAATATAATTATGAAACATTATAATAAGAAGTAAGACCACCGATAAGTTAAAGTGTAGATCAGAACACTTCGGTAATTTATCAAATTTAACATGCACACTTATCATCATTTCGTTAACTTGACTACCATTTCAATCAATTCAGTGCAAAATGCTATAAAAAAGGGAATAGCGAATCCGCAAGCTAAGTTTCTTATGCCAGAAAATAACTTCTGTAACTTTCCGATGGAGATGTTTAAGTTATGAGAACTCCTTAAGTTCGGGAATTTTGAGAAAACCGGGGACAGATAATTAACCGCTCTTTCATCGTACTAAGTAAGCTATTGTAAGGGCAGTGTTAAAACAGTATTTGTATATTACCCTGGGACTAATTCAGACAAATCATAAACTGATAAAAACTTATTATAATTGCATATTTGCCGAGGACCATATGTAATGTTCCACTAAAAACACTTATATTCTAATAAAAATAAAATGCGGGTATTGAGTTATCTTTCAAATAAAAATTCCCGTAGTCTTCAATTATGAATAAAAATAAAACAAAATTATAGAATTGCTGTAGTTTTCGTCATCAAATGTATGCATAAAAATGGTCAATACGTAATATATACTATTGCTTATTTTTGTATGTTATGATTTTTTTTTCAGTTAATCTTCTTAACGACGTCTAGCGAAGATCTTTCGTATTTGTTTCCTAAATATGATACTATATTAAATATTGTACAAGCGAGCATAGTAATAGAAATGACAATAAAAACGACATTAAGGATATAAAGGTATATTTTTCCAGACGTATTGCGACCGATTCAGTATTTATATTACCTTATAATACTTGGTTTTTATTGCCAGAGATCGCTAAGGATAGACATTGCAAAAGTTTTTTTATGATTTCATTTATATGAAGCTGGTATCTAATTTGACATTTAACACTTTATTGACAAATAATGTCGTATGATCATCACGCCAGCCATTATCTAAACTGAATGTCTAGTCATTAGGCAAGTCTCGAAATATCATACTTTCATGGTGGATATAATCATATACGTGTAATCGTTTTATAGCGAGTAAACCCATATTTGTTTATTTCAATACAACAAATACAGTCAGACAAGAAGGGATAAGGTTAAAAGGGGGTAAATACCAAACAATACCGTCAGACGAGAAGGGATAAGGTTAAAAAGGGGTAAATTCCAAACAATACCGTCAGACGAGAAGGGATAAGGTTAAAAAGGGGTAAATATCAACCAATACAGTCAGACAAGAAGGGTAAGGTGAAAAGGGGTAAATATCAACCAATACAGTCAGACAAGATGAGTAAGGTTAAAAGGGCGTAAATATCATCCAATACCGTCAGACGAGAAGGGATAAGGTTAAAAAGGGATAAATTCCAAACAATACCGTCAGACGAGAAGGGATAAGGTTAAAAAGGGGTAAATATCAACCAATACAGTCAGACAAGAAGTGGTAAGGTGAAAAAGGGGTAAATTCCAAACAATACCGTCAGACGAGAAGGGATAAGGTTAAAAGGGGGTAAATACCAAACAATACCGTCAGACGAGAAGGGATAAGGTTAAAAGGGTTAAATTCCAAACAATACCGTCAGACGAGAAGGGATAAGGTTAAAAGGGGGTAAATACCAAACAATACCGTCAGACGAGAAGGGATAAGGTTAAAAAGGGGTAAATATCAACCAATACAGTCAGACAAGAAGGGGTAAGGTGAAAAAGGGGTAAATTCCAAACAACTCGTATTCATCACGGAGATATATTTATGCATAACATGTTCTAGGGAACAACTTTTGGAATGTGAAAAGCAGTTTATTATATAATACTTTTGAAAAGAATACATAGATAACAACCGATCCCGTCAGACAAGAAAGGGTAAAGTTAAAAGAGGGGTAAATGTCAACAAATACAGTCAGACAAGAAGGGATAAGGTTAAAAGGGGGTAAATACCAAACAATACCGTCAGACGAGAAGGGATAAGGTTAAAAAGGGGTAAATTCCAAACAATACCGTCAGACGAGAAGGGATAAGGTTAAAAAGGGGTAAATATCAACCAATACAGTCAGACAAGAAGGGTAAGGTGAAAAAGGGGTAAATTTCAAACAATACCGTCAGACGAGAAGGGATAAGGTTAAAAGGGGTAAATTCCAAACAATACCGTCAGACGATAAGGGATAAGGTTAAAAGGGGGTAAATACCAAACAATACCGTCAGACGAGAAGGGATAAGGTTAAAAAGGGGTAAATATCAACCAATACAGTCAGACAAGAAGGGGTAAGGTGAAAAAGGGGTAAATTCCAAACAATACCGTCAGACGAGAAGGGATAAGGTTAAAAGGGGTAAATTCCAAACAATACCGTCAGACGAGAAGGGATAAGGTTAAAAAGGGGTAAATACCAAACAATACCCTCAGACGAGAAGGGATAAGGTTAAAAAGGGGTAAATTCCAAACAATACCGTCAGACGAGAAGGGATAAGGTTAAAAAGGGGTAAATATCAACCAATACAGTCAGACAAGAAGGGTAAGGTGAAAAAGGGGTAAATTTCAAACAATACCGTCAGACGAGAAGGGATAAGGTTAAAAGGGGTAAATTCCAAACAATACCGTCAGACGATAAGGGATAAGGTTAAAAGGGGGTAAATACCAAACAATACCGTCAGACGAGAAGGGATAAGGTTAAAAAGGGGTAAATATCAACCAATACAGTCAGACAAGAAGGGGTAAGGTGAAAAAGGGGTAAATTCCAAACAATACCGTCAGACGAGAAGGGATAAGGTTAAAAGGGGTAAATTCCAAACAATACCGTCAGACGAGAAGGGATAAGGTTAAAAAGGGGTAAATACCAAACAATACCCTCAGACGAGAAGGGATAAGGTTAAAAAGGGGTAAATATCAACCAATACAGTCAGACAAGAAGGGTAAGGTGAAAAAGGGGTAAATTCCAAACAATATCGTCAGACGAGAAGGGATAAGGTTAAAAGGAGTAAATATCAACCAATACAGTCAGACAAGAAGTGGTAAGGTGAAAAAGGGGTAAATTCCAAACAATACCGTCAGACGGGAAGGGATAAGGTTGAAAGGGGGTAAATACCAAACAATACCGTCAGACGAGAAGGGATAAGGTTAAAAAGGGGTAAATATCAACCAATACAGTCAGACAAGAAGGGATAAGGTGAAAAAGGGGGTAAATATCAATTACCCAGTCAGATTGGAATGGGTTAGGTAAAAAAAAGGGGGGGGGGGTGAATATCAACCAATCTCGTCAGACGGGAAAGGCAAGGTTCAAAAAGGGGTTTATAAAGTCCAGTCACATGGTTAGCAACAAGAAAATACGGCTTTTGTCATATAAATTGTTTAGCATTTTGTATATTCAGGCCAAACAGGAATGAACAATATGCTTTTGTGGATCACATTAGTTACATAATATACCCATGCCGTTATGATAGTTAATGTTCATTCAATGAAGTAGGGAAATGTGGATATCGCTCAATTAAACTGTGAACTATGATTCTGCTTTGACTTTTATTGCCAATGACAACTAAAAAGTATTACACAGAGAGAATCAGTGTATACACTTTTATAGAGTTAAACTCTGTCAAACAAACAACCCTATTACATGCTATGGACACATGTTATTATAACGGAATGTCTATTTTGATGTTTAACGTATGTAATCCGTACGAACTGTTTCCCCTCCTGAAACATTTCTTCGAATGTTTTGACAAAAATATTCAACACCTTTGTAAATTGCACGTCAAAAGCAAGGCCCGTTCTTAGCTATGATACATACCAACAATTCATTAAGTTAGTTGCTCCGAACAAGTGGTTTATAGACTTGTCAATATTCTTCACAAATACCCTATAAACGACCGACCAAAACAAAAATCCTAGTAGGGTTGATATCCCGATTCATACATGTAGTACACATTTATATTGTGTATGCAATATATCATGAAATAAATATCATGAAGTAGAAATCAATTTACTAACAATTTAGCGGAACACATTTTCCAGAATGTTGACTTTGAAAAAGATCTTTTGATCTCTAAAAAAAACAATCCCACAGAGTTCCAAAGCGCCGACATAACCATAATTAGAACTCAAACTAGATTAAACCAAGGGCAACTTATGAACAAGGAAAGATTTACACGGAGACCCCCGAAATCGTTCAAAAATAAGACCACGTGTTCTGGAAGAGTAAGTCCTCTGCTTCATCGACGATGTAAGTCTAGGTCAGTTCTAAGTAAATGACATGGCCTCAAAGCGAGAAGGGAGTCATATTCCTCAATCACAAGCAGGTATACTAATGGGTATATTAAAAAACGTCTACCTTCATACTTACAAGGACAAATAATAGTGAATACTCTGTATACTACCTTACCTCATACCAAACTAAAAGAAAGTCCTCGATTTATCATCTTGAGATTTTTACGGATATCAATCATTCTTGTTGGCCCGGATGTTATCGCGCATTGGGTCTTATAGTAAGAGGAAAACGATTACCAGGATAAACCTAACATGGTCGGGAACGTGACCCCATACCTTTTCACGTGTGGTCGAGAAATCCAACATAAGCCACCTTGGTGAAAGACAAAGACGCTATCCACAGCACCATCCAACCACAATGAAAGTAGTATTTATTTGTTTTCGCAATATTCCAACTGTCATAGGTGTTTCTAACATCTAATCGATTTGAAGATACTACATTTGATTGTTATGTTAAAGTTGTATTTAATGTTAGTTATTTTGCAATAGTTAAAAGTCAGTGTAAAAAAATAAGCTTTTGGAAACTTTTGAAAAATAACTGGATTGAAAGAAATACGATAAACAACATATTTACATCATACTGTCGATGAACTATCAGAACAGCAATAACACTAACGACCAGAACAGCAATAACCCTAACGACCAGAACAGCAATAACCCTAACGACCAGAACAGCAATAACACTAACGACCAGACGTTTTGGTGTGTCCTGTTTTATTGATAGGTGTGTCATGTTTGTTGAGTCTTGTGGACGTTTAAAGCAACATTAACCTGACGATCTGACGTCAACAAAACATTAAATCAATATTTTTCTAAACACTAACTAATCAAGCGAGTATAAGGTGTCTAGTAAAAGAGCAATCGGTCTACTTTATTGCTAGAAAAATGATACTTTTAATAGCACTTTATGACATTTTGATAGATCGCAACATCGTAAACAAGATATACAATGTGATATTTGTACAAACATGTTAATAAAAAAATAATCTCAAAAGCGGTAATAATATTGAACAGAAGTGATAATCCCGACGTATATTACCCTTACAATACATACATGTACAAAGAACCATACGTCATTTCACATATAAGATTTCAGTTATAGTTCAATATGCAGATGGCAAGTGTTTAGCTTTTGTTAATCTCTGATATTAACTGAGATTATTCTCTCAAAATCGGCAAATCAGTGAAGCGGAGTCTGACTCATTTGTCAACATGTCTGTTTAAAAAAAATCGGATGTTCGAACGAGTTCCCCTATTGGGTACAAATCAGTTATAGTATGACGTCATAAAGCACGCGACGTCAGATTTTCCAACGAATTGTAAGACCCTATGTATGTTTTATTGGTCGAAATTTGCCCTGTAATGTGCCGAACCTGTCCGGTCTAAAACTAAAATTTCAATAAATTCTTAAATATGTTTCTGTATCTACCAATTGAAGGTACAAATTCTTTTATGAGCGGTGATGCGTAAATCATTTATATAAAGACTATAACAAGACTCTCAAACATTTCGATGATCAAAAGTTGAAGGAAGTTTAGGCGATGTAAACAAATTAAACAGGACTCCATGTGTACCAATTTGTTTAATGTGACTCTTTTTGAAGATATATATCCCTGTTGATTACTCAACAAAAGTTGATAAAAAAAATTCATCGAAATGTATCCGCATTTTTCTCTTTGTGCCTATAGCAGAAATATAAATAAAAGAAATCCTGAAGCCAGGCAAAGAGATAAATGGAACGCACATCAGTTAAAAATTCCCTGGTAAGTATGCAACTTCTCGGAAATAACCGGTCAAGGCCAAGTATGACGCGTTTGTGTGACGTATTTCCGGTTTTGCCACTGGAGGTCTACTTCCGGTCAAAGACAAAGTGTAGCAAAGGGAAGCAACTCAGATAACGCACACATGGTTTACCATTGAAGAGCTTCTCTCGCCGAAGAGCTAGGCTCTTATTAGTGATAAATCCATTATTCGGTGCGATAGAGAACAGACACATGAAGATATGTGCATTTATTACCTCCATCACGTGAAGTTCAAAAGTAATAATCATACCCCTAGTATGATGACTTTTGGTCTACGTATTGGTCAATCACACTTATTTATTGAAATATGAAACAGTTTCAACGCACAGCATGTCATGATCTTTTACGATATGATCATTTGTTTTTGTTTTGATAGCATAAACCATCGAACAAGGAGATATTTCTTTTTTTATAATTTAACACATCTTAAATCACGGTCAATAATCAAAGGTCAATATCTCTTCAATTCTAATCTACGTAAAGCTGTTGCTCAATAAGATAAATGGAGATTCACAACGAGTGGTTGTTGGGGATCGAATTTATTTCACTCAAGTTTTAACCTTTTAAAAAATAATTTACGAGTGTGAAATAAATTCCATATCCAATAACCACGGGTCGTGTGATCTGTTTCTATTACAATACTTTTAATTCGGCAGTGTTAGTGTTGTTTTCTGAGTGAATTGTGGACTATTTGCGAGAAAACACATCATCTCGTATATATTCCCGCCAAGTTGTAACGACGTCAGAAATCCGCTCGTGGCATTGAACCGTGTTATTCCGGTCAAAGTTCACCTTCTCAACCACTCAATTGTCCGGAATGTCATAAAGCAGTGATATATAAGATATATTTATTCAACAGTCAGCACGTTTATACAATGATCTGAGGGTGGAATAACACGGGGAATTGTGGTAGAAATATCATTTAATCATAGCCGCGTCAAATTTATCCATATTGGATTGTGTTGTATCCTTTCGTTGGTTTGATTCTGTTTCCCTTAACATGTTTTGTCTACTTTGATTGCCTGTAATGATTTTTTCTATGTCGATTGATTGTTCAAAATCTTATAACTTGATAATATATAAAAATTGAATCTCCCTAAGGATATTTTTTCCAGCTTACAGTATTATCTGCTACGGGTTCACCTTTTGAAAAGATAACATAATAACATCGCGTTGCCACGCGAATAAAGGCGTTAAAAAGTCTTAATAAAGAGAATAAAGTCGTAAACATGCATTCCAAAAGTCGTAATTACGCGAAAAAAGTCATAATAACGCCTTTTTAAAAGCCGTTATTACGCGAAAGAGTCGTAATAACACCTTTTGAAAAGTCGTCATCACGCGAATAAAGGCGTAATAACGCATTTTCTCTCTGGAACTATGCAATCGATAACTTCCCTAGGTGGTTCGAATTCTAGTTGATACAACTGATGACACTGACCCCAGGAGCCTGAGGGGCGGGGCGAAAAAAAATGGCAAGCCAGCTATACTTATAAAGACATGTTCATTGATTAGCCTGTTTGTGATACTTTTCACCTTTTTCTGATTTCAAACAAATGTTCATTAACACTGAATGTGTCAAAATACTAATAATTTGGAATTCCATTATTCCATATATATTTCACCTTATATTGAACAGTACATGTATAAAATTGTACAGGAAAACTAAATTATTCTACAAATGGGGGCACAGTGCCTGCTAAGCAAATTCTGCATGAAACCTAACTCGAAGCCGGTATTCAAGAAACCGTTCTCGTGCTAAAGTATGGATGCTGTGCTAAACCATATTTCCTTGTAACTTAAATCATGTCAACCAAACAATGAGCAAAAAAAACAATGCTAACTGATAATTCTCTTTAATCATCCGAACTCACAATCGATTAAACGATAACACTAGGACTAAAATATGACAAAGGAAAGATTTGCATAAAAAATTCTTGCAAAAGTACAAGAGTATAGGAACCAGGTGTTCCGGAGGAGTATTCGTTTTCTACTTTATTGACGACACCCACCATGTAAATAGTGGTCACATCCAAACAATGGCAGGCCCTCAAAGTGGGACCGAGTCTTCATTCTCAATCATAACAAGTAGGCGCACTAATGGGCATACTCAAAATCGTTCTTCTCCATATCACACAAGGATACAAAAGAGGATCCCTAAGACCTCAACAACTCCGAAAATCTTATTTAGCATGTTAATCCCATTGTCTTGCATAATCGTCCACATAATCCATAAGTTTCCTGAAATTCACATTTCATTGGATAAATATTGGTCACATCCAAACAATGACAGGCCCTCAAAGTGGGACCGAGTCATCATTGTCATCACAACAAGTAAGCACACTAATAAGCAAACTCAAAAACGTCCATCTTCATATCATACAAAGATACAGAATATTTCTCGATGAGATCCAGATAGCGACCATAAAACTTGCCAATAGTCTTCATCAACCACCATCTCTCGAACCCCTGTGCAATAAGTTTGTTCGTCAGCAGTTGACATTTATCACGAAAATCTCGATATTCAGAGCAAGCCCCAGAATAACGAATCAACTGCGACATGTTAACACCATAGGATGGAGAAGCAGGGATGTTACTGTCAAGAAATGAAAAGTGCGACCGGAAAATCGAAATCGTCACGTTTATCGTACAGCTTACAGTAAGTTGCCTGTGTTGGTCATAGTTTAAGTAAAGATCGAGGTAAGAAGCTGATGTGGGAGAGTCGGTTGTGTCTTTAATCTCAAGTTCAGTAGGGTATATACGATCGACTAGGTCAGCAAACTTCTTGTTGTTTATAGACAACACATCGTCGATATACCTGAAAGTGAAATTGAAAGATTTGGCAATGTTTTTCTTACCCGTCCGGGTAAGCCCTTCGACAAATTCAGCCTCGTTAGAAAACAAAAACAAGTCAGCCAAAAGTGGGGCACAGTTAGTGCCCATTGGAATGCCAACAGTCTGTTGGAAAATCTTCCCTCCGAACTCAACAAAGATTTTCAACCAGGAATTCAATCATTCGTACTATATCTTACTCGGTATATTTTTACACACTATGCTCCAAGATAGCTCACAATCATGTATGTGTATCGCCGTTCACCTTTCTTGAAATGTATGATGCAGTTTAATTCATTTGTTTGTCATACTGTATCTATTCCTGAATCTAAAAGGTGCAGCATGTCTGTGTGTTACGTCATCATTCAGATTACCAGTTGCTTCGTATGCAGTCGAACAAAATTAATAGGGAGATGTAAAAGATGAATGTGCTGAAAGGGAGGTAATTTCTGTAGATCATAATTAAAACGTTTTCAAAGTAATGAATAAACACGAAAATATCATGATGTTGCTCTCACACTCAATTACGCAAAAGTACATGCCGAACCTTTTTTACAACGATATTCATCTTCCTTCGAAGACGATGACGCTCTATGTACGTGTATATTACCAAAACGTTAGAAATAAAAGGAAAAACACCAAAAACAACATTCAGACAAATAGAAGCTTATAAGTTTAAGCTCATCATCATATAATTATAACTATGCTAATATTGACATGGATCATAAAATGCGATGGTGTCAATCAGATGAAATACTTTTGTATTTTTTATACACAAATTAATCCTGAACTAAAAATAGATAGGCGAAGATTTGATTAGTTTGATTAGAAACCCAATTAAATTATTTAATGTTTAATTAATTGCAGATCGTGTGATTTCACTAGTGGTTTTGAAATGAGATATTGTTGTACATACATAATGGTACGATGACAATTGCTGTTAGCTAGTTATTAGTAATACTAATGTTGAAACAGTTTCCATCACCTTAAAAGGGGGAAATCGAGATACGTTCGCAGTCTTAAATCATGAGCGGGTTTTGAGTTTGGATTATGATTCTGTTAACGCTTCGGTATTCTCTGAGTTACTTCGCCAATCCACGTACTACAAGAGTAGCCATGCTCAGAACACATGACCTAGCCTCCAGATTTAAAGCACATAGACCACTTTGGCTTATAGTTGTTTCTACTGTGTGCTGGTGAAGAAAAGGGGATCAAACACATATTCGATTTCTGACATCACCGGTTCACTGATAGGATAAAACGTATGTACTAAAAGCAGCAAATAACAAATAAATAAAAACTTTATTAATTGTTTTATTCATATACGACATCAATAGATACACTATTTTACGAACTACATCAAACAACACACTAATACAAAATTATCTCATAATAAAAAAACGCTGCAATTGTTTTATGTAATTACAGCTACTGCAAGTTTATTTCCTCACTGGAAAAAACATCCTAGATAATATACACTATAAAATCCGTAAGATTGACTTCATAAACATCCCTTAACCATAGTTATATTATTGATGATGATGATTAAAAGAATCCAAGTATCAAACTGGTATTCAATCATTACTCAGATCATCCTAAAGACTGTATTCTTTTAGTCCAGGTTTGTTGTGACTGAACCAACAGATACTATTGCGTGGTGCCTTTTTGGAGGGAACAACGTTTCTTTATAAACCAAGAACGTTCTTTTATTGCACAAAAAACCTAACATTATTGCAAAACCTTGAAGATTTGTTGTGATCTCGAAGATCCATGCCAGAAGTTCATGTCCAAACAATCCATTTATAACACCAATTATCCATGTAAAACCGAGAGTCGAGGAAATTCTGAGATAAATACATACATTATTAGAATGACGAATTCGACTTGTCGTTTTCTTAATATAGTAAATTATTAAACAGAATACCACGATGTTGGCAAAAAGAAACAAGACCATCGGTATAAAAAATGTATAAAGCAAAACACTGCGATGCTTTATAAAACAGAACTTGCCTCCATACCATAATTCAGTTGGCTTGATTATCATTTCAGACAATTTAGTGCAAAATGTTATAACAAAGGGGGTAGCGAACCCAAAAACTGAGTATCTTATATTTCGTACACACGCCCTGTCCGTTACGTTTTTCAACGATGTGATGTCAGCATATAAACGTGTCAGAGAAATAAACATGAAACTAAATGTAGAAATCCAGGTAAAGTGGTGGAGACTCGCCAGCCAGAGACATATTTGCATATCTCCGATATTGGGCAGAATGGAAATCAACATAAACTGGCATTGTTCAACGAAAAGTACAACCAAAAGAACAACGATAGGCGCTGAGATCCTTGTCCCTAAAATGTTCTTGTAATAGTGACATAACAAGCATAAAGTAGAAATTATAGATATGCAGCTACAGCAAATGTTAGTTAAAAACCGAGCGTATGTGACGAAGGTTGTCAATTGTGGATGCGGGGATTTGTAAAACTCTAAATAGGTGTCAATGCACAAGTAAAATTCATTGCCTACCCTCACTATGTGACTTGCATTTATTCTTGTCGTAGTTGACTTAAGAATGTACACAGCACTACCGTCGTCGCTTGTGTGGTTACTTGTGTCATTTATTCTGACAAGGTTTACTTCAACTGCTGCACAAGGCAACTTCCGCTCGTAATAAGTGCTTATTATTGGTAATAAATACTTTGAGTTGGCAATGGTAGAGTTAGACAAACATGTCCTATTGTCTACACCTGCTATACATGCAGCACGTATGTTATCTTCGACCAAAAAACTACAGTTTTGTAACGTCTGAATGGCTCGCTGTCGTACAGCTTTCCAGTCAATATTTTGTTCCGGGCTATTTTCAGATAAAATTAAAGGCATGTTTATGTGCAAAAACGAACAAGAGTTACCAGTCAAACTGTCAATTCCGTCGAAAATTGTAAAATTATATTGATATGAATGCATAAATACATTTGAAAATTCAAATATGTCTTTTTTAATCATCGAAGTTAAACGTTTGTAAATGAAATGCCAGAAACCTTCATTTCTTGTATTGACTTCCAAGAGGATATCCAATACAAACCCGATTCCTATTCCATTGGAAATGCAGTGTCCGTAGTGTGGGTGGGAACCAACTGGACAAAACAATTCATGACACCCATCCTGAAAAAGGATAAATAGATTCAGTGATAAATACCTAGCCAATCTACCTCGGTTTAAAACCTCCTTTAATTCTTCATATTCTTCGTATTTAATTTCGTCGACCCCGCACAAATATTTTTAATCATAGGAAATTAAAACTGTTAATTCACCCTCTGAAAAAAGGATATCTGAAGTGAAAGTTCGGTCCGAATAACATAAATCCTATATGAAATTATCTCTCACATCGATGTTTCTAAATGTTGACTCATCTTACTATTCTTTTATTCAATGAAAATTATTTGACGCGATACTATGATAACCTTCGTTCTAATTGACCTGTCTACGTTCGCCATATTTATTTATATTTAACTTTTGTCAGTAAATGTGTGTGACTTTAAAACAGATTGTAGGAAGAAAGACTCAAACGTCATCAATGATGACACCAATGAGTACCCAATACAACACATTCCCTTTCGCCTCGTCAGCTGACACTTTTATGTATAATTGCTAATAGTGTACTGCGAAAAGTGTGTATTTTATGAACTAAACCGTTCCATTACTTGAATGAGATAACTGTGGTTATGAAGGCTCCAGCAAACATTGGGGACTAAAAAAACATCCACCAGCAGAGTATACCTCTCCCTATCGTGAAAGATGGCGTAACACACACATGCTGCACTGTAATTAATACATACAGTAAACTTACTTTATCCGACATGAAAATGGTCTTCTCTTCACATTGCTTAGTTCCGGACTCTTCGGTCAGTGATGAAAAATGAAGTATAGCAGAGAGTGCGAAAAATGACGTTTGTGTTCCAGTTTCAGACCAACATGTTATACTGTTTATTTTGGTTTCATTTATATTGAACAACCAATTTTCAGCACAGTTTCTATTTCTAGCAAATACTGTCTCTGTTGTAGTTTTGATTCGTATGGGTTCGAGTATTCCCGAAGAGCACGCGTTCACCTCTTCTAGAAGCCGGCTTGAACGTTCGATTTTTAAAGAACAAGTCCTTGCGAACTCTGGGTACGGAGATTTAATACTGAAGCTACACGCACCGCTTTTAATCATCTGAAACACCATATCAGTAAAGGCAAGTTTTTGGTTAAAAACCGTTCGCCAATTAAAGAAAAGTTGCAAATCCCACCCAATCCAATCGGATAGTCCGTTGCACATGGCACAATATTGATTCCGGAAGGTCAAAAACGTATTCTTATCTAACACGGGCATCATTTCTGAAAGAGTCACTTGTATTTCTTTTTCACATTTTTCTCTTATATCGTCTTCCACCCAGGAACTGGGACATTTCGAAACCATAAACACAGCTCTTGTTCTGGCGGAAGCTGATTGTACTGGATTACAAGTTGACAAAGATATGAATCCATCCAATTCGGTTGTCCTCCCTAGCCTTTCAGACATGGGTGCGTCGGAACAACAATCGTTATAGTTATTACATAGTTCGTCGCACTTGCAAAAATGTCGTTTATCCTGACTACACTGGAAATTGACATCGGCACATCCTTTTAACCAATCCCGCAGTATTACGGATGAGTTCTGTCGTGTATCGACGACATCCGTCTTGACTAAAAGAACTATCAAGATGACGTTAAATCTGTCAAAATATAATATATCAAAATTGTATATTCAACTGTAATTTACGCTTGAAAAATTGCTTGAAAACTTTAAAAAATGACTATTGCTGAAAATTTTAAAACATCCACATAAAGAAACATGAAACATGTCATTTACAATGGAATTAAGTCCTGGAATAATTTATCTTCTGATAACAGGTCTGTTACCAACAAAATCAACTTTAAGAAAAAAGTAAAAGCGTTCTTAAAACAAAGCTCATAAGCATAGCTCATACAATGTCCTTTCTACATAGGTTTTTATTAAGAAATGACTACATTTGGTGGTTATCATACACCTAGTTCACCAGTACCTAATTGTTATACCAAAATTCCAACAAATATCTTTATAAAAGAATATATATCTTTTATGTTTGGTGATAATTAATCTAAAATATATTTCAAACTTGTGATAACACCACAGATATTTATTTAATGTGATAATTATTGTTAATTATTTCTGTGTTATCCTGGTAAAGCATGTATTGTATTGTAAATGTACTGAACTTTTATGTATTGATGCGATGTTTTACCAAATAAATCTATCTATCTATGAAACACAGTATTGTTTTACTTTCTTACACATAATTTTTGACACACGAGTTATATTGCTTTACGTATTATCGATTGACCAGCAAAACATTGAATGTTTAAGATGGTTTGAAGTCAATAAAATTCGACCAATACTATCATGGTATTTTAATGTGAAGCAAAGTCTAAAGAGTCTGGCTGTTTGAATAAGATGATAGGTGTTGTCCTAGTAGTGTTTTATATGTTTTTCAATATTATTCAAACTTTCTTCGTGCAGGGATTTCACACATACCCAATTACAAGTTATTCGCAAAAACAGTCTGATTAAAGAGATGACGTAACACACACACACACATGCAGCACATTTTAAATTAAATTAAGTAATAAAAACAGTAAGCAGAAAAAACAATTTAACTGCATCATACAGCTGTTTCGTCCTTTTAAGACTAGTGATGCTAGAGGCCAAAGGATGGACTGTTTGGAATGTTCTAAACTAATGTGCGGTATACGTCAGGTGCGTAAAACTCCTTTAATTTGTGAATTTAGTAAAGGAATTAAATAAGTACTGTATAATTTAATCTCTATAATCCTGTATTGCGAAGATATGTATATTACGCACCGTGCCACTACTCAAATGAGTTAAATGTGGCTATTGATGCTCCAGCAAACCTCGGGGACTTAAACATTCGCCAGCAGAGTCTATCTGACCTATCATGACAGATGACGTAACACACCCATATGCTGCGCCTTTTAAATGTATTAATTTATACAGTATGCCGAAAAAGATTAATTAAACTGCATCATACAGCTGTTTTGCCCTTTGAGGACTCGTCAGTGATGCATGTTACGAAAAGTTGGGAATCAAAATTTTCTAATGTAATGTAGAAGCAGAAGGATCAGATGCGAGAAACCCTTTTAATTCAGAAATTTGGAAAAAGTTTTTCTAAATTATGAATAAGAAAAAGGCTACTGAAAAAAATCCACATACTACTATTAAATGTTAAAGCAATTTTTTTTTTGGTACTGTAGCAAATAATTTCCATAGAGTAACAAAGATAATTACATATTCAATACAGCTAAAATGTTGTTCTTATTATCTGGAATAATATTTTGATTTGAATTATCCATGAACAATGTCTACGTACTGGGATATTTCGACCGTATCACAAAGTCTTCATCAGCCGATCTGTTACTAAGACACCTGTGTACAATTCTCTCCTAATGTCACGTGGCTGTCCATCCACACGTGACACTAAAGAGTTATGACTACTTCTCAGTAATAGAACTGCTGATGAAGACTGTGTGATACGGTCAAAATATCCCAGTAAGTAGAAATTGCTCTGAGTCATGGATAATTCAAAAAAAATATTATTCTAGAATTTACAGTTGTATTGAATATGTAATTATCTTTGTTACTCTACAGAACACTATATTTAATTCGTGTTGGATACTCTTCTACATGTTTAGGCTGTTTACGCCATACAGTATAAATAAATATGCAGTTTGCTAGGGATACGAGGCTAATTACGCGTGCGTTATCACTGAAAATTAAAAACCTTGAGCCGTATCATGAAATGTTAAGATATGAATATGTAACAGAAAATCCTTAGCTGAAAATATTGTGGAAAACATCACATTATTTAAGGCAATTAATTTTATTATTGCAGTATAGAAGTATTGGTTTAGGTAAATTATTAAATTTAAAGAAACGAAACAACATTGATACAGATTGGATGGCTGACTTAAAAAAGTCGCTTTTGCACAACAAAGTCGTATGATTGTATGTTTTGCATTTACAATGCTTATATGATCAAATACATAGCAATTTATCATACAACGGAATATAATTTGATCAAATCATCTTTATACTTACGATTTAGTGGAAAAGCTGTTAGCCATGGTGTTGATGTACTACGCAGCCGAGGCTCCGCTAATGACTAAACGTCTTGGTGTTTCCGGTTTTATTGTCAGGTGTGTTACGGTTGAGAGATTTGTGGATGTTCAAAACAATATAATCACAATCCAACTATGTTAACAAATCATGTAATCAATATTTTCGTCTACACTTACTTATTGTGAGAGTATTATCTTTCTAGTGTTTGAACTAAAAGAACTATTACTTTTTACAAGTGTATGAAAAATGATACATTTTATAGCCTTTTAATAAATAGCAACATCATATAAAAAACATGTTTTTATAAGAGTATTATCTTTCTAGTGTTTGAACTAAAAGAACCATTACTTTTAACAATTGTATGAAAAATGATACATTTTATAGCCTTTTAATAAATAGCAACATCATATAAAAAAGATGTTTTGATCCAAACATCTCAGTGGCACAAAATCGAGAACGGAACTGTGAAACCCGACTTCTATTAAAATAACTTTTATTTTACGTAAATGTTTAGAGAAGATTCTAAATGTTCACAGAACTATATTTATACGAAAGGTTTCAAGAAATACTTTCTGTGGTACATTAATTCTAAATTTTTATTGTTACTTTATTTCTTTTTGATTGAAAAGGATAGTCATATCGACGGCAAATTTCACAATGAAGTGCCTATTGTTCTTACGCTCTGTTAAAGCTATAATGAGAATGACGCCAATACATGACAAGTTTTGCCTGTATTCGAATAGGTCATTGTAAATAATAAAGCGTCAACAAAAACGAAAATCCAAACTCAAAATAAATATATCTAGGGGCAAATATGAAGATTTACACGGAGACCATTGAAAAAATTCCTGAATGTCTGTCGTGATAATCTAGGCCTTATCGTACATTGTTTTTGTAAGTAACCCTATCTTATTTTTAGCGGTGATCAAGCTATAATTATGAATTTAAGCGTATGTATCATATATACATGTAACACAAAACATATCAGTAA
Source organism: Mimachlamys varia (assembly GCA_947623455.1). Lineage (NCBI taxonomy): Eukaryota > Metazoa > Mollusca > Bivalvia > Pectinida > Pectinidae > Mimachlamys > Mimachlamys varia. The sequence goes on along the minus strand of OX392529.1, from coordinate 34,571,053 downwards.
TGAACAATTATATTTATTGAAAACCCTCGGGTATTGCATAATCGCGAAGAATACAGTAGCACGGCAATATTCCAGCACGGCAATATTCCGTTGTAGCGCCACAGGTCGTGCTTTGAGGTGATCACACAGTTTTACCAACCATTTTGCAAATAATGGTTACATCTTGCATTGTATCTTTACACTGTAATGAAACCAATTTTAACGATATTTTTGCGACGGAGCGTTGTCGCGAGCAAAGAGAAAATTAGAAACTCGCTTAAAAAAACGATATAGGGTATCTCCCAATGAGACGAAGATGACAACAATAAATCCTGTTCATAGTTTTTTTCTCTAAATTACTTCTCTAAATTCATAACTTATAGGGATAAACGCACCTTACCCTTCTGCTTCTACAAAAGCTGAGAAAATTTCGACTCCCTCCTTCTGGTCCCTTACATCAATGACGAGTCCCAGAAGGCCGAAATAGCTGCATGGTGCAGTTTAATTGATGTTTCGGCATACTGTATCTTTTACTGTCTCAAAAGGTGTAGCCACCAACATTTGTTGTAAACATCACGATGTTTAGAGCAAACATTAGAATAACGAAAGAAGGATGTTACTTTCAAGAAGAGAAATTTCACTAACGGAAAATTGAAATCGTCACGTTTATCGAAAAGCTTAGTAGTAAGCTGCCCATGTTAGAATAGGTTAGGTTCTGATTGAGGTAAGTAGCTGATGTGTCCTTTATTACAAGCTCAGAAGGATATATACGCCGACATTTTCAGCAAACGTTGTGTTATTCATAGACAACACATATTCGATACATCTGGAAGTGAAATAAAAAGATTTGACAATGTTTTTGTTACCTTTGGTGATTAAATCCTCCACAAAATCAATATCGTGTGAAATCTAAAACAAGTCAGCTAAAAGTGGGGCACAGTTTATTCCCATAGGAATGCCAATAATCTGCTGGAAAAACAGTCCTCCAGACTCAACCTAAATATTGTCGATCAGGAATTTATTCTTCTTCGATCATAATATTCAATCTTAGCTTTGTTGTGTTTTTTTTTTTACAAAGAACATTCTAAGAAAGCTTACAATCATATATTTGTATCGTCCACCTTTCTTGTAAAAGAAAGCTTCCATAACGGGCGGCGTTATTTCAGATTTGTATGAGGTATATGTATGGTGGAGTACAGGGTGGAACATATTTTTGATCGAAAAAAAACATTTTCAGAATGGGATGCTTAAGATTGGTCAAAATTCACATCCCGTTAACTCCACTTCTTGAGTATACAGTGTCACTTTAAGACTGTATCACTGATTTAATGGTACAAACACTGATAGTACTTAGTAGTTCTGATAAAAACTTGGTTGAGCATTGAGCAGAGCCAAAGGTAAAACGTTGCTTGCAAGGACCATTGTGTAGTTTCGGTATCCAATATAGACGAGGTCAGCGTCTTGCTCATTATCCGATTTTTGAAAGGGTGTACTACTAAAGCATTGTCAGATAATATTTTATCTTTTGAAAACAAGTCAATGTGTCAGTAGGGGTACCTTGGTTATCAAGCAATCCTAATTCTTTTTACATACAGTAAATGTAATGGCGTCTGCAAACTAGAATCAAGTCAGTATGTGATTTGTCTGCAGACACAACTTCTTACTCGGGTGGTCGGGTGGTGCAGTGGATAGCGAGCCGGGGTTCGAATCTTCGACCGAACGTGAGACGTGAGAGATTTTGTCACCTGTCCCATCACGTTAGTTTTCTCTGAGTAACTTGTTAAAAATTGTTGTACAATAAGGAAAATATCTATATAAATACATAATTATCATGTAGATCAATGAGTGTTGTTTGAGCATCAATGTCAAGAAATATCGACTTGTATTTAGTTTTCATTTTGTATCGGGAACTGTTTATTCTTTTCTGGATAGCGGACCTGATATACTTCATCAATTCTGAAAGCGAATCCAATTCAGCATATTCACATTTAGTCCGTTGCCTGGCATAATCTTCTATTAAGTCCTTAAGTATCTTGAAAAAACAATCAGAGAATACCACAGTATCAACAAAGACCGTAATCCGAATTCAAAATCGATTTAATAGATGGAGGTTCACGATACTTAGAACCTTTCATAGGAAGCTCCTGTATATTTCTGTTTGGGATAGTTACAATTCAGATAGCCTGTTACGATGTGTTCAGCTGGTCAATAGCTATATGGAGATAAAGAACATGAACATGGTGAAGGAGGTGCTATAAGGTCTTCTATATTCAATTGTTTCAGTATGGGCTTATAATTAAAACGATTTAGTGAAATATGGTGAATGTTTGTGACCTTTTGATATTAAGCTATTGTTGGTGGTCTCGTGGATAATCAACTTCAGAACGTGCGACGGGGGTCAGCCAGGGTCATCAACGCATTAATCAATCGTAGTCCATGCTTCATAGACCTTTGAATAAGGCTGAGATAAAGAGGTTAATAACAAAAAATCCCCAAAATGAACATTTTGGTTCTAAGCGGGGGTTTGGCAAACATCTGAAATAGTCCCCTATTAAAATTAGGACTTATTATTTTTCTCAATGTTAATCTGTAAACTGTCGATAATATCACTATAAATAGAAATGCGGGGGTTTTGGGGGACTTATGAAATAGTCCCCTATTCAAAATAGGACTTGTTATTGTGCTCTTTGTAAATGAATAAAATGCTGATAATATCATTATAAACAGAACTGCGGGGGTTTGGGGGGGGGGGCTTCTGAAACAGTTCCCATTAAAATTAGAGCTTGTTCTTATTTTCATTGTAAATGATTAGACTGTCGACATTATCTCGTTGTCGAACTGTCAATGTAAGTTTGATAAACGAAACCAATCAATTTCTGCAGACGAATATTATACAAATATGTAACACTTGTTTCCGAATCCATTTCATCTTCTTCTATTGTGCTTGTCATATTGACTGTTAGGGATATGTATGAATGAAATAAAAACAATAACCAATTTTGTTGCATCACAAGTGCAAAAAGATGCTGTAAAACGATACAGTTTAACACATTTTTACTGTAAGACTGCTACATTTCGGTCGTTTTGAAACATTAAACCCTCCATTGGTCTTGGTTCTACTGGTTTACTAGTCATTACATGAATATCTGGCACTGGCATTTTTGTACCAATCGAAGCGTCGGAGCAACAATTTTTTTTCAAAGTGTAGAGAGGTATTAAAACAACTTGTATGGTAAGATCAGAAAAAGCATTAGCAGATAGCAGTAATTGTTTGTATTTATTTGCCGGGAACCATACGGAAACTAAACATTAAGATACTTATATTTTCAAACAAAACTAAAAGGGCGTGTAATTGATTATCTTTTTTAAAACGTTATATGTCTTGAATTATAAATGAAAATAAAACAACAATTACATTGAAATTCTGTGTTTTTGTCATCGATGTGCATCAATAATACTCCATATCGGCACTATGCACTACTGTACATTAATGTTAGTAATGCGCCTAAAAGGAGTTTGCAGTAAACATTCCTTATGAAATTAGCAAATCAGGAAAGCTTCAAGCTCTATTCGCTACATATGATATTCTTATAATAGCTTTTCAACACGAGGTGCGACCAATTCAGCATTTATATTACCTTATAATATGTGGTTTCCATTGCCAGTAGTTGATAAGGATGGATACATAAAAATACAATATAACCAGCAATAATCTAAGTTTATTGTTAAGTTATTGCTAATGTTAGAACTATGATACTTTCCTGGTAATAAACATTTGTATCTATGATTGTTTTATTCCACATATAGACTTGTTGTACATCTCAATGACTCCTATTTATCAGGATAATGTGTTTACGCATAAAATGTTCTAGGCAAATAGTGATATAAAAGTGCTATCACCAAAACAGAAATCACACCGACCAACTGACTGTAGTAGAGATTGGACCGGTTCTGAAAGCCTACCAACCAGATGAATAAGATGCATGCCGTGATATTGTAAGTAAACCGATGTTATAATTTATGTTGATCAAATATCTAATCTAACGAGCAAATTATACGTGTTTGATGATTTACAGAAGTATATATTTTGTTTGCTCTGCAATTTTTCATTGACACAATGCTTATGGGCAGTTGCTGCCATACGCATGTAACACCCAGTGCCTTAGACTATAACATCAGTTGCTATTGTGACGTCATCAATTTCATTGTTGTCTACACTTGATTTGCTGTTCAAAATCGGTCCGAAGAAACTTATTAAAGCACAATTATTCTATCAATATGTAAATATAAGTAATGAACATTTTAGCAAATATTGTTACAGTCCTATAACACTAATTGTTATTGCAGATAAACTTACATAAAGCCCGGTAGGGCTTTATTTAGTTTGACATCAATAGCAATATGTGTTATATGACTGTGACAACATTTGCTAAAACATTCATTGCTTAAATGGGCTGGAGACAGTTTATGTGGGTATACTAGCGCGGATCCGGTGTCGACTTCAGAAAACTTTTAAGGTTAAAAGGAAAAATTAGTCATCGTCACGTTACATGACAAGGCAGTGATCAATCTTTAATCGTTTTTCATGGGTCCATTTCATTTATCTTGCAAAAACAATGGGTCCCACAATGTTAACTTAAACCTTTTCCAGAAAAACAATTGGTCCTTTCAAAATGGCACGAATACAAGATGCGGGATACACACGAAACTTAACCACTGCAAAGGTTATTATATAAGTTTCAACAGTTAAAATAAGCAGAACTATATGCTAATGATGGGCTTTCGTGTTAAAAGAAACATCTCTGGGGAGTTTGCTCACCATGTTGAATAACTGACTTTTTCAGAACTGTTCTGCTTTTTCCTTAATGACACTTGTTAAGAAATTGCCTAGTGACCCCTTTTTTCTTTTGAAAGTAGTTTTTTTTAGTTTTAGTTTAAACATATTTTATTGTCTTGAAAACGACAAGGGGATTGGGCAACAGCTATGTCCACTTATGAAACGCCCTTTCCCAACATTATGATAAATACAATATACAATAAACCTAGACAGTAACAATTATATATACATGTTTTATATTTAAAGCCTTTTACTCAACTTTATGTAATTTTGCACGTGTCTGATAATTCTGAAATTTATGTTGTCGGCATACAATTCATTACCACATAATAATACTTTAAAATTGATATCCATATTTAAGTTTCGTAACTGATCAAATAATTGCATTCTGATGTTGACAAAATTGTTGCATTCAAAGAAAAAATGATAAGCATTTTCACAACAATTTGAACTATTGGTGAGATTAACTCGAAATAAGTCATAATTCAATTGACTACATCGATTTCTGAGTTTTGTGTGTATTATATTTATTTTCCTATCTCCAAAATTTAAACATATAGGGTATCTACTCCCGAAATCACGTGTCAGGTTTCTTGTTCAGATTGCAATGGAAGGCGAAAGCCTAGTCTGTTCACTCAGGTCTTTTCACGTTAGTGTTGTTAGAGAAATAATTATTATTTCTTAACGCGCAGTTGTAAGTATCGAAATACTAATCTTAAATAAACATTTATCAAAATATTTCGACTGTTTTTTTTTGCCTCCCTACTTTTGAAAAGTGTTGATCCATGTATTCCTTACGAAAAGTCTAGAGGAGTTCTTTTACCGCGAAATTTTAAAACATTTATTCAATTTTGTAACTACGAAATAAGTACATTCTTTTGCTCATTTTCACTGTATTATATATAATATTAATGAAAAGAAAATCTTTCAACAACAGTCAATTACTTGAATACTCATGAGTCACCTTCTGTAAATACACTGTTGAAAAATGCACAACGCTTTATATTGTACGCAAGGTGTTCAAATGTGATTGTTTACGAGGAAATGCTGTGCGAAACACTTGTATGACGGCTATCAGACAGTTGTTAGGTAATAGAAAGGTATTGTGTAGAATAACATGATTAAATATGGCAATCATGATGGCAAAGTAAACCGACCTGCTGAAAATTGGCCAAGAAACCATGGAAGTCAAACTATGTACAACACTCATCATGCCAAATCTACCTGTTCCCAGGAACCTGATAACTACAAAATAAAATTGTTTAATTATACGTTTACTAAAAGAAACATCATTAAAACTGATAATGCAAGTTAAAAATCTTTCTTGTTGAGATTTTTTAAAAACACGGCAAAGTAATATGTTAGAAAGCTTCTGAGATGCCCCCTTACATGTTACTAAGAATTGGCAGACATTTTAGTTTTTGCCTTGCTTGGAAACGAGAGTCGGCCTCCCTGGGTATAAAAGGCACCCAACCTGTCAAACCGGTTTTTACACGGACACTGGCCATGTAAAGTGCAACACACCCCGGAAACAACAGATGACACTGGAGTTACAAAACTGGTATGACAAACACCTACCTACCGTGAAGTTGAAGTTACGTGAATCACTCTCTTAGACACTATCATAAATCGTGTGCCAAAGCAAAATAAAAGAAATGCAACTGAAAACACCCCAACTGTCAATTCACCTATGTAATGGACATCAACATGTTGATTTTACATTCAGATTTTACATTCCGAACATAATATGTACTCGCTTCTAATACTACATATACTATTATGCCTTGTCACTAAAGCGCTTGTTATGATAATGTAGTGTAACATAGTCTTGATCATGTAAAACACGCATACATGTGAGTGAGGAGAACTTATTTTGACGAAAATTTACATGGATATTATAGCAATGTTTATCACACAGGAACTGATTACTCGTAGTGACATGATGTACCAATAGAATACTAAGGTAGGTTTATAAGTTTTTATTCATGTACTTGTTTTTCTTCGCACGAATTTTTGGTGTAATCTAAATTGCAATAATAGAAATATTTTTTTTTCATTTTGCTCAAATTGTATAATTTCTTTATAATAACACCTTCAATATCCACATCAATGTTCTTCAGATACTGATCGAAAATATCGGGAAAAAAATTCCGAAAGTATGTCATGGCTAGGTCTATGGAAGTGTCGCGTTTCACAACAATCAAAACCGGTTTGACGGCCTGGGTGCCTTTATACCCCAGGAAGTCGACTATCGTTTCCAAGCAAGGCAAAAACTAAAATGTCTGCCATTCCTTAAGTAACCTGTAAGGGGGCATCTCAGAATATTTCTAAAAATGTTACTTTGCCCCCCCCCCCCTTTTTTTTTTTAAATCTCAACAAGAAAGCTTTTTAACTTGCATTGTCAACTTTAAGATCACAACGAATCTTCCTCTTCATTCCTATATAAGTAAAAACATACTAAATCATTATTTCGAAAATTTGAAGTTCAGTATTCTAAGTATTGCATAGTTTATAATCACAACGGGTCAGAACAGAAACGAATTTCTCATCTTATAACAGCCTAAATACATTAAGCAGGTACCAAGAACCTTGATTTTAGCTGCTTATGTGATCTGAGAAATTTGCGAAATAAGTCCCCCCCCCCCCCCCCCTCCCTACCTTTCCCAATAATATACATATTGTATATATATTGATATCTCTTTCTTATAAACTTATATGCGTGTTATTTCAAACGCTGTTGAAAGGATTTCTTAACCTGGAAGACTATAGAGCTAGCGCTACAGTACTCTCAGTACTTTAATGTGTAGTCAATCTTTCAAATGAAGGTTTCCTTTAAGAATTGATAAAGATCTACGATTTTAAGTCTGTTCTGATGTCGGATTAATAATGGACAATATCTTATCAGGGAACAGAAAACAATTATCATTATTTAACGCTTAATAGGATAAATTATTTAGGCCAAATAATCGTCTATGAAAACAAGCGCAAAATAGACATCACAATTTCAATTTGTATGTTAAGTAAGTACTCGTAAGAAGCTTAAGTGAGTTGTCTTGTCGATTCAAATAGCTTTTTGCAGAGACGGGTTTTTTTTCAAAAAGATATTTTGAGACATGCAATGCTAATATAGAAATGATACAATTCTATAACAGGTTTTTAAAGGCCCAATATACGTATCTTTCGGCAAGACTTAAAGCGAAAATCAAGCCTAATAACTTTTTATATTTATAGATTTAGTGTATATTAACTGATATCAGCAATATTCAAGATGAATTCTTACTCAGTTACCTGTACAACAGCAGTTGAAACTCGGAATTTGTAAACACGCGTCCATTTTGAACTGTCTTCGGCTGGTCGTTAAAGTGGACCACGCCTGAATAATTTTCAATTTGTATTTTCCTGTTAAGAGTTTCTTGTTAGTTACCGTTCAGCTTTACTTCGTTTTATGGTTAATTTTTTAATGGTTTTCAACTGCATTTTTTTTAAAGAATTTTTCAGAATCACGAACTTTTTTCTGAAGTTACGTAAATCGGGCCTTTAACGGTAAATTATTTCTGTAATGCTATGCATTGAGACTGGTCTTTTTTCATGTTTTATTAATAACAATGGTAATCTATAAATAGTAATCCGGGGACGAAAAATGACTAATAGACTCTTATCACTCCTGTGTGATGTAGACAACCCGAGGGTAAAATTTTGAATTTTAGCACGAGGCTTTGATATTTCTCTGTCTACATTACACAGGGATGATTGATTATTTTTCTCCGACACTTTCCTAACGTAAAATAAGCAAAGGAGTGAACTCAGTGTTTCACGCCATCAGCAATGGTGGATTAAGTGATGACGAGACAATGATCATGACGTCACAATTAGCACGTATGAGCTGTCTTTTCCCTACCCCGATAAAAGACAGGTTTATCTTTTCTTAAGAAAAAATGGGAATGAACCTGTTAAGTGTTGAGAAAACCTCGTTTCTTTCTCTTCTGATTGGTTGCCATTCACTAATTTTGAAATCTTATTTATCATCTACACTCTGGTTATACTTATTTAGCAACAGGCACCTCATAAGTTCGGTACGAACGACATTGGACATTTAACCTCCACGCCTTCTACATAGCCATATTATAATTAAGTGGTCAATAGCTTTTTTCCATAGTGACAAATCACCTACTGATAATATGAGAACCTGGATAGGAAATATACCGAGCTACAGAAAACAATATCATAAAATTACGAATGTCGAACGATTTAATACGTTTACCATGTAACTTTAATTTTGCAGATTTTCCGTGATTTCCTTATTCCTTCAAGTCCCGCCAGGTGTCGCTGATGCACGTGGGAACATGTCCGTTATACTGCATAATTGGTTAAGAGGGTGTATCGATTTCTATTTCCGATGTAGTCTTGATAAACGGCCTTTCTGCAACTGTGACAATTTATGTAACCAATATACTGACTGCTGTTTCGACGCGCATAATGCAGAAAAACCCATGGCAGGTTTTGAATATGATGAGCTTATTTCTTTATCATCTTGTATTCTTATAGAATCTACGTCATCCCATTCTGTGTTTATGGTTTCCAAATGCAAAACATTTTGGGCACAAGACGATATCAGGGCAAAGTGTGAAAATAATATACCTTCCACTTTAATGGGAATGCTCCCGGTATCGGACAGAAAGACGTCATTGGCATTCCGAAACCAATACTGTGCCATATGTAACGGAATATCCCACTGGATCGGATGGAATGTGAAACTTGATTGCGTTAGTCTAGTGGCTTCTAACCAACGAGTTGCATTTACCTCTGTGGTGTTCGATATTTTAAACAGAACGCTTTGTCAGTATAAGTTCTTATCCCCGTATCCAGAGCTCTCCAGGAAATGTTCCTTAGATATTAAATATTCCAGTTGGACGTTCGGCGAAAACAACGTGTGTACAACAGGGGTTCTTGAACCAATTGTCATCGTTACTTTAACAGAAACTACTATAGCCAGAAATAGAAAATGTGCTGAAAATTGGCTCTTAGAAATAAATGAAACGAATATTAAGTATGTATCGTGCCTACTGCCTCATAATCGGCACACTCCATATTTTACTTTTACTACTTTTCTTAACTACTCATCTATGGTCCTAGACTTTGAAGAGTCCGGAAATAAACAGTGTGAAGAAACCTACATCTTCATGTCAGACGAGGTAAGTTTTTAAATGCGACCCACAATGTTTCTGTAAAAAACATAATTTAAAAAACAAAAACATAACAGCATTTTCACAAGTTAATCGCTCTTTCTACCTACCGAAATTTCCTGTGTATTACCCGCACCAGGGTATAGCCCGTGGGAAGTAAATTAAGGCATTTTTGAGGCTTTTGTAAAATAAATTCCAGATAACCCGCACTGGCAGATTGCCGGCGGGTTATGCGTCGAGTGTTTACCTGGTGAGTACAAGTGTTATTCGTACGTGACTTTGTTATTAATTACATGTATTTTGAATGTTGGAAATCAGAGACATATGATGGAAATATTGTGTTTATTTTGTAAATATATATGTACAATTTAAGCTCTATATTAACTTTTCAATGATATATTTTGTTTACAAATAGCGTAGATCTACATGTTGATAAAAAAGGGAAACATTTAACAACGTATAGCCCGCATTATTTAATAATTTGGTTTTAAAGAACACAGAAAGTCCGCACCGGTAGATAGCCCGCACTATCCATCTTCCGATGTAAAAAATCGTATAGCCCGCGGGCAATACACAGGAAATTACGGTAGGCTACCTGGAACTAGGTGGTAGTTCTCTGGCCTTGTCGTGGTTCATTTACATAACGTTAACGTAACATACATGCGGACAAGGGTCTTTAACCATTTAAACCACATGGAGAGCTTACTACAAGTACATGGCTTCTTAGTGACTGTATCATTTAACGAAAACATTAATTTGTTGATCTTTTATTCGGTATTTGGAATTTTGAGTACACACGTACTTTATTTATATCGCCATTATATAATTATCATTATAAAATGACGTCATTATAACAACACGAGGCACTGCTGACTCTCCTATGAGGAATTTTGTTCCTTTTTTAAAGAAACACATATCTACCATTATTTGAGATAAATGGTTAAATTTACGAATATTTTTTTTTCTTGCAAAAAGACAGATAGATAGATCATCTATTAGAAAAAAATATAAGTGAATATATTTCAAATATTTAGTTAAAGGTATCAAAATAGTGTTGTTGGTTTTATTTTATTATTTTCTTTCAGGTTGGATGTCACGAATTGTTCTGTCCAATTGGTTCTCACCCTCAGTATGGGAAATGTGTTTCCAACGGAATTAATATTGACTTTAAATTGGATGCTTTATTGGAAGTCAATACAAAATTGGATATGTTTGAGATTGCAAAGATATACCAAGCTTTACATAAAAAGATAAGTGAAGACATGCTTACAAAATTTGATATGCATTATATATCTATTGCAAAACCAGACGCATATATTTTCGACGGGATTGACAGTATTGCGGGTAATCCGTGTATTTACCTGCGCCTATTGATGTCCATAAGTTTAGCAAGCACTCATGATATTCAAAACATCAACTGGAAATCTGTCAGACAAAACGTCTATCAAACCCTACAAAACTGTTCCTTTCTGTTTGATGGCAATGTACGTGCTACATGTATAGCCGGTGTAGACAATAGGACATGTTTGTCTAACTCTACCATTGCTAATCCACAGTATGAACTACCACTTCTGACCACTTATTTCGAACGAAATATACCTTGTGCAGCAGTTGAAGTAGACCTTGCCCACATAAATGACACCAACAATTTAACAAACCATGACGGCAGCGAATATTTTACTTTAAACGCCACCTCGATCAGAATAAATGCAAGTCATATAGTGAGGGCAGGCAATGGGTTTTACTTGTGTGTCGACACCTATTTAGAGTTGTACCGATCCCCGTATCTACAGCAGCCGACCGTTGTGACGGACGCTCGGTTCTTAGCTAACATTGGATGTGGTGGTATATCTGTAGCTTCTACTTTATTCATGTTATGTCACTATTGCAAGAAAGGTTTAGGGGCAAATATATCAGTACTTTTCGTCGCTCTTTTGGTTCTCCTCATTGTTGAGCAATGTCAGTTTCTAATCATTTCCACACTGCCCAATATAGAAAACATGTCAGTTTGTCTCTGGTTGGCAAGTATCCACCACTTTACTTGGATGTCTACTTTTAGTCTTATGTTTGTTTCTTTGAAACGTTTACATGCAGATATGATATCGTTAGAAAATAAAACCGTCATAGCGGGTTTACGAAATATAAGAGATTTTACTTTCGGATTCGTTATTCCCTCTCTTGTGATATTTTGTACTAAACTTTCTGAATTGATAATCAAACCAACTGTATTATGGTATGGAGGCAAGTTCTGTTTTATAAATCATCGCAATGTTCTGCTGTATGCATTTATTTTACCGACGATCTTGTTTATTTTTGCCAACATCCTGGTATTCTGTTTAATAATTCACCATATTAAAACAACGACAAATCGAATTCGTCATTCACATTATGTCCGTATTTATCTACAAATGGCATCAACCATTGCTTTAACGTGGATAATTTACGTTATAAATGAAATTTTGAGAAATGAAACGATCATGTTTATATTCGAAGTTACATCAAATCTCCAAGGCCTTGTAATAATGCTATTTTATTTGCAATTAAAGAACGCTTTTAGTTTATAAACTATTTTCCTGTCAAATTATCAGATAGCATAGGTCCCTGTTGGGTAGATAGAGAGTTGAATTATGATTATCAAGTTTGTAATTTGACCTCAGGCGAAACCACATGGAAAAAATGATTTGCATTCATTTTTATTTAAGTCATACACATATTCTCTTGAATCGCATAGATAATAAAACACTGCTTGTGATATGCTGACATGAAGAAAATGTATACGGCATGTAAGGCATCGACGGCAGTTGACACGTATATTTATATATAAAGGTTCCAGTACGATAATGTGTGTTTCTAGAAATACTGTAATTAGACCAGTATCATTAGCATGACATTTCCATCCGACTTCGCTTCTTCATGTTGATGTCACGTATGTTGCTTTTATCATATTTTTATCTTTCGAGATATTTATGGCAACATGTATTTTCGCACCAATTTTAATTTCCTTGTTAGAATGGCATTGACTCTTTTTCAGTATTTGACCTTTCTGCTCTTACGAAATTTCATAGGCATCACATATTGAATGTTGACACATCAGTTCATTTCGATCTATATGTATATAGCATATCCGAGATTAAACATCGTTAAAAATAAAAGATAAAATTTTAATTTATTTTCCTGATTGTTTTCTGAACGTTTAACCTGCTAGACTATGTTTAACGAAAAACCCAAATCTGTATTTAATTTTGTTGGATTGTTCGAGGTGTCGGAGAAGCTTTAGGAATGTGTGGGAAAAATAGTTTTTGGGAGTATATAACTATTCTAATGTACTTTTACCGAAACCATTCTCGAATATGCTTACAAGTGCTAAAATTAGTGCTGTTAGTTCACCCACTGTCAAACAGAAATGCATATGTAGAGTATGCATTCTAGTGGAGTTAAGACATAAAAGAGCAGGTATAGTAAGGTGTTAAAGAGGAGGAAGGTAATACTATCAGGAAAATGGCATCGGGGATATATTTTCATCGATTATTATAATATTAGATTCTTAAACTATCACTCAACATAGAAAAAAATCAAAAGGACCAATAAAGGTTGAAAAAACATATTGAAGGAAAGTTTATCAGGTATAACACAAACCAATATGGATACGTTCTAAACGTGGCTATGATTAAACGATATCATTTTGAAAAGAACAATATGAATATGTAGGGTAAGACTTGTAGAAATACTGACATTTAAAAAAAAGTTATTAAAGATCTGTTGAATTATTATAAAAAAGGGGATCTTCTTGTAAGATGGTCAAAGGAATCGAATTGAAAATGTTATACTGTAAATGGCCATGACATGCTATGCGTTGAGGCTGTTTCATTTTTCAATAAATACGACTGGGTTACTTAGGAATGACCAATCTGGTTACCAAAAGGAATCATATTGTAATGACCGGTTTACCATGTACGGTTGTCGGTATTGATATTTATTGAGATAGTGCTAAATATAGCACAAGGCCAAAGTATTGTTGTGGATATGCAATATAACTTCTGTAAGCATTGGCCAGGTGTCCATGTCTTTTAATAAATCAGTTTTATGGACATGTGCATAATCACCTCAAAATAACTGACAAATGTTTGTGTTAGCTTATTTTAGCTTACTATGACCAAAGTACTACTGTACTAAACTATACGATGAACGTGCGATTTCAAATTTCCGATCTTGAACTTTCCATTTCTTGATAGTAACATCCCTGCTTCCCTGCACTTATGGTGTTTACATGTCACAGTTGATTCGTTATTTTAGGGCTTGCTCTAAATATTGTGATTTTGGTGATCGATGTCGACTGCTTACAAACAAACTGATAACAAAGGGATTCGAGAGAGGCAGGTTGATCAGAACTATGGGCAAGTTTTATGGTCGCCATCTTTGTCTCATTAAAAACTTTTCTGTATCTTTGTGAGATATGAGGATAGATTTTTTTGAGTATGCTCATTGGTATGCTTACTTGTTGTGATTGGCAATTCCTCGGTTCTCATTTCGAGGACTTAATGTTTTACTTGGATGTGACCAAGATGTACATGACGGGTGTCGTCGAAGAAGCTGAAGACGCTTACTCTCCCGGAACATTTGGTCTTATTCTCCTGTACTTTTAAAAGGGTTTCCATGTAAATATTTCCTTTGTTCATATTTTGCCCCTGGTTTAATCGATTTTGAGTTCGGTTTACTTTTTTGTTAACTTTTCGTGTATTTTATATTTTTTAAGCAACTATAAATATATATTTAAAATAAATTTAGTGTAAAATGCTTACGTTGTACGTTGGGAGGTTTGAGTTTTGTTCGTATTTTAGTATTCGTAGTATGTTAGATTAGAGTTATTGATGTATCAATAAGAATGGAGACTGAAAGTAAAGGTAGTGTGAACGAATTTTAGAGGAAACGTACAGCTTATGGAAGAGGAGTGAATGTGCCAATTACTAGCGTATGGATATTACTATTAATCTGCATGTGCTGGAGTTAATAAATGTGTGAACTTAACCGTGTCTGTCTGTTTTCTATCGCACCTCATGTCCATCCCACGACCAACTCGACAATCTCCAGGAGTGGGCGTAACTATAAGGTGATATTCGCAGCCATTGGCCTGACTATCACAATTAATTAATTATATATAGAATAAAATCAAACAGGGAAAAATTGAAATTTCAGATTAATGTACCACTAATAATTAATATAACTGAAACCTTAATGGTCAAGTAATGTATAATTCGTTGTACAAATGACTATTAAAAAGGTCATAATAGTTTGGATTATCACTGCTGTTACTCATCTTATCCATTTTTGAGATGATTGTTTTATTTGACAAATCTCTATAAAATCAAATTGTATATGATATTTATGGTGTACATGTAGCTATCTATTAAAAGCTATAAAGTGCTATGTATTTAGCAACACATTAAAATGGTTGATATTTTACTTTTGATACCAGACAGATAATGCTCATATGATAAGTTAGAGTTTGGGGGAATATTAATCTAATATTTAAACGTGCACAAATCCCACAAACATGACACACCTGTCAATAAAACAGGAACCACCAGGACGTCTGGTTATATTGGGAGCTTCTGTTCTGAAAGTACACCGACAACATGGTATATCGGATTTCTTACAATCGAATTAGTCATTTTTTAAAGTAACCGAACGCTGAGCGTTTTTTGGGGGGTTTTGTTTTTGTAGCTTTCGAAAAATAACTACTGTATACGGGGAAATTTTCGCCCTCTTTTAATTTTCGCCCGTTTTGCCCTCTCACCACGAGGGCGAAAATTAAACGTGGGCTAACATTTGACGATAAGTGTCAACATACAACCGATCGCCGTGACTACCATAGTGGATAAACAAAAGTAGATATAGACTTCTGCACATAGTATGTAGTAATTAAAATTAAAAAAAAAAACACCATATACAATAACCACGAGCCTGTGTTAAAGTATTCATGAAACATGTTGAAATACTATTACTTAATAAAACTAATAGAGTTTAATACAAGTGTAGTATCTCCAGATCGATTAAATGTTAGCAACACCTATGACAATACGTCATTTCCGGGATACAACTTTCAGTTGGTTTAGTCATGTGGCTTTATTTAGGGCACTTTGAAAACAACATGCCAGTCAAATCGAAGTATAAATAACGGTAAGCGTGTTGAAAAGTTTTGTGGTAGAAAGAGGAATCACAAGTTCAAATAAAACCCAAAGTGTCAGAAAAATTACCTGAAGTCTCTGATTAACTAAAGTGCTTGTTAGCGGGGTTTCCTTCATAGCTTTTTATTCAGGTTGTTGCTTTTACGACTGTCAGTTACACATCTAGGCAAACACACCATGACTGAGTTTAAGAGTCTGTACCTTTGGTTTGTCCAATTTTGACCTAAAGCGACTAAACAAATCAACGATTGAATCTAGTTGTCATATCCTGAAGTGCCCTAAATATTTCGCAATAACAATATCAAATCACCGATTTCTAACTCCGCTTCAAAAGAGATTTTGTATCTCGGAAACGGTGTATTGGATCAAGCAAAGTATTACTACTCTCGGCTTGGTTAATTTTTACGAAGGCATGACTCGCCCCTCCCTCTAAATTGTCATCCTTTGATCCAGCATGCTACTTGCCAAATATCAATACCCTGGGCTTTTTAGTTACTGAGAAGAAGTTGCATGAAAATTTGTTAACACTTTTAACCCCTGTGATTTTGAAAGAGGGTCAAAGTCATTAATAATTAATTTTAGCAAACTTAGTAGCCCTTTATAAAATCATAATACCGATTAAATATCAATACCCCAGTCGTTTTGGTTATTGAGAAGATGTTGCTTAAAAAGTTTAAGACATTTGATCCCTGTGAACTTGAAAGTGGGTCGAGGTCATTCACTTGAACAAATTTGATAACCCTTCATCCCAGGATGTTTCATGCATAATATCAGCTCCTTGGGTATTTCAGTTATTAAGAAGAAGGTGCTTGAACATCTTAAAGGTGATACGAACCCAATTTCATTTTCTCAAGATATTTATATTTTCGGTGCATTATGTATCAAATATTTTTTGTGTAAAATAACAATTATTTTGAAATCATGGAAATGACGAAAATTTTCAAATATTCTAACCGCCATCAACAATCTCAAATAGAAGTTAGCAAGAGTTATCGTCCTTGAATCGGAAAAAAATGTGATATCATTTGCGACGATCGCGACAACCTGTTTTAAGCTATGCACTTCAAACTAGCTAGAACCGGAGCGATGTATTCTGTAGATTTTAGTGACAACGAGGGAGAAGTTTCCTTCACCTTTGACATTCAGCTATGCATATTTGAACCAGAACGATTAGAAGATGAGGTGATCAGCGAATCTGAAGCGATTGAGGTGGATGTTAGTGACGGCTTACAACGTCAGGAAATCCGGCAGATCTTGCACCATAAATATTTGGTTTTCATGTCGACTTTTCATAGCTAGGTACCAAATTGATCAATGATAGTCTTCAATCCAATACATTACTGTAACTATGTTATGATGTTAAAGTTATGACAGTTTAATGAGAATATATCTTCAGCTCTACATTTTGCATCGTGACGGCAGCATGCGGCACGCCCCTGTGTTGATATTTGGGCTGGGTACGAATACTATAACATCGAAAGTATATATAAGATATTGTTATCTGACATAAATATATGTATGGGCCAATATGGTAGGAAGTTACTTGCATGCTAGCTTTCAATCTTTTGTATGGGGAAGCTATATCTACTGCAGCTCTATTTATTAAACAAAAACTATAATCAGTTCATATTTAACCACAGGCACATGTGGCCATGAGAATCACCATCCATATATAGATAACATAGCGAAATGTGAATAATTAAAAAAAAAAAAAAAACGAAAGTTTCATATTTTTTATTTTTATTTTTTGTTATTTAATGTGTCATTGTCTGATTGTCGATTTTTAATATGTTATCTATATAGATGGTAATTTTCCTGGCCACATGTAACCACATGTACATATAACCCCTGGTACTGATAAAAACAAAACAAAAAAACGGGCAACACATATATTTTTTAATACTTTAAACTGTTAAACATGGTAAAAAAAAACTCTAAATTATAATTATAAAATTCAACAATCATAATTGCCTTTGTTAGATATAGATCACACAAGTGGCCACTTTGAAGATGACTTTTAAATTTTCTTCAAATAATCAAAACACATAAAACTTACCTTGTATTTAATCTTTACGGAAGCCGGTTAGTGCCACATGAAGTAAACTTTTTATGTCGTAATTACGACTTATTTATGTCGTAATTACGACTTAGTTATCTCGTAATTACGACTTAGTTATCTCGTAATTACGACTTAACTATCTCGTAATTACGACTTAGTTATCCCGTAATTATGACTTATGGAATACATGATGTATCTTATGTGCAGCAAAAAAGCCTTTAAGGCTTTATATGGGCTATCCCAAGGAATTCAAGTCAAAATCTGTTATCATAATTACCATCTGTAATATTTTAAATTCAAAAGTTTTTATGTATTAAATCTTTTCCTTTTACCTGAATAAATATTACTATTATTGTTTCTGTAATAATGCTGTGTTTTCATTGGAACGGTTGCCTTGGAGTATTTGCTGCTGTTAATTTAAGGTAAGTTAGTTTATTATACCCATTCAATTCAGCGAGGGGCTTTCCCAGGTACGTAGATAGCACCTCGGTCAATGAGAGCGTCTATACGGAAGCCGGTTAGTGCCACATGGAGTAAACTTTTTATGTCGTAATTACGACTTAGTATGTCGTAATTACGACTTAGTTATCTCGTAATTACGACTTAGTTATCTCGTAATAACGACTTAGTATGTCGTAATTACGACTTAGTTATCTCGTAATTACGACTTAGTTATCTCGTAATTACGACTTGGAGTATTTGCTGTCGTTAATATAAGGTAAGTTAGTTTATTCAGGGACGTCACACATATGGTTTATTATACCCATTCAATTCAGCCAGTCGCTGTCCCAGGTACCTAGAGAGCACCTCAGCCAATGAGAGCGTCTACGTTATTGAGCATTGCTGCACATAAGATATTCCATAAGTCGTAATTACGAGATAACTAAGTCGTAATTACGACATACTAAGTCGTAGTTACGAGATAACTTAGTCGTAATTACGAGATAACTAAGTCGTAATTACGAGATAGCTTAGTCGTAATTACGAGATAGCTAAGTCGTAATTACGACATAGCTAAGTCGTATTTACGACATACTAAGTCGTAATTACGAGATAACTAAGTCGTTATTACGAGATAACTAAGTCGTTATTACGAGATAACTAAGTCGTAATTACGACATACTAAGTCGTAATTACGAGATAGCTTAGTCGTAATTACGACCCCCCCCCCCCCCTTAGCGTATCTCGTAAAAACGAGATAACGTATCTCGTAATAACGACTTAGCGTAGCTCGTAATAACGAGTTAGCGTATCTCGTAATAACGAGATAACGTATCTCGTAATAACGACTTAACGTAACTCGTAATAACGACTTAAGTAAAGCGTATCTCGTAAAAACGAGATAACGTAACTCGTAATAACGAGATAACGTATCTCGTAATAACGACTTAGCGTAAGTCGTAATAACGACATGACCTATCTCGTAATAACGAGATAAAAAAAAAATTTCGTTTGGAACTAATCGGCTTTCGTACAAAAGTGAGGTTAAATGATAGCATTAAAAAAAAATCAGAGAATACCAAAGCGTCAACAAAACCATAATCCGAACTTAAAATCGATTAAACTAGGGGCAAAATAGGAACAAAGGAAAGATTTACATGGAGACTCTCGTAAAAGCACAAGAGAATAAGGTGTTCCGGAAGAGTAAGCGTCTTCTGCTTCATCAACGACAACCGCCATGTAGATCTTGATCACATCCAAGTAAGCATCAATCCTCAAAATGAGAACCGAGTCATCATTATCATCACAACAAGTAAACACACCAACAAGCAAACTCAAAAAGGTCCATCTTCATATCACACAAAGATACAGAATATTTCTCGATGATATCAAGATGGCGACCATAAAACTTGCCATAGTCTTCATCAACCTGCATTTCTCGAATCCCTGTGCCGTAAGTTTGTTCGTCAGCAGTTGACATCTATCACGAAAATCTCGATATTCAGAGCAAGTCCTAGAATAACGAATCAACTGCGACATGTAAACACCATTGGATGGAGAAGCGGGGATGTTACTATCAAGAAAGGGAAAGTTCACGAGCCGAAAATCGAAATCATCATGTTTATCATACAGCATAGTAGTAAGCTGCCCGTGTTGATCATAGTTTAAGTAAAGATCGAGGTAAGAAGCTGATGTAGGAGAGTCTGTTGTGTCTTTAATCTCAAGTTCAGTAGGAGATATACGATCGACTAGGTCAGCAAACTTCGGGTTGTTTATAGAAAACACATCGTCGATATACCTGAAAATGACATTGAAAGATTTGGCAAGGGTTTTGTTACCCGTCTTGATAAGCCCCTCGACAACTTCAGCCTCGTATGAAAACAAAAACAAGTCAGCCAAAAGTAGTGCACAGTTAGTGCCCATTGGAATGCCAACAGTCTGTTGGAAAATATTTCCTCCGAATTCAACAAAGATATTGTCAACCAGGAATTCAAACATTCGTACTATATCTTCCTCAGTATATTTCAACCTAGTTTTTGTTGTGTTTTTCACAAAGTATGCTCAAAGATAGCTCACAACCATGTATTTGTATCGTCGTTCACCTTTCTTGGAAAAGAAAACTCTCATAATGAGAGACCGAAGACGTTCTTTCAGTTTGGCAGTATGGTAGTGTACAGGGTGGAAAAATCAAATGTTTTGATGGACGAAAGATTTTTGAAAAGGGGGTGCTCAAGACTGATCAGAAGATCTTTTGAGTTTTTCAAAATCCACATCCCATTAATGCAACTTCTGGAGTATACAGTGTCACAATAAGACTGAAGCCCTGATTTAACGGTACTAAAAATGGTAGTAAGCAGTTTTGATAATGGCTTGGTTGAGCAATGAGACGAGCCAGCGATAAAACGTTGCTTATGAGGATCTTTGTGTAGTTAAGGTATCCAATATAGCCGAGGTAAGTCAGCGTCTTTATCATTAACGGGTATTTTGAATTATTGCAATACTGATGTATGATTGGAAAGTATTTCATCTTTCGAAAAACCGGTTAATGCGTAAGTAGGGTTACCTTGGTTATCAAGCAGGCCCAATTCTTTTTGCAAACAATGAATGTAATAGTGTTTGCAAATTTGGATCAGGTTATTAGATGCCTTGTCTGCAGACACAATCACATACTTGTCATGTAGGTCGTTGAGTGTTGTTCGAACATCGGGGTCAAGAAAGATCGACTTGTGTTTAGTTTTCATTTTGTATCGCAAACTGCTTATTCTTTTCTGAATAGAGGACCTGATAGATGTAACCCACTCTGAAATTGAATCCAATTCAGCATGTTTACGTTTAGTCCATTGTCTGGCGTAATCTTCCATAGAGTCCATTAGAATCTTGAAATTCACATTCCATTTGATGGATGGAGTCTCGCGATACTTAGGACCTTTCATGAAAAGCTCCCGTAGCTTTATGTTGGGGATGATCTTTAGATTGCCAGTTACTATGTGTCCAGCTTGCCGTAGCAATACGGGGATGAAGAACATGAACATTTAAAAAAAACCTTTACTAAAAGTCTTTTTTGTTTTCACTTCTTTTGGCTCAACATACTACGGAAGAGCATTAGGGCCATGCAGGAAAAAAATAATTTTCGTTTTTTCAACTTATTATCTCGAAATTTCGAGTTATTTTAACGTGAAAAAACGAAAATTATTTTTTTCCTGAATGGCCCTAATGCTCTTCCGTAGCATGACTTTCCTTCTTGTATGAAAGGAAATTAAACAAATTATCACCATCTCTTCCATTGGCTGGGGTCGTAAAGAATCTATATTTAAGTTCAATGCTATTAAGCAGATATTGTGATATTTTAAATCTAACAATTTCCAATTAAAAAAAATATGAAAGATTTCTGAAGTCAAAGTGAAAAACGCAGACCAAATAATCAAATTGCTCTAAAAATCGAGATTTTCCTGATCAATGTCGACTGCTGACAAACAAACATACAACACAGGGATTCGAGAGATGCAGGTTGATCAGAACTATGAACAAATTTTGTGGTCGTCATGTTTGTCTCATGGAAAAATATTTTGTATTTTTGTGTGATATGATGCTAGATATTTCTTTAGTATGCTTATTAGTGTGCTTACTTGTTGTTATTGACAATGATAACTCGGTTCTGGTTTTGAGGACTTGATGTTTACTTGGATTTGACCAAGATTTACATGGCGTGTGTCGTCGATGAAGCAGAAGACGCTTACTCTTCCGGAACACCTGGTCTTATTCTCTTGTGCTTTTACGAGAGTCTCCATGTAAATCTTTCCTTTGTTCCTATTTTGCCCCTAGTTTAATCGATTTTGAGTTCGGATTATGGTTTTGTTGACGCCTTGGTATTCTCTGATTTTTTCCCAGCAGTCACGTGTTCTGCTCACGAATTCAGACTACGGAAGTATCTCGATTGTCACCTTTTTAGGTGATGCAAACTGTTGCAAAATTACTTCCAGATACCATCGCTTCATTGTGACATAGGATTTCTGCGTAATTGTTAAATGATTGAAAATCAATGACACCAGTGAGATCTAGTCAACGATAATTCATACATCAAACAGAATACGCGTACACACATTGAATTATGTGCTTTTACAAATCAACAAAAAACTAAGCTAACAGGAACTGTCATTGTACCATTACTAATACCACCAATGATAGCTCAAAATCTGTCAGAAAACATTCAAAAATTAAATTAATTTCTAATCAAACTTTTCATCTTCGTGTCAACTTTTCATTTTAGCATTAATTTATGTATATAACTAAATAACAATTTGTCTGATTAACATTTCAGTACAGTCCTTTTTTAGGTGATGCAAACTGTTGCAACTTTAATTCCGGTATTACATAAAGTAAAACAGCAGTTATCATTGTGCCAATACCTAGTTTCAACAATATCTCATTTCAATACCTCCGACGAAAGCCCCTGATCTACCAATACCAGAACATTCAATAATATATAATTGGGTTCCTGATCAAACCAATAATCTTCGTCTTGTTTTCTGTAGTTCAGCATTAACTTGTGTACATAATTCAGCAGTAACTTGTCTGGTTAACACCATCACATTCAGGATTCTTGTCAATATCAGTATAGTTCTCATCATGTGATGATGAGCTTAAATTAAAGTTGTCTGAATGTTGTGTTTACCGTTTTTCCTTTATTTCTAACTTTTCGGTAATATATGTACATCTACCGTCCAAGAGTCATCATCTTCGGAGGAATTCATGTTATTTAGTGCAAGAGCCACATCTTTTTTAAGCCCTTGTGTATATACTACTTGAAAAATACTACCAGTATTTGCTTGTGACGTATATTTATTACCCTTCCTTCAGCATGATCGCGTTCTTCATATTCATATTGATATTGTTCAGTTATTCACAAAGGAACCGGCAATCTAAATACTATCCCCAACATAACGCTTGGGAGCATTTCTTGAAAGGTCATAAGTATGCAATGAAATGTCTTTCTTTGAAAGAATAAGCAAGACAATGGGATTAACTGAACATGCTTAATTAGATTCTTAGGTAAATCAGGTCTTCTATTCGGTATATAAAAGTTATATACAGGTTGCATTACAAAAGGAAAACTAAACACTTATTTTTCTTGACCCCAATGTCCAAATCACACTCTGTGATCTTCATAATAAGGTATCAAATCACTTTATCTTTATTTGCCAACGCTTTTGCATTTATTGTTTGCAAAAAGAATTAGGATTTCCTAATAACCAACGTAACCATTATTACACACCGACAGATTTTTTTCCACAGACGAAAATCTATATTACCCTGCATTTGTGTTACAATCTTTCCAGATGTCGGTTAAATGGAAAGTCACTGTTCTAACTACTTGATAGTTCACAAGGATCCTTTCAAGTAGTATTTATCGTTTGATGTACTTATTGTTTGACCACGCTTAACGTCGTCTTACCACTATTCTTAGTACCATTTAATCAAGCCTACAGTCTTATTGTGACACATATGCAAATACAACGACGTGTGATGAAGTCTGTCAAATTTATCCATTTGAACTGGAAATAAAGACGCAACATGTTATTCTCTATTAGTTACTTACCTTGATTAATCTGATAAGCTTACTCCTACACTAAGCGATCAATCTGCCGATTTCAATTTATAAATCGCAAACTTCCCCTTTCTTGAAAGTAACATCCCTGATTATTCAACATATGGTGTTAACATTTTGCAGTTTACTCTTATACTACGACTTGCGTCAAATATCAAAATTATAAATTATTGTGGTTTACGGCGGCTGCTGACGAACAAGCTTGAGGAAGATGAATTTGAGACATGCAGGACAATATAGGTTATAGGCAAGTCTATGGTGGCCATCTTGATCTCATTGAAAACTATTCAGTATCCCCGTTTGATATGATGGTGATATCTTTTAATATGCCAATTACTTTGAATCCTTGAATGCTATGAAAATGGGTGTTTTTTTTAATATGATCATTAGTATGCCTCTTTGTTATGATTAAGAATTCGCCTCAGTTTTCACTTTGAGACTATGATATTTATTTGGATTTCACCTAGATACATATGGCGGATGCCGTCGATAATGCAGATCGCGCTTACTCTCCGGAACACGTGGTCTAATTATCTTCTACTTTTATGAGGTTCTCCATGTAAATTTTCCTTTGTTCATTTTTTGCCACTTATTTAATCGATTTCGATTTCGGATTATAGTTTTGTTGACACTTTGGTATTCTCTTGTTCACCTGTTCCAACGACTATGTACTTTTTCAGTGGTCATGTTAATATTTACTTTGATCATATTTTGTCTAACCGATTCGGTATTGTTTTCAAACATAACAGAATGTCATACTAATGGTCATATTCAGAAACGTCCACCTTCATATAACATAAGGTTATGAAATATTTCTCAATCACCAACCAGCGTCTCTCGAATTTGTGTGTGTGTTTTTGTTTATGTTTTTTTTGAAGCCGAATTTTATCGAGAAAATCTTGATATTCAGGGCAAGGCCTTATATAACAAAAAAAACAAAACAAAAAATATTTCCTTTCTATGTTTATAGTACAGTATCATATAAATCGAAAAGATATAGAATATACAGCCATTTCTTTTTTAAATGAATCAAACCTTTTTGGTTTTAACATAATTTTGTAATTGAATCAAAGCGACCGATTTGTTATAATTAAATAAAGAACAACAAAGTTAGTGAGAAACATGGATATCGTAATCGCATTTGATAGACGATCAAGGCAGCGAAGCGTAACAGGAAACAGCGGGTATATAAATATCTATTACCTGAAATAATCACATGAATATGTAAATAGTTCAATAGAGGTATATACTGGTATACAGACACAATCACAACGTTACATTAGCTGACTGTTATTAAGTTAGTTTGCTTGTGTATTACAAGCTAGTGTCGGTATATAATGAAAAACATGTCTGCTGATAAAAGAGGGTCCATGGCTAATGAAAAGACTGTTTCAACTGGAAGCAGTCATAATGGATTTAATTATTCGTCTATGAACGAAAACACTACTGCTGAAACAAAACGTATCGAGGGAGGCGAAGAGACCGAAGACAGTGATACTTTAACGTAAGTTAATTACAACGTACCGATCGAATATATCAGTTCTTCTGATATTGACATCATTCAACATTATTCTTAAAAATGTTCTTTGTATGGCGATATTTGGATTAAGGTTTTTACTAAAAAAAAAATTAAATAAGGGCAAAGAAACTTTTATTTTAATTTTATGTGTAATGCAATGTAAATGACTCTAGCAATCGACAAACGTTTATCTCAATTTGCATAACTTCTTTTATCAGTTTTTTTATAGACTATGTGTATATCTGTGCGTGGTAATGTCTGTCTGAGTATGTGCAAGAGCCAGGTGCCACCCAGCACAGCATCCCGACCGGTCATATTATACTGACAACGCGTGAACTATTAAGCACAATATTCCGCCCGATCACATTATACTGACAACGGGTGAACCAACCAGCACAGCATCCCGTCCGATACTATTGTACTGACAAAGAGTGAACTACTAAGCACAATATTCCGCCTGAGTTCATTAAACTGACAACAAGTGAATCACCCAGCACAACATCCCGCCCGATCACATTATACTGACAACGGGTGAACCAACCAGCACAGCATCCCGTCCGATACCATTGTACTGACAAAGAGTGAACTACCAAGCACAATATTCCGCCTGAGTTCATCATACTGACAACGGGTAAACCACCAAGCACAGCATCCCGCCCGATCACATTATACTGACAACGGTTTAACCACCCAGCACAGCATCCCGCCTGGTCACATAACTCAGACAACGGGTGAACCACCCAGCACAGCATCCTGCCGGTTCACATTGTGCTGACAACAGTTAAACTTGATGTTGCTATTCCCCTGAATGCTTAACGCTTTGCAGAAAAAAAACTATATTTTTTTAGGACCTTGGTAAGTCCGTGACTGGGGAAAGAACGAACGCACTGCCTTCCTCACAAAGACTAACGTTAAACCAAAAAGTGAGATACTGCCGAGTCAATACAGGCATACATGTAAAACGAACTATGTTTAAAGCTATCTAAAGTCTTGGTCCCCCGAGATTCGGTACAAACATGTTTTACTTATGTCTTTTTAATTACAGAACCTTTCAAGGATTTATGCTTCTTTTACCAGCTTATGTTGGTATAGGGTTTCTCGGACTTCCTTACATGGTCAAGCTTCTGGGTCTGTGGGTAGGTACATAACACAGTAAAAACAATAAGTTCTCTTTTCCTTTTGGGTAGAAACATAATACAGTAAAAACCATAAAGTTTCTCTTTTCCTTTTGGGTAGGTACATAATACAGTAACAAAAACAATAAGTTTCTCTTTTTCTTTTGGGTAGGTACATAACACAGTAATTAAACAAAAAGTTTCTCTTTTCCTTTTGGGGAAGTAAATAACACAGTAATTAAACAATAAGTTTCTCTTTTCCTTTTTTATCCAGTAATTAAATATGTCAAGGCATATCTGGATAAAATTATGAATTATCTAACAATGCTTACGAAGTAATACTAAGAATTATGCGGGACACCAACTAGTCTCTGATATTGCGGCTCAAAGACTAATATGTCCAGGTAGAGTCGCATGTTTTACATGTATGACATCTAAGTGTCCAACTGGTGTCCTACTGTTACACCCCACTGGACAAAACGACTTAGCTTATTGGTTTTATTACTACTACGGATGTAGCCGCCACAATCAGGTCCATACCTTTTGTGGGGCATCTATTTTAATACTAACATTAAATCTACTGGCGCACAATTTATTTTATAGAGTTACAATACCAAACGCAGTGCTCACAAAGTGTGTTGTATCATGGGAATCGCTATGCCCTCAGATCGAGGTCTTTCCTCGCCTCTCCCTTCCGAACACACTCGTTTCTCCTCTCTAGAAACTCAACTCTCTGTCAAAGTAAGCATCATATCCCCAATTGTACATTTTTGATGATGCACGTACATCAATTTAATCTAAATTATAATCCTATTTCTAAGCCAAAGTTCCCTTCCGAAACAGCAGAATAAAAACATAATATATGTAGCTTTAACGTGTAACTTTTGTCTATTTAGAGGCGTTTATACTTTTATTTCTCTCTCCATGTCATTCATGATGACATGGTCGCAACTAGATGGATAACTCTCTAGCGCTTCCATGCTTGTCCCACAACAAAATCAAAATCGTAAGATCAGAGATAAGTATATTTTTGACCAAGTGCTGCTCCTTATCGATACCCACTATCTTACAATGTTATAAGGTTGATTTGAACCATTATCAAAAATAATTAACAACCAATCTTCATACACCAGAAACTTATTACAAACGCTATTGTATACATTTGCATCGACAGAAAAATATTTTAGTATGACAAAATGTGTATATAACATTTTTAAGTTTAAGAGAGAGCATAAATTGTTTGGTTCTCGTTGTGTTAAAACAAAAGACATAAATATTCATATTGACATTTTTTATAGATCTATTGTATTTATCATGTTAGGTTGGGAGTGGTGGACTTTTCTTCTATGGAATTTTGGCCGAGTTAGCGGCTTTAGTTCTAACAAGAAGTACCCAGCGTCTAACAGAAAGGTAGTATCATTTTATTTTTTTATTAATTAATTATAAGTTATAAAGCGAAACGTCATCAAAACAGTATCCCTACACATCCTCAACAATATGGTGTAAAATGAAAATGTTGTATTTGAGAGGAAACACAAATATACATTTCTAATTTCGTTAGAATCTTAACACATGAATGTTTGTGTACCATTTGGCTTTGGTGAAGCTCAATATAATACATTTGCCACAGAACTGGAGAGAGGTTTGACCATATTGGCATTGTAGCAGAAAGGAGTATGCAGCTAGGGCCTCCTTGTCTACAACCCTATGCCAGAAAATTCAGGTCAGTGTCTTTAATTTCAAGCTCTGGATGGTATATACGATTGTTATGTGAATTAAATGCTGACAGTTTGTATTCAAAGACCAGAAATGGTGCAGGTAGTTCACCTACCTGCTTGTGAAATTGAAACCGAATTCTTTTTTTAATAGTTTATGCTATGAACTCAATCATTTTTACAATTGAGTCCTCAGTAAATTTCAATTTGACCTTTGATTTATTTTCCTCAAAATGCTCCGGTATACTTTGCAATCACATGTCCTGTAAATCGCCGTATAAAACCTATTCTAATATAAGACATTCGTCAAATTTAAGCAAAGAGATATTCAAGAAAACTTAGGCATTGCAAAAGAATCGATGAAAAGGAACCAGGAGAACAAGACAATCGACAACATGTAACTACAGGTATAGATCAAAGGAACGTAGTGAGATATATGGTAGTGAAACAGCATTGCAACTGAGTTGAAACAATAGACAGCATCACGTATCGTATATATTGATTGACAGTTAGTATACATTCATTTGTCTAACCCATGTATTATTTTGTCCAAGTGCCATCCTTTCCACTTATGGTTTGCACTGTTGACATGTTATATTTATTTATTTGTATTTATTTATTTCAGATTTGTTATTGACTTCTGCATTATAGCGACTTATTATCTGCTTTTAACTGATCTAATGTCACTGATGAACCTCTTTGGAAAGGATGTAAGTAAACAAGTTTTGTTTCTGTTACCAGATAATTACTTCATACACAATGTACCACTAAACATGACGCAATGACAAAGAGTCAGTCGGTCTTGAAATGTTGCGACACATTTAATACGTGGCGACCCTTTTTAAATAAAAAAAAAGTTGCGTTATCTTTTTATTGATTTTTCAAATCCAGACATGACATCATCTTTTTCATTTCAATTTCAACATATTTTATTGGCATATATAGATGTTAAATTGTCAAAGGGATTAAGATCATCTATTAATGTATTTATCTAGTTTGTACGATTTATGTCGATAACACAGCTCCTGCTTCTGTTTCTGTGCAATAGGACAATGAAACATCTAGCTGATTGTTTTAATGTGTATTTGGCATTACCGTGTAATTTGAATATTATTAGTTGTATTTTACGAAATTTGTGGACCTTCTATCGCCTTGTATTGTTTGTTGTTACAGGTCCTTAACCAGTACATCGACATCGACATCAGTGATACGTTGTCTATCGTTGTTATCTCGGTGTTACTGTTACCTGTCTACCTAACACGGCGAATCAGGCTGCTTTCCTTCATAGCAACGGCGGGCAACGCTGTTCTCTTCGGGATATTTGTAATATCCTCCCAGTACCTCTGTCGAGACCTCCCGGATATCAGCACGCGATCGCCTGCCAAGTTCGTCGATTACTTCACCTTCACGTCTTTTATGAATGACGTTATGTTTTCGTATGGTGGAATTGCTCTGGTAAGATATGATTCTTCTTACTATCTCTTTCGTTAATATCAGATAATAGCATCACCCACTCCACTTTTCATGATTGAGCAAATCTAGTCGGCAAAAAAAATTAGGTTTTACCTTGTAGACCATCAGGATATCGTTCACTATAAAATTGCGTTTATTATGCAATTTAGTTTGGTAGGAATATCTGTATATAAGTGTTCAGATTAGATTAACCATGATTGAAATTCACCGATACCAATGAAGCTCCAAATAGGTCGTGTACTTGATTCGTGTGTATTGCAACTGAATAGTCTTAAGTTGAGCTTATGTATTCTTGAATCCTTTCCACCTGAAAATATGCGTTAGTGCAATCAAGGGGCATTTAGTAGGTATGCTCAAAGAATAAGTGACAAAACCAGAGACTGCGAGACGTCTTTGGTGTAGCATGAAATAGCTATACAGTTATAGCAAACTTTCAGCGAGACGGTGTCGACGCCGGTCGTTCTAGAAGTTGTAGGCCACAAACTGCCACTCCTCCTTTCAACACTGCTAACGGCGGATCAGCAAGAACGTATCTTGTTCGCCGTGACAGTTTCAAACAACCAATCCGTTACGGCCTTGCATAGGACCTGTTATAAACGGCATCATCGTACAAGTCGCAGTAATTAGACAATTCTGATGGTTAAAGCGTATTGTTTTCTCGTTTTTTAAATGCATGAGAAGTGATTTTGTTTGATAAATGGTGATGACAACAACGAGTCAACGGCGACCCTGTTGTGAAAGCTTTACAAATTTCCATTGCGAAGTAACCAACAAGTCATGCACTCTATACACATCTGCTGTACACACTGATGCGTCTAAGAATGGATTAACAACTCAACATAAACATCGATAAAACAACTCATTTTAGTAAGTGGTCGGTATAAACATTGTCATCGAAAACACAACTCACCAATCAAATAGCCGTTCAAATACATATAGCCTGAACTGTGCCCCTCGAGGGCATCTCGGTGACTCGGCCGTGATCTCCAGCGCATGACTTCCCGACTTCCGGAACATTGGTTCGTACTACAGTGTTGAAATAATTCCGAATTTCAGCCGAGGGGACCACTCAATTTGCTCGTTATGAACAATAATTCGCTACATGAAATTCCCAATATGACTACAGAAATACATAGAAATAAAAGGGAGAATAGCTGGAGAATTAGAAACTGTTCCCAATACCCAGGAAATCGCTATAAGCGTGTTCGTACTAAACGTGTTTCACTGTATATTTCACGAGTATAGCAGATTTTGTTTTATATTTTCACGAGTACGTAGCACGAGTGAATCTGCTATATTTTCGAAATTCCCAAAAGTATGATTCAATTTTAAAAATTTGCGATTACAACTGATCGGGACGGAGTGCCTAAGGTTCATAGAATATTAATACGAGTAATCTAAGTTCCATTTTTTATTCAAAATATAGTAAAAATGCAAAAACATATTAATAAAATCCATTAGATATCTATTAATTTCCAAAATACTATCATCGCTTTTAATTTCCTTACTTTATATGATTCGATTCTAAAATAACGAAAAAATAGTGCACAAATAGTGCGCAAGGATATCTGACAGAAACTTATATCATCACTAGTGATAATATAAGATTTCTTAAATCAGCACAGGTGAAAATATAAGCAGTGGTGATATAAGTTTTATCAAGCTAATATTTTCTGATATTTCACTGGTAAAAATGTAATAAATTCAAATACTACTGTCAATTATATATGGCAATACCACAAAAATCTGAGAGAAAATGTACATATTATTCATTGTAGGTTCTGCCAGTAAGGAACAGAATGAAAAACAAGAACACATTTGACGGTTGGAATGGCGTGCTGGGATTTGTTCTAGTGTTCGTTACCAGTATTCATGTTAGCTGTGGATTTTTTGGCTACCTGAAATTTGGAGAAAAGGCACAAGTAAATTTCTTGTTGAATCTTCCAGGGAATAATTGGTGAGTGTTAGGTTATAATCGCTTTAATTTAACATAAACACCAAAGTAAAAAAGCGAATGAAACATAATTGGTTTCACACTGATGTTTTATGGTTAGCGTTTGGGGTGTAGAATATTTTCTTAGCAATATTAATGTGGACATTAATTATAAATAAGAGTGGTCGGGTGGTGTAGTGGATAGCGCACTTCCCATTCACCAAAGCGGCCGGAGTTCGATTCCCGACCACGTGGGTTTTCTCCGGATTCTCCAATTTCCTCCCACAATGAGACCCATCGCACGCTAACATTCGGGTGAACAAGAGCGATTAATATAAGTTGGATTAATTGTTCCATAATTGTTGTAAAATAAACAAAGTTTACATTTGTATCTATATGTATATAAAGTCACAATGCAGACTCGAATCGGGACAGGACGGTTTGGTTTCCTGTTACCCTTTATCATTTAGAACATGTTTAAGACGTTGATATTCCTTTTAGGATGTACAAGTCTTTGAAGATTCTTGCTTTCCTGTCGTTGTACTGTACAATGGGAACAGCGGTATTTGTACTAATAGAAATTATATGGCCACCACTCAAAGAGAGATTCAATGTAGAACTTATTCAGAACTACGGAGAGTACATCTGTCGACTTATTCTGCTATTTCTCGCCTGTAAGTTTGCATTTGAATAATATAGAAATGACGGTCATTAAAGTCACTAGCTATCACTCTATATATGTCATCAGATTTGTTCGAATATTCATTTTAATATTCACTTTAGTTTTCAGCATTGAAGATCTTAATTATCAAGTATCTAGTATCTAGTAACTATTTTCAATGCAGTTTACTTAGAATGTTTATCTAAATGAAAGATTTTATTATTAGAATTATAATCCTTCCGTTCATCATTCAGTAGTAGATTTTGAAACTATTTTGTAAAGAAAAAAACATGAAACGTCATCTATAAGCATATACTAGTATGTTGGTATACCTACTAAATCATTTCTTTTGAAGGCACCTTTACAATACTGGTCCCCGAGTTGGAATCCCTGATGTCATTGACCGGTTGTCTTGGAGTCATGTTCACAACACTTTCTCTGCCATATATCATTACAATATTGACACTGTACGGCGAAACGGAACCTGAATTGCTCATTGACAAAGTTAAAAAGAAATTACTACTTATATTTTGTGTAGTAAATGTTTTGTTTGGGATATACTCAACAGTTACAGGGATTGGCGTTGCTGTATATATGGCAGTGTTCCATTTAGTTATATAGGAATATTTTTTTAAGGATTAATACTTAACTGCCAATATAATATTGCGAAAACCAAATCAATGTCAAGTTGTCAAGAATCCATCGCAAATAGTATTACTCAAAAGCTTTAGATATTCCCTTTGAAAAGCTCTGTAAAGATTGAGGTATCGTGGTCCAATGTACTATCACACATATATTTCACTTTTCTCGTGTCTTTTGTGACTGTTGGGATTAATTAACGAGTGCGAAATAATAGATATCCAACACAACTATTCGTTGTGTAACCTTTATATCAAACACAACCATTCGTTGTGTAACCTTTATATCCAACTCAACCATTCGTTTTGTAACCTTTATATCCAACACATCCGTTCGTTTTGTAACCTTTATATCCAACTCAACCATTCCTTTTGTAACCTTTATATCCAACTCAACCATTCGTTTTGTAACCCTTATATCCAACACAACCATTCGCTGTATAACCTCTATATCTAACACAACCATTCGTTGTGTAACCTTTATATCCAACACAGCCATTAGTTGTGTAACCTTTATATCCAACTCAACCATTCGTTTTGTAATCTTTATATCCAACTCAACCATTCGTTGTGTAACCTTTATATCCAACTCAACCATTCGTTTTGTAATCTTTATATCCAACTCAACCATTCGTTGTGTAACCATTATAGCAAACATAATCGTTCGTTGTGTAACCTGTATATCCAACACAACCATTCGTTGTGTAACCATTATAGCAAACACAATCGTTCGTTATGTAACCTTTATATCCAACACAACTATTCGTTGTGTAACCTTTATATCAAACACAACCATTCATTGTGTAACCTTTATATCCAACACAACCATTCGTTGTGTAACCTTTATATCCAACACAACCACTCGTTGTGTAACCTTTATATCCAACACAACCATTCGTTGTGTAACTTTTATATCCAACTTAACCATTCGTTGTGTAACCTTTATATCCAACACAACCATTCGTTGTGTAACTTTTATATCCAACACAGCCATTCGTTGTGTAACCTTTATATCCAACACAACCATTCGTTGTGTAATCTTTATATCCAACACAACCATTCGTTCTGTAACCTTTATATCCAACACAATCGTTCGTTGTGTAACCTCTATATCCAACACAGCCATTCGTTGTGTAACCTTTATATCCAACTCAACCATTCGTTGTGTAATCTTTATATCCAACACAACCATTCGTTGTGTAACCTTTATATCCAACACAATCGTTCGTTGTGTAACCTCTATATCCAACACAACCATTCGTTGTGTAACCTCTATATCTAACAAAACCATTCGTTGTGTAACCTCTTTATCCAACACAACCATTAGTTGTGTAACCTTTATATCCAACACAGCCATTCGTTGTGTAACCATTATAGCAAACACAACCACTCGTTGTGTAACCTTTATATCCAACACAACCATTCGTTGTGTAACTTTTATATCCAACACAGCCATTCGTTGTGTAACCTTTATATCCAACACAACCATTCGTTGTGTAACCTCTATATCCAACACAGCCTTTCGTTGTGTAACCTTACTATCCCACACAACCATTCGTTGTGTAACCTTTATATCCAACTCAACCATTCGTTTTGTAACCTTTATATCCAACTCAACCATTCGTTTTGTAACCTTTATATCCAACACAACCATTCGTTGTGTAACCTCTATATCCAACTCAACCATTCGTTTTGTAACCTTTATATCCAACTCAACCATTCGTTTTGTAACTTTTTTATCCAACACAACCATTCGTTGTGTAACCTTTATATCCAACAACCATTCGTTGTGTAACCTTTATATCAAACACAGCCATTCGTTGTGTAACCTTTATATCCAACTCAATCATTCGTTTTGTAACTTTATATCCAACACAACCATTCGTTGTGTAACCATTATCGCAAACACAACTATTCGTTGTGTAACCTTTATATCCAACACAACCACTCGTTGTGTAACCACTATATCCAACACAACCACTCGTTGTGTAACCTTTATATCCAACACAACCATTCGTTGTGTAATCTCTATATGCAACACAACCATTCGTTGTGTAAGCTTTATATCCAACACAACCACTCGTTGTGTAAGCTTTATATCCAACACAACCATTCGTTGTGTAACCTTTATATCCAACACAACCATTCGTTGTGTAACCTCTATATCCAACACAGCCATTCGTTGTGTAACCTTTATATCAAACACAACCATTCATTGTGTAACCTTTATATCCAGCTTAACCATTCGTTGTGTAACCTTTATATCCAACACAACCATTCGTTGTGTAACCTTTATATCCAACACAACCATTCGTTGTGTAACCTTTATATCCAACACAGCCATTCGTTGTGTAACCTTTATATCCAACACAACCATTCGTTGTGTAACCTTTATATCCAACACAACCATTCGTTGTGTAACCTCTATATCCAACACAGCCATTCGTTGTGTAACCTTTATATCAAACACAACCATTCATTGTGTAACCTTTATATCCAACTCAACCATTCATTGTGTAACCTTTATATCCAACTCGACCATTCGTTTTGTAACCTTTATATCCAACTCAACCATTCGTTTTGTAACCTTTATATCCAACACAACCATTCGTTGTGTAACCTCTATATCCAACTCAACCATTCGTTTTGTAACCTTTATATCCAACTCAACCATTCGTTTTGTAACCTTTATATCCAACACAACCATTCGTTCTGTAACCTTTATATCCAACAACCATTCGTTGTGTAATCTTTATATCCAACACAACCATTCGTTCTGTAACCTTTATATCCAACACAATCGTTCGTTGTGTAACCTCTATATCCAACACAGCCATTCGTTGTGTAACCTTTATATCCAACTCAACCATTCGTTGTGTAATCTTTATATCCAACACAACCATTCGTTGTGTAACCTTTATATCCAACACAATCGTTCGTTGTGTAACCTCTATATCCAACACAACCATTCGTTGTGTAACCTCTATATCTAACACAACCATTCGTTGTGTAACCTCTTTATCCAACACAACCATTAGTTGTGTAACCTTTATATCCAACACAGCCATTCGTTGTGTAACCATTATAGCAAACACAACCACTCGTTGTGTAACCTTTATATCCAACACAACCATTCGTTGTGTAACTTTTATATCCAACACAGCCATTCGTTGTGTAACCTTTATATCCAACTCAACCATTCGTTGTGTAATCTTTATATCCAACACAACCATTCGTTGTGTAACCTTTATATCCAACACAATCGTTCGTTGTGTAACCTCTTTATCCAACACAACCATTCGTTGTGTAACCTCTATATCTAACACAACCATTCGTTGTGTAACCTCTTTATCCAACACAACCATTAGTTGTGTAACCTTTATATCCAACACAGCCATTCGTTGTGTAACCATTATAGCAAACACAACCACTCGTTGTGTAACCTTTATATCCAACACAACCATTCGTTGTGTAACTTTTATATCCAACACAGCCATTCGTTGTATAACCTTTATATCCAACACAACCATTCGTTGTGTAACCTCTATATCCAACACAGCCTTTCGTTGTGTAACCTTACTATCCCACACAACCATTCGTTGTGTAACCTTTATATCCAACTCAACCATTCGTTTTGTAACCTTTATATCCAACTCAACCATTCGTTTTGTAACCTTTATATCCAACACAACCATTCGTTGTGTAACCTCTATATCCAACTCAACCATTCGTTTTGTAACCTTTATATCCAACTCAACCATTCGTTTTGTAACTTTTTTATCCAACACAACCATTCGTTGTGTAACCTTTATATCCAACAACCATTCGTTGTGTAACCTTTATATCAAACACAGCCATTCGTTGTGTAACCTTTATATCCAACTCAATCATTCGTTTTGTAACTTTATATCCAACACAACCATTCGTTGTGTAACCATTATCGCAAACACAACTATTCGTTGTGTAACCTTTATATCCAACACAACCACTCGTTGTGTAACCACTATATCCAACACAACCACTCGTTGTGTAACCTTTATATCCAACACAACCATTCGTTGTGTAATCTCTATATGCAACACAACCATTCGTTGTGTAAGCTTTATATCCAACACAACCACTCGTTGTGTAAGCTTTATATCCAACACAACCATTCGTTGTGTAACCTTTATATCCAACACAACCATTCGTTGTGTAACCTCTATATCCAACACAGCCATTCGTTGTGTAACCTTACTATCCCACACAACCATTCGTTGTGTAACCTTTATATCCAACTCAACCATTCATTGTGTAACCTTTATATCCAACTCGACCATTCGTTTTGTAACCTTTATATCCAACTCAACCATTCGTTTTGTAACCTTTATATCCAACACAACCATTCGTTGTGTAACCTCTATATCCAACTCAACCATTCGTTTTGTAACCTTTATATCCAACTCAACCATTCGTTTTGTAACCTTTATATCCAACACAACCATTCGTTCTGTAACCTTTATATCCAACAACCATTCGTTGTGTAACCTTTATATCAAACACAGCCATTCGTTGTGTAACCTTTATATCCAACTCAATCATTCGTTTTGTAACCTTTATATCCAACTCAACCATTCGTTGTGTAACCATTATCGCAAACACAACTATTCGTTGTGTAACCTTTATATCCAACACAACCATTCGTTGTGTAACCTTTATATCCAACACAACTATTCGTTGTGTAACCTCTATATCCAACACAACCACTCGTTGTGTAACCATTATAGCAAACACAACCACTCGCTTTGTAACCTTTATATCCAACACAACCACTCGTTGTGTAACCTTTATATCCAACACAACCATTCGTTGTGTAATCTCTATATGCAACACAACCATTCGTTGTGTAACCTTTATATCCAACACAACCATTCGTTGTGTAACCTCTATATCCAACACAACCACTCGTTGTGTAATCTCTATATGCAACACAACCATTCGTTGTGTAACCTTTATATCCAACACAACCATTCGTTGTGTAACCTCTATATCCAACACAACCACTCGTTGTGTAACCTCTATATCCAACACAACCACTCGCTGTGTAACCATTATAGCAAACATAACCATTCATATATGTACATATTTACAGCTGATATATCCATATTATTTTACGCATGTATTTAAGTCGGCGAATTTAATTGCAAAGTGTCTTACTCTAACTAGTATTTCCAATGGAAGTAGTAACTCCTTCATTCGTAAAATGTTACAATTACAGAAATTCTCTGTTTCGCATATTAAATCTTATCAAATCGTATTAATAATACTTTGTTTCTTTAGGCCATTCAGTTAAACAAATTGGGATTGTAGGCAAGTTGTCATTGCAGTTATTCTGCTATAAATGTTTATGTAAAATGAAATAATATAAAGTACATTACATTAAAAGCGTGTATTACCCTACAAAGTTGTTATATTGTCTCTCCTAGATCGCTTTAGAAACTACTTCTTTATTGGTGGCAAGTCGTGAGGTAGATAACGTACAATTATGTTGGCCAATACTGATTGTCTAAAGGATCTGTATGTCAATACCGTTCACAGTCGTAAGTAAACAAAATCAATGAAATCGCTATGATCTACATAGACAATTACGTTGCATTTTAAAACAATGGAGTATGCTACAAATATAGTCATGTCGCATACCAAAATGTTTGTGATCACATGTACTTTCTTGGTAAATTCAGTAATAATCTGTATATGATAAGATATTCTTAGATTACATGACTTTGAGGCTAGCTGCATCATTGAATAACTTGGAGTTACACAATATATGAAACCAAAAGAACTACATTGTCGTTATATTCTCAAGTGTCTATAGCATACATTAGGAACGTTTGTTTTACTGGATATGACTCTTTCAAACCGGGCACATTGATTCTGTTTTTACCTTGCAATGCAAATGGCGGTTATAAACAGTATCATACAAAAATAGCATAAAGGGAGATATGTCAGTCATCAAAACAACTCATCAGAGACTATTAAGACTTCTGAACATAACAAAAAGACTGTTTTTAGGAAAACATAGTTGAACCGCTGAGTTAAAGGTTAAAAGCAGATTACATAAAAAAGAGTATTCCCGCTATGTTCAGAAGTCCTAATAGTATCCAATAGGAACTTTTAAAATAATCAAACTACCTCTATGTATGTAAAACATGTAAAACTTTATATAGTCACCATTTGCAAATCAAGGTTTAAAACAGAATCAATGTGTACACGTTGATAGAGACATATCCAGTGAACAAATGTCTCTATCGTGTGCTATAGACTCTTGAGAGTACAACGGCATTGTTGTTTTGTACAACATGTATGATCTACATGGGCTAATTGTCCCACCCTGGAACATGCATTTTTTCGCATGTTTTGTCAAAATGAACAAACACCTTGGCAAATTACATGGTTAGCCATGATACAAACCAACAATTGATAAAGTTACTACTGTTAAATTTGCCCGAAATAGCGAATGTTAAGCGTGCTAAATATCTGAATGTCTATAGATATGCTAAGTAGATGACCCTTAAATGCAAAACCTAAAACTCCCTTACGAAGTATATCAAGTATGATGAAGTTTCTTTTCATATTCTGAGATACATCATTCCAAAAAACAGATACAGTAAACAACGTTTGAATCGATTTAAAAGAAAATTATGAAATGGAACATAACGCAATGTTTCATCGGGAAAATGTATCATTATACCATGAGGCATACTACAAGTAAACAGGCAACAGCAGCTTCTGTTGCATTTATTTGAAATAAAAATATATATGAACACGTTGTTAGCGTCAGATAACAATCTATGTGCATGCTTGTATCAGCGACAACGTTTAAGTCGATAACTGTGATAAGGTGTACTGGTGTGACAACATTGTCATTAGACAAGTGTCGTTCTGTAGTTAGAAACACGTCTGCGAATAAGATGGAGCTCATTTCTCTCAACAAGACCGACTTACCTAAAACCAACCAGAACGGACTCAATTATTCGTCTGTGGACGAAAATCTCAACAAGCAGGAAAAAAGTACCGACCAGGGAGAAGATGAATACGAAGACGACAGTTTAACGTGAGTTTACCATAAACCATCGCTTTATACAATCAAATACTTTTGTATTCAATCCATGCAGCAGAGCTGCAATCTTGTATAGCTTAGCCTTTGGGAAAAGTTTTTCGTGCCGATAAGTAACTCGAGTTAGTTTCGATCTGTTGGGATTTACTTAAGCTTTTCCATATGGAGTTAAATAAATTCAAACCAAATAAAAAAAAAAGAAGCATTTGAAAATAATACACATTAACAAAGGCACTATGGAGCATGGAGACTTCAAAATGTATTGTTTAATTTATATTTTGCATTTTTTTAGGAGGCTCCATATGTATAGCTGGCGATATGAATATTTATCTGTCACCCAAATTGTATTCCTATCGGCTGTTTACAACATCTGGTAACAGTTCAATGCTTATATTTACATTAGATGACATGACACACACATAATATGCTGCACCTTTTAAATTTAGTAATAAATACGGTATGATGAATAAATGAATTAAACTGAACCACACAGCTGTTCCGTCCTCCTAGGACTATTCAGTGATGCTATGAACCAAAAGGTGGGAATTCAAAATTTCTAAAGTAATGTAGAAGCAGAAGGGTCAGGTGGGTAAAACCCCCTTTAATTTATGAATTTAGAACTAAGATTAAACTTGTTCTGTATAATTTCAAATCGTGTACTACGAAAATGTGTATATTATGTACCGTGCCACTACTCAAATGAGATAACTATGGCTATGGAGGCTCCAGCAAACCTCGGGGACTAAAAAATTCCACAGCAGATTTATTTATTATTTAAAATCATGCATTATTTAAAAAGGAATAATTTTTAAATATGCCTGTGTCTATTTCTTTGGGATTTAGTCGGTAAACGTTTTTCCTTTTTCCGTGTATGTTTATTTACTGGAAGAGCCTGATTTGAATCAATGTCATCTAAGATATCAATTCAAAGCCATCAGATAATATCTGACGCAAAGAGGTATATGTGTTTTGTGCCGGGGGTCTTCGGCAGTGTATGGCAGTGTGGTAGAACTATGGAGTGGACATTGGTGCTAATGAGGCATACACGTGTAACTGGAGATGAAATATGCACGGCCAGACCGGGGTTTGAACACGGGACCTTCCGAACTCAAGACGGACGCTCAACCAATTGAGCTATCTGGTCGACGACGATCCATCCGATCTTGATTTACTACATTCCTCCCTCCTTTAACAAAGTCTTCGACCCCGAAGACATCACGATTACAACCCAGGTTCGGGTATTCCCTTGCTAGGCATACTCAATGCTTTAAACAAGGGTTGGCCGACGATCGACCAGGTCCAGATCCGCTACACACGAACATACCGAGGCCTCCCAAATACACATACACTCAACACATACACTAAAATCACACATATTGGATGACCATCCTTATTTGATTGACCCCTGAAGACACATTTGGACTCTTCCAAACCTACGGTTGGAATAGTATATAATGACATTTCAGGGGTGAATGAGTTAATGATCAAATACTAAAAGGACGTATAACAAAACAACTTAAGTGTCTGCCCTGCTCGTAGTAGACGACTGGGATCATTTTTGAACACACAAATGTAGGTCTGATACCCACGCTATTGATAGAGAACAATTAAATCAGACATACCACCTCAAGCTCACACACACCAGCAATATATTGCTTATTTCCTTTGCTGGTATAGGACGCTAAATCCATTCATAGGAAGATGACCAATTAGTAGAAAGATAAACACATTACAATGAAACCTCGCTTTAAGACCATCGCAAAATTAAGACCACCTCGCTACTAAGACCACTTCATTTCTGTCCCTAAAAAAATCTTCTATTTATCTTTGTATTTTAAGGTTCACTATTAAGACCACCTCACTAAGACCGTATTGCTATCAAGACCAGTTTTGAAAACGTCCCAAATACTTCTTTTGCACTATGTCTCACCTCACTACTCGGACCACCGTCCAAACACAAAGTCATCTGGTGTGTATTCCACTGTGTACACATGTCAAGTGTCAGATCATTAAGCTGTATTTTGGTGTCAAATTAGCTAATCAGTTACAATTACAGTGTTTTCAACATTATTAAGCCTATATATTTGTTACTAGACCATGAAAACATGTCAAAATAAGGATTTCAGAGAAATCTGTCATGGTCACCCTCGGTATTAAGACCATCCCGATAAAAGACCATTTTGGTGCGGTTCATAGTGTGGTCTTAATAGAAAGGTTTCACTGTAATAGGCAGATAAACTCATTAATATAGGAAGATTAAACCATTAATAGGAACATAAACTAATTAGTAGAAAGATAAACATATTGATACACGATAAACTCATTATTAAGAAGATAAATGCATTAATAGGAAGATAAATGCATTGATAATAAGATAAATGCATTGATAGGAAGATAAATGCATTGATAGGAAAATAAATGCATTAATATTAAAATAAATGCATTGGTAGGAAGATAAATGCATTGATAGGAAGATAAATGCATTAATAGGAAGATAAATGCGTTAATAGGAAAATAAATACATCGATAAGAAGATAAATGCATTGATAGGAAGATAAATGCATTGATAGGAAGATAAATGCATTGGTAGGAAGATAAATGCTTTGGTAGGAAGATAAATGCATTGATAGGAAGATAACCCATTATTAGGAAAATAAACGCTTTAATAGGAAGATAAATGCATTGATAGGAAGATAAATGCATTGATAGGAAGATAAATGCATTGATAGGAAGATAAATGCATTGGTAGGAAGATAAATGCTTTGGTAGGAAGATAAATGCATTGATAGGAAGATAACCCATTATTAGGAAAATAAACGCTTTAATAGGAAGATAAATGCATTGATAGGAAGATAAATGCATTGGTAGGAAGATAAATGCTTTGGTAGGAAGATAAATGCATTGATAGGAAGATAACCCATTATTAGGAAAATAAACGCTTTAACGATGTACTCTTGTGGGGTTTCAAACACGTTCAAGTCTCGTTTATTTCTCATTTAAAGATTTCATGTTATATTGAAGAAGGTATTATCAATTTTAAAAGCATATATGCATCTGAAAATAGTGTCAAAAATATAAGTGTCTGTTGCTTGTAGAACTTTTTTTACGTGAGTTTTAAAATAATTACCAATTTGGCGGCCATTTTGAATATGCGTATTTCTGTCTATTTTATGCACTTCCTGAATGGGCAAAATTT
Source organism: Mimachlamys varia (assembly GCA_947623455.1). Classification (NCBI taxonomy): domain Eukaryota; kingdom Metazoa; phylum Mollusca; class Bivalvia; order Pectinida; family Pectinidae; genus Mimachlamys; species Mimachlamys varia. Next base: position 34,527,418 of record OX392529.1, on the reverse strand, counting down.
CACCATTTTGATGCTAGATCGATATCTTAAAAACATCAGTGTTTAGCCATTTTTAATTATAGCGAGCTAATTTTTGCTGTACAACTCTATCATGTTAAATTTTATAGAAATATTATGCTACAAAGTGGATAATTATACAATTTTTGTATTTTTTTCATATATATAGTGTAACTGGAGCAGTTTTTATTTTTGAACCCAAAACTGTGAAAAATAACACAAATAATACAGGGACAAAAAATTAAGCACATTAACCCCCCATATTTATGACGTTTTAAGAAAGAGAAACCCATTTTCTTTTCAACCTCCAAATATTAAAAAAAGTTTGATATCAGAAAATTTTTTATTAAGCGTTAAATCTGCAAAAATGGTGAAAAAATGAGAATTTTATCATTAAAAAATAAGGGGTAGGGGCTACTCAAATTGCTTTCCTGAGTAAAAATATTAAGTTAGAGAAATTTTGTTTCCATTACCTAAAAGAAAACAATATTTTAGTCATTTCTGCAAACATTCATACTTTTCGAAATACAAATGCGGAAGATATTGTATGAAAATGTCCCGCCATCGGTCGAAACTATAAAATTGACTTAAAATCCCTTATTATGTCATATTGGTATCTTTGACCGATCATAACACAAAAACGAGCACACGGACATATCATTATTTTTGCATTTTCTGGCATGCTTTGAACTCCTTTATCCAAAAATGTATATTAGAAAAAAAAATTGATACAGGAAAATTTTGACTTCTCAGAGGTGTACATCCTTAATAGGAAGATAAAACTATTATAAGGAAGATAAATTCATTATTAGGAAGATAAACGCATTAATAAACGCAATAATGGGAGGATAATCGCAGTACTAAACGCAATAAGGGGAAGATAAACGCAGTACTAAACGCAATAATGGGACGATAAACGCATTAGTAGGAAGATAAACGCTTAAATAGGAAGATAAAACTATTATAAGTAAAATAAACCCATTAGTAGGAAGATACACGCATTAATAGGACGCTGAACTCATTAACAGGTATATTAACTCATTAATAGAATGCTTAACTTAATTCTTTGACATTAGATAACGCACACCAAACACCTGGATGCAACATTTATCGATAAACTTTAGGATAACTTTGTCAGAATAATAATGAGCAGATAGTAGATAAAGAACTATGTTGCTAAGTGTATTTCTTATATTGTGATGTTAAACAGGGCCCGTTATATTTTAGCAAAAACAATACATTTTAGACCTGGTGGTGATACTGTGGTGTAATTTTTCATTGTTAATACTGAAATATACTGTGTCCTTTTGTGTAGGTTGGGTTTGAGTAACTATCGTAAAAACCAATACAATTACAGATGACCACCATGCCATAAAAATAACAAAACTAGTTTAGCGCTAAATTACCATAGTGGACGATGTGTTAACTACAAACAACCATTTATCAAAATAATGCACCTTAATTGATATCAGGGAAAGGTGAAAATAGCTGGTCAACTGTAGACTTTCCTACTAGATAAAAGTATGGAACTAAAACACTAGAACGCGTTGTGATTATTCATAGAGTGTATAAACAGGAAAACAAAACCGTTTCACATAATAAACAGATTGCGAAGTTTGAATCAATGTAGTCATAGAAATTAATAGCCAAATATTTCCACCAATTTTTACAAATACCAAGATTGAACAGGCTCTTATAAAAAGTTAGAATCCCAAAATGTTATTTTTTCTTGAATTAAAACCTTTTCACGCAATATGAAAAATGATCGTATGATACATATTATGTTTTTATAGCACTGACCAATGCAAACCTGATAATTAGTGCAGATCAAATCGTTCGTAGTTGATGCAGTACTTTTGCTCATCTAAATGCATTAAGCCAGAGACTGTTACAGCATATTTATACGTCAGTCACGCTCCAACAGGCTGATAAGATTTATTAATCGAACTTTGACTTATTTTTCAATTGCATATTATTTAAAATGTATCGGTTTTGTAACACATGCTACATATTGTCCATGCTTTACATCGATAATATCTCCATCCTATTAATTTATATTCTTATTATTATTCAACTGACACAACCAACAGGAAATTAAACATTTCTCTTCAATTGACAAACTACATCGATTGCCGATTTCATTCCAAAATGTCTATTGTACAGAATGTTTGTGAAATCAATCGCTCAAAGTAGGGATATATTTTAGAAGCCGAAGCAAGATACAAGAAGTTTTTGTTTTGTGTCGAATATAGCAATGGGTAGCATAAGCATTGAATATATAACAAAATATATATGCACTGAGAAATACAAGAATGAGCTATGAAACTAGGAATGACTACCTGGTATTATCGATGAAAGACTGAAATATCACAGATGATAGGTTAATAAATGAACACTTACTCAAACACAGTGTTACTAAAGGTAGAGTTAAAACACTATCAAAGCAAAAAAATATACATAAATGCTAATATAGCAAAAGCAAAAATGTCGAGGATATACACTAATATAGTTTGAGTTAAAAGAAGCTTACGGAAGAAACTATGAAAATGGTTTAAACAAGCATTACAGCTAAGTAAAAATTGTATTCAAGTTTGAGTATTTTGTATATTCATAGGAAGATGACCAATTAGTAGAAAGATAATCACATTACAGTGAAACCTCGCTTTAAGACCATCGCAAAATTAAGACCACCTCGCTACTAAGACCACTTCATTTCTGTCCCTAAAAAAATCTTCTATATATCTTTGTATTTTAAGGTTCACTATTAAGACCACCTCACTAAGACCGTATTGCTATCAAGACCAGTTTTGAAAAAGTCCCAAATACTACTTTTGCACTAAGTTTCACCTCACTACTCGGACCACCGACCAAACACAAAGTCATCTGGTGTGTATTCCACTGTGTACACATGTCAAGTGTCAGATCATTAAGCTGTATTTTGGTGTCAAATTGGCTAATCAGTTACAATTACAGTGTTTTTAACATTATAAAGCCTATATATTTGTTACTAGACCATGAAAACATGTCAAAATGTGGATTTCAGAGAAACCTGTCTGCATGGTCACCCTCGGTATTAAGACCATCCCGATAAAAGACCATTTTGGTGCGGTCCATAGAGTGGTCTTAATAGAGAGGTTTCACTGTAATAGGCACATAAACTCATTAAAATAGGAAGATTAAACCATTAGTAGAACGAATAAGATATTGATACACGATAAACTCATTATTAAGAAGATAAATACATTGATAGGAAGATAAATACATTAATAAGAAGATAAATACATGTATAGGAAGATAAATGCATGTATAGGAAGATAACCGATTATTAGGAAAATAAAAGCATTAATAGGAAGATAAAACTATTATAAGTGAGATAAACCCATTAATAGGAAGATAAACGAATTAATAAACGCAATAATTGGGAAGATGAACGCATTAATAAACGCATTAATAGGCAGATAAACGAATTAGTAGGAAGATAAACGCATTAATAAACGCATTAATAGGCAGATAAACGAATTAGTAGGAAGATAAACGCATTAATAGGACGCTGAATTCATTAATAGGTATATTAACTAATTAATAGGATGCTTAACTTAACCCTTTGACATTAGTTAACGCACACCAAACACCTGGATGCAACATTTATCGATAAACTTAAAGATAACTTTGTCATAATAATAATGAGCAGATAGTAGATAAAGAACTATGTTGCTAAGTGTACATTTTTTCCTGTGACGTTAAGTAGGGCCCGTTATATTTAAACACAAACATCAACACAGATAATACAGACCTGGGGGTGATACTGTGGTGTAATTTGTCATTGTTAACACTGAAATATACTGTGTCCTTTTGTGTAGGTTGGGTTTGAGTAACTATGGTTAAAATCAATACAATTACAGATGGCCACCATGCCATATAAATAACAAAACTAGTTTAGCGCTAAATTACCATTGTGGTCGATGTGTTAAACTACAAACAAACATTTATCAAAATAATGCACTTTGATTGATATCAGGGATAGATGAAAATAGCTGGCCAACTGTAGACTTTCCTACTAGTAAAAGGTATGGAATGGAATTAGAACAGATCGTGTTGTGATTATTCACAGAGTGTATAAACAGGAAAACAAAACCGTTTCACATAATAAACAGATTGCGAAGTTTGAATCAATGTAGTCATAGAATTAATAACCAAATATTTCCACCAGTTGTTACAAATATCAAGATTGAACAGACTGGTTAAAAAAGTTATAATCTCAAAATGTCATTTTTTCTTGAATTAAAACCTTTTCACTCAGTATGATAAATGATCGTATGATACATATTATGTCTTTAAAGCACTGAGCAATGCAAACCTGATAATTAGTGCAAATCGTTCGTAGTTGACGCAGTACTTTTGCTCATCTAAATGCATTAAGTCAGAGACTGTTACAGCATATCTATACGTCAGTCACGCTCCAACAGGCTGATAAGATTTATTAATCGAACTTTGACTTATTTTTCAATTGCATACTATTTAAAATGTATCGGTTTTGTAACACATGCTACATATTGGTCATGCTTTTCATCGATAATATCTCCATCCTATTAATATATATTCTCATTATTATTCAACTGACACAACCAACAGGAAATTAAACATTTCTCTTCAATTGACAAATTACATCGATTGCCGATATCATTCCAAAATGTCTATTGTACAGAATGTGTTTGAAATCAATCGCTCAAAGTAGGGATATATTTTAGAAACCGAAACAAGATACAAGATACAGGAGGTTTTTGTTTTGTGTCGAATATAGCAATGGGTAGCATAAGCATTGAATATATAACAAAATATATATGCACTGAGAAATACAAGAATGAGCTATGAAACTAGGAATGACTACCTGGTATTATCGATGAAAGACTGAAATATCACAGATGATAGGTTAATAAATGAACACTTACTCAAACACAGTGTTACTAAAGGTAGAGTTAAAACACTATCAAAGCAAAAAAATATACATAAATGCTAATATAGCAAAAGCAAAAATGTCGAGGATATACACTAATATAGTTTGAGTTAAAAGACGCTTACGGAAATAACTATGAAAATGGTTTAAACAAGCATTATAGCAAAGTAAAAATAATACAAGTTTGAGTATTTTGTTTTAGTGTTTAACATAATAAAAGTAGAATCATAACACAAATTTAGTTCAAATGTAGTTCCGGGTGAGATAATTATGAGTGGTTGGGCCAGTCCTTACCGACAAGATATATCTCTCCTACCCCATACGAACTAGTAAGTATAAAAACAAACCTCCCAAATACACACACACTTAACAACTCAACACATATACACCTGAAATCACATCACACTCGCCGATATTTCGCTCTAGCTGTTAAAGGGACGTAACATAAACCAAGCTAAACTTCCAAAATATTGTATTCCGACCAACCGATAATTTGAGCGAACGTTATCATTAACATTTTCAAGAGAAATGCACCAAACTTAATCTAGCAGTTAAATTATTGAGGAGATTATATATTTCGCAAGATTTTAATTGCAGAACATAAATATCTTTTACAGTCTGAACAAAACAGAACAAAAATTGTCTTTCATGTTTTGGATTAGTGAAGAGAACAAATTCATTTTAAAAAATCAGAGACTACCGTAAACAAAACCCTTATCCGAACTCAAAATCGAAAGACTAGGGGCGAAATACGAACAAAGGAAAGATTTACATGAAGATCCTTGTAAAAGTACAAGAGAATAAGACCGGGTATTTAAAGAGTAAGCGTCCTCTGCTTCATCGACGTCACCCGCTATATAAATCTAGGTAAAATCTAAGAAAATCACATGGTTTTAAAGATAGATGACGTAACATAAACACATGCTGCACATTTTAAAATTAGTATTAAATACAGTATGCCGAAAAAATGAAAACTGAGGCATAATTCTCGAGCAAAACAAACAAGCATACCAATGAGCATTTTTAAAAACGCCCATCTTCATGTCATACAAGGATGTCGAATATTTCTCAATTAGACCAAGATGGCGACCTTAAAAACTTGTCCATAGTCTTCATCAACCTGTATATTCCGAACCCCTGTGCAAGTTTGTTCATCTATCAGGAAAATCCAGATATTTAGAGCAAGCACTAGAATTACAAATCAATGCGATATGTAATCACCATATGATGGAGAACGATGTTACTATCAAGAAACGGAAAGTTCGAGATAGAAATACTGGAATCGTAACGTTTATCGTATAGTAAGCTTCCGAGTTGGTCATACTGCACGTAAAGATCGGGCTAACATGCTGATGTAGAAAAGTCTGTTGTGTCCTTGTATACATGTATACGATCGACAATGTTAGTAAAATACTAACATAAAAGTAAAGGATTCGTTGTAGCATTGATCTTTGATAAGAATAAAAAAAGGATACAAAATATATCATAAAATGAAATGAAATAATATGCACCAAAAAGAATATCGTCATATCATCAGACATATTTAAATGGCGGCAAAGCTTAACAGAAGGTTTCAGTCGATGAACGTGATAAGCCTGATGGTGTAACATCATTTAGTGTCATTATGTAATCAGAAACTCATCTGCTTCTACATTAGTTTAGAAATTTTGGATTCCCACCTTTTGGCCCCTAGCATCACTGAAGAGTCCTAGGAGGACGAAACAGCTGTATGATGTAGTTTTTTCGGCATACTGGATCTTTTACTAAATTTAAAAGGTGCAGCATATGTGTGTGGTTCGTCATCTGTAGATACGATGGAGCCTAGCTCAACACGACGACATATTAACTTTAATTATTTCATATCACTGATTCGACATATTTGATTCCCTTGGCAATAAGATAATGCTACATCGTGTTTAGTTGCATTACGAGAACATAACTCATCAACTTCCGGAATAACTTTTCTTTTCCTCATTCCATTTTTATCAACGTTTGTCCTAGTTTAATCGATTATACATTTCAAAAAAGAATGTCTTTGTAAATTATCACACAATACGTATAGTTGTTTGATTTTGCTGGTACTTTTATATTGATTTTTCCCTTTTTTACAGAGATTTCCAAGGATTTATGCTTCTTGTCCCAGAATACGTCGGAATAGGCTACCTTGGATATCCTTATATGGTCAAGCTTCTAGGTCTATGGGTAAGTGCATACACATAGAATCCGGTTTGTCATTTTATTGGAAAATGTTAAATGATGAATTAAACCCGATAAGGATATTTTCGCGGTGGTAACGGTTCAAGCAAACCTATATTCTATAACACTGTAATCAGATAGTTGTTTGTGATTATGATTTTTTTTCTTTCTCTGCAAATAGTGCGTGAGTACCTGTCGCCCCATTGTATGATTCGTGAGAGTTGACAAAAATCTGAAAAATTTGAAAGACCTTCTGATTAATCTGAATAACACCCCTCCTCAAAAATGCTTCGAAAGTCAAATTGTTTTATTTTTACCCTGTACACTACCATACCTCAAACCAATCTCAAAGAACGAGCTCGATCTCTCAGAAGATATATACATACGAACAAACGGCCCACTCTTAGCTGGCTTCTTTTTGTCTTCATACGAGGCGAGCTCATCAGGACAGGTAACCAACAATTTTACCAAATATATCAAGGTATTTCAATAAGTTTTCTGATCACGTTGATCTTATTTACCCTTCTGAACTTAAAATCAAGGCAAAAACAGACTCTTCAACATCAGTTGCTTAACCCGATTTTCTTTACTAAAACTTTGACCAAAATGACAAGCTATACGATAAAAGTGATGATTGCGATTTTTCGATTGTGAATTGTCCCTTCATTGATAGTAACACCCCTGCAACGATCACAAATGGTTCGTTAATCTACGGCTTGCTTAGATATCGATATTTGGTGATAAATGTCGGCTGCTGACGAACAAACTTACGGCACATAGATTCGAGAGATACAGGTTGATCAAAACTGTTTACAAGTATTATGGCCACAATCTTGTCCGATTAGGAAATATTCTTTATACTGTTATGGTATGAAGGTGGACGTGACCTAGATTTACAAGGCATGTGTGGCCAATAAAGCAGATGCTTACCCGTCCGGGACGCCTGGTCTTATTCTATAATACTTTAATAATCAGTGTTCGTGTAAAACTTTCCATTGTTAATAATTTGTCTCTAGTTTGATTTTTGTTTTTACAGGACTTATGGTTTTGCTTACGCTTCGGAATTCTTTTTATTGTTTCTTTTCCCCGCCTTAGACAAACCAAAATCTATAAAATTGATAGTTGTAGTTCCCTGGCTAACGTTTAGTACCATTGAATAGTGAGAACAGCTGGTTCACTCGTTGTTAGTATAATGTGACCGGGCGGGATGCTGTGCTGTGTGCATTTGGCATTGTGTTTAAAGGGTTTTGGCCACGATTTTGAAAATCTTTAAAACGTTATGAAACTTGTAGTACATTTCAATAAATACTGATTAGCCCATCAACGAGCTTTCGATTGTGTCCCGGGATCTAGATATTGACAGTCAAAGTTGATCTCTCCCGACTGGCGAGAATTTTAATGAGCTGACCGGTCACGTGGTACCTGTGACGTCATTGAGGCACAACTGATCGACTCAGGTAAACTGATCAGTGGTACATTTACGAAGAAAGTTTAGAAGAAAAACGCCTATTGATTTCAACATGTAAGTCGATCTTGATTGTTGTTTAATTCTATTGATTAACGAATAAAATACCTTGAAAAAAATATAGATATGTAATTGTAAACTTAAGAAAGGAAATAGGAAATGTCATTTAAAAACATCGTGTTGTGAGTGTGTATTACACATCTACCGTATCCTGTCAATAATTCTTCTACAAAGGACCACGGAATTAGTAAAGCCTGTGAAAGGACTATATGATTTTTACAGACACGTTACAAATTGATTTTATAGACAGCATATGAAAACAGTAGCAAAAGACACGCAGAGAGTGGTTGTGAGTATATTACGGACGGAGCCATTTTCTTGAAATAGCAGGGTTTTTTTTCAAACGTTTGATTGTATAGACTTTCTTAAGCTGGAATTAAATTAAAACACCATACAGTGCTGAATCATGAATATGTGTTCCAAGTTATACCCACAACATGTAAAATTCGCAAACATCAAATCTCCCTTGATTGCATATATAGAGTCTGGTAATATACTCCGTGTTTGGTCTTGGTGATTTTGAAATCATGTGATACACTGTACAATCAAAATGTTTCGTTAATACTTCAGAAGTATTATATTTTATGACTATGATTTGTGGAGATGAAGTAAATAAAGTCACGGCGAGTTTATGTTAAGTGTCCGGCAAACCCCCATACACTCTATAACATATACTGTACAAGTATATGGTAGAAGTACAGCACGTACATATGGAATGCAAAAAAATCATTCAATTTTTGAACTGTGCACGTAAACAAACAATGTCTGCCTGATATCAATAAATCAGACGCGAGTCTGCATCATTTGTGTTAAATTGAAATATTGTTTAAAACTGAAATCGGTTTGAAAAAATAAAAGGCTCTTCCCGACTTTTTTTTTTTTATTTCACTTAATTCAGTAACATACCAGTCTACTTTTGTGGAATAATTAGATATTTTCCAAGGATAAAGTCTGTGGCCATGATTAAAACAAATAACATACGCTAATGATTATTGAAACATATTTTGAAAATTATTCTCCTACGATTACTGCATACGTTTTTAAAAAAAACTCTTAGTCACCCAGTTTTGGGTTGAAGTGGTTGCAGTATGAAATAATTACTCTAAATCCTAGCGCAGAAAAATACTGTGTCATTTCTTGGAATTTTACTAGAACAGAAACAGGATTCTAGATATACGTGAAATTCAAACGCGATAAATAAATGAATTTTGTTAGGTTCACTCTAGTTGGTGATATTCATTTCAACTAGGACTCAAATCATTAGATGAGTTTAAATCTTGTTTTTCATACAGTTTTCATGAACAAAATCTCGATAAATTTGGGTTTATATCTGAAAGTAGAGTGTGTCACATTAACGCATCTACAATTCTTGGATCCGCCCTTAGGTATATATCATAAATCCAGGGACACATATACGTTCCTGATAAGTCCAATAACCAAATGTTTATGTTGATATTTTAAAATATGAAATAACTTTAAAATGTATCAGCATCACCATTTTTACAAAAATAATAAAACTTAAAAATATTGAAACTTTAGAAAATCGTATATAATTATGTTTAACAGTGTCAGGTTTTGCCAAGGTTAGTAGTCTAATGTTAAATCAGGGACGTATATGTATACATATACGTTTCTGGTTAAATACTGATAAAATATAGTTAGATTCTGTTGAAAACTCCTTAAATCCTTTTTAAAAATAGTTTTTCTTCCAACACTGGGGACTGCTAGGGATAAAAATAATTGTGCCGGTGTATATTGCAATTTAGAGGGTCGGTAATTATATTATCATGATCATGAAGGCCCTTCGAATTCACTGGCCATAACATTCACACCTCTTGGTAATTACAGGGTAATTAGTACACCTGCCACAACTCAAAGGCATGTACCACAAATGACCTTTGGCTAGTATATGTATGACAGGTAAGGCTACAGGTAATTCTCCTTTTACATAGCTATAAAATCAGACTGTGTAAATTGTATCACTGTCTCTACGCTTGGAGTTGCTGAGACGTCACGGACTAGATTCGAATTGAATGCAGTTTATGTAAAAATCGGAATTAGATAAGTTTTATTTTTCTGACAAGATCATTAAGGACGATTGATAATTTTAACCACATAGCATGTATTGGTTGCTGTCATTACTTGCACGAATAAATAAGATAAAAGTCAATGCTTACACTCACAGATAATACATAAATATGTAATTGGCGTGTACAGGTATCTGATACGTTGTGCCTCAATGACGTCACACATAACGTGACCTAGAATCCCGGTTTAAATATGCATATTCACTAGGCTGTTTTAATTGGGTCCCACCTAGCCTCTCTATTTTCCCAACACCGAGGGAGACGGGATATCGGTCACTTCACATATTGCTGCATCAAATGAGATCAAAATATGAAATTATGAAAAATCGTGGCCAAAACCCTTTAAGTAAGGTAGAACAATATCTGCGTTATTAAAAGGAGATAAGAACATCAATTTATCCTGTTTCCAGAATGCATACCCACATGTTTACATATATGTTTACACAGGGCACATTGAGGCACACCCATAAATGACCTCAGTCGTTAATTGGACGTCAAATATTTGTGTATGACATATTTTATTCCGGTCACATGAGGTAGACCTTCACATGGTCACGGACCAATAAAATCAAGCTTGAACTCAAGAATAACATTTTGATAAAATAAATGTGATACGTACACAACATCTTATAAAACAGTGCGAAGTGAATTCATCAGTATGAGTCTAAATTAGTTAGAAAAGTAGTGGTTTTATCATTCTAGGTTGGGAGTGCTGTGCTTCTACTATATGGAATTTTGGCCGCATTAGGAGCTTTGATTTTGGCAGGAAGTACCCAGCGTCTAACAGAAAGGTATCCTTGGTCTGTAAAGTTAATATTGTATTTCACTTATAAACCATGTGATGCAAAAAATCATTTCATGAATGAAATCCTGCCTTCCCGACATATTAGTAAATACGTGTTACATTTTACGGAATAGCCGGAGAATTGTATCAGCATTTTTTGGCAAATGTGAAAATATGATGGGGCTACCTTATCAAAAAAATTCTCGAGTAAAGGGAGGTGATGAATCTCTTCGGTCGCGATACCATTGCTAACGGGTTATTTTCATCATACTAAGATTGTTTGCCAGCTGGTTTTAATGCATTTTGTTACAATTGCGTTTTAAAAGAACTGGGGAAAGATTCGGAGATATCGGGAGTGTGTCAGAGATGAGTATGAAACTTGGTCCTCCTTGTCTACAACCGTACGCCAGAATATTCAGGTCAGTGTCTTCATTTATACTTCAATGTTTTTGTGATTTTGAAAACCACAAATGCACAAAGGATTTTATCTTCTTCGATGAACACGAAGTTTAATGTCTTAACACAGATATGGAAGGTAAGAAGTTCTTAACAAATAACCACGACTATAGAAAAAGCATATCAATATTTTAGCATTAACATTAAAGTGACAGACAGCAATTTTTTCTTGTTTTTGTTTACGGTTTATATCTGTTTCATACTTTACTGGAAGAATAAGCTTTCCTCGTCTGATGCGTTCTACGAAAATAGGACAATAACACCGAGGGTTTTTTTCTGGTTTTTAGATAGTTTTCTTGTCATTGTATTCATGTCTCATTTTGCTGTTCTGTGCTTTAACGTCACAAACTTAAATTGAAAAATATGTCACATTGTCTGGTCCCTAAGCATCATTGAAGGTAATGCCTCTCCTGAACAAAGCGCTATCAATGCTATTATTTTCGTCATTTTTATGTGACAATACAGTCCTAGTTCGTTCAATAAATTCATGACAACTTTTTCATTTGTTTCAGATATTTTATTGATCTTTCCATCGTACTGACGTTTTATCTGTGCCTTGCTGATATGTTATCACTTATGAATGTCTTCGGAAAAGACGTAAGTAAACATTATTTTTATAGCTTTAATTGTAATCTCATTAAACATTCCATCCTGTGTGTGATCTTTTTCGATTATGTAAATGATGCGCTTATTAAATCAGTGGGCATCAATGCTCGTACATTATAAGTATGTTAAGGGACACATTGTGCTGACATACAGCAGTCGACATCTATCACGAAAATATCGATATTCAGAGCAAGCTCTAGAATAACAAATCAATTGCAACATGCCATACGATTGAGAAGTAGAGATGTTAATATCAACAAAGGGAAAGTTCATGATCGGAAAATCGAAATCGTCAAGTTTTACAAACGACTTAGTAGTAAGCTGCCCGTGTTGGTCATAGTTTAAGTAAAGATCGAGGAAAAGAGCTGAAGTAGGAGAGTCTTATGTGTCCTTAATCTCAAGTTCAGTTGAAAAATAGACCAAAATACCATGGCTTTCAGGGACTTGTGTTCTATCATATATGAGTAGCATGACTACAAATTAGTAGACAATAGTAATAATAAGAGACAAACATGAAAATTGTATGAAGATGATATCCAGCATGACCTATCGATGTCCACAGGTCCTTAACCAGTTCATCGACATCGGCATCAGTGATACGTTGTCTATCGTTGTTATCTCGGTGTTACTGTTACCTGTCTACCTAACACGACGAATCAGGCTGCTTTCCTTCATAGCAACGGCGGGCAACGCTGTTCTCTTCGGGATATTTATAATATCCTTCCAGTACCTCTGTCGAGACCTCCCGGATATCAGCACGCGATCGCCTGCCAAGTTCGTCGATTACTTCACCTTCACGTCTTTCACGAACAGCGCGATGTTTTCATATGGTGGAATTGTGTTGGTAGGTATGCATCGCTAAATATCATAAAAATATTATATACGCATGAAACTCAGATTGAATAAAATGAAAGAACATTATAAATTTGAAATATCCGAAGTATAATGGTGTGGAAACACAAAAAGAGTTCTGATACATTCTACATAACAAAAGAAATTACATCAGATATTAAGTCCCAAAGGACCATAACATAAGTTAATATTGTCAAGTCAAACTGTCATTCAGAAACACACAACGTCATGTCAAGATTATTAAGCCTATCAAGTTTGAAAAATATCGGTTGAAAACTGTAGAAGATTTCTGGACAAACAACAGTTTACGCCAGAAATATATTTTCTACATAATGCCTATATTTTGCAATTGCAACTATGCAATGCTAATTCGCGAAAAGTTGAAACAACTCAACAAAACCCGTAATATATGTTAAATATGATAGCTTTTCGTAGTACCATACCAAAATGTAGAGGAATTGAAGAACACGCAAAACAGTTTTCTACATAATGCCCGAAATTGCATCCTAAAGGGCCATAACTCTAGTGAATTCTGTCGAATCAAACTGTCGTTCAGCAAAACACAACTTCATGTCATAGTGGTCAAGCCTACCAAGATTGAAAGTAATCGGTTGAAAACTGTAGGAGGAGATCTACGGACAAATAAAAGTTTACGACGGACGGACGGACAACACCATACCATAATACGTCCCGTCATTTTTGTCGGGCGTATAAAAAGTTTCATGTAAGTTGCCTTGAATTTCATTACCAATTACCATGGCGGTCCTAAAATATATAATGTGACTATTTTCTCCAACACATCACAGATTATTATCTGCCATATCTAAATTATCCTTGATTCCCAATACCAGGAATGTCAGATTGTTATAGTAACCCTTATTCCAAGGTGACAATCTAAATTCCCAGTATGGTTACATCTTTCATGAAAACCCAATCTACATTCATTGATGTTACCATTGAGATTTTCTCTGTTTTTTCAATACGGATATATTCTACTATAGGGAGATACATGGTACTTAAAATAATGTTTTAGGTTTCGCCAGTACGGAACAGAATGAGGAACAAGAAGAACTTTGACGGTTGGAATGGTGTGATAGGTGTTGTCCATGTGTTTGTTATCTGTTTTCATATCAGCTGTGGATTTTTTGGATACCTGAAATTTGGAGAAAAGACACAAGTAATCTACTTGTTAAACCTCCCAGGAGATAATCGGTGAGTATAAGTGAAATAAACAATAAATATACAAGACAATATCATGATAAGATGATTGTTTCTTGTTAATCCTGATCATTAAGGGGCCAATATACGTAACTTTCGGCAAAACTTAAAGCGAAAATCAAGCCTATTAACTTATTATATTTATAGATTTAGTTAAGATTAACTGATATCAGCATTATTCAAGATGAAATCTTACGCGGTTACCGGTACAGCAGCAGTTGAAACACGCTATTTGTAAACACGCGTCCATTTCGAACCGTCTTCTACCTTCGGTTTGTTGTTGAAGTGGGCCCCACCTGACTTATTTTCAATTGTTTTGATTTTTTTGTCAAGAGTCTCTTGTTAATTACTGCTCAGGTTTACTTCGTTTTAGGCTTATTTTTGCATGGTTATCAACTGGATTTTTTTCAGAATTTTCCAGAAACACGCAAAATTTCCCTGAAGTTACGTATATTGGGCCTTTAAGATATATATATATATATATATTCCTGAGATGAAGATATTCTTTCTAGGATATACACGTCTTTGAAGATTTTAACCTTCCTTACCTTGTACTGTACGATGGGGATGTCGGTATTTGTAATAATAAACATCATATGGCCACCACTGAAGGACAGATTCAACACGGAACCCATTCAGAAGTACGGGGAATATATCTGTCGACTTATTCTGCTGATTCTGGCTTGTAAGTAGGAAACAGGAAAATATGAAACAAATATATACAAAACATTTAAATCAACTTTAACTAACAACAGCTACCGTTTTAATTATATATCTTTAAGACTGACAGACTATTGATAGAGTATAACTTTAATTTTTTATTTGTTTATGATATTCACCGTCAGCATATGTCTATTTTACCTCGTTTTGCATTTCATTATGTGAATTGAAAATTGGCCATTTTGTATAGCATGTGTTTTTCTTCAACTTAAATCCAAAATATACAAGAAATGCATCCTTATTTCGATCGTTTTAGTTGATCAGTTTATAATTGGATATTTAATTAATATAAGATACGTACTATTTGTTGATATCACACAGCCGTTTACTTTATTTAGAGTTTTATCTTATATACACAGTACGTGATGTTCTCACGGCTCTGACTATAATCCAAGCTTGGTTTATACCACTCTAGTAGGACGACAGACTCCTGTTCCCTACAACGTGTGGAGCAAGTCCAACAGTTCACTTCTCATTTTGAGAACTTGATGTTTACTTGGATGTGACAAAGATTTACATGGCGAGTGTCGTCGATGAAGAGGAAGACGCTTACTCTTCCGGAACACCTGGTCTTATTCTCTTGTACTTTTGCAAGGGTCTCCATGTGAATCTTTCCTATGTTCATATTTTGCCTCCGGTTTAATCGATTCTGAGTTTGGATTATGATTATGTTAACGCTTCGGCATTCTCTTACTTATTTTAACGTCATTCATCTAATCATTCCTTTTGAAGGTACATTTACAGTTTTGGTGCCAGAATTTGAGCTGTTGATGTCATTTTCGGGATGTTTCGGAGAGATGTTTACAACACTCCTTGTTCCATACATAATTACAGCACTGATGCTCTATGGTGATGCAGAACCAAAATCTCTCACTGGCAAAGTTAAAAGGGGATTGATCTTCGGCGGTTGTGTATCAATGCTTGTGTTTGGGATATACTCAATGATTGCCGGAATGGGCGTTGCGTTGTACATAGCATTGTTTCACATTAAAATATAGGGGTCAGTTTAATCGTGCTAAGTGAACGACAAATGCATTTCGAAGAACAGCCGTCATTAATGCAAACATATCAGTACCAGATTGCCAAAAAACAACAAAATTATGCAGAGATTCAGAACATTTTAAATTGATGTTGATTGAAGATTCAATATGCGTTCGATATTTAGCCTTTTAATAATGACTAGTGGCAATATTTCAGGGGAAAAGCTATTACAGTTTAATAAATATCAATGTCAATATTTGTGTGGCATATTTCGACAATGTCATTGGTGCAGCCAGTTATGACCTTATCCCAAATATCCACGTATTATATCCAAATATCGTTTTTGGTCGTAGAGAAGCAGTGGAGTTATTACATTGTCGGGCGATCTGTACAAGCATATAGGACTGTGATAGAAATGTTTTTTTAAGAAACGTAATCGAAAGTATTTTGAAATGGCGATTGTGCAACATCTTTCAAACAAAACCGTTATAGATACGTTCATGAATATATATACATATGTATATAAAGGGGAAAGAAGTAATTCAGATTTTGGCAGCACCTGTTTGTCTACACTGTTGGAATAACTTCTTTGTCCTTTATAAAATTTAAGTAATTCGTATCCTATAAATATCCATTTGTAAGGATCCAGTGTTATTTGGAAAACTACGGTTGATATCACTTCTTTGACCCATACATATGTATATAGGTATACGGTTGTCCTTATAGGACCATGTTATGTTATCTTTTACTCTTAAATATCTCATTAAAGCTGTTTTAATTTGCACATTTTTTTCTTTATTTAGCTATTGAATAATGCATTAGTTTATACAGATTACTTTTTCTGTGATACTTTTTTACGTCATCTGAGCTTTGCCCAGATTGCCTTTTTCTGATCGCTTTCTATCCTTCGTCTGACGTGAACTTTTTGTTTACATCTTCGACTTCTTCTCGAGAACCAATGAACGATGGACGAAATTATTACAAACTTTGTCAGAATCATCCTTGGTAGATGAGAATACAAAAGTGTAGTATTGGGATTACTTTCCTAATCTTAAGGCCCAAGGCCTAAGTAACAAATAAATTACATGAATATATACATGTATCACATCGTCAACAATGATGTGTTTCTCTACAGAGTGCAATGGCAAACAATTCAGCCCACATTCGTCAAAAAAGCATGGTTCTCCGGTAGCAACAGCCCCCTCAACAGCCCGAGGAATACCCCGGGAAGATCTCGATGGCTGATTTCTGAATGGGCAACTCCTACAGCGTCCCTTTCCAGAAACAACAGAGGTACCTTCTTCCAGACAGTAACACAATAAGGACACACATTAGCAACACCATCACAATTACAGAGATACATTTACATTTGCTCTGCATCCTTTCACTGCCATGCATTGTGAAGGAAAATGCCGTTATGGTACAAAAACAATATTTGCTATCGTAATATCATCGATCTATATTGTAACATTATTTTCATCGTTATCCCTGTTTTTTTTATTATTATTTATTTACAGTTTAAAACCTGATTGAAATAAGTAAATAATGTATAATTACTCCATAGAAACATAGATAATTGATAGTTTAGCAAATGTTGTTATTGATCTATAAAAAATGGAAATATACCGCAAAGTAAAAATACAAGGACATGAATATATAAATACAATGTTAACACTAGTACAATGTCATGAAGTCGAATTAAAGAAATACATTTGTAATATAATGTCAACATATTACACTAAGCTGTACGATATCAAAGCTTACCCTTTCTTGATAGTAACACCCCGCTTCGACTGCTTCAAAAGGTCAAACTCACATCACATGATATCAGAAAACGAAAGCTGCACGATGATTATGGCTATGGTTTATGGTGGCGTCCTGATTTCATTTAGCATTAGTGTCACCTTTCGTGATCCCATACCTTTCATTTACCATAGATTTACATTAGTGAAGCACAGGGGCTAGGCAAGGACCTATGTCACTATGAAATAATTATCTGATAAATATTTAACCTATCTCGAATGTGACCCCTCCCACCACTATGTGTATGCGACAGGTAAATGTCCTGAATGTACTTATATAGACTATAAAACATCGAATTTTGCAGCCCAGTAAACTGCTACAGACGTGAAACGGTATATATTTGGTATCGACTGAAAGTTGAAACTTTTATCTTTAAAAACTATGCATGCATGTAAAACATTGAACTTCATTCAGTGACGAAAACGATTTTAGAGTGAAAATAGGTCGATTTTCTCGTTCAGGCCACAGGGACCTGAGAATTTGTTACAGCTAGTTTTGGACCTATAATAGGGTGATAAGAGTAATTTTACACATTTGGGGGGTTAAGATCAATTTTCGATAAAAATGCCCCCCTCAATGGTCATAAAAGCTAAACAAACCTCCTAAATGCAAGTCAAATGTATTCTCCTTCCGCAGAAATAATCTCTATTTCCTCCAAAAACACGCAAACTTTCCGTGTCTCAAAGTTTTCATCCGCTTGTCGTTAGGCAGAAGACATGTATCCTTTCAACACATCAGATCCATCATCCTCTGTAGTGTTCAAGTCTTCTTAGTTCCTTTTTCATATGATTCCCTACTATGTTCATTTTTATTTTTACAATTTATACCGTGACTTTGATAAGCCCTTGAACAGGAAAGTGAAATTTCCTTTACAAAATGTCCAATTTTCAATTGTATGAAAACAAAACAAATCTATTTGACAATTTCGCTTGCGGTTTCTCATTAACCTGGACAGGACTATAACTAGAATATTTCCGAAAACAAGAGGCCCAACGGGCCTTAACGGTCATCTGACTACCAATTGTAAAATCACTATGAAAATATGTGTAGTCATTAAATCAAGTTATAATATGCCTGTATAGATTGCCAAGTTCAAGATAGTGGCCTTCTTGGATTTCTGATGGGCTTGAAAAATAACAACACTTTGTTGGGACCATCTCAGGATATCATTTCTGGCAAGTTTCAGCTCAATTCCACTGGTAGAACTTGAGAAGTTTAGAATGTGTTTTCAAAATGGCCGCTGTGGAGGCCATCTTGGATTTTTGACTACACGAAAAATAACAACAGTTTCGTTTTGGCCCCAGTGACCTTGAATGAAAGTCAAGGTCATTTCTTTGAACAAACTTGGTACCCCTTTATCCCAGCATGCCACAGGCCCAATATTAGATCTCTAGCCTTTTGGTTATTCAGAAGAAGTTGTTTAAAGATTATGACCGTTTTGGTCCCTGTGACCTTGAATGAAAGTCAAGATCATTTCTTTGAACAAACTTGGTACCCCTTTATCCCAGCATGCCACAGGCCCAATATCAGGTCTCTGGGCCTTTTGGTTATTCAGAAGAAGTCATTTAAAGATTATGACCGTTTTGGCCCCTGTGACCTTGAATGAAAGTCAAGGTCATTTCTTTGAACAAACTTGGTAGCCCTTTATCCCAGCATGCCACAGGCCCAATATTAGGTATCTGGGCCTTTTGGTTATTCAGAAGAAAATGTTTAAAGATTATGACCGTTTTGGCCCCAGTGACCTTGAATGAAAGTCAAGGTCATTTCTTTGAACAAACTTGGTAGCCCTTTATCCCAGTATGCCACAGGCCCAATATTAGATCTCTGGGCCTTTTGGTTATTCAGAAGAAAATGTTTAAAGATTATGACCGTTTTGGCCCCAGTGACCTTGAATGAAAGTCAAGGTCATTTCTTTGAACAAACTTGGTAGCCCTTTATCCCAGCATGCCACAGGCCCAATATCAGGTCTCTGGGCCTTTTGGTTATTCAGAAGAAGTTGTTTAAAGATTATGACCGTTTTGGCCCCTGTGACCTAGAATGAAAGTCAAGGTCATTTGTTTGAACAAACTTGGTAGCCCTTTATCCCAGTATGCCACAGGCCCAATATTAGGTCTCTGTGCCTTTTGGTTATTCAGAAGAAGTCGTTTAAAAATTATGACCGTTTTGTCCCCTGTGACCTTGAATGAAGGTCAAGGTCATTTCTTTGAACAAACTTGGTAGCCCTTTATCTCAGCATAACACAGGACCAATATCAGGTCTCTGGGCCTTTTGGTTATTCAGAAGAAGTTGTTTAAAAAGATTTTGACCTTTTTGGCCCCTGTGACCTTGAATGAAGGTCAAGGTCATTTGTTTGAACAAACTTGGTACCCCTTTATCCCAGCATAACACAGGCCCAATATCAGGTCTCTGGGCCTTTTGGTTATTCAGAAGAAGTCGTTCAAAGATTTTGACCGTTTTGTCCCCTGTGACCTTGAATGAAGGTCAAGGTCATTTGTTTGAACAAACTTGGTAGCCCTTAATCCCAGCATGCCACAGGCCCAATATTAGGTCTCTGGGCCTTTTGGTTATTCAGAAGAAGTCATTTAAAAATTATGACCGTTTTGTCCCCTGTGACCTTGAATGAAGGTCAAGGTCATTTCTTTGAACAAACTTGGTAGCCCTTTATCTCAGCATAACACAGGACCAATATCAGGTCTCTGGGCCTTTTGGTTATTCAGAAGAAGTTGTTTAAAAAGATTTTGACCTTTTCGGCCCCTGTGACCTTGAATGAAGGTCAAGGTCATTTGTTTGAACAAACTTGGTACCCCTTTATCCCAGCATAACACAGGCCCAATATCAGGTATCTGGGCCTTTTGGTTATTCAGAAGAAGTCGTTCAAAGATTTTGACCTTTTTGGCCCCTGTGACCTTGAATGAAGGTCAAGGTCATTTCTTTGAACAAACTTGGTACCCCTTCATCCCAGCATGGCACAAGCCCATTATTGGGTCTATGGGCCTTTTGGTTTATGAGAAGAAGATGTTTAAATGGAAAAGTTTACGGACGGCGCACGGCGCACGGCGCACGGCGCACGACGCACGACGACGGACGAAGCATGATGACTATAGGTCATCCTGACCCTTCGGGTCAGATGACCTAAAAAACTACACATTGTATATAAAAGACACAGTTATGGTGGACGCCTTGAAGGTAAAAATCAATTTGAAAACCAACAGCATGTGCAAGACATGAGAACAAAATGCATCAATTATGATTAATTCAGAATTTCTCATCTCATCAAAGGGCATAGAGCCATCTTGGATTTTAATTGGTAAATTATAAACTACCGATTTGTGACTAGTCCAAAGGGTTCCGACTCTCTGACCAACTACATATTGGGAGGGCTGGCAGGTGAGAGTCAGAACTCTTCTGACTATTCTGTGGCATGAGTACAGGAATAAGAACTATTAAAATTACCATCATAAATATCAGCATATATGAATAACAAATCGATTTGTAGAGGTTTATTTTCAGTTTATTTCATAAAAGGTATAGTTTTGATTTAATTAAAATGTATTATAAATTGATAAATGATAGTATTAATAAAGTATCACAAGTAAATAAATGATGCTACAATGTAAACAGTGAATATACCACAGAAAGAAAATCACCACGTCTAGCATAAACACATCACTAGTCACAATACTGTCATTTGTAGAACATAAAAGAGGTATACAAAATATATCTATACAATTAAGTGAACAACACAAATAAAGATTATGTAAAGTCTGTAAAAAACTACACAAAGTATCACAGAAACCAATGTCTAAAGTATCGCAGAAACCAATGCCTATAACAACACATAATATCAGTCAATGACAAATGTCTCAAGGAAGATACAATATTATGCAATAAGAATGATACCAAAATTCTGGCGATTTTAGTGAAGTTGCTTGTAAATGAAGACTTTACCCTATCCTTTTTCAACTGTCAAAAAAGAGAGTATATGCCATTATTTGAAGCAAAAAATCAACCTTTGACCTCTCGCTTTAACCGAAGGAGAGTTCCCTTAATTGTGACATTATAATAACAGTAATTCAATAATTTTATCGAACATATAGATTTTGTACAAAGTATATGATAACCACAGATGTTCAATACTTTTTACTGAACATATAGATTTTGCACCAAGTATAAATCAACTTGATGAAATATAGCCATTAAACAACATGTCTTAGTGATGGTGATGAAATAGAGCCATTAAACAACATGTCTTAGTGATGGTGATGAAATATAGCCATTAAATAACATGTCTTAGTGATGGTGATGAAATATAGCCATTAAACAACATGTCTTAGTGATGGTGATGAAATATAGCCATTAAATAACATGTCTTAGTGATACATTACATCTGAAATTAACATCTGTTATCAGGCAGCACTTTGTTTTAATAATAAGATTCATCAGTCTAAAAACATGTAACAAAGATCTACTGTATACATACAATGCATATCAAATGTGTCTCAAAGTTCTAAAACCAACTGGTCCCTTTGTCAGATATTAATTGTTTAATGACTCTCTAACAACTGAACAGACACAGACATCTTGATTACAAGTATCAATCGATATGTTCATGATGAAATCATAGTTTTAATGCCCATCTCAATACATTGTACTTAAGTGTATAAAACTATTCTACAGAATTCGATAAGATGAAATGTACATTATATATTTATAAGTCATTGGATCACACTTTGTTTTAAAGGCCCACTATGGGGTACTTCAAGAAATTTTTCGTGATTCTGAAAAATTCTGAAAAAAAATCCGGTTGATTTATTCAAACATAAGCCTAAAATGAAGAAAATCTGAGTTGTAACTAACAAGAAACTCTTGACAGAAAAATCCAAAGAATTGAAAATAATTCAGGCGGGGCCCACTTCAACAACAAGCTGAAGTTAGAAGACAGTTCAAAATTGCTGATATCAGTTAATCATAACTAAATCTATAAGAATAAAGAACTTGATGATCCTGCCAAATTTTAGCTAAATCACATGAAGATTGCGAAAATGAGGATTCAAGATGGCTGCCATGATTACCATTTTTTGTTTGTTTTAGTCTGACAAAACTGAAAAACATGACCACAAAGTTTCAATCATTTAAATATCATTCATGGCAATTAAGAACCACAGACTATGTGTTGACATTACAAGAGAGGTGAGTTTGATGATCAAATGCAGTGCTGTGGTCTAACTAGAGTACGATTAATCTCACTATATTGGTAATGTGTATTGCACATGTGTAAAGAAACAAGAAGTATGCCATGTACATGCCCGGCTACTGTGGTACAAACAAGCTGCTGATTTCCTTTAGTTGGACCTGAGCAACTAATGGTTGAACACATAGCTGGCATGTCATCATAATGATAAACCACCAAAGATTTCTCAGTTCTCAAAAGACTTCTCAGTTCTCAGATTTATAGTCCAAAGTCCACATAAAAGTACATTCAGGACAAACTTGTATCAATTTATCAACTTTCTTGATCACTTTAATAGATATATATCATTCAAATTCTTAGCATGAACTAAAACAGAAGACCCTGTATAGAACACATTCAAATTCAAATGAATCGTCAATAACCAATACACATGATGAATTTATTTGACAATAGGGTCCATGCTGGGCTAAATTGGAGAACTAATGATTACTCACATTGTTTTAAAGGGACCTATCCTTCCACATTTACAATGAAATACTTTCTCCAATGTAAAACTACACTAGTCTATGTAGAGAACCTACCATCAGCTTTATATACGACCAGACAATACAAATGAAAGAGAAAACTAAATCTTTCTTCACCGATTACACTTGCTTTTTCCCTGGGGACAAGGCACTATCTACTCTAGATTTGACAGAGGCCCTTTTCTGTCGGTCAGAGGTCAGATCATGTGGCATTTTGGGGCCAATGATAGGGTCCTCCTCCTTCGTATGTCCGCTGGGGAGAGGGAAGTCAATGACAACGGGCGGATTGGTGGGTCGGTATTTTGTCGTACAAGTGGAAGCGTTGATAAATGTTGTATGTCCGTCTGTTGAAACTCCATATCCTGTAAAAACACAACACAATTAAGGGGAGCATAGCAACAGGTGTTTGTAACAATCAGTCACCACACAGGTGCATTTCTGTCAGTCTTTATTGACAGGTAATCATTGTCATTGAACTCCATATAATTGTAAAGGAAGATAAATACTATTTCAATGGAATTCTTGTTGAATTTTGTGACTAAATAGTAACAGGTAACCTTAATTTAATTGACAACATATTTTAGATTTTTGACAAGTGTGTTAAGAGAGTGTTAATTTGGTAATTAACAACAAACTGACATTGCTAAATATAATAGACAGAGAATCCATCTAATTCAGATTAGGAAGACATCTCATTACAAAGACATTTCTTTGAGAAGGTATATGTGACTGAGGGTTTATAAGATTAAGAGGTGAAAGATTGAATGCAGACCCCACTTAATCACTTTCTTGAGCACGGTTTCATAGTTCCTTCACGCATATGTACAAATTCATACTTACAGTATATGCAACTTGCCTTTATACATATGTACAAGACATCATGCTTATTCAACCTACCTTTGTGTATATGTCCAAACACATCATACCCATTCAACCTACCTTCGTGTATATGTCCAAACACATCATACCCATTCAACCTACCTTCGTGTATATGTCCAAACACATCATACCCATTCAACCTACCTTCGTGTATATGTCCAAACACATCATACCCATCAACTTACCTTCGTGTATATGTCCAAACACATGGTACTTGGGCCTCACTACCTTCTGTACAACATTCAGGAGCTCCACACACCCAGCGTGATTACCTCCTTTTACTGCATCTCCATAACCTGAAACACGGGAGATTCATATAATTAAATAAGAAAATCCAAATCATATATTTCAAACTGTGAAAGATATTTGAATAATTAATATTGTGTGAGCTATAAAAGTGACATCATTAATTGGATTGTTTACGCAGAATCAAATTAGATAGATTTTGTAAAAAAAAAATACCTATACCATATTATTTTACTAAATATACTGTACATGTAAGGAGAAATAACTCTTCCAAATATAGTTGAATCAAATGAATGTTCCTGAAAACTTAACTTTATACCATGTTGATTAAATCGAAAAAGTTTGAAAGTGATAAGTTGAAAAATGTCCGGAGGTGGGTTGGGGGAGATCTCTTATAAATATAATCAAACTGATGAACCAATGTTCAGGAAAACACAGCTTTAATTTCTGTCATGGTTATATATAAATGTACAAAGTGTGAAAGAGATCAGTAAAATATTGTTGGAAATCTCCAAACAAGATTTTACATTGTGAAATATGAAAGGGACAGTATAGCTATATTAAACCAAATCGAACCAATATTCAGAAAAACAAAGCTTTTGTATCAAGCCAAGGGTTGCAGGTTCGAGTCCCAGCGATCTTTATCAATTTTCCTTGTCTTATTACAAACTACTACCACTGCAATCACCCTCCCTGGTCAAGGTAGGAGACAGGAGAATCCTTGGCTGGGAGTCAAGAACCTGGGTTGGAGATTTAGAATAGTGCAAAAGATGTGCATTGATTAGGTTGTCTTACAAACATGAGCTGTAGGGAATTTTCCTTTAGCTCAGCAGCAGAGCATCGGGCAGGAGAGCCAGGGGTCACTGTATTTCATCCTATTACATAATTATGCTATCTTAACCTTGCTTTAGATTAAATGTGAGCTCATCCATGGTGAGACAAGGTAATAGAGACTTGTAATAGGGTTATAGATATCTGACATGTTTAACTTAGGCTTCAGTATGTTTCCCCACACAAAATAGGTGAAATGA
The DNA here is from genome assembly GCA_947623455.1 of Mimachlamys varia. Classification (NCBI taxonomy): domain Eukaryota; kingdom Metazoa; phylum Mollusca; class Bivalvia; order Pectinida; family Pectinidae; genus Mimachlamys; species Mimachlamys varia. The sequence continues at coordinate 34,501,368 of OX392529.1, read as the reverse complement.
TTTAGTTAGATGTTGTTATTGATTTGAGGAAACTTTAAAGAACTCTGTTCCAGGTACCTACAGTACCCTTGGCCATTTAGTTATACGCAAGATTTTGTTTTGAGTTAAAAATGATGAGTCATGACGGGCAGACGACAAAAGATTTACAATGGAATAAGCTCACTGAGCCAATTGAGTCAGGTGAACTAAAAAGTGTTTGACAATAAGTGTGAAATGAGATTCTCATTACGAGAACATGTGGAGGATTCACTATCAAATGACAATGATGAAAAATTTTATGAAATGAATAACTGCCTAAATTTAGGATGGCCTGAGAAACAGTGTAAACAATTATAGCCTACAACTTATTGGCTTACAATGGGCTAACCTGACTACAATGAAGGAAGCAATAATAGTCCAACTTTTAGATGATCGGTATCACCGAACTTAAGTCAATAATTGGAACTCGAGTGCAGCAACTTTGACCCAGCGGTAATTTAAAGAGAGAAATTGAGACAATGAAATGGCACCTTACCCACAGGTGGGCCGTGTGTCATCAGTATATCCGTGTTTGTAGGTATGTGCTTCCATTTCTCCAGGAGAGCTTCTCCTCGGGACAGGCAAAAACCCCATCCACCGAATTCTGGCTGCCTATTGGAAGAAACAAATAATCATTCATTCAAGTTTGCACAAGATTTCATACAGATGTGTCAACTGCTATTCAGTAAGAATGGCAATATTTGTTTTCGCAAAATAACCCTCAATTTTTGTTAAGATAAATATTCAAAAGTTGGTAATGGCCAAAACCTTTTTACGGTACCTTGACCCCAACCTTGAACTTACATGATCCAGACCTAAAATCTATAACTCATTTTAAACAAGACTACTGTAATTACAGACTGGTGGTTTATAAAGCCACTCCCCCATAACAAAGCAGCGATTTCTAAGATTGAACCGCACTACAGGAACTTTTACAGCTACTCTAAGTAAAAATTCCTTTTACCCCTCAAGTGTACGGACAGTTACAATGTTGGATGTGCATATATCCTGGGACCCTGATACTGTTTTATCGCTAGCTACACAGGATGATCAGATATATTTAACTGAACACATTCACCCCTGTAGATACATTCGAACTCTTCTACCTCAAAGGCTGGAAAAGTTCATTATGAATTTCCAGATGTGTATGAGTCAATTTCATGTTCTCCAGCTATAAAACAAAAACTTCAGTCAACTGAAGGATACAAACATTTTAATATCAAAAAAACAAAAACTGACAGGATTACTCTGACCCCTATAACATAGAGAATGTGACTTTTGGTCATTTTGACAGTTTGTTCCATAATCTCTTACAAAAAGTCCATCAGTGAAGGGCTAATATAGTTTAATATTGACCTTTGACCCCGTAACCTGGACGTTTAGTCAGTTGGTTCCTTGTTGATCATGGCCAAACTGTGCTTCATCGGATTATCTCGGCCAAATTTCACGTAAATCGGACAATAAATACCAAACTTATCAGCCAGGAACTAAACTGTGGACAGACAGTGATTAATATGGGCACCTGTTTCTCTGTTATAGGGCCCTAACTAAACCCCATTTTGTAACATAATGTTCCTCAGTTACGAGGGTCAACTCTTACAGCAGTAGAAGTTGTCTCCCTTAGGTAGACATATCATTCTACTGTATATACATGTACCATAGCGTTGAAAATCATAAAAAAAATGTATGGTCAGCTGAAGATTAAGATAAGCTTTACCACATATTTATGTGAATTAATGAATATTTTTTCCAATTTCGTGGCAGTATAAGGGCAAATAGATTTTTTTTCACAGAATTAGATTGCTATCAAAGTCCATGGTCACTACCATATTCCATGAAGTCAATGAACCAAGTGGACTAGCGATGATGTACTGGTAACCTACCAGGGAGATCCGTAGATATTGATCCCATACAGGCTGACCATTGAATCTTCTAGGTATATACAGTTTGTCAGTAGGTCTTTTGTATTTTTCACACCCAAATTTTCCATTTCATTCACATATTTTTTCTTGGAATCAAACATTGGGTCTAAGTGATCTTTGCTCATGATGTAGTCATCAAATGATATCTCATGGTTGCCAGCTATCACAATTTTGTGCTTATGAGGCAATTGACCTGTACAAAAAAAAAAAAAATATATATATATATTTAAAATACTTCAATGATAGTATTGAACCTAGGTAACAGAACATACTATGATTTTGTTTTTTTTTCTAGCATAGCTTTCTTTGCCATTAACAAAATTTATGAACAATAGTCTCAAAACTTTCATTATCAATAAGGACACAACCTCATACATAATGCATTTAAACTAAAAAGGATTTAATGAATTACATATGACAGATTCTGTCTCCAAAATTGTTTTAATGGGATAGCAAAATTAACAAAGAATGTAGCCACTCAGGTAATACTTTGTGGATTATAAGAGGCACAGACTTAGAAAGAAATGATCAAATTCCATGTTAGTGGTTCATTCAATCTGATTAAAATACAGATCCTTGTTCTCACTCCGTTTCACAAGGATCTGACAACATCCCATAAGAGGTCACGTTCAGATGACCTTTGTCTCCTCTTTACTTAACACTAAAATAATTGTCCAATGACCTGTCATCTTGCAGCAAGCCCTTTCGTCACATTATTCCACATGAACTTTTTGATGACGAAATGACTAAACAAACAAATGCGATTATGCAAGCTTTGTCACCTCAAAATGTCACTGTCAAGATTCTGACAGTAGTAATTTGATTGGCTAATGCAAAAGGTCATCGGGAGATGACCCCCTATGGGATTATCTAAGATCTTAACGCAGAAGAGAGAAGTTTACGGAACGGCGCGGAGATCAAGATATAGTTTTAATCAGATTGGTGGTTCATTAAATATGAGAATAAAGGGAGATAACTCAAATACAGTAAAATGAAAAAATGATGTCTTTAAAGGCCCATTATACGTAACTTTTGGCAAAACTTAGAAGTGATAATCAAGCCTAATAACTTTTTATATTTATAGATTTAGTTAAGTTTAACTGATATAAGCAATATTCAAGATGAATTCTTACGCGGTTACCGGTAAAGCAGCAGTTGAAACTCGGTATTTGTAGACACGCGACCAGTGTTGTTGAAGTGGGCCCCACCTGAATTATTTTCAATTCTTTGGATTTTTCTGTCAAGAGTTTCTTGTTAGTTACCACTCATTTTTACTTTGTTTTAGGCTTATTTTTGCATGGTTATCAACAAGATTTTTTTTCAGAATTTTTCAGAATCACGAAAATTTTCCTGAAATTACATATATTGGGCCTTTGAATTATAAACCTACAAATCTTTCAAAATCCTTTTTTATTACATTTAAAGACATTATATATTTGAATATCCCTTCTTCAATAAATCACAGCAAAACTTTATTTGCTTAGTTTTCATGTACAGTGTACATACCTAAAAATTTGTTAAATTTATAGACAGCATTAGGTTCGCCTTTCATAGTGAAGTCCCCTGTGTGCAGTAAAATATCGCCATGGGGTATCATTTTGGGATCCTGGACTTCTATTTTAGAATGAGTGTCGGATATACAGACAACTCTCACATAGTCGGCACTAACTGGAGTGCCTGGGTCCAGGCGATCCTTAGGTGCTATGTCCTCATATTTCGTCTTCACACGTAAACGCTCCCAAGCTTTACATGGAAACTTTGTAAAGGCATCCACTACAATCGGAAAGTCTTTGTCCAAGCTGTCATTCGTAGCCATCTTGATCAAATATAACTTAAAGATTAAACCTAGAAAAAATAAATTTAAAAAATTAGATATACTCATACTGTCGAAAACACAACCACGTAGTAAGTAATCAGTGAACTGTAGACCTAATTAGTAATAATTACCAACACTAACATGCATGTGTATTGGAACTGGATTAGATCATTTTTTTGTTTTTTTATGATCATCGGCTCAGTGGTAGAGTGTTCGTCTAGAGTTTGAAAGGTCCTGAGTTTGAACCCCGGCCTAGCTGCTCCTTTTCTCTTTCTCCTGTTACACATATACAGGTACCTAAGAATTTAATTGTTACACCTATAAGTTTTGGATTTTACACTTTCAGGGGATCAATCAAAAAAATACCATCCCAAATAAGCATGATATACATCCAATACTAGCTGTAACAAATTCTTATGCCCTTGTGAACAAACATGTACAGTAATAAGCAGATATGTAGGGTGCCGTTTTACTTTTTATGCTATATAAGTGATATCACTAAAATGATTAGGTCGGATGACCACCGGTAATTGGTGATATCACCTACTCATTATGGTGGTATAACAACAATGAAGTCATATCACCGAGTCATTGATATATCACCTAATAATTTTAGTGATATCGCCAAATCACTATACCTAATCATTATAGTGACATTACCAAATCATTATACCTAATCATTACAGTGATATCACTAATTCATTATATCTAATCGTTATAGTGATATCACTAATTCATTATACATGTACCTAATAATTTTAGTGATATCACCAAATCACTATACCTAATCATTATAGTGACATTACCAAATCACTATACCTAATCATTATAGTGATATCACCAAATCATTATACCTAATCATTATAGTGACTTATCTAAAACAATGAGGTGATATCACTAAATCTTTAATTTGAGGATCATGATATCACCAATTCATTGTGGTAATATATATCACCTTTTCAGTTAGCCCAAGTTTCCTCTGGTCCTAACACCAGACTTATAGACATTTTGACAGATCGATAACTATATGGTGTTGGGGCCAGAGCAAACTTGAGCTACTATTCAGTTTGAATTGATGATAAATACTATAATTACAACAGAAAATGTCATCGTTGCAAGAATGGGTGCTCCCCAAACATTTAGCAGGCAAAGTTAATCTACAACCTTAACATGATGCCATAATGTTGGTCAAGGAAGTCGTTTGTGCATTTTAAGTTGTTGGAAAGTTTGATAAAATTATGAAAAGGAGTTTTGAATGGGTGAAATTGACACCTTTTCATTGTGGTCATTTAGTGATATCAGTAATATATCGATTTAGTGATAGCATAGTGATATCAACAATTCAAACTTTTATTCATAGGTGATATCACTATAAAATGAACCACAGGGACATGTATAGACTTATGATGAAATTTAGTGACAAATACCTATATATATCGTCATTTAGCAATTAAACCTAAAATTGTTTCATGTTTTATGTATATTCTGTTTATGTGATGTAATGTTTATTTTATGTGTCTTGATAAAGGGGCGGATAGCCTTGAAAATTTGACAATTCATTTTTTTGTACTGTCGCTATTACTTCCACAATCATATATATAATATTGTCAATATATATAGGTATTTCTACCACAATACCCTGTGTTATTCCACTCTCAGACCATTGTATAAACGTGCTGACTGTTGGATAAATATATGTTATATACCACTAGTGGAATATGACCTTCCGGACTTTTGATTGGTTTTAGAAGTTGAACTTTGACCGGAAATGGGGATTGTTGACGTCGTCACAACTTGGCGGGAATGTATTCGAGATGATGTGATTTCCCGCAAATCTGCGATTCACCCCAGAAAACAACACTGCGACTGCCGACTAAATATCATTGTGGTAGAAACAGGTCACACGACTTGTGGTTATTGGATATTGAATTTATTTCACTCTCGTTAATTTTTTTTTTTAAGTTACAAAAGACACTCGCTTTAACTCGAGTGAAATAAATTCCATATCCAACAGCCACTCGTTGTGTAATTTAACCTCTATTTATCACTAAATTGTATCATAGTGATATCATGATCAGCACTAATACACAGGTGCTGGACACATAAACAATAGAACATGCTGTGTACAGTATAGTACTATATAATAGTATATACCATAATATATGTGCCCAGCACCGTGCACTTATACATGGAATAAAAAGTAATACGGCGTCACATCGTCTCTAAGTTTTAGGACAGCTGTATGATAGCAGGTGTTCATATTAGTCTTTCCTCTCAACAGGTACTGGAGCAAGGGCAAATCTGGCCATATACGACTATAACGTATATAGTATATATAAAAGGTATACAAACACGTGCGTTTTATGTTGACAACACGTAATTAAACAAAACACTGTCGGCCTGTGGCCGGTATATACAGTATATATCACGTATAAAAACATACACAAATCTTGTCTTACACTTTTCTCATGAAGCTAACGACAAATATATTTTACCTCACGTCTTCGTCGCTGTAGGTTGCCCGAGTATCACCAAATACCGTTATAATACGATCTTGTTGCATAGATCTGTCATGTGTACATGTCTAAATTTAGATTACAAACACCTAGCCGACACAGACTGGGTTGGAGCGCATACTTTTATGATGGTCGCATCGATCGGTTGAATCAGAGACGTATAACACCAGAGATTGGCAACTCGCGTAGAGCTCGCAATTTCTCGCATGAGCCCATTGTTCTCAGAGAATTGTAGCGAGATAGGGCTGCGGTCCGCGGGTAGTGGATACTGAAGACAAGTTTAATGACAGATCTCAAAAAATAAACATGCGATAATATAGATGTGCATCTGATTAATAAAATAGATGTATATGAACTTTTCATAACCCATGGGGATAGCTATTAGTGTAAAATAAGGGTGACTAACTTGTGTGAAAATGTGAATTATATGTTTTACCTGTAAGAGCTTGGGTATGAAATGGCAGTTGGCAGGGTGTGTAAATATGCCGTGAACTTCGCCAGGAATAGTTATACTAACTAGTCAGAAGTGAAAGATTATAATTAACAGCACTTAACGATCCCTTGAGGCTTTTTATCCCTACCCACACCTTCCTCCCTTTGTTCGGCCCCCGTATGATCTCCAAACAGGTAAGTCATCTGAACACCTGTGAAGACCCCCCCCCCCCCCCCCGGCTCTCCATCCCCACAGGGGTTATTTGTGTGTCCCAGTATATAATTAGCGTTGAAATGACAACTAGCAAATAGGCGAAGTAAATAAAATTATCATTTGGATGCTCAGATAAAAAGCTAAACATTGTGAAATCACATTTTTTTTATATATTTTTTAATGATATAGTTCACCCTATATTCAGTTAGATTTCATTTCAAATCGATATATGAGAAGGGAAATTATGAAAAAATAAGAATTTAAATCATGAATAGATTTTAAATTGAACGTCTAGAAAAAAAGGAGTTTAACGACAGTTTTGCCTGTTTTTTGTTTTTGTATTATGACTACCTCATTTCGAAATACTGGTACATTCTCAGATGAATTTAGCAATTTTGCAGTTATTTCCCGAAGCTGAAACCAAAGAAGACTGATATAAAACATATTATAGAATACAAATCACCAAACAGATTTAAAATTGACCGTCTAGAAAAAAGAAGTTTAAGAACATTCTTGCCTGTTTTCTTTATACAGTAAATCACGGTAAATTTTCATATTTTAACTGCATATTCATTATTTGATGGAGTTGAAGTGAAAAACAACAATAAATAACATTAATAGTAATCAAAATATGTTGAAATAGATCTTCTAGGAAAATCAAAGCATATACTATAATTTTTTTATTATGATAACATGATTTGCAATGCCGCCTATGGCAGCCGTAATTTTTGCATTTCAGAACTCCTCTAACGATATCATAGATCGTAGCAATGAAATTGATGGATTACGCATAGTCCGCCCGACACGGGTGAGCTCCGATAAGAGAAAGAGAGAGTTGCCAATCTCTGCTTTATACATCTCTGGTTGAACAATTAAAGGTGATCAAAGAAGATCAAAGACGTAAAAAGTATTATATACGTATAGGTGAGGATGCGACACGATTGTATGACATTTAGAACGGAATTATAACATTCCCGCCCTTGCACTTTACCAAATATAAATGTCCACCTGTGCTGGTAGAGTGTATGGTTAGCTGAATTGTCTCCCTTGATCTCCAATCTCCCTTACCTGTGTAACCACGGAATTATGTTAAATGCTATCTAAGTCCGTGCTGTAACAAATCCTCATGCAGGCCCCTGTGTTTCTCTCACTTATCATGTGACAACATTCTTGCTCCATGAATTGTTTTATTTTGGTGCTTGGTAGACCGCCGATTTTAAAACTTACTGTGAAATCACTACTTTTCGTGGGGCTTTTAATTTTGTTGATTTCAAGGTTAATTGCTATCCACAAATTCATAGATCTACAAAGTGATTACAATTCTGTATTTAAATCCTTAAGATTGAAGAAGTGTGACTTTCACAGTGGATCAAGGTCAAATCAGTTTAATCACATCAAATTCAGAGTCAATGGACAAAAACAGATTTAAAAATATACTAGTTGTTCTACCGCCATTAATAGATCCTTCTTGGGAGGGGGGGGGTATTCTTTCAAAGTCCACAGAGTCTTAGTTATTTCGTTAAGGATTTTTCTAAGGTTTCAGTCACGTTCTAGCCTCGTTTCAATCTCACTTTAAGATTTTATGATATATTGAAGGAAGTATGATTTATTTTAATAGCATATATTTATCTGAAAACGGTGTCCGCTTCTTGTAGAATTTTTTACATATTTTATTCTTGATTACGAATTCGGCGGCCTATTTGAAAATGCGTATTTCTGTGGGATATTTTGCACTTCGTGAAAGGTTAAAATCTTCCTAAAAACATCAGTGTTTCACCTTTTTTTTATTGCAGCAAGCTCATTTTTGCTGAACAACATTTTAATGTTTAATTTTCATGTTTTTATTGTAAATGGAGAATTTTTTACTTCTGAGCGCGAAATTGTGAAAAATGTCACAAACGATAATGGGACAAAATTGGAAACACACTAGTTTTTATGATGGTTTTGGAAAGAGAAACCCATTTTCTTTTCATCCGCTTTATATTTTAAAAAAGTTTAAAAGCAGAACGTTTTTTAAGCGTTAGATTTGCAAAACAATAGTGAAAAAATGGACTTTTTCTCATTAAAAAATAAGTGGTAGGGGTAACTAAAATAGCTTTTCCGAGTTCATCTTCGCTAGCCAAGGGTTACGATCCGCACACTCATCTTACATAGGTGATCGTAACCCCTGGATATCGAGGATGTTCCGAGTTAAACAAGTACGTAAGAAAAAGTTCCATAACTTACTACGAAAATACTATTTTTGTCAATTCTGCAAACATATATACATTTCGGATAAAAAAATTTGAAAGATATAATTATATTAAATGAAGCTATCCTGAAATTGGTCAAAATTACAAAATTCGCTTAAGATTACTTATTTTGTCAAAATTGATATTTTCGACCGATCATGGCACAAAAAAAAACCACCAACATATCATTATATTCTCATTTTCTGCCATGAACTCAATCCCGTTTCCAAATTTGTAGTATATGTGAAAAAAAGTTAAATGCAGACTTCTCAGAAGAATATGTCCTTAAACACCTCTTATCATATTCAAATTTGATTTAAACCATGCAGCGTATAGAAGGACAGTGTTATTTATCCATACCCTTTACAGCAGTCTCCTCGTCAAATGTCATAAAACAGAGACATAAAAATTGAGTATTTTCACAAAATTTGATGTCAGCGTTATTAAATATTTGACGTAAGGTCATGCAATTTGCAATGTCCTTGTAACACTACTTGGTTAAACTACTGTTTGAATAACACGACATAAGATCTTTTGGCTCTAAAGACTATGTGTAAACAGCATTGATTACCGTAACTTATCCAGCAAGCTGCTTCCCATATACATGTACATATGTATCATTACATTACTATAGGCATTTTGCTGAATGGATGTTTTTCCAATGACTCCGATTACCGTAAATGTATACCAAAGTTATATCCTTTCATAAACTTTGCAGAATTCCACGTCTGCAGATTGTAATAGACTCAACCATGTCAGTGCATTGAAGAGTCTACTATAGTTACATAGGGTTGAAAATGGGCTATAATTATTACTGATATATAGTAGTGGGAGGGGTCACAGTCGAGAGTGGGAGGGGTCACAGTCGAGAGTGGGAGGGGTCACAGTCGAGAGTGGGAGGGGTCACAGTCGAGAGTGGGAGGGGTCACAGTCGAGAGGGGTTAAGTGCTAGCCCCTGTGGGCAAATCCAGCTCCGACTTGATCCATTTGCTCTAAGATTTGATTCTCATTTATGGGAGAGTAATTAGCATTAGCTCTAAGTGTGTTTACCAATCCCTGTGTAATTATATGTATATCAATCAACATGTTTGATTTTGTTTTTTTAAATACTGTTTATACTGAGATTCTCATTTTAAATTATTGTTTTTAAATAAAATTATAGGTCCTACCAGGTCGATTATGCTTTTGGGTTTTTTTGGGGGGTTTTTTGCAGGAGAATGGAAGAAATAAAAGGAATTGTACGTTATAAACAAAAAGTGTTTCACAACTTTATCACATAAAAAATTAAATTGGGTTCTAAAACAGTAAAGTATAAATTCAGTTAACAAATGTCGTGAAAATACATTATATATACAATACGATCATATCACCACAACCAGATTGCCGGGTAACTACTGCCGCGTGATTTAAAAACTTGGTTGATCATGAACTAAGTGATAATTTGTTTGTTAATGTTCCATCCTCAATTTTGGCGTTACCTCTGGATAACCACATCAAAAGGGGGCGTTACCTCTGGATTAACCACAGCGAAAGTGGGCGTTACCTCTGGATTACCACAGCGAAAGCACGGACTTAGATACCTCTGGATTAACCACATCAAAAGGGGTCGTTACCTCTGGATTAACCAGAGCGAAAGTGAGCGTTACCTCTGGATTACCACAGCGAAAATGGGCGTTACCTCTGGATTAACCACAGTGAAAGTGGGCGTTACCTCTGGATTACAGAGGATCAAATCACTCTTCTTTTTTGAAAGAGTTGGTAATACAGCTGAAAAACTCTTCGCTAAATTATCCGTTAAAAGTGTGCATGTATTACTTGTTTTATTATACAAACAAGCTTTATATATTGGTGTAAATTGTATGCGATAATAATTATTTCATTATTCGACTGCTAATCTAAGTTGTATGTCGACTCCGTGGCGCAACGGTAGCGCGTCTGACTCCAGATCAGAAGGTTGCGTGTTCAAATCACGTCGGGGTCATCGTTGTTATTTTACTGACTTAACCAATTTTACTCTACAACCATGTCCGTTTTGTGTGTATACATATACAGAGACACCTATCTGAATATAGGTCTTTATCTAAGGTGTCATTTTTATGGATAGGAATCACTTGTGTCCGCTTTAGAGAGTTTGGAAAAGATTCCTTTTCAATACAATGGTTGATTTAACTTGAAAGGAGGTGACATGGTGAGTTAGAACTTGAGTTTAGAATTCTAGCAGGAATGCCATCAGTTCCAGCGGATTTTTTACTGTTCTGGGCCCAGTTGCTCAAAGGGTGATTAGCTTAATCACTATTTAACGACATTTTTCAAACTTGAATAATTCCGTCAATATAAGTTACATGTGTAGATAGGTCTGACACAATGTCAAGATCTTTGCCTATGTCCATGGCCACACTAGTAAAATAACTATTGACAACCTCACTAACAGCAGCCTGATCTGATAGCGTGCTGTTGTCTTCCTGCAGGATAGTAGTTGGACTACTATTTGGGCACCTTTAAGACAGGAAGGGTTTAATAGTTGGCACTTTCTCTTCAAGGGGCATAATCGTCTGCAATATCTTTGAGCAGGGTCTCATGAGCCCAATAAAAATCATCGACTTTAACAACCTGCTCGTTTGTTGTATATTATTCTATGTTGTAAGCTTTCGCAGCAGTGTAATAAGTTATGTGATGCATGCTCATTATGTATCCATTCTATACATCTGCAGAACGTCTTAACATTCCCTTTTGTGTTTTTCTTATCTCATTTATCATGCTCCATACACTCGGTATGCATTTTAGATTGTACTATAGTAGTGCTTATTCTGTGAATTTTTGCACTTTGTTATGTTAGCATATAATTTATATAGCCATGTGCTTTTTAATAACAAATCAAACTATATGAAAACTTGTGCTTGCTCTTATACTTACTTATCTTATACAGAGATGTACGTCTCTGCTTATATGTATTTTCTTATTGGCATGATTCATAGTATACACTACCAAGTTATTTTTCCTGTTTATATCTAGCAATATGTTATTAATACCCTACTGTGACATTTTCCTATGTTTCTCGTAATAACAGCTCTTCAGAGCTAATGTTCCTGTTACCATGTATACGACATTAAATAAAATTTCTTGTATCTTTCATTTGAAATATAAAACTAATGTAATGCATTCAACAAGAAGTAGCTACATGTTTAATGAACAATTTTGGTTTCTGGTGCTGGAATGACATAATCATAATTCTATAGGATAAACAATGTACAGGACTGTAATAAGCCACTCCGATATGCATATCAAGCACGTGCACAAAGTCTAGATATTATATGCGAGGTACATGCATGGTACCAGAGACGTATGTGTACATACGTCCCTGCTACTACCTTTTCCAATAATACACATCTACATATATTTCTCTGCATGTTTTCTAAATATAAATGTTTCATATCAAAACAAAAATGTAATTGTGACATACGGAATAAACGAGGTATAATACCAGAGACGAAATGTAGTATTTAGCCACGTGCTACTTGTGGTCGGGATTACGACAAGAGTTATCTCTCTTGCCCAAAAGCAGGTACAAATCCTAAACGATACGATAGTACAGTTTAATGATTTTATGACATGCAGCTGATGAACAATAATGTGGTTTCATAGCAGAAAGTTATGTAATGGGGTTTATTGCTTGATTTATTTAGACTGTTATGATCTGAATGGAAAGTACAATGGCATCCACAATGTCTATGAAAACAAACAGGTGCCCGTCAATCAATTTACTATGTTGTTATTTACAGTATATTTTCCTCTGGATAACCATAAAAGGTTTACGACCTTCTGAAAACTGAAGCGTGGATAGTTATAATTAACGCTGATTGAAATTATGAAAATGTGATGCGTGCGTAAAGGCGATCGATGAATGTTATGAAATCATAATGTTTTCCGATGTGTATTGCAAGGCTCTGCATGATAATTGCGTTGACATCGCATTGCATCATGGGTATTGACACATGCGCACTGAACCGTCAGCCATTTTCTGCAGAATGTTTTGCCTGATGAAAAATTCCATGTAAATATGGCTTACTTTGAATCAACATTCTGTGAAGATGGCTACATTGTGTGGATCTACAGTTATACAGGGATATCGGACTGCATTATGCACGGTATGTTATCAGCCTTATTTGCTCAAGGAGACGGTTGCTTTCGTTCAGTGACCCTAACGTTGACAGTAATCGCTTGCTCGCGTCCGGGTCTGGGATGTTAAAAAGTTACAGGCGAAATTACTTCTTAAATTATGTTGACAGCCGATCTACAACAGTTGTGCTATCGATTAGTAATTTCTGATAAAATTTTGTACAACAGACATGCAAATTTCTTGTGATTGTTCTCGGTAAATTCGGTGTAAAATCATTTCGACAGTGTACATGTGTACAATTTCGTAACCGCAAAATGTCAACAAAAACGCGACGGGACGTTCACTGATGTTCGAATCGTAAACATTGTAGTGGAACGTTTGATCGCAACGTGAAACACCAAAACGTGTTTCCTTGTCCATGTTTAGCTTAGTTACGTCATATTTTCGAAGGTTAAGCTATTAACCTAGACAAGAAAGTCGGACAGACACAGCCGTCTGCTTTCCCATTTATTTAGGTCATGAAACCAGACACATTCTGAGACACCAGTGGCATTATAAACAGGAAATCCGTTTGCATTTCCATTTTATAGATTTTGCATGTGAAATTAACTGTATAAATCTGTTTGTCAAGGCCTCTGAAATATGCTAATATAAAATCAAGAAATGTATAATTAAACCGCTACCTGTAATCACCAGACTTTAATATAGCTATTGTAGGTAAAAAGGTTACAGTACTGAGTACAGATTTGCTTTTCAGAAATAACTGATGATCTTTATAAAAAAAAAAATGCTTAGATACTAATGTTAGAAAGAGAAGCCAGATTGTCAGATTTTTTTAACTGCATTTGCCAAATAATGGTTCAACTCGAGCTGTGTTATGCCTGTCTCGATCCTTGTGAATTAAATAGTTGTGTATCGTATTTAACGTAATTAGCACCCCTCCTCCCTTCTGTGGGGTATTTTGAATTTCATAAGCGCCACTACTAATTGGGACAAATTCTGTATTAATTATGGTAGGCTAATTTCTCAGTGCATGTTTACAAAGGAAAAACTCAAATATCAGCAATATGTGTCATTAGTGCTAATCATTCTGGTCATAATACATACAATTCATTAACTTCATAAAAATGACATTTTTCGTCCAGATCCTAGTTTTTATCCTATGAAGCCCCCCATTTGGAACCAACTTTTAGATGACCAGTCAGAAATGCTTTAAATATCAGTTAATTTTTAGTGTCAATTCAGAATTTTTCTGGAGTGGTTTTTCACACTTTTTAATTGGGCGAAATTCTTGAAAGTCCTTCTTGAGAAATAACAGGATTCAGTCAACAATTTAATCTGTAGCATATTTGTGTGATGGGGAATCAATTTTGTATTTAAATTAGGGGCTGAGCCAAATAGAGCAAATATTCTTTTAAATCTTTTCTCTATCTGTAGGAATGCTATGAGCCTGTCCCCATTGAATTAATTCTGTAGCACCATTTGGAGAATGGAATCAATTTTGTATAAAGGGTTAGTCTACGTCTCTGTCCACTGGAATGGGGTTAGAAGAGTCATGATGTAGGTTTTTGTGGGTCTGGGAAAACCCTGATGCTTTTTGTACTAAAAAGAATTACCAGGGTTCTGTCCCAATTTGGTTTGTAGCATGATTAGGTGAAAGGAAATCAATTCTAGCTCACAGTGCATGCCAAACTTTCAAATCCTTCACAGGACATTCGGTCTGGTGAAATGGAAATTTTTACCAGACCGGACAAGATTTTGCCAGACCAAAAGCCTGTCTGTAGATAAAAAGTCAAAGTCCACTTTAATAAGGTTTCAAATTTAAATCATGTTTAATTCAACAATAATACAATAAAATTTTAAAGCTTTAAAGGGGCATCCCGGGGAAGTCTACAATGAAGTTCTTGAATGTACATGCTGTCTGCACTACCAGATACATTTCCCTGTTATTTCAATATTCAAAGTCCACTCAAAATGTGTTTATTAGCCACTTGAAAAATTGCATTCCTCGGGAAAGCCCGATAAAAATAGCGCTGATCACGCGTCAATCAGGTGACTATTTTGTCGCAAGTCGACGAGGGGCCCAAAGGGAGGGGACGCGTAATGTATAGGTCCGATGATGAACCAGACACAAAATCCGTGTATACATTTTTTAATCATATTCACATTAATAATCAGACGTTAATTACACACGATATTCATATGAAGAAATTTATGGATGCAGGATACAACCATGCACCGCCAGAACCCACACGACACTGCACTCTTACATTGTACATTTTGTACGTTTAACAGTGTCATGTGGGTTTCCGACGATGACAACCATAGGGCAAACCTTAATTTATGTAAAAAGTTATCTTCACGAATCCTCATTTAGAACCATTTCACAAAAGGTGTGCATGTATTTTAAAGTACAAAAATAAAATGAAATCATTCCGATTTTTTTTTTACAACTCGATGTCTTGAAGATTTTTTTTCAGACTATCTATATATTCATCTAAAATCTATCCAACTTTCAGCGTAAACATACTTTAACACTTACAAAATTAATATCTATCACGGAAGTCCGTGCACTTATATGACGCACCACGCACTAAACATGTAGAATACATGCATACTATATATATATCAAATTTGGAACTTGTCGAGAAGATAATTGTCCAATACTTAATCCATTTGTATATGTTATGATAGCTCCGTTTTCATTTTACTTTTTTATGTAAATTTAAAGGTTCGTTAACATTTTCAACACAACTGCAGACATGGGACATACATGCATATGATTTTTTTTTTTTTATAAATTAATGACTTCACTTATATATTGCATATATTTTGATTCATATCAAATTCAATACCGGGGTCTAAACCCGATACTTTTTGTACAATCCGTATTTCATAGATTAGGTATGATAAGCATTTTTTATCCGTACAGGATGACACAAATTTATTCATTTTGTCCAAATTGAATCTGTGTGTAATTATACATTAAACTCAATCGCACTTATACCTGCGTTTTACAACGTAACCCCCTCCACCCACCCCCACCCCCATACGGGTTTTCTTGTTTGTGAAAAGATCTTTCTCTTCAGCAATATAATTCAATTATGCCGTTTTACTGAAATATTATAAAGGGAATATTGCAAAACACGCTTTTAAGTTTTACACACGCATTTTATGTAACAGAGGAATGAAAGAGTTATCCCTTGGGAGGCCCCAAAACCAAATCAAAACTGTGTCACCGGCTATCAAGAAGAAAACTGTAACATGCAAACAATTTGGCTGTTAGTTTCTCCCTTGAATACTTCCCATCCCTCATTATGCTTCCGTTATATAATCCTTACGTTGAAGTTTGACCATACGGCCACTTTTCGCTTGGTAGTTACATGTAGGTCACGCGGATCGCCATTTTTTGTTTACCGATGTAGCTTATTATGCGCATGCGTTATCATATGTGACGAAAAAAAATTTACATGTTCAAATCGTTGATCAACGAATAGTGATTCCCTTTTTTAATTATTAATTAAAGTTTTTGGGAACATATTTCAGCGTAAATCGCCCATTAATTTTCCACAAGATCATATATTTAATTCATATATACAATAATTCTAAATAAGCATAAAAAAAATATAGTTTTACCGTGATGCCTCTTTAAACTATGTTACAAAAATAACAACAATTCCAAAATTGCAGCCAAGAAAATTTCAAATTCCACGTGATATTTAAATTTACTTCCGACAATGTTGTCTGCTTCACTTCGACATAAGAAAATCATTATTTGTATAAAATTGAGTGTTTGACACGAAATTCTCCTGATTTCATGATGGATTTATGGAAAGGAATGCTATTTGGACTTTGTTGATCATTTAAATGTAAATGACACGCTATATTTTTTTCAAAATCTTGACTTTGAAAAATTGATCGTCAGCATCGGGAAAATCAGCTATGGTACACGGCGCCTGTCAAAATATATCTCGCCGTGTTAAACCTCGAACATTGTTGGAGTACATCATACCTCAACCACTTGCGCCCCTTTACACCACTTCGGCAGAAATTTTGAGCGTAGGTCAGAAGCAACAGAATTAATTTTACGTTGATTCTTGCTCGGCAGGGCACCAGGGACATATTTCAGTTGCGAGAACATCGTCCGGAAGTCATTCCGGATCGGACATTCGGTCCGGCGATACTAATTACTGAATCGGACCGATGGCAGTTTTACCGGAATTGTCCGTCGGTCCGACGTAGTTTGGCATGCACTGAGCTCATCTGCTCAAATACTTATAATTATAGACAAGTGAGTTAAAATGTCATGGCATGGTGCCCAGCATCAACATTTTACTTTAAATAACTAATTACATCCATAGCCAAAAGCTCTTGGACCTTATAATGTAACTGGACCTGTAGTTTGTTCAAATTAATTACCTTGACCTACTTTCAAGGTCACAGGGATCAATTCTGTTTAAATCTTCAAACAAGTTCACTTTTAACAAAAAGGAGCACAATTCTGGTATTAAGCCCAAATCATACCTGAATGAAGGCCAGGCTACCAAATTTGTTGAAATGAATGACCTTGACCCACTTTCAAGGTCACAGGTGGAAATTATAGTATTAAAATTTTCAAACACTTTGCAAACTACGTCTTTTGCTTCTCAACAAGCAAAAGATGTTGAAATTGAATGATGATGTTTGTCCAACAGAATGATGGAATAAATAGCTACTGACTTTGTTAAAGTCCAGGACATTTTGCCAGTAACATGCTAGCTAGCTATACATGTAGAATAATGGGCTACCAAGTTTACTCAAATGAATGACTTTTACCTACATGTGTATATCAAGGTCACAGGGTTGAAATGATTTTAAAACCTGTCAAACAATATCAAATTACGAGGGTACTTTTTTAATTTTCATCTGTGATGCCTTGTTTGTATTGTATTTTACTTACTTGGAAAAGTGCTATTTTAGACTTGCATATGGGATGAAATTTCATCCACAGCTAGTGTATGAAATTCCATCTTATATATATGCAAGCTTGTACAGTTTGTAACTTTGTATGTACATTGTATGATCAGGGGTTAATCTAGGATTTGGGGAATACACCTACATTGCACTACCCATAATGAGAATTAGTGGAAAAGAAGGGCTGTAGACCCTTTGCCAGGCCAAAGGCATGGCATGCGAGCCAGACAGAGTACGAGGGGGGGAGTAAGGGGGGTACAGTCTCCAAAGAAAAGTTTTGTATTTGAAGGTGCCAGGAGGTCCATTTTTAGCCAATCTGCTAAAAAAAAAAGTTGGGAGGAGAGTCTGCACTTGCAGTTACAAACTTCTAGTTTAACATTTTACGGTTATTCCTATAATATATTGCTATAATTCCTATTTCATCAAACTTTGAGGAATTTCCCTATTTTTGGGGATTTTTCTTGATGGGGAATTTGTTTTTACTCAAAGGGGAATATAACGGCAGTGGGGAATACTACCGATTTTCGTAAGTAAAATCGGTCTAGATTAACCCCTGGTATGTACATGTGTGCTTCCATTATTCTTTACTTGCTTTGAACTACATGTATTTGCATGAATTGTAGTTTTAAAAACATGTTAATGTTAATTATTTATATAATAAAACAGTTTACTTTTGTCTTTTCAGATATGTGTAGTAACCTAGGTTTTGAAGCATGATGTGTGTTTCTGAATGGAAACGAAAAAGACTGTGAATATTAACTCATATGAAGACATTGACTATATAGTGAACTTGTGTCACAAAAGGAAAGTGGAGAACGGTTGGCTTAAGGCTATTGTGTTAGATGATGGGATGAAGGCCTGGGTAGTGGTGGTGTGATATTATGGATCCTAACCACCGGAATGCCCAGCCTATGGGAGCCGGCATGTCCCACATGTTCCCTGTGGCCCAGGGGACAGGGTACGAGCTGCAGTACGGGCAGGTGCAGGGTTTCCAACAGGCACAGAACAAACCCTTCAACATACCTGGCATGATGGGAAATAACGCCTTCATCCCAAATTATCCCATGATGCACCAAGGCCAGGGGTCTGTCCTTGCCAATGTTCAGGGCGGGATGCCAACAGCCGGGTCAGGTAGCACTGGAGCTTTGCCGTCCATGGGGACGTTTGTTGGAAATTTTAATCAGGCCAATATCACCATGGGGCATTGTGTGCTGCCAAACACTGGCTATAAAGGTCTGGACAGTTGGCACAGTCCTTCCCAGCAACCTGCAGGGGCAGTCAACGCTCTACCTAGTTTTGGACACTTTCTCATGCATCAACCATACCAGCAACCTTCCACACAGCAACAACACCAGCAACAACAGCTTCAGCAACAACAACTCCAGCAACAAATCTTTCAAACCAATCAAAACCAAAATCGATTCCCAAGCGCCTTACTGCAACACGGAAATCTAGGCCAGTTTGTACCCAATTCTTCAAGTGTTTCTGGAATGATTGCTAATCTTGGAAATCAACCCCAAAGCTTTAGCAGTGTAAATATGAAAATCAACATGAGTGCTAATCTGGTTGGTAACTTCAGCCAGTTCTCTAATGCTAATGTAATGGGATGCCAAAACCTGCCTGGACCTGCTAACCCTTGTGGTGCTTCGGTGCTGACGTCGTCTCAAGTCCCTAGTAATAGTGTAACTCCCTGTCTACAGCCACAGTTGACACTATCCTCCCCGCCCATCATGTCTTCACACGTAGCTGCCAGCTGTAACCAGGTTACCAGCACCACTTCCTCTGTCATCACCATTACTAGCACGACCTGTACAGCACCTGTCATAGCACACATGCATAGCACGTCCGTTACGCCAGCTGTTGTCCCGTCAACACATGTCACCATGGCAACATCACATAGCAACATATCGGCTTTGGTAGACAGGAAGTTGGTGAGCACAACAACAGCAAAAAAGGAACCATATCTACTAGGTTGTGATTATAAGGGACAGGATGATACAAAACCTACACTTCAGTGTTCTAGTAAGGGAGGGTCCGACACGCCAGGTCAGTCAGGCCCACCCTCATCTAACCATGTGATCATCCCGTTTGGTTGGAAAAGGGTAGTGGAAGAAGGTGCTATTGTCTACTACAGGTAACTGAGAAAAAAATCATTAACATCAACCATAATTATCAGTTTTCGGAAATACAGCAAATTAGGATACATTCATATATAAAAAACTTATGACAAGAAATAGTTTGAACAACTCGCGATCTTCAAGATTAATTGCATCTGTACATGTGTCAGTTCAGATTATCTTTATCATCATTTAAAAATAAATGAGAATAAAAGCTCATTGTTCTTACATCTTGTTGAAAGTATTGACATTTACGTGTCTAGGTAAGCGAAAAATTCAGTAAAATACAAAGAAATGTACATGTTTACAAAAATATACAAAGATACTTGCAATTAAGAAATATTTGTTTCTACTGTTTCAGTCCAAGTAATACCAAATTGTCTTCAACTCAAGAAATTGGTCAGTATTTGTCCAGAGAAGGTACATGCAAGTGTGGGCTGGAATGTCCAGTGATGGTGGACAAAGTGTTCAGTTTTGACATAGCAATTCAATCAAGGCAGTGGACATTAGATGTTCATTGTGCTGAAGATCTGACCAAACTTTGCAATCATAAACGAAAAATAATTGCCATGGCGACATTTCAGAACAGTCGAACATTTCAGTCCTCATTGCCAGTGACATCACCTGTGTCAACACAATGTGTGTCAAGTGTGGCTATCAGTTCCAGCTTATCTACATCAACTACCACCAGTATTACCACCCCGGTCCCCAGCAACTCGAAGAAAGGTCAGTATATTTACTTCTGTTCATCAGTGTTAGTATTTCTATACCTCAGTCCCCAGAAACTCAAAAGAGTGATCACTATATTTACTTCTGTTGGTATTTCTGTACACCTGATTGTATCCGCTCCGACAAAGGTTAGTATATATATATATTACTGCTGTAATTAGTATTTTTATACCCCAGACCCCCATCAACAGAGGTAAGTATATACTACGTAATTAATATTTCTATACCCCATACCCCAACAACTCATAAAGGTCGGTGTATTACTACTGTTATTAGTATTTCTATACCCTATACCCCAACAACTCATAAAGGTCGGTGTATTACTACTGTAATTAGTATTTCTATACCCTATACCCCAACAACTCATAAAGGTCGGTGTATTACTACTGTAATTAGTATTTCTATACCCCAGACCCCAACAACTCCCAAAGGTCAGTGCATTACTACTGCATTTAGTATTTCTATACATCAGACCCCAGCAACAACAAAAAAGATCAGTATATTCAGGACTTGATCACCAATCTCTTTATATAACAAGGCATCGCAGATGATACTAATACCCTCACGCTTCAACATTAAAAATTTCTGTCAATTTCTATTTATAGTATCAGTGATCTAGTTTTTGACCCGCAGCAGATTGAAATGTAAATGGTACAAGGGATGATGTCTGTTAACACTTGTGTTCAAGTTTCATGCCAATTGGTAAAAAAAAACCTGGTATATTACCACTGCCAGAAAATACAAATATTAACTTATACCCCAACAACTCTAACTCAAAGGTCAGTATATATACAATGTATCTAGCTCACCTGGCCTGAGGGCCAAATAAGCTTATGCCATCGTGCGTCTTCTGTTATTTGTCCATTGCCCATCCTGCATCCTTCAACTTTTTCTTTGAAAGATCTAGACTTCTTTTGTAATACTAATGCAGAAAGACCTAGTGACATACTGTTTGGCTTGTAGCTTCCTTTGTCATTTTCGAAAAAAAAAAAACAATCTTTGACCTACTTTTCAGTTCTAGTTTCACTATTATAAATCATGAAAAACAAACATGATGGACTTGCCATAGTTTGGAGAGAAAAACTTTATTTCTGTACCCTATGGTTTAAAATATAAAAGAATGATTTACAACTTCTATTTAGAGGGCCATTTTTGGTGGGAAGTAAAGACATTCGTTTTCTAAGCTGTGAATAAACTTTAAGACTCAAGAAACAGGATGTCTTGCATCATCAACTGATCAGTTATGAGGATGACTCCCCATGTACATGTGTTCCTAGACATTAACATAGTTACAAATAACCCTTTTTCACCTTTTCCTACTGGTAGTATATATACATGTAGCACATGAAGACAAAGTATCACAATTAAGTATCATTCAGTATGATTTACATCCAGTAAAACAATGTTAAAGTGCCACCAATACCTACACT
The DNA here is from genome assembly GCA_947623455.1 of Mimachlamys varia. Lineage (NCBI taxonomy): Eukaryota > Metazoa > Mollusca > Bivalvia > Pectinida > Pectinidae > Mimachlamys > Mimachlamys varia. Next base: position 34,478,873 of record OX392529.1, on the reverse strand, counting down.
GTACATACATTATTATCTATATAATAGTGGTAGAAAAGCATTTGATGATCTGGACAAACTTGGACACACATTTAAAGGAATTCTTAAGAAAGCGAACAAAAAACTCCTTGAACTACATCTTGTTAGCGAGCTTAGGGTGGAAAATGAAATCTCCATCATATAGTCTTGAGTCTGGTATTAATTTACTGCAGAGATATACATAGATGCATGTCTTCAAGTTTAATGAATTATGAAATTTTGTCTAGTTCAGAAATTACAAGGCTCCTCAAAAACCAAAGTACATTTGTATCTGGTCTAATTGAACAGGACACTTCAGACAGGACCATTGTTGAATACCAATAATAAAGTGCTACAACTACTGGTAGATGACAGGTTATTAAGTAATAATGAGTTTGATGAATAAATTATTATAAATGATATGCAATAGTATAGCTATATATACACAAAAAATTGTGTTATTATTATGGACCTTGGGAATGTTACACCGATTTAGTAAGAATTTGTGTCTCATAGAGAAGATGCATAAAAATCTTTTTGTAAATAAAAAAAAAACACAAATTCTTACACACATTTACTGGACCACCACAAAAAAAAGTTGAGAAAAACATTTATAAGTAAAGGGTGCCATAAAAGAAGCAGCATGATTCACTCAGTATCTGACATTGTAAAATCCTGTGAAATCAAGAGTATTTGTAGAATTGATTGCTTATATTAAGCATCAAGCATGTCAGAGTGCGAAAGGCATGTTGGGGATAGGTGCATTAATCAATAGACTTTACTGGATACAGTCTGTGGGAAATGGTACCACCTGCGTATAAAGAACTTGACTTTAAAAAGGCAGAGCTCTGAGAACACTCTTGTATCGGATGTCATGTACTTTGATTGCCCCGGAGATTTGGCATGTATGTCTAGCAAGTGCATGCTGGGCATGGGAAGACAGGCACACATTGCAAATTTGGATATTGAAACAATCGATTGTTGCACGCACGTCTGCGAGTTAGTCACTCGAGATAGCTCAACTTGTCAATTATATCTACACATCAGCTACCATTCATTACCTCACCAATTCTATTATTATTGATCTGGTCATAGTTTCCTTCAGGTTTTTTAATGCGAGCGCTGCCTGTAGCTATATATACATGTGGTGTCTACTCATCTTTATCTGTAAAGCTCCACATGTTCACTGCTTCAATCTTTAGCTGATCAGCACAACATTTTTACACATAAATCATTGATAATAAGTTGATATGATTACATTGAAGAAACTTGACAAAATAGTTTGTTTGATGTTTTTATTCTTTAAAGCTGCTACTGAGCTAGGACCAATGTGTACTGGTATGATCACATGAAGACAGTTGACAAAACTAAGCTTCTAAAGAAACTTGCCAATAAACCTTATTATATATAAATATACATGTATATACACTAAAACGATTATATCAAAGTACATCTTTAATTTTACTATCTTGATTCCTGCCATTGACATGTATTGCAATTGCAAATACATCTTGATTTCTTTATAACATCTTTATCTGTATAGTTATAACCCCACAACAAAGATGGAAGGTATGGGTGAGGGGGTGTACTGGTACTGGAATCACTTCTGTCCAGTTAACAGTTTTGGGACAAGTTCCTTTAGAGGCCTTGTTTTGTCAACTGTCCTTGTGTGATCATATGACACCTGATACACATTGACCCTGGATACACGAGATATAAAATGTGACCCCTGTTTGATACTGACTTACTTTGCTTCATAATTATATAATGTCTTCATAATTAACATAATATGTTTATCACTTAATTATAAGAATTTAACCTTGACCTTTGATCCAATGGCCTTGAGGTTTTATCAGTTGATTCTTTGCATAATTCTGACCAACTTTGCTTCATAATGTCCAAAAAATATCAAATTTGATCTGATGACCTTAAGGAAAATAATGAGCTTGACTTTGTAATTGTTTAAATCATTTGTAATTATAAAATGTTTGCTACTGTTTAAATTAAATTGTATGAATGAATAAACAACATAGGTTTGATTTTGATGTACATGTATCTATTCCAATGGTCAGTATACAGTAGCTTTACTGCTTGCCTGAAATATCAAGTCTAAATCAAAATCTTTAAAATAATTGCAATCAAAACGCAAAGTATTATATAATTTTCACTAAAAGAAAAAAATCAAGACTTCAACAACGTTTTATTCAAATATAGAAAGAAGATTTAAAAAAACTTATTACATCATTATTAAATCTACTTGGTGTACACCATGATAGCCTAGATTGCCTTTCACCAAGACAGCTGGGTTGAATTTCCTGACTGGATATATAATCTGAAGGTTTTTTTTGCATTAAAACCCCAAAATTACATGCTTCCATTTGCGCCATAAAGGATGATTGATATTAGTTGGAAAAACTTGTTTCATAAATGTAAAATAAATACTTTTCTCATACTGTAAATGTACTTTAAAAGTATATAGCTAATGTTATAAGTATAGCACTGAAATTTAATGACTGAAAAACCCAATTAATTGATATTTGTTATGAGTTTGAAACATACTGATCAGTGTTGCTTTGTTTTACTTTCAGAAAGCAAGGGGAAGAAGAAAAAGGGAAGAAGCGGCAGCCAAAATCCATATGACCGCCTCCTAGTCTCCGAGCTTTTGGCACAGAGAGAAAAGTTAAAGAACTCGGCCCTTCAGGCTGCTAGCAGGGAGAAAATAACCAGTCCCAGCACCTCAGAATCCCTTACAGCTGGACAAGGCCAGACTAGACAGGGAGGAAGGAGTGTGAGCAGACAGGCCTCGGGGGATCCCTTTACTGAACATCTGGCAAACTGTAAACAGGACTGTAAATCGCCGGGGGCTCAGAGTGATGGGTCACATGTCAAATCGGGGTCAGCCAGCAGTGATCCTAGCGATGACCTGGGACCAATCAGTTCTAGCAAGGTTGTTAAGCTGGACTTCAGCCATGGTCGTACTGGTCAAGAGGACTGTAGTGTCCCTCCTGGCTCGAGCATACCCAGTGACAATAGCGCTGGTCAGACTAGCCACTTTCTTCAGCATCAGAACCAGCTCACGGTACAGACAGTCTTCTCTCAGGAACATCTTAAAGAACAAGTTTTCATTCAGCAATCTCCGACTAATCCTTTACGAAACTCGCCTGGCTATGGATTCATTCCCCCAAACCATACACTCCCCTGTGGCAACTTTGGCTCTAACATCCCCTGTGGAAGCTCCCCAGTGAATGTCCCCCAGAATATGGGTGTGGTTGTTCAAGGTGTTCATCAGGGTAACTTCCCAGTGTACCAGCTCCAGAGTGCATCTAACAGATTCATGAACCAACAGCTGGATCAGAACCATATAATGGCAGGGGCACCGTATCACATGAATGCTATGCATGGAATGGGCTTTGGTGGACGGCCACCATTTAGTGTGAGTCCACAACAGTCCATGTATCATCCACCAAACCCTGTGTTTCAGTCTGTAGACCCTTTATGGACAGAGAAAAAGAAAAGCAAACCCAAGAAATCAAAGGCAAAAAAGGAGAAACAAAAAGTGAACAGTGTATTTGAAAGTGACACTCCTCCCCCAAATGTTGATGTCAGTCAACTACATGATCAAGGGAGAGGTCCTATTCCAAAAGTCAAATCTTCGTCATCATTTCTAGAAAACCCCACAGCTTTTTTAGCGGAGCAGACAGCACTTATAAGTAACTCAATGACCTCTACTCTTTCTAGTCCAACCTGTTCTGCGGGCAACACATCTGAGAGCACTTCCACTTCTGTCAATAAAGACGGGAAAAATGACACCGTCGACGGCGATGTCGTCATCAAGGCCAAAATTGTATCTCAGACATCCAGTAGTTCTGTGATGAACTCCACCAGCATTTCACTTCCAAAGCCTATCTTTACCTCATCACAAGCATTAGCACCTGTGTGTGGGGGCACAGTGGTCATGTCTAAAGAATCATCATCATTTATCAAACCTACACAGCATCCATTGGAAAGTGCAGGTATATTCCTGAAATTACCAAGTTCAGTATCTGAATCTCATATACAACTGCCTGATACCAATCAGGACATGTTTACAAAGGACCGTTGTGAGTCACTGTCACCAGACTCTGGCAGTGAAAGTTTGGTGTTTACGGAGACAATCACACCGAGTTCTGTGGTACACCACACTCCGTCAAACACTGAAGATGACGGCGGAAGCAAAAACGACTCACAAACTAAAGATAAGACTTTTCAAACTGACAAAAATGTGGTGACAACACAAGTATTAAATGTGACCGGACATAATGTGTCACTGCCGTGTAAAACTGCCAATGACGACCACAATCGAGAGAAGACATCCCCACTGGACACTACGCTGGCAAGCGGGCCAAGATTCAACAGGAGCACTGGCGGCACAAACCTGATACAGCAGATGCTTGGACATCACAGTTCAACTGAATTCCCTGCCAGTAATCTTCTGTCAGCTGCTGCCAGGGCACAAATGGTACAACAACAACACAGTCACATGAACATCATGATAAATCAACAACAACCTGTGCCCAATATTCAAATCAGTCAGTCCTTCCCAATGGCCATCAACGCTGGTTCCTCCCTGCCTGTAGGAGTGGATGGAAAGTTAGCACCAACCTCCACTGTTATTGGAGCAGGAGCTGACTGTGGACCTTTGATAGTCAATCAAAGTTTATCTGGTGGTCTAGGTGTTGTCACCAATCCTTCAAACTCAAGTAGCATTGTGTCTGCATTACAGAGTCAGGCTTCAACAGATTGCTCTTCTTCCCTTCCAACCTCTTTCGGGAAAAGCTACGCCGGAGAACAGGATTCCGAGACCTCTGGGCCAGGCACTGACACGATATCGAAAATTCTTGCACAGCCTGTGAATGGTATCAACACAACAGCATTACTGAAACAAGGCAATTTTGATGGGAATCTGATGAAACATATTGGAAGTTTACCTGTGCAGTCTGTAATGGGTCCAGCTAGCATGAACACCCTGGATCATGTTCAGACTAACAGTGTCAACACACCCATGCCACCCATATCCCTACCACTTGTTACTGCTGTGACCAACTCCCTAACACAAGTTATCCCAGCAATAGGCACCAATGGCTCTCAGAACCTTCTCAGTCAGCAAGCCATGATGAATCTCTTCAACAACCTGGGACTCAATTCGATGCAGAACAGTTCTGCCAATAATCAGGGTGCCCAGATGGTGTTGACCGGCCAAGTCCTTCCACAGGATAACATGTCATGTTTATCACTGGTTAACAGTGCAGTCGGACAGAATACCTATCTCAACGGCATAAACCAATCCCAATTCCAGCGCTTCATCGGCTGTAACAACCTTGCACAAAATATTGATTTGGGTAACATGGTCTCTGGCCAGCGTAACTTGATGGATCCAAACGCTCTCAACAAAAATGGCCAGACAATGACTCAGTTGATACCATCGGAACACCAGGGAGGAGCCATGCAAATGAAATCGGCCATGGCAACACAATCAGATGACTTACAAGACCAGGTCAACAAGATGCAGCTGCCGTGTGAACAGGTGCTGCCCTCTGTGACTACCTCGTCTGGTCAGATGGTGCTGCTCCCGAATGTGCAAATGCCTCTGTTGCAGGTTCTCAATGCCAACCAGCTGTCAGCAGCCTCTAACCCTGCTATGCTGGACAAGGCGGCTGGCTGTGGAATACAGCAGCAGCCCTACCCAATACAGAGCCAGGCTGACATTCAGGCCTTGATTGGGCAGCTGCAGGCCGGGCTTACCCAAGTAGGCACTCCCCTGAACATGATGAATGTCCAACAGGTATGGAACAATCTAACTACTGGCAGCAACTTGACTGCAATGCAGCTGCAGACACTGCAGCTTCAGCAACAGTTACTTCAGCAGATTCAGCAGCTGCAAGGGATGCAGACACTAATCAGTCAGTTTAACATGCAGAGTAACCCCGGCAACCCCCTCACCAGTGTGGCCAACAAAACCGCCGCCACAACCGTCAGCAATGGCCTGGCAGCTGTCACTATAACAACAGGAAACAACACGGAAACTTGTCTCACCATGGACGGTAAAAACTTTCTCGCACATCCGGTAACAGGAGAGAACATCATTATGCCTCTGAGAACTGTAGCTGATATGAGTACATCTGATTTAAAAGTGGACATTCCAACATCTACAGTTATAAGCAATATTGAAAACAGACCAGATTCTTTTGATTCTACGTTTGAAAGACCTCATGGAAAAACCGGTGAAAGTGATGAGTGCAGGACTAACGTGAGCTCTTCTGTATTGGAAGGTTCAGCAAGTTCAGACACTTCATTAGATGTACATGCCTCGGAACTGCTGACATCTAGTACAGCATCATTCTGTGGTTCCCAGCATATCACGGCTAACATGTCATCTAGTGTGGGATCCTCGGTTACCGTCCTGTCCTGCTCAAGCAGTCAGAGTGCTACTACTACAGATGATACTCTCAACGGTACACAATGTTCGCTGGTCACCACTTCATGTATCTCCGAACAAGACGTATCCCCTCAAAGTAGCAATAATTCTACAGTTTCTGAGGACTCGGTCAAAGTAGAGGACGACAGTGAGAGAGATGAGCACTGTGACCAAGAGATCTTGGATCGTGGCTTGTCGCATTGTAAACAGTCTGGATCCTTGACAATGGAAAGACAGATGAGTGTTGACCAGAGATTTGATGGCGCCGCAGACCGTCATAACTTGGGTAGTGTTGTTCCCAGATCCTCATGCTCTGAATCAGAGAAGCAAGAGACTCGCAACCGAGCCACATCTTCATGCAATACACATTCTAAATGTGAAGACATACGAAACATGAAGTCTAAAAGCAAAGCCAGCAAGGATAATTGTGCACCTAGTCGCCATGCGTCTGATTGTAGTAGTGAACCATCTAGCAGAAACCAAACAAATTCCTCAAGTTTTAAAATTATTGATGGCAACCAGCAAAGTCGACCTCGTCCTCAGTTAGGTGTGAGTACTGTGTCCTCAACAGTAGGTGCTGTCGACAAAGAGGACAAAATCCGCCAAAAATCTAGTCCAGAACATGACCCAAGCATTGCAGAAAAACCAAAGGAGGCAAACCTTCCATCAGATGTTGTAACAGCCTCCAAGTCTGATCTTGGACACAGGGTTGAGGTCAACTTCTTCCAAGCCAATCACCTGATGAACACTGTTGAACTCTCCAGTGAACGTGCCCAGAAGGCAGCTGATGCTCTTACTCTCGTCAACAGGGTTGGCAAGCGTTCACGGGAGATTGACACAGACTCATTTGATGATGGTAAGATGCTTTCTGTTATACTGCAAAACCATTCAGAACAACCAAGTTTTCAGTTTAAATTCCTGTTACAATCTTGCTAATAACTTTTAATTCCCTCTTTATTGCATTGTCATATGTTGATCATAGTTTCGTGTTTACCGACTGCTTTACAGACTGCTTTCTTTATAAACATTACTAAAAAACGTTTGTCAGCCAGGCTCCATTCTTATCACTCGGTCATAATTGCAATATTCTTCTCCGACCGTAATACCTGTAAAGATTGATGTGGTTTCTGAACATAAACTGATGAAAGTTTTACTTATTGACATTGGAGAAAAATAAATGTCATAACTAAACCTAGGTTTTGGTGATATATAGTACCATGTTATACAATGTTGATGTATAGTTACGTGACTTTGTGTTATCCAGAAGACAGCTCATCGTCGGAGATGTCACTGTCGTCCTACCCTCACAACTTCACTGCTGGCGACCTGGTGTGGGGACAGATCAGGGGTTTCCCATCCTGGCCTGGAAAGGTCGTGGACGAGCGAGAGGTCAAAGAAGGACATGCTCCTGATGCTGGCAAGGTACCCTTATGCAATATACATTTAATTACATTTACCTCTGACAATGTCCCCTTTAATGCTGGCATGGTACTCTATTGAAAACTCACTTGATGTTGGAAGGGTAATCTTACACAAAATACACTTGATGCTTGATTGAGCAAGGAATGCTTACACAACAAACACTTGATACTGGGGCAAGGCACACTTACGGGTGCTGGACATACCAATACGATGTGCCTAGCACCTATGGGTGCTCTACATACATGTATGTCTAAACTATGCTTGGTCAAGCTTGCAGTTTCAGAGAAAGTAATTGAACAAAACAATTTGAAGAAACATATTAAGCCTAAATAATAAAATATTCTTTTGCAAACATATGTTGGAAAGTCTTTGTGGTTAAATGCTCTTGCAGTGTTAAGAGTTTACCTTTGACCTTAAGTTAATTAAATTGGTCTTTGACCTTTGTGTTTCAGTGCTGGGTACAATGGTTTGGTGACCACACGTTCACAGAGGTAGAACCAGACAAGCTTAAGAGCCTGTCAGAAGGGCTGGAGGCTCACCACCGCGCCAGGAAAAAGTACAGAAAGTGAGGCCACCTTTAACAGTTACGGTCAAAAGGTCATTGTAATGATACTAGATAAATGCTGAAAATACTTAGTATCATTGAAGAGTTTTAGATCAAGATGGTTGAACCATAAAAGAATTGTTGGTCATTTAATTGTTATTGCATTACAAACTTCCAAAACTGTTTTTTTTTAATTTGTATTTAAATAATCCCAGAATATTGACATGAATGGAGATTGTAAAGTAGGGAATTTTGAATAATTGATTAAAAGCTGTTTTTCATTTGGATGTTTATTGAGGAGCTGATGGTGATCAATGTCTTTACACAATAGAGAAGACTTTTCCCATCTATGATTTGTCATTACAAATAACTTCATTTTTCTACACTAGGGGAAGGAAAATGAACTCTAACCTTGAGGCGGCCATTCATGAGGCTATGACTGAACTGGACCGACAAGCCCAGGAAACGGAGAGCAAGATCCAGGCTAAAACAGCCATCCGGGGCAAAACTAACAAGAAACGCAAAGCTAGATGACCTGTTGCTTCTTTAGGATGAAAATTGGGTTATTTATACAAAGTTATTGTTTCTTTGATAATATATTATAAAATTACTGAAAAACACTAATAAATTTGTTACAAGTGGCATTATAGAAGAGAATTTCTAGACATTTATAGTAAAGTGTTCCGAGAATGTAGTTAATTTACATATTAAATATGAATCAATTACACTGAAGGACATTGAAGAGATGTTGCATTATGGTAATGAACTATGATATTTAATACGATATGCTTGGTTATTTGCTTGGAGATGTAATATTGATCATGTAACGATAGAAACGTGTTTAGTTTTGTGATATGGCCAGATTGAAGTTGCGGGTTGATAGATTTTACTAGAGTTCAGTGATGAAATATGGGTGAATATGTGGAACCTTGATGAAGCATTTGCAGATGTGTAATGTTTGGGACTACAAAATTTGTGATATTTTTGGTTAATTGTCCCAACAGTGTCACATGACACAGAAACCGAAGCAGTAATCACTTGAATGATGTCAGGAAAGAATATCAGATGCAATACAATTACATTGTTAATGTACGTTGATGTATTACAGTGTTAAATTATGACCTTTCCTACTTTCTTCCTCTTATTTTAACCAAAGGGAAATTAAGATTTGTTGTAATTAGCCTCAAATCCCCAGGCTATGTTTGTTTAGAATTGCTAATAATGTTTTCATTTGAAATTTTGATGAAATATTTATAATTTCTCACTGCTATATCATACAAAACTCAGTAAGATATTTTTTGACATGCATATTGTGGTAGTATAAAATAATTTGGTACACCTCACAAAATTATAGTGTATGGTGATAAATCAGTGTTGATAGATTTTGGCATCATTGTCTTGATTTTCTTACCCGACCGAGTCTTTTGTCCAGGGTACGATGCACAGTGATACAGATTGCTCTGTATCTTGTTTCTTATGGTGTTGGCCAACATTTTGGGTAGATTTTGATCCGTGAGTTTCTAAAAGCACCATGAATACCTCATTTTATTACTGTCAGACACATTATCATTATTATTTTTTTTCTAGTAAATGTTCAAAGTCTGAAAGAGCAGGACAACAAGCGGTGTTCAGAATTTGATATCGCATTTAACTTCTTGAATTATATGCTGTATCGGATTTAAGTGGAATTTTAACATAGACTAGTGAAAATTGTGAATAATACTGACTTGTGGTATTCAAAATTAAGCCCAGGTGGGGTACCGGTGGAGTAGTGTGTTTTTGTACATGTTCAGTGCTATGCTGTAATGATGTTCACTGTTCATTGATTAATAGTTTGTGGGCAAGTGTACTTAGCTTAAGCTGTAGTGTGGTGTCCATGGTCTTTATCAATCAGTCTGTAGCATGCTGGGATAAAGCTCTGCCCAATTTGTTCAAAATAAGTAATCTTTACCTACTTCATATTTCCATACATCTAATGTACTAGAACCTTCAAAACCATCATGTTCAAAGTCTCCTTTAAGTTTCATGGATCAAATGTGCTAAAACCTTGAAAACCATCATGTTCAAAGTCCCATAAGGAATAAAGTTTTACCATTTGTCATTAACACACTAGCAATTTTGTTGAGATATACCGCGGATAGATAGCCTTGAAAAACTTCAAAAGACTCTTGATCAAATGAGTTATTAAAGATAAACCTTTATAAATCCCTTCCGTCAAACATCCCAAAGGTGTGGAGTATTGATAGTCTGGTGCTGGCTTCCTTGCTTTCAAATTTATTTAAATGAATTTTATCTAGACTCAGTTTAAATATCACAGATGAGAGGGGTGTGTTTGCAAGACTTTGATTAGCAGATGTGTAATAGTATTACAGGCCTGTTTGGATAATGAAGAATTTACAAAAAAGTAGAGATAATAATATCGCAGAAAATTTTGAATTTCATACCGATGATCTTGGTAAACTGTGTTCTTTTAAAATGATTGTATTTTAATGGCTAGAACCTTGAACGTATTTAATTGTTGGTGGCAGTATTTGCACCATTAAATAGTTTTAAAATTGTTTGTGGACAAAATGTTAACAATTAATTTTGTTGTATGGGCTTTTGTGATTATTTTTACGCTAAGGTGAGGGGATTGAAGGAAATACAATCGTCAGACATGTATTGAATTTCATTACCATGATAACTATAAAATGTATCCGGTCATTTACATCCTGCTTGCTTTATTCACCAGTGGTAAATGTTACAATGACATAGAGACATTCAATATATACACCTAGTGCTGTGTGCTACTCGTTACATCAACTTGTTTTATGTTCCTTTTACATCCAATTATTTAGTGTTTTAGAGATAATGCATTTTATATTGCTTCGTTAGTCCGCTAGTGCTATCAGCTTCAAAACAAGAGGAATGTTATTTTTTATCTGTTAGACAGGTTGATGTCAAATTTACAAGCTTAAAATTTTTTTTTTTTCACCTGTTTAGATAGAATTTTTCCTTCTGATAGTTATTTTGACAAAACTGATAATTAAGAAAAATGTCATCATGGTACTTCTGTCAGTTTTTTCTTCTGTTTGGTAAGCAATAATTTTGATGAAAATGTTGAATTTAGCTGTTTCTACCCTACAAGAATTTAAAAGAAAATATTGCCACAACAAAACGGATCTTTATACAATATCCTAAATTAATTACCTGTTGGTACTTAATGTTATATACAAAGTTTTCATATTTACCTCATAAAATCCTCATTTTAAGGCAGGTTCCTGCTAAGGTTAACACATATATTGTTAATCACGGTTTTGATACATTTCTATTGTAATAACTAAAATCGGAAGAAGAGCAGTGTATATTTTGGAAAATCCCTTTATATGATCAGTTCCATATCATATCTCGTGGGTTTCTTGCTGTACAAGAGTAATTCCATTTCTTTGAGATGTTGCAGAAGAAAAAGTCAACAAAGGAACAGGTTTTACCCTGTGCCTCAATTTGGACCGTAATAGGTGTGTAAATAATTGCAAAATCCAGTTATTGGGAAAACATCAGTCCATTTATTTTTATTCTAGCGATGATTTTTGAGAATTGTTTTGTCCTGAAATATTACCATAATACATATTGTGTACATGTCGGATGCAAATTAATGTTAATATTTGAAAAATAAGCATGACACTGTATTTCAGAGTTTCTCTTTTTTGAGTAACAAAATGTGGTTTCATTTTCTTTATCTTGTTAACTATTATGGTAGAATCTTATTTTTGTTTTAACATAAAAAACTTGTTATCTTGTATTGAAGATAATTAAGAAAAAAACTTCCTCCTACAAGAAATGTAAGAGTAAAACAACATTGTTTTATCCTATTGACAGAAGTGCTCCTTTATGTTAACTTTTTTTTAATACAGAATGTTTATTAATTAGATTAATTATAAATATTTGTTTACCGAGTTAGTTAATCTTACACAACATCCAAGAGAAGAATTCTAGTGTAGACTTATTGTTAAATATAACACCGTTTTCAATGAAGACATGTGCCATAATATCTTCCTCTTTCTGTTATATGTATATATTGTGATTTCCTCAAACTAGTGCAATTTGCTATGATACAGCTATAGTAGATAATAGCCAAAATTAATGTTAAGGATCTGAATATTTTATTGTGATGTTCAGTACCACATTGTTGAATATTTTTAAAGATGCATGATTGCGTAGAATCAATCGTGGATTTAGTAAAATTTTGTTGATATTGATAAAATGATTTTGGTTTTTAAATGTCTTTGTTCTTGAGTTTTAGAACTTGAAATGATACAAACAATTTTGTTTTGTTCTAGAGCTTAAGAACTTGAATTGATAAACGCAAAAATTGATTTATTTTTTGTTCTTTAGCCTTAGAGAAGACGAAAAATGGAAATTTTTATTTAAGATATTTTTTTCTAGGGCTTTGGAATGTGGATATAGCATTGTATATGTACTCCTGATTATTTGAATTTTGTGTTGATTTTATTGAGTGCTGTCCGTGTTACAACAGCGCATGTCAACGCCGTTGCCACATGGAGTTGTTACTGTTGTATATAGTGTACATGATACATCATCTAATGTATGTAATCTGTGTGCTCACTGATAATGAAGGAATTACACAATATATGTATATAAAACTATATGAAAGACTTGTAGACCTGTATATATATATAGATATATAGTTATGGGATGAATGAGTATGCCTTGGGCAGGCGAGTGTTCCATTGTCTTGTTACTTTGTTTCTGGTGATGTTAATTGGTACTTATAAAGTACAGCGCAAGATGAGGAAGACTTTGCAATATTTGCAGTGCTGCGTTTAAATTATTTTGTTATTGTTATGTGAAAGTTGTGATACACATTATATAGGTATGCAGAGGACCATATCTTCTGCATCCTCTCCAAGGTGAGATATCGCCACTAAAACTTCCATACCCACTGATTTGACTGTTTCAATAGGTAACAAAAAAACGGTGATCTTCAACATGTTAGTTTTATTTGTCTGTAGAATCGTATTTACCTTGCATTTATTTTTTTTTTTTTTTTTTGCTTGGCAAATTTTGCCGTTAATTCTTTTTACATGAAAGTTGAGACTGTACTAAGCTTATTAAAAAATATAAAACCACTAAAGAAATGGCTCTTTGAGAAAAGATATGTTGATGAAAGCATTTTTTGTGTAATTTTATCATTCTATATTTCTGTTGTTTATGTCCAATATCAATATATATTGTTCTAAGGAAACCCTAAACATTGGGAGTATACTACACAATGTGCACTGGAGTTGTGCATAATGTTATAAAATTATCAAAAGCTTGTGTGTCTCTTTGTTATTATTTAACAGCTCAGTGACTTCTAGATAATGTCAGATTCTAATCAATTCAACCACTGCTAGATAATGTCAGATTCTGATCAGTTTAACCACTTCTTGATAATGTCGGATACTGATCAATTCAATCACTTGTAGATGATGTGGTGTCAGATTCTAATCAATTCAACCACTTCTATATAATGTCTAATTCTGATCAATTTAACCACTTTCAGATGATGTCGGATTAGGATTAATTCTATCACTTCTAGATAATGTCATATTCTATTCAATTCGACCACTTCTAGATGATGTGGTGTCAGATTCTAATCAATTCAACCACTTCTATATAATGTCCAATTCTGATCAATTCAACCACTTTCAGATGATGTCGGATTAGGATTAATTCAATCACTTCTAGATAATGTTAGATTCTAATCAATTCAACCACTGCTGGATACAAACGTCAGATACGTATACCGTGGGTTTCCGACGATGCTTGATAAGAATCATTTATGATTGATGAGTTACTTGAGTGACCTTGTTAAGATTCCAGTTTGACCTTGATAAGATGGCATTTTGAATTTGATGATAAACATCCATGATGAAATTCCATTTTGACTTTTACGAATAACTGACCTGGATACGATGCCATTTTGGCCGATTTACATCCTTGATGAAGATACCATTTTGACCTTGATGAATAGATATGCAACTTGGATTCCATTCAATATTAAGATACAAATTTGATTATGACAATATTAATGTATGACTGACAAGATACCTATGTGACCTTGACATGTAACAATGTGACCATTATGAGATGAAAATATAACCTCAAATTCCTATTTGGTCTTGATGAGTTTCAAATGCAACCTGAGGCTCCAGTGTGACCTTGATGAGATGCAGATGTGACGTTTATGAATTAGTAGTTACCAGGCAATGTTACTCAGATAAGATTATGACGTGACCTTGGAATTCAAATGACTGTTAAGATCACTACAATCTACATTGTTCTTGATCCCAAGATTGAAATGCAAACGAAGGAGAGGCAATTATTTGATGAAAAATGATTTATTTCAGTTGTTTCCAAATTACAGTTACAACCTGAAAGACTATTGCACATCATGGACAAAATTGATCTAAATGACGTGCAGGGTCTCGTTGTCTTTGGAATCTAAAGACTGTTCCTAGACCAGATTTCAGTCTCAGAAAACTTAAGTTACTTCATATTCAGCATAGAATTAGTAAGGTTTCGGCGATATCACAGCTCACTAATCGCTCGCTAGAACACGTTACTACGGGCGCAGAGAATAGCCGCTAGCGGTGACCTCTAGTGACCTTCTGGTGATTTCCTGGATCACCAGAATATTGCAAAAAGTGCACCGTAATAATTCCCATGATCCATGTTTAAAGGCCCAATATACGTAACTTCATGGAAATTTTCGTGATTCTGAAAAATTCTGAAAAAAAATCCAGTTGATAACCATGCAAAAATAAGCCCAAAACGAAGTAAACCTGAGCGATAACTAACAAGAAACTCTTGACAAAAAAATCCAAAGAATTGAAAATAATTCAGGTGGGGCCCACTTCAACAACAAACCGAAGGTAGAAGACGGCTCGAAATGGACGCGTGTTTACAAATAGCGTGTTTCAACTGCTGCCGTACCGGTTACCGCGTAAGAATTCATCTTGAATATTGCTGATATCAGTTAATTTTAACTAAATCTATATAAATATAATAAGTTATTAGGCTTGATTTTCGCTTCAAGTTTTGCCGAAAGTTACGTATATTGGGCCTTTAAGTAAAGCTGACAATGAAAGTAAAATTAAAGAAAAGTAAAAAAAAATGTGTTGCTGCAACACGAATGGTGCCACACATTCCAATTGATTTCGACCTCCAAAAATTACCCTGCTTTATTTCTACGTTCACAATTTATGCAATATGCCCAAAAGAAAAGGAAATCAGACATGTTTATTTCAATAGATTGACATGGGCAGTTTTGTGTTTGATACACCACTCGAGCGTTTACAACCACCGGAAACAGTTTGCACCTGAATGTAAGTTTTGCAAGCTTTAAGTACAGTACATCATTAAACTGATAGGGAAGGAACAGCTTCACAAACTGAATCTGAATTCCAACAGCTTACTTTAAGCAGGGAGCAAGCGTCCATCTATATAGCCGATTGCCAAGTGGTTCCCTATAAAATACAACATGCAGCCAGGGACGCATATATATATATATATCATATACGTCCCTGATGCAGCATAATTGTATATGTGTCATTACTCTTTAAATAAAATATGCTGAACAACTGTCTAGTTTTATTTCAATAAGATTGTAACAGGAGAGGACAATGCACGGCCAGACCGGGGTTCGAGCCCGGAACCTTCCGAACGCTAGACAGACGCTAATGTGATCAACCAACATGAGCTATACCTGATCACAGGGGCTAGGCACGGACCTATGTCACTATGAAATGATTGTCAGATATTTTTTTTACCTTTCTCGAATACAGCCCCTCCAGATATATAGTAGTGGGAGGGGCTATATTCGAGAAAGGTAAAAAAAATATCTGACAATCATTTCATAGTGACATAGGTCCGTGCCTAGCCCCTGTGTACCTGATTGCCGACGATCGACCCGGTCTAGATCCGCAACAAGATATATTAGCTTGGCCTAGCCCTTTGAACGTTGACCAAAAAAGGGTTTGTGGTAATAACTAAAAAATACAAAATTCAATTTTTTAAATAGTTGTTCAAATACTCAATAAATTTCAATATTGTAATTGCTAACCTCAATATTACACCAGTCCAAATGCAGGAAATAATTTATTAAAGACCCAATCATACTTGCCAACCCTCCCTATTTAGGAGGGAGACTCCCGATTTTGGACCCTAAAATGTTGCATTTTCAACTTTGGAATTTGCTTAACTGTTCCTGTTTTTAAAGATCTGATGATTTCATCTGAAAGAAGAGCTCAAAAGAAGCCATTTAAAGGTGTTATTTTCCCTCTGAATGTACATGTTTACATATCATTTATGTTTTCAATTCTGAGCACGAATAATCTCCCCCATGGAAATTTTAAAAAGTTGGCAAGTATGCCCAATATACGTAACTTTCGGCAAAACTTGAAGCGACAATCAAGCCTTCTAACTTTTTATATTTATAGATTTAGTTAAAGAGGCATCACGGTAAAACTATATTTTTTTATGCTTATTCAGAATTATTGTATATATGAATTAAATGTATACTCTTGTGGAAAATTAATGGGCGATTTACGCTGAAATGTGTTCTCAAACATTTTAATTAATAACTAAAAAAGGGAATCACTATTCGTTGATCAACGATTTGGACATGCAAATTTTTTTGCATCACATATAATAACGCATGCGCATAACAAGCTACATCGGTAAACAAAAAATGGCGATCCGCGTGACCTACATGTAACTACCAAGCGAAAAGTGGCCGAATGGTCAAATTTTAACGTAAGGATTATATTACGGAAGCATAATGAGGGATGGGAAGTATTCAAGGGAGAGACTAACATCCCAATTGTTTGCATTGTTACAGTTTTCTTCTGGATAGCCGGTGACACAGATTTGATTTGGTTTTGGGGCTTCCCAAGGGATAACTCTTTCATTCCTCCGTTACATGAAATGCGTGTGTAAAACTTTAAAGCGTGTATTGTAATATTCTCTTTATAATATTCCAGTAAAAAGGCATTATTGAATTATATTGCTGAAGAGAAAGACCTTTTCACATACAAGAAAAACCGTATGGGGGGGGGGGGGGGGGGGGTTACGTTGTAAAACGCCGGTATCCCGGGCGATTGAGTTTAATGTATACTGTACTGTATACAGATTAATTATATTCAATTTGGACAAAATGAATAAATTCAAGTTTATGTCATCATGTGCGGATAAAAAATTCTTGTCATACCTAATCTAAAAAAAAGGGATTGTACATATTATCGGGTTTGGACCCCGGTATTAAATTTGATATGAATCGAAATATATGCATTATATTTATAAGTGAAGTCATTAATTCATAAAAAAAAAAATCATATACATGTATGTCCCATGTCTGCAGTTGTGTTGAAAATGTTAACGAACCTTTAAATTTACATTAAAAAAAAGTAAAATGAATCATAACATATATAAATGGATTAAGTATTGGACAATTATCTTCTCGACAAGTTCCAAATTTGATATATGTATGATATATGTATTCTACATGTTTAGTGCGTGGTGCGTCATATGAGTGCACGGACTTCCGTGATACATATATAATTGTAAGTGTTAAAGTATGTTGGCGATGAAAGTTGGATAGATTTTAGATGAATATATAGAAAGTCTGAAAAAAAATCTTCAAGACATCGAGTTGTATAAAAAAAAAAATCGGAATCATTTCATTTTATTTTTGCACTTTTCAATGCATGCACACCTTTTGTGAAATGGTTTTAAATGAAGATTCGTGAAGATAACTTTTTACAGAAATTAAGGTTTGCCCTATGGTTGTCATCGTCGGAAACCCACATGACACTGTTAAACGTACAATGTAAGAGTGCAGTGTCGTATTGGTTTCTGACAATGCATGGCTAACGTTGTATACTGTACCCATTTGGTCTCGGTCAGGTACTGATGTCGATAAATGATGCAGAGATGCCGACATAAATTTCTTCATATGAATATCGTGTGTAATTAACGTATGATTATTAATGTGAATATGATTCAATAAATTGATACACGGACTTTGTGTCTGGATCATCATCGGACCTATACATTACGCGTCTCCTCCCGTCGGGCCCCTTCGTCGACAGGCGACAAAATAGTCACGTGATTGACGCGTGATCATCGCTATTTTTATCGGGCTTTCCCGAGAAATGCAATTTTGCAAGTGGCTAATAAACACATTTTGAGAGGACTTTGAATATTGAAATAACAGGAAAATGCATCTGGTAGTGCAGACAGCATGTTAATTCAATAAATTCATTGTAGACTTCCCCGGGATGCCCCTTTAAAGGCCTAATAAACGTAAATTCAGAAAAAAATTCGTGATTCTGAAAAAAATCCAGTTGATAACCATGCAAAAGTAAGCTTAAACGAAGTAACTATAAACTCTGGACAAAAAAATCCAAAGAATTGAAAATTATTCAAGTGGGGCCCACTTCAACAACAAACCGAAGGTAGAACACGGTTCGAAATGGACGCGTGTTTACAAATACTGGTAACCGCGAAAGAATTAATCTTGAATATAGCTGATATCAGTTAATCTTAGCCAAATCTACGAATATAATCAGTTATAAGGCTTGATTTTCGCTTCAAGTTTTGCCGAAAGTTACGTATATTTATAACTGATATCAACAACATTCAAGATGAATTCTTGCGCGGTTACCGGTACAGCAGCAGTTGAAACTCGGTATTTGTAAACACGCGTCCATTTTGAACTGTCTTCCAACTTGGGCTTGTTGTTGAAGTGGGCCACACCTGAATTATTTTCAATTTTTAGGATTTTTTTTGTCAAGAGTTTCTTGTTAGTTACCGCTCAGGTTGACTTCGTTTTAAACTTATTTTTGCATGGTTGTCAACGGGATTTTGTTCGACTTTTTTTAGAATCCCGAAAAAATCCTAAAGTTACGTATATTGGGCCTTTAACAGTTAAGTAAATCATAGTTGCTTGAGTTTTTGTCAGTATATAGAAGAATGTTTATATAAATGGAGCCGCGGCCCATTACAGAATGTATTACTGTAACGGGAGGCCCATTTCACACATATATATATATATTTATTATTTACTGACAGAAACTCAAGCAACTGTGAGTAAATATAGCAGAGGCGTTATCTGACTATATAGCACATTGTAGCACTGCTAATTAACGCTAATTGTCGCTAATCATTTCAAGTTTGCATAGCAAATTTTGCGCAGGTTTCCTCTAACAACTTTCAACGTTCTCAACTGATAAAAATGGTTAGACATCCACAATGGAAGCGCACGGATCCGGATAAGCGTTCCGATGATCTTGACAAGAAAGCGTGTGCTTGACGTAGAGCTTAAAAGTGAAACCACAGGGATAACGAAACCCGGTAGGCCTACAGGCTTATTCTGTTGTTGAAATGGCATTGGCATGCCAGAGGAACAGTTATCTAAAAGAGGTAAAAACTATTACAATTTAATACTATTAAAGATATTTTATCTGACGCAGGCATGGCTCTGATGGGCCTACATGTAGCTAGGTGCCAGGGCCATGACGCAATCACAGATCAGATCCAGGCCTTGTGTGTTGTAATCAGGGAATTAAGTGGTCTATATATAGATGTAAGTCTGTGGTTGTAATATAGATTTGGAGATTTATGCTTTCTTTACAAATATAATCTGGTTATACCAAATTGTGCATCTATGATATTTGGATAATTCAATTTGTATAATTTATATATATATATGTATTTATAAATAATTCCAGGATTATGATGTCATGTTTGAATCATAGGTATCTATAGGATCACCACAAGTGTTTAACCAAATATGATTTTGACAATCTGTCAATCAAGCAAGTCAATCAAGTGACTCCCACAAGGTCATAGAAACTCCAACAATAAAATTAGCAGACAACTAAGTGCAAAAAGTGCACAAGAAGCTGAATGAAACCCTGAAAATGGGATATCTGCTTTTCGTGGTCTTCCCTTCTCTCTCCCACAGTATCCAAAAGGAAAGTTTAGGGTCCTTCTACTGCTCCTCAGCACCATCTGGATGTCTGTCCTGAAAATATTCTCTGTCAATGACTCACAGTAGTACACAGTTGTATGGCAAGCTGTGGGGTTTTTACCTTTTAAATACAGATATCTGTATTTAAAATAAAGATATTATTATTAATATAAAAATTAAAGATATCTTTAATTCAAAAGAGATATCTTTAATTTAAATAGAGATATCTTTAATTGAATTAGAGATATATCTATTTAAAATACAGATATCTCTAATTAAACACGAAATAGTGTCTGAGATATCTCTAATTCAAATACAGATATCTCTAATTCAATTAAAGAATTCTTCATGTCAATTAGAAATATCTGCATTTCATTGTAACTAAAGATATCTGTATTTCAAATAAAGATATTTTTTATTCAAATGCAGATATCCCTTATTTAAATACAGATATCTCTTATTCAATTAAAGATATCTCTATTTCAAATACAGATATCTCTTATTGTTGTAGAAATACAGATATCTTTATTTCAAATAAACAAAGTACAATACACACAGAATATTATTATAAGAATATTATTTTCAGTAGAAATAGAGATATCTGTATTTAACTTAGATATAGCCTTATTTAAATAGAGATATCTTTATTTAAATTACAGATATAGATCTATCTAATTAAATAGAGATATCTTCATTTTAAATAGAGATATCTTTAATTAAATAGAGATATCTTCATTTCAATAGGTAAAAACCCAAACTGCTTGCCATACAGTTGGCATCAAAACACTCTTAACACAGGTTGTTTATACTTAAAAGTTGAGAGCCAAGTTATGACAGCACTACGGTAGTAATATATGCCTTCTTTGGCTTCTCTAATGAAGTCTAGCCGGCATACCATCAACTTATAGGTGGTGGTCGATAGATGATGTCAAAATTGTATATGTTGTAAGGGCTGCTACATTGTACCCATATGCATCTCTGTGATGTGGCATCAAGTTTTGCTGATAATATGATTTAAGTCAAAGGATCATTGTCAGCCACTGCAGCGAACCCCCGACCATAAAGGAGATCCTTAAACTTGTTGGTAACACTGCCAACCTGAGTCCCAGGAACTCAAGTTTAAGTGCGGGATACCACTGTTTAGACTTGGACAATCTTCTGCTGGAAGAAGCAGCAACTTCTTTTACGTCGCTGCTTTCTTGGTAAATCACACCACAAAGTCCTGATCTGACTGTTCAAAATCTGGATCTGTTTTCATTACAGTCTATTTCCTTTCAGTTCATCTTACTTACGGCGGGATATACTGTTCAATGCTGGTGTCAAACCCAGGATCTCTGGTTTACTAGTGTTACATTCTTCCAAATGAGCTAAAGTCAAAATAGAGATTTTCTCTATGGGTATGTAGGAAGAAGCCAATGTTCTTACCAGGGTGACAAACACAAGAATAAATGTTCTGAATGCCATTAAGCTTTGCGAACACACATTTCCAGACTTTTTATCTATTGAAATGTTGAAAATGTAAAAAAACATATGTACTTTTCTGTAATAAAATGTTGCATTGAAATTTTTCATTTTTTTTTTAAAGTTCAAATCTAAGGTGAAAAGTTGTGTACCAGCAGAGGCTACGCTTGTAACAAATGGAAAAAAGGGCAAGGTCAAAGGTTACGAGGTCATCCTGGAAGATACAGTTCTATTTCCAGAAGGAGGAGGACAGGTATCAATTTTTTTTCTTTAAAAATATTGTCACACCTCGATAAACCAATCCTATTTTATCTTAATCACAAGTCAGGTTACAATGTAATTACCCCAAATTATTTTTCAAATCTAAGCCAGTTTCATTGAGACTAAAATCTGTAATCACTACAGTCTATGAGCAAACACATGTCTCATTTAATACCAATGATGGCGCAAACAATGATGCTTTTATAGCAGTTTTCATGGAAAGACATGGTCTGCAAAAGCCAAACATGTTCTATTTTTATGTTTGTTAATTCAGACTGAATATCTGTATTAATGAGGTTTGACAGAGATACATATATATCCCATGATTTAACAATATTGCTTTCCTTCAAATTTCAATGTCGAGCAATAAATTCAAAATATTTAAGTTTGTAAAAAGTATCATTTTTAAATTGGAAAATAAAACATACTGATTGTGGAACATACCTTTCCACTTACTATAGATATTGATGTTATATCATTTCAGCCTGATGACAGAGGAACTGTAAGTATACATATAAAACATTGGGTGGTCAGGTGGTTCAGGGCGACACTGCTTGCCTTTCACAGATATTGAAATAGTTTGATTTCCCAATTTGACATTAACTACCCGGAAAGGGTCATTTCTGCATTTTGACATCTGAAATGGTAAAAAAGGTGTTATCCCTGTATGTCATCTTCCATCTAATGGTATCCTGTTTTACTGTGAGAAATAAGATGTTAAGTAAAGTCTGCCATATTACAATTGATTTACTGCTCTATAGTTAGAGTTAAAAACATCATTATGCAATTAGAAATAAAGATATACTTCAAAAACTTTCACCTTAAAAGAGAGTGTCTTTTTTACAGCATTTACGAAATTCTAATTCTTTGATTCATGTATTGATGTTTTTATTGGTCGGTAGATAAATGATATAGACGTGCTACGTATAACAAGGAAGGGAGCAGAGGCTGTAAACTTTGTTACCAAGGAGATTCCTGAAACCACTGAGGTGGACATGAAGGTGGACTGGACACGGAGGTTTGACCACATGCAGCAGCACACAGGTAAATACACGACACAGGTAAATACACCACACAGGTAAATACACGACACAGGTAAATACAACACACAGGTAAATACACGACACAGGTAAATACATGACACAGGTAAATACACCACACAGGTAAATACAACACACAGGTAAATACAACACACAGGTAAATACACTACACAGGTAAATACAACACACGTAAATACAACACACAGGTAAATACAACACACAGGTAAATACAACACACAGGTAAATACAGCACAAAGGTAATATAACACACAGGTAAATACAACACTCAGGTAAATACACCACACAGGTAAACACAACACATAAGTAAATATAACACACAGGTAAATACAACACACAGTATAGTCGCACTAGCCTTGGTTCACATTTTCTGATGTGAAGTGGCCATTTACAGACACGGTCATTAGTAAAACCTAACCCCATTGTTTTGAATACATAATTGTAACTCAGAATTTGAAAAATTTTACTACTGCTAGATAGATATTTGCACAAAATTCAGTAATTTTGATAGCATTATTTTTTTCAACCTGATGAACACTTTGCGAAACAATGTTTATGTTCATAAATGACCGCTTTCATAACTTGTATGAGGAACTTCTCGAGGTTTTAACCTCAGTCAGTGAACCACTTTCACACCTAAGCATGCATACATCTCAACAAAGGGGAGGTAATTCAATATTAGAGAGTTCTATTCTTATGAAATCTTTTAATTTGTACTAACCATTGAGGTGAGATAGATGCATAAGAATCTTTATAATTGTTCTGCTGGTGAACTGTGTTCTTAGGTCAGCATCTAATAACAGCTGTCGCAGAACAGATGTTTGGTTGTCCTACAACGTCTTGGTAAGTTTACCCTCTGCAATTGTCTGGTTATTGGCAAATGGTTTTACTTTGTCTTAATGTGATACCACAAAACAGATTAAAAAAATAACAAAACAAAGGTGTGACACCCCGAGCTTATCAGTTACCATGGTATCCTTATTTTCTTCACCAAAGGAAGTATATTTATAAACAATAATTCAATCCTCTGAGATAATACAGATCCACCATTTTATGTTTTGGTGATTATTGATTGTGCTGATTCCCTGTTAATGTATGGTACAGGTATTTAGGGGAGAAGACCTCCTTTATAGAGCTAGATATCCCGGCCCTGACGGAGGAAGATGTCGCCCAGCTGGAGGAGTCTGTCAATGAAAAGATCCTGGCAGGGATCCCCGTCACTCCTCACGTGTTTGAGGATAAAAACGACCCAAAACTGAAGGAGGTGAGAAAAACAAAATGTCATTTGTTAATGTTACAATTATCATAAGTATAAAGATTTCATAAAATGTATATTTTCTGTAAAAATGGTTGCTGACATGTTTTCGGCCAGCTGCTAGGCAAATCGAAATAAGATTTTTGTCATCTGTAGTTCTGGGGACACATATAATTTCTCATTTGCTTGCTCAGTCTGTTAATTGTGGCCTTGGCCTACATTATGTAAGTGACTAAGGAGTGTTTTTGACATCAGTTCAGAGTAACAGTAATTTCAACAGCTTTTTATAATAACAAGTTCTTTGAATGTTGGGTGGAGGGTAATAATCCTGCTTGCTAACCACCATTTCATTTACGAAAAAGATCCTCATTGAGAGAGGAGTGCCATACTTACATTGTGATTTGAGATGACTGGATTTTGAGGCTAGCTATATAGTGCTGTAGATGTGCACATACAAAGGTAAATGTAATTGAACATTTTAATGATACAGTACCGATGCCGGGGACTACCCGAGGACCATGTGGGACCGGTGCGAGTATTAGACATTGAGGGGATTGATGGAGGCACACTCTGCTGTGGGACTCATGTTTCCAATCTCTCACACCTACAGGTTAGTAAGGCATATATAAAAAAAAATATTTCATGAATAATTCATTAATTCTTTGATATTTAAGATGTTGTTTGGCATTAGTATTATGATAATTTAATACAAGTACACAAAAAAAAAAAATGTAAATACAACACAAAGGTAACCATACATTTGTATCATTTATGATTTTTTTTTTTTTTTTTTTTCAATTTCAGTTGATAAAATTACTTTTTGCTGAAAAAGGAAAGAAGAACAAGACCAATTTGCACTTTGTGGCGGGATCAAGGCTCCGGAATTACATGGCACGGAGTGTACAGACCGAACGATCACTAACAGGACTACTCAAGTATGACTATATATATTACTTAAGTGACATGATGTTTGACCATTTGATGTTTTTTGTTATACTCATTCACAATGTCATGTTGTCCTGTTTCAGAGGTCCACTGGACCAACACTGTTATATTCACAATATCATGTTGTCATGTCATAGTCACATTGTCATGTTGTCTTGTAATAGTCATAATGTCATGTTGTCCTGTCATAGTCACAATGTCATGTTGTCCTGTCATAGTCACAATGTCATGTTGTCCTGTTTCAGAGGTCCACTAGACCAACACTGTTATATTCACAATGTCATGTTGTCCTGTTTCAGAGGTCCACTAGACCAACACTGTTATATTCACAATGTCATGTTGTCCTGTTATAGTCACAATGTTATGTTGTCCTGTCATAGTCACAATGTCATGTTGTCCTGCTTCAGAGGTCCACTAGACCAACACTGTTATATTCACAATGTCATGTTGTCCTGTTTCAGAGGTCCACTAGACCAGCACTGTTATATTCACAATGTCGTGTTGTCATGTCATAGTCACAATGTCATTTTGTCATGTTATACAGTCAAACTTTGATGTTCGAACTTTGCGGGACCCTCGTGAAAACTTCGAAACATTGAGACTTCCACTCATGAATTTTGAACATCGACCATCTACATGTATACTGTACATAAGAAAAACCGATGTGGTGCTAGTGTAACGTAACACAGGCTGAGAAATTGTAGATTCAATTTTATAAAAAATAGTACTAAAATACAAACTGTAATTTTTGTAACGTGATGTCAACTTAATTTTCAAAGCAAGTAAAATTTTCACTTCAAATTTTTAAGTTGTACTTTTCAATGTTCTCGTAATGAACGGGTCAGATTTAAACTTCGATACAGAGAAAAATTTGATTCATAGAAGTTCGATTCATGAGAAGTAAATCAATAGTGTTATATAATGAAAAAAATCGGATTTTGCCAAAAGTTTTACACATCAAGAAATTCGAATAATCGAAGTTCGATAAATCAAGGTTTGACTGTATTCACAATGGCATGTTGTCCTCTTTCAGAGGTCCACCAGACTACACTGTTATATTCACAATGTCATGTTGTCATGTTATATTCACAATGTCATGTTGTCATGTTATATTCACAATGTCATGTGTCCTGTTTCAGAGGTCCACTGGACCAACACTTTGAGTTAGCGGACAAGGCTGTGAAGGGGTTTAAGACAAATCAGAAGGTTTGTATGAGGTATAATAAATAAAGGACCTTTGGCCCATATTTCATGTCTAATTATTTAACTTGTTAAACAGATTCAATATGACATGGACACCCATATAAGATTATATTTGTCACATTACATTCATTATTTGAACAAAAAAGAAAAAGCCTAAAATACAAACACATCAAGATGATAAAATATACTGTATCAGTCCCCAGAAGTTGGCAACAGTAACTAGAGTGTAATGTTAGAAGTGGGACAAGTAACTAGAGTGTAATGTTAGAAGTGGGACAAATAACTAGGGTGTAATGTTAGAAGTGTGACCAGTAACTAGAGTGTAATGTTAGAAGTGGGACAAGTAACTAGAGTGTAATGTTAGAAGTGGGACAAGTAACTAGAGTGTAATGTTAGAAGTGGGACAAGTAACTAGAGTGTAATGTTAGAAGTGGGACAAGTAACTAGAGTGTAATGTTAGAAGTGGGACAAGTAACTAGAGTGTGATGTTAGAAGTGGGACAAGTAACTAGAGTGTGATGTTAGAAGTGGGACAAGTAACTAAAGTGTAATGTTAGAAGTGGGACAAGTAACTAGAGTGTGATGTTAGAAGTGGGACAAGTAACTAGAGTGTAATGTTAGAAGTGGGACAAGTAACTAGAGTGTAATGTTAGAAGTGGGACAAGTAACTAGAGTGTAATGTTAAAAGTGGGACAAGTAACTAGAGTGTAATGTTAGAAGTTGGACAAGTAACTAGAGTGTGATGTTAGAAGTGGGACAAGTAACTAGAGTGTAATGTTAAAAGTGGGACAAGTAACTAGAGTGTAAAGTTAGAAGTGGGACAAGTAACTAGAGTGTAATGTTAGAAGTGGGACAAGTAACTAGAGTGTGATGTTAGAAGTGGGACAAGAAACTAGAGTGTAATGTTAGAAGTGGGACAAGTAACTAGTGTGTAATGTTAGAAGTGGGACAAGTAACTAGAGTGTAATGTTAGAAGTGGGACAAGTAACTAGTGTGTAATGTTAGAAGTGGGACAAGTAACTAGAGTGTGATGTTAGAAGTGGGACAAGTAACTAGTGTGTAATGTTAGAAGTGGGACAAGTAACCAGAGTGTAATGTTAAAAGTGGGACAAGTAACTAGAGTGTAATGTTAAAAGTGGGACAAGTAACTAGAGTGTAATGTTAGAAGTGGGACAAGTAACTAGAGTGTAATGTTAGAAGTGGGACAAGTAACTAGTGTGTAATGTTAGAAGTGGGACAAGTAACTAGTGTGTAATGTTAGAAGTGGGACAAGTAACTAGAGTGTAATGTTAGAAGTGGGACAAGTTACGAGAGTGTAATGTTTAAAGTGGGACAAGTAACTAGAGTGTGATGTAAGAAGTGGGACAAGTAACTAGAGTGTGATGTAAGAAGTGGGACAAGTAACTAGAGTGTGATGTTAAAAGTGGGACAAGTAACTAGAGTGTGATGTTAGAAGTGGGACAAGTTACTAGAGTGTAATGTTAGAAGTGGGACAAGTAACTAGAGTGTGATGTTAGAAGTGGGACAAGTAACTAGAGTGTAATGTTAGAAGTGGGACAAGTAACTAGAGTGTAATATTAAAAGTGGGACAAGTAACTAGAGTGTAGTGTAAGAAGTGGGACAAGTAACTAGAGTGTAATGTTAGAAGTGGGACAAGTAACTAGTGTGTAATGTTAGAAGTGGGACAAGTAACTAGTGTGTAATGTTAGAAGTGGGACAAGTAACTAGAGTGTAATGTTAGAAGTGGGACAAGTAACTAGAGTGTGATGTTAAAAGTGGGACAAGTAACTAGAGTGTAATGTTAGAAGTGGGACAAGTTACGAGAGTGTAATGTTTAAATTGGGACAAGTAACTAGAGTGTAATGTTAAAAGTGGGATAAGTAACTAGAGTGTGATGTTAGAAGTGGGACAAGTAACTAGAGTGTAATGTTAGAAGTGGGACAAGTTACTAGAGTGTAATGTTAGAAGTGGGACAAGTAACTAGAGTGTGATGTTAGAAGTGGGACAAGTAACTAGAGTGTAATGTTAGAAGTGGGACAAGTAACTAGAGTGTAATGTTAAAAGTGGGACAAGTAACTAGAGTGTAGTGTAAGAAGTGGGACAAGTAACTAGAGTGTGATGTTAGAAGTGGGACAAGTAATTAGAGTGTAATGTTAGAAGTGGGACAAGTAACTAGAGTGTAATGTTAGAAGTGGGACAAGTAACTAGAGTGTGATGTTAGAAGTGGGACAAGTAACTAGAGTGTAATGTTAGAAGTGGGACAAGTAACTAGAGTGTGATGTTAGAAGTGGGACAAGTAACTAGAGTGTGATGTTAGAAGTGGGACAAGTAACTAGAGTGTAATGTTAGAAGTGGGACAAGTAACTAGAGTGTAATGTTAGAAGTGGGACAAGTAACTAGAGTGTAATGTTAGAAGTGGGACAAGTAACTAGAGTGTAATGTTAGAAGTGGGACAAGTAACTAGAGTGTAATGTTAGAAGTGGGACAAGTAACTAGAGTGTAATATTAAAAGTGGGACAAGTAACTAGAGTGTAATGTTTAAAGTGGGACAAGTAACTAGAGTGTAATGTTAGAAGTGGGACAAGTAACTAGAGTGTAATGTTAGAATTGGGACAAGTAACTAGAGTGTAATGTTAGAAGTGGGACAAGTAACTAGAGTGTAATGTTAGAAGTGGGACAAGTAACTAGAGTGTGATGTTAGAAGTGGGACAAGTAACTAGAGTGTAATGTTAGAAGTGGGACAGGTAACTAGAGTGTAATGTTAGAAGTGGGACAAGTAACTAGAGTGTGATGTTAGAAGTGGGACAAGTAACTAGAGTGTAATGTTAGAAGTGGGACAAGTAACTAGAGTGTAATGTTAGAAGTGGGACAAGTAACTAGAGTGTGATGTTAGAAGTGGGACAAGTTACTAGAGTGTAATGTTTAAAGTGGGACAAGTAACTAGAGTGTCATGTTAGAAGTGGGACGAGTAACTAGAGTGTCATGTTAGAAGTGGGACAAGTAACTAGAGTGTGATGTTAGAAGTGGGACAAGTAAATAGAGTGTCATGTTAGAAGTGGGACAAGTAAAAAAAATCCTGAATTTGAAATAAGATATAATTGGGGCAAGCCTAAAAATTTGGTGTGGGCGTGGATGAGAATCTAGGAATTACTGATTCTAACTTTGTTAAAAATGAATCTTTATTGCAGTTACTACAATATTTTTGTGAAAGACAGGGTTATAATATCCAATTTAGTTTGAAATGTTATTGTGTAATTACATAATCTGAGCAGTCATTGTTTTACAAATAATTTTATCAAATAGGTACATAAAATGTGAAAATACTTTAATCTGTTCTGAAGTTTTGTTCCAAAACAAAGTATGATTACTTGATAATATTTAATTGTAGAATGTTAGCAATTTATTGAAAGATCTGGCAGTGTTGGAGGCACAAAAATACAAGTCTCAGACTGACCCAGATCCTCTGTTTGTTTTACACCGGTGAGTACTTACAAGCATCTGTTTGACCCAGTTCTTGTTGTGTGATAATATGGGTCATAATATATTTGCAAGCAACTCACTGACCTGAATCTTGTGTTTGTAATACATCATAAAACTGTCTATTAGGGACATCAAGAATTATAATACCTTGGATTGAAAAGGGCAAAGCTGCTGTCCCCTTTGAGAAAAACTCATAATAGTATCAATAATTCAAATGCAATTTGGGATTAAAAATGTATGAAAAAAATCTTCCCGTCAGAATTGATACTCAAAGATGTTTTCTAAAAAGTTCATCTGAAAGGATTTTATTGCATAGTGCCCAATAGTTTTCGAACAGGGCAGCATTTTGGAATGTTTCACTGCCTTGAATTGTGTTTTAATTGAAATATGATGGACATGGGATGTATCATTAAAACCATGAACAATAATATTTGTATTTACCTTCACAGGAAGGAAGGGGACTTTGACTTCATGAACATCGTTGTACGAGAGATTAATGACAAGGTAAATATTCAAAAGTCAGATGCATGTTTTTAACAAGCCATTTGACATCAATAGCTTTGCATACACCCAAATTGTTAAGGTGGTATAAAGTGTCTGTTTTGTCTTCTATTTGTCAAATTCAGGTCCTGTCCAGACAAGCCAGTCTGGACTGTTGAAAATGTAAAGATATGTGAAGTTATTCCCCTTGATAGGCCACAATGGTGGATACAAGATGAACTTCCGGGAAGTCTTTTTGTGATTTGGCGCCATATGACAATCGGATGGCATAATTCCCATTATGCCCCCATAATTACATGGCGCAAATTTGTTTCAAAAACGCTTCCCAATGTAGTCATGATACAGCAAACAAGGGAGATAGCCTCACTTTTGAGATAGGCCTATATTTTGAAAAGTCTTCCTAGTTCAGAAGGAGGCAAATATATCTTGATATTCCATTATAGTGATGTCTTGCATTTGTAATCACTTAGTGGTCAATAGCTAGTAACTGTAGACCTTCTTTTCTAGGCGGTGACCTGTCTGTTAACAGTCGGGGATGATACTAAGGGACCAGGCTTGTTCCTCCTGGCAGGCAGGGAGGAAATCCTGAAGGAGGTGGGACCAAAGTAAGTCATCTACCTGTCACAGGCTTATAGGAACCCATAAGTAAGGGATCAGGTCATAAACTCATCAACTCTCTCCGCTCATCTTTTCTTTCCTTCCTTTCTCTATCTAGTTTTCTACCATGTCTTTGTTTATTCTCAAATTCCCAATTCTTCCTTTTTCTTTCCTTCCTCTCTCTATCTAGTTTTCTACCATGTCTTTGTTCATTCTCAAAATCCCAATTATTCCCTTTTCTTTCCTTCCTTTCTCTCTGTAGTTCTCTACCATGTCTTTGTTCATTCTCAAATTCCCAATTATTCCCTTTTCTTTCCTTCCTTTCTCTCTCTAGTTCTCTACCATGTCTTTGTTCATTCTCAAATTCCCAATTATTCCCTTTTCTTTCCTTCCTTTCTCTCTCTAGTTCTCTACCATGTCTTTATTCATTCTCAAATTCCCAATTATTCCCTTTCCCAATCTCTTTATACACTCTCTCCTCTCTAATTATCCCATTGTTAACTCTTCCGCCTCATCTTTTCTTTCTTCCATCCTCTTTGTCATTCTCTTTCACCTCTTTGTTTACTCTCATAATCCCAGCTCTTCCTTTTCCATTTGTTCTTCCCCCATCTCTTCCAGCTCTCTCTCTTTCCCATCCATCTTCTTTCTCACTCTCTTCCACTTCTCTCTCTTCTCTCTTCTATTGCATTCCAAAATCTTTCTCTTCCACCACTCCCTCTTCTGTCACTCTCACATTCCTTACTTTTTCCCTCCAATTCTTTCTTCTCTTCCATCCTTCTTTCCACAATTCTATTTCTTCCTCTCCATATCTTTCCTGCTACACTTTCTCCCCTTTCTTTGCCTCCCTCACCTCTATTGTAAGGATCTGGTAATTGTGTTATGGTGAATACTGGTATTTCTAGCCCCCCCCCCCTCTTGCCTGCTCTCCTCCCCCCTTTCACCTTTCTATGTATATGACATGACATACTCCATTAGTTTTCAATGTTTCTACTTAAACAATTGTACTTTAATTCTGGTATTGAACCAATTCATAAGCAATTCTAATGGACTAGAAAATAGATTTTTGTTAACTTATTAAAAATAAAACATGTTTTTTTTTATTCTTAGATACAATAGGTCATTACTCCACTTTAAGCTTGTATCTTTAAGTTCTCCAACAATTTATCTTTATCTTCTCTGGCCCCGGTTTCATCAACGTTCCTTAACTTAAGGAAATTCCTTAACTTAAAAATCTCCATAGGAAAGCATTACAGAATTTAAGGAAAGTTCCTTAGCTAAGAATTTCCCCCTTAAATTCTGTAATGCTTTCCTATGGAGATTTTTAAGTTAAGGAATTTCCTTAAGTTAAGGAACGTTGATGAAATCGGAGACATACATTGTATCTTTATGTTCTCTGACGCTTTATCTTTAAGTTCTCTGACGCTTTATCTTTAAGTTCTCTGACGCTTTATCTTTAAGTTCTCTGACGCTTTATCTTTATGTTCTCTGACGCTTTATCTTTAAGTTCTCTGACGCTTTATCTTTAAGTTCTCTGACGCTTTATCTTTATGTTCTCTGACGCTTTATCTTTAAGTTCTCTGACGCTTTATCTTTAAGTTCTCTGACGCTTTATCTTTAAGTTCTCTGACGCTTTATCTTTAAGTTCTCTGACGCTTTATCTTTATGTTCTCTGACGCTTTATCTTTAAGTTCTCTGACGCTTTATCTTTAAGTTCTCTGACGCTTTATCTTTAAGTTCCATAAAATTGAATTTTTTAGTTCTCTGACATTGTATCTTTAAGTTCTCTGACATTGTATCTTTAAGTTCTCTGACATTGTATCTTTAAGTTCTCTGACATTGTATCTTTAAGTTCTCTGACATTGTATCTTTAAGTTCTCTGACATTGTATCTTAAAGTTCTCTGACATTGTATCTTTAAGTTCTCTGACATTGTATCTTTAAGTTCTCTGACATTGTATCTTAAAGTTCTCTGACATTGTATCTTAAAGTTCTCTGACATTGTATCTTTAAGTTCTCTGACATTGTATCTTAAAGTTCTCTGACATTGTATCTTTAAGTTCTCTGACATTGTATCTTTAAGTTCTCTGACATTGTATCTTAAAGTTCTCTGACATTTTTTCCTGTGTTGATGTACTAAAGGACGTATTACATTGACTTTTCTATTTATAGGATTGCAGAGGTCATGGATGGCAAAGGGTCAATGAATCGTGGAAATTTCCAAGGAAAAGTAAATAAACTCGGTCAACGACACAAGGCAGAGAAAATTTTCCGAGAGTGTATACAACCGAGTCCACAGCAGACCGTTGTCAATGAGAGTTGATAGTGACTTACTTTGTGTGTGGTGTTTTATATCTATTCCAGCCCAGACTGATTTATATCTGCATATATTTCTAAACTTCTGATTTGTGATCAATGAAACCTTATTTTTTTTAATTAAATCATTTGAATTATTTATGGTTGTAACAGTTATTTTTTCATAATTCATTGTAATTTGAATCTCTGAAAATGCATTTCCCTCGAACACAACAACATGGTAATGAGAGGTGTCTAATGTGGATCACCCCTGTATAGTCAGAGTGGTGTCTTCTGTTCAGGCGACTAATGTGGATCATCCCTCCATAGTCGGAGTGGTGTCTTCTGTTCAGGTGTCTAATGTGGATCATCCCTGTATAGTCAGAGTGGTGTCGTCTGTTCAGGTGTCTAATGTGGATCATCCCTGTATAGTCAGAGTGGTGTCTTCTGTTCAGGTGTCTAATGTGGATCATCCCTTCATAGTCGGAGTGGTGTCTTCTGTTCAGGTGTCTAATGTGGATCATCCCTCCATAGTCGGAGTGGTGTCTTCTGTTCAGGCAACTAATGTGTATCATCCCTCCATAGTCGAAGTGGTGTCTTCTGTTCAGGTGTCTAATGTGGATCATCCCTGTAAAGTCAGAGTGGTGTCTTCTGTGCAGGTGTCTAATGTGGATCATCCCTCCATAGTCAGAGTGGTGTCTTCTGTTCAGGTGTCTAATGTGGATCATCCCTTCATAGTCAGAGTGGTGTCTTCTGTTCAGGTGTCTAATGTGGATCATCCCTGTATAGTCAGAGTGGTGTCTTCTGTTCAGGTGTCTAATGTGGATCATCCCTTCATAGTCAGAGTGGTGTCTTCTGTTCAGGTGTCTAATGTGGATCATCCCTTCATAGTCAGAGTGGTGTCTTCTGTTCAGGTGTCTAATGTGGATCATCCCTGTATATTCAGAGTGGTGTCTTCTGTTCAGGTGTCTAATGTGGATCATCCCTTCATAGTCAGAGTGGTGTCTTCTGTTCAGGTGTCTAATGTGGATCATCCCTGTATAGTCGGAGTGGTGTCTTCTGTTCAGGTGTCTAATGTGGATCATCCCTGTATAGTCGGAGTGGTGTCTTCTGTTCAGGTGTCTAATGTGGATCATCCCTTCAAAGTCAGAGTGGTGTCTTCTGTTCAGGTGTCTAATGTGGATCATCCCTTCATAGTCAGAGTGGTGTCTTCTGTTCAGGTGTCTAATGTGGATCATCCCTTCATAGTCAGAGTGGTGTCTTCTGTTCAGGTGTCTAATGTGGATCATCCCTGTATATTCAGAGTGGTGTCTTCTGTTCAGGTGTCTAATGTGGATCATCCCTTCATAGTCAGAGTGGTGTCTTCTGTTCAGGTGTCTAATGTGGATCATCCCTCCATAGTCGGAGTGGTGTCTTCTGTTCAGGTGTCTAATGTGGATCATCCCTCCATAGTCAGAGTGGTGTCTTCTGTTCAGGTGTCTAATGTGGATCATCCCTGTATAGTCGGAGTGGTGTCTTCTGTTCAGGTGTCTAATGTGGATCATCCCTGTATAGTCGGAGTGGTGTCTTCTGTTCAGGTGTCTAATGTGGATCATCCCTTCATAGTCAGAGTGGTGTCTTCTGTTCAGGTGTCTAATGTGGATCATCCCTTCATAGTCAGAGTGGTGTCGTCTGTTCAGGTGTCTAATGTGGATCATCCCTTCATAGTCAGAGTGGTGTCTTCTGTTCAGGTGTCTAATGTGGATCATCCCTTCATAGTCAGAGTGGTGTCTTCTGTTCAGGTGTCTAATGTGGATCATCCCTCCATAGTCAGAGTGGTGTCTTCTGTTCAGGTGTCTAATGTGGATCATCCCTGTATAGTCGGAGTGGTGTCTTCTGTTCAGGTGTCTAATGTGGATCATCCCTGTATAGTCGGAGTGGTGTCTTCTGTTCAGGTGTCTAATGTGGATCATCCCTTCATAGTCAGAGTGGTGTCTTCTGTTCAGGTGTCTAATGTGGATCATCCCTTCATAGTCAGAGTGGTGTCGTCTGTTCAGGTGTCTAATGTGGATCATCCCTTCATAGTCAGAGTGGTGTCGTCTGTTCAGGTGTCTAATGTGGATCATCCCTTCATAGTCAAAGTGGTGTCGTCTGTTCAGGTGTCTAATGTGGATCATCCCTGTATAGTCGGAGTGGTGTCTTCTGTTCAGGTGTCTAATGTGGATCATCCCTTCATAGTCGGAGTGGTGTCGTCTGTGCAGGTGTCTAATGTGGATCATCCCTTCATAGTCAGAGTGGTGTCGTCTGTTCAGGTGTCTAATGTGGATCATCCCTTCATAGTCAGAGTGGTGTCTTCTGTTCAGGCGACTAATGTGGATCATCCCTGTATAGTCGGAGTGGTGTCTTCTGTTCAGGTGTCTAATGTGGATCATCCCTTCATAGTCAGAGTGGTGTCTTCTGTTCAGGTGTCTAATGTGGATCATCCCTCCATAGTCAGAGTGATGTCTTCTGTTCAGGTGTCTAATGTGGATCATCCCTGTATAGTCAGAGTGGTGTCTTCTGTTCAGGTGTCTAATGTGGATCATCCCTCCATAGTCGGAGTGGTGTCGTCTGTTCAGGTGTCTAATGTGGATCGTCCCTGTATAGTCAGAGTGGTGTCTTCTGTTCAGGTGTCTAATGTGGATCATCCCTTCATAGTCAGAGTGGTGTCTTCTGTTCAGGTGTCTAATGTGGATCATCCCTTCATAGTCAGAGTGGTGTCTTCTGTTCAGGTGTCTAATGTGGATCATCCCTTCATAGTCAGAGTGGTGTCGTCTGTTCAGGTGTCTAATGTGGATCATCCCTTCATAGTCGGAGTGGTGTCTTCTGTTCAGGTGTGTAATGTGGATCATCCCTTCATAGTCAGAGTGGTGTCTTCTGTTCAGGTGTCTTATGTGGATCATCCCTTCATAGTCAGAGTGGTGTCGTCTGTTCAGGTGTCTAATGTGGATCATCCCTTCATAGTCGGAGTGGTGTCGTCTGTTCAGGTGTCTAATGTGGATCATCCCTGTATAGTCGGAGTGGTGTCTTCTGTTCAGGTGTCTAATGTGGATCATCCCTTCATAGTCGGAGTGGTGTCTTCTATTCAGGTGTCTAATGTGGATCATCCCTTCATAGTCGGAGTGGTGTCTTCTGTTCAGGTGTCTAATGTGGATCATCCCTTCATAGTCAGAGTGGTGTCTTCTGTTCAGGTGTCTAATGTGGATCATCCCTTCATAGTCAGAGTGGTGTCGTCTGTTCAGGTGTCTAATGTGGATCATCCCTTCATAGTCGGAGTGGTGTCGTCTGTTCAGGTGTCTAATGTGGATCATCCCCGTATAGTCGGAGTGGTGTCTTCTGTTCAGGTGTCTAATGTGGATCATCCCTTCATAGTCGGAGTGGTGTCTTCTATTCAGGTGTCTAATGTGGATCATCCCTCCATAGTCAGAGTGGTGTCGTCTGTTCAGGTGTCTAATGTGGATCATCCCTTCATAGTCAGAGTGGTGTCGTCTGTTCAGGTGTCTAATGTGGATCATCCCTTCATAGTCAGAGTGGTGTCGTCTGTTCAGGTGTCTAATGTGGATCATCCCTTCATAGTCAAAGTGGTGTCGTCTGTTCAGGTGTCTAATGTGGATCATCCCTGTATAGTCGGAGTGGTGTCTTCTGTTCAGGTGTCTAATGTGGATCATCCCTCCATAGTCGGAGTGGTGTCGTCTGTGCAGGTGTCTAATGTGGATCATCCCTTCATAGTCAGAGTGGTGTCGTCTGTTCAGGTGTCTAATGTGGATCATCCCTTCATAGTCAGAGTGGTGTCTTCTGTTCAGGCGACTAATGTGGATCATCCCTGTATAGTCGGAGTGGTGTCTTCTGTTCAGGTGTCTAATGTGGATCATCCCTTCATAGTCAGAGTGGTGTCTTCTGTTCAGGTGTCTAATGTGGATCATCCCTCCATAGTCAGAGTGATGTCTTCTGTTCAGGTGTCTAATGTGGATCATCCCTGTATAGTCAGAGTGGTGTCTTCTGTTCAGGTGTCTAATGTGGATCATCCCTCCATAGTCGGAGTGGTGTCGTCTGTTCAGGTGTCTAATGTGGATCGTCCCTGTATAGTCAGAGTGGTGTCTTCTGTTCAGGTGTCTAATGTGGATCATCCCTGTATAGTCAGAGTGGTGTCTTCTGTTCAGGTGTCTAATGTGGATCATCCCTGTATAGTCAGAGTGGTGTCTCCTGCTTAGGCGACATCAAAGAACCTAAGAGTTTTCTCCAAGACCATAAAGTGTCTTAGCCAGTCACAGGCTATATTGGTGTTCAACAAGTCATTTGAAGTGAGTGTACTGAATACAATAATTTAATGGAAAATAATGGACGCAGGCTAGA
The DNA here is from genome assembly GCA_947623455.1 of Mimachlamys varia. Classification (NCBI taxonomy): domain Eukaryota; kingdom Metazoa; phylum Mollusca; class Bivalvia; order Pectinida; family Pectinidae; genus Mimachlamys; species Mimachlamys varia. The sequence continues at coordinate 34,441,018 of OX392529.1, read as the reverse complement.
AGCCTCTAAGTCCATATCACAATATATACAAAATAAAATGTTACCGGCAAAGTTATACATGAAATATATATACATGTATACTCATTAGAATATTTTATCAGTTATCAGTATAGATATTGTCTATAATATGATCATCTAGCAATATCTCAAAATCTCTAGTAGTTTCCGCATTTACGACATAATCTGGTAGCTTGTTCCAGGCATCTACTACCCTAAAACTGAACGAGTTTTTTCTCAGTTCTGTATTGCAGCGTTGTTTGTACAACTTAAATCTATGACCTCAAGTTCGTAACATGTTCTTTTGAATGTCTTGCAGTAATAGATTTTAGGCGACTTCAGGATTACAAGTAAGAGATTGATACCTTACCAGGTGAGTAATGCAGGTCCATAGAATTATAAACAAAATATCATTTTTCTGAAATATTTGTTTTGGAGTTGTGATTTTTGCCTGGTAGCTTCCTAGGATGTAGCCCAATAAAGCTTGCAAACAAATAACCTTGACCTTTTGTAATTTCAAGGTGATAAAATACATCAAAAACTCCAAACAATTTTTGTCTATGCTAATAGCATTGCAGGATGGAACCCAGCAAAGTCTGTCAAAAGGAACCATATTGACTAACTTTTAAGGTCAAATGAGTCAAAGATGTATACAATTTAAACAATTGCTTTTTTTAAGAACCTAAAGTCCTAGAGTCTTAATGTTTGGGAAAGACCTACAGTAAATATGGTTGACCCCCCCACCCCCCCCCCCCCCCCCCCCCCCCCTCCAAAAAAAATGATTTTCCAAAAGAAACGACTGGGCCTACTTTTATAGTCGCTATGATGATATGTCAAACGTCGAGAGTTGTGACATGTAGCTAGAAGCTCCTGGGATGGGGCCTGAAAAAATGACTGACCTTGAATCGTTTATTCAATGTCAGGTGGATAAAATGTGTTAATTTGAAACAAGTTCTTATGAAGGACCAAAAGGCATGTAATGATCAAAGGCATGGAAATATAATGTATAACTGGTACTTTCCTAGAGTCTTGCAAAACAAAATGACCTTGGCCTACTGTGAAAGTAGACCAATGTCGGTTATGTCAAATCTCCAAACGACTTCTGAATGAACTTACTGGTGTGCAGTTAAACACATTTTGGAAAAAAATATTACTTTAACTTTTATAATATTTACCATTGTATGGCATTGCCACTAAATGACCCTACCAAATTCAGTTGATATTCATAAGACCATGAATGCCATTGGCCGATTTTTGACGTCATCATTATTATGACGTCATAATTGTTACAATGGGTTCCACTGACCGTCCTCGGGCGATGGCTGTTCTTTTCATTAAACAAGCATACACGATATATACATTATTTGAGCTACATGCTGAGAAATACAAAGAGGTAATGATTTTTTATGAGGTGAACAGATTTTTAAAATGGTAAATAAAGGTATTGAACTGCTTTTAGTAGGCATTCATAGGCAAAATGAATTCCAACTGAACAAAAGCAAATCCAACATGAAGCGCGCTTCATTGAATTTGCCTTTGTCCAGTTGGCATTCAAGTAGCCTATGAATGCCAACTGAATGCAGTTCAATGCTTAACTAGATCACGAAAATCAAATTATTAAAACTCTCATGAAGCATAAAAATCCGAAATTCGTGATATATTGCCAGAAGAGTGCTGAAAGATGTTCTACACAGATTAACAGGAAAACAAAGTATTTATTTCTATAAAATATTATATTAATAATTTCCGTTGGAGATCACATGCTTGTGGCGATAATCGTGTTTCTTTCAGTCATTCAGATCCTGCGTATGAAGGTGGACAGGGTTGTGGCACCGTGGACACATTCTAGACACATATATACAGATACATTACCATTGTAACGTGTCCCTGTGCACACAAACATATTGATAAAAATGAAAGAACTGCTCTTTAGAAATACAGTTGACCATAGTGAATTTCGTTCCGACCGTTCTCAAATATGTTAATCCACCGGTCCGGTATTCTTTAGAAATCAACTGTTTGTGGCTAGATCACTTCGAACATTTGTTAAATTGCATCACATCAATTTCATTTTCCAATAACCCCATGATTTGATACAAGCTTCTATCAACATCTTGTATTTCTAGTCTCTTTGAGTCTTTATACATCTAAAGATATGAGCGATATATTGAGAATGGGTGGTGGGGTGGTGGAGGGGGGTTAGATGAGCAAATTTGTTCAATTTGTTAAATTAGCTCTTGGCGTTCTATTGGTGAAAAATACCCCGAAAATATGAAAAATTCAGGGATGGTCTGATGGACGAACACGTAAATTCCATCAGTAGCCTGGACGTGCACATGCCACATCAAAATTCTACACTTTTATTGCGGCCACTTACAATGGGTCCAAGATGACATCCATTCTTAACCATTCTTTGGATACAAACAAACTTTCTCAATTAATATATCTAAATTGTACAATTGCTTCGGTCAACTGTGTTGCTTTTTACGTTCCTGTCATGAAATAGTGTTTCTGATTTGGTGACCGTCTAAATATTTTATCTTGTTATTATGGCCAAATTTCAACCATCCTCGATACCCAGGGGTCACGATCACCTACGCTCTCTCCACCACAGGAATATGTCATGACAAAGCTTAAGGCACCCTCAGTTAAAAAAAACACCTGGCCAATCACTAGGCAGGTGTCTGTCTTTTAAAGAATATAAAGGAGCCACAACCGACTTCAGAGCTTCTTTTGATGTACATCAAAGGCCGGGGTTGTCCCAGTCTTACCTCATCAACAAGGTGTCACACGAAGCCTTCAGGGGTGAGCGTAACCCTTGGATACCGAGGATGAATTTCAACTTGAAGGTTTCAGTCAAATAGTTTAACCTACATTGGAGAGCCTTGTCGACCCCATTTAAAAAAATTTAAAAGGAATTCACAAAATATGTACATTTGTACTTCTGAGAATGGTTGTCGGTGGGTGGCACTCCTGTCATATTGACACATCTATATCGTATATAGAACCTTATCTAACCACAGTTGTTTGGGTTTCTATCAGTAAATGAATACATATCCATTACAGAATGTAATGTTCTGTAATGGGCAGCTCCGCATATTTATTTACTGATAGAAACCCAAGCAACTTTGGTCTAATACCAACATACGTAGGAATTTTCTGGATAAGGTAAGTATACGTCTTATAATTTTCAGAAAGCTCACTTACATGTATATCAGATTTACTTTACATCATTACTGATCATTATTTAAGTTCACACACTCTAGTTGTGTGCACGAATCGTAGTTAGAAACCCAGATTGAACGATTTATCGCAAGTGTTCTGAGCTCAAATACGACATGTACATGTATATATGATCGCAGTATAACTGACTACAGCAAATACTGACTGGTGAGAAGAAAGCATTATATGTGGAAAATGTTACAAGCATTACCTCAAACAAATGCCATTGAAATGTGATGGTTTGTGAACCTAGTAGCATAAGCAATCCAGATCTTGCAGAAACGTCGAGTCAACCAACCAGCTCTCTCTGTTGATTTTATGGTAGGAGTTCACATAAAGAGTTTGTCGATCTGAGGATGCTAAAGCTACGTTGTACGTTTCCCGTTTTGGTGCGACCTGATGCAATGAACATATAAATGGCGTATATTTGAAACCTTTATTGACAATCGACCATGACCAACAGACAAGGGAACCGTTAGAGCTTCATGGTCTCCCGTTGGTTTCTCCAGTGATGGTCTCCCGTTGGTTTCTCCAGTGATGGTCTCCCATTGGTTTCTCCAGTGATGGTCTCCCGTTGGTTTCTCCAGTGATGGTCTCCCGTTGGTTTCTCCAGTGATGGTCTCCCGTTGGTTTCTCCAGTGATGGTCTCCCGTTGGTTTCTCCAGTGATGATCTCCCGTTGGTTTCTCAAGTGATGGTCTCCCGATGGTTTCTCCAGTGATGGTCTCCCGTTAGTTTCTCCAGTGATGGTCTCCCGTTGGTTTCTCCAGTGATGGTCTCCCGTTGGTTTCTCCAGTGATGGTCTCCCGTTGGTTTCTCCAGTAATTGTCTCCCGTTGGTTTCTCCAGTGATGGTCTCCCGTTGGTTTCTCCAGTGATGGTCTCCCGTTGGTTTCTCCAGTGATGGTATCCCGTTGGTTTCTCCAGTGATTGTCTCCCGTTGGTTTCTCCAGTGATGGTCTCCCGTTGTCCAATGATGGTCTCCCGTTGGTTTCCCGTTGGTTTCTCCAGTGATGGTCTCCCGTTGGTTTCTCCAGTGATGGTCTCCCGTTGAATTCTCCAGTGATGGTATCCCGTTGGTTTCTCCAGTGATTGTCTCCCGTTGGTTTCTCCAGTGATGGTCTCCCGTTGTCCAATGATGGTCTCCCGTTGGTTTCCCGTTGGTTTTTCCAGTGATGGTCTCCCGTTGGTTTCTCCAATGATGGTCTCCCGTTGGTTCCTCTAGTGATGGTCTCCCGTTGGTTTCTCCAGTGATGGTCTCCCGTTGGTTTCTCCAGTGATGGTCTCCCGTTGGTTTCTCCAGTGATGGTCTCCCGTTGGTTTCTCCAGTGATGGTCTCCCGTTGGTTTCTCCAGTGATGGTCTCCTGTTGGTTTCTCCAGTGATGGTCTCCCATTGGTTTCTCCAGTGATGGTCTCCCATTGGTTTCTCCAGTGATGGTCTCCTGTTGGTTTCTCCAGTGATGGTCTCCCGTTGGTTTCTCCAGTGATGGTATCCCGTTGGTTTCTCCAGTGATGGTCTCCCGTTGGTTTCTCCAGTGATGGTCTCCCGTTGGTTTCTCCAGTGATGGTCTCCTGTTGGTTTCTCCAGTGATGGTCTCCCATTGGTTTCTCAAGTGATGGTCTCCCGTTGGTTTCTCCAGTGATGGTCTCCCGTTAGTTTCTCCAGTGATGGTATCCCGTTATTTTCTCCAGTGATGGTCTCCCGTTAGTTTCTCCAGTGATGGTATCCCGTTATTTTCTCCAGTGATGGTCTCCTGTTGGTTTCTCCAGTGATGGTCTCCCGTTGGTTTCTCCAGTGATGGTCTCCCATTGGTTTATCCAGTGATGGTCTCCCGTTGGTTTCTCCAGTGATGATCTCCCGTTAGTTTCTCCAGTGATGGTCTCCTGTTGGTTTCTCCAGTGATGGTCTCCCGTTGGTTTCTCCAGTGATGGTCTCCTGTTGGTTTCTCCAGTGATGGTCTCCCATTGGTTTATCCAGTGATGGTCTCCCGTTGGTTTCTCCAGTGATGATCTCCCGTTAGTTTCTCCAGTGATGGTCTCCCGTTGGTTTCTCCAGTGATGGTCTCCCGTTGGTTTCACCAGTGATGGTCTCCCGTTGGTTTCTCCAGTGATGATCTCCTGTTGGTTTCTCCAGTGATGATCTCCTGTTGGTTTCTCCAGTGATGGTCTCCCATTGGTTTCTCCAGTGATGGTCTCCCGTTGGTTTCTCCAGTGATGGTCTCCCATTGGTTGTGACCAAATGGTTTTATTTTCTATTTAGAAGAATTTTATTTCTCTGTCGTCGAGATTATTTTTCTCTTTCATCGAGATCTGTTTTATTTAGGCGGTAAGCCTCTCTGATCCATCACTTTGGTTTCCGGTTCCAAAAAAGAAAGTTTCACCTAACTTGGTACGATATTTAGCCATTCAGGTTTAAAAAAAAACAACAATTATCAAAAAACTTATATTTCAGTGTATGATGTTGTAACTGTTGAATTAACAAAAAAAAAATTATTTACGTTGAAAAGTTTATAAAGTTAAGTAAAGTTTATAAAGTAAATAAAGTTAAGTAAAGTTTATAAAGTTGCTAAAGTAAAGATGAATTCACGAATAGTACTAATAAAAAAATATAAAAGAGACTTTGTACTTTTTTTAAGAATTTATTAATTTATTTGTGTATTTTATTACCCATCGATAATGTGTAACAACTAGGAAAACTACAATAATTGTATGTTACACTGTAATATGTTTCTATATTGTATCATCATGGCCTTGGATAATAAGCCCTGGGTTCGAGCCCTGGTTTAAGCATTGGGTTTTTTTTGTAACACTTCTGCATAAACGATAAGGATAATTGATATTTATTCATGTAAAATAGGCATATCACATGATATCACAATATTGGAGTGAGTCAATATTTTAAGTTTTGCTATATATTCTTTGTATTTCCATCATTTTTCAATGACTTCGTTTATGGATAGATTTGGGGGGGGGATTATTTTGTACAGAAAATACTCATAGTTTCTTCTCAGTATATCTATTCATTTTCCGTTGTTTAATTCTGGAGCAATACGGAATAATCTACACTGCTAGTTTCTGTGGGACGCCATTTTTCTATGCAACGTACATATACGCTACTCAAAAGACGTCAAAATGGCGTCCCAAAAATTGGATTTCATAAATGAACTATGATTCCCCTGGTCATACACAACGGAAAACAATGAAAATAGTATGAGATGAAACATGAAACAATTCTCTTTATAAGCGTATAAAATTTCATTAAAAATAACCCCTAAACAAAATTAGGAAAATGCATTGAAAATTGTTTTAACTACAAATAATACATAGCAAAAAATAAAAAATTAGCTCACTTTGGGCACGGTGCTTGTATAATATGAAATTTAATATATAGTTCTGGGATTTTTTCCTATCCGATTTTCACAATATGTTCAAACAACGGACTTAGATAGCAAATCTGATTCCGTGATCAAACTAAAATATCACAATAATTTTAATTGAAATTAGTCTCACATATACGTCCCTGTTGAAATATATATTTTTATATAAAAAAATGCACAAAAAAGTCGAACGGACAGCACTAACAAGAGATCGATAACTTTTTATAGAATAATAATTTAAATATTACATTGATAAAAAATGTTATTAATAAAAAAGAGGTGGTGGCATTTACGAAGATTATCCACTCCAGTAATTATAAGCACGGACTAATTCACATAATGGCTAATTTTCAATGCTAATCCGAATTCGATGCAAAACAAATCTAATTTGATCATTGAAAGTGTTATTCTACATGTACTGAAGTATCAAAATATTTTTCTGTGTTTCCTCATGATCGTGAATATACATTTTAATTGTTTGGTCAGTGTGCATACATGTTCATATAAATTTTGCATTTGGGCGTGTCTATAGTTTAAAGGGAAGTAACTCATTTTGCTTATCCTCTACTTACATAATTGCATTACCGGTGTGGGTTGCTTATTTATTTACACAAACATATTAAAACGATTTGATGATAATTATTTAACTATCTTTTTATTAAAATATCAGTTGGAAAAGGGGCATGACGATATAAACACTACACATTCCTCGAATGACTCACCTGAGATTTTCATACCTGCGCGCATGCGTACTTCGTATTATTGTTAGCGTTGATTTCCGCTTGTAGGTAGAGAAATGTAAAGACCAGACGATGAAAGTTGATAAGAAGATTCTCCTAACTCATAGAATCTTGCGTTGATGTAACATATTGGACGTTAATTACAGGTAATTCAATACAGGTGTGCTTTGGATAATATCTCTCACCTGTGTAAACTGCAGGTAGATTGTGGTTTTTGAATTCACGTAACCGCGCCATGCACTTCCTACTTTTCGTCCATATTTTTTTGACCTAAATCTTATGTTTAGTTTATCCGTACATTTTGTACCACATATACAATGTTTATACTGTTTCAAAGGTATATAAACTCACCTGATGTTATAATCACCATGTTATCGACAGTACAAAATGCATTTTCGAAATTGCCCTAATACTCAATATGTGAATTGTGAGTCATTATCATTTCCTGAATCTATACAACATATACGTACCGCCACATTATTATGAAACTCTAAATCAGGTGTTTTCACATTTGAAGCAGCCTCAATTGGTTTTCCTTATCACAAATAGAACTCGAGAGAAGTTCTTTGAAATTTGGGTACATGCATGTGAATGGTCCGAATGTGTACACATATTTCAAGTGAAAGCACATTGTACAAAGTTAGGAGAAGGTGTGTTCTTCAGAATCTATGCAATAAGGCCCGATTATTCCAGCATTCTGTCCATCTAACAATACTTACATATGGAAGGACAGTTTAAAATGGTCATATTGAGCTGTAGAATAAGACTATTTAGTTCAAATCAGAGTTTTCATCAAGACTGTCATTATCACCATTCTCGTGACTCCAGGGGGTCACCATTCTTGTGACGCCAGGCTTAGGGGTCACCATTCTCATGACTTCAGACTTCCATCACCATTTCTGTAACTTCAGACTTAAATTAAGGGTTCACCATTCTCGTGACTCAAGACTTAGAGATGGGTCACCATTCTTGCTTGTGACTCTAGGCTTTGGGGGTCATCATTCTCGTGACTCCATGCTTAGGGTTTCACCATTCTTGTTACTCAAGGCTTAGTGGGTCACCATTCATGTAATCCCAGTCTTAGTGGCCCCGGGGTCACCATTCTCTTGACTGCAGACTTAAGGAATCACCATTCTCATAACTCCAGACTTAGTGGGGGTCACCATTCTTGTGACTCTAGGCTTAGGGGGTCGCATACCATTCTTGCTCGTGACTCCAGACTTAGGGGGGGTCACCATTCTTGCTCATAACTCCATACTTAGGGGGGTCACCATTCTTGCTCATAACTCCAGACTTAGGGGGGTCACCATTCTTGCTAGTGACTCCAGACTTAAGGGGGTCACCATTCTTACTCGTGACTCCAGACTTAGGGGGTCACCATTCTTGCTTGCGACTCCAGACTTAGTGGGGTCATCATTCTTGCGTGTGACTCCAGGCTTAAGGGGGTCATCATTCTTGCGTGTGACTCCAGACTTAGTGGGGTCACCATTCTTGCGTGTGATTCCAGACTTAGGGGGGTCACCATTCTTGCTTGTGACTCCAGACTTAAGGGGGTCATCATTCTTGCGTGTGACTCCAGACTTAGGGGGGTCACCATTTTTGCTAGTGACTCCAGACTTAGGGGGGCCGGGGTCACCATTCTTGCTTGTGACTCCAGACTTAGGGGGGGGGTCACCATTGTTGCTCGTAACTCCAGGGGTTTGGCTCAAATTAAAGTAGCCTTGAATTTGTCATAGCAAAGTCAATACCCTAATGTCCATTGTTGGCATAAATTGTTCAAACAAACAAGACACCCACATTAGGCCATATAGATTAATTTTTACTTCACAGATTGATATCAAAACAATTTTAAACTTTCACCTTGCTCTTTTTTGTATGTTTTTTTTTTTTTTGACAGTTTTCAAACTTACAAGGAATTCAAATAGTGGGGTGTCACATCCCATCTTCATGTCTATAACATGCACATGTACAGCATCCTACAATTTTTATTGACACTCTGTACATTTTGTTGGTTGATATTTGACTGTGTTTAAAAACTGAACAAAGCATATAGCTTTTTAGACTATCGATCCCTCATGCATTTCCTCAGTCAGTGACTGTGCCAATTTTACCTACCCAGGTATAATTAATAATTTAAATAATTATTGGGGCCAGTACATTCCTCCAACTTTTTAATTCTTTGTTAATCCTGACCATTTAGTTACCAATTTTTTCAGTTTCATTACAAAATATTTACTGTCTACACTGATATTCACTTGATAACCATTGTACTGCAAATTAGGGTTATTTTCCAGTAACTATACTTGAGAACGTGCAAACTTTCTATATGACATCGACAACAATACATGTGGGCGGAGCTATGCAAATTATCCCATTCGAATCACAATTGTATGACGTCATTAACAATTGAAATGGGCAGAGCTAGCTACGGCTTATGCAAACTTCATGCTGTTACATTTATTGAACTGTTTTACGTTTGTAAGTTTTGAAATGAAATATATGTCTGCAGATGGGGCTAAATTGAACAGAAAACTTATGAACCATTTACAGGAAAATACTTTAAATATAAGGATTAACCTTTGATTTTGTTTAGTTTATTAGATAATAAATCCAATGGAGCAGTCGGTAAATTTAACATAAACACTTCGCGTTTACGCAATTTACCTCGTGCTCCATTGGATTTATGATCTAATAAACTAAACAAAATCAAAGGTTAATCCTTAAACGTACCTGATTGCATGGTTTAACAATCTGTATATAATAGACCCTTTTGACAATCGCTGGTTGTTGTTACCTCCCTTGCTTCTGTGGTACCCAGAACGAGGCGGAGGTTGAAAGAATCATTTCCAGTTTGATGTTGAGTTGTGAGTAGTAAACACATGAATCACAAACAGAGTTATACAGACAATAAAGCGACAAAGTATTGACATATACATGTCCGTCATGCCCCCGTGTACATATTAAAGAGTGTGCTGTAGTAAATGCTATCACATTCATCTGTCAATATTACGGCATGCTGCTTTTTACCGGTGCTTGATGAGGGCACAAGTACGTGTTCAAGCCGTCATAGGTACACATAGGGTGCTGAAAATGGTTATGGCCCCCCGTGGTCAGCAATAAATCAAATACCTCATCAATTCCATGGTGGGAAGTAACTATTTCTCATACTTAGATAAATGAGGGTTATTATATAATTAATTTATAACTTAAGACCGTTGAAAATCGATCACACCTGATCGCCAGCAGTATCCTTTCTACCTTTCTACCCGAGGTCTTGATCGTAGTCACTGGTACTTGACACATACATGTCGGTGTCAACAAACGTCTACAATGTTACTTCGCCTAGTATCACCCGTTGTATATAATACTTCGTTTTCATAAACACACAATATAAATACAGTATAGATCTAGTAGGTATATATTATAATATTATGTTTTAATTCTTATTTTGCTACTGAGATTATTAAATGATAGGTTCTGCACTTAAAATGTAAAAATAGATACAATCGTAAAGTAAAAGGGAATTTTAGTGATATTGATGGATCTGTTTTTTTAAACGGAACATATCAGTAAAAAATGATTTTGGCTTATCTGTAATATACATTAACTGGATATGAAATATAGATAATCATTTCATAATCAGAATTTTGTAATAATTAGTTATTGCACTTCAAAGGGTTTGGCCCAGTATGCAATGACGCTGAATTTCTTAACCCCCAATTTGTGCAAAAACAAATTCCTGATGGTAGATTTTGGTACGCATTTTGTACATTCTGTTGCAATTTTGTCCCGGTTAATTCCTATTTTGACTGAACTAATATTTAATATTATCAAATTGTCTATTTCAAGATTTCTTGAATTCATGATGGGATTGGAGTTCGCCTGTAAACGACCGTAATGCGAATTTCATCAGATTGGTTCGTCATAATTTGGTTGTCTCATCATTCGATACAATGTGACGTGACGGCTATATACACTGTAGCAATAAGCTAGCCTTATTTTAAAGTAACATTTTTTTTGTCTTCTCTTAATATTTCTCTCAGTTTCACACGTAAAAATTGCCACAATGCAGCAAGAGCCATCGGCACGTTCTCAATACTTGCTATATGTCAATAATAGTTTGACAAATAACCAGATGTCAGTCTTACAACCTCCGCCTCATTTTGACTTTGATACAGCGGCTATTTTTAGTTGCCAAGGCGATTGTGAAACTGGTCTATTATATAGACTTTGGTCTATCCTACAATGTAAGATATATGCATGTTTATTTTACTTTGTGTTCTACTTTCAGACCCTTGCCACACACAGACAGCCATCATGTCTAACTATCCCCCGACAGCTAACCAGTTTTTCGATGACACTCGAGGCAGCACCAACCGCCTCGAGTCTGCTTCGGAGCTGGGAAGTGCTTATGAGCTGCGGCGCCTAGGAGACTCGCGGTACACATCACAAGCCAGTATGACGATGTCCTTATATGGCAGTCGCAGCGTTCTGTCCATGTACACGCCGTCCCAGGCCTCCTACATCCTCCCTGTGGTCACAGATGCACCAGACCCAATAAAGAAGCCAGCAGATAACTGGGGCTTCGCCTGCTGTTCTGTGTTCGTCAACCCTTTGTTTGGACTTATAGCTGTGTTGTTAGCAGGTGAGAAGTCAGCATGATGGCAATAAATATAAGCCCTTGCTCGGTAATAAGCCCACCCTCACTTTTGACTCACTCATATGTACTAAAATGGTTGTGACCCTTTTTTGTTTACTAGTAACTGTTTTGTTTATCAAAAACTTTTACACATAATTCTTTATCTTATCTTTTTTAAATATGCTTTTAAATAATTTGGTTTTTTTTCTTCATTTCATTTATTTTTTTCTTTAACAGAAATGTCCAAGGATTATTTCAATCGCTGTAAATATATTCAGGCCTCGAAGTACGGATCGTACGCCAAGGGAGCAGCAGCCGGCGGTATAGCCTCGACCATCATTGTCCTACTTCTGATCATAGCCCAGGTGTTACACTACCAGCTCAAGTTCTACTACTAACCTCTGCCACGATTCTCCTTCATTCAAGTTTCTACTTTAAACATCATATTTGAACTCCGTGACATTTGTTTCTATAATTAAGTGGACTTAAAAGAATATTCTATGATAACTTAAATATCTTGGTGCCTAAAGATGAATTTATCAACAATAGTCCTTGATCTGTCAGACCAGAATTGTTTGTTTAGGACGGGTCTGATGTTGTTTTCATGGTGTAGAGTTCCAAGACCTGCGGCAACACATACCTGTTTGGACTTGACAAACAGAAGATATGCTACCTGTGGAATGAGCTGATGTTCTGCGTATTATATTACGACGGTCAAACATTGAAAAACTGTATTGAAAACTACAATTATTATATTAATTCATGTAAGGCTTTAACTTCTGTCCTTTTGCAATACCACGTGACAGTTTGTAATTAGCTATACTAATACACCAATATATGTGTTAATTACTACAATGTCTATTCAAATCTGTGGAGTTAAGATTGTTAAATTTTTCAGCTAGTCAGTGTATACATGTAGTTAACTTAATACTGCAATATTCAAATTGTCTTTAGAGATCTAGTGTTGAAGTTAAATTTTTTAAATAATAGTCAAAAAGTAACAAATTCTAATTCAAATCATGATGCCAAAAGTTGGAGAGAGCAACACTTGATGGGGAAACATTGAATTTTTTGGCTATTGTGAAAAGTTAACATGTTTTTGTTTTCAATATTTTAGTCAATTTCTTACCTTTTTATAAATACCTTTTAACTTGTATATAGTGATCAAAGTATATATATTTTTGTATGACAATGTATAGAATTTCTGTGTATACCATCTGATGTCATTGCGCCATATTTAACTGTAAACCATGTCATGTAGTTTCCTGTACATAATTAGTACGAATGTCAGATTTTAATATTTCTCTTTTTTAGTTTTTTTATTTAAAGCTATAAGAAAGCACATTCCATTAATTTACTTGTAAGTGCTATTTTTCATCATCTAAGTGTTACAGGAAAAAGCACAGGAATAAATTGATTAAAGTTTGCTGACGAAAAACTGTTAAAGGCATACTGTAAATTTGATTGGGTGGGAGGGGGGGGGGTCCTTTTTATAAAAACATAGTGTCTTCCAATCTCAGCATTTTTATTTTCTTTTTTTTTCATTTTAAACATTGATACCATAGATTGTCTAGTATTAATATAATCCCTACATTGTTATCATATACAAAAATCAGTTAGCATTACATGTATGTTGGGCTTTAGTTTGGTATTCTTTCTAAAAAGCTGTTGTTTCAAGTTATACCAGAAACTAATTTGGTGGTAATAATTGTAAAAAACAATCTAATACATGAAACATTTTGTATTATAGTTTTATGGTGAACTGAAATTCCACACAAATTAATATGATTGATTGTACATTCCTTATTAACATCTTATAAGGTCTATTTTAATTTACTAATCCTGTTTTGTGATTGTGTCGTTGTAACATGCAGGGACCAAGAGAGATTTCACAAAATTCAAAATTTTGCAAAATTCATATAAAGTGTAGGAACAGTTTTATATCAGACATATCATTTCGATATTTTGTATCTCTCCAGGCAGTAATTATAGTTCCAGGGGAACTATTAATATTGTTGTTTTTATTCCTCAAAAGGTTTCCCTTTTTTGTAAATACTTTTTCATTTTATCCTGTGCCATACCATCATTTCTGCTCTACTGAATAAATATATGCAGTGTATTGTTTTGTCATGAAGTGTCTTATATAAAATCATACATTGATTTAGACTACACAGCATACAGTGTATATATAGTATTATAAAATTCAGTGGCTGTATATAGAGGCTGTTAGATTTAGTTCAGCAATGATCAAAATGAGTTGTATTGAATGTTCTAACAATTTAATTTTTGGGAAAATATATCTTCATGATCATATTTTTATACTTTGGGATATCATACAATTAATTCAAGAGACCAAGACGGGAGTTTAGGGTGATCTAAACAGTTGGACAAGAGTTGCCTATAGATAAGGACAGATCTTACTAAAAGTAATCTGAAGCTGTTTTTAGGCCACATCAGCCTTGTCCAATCATTAGCCTTAAGCTTGCAAACCCTGTATAAACATTTGCAGGTCTGCAAGGATTTCTACCCAAACAAGTTAATTGAAAAACAGACAATGACAATAAGAATTGACCTGCATGATTTAATTGGATAAAAATGTAGCACTTAATTGTTATAGAAAAAGACATGTGTAAACCATATACACAGAAAGACTTACTTTATACTAAAGATTTGTTTTAAGGATAATACCACAGAACTGCTGTATTTATAATAGACTAAAGTGATTATATAAGTCAAAGAATAATTACGTAACCTACCAATCAATCTTGTAATATTGTAGATCATACAAATGTACATACGGAATTCAGAAACAGGAAACTTTCTCAAAAATTATAAATGAATCTCTTTAATATCAAGTTAAGTATACGTAGTAAACATACAACCTAAAACAGCTGCTTCTATTTTCTGTATTCATTGTATGTAAAAACTGGGTCCAAGTTGTAAATTCACAAACACATGTCAATTTTACAGTATTTCTGAACGTACAATCCTTATGATTATTAATGTGTAATAAGCCTTGAGCTGATAAACTCCCATTCATCTTCAATGTGCAATTAGTCAATTTGATCATACATTCCCAAAGTAATTCACATTGTCATTTCCAGTTGTATGAATTGTTATAATCGAAGACTCTGATATATTAAATTTGATGTGTTAGACTAGAAAATGAATTTCCTATGATGTCACACTCACTATGCACAAAAACATTTTTGTTGTTTGTTTTAAATAGTCAAGTTAATTCTTCACTCTGTTTAAACTAGTTTTTAAATTTCAATTAAGTATAATTTTGTTTAAAAATCTGTATGAATCAAAGTATTTTAAAGTGAATGTGTGACATTATTACAGGTACTTGTATATTATAAATATGCTGAAGCTAGAATGTATGGTAGTGATATACTTAATGAGGAATTACTGCATGTTAAATACCATAAAGTGATCAACATATAATAAAATGTCATGATTAACACAATTTGTTTCAGTTTTCATTACATGTTTTACCTTTTCGTCCATTTGATATTGTTTCCTCATGTTTTGTCCACCTTTATTGGTCCTAATGACTTCTGTGTTGAGGGGCCGTTAAAAATCTAATACAGTTAAACCCATGCACTCACTCTAACCCGGTTAACTCAAATACCCCTCATTCATTGAACAGTTTGTTTGGTCCCGACCAAGTATGTACATATTCAACCAACCTCAGATTACTCCAATACCATGTACCTGGTATTTCTCAAAGTATTGATCTGGTCCCCACGAGGTCGAATGAGTGGGATTTTACTGTAATTCAATAATTGTTCAAAGCAGAACTTGAACAAATTGATCTTCAACATTTGAATGTTTCAGTTGCTTCACTTTAAGATTACAGATACCATACAAATATTTTCTTAAATCAGACAGAAAGAGGTTTTCAGTTTATATTGGTTTTGTCAGATTCAAAGCAGTGTAGTTCCACATTTAAGGGAACAATAGGTTTAGAGATAAATATTGTTATCATTTTATACGCCGTAAAAAGTGAAGCTTATTGTCATTATTATGTTAAATAGACTGTAGTCTCAACTTGTCCCAATTTTTACTGAATTGTTTGAGATAGATTGTGCGTGAAAAGAACTGGGTGCTTTAAAGTTTTGCAATAGTTATATCCCTTGTTTACTACTCCAGCAGTATCGTATAGGAAAAACAAAGGTTTCCTTAATGACAAAACAATTAATCTAAAGAAACGTAACATAATTTAATTCTGTCAGTGACATTGAGTATGTTTTTGCATTTTATCATTGTCATGTGCTACATAGAAGTCCATGTACTACAAACTGTTCTAAATCTATTTTTAACTTCTCATACATACTATTTTAATGGTTCTCCTCTAAAACGGAAGATTCATTTTTCAGTGTGACACCATGTACAGTAACATAACATTTATAATAAGCGTGACATTATGCTGTTGTCCTGGCATTGCACACTTTTTATTGCATGCCTATTGCGGATGATATATCATTAGTGTAAACATTTTTGATACATGTTAATTGTTACACCATTCAGGAAGGGTTTCGAAGGACTGTACATGTGTATAAAGATCTAGACCTGAAATAATCCCATTCACAATGAAAACAATGCAGCATTCTTGAATCCCCACTGGTTTATGATCCAATAGACCATTCACCAATGTATCCAACTGTATATAATTCACTGTGATATATTTGCACTTGATTATGCTGCTTTCACATTCTTTTTGATATAAAGTTCTATTTGTCTTTGTAATGATAAGGAAAACAAACAATTTATGTACATAGTGAATATTAAATAACTTTTATTGCATCTGTTCATGAATTCAAGTAAAACTTAGTGTTTGCTCGAGATACATTTTGTGCTGGTATTATTTTTACTCCATCATTAAAAACAGGAGTGTTTATTTGTCACTCCACAAACAATTAAGACATTGATGAGCAAATCATATGTGATATATCATGATCACAATGAATAGACATATTAATATTACATATATACATTTTGTATACTTCTTTGTCAAGCTAGATGATGTCAAATATGCGTTTATCTTACTTTGTACAAAGTCTAAAATTACAAACAGTTTAATATCTGATTCTATTGTCAGAGTAAGCTATTGTTTTAACCTTAATTATGTCAACTATGAGAATTATTTCCATGGGGCAGTACAGTTTGAATACTGTCAAGTGATAGTCCTACAAATTGGACGAGCTAACCCTCCGAGCATTGATACTGGCAAGTAAGGCTTGTCTAGGGGGCCCCGGTGCAGGGGCCACCCCAGTCCCTCCCATTGTCTGGGCTGTTGAGGGTCCACCAGGGGGAACAGGCGGCCCACCAATAGGGGGAAGTCCAGGAGGGGGTGGGCCGGCCATTGGTGGGGGTGGTCCTGCCATTGGTGGGGGTGGTCCGGCCATTGGTGGGGGTGGTCCTGCCATTGGTGGGGGAGGAGGTGGTCCTCCAAAACCTGTGATGGACTGATGTGGCCTAGGAGCATTGTAAGCCGGACCTGTGGAGGAGTAGGAGGGCTGTCTATGGGGTGACAAGTGACTTCTTGAGCCTAGATTTCTTGTTGATCCAGTCATCCCTGCTCGGCTCTTAGACGATATCTTTCTTGTCGGTAAGTTGGTGTCTGATTTTTTGTCTTTTCCATCCTGAAAATTAATGATACTTATTTTTAAGTTTCAGGATACTAAGGTAAGCTTTTTAGGCAAAGTGCAAACAAGCTTTAAGTTTAAATGAAGATGTCAACTAAAGAAAAGAGACCTTGTCCAAGTCTTGCTTTAAAATACAGTAGCATATATGACAACCAAACCAGACTACAAACTTAAAATTACAAAACTGAAAATGGTAGCAGCAGATTAATTTTTGTCTCTACAGTGTTCTCTGATAATACATGTCTGACAAAAAAAAACTGATTCTGCAACGAGTCCCACCTAAAACACCTTAATTGGGCATGCAATCATAGTACAGAACAAATCTTTCCCCTAAACCAGCAGATTATTAACAGTAGAAATACACCATCACACGTGGTGAATAACTCTATCAACCAGTCACACAATACAGCTTACTGACTGAATAAAAGCTATCAAACATCTGGTTATAATTGACAATAATGGAAAATTGCTACAAAGTTACACAATTAGGATAAACTAAATGGCTACAGAATTAGCTGAAACAAGCTGAGCCATACTAGTCCCCTACCGACATCAAATGACAAGAAATATAGGTAAATCCAAGGCCCATAGCTCTGCTTATATGATCTTTGGTCCAGCATTTGACAGTTGCAGCCCCTGGTGGCCATGTTGATATCATGCTCAAATCAACACAGTGAACTACTGAAACTGCAAATTATTGGAAAGCTTGTAAAGTCTAAGGGGTATAACTATGTAAAACGATATTCAACCATAACCAAATCAGAACTTGATTTAACTATTCACATCATATAGGTGTATACCAAATATCAGTTCAATAATTATGTGCACATGGCAGAGATATTCTTCTTCTACTACTGAGTTGGGTTATTCCAGAATGTTAATAACTTAGGCGGAACGGATATTGAACGGAAACTGTGTAATACTTGAAATTTTCTAAGTCCAAGGGCTGTAACTCTGTAAAAAATTGTTCAATCGCATACAAATTAGAACTTGACCTAGATGAGCAAAGCTAATAAAATATGTTATTTCATACGAGTACTTATCATTCTCACCTTTTCCTTGCTGGTTTTTCTCCGACGGCGCACACAACTAATAATTGTAAACAGAAAGAAATGCACTGTATCTTTAAACTAAGAATTCTTTTGAAACATTGGATGAAAATATAGCTTTACAACCTCTTATCAAATCGCTAATTCACAGTAGACTGTATAGAATGGTTTGGAAATGAACTGATGTATCAAGTTACCTTTAACATAAAATAATAATTCAAAATATACAACGCATCTTATTTAACAAAAGAAGAAAAAAACATTTATAAGAACAATATTTACCTTATATAATGTAATAGATATAAAAACTAAATAGCCATCACATTATAATCTCCAACATGTATGATAAGGTCATTAATGCATAATGGCCTGTATTGGATAAATCCCTGTATCAGACAATTAACTTTGTGATAATCCAAGTTTTTCAGCTTGACTTACCATATAATGGTGACAATCAGAATGACGACTAGACCTATAATTGCGGCTGCCTCTGTGACTGCCAGATCGGCGTAGTTGACTTTTTCATTTTCGAGGAATGCCGCAACAGATGAAGGGAGGTGTTTTGGGGAATTTGCAGCTGACTCTGACGACACGGATTTATGATTACCTGACAGTAAAAAATTCAAGTCTGATCCAAAATACTAAATATATTAAACCACGCAAATGGAAAAATATATATCAACAGTACTCTGAAATGTATTTATAGGGACTGGTTCAGTAGCATTTTATTGTGGAGACAATGAAACTACTCTGACTGAAATTAATATGAACTTTTACCTAAAGAAATTCTTTGAATTGGGATTTGGCTTAAATCAATTGTTATCACAAAGGGCACATACCAAAACAATCTGCTAACACGAAGTATGTAAAAACATGTTTCATTTTACAATTAATCAGTGTTGTAATACAACCAGTCTACCTCTCCCACTAACCAATTAGCTTTGATTGTTAAAAAGGGACATAATTTTCTTAACATTCTATAGAGTGGAGACAAGATGAGAGCATACCATATGTTTCTCCAGGTTTACCAAATCTCAGAATAGGCAAAATACTTTAGTACAGAATATGAGGGGGGTTGGGGGGTTGGGTTAAAGTTGGTAAACATCCTTCAGGTGAAAACACAATGTTTAGTGGTAAAATCTGCCTTCCAGCCTTCCAAAGAGGTTAAATACTTTATAAATTACAAACACTGTGTCATCTGCATGTAGCACATCAAAAATATTTTCTTATTTCTTATTTCATACAGTGTGTCTCAGCACTTGGATAACAAAGGGCTATAACTTTGTAAATAGTGGAGATCCTAACATTAAAAATATTTTCTGATTCCATACAGTGTGTCTCAACACTTAAATAAAGGGCACTTACAAATATCAAATTTTGAGAAGTCTTCTTGAAAAGGGATACAAACAGATCTGATGTCCCATCTGATAATACCAGTTGGGGACAAGTTATATCTGATAGTACCAGTTGGGGACAAGTTATATCTGATAATACCAGTTGGGAACAAGTTATATCTGATAGTACCAGTTGGGGACAAGTTATATCTGATAATACCAGTTGGGGACAAGTTATATCTGACAGTACCAGTTGGGGACAAGTTATATCTGACAGTACCAGTTGGGGACAAGTTATATCTGATAGTACCAGTTGGGGACAAGTTATATCTGACAGTACCAGTTGGGGACAAGTTATATCTGATAGTACCAGTTGGGGACAAGTTATATCTGATAGTACCAGTTGGGGACAAGTTATATCTGATAGTACCAGTTGGGGAAAAGTTATATCTGATTATACCAGTTGGGGACAAGTTATATCTGACAGTACCAGGTGGGAACAAGTTATATCTGACAGTACCAGTTGGGGACAAGTTATATCTGATAGTACCAGTTGGGGACAAGTTATATCTGATAGTACCAGTTGGGGACAAGTTATAACTAGGACATGTGTTATTACACCTTACCACAAACTAAAGTCCTGTTGAAATGGAACACAACATCATGTTTTTCTGCTTTGGCATTTTGTTCTCTTTTGAACTTGTGAGAACACTTGAAGAGTCCGTCATCCTCACAAGGTTCCAGAGGGATGTGTAAAGTGAGAGAGGCTGAAGTAACTGGAAAACAAACAGCAACTTCTCGTCATAAAACGATATTAAAAGGTTTTCATTAATTAGCAATAAGGATCTGTAAATGTTTCTTGTCAGTGGGATATACATTCTACTAGCATGCAATATATCAATTTGTGTAAGCCCTCTATTTTGATATCCAGAGGGGTCTTTGCACCCAAAAGTTCAAAGAATTCTAACAATCTTACATCTGCTTAATATCGGTGTCGCTGGTGGATCTGCCAACAATAACAACATTTAGCAGATCAGATTGCCAGAACCTTTCAGACTTTCAACAGTGTCACATACTGAGAACAGTTTCAGGAAGCTATGTCATTCTTACCTGGTGGATTGCAATTAAGTTGACAGAAATTGCATCATTTTTTAAGAAGTGATATACATGCAGGAGGATTCTGAATGATTGTAAAAACTTTTTTACAATTTTGAGACTGTAATTTGCTTGCCTTCCAAAGGTGTCCTAGTTGTGACTCAGTTAGACCTATAAATGTTTAAGTTTGAATTTCTGTCTCTACAAAATTATCAATCATGAATTATCCATCTTTTATCATCAATCTACCTTCATCCTAAAAGGGTCAATGAATTTGAGGTTCCAAGGAATTTCTTATAGATCTCTGATACAGGTGGAATCTATGAAAATTCTTTATTTAAATTCCTTTCTCAGTACAGTGTATAATATAGTCATTGTATAGGAGATATGCACAGTTGTTTACTCTTAATCCTGAAAATATGTCCTACCTGAACTGACATCACCTTCAACCAACTGTTTGTCCTTCATCTGCTGATATTTATTCCAGCCGAAGTTGTGGCCCTTATCAGGCCACATAATCACACCATCTGGGGACATCGCCACCAGGGACTTAAAAACCTGTTGTTCAGGCCCTTTTCTCCACCACACAAAATTATGAATCCTTTTTTCAGCAGATCCAGCAGAGCATGTGAGGTCCAGTACTGGAGTCCCGTCAGTCAGCACACTCTTTGCACTGTGGATTTTTAGTGATCGTGATCCTGTTTGCCACAAAAATACATGACTCACTTTTATATCAGAAAACATTTTATATGAAATAAAAGAAAAATCAAGACTTTTTGCAGAGAAGAAAAAACACTTGCACCATAAAAGTTGTGAGGTCCCTTAGCAAGATTTCACTATGTCTCTTTCAGGTAATGGCAATGTTATATTAATATAAAAGCAGTTAATTAGGAGGGAGACTTCAGATTTTGGACTGGAACATGTCTTTTCAACTAGTGAAATTTGCTAACTATACCTATTTTTTAAGATCTGATAATTTCATCTGAAAGATCATCCAGCTCAAAAGAAGCAATTTAAAAGTGTGACCAATCAAAGTTTAATACAAATTTGTGTAAATTGAATTAAGTGGACTATTTCATTGTATATCAAGTTAATTTGTGTGTAGTTATTACAACATTAATTGTTTAGCATAAGAGAGATAATTCAACAGAATGTATATATGTTGTAAAGGGAGGTAACTGATGAAAATTTAATTATATTTCTAATTTTGAAAATTGCCCAGAATTAAGACTTATTTGATCTTGCATATGACCAGCAGTTGTTTCAATGCAAAGTAAATATAGTTATTGACAGAGCAAAGGGAATTGTATAAATTGTATTTACCTTTTGTAGTTTTTCTTAATACATTGATTGCCTTGATTTTAATTTCATAATAATAATAATAGACTTTATTTAAAATTCGATAACACATTGAGTCAGAGACTGGTCTCACATGTGGTGGACAAAGCAGTGCTTGACTGAATCTAGGCCAGCAGGTATTCATTCATCATTATTTTCAATACATAGTAATGTTATTTTAGTTATAAGCTTCTTGACAATATTCACTAATTAAAAGAAAAAAGATTTTATAATGTCATTTGACATAAATATTCTTTACAATACATGTAACATCATAAAAAACGTCTTTTTCATATTTGTAGGTCTCAACAAAGTGTGGATTCTTACAACTTAAACAAGCAGTTTTAAACTACAAAAACTGTATCTAAAACTTTTATCTTTCCATTTTCAAAGATTTTAAAGAAGGTCAACAGTAAAACGATAATTAAGTAGCCAGTATTTATTGTGTCAGTGTCTGTAATGATTACTAGCACCAGCTCTGCTAGCACATGAATTCCTTTCCTTTCTGTCAATCAACCCCCTTTCCTTTATTCTCTTCAGCGTGTTATACAATTAGCGATTCGAACGCAAGTAAAATCTAATGTATATTATATATTATTTATGCCTTTTCTTCTGGTGCAACGTGATGCGAGAAATAAACGTGTATGTGCTACTTACCATATTGGTCGCCATATTCTCCTGTGATCTTGGTCTTACGGTCAGTTAATTGAAACCGTTTATTATCCCCTAACATTTGTTTAACTGGACCGTTATATTTCTAAAAAATATAGAAAGAAAATATAAAAATAGCAGCTTTGAGATGTTTACCATAAACAGTGACGTGACAAAAGTCTCTCATTTTTTTTTATTTTGCCATATATTCACCTTTTTCAATGAATTTTCCTGACAATCGATTTTGCCAATATTTGGACATTAGGTATAGAATAATTATCCATGCTTTCTTCTCATAATATGTATTTATTTTCCGTGGTGTGTTTCTGGAGAATGTTAATTTCCGTGTGAAGTAATTTCTCTACAATATATAACGCTACCAAAATGACGTCAAGATGGCGTCCCACCCAATTATTGGATGTTGTAAATAAATAATGATTTCTCTTGTCATACACAACGGAAAACAGTTAAATATTATGAGGTGAAACAGGAAACAATTATCCATTAGTATACAAAATTTCATTAAAAATTATCCTTAAACAAAGTCGGGAAAATTCATTGAAATTTGAAAATACGTGTAAGACTAGATCTAGATCTATAACAAAATAATTTTTCTTTAACTTTAGACTTTTGGCACGTAACTAACTGAATGTTCTATTTTCATGAGTGGGATGAATATTATCGCATCATTGTTATCAAACTTTTGTTAGCTACTGTATAGAAGTAACAATACAATATGCCAACAGTTAGGCTATACCTGAGGGGAAGCCTCATCGTCATCTGTCAAAGCTGCGACAAGCAGAATGGAAGCTGCAAGATACAATTTTTGTATGGATTATTCCCCTTACATTACAACTAGGCCTTAGTCGAGGCTTGAATGCAAAAACTCTTAAAAGCGAAATGTTTCTGAAGGCAAACGATGTCATCAACAAAGAAATTTTACAGTTAATATGAAGTTACAAACGGGCAGTTTGAACAATTTTCAGAGCGACCTTACCGTAAATAAGACAAAAACGAAACATTACAAAAAGGAGTGTCACTTTTTCGCCGTCGCTTGTTTGTTTTTCTATGACGTCATAAACGCGGAACAGTCGACGTTACGTTAGTGCTTGCAATGATAGAAATTCTAGCGGGAAAAGGCTTCATGGTTAAGTTTGTCCAAGGTAGGGAAATGTTGTTTTTTTTTGCATAGAGTTGCACTAGAGAATCCAGGGGGAGTGGGGGGGGGGGGGGGGGTCCTGTTCCTGGGGGTCACCCCCCCCCCTTTTCGGACGAGGATCATTTTTAATTTTTATAGCCTTTAAAATGGGAGTTTTTACCATTGTATCATTGAAAATCCTGCATCCGCGCCTGAGTTGCATTCTATCTAAGTGCGTGTTTCTTACTATGTCCACATATTTTTATCAAGGCAGCCGACTGGTTCAATTCCCAACCGACGAGAATTTCTCCGGTTTTATCCAGGTCTATGAAATCCTCACTCGCTAACACCAAGGCGAACATGAATGATAAGTTGGACGTATATAACTTGTTTCATAATATTTTTGTAAAATAAAGTTTTCATCGTTCTTTTATGATAAGGTAATATCCAAGTTAGGGTTATTTTGCAGTATTCTTTCGGCTCCGTTATATAATTATCACACAAATGAAATAACTAAAGCATGACGGATTTGGTCAAATATGCGTTAGATCAAGAATACTTTTAATTCGTAGGCATAATCCAGTGTTTCGTCTGATGTCTTTCAGTAAACTATAGTATTCGTTAAGAATACTTTTTGTGTATTCAAAATGCCGTGGCTTTGTTTAGTAGCTTACATGCTACAGGAGAAATAAATTTTGATAATTAATTTTAACTGGCATGATGAAAAACGTGGCAACACGGAATATACTCTAACAGAAATTATCAGCTATATTAATGTTGTTTTTTAAAGGGACGCACGTATAAAGCACGGAACAAAAAATATAAAAGTCCATGATACTTGAATGTATACTCATTATGGAAACA
This sequence comes from Mimachlamys varia, assembly GCA_947623455.1. Classification (NCBI taxonomy): domain Eukaryota; kingdom Metazoa; phylum Mollusca; class Bivalvia; order Pectinida; family Pectinidae; genus Mimachlamys; species Mimachlamys varia. The sequence goes on along the minus strand of OX392529.1, from coordinate 34,415,924 downwards.
CCCATAAATGATTTATTAATTTGCGTTTATTTTACTTTTAACATTTAATATCTGTTCATGGTTAGTCGATTTTTTTTGTATCCAGTATTTGCGAACACAGCAGCGATTGTTCTGTTAAATTGTTAGTGTTCTCCTTTTGTAATGTCTTTCCTATTTTTAAACCCATTGCTTAAATTGTGAAAGCTATGTACGACTTCCTTCTTATAGAAAAAGCGGGTTTCACTGCAATATTTCTAAGTTAGAGTTTCAGCGCACTTACGTCAGTGAATTGATTTTTATACTCTTGTATGACTTCCCTTTCCGCCGTTGCTCAAATATGATCGATTCTGGATGAATCATCCTATCAGATTACACATTTGTATAATTTAAAACTATACAAAAAAAGCCGCGACATTTAATTTCTAATATTTTATTTCATTATTTTCAATACAACCTTCATCTTCTTAATGCGACGTTTTCCACCAGTGAAATAGCCTAAGCCGTACTCTCCTGAAGTGCGTTTTATGAAACGTAACTTATATTACGTAGTATAGAGCGTGTATTCATACACTGTGATTAGTGCTGTGCACACTGTTATGTCATGAAACCAGTTGAGGCTGCGTTCCCTATTTATTGAATGTAACCGCCCAATTAAATACTTCGCATGCTCGTAGGGTTTGGTGTGTCTTTAAAGAACACTTTAAGCGGGCTGGTACTACACTGAGTGTTGGGTGTCAAACCCGTGATAAAATAAATTGACAATCTTTAATGGGCATATGGATTTATCAATGCCGTGCGTGGTCAAAGTACTGTTGTAATCCGGACCGCGGACCCAAGCTTTTTTGCCGAGTCGGAGGGGAGCCAGTGAAAGCGTTCGAAAGACACGGACTACATTACAGATAAACACAGAGTGGAATCGAGGGGAGATCCCTCAGTCCAACTATGATGCCTCTATGGCTGTTTACAGCTAGCTTTGTTGGAGTTTTACTTCCAGATGGTAAGTTTTTGATCTACTTTTTAATGTTTTGTCGACAAACTGTTTCATTCGACTCGCCATTATTGGGTTTGAAGCGGCCGAAGTGCGTTTTGTTCATGACCGACATTCATGATCGTCTCTATCCTTCTCTGTTGCGAAGTAATCATTTTACTGCAGTTCGTCGCTTGAAATAGTTTATGTTAATTTCAGACATGCATTTCGAGCTGTATTGGTTTATTTTGTATTCCTGTCAATATTCAACACGATATATACACTGCTTTTGCATAGTTTGATGTTTTGTTTGGGTCGAAAACGCTTGGTCGACCACAGCCGAACAGACAGGTAAACCTAAGGTAAAGGTCATGATGTCGCCGTCTAGACGGGTCAATTAGGAACACCTCGGGGTGAATATTGAGCCAACACAGGGAAACAAATTTGCACCCGAAATAAAGTGTGTAACATTGTTATTTTCTTAACATATCCTGAAACTAATAAATATTAATTGAGTGTTTTGATAAAAAAAAAACCCAAACAGTATTTTGCTAGGCTATAAGTTAAGATTGCCTTATGACATGCAAACAACATGGAATGTCGGTGATGAAGACTTTGTACTGTATGTTCACTCTGTAAGCCTAATATGACAAATCAATACAAATATGTCAGTCTGGTCTACTGATCAATAAATAAACTTAAATTAAGTTTAGATCAGTATCAGTATACGTACCTGACCTTGGGTTGCAGGCTTCATTGCAATTTAGCTTTAAATTGTTTGAAAACTGTATGATAAAAATATTAGGTTTACTATGCAGTGTGCAATGTAACGTTAAATTATACAGTGTTATTCATGATGATTGTGTTGACAAACTTTGATTGTCTAAAAAAATGCTTGTTACATACTACATGGTAAGTGAATAAAACAGGTCTTGAAAAAATCAATTAGAGAACATGAATATCTTTCATCGTCCACTAAATAAGTGTTAAGTCATAGTGTTTAATATATATACATGATCATGATAATTGCTGCAAAACCTGTGCATTTGTAAGATTAGATATTTTGAAATCCATTCCATGTATTTTGGTGTCTCCATCTAGACACTGAAAGAAATATTTAGTCAAGTTTTACTTATTTTATGAAATAACTTTAACGAAAAATTAAGACATATTCAATAAAGATGATATTTAATCTTTTTATCAACGAAAATTTTTTTTTTATCTTAATTCAGATATTATTTTTAATATTTTTAGGGACAAGTTTAATAGTAAGCAAATAAAAAATGAGTAAGAATTGACATACTGAACTGATACATATGGCATGGTACTGTTGATACTAAACTTGCATCAGTATTTCAAGGTATGGATGTACGTATGTATTCTAAAATGAAATCTTGATCTATTGTCCCGATTTTGGATGGAAATATTTTAAAAATAAATCCAATGTTACTAAAGGGACCCCATTGGAAATAAGCCTGTAAAGATTTATGGGTCGTCCCAGGTATAAGGAAAAGTTATTCAACAACTGTATCTATACCATAAATGTGATACTGTTCATCCATTGCATCCAAATATGATTTCATGCATGGTTTGTTTTTTACCCAAAGAAATATCATTATTATTATTAATATTCCTATTATCTTGATTTCAATGTAATTAATCAGCTTATTGAAAAAAAAGATAAAGGATCTAACATCTATGCATCTATTAGAACTTATAAATATCTAAAATTTGATCAACTAAAAATACAAAAACATTAACGACCATGTTATGAAATGTTTGTACTTTTAAATTTCTCAATTTGAATAATTATTTCCAGATCTATAATTAAAATTTCAATCTACATGGTACATCTTGTGCACGCTCCAATATAGTGGTTACTTGTAATATTAATGTAGTGTGTATACAATATCTGTTGACTTTGAACCCCAGTGTACAAACAAAATCAACCTGGTCAGGCTGTCTAGTCAAAACAATCATGAACCCTGAACTCGTACACTGTATCCATCTACAATCTTGTTGCCATCTACAACCAGGTAAAATTGAAACAATTTTCAGTAATTCATTTTCAAAAGGTAGTGGTAACTTTTTATTTAGAATTGTTGACGTGCCACTTTAGTTCGCTTAAATAATATACGTACATCGAGAAAATGAATTGATATCATTGTTGAATAACATTCATATATTAATTAAGGCTCCATATTTAGTTGATTTGGAAAGAATTATAATAGAAATTCTTTCAAGAAAGAATTTTTGGTCTGCATTATTTATAACCAACAAAATAATGAAATGTACTGAAAACTTTGCTTAGCTATAGTTTGCTAAATGTACATCAAAGTCTATTCTGAAAATAAACTAATCATTGGTAAAATTCACAAAAAAACTAAATTGGATATTGATTTATTTAACCTGATATTCAAACTAGGTTATATTAATAACATGCAGATATCATGAGGAAAAGTATTATTTGTATTATTTGTATAATGCTGTATATACATGTAAAAGGAATTACTTGTAGATTCTCAGCTATAAACATTCAGGTATGTCAGGTGTAACAGTTAGTATCTGCGATCCTATTTTGTACGCCAGTGATTGATTATCGATCATTTTGTTAAGTCTGTTCCTATAAAAGGTATAATGTTCAGTCTTGTTCAAAAATTTTTGTTAATGCTACATGAAAATGTGATAGCATGTTATTTGAATAATCCACAGCACTAGAGTTAAAATCCTTTATAAAACTCTCACACAAGTTACAAGCTCAGTATAAAAATATTTTCAAGTTTTCAATGTCAGTTATAAACTATGATAACAGTCTTATTTGCACAAAATCATAGAAAAGAAAAGGTCTTTTTACAATTTTATATAGAAATTGATATCAAAAGAGTATGTGACTTTTAATCTATTATTTTGAATAAGTCACCACATATCACTACTTGTCATGAGTCTGTATTTCTATTCCACAGGAATATGTGGATGTTGTGAAAATGAAACTTTTAAGCCTACAATGTAGGCTGGTTTAATTTTAGTAATTTTCTGTTTGGATAGGTTTTCACTCTATAAGGCCTATGTTTTGTTTAATTTAACTATTCTTAATTTTTTTTTTAATTTAGTAGACTCAATTTTGTGAAGTTTGGAATTCAGTTATAGTAATAATTAGGAAGAAATTGACTTTTTGTTGAATTTATTGTGTAATTGTAGGCCAAGTTCAGAAGCTCTGGCTTCTTCTTTCCATTTATTGCTGCTGCTCTCTAACTAATTCACCCCTGAAGATTTATTTAAACTCTTCCATATAAAGGTTGGAATAGTTCAATATGAAGTTTCAGAGGTGATTGAGTTAACATACAATGCTAAGATAAAATTGATGCTCAGTTACAATTCTTGATATTGGTGCCTTGAGCTTGGCCTAGTTACATATCATCTATAACCATTGATGAAATATGGTAATGGTATTGTTTCCAGTAGTTTAAATAAATCATCTGTGATCACCTCAACACCGAGAAAGAATTACTATTGGTCGATGATTGCCGAGGGAGGAATTTCAGTTACAGCTATATTTAGATGATGATGTCACATTTTACTTGATCAGTCAGTTTTGGTACCAAGATTTTAAACTTCTAACTCGGTGTACAACTGGTATTATATTCGAAAGAAGAAGTTTTAAGGAACGTGAAAATATAAAGAGTGAATTATTGCAAAACAATGATGCTTGGTTATAAATGTTGAAATAAAACATGGGAATGATATGAAATTTGAACTGTATATGGAAAATATACAATGTTATTATTGTTCACATATACAAAATACCTGAAATATACCGGGTATCTATATTTATCGAATAAGATAATAGGTATATACCCAGGATTGACTGGCTTTCCTCAAACAGACTAGGGGTGTATGTGCATGTATATATCCATGAGGTTAAGTAGGTAAGTAAACCTACATCAGTGAGCTTCAGACCAACATCATGTTGAAATATATAATTACTGTTGTCACCATCATGAAATATCAGGAGTCCTTTTCGGTATAGTGTTCCTATGAATCACATTTTGCTTTAAATTTGCATTGACTCTAAACCAGAATCATATAGATCTAGCTATAAGTTAAGTTTGAAAAACAGAAATTAAAAAAAACAACCATAAAATACTCAGGTAAAATTCAAGCCATTTATTGTACCAGTCAAAGATTTCTTTGTTGCAATACTCGATTTTTAAATGCATAGCATCGAAATGAATGGTGAATACCATGGCAGGGGTCTGCAATTCTAAAGATTCCTTTAACTGCTTCAGTAGCTGCGGCACCTTAACCTTCAAAAGAGACATACCCCCCCCCCAAAAAAACCCATCTTTGTTTCAGAAGGCATGTTGTGACATCTGTGATCTAGACATATTCGTCCATGCATGCACATGATTATGAATGGTTAATGATACACATGGTAATTTTGACTCTCTTTTTTTCAAAAACTAGTGAACCTTGTTTCAAAAGACAAATTTTTCATCACTTTATCAAGGACAACCTGCACAAGATAAAACCTCAGACTTTGAGATTTTTTATCTCGGCAAATGTGATCAAAGACAGGCAGCTGGCCGGATGGCCTCAGCTTTGTTGAGCTATTTTCTCAAGATAAAAAAAAAATGAAATGATTGATTTCAAATCCTGAATTTCAAGAATACTCCAACTTAATCGTGATTGTTATTACTTAAAACATCAGTAGAATTTGTTTTTTAGATAAAAAAAACTCAAACTTAAGAATAAGCATGTCTATTTGATGTTATTTTCCCATCATTTTGATATGTGTTTTTGATAATATAGAACAAGTGACCTTTGATTGGTGTGGCCTCACACTCCAACTTTGTTAGACTCTGCCCTATGCAACACGAGCCTCATTAGCAAGTCTACATTGTAGCTGGAGATCCTGTTTCTAAGGGGAACTCACCAAAGCATTCTACTTACTACAACTTTGAAACAAATTCAAAATACACTTATCAAATTCAGGCCTTTCACAGAATGAAAGACATGCTTTTGAAGCATAATGCAATCAGCTTAAAAAAAGTCTGATCATGTGGTGTTTGTTTTGCTTCAATCTATATCTACATGCTGTGATACAGAAGAGGAAGACGCCTGGCGCAGGGCCTTGTTGACAGAGACAACATGTCAAATACTGTCTTATCTATACAGCTTAAACAACTAGTGCACTTTTTTGATTACCTCAGTGTGACAATTTAGCTTTTCAATAATAACCGTATGAAGAATCAATGAAAACCACTTCTGGATTATTGGTGTGCTATAATAGGGAAAGTCCTTGCTCTTCGAATTCAATGACAGGACAGCACGACACCTAAATTGTTGTCACTGTCTTCCTCTGATCATTGTTTGATTAACAAGTGATGCACATACTTTAGCTGTAAATGTTCACAAAACATTTCTACCTTTAAAATACGACAGACATTAGGTCTCTGAAATATAGATTTCTTATAGACCTTCTGAATTTCCATAGACTAGACCAGTGTACAGGTCTCTGAAATATACATTTCTTATAGACCTGAGTTTCCAGTGTACAGGTCTCTGAAATATAGATTTCTTATAGACCTGAGTTTCCAGTGTACAGGTCCCTGAAATATAGATTTCTTATAGACCTGAGTTTCCAGTGTACAGGTCTCTGAAATATAGATTTCTTATAGACCTGAGTTTCCAGTGTACAGGTCTCTGAAATATAGATTTCTTATAGACCTGAGTTTCCAGTGTACAGGTCTCTGAAATATAGATTTCTTATAGACCTGAGTTTCCAGTGTACAGGTCTCTGAAATATAGATTTCTTATAGACCTGAGTTTCCAGTGTACAGGTCCCTGAAATATAGATTTCTTATAGACCTGAGTTTCCAGTGTACAGGTCCCTGAAATATAGATTTCTAATTCTTATAGACCTTCTGAATTTCTATAGACTAGACCAGTGTACAGGTCTCTGAAATATAGATTTCTTATAGACCTGAGTTTCCAGTGTACAGGTCCCTGAAATATAGATTTCTTATAGACCTGAGTTTCCAGTGTACAGGTCCCTGAAATATAGATTTCTTATAGACCTGAGTTTCCAGTGTACAGGTCCCTGAAATATAGATTTCTAATTCTTATAGACCTTCTGAATTTCTATAGACTAGACCAGTGTACAGGTCTCTGAAATATAGATTTCTTATAGACCTGAGTTTCCAGTGTACAGGTCCCTGAAATATAGATTTCTTATAGACCTGAGTTTCCAGTGTACAGGTCCCTGAAATATAGATTTCTAATTCTTATAGACCTTCTGAATTTCTATAGACTAGACCAGTGTACAGGTCTCTGAAATATAGATTTCTTATAGACCTGAGTTTCCAGTGTACAGGTCCCTGAAATATAGATTTCTTATAGACCTGAGTTTCCAGTGTACAGGTCCCTGAAATATAGATTTCTAATTCTTATAGACCTTCTGAATTTCTATAGACTAGACCAGTGTACAGGTCTCTGAAATATAGATTTCTTATAGACCTGAGTTTCCAGTGTACAGGTCCCTGAAATATAGATTTCTTATAGACCTGAGTTTCCAGTGTACAGGTCCCTGAAATATAGATTTCTAATTCTTATAGACCTTCTGAATTTCTATAGACTAGACCAGTGTACAGGTCTCTGAAATATAGATTTCTTATAGACCTGAGTTTCCAGTGTACAGGTCCCTGAAATATAGATTTCTAATTCTTATAGACCTTCTGAATTTCTATAGACTAGACCAGTGTACAGGTCTCTGAAATATAGATTTCTTATAGACCTGAGTTTCCAGTGTACAGGTCCCTGAAATATAGATTTCTTATAGACCTGAGTTTCCAGTGTACAGGTCCCTGAAATATAGATTTCTAATTCTTATAGACCTTCTGAATTTCTATAGACTAGACCAGTGTACAGGTCTCTGAAATATAGATTTCTTATAGACCTGAGTTTCCAGTGTACAGGTCCCTGAAATATAGATTTCTAATTCTTATAGACCTTCTGAATTTCTATAGACTAGACCAGTGTACAGGTCTCTGAAATATAGATTTCTTATAGACCTGAGTTTCCAGTGTACAGGTCCCTGAAATATAGATTTCTAATTCTTATAGACCTTCTGAATTTCTATAGACTAGACCAGTGTACAGGTCTCTGAAATATAGATTTCTTATAGACCTGAGTTTCCAGTGTACAGGTCCCTGAAATATAGATTTCTAATTCTTATAGACCTTCTGAATTTCTATAGACTAGACCAGTATATAGGTCTCTGAAATATAGATTTCTTATAGACCTGAGTTTCCAGTGTACAGGTCTCTGAAATATAGATTTCTTATAGACCTGAGTTTCCAGTGTACAGGTCCCTGAAATATAGATTTCTAATTCTTATAGACCTTCTGAATTTCTATAGACTAGACCAGTGTACAGGTCTCTGAAATATAGATTTCTTATAGACCTGAGTTTCCAATGTACAGGTCTCTGAAATGTAGATTTCTAATTCTTATAGACCTTCTGAATTTCTATAGACTAGACCAGTGTACAGGTCTCTGAAATATAGATTTCTTATAGACCTTCTGAATTTCCAGTGTACAGGTCTCTGAAATGTAGATTTCTAATTCTTATAGACCTTCTGAATTTCCATAGACTAGACCAGTGTACAGGTCTCTGAAATATAGATTTCTTATAGACCTTCTGAGTTTCCAGTGTACAGGTCTCTAAATATAGATTTCTTATAGACCTGAGTTTCCAGTGTACAGGTCCCTGAAATATAGATTTCTAATTCTTATAGACCTTCTGAATTTCTATAGACTAGACCAGTGTACAGGTCTCTGAAATATAGATTTCTTATAGACCTGAGTTTCCAATGTACAGGTCTCTGAAATGTAGATTTCTAATTCTTATAGACCTTCTGAATTTCTATAGACTAGACCAGTGTACAGGTCTCTGAAATATAGATTTCTTATAGACCTTCTGAATTTCCAGTGTACAGGTCTCTGAAATGTAGATTTCTAATTCTTATAGACCTTCTGAATTTCCATAGACTAGACCAGTGTACAGGTCTCTGAAATATAGATTTCTTATAGACCTTCTGAGTTTCCAGTGTACAGGTCTCTAAATATAGATTTCTTATAGACCTTCTGAATTTCCATAGACTAGACTAGTGTACAGGTCTCTGAAATATAGATTTCTTATAGACCTTCTGAATTTCTATAGACTAGACCAGTATAAAGGTCTCTGAAATATAGATTTCTTATAGACCTTCTGAATTTCCAGTGTACAGGTCTCTGAAATATAGATTTCTTAAAGACCTTCTGAATTCCCATAGACTAGACCAGTGTACAGGTCTCTGAAATAAAGATTTCTTATAGACCTTTTGACTAGACCAGTGTACCTTGCCTTAGAACATTTCACCTTTGTAATAAAAAAAATATATTTAATACTAAAACTCATTTGCAGAAAACTTCTTTTTTCTCATTTGAGTGTTTACATTGAATCATAATTAGCATAGGATAACTTAAATAGACAACTTGGGTCTATGGAGCCATTTGCTGTCATAGGGCTAAGTTGTTTTTCATGTTGATTACCTTTGGGTCAGCAGCACCTTACATTCTAAAGACTTTGTGTCTACAACCTGTGTATGATTGGGGGCCTGTGATAGCCAAGTTGTTCAGTTGTCTGACTTTCTGCTACAGTTGTTAGCCAGTTGTCAGGTTCTGGTCATTGGTGGGTGGTTTTTCTCCAGCATTCCTAGCTACATTGGTGGGTGGTTTTTCTCCAGCATTCCTAGCTAGTTTTAGACGTACTACATGTACATGTTTATATCACTACACACCTCTTTACAATGCAATTGGAGAACTTTAATTATTGAACCAAATCCCATATGAAGCCCTGTACCAGGAGATATTAACTTGACTTCAGACTGGGGTTCTGACTTGATTCAATCCAAACATTAGGTGGATGCTGTACTATTTAAATATCACTTGTAACCAACTACATGTAAACCTTTCACAAATCAATTAGTAACAATTATTATTCTAAAACTTCCGTTTGTAGAAAATTGCATTTGTTGACAGGTTTTGAGTTCTCCTCATTTAGTATGATGTTTGGATCTATGGCAGTTAATGATCCAGATTGTGTAGGTAAGGGCAGATAAATCTTGTGAATAAGAATGGATTAATCACAATGAATCTGGTAGGTTGGTAATATGAATGACACTAAATGGGAATTGACAAAGGGAAGTTACTGCTGAGGGAGACAATAATTTACTCTGGTGTGTCTACGTGGCATTTTTATGTAAAATGAAATAAGATATAATTATATTAAATATGGTCATGTCGGTCATTAATATAATTGCTTCAGGGCTGTCTGACCTTGAATCCATCCAGACTACTGATTGTTCGGTAACCACGGTAATGAATGTGTATTAGCTAGAACAGTATGGTTTGAGTTGTTTTGCAGGTTCTTTATTGGGATAACAAATTTCAAGATCATAGTTTAAATAATGACATTAATAAAGCTAATATTAATCATGTTAAATTAACATAATTAATGGGAAAGGGAAATGTCATGTATGTGAAAATTTATCATTTGCTACAGGATACAAATAAATGTATAGTACAATCCAAAGATCTGTTGTGAAAATAGTGACAAAAAGTACCAAAACTACCAAGTATGGGTAACACAGAAAGTACCAAATCCACCAAATATTGGGAATACAAAAAGAATCAAATCTACCAAGTATTGGGGAAACACAGAACGTACCAAATCTACTAAGTATTGGGGACACAGAAAGTACCAAATCTACCAAGTATTGGGAATACAGAAAGTACCAAATCTAGTAAGTATCGGAAATGCAGAAAGTACCAAATCTACCAAGTATTGGGAACACAGAGAGTACAAATTCCACCAAGTTAGTATTGGGAACACAGAAAGTACCAAATCCACCAAATATTGGGAATACAAAAAGAATCAAATCTACCAAGTATTGGGAACACAGAGAGTACAAATTCCACCAAGTTAGTATTGGGAACACAGAAAGTACCAAATCTACCAAGTATTGGGAACACAGAAAGTACCAAATCTACCAAGTATTGGGAACACAGAGAGTACAAATTCCACCAAGTTAGTATTGGGAACACATAAAGTACCAAATCTACCAAGTATTGGGAACACAGAGAGTACAAATTCCACCAAGTTGGTATTGGGAACACAGAAAGTACCAAATCTACCAAGTTGGTATTGGGAACACAGAAAGTACCAAATCTACCAAGTTAGTATTGGGAACACAGAAAGTACCAAATCCACCAAGAGGAGATCAAGTTTTAGCAGTTGTGGAAATGACAAACGAGAGCCTTTCACTTATAGAATTGAGGACATTATTAGCGAGTGAAGTTGTGACAGGTCACAAGCATCAGGTTCACCCCGTGGTAATTGACTTTTAAGTCAGAAGTTTCCTTTAAAAATGGCAAGGGTTCAAGTTGCATCCATTTATAGAATTGTAACTGAAATATATCTTTCCTTTGTACAACTTTACTCTCAGAGGAAACTTCAAAGGATTATTTTTCATGTTGAAGTCGTACCAGAATATGACATTTACAGCCCACTTTAGAATCATTATTGGCCTTGGTGGGAAAGAAAGTTTATGAAAATTACTTGAATATTTATTCGGTTAATTTGTGAAATTATTAACTTCAGGATTAGGCAAGTAATGAATTATTTCATGTTTTGTACATATCACTCTCTTGTCCAAGATAACCATTTGTTATCATTAAAACTAGGTGCAGATTTAAGTTTGAGTGCAAAACTTTTATATTTTAGACTTTCAATTTATAACAAAGTTCTTTACCAAGCAAATTGACAAGGCCTTCTCTAATTTAAGGTCTTGATTAAGGGTCGGCCATGGAAATTGAGTTTGTTTAAATTCCCAGGTACTCTTGCTGTTGATTGTAGTGAAATTTATTGGACTAGATAAGGGATAGAAATACAGCAGATATAATATGCTTATAAACATACATGTGTAGTTTTTATAGTATACTTCCAATTCAGCTGGGTTGGGTTGATGGTTTATAGGGATGGGAGGGGATGGAATCAACATATTTATGTATTATTAATGTGACAATTTTACTTTGTAATTCTTGTTGTTATGTACATTTTAAGTTGATGAACTCAACTTAACAATAAATACCTTGATGATTATTTAAATATATAAGATGTAGAATTTCTGTAATTGACAATACTATATGCAATACTCATTGTTATATAATGATATTAAAATCTGTTATGTCAACATGTTAAAAATAAGGACAAAAATGACCTCACTGCATCCGCCGCACCCAGTATAGCGGTTTATCACGAGTTATTGTGATACGGCGTGCTGGTCGCAGCTTCCCCCACGACAGAGAGGATTGAAGAGCACGGCACTCAAAACGTGTCAAAATGATAAAAACACTCAACAGTACAAATATAGCAGGATGTGTAAGACCACTTGTCTCAGGGCTGTCTTTACATCATTTCCCTAGAATTTGTCAGATTAGTTCAGATATGCACTTTCATTGCAGTCTTCGTGACACATAGTATAGTGTATTAGAGGGTGTCCTGTCATAGTCTCAATACAATATCACAATATTAGTTGTATAAAGGTAAAAAGGGGGTTTCAATATCACATTTCTAAAAAGGGGGTTAAGCAAAACAAAATATGTAATTATATATCTTTAATTCTTGTACAAAACAATATAATAAATCCTAGTATTATACATCTATTGACTATGACCCTAAAATCTCTTAAAATCTCTACCTCCTCAAAATACTGTAAAAGCCAATATTTTTGCACGTGGTATTTTTCGTTTAGTCAGCCTCCAAACTGTTCGCGATGTGGAAATTTTTGCGCTGCAGTCATGATATTTTGCATTATGTACCTATAATACTATTATACACTGTAGAGTTTGAGTATTGTTGAATATATTCGCGTGTGAATTTATTCGGGCAGGTTTACTGTGAAATAAGCGAATATTTCCACACCGCAAAAAAATCCACTTTTACAGTAGGACTACCAGGTACTCCCAGCAAGAAATAGGAACAAGGCTATCGCCTCATGGGTATTTGAAGGTGGATTTTATAAAACAATTTGTAGGCAGGTCCTTCTCTGTGACACAGTTAACGTCACAATTGTCCCAACGTCACCCAACAACGATCAAAATGGCCATGATATCAGACTGATTTGATAATATCACTGATAAGGAAAAAAGCAATGATGATAAGTATGTGTATCATCAATGACATTGACAATGACAGTACATGCTTCCATTCGTAACTTTATTTCTTTGAAATTAAAGAACATGTATATAGTAAGGCTATTTCAGGAAATATGGCTGCCCCAGGAAAGAGTTGTTCAACTTGCATTAGGGGAGCATAACTTTCCTTATGTACCATTGCTGTAACTGAATTATATGATACTAAGAATGTACAATTCAAAGGTGAATCCAAATCCTACAGTTGTGTGGTGTTGTGGATAGGACACTTGCCTTTCACCGAGAATATTGTTGTTTTATTTCCCATTCAAATGTGAAAAGGTATAGGGTTCACCTGTCTGAGCACATAGCTTTTCTCTTGCCCTCTAGTAAGACCCATGCCTCTAATATTTTGTCCCTAGTTTCATAATTATTGTGAGATAAATTAAATTTATATTTCACATTAGACAGCTTTTGATGAGTACATTAACTTCAATGGCATATATATATGATCTTTTTCATTTTTCCATATATTTACAATTAAATCCATGAAATTGTTTATGGGAAATTTAAGCCCAGGGACCTCTCCCTAATACCTTATTATATGTATAGTCGAAAGGTCTGTGTGAATGTATAAATAGCAGACTTTTATATATGCGAAATCATGATAACTAGACATTCAAGATGTTGCCTACTGTAAATATCAAAATAACGCTTGATACGTATTATTTAACAAAAACGTCCAAATCGAAAAATCTGACTTGGCAGAAGGTAGTGTTGTTGATATTTTATCTGCCACATAAATTTGTCAGCTGTCAGAGAATGCAATATCCGCTTAAAACCTGAACAAAAACCTGTGAATTCTTAATAGGCTTGCTGATGTATCAGGTTTGGACAATAAAAGCCATTCGTGTGCATCTTCACTGCATAATGTAAAAAAAAAACAATTAATATTCAACAGTTAAGCAACTTTGTTGGCTTCTATATATCAAATGTTTCTCTTTGAATTCTTAATTCAGCTGTCATTGAAAAGCCTTTAATTGAACAGTGTTTTACCTTTTTCACCCCTGAAATTTCATAATGAAGTGTTCCAACCTTTTAATTGGAAGAGTTCAAATGTGTCTTCAGGTGTGAATATGTTGATATGAAATTTGCTTGTATGAAATTATTTGTTTAATACATTTTACAGAAAAAGGAGTCATGAAAATGAGCTTTTTCAATCAATGTAGTCTGCCTTAATTGCCAACTTACAGTTTTGGGCTACCTGGAGTTATGTCCCCTGGCAAGTTCGTAGAGATCCATGCATACCTGCTAAGAATTATCTGTACATCAATTTAATGTCATGTTTTCCATTTTTCGCTAAAGCTATTATATAATGATTAACAAAAAATAGTTGACGGTGACTTACATATGTAGCAATGATTTAAGCACACATACATTTCTTCTAATGCACTAAGCTAAAACTGAGGAAAAAGGACCTAAGTAATGTCTAATGAAAATGATGCAATGACTATAGTTTGTCATTTCACATTGGAAATATACAGATGTACATAATGCACTTGTTCCCCTAATAATAATGAGAGCCCTCCTCCAGTAGCATTGGATTTCTGGGGGAAATAAACAGTTACCATGGTGACTGTTAAGTAATACTAGTAATCTTAGAATATCTCCACTTTTTCTCCCTGACTTTGTGACATGACAGATTTATAGAAATAGCCTGGATTTCTAAGGTGCAGTTTATTTGCACTCGATTCCATTAAAGCACAACAAAGTCAGCATTTGAGGAGAAGCTAGTTATTATTCTGCCATTTGCTTCACACAGGCATTTTGAAGTTTGTTCATTAAGATTGCATGTTGAAGAGCTATATATGGGTGAATTCTGTCTGATTGTAGAGCCAGAGGGCAAAATTTACACTAACGAAAAACTAAAACCAATCTATGTTTCCGGATGAGATCTGAGATTTTTATCGAGTGAAGTTGCATTATTAAAATCAAATTGTGCTCTTGGTACAAAGAGTGAGAGTAATGTTTTACACAGCAGTACTATCATGTGAATTCCATCACCATTCCTGTTACTGTAATGGGGTGAATATGGTGGGATTATTTGAACAGATGAAATGGAATTTTATCATTTTTTTGAAAGTTTATTTAATATACAAATAGTGAGATGCTTCATTCAGCAACAGAAGTGTGAGATATAATGTCACAGAAAACAGCATTTCAGTACACCATCCTGTACACAGCACAGAAAGCTTTTAATAACTGTTGCACAGTTTAGAAAGGTCTACTATAACAGTGACATAATTAATCCCCAGAAAGCAATTCCTTAAATGTTTCTTCTATTACATGTAGCTAATACTATGGTAACAGTATACAATTATGGAAATCAACCAATAGGAATTAAGGAAAATGTTCAAATTTCTCGCCCAGAATAGCTGGTTTTCCGGAGCTAAACTCTTGTTTTGACATTTGTATATAAGGGCAGGAAAACAAAAAGCCTTGATAATTGTTCAGTAATTGTAGTGTAATTGTCGTTGATCCGGTGAGCATGTCGTAATTTAATTAATGGGATATTATTACAGTGTTACATTACACCTATTTCTGTTGCCCACAAGTGGTACGTGCATTGTCTGCGCTTATATATATATATGCACATGCCAATTTTCACATGGAGGGCGTGTTGCAGTGCTGGTGCTTGGGAAACGACTTATGATCGAGATGATGACTGTTGGTTGTGCCTGTATTCAGCTCTAGTCCACACACCAGGGCTCTACAATATTATTTTTTCACACTTGTCCGTTTGGGCAAGTGATTCTAAAATCTACTTGTTCGACAGCCAAATGCACTTGTCCAAACTTTTCCCACTAACTTGCAGAAAAATGTTTGCCATTATGATAATGATTATAATAATGAACCCAAATTTCGTCAAATCCATATTACACCTGTCAGCGTGTTTCCAATATAAACAGTCGGATCAATCTTTGTCATGTAAATGCTTATATATAGGGTGATCTCTTAAATACAAACGCAACAGCGATTCAGATTTTCATGTTCGGAACACATCTGGGTTTACCCCGATCTCTTTGATACAAACGCAACAGCGATTCAGATTATCATATTCGGAACACATCTGGGTTTTTAAATAACATACCAATAGCTTACCTCCGTGAATCCCGAATGTGGCAAACGTAGTTCAATCGATCTCTTTGAAGTCACATTTTATTGAAAAACGAAAAGAACAACTCTTGAATTTTGTAAGAAAGACATTTGAATCTTTTTTGTCATTTCTAAAAACATAGTTTCTGCTAAAAATCACTTGTCTGAGCGGGCAAGTGAGTATCCTGATGTACTTGTCCGACAGAGATTTGTACTGGTACGGACAAGTCGGACAAGCGTAATTGTCGAGCCCTGCACACTAGAGGTTTAGCCATTAATATATTTCTTCATTTACACTGAAGCAACATAAATGTGAGTTTTTTTGTAATTCAATTAATTATTAATTGATTGTAGATTTTAAAGCTCTATGCTTTAAAAAAAATATTCGTGATACTGGAAATATATGATGAAAATGGTCCATACTATGTGTAAAAAATACCCAGAAAACAGAATAGTTATAATTTTCATGAATTGTTTATGAGCATTTGTTCAAGAGCTTTTCCTGAAAAACTCTGCAATAGTTGATACACTGGTCATGAACATCCCATGGCCAGTGGCAAGCTTGAGTTCTGGCAAAATAATATATTTATACATACCCGGTATGTATTGGACACACTAAGACACTTTCCGACACCTAGCTACAAATAGATTTGGAGGTGTCAGCATTTTCTTGCTGTAATGCAGACAATGTAATTGTCAGTAAGATATCACATCCGGTGATTATTTCGACACATTGGTGCTAAACTATGGTTATTTACCCAAGAACAGTACATTTTTACTGTTTTGTACCCACTTCAACATGTGTGTTTTTACTGTTTTGTAAGTCCTGTTTGAGCTAAAACTTTATACAGGAATCGAAAATGAACAAAACTACCTGTTTGGGAATCACATGTATATAGAAAAGTCATATATAAAAGTTCTCGTCAACTTGGTTACAAAATCTTGAAAGGTCATTCTGGTTGAGGTGTGTCTTTTGAGATCCTAATGTCAGTTCTATACTGTTTTAAATTGTATAACATGTACATGCTATTTTAAAGTTCTAGAAAAAAGGAATAATGTATCTAAAATTTAATGATATATGCTATGGTGCAGTGAAGTTTAATGGTTCAATTGTAGCTCTAAGGGGAGATAACTGTTATGTAATATGCATGTGTAATATAAAAAATAGCATGTCTCCTTATAAACATGCTGCCTTACTGAAGATACCTTAGTTGGTGTCAGATTTATCTATCACCTTATTATCTATGATAGTTCTGATACCTACCCGACAACAACCTAATTTGTCATTAATTGATTCACCACTGTATGTTTAAACTTGTCTGCCCCAATCTTTGATTTGGTAAGGTTCACTGACCTGAATCTGGGGCGAAAAGGTGAATGGACTGACAAATTAAAGTCTTACTAAACAACCACCCAGGATCTCTAAATTGTGGAACTCTTTAAAATAAAAGTATTTGTTTTTTAGTATATGGCAGCATATTGCCTTAAAAGAAAAGTGAACAATAAATTCTAAATAAAGAATCATTCAGGATCTAATGACTTTGAATTGTGGAATGCTTTTAAAATGAAAGTGCTTGTTAATATGTGGCAGCATATATCTCTAAAAGTACAGTGAAATTAGCAATGGAATCATGACACAGTCTTAAGTCTACAAGCTTATATTAGTCTATTCTGGACAAAAGTTATCTAGAAAACTTTGTTTTTCTATGTCTACATACATTGAATTGATTTTTGTTTGGTTGTAAACTTGAGAAAACTTTGTAACCCAATCTACAATGTGTGTAGGTCCAGATTTAAGTCTGATGGTGCCACGGATGGGAATATTAAATGGAGATCTGCTAAGAGATGTTCTGTGGACTGGTTACTGCTGGCTGAGACATGCTGCTCCCGATACGTTTGCCCTTTTATGTACGGTATAATCCAATATTACAGACAAGTGGTCTAGACTGAAATGATATATTATTGCGTTTTGTAAGATCTATACTGACCCAGACAACTAAAAAATGGTACCTTACTAATACTATCTCATGTGTCTGTCTAACAGGAAGGAGTTTGGGTACCTTACTAATAATATCTCATGTGTTTGTCTCACAGGAAGGTGTTGGCTACCTTACTAATAATATCTCATGTGTCTGTCTCACAGGAAGGTGTTGGCTACCTTACTAATAATATCTCATGTGTCTGTCTCACAGGAAGGTGTTGGCTACCTTACTAATAATATCTCATGTGTCTGTCTAACAGGAAAGGTGTTGGCTACCTTACTAATAATATCTCATGTGTCTGTCTAACAGGAAGGTGTTGGCTACCTTACTAATAATATCTCATGTGTCTGTCTCACAGGAAGGTGTTGGCTACCTTACTAATAATATCTCATGTGTCTGTCTCACAGGAAGGTGTTGGCTACCTTACTAATAATATCTCATGTGTCTGTCTCACAGGAAGGTGTTGGCTACCTTACTAATAATATCTCATGTGTCTGTCTCACAGGAAGGTGTTGGCTACCTTACTAATAATATCTCATGTGTCTGTCTAACAGGAAGGTGTTGGCTACCTTACTAATAATATCTCATGTGTCTGTCTAACAGAAAGGAGTTAGGGTGCCTTACTAATAATATCTCATGTGTCTGTCTAACAGGAAGGAGTTGGAGTGGAGAACCTACCTTACCATTTCTCATGTGTCTGTCTCAGGGAAAGAAATGAGTTGGGGTATTTCATTTCACTTATGATGACCTGTGCAGGGTTATTAGCATTATGAATTGGCAAAGTTAAAAAAAACCCTGATACCTCAATATACATTACACAATACAATTAAATTCAAACAAGCAATTTGATGGCATTGAATATACAAACATTTATAATGATTTCACAAAAATGTTTCATAATAATTTATTTATGTATTCCACTTCTGAAGACTACTGAGATTTAGTATTTAAATTACTGGACTTTTCTGATTGTAGTATTCATTTAATTTGCATGAGAGTCTATTGATCCAGGTTGTGACCTGGTTTTACTGTATTATTTATGACAGTTTTAACATAGCTTCAGCGTCTAGACAGTAGATGAAGTTTAAGTATAGCTTTGGTCCCCCAAAATGATGGACATCAACACAAATAAATATGGCTTTCCAAACCAGACAGATTACATAAAACAACACATGAAGTGAGAATTTGTAGTTTTTATGTGTCATTTTGTGGACTTCACTGTTAAATTCTCCTCGAAATGACATAGACTTGGTAACAGGTTATTTGCATTAAAAATGACACATTGAATCAACCGTAATGAACACTTGTTAAATCAAAATGTCGTCTTACTTGCAACAGTTTAATTTCCTGTTTTGGATTTTGACTTTAAAAAATCAGCTGGTTAAAATAAATCTGTTTACTCCAATTTAGTATTGAACTGAAAAAAGTATATCAATTTAAGTAAAATTTATAACATCAATTACGGTAACAAAACACCCTTGTTTATAATATCAATTACAGTAACAAAACACTCTCGTTTATAATATCAATCACAGTAACAAAACACACTCGTTTATAATACCAATCACAGTAACAAAACACACTCGTTTATAATATCAATTACAGTAACAAAACACCCTTGTTTATAATATCAATCACAGTAACAAAACACACTCGTTTATAATATCAATTACAGTAACAAAACACACTCGCTTATAATATCAATTATAGTAACAAAACACACTCGCTTATAATGTCAATTACGGTAACAAAACACACTCGTTTATAATATCAATTACAGTAAAAAACACACTCGTTTATAATATCAATTACAGTAACAAAATACACTCGTTTATATCAATTACAGTAACAAAACACCCTCGTTTATAATATCAATTACAGTAACAAAATACATTCGTTTATATCAATTACAGTAACAAAACACACTCGTTTATAATATCAATTACAGTAACAAAACACCCTTGTTTATAATATCAATTACAGTAACAAAACACACTCGCTTATAATATCAATTAAAGAAATAGAACACACTCGTTTATAATGTCAATTACGGTAACAGAACACACTCGTTTATAATATCAATTACGGTAACAGAACACACTCGTTTATAGTATCAATTACGGTAACAAAACACACTTGTTTATAATATCAATTACGGTAACAAAACACACTCGTTTATAATATCAATTACGGCAACAAAACACACTCGTTTATAATATCAATTACAGTAACAAAACACACTCGTTTATAATATCAATTACAGTAACAAAACACCCTTGTTTATAATATCAAAACACACTCGTTTATAATATCAATTACAGTAACAAAACACACTCGTTTATAATATCAATTACAGTAACAAAACACACTCGCTTGTAATATCAATTACAGTAACATAAACACACTCGTTTATAATATCAATTACAGTAACAAAACACCCTTGTTTATAATATCAATTACGGTAACAGAACACACTTATTTATAATATCAATAACAGTAACAGAACAAACTTGTTTATATAACACCAATTACGGTAATTGAACACACTCATTTATAATATCAATTACAGTAACAAAACACACTCGTTTATAATATCAATTACAGTAACAAAACACACTCGCTTATAATATCAATTACAGTAACATAAACACACTCATTTATAATATCAATTACAGTAACAAAACACCCTTGTTTATAATATCAATTACGGTAACAGAACACACTTATTTATAATATCAATAACAGTAACAGAACAAACTTGTTTATATAACACCAATTACGGTAATTGAACACACTCATTTATAACATTAATTAAGGTAACAAAACTTACTCATTTTAATAACACCAATTACGTTAAAGAAACACACTCGTTTATAAAAATCAATTACGGTAACAAAACTTATTGCATAAACTTTTGAAACTGTGGTTCACTCTTTGTCATTATTTTTTGTATGTGTGTCAAATGGTTAGGGGCAGGGCACATGATGAAACTTGAAAGGTTAGAGAGCATTTGTGTGGTTGGAGAAGATTTAAGGTACTACAGTGGTCATGAAATTCTACTTGTATGCATGAACAGATGTGACTTTAATTCAAACCTGTTGACATATGGCTTCCAGGCGACTGGTATCTTGTTTGAGTTTAAGTGTTAAGTGCAGGAATAATGGCAGCATGCTGGTGTTATGTTCTGTCAACACCTTTATATACCTTTATACTGTCTAGACACAGGTGCTGCTGCAGCTCCTCCATTGCTTCTCCTGCTCCTCCTCACAGAGGGTCATGCCCATTTAAATTATATTGAAATACTACCCTTTACCTAATGTAAAATTTAGGTCACAACTGAGGATCTGAACCTATATTCTATACTTGATGGCAGAATTTCCATATCCCCATACCTTATAAAGATCAACCTTTTCCCCTTGCACACTTAGTAAAAACAAGACACTGACATTTTTAATGTGACAATTAATGTGAAGCAGATTTTAAATTGCAAGCACTGGAGAGCCTGGGTAGGGGGTGGGGAATGTTGTACTGTATGTACAAAAATAAAATGCAGAAGGTAAGTCACAGTTAGTTGATGCAATGTTTTTTTTGCTCACTATGTACAGCGTCAAATAGTCTTACCTGGTAAAGCTGATTAATAGAATTTGTCAGTTTAATGACTCCACATTAAAGTGATGCATTTATTTAAGAACATGAGCAGACGGTTTGGACCCAAAAGGATTAAAAAGAATGTAACTCAGGTTATAAGGTTTGATGCTGTTGGATAATGTATATGTTATGTGTATGGGCATGAACAGACTACACAGATCTGTCACTGCATGTGAATAATGTAATCATTTATGGAAAGAAACTTCTTGATAGCCAAAAAACTAAATTATTACAGAATTCTGATATTTATTCTTTTAGCCCTGAAGATACATTTAAACTCTTGTAGTTCAAAGGAGGGAATAGTTAAAGACCTCCATTCACAATTCGGTGACAATAACTGAAGCAGAATACTTTTGATATGTAGGGGTGA
Source organism: Mimachlamys varia (assembly GCA_947623455.1). Lineage (NCBI taxonomy): Eukaryota > Metazoa > Mollusca > Bivalvia > Pectinida > Pectinidae > Mimachlamys > Mimachlamys varia. The sequence continues at coordinate 34,393,589 of OX392529.1, read as the reverse complement.
ATGAGTTAAGGGGAGATTACTCTATGTAAGGGTGAATGAGTTAAGGGGAGATTATTCTATGTAAGAGTGAATGAGTTAAGGGGAGATTACTCTATGTAAGGGTGAATTAGTTAAGGGGAGATGGCTCTATGTAAGGATGAATGAATTAAGGGGAGATGACTCTATGTAAGGGTGACTGAGTTAAGGGGAGATTACTCTACGTAGGGTGACTGTCGTATGAGTTAAGGGGAATTACTCAATTCAATCTCAGCTATAAACAAAATTAAGGGGAGTTAACTGTGTGCAAGAAAAAGTCCACAGTGGAACAGGGATCATCCACCCCTGAAAGTTCTTAATGAAATGTTCCAACCTTTAAATTGAAAGAGTTCAAAGGTGACTTCAACCGTAAATGATTAAAGTATCATATCAAGAAACACAGTGCCAAAGTCAGTGTTTGCCTTGCATTGCAATTTTCTTGTCAACATCACACATCTGTTATATATTAATATTTTCTTATATAAATGTCATGATGTTTTCATGAGACTAGAAATTCTATAGATTCTTAAGAGATTTAAAAATTCTACTGTGTCGACAGAAATTTGTGACAAGTAAGTATTTGTGATTAGATCTGCAGAATTAGAAGAAGAATAGTTCTACTGGCACTTGGAATTGATACCTTCTAAAAGTATCGAGCCTTTCTTGTTGATGAGAATATGAGGTTATCTTGCCACTGTTGTACTCATGGGTAGGTAAGCATGAATTGTTCCAGGACTTGACGACTCTTTTGCTGGATTATTATATTTTTATTGTAACATTTATAGAAGAGGGGGGGGGGGGAGGGGAGTGGGATACGCAAAATAGATAGGTTAAATGAAGATTAACCTTAATAAAATTATAACGGTGATACCCTAAAATCTCGAAAAAGCCACTGCTTATTTTCTTTTTTGGTAAGAAATCCCAGACTTATTTTCAAAGGCAGGCCTATTTTCAAGGCGGTCATATTTTCTAAGTCATTTATCCGGTATGGCAAGTAAGGCTTGTATACGAGACCGTCTAATTTTCGAAACCATTCATAGGTAAATAATATCATCGATGATTTCAAAAAATATTTTATTTTGCCTGCTTAATGATCACCTCTATGTGAATGTTCTACTTTCACTTTCAAATATATTCAAAATATGCAGAAGAACTATAGTTATATTTCAAACTAGCTAACGGCATTGTGAATTAATAGTCAATAAGATGCAGGAATTGATAAAAAAAAATATCAGGATTTACCTGCTTGAATACAATTTTGTCCCACAAGGGGATTATTCCAATTTTGAGCTCCGATGTTCACATTATTTAACGGCAATAGGCCTCTGTGGGAATCAACTGCTAATGCAGTAGAAAAACTAATGCTTTAAAGATCAAATTAGTGCCTTTCTTCCGAAGAAATAATTTAACTGAAAACAGGATTTTTTTCTGAAGACTGTGAATTCATATCGGAATGTCTGCAGGCCTGTTTTTCCGTTTGATAATTCATTAAGCGAATACTTATATTACTATCCCACAGTTTAAGATAAACCGCAGATGCTTTGTGTGGGCTGAAATATACAAACACCAAGCGTTGACCAATCTATTGTCTGACCGGGGTGTAGCGAAGTGTAAAAACAATACCTGGTAGCCATGCGGGTGATCACCACAAGCGATGTAATTATACATGATTAGCCAGATCTATTGTCTAGGTGTTAAAAACTGACACAGATAACTCACCTGAGCTATTATCAATTAGAACCTGGTGACAACAGAAGCCAAGAGAGTAATATAAGCAGAGTCTTACACAATATCATTACAAACACTCTTTTTTATATAAAAATTATGGACGTAGACTATTCAGTAATATATATATATATATATGTACACACCGTCTATCACTGCGACTTCAAAACATCCTTTTTTGGGGATGTTGAGTTGGCGCAGCAGGAATTTTGGCTAGGCGATTCGGTGCCGGAGATCGTGAGTTCGAGGCCCGGATAGGGCACGAGTCAAAAAATTATCTTCCTTCGTCATTTGTGTTTTCGTGTTATATATATGAACACATATATACACATATTTATGCATGCTGAGCAAATAGAGTTTCAATGATAAAAAACAACACAGAATTATAAGGGACACAATGACAAATAAATAGCGGGCTTATTTTTGAGATATATTTGACTGCAAGAAATCCTAGGCATATTTTCAAGACCGGCCTTTTTTCGATTCAGGCTTATTATCGAGATTTTAGGGTATTGTATCTTTTACTAATGGACTTCAGGAACTCTTGCTTAAAGCTACTAAAGTAATACTGAAAGCAGTTAAAATGTAATGAAGACACTGATGGCTGGTATCGTTTCTGTAGGGGTGGCGGGAAGCTGTATTTATAACATTGGTACAGACAGGCAGGTCCTACTGCATCTTACAGCATTTAAAAGTGATCCAGTTATGGAGCAGGTTTACACTTAATGCTTTATGGTCGTAACATGGGAGGAGGCACCATGGTGGCGGGACCGTCCAGGGACAAACATCAGATGATTCTGGGTGTGTTTGTTTACTCTAGTACACACAAACCTAACAAGGAGGGGTTATAAGGGGAAGGGGAGGTTACAAACATACTGTCACATTTAAAAAAGGGTGGTCTTTTTAACCTCTCAAGTTTTACTGTTTATTGTCACTGTTATACAGATTCTGTTATATAAAGAAGTAAAGGTCACTTTTGGATTAGTATGGTTATGCTAAGCTGGAAAATCTCTATGTGCTGATTATACATACTGATCCAAAACTATTTTAGTCAGGAAGAAGGTTTAGTTTGCACAGATTTCCTGAAGACTTTTGCATTAACCTTTTGGTTTGGTTTATTTTGTTTTATGTCCTATTAACAGCCAGGGTCATTTAAGGATGTGCAAAGTTTTGGGGATGGGGGAAAGCCGGAGTACCTAAAGAAAAGCCACCGACCAATGGTCATTACCTGACGACAGCCCCACGTTGGTTTCAAACTCGCAACCCAGAGGTGCAGGGCTAGTGGTAGAATGTCGGGACACCTTAACCACTCAGCCACCGCAGCTAGCCTCTGTTCATTAACCAATTTAACACCATCTGAGTTACATTTAAACCTCACCATTATCAACCAAAGACTGACTAAGTTTAGCTTAGATATGTAGGTGTTATGATTACTTATGATGTTTCGTATTAAAGATATTGATGATTTATACTGAAGAATTTGCTTTTAGTGATATATATGTCACTTAATCAGGACGGTAAAACTTTGCAGTGTGAAAACTTCGCTACTGGTATCTCCTCTGTCTCTTTGTGTTCCACAAGGTGTTGTAATCTACCGGTATCATCTCTATCAAAAAAGCAATTGGTTGAAAAGAAACATAAATTATGCTGCATCCTTTTCTCTTTTAGAAATAAACCTGATTCCTGTGTGTACCCACTTTACTCCCTGAAGGAAGTGTTCGTACTTTGTCAGTGTCGAGATAGCAAGCCTTGAGACTTTCGTTCCAAAATTTGGCACTTTTCTAGAGAAATCGACCTCCTTAATTGGTCGTAAGTCAGCGATAGTGTTACACATAAAGATGTGGAGCATTGAAATTTTTTTAGAAGTAGGACAACTTGCTTGTTTCAAGTATTTCCCTTTTCGGTCGTTAGGCGCTCCCTATTATAAGGTGGCTGTCAAGTTTTCAGTAATTAGGTGTCCGTGCTTGTGCAAGTCTTTGGTACAGGAAATCGTCATTAGGACAATGGGAGGGACCCACATATATATAACACACTGTATCAATTTCACCTGTACTGTATGTGGAGAAAATTTATAGTTGACATTTTCACACACACAGATAATATATCGTCAGATTTTCTTTTCTTATCTTTCTTTTTTAATATGGAAAGTATTGTTGTTACCACACAGTAATTTAAGATGTTTGAAGTTTATAAAAGAAGCAGTTCTTTTTTTTACAGAATGTTTGATTAGTAGACTCCAGGTTTTATTTTTTTCATGCTCCACTTATATTAACTACCTGGATTATCTTCATCAGCGGGGTAATAGTGGACCTCTCAAACAGCTTAAGGTAGCGGACTGCCAATTTATTTATCAAACAGAAATGTCACCTACATAGGTTTTATTTCAGTTTTATATATTCCCACAAAATGTGATATAAACAAACAGTCAAATTAAAAAAAAAAAAAAAAATTTAAACTTTATTATTTTTGGTTACTACCCGAAGTGCTCACTACCTAAATTTTGACATCTGTGAGCTCACTGTCTAATGCTAGAGATTTCTGAGCTCAATACCTTAAGTCTGACATATGTGAGCTAACTATAGCTATCAAATGACAGATATATGTGAGCTCTCTATCTTATGCTAGAGATCTGTGCACTCATAACTACTTAATGCTAGATACATCTATATGTGAGCTCACTACCTAATACTAGAGATTTGTGAGCTCACTACCTAATGCTAGATATATGTAAGCTCCCTTACTTATGCTTTAGATCTGTGAGTTCACTACCTAAGGCTTGACATCTGTGATCTCTCTCTACTTAAAGTTTGACATCTGTGATCTCGCTGTCTAATGCTAGATACCAGTGAGCTCATTGTCTTAAGTTTGAGATCTTGGAGCTCCCTACCTAAATCTTGAGATCTGTGAGCTCACTGTTAAGCTTGACATCTGTGAGCTCACTATCTAAAGTTTGACATTTGACCTTACTGTCTAAAGTTTGACATCTGTGGGTTCACTGCCAATAATGAATCAGATCTTTGAGCTCACTACCTAAAGTTTGACATCTGCGAGCTCACTTTCTATAATGCCTCAGATCTTTGAACTCACTACTTTAAGCCTGACATCTGCGAGCGAACTAAAGTTTGACATCTGTGAGCTCACTACCTAAAGTTTGACATCTGTGAGCTCACTATCTAAAACTTGACATCTGTGAGCTCACTATCTAAAACTTGACATCTGTGAGCTCACTATCTAAAACTAGACATCTGTGAGCTCATTACCTACAGTTTGACTTCTGTGAGCCCACTGTCTAATGTTTGACATTTGAGCTCTCATTTTCATGCTTGAGGTTTTTCAGGTATAAACCTTACCAAATAGCTTTACATTTGTGACTTATTACCGAAATCTCATTTGTGAGATCACTGCCCTGAGCTTGAGGTCTGCTTATCACTTTGGCTGTAAAACAGTAGGAATCAATGGCATGTGTACAAATTTACCAACTGCTGTAAAATCAAGGTCGACCAATCAATTTTTCTTTCATATTTTGTCACTCGTTGTTTGATATTACATGGTTTAATGTGAATGTTCAGTCGTCCGTGGTGTGACATGTGGAATCAGGCTGGATGATTAAATCTTCCACTCAATGACCTCATTCTTCTCGTATTCAAATCAATTATTCTCAGTATCAAATATCATGGTGTCATTGAGAAATCAATAAAAAAGAATAGAATGAAAATTACAGTTTTATTAGACTTTGTACTCATCAAATCCATCAACATTTGTATGAGTGATTGTAAGAGTTTATTTGGCAAATTTGATATCAGGAGAGTTATTTCAGTTGTGTTTCTTCGCTGAAGCCTTGTCAAATCTTCTGATACTGTTTACGTAACAATAGCATGTTATTAAGGACTAATTAGACCATGCTATGTAATATAACCATCAATTATATAAATAATTGAAAGTTAATGATGTCCTTGTGATGAAATATTAAAAAAAAAAAAAAATGAGTCCCTAAAATGTCAGACTGTGAACCTTGCCTCAGTCTTTGAAATGACACTGTCATTGGATATTGTAACATCTCCTCAAAGAGTTATGTCCCTTGGTGTCATTGGATATTGATACATCTCCTCAAAGAGTTATGTCCCTTGGTGTTATTAGCTATTGTAGCATCTCCTTAAAGAGTTATGTCCCTTGGTGTTTTTAGCTATCGTAATATCTCCTCAAAGAGTTATGTCCCTTGGTGTTATTAGCTACTTTGGTATCTCCTCAAGGTGTTATGTCCCTTGGTGTTATTAGCTATTGTAATATCTCCTCAAAGAGTTATGTCCCTTGGTGTTTTTAGCTATTGTAATGTCTCTTCAGAAAGTTATGTCCCTTGGTGTTTTTAGCTATCGTAATATCTCCTCAAAGAGTTATGTCCCTTGGTGTTATTAGCTATTGTAGCATTTCCTCAAAGAGTTATGTCCCTTGGTGTTATTAGCTATTGTAATATCTCCTCAAAGAGTTATGTCCCTTGGTGTTATTAGCTATTGTAGTATCTCCTCAGAAAGTTATGTCCCTTGGTGTTATTAGCTATTGTAGTATCTCCTCAGAAAGTTATGTCCCTTGGTGTTATTAGCTATTGTAGCATTTCCTTAAAGAGTTATATCCCTTGGTGTTATCAGCTATTGTAATATCTCCTCAAAAAGTTATGTCCCTTGGTGTTATTATCTTGCATCTTATTGCACATTTGCCTTCATATTGTGTGAGAGTTTAATTTCACAAAATCCTATAACTGACATCAAATGATGCATTTATATGTTCTAATATCCTTTTCAAGCAATAAATTCAGGAAGGGGAGCTATGAGATTTTATGGATGGCAAATTTGATGTTATAGCTGGAGGCCTTGGGTCTAATGGAACAGCTCAAAAAGGAGACATTTCTAAAATTATGTCTGTAGTTTAATTATTTTTTTTTCAACAGGTAAATTAATCTCAAAATGGTAATTATACAGAATTTAAGATTGCATATTGTGATATAATGAGAGCATTCATTAAAGGTTTGTAACTTGTCCAATCAATAGGAAATATATTATGATGATGATTCAAACTTATAATTCATTAAGTTATAATTGCAAAAAAAAGTTTGACAGAAGTGAAGAGCTTTTACAGAATTAAGTAAGTGCAGATATTGACTGAAAGTGTTCCTAGTAAGTAAGGAAAAACTTCGTTTTCAATTTATCTAAAGAAAGAAATAATACCTGATTGAATTTTCTTGGTAATGTTTTCTATTGATTAGGAAAAAAACAGAGAAAAAACATTTTCTCCTTCCCGTTTACTAGTGCAGACATAATGGATTCAGCCATAAGGATGTATGTCAGGAGTGTAATTGGTGAATATCATGGTGCTTCATTATTATGGCAATCACAAAATAAGAATACATACAATCCACACCAAAAAATCTAATACTCACATTATCCAGTTTAGGTTTCACATCTCCTTGTCAATACCATATTTAACCAGATAAACTCACTGTACATGTGCGCTTACAAAAACACAAATGGGATGTGTTTAATAAAACCATGTACAGGGAAAAGTTTTCATTTAAAATCTGGGTGGAGAAAAAAATGAGTTTCTCTGGTACAATCTTTAGTTAATGACAACAGAATGTTGTGTTGTCAGGTCAGTGAGGTAATCAACTTTTTATAGGTTTTAATTAGTGCACTAATCCTCTTTCCCGGAAAAAAGTGGGGTGCACGTATAGGATCAGGATGTGTTTATTAGGTGGAATATGGTATATTTAACTGAAGGATGTGGACAGATATTGGAACATAATACATCACCAGCATCTTGTGAGAAAATCAGCTATAGTACGTTTTATAATCACTGTTAATTGCTATTAAGAGACCTTGATGTTTGTTGTGAGTCATCAGATTCTGTCAATCCTACATGATGACACTGATTTATTTTTGGCGATGGCCACCGATCACACAAAATAGCAGTGAGAAACGAGGAGGTGTTTACACCTCCAGTCTGGTGTTCAGAAATTAATCACAGATCAATCTGACTTGGATTGAAATAAACCTTTGTGGGCCTCTGTTAAATTGGAATTTTTTTTATTTCTTTATGCTGCCTAATATAGAAACAAATTTATTTTAGGAATTCTCTTTTTTACTTGGATATTTATGCAATGTGAATAAAAAAAAAGAAAAAGTAGATTTCATAGAGATATTTATACATCATAAAATAAAACATAAAATATATTCCATTTGTTTAAAGTAATGATAAAAAATGCCTAAGAAAAATATAATTGTGAAATATGAATTAAATGAAATTTGTGAATTCTGAGAATTTTGTATTTATATATACATATATGGAATCTAGCAATCTTAAGTGGGGTCCTCAGATATCTTTGTTGAAAAATGAGGAAACAGTTGAAGCAATGAGGAAACTGGTACATGATATATAGTCAATGTGCAATGTCGATCAATGTGATAACATGGCTACTTAACAGAAAATAGTTACCACATCTAACCAGTGAAGTCAATGAAAACTCACTAAGACATGAGATGATGAATAGTAATCAATAACTCTTCTATGAGATAATCTTCCTATCCCCACCCAAGGGCTCGACTCACACGCTGACCCCTGGGGCCCTTCCTATCCCCACCCAAGGGCTCGACCCACACACTGACCCCTCGGCCCCTTATTTTATATTTGATTTCCCTGGACTCCATCAGACACACTTCCTGTTAGCTCTCCTACTATACCCAAAAATCAAATGAAAAGCTATGGGACCCATTGCTTAGGGAAAAATTGGCAATATCATTGTTATTGTATGTTGGCACAGATGTAAAAGTTCTTTTTTGCAAAATCATTGTTTAAGATAGAATTTCGAGTAGTTCGTTTTCCAAATCATTTTTTGATAGGGCTGTGTATCTTATAGTTTCCAATTTCAGTAATCAGGGATTTCCTACAGTATTTAAGTAGGGTCCAGGGTCCATTGAATTGGGAATTTTTATGCGATTATAAGGTCAAATTGGGAAAATTTTTAGAAATAAAAATAAACCATGTAGTACAAATTTCCTGCTGTAAATCAGTTAAGATGTAGCAAATTGTATGATGTGAAACGTTTCAATACTATACACTACGGAAATGAAAAACAACTCTGGACAAAACATGACGTCGATTTGTATTTAATTTTTCTACATCTAATTAATGACTACTGTGTATAAGTCAGCTACTGACACATAATAAAACAAAGGTATCATCTGGTTGGGAATTTTTAACCAGAAAATTGGGAATTTTAGCTAAATTTTTGGAGGGGAATGGGTCCCTTTTGTGGACCCAAATTCTGCTGTAGGAAAATCCCTGGTAATCCACAAAACTTAAATATTGTTTGACATAAAATATCAAATTTTTACTTGTCCATCGGGCTAGCAATTTTTAGAATCACTAGTCAATTACTAGTCCATTAGATTTCATTAGTCTATAAAGTTATTTTTGATATCTAGCACTGCAAGTTGTATCACAATGAAATAATCATAGCATAGTGAGGTAAGGTTTTATCTTGTAATGAAACCCAGTCTCCTCTTGTTTCCCCTTAGGAACCCCTCTCCTTGGGATTCCAAATCTTAAAATTGATTATAGAAGCTGATTGAGTGAATTAACTGTCCCCTCTAGAGTCCAACATCACAATGATGAACACCAAGATAGAGGAATAATGGAATAAAAAAAACCCAGGGACATTAATTATCTTTATGGAATAATTCAATTATCGGCTATTACATGAAAGAGATTACCCTTGAGGAGCCCCAAATGATTGATGGTGGCACTAATTAAACCTTTATGAGGCCCCTGACAGTACGGATTGGTGTGGTCATTGTTATATAGCTGACTCAGAACCATCCCAGACTGACCTCTCTGTACAGACAATCAGGTCTTGTACCAAATACACTCATAATACCTTGTAACAGTCTTGACCTCTCAGAATAAAAAACCACCGAAATTGCATCATTTTCTTCAAAATATGTGACAAAATTTCATTATCAAGTAACGCAAATTGTCCCATTGCAGCTGCGCAATCCCCAAAATAACCGACTGCAGTAAATTCTTGTAATCTTTTTTTTCTGGCGATTATATTGGCAATGATGAAAAATGTTTTTTACTCTGAGTATAATATAGAATTCCAAAGGAATGAGTACAAGGGTATATATAAGCTCAACATATCATATGTGACAACATGGTCCTTAACTTAAAACCACAATTTTAAAAACCTTTCCGTATGTTAAATTTACTTTGATGAAAGCATATTTGTTATTTTTGTTTATTCAGGAGCTGTAACAGGAAGCATTTTACGCTGTGCCCATTTCAACAGAACTACGCCAATACAGTACCCCGATATTACAGTGACGTTAACCTCTGATGGTATACCTGTCGTCAAAAACCATGTCACAGTCCAGTGTCAGGACGAAAACCATTTCTGTTACACGACCTGGAACAGGAATAAGACAACAGGACAGGTCACATCCTTTAACCAAGGTAAGACTATTGAAAAGTGTTCTTATTGTTCTTCTTCCTTAACTTAATCTTCTAATGACGTAATGTCACCAGGCTGACCAGGGGGCCGTGGTGGCCAAGTGGTTAAGGTGTTACAACATTCTACCACTAGCCGTTCACCTCTGGGTTGTGAGTGGGGCAGTAGCCAGGTACTTACCTTAGGTTTCTGGTTTTTCTTCTGGTACACTGGCTTTCCTCCACCTCCAAAACCTGGCACGTCCTTAAATGACCCTGGCTGTTAATAGGACATAAAACAAAAATAAACCAAACAGACAAGTGAGGGATCTTTGTACCATTGCTAGTTTAATTCATTGACCCCTGAAGATATATTTGAGCTCTTCAAATTCAAATGTTGGAATAATTCATTATGGAATCTGGAGGTTGAATGAGTTAATGTATATCCAGGTAATGGCTGTCATAGTTATAGCTTTGGTCAGTTATTTCTTGCGGAATTTTATGAAAAAGGTAATGAAGAAAAGCAGGGCTAGGCTGGGATTCTAGTAGAAAATTGGTGACAAGAATTTGTCATTTGCTGTATTCTTTTTTCGGGATATATCCAACGGCTTGCTAATCATCTTTAACTCGTTCACCCTTAAATTTTGAAGTGAATATTCCATCAAATGAATTGGAAAGAGTCCATAATTATGTTCAGGGGTGAGTGAGTTCAAAGATGGGTAACATTGAGTAGATGGTCTCATTAAGAATCTAAGTAATAGGTTCAGACATCCGTTTTGTAAATTAATTTACAATTATAATGGCAAAAAAGAAATTGTATCATTGTTTCTGAAGGAAGTCTTGATGTTGGTAGTAAATCTTTGACCTAAACTGAGTTAGTCCCTTTGATGTACTTTAATGCTTATAAGGTTAGAAGGATTTCGACTCGAGACTGTTTCATGACAGACACTATTTGTCCCAATGGATGTATCTGAACAACGTAGGATGGAGTTCTAGTGGAGAAATGATGTGATTAGAGTTACATGAAACTTATTGATGATGATAGAAGTCTACGTTGCCTCGGAGTTTGATTCTATAAACTATCAGTGATGTCATGTGAGCAGACTCAGCACCGCCATGGCCCACATCCTTACACAGTAGGTCGCCATACACAGTAGGTCAACCTACAAAAGTTGTATCTTCTGACAGTATTATAGAAGAATTAATACCATATCGGATCAGCGTTTTTGCTACTTAGATATTACAGTATCCTGTGCCTTATTGAATTGGGAAAATATAGTAGGATTTTCCGATAAATTGGGAAAATATTCTTGAAAGCTACCTTATTTTGGGAAAATAGCACAATTTTTGATTTGGGGAAACAGCCTTATATCGGCTGTAAAAATGGGCAAACAAAATCACTGTATCGTGATGTGAAATTTCGCTGCACTTTAACTTGTTAGAACTTATTCACCCTACGGAATGTATATAAGTAAACAGAATATTTAACATAGTCATTAAATGAGAAGGCTTATTGATCATAAGGCGAAACTATATTTCATGGGTTTGTGTGTTCAAGGCTTTCTGGAGGGGCTTCTGGGTAGGTCAAACTGACCTACATTTTGACTTATGACATACATCAAAGAAAAGTTTGTCCAGCTTCTCTCTCATAGACTTCAAGGCACTGGAACGTCATATTGAAGGCATCGGTTCACTTTGGTGAACTGGTGCATAATGCTTCAAAAGTAGGTCACTCAACATATTGACCTACATCAAAGAAAAACTTGCCTGTGCTCTATAACATACACTACAAGTCACTGGAATTAATTACTTTTGATATTGATTCACCTTGGTGAGGTAATGTGTCATGCATCAAAAGTAGGTCACTCTGACCTTAATTTGGACCATTGACCTACATCAAAGATTAAGTTGGTCCAGGCTCTATATCATACACTATAAGTCACACAGCCTCACTACAGTGAACATACCCCAACTTCATACTTGGGGTATGCATTTACTGCAGTGAGGCTGTGTGTCATACATCAAAAGTATGTCACTCTGGCCTACATTTTGACCTTTGACCTACATCCCTTCAATGGCTCTATCTCATACACTACAAATCAATGGGACTTCATACTTTGGGTTTTGATTCATCTTGGTCATTCCATATTTCATTTAGTGGGAGACTGTCATTGTTCTACCCTGGTTTATTCACCTGTTTCCTTGTACAACTGTCTGTCTCAGTGTGTGTTGGTATACCCAGGTCTCCTGGTACACCTGTCTGTCTCAGTGTGTGTTGGTATACCCAGGTCTCCTTGTACAACTGTCTGTCTCAGTGTGTGTTGGTATACCCAGGTCTCCTTGTACAACTGTCTGTCTCAGTGTGTGTTGGTATACCCAGGTCTCCTTGTACAACTGTCTGTCTCAGTGCGTGTTGGTATACCCAGGTCTCCTTGTACAACTGTCTGTCTCAGTGTGTGTTGGTATACCCAGGTCTCCTTGTACAAATGTCTGTCTCAGTGTGTGTTGGTATACCCAGGTCTCCTTGTACAAATGTCTGTCTCAGTGTGTGTTGGTATACCCAGGTCTCCTTGTACAACTGTCTGTCTCAGTGTGTGTTGGTATACCCAGGTCTCCTTGTACAACTGTCTGTCTCAGTGTGTGTTGGTATACCCGGGTCTCCTTGTACAAATGTCTGTCTCAGTGTGTGTTGGTATACCCAGGTCTCCTTGTACAACTGTCTGTCTCAGTGTGTGTTGGTATACCCAGGTCTCCTTGTACAAATGTCTGTCTCAGTGCGTGTTGGTATACCCAGGTCTCCTTGTACAACTGTCTGTCTCAGTGCGTGTTGGTATACCCAGGTCTCCTTGTACAAATGTCTGTCTCAGTGCGTGTTGGTATACCCAGGTCTCCTTGTACAACTGTCTGTCTCAGTGTGTGTTGGTATACCCGGGTCTCCTTGTAAATCTGTCTCAGTGTGTGTTGGTATACCCTGGTCTCCTTGTACAACTGTCTGTCTCAGTGTGTGTTGGTATACCCTGGTCTCCTTGTACAACTGTCTGTCTCAGTGCGTGTTGGTATACCCAGGTCTCCTTGTACAAATGTCTCAGTGTGTGTTGGTATACCCTGGTCTCCTTGTACAACTGTCTGTCTCAGTGTGTGTTGGTATACCCGGGTCTCCTTGTAATCTGTCTCAGTGTGTGTTGGTATACCCAGGTCTCCTTGTACAACTGTCTGTCTCAGTGTGTGTTGGTATACCCTGGTCTCCTTGTACAACTGTCTGTCTCAGTGTGTGTTGGTATACCCGGGTCTCCTTGTACAACTGTCTGTCTCAGTGTGTGTTGGTATACCCGGGTCTCCTTGTACAACTGTCTGTCTCAGTGTGTGTTGGTATACCCGGGTCTCCTTGTACAACTGTCTGTCTCAGTGTGTTGGTATACCCTGGTCTCCTTGTACAACTGTCTGTCTCAGTGTGTTGGTATACCCGGGTCTCCTTGTACAACTGTCTGTCTCAGTGTGTTGGTATACCCTGGTCTCCTTGTACAACTGTCTGTCTCAGTGTGTGTTGGTATACCCAGGTCTCCTTGTACAACTGTCTGTCTCAGTGTGTGTTGGTATACCCAGGTCTCCTTGTACAACTGTCTGTCTCAGTGTGTGTTGGTATACCCAGGTCTCCTTGTACAACTGTCTGTCTCAGTGTGTTGGTATACCCAGGTCTCCTTGTAAATCTGTCTCAGTGTGTGTTGGTATACCCTGGTCTCCTTGTACAACTGTCTGTCTCAGTGTGTGTTGGTATACCCAGGTCTCCTTGTACAACTGTCTGTCTCAGTGTGTGTTGGTATACCCAGGTCTCCTTGTACAACTGTCTGTCTCAGTGTGTTGGTATACCCTGGTCTCCTTGTACAACTGTCTGTCTCAGTGTGTTGGTATACCCTGGTCTCCTTGTAAATCTGTCTCAGTATGTTGGTATACCCAGGTCTCCTTGTACAACTGTCTGTCTCAGTGTGTGTTGGTATACCCAGGTCTCCTTGTACAACTGTCTGTCTCAGTGTGTGTTGGTATACCCAGGTCTCCTTGTACAACTGTCTGTCTCAGTGTGTGTTGGTATACCCAGGTCTCCTTGTACAACTGTCTGTCTCAGTGTGTGTTGGTATACCCAGGTCTCCTTGTACAACTGTCTGTCTCAGTGTGTGTTGGTATACCCAGGTCTCCTGGTACAACTGTCTGTCTCAGTGTGTGTTGGTATACCGAGGTCTCCTTGTACAACTGTCTGTCTCAGTGTGTGTTGGTATACCCAGGTCTCCTTGTACAACTGTCTGTCTCAGTGTGTGTTGGTATACCGAGGTCTCCTTGTACAACTGTCTGTCTCAGTGTGTGTTGGTATACCCAGGTCTCCTTGTAAATCTGTCTCAGTATGTTGGTATACCCAGGTCTCCTTGTAAATCTTTCTCAGTGTGTGTTGGTATACCCGGGTCTCCTTGTAATCTGTCTCAGTGTGTGTTGGTATACCCTGGTCTCCTTGTACAACTGTCTGTCTCAGTGTGTGTTGGTATACCCGGGTCTCCTTTAAAATCAGTCTCAGTGTGTGTTGGGATACCCTGGTCTCCTTTAAAATCAGTCTCAGTGTGTGTTGGTATACTCTGGTCTCCTTTTAAATCAGTCTCAGTGTGTGTTGGTATACTCTGGTCTCCTTTTAAATCAGTCTCAGTGTGTGTTGGTATACCCAGGTCTCCTTTTAAATCAGTCTCAGTGTGTGTTGGTATACCCAGGTCTCCTTTGTAAATCCGCCTGCCTCAACAGAACAGGGCCACTCGGAACTGTGAACACTTGAGATCTGCACTAATTAGCCCAGAACAATGTAGTGTCAGGGGTGTGACTTATATAGGCTCAAACTACAAATCTCTTAATACGGTAGATATCCACAATGTTTGAAGGTAATGAAAATTAAAAACTCATTCACTCTTGAAGACACATTTGTACTCTTTCAATCGGTTCACTATGAAAGTTTAAGGGTGAATGACTTAAAGATAAATATGCTTGGAAACGGTCCATCATAGAATTACTTGGTCAGAATTCTAGTACCCAATTGTGTAACAAGAGGGAATGGAACAGTATCAAAGTAGATCTCTCCGATTTAAGACACAATAATCAGTTTCTTTCAAGAACAGTTCAGAAATTTACATCATTGCTTTGAAATAAAATTTGATGCTTTATTCTTTGAATCTTGAATAAAATTTTTGACTTTATTTTCTATTATTTGTACAAACTTTATGATAAGTCAGATTGTTCTCTCTTTACACCAACTATGGTAAAGAGGCTGATTTTATAAATGGTATAACAAAGTTAGTGACAAATGGGCAGATAGAAAACGAGATGATAAGAAACCACAAGTGGGTTAGTGATAAATCTCACACGTTAGCTGACGTTGCCAAGCACTCCACCGAATAAACCTTACATACTGCATGCTGGGCGCAATTTGCTTAACATGATGACTTCAATTTTTTTTACCATTTTTCATTTTCCATGTACAAGTAGATTTCTTATATTTCATAATACCAGTATATGTATTCATATGTTATGATTTTATTTCTAAATTTTGAATGTTTTCTTAGTATGTTAGTTATATATAAATTTCACCAAAATCCATTGGGAGATCACATTGCGTGGAGAAAGAGTGTTTTAGAGGCTACTGTGTACTGTATTTTCACTGCTATTTGAAGAGATCGGGTGCAGGAGAAATATTAGGTGTTCTTTTGTTTCTGTTTTAATTCTAATAATTTCTCTGTTACTCTTTCCGGTATAATAAGGATCTTCTTATTGTGATCTGAGCTAGTGATGACCTTTCTGTAAGAAATCAGATAGTGCTCAAGGGGGTTTTAACCCACTTTTTGTCCACATTATTGCTTTCAGATGATACACCCCTAAAATGACAGAGACATGATGAGAAATTATAGGTAGGCCATGGCCAGCTTTTCACCATTGTCATTACAGCAGATTATTTTGTTGACCAAGTTATTACCTTTCTCTGGACTTGTAAAACTTGGCCTTGGGTGCGATGTTTTAGGAGGCTTTATCTGATCAGTGTCATTAAGATGCTTAGCAAATCTGTCGGCTTGTCAGAAATGGATGCGGCCAGTAATGGGTACAGAAATTGAGATCTAGGTCAAAAAGGTGTCCATTTTTTCATCCTGAATGCTTTTTTCTTTCTGAAAGCATGATTTAATAACAAAAAAAATATATTACTTGTTAGTTTTAAATCAAACGTAAGTTTATTTCGGAAAGTTTAACAACTGCCTCCTGAAATGAAATAAGATTTTGATGAAATATATTTCATTCTATTACATGATGTCAATTTATTCTTTAATGAGACACTTTCGATACTTAATTTTGAAAATGACGTGAATTTGTCTCAAGTAACTGTAATTCTTTCTGATATCCCATTATCTCTGATATGATATGTTCTGTATGTTCCTGAAAAAAGAAAGTCAGCCTATCTGTGATGGATTTAAAAGTATAAATTAAGGTCATCTGATGATAAGTGTGCTTATAATCAAAGGGGCTTAGTCTCCTCATTAACCCAAAATATTTGAACTTGGTGATAGGTCACTCCAACGCTGTCCTAATTGACCTATAGGGATCAGTGTTCCAGAGGGGCGGAGAGAATAAAACAATGTTGTGACAGCTTGTCAGATGAAATTGTAAACATAGCCAGGGTTATCAATATAACATGAATCGACTGTCTCCCGAAAACAAGGATATTGGATTTTTTTCTAATAAACTTCTATGACAATTTTCATAGAGTCATTAACTTTTTTCATATTAGTAATGATAGGAGGTCCATAAAAATTCAGTAAAAATGTCTATCAATGGTGGCCTTGACCTTGTAACCTCAAATTGTTAGATGTCTTGACCTTGTCACTCAGATTTCCAACAGTGAACAGGAACATTTATATTAGTATGTAGTATTTAGGTGATGGCATCATTGGTAAGAATTCATGTTGATGTAACAAAATATAACCATTTGACGTAGACCTGTGATGCATTTAAAGTTTTAACGATGCTTGTCCCACTTACAGCAAGATATGGGTCAGAGATTTTTGTTTTGACATGTTTTTTCATGTTCAATATCCACTATGACTTACCCAGGGGTGCCAACATTTCTCTACGAAAGAGGCTGTTTTGTACTGGGAATATTTCTTCTGTGGACAAAAGCCTACAGACCTTGGTAATACATTACTTATCTGTGTGCCTTACTGACCACTAAGATTTGACCTTCACTGAACTTGATAATACATTACATATTTATGTGACTTAACTACTGACCACTAAGATTTGACCTACCTTTACTGACCTTGGTTACTCAGTGTTTGTTCTGTCTCTCCTGTCTCTCGGCTGGTTCTATTTCCAAACCAGTGTGAATTCAAGTGACCGTTGGACAAACATATTGATCATCTTGGACAAAAGAGTCCGTCTAGAATTTGTCAACGACTTTCAGAATGTGTTTTAGTACCAGACTTAGACATATATAAAGCAATGAAATCTCCAAGATTACATCTCTATTTAGCTCAAATGAATATGATCCATCTGAATAGAAAAATGTGTGGCCTTATTTGTAGAACTAGAATAAAATCTGTTGGCATCTTGCAGAAATTCCTCAGATTCAATTATATGTTAGACATGATAAGGATGAAAAGTCCAAATAGAGAGACAAGAACATGCAAACGAACGAAGGCGAGGAAGATTTACTTATTCTGGCTGACTGAAATCCATCAGTATTTTTATGGAATATTTGATGATGGAGTGGTTCCTTTTGGGTTTACACTTGAAATTGTCAAAGATCTATAAGGCTTGACATTAGGAATAAAAGAATATGTTAATTAGTGGTGTATTGTGGTACAAGTTGTGATGATCCATCTTGTATAGGGAAGTATACATTGATATTAAGGTCAAAGAATCCTTTTGAGTATGTCTGAGAACCTGTCAAGTCTGGATTCACTTATGTCAGTGTCTGTGAATATTAATGGAGAATTTTGTAGAGTTGGTGTTTGGGTGATGGATTATTTGTCCTAATCTTGTTCAGTAGCCTGTGAGCCCTGCTGTGTCCAGACTGTGGGGAATGACTGTCTAAATGATTGCCTGACCATTCTGTATTACAAACAACTCACTGACCAATATCTAGTCAGCAGTATTTTGATTTAATTAGCTGCTAAATTGGTTTTTCTTTGTGAAATAAGCCAATCTTATACCAGAATACCAGCTAGTGTATTCCATTAAAGTTAATTTTAGAGGTCACATTGGCCAAATTTGTTAAAGCTTAAAATGAATAATTCTATTGATTTTGATAGTGACTATAAAATTCATACAAAAACACTTCTTGAATGCTAGACATAGAGCACTTTGAATTGTGACAATTTTTTTTCTCTTAGAAATTATTTAAAACAATATATGGATAAAGTTATGTGTTAAATTACCTATTTTTTGTTATAATAAAACAATGATATAAAATAGATAATTCAGAAAATATTGCTGCCTCTATCATGAAATAATTTTCGACCTTGGGGACCAAAAAATTAAGTATTTCCCTGAAATTCCCTCATACCAATTCTATAAGTGTAAATACTTTAGAAACAGGACAATTAACATCCTGATAGCTCTTATATGTACCATGTAGTTGTTTTTGATATTGGAATACCTTGACCTAGATGTATCAAAAAGGAGTGGTGTTAATTAGGTTAGAATAGATGACCTTGACCTTGACCCTATCATGTAGCCTGTAGCTGAAAGACTTTCGCACCTTCACTGTCCAAAGACACTTGGTCGGCTGATTAATTGTCCGGAGGTCCAGTATAAGGCCACCAGACGACTATAATCACATTGTCTGGCAGCATCGTGTTCACGCAGCACTTATCCAGAATCTGGCTCCATCTTAATGACTGACCATTACCTATTGGAGAAAAAAATCAAATGTAACGGAGCCGATTCTGATATTCAGATGTAGCCCAAAAGACTGATCAGTGCCAAAATATAGCGTGACCAATAGGGGTAATCATAGTCATTGCTATATAGGGTATTTCAGATTCCAATATTTCTGAATAACTTGGAAAAAGATTTCCAGTTGTATTTTCATTGAATCTGAATATGGCAATACTTGAAATGAAGCATTTTGAAAATGTTTGTGACATAACCATATGGAAGAAATGGAAGAAAATTTAGGTTAAGATATGAAACTCTTTGTTATAGTTAGGTTAAGATATGAAACTCTTTGTTGTAGTTAGGTTCAGATATGAAACTCTTTGTTTTAGTTTGGTTACAGTTTGGTATTAAAGGAGGTGACTTGGTGTGATGGAAGTTAATATTTGATATAACATCTAAAATATTATATTTCATTTTACTTTTGTTGAATAAGACTACAGGCAAATTTCCCTATTGTCCTCAATTCATATAAAGTATCATTGAATTTTACTTATGATAAAACAACATGCCTTAATTCCATCTACAAACTTGTGGGGTGGTAATATGCGAAAAGCGCTAAAATAAAAGTACCGCAAAAATATGTTCATTTACAGTACATGTATTCCAATTTTGCCATTTCATACCTGAATGTACAGTACATTAGAAGAAGACATAGATAAAAGTGTGTAAGATACCGTTGTCAATGTGTAAGGATTTAAGCGCCAATGATACCGGTATCAGGTGCCGACGAGTCTGGAGCCGACAGTTAAGTAAAGGTGTTCTGATCAATGATTTAAACAGGAGTATATAGAGCTCCAATGTTGATATGGCTGTTGATTACACGAGAGGCTGAAATCCACGGGCACTGGCAATGCTTGAGCGCGTCCTACTTATTGAAAAAGTCAGACTTCATTAGAATGAAACGTCACCATTATCACTTTTGTTTACAAGAGAATTGAATCAACTTGGGACTTGTAAATATTACAGTCAGGACTAGATAATGCTGCTATCTCCGTTTCCATAAAGGTGGCTAATTGATGCCTGTTTTAAACAGAACACTACGATCATTGAGTCTACCAGATAAAACAGAATTGAGTTTATTGATATGTTTGATACTTCGTAACTTGTTGTTTACATAAGAAACAAAAACATGGGTTATTTTAATTTTTAACTTGCAGGGTTCACTTTTGGGCGCGATTTCGCGAGATTCTCGCTGTATTTTCAGATAAATCGCGTTAAAGTCCGTTCTAAAGCGAGAAAGAATCGCGCATGTCAAAATTCAGGTATAGTGGATACCTACATCGATCAATAATACCGATCGTAGTTCCAGAAGTATTCCTTTCTGCAAATCCTAATGATAGTGTGTACCAGTCATAGTCTCAATGACGCTTGTTTCTCAATCACTTGCAATTCAAACGTTTAGATGACAAAGCCACCACGCAAACACAAAGGTGCAGGTGTCTGTAAATTTGTGACAGGTTGCGATTGGGGGGAAATGTAAGTAGTTAATGCCTCCAGAAACAGTATTGAAAGTTGATCTAACAGCCAGGGATGTCTTAGTTCATTAAATTAACGTTAACGAATGATGAATCCATGGAAAACAAGTAGATGGTTGAGAGAGGAAATGACTCCACCGGTGCTGGGGCCAATAGGCCAATGGTACTGACTGTATCCGTGACGATGTCAATGCTATTGATGTTTAGTAGCAAGTTTAATGTTATATTAGGAATGATTGATTTTGGAGGAATTCTAACTTTAATTAGGCCTGTATATGACAGAGTTAAAATCACAAACAAGGACGATTTTCTCTAGGAAATAAAATATAATTACTGTACCTTGTGTTATTTATTAATTAACTTAATAAATTTAATTGTTATGAACTTATAGCATTCCTATCAATTCATACTAAATTACGTGTCATAATACCAAAAATCCCATCCATATATGAAAAATCTCACTGAAATTAGGTAAGGGAGATTTTTTCTCTCATTGTGCCCAAAGTCTAGGGTGAACCCTGAACTTGTCTTAAAGTACAACTAAACAAAAGTTTGTGGAAGAAGAAAAAGAAGAGTTAATGCCCTTTGAAATCATACTCGGTCAATGCTGGTTGGAAGATAAAAGTGGAGTCAAACGGGGTTCACAGCCGATCTTAGCGAGTTCAAACTCAATGTACAACTCTACATGATCAATCTCACAAATTGTTTACTTGCATATTTTCTTCCAAATTTAATGAATTTTAATGTTATATGTTCAAAAACAAGGTCAAAGCTAGAACATCTAGATTGAATAGCCAATAACCAGGTTACTCTATAGCTTGTTTGAACACAATTGTGCATCGGAGTCCGGGCCCAAACTAGAGTTTTAACCCAGGACTTCTACCATCAGTGAAATCAATGGAGCTACTACCTGTACAACAGAAAAATAAGCCCAAATATGCTACAGTTTATCCTAACAAAAGATGAAGGGAGATTGGGAGGAGCAGCACTATTGTGGGACAGGGATCCTTACATGGTATTAATGTGATACTCTTGTCCATATTTTGCAGACACTCGATTGTGACTATAGTAAGACTGCTTTGGTTGAATTTTAATGTAGTTGTAGAAAAAAATCAATTTATAAAGGATAATTGGAAAAGACATTGGATACTACGGCTACCCAGAGGGCTGTACAACTAGTGCTGTACATCATTGTAGATTTCTGTAACAGTACATACATTGGATAATACGGCTACCCAGAGGGGCTATAAAACTAGTGCTGTACATCATTGTAGATTTCTGTAATAGTACATTGGATACTACGGCTACCCAGAGGGGCTATAAAACTATAGTGCTGTACATCTCTGTAGATTTCTGTAACAGTACATTGGATACTACGGCTACCCAGAGGGGCTATAAAACTAGTGCTGTACATCATTGTAGATTTCTGTAACAGTACATTGGATACTACAGCTACCCAGAGGGGCTATAAAACTAGTGCTGAACATCTTTGTAGATTTCTGTAACAGTACATTGGATACTACGGCTACCCAGAGGGGCTATAAAACTAGTGCTGTACATCTTTGTAGATTTCTGTAACAGTACATTGGATACTACGGCTACCCAGAGGGGCTATAAAACTAGTGCTGTACATCTTTGTAGATTTCTGTAGCAGTACATTGGATACTACAGCTACCCAGAGGGGCTATAAAACTAGTGCTGTACATCTCTGTAGATTTCTGTAACAGTACATACATTGGATAATACGGCTACCCAGAGGGGCTATAAAACTAGTGCTGTACATCATTGTAGATTTCTGTAACAGTACATTGGATAATACGGCTACCCAGAGGGGCTATAAAACTAGTGCTGTACATCATTGTAGATTTCTGTAACAGTACATTGGATACTACGGCTACCCAGAGGGGCTATAAAACTAGTGCTGTACATCTCTGTAGATTTCTGTAACAGTACAGACATTGGATACTACGGCTACCCAGAGGGGCTATAAAACTTAGAGTGCTGTACATCTTTGTAGATTTCTGTAACAGTACATTGGATACTACGGCTACCCAGAGGGGCTATAAAACTATAGTGCTGTACATCTTTGTAGACAAACTAACCCATAGCCACAGAACATGCCTTAATGGAAGTCAGGATCAATGAAATAAAAACAGAATAAAAACCACCTGGATTTTTCCTGCAAGCTCATGTACAATATCAATCACATGGAAAGTTCATGCCAATTATCTGGTCGACCAACGTGTAATAAAGGCATTTACCTTAGCTGCTGATCAAACCCGCGGCTTGTTTTCCACAATCCTTAATTATCTAATTGCAAATTTTTATTTATTTCTCCTTATACAGAAAAAAAGTATGGTAATGTAAATAAGCTTGCCTTTCATTGTATGGAGGAAATTCCATTGTTTCCTGGCTTCAGCTAGCTACATTAGTTGAAAGGAAGAAATGCAGGACCAATTTAGCATTAGAACAGTCTACCTTGAGGCCCAGATATGGTAATTGAAGTGTCCAGCCAGCATTAATATTGAGGTACAGAAGCTAGTGTAGTCACCTGATCAAATCTCAGTATTAATATTCTAAATCGGAAATAAGTTTTGAAGAAAAAGGACTTCATGGTGAAATTGGCCATGTGGCCAGAAAACGTCCAAAGACGAGGAAATATTTTCAGCTGGCATAGCTGATTTGGCTCATTATGTACTTAACCTTGAAAACTTTGAATTCTAATAAATGGCTAGAAGCTCAGTAAAATAAATTGATAATAACTGTTTAGGGAAAATGTTTTGTCATCTGGATTATTGATTATGTATTAAACAGCTTAAAACTGCATCAACTGCTGCAGGCAAACACTACATTGTTATCATCAAACATACAGTAATTGTGCTGATTAAAAGCTAGCTAGTGTCATTATCTTCTACTGAATTATTGGTTTTTGTTGAAGCAGGTTAAATAGAGATTGTTTTACTCATCATATTCATGATCAATGTAAAATTCAAAATTTTTGATGTGCTGAAATGTCATGGTTTCCAAAATTAAAACACTATTTTTTGCATTTAAGTTAGTCTTTGGGTGTGTAATTGCCATTACATGTGCCACATCAACTAAACTCTCATCACAACCCATACTTTCATGGTCCATTGACTTTGTCAACATCTCCATCAACATTTAGTTTTGTGGTGTAGTTAGTTTCTCTGATACTGTAAGTACTACCCAACCAAAGTTTCTCTGATACTGTAAGTACTACCCAACCAAAGTTTCTCTGATACTGTAAATACTACCCAACCAAAGTTTCTCTGATACTGTAAGTACTACCCAACCAAAGTTTCTCTGATACTGTAAGTACTACCCAACCAAAGTTTCTCTGATACTGTAAGTACTACCCAACCAAAGTTTCTCTGATACTGTAAGTACTACCCAACCAAAGTTTCTCTGATACTGTAAGTACTACCCAACCAAAGTTTCTCTGATACTGTAAGTACTACCCAACCAAAGTTTCTCTGATACTGTAAGTACTACCCAACCAAAGTTTCTCTGATACTGTAAGTACTACCCAACCAAAGTTTCTCTGATACTGTAAGTACTACCCAACCAAAGTTTCTCTGATACTGTAAGTACTACCCAACCAAAGTTTCTCTGATACTGTAAGTACTACCCAACCAAAGTTTCTCTGATACTGTAAGTACTACCCAACCAAAGTTTCTCTGATACTGTAAGTACTACCCAACCAAAGTTTCTCTGATACTGTAAGTACTACCCAACCAAACCAAACATTGTGTGTTGATGGTCAACTCCAAGTAGCCTGTGTGAGTGTAAGAAGTCATTGATTATATGTAATTACTTTGTGGAACTATAATCAGTTTGAGGATTAAGGAAGTAAGAAAGAACCCACAAAATCAAGGAAATTTTGCACTAACTATACCGTATACTTATTGCATGGGGATAATTTCTGTTGATCATAGAAGTAATGGATTCAGTATGTTTGTTTACTTCTAATTTAACATCTTTTGAGGTACTTTTGTAAAACCAGGGATTGGAAAGACTTTGGTGGCCATTGTTTTAAAGTTACAATGTATAATAGACACAAGTGAATAAATTAATGGCCAATTTGTGCCAATTGTATAGGCAACATTACCAGATAACTTTGTCCTTACATTCCCTTTCGTGGTTGCTATGGTCGTGACAGTGTCATACTGATTTAGAGTTTCCAAACTACAGATGTGAATCTTTATAAAGAGTGATACAGTTTTGAGTAATCTTGCCTTGTCATACTCTAGTCCCTCAGTATTCATACTAAATGAGGCTGCTGTGGTCGGACTGGCTTAACATTATGGAAAATATCTTTTGAAGGAGTTGTTAAATTTATAATGCTTGAAAATGTGATCAATATGTGGTTATTTATATCCTTATAAGGAATCATCAATGTAATATTATCAACATCACTGGTTTTCAGATCCCATTGTCGGATCGCAAGAACCGTATAATACACACGGCTTAGATGGTATTACATGTATGTGAAACTGTAATGATAACTTGGTGTAGCAATGTTATGTCTTTAACAATATTCACAAACATCTTCAATCAATATCATAAATATGATATTTTTGAAACTTGTCAACTAGCAGGAGGTTTTGCTAAAATGAAATATTGTTAAAACGTTTTCATAGAAATAGAAACTAATGTAAGATTCTGACTAAATGTGTTGTATATCCGTTACTGGTATAAACAGAAATCTATCCTGCCCACGTCTATAGGAAATTTCCTGTCCTTGATTTATGCTGTTCACGTAAACAAAATGACAATCTGATGATGTGTTAGGATTATGTTGACCAGGAAAAAGAAAATTTATTGGCAGGGTTTTTGAGAAAAAATCTCAAATGTCAAAAAGTTGTGTGAAATGAAGCTTGTGTAAACTTTTGGTACATTTGTTCAATATTGTTTAAGATTGAGGAGGAGATATACTTACTACCCAGCTGCTATGGAATCAAAGGCTTTACTGTATTCACAGGCTTTAGGGATGGGATTTTTCTAAACAGATTTTTCGTGTTTTAATTTCTAGTTATAGCATAGTCTGTTATTGTAACAAAACTTCTAAGATGCCAGAATTTAGACGGCACAGTTCATATCACTGCCAAACACGTTGGTTTTAATTTCAGCTGTGAACATTTCAAAACACTTTTTGGATTTAACCCACATATTTTAAGATGTCCGAGGCATTTTCACAGCTGTGTTTAGTTTCTTTATTAAGGATGTTTTCAGGGTGTTTTGGGAGTTTGTAAAATTGAATAAAGTTTTATGGGTTATGAAAAGGATGTTTGACATCGTCACTTTAAGATTTAACAACTGAATATAGATTGAACAGGTGCTTTTTAATTTTTGAAAAGATATTATACAGTATTACCTGTCTTTAAATGGCACCCAAAGGAAATTAGTCAATACCTACAGAAAGTGCAGTATGCGTAGGTGGTAGTTACATGTACAGAAATAGTCCCTCCATGTCAGCACAGTCTGTATATAAACACAGATGATCCTCCCAAACAAGTCACCAAACAGGTGGGCCTTACAGACCAGATCCTCCCAAACAAGTCACCAAACAGGTGGGCCTTACAGACCAGATCCTCCCAAACAAGTCACCAAACAGGTGGGCCTTACAGACCAGATCCTCCCAAACAAGTCACCAAACAGGTGGGCCTTACAGACCAGTTCCTCCCAAACAAGTCACCAAACAGGTGGGCCTTACAGACCAGTTCCTCCCAAACAAGTCACCAAACAGGTGGGCCTTACAGACCAGATCCTCCCAAACAAGTCACCAAACAGGTGGGCCTTACAGACCAGTTCCTCCCAAACAAGTCACCAAACAGGTGGGCCTTACAGACCAGATCCTCCCAAACAAGTCACCAAACAGGTGGGCCTTACAGACCAGATCCTCCCAAACAAGTCACCAAACAGGTGGGCCTTACAGACCAGTTCCTCCCAAACAAGTCACCAAACAGGTGGGCCTTACAGACCAGTTCCTCCCAAACAAGTCACCAAACAGGTGGGCCTTACAGACCAGATCCTCCCAAACAAGTCACCAAACAGGTGGGCCTTACAGACCAGTTCCTCCCAAACAAGTCACCAAACAGGTGGGCCTTACAGACCAGTTCCTCCCAAACAAGTCACCAAACAGGTGGGCCTTACAGACCAGTTCAATGGAGTGTACTAGTGCTTGATATTGAATTTGTCTTTGTCCAGTTAATGGAATTCATATTAGATAAGAATACCAACTAAAAGCACTAATTAATCTTTTTTTCATCTGTTCATCTCATAGAAAATTCAATTACCTCCGTAGCAGAGGAAAGGGGCACTTATTGTAGCAAATACGATACCCTTATTCAGCATTTACATTTGTAGTGCAAATAATGTATATATCGCATATTCATGTACAGTAAATATCTATCTAGAAACTGTTAGTGATGTGCAAATATGTAACAAAATATGACATCATGATTGATAGTTGATATCATCAGTCCATCCATGACATTCATGATGTAAGTGAATGCAAACAGAATTTGGTAGGATTTCATATTAGCAAACTTATATATGTATATGAAATACGAGATGCAGAATTGAATGTGGAAGTTTTAGATTTTGGGAAGATTGGAAGATCGGTTTTTACATATCCAAAAAGAGATAATTTTTTATCTGAATACTATCAAAAAGTCATTAAAAACCACTTTCTTACTGAATATATAAATCAAACAGATATTTATCCATTAATTTTTATATTCATATATAAACAGTTAAGAGAATCTGGTATCACAATATATATAGCCATAGATGATGTTGTTCCCAGTTTAGGAATAAGAACAAATGGTATGATTTTGTCTATAGATCTAACTTCTGAATTACTTGAAAGCAGATGAAAGTCACAGCTATAATACAGGTTTACACAACCAGCTGAGAAAATAAAAACATTTTCACAGACTTGTTAAAAAAACGTTTAGACAGGAGATAAAAGCTCCATTCAACATGGACCTGTTCTGTATACATCTGTCAAGAAGAAAACAGCAAAAGTACCTCACATTACCCTCATTAATTTCAGATCTACCAAAATTACATTATCACAGAAGGCCTTATCAGTTAGACACATTTCAAAACCTATCCTGTAAACTGCATCACGGGTTGGAGGGAGACAGGCGTTTCTGTGTACCAGTGTTTACACGATGATGTTCCCTCCCTTCTGTTTGGGACTCCTAAGGTCCCTGTTCAGGTTTCCAACACAATACTTGCTCTGTCCATCTCGTTCTAGTTCCGCTGTCAGCTGTCAACTTTTCCGACAGAATGACTGAAATCTGGCAAAAAATTGAACAAATCGTTTCTGGTTGGAGGTTGATTTAATTTCCAGACAAGGACAGAAAATAATTGAAAAATTTGTTTTATTCAACAGTTCTAAATATACTTTCAACAAGTGAAAATATCTAATGTGAAAAAAATGTTTGTGATTTTAGTGTTCTTTGGTATTACATGTGTACGATTCTGTTTTAGTGGGGTTTGCATGTCTGTAGAATATCCTGATGATGAGGAGAACACGTACTTCATCCATGCATTGATCGGCAGCTTTTCGCAGGCTTTTAACCTTCAATGTTCCAATAGAAATATTTTATAGATAAGGAAGATAGCTAAAACAAATATTCACATTATTTTGTATTTGTTAAAAGAACAAATTTAGAGAAAAGGTAATTTCCAAATTTATCAGTAAAACCAATATGTCCATTGGGAATAAATAACTATTCTGAATTGAAATAAATGTCTTGAATTTGAAAAAGAAGCACAGAAGATGCATAATGTAGTTTCTGACTAAAACAGTTTGTTTTTGTGTTGATGTTTAAGCTGAGCTGGCAGTTGCAAGTGTTTAGTGTCAAAAGCATTTAAATATCTGCCCTTTCTAGCTACTTAAGGCATGGTAAAGATTGTAGGAATGTCACGCTAGAGATGACCTTATATCATGGCTTGGTTTTCACATGTTGTGTGTATTGAGAGTAAATCTGCTGTTTGTGTACATTCTAGAGTGGAGTTACTTTATGGCTAGATTTTCACATGGTGTGTGTTAATATATTGGCCATGGTAATCTACTTTATTGGGAGCAATGCATATGGTGTTAACCAGTATATGTCATCCCATCCAACTCCGTTACATCCATGTCCTGATTCATTGTCACTATTCTTCCCATCCTGACCCATTCCTACTCATCCAGTCCCATTAACTCTATTCTATCCCATTCTATTCCATTGTATCCCTGTCTAAAGCCATTGTTATTAACTTTTCCAACTTTTCAGACTTCATTTGGCACAGAATTATGTAAAGGTAATACAAAGGTCTAGGATGAAAATATTTATGATGAGGTTATTGAGTTGTAATTATGTCTCTCCTTTGTATGTAAAGCTTGACACCTCCCTTGTATAGAACGTATTACCTCCCTTGTAGAACTCATTACTTCCCTTGTAAAGCTTGATACCTCCCTTGTAGAACTCTTTACCTTATTTGTAGAACTCATTCCCTCCCTTGTAGAACACATTACCTCCCTTGTAGACCTCATTACCTCCCTTGTAAAGGTTAGAATTCTTTACCTTATTTGTAGAACTCATCATCTTCCTTAAAGCTTGATACCTCCCTTGTAGAACTCATTACCTCCCTTGTAGAACTCATAACCTGCCTTGTAAAACTCATTACCTCCCTTGTATAACTCATTACCTCCCTTAAAGCTTGAAACCTCCCTTGTAGAACTCATTACCTCCCTTGTTGAACTCATTACCTCCCTTGTATAACTCATTACCTCCCTTAAAGCTTGAAACCTCCCTTGTATAACTCATTACCTCCCTTGTTGAACTCATTACCTCCCTTGTTGAACTCATTACCTCCCTTAAAGCTTGAAACCTCCCTTGTAGAACTCATAACCTCCCTTATTGAACTCATTACCTCCCTTGTATAACTCATTACCTCCCTTAAAGCTTGAAACCTCCCTTGTAGAACTCATTACCTCCCTTGTATAACTCATTACCTCCCTTGTATAACTCATTACCTCCCTTGTATAACTCATAACCTCCCTTGTTGAACTCATTACCTCCCTTGTATAACTCATTACCTCCCATGTTGAACTCATTACTTCCCTTGTTGAACTCATTACCTCCCTTGTATAACTCATTACCTCCCTTAAAGCTTGAAACCTCCCTTGTATAACTCATTACCTCCCTTGTTGAACTCATTACCTCCCTTAAAGCTTGAAACCTCCCTTGTAGAACTCATAACCTCCCTTATTGAACTCATTACCTCCCTTGTATAACTCATTACCTCCCTTAAAGCTTGAAACCTCCCTTGTAGAACTCATTACCTCCCTTGTATAACTCATTACCTCCCTTGTATAACTCATTACCTCCCTTGTATAACTCATAACCTCCCTTGTTGAACTCATTACCTCCCTTGTATAACTCATTACCTCCCATGTTGAACTCATTACCTCCCTTGTTGAACTCATTACCTCCCTTGTATAACTCATTACCTCCCTTGTTGAACTCATTACCCCCCTTGTATAACTCATTACCTCCCTTGTTGAACTCATTACCTCCCTTGTATAACTCATTACCTCCCTTAAAGCTTGAAACCTCCCTTGTAGAACTCATTACCTCCCTTGTTGAACTCATTACCTCCCTTGTATAACTCATTACCTCCCTTAAAGCTTGAAACATCCCTTGTAGAACACATTACCTCCCTTGTAGAACTCATTACCTCCCTTGTTAAGGTTAGAACTCTTTACCTTATTTGTAGAACTCATCACCTTCCTTAAAGCTTGATACCTCTCTTGTAGAACTCATTACCTCCCTTGTAGAACTCATTACCTCCCTTGTTGAACTCATTACCTCCCTTGTATAACTCATTACCTCCCTTGTTGAACTCATTACCTCCCTTAAAGCTTGAAACCTCCCTTGTAGAACTCATTACCTCCCATGTAGAACTCATTACCTCTCTTGTTGAACTCATTACCTCCCTTGTATAACTCATTACCTCCCTTGTATAACTCATTACCTCTCTTGTTGAACTCATTACCTCCCTTAAAGCTTAAAACCTCCCTTGTTGAGCTCATTACCTCCCTTGTAGAACTCATAACCTCCCTTGTAGAACACATTACCTCCCTTGTTGAACTCATTACCTCCCTTGTAGAACTCATTACCTCCCTTGTATAACTCATTACCTCCCTTGTATAACTCATTACCTCCCTTAAAGCTTGAAACATCCCTTGTAGAACACATTACCTCCCTTGTAAAACTCATTACCTCCCTTGTAGAACTCATAACCTCCCTTGTAGAACACATTACCTCCCTTGTTGAACTCATAACCTCCCTTGTATAACTCATTACCTCCCTTGTTGAACTCATTACCTCCCTTGTATAACTCATTACCTCCCTTAAAGCTTGAAACATCCCTTGTAGAACACATTACCTCCCTTGTAAAACTCATTACCTCCCTTGTTAAGGTTAGAACTCTTTACCTTATTTGTAGAACTCATCACCTTCCTTAAAGCTTGATACCTCTCTTGTAGAACTCATTACCTCCCTTGTAGAACTCATTACCTCCCTTGTTGAACTCATTACCTCCCTTGTTGAACTCATTACCTCCCTTAAAGCTTGAAACCTCCCTTGTAGAACTCATTACCTCCCATGTAGAACTCATTACCTCTCTTGTTGAACTCATTACCTCCCTTGTATAACTCATTACCTCCCTTGTATAACTCATTACCTCTCTTGTTGAACTCATTACCTCCCTTAAAGCTTAAAACCTCCCTTGTTGAGCTCATTACCTCCCTTGTAGAACTCATAACCTCCCTTGTAGAACACATTACCTCCCTTGTAGAACTCATTACCTCCCTTGTAAACGTTAGAACTCTTTACCTTATTTGTAGAACTCATCACCTTCCTTAAAGCTTGATACCTCCCATGTAGAACTCATTACCTCCCTTAAAGCTTGATACCTCCCTTGTTGAACTCATTACCTCCCATGTAGAACTCATTACCACCCTTAAAGCTTGATACCTCCCATGTAGAACTCATTACCTCCCTTAAAGTTTGATACCTCCCATGTAGAACTCATTACCTCCCTTAAGGCTTGATAACTCCCTTGTTGAACTCATTATCTCCCTTGTCGAACCCATTACCACCCTTACAGCTTTATTCCTCCCTTGTTGAACTTATAACTGCCCCTAAAGCTTATTACCTCACCTGTAGAACTCATTACCTCCCCTGTAAAGCTTGATAACTCCCTTGTAGAACTCATTACCTCCCCTGTAAAGCTTGATACCTCCCTTGTAGAACTCATTACCTCCCCTGTAAAGCTTGATACCTCCCTTGTAGAACTCATTACCTCCCCTGTAAAGCTTGATACCTCCCTTGTAGAACTCATTACCTCCCCTGTAAAGCTTGATACCTCCCTTGTAGAACTCATTACCTCCCCTGTAAAACTTGATACCTCCCTTGTAGAACTCATTACCTCCCCTGTAAAGCTTGATACCTCCCTTGTAGAACTCATTACCTCCCCTGTAAAGCTTGATACCTCCCTTGTAGAACTCATTACCTCCCCTGTAAAGCTTGATACCTCCCTTGTAGAACTCATTACCTCCCCTGTAAAGCTTGATACCTCCCTTGTAGAACTCATTACCTCCCCTGTAAAGCTTGATACCTCCCTTGTAGAACTCATTACCTCCCCTGTAAAGCTTGATACCCTGCACATTTTGTCATATTCCCTGATGAGTATTCTGATTTTTATACAGAATAACAAGGACATGATGGCCTGGTGTGATTGTCAAACAGGTTTACACTCCAAATCTTTTGCTGGAATATGTCTGTTTATACCCTGCTATTGAGTTACCACAAATTGTGTTGATAATTAAATGTATGGGTGTCAGGCTGGTGTACATAAACAATGGAAGGCAGACTTTATCTATACCATGTGTGTGTCACCATCCTCCACCAAATACGTGTCACTGCTTACTACTGTTAACTGTTACCAAACAAAAACAGATGTCTGAGGAATGCCAAGGAACTGTTCATTTTATCAAAGAGTTTTATTTGATAAGTGTCAAATCTCCAGTGCATCTACATAATTATATTTTCAAATGTTCCTGACCTGTTTAACATCTTCACCTCTAAAGTCACTTTTGAATCTTACTGTTTCAAAGACTGGGCAAGTCGAGTTTGAAAATGTAGGGATGAATAAGGTATGGAGGTAAGCAGTGATATATCATCATGCTGGAGAGATAGGATGTTTCAAGTAATCCCAAAATGTGGTTATGTCAGCAAAGGTTATCATTGTAAAATACATATAAATGCATACTCAACTTCAAGCTGTCTTAATTGGTATGCTTCAAGTTTACAATTAAAAGATTAAAATTAAGAAATTACATATCACAACAATGAGAATTATTTCCAAAATTTCAAAAGACTTGTTACTGTTTTCAGTGCCAGAAGTTTGTTACCATAATGATACAAAGATTTGTTTCTTTTGTAAAGTAAGAAATGATCATGTATGTAAATTTAGTTTGGAATATTAAAAAAGTTACAACAATTTGTATTTTTGTAAAATATCTAAATATCATCTATATAAAAGTAGGCTTATGACAAAGGTCATTCATCTTTGATTTCATATCATATAAAGTGTAGTCAGAAAACCAGTCTGGGTAATTAAGTAAAGAAGACAGGATTTACGTCCTAAAAATAATGTTTATTGGTATAATGTGTCTATAAGGGAACCCAGAGGAGATACAACATATCACAAATGTTATTTAGCTTGTCAACCAAGTCTGGTATACATTTCCATGGCAACAGACAGAGCAGATTTGTGTCCTTGGTTAATAGGGTCAGGATTTGTCATGAGTAACCCAGACATTCATGACCAGAGTAGATTCCGTCTGGTAGATCATATTTACAAGATCCGGAGACAGCTTTGTATTTCTAGATGGTCAATACTTTATAATACATATTGCCTTTGGCTGATCCTCTTTACCATCAATTACTTGTAATTCCTTTTTCTCCTTCTCCTTTCTCACCCATTGCCACCTTACAAAGTTCCCCTAGTTCTGCCCTACCCCCACTTTGTCCCCACTTTGTCCCCATTTTGTCTATTGTCTCCTCTGTTTCTGGCCACTAGTTCTGCCCCCCCCCCCCCCCAACTTTGTCTACATTTTGTTTATTTTCTCCTTTGTTTCTGCCTGCCCCTTGTGCTGGCCCCCCATATCTATTAATCAAGCTATTTTAATGTTCATTTTTCCACTGTATATAATCCAGCCACCTTTGCTCCAATAAAATGATTCGGACACTATCTTTTCTGTTGTCTAGCCTACATTCTTCTTAGAGGTAATTTTCAAAATCTTCAATCTAACCAGATATTTGAATTTTTTTCAAAGTATATTGGGAATTGAGGGAAAAGAGTAAAGGTATTTTGTATACATCCTATAAAATATTGAGTTATATATTATGGCCCCCAGACACCAGACTCATCAATTAAAACCATAAAGATTAGATGACACAAAATCAATATGCCTGATGCCTAGTAGGTAGATTATGGTTTATAATGTGATCTGTATAGACTAGGATATCCCTCACCAGTAACAGATGTCAACAGTTAGATAATACCTGTACTATACAGCTTCTGTTTACATCAGTCTGTTTACTGTCGCTGAATCATTCCTATATAACTTACACCCACTTTTCTTTTGGAAGACTTACAATAAAAGTTATTTCGACTTCTATGAATTGATCTAGTTTGTTTGCATGTAAGCGTGTGGGGGTTCTTAATGTGGGAGATGTTCTACTCAGAAAAAGCCCATGTGGTCAAACAAATGACCCTGTATACCATTCCATGTCTGATCAGAGAACCAAACCTTGGTCACATTGATGAGCCAAGTATGTGTGCTTACCGCTGGACCGCCTGATCATGTTCATTCCATGTGAGATTCCCTCAAAAAATGAATGTTGTTCCCTCTTTTTCTGACCACTACGGTACAGAAATGCTGCATATGTGGGTATGAATTACCCACTGATGGCATGATAGTACAATCCAGGCAGAAAGATAGTAAAATCCAGGCCAAAGCTCCCAGATATAATGCCATGCAACATTGATTGCTATAAAATATCTTAAATGCTTTATTTTTACGTTTCTTTGTTTTCAGGCTGTATTAGCGGAGAGAAGATGTCCCACACCTGTCTCGACTATCAGTACTGTGCCAGTCAAATAGAAACAATATCTGACTTCAAGATCTGCTGTTGCCATGGACACACCTGTAACAATTACTTCAGTGAAGCTCAGTTTGAAGTTGGAAAGCGTGAAAATGAAATGCTAAGTAAGTACTCACACTTTTGTAAGAGTTAAGTGTATACTGTAGAGTTTTTGTGTGTCTCTATTTTGGAGTCCATGTCCAAAGGTCAAGGTCAACTTTTTTATTTGAAATTACAAAATGTACCAGGTATTGTATATATAGAGAATGTTTGGAAATGAAACAAAATTACCTGTACCGTTTGATTATAGGACCTGGTGTAGCCTTATATCTGTTAAATGTGTAGAAGTGTACTTAATAACAAAACCTTCTAGCCAGAGTGAAGCAGGATTAAAGACATTAGAATGAAACTAAATAATGTTGACTGGATTAAAGGTCCAATATACGTAACTTCAGGAATTTTTTCTTGATTCTGAAAAATTCTGAAAAAAAAAATCCAGTTGATCACCATGCAAAAATAAGCTTAAAATGAAGTAAACCTGAGCGATAACTAACAAGAAACATGAAAATAATTCAAGTGGGGCCCACTTCAACAACAAGCCGAAGTAAGAAGACAGTACAAAATTTAGTTAATCTTAACTAAATCTATAAATATAAAAAGTTATTAGGCTTGATTTTCGCTTCAAGTTTTGCCAAGAGTTACGTATATTGGGCTTTTAAACCAGCTAAAATATGTTAAAAAATGACCCAAGTCTGTACTTCATCAGCTAATATTTCTGTTGTCTATTGGATGTAGTTGATATTTCATTTTACTTGACTCGAGTTTTTGCCATTTGCCATTTTGAAAAACTCAAATTCAAATCAAACAGAAGGGAGATAACTTCCTTCTAAGTTCTATCATGGCTGCAGTGGGTAAATTTGTTACTGCAATCAATTTTATATCGGAAAAAAATCTGACAAATAAGATAGTCTATAAATTTTAATTTGATTCTTTTTCAGGTGATCAAGCTCAGAAACCTGCAATAAAAGAGAAAACAGTTTCACCAGGTAAATGTCATTTATAGCTATTATGTAGGTCATAGGGTTGTAGTTGTTAGGTCATAGAGTTATTGCCACTGATTTGATATTTACCAAAGTATCTATACAATTGTCATTGATTACTTATTTAATTCCTGTAAAATTGCCATTGATTTGCTATTAAGCTGAGTAATGAAATTCATATAGAGCTGTCATCATTTTGGTATTGAGTAGGTTGACTTCATTTCCTCAATATAAAATACACCTTGATTAGTTATTTAGCAGAGTGATAGAAGGATGTTATTCTGACCTGATAAAAGTACAGTTTATGGGGAGGAAATTGTGCTACAGATTAAGTTTAACTTGTATTACCTTCCACATCTTGAACAAGTAACCATGACAGCAGATATTGATATATCTCTGTGAAGTTCATGTGACCGGCCAATCAGCTCTAGGGTAGGAATCAACGGGTTTCTTTTTAAGGTCGATTGTAGTTAATTTGATAATTAG
Organism: Mimachlamys varia; assembly: GCA_947623455.1. Taxonomy (NCBI): domain Eukaryota; kingdom Metazoa; phylum Mollusca; class Bivalvia; order Pectinida; family Pectinidae; genus Mimachlamys; species Mimachlamys varia. Next base: position 34,357,187 of record OX392529.1, on the reverse strand, counting down.
TGTTGGATATAAATGTTAATTTGATAATTAGTGTTGGATATAAATGTTAATTTGATAATTAGTGTTGGATATAAATGTTAATTTGATATGTGAGGTTCAGTTATCATATGATCACGATTTTGTCCTTTTCACTATAGTAACATCAAAATGTTTGATATTTTTATACTTGGTCTTATCTTAAACATTAATGTTGGGATTTTTGAATATTTGTCACTCATAAAATTTATAAAGCAAGTTTAGATAAGTATGTGTAGTTATAAAACATATACATTGTAGTACTACATACAGCTAGATCGTATAAGATTGGAGGTGTATCATTAAGGTTTAACATCAAGAATATGGATCAAATGTTTGGTAGAAGGATATTTTGAAAAAGAGAAAGAAAAAGACTTAAAAAAAAATAACAAGAAATGTATTTTACACCTGTGGATGAATTCAGTTTTATATTGATTTAAAAAACAAGGAAAAAACTGAAATGGTATTTTACAGTAGGAAATGTTGGATAAGCATATTATGGTAAATAAGTGAAATAAAAAAAATGTCTGAAAACAAGCCTTTACAGAAATAAAATTTGCTAGACTATGATACAATAAGAAAAAAATAAAGACAATCTTTTTCCTATCCTACCTATCACCGTGGGGCCGCAGTGGCCGAGTGGTTAAGGTGTTCGACATTCTACCACTAGCCCTCCACCTTAGGGTTGTGAGTTTGAATCCCACGTCGGGCAGTTGCCATGTACTGGAGGTCCACCTCCAACACTTGGCACTTCCTTAAATGACCCTGGCTGCTAATAGGGACGTAAAACAAAATAAACCAAACCTATCATACACCATAAGGACAACTGAACCTATGAAGAATAGCATACACATAGGCTAATATGTGCTGCTATTGTATTGTAATGTTATGTAAGCCAAGAAAAGTCAAACAGTGAAAAAAGCTTACAGTTAGATGTCTCTAGTGAACATTATTGACAGATGGTTGAAAATATAACATGATTATCACAGTTTGGTTGGACAGTAAGTGATGAAATAAATAGTAGTGGTAGAAATTTAAAGGTTGTGATCTGTGGTTAACTGGAGCTAAGTAAAGTATTGTCAGTGCTATATACACCAGCACCAGTAGGCTTTCTCTCTGATTCTGTATACAAGTGTCACTGCCACAATCAATACACAAATGATCTGTAAGCTACTGAAGTGTGTTCTAGAGATGTTCACCAACAGAGGTAGGACTAACCTGACTGACTTGAAGGCTACAGACACATTTGTCAGGGATGTTTATTTGCGATTTCATCAACTTTCCAGACAAGTCTGATCACTCATCAGTCAGAACATTATTTGGTTATCTGTTCAGTGATACTGAAATATTGGGGTTTTTTTGTGTCCTTTCCCATTTTTTTTCTGCCAGTCATAGAAAGTTTAGTAAACTTAGTTACTGTAAACGTACTTAATTTGGCGCAATCAAATTTTAGCGCATTTTTAGTGTTTGTCATATTAGCGTAATGATAAATTCGCGCAACAGTGAAAATAACTATATAAGCAGTATATTAAAACTCCAATTAGCGTAATCATATTTTAGCGCAAAACTTTCAACGCGAAAAGCGCTAAAATAAGATTACCGCGAAAATATGTACGTTTACAGTATATAAATGAAGTAGGATGATGGTAGGGACTATAATGACAATGACCTTGGTTAAGTTAGAGAGATTTGATACCTTTGGAGATCCATTTTCATCTGAATTATTATGCACTACCACAGTGTCTTTCATCCTTCAACTATTTTTCCAAAACAATTTCTTCTGTATAATCTAAACACTGATTGTAAAATAAAATTGACCAAATTTGACTTGATATTCAAATTTTTTCTAATGTACAAGCCAGCAAGTTGATCCTGGGGCTAAAAATACTTTCTAACTTGTAATAACCATATACATATATATATACAATTGCTGAATGTGAGGAAATGTATTCTTCCAGGATGGCCATTGGAGTCTGACCCTACCTTGGATACTTAAAACCTGGTCAAAAATTGAGATCACAGCCCAATAATTATATGCAAAGATGTTGAGTACAATGAGACTTATACATATATGTTACTGGAATGGCTCTGGGTTATGCCCCACCCTAAAAGACTTAATCCCTATGTCATAACTTTGAAAAGATTGAGATTCTCAACCCAATTGCTGGGCATCAGGAGACCAGCACCATCATGATATTAACATTATCTTTCGTGTCTGCCCTACCCTTGCAGACTTTAGCCCCGAGTCATAAATTTGCAATGATTGAGATCCCCATCCCAAAACTTATAATAAACATTCAACTGCTGGGCATAAAGAAGAGACATACAGATATTAACGTTGCCTCGGGGTCTGGCCACACCCCTAGGACTAGGAGCTAGTTCCTGAGTCACAACTTGAAAACAGTTCAGATCCCCATCCCACAACCGAAGCTTTATACATATATGAAACATTTTTGTGGCCAGCTGTAAATTCTTTTCACATTGCCTTACAGAACTGTGAATGAAATAATAACTGATTTCAGAAATTCATTACATTCTGTATTACTTAATGAATCGGTCTTCTTTTACCACAGTGATATTACTCCATTCTATAATGGAAAATTTTATAAAGATCCGTTGAAACAAATTGATCGTTATGCATTTGCCAACCTGCATGAATATTTTATGAAACAAGGAGATGTTTGATTGATTTTGTTGAATAGTGCACTCAACCCTGTGTTATTCATCCAAAAATAAGATCAAATTGTATATCGTATCATTGGAGAGAAATCTATGTGTTGGAAATTATAAACTATTCTAAAGGAATCTCTGTACCGCAACCAGGAGATATGAATTATAAACTTGAAAATTATTGCCAGACCGACAAAAGCTTTAATTTATTAACGAAAAGAAATACATGCTGTGCAGAACGCAAATAAAAAATAAGAAATTGAAATATAGAAATTCCATTGCTTTGTTCTGTGAGTGAAAGTGCAACATGCATGACCAAGACTTGAACCTGGAAAATCACAACACTGCTGTACTTCTGGTATAATAATCTACCTACATGTAGTCAGTGTTAGTTTCCTGGCCCCATCTCACTGCAAATAAAGGGGGGAGGGGGGGGGGGGGGGCTACTCTCTGTCTGAAAAACCCCACTTGCCTATATTGGAACAAGGATTCTAATTATTTGTGGAGATAGTCTACAAAACATTTCTGTAAATAAATGCAAAAACTAGTATAAATGGATTTTTTTCAGGAATTTAATTAAACAGGGTTGACAAACAACACTGAACTTACAGGGTTATAAAGGGAGGTAATACTGGTCCGCGATCTAAATATTGGTGTAATAAGAAAGTGATGATGATTAAACTGTATTCCGTCAAGATTTGATACTTGGGGGGTATATTTGATTAGATGTAAATACGCATTGAAAACAGTTAATAAGGTAACCCAATCCCTGTAGGTCATTATAGCGCTCGACCCTGATTCCTACCCTGGACATCTGTAGTGATCCAACCCAGGAATTGATATATTTCCTAACGTGGTAACTGTATATAGGGATCCTTAAGTGGAGCTATATAGGAAAAAGGGCATTACCTTGGGATAGGGATCCTGATAAACAGGTTCATACTCTTTAGAAGAAATGTGGTATCGAATGTTAAGTATGACATATATTTCCTGTAAACTTAAGTGTAGAAACTGTCAAGTCCAAAGTACAATTCTTAGTCATAACGGGGACGTGAACGTGCTAGCACTTCCAGTTTGTGGAGGAAGCTATTTAAGTTGACTTTCCAGTCAGTTACAGTGATGGTACTTTGTAATTAGTACCAAAAACACTCAAACAGACTTAGGTCCGTTCTAGTATCCACTAGGAAGAGGTCAATAACCGAGGACGGAAATATATAATACACAGAACCTGAAATATTAAAACACAACCTTACAGCTTACAATAGCTTAAAGCTGTCTTTGTCCGTAGTCATGGTTTTAACCTGTCCACCTCTGAAGTCACACCTGAACCTTACCAAATCAAAAACAGTTATAAATACCCAGGGGAGACAGCCTTCCTGTCTGAACAAATTAACGAAATTAATACTTCATTACTCTAGATTAGAATCTGTGAAAAGTTATTCATTAAAGAATATTGTATATAAGATTATATTCACTATTTTTGTTTTGTACTAGAGAGGTACTGGTTACATTGTTGTATACTGTGAAAACACTCTTTTTTTGTGGGTTTTTGATTTCGGAGATTTCTTGGTTTATTTTTTACACAAAATAATAAGTCAACAGTCAAGAGCCTGTGATGATTTGTGAGTGGATACTTGACTCCACAAATTCCTGCTCCAAGGAAATTGAGTTCTTGCCAGGCACCATGAAATTTGAATATCATGAATTCTGTCCAGATACACTGAAATTTTGGTACCGGTTATCTTGAAACTGTCTAATTTTTAACAGTAAATGTATACATATATAGACAATGTTTGAGTTCCTATGATTTTACAGTAAAGATGAAACTATTATGGCAGGTCTAGTAATGGTTACATATACTTAAGGTGTTATGGCAGGTCTAGTAATGGTTACATATATTTAAGGTGTTATGGCAGGTCAAGTAATGGTTACATATATTTAAGGTGTTATGGCAGGTCTAGTAATGGTTACATATATTTAAGGTGTTATGGCAGGTCAAGTAATGGTTACATATATTTAAGGTGTTATGGCAGGTCAAGTAATGGTTACATATACTTAAGGTGTTATGGCAGGTCTAGTAATGGTTACATATACTTAGGGTGTTATGGCAGGTCTAGTAATGGTTACATATATTTAAGGTGTTATAGCAGGTCTAGTAATGGTTACATATACTTAAGGTGTTATGGCAGGTCTAGTAATGGTTACATATACTTAAGGTGTTATGGCAGGTCTAGTAATGGTTACATATACTTAAGGTGTTATGGCAGGTCTAGTAATGGTTACATATATTTAAGGTGTTATGGCAGGTCTAGTAATGGTTACATATACTTAAGGTGTTATGGCAGGTCTGAAGCAGTAAGTCATGTGATCTGATTGACTTTACAGTGGACACAGAGGAATACACATACTGTGCTTACTATGATGGTGACAGTAATCCAAGGACAGGGGCGACCAAGAACGGCTCGCTCTCGACCAACGACTATGTCATGCAGGATGGCAAGACGGTGCGCTGCTCCAAGAAAGATTCCTGCTACACGTTGTGGTACGGTGCTACAAACGATACCGAGGCAACCATCAACAGACAGGGTAAGATTGACGCTGGCGCCACCTATCTTTTAAATTCTTCAGGATGTTCATATGGCTTTCTGTCATCTAGTAAAATACACAGACTGTTCAATATTCATTATACCCTCTATATAATGTCACCTAGTTCTAAAGTATTGATGAAAATTTGATGAGTCATGTTTGGTATGATAATAAGGGTATTATGGGATAGTTATATCTGTCTTCATGTCATGTCTGTTTATCTGATGCTAATTGTTATGTGTTTGTGTGATCTAAACTTTGTCTCACAGAAAATTACCCTTAGTATTGGCACATCTGAGGACTTAAGCTGGTACTAAACAGTGATCTCAGGGCTCTTTATCAAATTTTCATATTGAGAAAGGCATTTCCTTCCTAGTTCTGGTCCGAATGATATGTGGCTATAAATCATTGACGATTTGAAATAATAAATCATGAACTTTAACTGTAATGCTTTACAGAGTTTGGGAATAAAAGGACAGAAACTTCAATGGAATATCTATGCACACACAATATTAAAGTGCTTTAAAATCCTTTATCAAAACTAAATACTGTATCAAAACTCCTTATTCAGCTTCAATTTCACCCTTTTCTTATCAATTATGATGAAACTTATTGGGGAAAAATGCACAATTTCCTTTTTCATAGTCAGAAAATATGTATTTCTGATTTAAAGGTCATAAATGATATATGAAATATAAATACTTCAGCTTAAGATGGTAATAATAAACTTTATTTATTGAGGATTAAAAACCTGACATAGCCAAAGGCTAATCTCTCGTAAAATATGTTAGTTTTACATAATGTTTAAAAACATAAAAATGTACCCCTGGTAAATTAGAAACACACAGTAAAGAATTATAAGTTCTTGATATTTTAGAAATATTGTTAACTTCAATATGTTGTTCAGTACATTACCATACTGCCTTACATTTAGCTACAATAGTGCATTAGAAAGATTTGAAGTATGTCTGATTGAAGTATGTCTGATTGGTATGAGGTGGGTTTATGTTGTTTTGCCCTGTGGTAATCTTGTTAATCCTAATGTTGTTTTATATCTGTTCAAAGGTTGTTGGCGGACATCTTGTGAAATGGAAAAATGTTTTTCAAACCATCCGATCAAACTTCTGGAAAAGAAAGACTACAAATTCTGCTGTTGCCGTGGCGACATGTGTAACACAAACTTCTCAGATATCTACGATCCAAACCAACACACAACACCCGACCCCATGCTTCCTGGTAATGAAATTTAAGATATTATCTCCCTTTATACTGTAAAATGTCAAAAATAAGACACAGCTTGTTGGTAAGGAATTGCAGGTCTATGTTTGTATCTGGTCTATCTACAAGGCTAGACTATCTTAAAGCTTTTAGAAACCATTCAAATTGTTAAACATCATGTACTGAAGCCATACCTGCATAATGCTAAGAATATTGGGCATAATTTACAACAAAATCTTTTTGTAACTTGTGTTTATTTAATATTACATAGCTATAAATGTTTATTTATTTTATTGTTGGCCTATTTTTGAAGCAAGCTTACTTTCAGGATATATGTTTGACTTCAAGGAATCCCGGACTAGTCTATTTCTCACATCGGGTTTATTATCGAAATATTTGCAATAAACAGTAATAAATCAATTACATATGAAGGGCAAAATCAACAATGAAGGGAACATGGATTAGAGAAAATTTATATTTGATTTGCGAAAGTTTTGGCACGTACAGTAATAATAGAATGTGCATTACGTTTGCGTAGACTGATCATGTCTTTGTCCTTGTTGTAGCAGCCCACCTTCTTGACACGGAGACGTATCAGCTATACCGACAGAAGACAATCATCATCTCCATGGTTTCTGTGTGTTCCGTGGCTCTCATCACCATAGGACTCTTCTTGCTTTACAAACTTTTCCCCGGCACACGTAAGCCTCCTACCGATTTACTGGCTGAGGTGGAAGCTCCGCCCTCCTCAGGGCTCGATCTCAGTACCCTCAAACTCTGCACCCAGATCTGTCATGGTCGCTACGGTGACGTGTGGAGCGGGTTCTTAGGAGAATCACCTGTAGCTGTGAAAATTTATTCTTCAAACCACAAACAGATTTATCTAAGTGAGAAATCCATTTACATGTTACCTTTCTTTGAACATGAGAATTTATTAAAGTTTTACGGAGGAGATGAACAATTAATTGATGGAACAACACAGTATTTGTTAATTTTATCTTATATCCCACTTGGAGCTCTCCATGGATACCTCAAAACAAATACTGTTGACTGGTCAACCTTCTGTAAAATGTGCCTCACTATCGCCAAAGGACTAACCCATCTACACTCCGACATCAGAAAGGGAGGTAAGTTCTGCTACAGATAATGGAATATGTGGTTGGTTGTCTGCCACTGACTAAGTTGGGATTTAAGATATTTCAACAATTGAATTCACATTTGGTTAAAATGTACATCATCAAATATTGAGTAAATAATAAATGGCATCAATTTACACAGTTACAGACGAAATACACTGCAGTTCATCACGGCGGAGGCAAAATATACCAAAACATCATCAACACATGGGGACAAAATATACTACAACATCAACACATGGGGACAAAATATACCAAAACATCAACACCTTGGCACAAAATATACCACAACATCAACACATGGGGACAAAATATACCACAACATCCACACCTGGGGACAAAATATACCACAACATCAACACATAGGGACAAAATATACCAAAACATCAACACACGGGGACAAAATATACTAAAACATCAACACATGGGGACAGCATATATCACAACATCAACACATGGGGACAAAATATACCACAACATCAACACCTGGGGACAAAATATACCACAACATCAACACATGAGGACAAAATATACCAAAACATCAACACATGGGGACAAAATATACCAAAACATCAACACACGGGGACAAAATATACCACAACATCAACACATGAGGACAAAATATACCAAAACATCAACACATGGGGACAAAATATACCAAAACATCAACACATGGGGACAAAATCTACCACAACATCAACACATGGGGACAAAATATACCACAGCATCAACACCTGGGGACAAAATATACCACAACATCAACACCTGGGGACAAAATATACCACAACATCAACACCAGCGGACAAAATATACCACACATCAACACCAGCGGACAAAATATACCACAACATCAACACATGGGGACAAAATATACCACAACATCAACACATGGGGACAAAATATACCAAAACATCAACACATGGGGACAAAACATACCGCAAAATCAACACATGGGGACAAAATATACTACAACATCAACACATGGGGACAAAATATACCACAACATCAACACATGGGGACAAAATATACCACAACATCAACACACGGGGACAAAATATACCAAAACATCAACACATGGGGACAAAATATACCAAAACATCAACACATGGGGACAAAATATACCACAACATCAACACATGGGGACAAAATATACCACAACATCAACACATGGGGACAAAATATACCACAACATCAACACATGGGGCAAAATATACCAAAACATCAACACATGGGGACAAAATATACCACAACATCAACACATGGCGACAAAATATACCAAAACATCAACATATGCACACAAAATATACCACAACATCAACACCTGGGCACAAAATATTCCACAATATCAAGATATGGGGACAAAATATACCACAACATCAACACCTGGGGACAAAATATACCACAACATCAACACATGGGGACAAAATATACCACAACATCAACACATGGGGCAAAATATACCAAAACATCAACACATGGGGACAAAATATACCACAACATCAACACATGGCGACAAAATATACCACAACATCAACACATGGGGACAAAACATACCACAACATCAACACACGGGGACAAAATATACCAAAACATCATCACACGAGGACAAAACATACCACAACATCAACACCTCCGGACAAAATATACCACAACATCAACACATGCGGACAAAATATACCACAACATTAACACCTGGGGACAAAATATACCAAAACATCAACACCTGGGGACAAAATATACCAAAACATCAACACACAGGGACAAAATATACCAAAACATCAACACACAGGGACAAAATATATCAAAACATCAACACATGGGGACAAAATATACCACACCATCAACACATGAAAAAATCCACTACACTGTAGTTCATCCACACAGGAACAATTATTTATTATACTGGTTCCAAAACGTCAACATACAATGAGAAAATATTTGATATCATCAGGACACTGACAAAATGTTCCGAGTTGCAAAATGTTGAAATATACTTGGGTCAGCAGCACCAAGTGTTAGAATCAGAGTCTCCCACATTTATTGGCTAAAGTATGTAATGTGACTTATCTCCTAGCATATCAAGCATATCCACAGACAGAATAGGTTGTCTGATGGTGTGTGCAATGTTTATGTTATGAAGTTATCAACAGACATTCAGAGGACCTTTAGGATTACATGTAAGAAGTTACTTAAGAAGCCAGGCCACTTGGAGATGGAAATAGATGCAGTATGCCCCCTGTAAAAGATTACATTCAGACTGTTATGACCATTTCCTAATCTCTGTAACACTGTGGACACACTTGTGCTGACTTTCATTATTGACAATAGATAACGGGATACACAATCATACAATAGAGAATCACTGAAATGTATAATGGTTCAGATTGGTAGATGTCTCAGAGAGTGGAACAAGTTGAAACAGCAGTGAGCCATGGGTCTCTGATAAAGCTATATAGACCAGCAGAGGCCAAGAGTTTCTGTGATATAGACCAGCAGAGGCCAAGAGTTTCTGTGATATAGACCAGCAGAGGCCAAAAGTTTCTGTGATATCGACCAGCAGAGGCCAAAAGTTTCTGTGATATCGACCAGCAGAGGCCAAGAGCTTCTGTGATATAGACCAGCAGAGGCCAAAAGTTTCCATAATATCGACCAGCAAAGGCCAAGAGTTTCTGTAATACCGACCAGCAGAGGCCAAACGTTTCTCTGATATAGAACTGCAGAGGCCAAGAGTTTTAATGATATAGATCATTTATATATATATATTTCATATCTCGGAAAAATAATTTTTTGCATGAAGAAATGGGGAACAAATGAGTTGTCATTATCTATGAAACTAGTTTAGTTTTCTGGTTTAAGGAGGTTTTGCCATTTTTTTCACATAACACAAGAGTCAACTTAAAAACAATGAATAAGTAAACCCTATTTGATATGTCATCTATTCACAATTTAGGTATGTAATACATTTGATGATGTCATACTCACATTGTTGGGTTTGGCAGCAATACAAAATTGTTTTGAAAGCACTTAAAAGCAGTTCAAATAAGAAGAGTCCAGATTAACGCAGCAACCCAAATGTGTCACTTAGATTCAATAAGTGCCTGTATCTGACCTGTGACATAAGACCTTTCAGTGACCAAGGTCAGTGTGAATCCTTTCATAGCTGTTGTTTTTTCACCGAGATATAACAAACTTTGATTCTTTATTTGGTACTCATAGAAGTTTTTGGGACATGTGTCTAAAGTTCCAGTGGTTTGATTTCGGAAGTTTTCAGATGTCCTCATGACACTTTCAAGGTCATCACCATCTGGATTTTTAGCCAGCCATCATCAGCTATTTATTGGCTTGGTGTTCAAATCTTCAATTGTGGCCTGTGATATGTCTTTCCTTAAACAATTCTTGTTATTGCTAATTCTTGAGAAGTACTGGAAGTACATCATGTACCTTGGGCCGTTGTTATGCTCTCTGATGTTTGGGACTGATCAAAATCTTAGACTTGTTAGTTCAGACTATTATTGCTTGTTCTTAAAAGAAATTCTCAAATTTCATATACCTGGTAATTATTTAAGAGAAAATTCACGGAAAGAAGAGAAAAGATGCAATTTTCAAAAAAACAAATGAAGATTAGGCAACAGTGGGTGCCAAGATCCCTCTGAGATCTCTTGTCAACTGTTCTCACTATCAAGATCAGTCACCGTCATACACAATGTTAAGGTTTTACTTTCTTAGCTGAGTTAGTAGAACAGGCCTTGGTTTAATCAATGTTCCTTAATTTAAGGAAAGTACTTAACTTGAAAATTATAGGAAAGCATTACAGAGTTTAAGGAAAGTTCCTTGACTAAGGATTTTCTCCTTAACTTCTGTAATACTTTCCTATGGAGATTTTTAAGTTAAGGAATTTCCTTAAGTTAAGGAATGTTAATGAAACCAGGGCCTGTTGGGGCAAAGTTTGGTCTGTTGTTTGGACAGAAACACAATCATTCCATCTGTTAAAATGTCATCACCCAAGGCTGAGGGAAAACGTAGGAGCACTTACTTTCACTGCCCCTCAGTAGAGGTCAAAACTGTAAATGTTATGTATGTAGAATGGATCTCCATCACATAAAGACCTGCCAAGTCGCACACCGTTTTAGGCCTGGCACTGAGCCATGTCTGCTACACTTAACACTACCTTAACCCTATTGTATCAAGCATTGATCATCACCCCTGGTGGATAATAGATCTTTTCTCCTTTTCCTAAAAGACCACAGCAGACTTTACCGTGTAATCCTGGTCAAACAGAAATTATTTAACTATACATATATCTACTGGTAATATGATAAATGTTTTACCAAAAAAATATATATCTGTCTGTATCTCTCTTTCTTCCTCTCTCTGTCCATCTCTCTCTAATTGTACTTTTTTTCTTTCTAGTTGCAATCTTTGAGTGTTAGATATTGTATGATTTGTTTGTGCAGAAGTCATCAACTACCAGTATAAAATAATCATAATGAAGAATTAAAGTAGATTAATCTTCCTTGTGGTATTGAGTGACATCTTAAATAGCCTCTAGATAACAGCTGTAGGTAGATGTTGTTCATGGTGTATTAATGTTTATTTGTAGATTTATTTAAGCCATCGGTTGCCCATCGTGACATCAACTCCAGAAACATACTGGTGAACTATGACCTGAGCTGTGTTATTGCAGACTTCGGCTTTGGGATAACAATGATGGGCTCGAAAATTATCCGCAACGGTCACTACGAAAACGCTGAACATTCTTCTCTACAGGATGTGAGTAAAAAGGACCAATAAAAGATAGACAGATGTGAATTACATGACTTTTTACATTTATTGAAATTATGTAGCAATATTTGTTATTTGTTATTAGAGGGACTGCTTATGACAATGTAGACAGTGAAGGATGAATTAAAGAAAGAATTAAGTAGTAAATTTTATTACATTTTTACCGGTGAAATATCGAAAATATTTCATTCTATGAAAGTGTTATTTTTCACCAGTGAGAAATATGATATTTTTCACTAGTGAAAAATATAACTTTTTCTGATTTGACCAATCAGAACGCTGCTTACAAACAATGTTTGGGAAAATCAGAATCTGCCACTGTAGATTTTCATATAAAAAAGTAATAAACAGAATATCGCACTCATGAAAAATATCAAAATATTAGCCCCACTCGTGAAATATATTTAATATTACTGAAGACACTGTTAGATATCCTCTATGTACATAGAAAAGCTTTTGAAAAAGTTGCAGAAATGTTTTTCTTAGTATTATGATTGTAATCAAAATATACAATTTGAATCAAAAGATAAGGAGGATACCACAAATATTACATTCAGGTGGTTTGTGTATCCTTTATATTTAGTGTTGTACACTACGATCATTTTCTGCCTCAGGTTGGGACTCTTCGTTACATGGCGCCGGAACTTTTGGATGGTGCAGCCAATCTTCGCGAGTCGGAATCCTCCCTAAAACAGATTGACATGTACGCCTTTGGTCTGGTCATCTGGGAAATTTCTTCACGCTGCTCAGATTTATTCCAAGGTAAAATATGTTACTTACCGGTAATCTTCCAAAGACAGGCATCAGCCTAGCGATGGGTCTTTTTATGTCCCCGCCATAAAATGAGGGAGGTATATGTATAGTTTTGGTCGGTGTAAACACTAACACCTTCATTCTGTGATATGTTTTCCTAAAACTTGATTATACAAAGGTCAAGTATGAGCATACTTAGGACATTATTGCATTTCAGAGTTCAAAGTTCAAGACCAAGGTCAGGGTTGTTTAATATTCAGAAAATTAAAAGGTGGCAAAGGGGGCAATTCATGTGTTTGAAACAGAAACTTTCTTGTTATTCTTCGAGTAAGTCGAAAGTTAAGTGTATACCTTCATTTTTTTTCATGACATTTTCAAGGTGTGCAGAAATTGTCTGAAAACTATAAATTTTGAGCTATATTTGGACTTATGGATGGGAGAGGAAGCGATGTGGTTTGAGAGGGAACTGTATGGATGGGAGGGGAAGTGATGTGGTTTGAGAGGGAACTGTATGGATGGGAGTGGAAGTGATGTGGTTTGAGAGGGAACTGTATGGATGGGAGTGGAAGTGATGTGGTTTGAGAGGGAACTGTATGGATGTGAGTGGAAGTGATGTCATTTGAGAGGGAACTGTATGGATGGGAGTGGAAGTGATGTCATTTGAGAAGGAACTGTATGGATGGGAGAGGAAGTGATGTCATTTGAGAAGGAACTGTATGGATGGGAGTGGAAGTGATGTCATTTGAGAAGGAACTGTATGGATGGGAGTGGAAGTGATGTCATTTGAGAGGGAGATGTATGGATGGGAGTGGAAGTGATGTCATTTGAGAAGGAACTGTATGGATGGGAGTGGAAGTGATGTCATTTGAGAGGGAACTGTATGGATGGGAGTGGAAGTGATGTCATTTGAGAAGGAACTGTATGGATGGGAGTGGAAGTGATGTCATTTGAGAAGGAACTGTATGGATGGGAGTGGAAGTGATGTCATTTGAGAGGGAACTGTATGGATGGGAGTGGAAGTGATGTCATTTGAGAAGGAACTGTATGGATGGGAGAGGAAGTGATGTCATTTGAGAAGGAACTGTATGGATGGGAGTGGAAGTGATGTCATTTGAGAGGGAACTGTATGGATGGGAGTGGAAGTGATGTCATTTGAGAGGGAGATGTATGGATGGGAGTGGAAGTGATGTCATTTGAGAGGGAACTGTATGGATGGGAGTGGAAGTGATGTCATTTGAGAGGGAGATGTATGGATGGGAGTGGAAGTGATGTCATTTGAGAGGGAGATGTATGGATGGGAGTGGAAGTGATGTCATTTGAGAGGGAGATGTATGGATGGGAGTGGAAGTGATGTCATTTGAGAGGGAACTGTATGGATGGGAGTGGAAGTGATGTCATTTGAGAAGGAACTGTATGGATGGGAGTGGAAGTGATGTCATTTGAGAGGGAGATGTATGGATGGGAGTGGAAGTGATGTCATTTGAGAGGGAACTGTATGGATGGGAGTGGAAGTGATGTCATTTGAGAAGGAACTGTATGGATGGGAGTGGAAGTGATGTCATTTGAGAAGGAACTGTATGGATGGGAGTGGAAGTGATGTAATTTGAGAGGGAACTGTATGGATGGGAGTGGAAGTGATGTCATTTGAGAAGGAACTGTATGGATGGGAGTGGAAGTGATGTCATTTGAGAGGGAACTGTATGGATGGGAGTGGAAGTGATATGGTTTGAGAGGGAACTGTATGGATGGGAGGAAAGTGATGTCGTTTTAGAGGGAACTGTATGGATGGGAGTGGAAGTGATGTGGTTTGAGAGGGAACTTTATGGATGGGAGGGGAAGTGATGTGGTTTGAGAGGGAACTGTATGGATGGGAGGAAAGTGATGTCGTTTTAGAGGGAACTGTATGGATGGGAGAGGAAGTGATGTGGTTTGAGAGGGAACTTTATAGATGGGAGGAGAAGTGATGTGGTTTGAGATGGAACTGTATGGATGGGAGGGGAAGTGATGTGGTTTGAGAGGGAGATGTATGGATGGGAGTGGAAGTGATGTCATTTGAGAGGGAACTGTATGGATGGGAGGGGAAGTGATGTGGTTTGAGAGGGAACTGTATGGATGGGAGGGGAAATGATGTCGTTTGAAAGGGAACTGTATGGATGGGAGGGGAAGTGATGTGGTTTGAGAGGGAACTGTATGGATGGGAGGGGAAGTGATGTCGTTTGAGAGGGAACTGTATGGATGGGAGAGGAAGTGATGTGGTTTGAGAGGGCACCGTATGGATGGGAGGGGAAGTGATGTGGTTTGAGAGGGCACCGTATGGATGGGAGGGGAAGTGATGTGGTTTGAGAGAGCACCGTATGGATGCGAGAGGAAGTGATGTGGTTTGAGAGGGAACTGTATGGATGGGAGGGGAAGTGATGTGGTTTGAGAGGGAACTGTATGGATGGGAGGGGAAGTGATGTGGTTTGAGAGGGAACTGTATGGATGGGAGGGGAAGTGATGTGGTTTGAGATGGAACTATATGGATGGGAGGGGAAGTGATGTGGTTTGAGAGGGCACCGTATGGATGGGAGGGGAAGTGATGTGGTTTGAGAGGGAACTGTATGGATGGGAGGGGAAGTGATGTGGTTTGAGAGGGAACTGTATGGATGGGAGGGGAAGTGATGTGGTTTGAGATGGAACTGTATGGATGGGAGGGGAAGTGATGTGGTTTGAGAGGGAGATGTATGGATGGGAGTGGAAGTGATGTCATTTGAGAGGGAACTGTATGGATGGGAGGGAAGTGATGTGGTTTGAGAGGGAACTGTATGGATGGGAGGGGAAGTGATGTGGTTTGAGATGGAACTGTATGGATGCGAGAGGAAGTGATGTGGTTTGAGAGGGAGATGTATGGATGGGAGTGGAAGTGATGTCATTTGAGAGGGAACTGTATGGATGGGAGGGGAAGTGATGTGGTTTGAGAGGGAACTGTATGGATGGGAGGGGAAGTGATGTGGTTTGAGAGGGAACTGTATGGATGGGAGGGGAAGTGATGTGGTTTGAGAGGGAACTGTATTGATGGGAGGGAAGTGGTGTGGTTTGAGAGGGAACTGTATGGATGGGAGAGGAAGTGATGTGGTTTGAGAGGGAACTGTATGGATGGGAGGGGAAGTGATGTCGTTTGAGAGGGAACTGTATTGATGGGAGGGAAGTGGTGTGGTTTGAGAGGGAACTGTATGGATGGGAGAGGCAGTGATGTGGTTTGAGAGGGAACTGTATGGATGGAAGGGGAAGTGATGTCGTTTGAGAGGGAACTGTATGGATGGGAGGGAAGTGATGTCGTTTTGGAGGGAACTGTATGGATGGGAGGGGAAGTGATGTCGTTTGAGAGGGAACTGTATGGATGGGAGGGAAGTGATGTCGTTTTGGAGGGAACTGTATGGATGGGAGGGAAGTGATGTCTTTTGAGAGGGAACTGTATGGATGCGAGGGGAAGTGATGTGGTTTGAGAGGGAACTGTATGGATGCGATGGGAAGTGATGTGGTTTGAATGGGAACCGTATGGATGGGAGAGGAAGTGATGTGGTTTGAGAGGGAACTGTATGGATGGGAGGGGAAGTGATGTCGTTTGAGAGGGAACTGTATGGCCATGCCCTGTGTGTTGTATCTATGTTGATGGATCAGTGTTCCAGGTCACAAACTATTATACATTATAGATGGTATGTTATACATTATAGATGTGTCTAGACTATCACTGACCACTGTGGCTACTGGCCTTTATGTGTCGACAAATGTCACTCAAACCTTGTAATATCATGAATAACTAATGTGTTCATTCTGATCTAACTGCAGGGAATGTTTGGGGTTCAATATTCCAGCCGACCTAGCACTATAAATATAGTACAAATACTTTTTACGATCACACATGAGTGTCATAACTTATTTAAAAAAAAAAAATTACTTCAGTTTTGTCATTGGTGAATTAAAGAACAGCCATTTCCAGAGGTAGCCACTATATTTGTCTAGAAGGAGTGTTTATTTACATACAAGTTTAGTTCATGGCTGTATGTTGATCAATACATTAGGGGAATCTGTAACTAATTGTCGATGGTGCGGAATAAATCTACCAGAAATCTACTACAAAGGCTTTGGGTTCAGAATTTCTCATCTTTAAAAATCTCTAAAAACCTCAAACACTGAATGATTTCTTTTGTAGTCCGCTATGATTAACTGATTATTGCATATTGATCGTTTCTTTCATGTCGCATCATCACACGTAAATCAGGTTATCACAGAGAGTAATAATGCAAGATTTATCTGCCAGTTGTAATATTATTACAGGGTTTGATATAAAGTAACGTGTTGATATCTTGTTTATGGCAAAACATATATTTCACATAATTCATATGAATATGTCATAATGTACAAGTTCCTAACCCTTACATATTTGACCTGGTTAATTCCACAGGTACCTAGCAATTTAGGAAAATAAGAATGAAAACAGAACCTTAGCAATTTTTAAAAAAAATTACATATACATAAAGGATATTTTATTCAATGAAACGAAGTTTGGTAAAGAGATGGGAAGCTTGTAAAAGTTCAAGTGTAATGAGGTGATTATAAAGGATGAGGATATTATTTAGTTGACTGCGGTATGTCCCTATAATATCTGTTATCCCTGTCAGTATTGTCAGTGAAACATTGAGTCCATGTTTTTCCACAGGGGTCCCCACACCTGATTACATGCTGCCGTTCCAGAAAGAGGCTGGGAACCATCCAACGTTTGAGGAGATGCAAATTCTTGTTTCTCGTAACAAAGTGCGACCAAAGTTTCCCGAAGTGTGGAAGGATTATAATCAGGTAGGCAACTATTAGAACTGACTCACCTGCCTACCAAATGGATCTTAAATGCATTTATTTGACCATAATTGTTATTGGTCACTTTATAACCATATAGTTTTCTAATTCACTCGGACAAAAAAGTGTAAAGCAAAAAAAAATATATGTTTTTGAGAATTGAATCTGCACATCTTCCTTGTCATAAAATAGGTCTTTTTCTGAGGATTTCAAAGGAATATGAAGTAGACATGTATGAGACCCTGCTCTTACCAGACATATCATAAGCAAGTTTGATTATATTTTGCTTATTGATTATTTACCTGATTTTTTTGTGTTGTAGGCTATCAGGGCATTAAAGGAGACGATAGAGGACTGCTGGGACCACGACGCTGAGGCCAGACTCACAGCCATGTGTGTGGAGGAGCGTGTCTCAGACCTCATGACCTTGTGGTGCCAGGATTCTAAACACAAAGGTTTGTAAGCTGTGAACATCAACACAAGGAGTAGATTTTGTTTTAAATTTGTCTCATGACTCTTTTTTTTCTTGCTGTAGTAATAACTTAAACTTGTAGGTTGTGTGTACATTTGCATTTATAAGGGAAATAACTCTGATTGTCTTCTTATCTTTCCCAGGAATGACACCGACCATTACGACCACCAGTAATTTATTTGAACCCTTGCCCAAAGATACCGACGAGCAGCAGATGGAAGGGCACCAAAATCAGTGTCACCTAGCCAATGGACATGTCAACACGGGACTGAGAGAGCAGATCCCCAACACACAGTCGGACAGCAGTACTGCCCACCTTCTGGTGTCCTCCCCACCCAATAGCTACATCAATGGCGACGTGGTCAGTCAGCGCCCTCCGTCATGGCGACAAGATTGGGGAATGTCGTCATCGACAACAGACACCATATTGTCGCCATCTGAAGATGAAGTACCCCTGCCACCACAAAAGCTTATGAATGTGGCGATGGATAAAAATAAATCTGCTTTGCGTCCACATCAGGGCAGAAATCCAACAGTGGAAAGGAATACACATAAACGTAGTGACGAGGAACTTGCCGTGTCAGGAAATCAGCTTGTGTATGGGGGTGATAACCGTCTCGTTGACAATGCTCAAAATGCCCCATCTAACATACAAAATGATGACACAACATTTGACGGATTCAGTGACAATTTGGAAACTTCCCTTGTTCAAAATGACGTATTGAATCACCATCGCTCACACCCGATATCGTACGTCCAGAATCAAGTTCACGGTGACAATCATCCGGTGAGGCCGAAGGTCGCGAATGTACCAGTTAACAACCCTCAGGCTGGTTCAAGTCGAAACTTGGAGCCCAAAACTCACAAGAGTAAGCTCAGCAAGTTAATGAGTGCAAGAGATTTAGGGAGCAAGCTGGGACAGCTCAGTTTGCTGTCGAAGATTGTGACAAGGGGTTCTGATAAAAAGGACACTGACAGAGACAGTGCGAGGAACAGCAAAGAAAACATGTCACACATCAATGGAAATTTTGATAATTCTAGTGTATGTGCAAGTTCAAGTTCAAGGTCTAATGTAAATAGGCCAAGTTCAAGTTCACATTCTTCAAATTCCACCAAGAATTATGGACATAATGACAATACAAATGTCAACATAAACAGAGCGGTTTCAACAGAGGTTCAGATGAGGAATGGAAACCCTGTAGTACGACCTTTGAACTTGAATATTTCTCACTCTGATGAGACACATTCTGGAAGGTTGTCTCGAAACAGTGCACAACCAGAAAGTCGACTTGGAATGGCAGAAATTGGAGTGGCAAAACTTGAAATGGTGCCCCAACGTGCTCACCAATCTATTGTGAAAATTAGAAAAGGACCATATTCCAAGAGTACTTCTGATCTAAGCCCTCAAAAGGCGAACAAGTCAAAGAGATGGAGTGAAACAGGGTTTGGTGAGGAGGAGGGAGATGATAAGGAGGAAAAGGGGATTCCAAACTTTAAAAGACCGGATTCTCTTTCATTAAAGGGACATAACTACACATCACAAAAAAACTTGGGGGAATCAAAAACTTGCTCAGATCTGAGTCTTCTGCTGGAGAGTTCCAAAACGGAGGAGTGTAACGGGGGTATCCTGATAGAACCCAAGGCTAAGATCAAACACCGCATAAAGACCCCCTTGTCTCTGAAACGTGGACGCTTTTCACTGTATGATGATAGGCTAATGACAAAATATTTTATGGAGCATCCCGAGCTCATACAGGACAAGATTTGTAAGTCTAGTGCCAGTCTGCAGGAACTTATGTTATTGGATAGAAATGCCAACTCTTTCACAGCGGCAGATCACAATTGTTAGTGCTTTGTGTGTAAGAGGAAGTGTGTCGGTGAGTCGAGGAAGTGTGTCGGTGAGTCGCGGAAGTGTGTCGAGGAAGTGTGTCGGTGAGTTGAGGAAGTGAATGGGTTTCGTAGTCAAGATTGTGACGGACGATGAATAGTATTGCTTGCTGTAATCTCAATGTGGTGTCACATTTTCAGTGTACCTGAGTTTGAACTTTATGTGATTGTAGAATTCTTAAAGGTATCCAATCACGTCTTTAAATGTGCAATTAAAACAGTCATCTTTAATGGTGTGCCTGTGAAAAATGATCATGTGTTTTTGTGTTGGATAATATATAAATGGTATATTATTCTACTTAATGGCTGATGATAAATGGCTTTTCTCAGTGAAGAATTGATCACAAGTTGAAAAGGGCTTTAGATAGACAGGAGATTGTTGGCTTTGTAAATGTGAAAAAATGCTGTGTTTGCTGTAACTCGACAGATTGAAATTAAAATTGTATGATTGAAAGGTTGTATGAAATATTATTCATTTGAACAAAGTAAGGATATTTTTTCTCCATTTTCTTTGTCCTAATAGTTGTAAAGTGTTTCTTTTCTGCAGGTAATTAAACTACACCATCATAATTTTACCAGCCCTTTTTATTTTGCTTTTCAACGATACAAAATACTAGTAAATTGTAAAGATTTGCTTTAGTCTGTATTTAACCTACTTAACCTGTCCCTACGGTTCCCGCCCCCAACAATCCTAGCCCCTACTATCCCCGTCCCCCTATTAACACCCTCGTCACCCCTACTATCCCCGTCCCCCTATTAACACCCTCGTCACCTCTACTATCCCGTCCCCCTATTAAAACCCTCATCACCCCTACTATCCCCATTCCCCTATTAACACCCTCGTCACCTCTACTATCCTATCAATCCCATCCAGTACTATTTCTGTCCCCATCAGCCCCAACAGTACTATTTCTTTCCCCAATAGCCCCACCAGTACTATTTCTGTCCCCATCAGCCCCACCAGTACTATTTCTGCCCCCAATAGCCCCACCAGTACTATTTCTGTCCCCATTAGCCCCACCAGTACTATTTCTGTCCCCATTAGCCCCACCAGTACTATTTCTGTCCCCATCAGCCCCACCAGTACTATTTCTGTCCCCATCAGCCCCACCAGTACTATTTCTGTCCCCATCAGCCCCACCAGTACTATTTCTGTCCCCATTAGCCCCAACAGTACTATTTCTGCCCCCATCAGCCCCACCAGTACTATTTCTGTCCCCATCAGCCCCCACCAGTACTATTTCTGTCCCCATCAGCCCCACCAGTACTATTTCTGTCCCCATCAGCCCCACCAGTACTATTTCTGTCCCCATTAGCCCCACCAGTACTATTTCTGCCCCCATCAGCCCCACCAGTACTATTTCTGTCCCCATCAGCCCCACCAGTACTATTTCTGTCCCCATTAGCCCCACCAGTACTATTTCTGTCCCAAATAGCCCCACCAGTACTATTTCTGTCCCCATCAGCCCCACCAGTACTATTTCTGTCCCCATCAGCCCCACCAGTACTATTTCTGTCCCCATTAGTCCCACAAGTACTATTTCTGTCCCCAATAGCCCCACCAGTACTATTTCTGTCCCCATCAGCCCCACCAGTACTATTTCTGTCCCCATCAGCCCCACCAGTACTATTTCTGGCCCCATTAGCCCCACCAGTACTATTTCTGTCCCCATTAGCCCCACCAGTACTATTTCTGTCCCCATTAGCCCCACCAGTACTATTTCTGTCCCCATTAGCCCTATCCTTCTCTTTCCTTATCACACCATGTACTATCCCTACAACAAAAAACAGTCCGATGGTGTAATGTAGGGCTGGGGTCTTCATTTGACAGTTCAAGAATTTTCTTCAGCAACAATATAACAATAACCCGAGATTAAAAGAGGGAGATAATCCAAATTCAAAAGTTCGGAACACAAACACAATAAAGGATAAAATGTTGGATTATTACCGACCCTTGATCTCTAATTTCATTGGATTATAGGTATTTGTTACTTCTTTGTTATTGTTTTGTTAGTTTGAGCCAATCAAACCTGTGGACAGTGTTACCGTAGTTGTTACCGTTTCAATAGTGCCAGTTAAGGAGGAGAGGATCTGAGGTTTCTTAAATGAGTCACATTATACGTCATCAACATTTCATTACTATTTCTCATTTGATAAATTATACATCAATTATGTAAATGTATTTCTTTATCCAATATTTTCACATTTTATCAATAATTTCCTTTCGTGTTCTGTACAGTTGTGTGTGTGTGCTTTAAGCCATTACACTGACAATCTAGAAGAATGACTTCGAGATGGTAAATGGTATTTAGGTAACTGTCAAGCTTCTTGTTTTTTCAAAATGGTATTTTTTTGTAAATATGCAGAAACTTGATTTTCTCGATTTTTTTCTTCTTACTGTTATTTCAACCTTCAGCCACTTTATATTCTAATGAACGCCATGCTCCATTTTGTCAGGATGACTTCACACGGTGGACGGTTGACTTGCCTTGATGATATATTAACCTACATATTTGTCAAAAGAGCTATGTAATCAATTTTCATCTCCCAATTGTTGTCTCGTAGACTTCATGCCTGTGTAATAGGAGAGTGGATTTGTATAAACAGGACCTGTTGTAACTCTTAGCTACAGTGCCATCTGTACAACACAGTGCTTTTCGTATGAACGCAAATTATTTAAGTGCCAAACCAGAATTTTTCTTTTGTCTTTGTATCGTAATATTATGTATTAACAGTGAGCTGTTAAATGTCTTGTTTTGTACTTGTATGTACTCATTCATTTGAAATGCCATTTCATTACATCCATGCTTTGCTTATCTTATTTACTGTTGTATTAATTGTGATCTGCAAAATGTCATCCTTATATATTGTATTGTTGGGTAGGAAAATAAGACAGACAAAATTACAGAGAAAGAGAGATAGAGAGAAAGAGAATTGGATGAACAGAAAGTTTGGATGACAGATCATGAACTGCTGAATAATGAATATTATGAATGTTCAATGAAATTAAGATAATAAAAAGTATATGTTATATGTTATTGTAGGGGAGGTAATCCTAATACTTACGTTAATGGCAGACATGTCGGTTAGAAAATATGTGGACATATTCAACTAAACTGCTTTATACCACAACTGTCCACTGGGGCTGGGTCTAACATTCAAACTTTTGGCTGTCATTAATTTTGTAACTTTTTCTACTCGCATTCAATCGTCTTTTTGGGCAATTAATCCATTTTTTGGATCTTGGAAATTTCTTCCTTATTCCTTATCGTCCTTCTGTCTGTGTTCCCTCCCAAGATTTTTCTGAGTTATTTACCTGAAATCTTAACTGATTATATGTATGATCACGTTGTACTGTTTAATGTTGTGGTGAAACCTGTCTTTACCTAACCCTGATTTCTACGACATCCAGTTAACTGAAGACGTAGCTGTCATACCAAATCAGATGATTCAGTTAGAAGTCTAACTAAATTTTGGTAAAGATAGGTTTCAGTATTATAAGACTCTTCCATGAGTTTTGTTCATGAAAAAGTATTTTTCTCTAATTTCATCTACCTGAATAAGCTCAAAAACCATGAAAATACCTTTTGACAGGCTACCATTTAAAAAAAAAATAAACTTTTTCCTTGAGCTCTCTTGATAAAAGCAAATGATCCAGCGAGATTAAGCATACCTTATATTTTCAAACATACAATGTAGTTTGTGCAGAAAAATTAATCTCAGCTTTCTAATGTTCATGGCTAAAATATTGTGAAAGGTTTTAATTTCATCACATTGCCTTTTTTCTCTTTTCGGCATCAGATTTTACCGTATTCATGTTGTCACCTTATTGTTGAGCCATTGTGATGTCATGCACATGGCTGTATTGCATGGGTAGATGTCTAATACAACCACAGTGATCATAGATATATTGCCCAAGACAGACCAGTATTACACTCCTAGAAATGAGAGATAAATGTATTACATGTACTTTATATGGGTGTTATAGGAGCAGAAAAAATGCAGGGCCAGACCAGGATTAGATCCTGGGACTTTTGTAAACTCTACATGTAAACAAAGTTATATATATCTGGTTGCTGCACGATGATCGACTCCGTCTAGAAGCGCTTCACAGGGAAATTTTAGCCTCAGTATAACTTTTGCCTTTGTCACCTCTGTAATCAGAGGGGAAGTTTCATTTCAGTGAACTTTAATGAATAATTAAAATTCATATTCAAACAGGCCATCTTATGATACTCGGGGATTACAGGTTTACTTGACATGGGCACAGTGGACTGGGTAAATGTTTCCCTGGATACAGGACCGTTAAAGCGTTATAATTACCATATCTTTATCTTTGATATGTCAATTAGGAAAAAAAATCTAATGACTTTTGTTATGTCTTGGCTACTAACTTAATTTATAATACTAAACACGCTTTACTTGTCAAGGGTTTATGTAAAATGCTCAAATTGTGGAGTATCATAAACTATAAAATGGCACATTCCATAAGTATTTACAAAAACAACTGGGACAACACTTTTTTTAATCGGGCTAGATATTGATTTTCTTACTGGCTGTTTGTTAATGTCATTTATTAATTATTAAATATTATTTATGAATTAATTTCACAAAGGTGCACAGTTATCTTTGCAGTTAATGTTCCTTTAATCTTTTTTAAAAAGATCTTGCTGACAGAATGTCAGAATTGTGCAGTGTACTTTTTGTTTTTGTGATTTGTTTTAATATTTTACAATTTAATTGTAACTAATCATACAAAGTGGTACAATTTGCGTATTGTTTCTTTAAAACATCAATAATTCGGTGTTTCACATATTGAACATTTCCGGATTTTTTAATTACTTTATAAACTCCATTTCCTTTAACACTGGAGAATATGAAATTTAATTATTTAATTAAAAGTCTCATTTCTGCCATGGATGAAAGAGTTTGTTCACTTAGGGAAAAAAGATCCGGTTGAATTATTGTCTTGCATTAATTACATGTCAGCAATATTTTAAGAGCTTTGGTAGGCACTACAATGTTTTGTTATTTCCTCTGGTTGTTAGATTTCATTATTACATTGTTTTATTGTTGGTAGCCTTGGTGCTGTAACTGGATTTGATTTAGCATATATATATAGTATGTTAACAGTAACTCATCAAAGATGTCTGCAAACTTGTAAATGTTCACAATGACTTTTTTCTTTAATTCATACATTTGAACTCTTCCAATCGAAAAGGTTGGAATGATTCATTTTGAAATTTGAGGAATGAATGAGTTAATATATATGTATCTTATTTTGATGATTTAAATTACTATCTAAAATAGTAATTTCTGGCTTCACAAAATAATGATGACATTAGTAACTCATTGTCTATATGTAGGTGTTTCACAGAATGTTTCAAAAGTTTAAAGCATCAGAAGAAAGTGCCCTCTCAAACAAAGATTAAACTAATCATTTACATCATAAAACAAATTCTTCCATTTTGACCAGAGCATCAATTATAATGTGACAGCCCTTCACACCCCTATGTAACTTAGTAGACTCTTTTTTGTTTTGCTCTAGAAGAGCCCATTATTGTCTATAGTTGTACAAGGGTTAGGCAGTATACTGATATGACACAAGTCGGGCTCAACAGTGCTATTATTGTCTATAGTTGTACAAGGGTTAGGCAGTATACTGATATGACACAAGTCGGTCTCAACAGTGCTATAATTAGCCTCTATTCCCACCTGACATTCATACTATTTTCAAGTGTTAATCTGCATTTTGAAAATAACTTTACAGGGGTTGTTTCCATGAATACCTGGCTACAAACCTTTCACAGTTTCATCGTAACTTCAGTAATACCTATCTTACTTGTAGGAAAGATTTTTTCATGGTTTAATAAATCAAATATGTTGTTTTTGAAATCAAAAGATGCTTGTTTTCTCAAGGATCTCCCTCCCCTTAAGCTTCTATCTTTTAACATAATTTAAAGCACATTTACACTTCTTCAATATATTTGCAAACCATGAAATAATTCAAATATATTTAATATTTTGTTATGGAATATGGAAATCTTGATTCAGAAATCATTCATGCCCAAATCCTCCAAGTATTTGTATGTTACCTTTGCATTGCCTCTATGTAAATTCTCTATGCATGCATACCTTGGTAGTTTTGAAATTTCCCAGATTTTTATTCAGGTAAATATGTATACGTTAAATGAGTTCTAATGGCTATATATAGAATACTTGAAAGGAGAATGTACATCTTATTTAAGCCTATATCACTTGACCTTTCTCCCCATTCTTCAGTTGTATTGTATATATACTGGTATGCCATTTTGTTGTAAGCATTTAATTATTGAGTCATTATTTCATTTAGAGTGATTGCCCTTTGTAGGAACTCATTGTTATTTTTGTTTGAGCTGTAATAGTCCTGTCCTTTATGCTTAATTGTATTTGCAATAAAATTGCAGTTGTACATCCTAATTTGTCGTTAACTTTTTGTCTGTTCTTTGTGACTTATTGTTATACCCTCAAAAACAATGAAATACTGTATGTTAGGTACTCTTTGCGGCAGTGTGCATTTTTTCCTTTTCATGGCGAGAGGTATATCTTCAAATTCAACAGTGCCAGTACATAGGGCATCTACAGAAACATTATACAATCTCTCTTAAAAAAAAAAATAATCTGACCACACATGATTATTTCAACATTAGAATATAAACGATTTGTTCAACAGTATTCAAATATATAAAAGAAAGATTTCCAAACTCATTTAAATCATATTTAATTACTTTCACAGGAAAATACTTCTACATTCAAGCAGGGACGTATATGTGAGAGGGATAGGTAACTGTCTCTATCTGCTTGTAAATATCTAGCGAGATGAATTCACAGTTACCTCCCCTGATTTTAGCGCCCTCTAGCGTTTACCGCATGGCTTCCACGCCGCTTCGATGATCGAAGAAATTGCCGTGAAAACAGACCACTTGAAGTAAGTATTGCACCATCATTACGGTTCACTGTTGATACAAGTTGTTTAAACAACATTTTATTAACAATTGTTTCAGCATGGATGGCGTTGACGCCTGTGATTTTGGTCATATTTTCGTTTCTCTCGCAGTCATGGAGATGGAGATCCAAAAAATGGCCGCCCGGTCATGAATGGATATAACACGGGTCTTTGAAATACCTGCTCCGGTTGAAACCAATTATCTCAATAACTACTCGACCAATCGATTTAATTTTTGAACCATTTTAAAGCTGAGTGATTTTCACATGTATTACTACATGTTTGTAAAAAATTGTATGATATAAACTAGTTAAATGTTTCATTGATGATTGTCAATTTTACAACATGGCCGCCCACTCGTGAATGGAAATAACACGGGTCTTTGAAATACCTGCTCCGGTTGAAACCAATTATCTCAATAACTACTTGACCAATCGATTTAATTTTTGAACCATTTTAAAGCTGAGTGATTCTCACATGTATTACTACATGTTTGTAACAAATTTGTATGATATAAAATAGTTAAATATTTCATTGATGATTGTCAATTTTACAAATGGCCGCCCACTCGTGAATGAAAATAACACGGGTCTTTGAAATACCTGCTCCGGTTGAAACCAATTATCTCAATAACTACTCGACCAATCGATTTAATTTTTGAACCATTGTAAAGCTGAGTGATTCTCACATGTATTACTACATGTTTGTAACAAATTTGTATGATATAAACTAGTTAAATATTTCATTGATGATTGTCAATTTTACAACATGGCCGCCCACTCGTGAATGGAAATAACACGGGTCTTTGAAATACCTGCTCCGGTTGAAACCAATTATCTCAATAACTACTCGACCAATCGATTTAATTTTTGAACCATTGTAAAGCTGAGTGATTCTCACATGTATTACTACATGTTTGTAACAAATTTGTATGATATAAAATAGTTAAATATTTCATTGATGATTGTCAATTTTACAACATGGCCGCCCACTCGTGAATGGAAATAACACGGGTCTTTGAAATACCTGCTCCGGTTGAAACCAATTATCTCAATAACTACTCGACCAATCGATTTAATTTTTGAACCATTTTACAGCTGAGTGTTTTTCACATATATTACTACATGTTTGTGACAAATGTGTATGGTAGAAACTAGTTAAATACTTCACAGATGATTGTCAATTTTACACCATGGCCGCCCAGCCTCTGTAGTGAACGTAGGCTACATATGTAGAGTATATAGGCCTATACAGTCCCTGTAACTTACATGTATTTGGGGCAGTACAGCTCCTGTAAAACTTAACATGTACTGGTAAATTGTGCATCTGTGTAATGTATATACAGTCCCTGCTATATGCACGCAAAAGGACACTTGCTAAATACTTGGGCACATGCTGTCTTGTAGTCTCATTATAGAATAGAAGATTGACAAAAAAAAGAATATATATACATAATGCAAATGTCATGTATAGTGGAGCACCTGTTAGATATTTGTACTACTGGGTATCATTGCCATCAACAATTATGATTTTAAGATTATGTGTATCAATATGAGTTATCTATTGTAATGAGAGTCTAAACATTGATATGATGAAATGATTAGTAGACATTAAACTTTAACTTGATGTATTTTCAGGTATGTGACCCAGGCAGATTCAGGAACCTTCCAATCATTTAAATCTCCAGCATCTGTTTGTTGTCGCTGCTTGTGACTAAAAGACATATTCAGTGAAGTGCGAGAATTATGACTATCATATTTCGAATGTATTTGAGAAAATTAAAATTATAGATATATAGATTCTGTTTCTGTTATTTTTTTTATGAAATTAATCTGATCATATCATGCAGCCTTTGGTATAAATTCCTGAACATGAATGTACCATCAACAAGGATACGGATATTAATTAAAATAACTTTACACGGGTTAATGTAATAATTTGGACCGTATATATAAAACTGAAGGAAGCAAAGAAATGATACAATCTGCCTAAACAGGGATTTATATATAAACATGGTCTCCTAAGTTAAATTACCGGTATGTATAAAAACCATATAGCACACATAGATTGACAGCATGTCTGTTGAACAACATTAACCACCCTGTTTTAATCTTTGCTCAGAAAAAAAATAAACCAAAAAAGATTTTTTTTTTTCAAAAACTCATTTTTATAACTTGGATATTTATAATTAACGGGAGACTATCTTGGATTTTGAGTGAATTGTTTATGATCGATAATTCAAGGACAGTACTAGTTACTGGGTGGATCTTTCTCAAAATCTAAATCTAGTACAAAGACATGAATTCCGAATCATTTGCCGTGGTAGACAAGTCGAGAATCGGACTTTTAATAATGATTCAAAACCATGGCTTGGTAGCTACATCTACCAGACAGTAATATACCTAGACACAGTGGCAACAATAATCATTCAACATCATAAATGAAGACCTACTAATTCACAATCTAATCATATATACCCAGTATGAAATGATAAACGCAATCAACACACGAGTGTTGACATGACAGCGGAAATAATCTGTTGAGCTACTGCGCAAGCGCACACTGGGGGAAAACCGCTGTCGCTAACTTCACGGTTCGGTGCACAAGTACAAAAGCTCTCGCTAGACCATCGTCCAAATGGGTCAGTTACCTATCCCTCTCACATATACGTCCCTGATTCAAGTAATGTATAATTGTTCATCGTCTAAAGAAACAGTGTTTGAATTGTCAAATTAGAATGTAAGCAAAATTTATATCCTAGCTTTGTCCAGATCAAGTAAAATTCCTTTTTATGAACATGGATGCTCACATTAAAAACAGCAGATGCTTTTAACACCAATATTATAATCATCATGTAGGAAACTTGAGCTGCAATACAGATTATGAAAAACCTGTCATCATCCATCATAAGGCCTAAAGCATTTTTTATATCATAAATAGATTATCCTTGCTATTTCAGTGTAATTTCTCAAATCAGTATGAAGTGTACTGATGTTGAATGCCGTGTACATCTAGGATTCCAGCTGCTTTGATACCCACTGTTTTAAGACCTGGAACAAAACAAAAGGACAATTCAACTGCTGGAAGGGGGGATAACTCCTTATATCATCTCAACAGGCAATAACTATCTACAGTAAAAGACCTGAAACAAAACAAAAGTTGGATTCAACTGTAGGAAGGGGGATAACTCCTCATATCAATCATCTCAAGTTCTCAACAGACAATACTTTTTTACACTTTAAGACCTGAAACAATTCAACTGTTGGGAGGGGGGATAACTTCTTAAATCAGCTTAACAGGCAGTCATAACTACGCCAGTTTGTTTAATTTTCTACACTCGGTGCCTGCAGCTAGATTTTTCTACATCTGATCTGTTGGACATCTTTACAAACATTTTGAAGTATTTTTCCCTCAGCAATGTAATTAACAGCTAGAAATTGGCTTATCCCAGTCTGGGATTTAAAGGCCCAATATACGTAACTTTCGGCAAAACTTGAAGCGAAAATCAAGCATAATAACTAATTATATTTATAGATTTAGTTAAGATTAACTGATATTAGCAATATTCAAGATGAACTCTGACGCGGTTACCGGTACAACAGCAGTTGAAACACGCTATTTGTAAACATGCGTCCATTTCGAACCGTCTACTACCTTCAGTTTGTTGTTGAAGTGGGCCCCACCTGTATTATTTTCAGTTCTTTGGATTTTTCTGTCAAGAGTTTCTTGTTAGTTACCGCTCAGGTTTACTTCGTTTTAGGCTTATTTTTGCATGGTTATCAACTGGAATTCTTTTCATAATTTTTCAGAAACACGATAATTTCCCTGAAGTTACGTATATTGGGCCTTTAAAGGCCCAATATATGTAACTTTCGACAAAAACTTTAAGCGAAAATCAAGCCTAATACTTATTGTATTTATAGATTTAGTTAAGATTTACTGATATCAGCAATATTCAAGATGAATTCTTTCGCGATTACCGGTACAGCAGCAGTTGGAACACGCTATTTGTAAACACGCGTCCATTTCGAACCGTCTTCTACCTTCGGTTTGTTGTTTAAGTGGGCCCCACCTGAATTATTTTCAATTCTGTGGATTTTTTTGTCAAGAGTTTCTTGTTAGTTACCGCTCAGGTTTACTTCGTTTTAGGCTTATTTTTACATGGTTATCAACTGGATTTTTTTTCAGATTTTTTCAGAATCACGAAAATTTCCCTGAAGTTACGTATATTGGGCCTTTAAAGGATTCTGTAACTAAGTTCCAACCCAGACATAAGCTGATATTCGATGTTACAGAATCATAGTTCCAGACTGAGGTACATCAGTCGAGAAAGTATCAACCAATCAGAATTAAAGAGGTTTGTTACTGCATCAACACAAAGATTCAGCTGATCTTTTTCGATCATCTTATAAAAGGCAATTCTGAGGAACTTTGCCTGAATAAATTTACTAGTAAGGACACAGTTACCTAACTCTTATCTTACCTGTATTCCATCATGCACAGGTGTGCAGTATTCCTTCACAAAATTCGCAGGTAATGCAACATCCAGTCCAAGTGCCCGACTCGCAGCTAGAGCACCTGTACCATCAAATGGGACGAAGCATAGACGAGTGGTCAGTTCATCTACTGGACGCAAGAAAGCAGGTCCACCTGCCATTAGCTGTAAACATAAGTCATTGACCCCTAAAGACACATTTGAACTCTTCCAATTCAAAAGTTAGAATACATCTTTAGCGCATTATGCTACATTAATTAAGTTAAAGCCACTAAAAATCACTATTACACCTGGTGATAACATCTCTACATGTGTAGCGGATCAAACCCGGTCGATCGTTGGCGACCAGATAACTTAATTGGTTGAGCATCTATCTAGAGTTCGGAAGGTCCTGGGTTCGAACCCCGGTCTGGCTGTGCGTTTTTCCTCTACTATTACACATGCATAAGAAATATTAATAACATGAATATACTGTACAGTTGCCAATATTCTTCACATTTTAAGGTGTTGGCCACATAATCGAGGTTTCACAATTATTGTGTGATCCGCAAAAATAAACCTGTGTAGAAGTTTCAGACAGAATAATCATGAAATCTGACACCAACGAAATTAAACTGCAGTATTATAAGGGTGATATGTATAGGATGTCTGCTCAAAAGAGCCTAAAATGCACCTTTAAAACAGGTGGGTATGTAAATCCTTCCTATATACCTTGTTCAATATTTCAGTGTAGAGAAACTAGGCCTCGAGGGAGACTTGTTTTTGTGAATAAGCTCCCTTTTCATCAAGCATTCTACCTTCATAAACCAAATTTTCGTAACTTACTGCTACAGATGTTTCGGCAAAGATGGCGTCACACATTTGCTGACAAGTCTCAATCCCACGCTGCATCAGTTTATTTTTTACCACTCCAAAATCAGGGAGAATGTAATAGCCAGCTGTTGGCTTTACTACCTTTACTCCCACCGAAGTCAGTTCCCTAAAAAAAACATTAGGACAATTCTTTTAGATGTAATATTAAACAGGACAATTGAATTATAGCAGAAACAAAAGCGTTGTTGAGCAAATTTTGTGAAACAAATTTTCAATCAGATTTTATCTAGTTTAATCATGTTTCAAAATACACTGTATCTGAATTTCCAGCAGCTGAGTTTATAATGATTCTGCAAAAAGTATTACAAAAAAAAAGATTTATATTAAACATTTCTAAGAAAGATATTTTAACAAAAACTAGAAATGTTTGTGAGACATAAATTCCCCCTTCCCCCATATGAAATTAGTTCTTCATGCTTATTATGTATGTGAAGTTTGATGACAATCGGATCAGTAGTTATTTAAATAAGCTGGTTACATTACCATGGGACGGGACGGGGCGGACATGGATCACACTATATGCCCCCCATTTCATGGTGGGGGCATAAAATCCTTATACATGCATGTTGTGACAATGGTTTAACTTGACTTTTCACTACACCTTCAGAATACATTCTGTTTGAGCGTTAACATATAACTAGCTGATGTAGAATACATTCTGTTTGAGCGTTAACATATAACTAGCTGATGTAGAATACATTCTGTTTGAGCGTTACATTACTAGCTGATGTAGAATACATTCTGTTTGAGCGTTAACTAGCTGATGTAGAACACATTCTGTTTGAGCGTTACATTACTAGCTGATGTAGAATACATTCTGTTTGAGCGTTAACATATCACTAGCTGATGTAGAATACATTCTGTTTGAGCGTTACATTACTAGCTGATGTAGAATACATTCTGTTTGAGCGTTAACATATCACTAGCTGATGTAGAATACATTCTGTTTGAGCATTAACATATAACTAGCTGATGTAGAATACATTCTGTTTGAGCGTTAACATATCACTAGCTGATGTAGAATACATTCTGTTTGAGCGTTAACATATTACTAGCTGATGTAGAATACATTCTGTTTGAGTGTTAACATATCACTAGCTGATGTAGAATACATTCTGTTTGAACTTTACATAACTAGCTGTACTAGCTGTTTGAGCATTAACATATCACTAGCTGATGTATAATACATTCTGTTTGAGTGTTAACATATCACTAGCTGATGTAGAATACATTCTGTTTGAACTTTACATAACTAGCTGATGTAGAATACATTCTGTTTGAACTTAACATAACTAGCTGTACTAGCTGTTTGAGCGTTAACATATTACTAGCTGATGTAGAATACATTCTGTTTGAGCGTTTACATATAGCTAGCTGATGTAGAATACATTCTGTTTGAGCGTTTACATATAGCTAGCTGATGTAGAATACATTCTGTTTGAGCGTTTACATAACTAGCTGATGTAGAATACATTCTGTTTGAACTTTACCATAACTAGCTGATGTAGAATACATTCTGTTTGAGCGTTTACATATAGCTAGCTGATGTAGAATACATTCTGTTTGAGCGTTAACATATCACTAGCTGATGTAGAATACATTCTGTTTGAACTTTACATAACTAGCTGATGTAGAATACATTCTGTTTGAACTTTACATCACTAGCTGATGTAGAATACATTCTGTTTGAGCGTTAACATATAACTAGCTGATGTAGAATACATTCTGTTTGAGCGTTAACATATTACTAGCTGATGTAGAATACATTCTGTTTAAGCGTTTACATATAGCTAGCTGATGTAAAATACATTCTGTTTGAGCGTTAACATATTACTAGCTGATGTAGAATACATTCTGTTTGATCGTTAACATATTACTAGCTGATGTAGAATACATTCTGTTTAAGCGTTTACATATAGCTAGCTGATGTAGAATACATTCTGTTTGAGCGTTAACATATCACTAGCTGATGTAGAATACATTCTGTTTGAACGTTAACATATAACTAGCTGATGTAGAATACATTCTGTTTGAGCGTTAACTAGCTGATGTAGAATACATTCTGTCTATGACGTAGAACACCTACCTTTGACGTAGAACACCTACCTATGACGTAGAACACCTACCTATGACATAGAACACCTACCTATGACGTAGAACACCTACCTATGACGTAGAACACCTACCTATGACACAGAACACCTACCTATGACGTAGAACACCTACCTATGATGTAGAACACCTACCTATGACGTAGAACACCTACCTATGACATAGAACACCTACCTATGACGTAGAACACCTACCTATGACGTAGAACACCTACCTATGACGTAGAACACCTACCTATGACATAGAACACCTACCTTTGACGTAGAACACCTACCTATGACATAGAACACCTACCTATGACGTAGAACACCTACCTATGACACAGAACACCTACCTATGACGTAGAACACCTACCTTTGACGTAGAACACCTACCTATGACGTAGAACACCTACCTTTGACGTAGAACACCTACCTATGACGTAGAACACCTACCTATGACGTAGAACACCTACCTATGACGTAGAATACCTACCTATGACGTAGAACACCTACCTATGATGTAGAATACATTCTGTTTGAGTGTTAACATATAACTAGCTGATGTAAAACACCTACTTATGATGTAGATCACCTACCTATGACATAGAACACCTACCTGATGTAGATCACCTACCTATGACGTAGAACACCTACCTGATGTAGATCACCTACCTATGACGTAGAACACCTACCTGATGTAGATCACCTACCTATGACGTAGAACACCTACCTATGACAGTACATTCCCACCACTCCCATAATTCTGGAACAGTGTTTCATATACTCATCACAGCCATCCAGGTCTCTCAGCATCTACAAAATAATCAGCATCTCTCAGCATCTACAAACATCTACAAAACAATCATCATCATCATTCTATAGAGAAATTCTTGGGTTTGCTTGATTTTATTTCATGCCCTATTCATGGCTAAAGTCATTTAAGGATGTGCTAGCAGTCTATGTTTGCAGTGTATGTGAGCACAGTTGCTTGAATTTCTGTCAGTAAATAGTATATATATAATATAAGGAGCTGCCCATTACAGAATGTAATGGAAGTATACCAATACAATGCAAATAACTTACTTGTTGCTATCCTTTCGTGCAATTCTCAAATTATAAAATTCACATTTCTAATAAATTGAGATATGAATCCACCCTTAGATGCTAGTTTTGTTTCATCTAACAATAATTTAAGCCAATTTGACCCCCCCCCCCCCTCCCCACTGCCCCGGGGGTAGGCCAGAGTTGAAATTCACCCAATATCAAACTGTCATGTCCTAGCTATTATTCCAACCAAGTTTCAATTATCTCCAACTGAAAATGAACAAAATATATCCCAAAGTGTCAATTTTCTATATAAACTATCGGAAACTTTACCCCCTCCTAAGAAAGTCTAGGGGCATAAAATTCACAAGTTTGATAAAGCACCTTTAGACCTTTCAATTGGGGAATAGTATTTGATTCCAGCATATCTGGGTCTGGAGAAGAAGATTTAAAAATGTTTAACTAATTTGACTCTTTTTGGCCCCTCCCTCAGACCCCTAGGGGGTTAGGACCATATAATTCACAATTTTGGTGCATCTTTGGCTAGGGAAGGTTTCTGCCAAATTTCATTCAAATTTGTTCAGAATTTTTAGAGAAGAAGTTGAAAATGTAAATTGTTTAAGGACAGACAACGGCGGACAAAAGGCGATTAAAATAGGTCACTTGAGACTTTGTCTCGGGTGACCTAAAATGCTATGTCGAAGGAAACCAGCACAGTATACCACTCAGAATGGGTGAACCAGTAAATCTAAATACTAAATGTCACACAGGGAATCATAGCTACCATTGTTTAAGTATTTTTGTATGTCTCATTCTGGAACAGAACACACTGCCTACCATGATAAGTTGTATGGCTGACAGGTAAGAAACTTGATCTGAATCTCTAAACAGACACTTACCGAGTTTTCCTGAGGTCATCCTCCATTCAAATTAAATTCCACAGTTTAACTCTTTTAATTGGTTACGGCCTAAGTAAGAAATGAGGGTTTGTGAAACACAAATAGGGGAGATAACTCTGTCAATTACTCCCTCCAACATTCCAATATAAAGTGTTTGTGTGAGTGAGCTATCACCTTGGATACTGCATACTGCATGGGCGCCGCAGCACAGGAGTAGGTGTGACTAGCTGCACTCTGGACCGCCTTCTTCAGGGGAGACAACTGGGCAGGATATATATGGTAACCCACCTGTCAAAATATATATCACTACATCTCTTATACAAGGAACTTGAAAAACATTCGAGTTTAGACCCTGAGGTGGCTTCAGTTTTTGTTTTGACTGATGACAAAGTTTATGATGATAATGCTAATTAAAGATATTTCATACTCAATGCAAATTACTAAATTGGAATGGCCCATGTTGACATCCCCTGTACATAACACATACTGTTCCCTATAGTTTACCCTCCATCCTCCAGCACTGGCCCATTTTGACATCCTCATACATAACACTGTTCCTTATAACTTACCCTCCATCCTCCAGCACTGGCCCATTTTGACATCCTCATACATAACACTGTTCCTTGTAACTTACCCTTCATCCTCCAGCACTGGCCCATTTTGACATCCTCATACATAACACTGTTCCTTGTAACTTACCCTTCATCCTCCAGCACTGGCCCATTTTGACATCCTCATACATAACACTGTTCCTTGTAACTTACCCTTCATCCTCCAGCACTAGCCCATTTTGACATCCTCATACATAACACTGTTCCTTGTAACTTACCCTTCATCCTCCAGCACTGGCCCATTTTGACATCCTCATACATAACACTGTTCCTTGTAACTTACCCTTCATCCTCCAGCACTGGCCCATTTTGACATCCTCATACATAACACTGTTCCTTATAACTTACCCTCCATCCTCCAGCACTGGCCCATTTTGACATCCTCATACATAACACTGTTCCTTATAACTTACCCTCCATCCTCCAGCACTGGCCCATTTTGACATCCCCGTACATAACACTGTTCCCTCTGGATAAACCTGTCATAACACATCATATATATTTGTAAAACCTTCTGGGGAAAATATTACATGATTGAAATAAAGTATTTGATATAGCATAAAAAGAGACATTTTGAAAACAATAAATCTTCTCCCTTTATCTAAGCAAAGAACAATTGCTGACATAATCAGAATAAAAATTGAAAAATTTGATCGGAAACACCTGTCCCTTTTTTCTGTCCCTAGAATAAGGCAGGATTTCAAACAGGAATCTCAATTTTCCTTTTTGGGCCTCCCCTCTGTCCCCTATAAACAAACCACATTTCTTTTTTTACCATTTCGTTTATTTGCTGTAACAGGAACTAAATTATAGAAAAAATATGCAAAAATGTTCCTTTCCCTTTATGTAAAGATTATTTTACACAACCAATAAATGTTTTTATGTGAGGTTTCGATGACTAGTACAAAGTGCACCCTGTCACCTCCATCAGGCATATGACCAGCAAAGTGTATGCACACTGAGGTGTAAAACCATGTGTTTGACCGGGAAAAGTTGAAGTGCTAGACAGAGAGACCAATCTGCTTGGGCGGCAGATAAGGTATGCCGCAGTTTGCTGGTTCTTAATCGAGATGAGGGGGCTCACAGACTTTCGCACATTTTATAACCAAGTCTTAAACAAAGTGTAGCTGAATCAAGTCTTTTCAGTACAATAATTACTACTGTATATCCACCTAACAGTGTAGGTGAAATGACAAATTTGTCGCTACCAACTCGTACACAATTTACACCTCAGTGTGCATATGCTTTGTTGGTCATTTTTCTGATGAAGGTGAGAGGGTACATATTGTACAAGTCATTGAAACGACACATAAAAACACATTTTGGTAGTGTAAAATAATCTTGACATAAATCATACTTTCCAACTTGAAGAAAATGTTTACCAATCCCCCCCCCTGTAAATCAAGCAGAGCTTGTAATAAATATAGTCACATCTGTAGAATCTATAAAATCAGCTGGCTTATTCTTGTTGAGCCAGTAAATATCACAGATGCTGTAAAACTTACCTTAGCTAAAGAAACATGGCTCTGGTCGTAATGAAGGCGGCCGTAGATCTCATCACTCAACACCAGGATGTCATACTCACGGAAGACATTACTGAAACAAAACAAGAATATGTATATACTTACAATGTTTCTGGAGCAGAAATTATAATTCAAGAACACTCTAAGAAACATTGTTAATCACAAATTCCTTATAACAAAGTATGCATGTGTATATGATATTGATTAAGTATACAAAGTTACAAAATATTCCAACAAATTGTTAGAATGGGTTATGCTAATAATTTCCAGCCAGGGATCTGTAGAAGATTTAAAGGGCCATAACTTCAGGAAAAAACATCACAACACCAATTCTTCCTTGCATATATCTACATATGATATACGTTTAATTACAGGAGTATTATACAAGAGGCCCAGAGGGCCTGTATCGCTCACCTGGTTTCATGTGATATGAAACAAGAATGACTCATAAGTGTAAGTGTGGCCCTTCTTGTTATGTCAATATATCATAAGCATTTTTGATGGGTACATGTACATTGCTTTTGTTGTAATTCTAAAAATGTTAGGTTTTTTTGGCAAATAGGGCATTAATCCATGAAATGCGTTCAGTGCAGCATCAATATAACCAAATAGACACTTTTGGCCCCGCCCCTCAGGCCCCTGGGGGGTCAGCCCCATCATTTGTATAAATTTGAATCCCAGCCACCTAGGGATGCTACCACTGAAATATAAATGCAATACATTGCTTAGTTCTAGAGAAGAAGTCGTTAATATCAATATTGCCAAATAGACACTTTTGGCCCCGCCCCTCAGGCCCCTGGGGGGTCAACCCCATCATTTGTATAAATTTGAATCCCAGCCATCTAGGAATGCTACCACTGAAATATAAAATGTCGGACATTGCTTAGTTCCAGAGAAGAAGTCGTTATTATCAATATTGCCAAATAGACACTTTTGGCCCCGCCCTTCAGGCCCCTGGGGGGTCAGCCCCATCATTTGTATAAATTTGAATCCCAGCCACCTAGGGATGCTACCACTGAAATAGTAATGCCATACATTGCTTAGTTCCAGAGAAGAAGTCGTTAATATCAATATTTTTTTAGAGAAGAAGTCGTTAATATCGATATTGCCAAATAAACACTTTTGGCCGGGGCGCCCCTCAGGCCCCTGGGGGGTCAGCCCCATCATTTGTATAAATTTGAATCCCAGCCACCTAAGGATGCTACCACTGAAATATAAATGCCATACATTGCTTAGTTCCAGAGAAGAAGTCGTTAATATCAATATTGCCAAATAGACACTTTTGGCCCCGCCCCTCAGGCCCCTGGGGGGTCAACCCCATCATTTGTTAAAATTTGAATCCCAGCCACCTAGGGATGCTACCACTGAAATATAAATGCCATACATTGCTTAGTTCCAGAGAAGAAGTCGTTAATATCAATATTGCCAAATAGACACCTTTGGCCCCGCCCCTCAGGCCCCTGGGGGGTCAGCCCCATCATTTGTATAAATTTGAATCCCAGCCACCTAGGGATACTACCACTGAAATATTAATGCCATACATTGCTTAGTTCCAGAGAAGAAGTCTTTAATATTAATATAGCCAAATAGACACTTTTGGCCCCGCCCCTCAGGCCCCTGGGGGGTCAACCCCATCATTTGTATAAATTTGAATCCCAGCCACACAGGGATGCTTCCTACCAAATTTAGTTAAATTCT
Source organism: Mimachlamys varia (assembly GCA_947623455.1). Lineage (NCBI taxonomy): Eukaryota > Metazoa > Mollusca > Bivalvia > Pectinida > Pectinidae > Mimachlamys > Mimachlamys varia. Next base: position 34,316,614 of record OX392529.1, on the reverse strand, counting down.
GATCAGTGGTTATGAAGAAGAAGTCAATTGTTGACGGACGGACGGACGACGGACGCCACGGTATGGCATAAGCTCACCTTGGTCCTTTGGACCAGGTGAGCTAATAACATTAAAAGACTGAAACCAAGTGGAGTTATATTGTTATCACATTGTAACATATTGTATGGTGTTTGAGTTATCCATGCATAACCTTATGTATAGGCCTAAACCATTAGCAAACAGCTACAACCTAAAATTCAGTTCTCCTTGACCTAAAACTTCAGTTCTCTGTGACCTAAAACATCAGTTCTCTGTGACATAAAATATCAGTTCTCTGTGACCTAAAACTTCAGTTCTCTGTGACCTAAAACGTCAGTTCTCTGTGACCTAAAACGTCAGTTCTCTGTGACCTAAAATATCAGTTCTCTGTGACCTAAAACATCAGTTCTCTGTGACCTAAAACTTCAGTTCTCTGTGACCTAAAACTTCAGTTCTCTGTGACCTAAAACTTCAGTTCTCTGTGACCTAAAACTTTCAGTTCTCTGTGGAAGATTCATTGTTGAGAGCCAACATTAATTATGTATGAATTAGATTTAAAATGTGTTATGGGACGATTTTGACTGTGCAAATTTTGCATGTATATAATGTAACGCAAGCTGGTAATCCATACCAGTCCCCTGCCCTCTGTACATTGTTGTTAACCTCTGAAACATGAGATCTCCTTCCTCCATATTTCTGATACAAAGGAGAAAGTGTGTGAAATACAATTGAAACTGTACAATGCTTAAGTTATCTTTCCCTTTTATGTATCAAAGTATTTATTTGCACCGATCAACTGTTATCACCAATCGATCCACACACCCTGCAAATTTTGACTTAAATGAAATGATCTTAGAGGGTGACTGGTCAAAATGAGGGAACCTCCCTCCTAATGAGAGGGTTAACATGTATGTCTAGATATATCTGTAGTGTATACACATTTGAACTAAGTCTGGCATTAAGACCCAAGTACTTTGTAAGTTAAAATCATAATTCAGTATTTAAGAATACATTTTTATCATAATCTACATAATTTTTTTTTAATTTCTTCAACTAACACATATGCTAAGTTTAAAGTTGCCACAGTAATCCTAATTTTTACGTATAGTTTATCTGGTTGCTATAGGAACAGTGTCAGGGTTACCTGAGTGCTTTGAGTTCTGTCTGACTATAACTGGTTCCAGCTGAAAATAAACTCACATGGTAACACACTAACACACAAACCATCTTATATATCACTTGAAATCAATTGAAATTAGCTAACATTTACACTGACAATAGCCATTGGTTTATAAAGCTGTCATAAAATAAAAAATTCAGGCGCATTTATGAAAATTACATTTGTATTCCCAATTTCAACACATGTGTTTGTAATTTGAATTAATTCTTAACAACTGTATTATATATCAAGACATTTTTTTCAGTTGGTAGCTTCCATTGTTGATTACTGCAAGGCTAAAAACATATGTGTCTCCTGCTTCTGCTTGACTAATACATTTTATTTCAGGGTCGATAGAGATAAATAGGCAATTATTTTGGGATATCTTTACTTATGCATATCAAGAGTTTGTCCTCACTACAGTACTTATCACAAAACAAGAGGCCCAGTGGGCCTGTATCGCTCGCCTGGATACATTGGTATCTTAAGATAATCATGGTAAAACATTTTCTAAAAAGATCCCATGGACAGGCACAGACCAAAAGACCAATGGCTTAAGCCTATCAGTATAAATTAGAAATTTGGTTAATTGGTTGGTGTCTCATCTGTTTTTGAGTTCAACTGATCGAGAAACTATGGATTAGCCAGACCTCAACATCAATGCTAATATCACGATTGTGTTTGTCTCTTTATATCCAGCAATGTTATATATAATTTTGGTGTGGGGATTTCAATTGTTTAAAAGTTATGACTCAATAGTTAAGCCTGCAAGGTGGTGGTAGAACCTGGGATCAAATCTAAAATCAAATTTTGTACAATTTTGAATCCCCGCCCAAAAGTGCTGCTACCAGGAAAATATGATCAATATACATTGCTTGGTTTCAGAGAAGAAGTCGTTTATATCAATATAGCCAAATTGACTCCATTTATAAAATTCTGAGTCCCCACCCCATAGGGATGTTTCTGACCATTTGGACAAATTCTGTTGAAGAAGAAGTCAATTGTTGATGGACAGACGGACGACAGACAATGGACGCCACGGTATGGCACAAGCTCACCTTGGTCCTAGGACCACAGTTGCTTGAGTTTCTGTCAGTAAATAATAAATATACATGTGTGAAATGAGCCTCCCATTACAGTTACATTCTGTAATGGACCGCGGCTCCATATATATATAAAAAAAAAAATATATTTACTGACAGAAACTCAAGCAACTGTACTAGGACCAGGTGAGCTAATAAAAACTTATGTGTTGTCATAAAATAGGTCAGTAGGAAAACCGGTTATACACATATTTTTTTGCCTAACATATAGATGTTATACAGACAAATTCCCATTGTTGATTTGTATGCATCCAACTCAAAAGGGGTAGGGGTTCAAGTATCATGTAACTTGTATGTATATACTTACTGGGATTATCTGGGTTGTTGAAGATCAAGAGTCGGTTCTTCTTCAAGTTGTTGTCTTTCATCAACTGGTGAATAAACAGAACGTGTAACAATGGTAAAAATCATAGGCATATATAGCAATAAGGCCAGGGCCTGCATTCATGGAACTATACTCTCATACTCAGACATGAACTCTCCACTCAAACCAATTTTCTTGCAACTCTCTTGAATTATGTGACAAAGTGAAAAGGTAGAGTGTAACTATTGAAAACTGTTTTTTACTTTTATTCTCTAGAGATTCATGCCAAATCTCAATATTTTTCTTAATTTATCACCAGAACAAGATACATGAGCACAGAGTTTGGGTTTGAGCAAAAGAATGGTTTCTTAAATACTAGCCAAGATTTTTTTTTCTCTTGAAATTTATTCTTTTGAAACGTACTCGTACTAAAATGATTTAAATGTTTAAAAGAAAATGAAAATATAATCAAACAAATAGTTTATTAAACGACATAAAAAATATATTTGTAAATGGCTGGTCAGAACACGATCCTTGAACACAGATTTTGGGTTCGAGCATAAGAAAAGTTTCATAGATACTTCCCAAGTCTTTTTTATCTTAAAATTTGATCTTTTGAAATGCACTCATACTAAAATGATTTAAGTGTTTTAAAGTCAATAAAATAATAATTAAACAAATAAGTTACTAAAACATAAAAAAATACTTTTGAGTAAATGGTTGGTCACAAGCAGGACAATGAGTCCAATTCTTTTGTTTCATAAAAACGTTATAAGCACCTGTAACATGGGTTTGATCTATACATTAAAAAAGTCACAAGAGGCCCGGGACCACTAGCCTTTTCTCCACTTCTATGTCTAATTATTGCACATGAAGACATAAACAGAGCATATGTACACCACAGTCCCTGGTTCACTTTTATAATACAAAAAACTGATCATAAGTGTACTACACGTACCCTGATGTAGCAGACCTTAGTAAGACTGGGTCGATTGTCAGTGACATTAAGATAGCTCAATACACAAAACCTTGTCTGGCTGTTATTTTTACTCTCCTGTTACACCATGATAACATGTACCAGACAAAAGCTTACCAAAGAAAAGCTTTAATCCAATCTAAAAGTGTCTGGCCACTGTCGGCCATTGTAGAAATGTATGTAGACACTGTAGTTGGTGGGGGTAATGGAGCATGGGATCCAGGTACAGACTAGATAAACTGTGTGTTCCTCTACCACTATTACAAACAATCAGGTTTTTCCTCAGTTTTTAATTTTCCTGAAATTCTACATCGTGTACTGCGTTTATGTCATTGGATAGTTCCTCATGTATAATTTCAGTTTCAGATATATTTTATTGAATTAACAATCGGATTGAGCAACAGGCATAGCCTATATCAGCTCTCTCCTTAACTTCTTTTATTTACATACATGTATATTGCAATATCTGGACATAAACACACATACATTATCCATTCATACACTAGATCACCCTACACATATGTACAGTCACAGGCACAACATGCATATTTTTATGCAAACATATATACTTGTACTAACATACAAACTTACATGCATATATATACACTCATACATACAGTAATTTGGAAGTGTACATACAAAAATCATGTAGACATACACAAATATATAGACATTCATACCCGTATACAACAGACACACTTACAACATATAACACAACTACCCCCCCCCCCCTCCCCCTTTACGTACATGCTCGCACTATATATTGTTGCAACCTGTACAAACTGATCTATACAGGTTACACAACATATGTTATTGGAGCATGTTCTCTGAATGGCATAGGACTAATGTATAATTTAACAAGGTATCTGATGTCTGTCTGAACTGGTTAGCCAGTTGAAATTTTAAAACAAGAGGCCTGCAGGGCCTGTAAACATTCACCTGGATATTTGTGCGATCATGAATGATTTATGAACACTCAAGAGATAAGTGGACCAAGTAAAGTTCCTAGTAACAGTCATTGCACCTTTGACCCTTGAACATGAAATGCTTTTATTTAATGATTAACTTTCTATATTGTTTAGGTTATCGGAGGATAACTACAATGGAACACGGGTAAATTCAATAAGCCAGTTATGTATAATTTACCAGTTTTCCATTGTAGTTATCCCCCGATAACCTAAACAAAATAGAAAGTTTATCCTTATATTTACAGTATCTTTCTGTAAAATGTTCGTAACTATTTTGTTCATTATAGTCCCATCTTCAGGCACAAATTTCATTTCAAAACTAATAAACGTGAGAATGGTTCAATAAATTTAACAGCATGAGATTTGCATAAATCTTTGTTAGCTCTGCCCATGTTTATTGTTGGTGATGTCACACAATTGTTTTTTCAAACTGGAGGATTTGCATAGCTCCGCCCACATGTATTGTTGTCGACATCATAGAAATTTGGCATGTGTTTGACTACAGTTATGAGGTGATAATGATAGTCAGTAGAAGAATGGTTATCGAGTGAATGTCAGTATAGACTGTAAATTTAATTAAGTTTAGGCTAATGTAATGTATTGGAAAGAAAAGTAATGTTGGAGAAGTGTTATAACATCCCTTCAATGTTTTCAACAGAACGTCATGTTTAACTTGTTCTGCACTATACATATATATCTAATCTGTGACTGAGGTAAGGTTCAAAAGTGATTTTATGAGTAAATGGCAAATTATTGCCATAACCAGAGATGTATTATATACATCTCTGCCATAGCATTTAATATATATCACATTAACACATTCCTTTGAAGATTTAAAGTTCAGAAGAGCTAAACTGTTTGCTACATTCTGATTGGTTGAAATATTACCTGCCTGACTTGTGCTGGTGTGATTTTCCAGTCTGTTTCCATGCTGGTCTCTATCACATAGGCAGTGTGATGTGCCAGCTTGGTCTGGGGCTTATAGGTGGTCCAGGATGGTGAGATCACAATCACGTCTGGAACAGAGTCAGGAACAGAGTCAGGAACACTGCTAATGCAACTGTAACATTATACCTTGTCTGATTGGAAGGGATAGATCACATGACATTGAATAGAATGTTTTAAGCAATACACCAGATGAAACATATTCATTTTATCAAAAATACCCCCATAAGAATGTGGATAAAGAAATGTTAAAAAAGTCTCCTCCAAAATACGAAATATATAAAACAATGATTTTTCTCAAACAAAAAAATGTATCAACACACACAATCAGGTTTAGAGATTAGTAACAGTGATCAACCAAGACATTCGACTTTCAGGAATGATATCACTTTATTGGTTGACAAAGTTTTTATAAATAGTGAAAGTGGCCTTGGTACTTTGAAATACTGCTCAGTCATGACAGGACATGTGCCCCCCCCCCCTCCTCGTTACATTGTGTGTGTGGTGGGAGGGGGGAATGGGGGGTAACTGAGTGTACAGGAGGCCTTGTATGCAGCTAAGCCCCACTTAATTTCAACTTTTTTTTTTGAAAGGGATGGCAAATCAATCCATGCATACTTACCTCCATTAAATATTTGAAGAAGAAGAAATATAAGCTCCTTGCTGCCCGGCCCCACAATGATGTCGTTCGGGTCAATGTCAAGGCCATCATACTTAGCGTGGAATTTGCTGATATTTTCTCTCAACTCAAGCAATCCTTAGAGTAAAACAAAAACAGTGAATTAAACATCAAAGCTTAGTATGACAGTAAGTTTGATAAGTTCAGTATTGTCTCCATGATTACAGAAATTTGTTTATTATTTAAAGAGGATATATATAGGCTTTACTAAAACCTGTTTTCAATCATTCTGACATTGTACTAGTGTATTGTCAATAAAATTGGCAGAAAATGAAGCTGAGGTCATTTTATGAAGTACTGTTATGTGAAATCACTTTTATTTTAAGTGGTTTGTAATTTCATTGATTTTGAGGTAATTATCCTCATCCACCGATTTTATGAAACAATTCCAAGTTTGATAAATAGTAATTCATACTCATACAAGTGGCCCAAGGGCCTGAACAGTCATCTTACTATAACATAGAGAATGCAAGGTATCGGTCAATTCAAATGTATGGAGCCCGTTTTCTAGATCTCCAGATTGTGAATAATATATGCTGCAAAATAGCCTTAAGTAGCCGTGTATACATTCCAATCCAGAGAGAAAAAAAAGTGATCTCCCCTTCACTTCATTCCATATAAAATATGATTCCCCTAACACCAAATTTGGTCCTGTCCACCAAAGGGTTAAGGAGGAGTAAGGGTTTATTTAAAGCAAAATTTCAGCAAAGTTCCCCCTTTGGGGCCCCGCCACTCTGGACCAAGGTGTCACACCAACCTCATTTATATAAAATATGATTGCCCTCACTCAAAGATGTTCACAAAATTTGGTTGTAATCCACCCAATGGTTAAGGAGGAGTAGGGTTTTAAAGCAAAAATTTAGCAAAGTTACCCTTTTGGGGCCCACCCTTCTAGCCCAAAGTGTCACACCGATCTCATTTATATAAAATATGATTACCCTACCTCAAGGATGTTTAACACCAAATTTGGTAGTAATTGGTATTGGAGTTAAGGAGGAGTAAGGTTTTGTAAAAGTTTTAAGCACAGATTTTACAGTGAACAATGTGGCAGTAATTTTTCTTTTAACATGACCCCTTCAAAAAATTTTTTTTTCAAAACAGATTTAAACAAAAATAATTGTCAAACAAGAGGCCCAATGGGCCTGCATCGCTCACCTGGTATCAATCTCTGACTTATATTATAGTGTAACCCTTAAGTCCCCCAAAATTGTTACTGTAAGACATTTAGATGAACATGTTAAGAATTAAACATATTTTACCCCTGTGACCTTATAAGACAACATCATTTTCATTTTCAAATTTTGTTTCGCTTCATCCCAGGATGCTACTAGCCAAATATCATGTCTCTAGGCATTTGGGTTTATCAGAAGAAGTCGCTGAAAGCTTTTAACCGATTTGACCACTGTGACCTTTATATGGGTCAAGCTCATTTTCCTTCCCAAAGTTTGTCAAGCTTCATCCAAGGAACCTTTCAGCATAATATCATGCTTCTTGGGCTTTTGGTATTTCAGAAGAAGTCGTTTAAATGTTTTAACAGTTTACCCCTGTGACCTTGAATATAGGTCAAGGTCAATTGTTTTGCAAACTTTGGTGGGCTTCATCCAAGGAACCTTTCAGCCAAATATCTTGCTTCCAGGGCTTTTGATATTTCAGAAGAAGTCGTTTAAAGGTTTTAACAGATTTGACCCCTGTGACCTTGAATATAACTCAAGGTCATTTCTTTTCGCAAACTTTGTCGGGCTTCTTCCAAGAAACCTTTCAACCAAATACCATGTTTCTAGGGCTTTTGGTACTTCAGAAGAAGTCGTTTAAAGGTTTTAACAGATTTGACCCCTGTGACCTTGAATATAGGTCCAGGTCATTTCTTTTCGCAAACTTTGCTTGGCTTCATCCAAGGAACCTTTTAGCCATATATCATGCTACTAGGAGTTTTGGTACTTCAGAAGAAGTCATTTCAATGTTTTAACAGATTTGACCCCTGTGACCTTGAATATAAGTCAAGGTCATTTCTTTTCGCAAACTTTGTCGGGCTTCGTCCAAGGAACCATTCAGCCAAATACCATGTTTCTTGGGCTTTTGGTATTTCAGAAGAAGTCGTTTAAAGGTTTTAACAGATTTGATCCCTGTGACCTTGAATATTAGTCAAGGTCATTTCTTTTCGCAAACTTTGTTGGGCTTCATCCAAGGAACCTTTCAGCCAAATACCATGTTTCTTGGGGTTTTGGTATTTCAGGAGAAGTCGTTTAAAGGTTTTAACAGATTTGACCCCTGTGACCTTGAATATAGGTCTAGGTCATTTCTTTTCGCAAAGTTTGTCGGGCTTCATCCAAGGAACCTTTCAGCCAAATATCATGCTTCCAGGGCTTTTGGTATTTCAGAAGAAGTCGTTTGAGGGTTTTAACAGATTTGATCCCTGTGACCTTGAATATAGGTCAAGGTCATTTCTTTTCGCAAACTTTGTTGGGCTTCATCCAAGGAACCTTTAAGCCAAATATCATACTTCTAGGGCTCTTGGTATTTCAGAAGAAGTTGTTTAAAGGTTTTAACAGATTTGACCCCTGTGACCTTGAATATAGGTCAAGGTCATTTCTTTTCGCAAACTTTGTCGGGCTTCATCCAAGGAACCTTTAAGCCAAATATCATACTTCTAGGGCTCTTGGTATTTCAGAAGAAGTTGTTTAAAGGTTAAAATAAATTTAACCTCACTGTGACCTTGAATATGGGTCAAGGTCATTTCTTTTCGCAAACTTTATTCAGCTTCATCCAAGGAAGCTAATGGTCAAATATGAGGTCTCTATGCCTGACGGTATTTTAGAAGAAGTTGTTTGAAGGTCCTTCCAAGAAAGCTACCAGCCAAATTTCATGTCACTAGGCCTTTCAGTATTTGAGAAGTAGTCGTTTAAAGGAAAAAGTTGACGGACGCAGGAAGGACGGACGACGAATGCTGCACCATCACATAAGCTCACTTGGCCCTTCGGGCCAGGTGAGCTAAAAACAGAAGAACGTTAACAATCTAAAGGGAATGACAAGAAAAAACTACACCTTTTTCATTACAGATCTAAAGATGAGATCATTTAAGTACATAGATATTGACATTTTGTGCATGCTATCTGGTAAATGACTGTTCAAACAATTTGAAGGACAGCAACAGCAGGGCAACTGAAATATGTGTCACATCCACCATATTTAATCTAATTAGCGCACTGTGCGCTTACAAAAACACAAGAGGGATTCACTTAATAAAACCATTTCATTTGAAATTTTTGCAAAATTCATGTTTTCGTTTTTTCTTGAATAATGAAGTCTTTGGTGAAAAGACTGAATATTGTACTGATAGATTAGTGACATACAGAACTTTTTGATAGGTTTCAATTAGAACCCCCACCGTAAATCCTCAGCTTCTTCCCTGGAGAACGGTGGGTGTTGGCTTATAGGGGCAGGGCAGTAATTAGGTCAAATCCGGTACTGATGGAGTGTCTCACTCCCATCACGATAACAAACATCCAACATTAGGTTTCATGTTTACCTTTCCAGTTGTTAATCAATGTCATACATTATTCTACCATAATCTACCTTTATGTTCTGAGTCCATTGCTTAATAATGACATTTAAATGTCTTCAGTAATTTATATAAATACATATTTATAAACCATTTGTTATATTTTTGTGAGGAATATAGTACTTTATATTCTAGTCATTTAAATGCAAAAATGTGATAAAGTGAACAAGAAATACATACATATCATACAACAGAATGGCTTCTGTTGTGGAGTCTTATAAATAATTCATATTTTAATATAAAATAAAAGCATTAAATACATAAAGTGAAAGAGTAAATTTTAAAGGCAGCCAGTCGAATTACACATATGTCCATTCCTCTACATGAAATTATTAAACAACAGTTATTACTCTTTTACATTACTGCTAAACTGACTAAACTAAGAAGCAATATGCTACTTCATCAGCCATTCCAGAAACCCCTTGCAGAGGGGGTTTACCCCCCAAAACAGGCACTTGTACCCTTTATTTACAAGGGTAAGTCTAAATCATATACATGAATCAGAATGAGGGTACCAACTTCTAAAAATATCCCCAAATATAAAGGTGAGTGGAAATACAGTTCCTTAATCCACTCATTAGCAATGCTTAGCCCCTTAAATTTAACCAACACTTCACTTTGACTTGAGGTTAAATGTCTTAAAATCTTTAAGCAACCTTTTCTCAATAACCAAAAGGCCCTATGTACTTATATATAATACATGTGGTAATTAGCTTAGATTAAGCACTACCAAGTTTGCTAAAATGAATTACTTTGAACCACTACCAAAGTCACAGGGATATTCAAGCCACTCTTGAAAAAAAGGCTCTGAGTACTAAGATTAGGCATGTAGAATGTTGGGATGAAGCCTTGAAGGGCTGCCAAGTTTGCTCAAGTGGGTGACCTTGATCCATTCTCAAGGTTACAAGAGTCAAATCCGCTTATAACCTTCAAACATCTTCTCAATAACTGAAATACCCATGAAGGGTACTAAATACATGTAACATGCTTGAATGAAAGACCGCAATTTGTTTCTTGAAATGAATGGTCTAAAACAACTTTCAAGGTCACAGGGGTAAAATATCTATTTGAAATATTCAAATGGCTTCTTGCCATGCAAATGGCATTTTCCCTTGCAATAATCAAACGCCCATGGGTGCTGATATTATAATGTAGCATGCTTCGATGAATGATCTTGAGCCACTTTCAAGGTCACAAGATTCAAAACTGTTTGAAATCTTAAACAACTTCTCAATAACGGAATGGTATCGGGTACTGGCACATGTATCATACAGAGATGAAGGGCAACAAAGTTTGTTCAAATGAATGACATTGGCCCACTTTCAAGGTCACAGGTATGGTATGCTAAAATCGTTTGACACTTTTGATCTTCAACACCAATATTTGCATGTAGCTGTGTAATAATTCGATTATGAAAACGATTCGCACTTGGTGAATTATTATACGTACAGCTACGCATTACGAGATTGGCACATGTTGTCGATTTAGGTCCATTTGGGCCCTTGTTGTGTATGGGAAGCATCGCCCGTAGTTCTGGGCGTCCTTACTTTTCTTCATTTGTACAAAGTATTGACACGACGTATGTGTGGCACGGAACCTTCACCGGGCCTAGGTCTGTGTCGTGTGTATAATTAACAGACGGGTACACCTGAGATCCCTCACAACTTTATATTGTGGCGCTAGCTGTGTAGTGGGTTGTCTAAAGCCCAAATCCCTTGGATTCCATGCAAATCTATTTATAAAAATACGTATACACACAAACCTGCAACGGGGAGATAGGCGTTTTGATGAGCATTTTCCCTCAGAGCCTCCGCTGCTGTCTCTATCACAGGAAATGGCGATTGTCCAAAAGCGAAATGATAAACATTTTCTCCCTGTTCAATCAAAATCTTGATCTTCTCGTTAAAAGCGAGATTGGACGCTGGTGCATATCCCTGCAGGTCTTTCCGAACCAAGTTGCATTCTGTATCGTTGGACATTCCGACGTTCCACTTAGCTCTATGTCTGGCTATGTGTCTGGTCCCAGATCTGGGACGGTTATCGATTTCGTCAGACGCAATTTCAGGTACTCGGTGTTGACTTACGATGTAAATGTCCGTCTTATGGTTTATTTGTTCAAGTTCGGAGGTCATTTACTGAAATGTGTGCCACTCTACCCCAGAGATACCTTATGTTAAATCCTTCAATATATAAATAGAAGCTACGGTACACCGGTGGTGTGATGTACTCTAGATCTATCTAAAGAGACGATAACGACAGCGCTGATAATTCACTGGGCACACTGTGTATCTCTTTTCAAATCAATAGTAGTAGTATTTGAGTTAAATTCACCTTAATTTTCAATTTTGTGTCTATTGTTGACAGGGTATTGTAGGTTAACTGTTACCCCGGGACCCAAGACTCGGCCATCCTATACATTTTTGTACGTCTATGATGCAGTGATTATACTTATTCTAAAGTCAATCATTTGAGGTAATTAACAAAACGCCATCTTGTTGTGTGGTTTAGCAATACAAGTTTATTGAAATCTGGCTAAGAAAAACCTAATTCAACATATTTTGATATTTAAGATGTTTATAAACCATATCAATTGATCATTACACAGGCAATATTTCTTCATGTCAATTCAGGTCAATTTCAGGTAAATTTTTTTTATGTACCTGAAGACATTTTGCCTGTGTATCAGGAAGCTACCTTATTATTTGCCGTCACGTACGCTGTGTTTTATTTCTGTTTGAATAAATCAAAATGTTCAATGAATGTTGCCCAATAGATTTTGAAAGAAAATACTAGTATATGTTTAACAGACATTGTGCTTCTGTTCCTGCACACATTACACTGGCCTAGGTCTGTGATTACTTTCTCTCATTGCTAACTACCTCGATCTGACTCTTTGGCCTTGGTGTTGAGCTCAAACGACGAAGGTGTACTTTCAAGTTCATATAGTATACTTTAATACAATAATTTTCTTTTTGGCTCTAAAACTGTTTGCTGATGGACGAACCCCACCCCTTTTTGGCCGTTAACCACGACACTTGTATACATAACTATATGGCGATTAACCAACTAAGAAATCAAGGGATGAATGTTTGAACATGAACGACAAACACAACCCTTCTTTTTCAGTTTGGTTTAGATGTATTAACACCAAAAGACACGTGTCTTTCATCAGGCGTATCAAATAAAAACATGAACTATTTCCTTCCGTTACCCTGTAACATAATTGCCAATGTTAGAATATGCATTTCAAAAACGATTAAACAAGCATAAAAAGGAAAAGTCTTCATTTATTCATATTTAGAAACATCGCTTGAAACACATGAAGATCTGATATGAATTATACTTCAGTACTTTCATAGGATGTAAATAGTTAAGTGACCTCATACGGAGCTTTTCAGGAATTAATGGTTCCGCAGCATAATCCAAAACACCTTTTCAATCATACACGTAATGTGATCTTCCATTGACTGTCAATTTACCTGCCGTTAACGAACACACGGAAACCTTGCACAGAAGTCGATATAAACTTTGTTTATGACTAGCAAGTCAATTCAAATCAATGTCATTGCTTGATTAAACATACCCTATAACAAAGCTGGTTAATAAACTAATGAAAATGATAGTAGTGCTTTTGTTACAAACTGTAAATAAAATAAGTAAGTGTACATAATTGATGAGTTAAAATTTTTGGTATTTGAATAAACATACATGTAGCTATGAAGTGTCTGACGTTTTGCTACAACTAGCCCTCCACCACTGGGTCGCGGGTTCGGCAGTCGGCAATAACTATACTGACCGTAGGATGCTAGGTTTTTCGGGAACTCCGGCTTTCCTCCATTACCAAAACCTGTCACGTCCTTAAATCAACGAATTAATACACGTCATCCATTAGTAAAACGTAAAAATCAGAGAATACCGAAGCGTCAACGAAACCATAACCCGAACTTGAAACATATTCAACTAAGGATAAAATATGAACAAATAAATTATTTACACGGGGACATAGAAAAACCATCATGCCCTCAGTGGCGTAGCTAGGGTTGTTTTGAAGTGTAGTGGCATAGCTAGGGCTGTTTTGAAGTGTAGTGGCGTAACTAGGGCTGTTTTGAAGTGTAGTGGCGTAGCTGGGGCTGTTTTGAAGTGTAGTGGCGTACTGTAGCTGGGGCTGTTTTGAAGTGTAGTGGCGTAGCTGGGGTTGTTTTGAAGTGTATTGGCGTAGCTATTGCTGTTTTGAAGTGTAGTGGCGTAGCTATTGCTGTTTTGAAGTGTATTGGCGTAGCTATTGCTGTTTAGAAGTGTAGTGGCGTAGCTAGGGCTGTTTTGAAGTGTAGTGGCGTAGCTAGGGTTGTTTTGAAGTGTAGTGGCGTAGTTATTGCTGTTTTGAAGTGTAGTGGCGTAGTTATTGCTGTTTTGAAGTGTAGTGGCGTAGTTATTGCTGTTTTGAAGTGTAGTGGCGTAGCTAGGGTTGTTTTGAAGTGTAGTGGCGTAGCTATTGCTGTTTTGAAGTGTAGTGGCGTAGCTAGGAATGTTTTGAAGTGTAGCGGCGTAGCTAGGGTTGTTTTGAAGTGTAACGGCGTAGCTAGGGTTGTTTTGAAGTGTAGTGGCGTAGCTAGGGTTGTTTTGAAGTGTAGCGGCGTAGCTAGGGCTGTTTTGAAGTGTAGCGGCGTAGCTAGGGCTGTTTTGAAGTGTAGTGGCGTAGCTAGGGCTGTTTTGAAGTGTAGTGGCGTAGCTAGGGTTGTTTTGAAGTGTAGTGGCGTAGCTAGGGCTGTTTTGAAGTGTACGTAGATGTGGTGCCTTGGGAACCACCCGAAGCGCGCAGCGCTATGAGGAGTTGGGTACGGGAGGGGAATATTCTCCCTCTCAGAAGGGAGGTCTGGGCGTGCCACCCAGGGAAAAATGATTTCCTAAAGGTCTATGGAGCATTTTAAGGTGTTCTAGTGCCAATTAACACACTCATTTCCTTTGATTTAAACATATTTATTGCCTTCAATAGCAATGGGATTGGGCACAAGTTTTAAAACTTATACTAAAACCTTTCCCTACAATAAAACATTTATATATTTACAAAGTGCATTATCTTGTACAACAGTCGGTCGATCACGAAATCACAAATATGCGTTTGTCACTGTACCGGAACATTCCTTATGTGAACATGTACATTAAATTTTGATTTTCAAAATATTCTGTCATTTTGTGATACAAGTGCAGTTTTATTTTGTTTACTTTAAATGCTGGCAACCTGTACCATAATGCATTGACAACGGATCACTTGGCTATAATAACTTTTCAATTGAAACGGTTAATAGCCTTTTCATGCATATGTATAATATTTTATGAAAGCAGTCAGTTGCACTATTCAACATTTCCTTTTGAATATCCTAATATGTAGATATCAAAACAGTTAAAACGATACACAAAGCAAATAAGACAGAGAATGTTACCGTTTCCGACGACGACGGCAGCGTCAACAAATGTATTAAAAGCTTGCTATAAAATAGTCTGGGAGTATAGAGAGCGTGAATCCTCGAAATCCAGGGCTCGTAATCACGAAGCCGTTCTCGTACTCAAGAATGGATTCTGTGCTCAAATACTAACTATCCTGCTGACAACACCTAGATTCTGATTGGTCTTCCTGATGGATTATTTGATGTAAGAGGATAACAATAGTGTATTGTCAGTCGTTACACCGACTAGTGGTCTATTATTGGCTGGTTATCGACCTCCATTTACATATTGAGTTAACAATGTTGTCTGTTTTGGTTTGGTTTGCCAGTTGAATTTTTAAAACAAGAGGCCTGCAGGTCCTGTAAACATTCACCTGTATATTTGTGCAATCATGAGCGATGAACACTCAAGAGATAAGTGGACCAAGGTAAGTTCCTTAGTAACATTCCTTGTACCTTTGACTCTTGAACATGAAATGCTATTATAAGAAAGTATTTTTTTTGTTGTTGAAAAGCAGGCAGTGTATCAAGCTACTGTTTTGAAAAAAAAGTATTGATGGAGAAGTGTTATAACATCCCTTCAATGTTTTCACCAAAACGTCTTGTTTAACTTGTTCTGCACAATACATATATATATCTAAACTGTGACTGAGGTAAGGTTCAAAAGTGACTTTATGAGTAAATGGCAAATTAATGGCGTATTATATACATCTCTGCCATAGCATTAAATAAATATCACAAACACATTCCTTTGAAGATTTAAAGTTCAGAAGAGCTAAACTGTTTGCTACATTCTGATTGGTTGAAATATTACCTGCCGGACTTGTGCTGGTGTGATTTTCCAGTCTGTTTCCATGCTGGTCTCTATCACATAGGCAGTGTGATGTGCCAGCTTGGTCTGGGGCTTATAGGTGGTCCAGGATGGTGAGATCACAATCACGTCTGGAACAGAGTCAGGAACAGAGTCAGGAACACTGCTAATCGTAACATTATATCTTGTCCGATTGGAAGGGATAGATCACATGACATTGAATAGAATGTTTTAAGCAAAACACCAGATGAAACATATTCATTATATCAAAAATACCCCCAGAGATACCTTATGTTAGCCCCTTCAATATATAAATAGAAGCTACGGTACACTGGTGGTGTGATGTACTTACTCTATCTAAAGAGCTGAGGAAAGACGATAACGACAGCGCTGAAAATTCACTGGGCACGCTGTGTTTCTCTTTTCAAATCAATTGTAGTATTATTTGAGTTAAATTCACCTTAATTTTCAATTTTGTGTCTATTGTTGACAGTGTATTGTAGGTAAACTATTACCCCGGGACCCAAGACTCGGTCAGAGACTTCGGCTTTACACATTTTTGTACGTCTGTGTTGCAGTGATTACATTTATTCTAAAGTCAACCATATGAGGTAATTTACAAAACGTCATCTTGTTGTGTGGTTTAGCAATACAAGTTTATTGAAATCTGGCAAAGAAAAACCTAATTTAACATATTTTGATATTTAAGGTTTACATAAATTATATACACTGATCATTTCTTCATGTCAATTCAGGTCAATTTCAGGTCAAATTTTTTTTCATGTCAAATTGACCTGAAGACATTTTGCCTGTGTATCAGGAAGCTACCTTATTATTTGCCGTCAAGTACGCTGTGTTTTATTTCTGTTTAAATAAATCAGAATGTTCAATTAATGTTGCCCAATAGATTTTGAAAGAAAATACTAGACTATGGTTAACAGACATTGTGCTCCTGTTTCTGCACACATTACAATGCCCTATGTCTGTGATTACTTTCTCTCGTTGATAACTACCTCGATCTGACTCTTTGGCCTTGGTGTTGAGCTCAAACGACGAAGGTGTATTTTCAAGTCCCTATAGTATACTTTTTTATACAATAATTTTCTTTTTAGCTCTAAAACTGTTTGCTGATGGACGAACCACAGGCACTTGTGGCCAGGAGAATAACCATCTATATAAATGATATATAGAATATAGCGAAATTTGAATCAGTGTCGGATACTCGATTTTTTGTGAAATTTAACCGCTTGACGTATCAAGCTGAAATTTGGCAATTATTTTCATTATGGTTTTAGATGATTAATAACATAAAAAGAAGATTGGAAAATTTAGTTTATTCTATATATTATTTATATATATTAGATGGTTATTCTCCTGGCCACAAGTGCCTGTGCTTTTTGGCAGTTAACCACGACACTTATGTACATGGCTATATGGCGGTTAACCAACTAAGGAATCACGGGATGAACGTTTGAACATGAACGACAAACACAACCCTTCTTTTTCAGTTTGGTTTGGATGTATTTTGTTTAACGTCCTATTAACACCAACAGACAAGTTTGCATCAGGCGAATCAAATAAAAACATGAACTGTTTCCTTCCTTTACCCTGTAACAAAATTGCCGATGTTAAAATATGTATTTCAAAAATTATTAAACAAGCATAAAAAGGAAAAGTCTTCATTTATTCATATTTAGAACCATCGCTTGAAACACATGACGATCTGATATGAACTATACTTCAGTACATTCATAGGATGTAAATAGTTAAGTGCTCTCATACGGAGCTTTCGGGAATTAATGGTTCCGCAGCAAGTACAGTGCAGTTTTATTTTGTTTACTTTAAATGCTGGCAACCTGTACCATAATGCATTGACAATGGATCACTTGGCTATAATAACTTTTCAATTGAAACGGTTAATAGCCTTTTCATGCATATCAATCGAATACTAAATAGCGGAAATGCCCGTAAAATTCTTGAGGCAAACGCAACGCCAGTCCATTCAATTTATCATTGATCTTAACTGCGTGAAAGCAGTCAGTTGCACTATTCAACATTTCCTTTTGAATATCCTAATATGTAGATATTAAAACAGTTAAAACGATATACAAAGCAAATAAGACAGAGAGTGTTACCGTTTCCGACGACAATGGCGGCGACGGCAGCGTCAACAAATGTATTAAAAGCTTGCTATAAAATAATCTGGGAGTATAGAGAGCGTAAATCCTCGATATCCAGGGCTCGTAATCATGAAGCCGTTCTCATGCTAAAGAATGGGTTCTGTGCTCAAATACTAACGATCCCGCTGACAACACTTAGGTCGTCGACCTCCATTTACATTTTGAGTTGCCAATGTTGTCTGTTTTGAAGCGATCTACGTCCTCGGCGCTCTTTGCAACAGATGATGTAATGCAGCATTCACTTCGCGAAGTACCACTTTTATTGTCGCCCCCCCCCCGCAATCTGTTGTAGTACATATTGTAGATTGTTCATATTCCTCTCGCTGTCTCCTGTATTGTTCTAGGAGCTATGGTTTTGGTATTGTAACACACTTCAATACCAGTAAGGTAGTTATCTCGAACATGATGAGCTATGATGCAGGACGACTTTCACTGACTGTAGTATTTTCATTGGCCAAATCAATGTTTTTAAAGACGAAATCACCTACAGATACAGTGTGTATATCTACGATTGTCAGTCAGTCAGATCGGTTCATTTTGTTTAACGTGCAGGTTCATGAGCATAGTCCACATCATTGGCCCCCCTTCAGAGCTGCACGCATGGCAGATCTCACTCCAGATCTCCAAGTGGCTCTATGTCAACTCACTACATGACATCTTGGTCCGTCCAGACCCTCTCTTTGCTTCAACGTGTATGTTACAGTCGCACTTGGCAGCAACGATGGAGCGCTCAACGTGTCCATACCAGCGAGGCCTTATCTCCCTCAGAATGGAGTGGAGGTCCTCAAAACCAAGCTGCAGCAGCAGGTCATTTGATCAAACAATGGCCACATCCTCTGGTTTGACGTTGCAGATTCGTCTGATCATGGCCCTGTCATTTCACTGCATACGTTGAAGGTTAAGCCTGATCAAAGGTCAGGTTTCACCGGCAAATGTGACCTCGTGTCTAGTAGAAGAAGTGGTGTGAAGAGAGGACTAGTAGTAGTTCATTGAATTTCTTTCAGAGAGTCTTTTCCCATGTTGTGATTGCAAGGTCGCATTGGTGCCTGCCTGAGCAGTCCCGTACCACAGATCATGATCTTCGTCCTCCCCGCATTCACTCTAAATCTCTTCCTCTTCTCCATAGCTTCTTTCCAAACCAGGCGCCTCCCAACACATTCCTCAAATGCATCAAGGATGATGGCGACGTCATCAACATAAAGATCCTCCCAGGTGTCACCAGCAAGGAACTCACAAGACAGGGCTTCAAGCACGATGATAAAAAGCAGAGGCAGAGTACCGAGCCATGATGGACGCCGAATTCCACCTTAAACTCTTCGCTGTAGCGCTCACCAACACAGATACGGCTTCTTGAGTTAGCGTACATACCATACAATCCACACCATGTTTTCTCATTGCCCACCAAACAACTTTCCGGGGAACGCAATCAAACGCTTTCACAGGATCAACGAAAGCCATGTAGAGTTGTTTGTTGACAGAAAGGTGTTTCTCCAATAGCTGCCGAACAACGAAGATTGGGTCTGTTGTGCCTCTGTCTGGCACAAAGCTAAAGTGGGAGTTATAGATGGACACCAACTGTCTGATGAGGCCGTCCATTATCCTCTCCAGGACAGGCATGGTACATAATATACACATTTTCGTAGTACAAGATTTGAAATTATACAGAACTAGTTTTATTTTACTTCTAAATTCATAAATTAAAGGGGTTTACTTGACCCTTTTGTTTCTACATTAATTTAGAACTTTTGGATTCCCACCTTTTGGCTTAGTATCATTGAAGAGTGATAGGAGGACGAAACAGCTGTATGATGCAGTTTTAATTCATTTTTTTTTCGGGATACTGTATATATTACTAAATTCAAATGGTGCAGCATATGTGTGTGTTACGTCATCCTTCAAGACCTGTTTTGTGCGCTTCAGTCCCTGATAGTTGCCACTGGCCAGAGCATCACCCTTGCCCTTATAAAGACAAGACAATGAAACTCTACTCACAGTCAGTGGGGACCTTGTCATCGCGGATAATAGCTATGGCGTGGTCAAGGATAATGGTTGCCCGGTATCATCTGCTGCCCTGATCATCTCCACCACTATGCCTGATCATTGATGGTCCAGCGGGGTTTCCCCAATGTCATCTTAGAGATGACTGGGGATGACTGTATCTACGGTGGTTCATCGGACAGATGTTCAGTGTCCAATTTAAATTAAACATTTAGGATTACTGTAATGTATTGTAGAGAAAGCCTCATTCTTCAATCGGGTCAGCTGAACTACTTGGGTTTCTGTAGATAAGTTGACACTACTGTAGCCAGTTATTTTGGAGGAGCTTAATCTTGATGGCGGTGTTCAATGTGTCGAAAGGTACACCCTGTACCTCAGTGACTCCTAAGGTGTTGAGCATGTGAATACATACAACTCTCCAGTGTATAAACTTTAATTGGTTGACCATGTACTTTGTTTTTTTTAGTTAGCACAACCTGTCATTCCCACGATGTTGTTACTTTGCCCCTTGTTTTATCATTTAGGAGACCATCAGCATTAGACTTAATTTTCTAGAGGTTGGTTAACATCTTGAATATGACTTACACAGTTAAAATTGTTAAAAGGTTCCTCAATATAACGGTTTAGTCAGATTTGAGTTGCCTCTTCTGACCAAACATCTGCTTCATTCAATAACCCAGAGATACGACTATACCTATCTCCCGTATCTAGGGCACTCGGCTGAGACAGGGACATATAAAGGCTTAACGTCTTTAGTTGTATAGAGCCATGTTAAAGGGTTGAGATGATGGTCTTATCCTCATCATTCTCTCCGTAAGATGTAGGACCATCCGCTGTCAGTTGGAACCATATTGCTCCGGTCGATGAATACCTTTTGAGCGGTATATCCCGGAATTTCTATTGTTCTCTCCCTTTCCTAAAAGTCTCCTGTTGTTGTCGGATAAGCTCGTTCACAATATTAACAAAGTTTGTGCTTATTGTCTGATATTCCTGGCATTGTCAATTATCTTTTCCCTCTGGTCTTTGCTGTCCAATTTTATCTTGAGTAGTATATATTTTCCCCAACAGTCTGATTATATCTGATCACAATTTTTGGTTTAAGGTTGGTGCAACGTCAGGGAAACCCACGTGACATTGCCCTTGCTGTTGTGTAACAAACCAACATAAACGTCAGAGCAGTGTCACATGGGTTTCCAACGATGACTTTGGTTTGAATTTTTACCGTGATGTCTTATATTTTACATCGCCTGACGGTTTACTGCTTGAGGGTTATTTATATTTGGTCATCTATATCTTGGATGGCCCGGGCTCTAGTATCCCAAATGTTGGAGGATAATTCCGTTAGCTTGTCTTCCCACATATCAGCAAAGTCATCTTTAATCGTGTGATTGATGACAATGTCAATCCAGCTGATTGTGTTCTCATGAAACTGCCAGTCAGGTTTCATTTTAAGCGTCTAAGATAGACATGGCTGTTTTCATATTGTTCATTGATGGGAAATGGATAGTAATAGTGAGGATCTGTATTTTAATCAGATTGGGTTATCCTGATTATCTTTGAGCATTTTAGAAAGAAACACAGTTCACATAACAAACTGGAAATGGAGGATTGTCAGTCATTGAGTTGTTCCTTACACTCAGGGCATACATAACTGTATATTTGTTAAATCTCAGGTGTGAGTGATTATATAGCCACAACATAAACATTATCATGAGGTGCAAATTGCCATGCATATGCAAATTTAGTGAAATAGAATACCAAATCAATACCCACACGAATATGAACAACAATACAGCTACTGACCACAGATGAAAGGCGATTTGAATATCCACTATCTGGTGATGATGTGACCACAGACAAAAGGCGATTTGAATAGCCCACTATCTGGTGATGATGGGACCACAGACAAAAGGCAATTTGAATAGCCCACTATCTGGTGATGATGAGACCACAGACAAAAGGCGATTTGAATAGCCCACTATCTGGTGATGATGGGACCACAGACAAAAGGCAATTTGAATAGCCCACTATCTGGTGATGATGAGACCACAGACAAAAGGCGATTTGAATAGCCAACTATCTGGTGATGATGCGACCACAGACAAAAGGCAATTTTAATAGCTCAATATCTGGTGATGATGGGACCACAGACAAAAGGCAATTTTAATAGCTCAATATCTGGTGATGATGGGACCACAGACAAAAGGCAATTTTAATAGCTCAGTATCTGGTGATGATGGGACCACAGACAAAAGGCAATTTTAATAGCTCAATATCTGGTGATGATGTGACCACAGACAAAAGGCGATTTGAATAGCCCACTATCTGGTGATGATGGGACCACAGACAAAAGGCAATTTGAATAGCCCACTATCTGGTGATGATGAGACCACAGACAAAAGGCGATTTGAATAGCCCACTATCTGGTGATGATGAGACCACAGACAAAAGGCAATTTTAACAGCTCAATATCTGGTGATGATGGGACCACAGACAAAAGGCAATTTTTATAGCTCAATATCTGGTGATGATGGGACCACAGACAAAAGGCAATTTTAATAGCTCAATATCTGGTGATGATGGGACCACAGACAAAAGGCAATTTTAATAGCCCACTATCTGGTGATGGGACCACAGACAAAAGGCAATTTGAATAGCCCACTATCTGATGATGGTGGGACCACAGACAAAAGGCAATTTGAATAGCCCACTATCTGGTGATGATGAGACAACAGACAAAAGGCAATTTTAATAGCTCAATATCTGGTGATGATGGGACCACAGACAAAAGGCAATTTGAATAGCCCACTATCTGGTGATGGTGGGACCACAGACAAAAGGCGATTTGAATAGCCCGCTATCTGATGATGGTGGGACCACAGACGAAAGGCGATTTGAATAGCCCGCTATCTGATGATGGTGGGACCACAGACGAAAGGCGATTTGAATAGCCCGCTATCTGATGATGGTGGGACCACAGATGAAAGGCGATTTGAATAGCCCACTATCTGATGATGGTGGGACCGCAGACAAAAGGCGATTTGAATAGCCCGCTATCTGATGATGGTGGGACTGCAGACAAAAGGTGATTTGAATAGCCCACTATCTGATGATGGTAGGACCACAGACAAAAGGCGATTTGAATAGCCCGCTATCTGATGATGGTTGGACCGCAGACAAAAGGCGATTTGAATAGCCCACTATCTAATGATGGTGGGACCACAGACAAAAGGCGATTTGAATAGCCCGCTATCTGATGATGGTGGGACCACAGACGAAAGGCCATTTGAATAGCCCGCTATCTGATGGTGGGACCACAGACGAAAGGCGATTTGAATAGCCCGCTATCTGATGGTGGGACCACAGACGAAAAGCGACTTGAATAGCCCGCTATATGATGATGGTGGGCTGAATATATTGCTAACATTACAACAGACCATTGAGTAAGCTTCCGTCTATAACCAACTCCCTTACTGTTACCCATATAAGACTTACAGATAACAGAAATAAGTGCTTCCCACAACATGCAGCTGGCACTTAAAAAAAGAGACAAGAGATAACAATAATTTCACCAGACTTTTTGTTTTTTATTTTTCTTTGAATTCGAATCAAATTCCATTCATTCATGATAACTAAGAATTCAAATAAATAAAAGTAGCACTTTTAGGGCATTAAAGCATAAACCAACCTTTGTCTGCACCGCAATGTGTAATACAAGTGTTCATGCAAACTAATCCATCCTCTGTACTTGTACATTTAATGATACATTAACATTAATTGTCTAGCATAACTGAAGACAGTCAAATCTGCGACCTTCCAGAAACCACATGTTCTTCAGATGTCATGCAAGACAAGTATACACCCTCAAAAAAGGTGATCAAACAAAATTTCAAATAACAGTTAACAGCATTTCAGATTTCAATACTTTTAGAACTTCATAATTGAAAAGAAATTTAATTATTTTTCATAAAGCTTTGAATAATTAAGGCTTTAAACAATTTCTTTCCCCCCAAAAAATCTTAGGTCATATATACATAACAACACTGAAGATATATGATATAATTCACATCAAACTCAATTTTCGTGTTAATAAACGTAAGGATCAGTCAATTCCAGTAAGGTAAAATTACCGTAAATTCACATATTTTCATGTTGTTGTTTTTTTTTTTGATTTTATTTGTTATCATCATGATCATCCACCATCGGGTCTACCAAGTAATTAGAAATTTGGTGTAATGCAATTATTCACAATGGTACTCAAAATCTAATCAGATAAGGAAATGGTGTTTTTGTCAGGAACCCACTAAATTGGTCCACAAACATATCTGATTTCACAATATCACGCAAGGAAATAATAAGTCAAGATAGAAAGAATACGATATCATAAATGTAGATGTACACAATCACTCTTTCCATTTCTTCTTGAAACTTGAATTTCTGAAAATAAAACCCTTCTCTATGAGGTTAAATGAATAATTCTAAATCCTTTCTCTAGAGGATGTATCAGGGTTTGTCGCCTTTCTTTCACCAACATGTCCCCTGAACAATTTGTCCCTCAAATAACAAAAGAAGGGAAGCAACTCCCATGAAATAATACTGGAGCCAAGGAATTCAGTCTCCTTACAGTTTGACATCTTATGTGACATCAGTCAGTTTGTACTTTAACTTGTTCTTCAGAAATAATTAGTTCTGTGTCTCTTTCACACCTCAGTCACTCAGACTGCCATATTGAGTCGCTCAATGACATGTCGATACATGTCCATGTTCTCCTGAAAAGTATTTTCAAGATACGCAAGTCTCTGTTCTTTAGACAAACAACTCAAGGTTGCCGATAGTTCATCAGGCCGTAACACTTTCTCCAACTTATCAAAGTCACGTCCTTTTTTCTGCAGAAAAAGAAAAAAACAATTATTCAAAGCTACATATAGGCCAATATTACTAAAACAGGAGCAGGTGTGTGTGGCTTTACATAGTGTTAAATACGGTCTCTGTCACTCAGCTGACGGAGCATGCTTCTTTGGCTCAGTTGGTAGAGCAGCAGATTATCATGACCTTGATACTGGAATATGTCATAGCAACAAAACTAACGGCTTAGTGTGCAACAACATGTTGATGGGTCAAGAAGACTAGTTTGATAATTTAATGAACACCAAAAAATCTCAACAAAGATCAAAATTAAATGGCTTTAAAATTGAGTGTCGCTGTGCAGTAATCTTCATGTACCAGCCTAGCGATTGTTCAGGTTTTATTTTACCAGAGATCAATTTAATACCTATCAATGCGCCTTGGATTTTTGCTACGACAAATTCCAGGGTGGCAGACAGTGAAAATGACATTACAGACAAACAGTATGATGCTGTATATACCAACAGCAGGTTATACCTACTTATGAACTTTCACCCTAATCTAACTTTGCAATTAGTTAACTCATTATTCACTTAAAGGCCCAGTATCTTAACTTTCGGCAAAACTTGAAGCGAAAATCAAGCCTAATAACTTTTTATATTTATAGATTTAGTTAAGATTAAATGATGTCAGCAATATCCAAGATAAATTTCTTCGCGGTTACCGGTACAGCAATAGTTGAAACACGCTATTTGTAAACAGGCGTCCATTTCGAACAGTCTTCTACCTTCGGTTTGTTGTTGAAGTTGGCCCCACCTGAATATTTTTCAATTCTTTGGAATATTTTGTCAAGAGTTTCTTCTTAGTTACCGCTCAGGTTTACTTCGTTTAAGACTTATTTTTGCATGGTTATTAACTGGATTTTTTGTCAGAATTTTTCAGAATCACGAAAAAATTCATGAAGTTACGTATATTGGGCCTTTAAAACATCAATTTGCAGGATGTTTGGAGCAAAATTATAACATTATAAACAAAATCAACAGTAACGGCTAAAATAAGGCCAGCGAGACTGTTGGCCAGACTTGTGAAGAAGCTTAATGGGTGATGTTACCTGGAAAGGTGCGTTGAGTCGTCGTTTGATGTCAAGTCTGTATGCCCTATACATCTCCTTGTCACTTGTGTCTGTTGCCTTCAGTCTGAGGATTTCGTATATTCTCCGTGACTGTCGCTGAAATCATTTACAGATTTGTCAGTCTAAAAGTGTTATTCTTTTCAAAACTGATGGCAGAAATATTTGGGAGCACTCTCTGTTGGAATTGTAGTTATAAATTTGGTATTACAGTGTACTCCTCTTTACATCATGTTGCATTTGTCAGACAAAAACATGATATTAACAAGAATGTGACATTAAGAGAAACATGTTTTTTCCATTAAATCTAGTGCATTTCCAATCTCCATAACTAAAAGTAAGCTATTCAATGTACATATGAAGATGTTTCAATATATAGATATCATTATTTCAATTAAAAATCATTTTAGGGGTTATTCTTTTTACATTCTATGCAACATTTTGTACAAGTTGTATCTGAAATCAATGGAAATTAAATAATTTTCTGGATATTTTATGTGATTGGTTAAAAAAAACATGATATTAAGAGGAATTCACCTCAAAATACATGATATTAAACAAATCAAATTACATAGATTATATAGAGAGACAAGAGGCCCAATGGGCCTGCATCGCTCACCTGGTATCAATCTCTGACTTATGTTATAGTGTAACCCTAAAGTCCCCTAAAATCTTTTAATGTAAGACATTTAGAAGAACATCTTAAGATTTAAACATATTTTACCCCTGTGACCTTATAAGACAACATCATTTTCATTTTCAAATTTTGTTTGGCTTCATCCCAGGACGCTACCAGCCAAATATCATGTCTCTAGGCAAATCAAGATCAAGGTCATTTCTTTTTGCAAACTTTGTCCGGCTTCATCCAAGAAACCTTTCAGCCAAATGTCATGCCTCTAGGGCTTTTGGTACTTCAGAAGAAGTTGTTTGAATGTTTTAACAGATTTGACCCCTGTGACCTTGAATATAGGTCAAGGTCATTTCTTTTTGCAAACTTTGTCAGGCTTCATCCAAGGAACCTTTCAGCCAAATATCATGCTTCTAGGGCTTTTGGTATTTCAGAAGAAGTCGTTTAAAGGTTTTAAAAGATTTGACCCCTGTGACCTTGAATATAGGTCAAGGTCATTTCTTTTCATAAACTTTGTCCGGCTTCATCCAAGGAACCTTTCAGCCAAATATCATGCTTCTAGGGCTTTTGGTATTTCAGAAGAAGTCGTTTAAAGGTTTTAACAGATTTGACCCCTGTGACCTTGAATATAGGTCAAGGTCATTGCTTTTCGCAAACTTTGTCGGGCTTCATCCAAGGAACCTTTCAGCCATATATCATGCTTCTAGGGCTTTTGGTATTTCAGAAGAAGTCGTTTAAAGGTTTTAACAGATTTGACCCCTGTGACCTTGAATAAAGGTTAAGGTCATTTCTTTTCGCAAGCTTTGTCCGGCTTCATCCAAGGAACCTTCCAGCCAAATATCATGCTTCTAGGGCTTTTGGTATTTCAGAAGAAGTCGTTTAAAGGTTTTAACAGATTTGACCCCTGTGACCTTGAATATAGGTCAAGGTCATTTCTTTTCGCAAACTTTGTCCGGCTTCATCCAAGGAACCTTTCAGCCAAATAACATGCTTCTAGGGCTTTTGGTATTTCAGAAGAAGTCGTTTAAAGGTTTTAACACATTTGACCCCTGTGACCTTGAATATAAGTCAAGGTCATTTCTTTTCGCAAACGTTGTCTGGCTTCATCCAAGGAACCTTTCAGCCAAATATCATGCTTCTAGGGATATTGGTATTTCAGAAGAAGTCGTTTAAAGGTTTTAACAGATTTGACCCCTGTGACCTTGAATATAGGTCAAGGTCATTTCTTTTCGCAAACTTTGTCAGGCTTCATCCAAGGAACCTTTCAGCCAAATATCATGCTTCTAGGGCTTTTGGTATTTCAGAAGAAGTCGTTTAAAGGTTTTAACAGATTTGACCCCTGTGACCTTGAATATAGGTCAAGGTCATTTCTTTTCGCAAACTTTGTCCGGCTTCATCCAAGGAACCTTTCAGCCAAATATCATGCTTCTAGGGCTTTTGGTATTTCAGAAGAAGTCGTTTAAAGGTTTTAACAGATTTGACTCCTGTGACCTTGAATATAGGTCAAGGTCATTTCTTTTCGCAAACTTTGTCCGGCTTCATCCAAGGAACCTTTCAGCCAAATATTATGATTCTAGGGCTTTTGGTATATCAGAAGAAGTCGTTTAAAGGTTTTAACACATTTGACCCCTGTGACCTTGAATATAGGTCAAGGTCATTTCTTTTCGCAAACTTTGTCCGGCTTCATCCAAGGAACCTTTCAGCCAAATATCATGCTTCTACGGCTTTTGGTATTTCAGAAGAAGTCGTTTAAAGGTTTTAACACATTTGACCCCTGTGACCTTGAATATAGGTCAAGGTCATTTCTTTTCGCAAACGTTGTCTGGCTTCATCCAAGGAACCTTTCAGCCAAATATCATGCTTCTAGGGATATTGGTATTTCAGAAGAAGTCGTTTAAAGGTTTTAACAGATTTGACCCCTGTGACCTTGAATATAGGTCAAGGTCATTTCTTTTCGCAAACTTTGTCCGGCTTCATCCAAGGAACCTTTCAGCCAAATATCATGCTTCTAGGGCTTTTGGTATTTCAGAAGAAATCGTTTAAAGGTTTTAACAGATTTGACCCCTGTGACCTTGAATATAGGTCAAGGTCATTTCTTTTCGCAAACTTTGTCCGGCTTCATCCAAGGAACTTTTCAGCCAAATATCATGCTTCTAGGGCTTTTGGTATTTCAGAAGAAGTCGTTTAAAGGTTTTAACAGATTTGACCCCTGTGACCTTGAATATAGGTCAAGGTCATTTCTTTTCGCAAACCTTGTCCGGCTTCATCCAAGGAACCTTTCACCCAAATATCATGCTTCAAGGGATATTGGTATTTCAGAAGAAGTCGTTTAAAGGTTTTAACAGATTTGACTCCTGTGACCTTGAATATAGGTCAAGGTCATTTCTTTTCGTAAACTTTGTCCGGCTTCATCCAAGGAACCTTCCAGCCAAATATCATGCTTCTAGGGCTTTTGGTATTTCAGAAGAAGTCGTTTAAAGGTTTTAACAGATTTGACCCCTGTGACATTGAATATAGGTCAAGGTCATTTCTTTTCGCAAACTTTGTCCGGCTTCATCCAAGGAACCTTTCAGCCAAATATCATGCTTCTAGGGCTTTTGGTATTTCAGAAGAAGTCGTTTAAAGGTTTTAACAGATTTGACCCCTGTGACCTTGCATATAGGTCAAGGTCATTTCTTTTCGTAAACTTTGTCCGGCTTCATCCAAGGAACCTTTCAGCCAAATATCATGCTTCTAGGGCTTTTGGTATTTCAGAAGAAGTCGTTTAAAGGTTTTAACAGATTTGACTCCTGTGACCTTGAATATAGGTCAAGGTCATTTCTTTTCGCAAACTTTGTCCGGCTTCATCCAAGGAACCTTTCAGCCAAATATCATGCTTCTAGGGCTTTTGGTATTTCAGAAGAAGTCGTTTAAAGGTTTTAACAGATTTGACCCCTGTGACCTTGAATATAAGTCAAGGTCATTTCTTTTCGCAAACTTTGTCCGGCTTCATCCAAGGAACCTTTCAGCCAAATATCATGCTTCTAGGGCTTTTGGTATTTCAGAAGAAGTCGTTTAAAGGTTTTAACAGATTTGACTCCTGTGACCTTGAATATAGGTCAAGGTCATTTCTTTTCGCAAACTTTGTCCGGCTTCATCCAAGGAACCTTTCAGCTAAATATCATGCTTCTAGGGCTTTTGGTATTTCAGAAGAAGTCGTTTAAAGGTTTTAACAGATTTGACCCCTGTGACCTTGAATATAGGTCAAGGTCATTTCTTTTCGCAAACTTTGTCGCGCTTCATCCAAGGGACATTTCAGCCAAATATCATGTTTCTAGGGCTTTTGGTATTTCAGAAGAAGTCGTTTAAAGGTTAAAATAGATTTAACCTCACGGTGACCTTGAATATTGGTCAAGGTCATTTCTTTTCGCAAACTTTATTTGGCTTCATCTAAGGAAGCTACTGGTCAAATATGAAGTCTCTATGCCTGACGGTATTTTAGAAGAAGTTGTTTGAAGGTTTCGACATTTTTGAACCCTGTGACCTTGAAATTAGGTCAAAGTGATTTTTTTTCGCAAACTTTGTTCAGCTCCTTCCAAGAAATCTACCAGCCAAATTTCATGTCACTGGGCCTTTCAGTATTTTAGAAGAAGTCGTTTAAAGGAAAAAGTTGACGGACGCAGGACGGACGGACGGACGGACGACGGACGCTGCACCATCACATAAGCTCACTTGGCCCTTCGGGCCAGGTGAGCTAAAAAATGGTGCTTCGGAAAAACATGATATAAAGAGGAATATGATATTAACAGGAGTGATATTAAGTGGAATCCACTGTACCATAAAATAATTATGACATGTATACATATTACAACACTGATTTTATTTGTGATAGTACAACTTCTATATTAATGTTATAAAGTTCAACACTTACATAATTTAACACAAGTGTTCAACATTTGCATAACTTTAACTCAAGTGTAACTATTCTAGTAGGAATATCATTTTCTATTACTCTAAATAGCCCCTGCTTGTAACAGTACCACTGCACTCTATCAATTATCAATTGATTCCTGTCTTTTTGAAAGAAAGGCACCACAACAGCATGGCCATTTTCGTTTATGCAAAATAACCAGTTTGTCAGCATTTAAATGTATAATTTTGGCAGACCTGCACATCTTTATACAGGCCTTGTAAGGCTTTGTTGAGGCTCGCCTGAAAGCAGCATCAGATAACTAGGTCTAACCTTATTTAGCAAAGTTTGGTCTGACCAATTCAACTGCTTAAACGAAAACATTTAATAAGCATAACCTAATTTAGCAAACAAACAACTTTGGTCTGACCAGTTCAACAGCTTAAACAAAAACGGCCCTTGTCTCCCATGGAGCACTTGATAATGACAATTCTATAAAAAATCGCCAAACATAATAGTTTATCGCCTATGCAATTATTTTTTCGCAAATTGCGATTTTGGCGACCGCTGGCATGAACCGTGCTATTTTTTCATAAAATGATGTTTATACTTTGATCTTTGATCAACCATATAAAATTGTAATAAGCAGTTTGATAGCTAATGATCGCGATGATTATCAAACATGTATTCATGGTCTTGGAAATTACAGGAAGACCTGCATAAGAATGAGTTACAGGACTGCTTTTCTGTTCATTGTTAAAACCACCAAAATTTGTATTAAACCAAATTTCAGTCGAAGAGGCAGGACTTTACTGGAAAAGAAAATCTCGGAATTACGGGACTTAAGAGTCTAGTGGTAAGACGCCAGGTTTGTGACCAAAAGGGTGCCAGGTTGTATCACATCATGGCACTTTCTTGTATCTTAGAACATATTTTACTCTCCCTGTTCCAGTCTACTCAACTGACAATGAGTACGAATTTGGGTAGTGCTAGAAATTGTAGAATGCTATTTGTTATCGCAGAAATAGCAGCACCGGTTGCAACTTCCCACAGAGTTTGAGAAAGATGCATCTCCCCAGGGAGTTTGGGAAAGACCCATCTTCCCAGGGAGTGTGAGAAAGACGCATCAACCCAGGGAGTTTGAGAAAGATGCATCTCCCCAGGGAGTTTGAGAAAGACACATCTCCCCAGGGAGTTTGAGAAAGACACATCTCCCCAGGGAGTTTGAGAAAGACACATCTCCCCAGGGAGTTTGAGAATGACGCATCTACCCAGGGAGTTTGAGAAAGGCGCATCTCCCCAGGGAGTTTGAGGAAGACACATCTCCCCAGGAAGTTTGAGAAAGACACATCTCCCCAGGGAGTGTGAGAAAGACACATCTCCCCAGGGAGTTTGAGAAAGACACATCTCACCAGGGAGTGGGAGAAAGACACATCTCCCCAGGGAGTTTGAGAAAGACGCATCTCCCCAGGGAGTTTTAGAAAGACACATCTCCCCAGGGAGTTTGAGTAAGACACATCTCCCCAAGGAGTTTGAGAAAGACACATCTCCCCAAGGAGTTTGAGAAAGGCGCATCTCCCCAGGGAGTTTGAGAAAGACACATCTCCCCAGGGAGTGTGAGAATGATGCATCTCCCCAGTGAGTTTGAGAAAGACGCATCTCCCCAGGAAGTGTGAGAAAGACACATCTCCCCAGGGAGTGTGAGAAAGACGCATCTCCCCAGGGAGTGTGAGAAAGGCGCATCTACCCAGGGAGTTTGAGAAAGACGCATCTACCCAGGGAGTTTGAGAAAGAAGCGTCTCCCCAGGGAGTTTGAGAAAGACACATCTCCCCAGGGAGTGTGAGAAAGACACATCTCCCCAGGGAGTTTGAGAAAGATGCATCTCCCCAGGGAGTTTGAGAATGATGCATCTCCCCAGGGAGTTTGAGAAAGACACATCTCCCCAGGGAGTTTGAGAAAGACGCATCTACCCAGGGAGTTTGAGAAAGGCGCATCTCCCCAGGGAGTTTGAGAAAGACACATCTCCCCAGGGAGTGTGAGAATGATGCATCTCCCCAGGGAGTTTGAGAAAGACGCATCTCCCCAGGGAGTTTGAGAAAGACACATCTCCCCAGGGAGTGTGAGAAAGACACATCTCACCAGGGAGTTTGAGAAAGACACATCACCCCAGGGAGTGTGAGAAAGACGCATCTCCCCAGGGAGTTTGAGAACAAGAGGCCCAGGGGCCTCAACGGTCATCTGACTATAAAGATCTATATCATTTGTGTTTGTTTTTGCCAAGTTGTTCAAAGATATCTACATACATGTTTATAACCCCTGTGACCTTGAAAGTATAAGTGAAGGTCTATATGAGGAATCTTTGCACCAATCTGTCCCAGGTACCCATTGGCCAAATATCAGCACCTAGGGCCTTTTGGTAAGCGAGAAGACGTTTGTTAAAAGATTTTTACATGTTTTACCCTTGCGACCTTGAAAGTAGGTCAAGGTCATTCATACAAGGAAACTTTGTAGCACTCCATTAGAGGTACCTACTGGCTAAATATCAACACCCAGGGCCTTTAAGTTGTTGAGGAGAAGATTGTTAAAGGTATTTTTACATGTTTGACCCCTATGACCTTGAAAGTAGGTTGAGGTCCATTGTATGAGGAAAGTTTGTAGCACTCTATCCCAGGTACCTACTAGCCAAATACCATATTACTCTGGGGGATTTGGTTAGCGAGAAGAAGATTGTTAAAAGATTTTACATATTTGACCTCTGTGACCTTGAAAGTGGGTCAAGATCATTCATATGAGGAAACTTGATAGCACACTATGCCAGGTACCTACCAGCCAAATATCAGCACCCAGGGCCTTTTGGTTATTGAGAAGAAGATTGTTAAAAGATTTTTACATATTTGACCCCTGTGACCTTGAAAGTGGGTCAAGATCATTCATATGAGGAAACTTGATAGCACACTATGCCAAGTACCTACCAGCCAAATATCAGCACCCAGGGCCTTTTGGTTATTGAGAAGAAGATTGTTAAAGATTTTTACATATTTGACCCCTGTGACCTTGAAAGTAGGTCAAGGTCATTCATATGCGGAAACTTTGTAGCACTCCATGCCAGGTACCTACTGGCCAAATATCAGGACCCTGGGGCTTATGGAACTTGAGAAGAAGATTCTTAAAACTTTTTACCCATTATAGCCCCAGTGAACCTTTGACCCCGTCCAGCGCTTAAAGTTGAACTTTGACCTAAACACAATATATCAGAAAAAGATTTGCATTGCCAGTCTACATATAATATATGCAAGTATCATCGGTCTAGATCATTCGGTTCATTAGATAATGTTGTGTAGATATTTTAACATATTTGACCCATGTGACCTTGAAAGTAGGTCAAGGTCATTTATATGAGAAAACTTTAGAGTACTCCATCCCTGGTACCTACTGGCCAAATATCAGAACCCTGGGCCTTATGGAACTTGAGAAGAAGATTCTTAAAGCTTTTTACCTATTATAACCCATGTTAACCTTTGACCCCGTCCAGCACTCAAAGTTGACCTTTGACCTAAACACAATATATTAGAAAAAGATTCGCATTGCTGGTCTACATATCATACAAAAATATCATTGCTCTAGATCATTTAGTTCTTTAGATAATGTTGTGTAGATTTTTTAACATATTTGACCCCTGTGACCTTGAAAGTAGGTCAAGGTCATTTATATGAGGAAACTTTAGAACACTCTATCCCAGGTTCCTACTGGCCAAATATCAGAACCCTGGGCCTTATGGAACTTGAGAAGAAGATTCTTAAAGCTTTTTACCTATTATAACCCATGTTAACCTTTGACCCCGTCCAGCACTCAAAGTTGACCTTTGACCTAAACACAATATATTAGAAAAAGATTCGCATTGCTGGTCTACATATCATACAAAAATATCATTGCTCTAGATCATTTAGTTCTTTAGATAATGTTGTGTAGATTTTTAGGTCATCTGACCCGAAGGGTCAAGATGACCTATTGCCATCATGCTTCGTCCGTCGTCGTGCGCCGTCCGCCGTCCGCCGTCCGTAAACTTTTCCTTTAACAATCTTCTTCTTAGTAACCAAAAGGCTCTAGGTGCTGATATTTGGCCAGTAGGCACCTGGGATTGAGTGCTACAAAGTTTCCTCATTTCAATGACCTTGACCTGTTTTCAAGGTCACAGGGGTCAAATATGTAAAAACCTTTAACAATCTTCTTCTCAGTAACCAAAAGGTCTAGGGTAATGATATTTGGCCAGTAGGCACCTGGGATAGAGTGCTACAAAGTTTCCTCATATCGATGACCTTGACTAACTTTCAAGGTCACAGGGGTCAAATATGTAAAAAAGCGTTTGACAATCTTTTCCTCACTAACCAATAGGCTATGGGTGATCATATTTGGCCAGTAGGTACCTGGGATAGAGTGTTCTAAAGTTTCCTCATATAAATGACCTTGACCTACTTTCAAGGTCACAGGGGTCAAATATGTTAAAAAATCTACACAACATTATCTAAAGAACTAAATGATCTAGAGCAGTGATATTTTTGTATGATATGTAGACCAGCAATGCGAATCTTTTTCTAATATATTGTGTTTAGGTCAAAGGTCAACTTTGAGTGCTGGACGGGGTCAAAGGTTAACATGGGTTATAATAGGTAAAAAGCTTTAAGAATCTTCTTCTCAAGTTCCATAAGGCCCAGGGTTCTGATATTTGGCCAGTAGGAACCTGGGATAGAGTGTTCTAAAGTTTCCTCATATAAATGACCTTGACCTACTTTCAAGGTCACAGGGGTCAAATATGTTAAAAAATCTACACAACATTATCTAAAGAACTAAATGATCTAGAGCAATGATATTTTTGTATGATATGTAGACCAGCAATGCGAATCTTTTTCTAATATATTGTGTTTAGGTCAAAGGTCAACTTTGAGTGCTGGACGGGGTCAAAGGTTAACATGGGTTATAATAGGTAAAAAGCTTTAAGAATCTTCTTCTCAAGTTCCATAAGGCCCAGGGTTCTGATATTTGGCCAGTAGGAACCTGGGATAGAGTGTTCTAAAGTTTCCTCATATAAATGACCTTGACCTACTTTCAAGGTCACAGGGGTCAAATATGTTAAAAAATCTACACAACATTATCTAAAGAACTAAATGATCTAGAGCAATGATATTTTTGTATGATATGTAGACCAGCAATGCGAATCTTTTTCTAATATATTGTGTTTAGGTCAAAGGTCAACTTTGAGTGCTGGACGGGGTCAAAGGTTAACATTGGTTATAATAGGTAAAAAGCTTTAAGAATCTTCTTCTCAAGTTCCATAAGGCCCAGGGTTCTGATATTTGGCCAGTAGGTACCAGGGATGGAGTACTCTAAAGTTTTCTCATATAAATGACCTTGACCTACTTTCAAGGTCACATGGGTCAAATATGTTAAAATATCTACACAACATTATCTAATGAACCGAATGATCTAGACCGATGATACTTGCATATATTATATGTAGACTGGCAATGCAAATCTTTTTCTGATATATTGTGTTTAGGTCAAAGTTCAACTTTAAGCGCTGGACGGGGTCAAAGGTTCACTGGGGCTATAATGGGTAAAAAGTTTTAAGAATCTTCTTCTCAAGTTCCATAAGCCCCAGGGTCCTGATATTTGGCCAGTAGGTACCTGGCATGGAGTGCTACAAAGTTTCCGCATATGAATGACCTTGACCTACTTTCAAGGTCACAGGGGTCAAATATGTAAAAATCTTTAACAATCTTAACAATCTTCTTCTCAATAACCAAAAGGCCCTGGGTGCTGATATTTGGCTGGTAGGTACTTGGCATAGTGTGCTATCAAGTGTCCTCATATGAATGATCTTGACCCACTTTCAAGGTCACAGGGGTCAAATATGTAAAAATCTTTAACAATCTTCTTCTCAATAACCAAAAGGCCCTGGGTGCTGATATTTGGCTGGTAGGTACCTGGCATAGTGTGCTATCAAGTTTCCTCATATGAATGATCTTGACCCACTTTCAAGGTCACAGAGGTCAAATATGTAAAATCTTTTAACAATCTTCTTCTCGCTAACCAAATCCCCCAGAGTAATATGGTATTTGGCTAGTAGGTACCTGGGATAGAGTGCTACAAACTTTCCTCATACAATGGACCTCAACCTACTTTCAAGGTCATAGGGGTCAAACATGTAAAAATACCTTTAACAATCTTCTCCTCAACAACTTAAAGGCCCTGGGTGTTGATATTTAGCCAGTAGGTACCTCTAATGGAGTGCTACAAAGTTTCCTTGTATGAATGACCTTGACCTACTTTCAAGGTCGCAAGGGTAAAACATGTAAAAATCTTTTAACAAACGTCTTCTCGCTTACCAAAAGGCCCTAGGTGCTGATATTTGGCCAATGGGTACCTGGGACAGATTGGTGCAAAGATTCCTCATATAGACCTTCACTTATACTTTCAAGGTCACAGGGGTTATAAACATGTATGTAGATATCTTTGAACAACTTGGCAAAAACAAACACAAATGATATAGATTTTTATAGTCAGATGACCGTTGAGGCCCCTGGGCCTCTTGTTTAACATATTTGACCCCTGTGACCTTGAAAGTAGGTCAAGGTCATTTATATGAGGAAACTTTAGAACACTCTATCCCAGGTTCCTACTGGCCAAATATCAGAACCCTGGGCCTTATGGAACTTGAGAAGAAGATTCTTAAAGCTTTTTACCTATTATAACCCATGTTAACCTTTGACCCCGTCCAGCACTCAAAGTTGACCTTTGACCTAAACACAATATATTAGAAAAAGATTCGCATTGCTGGTCTACATATCATACAAAAATATCATTGCTCTAGATCATTTAGTTCTTTAGATAATGTTGTGTAGATTTTTTAACATATTTGACCCCTGTGACCTTGAAAGTAGGTCAAGGTCATTTATATGAGGAAACTTTAGAACACTCTATCCCAGGTTCCTACTGGCCAAATATCAGAACCCTGGGCCTTATGGAACTTGAGAAGAAGATTCTTAAAGCTTTTTACCTATTATAACCCATGTTAACCTTTGACCCCGTCCAGCACTCAAAGTTGACCTTTGACCTAAACACAATATATTAGAAAAAGATTCGCATTGCTGGTCTACATATCATACAAAAATATCATTGCTCTAGATCATTTAGTTCTTTAGATAATGTTGTGTAGATTTTTTAACATATTTGACCCCTGTGACCTTGAAAGTAGGTCAAGGTCATTTATATGAGGAAACTTTAGAACACTCTATCCCAGGTTCCTACTGGCCAAATATCAGAACCCTGGGCCTTATGGAACTTGAGAAGAAGATTCTTAAAGCTTTTTACCTATTATAACCCATGTTAACCTTTGACCCCGTCCAGCACTCAAAGTTGACCTTTGACCTAAACACAATATATTAGAAAAAGATTCGCATTGCTGGTCTACATATCATACAAAAATATCATTGCTCTAGATCATTTAGTTCTTTAGATAATGTTGTGTAGATTTTTTAAAGAGGCATCACGGTAAAACTATATTTTTTTTATGCTTATTTAGAATTATTGTATATATGAATTAAATGTATAATCTTGTGGAAAATTAATGGGCGATTTACGCTGAAATATGTT
Source organism: Mimachlamys varia (assembly GCA_947623455.1). NCBI lineage: Eukaryota > Metazoa > Mollusca > Bivalvia > Pectinida > Pectinidae > Mimachlamys > Mimachlamys varia. The sequence goes on along the minus strand of OX392529.1, from coordinate 34,278,328 downwards.
CCCAAAAACTTTAATTAATAATTAAAAAAGGGAATCACTATTCGTTGATCAACGATTTGAACATGTAAATTTATTTTCGTCACATATGATAACGCATGCGCATAACAAGCTACATCGGTAAACAAAAAATGGCGATCCGCGTGACCTACATGTAACTACCAAGCGAAAAGTGGCCGTATGGTCAAAGTTCAACGTAAGGATTATATTACGGAAGCATAATGAGGGATGGGAAGTATTCCAGGGAGAAACTAACAGCCAAATTGTTTGCATGTTACAGTTTTCTTCTGGATAGCCGGTGACACAGTTTTGATTTGGTTTTGGGGCCTCCCAAGGGATAACTCTTTCATTCCTCTGTTACATGAAATGCGTGTGTAAAACTTAAAAGCGTGTTTTGCAATATTCCCTTTATAATATTTCAGTAAAACGGCATAATTGAATTATATTGCTGAAGAGAAAGATCTTTTCACATACAAGAAAACCTGTATGGGGGTGGGTGGGGGTGGGTGGAGGGGGTTACGTTGTAAAACGCCGGTATAAGTGCGATTGAGTTTATGTATAATTACATACAGATTCAATTTGGACAAAATGAATAAATTTGTGTCATCCTGTACGGATAAAAAATGCTTGTCATACCTAATCTATGAAATACGGATTGTACAAATAGTATCGGGTTTAGACCCCGGTATTGAATTTGATATGAATCAAAATATATGCAAAATATAAGTGAAGTCATTAATTTATAAAAAAAAAATCATATGCATGTATGTCCCATGTCTGCAGTTGTGTTGAAAATGTTAACGAACCTTTAAATTTACATAAAAAAAGTAAAATGAAAACGGAGCTATCATAACATGTACAAATGGATTAAGTATTGGACAATTATCTTCTCGACAAGTTCCAAATTTGATATATATAGTATGCATGTGTTCTACATGTTTAGTGCGTGGTGCGTCATATGAGTGCACGGACTTCCGTGATACATATTAATTTTGTAAGTGTTAAAGTATGTTTACGCTGAAAGTTGGATAGATTTTAGATGAATATATAGATAGTCTGAAAAAAAAATCTTCAAGACATCGAGTTGTAAAAAGAAAATCGGAATCATTTCATTTTATTTTTGTACTTTAAAATACATGCACACCTTTTGTGAAATGGTTCTAAATGAGGATTCGTGAAGATAACTTTTTACATAAATTAAGGTTTGCCCTATGGTTGTCATCGTCGGAAACCCACATGACACTGTTAAACGTACAAAATGTACAATGTAAGAGTGCAGTGTCGTGTGGGCTTCTGGCGGTGCATGGTTGTATCCTGCATCCATAAATTTCTTCATATGAATATCGTGTGTAACGTCTGATTATTAATGTGAATATGATTAAAAAAATGTATACACGGATTTTGTGTCTGGTTCATCATCGGACCTATACATTACGCGTCCCCTCCCTTTGGGCCCCTCGTCGACTTGCGACAAAATAGTCACCTGATTGACGCGTGATCAGCGCTATTTTTATCGGGCTTTCCCGAGGAATGCAATTTTTCAAGTGGCTAATAAACACATTTTGAGTGGACTTTGAATATTGAAATAACAGGAAAATGTATCTGGTAGTGCAGACAGCATGTACATTCAAGAACTTCATTGTAGACTTCCCCGGGATGCCCCTTTAACATATTTGACCCCTGTGACCTTGAAAGTAGGTCAAGGTCATTTATATGAGGAAACTTTAGAACACTCTATCCCAGGTACCTACTGGCCAAATATGATCACCCATGGCCTATTGGTTAGTGAGGAAAAGATTGTCAAACGCTTTTTTACATATTTGACCCCTGTGACCTTGAAAGTTAGTCAAGGTCATCGATATGAGGAAACTTTGTAGCACTCTATCCCAGGTGCCTACTGGCCAAATATCATTACCCTAGACCTTTTGGTTACTGAGAAGAAGATTGTTAAAGGTTTTTACATATTTGACCCCTGTGACCTTGAAAACAGGTCAAGGTCATTGAAATGAGGAAACTTTGTAGCACTCAATCCCAGGTGCCTACTGGCCAAATATCAGCACCTAGAGCCTTTTGGTTACTAAGAAGAAGATTGTTAAAGGAAAAGTTTACGGACGGCGGACGGCGGACGGCGCACGACGACGGACGAAGCATGATGGCAATAGGTCATCTTGACCCTTCGGGTCAGATGACCTAAAAACACATCTCCCCAGGGAGTGTGAGAAAGACACATCTCCCCAGGGAGTTTGAGAAAGACGCATCTCCCCAGGGAGTTTGAGAAAGATGCATCTCCCCAGGGAGTTTGAGAAAGACACATCTCCCCAGGGAGTTTGAGAAAGATGCATCTCCCCAGGGAGTTTGAGAAAGATTTTGACTGGTTATATACATATAGGATAGTTTCTATTTCAATTGGGACAAGTTTTACTTCAATTTGACCCCTGAACTACAGTGTAGGTTGTGATAGAGCTGATTAGAAGAACCTCAATATATTATCCTTATAATTAATCAACTGAATTTTACTATAGATATTGGTATAACACAGCACTCACTAATATAAAGGCCATTGTTAATGCTTTACTAACCTTGTTTAATTTGAGTTTTTCTCTTGCCTCCTTTGCCATATCTTCTGTAAACCCACTCTTGAGTTTGGAAGTCTCGTAACTCTCCAGCTTCATACAGTTGCGTGCATCAACAAAGTCACGTAACCGCTGGAAGTTTTCCGAAGGGTCTTCAACTGGATCAAGCAAAAATGTTCACAGTAATATACAGTCTGTAGGTGATCAACGATGCAGGAGGCCTAAAAATGTCACCTGATGCTTTAATACATAAAATTCAAATTTAACAAGCTAGATTTGTAGAATTAGTATCCCCAACTTGCAAAAGAATGTCCGCAAAGTCTGGCGATCGAAGCTGTTCGAACCCTTCAGTCATTTAATCTTGTTACCAAGTTTCAAGAAAATTGGATAATATTTGTTGCCGTTATTCCACAAACAAAAGAAAATGACAGTTTTCGTTAATCAAAGGGCCATAACTCTGCCAATTAACATCTGCCAAAAGTGGCGATCGAACTTCGTGGAGCCCTTTAGGTATTTTACCTTGTGACCAAGTTTCAAGAAAATCGGATAATATTTGTTGCCATCATTGCATGTAAATGAAGTGGACAGACAGACGGACCAACAGACAAACCCAAATTAATATCCCCCATTTTGGTGAAAGCGGGGGATAAAATGAACAAAAATATACAAACTTTGGAAATAAGAATTATAAGTCTTATAATGGAAATACATATCTTTTAATTACTATTCAACATTTTATTTTTAAACAAAACTGAACATATGCTACTAATGTAAAGCAACTTATTTTCGCGCTGGATCAAAATTCGCGAAAAATTAATCACTATGAAATAGTTTCAAGCAGAGGTATGCCAACTGTAGGAGTACTGTACTGTACTATACATGGGATTTATGACCGCATGTACCACAAAATAGCTGATTCATATGAAGATGCCAAACTAAGTCGCCACAAAAATAAGTTGGTTACAGTATACTGTAATAATTCTAATTTGTGACCGGGCAAATCAATCCAATCTTCTTGTTACTAGTTCTGTAACAATGTTCTCCATTACCTACCTGTAATGTCCATGACATCTGACCTTGTGTAGCAGTCGTTGTAAAATGTCTGTACCAAGTGACATCCATGACCTTGCTTTTGGAACGGTGGTAAAACTAAAACTTGGCTGCAATCAATAATAGAAAGAAATACTTTATGACTATTCTGCATTATCAGCAACGTTGACAATTGATAATTCTACATTCATGTTCCCAGACGGTAACTTGATTGGGAGTTAGTCGATATGTTGGGGCATATCTGCATAGTAAAAGGCCTATCACTGCTAGATAGACAAAAGGATAACTAAATTCATGGTGGCTGAATCACTTTGGGTCAATGTCAAAATAAATTCATGCCAGTGCACTGCAAGTTTCATCAATTTACAATAAATGGCTGTGCACTATACACTGACTTAAGGCCCTACAGTTTAGAGGTAAAGGTGCGAACAAGATCAAATTATGACACTGTACTTATACATGATGTCTACCCTTATTCAAAAGAGAGACATATCTACCTTATTCTAGGACGAACTTTTTCTGGATATGCGTAATAATTGTAAGCAGTCATGTATCCTGCGATGGCGTACATAGGGTTCCCATCCAATTTGTATCGTTCAAACCTGAAACATTGAAAACAACAGATAATTCCATGATAACCACACCATACTAGTAGAGATCAGGTCTTTCAGCATGGTCTTTGATACTCAGATTTGTAGGATTAACTACTGTCAAATCCTACAATTACATAATGCCTAAATTTCTTTATAGCAAAACACATTGTTTTCAGGTACATGGATCTGTGAATCAAGATTGTTTGGTCATACGGCAAACTGCTTTATATCAAACTTTATAACTACCTTCTGGACCCACACAATCCTTAGATTGAAACACCCCCACCAAATTTATAATTTACGGATATATTCCGGAAATAAAATGGGTATTTTTTATCCCCATGAAACAGTTGCTTGTTCCACTAAATGCAAGGATCTAGGAATACACTCTTATACAGTCATGAAAATCCATCAAAATACTTCCAAACTTCAAATGGATAGATAACACTGGTTGAATTGGTGTGGTGGGTTTAACACCCAATTAAACAAACATCTGTGTTTACCTGTTGCTTTGGTTAGTGTAACAAAGGGACAGACGGATGGAAAAACCCAAGTTAATATCCCCTGTTTCGGTGAAAGCGGGGATAACAAGCATAATCGATGATTGCAAAGCTCACCAACAGTGCCCACTGCAATATCCCCACACAAAATTTAACAAACCTTGTAAGGGCTGTCCAAGAATGAATTGTGTGGAAGGGGCAGGAGGGACGTTTTAAGAGACCCTACTATCCATCAAATAACAAAAGCGATTTATCAATAGTATTCAGATCAGGTTTTACCCCACCATCCATGATATATTAATACAGGTGTCTCCCACCTCCCCCACACGATTAATAATGGAATAGCCCTATTTATTATCATTTGTAATTGGTGTAATCATTTTCAGTTAGATTCACTTTTACATACAACAAATAAAACATCCATCGATCATCATCTACGTCTATGTAGGAGGCAGCGTCGATGAAGAAAAGTATAAACGTCTGAAGATTTTCGTGGTATTCCTGAAATCCTGGGGGTGATATGTCTGTCTTGTAGATCTCAAAATGTCTCTCCTCATTGTCTGAAGTACACAAAACATAACTATGATGTGTCTAAAGCATTTGTGTATTATATAATTATGTATTGAATTCAAATGGAGTAATTTTGGCATGTCCAACTTTTGCGCTTCAATCCTTAACCAAATCCATGTTCTGAAATATTCAAAGTATGAAAATCTCTAACAGCAATGAATAAGGACTAATAGAATCTTCCCTTATCTTGAGGGTATGAGAGAGAATTCTCCAACCTTGGAGATGAGATATCTGGTGTCCAACCTGAAGATTTACTGCGGCTAATAGAATCTTCCCTTATCTTGAGGGTATGATAGAGAATTCTCCAACCTTGGAGATGAGATATCTGGTGTCCAACCTGAAGATTTACCGAGGCTAATAGAATCTTCCCTTATCTTGTTGTATGATAGAGAATTCTCCAACCTTGGAGATGATATATCTGGCGTCCAACCTGAATCTTTCCCTACCTTTGCAGTATGACAGAGAATTCTCCAACCCGAGACTTAATTTTGGTGTCAATCCTGAAGATATAATGGAGGTTAAGATAACCAAATAATTAATCAGAAGGTTGAAGATTTCCTTGATTCACCTCAAGGTTAGCAATGATCCCCCCACCCCGATACCTTTTTTTCAGTTTCAACTCAAGTGACAGTAAATCAACTAATACTATTTGTATACAAAATCATATTTGCTTTCAATGTTCAAAACAGCCATTCACATTTCTATGACTTCACAATTTGAGCTATTTTTAACAAGGCTATTTCTCTCAGCTTAAAAGGGAGACAAACTTGTGAAGGATGATACCTTTGATGACTTTGTAGCTGTGTAGCATCTCGCCGAACGGTTTAAATGTGGCATCCTTCTCCAGACAGGCTGTGAACATGTCTTTGTTTGTGAGGTACCCCGGGGGTAGCTTGCTGTTTAAAGTTCCCAGCACATTATCTGGCTGTGGGTAAAATAAAACAAACATTAAATGTATTTTCTTTCCATGCCTGAATGGAATCATATTGTCTCCTACTTAATTGGCATACATACAAGCATGTCGCATTAGTACATTGCCGCTTATTGAATTATTCTGTATTTACAAAACCTTTTTATTTTATAGATATACAAAATATTGCGGCAAAACATCTCTCATAGTTACATGTCTATGAAGGAAAGTCAAACTTTATACTCGAGGGTTGACCCACAGTCATGTCTAAAACTTTCTGTCTATAATCTAGGCAGCAGCTCATAAATACTTTAAGCAATGGAAAATGAAAAGTTTAAGTTACACTGAACACATATCAGAATCTTAGTACGCATTTATTATTGCATGACAATTAATTTATTAGCTATATATTGTCAACAATTGGCAAGAATTACATGTTATTCTATGTCTCAACTTTCTTGCTTTCTCAAAAATGTCAAAGTCCATACAGAATGTGAAAGTACAACAAAATGAAGTAAAACTGCAGCTGAGCTTGTGTGATCAGTATGATGTGTCAGCACCTTGACCAAGTTTCAATTCAATCAGATGTAAGTAACACTGTGAAAATTACACTGTAATGTAGATTATCAAAATCCACAAAAATGAACTCCAAAATAGGAGAACCTGTGAATAAACCTCCAAATTGGATAAGGTGTTCAGTATTATGGTATCAGTAACCTGGCCAGGTTTTAATTCAATTGGGATATCAATTGTGGTTGAACTTTGTAATCTAGAACTTTTATTACTCAAATACTATACTTAACATGCTAGGTGTTCAGTAAGATAGTTCAAGTAGTGTGACCAAGAGATAATTCAATCAAATATTTAAACAATAACACTGTGAAAAGTGGACTTCAAATTAAATGGTCTCGGACTTAAAAGCACATGATCTCTGCAAACACTGCTGAAATAGCAATGTTGTGGGCACGCTTTCCATGACCATCATGGAAGGCGAGACAAAAAGTACATACAGCATGTACTCACCAAAACATCATATCTTTTCTCTACCAATTTAAAGAAATATATATCCGACATTGATGAAATTGTGGAAGATTTCTTTGCAAAAATAGCTGTTGTCAGTTGTTTTTTCAATCATCCTAGCAGTTTTTAAATTGTAAAGTTTGTTATCACCTGTATGCCATCAAATCTCTGTGGCGTGATTTTGTCTGAGTACTTCATGTTGATAAAAGTTGTGAGTCTGGCCGCACTGTAGAAAATCTCCACTATCAAGTCTTTGTAACCAAATATACTCTCCCTGTAACACAAGTACAGTTCAACTAAATATAACCACATATACTCTCCCTGTAACACAGGTACAGTTCAACTAAATATAACCACATATACTCTCCCTGTAACACAAGTACAGTTCAACTAAATATAACCACATATACTCTCTCTGTAACATAAGGTCAGTTCAACTAAATATAACCAAATATACTCTCCCTGTAACACAGGTACAGTTCAATTAAATATAACCACATATACTCTCCCTGTAACACAAGTACAGTTCAACCAAATATAATTAACAGCAACCTAAAGCAAATTGTCATAGGGCTATTCCATTAAAATATCTACCTTTCCCCAGGACGCCAAAACAAATCACTTCTATCCATGGTTGGATTCCTATCACTACTATATAATTTATTAAATAAATTCTACAGGTGGTACCCCTTAACAAAACCTGGAATCCTGTGGTGGGGTAGATGTTTTACTGGAATAACCCTAACTTTTTAATTGAATACATATTAATACAATTTAATTTTTACTATTCCCGCAATGTTAAACTTTTTCAGGTTATATCGTATAACCTCAAAAATCAGACAACGCAAAACCTGATGACGTCATATTACGCCATTTTTGGCGCGGTATTTTGTAATCAATCTTCTGATTGGTTGGAGTTGTTTTGCTCACATGTTTGTGTATTTTGCAAAACCGTTCAATTTTTGTTATTATAAATATGCAATCATTGTATAAAACTTATGTCTTATATATGTATCTTTAGAAATGAAATGATAAGGAATGGCCACAATTTTTTTGAGGGTTATACGGTATATTCCGAAAAAACTGTGTGCACTTTTTTGCATAAACCGCTTCGTGGATTTATGCACAATTTTTTTTCGGTATATACCGTATAACCCTAAAAAAAATTGTGGTCATTCCTTAAAATGTCAATGGCTGTGATACACACTCAACTGTATTAGATATATAGATATACATGTACTTATTACTAAATATGCTTTATATAACACAAAGTAAATTTTCGCCAAATACTTTTCAAAATTTCTTACATTGTAATCGAATCTCTGCAACACACTATGCCATACCATACAAAGTAAACAGTAAAACAAGAAATATCTGACATTCTCCATATATATGCAGTTTTCTTATACAACAGCTGATAATTTCAGGAATGTCTCCATACTTACTGATCTCCAAATAACTGGTGAGACATTTCAGGTAAAAATGTTTTACTGTCATCTTCAATGTCGGATGGCTGTCTTACTGGAAGAACAAGGAAATTCATTACATTCATGATGCTACATACATCCAGGTCACACTGTACTGACACACATATATCTAAAGTATGAAGTCCAAGTGAATAGAAGTGAAGAAGCGAAGACAAATTTTTCCTTCGATGAGGGTCAAAGATAAAAAAAAGTAGGTCAGTTTTACCTTTATTTGATACACAAGACACCACCTCACAAATGCACAAGATACCACATCTCAAACACACAAGACACTACCTCACAAAAGCACAAGACACCTCTTCACAAATGCACAAGACACCACCTCACAAACACACAAGACACTACCTCACAAACACACAAGACACTACCTCACAAACACACAAGACACTACCTCACAAACACACAAGACACCTCTTCACAAACACACAAGACACTACCTCACAAACACACAAGACACCACCTAACAGACACACAAGACATCACCTCACAAACGCACAAGACACCACTTCACAAACACACAAGACACTACCTCACAAACACACAAGACACTACCACACAAACACACAAGACACTTCCTCACAAACACACAAGACACTACCTCACAAACACACAAGACACTACCTCACAAACACACAAGACACCTCTTCACAAACACACAAGACACTACCTCACAAACACACAAGACACTACCTCACAAACACACAAGACACCACCTAACAGACACACAAGACATCACCTCACAAACGCACAAGACACCACTTCACAAACGCACAAGACACCAACTCACAAACACACAAGACACTACCTCACAAACACACAAGACACCACCTCACAAACACACAAGACACCACCTCACAAACAAACAAGACACCACTTCACAAACACACAAGACACCACCTCACAAACACACAAGACACCACCTCACAAACACACAAGACACCACCTCACAAACAAACAAGACACCACTTCACAAACGCACAAGACACCACTTCACAAACGCACAAGACACCACTTCACAAACGCACAAAACACCACTTCACAAAAGTGGACCCATACTCAAGTATGAAGTTAAAGTGACAAAAGACAAAAATGTGTAGCATTCCTTTGATGTACATGTAGGTCAAAGGTTAAAATGCAGGTTCCAGTAACCTTTTGATACAGACACATTACCTCACAAAGAACACACATACTCTAAGTATGAAGTTAAAGTGACAAATAGTGAAGGAGATAAAGAGCCCAGACAGGAAAACAGATGGCTGGATGGACGCAATACAAAACAATACCATTCCGGTTCCCGGTGAGGGGCTAATAACATTCTACACAAAAACTTAACAGTAATCATTCCTGATAGTTAGTCAACACTTAAATAGTCAATTATAATTGCTGATAGTTACCTAATTTGAAGTGTATGGCTTCATTTGCAGAACACTTATAAGCCTCCAGTCGATCTTTCATAAAAATACCTACAACAATAAAATAAGTATATCATAATTATATAACAGTTGACAGTACATCTTGGATTGGATAAACCGATGTAACGCCTGTATGTAGTTTCATTTAACGATTTGTTTTATACTTTCAACGATGCTTTCTGACATGTGTACAGATTTGAACAAGAGGCCAAGAGGGCCTATATCGCTCACCTGGATGAATTGGTATCAAGGTAATCATGGTAAAATATTTCTAAAAAAGATGCTATGGGCAGGAACAGACCCAAAGAATTATCCTTGAAGTATATCTGTATAAATTAAAGATAGGTTAATGGGTGGGTATCTCAACTCATTGTTTTCAAGCTCAACTAAGAACCAAGGTCCCTAGGGCTGGGCAAGACCCTTACATCAATGATAATATCATGATTGTGTTTGTTTCTGTATAGTTTTGGGGTGGGATATCTGCAAGAGCACAGCAGACCCTAATTATATAAGGTCAAATCTAATATCAAGTTTGTGATCATCTCTTTAAGCTAAGCAATTTTATATATAGTTTTGGGCTGGGGATCTCAACAGTTTAAAAGTTATGACTAAAGAGTCAGGTCTGTAAGGGCGTGACCGACCCTTGAGTCAAATCTAAAATCATATTAGTTTGTGATATTCTCTTTATGCTAAGCAATTGCATAATTTATATGTAGTTTTGGGGTGGGAATCTCAACCGTTTAAAAGTTATATCAATATTGCAAAATGGCCCACTTTTGGCCCCACTCCTTAGGCCCCTGGGGGGTCAGCCCCATCATTTGTATAAATTTGAATCCCAGCCACTTAGGGATGCTACCACTAAAATATGAATGTTTCACATTGCTTAGATCCAGAGGAGAAGTCGTTAATATGAATTTAGCCAAATGGACCACATGGACCACTTTTGGCCCAGCCCCGCAGGAGCCTGAGGGGTCAGCCCCATCATTTGTATACATTTGAATCCCAGCCACCAAGGGATGCTTCCACTAAAATATGAATGGTTTCACATTGCTTAGATCCAGAGAAGAAGTCGTTAGTATGAATATTGCCAAATGGACCCCTTTTGGCCCTGCCCCTCAGGTCCCTTGGGAGGGGGGTGTCAGCCCCTTCATTTGTATAAATTTGAATCCCACCCACCCATGCATGCTTCCTATCAAATTTGATTAAATTCCGATCAGTGGCTAAGAAAAGGAAGTCGATTGTTGACAGATGGACGAACGCCGGACGCAACGGTATGGCATAAGCTCGCCTTGGTCCTTTGGACCAGGTGAGCTAATAATATATATCCAGAAAGACCCATAAATCGACATAGTAATCATTTCATCTCGGACATCGCACAAAATAATTATAAATGAAATATTCCAATATTATTAATTCAACTGTCAAACTTTTACCTTGTCTTTACAAATATCTGTCTGTCAATTCGTTATTTACTCATTGCAGTCCAGACATTTTCAGTCTGCTAGTCGCAACATGGCACCGTATAGACAGTATTGTAAGATTTGACATGAACACTTCCTTACAGTTACAGAAATTTAAGGCCAAATTTTATAATCTGGAACATTGTTTTTAAATAAACAATTTTTTAATTTTATATCATTATTCTTCAGAAAAGTTGTACATTTTGATATGAATGATACATTTCTATATTTTTCCCGGAGAGTGACATCAACCAATGACAATATTTTATGAGGCTGTAGTTTTGGCATAATTCAATGTTTTAGATACTGCATTACCTTCTGTTCATTAAGATTTTATTCTATTGCAATTCATTGGGTCTGGTGTAAAAAATCGTGATATTTTGCAATTTTCTAAACGAAAATATAAACATGTTTCTATGCACTTTTACAGCATTTTATTCAAACTGCAACAAAAATTCTGCATTGCTAAAAATGCAAAATTCTTTTGCCTGGCCTAGATTTATCAGCTAAAAATAGCATGATCAGACAGAGGACATCCGGTTGTGTGTTGAGAAAGCTTTCTCAACTTGATTTGGCGATAGAATGCAGTAGGTAGGTTTTCAAAGTTGCATAAAAAATGGGCTTAAGTAAGTACCTGATGGCAGTTTTTATTCATTTTGTTATAAACTTATTAAATTCAATCGTAGAGTCACCTTTTTTGGTGTATGTTAGCTGCAATAACGTAGCTCTACATGACGAGACAATTTTTTTATATTGTGTCGTTAGAGCTACGAAGCGGTCCCATGCCTGCTAGCGGAGCAACATCAACAGTGTTCAATCTGTATGATTTCATTTCATCAGCAGCTCATGTAAGCATAATGTTGTCAAAATAATACATGATAGTTGAAATATCGAGTGTTTACCATGATAAAATATTTTTTTAACAAAATTAGCAAAACCAGAAATGTCCTTCTTGACAAACACCGCCATGACAGTTCATGTGTGATGTTATCTCAAATCTCGTTTTTATATATATTTATGGCCTGCACGGCCAAATATGGAATTACTGCGGGTTACTACAACTTCCTTATTTGGTCCGCACACGCGCGCCCATTCACAAATTCAGAGGAGCTCTTCAGAAAAGAAACCAAGACCGAAGTCTTAATCATGGCTGCTGCTACTCATTTTAGTTCATGCTTCGTTACGTAAACTTGATATTTGACGATATTTTAGATGGATTTTAATTACAAATTGGATAGGAGATCGATAGAAATAGTTTATAATTCAAGTATGTTTATCGATGAGAACCAATCGGCCGAGCTAGTAGAGCAACATCAAAAGTGTTCAATCTGTAAGATTTCATTTCATTAGCAACTCATGTGAGCATAATGTTGTCAGAATAATAGAGGATTGCTGAAATTTTGAGTGTTTACCATGATAAAAAATTTTTTTCACAAAATAAGCAGAACCAGAAATATCCTTCTTGACAAACACCATTGCCCGGAAACCCACGGTACACTTCTCTGATGTTTGCATACCGTGGGCTAAAACAGATGGAATTTGGAAACCATAGCTTTCATACTAGAATAGTAGCCAATCAATATAGATACTTTCTTCCGTGACTACATCCTGCCGGGACATTCAGTTGGGATATCCGTTTAATTTGTAGCACCACCTGTCAACAGAACCTGTTGATTTTGTTGTGTCGATTGTGATTAAAATATAAGGTCCTACTATAAGGAGATTGACATCCGTGTCATCATAGGGCTTCTTCTGGGGTCTCTCAGGGGCCGATATACGGCCCCATTCCCAATGAGATTTGGGCTTCAATTTTCCCAATTTCAGGTTTTTTCCCCAATCAATTAACTTGGCTAATTTTCACAAGTTTTCTTGAAAATGTAGAAAGAAAAACGTCATGTGCACTACTGCAAACATATTGAGACAAAAACGATGTATTTCTTGCAATTTAATATCATTTTAAAATACATTAGAACTATTTCTGCTATATTGGTGATATTATAAGTACCTTCTGAGGCCCTCTGACACAATTATACCAGCATACAAAATACTGAAAATGTGTGGATACGTTTAGTTCTGATTGCAGTGAGAGCAGTGCAGTGTTGGACGCCATTTTTGTTTGTAATGAGTTCCATATAAAGGGAGATAACTCCCACGAGAAAGGGAGAGTAATGAATGAGATGTACTATGTATAATAGCAATTTTACATTTTATACTGTTATGTAATCAAACAAAAATTACAAAACAGTCTAGGTGTGTTTTATTTGTTTAATTCATATTACATTAAAACCATACTGAGAATTGCAAATTTAAAAACTTTAATTTCACAATTAGAATACGGATTATAGGGATGCTTTTCTTTCTTTCAATTATCAAAACACTATATAAAAAGTATGTTGAATATAGATATAATTAACACAATATACATTAATAGATTATTTTAATTCAAGGAAATATTTTATTGATATGCCGATGATTTTTCCCAATTTCACCGAAGGGCCTTTACCCAATTCACCTAGAAAAAGCGCTGCATCCCTACAGAAATATACTGGTCGTGGTCAAGGTAAAATGACCTAACAGAGTGTCACGAGAAACACGGCCAAATATGGAATTACTACGCATTACTACGACTTCCTTATTTGGTCCGCACCAATTCACAAATTTAGAGGAGCTCTTCAGAAAAGAAACCAAGAACTTCACTGACATCTTAATTATGGCTGCCGCTACTCATTTTAGTTTATGCTTCGTTATGTTAACTTGATATCTGATGATATTTTAGATGGATTTTCATTACAAGTTGGGTAGGAGATCGATAGAAATGGTTAATAATTTAAGTATGTTTATCAATGAGTACCAATCGGCTAATAGGTGATGCAAAAATCACCCCTGTGTGAATCGCACCGGGGTTGCTCCATTACGGGGCATGGAACCGATTTAAAACCCAGCCGGGGCAGAACCAGAGTAGGCCGGGTATTAATATTAGTACTAGGTCTATGTATGCCTGATGGCTTGGTCTTGCAGCAGACGAGATATACATAAAATGGCGAACATGAGGAATATTTTAGTACATCAATAATGGGTGCCCGGACCATACACCTTTCAACAGGCATTAACAAAAATATTATCTTTTACAGTATTATAACATGTATTATTGTAACAGAACAGGGAAAAAAGACATTCCCGTCGAGTGCCCCGACCAGGAATCAAACCTGGGTCTCCGGCGTGATAATCTACAGCTCTACCAACTAAGCCAAAGAAGCATGCTCCTCCAGCTGAGTGACAGAGACCGTATTTACCACTATGTACAAGCCACACCGACCCGCTCCTTTTACATTATAAATGCGTTGTTTAATTATAGATAGTACAAGTGCAATAAAGTTAAGGAACACTTATGTTGTTTTTTTAAGTCAAACAGAGGGGGGCTATCTTGAAAACAGAAAATGTAGTTTGGTATGAACATTTCCGACAGGGTGAGATATGGCACATGAAATAATGAATGTTTTGTTATCAAAGAAAATGCGCAGTAACTATGTAGATCAACATTAACATATTACCACGATGTTATACACCTACTGTGAAATAATATAAATAACTATTCATACACTGTGTTTGCATGTTGCATGGAAAACGAAATAATGTTTTCAATTGTAAAATTCTGACACATTCAACACTACTTCAAGATTCGTGTTGATTCTTACCCGCCATTTTCGTAGATCCCGCGACCAAAAACCCACTATTTCCGGATCCGCTTACTTTCGAGATTTCTCTACATTTTTCGCTGTGAGAAATGGGAAAATCTATCTACTTTCGCATTCACATTCGCAAGGTCACTAACGGGCCAATCAAACGAAAGGTTTCACGTGATGCCCTTGTAGCACACGAATCATGGCGGCGGCGAGAGAAGTAAGGTTTTTTACACGCATGTATAAATGTTTTTGTAGCATGCCTCCACATATCACAATGATCAGTGTTGTAAATTGAATGAAAATCCATCTCATCATCTTTTGTTGATTATGTGTCTTTCAGAATGAAGGCTTCGGTTTTATTTCGAAAATATGGCCCTTTTTGAGAAAAGCAGAATGTGATTCAAAGAAGGTAACTTGTAAGGTTTACGGGAAATATTTAGCACTTGGGTCTGTATCTTAATGCATCTCCTATATTACCTGGTGACTGATCTTTCAGTTTGAAGTAGTATCTAGCGTTTGATATGAAAGGTTAGTTCTGAAGAAACCGTTGCAACTTTCAACTTCCAAGGACTTTGAAGGGCACAAAGTTACCTCCCTTCAAACGCAAAATGCAGACGAATTTTAATGCTTTTTAAACTCTCGGTACTCCAGTAATGATTTTTTTAAATTTTAATAAGCAAACAAAAAAGCCCTTTAATGCATTTATTAGCTATCTTTTTGCCCCCTGATAGTAAGCTTTTATTTGGAGTATTTCTTGTAGGTAAAATAAACACCAAATTGATTTTAACTTTACAAAAAATATTCGGAGCTATTTGCCTAAATAAGCTTGAACTTTTTCTATCACCACCTTAAAAACATTTGGTAAAATATGTAATAAAATTTAAGTTCTTTGAGTTTTTATGATGAAAAGGATGTAACCCTCCACCAACCCAACCCAACCCATCCTAACCCACCCATCCTACATCTGTGTGTCAAATTGGCCCTTAGACTTCCTTTGGTTTCCTTGTTCTCATTTTCTAATTATTTTGAAATGCATGTGTCATTTACTTTTGATACACATGAATAAACACATGTCATTAATCTCATCTCGTATATTTTATTTAATCTAAAAAAAGAAATGCACAATAAATTTTTGATAGTTAAGCTTCGGGAATCTTGTTATTCATGCACCTGTTAATAGTTAAATATTAAAACTTTGTTTGTATATCGTAACATTAACAGTAATTGATCTCCCTTATTTTCAAATGATTTTCCCAGTTTTTGGGGAAAAGAAGAGTTTTTAAAGAATTGTAGAATTTTGAAAATATTTGTTATTGGTCATAAGTTTCTTTTACAATAGAAATCAGATTCAAGGCATCTTTATAATATTGTTTTGATTTTAATATAATCTGAGCAGTTGTTGTTACACGGATATGCAATGATAGAGTTGGGGTGATCTGTTAGAATCTTGGTCCATTACATCTGAATGAAAAAAGCTGGATCCTAGCTAAAAAGAGATATATGTTAAGATAAATTTTGTTCGCGAATAAAAATTAGTGTAAAGTGGTTGGGTTTGAAATACCAGTATACTGATCCAGCATTAATTTTTGGGTAATTGTCGTTTTGCATCAAGTTGTCTAGATATCTTTATTTTATTTTTTAACAATAGAAAAAAACCCAACATTTTTCTGAGGACAAAATAAGGGAGGGGGGGGGGGGCTTAATTACAGACACCAATCCTAATCAAAGGACATTCGCTGAAGTTGGAGGGGCATTTTTACGAGGGGGGGGGGGAGGGTTCAAATTTATATATTATTCTGATATGGTCGCTTTTTATTGAAAACCAGTGCATACTGGTTAGTCATATGCCAGTATCAAATGGTACTAATTAGATAAAACTAAAATGTAATATTGATATTATTGCTGTTATGCTTCAATACATTCCCTTGTCAGGATTTGAAATTAACACTCGCACACACCCAAAATGTGAGTTCATTTCTGAAATGGCGATTAGAAAATTATAATACTTGCATATTTCAGCGAGTGGGTATACATATAATGCCTGTTGAAAGATATATATTAGTTTACTCTGTACACATTTCAGAATACATTGTCGAAAGTATAAAACAAATCAGTGAAGCAAAACCACATAAACAAGCACAGATAGTGCGTAAATGTCTTGTTGACACTTGTCTAAATTGTAAATCAGGCTGATTCAGAATGCAATGATTATAGTCCGTGCTTTCATTATCCACTCCAAAATTGCGAGCAAGTTTCTAATTTTGGAGTTAAAATTTAACCCACTCGCCACAAAATGCAAGTTACTAAAAATTAAAATGCTACCCTTGTCATGTTCCTTGATTTCAATCATGCTACATGTAATAATAAGGCATGTGTTGCAATGGTTTTAGAACTACCTGGATGTTGTATGCTAGATGTATATTGTTTCAGACTCGAATGTGAAGTGCATGTTTCTCCTGATATGGTTTGTCAGTGTCTTGGTTATTTTAATTTCGTTTACTAAATTGCATGTGAAATTCTGTCCCCTCATCAGGCTCAATGATCAGTTGGTGAAAAACAACTGTGTCTCACCTTTTTCTGTCATTTTATCCTAAACTGCATGGAACTTTGTTGTTTTAATAGGTCAAAATAAAAGTACAGTCTCCTTCCGGTTTCAGGTATAATAAACATGATTATAGGTTAGGAAGGGCCACATTGGTTAGTGACTGTGAATACGGGCTATCTGGTAACGGGTCAGAGATAGTCCGGGCTGTGCTGCAGATTTTGGCTTCATTTAGGTGTAGGAATGTAAATGAAGTGATATGAACTTGTCACAAAGGACTCAGTTCTATTTTCATTTGTAATATAATAATATAAATATGTATGAAGTCTCAAATTATTTTAAAATTATTCTTTTGTACATATGAAAAACCTTCCAAATATTAATCATGTACAGATGTACAGTTACACTAAGTGCACTGTCATTTGGAAAGTAATTGATCATATTTAGCTTGCAGTCCAGAACTATTAATTCTGGGGTGTTTATATCTATACAACACAAAATTTCTATGTGTTGTATAAAAGTACACTTCATAAAATTTGTAAATCTTTCAACTACCGTCTTTATATGTAATTCTTGGGTAATTACTTAATTAGGATTATATGCTTTCATATAGCAATGCATGAGTATTTAAAGAGTATTTCCATTCAATATAATGCTTGCATGCATTATAGTTGAATGTTAAATAAAACATACAGTTTTTAACACAATAATATATAATATCTAAGGGTTTGTGTGGAAGCTGTCCCTATATCTATTTCAAGCATAGAAGTTGAAATGAAAACAAATGATTTTCATGATTCACATTTGAACTATGCAGTAGCAGCCCATTTATTTAGGAAAGGACCTCATTTATAAATACCCAGCGCAAACGCTGATTTCTGTAATCAAGTTGACACCAATACTTTCAGAAACCAAACTTCAATGCTTCGGTTTATTCACTTTATTGTCTTCCTAAAATTTCCAGTTCGTGTTGGTTTCATTTTGTCAGACAACTTTCAATTCTGGCACTAAAATGTGCTGCATGCTTATAAAGCAAAGGGAAGTATGAAATGAAAAAGCAAATTCATGGAAAAGGAAGTCTGTCACAACAGCTATAAGAAACAATCAAAGTATGAAGTTTGTTGTTATGACGGGCCTTGTTTCCAGATACCGGTAGATAATATAACAATCCTTCCATGTCTTGGTTCTTTCTTACCCACTAGGTCAGTCACAAGATGCATGCATGTCAACATGAACCATTTTTTCTTTGCTGGTGTTATGATGCAAACTTCTTTATCTAACATTTTAATATGTTCATTGATTCATTGATAGTTAAAAGTGGCACTGCCTAGTCTTGATAAAAAATGACAGACAGTTGTAGATTCTGTAAAATTAAACAGCACCTGTTGAGTGTGAAGTCAGTGTCCTGATGTAGTAGGTCGTTATAATCTGAAGTGTGTATACGTAGCAGTAGTTGATATATATATTATCAATATACAGTGTCAAGTTACATAATAAAATCCAAGTTATTCGTTTACTTGTGACATTTTATAGGCCTCTGATTTTTAACAAAGTCAAATTGCAATGCATATTTTTGATATTGTAACACAAGTTTGGATAATTACATGTGTAATAGGGGCCAGGAGAGTCATTGTTGTTGAATCAGTTGTTTCTTGATTTTGGAGGTTCAATCATGTGCACACCATCTAAGATACATTGATCATCTAGAACCTTTCTCTAAGATACAATGTTCATCAACTTTTCTACTAATCTCTTGATATTTTTAATTCCTTTTCAGGATACTGTACCACTGCCAAAAAATTGAATGTCTCTGGAATGATTTACAGATTATAGCTTTAAATCATGTTTCAGAAAGAAAAAAAAAAAACCAAACATTGAGGGATATTTACGAAAAGTGATAAAAATGATGAAATGAGTGGTAGTCAATTGCAGGAACATGTTCAAACAAAGTGAACACTCAGCAGGGCTGGTATATTCAAACTCCGTATCTCACATTGTATGCTGTTCCCTAGCCTATAGAGCTATCCGATCACTGGAGTTGTACATGTTCTGCTAATAATATTAAAGGGAGATAACTATACACAAAAACTTGGAAGAACTTTTTTCTGTTTTGTCCGCAGTGATACAAGTACCCTTATAGTCTTTGTTTTATATGAATACCTATTGCATGTATGTCTGGTTCTTCAAAGAAAGTAACCCATCTCTACCTAATTCGTCTCCTTTAGATTTAATGAAAGGCAAACTGCATTGTTTTATTACCAGTACCTGGTATTTTCATTTTAATGCTACAATGCACTTAGTACAAAGCATTCTAAACATGTACATGTGTATGTGGACATTTTCATACCTACATTCATTGTATTGCTCTAGGTGTATGAATATTTTTATACCTTTATGTTCCAGGTGATATAATTGACTAAATTCCTTACATTCCTATAATATATATAATCATAGTTACAGTCAAATCTACTTAAAGTGATGTCATTAAGAACATTTATCAAAACTAATATTTAAAGATACCTTTGCTAGGACAAGTTCTGCTTCCTGAGGCTGATATTTAATTCCCAACATTAATTTGGAAGTACATGTATTCATATGAAGTCTTAAGTCCTATCCCATGATAAATGAGGTTGTGTGTATATATACATGTATACAATTTATTGTTTTGCAGGAGGAGTTTTTCAAAGGTGCGGAAACTGAAGAGCTCCGTCAGATCTTCCTCAAGGTGAGGGAGGATTCATGCTGCGTTTCATTAAGAAAAGGGTTTCATTTTTAAGTATAAAATATTTCATTATACAGTTGAAAGGCTGACATTGTTATTTAAAAAAGAAAATCTATTCAATATGTAAGTGTACTGGTACATTTCACTTTCACTCAGTAGCTATAGAATATCGAGTACAATTAAAATAAAAGGAACAACGCTAACTGTATCATTATTGTTAAAGTGATATTGTTGTTGGGTAGTAGTGTAAGGTGCAGGCGGTCACCCATCCAACTACTGACCACGCTCACCGTTGCTTAACTAGTGTGAACGGGTCCCCGGTTTATACCGCATGACCAAAACTAGCTTGCCAGTTAGGCATTATTTCCCCCTCATATACCTAGCTGGACATTACATTAGCTATTGACCTTTACTAGTCAGAGTGACAGCTTTGTTATAAAATGAATGGTTGATAGATATTGATAAAGAAATGGAAGAATATACATCTGGAGAAAATTTGCCAGGCTCCAGCTCTTCCTCACACTTGCATCATTACTGTATGTGCCAGCTTTGAAGGTTTAAAACATTTCTGTTCAAGATATTCTGCATTTTCAAAATTAAACAAGCAACTATGACCTCTTAAGTGAAAACAAAACTAACATTAAATAGTGACATATTTTGAGGTGGTTTTTAGCTTGTCTATTCGAAGAACAGGGAGAGCTATTTCAATACCCCGCGTTAGCGTGAAAATGGTTAAGAATGGTTGAGTCTTACATCAACCAAACTTACATGCTTGATGTGTCTAAGGATACACAGCACATGCTAACCTTTGGATGCTGGATTTGACCTATATTTTCCGCTTGAATGACCATTATGAATACAAATTTTGTATATTTTATATGAGGTTGTAACATGGTTATTTCATGACATGTTCTTGTGACTCTTCATGATATTGTATAGTCATTATGTATACTACACAGTAAATATAAAATTACGAATTGTGTGTGTACAGATGAGCATTGGGTGGCTTTTGACACCATCTCTGGTTAGATGAAGTCATTAAGATCTTAGAATAAAAATGTGGAAAAAGATCAGCATATATACATCTACTGGTTGTAATTATTGGATTAAAAATGGGATGTCATATGATCTCTTGACTAGAGAGAGTTAATGATTTTACTGATCATGACAAACACCTGCTGCAGGATGCTGATGGTTCTACTGTTAAAGTATCAGGTTATATATCAAAAACATGATATTAATTAAATGTTAAGGGTGGTGGTTTGATCAATCACTGTGGGGTTTCATATGAGTACTTTGTGTGCTACATACATGCTCTGGGTACATATAGAACATTACAAAACATAAAAAGTAAGTAAATCACGAACAGGTGTAATTTTTGCTGTAAGAGTGGCCTGCCGTATGAAAATTAAGTTACACTTAAGACAGCTTTTGTTATACAGTACTTTATATCTTGGGTACTGAAGACAGCTTTCGTTATACAGTACTTTAGATCTTGTACCCATATACTTATTCCAAGTACAAGTTATTCTGTTTAGCACCTGTTAATACCCAGCCATTTTATCTTCCTGCCTATCATACTTATATAATCAGTTTGTTAACTGTTCACTTGTTGTATAATTCAGTCTAAATTCATCATTATCTATATATAAAACACATCTCTATGTTATCTTGGATGGTGGAATGCGTAACCTTACTTTTTAATCTCTGAATCTATGAATATGTATTGGTGAGAAAGATGCTGTGTTTTTTACCATCCATTTTGCCTTTCTTGTTCTGATTCTAACTTTAGAAAAAATTGTGTGTACAAAGCTGAAGCTTGGTGGGTTGTTTGCCCTACAGGTATGAAAGAAGCCTTATACTATCTAGATACTGATAGGCCAAAACAAAAATTATATGGTTCCACTGTCATTCTCAGAAAAGTCTAGATTGGTGTTTTTTCCCTCAAAAAGTAGCTTTATAAGTTATCACTAAAGGTAAATAAAGCTTTATACTAGGCACAAAAATCCAGATTCAGAATAGGTACGGTTAGTTGAAACAAGCTTTTTTTGCCATAAATTGGTCTGTACATAGCGCTTGTGTGCTTAGTGCCAGCATAGAAATAAAACTGGCATCCTTCAAACTTCATATTACCGCAGTCCCTGAGAAGATAATCACCTGTCTTGATTTTGAATGTGATCCTTCAAGGTTTTAAAGTCATTTACTTGTTATTGAACTTCACAGAAAAAAATATGTAGGCGAGTTCAGAAAATTTTTCAATTCAATAAGCACTATGGAAACAAAAGTAACACAACAGGAATACAATATTTTAAATATCATTTGGGAAATCTTTATTTTATGGTTATTTGTTGTGGAATAACACATGTATTATTTTTTACTGATCAAGCTTCTATAAAAATTTGTTATTGCAATGTATTTGTCACGACGATCTTGTATGATATACTTATAATGTTGATCTGCCGTCTTCAGTATGCCAGTAGTAAGACACCGGAAGGAGAGGAGTATATGACATACTCGGATCTGATCCACAGCTACCTAGGTCTACTCCATGGAGATGACTCGGACGAGTACACACTCCAGTTGTTCGGCTCCAGCGTGGATACGTCCAGGAACCAGTACGTTTTTACACTGTCTTTATCATAGTGTGTAGAATGTTTTGTCGCTCAAGTCTGGGTGTGTCAGATAGAGTAGTCAAGGGTACACATTGAAATAACATCACATTAGTAGCAATGACATGACGTTGTAAATTATGAAGAAATTCTGATGCCACAATACAGAGAAGTTGATGTGATGAAAATGATACCTTTAACAATATAATACACCATACAAGTTAGAAAGACAAGATTTTTTTCCCCTTTATAAACTTTGTTTCCTAAAATGAGCTATGTAAAGTTTCAAAGTTACCCATTTTTGTCCAAACATCTCTGGAGGTCGGGGTTGGAGGGGGTGGTATTTCCAATTTAACATGCTCAGAAACTATGAAAATACCTGGTATTGTTATTGAAAGTAAAAATGGCTTTCAGTCCAAACATATTTTCATGGTTTCTTAGCTTGTTCTGGTAGTTGGAACTTCAGAAAACTATCATGCCAAGAAAAGTACAAGAAGGAATTTCACCCTAGAATTTTGAAATTGGATGGAACTTTTAGCTGAAAGTCCTGAAGGTTAAATTTCCGTAACCTACACCACTTGTCATAACAGATTCAAGCATATTTATCAGAAATGATTGCAGTGTGTAATAAAAATAAAGCTTTGGTTATTATGTAATCAAAGAATCAAAATACGAATAATCATTCATACTATGGTTTTCTTCAGAGGGAAACATTTATTATTTAGTATGGTAGCTTATAACCATTAATGATGCACTCCATTGATTTATTATTTGTCAAACTCTAAAGCATAATTCTGTTTATACTTGAGTTTCATAGGAATATTTCGTTCATATATTTTAATTAAATATTTCCATTTTAACTTGAGTTTCATAGGAAGATCTTCATTCATGTATTTCCTTTTAAAATTGTTTCGTAGGAAGATCTCGTTCGCGGAGTTCAAGGCCTTTGAGTCCCTGCTGACACTGCCAGACTCCATGTATGCTCTTGCCTTCCAAATCTTCGACAGAAACGGAAATGGATACATCTCATGCGGTAAGATTTATTGAATGACTGACTATGTGTTGGTCATGTTGACACAGCCAGGGTAAACCAGCTGATCTAAGTTTTCTTGAACCAATCAATAAAGATCTGAAATGAAGGTGGTGAGATCGATATTTCATTTCTTTTAAGTTTTCAGAGTCCTGATTAAAAAGTTTATAATTCATAAAATATCGTAAAAGTCAGCCTGAGGGTGATAATTTTTCAGAATTGAAGCTTGGGCCCAATGGGCAGATGTGGAAAATTGAAACATTGTGAGAGAAAAAAAAAACACATTTATGTCAATGAAGTGATTTTGTTGATGTCCCGAAACTACTAAAACACATAAAGATATATCACCAGAATATGATGACGGACATATTGGGTATATATAGCATGTATAAGTAACTTATGCTTTAAGAAATTGAAAAAAATGATGAGTATGCATTGTATATTGTTAAAATTAGGGCCCTTGATCCATAGATGCAGGGTTTCCCAGACGCACAAAAACCTGCATTTTGACTCCTAAAATTGTCCAAGGACTCCCAAAATCGATGAAGTTTTACTATATATTATTTGCGATGGGAATCTCAGGACTCCTAAATCCATTAAATTTGAGGGTCCCAGGGAAAACCCTGTAGATGTGGCCGCTGCACAGTTGAAGGAGACCGAACTCTGGCAGGCTGTAGTGTGGTGTAGTATTTGATACATTATACTTTATCAGAAATTTGTAAAGTTCATCTGAGGATGTTATATTGATGTGTGAACAGTTCAGGAGATTGGAATGGATATCTGTCATGCTGGAGTTAATCAATTATTGATTCTATGGTACATTTATCAGGACTTGACAATGGTTTGAGTGAAGCCACTTAATTTTTTCTCGTTCAGGGGAATTTGAGGAGATTATTCAACACACTACACTCAACAGAAAGATTCCCTTTGATTTCGACTGTGATTTCATCAAACTCCACTTCGGCAAAGACAAAGAAAGAAAAGTCACCTATCCAGAATTTACCCAGATGATCCATGTGAGTTAATCGGTTTATGAAACAAAACATGTCCCCTGTCCGGTCTACCATTACACATATACATGTTTGTGATAGCAGTACATCTCTTCTGGTATTTGATGTATCTTGAGAGTTGCTGTATATTGAGTAATTTTTGCCCTTAGTCCATGACACCAATTTTCACCGTGTGTTAATTTTGCCTGTGACATTTAATCAGTATGTCTATTATGTTGGTTACTTATATTCACTGTAATATTAAATCATCATGGTAAAGGTAAAAAATTAAGCTTCTGTAATATATTTCGGTACACATGCAGTTACAAAAAAAAATCTTTGTTAAAAAAAGGTTGTTTTCCAGATAATAGTTTGAAGTTAAAATTTTGGACAAAGAATGGTTTAAAAGGAGCTAATTATAAGCATGATTACAGTGTGCCCCTCGAAGACATATGGCATGTCTGTTTGTTTGTTTTAGGACTTCCACGATGAGCATGCTCTCCAAGCGTTCCGCAGACTCGACAGAAACAGTACAGGGTACATCAATGCCAAAGATTTTGAGGAGATTATGGTGTCCCTGAAGAGTTATCTCCTCACTAGCTTTGTCAAGGACAACCTCGTCACAGTAAGATACCGGTATCTTAAAAACACAGTGGCGATAAAAAGGACTGTGATCATATATTGACCTTTGATCTATACAGTATTCATTAATTGGACTGTTGATTTGGCAAAGATTTTGTATTGTGAAATAATTAATTATCTATTGATTGTATGCAGAATGCGCCTTTCTGATTGGTTGAGATTTTCTTTTCATGGCTCTGTGAACAAAAAAATCCGAAAATGGCGCTAAAAATATGTCGTCACAATACAGCATTTGATATTCCGTATTGATTTGTTAAAAAAAAGTCAGTTGTTAGATCAGTCAAATTGTACCTAAAAATATTTTAAATTTAAAAATAAGTTTAAAAAATTCATTATAAGCTTTGATGTCAATTATTTTTCAGGATCATTGGGGTATGAAACAAATTTTGCTTGCAAACTTTTGTAAGAATCTGCTCCGCTACAGTTTGCAAACAATTTTTTTTCAAACTCCAATGAAGCTAAAAAAATTGTCATCATTGTTTAAATATTCTAAGGAGTTGTAAGGAGTTGTAAGGAGTACGGAGTGACAACGAGACAGGTCAGTTAATCCAAATTTAATTGAATTCCACTAAAGATACGGGAGATTCAGATAAACGTCACTGATAAGTTTGCCAGTTGAAATATGGTTTTCTTCTGACACTCTAGTTTCATTTTGTAGGAAAAGAAAAATCTCAAAAAAGTAATTACAAAATTATTGTAAATTCAGATTTTATTGCTATGGTATTGAAACCATACTTGCTATTTAGATATTGACATTTTAGTGTTAAGTATGTTTGGTATCTTATTTTTTTATAATATTTCTTGACTACTTAAAAAATGTCTGCTAGTAACTATGTTTATCATTTAAATTACATAATAGGTAAAAGTGTGGTGCTAGAGTACAAATATAATCAGTTGCTAAGAGATTGGTTTTTTTTGTTGGTAGGTAACTGTTGGTGGGGAGAAGCACAGACAGGTGAGTTACTCTTTCTTCATGGCCTTTATATCACTCCTCAACAACATGGAGCTGGTGAAGAAGATCTACATGTCTGCCACACGCCGTGATGCCACTAAAGAGGTCACGAAAGGTCAGTAGGTCACGTCGACACGCCTTTAGGAGTTAAAGCTTTGTAAACATCCTGGATGATCGGGATGTCTTTACATAGAAATTAGGAGATCTGTGTCAAAATGAATTTCCTTCGTAGCAAGACATGTACTTACATCAATGTGACGAATAATATATTTCTTAGTCACTCTACCCCAGGTGTTTAGCTATTTATATCACGCTGTCTGTCAAGTACTCTATCATACGAGGAAATGTCCCAAGTCAAGTACTCGATCAAACGAGGAAATGTCCCATGTCGAGTACTCTATCATACGGGGAAACGTCCCATGTCAAGTACTCTATCATACGGGGAAACGTCCCATGTCGAGTACTCTATCATACGGGGAAAAGTCCCATGTCAAGTACTCGATCAAACGAGGAAATGTCCCAAGTCAAGTTACTCTTTATCATCAGGCGAAATGCCCCATATATATAAATATATATGTACATTGTTTGTGTTTAAAGTCAAATTTGGATAATACATATTTCTAAACTGATGAATTGTATCCTGAAACGTTTTTAAGAAATTGAATGATTTTTCAATATAATTTATACAAAATTCTGATTGCAGAGGAAATGCTTTACCAGGCGCAGGAATATTCTCAAATTACCCCTCTGGAACTGGACATTCTGTTTCACCTGGTGGGACTGAAGCGTCAGGGCGGGTAAGGACTGCTAGGTAGCTATGTAAATAACTTGGTATTCAAAGGTGATATTTTTATTACAAATTTGTCTTTTCCTTAAACATGGCTATGGAAATTTTACAATGAAAAATTTTAAACTCTCACCATTTTCAATCTTTGAAAGATAATAATTATAAAATGGGCAGTACTGATGACTTACCTATTCTGTAAGACTGAACTTAATTTTCTTTTCTTCTAGGAAAATGACGGCTGAAGATCTGGACAGAATCTCACCAATGATAGGACGAGAAACACCTTTTACACTTCAAATGTCTATTGCACAGGTACGGTTCTTCTCCGGTGTTAAATATTTATAATGCTGTGGGAGTGAGACAGAATTGTATCATATAAATGATTACTCTTCAGTTCTCTAGATTGATATGCTGAAGATTATTGTGCTATTAGATCAATGTGTATTTGTTAGAATTAAATCAGTAAAATTTTCACATGCCTGTAGTTAAATTCATGTTGAAAGTGAATGAAACACAGACCCTCTATTTTTCTCCCAGGAAAAAATAAATCTAGAGCAAGGGAAGGAACGGTCCGGTTTGCTGAGTGTAATGGAGAGTGTGTACAGATTTGCTCTCGGGTCTGTAGCTGGAGGTAAGTAAAACTGCTAGGATATCCAACTGTAGTTAATATGGTATAGCAGACACATTTTATTGAAGAAAGAAAAACTTTGATTAAAGTACTAGCTCAATACAACTTAAAATTCCACTTTGTTTTTGTGAAGAAACAAAATCACACCATCTTTCAGTCGTCCTTGATTCTCAACTTTTAAAAAAATTGGTCTTGTGTAAAATTACATGACCTATCTGAAATATTTCTTTATTAAAACTGTTTCCCCTAATAACATCAACATCACAAAAATCTTTGAATATGTAAATCTCTTCCATCACTGGTATGTAATATTGTTCTCCCTAAGTAATAGTTTTCCCACCAAAGATTATGTGCAATTTATTACTGGTAAGTCACCCACTGGGAACTGGGGGACTATACTTTTGGGTTTTGTCTGTACGTATTTCTGATTTCTTTTCTTGGCTTTTATCTCCCACACTTCTAGTCACTGGAACTTCATACTTGAGTCATGAGTTCACCTTTGTGAAATACTGTGTCATGTATCAAAAGAAGGTCACTCTGACCTTCATTTAAAGCTTTGACCTAGATCTTTGAAAAAGTTTATCTAGGCTGAGTTTCATACACTTCAATTCAGTGGAACTTCATACTTGGGGTATGGGTCTACCTTGATGGAGCAGATTGTGACTAGGACAGTGTCATGTATCAAAAGAATTTTAAGCCACTCTTGACCTACATTTTGAAATTTGACCTTACCAAAGAGAGACTTTTCCTCGATCTTTCTCATTACACTACAAGTTGCTTGAACATAAAACTTCGTGAGGCGGTATGTCATGTACTACAAGTAGGTCAATCTGGCTTCCATTTTGACCTTTGACCTTCATCGAAGAAAACCTTTGTCTAGTCTTTATCTCCTTCACTACGTATCCCCAGGACCTCATGTTTAGGTTATGGGTTCACCTTGGTAAAGCAATGTGTCATGTATCAAAAGAAGATCACTCTGACCTACATTTTGACCATTCACATACATCTAATAAAATGTTTGTCCCCGCTCTCTCCCCTTCAGTACTTGTCACAGAACCTTCATGCTTGAGGTTGGAGATGCAATCTCATTTGATGGGGGACTGTAATGTATCATGTATGTGGTTTTGTGAAGTATAAAGAGTGTACCTTTGGTTTGATATAGCTACTGGAGCCACGGCGGTCTACCCTATAGATTTGGTGAAGACACGTATACAGAACCAGCGAACTGGTTCAATGGTTGGAGAGCTTATGTACAAAAACAGTTTCGACTGTTTTAAGAAAGTCATACGACATGAAGGTGTACTTGGATTATACCGAGGTTTGGGACCCCAGCTGGTTGGTGTATGTCCGGAGAAAGCTATTAAACTGACGGTTAGTACATGTACTCCATGATACAAAAGACATTACAAAGATAAATGAAATGTATTAGTACAAGTTGTTAAAAAGTTATAAAGTTTTAGGTCAGGATGACTGATCTTATAGTTTTGTCATGCATGTCTCTGGTTAATACGAGGGGTATTCCAAAAATAATGTCACTTGCATTGGTGCTCATATAGCGGAAGTGCTTTTATTCATTTTAATTTGCTCTGCCCTTCAAAATACTCTCCACTAGCCAGAACACACCTTTTTAGCCGGTCAATCCATTTTTGGAAGGACGGTAACCTTCTCTGACTCCAAAAAGTCAGTCACAATACGTGCCTTATGAGCTGGTGCATTATCATGCAAAAGTTGGACATACTTAAGTCCTGTTTTGGGGCGGCGACTTTTGTAGTAGTTCTTCAACTTTCTCAGAACAACGTTTTTATAGAACTTGCCTGTGACCGTTCTGCCTTTTGGCACCGGGATTTGAATAGTTGGACCCTTATTAGTGAAAAAAATAGCATACAAAACCTTCTTTACCGTTCGTATTCGTTTGGCAATACTTGGGCGTCTGGCATTTTTAGTGGCCCATATTCGGTTGGCAACCTTCCGCTTTGGTTCAAAATAATACACCCAGGTCTCATCACCAGTGACTATATTATCAAAAGCCTTTTTACTATATTTTGGGTACATTTTGAGAAGTTTTTTTGTTACACGCGTCTTCTTTTGCTCATCCGTTAACAAATGGGTTATCCATCTTGCATTTATCTTTCTAACTTTTAGGTGTTTCTTCAAAATTGCATGAACTCTTGCTAACGACAAGTTTGTCATTCGAGCCAATTGTCTTATGGTGAATCAAGCATCAGTTTGGAGGATATTTCGGATTTTTTCTATGTTACCTTTGGTCGTAGTTGTTGCAGGACGACCTGGGTGAGCAGCATCTTTCAGTTGCTGCTGTTCAGCACTAAATTTACCTACCCACCTACAAACAGGGCTCACCCTGGACCAAAAAATTTAGTAGTCAAAAAAAATAGCCAAGTGTGATTTTCAGTAGCCATTTTTTTCTAAGTAGTCTTTTTTCTCGCGGCCTTTATTCGTCCTTGGCTCGTCGTCTCTCCAAATGCTATTACATTCAATGCCTAAAAGTTAACCATTACATTATTTTTAATTAAGATAGAGGCTTACTGTACATACTGATCTTATTTTTAGAATTCATACTTTCAGATAATGGCTATAACTTTGAAGAAACAAAGCCACAACATACATGAATACCATATACTTTATTTTCACATTTACCAATAAATAACATCAATATTGACAGTGAAAATCAGCACTTTCATTTCAGATCAAAATCCATCAGTTGCTCAAGATCATATCAGAGATGCACAAATCATTCATAAATAATCATTATGATTGGTTAATTTGTTCAAGTATTAAACTGGCATATTATGTGACACTTTCTGGAAAAGTCACAGAAATACATATAATTATGCATTTTATATCATGAACTTTGTTGACAGAGTTACACTAAGTTGTTGAGTTCTTAAAATGTCCATTTAGCAGCTCTGTATTACATTTTGTTGTTGCCCTCTTTATTGTCTCATTGTGGCTTCGTGACTGTTGTCACCTGTAAATTCAACGAAAATAGTTTTTAGTAATACTGAAGACGAGATAGAAAAGACAATTTTCATCTAATTTCATGTAATTTTTTACTGGTTTGTGCTATCTGTTACAATGGTTTGCATTCCTGCGACATAAGCTACTCGAGCTCTAATTAACAATTGCTGTGTTCAAACAACAGCTTTCGAATGAAAACATGATTTTATTAACAACATATCAAGAAAGTTAAATGAAGCACTGTACCCCGGCCCCCTTCCTGGTTAAATGTTTACTGAAGCATGATTGCATTGGTTAATTTAAAAGCCCACCATACATTCCAGAATAACACGGTGCTGTCCCCGCCCCGGTTAGTTAAATGTTTCTATCAGGGAAGCCATTCACTATGCCCGTTATTGTTTTCCCCATCATTAAATACTTTTAAAACTTACCTAGTTTCCTCAAATTGATGTGATGACAATCCGATGGGGCAGTGCTGCCGACATGTTTATGTAAGAAGCCGTTATCAGCACACTGACAGGTGTACACCGTAAACAACCACGTGTGCCTCACTGATCAAGCCGTGTTTTCGTATCTTATTTTGGCTATCAAATTAACCTGACCCCATGCCACCAACCATCAGTTATATCATCAAAACCAATTATATCGTCAACAATTGTGGAAAGCATGCTATAATTGGTGTGACATCTTAAACAAAGACAAATTCCTCACAGTCATGTAGCGTGCGCTCGACTGTGACGGCCCTGATTATGTACACTGTACCTGTCGGGTGACAATACACAAGGGAGTAGACAGACTTATTTCGAGACGAAAATTTCAGGTTTTTTTCACCAATTTTTTTAAGCATAGTAGTCAATTGAGTAGCCACTTTGAATTTTCAGTAGCCAATAAAAATTAAAAGTAGCCAATGGCTACATTGGCTACCGACAGCGTGAGCCCTGACAAACAGTCCTGTGAGACATTTGGCCCTCCCCATAAATGTCACACACCTCGCGGTGAATATCTACAGCCTTTATGCTGAGTAATGACTTACCTTTTATATAGGCCCTAATTTCAAGAATATTTTCTGCTCGTTTTCCTGTCATTTTGTGTCTAATCTAACGAATAGGCTATGAAACGATGTACACTGTACCGAGGCCAGTGAACGTGTGGACGAGATATTTACCTGTGTCACGAGCCAGTGATCACTCAATCGACACGAGGTGGTTTTGTGCATAAATTGCACGATTTCCGCGAAATAAAGCACAGATGACATTATTTATGGAACACCCCTCGAATTGTTGCAAATTATTTGTGAAATTTGAACTAAAAGAAATGTTCTACATATATTTAAATACTTTCACACGCTGCTTTTTTATTTGAAAAAAAGGTTAGGAAAATAAAGATCAGACTGTCTTTACACTGTGTCACTTAAGAATTTTGCAAAAATACCTGTCATTTTGGGATTTGATTTGCTAAGATCCGGTCAGGTCACATGTAAGCTGGAAGAGATGCTAATTTTGTCTTTGTTGTTTACAGATGAATGACTTTATGCGAGACAATCTAATGGACAAAGATGGCAGCCTGCCTCTCTGGGCTGAATGTGTTGCCGGAGGAACGGTAAGGCCACTGACCTGATCAGCCCCCTGCCAATGACACAATATCAGAGAGGCAGTAGACTCTCATATTAAATCAAGTAAAACAGGATTTTTCTAGGGATAAAATTCTTAATCAACTGCTTTCCAACTCTCCAGTATGACTAACAAGTCCTCCACTTGTTCCTGAAGAAGATTGTAGGTTTGCTAACTTACAAAGGATTTTGTCAAGAAAATATCATCTGTTCTACATTTAAGTCTTTTATATCTCAAAGTTGGTGGGAATGTGCGAACCTTTGAGCTATCATAGTATTCAAGTTAAGTGAGTTCATATGTTTGGGATGAAGTTTGAAAGGAATCGTGAAATACTTGGAATAAAACAGGGACTTTTAGTTATGCAAGTCTGAGATAATGTGGTTTGACTATTTCATCTGGTGTTTATAGACTTTTTAGGTCATCTGACCCAAAGGGTCAAGATGACCTATAGTTACCGTGCTTCGTCCGTCGTCGTCCGCCGTCCGCCGTGCGCCGTCCGCCGTCCGCCGTCCGTAAACTTTTCACATTTCAAACTTCTTCTCAAGTTCTACCAATGGGAATAAGCTGAAACTTAGCTGAAATGATCCTGAGATGGTCCTGACCAAGTGTTGTTATTTTTCGGGTCGGTCCGAAATCCAAGATGGCCGCCAGAGCCGCCATCTTGAAAAACACATTTTCAACTTCTTCTCAAGTTCTACCAATGGGAATAAGCTGAAACTTAGCTGAAATGATCCTGAGATGGTCCTGACCAAGTGTTGTTATTTTTCGGGTCTGTCCGAAATCCAAGATGGCCGCCATAGCCGACATCTTGAAAAACACATATTAAACTTCTTCTACAGTTCCACTGGTACCTGTGAGCTGAAAATTGGTAGGGATGTTCAGGAAGGGCAGCCCATAAAATGTTGTTATTTTTCGGGTCCGAAAAACTCTCGACATTTGTGCCATGGCGGCCATTTTGTGACATGATTGCGCAATCACTGTTTTCCTGAACAACACCTATTTTAAACTTCTTCTTAAGTTCTACCACTGGGATTAAGCTGAAACTTGGCTGAAATGATCCTGAGATAGTCCTGACCAAGTGTTGTTATTTTTCGGGTCGGTCCGAAATCCAAGATGGCCGCCAGAGCCGCCATCTTGAAAAACACATTTTCAACTTCTTCTCAAGTTCTACCAATGGGATTAAGCTGAAACTTAGCTGAAATGATCCTGAGATGGTCCTGACCAAGTGTTGTTATTTTTCGGGTCGGTCCGAAATCCAAGATGGCCGCCATAGCCGACATCTTGAAAAACACATATTAAACTTCTTCTACAGTTCCACTGGTACCTGTGAGCTGAAAATTGGTAGGGATGTTCAGGAAGGGCAGCCCATAAAATGTTGTTATTTTTCGGGTCCGAAAAACTCTCGACATTTGTGCCATGGCGGCCATTTTGTGACATGATTGCGCAATCACTGTTTTCCTGAACAACACCTATTTTAAACTTCTTCTTAAGTTCTACCACTGGGATTAAGCTGAAACTTGGCTGAAATGATCCTGAGATAGTCCTGACCAAGCGTTGTTATTTTTCGGGTCGGTCCGAAATCCAAGATGGCCACCAGAGCCGCCATCTTGAAAAACACATTTTCAACTTCTTCTCAAGTTCTACCAGTGGGATTAAGATGAAACTTGGCTGAAATGATCCTGAGATGGTCCTGACCAAGTGTTGTTATTTTTTTGGTTGGTCCAAAATCCAAGATGGCCGCCAGAGCCGCCATCTTGAAAAACACATTTCCAAATTTCTCTCAAGTTTCACCTGTGGGATTAAGCTGAAACTTGGCTGAAATTATCCTGAGATGGTCCTGACCATGAGTTGTTACTTTTCGGTCGGTTCGAAATCCAAGATGGCCGCCATGGCCGCCATCTTACAAAACACATTTCCAACTTCTTCTCAAGTTCTACCTGTGGGATTCAGCTAAAACTTGGCTGAAGTGATTCTGAGATTGTCCTGACCAAGTGTTGTTATTTTTCAGGTTGGTCGGAAATCCAAGATGGCCTTCAGAGCCGCCATCTTGAAAAACACATTTCAAACTTCTTCTCAAGTTCCGTCAGACATCCAAGATGGCTGCCACAGCCCCCATTTTGAATACACATTTAAAACTTTTCATAGAAAAATGATCCCCAGATAGTCCCAACCAAATGTTGTTATTTCTCCAGTCCGTCAGAGATCCAAGATGGCTGCAACAGCCCCCATTTTGCATCCACATCTAACACTTTCCATGATCTGAAACTTGCCTAAAATGATTCTGACCAAATGTTATTTTTCGCACTGTTCCGAAGAAATCCATGATCATCACCATCTTGAAAACCACATTTGTGTGGCATATTGTTACATGATTGTATTACTAATTCCTAGAGGAGAGGAATTTATATAAGCTATTAGCTTGTTTTCCAATCCTCACTATTTGTACAATTTCTATATATGTAATATACATGTACACTGATGGAAATAAAATATTGTTTAAACTAATTCCATAATGGTATCACAATTGGTAGTCAGAGGACCGTTAAGGCCCTTGGGCCTCTTGTTATGAAGTTCCTCCCGTGATTATGTACTTGGGATGTTTGGAGTGTCAAGTGTGAAAAGTAGGTCACTGTGATTTTTCCTGACCTTTGCCCCAACCATTCAAATGGTTTGTCCGGGCATGTCATCTGTGCTTTGTCATTGAAAGTAATAAGATCAGATGAACATCTCAGAATCCGGAAAGGTCCTATACAGTAAGTAGCTCATTGTGACCTATTGTTTAACATAAACTTAAAAAAAAAAAAAATATATCATGGTGTATCTTCTCTACTTAATTGATTAATACAGTCACTTCATTTCATCTCTAGGCTGGTGCTTCACAAGTTATGTTTACCAATCCACTAGAGATTGTAAAGATCCGACTACAGGTAGCGGGAGAAATTGTTGGCAAGACCCGTGTCAGTGCCTTTAGTGTTATTAAGGACCTGGGATTCTTCGGACTCTACAAGGTATGTATAGGATAACCTACAGGTGATAGGCACTTTTGTGTACTTCTTACATGGAAATGTTTTGCATGTCACCAAAATAATCCATCTATATCCATGTTAATTTACACTTTATAGTACTTTTGTTTTTTCTATTGTCCCTGTAATGATAAATAAGATCTTGTTTAATGAAGACAACGTTTTCATTACATTGGGAAAAACAGATGAAACAAAAATCAAACTGCAGTAAAATTTCTGCATGTACTGCAACATGTATAGAGATTTATTGGAGTTATCTGGGATATAATTGTTTCAAATATTATGGTACAAACAGTTGTCATAAAGTTTTAGAATCTGTAAGAAACAGAAAAGTATTGTTACTATATGTAGGTACTGTTATTGTTCAAGATTCACAAGTTATTTCCAGTCTCCAGATGTTTTGATTTCAATGGACATACTTTGGAAATTGAAGCCCTGTGATACTTACTGCCCATGACTCTGGCAGGTTAACTGCTTTAATATTGCAGCAAAGATGTCTTGCTTCACAGTTCTAGCCTGTCACAATACTAATTTGTTACCAGGGTTCCAGGGCCTGCTTTCTAAGAGATATACCATTCTCAGCGATCTACTTCCCTGCCTATGCACATTTAAAGAAAGCATTTGCTGATGAAAATGGTTACAACTCACCTGGTACTCTGCTGATGGCTGCTACCTGTGCAGGTTTGTGAACACAAGAACATCTTCTCCAGTTTTATAACTACAAAATAGCAGAGTTGTGGAATTTCCTCATGTTAGTGAAGTCTATGCTTCTGGCCCCAAATACAGCCACTATAAGGGTTTGAAGTTTGCAATATGTTGCAAAGGAGAAATTCCTAAAAGGTCTTTTCTAAAAGTGCTGAACAGATAAATGACTAAATTTGATACAAAGCTCTTAATGTGGATTCAGGTTGTTTGAAGCAAGATAAAAGGATATACAGTGGACTCCACTTAATATCACTCCTGTTAATATCACATTCCTTTTTATATCATGTTTTTCCAAAGCACCATTTTCCCCTCTATATAATCTATGTAATTTTATTTGGTTAATATAAAGAATTTTGAGGTGAATTCCTCTTAATATCATGTTTTTTAAACAGATCACATAAAATATCCAGAAAATGATGTCATTTCCATTGATTTCAGATACGACTTGTAAGAAATATTGCATAGAAAATAAAAAAAATATACAAAAAAAATGATTTTCGGTGAAATAATGTTATCTATTGATTGAAACATCTTCATATGTACATTGAATACCTTACTTTAAGTTATGGAGGTTGGAAATGCACTAGATTTAGTGGGAAAACATGTTTCTCTTAATGTCACATTCCTGTTTTTGTCATGTTTTTGTCTGACAAATGCAACATGATATAAAGAGGAGTATACTGTAGTTCCAAAAGAGTTTTTTGAAATTTTTAAAAAGACATCTATCGTAAGTCTAAAAGTAAGAGATAAAAAGTTCTCATAATCAGCGCCTTCGTCTTTTGAAATTAACTTCAGTGCTTTCATGCTGGTAAATAATAAAACGGCCAAAGGTTCATTCTGAGAGATCTTCGTACATCATTACATTGATTACATTGGGCACAATGCACTTACTGGATGTTTGACTTAGATTATTAAATGTTCCTCTTACAAGGTATGCCTGCGGCAGCACTGCCCACACCTGCTGATGTGATAAAGACGAGACTGCAGGTCCAGGCTCGTAAAGGTCAGACGGTCTACACTGGCCTTATAGACTGTGCCAGGAAGATCTATGCTGAAGAGGGATTTGCCGCCTTCTGGAAAGGAGCACCAGGTACAAATATAAAGCTTTTTACAGTCAGCTCAGATCAATTTTTCGTAAATAAATGAACTGTGAAGTAGTGTTTTCCTGATTATCATATGATTCTGATTTAAAAAATTGTTGATCGCCCTGACTGATTACGAGAAACTATGTAAAGATAAATTGCTAAATTAAATTTGCATTGATATGTGATAGTTTTAGCCACAATCAAATATTCACATATTTTCTGAGATTATGTTTAAGAGCTGAAGCAGCCATATTTTTATGAATTGTCTTGTTTGTTCCAGCCCGTGTGTTCAGATCTTCCCCACAGTTTGGAGTGACGCTTTTAACTTATGAATTGTTACAAAGGTTGTTTTATGTGGACTTCGGTGGCAGGTGGGTATCTCTGGTTGTCTCCAGCTCAGTACACTATTATGTCATTAATCTTGTTAAGGTTCCACGTCTACTCAACATAGAAAAATCCTCTGGTATCTAGAAAGAGAATTGAAATGTTCAATTCAAGAGGGTAAGGTTACCATTATCGTGGTAATCTTATTTTAGCGCTTTTTGCGCTGGAAGTATTGCACTAATTGCAGTTATGTTTCTTCTATAGTGATTACCACAGATGCGCAAATTAATCATTGTGCTAATAAAACTGACAATGCACTTAAAATTTGATTCTGCTGAGTTAAGTATCTTACTGTATTTCGATTTTCAGCAATTACTCAAAACTTGTTAAATTGATGTTTTTATGCCCTTGGTTTCTGTCCTGTCCTCTAGATTAAGTGTCATCACTCTTTAATACGATTTTTTATCAGATTTCTATCAAACTGTTGTAAGAAAAATTTGGGTACAAAATTTACTAGATGAGTTCATCTTTCTGGGTTCTAAAGTTAAGTTGTTTTTTATACATTTTTTGGAAAAAATTATTTAGTTGACAATCAAATCAACTAAATATAAAAGTCCTTGGGAGATGTCTTATCCTCTGAAACTGGTGTGGAAACGTTCCCTTATAAGTCAGTTTGTTGTTCCACGTGTCACTTTCAAAAATAGGGTTTTTCATTTGCTGAGGAACTGCCTGTTATAACTTGTTTGTTTGTAATGATCAGATACTTCTGTAATTTCATCACAGAATATATTGTGTTACCAGGTTAGTGGAACTTTTGGTTTTCATAAGGAATCAAACAGAAGTTTGGCTGATCTGGGACCAAGCCAATGACTGTTAATGGATGATAAAATGTAATAAATATACTAATTCTATGTGGATTTTCAGAAAACCTTCACATAGGAGAATGGCGTATGTTGATATGTTATTCAAGATTTTGGATTTATCAAAACTATTACTTTCTTGTTAAAAGCTGCTTTTTTCATTTAAGCTCCATTATCCATATCTTCACAATGATTAAACATTTTTCGTTCTTAGGTTGTAGAGAGGAAAATTTTATAAAATTAAGCTTTAAAATTTCCTCAAATAAAGCTTTTAGG
Source organism: Mimachlamys varia (assembly GCA_947623455.1). Classification (NCBI taxonomy): domain Eukaryota; kingdom Metazoa; phylum Mollusca; class Bivalvia; order Pectinida; family Pectinidae; genus Mimachlamys; species Mimachlamys varia. Next base: position 34,239,313 of record OX392529.1, on the reverse strand, counting down.
CAATTGTCTGCCATCCCTAGTAATATATTACATTGTAAGGGGTGATTTTATTTTGATCGTGCTTTTCTCGCTAATAAGTTAGAGTGTTCAAATTAAGATTTCCAAACTGCTGCAAATACACAGTCCTTGATTTTGCTTGCAGTTCATAATTTTGATTTAATCTTAAGTGATCATAAATTGTATTTTTTGTGTATTGGCTAAGATATGCACCTTTAAACAGCAGCTTTTGGCTAACTTCAGCATACATTTGTGTCATCCCAATACCTGTGCATATTTTGCACATGTTTTCCAGCCTTAGAGACCACTAAAAGTTTGGAGTGGGGGGGGGGGGGGATCAAATGTTTTGCTTGTACCGATGTTGTTCTTGTTTTCAACACAATGTCATGACACTTCACAAAACTACTGCCGACACCATTCTCTCAATTTGAGTAGAAGTTAATTTCAAGGTCACATGGTTGAGTTCATTGGCACAATTTTTGCATAATGGTGGAATTACTTCCCTTTCCATGGATTCCTGACTGAGCCAGATTTTATAAAAATTCACACTTTGTTCTTGCAATACCAGAGACCAATTTTAAGTACCTTTGGTGAATGTCAGGGTCAAGTTTCCAGCTTAAGAATCTTGGCATGAGGTTTAAAACAAATTTGTGAATTTCTTGAAACGGTACAGTTTTTCTGACATTATATCCTGCACTGCTTGTTTGCACATACAATGTATGTTTTCACTGTTGTATAACATACAATCTATATCTGTAGCACAGTGTCATTTTGACTGATTGCTTTAAACATTCAAACGTCAAGGTGTTGGTTCCTCTCTGTGTCTAATTACATGTAACTATTTAACAGATCAAAACCTTAATCTTATCAAATCAAAGGTCAAGCTCATATTTTCCATCTCTACCTCAAGGTCATTGCATGAAAGATCAGTAGGGTAAGATAACATACCGGTATTGGGGCCCTCCATGTTGTGTCAGTGTTATAGTTTTGCTTATGCAACCAATTTGTAACTTGTTTAATTGGGACTGATGTGGCTTTAGGGGATGTTCAGGGTTTAAATTAACATACCTACCTATACTCTTGAATTTGCCTGTTCTTCATAACAGTTTACCCTTATTTAGACTCTATGGTAATTTTGATACAGCTACACATTCACGATGGGCCCTTAGAGATAGTGTCTTCTTGTCATCTTGTATGAATTCAACTTGATTTTCAATCTAGAAATAAGCTCTTCAATCAAATAGTTTTCTGAGACACAAAAAAATATAAAGTAAAAAAAATGGAGGTTGGGGGTATATATCTTTTAGTTGGTTAAACTGGTACTTTTCAACATGTCTGAATTATTGTAGCATCCTTATGTCACGATTTTTATCATGATATTTAGAGTACTGGTAACAGTTCAATTATTGATCATATTAAATGAAGAGAGGGAATCCCTGTCAGCTTTATATTTTGGGGAGGATTCAGTTTTAGATGAGAAAGCTGAAATTTTTGCCATAACAGATGCGATACTTGAATCAAATTTTTTTCCAGATTACCATTCACTTAGAATTGCTTGTATTTTGTGTTACAGGCGACCAGAAGGATCAGCAGGCAAGTCCCCGGTTCTGGAAGAGCAACTATCTCGGAACCCTGACCATGTGGGAGGCTACCGACTCGCCAAGGCTACGTTTGATGGAATGGAGTCAAAGTTTGGTTTATGCTTACCAAAATTCAAGTCTGCAGCATCTTGAAACTTTTAAGATGATATTGTAACCTAAACATTAGAAAAAAATTACAGGAAGAAAGAATGAAAATTACAGAAGAAGATAAAAATCTGCAAAATCTGGAAAACTTTGACTGAATGTTTGTACTTGTTTTTTACAAACCGTTATTTATTATATACAATGTGACCAGATATGGAACTTCCACTTGGTCACCACTACAAAACCTTGATAGGACGATTCAGACAATGAAGGTTGTAGCCTACTTTGTTGATGAAGGAAAAGACTACTGTAACCTTGTGTTGGCCATGGAACACTAAGATGTGATAGGATTTTACTGTTTTACTGGTCCAAGCTCCTGGCAGAGTGCAGCAAGTAGCGCAGGCTTGTTACTCGCTTTAATCTTCCAATCGTCTACCACGAGTGTCTGTTCACCAACGAATGAGTGATTCATGTTTTTAGCTTTGGTGTTACTATGGTGACAATACTGCTCCTGTTACTTACTGTATTGCTCAAAATATTGTATTTTATGGTGGAGAGGTACACACAGGGAGGTAACTCTAACAGCTGTGATGATCTTGGAAGCAATGGTTGAATTGTAGCAACACCTGTTCTGTCCATGGGAGGAATGTCTTCTGGGGTAATTAGAACATTGGTACATTATCGTCTGCTGGATACTAGTAACCAAATTACTTGGTAGAGAAGCAGAAGTTAAACCATTAAACAAACAATTTAACAGTTAGTGCTCAATGGGTGGGGAAATGGTAACAGATCTGACAAATACGAAAGGAAATCTATGGGAGGTAATTCTACCAGATCTGACCATTACAGAAGGTGACGTATTTTTTGTTAGGACTTTTTTGTATGATATACCTAACAGATAAATAGATTGCATATCTGTTCATGAAAAAGTGCGGGTGTCATTGTCAATGGAAATTTTCTCGGAGTGATTTGATATTAACTTTTAACATGTATACCAAATAGCCACTTCTGTAAAATCTGATGGCTTGAAGCTAATACTTCATTTGAAGTTTTTAATTCTGTCGCAGTTAACACAATATTTCATTATTTTTACCTAACTCTCTGTAAAACATCCTCTAATGATTACATTGTGAAAGGGAAGTATAGCAAGTCGGTAGCCATTGATTTGTCAAAGATTTTGACTGTACCTCACACTATCTGATTGGCTGACCATTGAACAAGATTTACCTGTAACTTTATGCAATGGTTTGAAGAAACTGTGGATGCAGACAAATTTCGGAGGGCATTGTGTTTTGTTGATGTGTTAAAGAAACTGATTTTCTGTGTTACCAAGTCAACAGTCAAAATGTTTCCCCTCAGAGTCGGGACCAAACTCTTAAGAAAAAAGTTTTCACTGTTGACTTTTAACCATCAGGTAATCTTAAAGTTAAGAAATTGAAAGAGAATATGCCATTGAGCAGGCCCAATATCCCGTTATATTTACTCAGTGTTGTAGTTTACAAAAGCATCATCATTAGCTGTAAATAACAGGTACCCAATTCAGTTTTATAAATTTCTGGGTTTTTTTTGCTGGCAAAAATGAAATAACCATGTTTCAGAGATTATTATAAATGTATTTCAAAATGTTAATTGGTACCTTCTGTACAACAAAAGTAATTCAATGATGTTCTTGCTTTGGAGATTTTTGCCTGTTAAATGTAAATATTCCGAACTAAATGTTATTTAACATGGTGTATACGTTCACCACACCTTAGTTGTGTCACTCAGGGTTTTCCCAGACTTGCAAAAACCTGCATTTTGACTCCTTAAATTGACAAAGGACTCCTAAAATTGATAAAGGTTTACTCTTTATGATGTGTCATGCAAGTCCCAAGTCTCTTCAGTTTATAAATATCAAGGGTCCCAGGGAAAACCCTAGTGACTGATGAGTTAGATGTACTGAGAAATAGATATTGATTTGTATGGTCATACAGCAACCAACAGTGAATAACTAAGTGTAACATCTTGATGATTAGCATGTGGTATATATTTCTTTAGTTAGCAGAGTGGTTAAGATGTCTTGACTTCATGCTACCACAAGCCCTCATCAATTAGGTTGCAGATTTGAGGCCAACTCGGGGCAGTCACCAAGTCAAGGGGGAAATAGTATCGGTAGCAGTTTGCAATCAAATCACCGTCAATTTTTGCTACTCTTTTAACGTATGTCTTACCCATCTATGAATGTAGGAAAAGTATTGTGAAGTTGATTCAGCTTTGCTTTTAACTCCTTCACTGCAGAAATTTCAAAATGAACTGTTCTAACCTTTGACCTTGAAGAGTTTGAATGTGTCTTTAGGGGTGAATGAGTTCAGGGTGATACACCAACCTTTCACTGGTTGTATGAATCTATAAACTGTAAAAGTTCAAATGTTTCTATATGAACATGTTGATGTTTTGACCCTTTACACTGATAGCAGGGTAGAGATCTCCATGTTGGTAGTAGTTCTAAAAGCTATTTATCTTCAATCAATATTATCTATTGATGAATATTGATATAAAGGATATTTGCCGGCTTATTTACTCTACTTAAAAAAAAAAACAGGAATATTAAATTTTCAACTTTGACAATTCTCACCAACCTTTTGGAAGTGTTCTTAACTGTGCAAATTTTATTTTCCTTAGAATTTCGGGGGTTTCACTCACTTATATTCTCTGCACTTTTGAAATATGTCATGACAAACACAACTGGTACTTAGTGAGAAATCTGATAACAAATCCTTGTCAATCACTAATACAGATGATTACCACTGTCCTTCAAATGAGTATTACAGAGGAGCGACCTCCAACTTCAAAGCCAGTAAACTTTCCTGTTATCACATGACTGCCTTGGTACGCAGTTTTGATGTATTACACAGGTGTAATACGAGCCCTGTGATTGGTTGTAAGTTTTGTCATTCTTATTTTGATGTCACGCTTCAGACAATTACATGGTATCATTGACTGCTGCACAGGAGTTAAAATGGTAGCATTTTACCTTTCATTGGTGTATGAAAATGGACATTTCACTCAAATAAATACCACAAATTTTGAAATTGTGAAAAAAAAATATATTGCATCGGTGTACATTTCATTTGAGATTTATAAAACTTGTCACAGCATCCAATTTAGCCCGCCATAGACTTGCTAAATTCAAAAATTCTTTGACTCTTTTTATAAATCCCATATGAATTAGAAACTCATGAAAGATCCCTTATTGACACTGCCGCAGCAGTTCCCTTTATACATCAAGGATTGGTACATAGTCTCACTTTTATAATCTTCATCATGGAGTGATCAATTTTGTCAGGACATTATTCCTGGGGTGCAGAGAATGAAAATCCAGAATTTAGGAGATAACTGAAATATCTGTTAGAAGTTGTTTAGAATGTACATATTGTTTGCCGTTAAGTCCCCAATGTAAGCCACCCCCCATACTGACACAACATTTAGCCCCCTAACATGATGTTTTGAGATCATTTATGGTATTCAAGGAAGATGCTGTCTGAATTTTGTTGTGAATTGTTTAAGGACAGTTTTGTTAAAAATCTGATTCAGTGATACAAAAGATTATCATTCAGTTTTCACAACAAAGGTGCTGGATAATTATATAAACAACACATTCAAATTATTTTTTTCTTTTTTGCTTTCGCTGCATAATCAGTATTTGAACAAAACTGCCCCGAAGGTGTATGTGCCAATATGACATACTTTATACAAATGTCCCTTATTTTATCAATAGTAAAAACAAAACTTTTAAGATCTTATGAAAACTTATATTTACATGAAATGTTTATCATTGCCGTCCGGAAATTTGGGCTTTTATTACACGCTTCTCTCGTGTATTTGCCCGTTCCTATTATGGGCATTTATACCGACAACCAAATAAGAAACATGTTGTAATAAAAGAGTTGTTGTTTCTGTGGAGATTTAGGTCTTACAGTGAATGTGCAATGTGAAGAATGTCTATTTTCACAATGAAGAGAAAATAACATGCGATTTATACATTGGTGCGAGATGGTTTTATCGTCTCGAGAAAGGAGATGTAGTGTACTTTTTGATTCTACAGCGAGAACTTTTTGATTCTACAGCGAGAAAAACACCAATACAATGGCTGTAAATAACAAAGACTATTCTCTCCTTTCCTGTGTAAAATATTAAGTTTTTTTGTTAATGATTGGACCGTGTCACTAGGCCCAATTGATTGTTTAATTGAAGTCTACATACAGGCATGGTTTTCTACATTAATGCAAATCAATCTAGACCTAAACCTACTTTAGAAACAATTTGAAAATATATTCGGACAGCAAATATCAGGAAAATAATTAAATGATGTAAATTTACAGAAATATGTTTTTCTCAAAGCTCACATCATATAAAGCTAGATTTGTGAAAACTGGTCTCTGATTATCCAGGGACTTATATGTGACATATACGTCCCTGGTTTATCAGAAACATTTCTATGTGTAAAATTGTATGCAAATGTTTTTATTCACATTTATCAAAGTACTACTAAATTCCTCATAATGTGTAAAATACACATTCACAGTGTGTCAATCTTCTATATATTATAGAAATTATATATGTACTACCAGCTGTATAAAATTATGTACTAGAAGATTTCACTCAAATATTGGGTTAAAAAGGTTGTCTTTATATTCGTATGATAAAGAAATCTTAAATCTGTTAGTACATTAGTTGACAACTTCCTCTAAACTATTGCTTTAATGTTCATAGAAGTTTTTTTCTGTTACCTGTATATGAAATAATTCTAAAATGCACAATAAACCTATTTTTAATGAAGTCTTTAGCATAATACTACATCTTGTACTCCAAACAGGGTATATAATCTCACCAGACATTTTTTTTCCCAGCTTGATATTAAAGACTAGGTTTTTCTTTTGTTTATTTTATTTGTTGTAGAATTACATAATAAATTTCAAACTTCCACATGGATTCCGTTTCACGTTTACTGATACAGTTAATATAAATATATGATTACTATAGGTACATGATCCATTAGATGTCAAGCCTTGGTTTCAGAAGAAATAGGGATATAATTACTAAAAATTTCAAAATCAAGTATTTTCCATTTAACTCCTTCATATTGAGGTTTAAAGGTAAAAGATTGCAAATGCAAAAAAAATCTTCCAATGCCTTAAAGGCCCAATATACGTAACTTTCGGCAAAACTTGAAGCAAAAATCAAGCCTAATAACTTACTATATTCATAGATTTAGTTAAGATTAACTGATATCAGAAATATTTAAGATGAATTCTTATGCGGTTATCGGTACAGCAGCAGTTGAAACTCGGTATTTGTAAACACGCATCCATTTTGAACTGTCTTCTAACTTCGGCTTGTTATTGAAGTTGGCCACACCTAAATTATTTTCAATTCTTTGGAATTTTCTGCCAAGAGTTTCTTGTTAGTTACCGCTCAGGTTTACTTTGTTTTAGGCTTATTTTTGCATGGTTATCAACTGGATTTTTTCTCAGAATTTTTCATAATAAAGAAAAATTTGCTGAAGTTAGTATATTGGGCCTTTAATACTATAGGTCACTTCGAAATTACCTAATAAGTATATAAGTATATTTGTCATGTACAATGGTGTGCCAAAATATCAAACTCTTTGATCACGCAATCATCAGAGAGTTATGCTAGCTGATAAGTTTTCTGTATTTAATTTGTAAAAGTTTAAAGGTATTCAACAGTAACCATACATGGGTAAATCTGTTTCAGAATAAGAAAAATACAAAAAAAATTGTGTTTGATTGAACAAAATGAAAAATTTCATTTGCGTGGTGAAAAGTCATAAGTAGTATTTGCTTGATATTACAAGTGTACAACACATCTTGTGGTTGAAACAAATACGGTATCATTTATGTTAGTCATAGTGAATAACACTGTAGATGAAGAATCATCACCTAAAGTAGCTGGTTAGGTAAAGTTTACTACAAATGTTGACATTGAATCCTAAAATGCAAAAGAGAAATTTACTCCTACTTCTTGGACTTTCTTGTATTTAGTTTTAGGAGAGAGCATTATAAATATGAAAGCTACTTTTTCATTGAAATGAAGTTTATGGATGTTGAGCCATTAAACAGTATTTAGCGAAAAACTCACCGGTGCGTAAGAGAAAACTTAATTTTGATATTTCCAGAAATCATAGCTTGGCACCTGTTGGACATGTGCTGTCTGTGTTGAGAGATATATTTATACTGGTTACAGAATATTAAGGAATGATTTTGTTAAAGTGCATTTTGATTCTTTCTCATTTGTTTATTATCGACACTTCGTTAATTAAAACTTCTGGTAAATTTTATACCTGTCATCTATTTCTTGTCTTTTGTTGTTTGTTTTAAGGTCTGACATTTATTATTTTCTTTTCAAAGTAAAGTTGAAGACAATATATAGACAATATCTATTACTATGTTTACATATATAGACCTACTAGGTTGGTCATCACCAGGAGAGTTCTGACGGCACAGCTCGTGTAAAACATGTCAACATTCTAACATGGATCTAATCTACCGCTCGTAAATCCTGTAATGTAATAAGTTGTTCTGGCAATTCATCTTCACTTTGAATTTTGACTGCTTTCTTTCCTTGACCAATCCATGGAAGGTTTCCTAATTGATGGAAAAGTTTGAATCTCAATTGGTTTGTATTGTTTTATTTGCTCTACTATAATTTGCTGGTTTTCTACCCTTTCACCTCAGTAAATATTGGAAAGCATGGGATGTATCCTTTGTACAACCAGGGACGTATATGTGATACGTCCCTGGTACAACCTTCAAGTGTGGTATGCTTTTGGTATTTACAACCCCTCCTTGACCAGTAAATAATCAAAGGGAGACAATTCTGTAAGACAATGCTGGCAGTGACCTACATGTAGGTGGTTATAATTAGAAACTATATGACAGTATATCTATGACTTGCTGTATTTCAAAGTATTGAACCTCATTTTGACTTTGTATAATTAGTATTCCGACATTTGCAATGATGCAGATGTGGTTCATAGGCAATATGAATTTCCACTTCATTACTTTTAAGGAAACTAGCATTAACCACAGTTGCTTGAGTTTCTGTCAGCAAAAAAAATCTATATATATAAGGAACTGCCCATTAAAGAATTCTGTAATTGGCGGCTCCTTATATATTTGTATATTATTTACCGACAGAAACCTCAGCAACTGTGCATAAACTATGTTAAATAGTCTCCTAATAGTTTTATAGCGACTTGAAAAAAATCCTTACGGTAAGTAGTGTCTATGCAAGGAAAGAATAAATGATTCCTCTTTTGAAATAAACTCAGACATCTTTTACTCCGATATGTTTAGCCCATCATCAGATGGTTGACTATTCAAATAACTCTTCTGCGTCCGTGGTCAATGAACTACTGTCCGTTCATAAGCAATTCTTGTTATTGCTTTTTCTTGAGAAGAACATAATGTATTTTTTCTCAAATTTTATATGTAGGTTTCCTTTAGTGTGTATTTATACCCTTTTGACATTTGGATTGTTCAGAGAAACAAAATAACTAGCTGACAGTTGTTGATTTGAACACTTTGGTTTAGTTCCAAATATTGATGTACAAAGTCCTCGGGTCCCTGTGTGCCCGATTGGTTAAAGTAAAACAAGAAATAAAGATGTGTTTATGAAGTATGTGTACACGCTTTCACTTTAAATGGATGTGCCTTGGATTAGGTGGATGTGTTTGTAAGTTTTATAATAAATATTAGTTACATTGACAAAAACAAATTGTTGGCTCATAAAGCTTGATATAATGATAATTGATAAATGTACTTGGATTAATCTATGTCCGTGCTGTATATTATTATTAGCTCACCTGGTCCAAAGGACCAAGGTGAGCTTATGCCATACCGTGGCGTCCGGCCGTCAACAATTGACTTCTTCTTCATAACCACAGATCAGAATTTAACTAAATTTGGTAGGAAGCATCCCTGTGTGGCTGGGATTCAAATTTATACAAATGATGGGTCTGACCCCCCCAGGGACCTGAGGGGTCCATTTCGCAATATTGATATAAATGACTTCTCTGGAACTAAGCAATGTATGGCATTTATATTTCAGTGGTAGCATCCCTAGGTGGCTGGGATTCAAATTTATACAAATGATGGGGCTGAACCCCCAGGGGCCTGACGGGCGGGGCCAAAAGTGTCTATTTGGCAATATTGATATTAACGACTTCCTCTCTTGAACAAAGCTATGTATGACATTTATATTTCAGTGGTAGCATCCCTAGGTGGCTGGGATTCAAATTTATACAAATGATGGGGCTGGCCCCCCCCCCCCCCAGGGGCCTGAGGGGCGGGGCCAAAAGTGTCTATTTGGCAATATTGATATTAACGACTTCTTCTTTGGAACTAAGCAATGTATGGCATTTATATTTCAGTGGTAGCATCCCTGTAGGTGGCTGGGATTCAAATTTATACAAATGATGGGGCTGACCCCCCAGGGGCCTGAGGGGCGGGGCCAAAAGTGTCTATTTGGCTATATTGATGCTGCACTGAACGCATTTCATGGATATAAATGCCCTATTTGCCAAAAAACCTAACATTTTAGAATTACAACAAAAGCAATGTACATGTACCCATCAAAAATGCTTATGATATATTGACATAACAAGAAGGGCCACACATACACTTATGAGTCATTCTTGTTTCAAATCACATGAAACCAGGTGAGCGATACAGGGCCTCTTGTTAAAATATGGCTTGAAATCTCTCAGTTTGTATATCATTATAGATGCTTACCGAATATGAACACTAAATTATTAAAAAAAAAAAAGTCTATTCATGAGTTGTAAATATGTTTTATTTATACTTTGTTTTATTTTCAATATCTTTGGATTTAAACATGTTTAATTCCGGTTTAAACACGTTTGTATTCATTTATTTATTGGCTCGTCACGATTAGTGTCCCTCAAATCATTCCACGGTCGTAATCTAGTTGATGGTGACGGATGATCAAGTTTGTATAGACGGAGACGATCCGACCATGAGGGAAGTGTGTAGTTGTTGTGGCTACTACACCCCCCAATCGGGAACCGTCGGCACTTTCCGTAAACGAGATTTTCTCCGTGCCGACCCCCGTCACCCCCCACCCCCAACCCTCCTCCTCACACTCACACACCCAGTAACAAACACACATACAAGGTATGGTCGCGGAATTAGATTAGCATTGGCTTGCTATAAAATTCCGTGGTATGGTGGGTTTCGTTTACACTTGTAGAATAATACTACCTTCTTCGGTTATTTTATTTCACAATCAATGACATTTCAAAGTTAACTCTATAGAGACATAATAAAATATTCCGTCTCCGTTTACTCTCAAACTGATCTGGCTAAATCAAGTCACTCTTTTTCTGTCCGTAGCTTAAATATGAAACTTATCCCAAACTTCTGGAAACTTTGTAGCGAGAGTTATTGTCCCTTTCGTACAACAAAATATGTCACAATATTTATCTGGCCACAACTTTAATTCAGTATATATAGGTAAATGCATAATTTATTGACAACGCAAGACCCTGGCTTACCTAAAATTTCGTTTCAAACCTGTTGAAAATTACACCTGTTTCTGAAAGGTAAACTCGTACGTCATGGATACGTGCGTGCCTCGTAACAGTTTGATGGAGATCTCGTCCATGTCCATGGAAGTACTAGTAACTCTCGTTAGTCAGGGACTGTCTGATAAAGTCTCTTTTCTTTCTCCAAACGATGACAACTTTTTTTCCGTTTGGCCCCACCCATCTTTTCCAAATAGAAGCCACGCCCTTTATTTTCACATCACATTAACTCATTTGGTTAAAATATCTACTGTTATTACGGAATCAGAAGTATGATGGGTATTTACTTCAAATTTTCCATTTATATCTACTTCAAAATTCCCCGTTGCCTCTATCAGGGACGTATATACGTCCCTGCCTTTATACAATTGTTAAAAGCACGAGACAGAGTAAATTACCTGGTCACGGTCACAGGGACCTGAGAATTTGTTACAGCTAGTTTTTGGACCTAAAATATGGTGTTTAGAGTAATTTTACACATTTTGGGGGGTTAAGATCAATTTTCGATAAAAATGCCCCCTCAATGGTCATAAAAGCTTTTTTTTTTACCTTTCTCGAATATAGCCCCTCCTGCTATATATCTGTGACAGATATATAGCAGTGGGAGTGGATCTATCTATTAGCTAACTAAGTCCGTGCTGAGCGTTAGGAAACTCCTTCCAAAAAGACCAGTGTAATATTACCATTCTTTTGAACAGAGACGTATAAGGCTTTATACGTCTCTGTTTTGAAGTAAGAATGACATGTAATGGAAATATTTTTTTAAGTAATTTCTCTAACAAAATTGCTGAACATTATTTTTAAGTACATTGTCATATAATTATTTATAAAGGATTTTTTTTCGGTTAAAAAGTCAAATAAAACAACAATTACTATTTAGCGGATATCAAGAGTCAGGACCATGCGGGCTATGCTTAGCTATGCTCATTTAAACTATTTCTAATCAAAACGAAGTCAATATATTTACATTGAATTATGATTACTCATCAAGACAGTAATATACACTTTTCTGCTCAAAATTATTTTAATCAATTAGTTTTTGCTATTCAACTACAGTTGCTTGAATCACGGACCGTGGATAATCAAAATCCGTGCTTGAATTTCTGTCAGTAAATAGTTATGTATATGGAGCCGTCCATTATAGAATGTAATGGATTCCATTATATTCTAAAAGTATATATTTTTTTATTTACTGACAGAAACGCAAGTAACTGTGATTCAATGCAATATTCTAAGGGTGTGCAAAAACTATTTGTACGTTTCTGACTGCTATATCTGTCAAATCAGAGTTAATCATAATTTTGCTAATTTCCTTTGATGTCCTTATAGAAAGACGGGTGTTATTTGTATGTGCAAAACTTTTCTTCATCAAGTCTAAACAACACGCCCTACTGTCCCCGTTTGAGTTACACGTGCTCGCGCCACAGCCCACTAATTAGGGCGTTAATTGTTAATTGACTGTTAACTGTAAGTGGACAGTGTGGTCATTCTGTAGCCTCGTGTAGACAGCGGGTGGTCAGTTTGTGGCGGTGCGTGTCGGTGAAGATGAACTAGCCGTCAAACACTTTGGTGTCTTCTTCGCCTACTCCACAAATAACAGCCAAATAACATTGGGACGCGATAGGTCAGCATCGCGCCAGTCTCCGGACAGTCGTTGACCAATGGCAGTAGAGAGCGGCACGTGGAAGAGGTTGTAGGAGGCTGTCTTAGCAGGTGACTATACACACTTGACCATCAGAAACTGTTAGATGTAGAAATCAACGGCGCGGATATAAACACCAGGATTGACAATGTCTTCTACGCCATTCGAACTGCTGTCTGTGGATTGCGACATGGATTGTGAGACCGATAATATGGGACATGTTCCCGGATGGGAAGATCTTGAGGTGTGGACACCACCGACGTTAATGCTTCATCTCCCTGATTCGTGTACATGTGAGTGTTTTCTTCAGACGGCCAAAAGCCCGTGTGTGGCACCTACAGAAGATGAACTAGCGACAATTCTGGGTAAGTCTTCAAAAACTGCTTTGAATCTAATAAGGTGTAATTACTTAAAAGATGACGTAACACACACATATGTTGCACATTTTAAATTTAATAATAGATACCTTATGCCGAAAAAAAGGAATTAAACTGCACCATACAGCTGTTTCGTCCTCCTAGGACTCTTCAGTGATGCTAGAGCCAAAAAGTGGGAATCCAAGATTTCTAAACTATTGTAGAAGCAGAAGGGTCTGGTGCGTAAAACCCCTTTAATTTATGAATTTAGAAGTAAAATTATTAAACAGGTTTAGTATAATTTCAAATAGTGTACTTCGAAAATGTGTATATTATATATAAAATCAACTAGATACATTATGTATACAATATTCCGGTTCACATGGGGCGATAAAGAAAACAGATGTACTGTATATATATTGAAACAAAATTTCTGTTTAAAATATAAAATTCTGATATATTACCAATTTCAATTAGAGTGATAATGATATACATTGTACAATGATCATAAATAAAAGTTATTGAAAGGTGTGGAATATGTAATTGTAATATCCGAAAAAAGACGTACATGTAAAAAAAAAAAACCGGCTGCATAGGTTTCTGTATATATTTATCTGAATTTTCGGTTTTGAATTTAGCTAAGTAAGTCTACAATGATCAGGTCTAACAATTTAATTTGTTCCTCCCACCCCTTCCTTTTCATATAACACATTCCTAAACATCTGTTCTTAACTGAATACCGAGACGGCATGACGAGACACAAGTCCACCAAAATATACACAAATCTTACCAAAATATACACAAATCTTACCAAAATCTACACAAATCTTACCAAAATCTACACAAATCTTAACAAAATCTTACCAAAATCTACACAAATCTTACAAAATCTGCACAAGTCTACCAAAATCTACACAAATCTTACCGAAATCTACACAAATCTTACCGAAATATACACAAATCTTAACAAAATATACACAAATCTTACCAAAATATACACAAATCTTACCAAAATCTACACAAATCTTACCGAAATCTACACAAATCTTACCGAAATATACACAAATCTTAACAAAATCTACACAAATCTTACCGAAATATACACAAATCTTACCAAAATCTACACTAATCTTACCAAAATCTACACAAAACTTACCAAAATCTACACTAATCTTACCAAAATATACACAAATCTTACCGAAATCTACAAAATCATACCTAAATCTACCCGAATTCGTCGTGCCCATCAGAGACTTATAAAGCTCTCTGGAGTAATAGAAGCTCTCTGGAGTAATAGAATGACCTATCTTCAATTTAATTGAACCTATCTTCAATTATTTGAAGATAGGTGCAATTAATTGAGTATACATGTATGTTAATTTGGCGTTCCATAGCTTTATATAGTTTACCGTTACATTACGTCTAAATATCAAAGAATTTAAGAATATATGATAAACTTGGAAAATTTTCGAAATTTCTAAGTAAGCTATATTTTCATGTAGGATTTAGACAAGTGCAAACATAACAAATAACCCTGAAGTGTTCAAATTTTATTGTTAGAAATACAGGTAATTGATTACGACACTGACAGAAGGCCACGTGTTCGCCGTCATCTCAAGTCAGAGATCAAGTTAAGCAACTCGTACTGATTTTTTTTTAGAAAAAAAAAAATACGCGAAGGTAGATCTCGATCGCGGAAATAACCCCCATGCCTATAGTTTACGTAAAGAAATCGCGAAATTAAACACCCGCGGAAATAAGCAAGTCTGATGAAGTACGGACAAGTTGCTGGGGCCACTTATATGTGTAAAAGTCGTTCACATAATGGAATTTGTGAAAATGAATGCTTGTGAAATTATTTGAAAGAGTAATTTACTGTCGTTCATAAAATAGTGCAAACACGTCAGTGTTATTTTCCCTTTTTAGCTCACCTGGTCCGAAGGACCGAGGTGAGCTTATGCCATACCGTGGCGTCCGTCGTCCGTCCGTCGTCCGTCCGTCGTCCGTCAACAATTTCTTTAAATGACTTCTCCTCCATAACCACTGATAGGAAATCATCCTAATTTGGCAGGAAGCATCCTTAGGTGCCCAGGATTCAAAATTGTACTAATGGTGGGACTGACCCCCTAGGGGGCTGAGGGGTGGGGCCAAAAAGGGTTATTTAGCTATATTGGTTTAAGTGACTTCTTCTCCCTAACCACTGATTAGATATTGGCCTTATTTGGCAGAAAGTATCCCTAGGTGCTCAGGATTCAAAATTGTACTCATGGTGGGACTGACCCCCTAGGGGGCTGAGGGGCGGGGCCATAAAAAAATATTTACCTATATTGATATTAATGACTTCTTCTTCATAAACACTGATTGGTAATCAACCTTATTTGGCAGGAAGCATCCTTAGGTGCCCAGGATTCAAAATTGTACTAATGGTAGGACTGATCCCCTAGGGGACTGAGGGGCGGGGCCAAAAAGGTTATTAAGCTATATTGGTTTAGTCGACTTCTTCTCCATAACCACTGATTGGAAATCAACCTTATTTGGCAGGAAGCATTCTTAAGTGCCCAGGATTCAAAATTGTACTAATGGTGGGACTGATCCCCTAGGGGGCTGAGGGCGGGACCAAAATGGGTAATTTAGCTATATTGGTTTAATCGACTTCTTCTCCATAACCATTGATTGGAAATCAGCCTTATTTGGCAGAGGCATCCCTAGTTGCTCAGGATTCAAAATTGTACTAATGGTGGGACTGATCCCCTAGGGGGCTGAGGAGCAGGGCCAAAAAGGGTTATTTAGCTATATTGGTTTAGTCGACTTCTTCTTCATAACCATTGATTGGAAATCAGCCTTATTTGGCAGGAAGCATCCCTAGGTGCTCAGGATTCAAAATTGTACTAATGGTGGGACTGACCCCCTAGGGGGCTGAGGGGCAGGGCCAAAAAGGGTTATTAAGCTATATTGGTTTAGTCGACTTCTTCTCCATAACCATTGATTGGAAATCAGCCTTATTTGGCAGAGGCATCCCTAGCTGCTCAGGATTCAAAATTGTACTAATGGTTGGACTGATCCCCTAGGGGGCTGAGGGGCAGGGCCAAAAAGGGTTATTTAGCTATATTGGTTTAGTCGACTTCTTCTTCATAACCATTGATTGGAAATCAGCCTTATTTGGCAGGAAGCATCCCTAGGTGCTCAGGATTCAGAATTGTACTAATGGTGGGACTGACCCTCTAGGGGCTTAGGGATGGGGGCCATAAAAAAACCATAAAAAATTATTTAGCTATATTGATAATAACGACTTCTTCTTCATAACCACTGATTGTTAATCAACCTTATTTGACAGGAAGCCTGCTTAGGTGCCCAGGATTCAAAATTATACTAATGGTGGGACTGACCCCCTAGGGGGCTGAGGGGCGGGGCCAAAAAGGGTTATTTAGCTATATCGGTTTAAGCGACTTCTTCTCCATAACCACTGATTGGAAATCAGCCTTATTTGGCAGGAACCATCCTTAGGTGCTCAGGATTCAAAATGGTACTCATGGTGGGACTGACCCCCTAGGGAGCTGAGGGGCGGGGTCAAAAAGGGTTATTTAGCTATATTGGTTTAAGCGACTTCTTCTCCATAACCACTGATTGTAAATCAACCTTATTTAGCAGGAACCATCCCTAGGTGCTCAAGATTCAAAATTGTACTAATGGTGGGACTGATCCCCTAGGGGGCTGAGGGGCGAGCAAAAAAGAAAATAATATATCATGATTACCTAGATACCAATGTATCCAGGTGAGCGATACAGGCCCTCTGGGCCTGTTGTTTAAACTTTGCGCTGTTTCGTTTATGATTATTTTACAGCCAATACGAACGTCAATCCCCCCCTCCCCCGAAAATATTCTCCACTTCAGTCAAATTTAGCCCAAATTTCCTCTTACTCTGACACATGTCTGTCCACACCAGTCGTCATTCATAGGGTTGGGTTTGGTATTTTTTCATCCTATTAACAGCTAATTAAGAGGTACCTCTAGATCTGCGTATGCAACTTGAGTGTACTAGTACTGTGTCGTGGTGTGTTTTAAAGCCTTCTTGCGATAGTCCGAAAAGTTAGTCGATTTAATCAATGATACCATATTTATTGGGAAAGCCCACGTGAACTATAGCGACATCAAAATATAGCACGAAATAACTGCACCACCTGGCGCGACCACATGGAAGTATGTATATGTGTTGTAAATAATTGGACACGAGGAGTTTGATTTCACACGTACTTCTTTCAATTATGATATATGTGATTATTATTAGATCCCACGAGAAATTGTATTGGTATACTTCAAACTATCCAAAAGCAGATATTATTGAAAGCTCGCACACACAAGGGCCCTCTGAAGGGAAATTTGTTAACCTGAAAACATGCATGCTCCGTACGCGTGGGCCTAAGTGCTCAGAGATGATTGTGATCATATGTCCCATTTTCATGGGTTGGGCGATTAAGGATTTTCTTATTATAAAGTTATGTCCAAATATCGGTATGAATAGTTCACATGGATAACCGAACTACAATTTTACAAAATCTTTGGTGATATTATAAAAAAAGTAAACAAAATTCGCTTAATTGCCCTTTTAACATAGGAGAAATCGATTTGGAAAAGAATGATTCTATTCTTTCTTGTCAGGTCAGATTTGACGACCTGCTAGCGAATTCAATTGCAACACACTATAGTCACTGACTAGACATATGTTAGACAGTATGCTTGTATCAGCATTATAATGTCAATCTCATGTGACAGATGTTTCGTGAAAATATTAAATTGTCATTGCTGAAAGATTTATTAAAATACCGTATTAAGATGTTTTTTCTTCTATCAAAACAAATTTTTTATGATATCTACAATGTATTTGCTTTGAATAATATAAAATTCTCGTATATATTATCTTAAGCAATATTTGCAACTGTGCTAGTTCTTACTAGTTTTGATGGTGAGGGAACTCAATTCTTGAATTAATGTTCCTCCTCATCTGAAATCCTAAGATCCTGTAAAGTTGTGAATATTGCTGAAGACCCGAACAACCCGGGTGACAAGACCTAAAGACAGAGTCTCACATCCTGGATGGAATGACATTGGTTAAGATCGATGTACGTCCATTAGAAGAGCCGAACATGTACAGTTGATGCATTTCACAGGAGGGTCAACATGTGGTCAAAAAGTCTACGGACCATATTATTAGCTCACCTGGCCCGAATAATTATAATTACATGCTTCAATGAATCATTGCATTGAATGACTTTGACTTTTTCAAAATGTCAAGACTTAACGATTTCTCCTGAATGAGTACACAGGGACCTGAGAATTTGTTACAGCTAGTTTTGGACCTAAAATAGGATGTTTAGAGTAATTTTACACATTTTGGGGGTTAAGATCAATTTTCGATAAAAATGCCCCCTCAATGGTCATAAAAGCTAAAGGGCGGAAAGCTTTCCAGATCGAAAAATCGACCCCACCTAGGCCTACCTTCCTTGCATCAAAAATCACATTTCTAGTTGAGGTACGAAAAAACGCTTGGTACCGTTGGAAAGATGGATAATTTTTCATAAAACTCCTAAATGCAAGTCAAAAGTATCCTCCTTCCGCAGAAATAATCTGCATTTCCTCCAAAAACACGCAAAATGTCCGTGTCTCATAGCTGTCGCGCCTTGCAGGCCACTTCGTTATATATTCATTAGGTTGACGTCACTCCGCGTGCTGGTCTTTTGCTGTCATTGGATGGCGGTCTTCCTTTAAATTTAGCCATCCAATGACAGATTTGAGTCAACTGTTAGGATTACACATGTGAACTTGATACCAGCTTGGTGAGCAACTCAGGTCCATATTGGACATTCCTATGAAAATCACTGTTCCTCACTCTGCACGTTCTTTTATTACAGATGGCAACTTGGATATGGTCTGTTACGAAAACGACAGTTTCCTCGACGATATGCTAAACGAAATGAGCCTTGAAGCACACGACTTAGCGGAGTCCAACTCCCCCTCCACTGATTCGGTTACCAACACACTGGATGAGGGCCTTCCGAACGGACAGAGTTTGATTGATTTTTTATGTGACCCATACATCGGTGGCGATGTGTCGTCTGGTCCAGACTCTTCCGAGTGGTCCTCTACGTCACCCCGCTCATTGTCGGTTTCATCGTCGGTCCCCTCGTCTGACAGCCTCGAAATTGATGATATGCTCACAGTTAGCCCGAATTCGCCAGAAAGAAAGTCGTGTTTGACTCCTCGCCGGAAAAGAAAGCGTTCGAATGATATCCAATATGGAGCAAAGAGAGAATGTTACCATGGAGATGAACTCTTCTCGACCTTAGAAAGAATTACATCACAATCAATCGTAAACAACGAGAATGAGATGCATTACGGATTTTATATTAAGTGTGAAGATGTGTAATTTAGTGTTGATAGTATTTATATTTCGTCGAGTTACACAACTCTAAGCTAGAGTTATCCATATTTTGCGCATGTGCACATGTATTCAGTTGGCGCTGTGTCACATGTATATATCTCCTTGTTGGAAGTATTTATTACTCAATTCAACGAGAGAAATTATCGGTAAAATACTTATATTATTGGAAGAAGACTTTTATCAATTTCCCTCTACATCAAAGTACATGACACTGATCGAGATCAACCTAGACTTGCGCATGCCTAATTTGATTTCAAATGTTCAAATGTGACTTTAGGGTAAAGATTTTAAAACTCTATATTTGCTGGATCTATGCCTTGTTTGATCATAAAAAACACATAATGTACATTTGTAGGATATTTCAATCAATATATTATTTTATTCATTTCAGTATTAGAAGTCAGTAATTCGAACTACCAAGAGTTGTCTTTCTTTGCAATTATACAAGGTCTTCGTCGGAAACCCACGTGGTACAACACTTCTCTATCATTTGTATAAACTATATATAGAGAGAGAAGTGTACCGTTGGTTTCCCACGATGATAAAAGTTATGATTATGACATATCTTGAAATATACATCTTGTTCAAAGATGTTAATAACTAATCTTAATTACGTTTGTTATTAATTTTAACTTTATCACCGCGCTCCCTTATACATGTATATATTTTCTGTGGTAGGTGATCAAACTATGTAAAAAGCCATAATACTGTTGGCTATTTTTGTAGACGGCCATATATATAATTCTATCTCTCAATTTCAACTAGATCCACAGTTTGAGTGTTGTTGCCAAAATTATTATCTATATTAATATATCATTTAACGATCAAGTAAAATTAATCTGCCAGGTAATATGTATTATTTCCCAGGGGATTATGCGGAGTGTCGCCATGTAATTCCAATATCGATTGGCAGTTTTGTAGTATACCTACATGACTCAGCTAACCAAAAACAAGAGTATTCCCCCTCAGAATCACGGTGTCAGAATAGTGGGAGGAGCCCATATATATGTCCAATGGTATAAGAAATCGTTACTCAATTCAATATCTATCAAAAGTTATCTAATCTAAAACTATTTTTCTTCACATTCCACTCGTTACATGTATACATTGTTGATTTTCTATACATTTTTAAAAAATAAACTGTACATGTCCTAAATTTGATGCAAGGATGTTGCTTTTCATTTTTTAGTCCACCATCATCCGATGGTGATCTATACAAATGACGAACCTGCGTCAGTGCTCCAACGTTCGTCAGTCCGTCCTTAAACAAGTTCTGGATGGAACCTTCTTATATGCAAGTTCCCTTGGACCGTAGTTGTGCGTTGTCAAATTTTTAAGCCGACTCGAAAAACAATATGGTCGACAGACAGCCATTTTGGATTTTGCATTAATAGTTTGTGATCGCTATTTCTTGAGAAGTGCTGGATGGATCTTTCTCAAATTCCATATGCATGTTCCCATTGGTCCCTAGTTGTGCATTGTCAAATTTCTGAGCTGATCCGAAAAACAACATGGCCGACAAGCCGCCATCTTGGATTTTGATAGTAATAGTCCTGATGGATCTTCCTCAAAGAGGTATGGTCACTTTCCGCCTATATCGACCTACATGTAATTAAAAGCTAAGCGCTCGCTTACCGTGCTAAAAATACAGGTAAGACGATGAAACCGACAATGAGCGGGGTGACGTTGAGGACCATTCGGAAGAGTCTGGACCAGACGACACATCGCCACCTATGTATGGGTCACATAAAAAGTCAATCAAACAAATGGGAAGTTCTTACATAAAAAAATGGCTTCTGTTTCATTCCTTAACTGGAATATATGTCGCACAAGCGACTGGGAAAGATGACGAACAGCGAACTCACTTCTGTGCATATGGCTACCATTTTAATCAACAACCCGGTTAATACATTTTACAGACTCAATGCAATATGAGGAAGATGCGGAACGCAATATAAATTTACCTGACTAGACTTAACACTGACAAGATTGTTACATCTTTCCTCCTTTGAAGATTGAACTTATATGGACAAGAATTAGAATAGATGCATTGTGAAATACTAATAAATGTAAATCTGACAGCAGGTATACATTAGAAAATCAATTACTTTCAGTTTTCACTACTTTCACTTTGTATGTATAATACATGTAGCACAGTTCATGAATTGAAATGTCATTATATACTGTTGGCATTTATCTGCATATGACTTTTGCATTAAATTCCATGAATTATTTGAGTATTATGTAATAAAAATTGGCATGTAATACTGTCTTTGCATTATCAATTGTTCTAAATTGAAAGTCACATTCTGTTTCACCTAGAGCTATATATGTATACTAGCCATTTCCTAGAATGATCAATTATGAACTAACTGAAATTCAAATTAACACAACAGTTCATTTCAAAATGTTTTCCGTTTAACTCGCGAGGTATTTCGCTTTCGCTTCAGCGAATGAAAGAAAACTTTAAACTAACGCAGAAAAGTAACTCTTTGTCACAAATATAAAATTATTACGCGCACATTCATTGTTAATAAAGTGAAGCACGCATAAAGCTTATTAGTAATTATATTTTCATAATTACTCTAGTCCTCGAATCGCGAAGGCACTTTAATCTGTTTGCCGGCTTGGGATCTTGTCATCATCCTCATCGGTGGTGTATCAGGAGGTGGTTCTACCCAAGGTGGTGACATTGGTGGTGCCACATGTGGTACTTCCGGTTCCTCATTTCTGACTTCCTGTTCCGACTCAAACTCGTTTCCTAGCATGTTTGGAGTAAACGATTCCTTTGATCGACGAAGATGACGTCGGTTTCTACGATACGTCCTTCCGGATTCCTCTGTTGTAACGTCATACGACCTGGTATTGACTTGTGCGTTTACGACTCCTCTTTTCCATGTGTTTTGTCGATCACCTGGAAATGGTGCGATGCGAACAGTGTCCCCTGGATTCAGTGGTTCCAAGTCTCGCGCTCCTTTGTCATAGTAAAAGGACTGACGTTCTTTTACACCCTTCAGCTGTCTTGAAACACTTCCTGGTGTTGGAACTTGGGGTTTCAACAAACTTCCCTTCATAGGAAGAAGTGTTTTTGTCCGTCTGTTCATCAGACGCTGAACAGGACTAGTGTCCATTGACTGAGATGGCGTATTTCTATAATCTAACAGTGCTAAATACGGGTCTGACCCAGATGACTTTGCACGTTTCATTATACGCTTTGCAGTTTTCACGGCTTGCTCGGATTTCCCATTGCTTTGAGGGTAACCTGGGGATGATGTCTCATGTTCAAATTCCCATTCCTTTGCAAATGTGCGAAACTCTTCAGAACTAAACTGCGGCCCATTGTCACTGACCAAGACATCTGGAATACCATGTCTGGCAAACTGTGCACGCAGAGCTCTGACAACAGTCCTTGCTCTGGTGTCTTCCAGATAGTCAATCTCAAAGTAGTTGGAATAATAATCTACAGTAATCAAATACTGCTTGTTGTCGAAGAGACATAAATCACTCCCGAGTTTAGCCCAGGGGCGATCCGGAATGTCGTGAGATATCAGGGTCTCTTTTGGCTGTTTGTCGTCATAGGCTCGGCATGTGTCACATCGTTCTACATAATCTCGAACCTCAGCATTCATACGCGGCCAATAAACAGTTTCACGTGCACGGCGTAAACATCCCTCAACTCCAATGTGTGATGAGTGAATTTTGGACTTTATATCCTCCCTCAAGCTCCTGGGGATTACCGCACGTTCTCCGCGAAATATGATTCCATTCTGTGCAGAGAGTTCATCCCTCACATGAAAGTATGGTTGTGCCAACTCTGGCGTTGTCGACCTCTTGTCTGGCCAACCATGTAGTATTACCTGTTTGAGAGTCTGTAGACTTTCATCACGGCTGGTCTCCTGTTGGATTTCTTGTAGTTTAGGCTCAGCAATTGGCAGAAATTGCGCCATGTTTATGCACTCAACATCCTCCAGAAACGCTGTCTTGTCCTCGGTCTGAAGAAACGCACGACTGAGAGTGTCCGCTAAATACATCAATTTACCGGGATGATACACGATTTCGAACGTGTAGGTCTGTAGTCGAAGAAGCATTCGTTGTAAGCGTTTGGGCGCGCTGTGAAGAGATTTCCGCATTATCATTTCCAGCGGCTTGTGATCACTCTGCACAGTTACCGACCTCCCATATGTATATTGATGGAACTTTTCCAATCCAAAAACCACTGCCAGAAGCTCCTTTTCGATTTGGGCATATCTTCTTTCTACATCGGTTAGAGCACGGCTCGCGTACGCGACTGGCTGGCCATTTTGCAGTATGGCTGCGCCTAATCCTTTCTCAGATGCGTCACATTGTAAGGTAAGTTCTTCTCCAGGGTCGTAATACTTCAGAACTGGTTTGGACGTGACTAGCATTTTCACATCCTCTATCGCGCGACTGTGACTGTCCAACCAACACCAATCTGCATCTTGCAGAGTTAACTTCCTAAGTGGCTCGCACTTGTCACTGAGACAGGGCAGGAATTTGCTCAGGTAGTTTACGAAGCCAATGAATCGTCGGACTCCAGCTACGTCTGTGGGGTTTGGCATATCAGCTACAGCCTTGACCTTGTCCGGGTCAGGTTTCAGACCTGTCGCTGTAATCAAATGTCCCACGAATCGAACTTCCTTCTGTCGTAATCGAAGTTTTTCTTTGTTGAGTTTCAATCCCCGCTCTCTGCAGCGGTTCAACAATGCAACCATTTTCCTGTCATGATCCAATATTGCCTGATCCTCTGTATCTCCCTCTCCACACACCAATATATCATCCACAATGCTGTGGACCCCAGGCAGGCCTTCCACTGCCTGGTCCTGTCTACGCTGATATTCTTCCGGTGCTGTCGATATTCCGAATGGCATCCTTAACCAACGGTATCGGCCATGTGGAGTGTTGAATGTGGTTAGGAAAGAACTTTGCTCGTCCAACTCGACGTGCCAAAATCCATTTCTAGCGTCAAGTACGCTGAATATCTTAGCGCGGTGAAGATGTGGTAGAACGTCCTCTACTGTTGGAAGCGGATAGTGACTTCGTTTCAAAGCTTTATTGAGGTCCTTTGGATCAATACAAATCCTAAGCTTGTCCGGTTTGACAACCATGACCAAACTGGATACCCATGGAGTCGGCTCACTGACTGGTGTGATTATGTCCATAGACTCAAGTCTGTCTAACTCTTGCTTAAGTCTCTGTCGTAAAGCTAGCGGTACTTTCCTCGGTGGATGGACAACAGGCGTTACCTCGGGATCTGTAACTAGATGGTACTTGCCTTCCAGCAAACCATTTCCTGAAAATACATCAGCATAATCAGACGTAATCTGTTCTACAGTAAGTGGTTTCTCCTCTCCCGTAGTCAAAATGTTCTCGTACTGAATTTTGACCAACTCTAGGTTTTGCATTGAAGCACTGCCAAGCAACGGTGTACATTTTTCATCTAGAACTATAAAGTCCTCCGTGTACTTCTGACCATTCTTGGGATTGTTAACTTCTAGTTTACACTGTCCTAGTGGAGTCACAGTTGTTTTATTAAACATCTTGAGGATGCTTGTGGTTGGATTAACCTTGACTTTGTTCGGTATAATAGACTTGTGAACAATATTGCACGACGCTCCACTGTCAAGCTGGAAATTGACCCTTTTACCTTCAATCTCCAAGGTTGCGTGCATTTCCTTTGTGTGTCCTTGTACTCTGTGAACAGTGTGAATGTCATTTCCAACATCAAGGGTTATAGATCTGATTTCAAAATAATCTTTATCAGGCTCATCTTCTTGTACCATATGTACTTTACCTCGACCTTTCGGCTTGGACTTTCGGAGATCCTCACATTTTACTTCAAAATGATTTGCTCCATTACATTTCCGGCAATTCTGACCGTATGCGGGGCATTTCTCCCTCTTGAATTCATGATTGCGACCACAAAACTTGCACGAGTATTCTTTCGCTGCTCCTTTTGATGATCCATAATTAGTAGACTTATTGGGCCCTGTGTATTTCTTACTGTGGACTCGTTCCTGTGTGTGCTTTGGATATTTGGACTTAACTTTGTTTACAGTCACTGAAGCACCACTACTATGTGCATGATCCAATGTGTTGACACTATTTTTAGTAAGCTCGCTCGCTCTACACATGTCCTCTGCCTTGTCTAAAGTGAGGTCCGGTATTCTTAATAACCGTTCACGCAAATGTGTATCAGTGATTCCACACACTATTCTATCGCGTATCAGGGAATGGGCGACTGTGCCAAAATTACAAGTTTTAGCCAAAGTTTTCACATCTGTGATATATTTGTCCATTGTCTCGTCCCCTTGTTGATTTCTTCTGTTGAATTTAAATCTTTCAACTGTTTCATTTTTCTTTGGTTCACAGTACCTGTTGAAGCTGGCTATTACAGTTTCTAACGTTCTGTTTTCCTCAGCATCGGTCCAGTTTATGTTGTTGTATATTTCCCTCCCTTCCGAACTTACGAGATATTTAAACATCTTAATCTTCTCTAATTCTTCGCTATCTTTCAATGCTAGATCAACGTAAAGGGTAAACTCCTCCTTCCACTTTTTCCAGTCTTCACTGACGTTTCTGGTGTGAAAATTTATCTTACTTGGAGGTGGTATACGATTGAGCGCCATCGTGAGAATTTACCAGTGAACCACGTGGTTTGACGACTGACGACGAAAATCGGGAAATGTCACAACTCAACAGTATTTACTCACTGTAACTGTTCATCTGTATATTCTGCGTGGTCCTATTAACCATTCTGACACCATGTTTCATTCCTTAACTGGAATATATGTCGCACAAGCGACTGGGAAAGATGACGAACAGCGAACTCACTTCTGTGCATATGGCTACCATTTTAATCAACAACCCGGTTAATACATTTTACAGACTCAATGCAATATGAGGAAGATGCGGAACGCAATATAAATTTACCTGACTAGACTTAACACTGACAAGATTGTTACAGCTTCCATTGAGGAAAAAATGGTTATAACTGCAACTTAAACCATTTACATTGGAAAACCCTGAAAATGTAGCTGCTTGTTGAACATAGAGAACACTTTCGGTCATGTAGGCTTCGATAAAAAAAAACTACAAATATGGCATTGATCACAAGTTCTCCTTACAAATGTCTAAAATACATATAAATATTTTTACTGATATAGGTCACAACACACATACATGTTTATAGGTCTATATAACAAACATTGACATTTCCAAATTAAGGAATTTGGGAGAAAAATTTATATATTTTATTATAGACCTGTACCAGAAATTCTCACTGTTAATTGACATTATATTATTATATAGCATATAACAAAATGAGGCAACGCCTCCGATGACAAATAAACATCGTTGCTGTCACCACATTTAATGAGAAGATCTTTTCTTGGATTGAAACCTACCAAACCACACCATGATCAAAGCGGTTTTATAAAACCAAGCCAGCAAGCAAACGTGAGAGAAGTGTACCGTGGGTTTCCGACGATGGTGTTTTAGCATCTGAAGAACTACATGGCCAACAGACAGCCATCTTTCATTTGTGAAAGTATAGAGTTCTTTCTTTCAACTATTATTATTTTTCCAGACATATTTTTAAATTTTATATTTCAAACTGAGATTGAATACATAGATGAAGGAAAGAAAAGAAAGAAGGGAAAAGATTCACAAACTTTCCAAGGACAAATGGAAATCATCATGTGGACGCTTAGATCCTTCTGGGATCTCTTGTTTCATTTAATCTTTTCTGACTTTAGCTTATTTTAATATCCTAACTATAATATTCGTTAGATATTCATTAGGTTGACGTCACCCCGCGTGCTGGTCTTTTGCTGTCATTGGATGGCTAAATTTAAAGGAAGACCGCCATCCATTGACAGCAAAAGACCAGCACGCAGGGTGACGTCAACCTAATGAATATGTAACGAAATGGTCCTCACGCCGCCACGATCCTAAGACACGGATATGTTGCGTGTTTTTGGAGGAAATGGAGATTATTTCTGAGGAAGGAGGATACATTTGACTTTCATTTAGGAGGTTTCTAAAATAAAAATTATCCATCTTTCCAACGGTACCAAGCTTTTTTTCGTACCTCAACTAGAAATGTGATTTTTGATGCAAGAAAGGTAGGTGGGGTCTATTTTTCGATCTGGAAAGCTTTCCACCCTTTAGCTTTTATGACTACTGAGGGGGCATTTTTATCGAAAATTGATCTTAACCCCCCAAATGTGTAACATTACTGTAGTGGTGGGGATACAGGGCCATAAATATTACATCAAAGACTGACCACAGCTTGGAGGACTATGTAACACAGTGCTAATGACTATATAGCTGACCACGCCACTGTATGGGGGTCTGTTTATTTTGTAAACAGTACCAGGTGCCTGTATGTTTCGAGTTCAATGATAATTCACAGTAATTGACACATTTATGAACATAATTTTGAATATTTTTTTTTGTTATATGATGTAGAACAGAAATTTTGTTCGCCCCCTATCTATATCCTGAACCAAGGGGCATTTACATACGAATTTATTAGAATGATCCATTCAGTTTTTGACAAGGAATAGCAATAGCAAACAAATTGCCGCCTATTGCCTTCCCTGACTTGGTCCAAAGTTGTGCATTGTCCGATTTATATTTGGGAACAGATCCAAACTTTCATAGTCAAAATCCAAGATGGACGCAAATTAGGTATATTGCTATAAAACTTTTCTCTATAGAATCATTCACACTTGGAAGGAAGCATTTTTGGAAGCTAGGGATTCTAAATTATACAAATAGTATGGCTAAAGGGGGTCATTTTGGCTTTGAGGACAGGGCAGAAACATCTCTACCCATGCCCGAGATTCCCCGACAGTCTATCCAGAGACTTGACTATTTCTTTCTCTGTAACCAGGCAATGGATACCAACTACAGGTATCAATGGTAGCATTACTAGGTAGTGGGAATTCAAAATTGTATAAATGATGCACCCCCTCCCGAGACTGAGCCCTAGGAACTGGGGATTCAAAATTGTACAAATGATTGGGCTGACCTACATTGTACTCCCTTGGGGCAGGGCCAAATGCCAGCAACCTTCAAACTCTATAGACATCTGATCTAGTTGTTCAAAGAAAGTTCCGCTACACATATCCTAGACCTTCCTTTTTAAAATTACAATACATTCCACTGGCCTTTTATTTGATTAGTTCTTGTCATCATAACATCACACATAGCAGTTTACTAGTTGTACTGAAGGAACCTTCTTACAATACGTACAGCCTGTAGGAAACGTTATTGGGTTGCTTTCATATACAAATTATTGTTTGAATCGTAATTTCTTATAATCTCTTTTCTCATGTTTTCCTTTATTTAAATATAGCTTTTATATCATACTCTAAATAGGAATGAAAGTTGAACATATGTTTTCCTACAATGCTCCTATTTGTACAATTAATGCATATAAAATTTAGGGACAGTTTTATTACGTAATCATACTTAGTTCTACTTACAAATTGTATTTCTTTCGACTTAAACTTCACAGTGTGAATTAATTAAGTATTTATAATGTAATGCAATTTTTTGTTATTTCAATTATTACTACATGTATATCATGAATTTCAAAAAAGATAATAAGAGGTCGGTAGTTTTGTCGCACCAATCTTGTGTGGCTTTCCGACATTTTAATTTTGGCGAAAACAAATTTAGAGCCCGGGCTAGCCCTGAATAAAGTCATAGTGTTGATCAAACTGTAAGTATAAACGCAGTCATACATGCAGATACATTAGAACCAGGGACATATATATACGTCCCTGTTATATATATATACGTCTCTGTTAGAACTATAAGTATTACAATTTAAAGGTTTGAAAAATGACATTTCAGGGGTAAATAAAATGGCATAGAACATTATCGACAATGTTTTTCAATCCAATGAAAATACAACAAATTGGGAAAATTCTCAATGTTTAATTCATCAATATCACCTAGTATAAATTCAGCACTCATCATCCTCATCCACATGTTTAAATAAAACACCCATCCATACGCTTCAATAAAACGAAGCTTGAAATTCACATTCAGCCAATTTCTGTTTAAGGTTTGAAAATTCATATATTTGTTGGGAAAAAATCATTCATAGTAGAATCAAGATCCGTCTCTGCACTGAAATCAATTGAAATCTTAAAGTACAAAATTTTAATTAACAAAAAAAGCATGATTTCACATGCATTTGACAAAAATGATGATTATATCATTTCTATCTAAAAAACAAAATACATACAAATAGTTCCTCTAATCTGACTCACAGAAAATAGGGGCATAGCTAGTCCTACTTTGGATTTGAGACCTAAGGCAGCCACCTGGTAAGGTACAAAAACTGCAGGCCTAGACTTGGAAATTTTAGGACCTTTTACTGTAGCTGTTGATTGTATACCTAATCCACGAACATCTTTTACAGTCATATAAATCTAGAGTATGATAAGTTAGAAATTGTATGTTTTTGAAATATAAAAGCAGATATATTTTTTTATCTTTCAATCAAAGAACCTGCTGTTTCGATATACCCATGGAACACTACAGGAAATGAAATCCATAGAACAAAACTTCAACAAAAGTATATAACCAACATATTTTCCAGGCAAATGAATATGACTGGGCCTCCTGACCTTACCTTTTCAAACAGAAAATTTAATCAAATACTCCCAGATTAATACTGGCTGAAAAAACAAAATTCTCTTCGGTTGCATACTTTTGCAATATAATGTTCAAATCAAATTCCTGTTTAAGAAAAACACTTGAAGAACCAGATGAATGCCCGAAGTCAGTAAAGGTTATCATGTCAGCATCCTCATCACTCTTTCACTCTGTCATTTCCTATTTTGTCTGTTTCATCTTCATTCCTCCTCTGTCATTTTACCCTTGCTTAAATTTTTAATTTGTGTTTCCAATTGTTCACTGTCAGGTATTTCTGGTTTTATTTGTGTATTTATCTGTGGAGCTGGACGTGGTAACCATTTAGGTATGATTTTGCTATGTAACCGCCATTCTCCGTAGACGTTCACCAGGTGCTTCTCAAACACCACATATTCCAACACATCCCTGGGAGTAGTCTCGCTGCCATACATCAGACGACCAAATCTGTCATATATCGCCAAGATCTGTTACAAGGAAAAGTCAAATCCTTCACATATACACCCTGCTAGACATATTAACAAGAGGCCCAGAGGACCTGTATTGCTCACCTGCATAAAGTTGTTTCAAAGCAATCATGGAAGAAAATGGACAATATTTAGTAGAACAAATTATAAGGTATTTACTAAATTACCTCTATTGGGCCCCACCTGGGTGTGATGTGGGATGTTGGATGATAGTGTCATCCCAACGATACGGAATTGAACCTCATTCTCCAAAGGATGGCTCACAACAAATTTGGACAATATCCTGTCATTCGTACACAAGCAGAAGGAGTTTTAAGGAATTGACTACATTTCTGAGGGGTTACCTACCCACATTTCATACAAAATTGATTCCCACTCATCGAGGGATGCTGTCGATCAAATTTGGACAATATCCTGATATTCCTAAAGACAAGGATTTACTATATTTTCCATATATGGCCCCATCCTTCACACCCAATGGGGGTCAGACCCATTGATTATACAAAACTGAATTTGCTTCACTCAAGGATACTTCAGACCAAATTTTGACACTATCCTGTCATTCCTTAAAAGAAGGATCTTAAAGAATTTAATATATTTTCCCTATTGGGCCCTGTCCCTCGGAACACAAATTTGGACAATATCCTGTCATTCCTCAAGAAAAAGAAGAACTTACTCTATTTCCAATTGGCCCTGTCACTCAAGTCACTGGGGGTGGGGTCAGACCAACAGTTTATAAAGAAATTGAATCCCTTCCTCCAAGGTTACTTAAGACCAAATTTGGACAATATACTGTCATGCCTAAAGAAGAAGGATCTTTAGTAAGGAAATTTACTATATTTTCCCTGTTGGGGCCCAACCCCCAGATCAACCATTTATACAAAATTGAATCCCCTTCACCCTAGGATGTTTCTGGCCAAATTTGGTCAAAGTTTGCTATCTGGTTCAGGCCTAGTAGGGATTTATAGGAAAAGTTCACGGATAGACGATGAACAACAAACGACAGATGCTGCACCATGGCATAAGCTCATTTGCCCTTCGGGCAGGTGAGAAAAAAGGCACATTGAAGCAAACAAAAAGTGAGAAGATTCTCTTGAATTAAAACATGAAAACTACATAACCAAGTTTTATAAGATGAATAATATAAATTCTAGGAACCACACACAAACTAATACATGTTAAAAATAAAGAAGATGGGCCTATAACGTATGTTTAATTGAAATTAATATAGTTTTTCAATATTTTCTCACCCTCATTGTATATTTAAGTTATTTATTATGTAGATTATTTCTTCCTTATAGCCATTCCAGTGGAATATAAAGCCATTGTGATGACATGACAAACAAGTACATGTATATTTCAGGCATAGATAATTATGGCCATGATAAGCATTTCTGAAAAACCATAACATTCAATATATAGCTTCAAGTTACCTGCTTTGTATGACAACGGACTGTCACTTGTCCATACAAATTGTCCTCTGCCAACATCTTGTTTGATCTGATATGGACAACTCTGGGAGGCTCTATAGATTCGATAAACCTCCAACGGAAAGTCTTAAACTCCAAGCCAAACACCAACTTCTGTTAAATAGAATATTACAATGATGAGAGCTATCACCTTTGGCCTTACTTATACCCCTGCATTCAGGGTACTTGTTGTCCCCCGTAGGAGTTTAATAAACAAGTGAAACATCAAGGGTCATAAGGTTCACCTCAGATGTAATACCAATGGAAAAGACACAGCTACAGTGACTCTTGACCAAAACACTTTGGGAATTTTGTAACCATGAAGTTTGCATTAAAGGCCCAATATATGTATTTTCAGGAAATTTTTTTGTGATTCTGACAAAAAATCCAGTTGATAACCATACAAAAATAAGCCTAAAATGAAGTAAACCTGAGCGGTAACAAGAAACTCTTGACAGAAAAATGCAAAGAATTGAAAATAATTCAGGTGGGGCCCACTTCAACAGCAAGCCAAAGTTAGAGGACAGTTCAAAATGGACGCGTGTTTACAAATACAGAGTTTCAACTGCTGCTGTACCGGTAACCGCGTAAGATTTCATCTTGAATATTGCTGATATCAGTTAATCTTAACTAAATCTATAAATATAAAAAAGTTATTAGGCTTGATTTTTGCTTCAAGTTTTGCCGAAAGTTACGTATATTGGGCCTTGAATGCTACACATACTATAAGTTATTCGTACAAAAAAAAATTTCTATATCAATGAATAATATCTGGGAATCTTAATATAGAATTGAAAAGGATCCATCCAGTATTTACCAAAACATAGCGATAATAAACAATTACTCTCAAAATCCTAGATGCTGGCCAGTTGCCCATATTGCTTTTAGGTCAAATGATCAATCCAAAGAAGGGGACAACACACATCTAGGGATCAAGGATAAACTCCATATGGAATTATAGAATGATCGGTTCAGTATTCAGTACCTATTACCAAATAGTAATAACGATCTGTTACAGTCAAAATAAGAGATGGCCCCCCGATGACCATATTGATTTTTGGATCTGACCAATACCTAGAACTGTTTAAGGGCACAGAAAGCGGTTGGACCACTGACGTAGGTCGATTTGTAGAACGACAACACTTTAAGTGGTTTTGACAAACGTAGAGGTAGACAATAAAGAATAATTTTAAATGATTTTTTTTTTTAAATGATGAATCTTACATTCATGTCCATTGCATTTTGAAGTTTTTAAAGTTGTTTGATAATTTGACTTGACAGTTTAAGCATGTGTCAATTCAATTTCAATGAATTTTATTGACTAAATATGTCAATTGGATGATGCCTTATACAGTGGAAGGGAGATAACTCCAATTTAGTTTATGAAAGCATTATCACTTCTTGTGTCTTGAACTTCTGTTATAAATCCAATAAAGCACCATTTGTTTCTCATCGTCTCATTTAAACTTACTGGATAGGCGAAGGTAGTCACCAGCTCATGGAGTTCATCCTCATTCGACTTCACACTGAAAAATTTAAGTGACACCAACATAGCAGGTTACATTGCATATCACAAGAGGCCATGGGGCCTGTATCACTTACCTGAATCAAAATAATCATGGACAAATCTGGACATTATCCTGTCATTTCACTCCATTTCATGAAATTTCATTGACAAATAATCCTGTCATTCCTTTTTCTTTATAAGATGTTAAAGAATTTACTTCATTTCCCCTATTTGCTCAGACCAAACAAAACTGATTTCCATATTTGGACAATATCCTGTCATTCATTCAGAAGATGACGGATTTGAAGAATTTACAACATTTCCCCTATTGGGCCTCACCCCTCTCGCCCCTGGGAGGCCAAACTCCCTGTTTGTACAAACCTTCGGGCAGGTGAGCTAATAGTGAGATTAGTCACACACCCCTTTACCACCATACAAATCCCCTCCGCTCATCACACTTCACATTTTGAATACTGTCCATTTTTTTAGCTACGGCAAAAATATACTACACCCAAGTTTTATTGACGGGTTTAGCCTGATGCACCAAACTGGCTAAATCAGTCTATAAAATTAACAAAATGCCAAAATTAAAGTAGAGCAATGCCCCTTCCATTTAGGGTATGAACCACACATGTTTGACTGGAGAGTTGGTAAAAATGACATCACCCTCTCTGTGTGTCCTACTATCCAACTAGAGTTTTGATCAATTCCTATACAAACAAAGAGGAACTAGACAGGTTTAATTTTCCGCGACCCCGTAGCTAAATTGGTAAAGCAACCATGAAGAGTTTGGAGTGTCCCAGGTTCAAACCCAGCCCCACACATTCTCCCACATTTAACAAATAACTGGGAACTGCATTGTACATATATCATGCCATTGTTTGCTGAATTAATTTCCAAGGCCAAGGCTTTCAAACTCTGTCAGAAATTTTGTTTAAACTCTCCAGATTTTGGTCTACGGACCTTCCATGGAAAATTGTATTGTTCCACTATTCTAGCGAAGTAGGAGGCCATTATATATAAAGATAAAGGCAACCTGCTTACAAATCATATGTATCTTTTGGAGCTCCCAAATCCCTTTAATGTTCCCCAATCCCCCCAGTATTTTTATAAAATAAATTATATAGATGTCAATCCCCCCAGAAATGCAGGGAATTAAATCTTGTAAAAGTGTGAAGACTTTTAGGACCTAAGACATGGGCATCTCTCCATACTGTACAGTACTCACTCTTGTAAAAGTGTGTAAGTTTTTATGAGTTGTGACTGGGCCATCTCTGCAAATGATTTATCATTGTAACCAGTATCATACTCCTTCACGGTCCTCCTGTCCTTTAAGTTCCTTCCTTTAAGCAGACTCCCTTGTAACAGATCTTTACCTTTCTGTGAATGCAGAGGAATTAATATTTTTAAAAAGAAGCACATGCACATTCCACAGTATCATATAAAACAATAGAGTGAGATCGGATTCACATGGATATGCCCCCTACCCTTACAAAGTTGTCCCTTACACACGACCATCAAAATGTGATCAGGTGAAGAACTGTATGATACCAAAAACTAAATCTGTTCAAGAGTTCAAAAGATATCTTGTACGTTGCCATTTTACTTGACAAGTGGTCAAGTGTGACATTGGATTAATGTATGACCATCAATGTCTAATCTGGTCCTGAACCTTACCTGATGATACTATGGTATAACTATGAACTTAATTTCTCAAGTGTTCATGAGATACCTTTTACACAAGCTATATAGTCGTCAATGGTGACTTTGATCTTTAACTTTGACAGATGCCTAACATAATCTTATCAGGTGTATAGACTTAAATTTATGAAACAAATCTTACCAGGTTGTTTCTTGTTGTACACATACCGTATAGCCGGTTATTTTCGCTTTTCAAAATTTTGTTGATTTTTACTCAAAATGAGGAAATTTTATTAATTAGGATAAACATTTCGCAACCTGGAGCTATGAAAATATCTAATTTTCATGGATATTGCAAAATTGTCAACTAATAGACCTAAAATATATCACAAAATTTAGTACGCTATATTCCTCAGATCAGTCCAAAAAAACAAAAGGGCACAACTAGGCACCAAGGGGAACCTACATATATACCACGCAATTACAAATACTTTCCTTAGTCCTATTGTTTCCCTCTATTTGCTGATTGCTTCAGCGATAGAACTTCTCGATAATTCCATATTACAATCACTTATCCCAGTTATAACAACCACTAATTAACTGTAATTGACCGCACCAGTTACCTGCAGTGTTCAAACTGACACCTGGTGCGCAGTAACCCGCAAATGACAGGATCAATAGGCCTAAATGTCAATCTATTGTTTTGGACACGCGTCAACGTCATAGGCTTGAATGTATACTCTTCCAAAACCCCACAAGCCCAAATGTGAATTGTATTTGCTCATCGCCTAAAGATGAATTTTCACTAAGAATATATAAAAAAGAACAAAAAACAAAGACTTTGCCGCAAGGCCTTTCTGCCCTCTCAGGCTTCTTCAGGCAGAAAGGGCAGAAAGGCCTTGCGGCAAAGTCTTTGCTTTTTGTTCTTTTTTATATTTAACTTCGCAAGGACAATTAATAACTTTTCTTTATATATATACTATAAACATTGTATTTATTTTTTTTAAGCAATCACACCTTATCGTTTGAGATACACAGAAGCTTACCAATAACAATGGAAGAATGCATCAAAGTTTATATTGCAGTTAATATTTCAGCGTGTCATATTATTGCACGGACTGAATTTCTCAACGCACAGTGATTACTATTGGACCCCGGCTCCACTCTTTTACCTAAGTGGGGGTATCATTATCTCTTCATGATTATAATAAAGATTCAAATTTTCTTGATATTATGAAAAATGAAATATTTTGACTCTATTTAGTGTAAAATTACTGAATTGTATCTAAATTCTACCAGGCTATATCTATACATGTGTAAAAGATGTGCATTTATTAGGTTGCCTTACAAGCGTGAGCTGTAGGGAATTTCCCTTTAGCTCAGTCGGTAGAGCATCGGGCTGGAGAGCCAAGGGTCGCGGGTTCGAGCCCCAGCGACGGCACTATCTTTATCACTTTTCCTCGTCCTATTACACATGTACATGTGATGTGTATTCTTTTAAGAAAATAAAACATGAAAACTAAAGTATAAACATATCACTTACTTGTACAGACAATAGAGAGGACTTCCCATCACCTTCCGGAGGTACAAACTCGTCAAATGTCTCGTCTGAAATACATAACACCCTGTCACATGTCGGCCAATCAAAATCAATGTTATGTTTTGAGATAAGAATAATTGTAAAGCATATATTGGTATCTAGGTAATCATAGTAAAATATTTGCCAAAAATATCCTATGTACAGGGACAAGGACCAATACTTGAAACATATCTGTATAAATTAAAGTTTAGTTAATGGGTAAGTATCTCAACTGTTTTCAAGTTCAACCGAGAACCTATAGCTAGGTCACTAGGGCTATTGCTAGACCCTTACATAAATGCTTATCATGATTGTGTTCATCTCTTTATGCCCAGCAACTGTATAGTTTTGGGGTGGGAAGTCTGCAAGTTCGATAGGATCAAATCTATATCATGTTTTCGATCGTCTCTTTATTCCCAGAAATTGTATATATAGTTTTGGGGTGGAGATCTTAACCGTTAAAAAGTTATGACTCAGGAGTCAAGACTTATATTGTATTGTTGACTTACTTGTACATGAAATATCAATTGGATCATTGAAAACGGATCTCTGCAACATGCCGTGCTGCTTCATGTATATTCGTATTTTATCAGGTGAATCCAGGTTTGGTTGTTCCTGGTTCAGTATTTCACGCTAACAACAAAAATGGAAAAGAAACAATATTTCTTTGTTATCTCAATTTTTTATCAAAATATTATATATAAACAGACATCATTTCAATATCATCTTCTCACAATAAAGGCCTTACCATCAACGGTATAGTAGTCTTCCTCCTTCTGGCAATCCTTCCTCTAGGATCATAATGTTTATTACTGGCAAACCTAACAGGTGGCTGGACTACTGTTCCTCCATAGCCTCCCACACAGATCACGACCTTCTGTAAACCCAAAAATTAGAAAGGTTGAGTACATTACGTGTACAAATTAAAGTATAATAAGTAATAAACACTCCCCAAGTTCAATGATAAAGAATCTGCAGTATATATATAAACAAGAGGCCCAGAGGGCCTGTATCGCTCACCTGGATACATTGGTATCTAAGTAATCATGATAAAATATTTTCTTTTTGGCTCGCCCCTCAGCCCCCTAGGGGGTCAGTCCCACCATTAGTACAATTTTGAATGTTGAGCAGCTAGGGATGCTTCCTGCCAAATAAGGCTGATTTCCAATCAATGGTTATTGAGAAGAAGTCGATTAAACCAATATAGCTAAATAACCCTTTTTGGCCCCGCCCCTCAGCTCCCTAGGGGGTCAGTCCCACCATTAGTACAATTTTGAATTCTGAGCACCTAGGGATAGTTCCTACCAAGTAAGGTTGATTTCCAATCAGTGGTTATGGAGAAGAAGTTGCTTAAACCAATAAAGCTAAATAACCCATTTTGGCCCCACCCCTCAACCCCTAGGGGATCAGTCCCACCATGAGTACAATTTTGAATCCTGGGCACCTAAGCATGCTTCCTGCCAAATAAGGTTGATTACCAATCAGTGGTTATGAAGAAAAAGTCACTAATATCAATATAGCTAAATACTTTTTTATGGCCCCAACCCCTCAGCCCCCTAGGGGGTCAGTCCCACCATGCGTACAATTTTGAATCCTGAGCACCTAGGGATACTTTCTGCCAAATGAGGCTGACGGACGACGGATGGACGACGGACGCCACAGTATGGCATAAGCTCACTTCGGTCCTTTGGACCAGGTGAGCTAAAAACTAATACAGAATCCGGTATGGAAAAACAAGGTTTTGCTAGAAACCATTTATTGTATAATCACATGAAATTGATTCCGTATATGTTCCATGTTTCAAAATCTTGAAGGAACCAAACAATAGCCGTCAGTGAATACTTATTGTTCTGAAGCGTGAACGACGCCATGTTTGAACAAGTATCAATCCACCAAGCCTTTTTTCATTACGTATACGCTAATATATTCACAGTCAGAGTTTACTAAGCACAAGAAGGGAGAGGTGTAAATATAAGCTTTTGACTACGTGTGACATGACGGTCTGTTCCTCAAACTCGCACGTTTGGGTTTCAGTCAGAAATATGTATGCATA
This sequence comes from Mimachlamys varia, assembly GCA_947623455.1. Taxonomy (NCBI): domain Eukaryota; kingdom Metazoa; phylum Mollusca; class Bivalvia; order Pectinida; family Pectinidae; genus Mimachlamys; species Mimachlamys varia. The sequence continues at coordinate 34,200,182 of OX392529.1, read as the reverse complement.
ATTATGTCCTTGTATAAAGATATGTTTAGTGTTGTTGGCTTTACTCTGTCTATATTATTGATCTACTGAACGATCTTTGTGAGTCTCAATATTCCCTAAGTATTTGTGATATTAACATTACTTGTCCTACACAAGCTGATGATATATGTCTCCTTGCACTTTCTAAACACAACTTAGACATGCTCATGAACTTATGTTGTAAGTATAGCTGTAACTGGAGGTTTAAATACAGTCCCTCCAAATCAGTGACTGTCGTTTTTAATGAACAAGCTGGTAACCACTTGCAGTCAAAACGTAGGTGTCAGTTAGGCGACAGTTGCGTCACTGAGTGTTCAAATGTTAAACATGTTGGGATCAGTTTGAACAAGTTTAAACCAGGTCGACCTGATGTTGATGAAGTCATTCAAAAATTAAGAGGTCAATGTTTTGCTCTCCTGAATTGTAATTTATTTGGCCCAAGTATCAGCCCTATCATAGGGGTAAAACTGTACCTTTCTATTGTTCTCCCTCAAAATATGTTTGGCTGTGAGTTGTGGTACTTGCTCACAGACTCCGACTGGCGTTGTCTGAAATCAGTACATCACTTGTGTGCCAAACTTATTCAAAATTTTCCTCTGAGGACCAGGTCTGACATCACTTTAGGTATACCGTGTGCTTGGTTTATCGTCACTTCGTTTATATGTAGATCAATATAAACGTTTCTTTGCGGCATTATGTAGAACCAAATCTAATTGTACATCTAAACAATTGTTTTTACTGTGTTTGTATCAAAAACGCCTTAATGTACATAAAGCTAAAAAAGGTTTTATTGTTGATGCTATTGATATACTGTTTAAGTACAATTTTCATGACATTCTGCTTGAACTTTTTAATACAGGTAATTTCCCTTCAAAATTGCATTGGAAATTCCTAGTAAAAAATGCTCTTCTTTGTAAAGAATCGGATGACAAGAAAACTTGTTTAGGTCTTTCGCCTTATTTTTTGAGATTCATATATATCTCAATCCTGAAATGAAACCTTCAGTTATCTGGTTCTTTTCATAGTGTCCTCCTTCTTTGATTGCAACATGTAAAATTGTTTCTAAAATGTGGATTACCCCACCTGATTGCGAACTATCATGCAAGGGTATGTTTGAAGACGCAGTTGCCCATTGTTTGTTAGACTATGGCGGATTAGAATTAGCAAATTTGCGGGATAGCCTTACGACAAAATTTGTAAATGACTATCCCATCCATGTTTATGTGTCCTTCGACCAGTCAGAAAGAGTAGCCCAGGTGGCAACTCTGCTTGGTGTTCCAAGCGCTGCTATTTGTGATGCTTTTAATGACAATGTTATATTGCTCACATCTTTTATCAAGGACTGTCTCATTTTTTCAGAAAGGGCATTTTATATATATGATCTTCCAGTAAATAAAGCTATTTGCGTAGCTGTCACTATCCGAGTGTAAACTTGGCCATTTTACACTGCCTCATTATCGGGTATCTAACTCTTTTATGAAGTTATCATTGTGATAAAATATTAATATAAATTGTAAGTCAATCTTTGTCTGTTTGCACCAATATGTTTTTTCTCTCTCATGTCACTTGCACTTAGTTACGCTCATCTATATTTTACTCTTGCTTGTTTTGGAGGAAATAAAGATATGATGGCGGGTCGGTAAAATTTCCACTATTTAACTAGAGACACATTCTGACTCTCGCACCCGCCTGGCGTCTAAATATTCAGCAGGTCAGAGACACAGAGCCCTTCGGACTAATTTTTGAAGTTCCGAAACAACCAGACTGTCACTGTCAGGTGCCGAAACGACTTGATATCAATTTTTCTTAATGTTCAAGATAAAGAAACTAAGATTATTTATATTATTTCTGGTGTGCATGTTTTTATAGAAAAGTGAAATAGAAAAGGATTTACGCCATACATCGCTCAAAATCCCTAAACCAAGCCCCGTGATCGCAGAAAGCCTTACGAAAAGCGGACGATTGTAAGTGCAGGGACGTACGTACACATACGTCCCTGGTAAGTGGATCCATATGTTTTCCATTTAAATGAAAAACATCATGTAGGTGGCAATATTGACCATGAAATACACGATTGCATTTTAAAATAGACATTACCAATTTACTTACTTGAAAATTGATAGGCCGAGTGTGTCGCACAAGGTTGACCAAGGAGGCTGACATTTTTAACAGTGATTGAGCCCGGTAAAATTCAGAAATGTTCCGAATGGCTTAAACAAATCTTTGTATTTTAAACGCTTAACCTTTTCCCAACCGTAACTTTGTTGTTTACAAACATTTTTATGTCGCATTTTCGTAAGGTGGAAATCCCGTTTACGTGCCACATGACGAGATTTAACGCGAATGTTGTCTCTAAAAATAGAATTCAATTCTTTTCTTTCTGGGCGACATAGAAGAAGGAAGTTCCAAGGAAGCTGCGGAAAACCCGACCTTTATTTACTGGTAAAGATCTCTTTTATGTTTTAGTCATATATTTACTATCATTTGTATTACACTTATTGTATTTTTAATTCTTTTCAAATTTTGATCCTCGGTCGGTATGGTTTTGAATATCACGTGTTGAAAGCTTTGCTGATCACCAACGAACGAACGGAACTTGCGTCTCGATTTTTGTCTCCGAAATACGCACCATTGAAAACATGCCTTATCTGTTTAACAACCTTACTTCATGTTATCTATATAAGTATTATTTTCCTGGTTTGTAGTTTGGTATTTGTATATACTAGAGTTCATTTGAGCAACTTTCTGGTCATGGCCATGGGGCATTTCACCACAATGGTGGATCATGAGTCATGTTGTATTTATTCTGAAAATCAGCAAATTTGAAAAAAAAATGCATGTAATTCAGATTTCCCCCAAATTATCAAAAACAATTTTTCATACCCTTTCCACTTTGTATGAGAAAAATATACATTCATGTCGATCATGATTATGATGAGTTTTTTTTTGTACATTATCAGTCGGGGAAAACCACAAATCAGCGTATACTACGACAATCGGTCAATTATACGCTGATTTGGGTATGGATTTGTTACTAAAAATAGCTCAGATCACTTTCATCGAAACATTTAAAAATTTTCTGTCCAAGTCGCTTTAATTTATGACAAAATAATTAATATTTTGCTGAAAGATGTTTATGGAATAATTTGCTACTTAGAAACTTGATGTAACAATCACTGCTGTAGTAACTCTACCATCGTAACAAAGACCATATAGACCGGAAGTCCTGCATCTGTTACTTATCGGTACTTTCCTGCATGCAATAAAAAGGACACTGAAGTTACAAATCCATACCCCTTCTTTTGAAATGAAGCCCACAATATTGCCAGAAGCGACAATTTAAATACATGTATCACATGATTTGTGGTTAATACAAAAACAGAAATACATTCAATGTTATACAAGTGGAACACATCCTGTTCCTGTATCAATTCGTTACATTTAAAAGCCCCAGTACCAATTTATATCAACCAGGGAAGCCATGTTGAAAAAATAAGCCAGAGCAGGGATCTCTTTGGGGCGAGATTTCGGTATTTTTACCCATATTTTCCTTGAAAATCTCTTTTAAAATTGTTGAACTTTGCAAAGTCTAACCTCGTCGAAATTTTGCTGATTCCTTGAAATCTCAAATTCTCCCATGTTTTTAGAGCCAGAATTATCCCTGCAGAGAAATGCTGTAACTGGACATGTATTTTAATTTGCATGTTAAAGTCAGTGATATTCTTTATTAGAAGACTATTTCATGACAAGGGGTGTAAGATAGAGAAATTCACTCCAAGGGTTTCCAATTTGGTAAAACCCCAGGCTTTGCCGAGGGTTTTGCCAAATTTGAAAGTCCAGGGGGTAGAATTTCCCATCTTACACATTTGGTCATGAAAGAGTATTTCTCTCTCATTTTAACTACCTGAATAAGCTCAAATACCATGATCATGGAAATACTTCTGATTGGGCATCATTTTGAAAATATCAACTTTTCCCTTGAGCTTGTTTGACAAAAAAAGGATACAGCAAGATTAGTTAATCTATAAGAAATAATCTCAACTTTCTACTGTACACGGTTAATATCTTGGAAGATTTTAGTTTCATCACATCACTGTTTTTCTCTTTTCGGCATCAGATTTTATCGAAAATTGTGTATGTGATATACATATGAGATCTATATTACTTGATCCATGTTGTTGTGAACTGTCAACCACTTAAGTTGGTTTTTCAAGACAATTTTGAATAGTGATGATTTCAGCTCGATCTGCATCAAAGAACTAGTGCTTTGTAAGAGGTCGCAGTGGACAAAATCATATCTAATAGAAAAAAGGGCCAACCAGCTGCCTCTTGTGAAACGGGAGTAGTCTCCTTGACAGAGCATCACACACAATATTCAATGTTTTGTTTTAGCGCTACTTTCTACAGTGACCCTAAAGTTGCCTCTGGGAGATAATAAAAATAAAACTGGATTTTTGCTGGAACTTTCTTCTGGAGTTGTCAGATTTGCAAAGCTGCAAACATGTTTCACCTGTACAGTGATCAAATTGAAGAAATACTACCAGGGTTTGCGCTGGGTATTTTATAAATGGGGTCCTTCTGCATAGTTTAATGGGGATCCTGAAAATTAGTTTGGACCTTTTCAGTTTATTTGCTTGAAAAAGATATAGGGACGGCTTCAATGCAAACCTGAATACATGTTATTTTTCATATCATCTGAGCACTTGTACTGTTGTACATGTAGCTGGGTATGTTGCAGTATATAGTATAGAAGTTTAAATTCATATATCAGGAGCATACATGCATATTTTTACTTATAACTGTGTCTCTGATATTTAGGAATATATTTTTTTAATCGCAAACCACTATCAATTGCTTTTGTTATTTACATCAAAGTACGAAATAAGTATATTTTCCATCTCTTACCAACTGTTCTTAGTTTGAAAAAAAAATCGCATATGACAATATTCCTCCAGTTCTGACTATTATTATGCACTTGGTATTATGGAACGCCTTTATAAAAAAACTTGTAAGTATTTCAAGCTTACCAAAGATGGTAGATGAAGTGGCAACACAGAATCTTTTCTTCCATTGCAGATTAGAGTAAAGTTTACTGTGGTAGTATGTTTAACTGGTTTTTTCAGCTTGATCAGTATTTTATTAGTTATAATACTTACTGTTATAAGCATCCCTCTCCCCTTTTATATGGAGGTATTAAAATGATTATATAAGTGTTCCTTTCAAACTAGACACAACTAAATGATTCTTTTAATCAGTAAACTAAACCTCTCTATGTGTGTTTATAAGAAAAAATCCCACAAATGTCGATAATATATGTGTTCACCGAAATTAATGGCAATAATGTCACACATCAAGAGTACTACCCATTCTTGTCATAATGCATTGTTCATATTTACTTGATTAAAACTGCATTTTTGTCTAGATCCTAGTTTTGTTATCCTATCAAGCACCTTTTGAAATCAGTTTTAAGTCCCGCTATGTGCTACTCGCAGTGAAAACGGAATATGAATATTACTGAATTGGTTACATGTTGTAATAAGCAGGATGCTGTTTATATATATCTTAATCTAAAATAAAAAAATCTTCCTTATTTCAGAATTTTTATGAGTCAGAAGGCAGAAAAACCCTCGCTGTCAGGCCAACGTCTGAAAACTCGGAAAAGGGGTAAGAACAAAAGTGTAAAATTTGTTTTTTCAGGACAACTAAAAGTAATTTGAACAAATTTGTGATTTATACATTCTTTGCTGTAAATACCTAGCAGAAACTTTTAAACTCTCATCTTACATTTACAGATGAAAAAGAAAAATACGATCCTACATCGTTTAGGGATGCCATTGTTCTTGGTCTCAACGAAACAGGTGCAGATCTAGAGCAGGTTTGTATACCAAGTAATTTTGTATTGTCATTTTTCAGGATTTTTTGCAAAAAAATAATAACGAATTGGTCTTGTCATTTAAATACATTAAAACATAAATTGTAGACAGGATTTCGTTTTTAAACACTTTGAAATAATTTATGAAAACTTGTTTTGCATTATGAAACAGGGTTCACTTTTGGGCGCGATTTCGCGAGATTCTCGCTGTATTTTCAGATAAACCGCGTTAAAGTCCGTTCTAAAGCGAGAAAAAATCGCGCATGTCAAAATTCAGGTATAGTGGATACCTACATCGATCAATAATACCGATCGTAGTTCCAGAAGTATTCCTTTCCTCAAATCCTAATGATAGTGTGTACGAGTCATAGTCTCAATGACGCTTGTTTCTCAATCACTTGCAATTCAAACTTTTAGATGACAAAGCCACCACGCAAACACAAAGGTGTAGGTGTCTGTAAATTTGTGACAGGTTGCGAATGGGGGGAAATGTAAGTAGTTAATGCCTCCAGAAACAGTATTGAAAGTTGATCTAACAGCCAGGAATGTCTTAGTTCATTAAATTAACGTTAACCAATGATGAATCCATGGAAAACAAGTAGATGGTTGAGAGAGGAAATGACTCCACCGATTCCACCGGTGCTGGGGCCAATATGCCAACAGTACTGACTGTATCCGTGACGATGTCAATGCTATTGATGTTTAGTAGCAAGTTTAATGTTATATTAGGAATGGTTGATTTTGGAGGAATTTTAACTTTAATTAGGCCTGTATATGACGGAGTTAAAATCACAAACAAGGACGATTTTCTCCAGGAAATAAAATAAACAAAAGATCAGGAAACTCAATTATAATTACTGTACCTTGTGTTATTTATTACTTTAATTAATAAATTTAATTGCTATGAACTTATAGCATTCCTATCAATTCATACTAAATTACGTGTTATAATACCAAAAATCCCATCCATATATGAAAAATCTCACTGAAATTAGGTAAGGGAGATTTTTTCTCTCATTGTGCCCAAGGTCTAGGGTGAACCCTGTGAAAGGATAAACCTTGAATTAATTTTGTATAGGTCATTTCAGTTTCCATTTGCTCCACATTTTTTCACTTGCACAATGGTAATAGGAACTTGCCACCATATGCCGGTAATATCAAGTGCCTAGGGCTATAACAACATTTGTTATTGTGACATCATCAATTTCATTGTTTTCAGCTTTTGATTGCAGTTGAAAAAACTGTTAAAAATAACTTGCTGGTAATCGCTCTTATCAAAATGTAAAAGATACTGTTTGAATTGACAAATATTAATACACTGTATAGTCCTATAGCAAACTACTGTATTGTTGACAGACTGACATCAATACTGAAATGCAATGTGTGTAACAGAACCCTAACAACATTTGCTAAAATATTCATTTGTTTGAGAGACTAACACTGGACCAATGACCATTGTGGAAAAACTTCCAATTTGAAGTTTTCTCAAAATTAGTCAGGAAGACATTCAATTCTAGTATTACGGTGTATAGTAGCTTTCGACAATATATTGTATTTGATGAAGATACTGGTCAACAAGACCAAAAATTTGAAGTAAATGAATATTTCAAGTTACCTGGACATGCAGTGTATTGGCACTGAGAGTCAAGTAGAGGAATATAACACACTTGTTTAATGGGATATAAGCCACTTTGAATTTTAGTAGTGTGGAAATAAAGGTATTATTGGTCAAAAGAATAAATATTGATTTGAATTTATTTTCCAGGTTTCAAAATACTTGGACGTCACTGGAGCTAAACTTAACTACAGGCGGTATGCTGAGGAGCTTTTTGACATCTTGTTTGCTGGAGGACTCTTAGGTGAATTACCGTTAAAATAGACTTAAGTATAGCTATTTGACATCTTGTGCTGGAGGACTCTTAGATGAATTACTGTTAAATTGAACTGAATTATACAAGAATTTCAAATCCAATTAATCAGTCCAACCAAGGAAAAAATGAGTGATTCAAATTCTACTTATCAGAAATCATGGACCAAAAATATGTTTGATCTTTAAACTTGTTTCCATTTATCAGGGTATTATATAATTCTTCCTTAAATAAAATATTTTCAATGCATGTTTTTCATTCGCTGAAATAAAACCTTGTCTTATACACAAGGGTCATAAACCTTTTAAGAAATTGAAATGTACCTTACACCAGGGATGAAAATCCTCCTCCAAAAGGAGGAATTCCTCCTTTTTGATAATTTTGCTGTTATGTTAATTCTTTAAAATTCTCATTAAAACCCAATAAAATGTGGGTTTTCATCCTTTTTCACAACTTGTTTTCATCTCTGTTACATTAAAGGGACAATTAACTTATTAAATGTTTTCTAAATTTGGCAGGTAACAAAATATATTGCCTTTAAGGAATGTTATAGTACGTAGGTATAATGAGATGGGCAGCGCTAAGTAAACAAGTAAAGGAATACAGTGACAGATTAGGTTGGATCACCACTGATTTCATCTTGGAACTTGTTCTATTGTTTATACTCATTTTTGAAATATTATTTTAGGACAGTCACCTAAATTACCGTCTCCTATTGTAGAAATAGAATGTGCTTCTCTTCGGTTTAAAGGCCAAAATAGGATAATGTGAACTAATACTATTCACGCTCGGTGCGATCCACATTGTTGGACCATTTATGAGACTAGGATGGACCTAGTGTTTTTGTGGGATTTTAAAAGGTCTTGGCAACCCTTTCCAGGCCTTCAAGTCAACTAATGTTTTGCCATGTCTAGTTTTATCCCTGAAGAACTATAAACATTTGAAAAATAAACAAACTGGGCAAACCATGTATATGGAGACAGTCCAGCTGTTTGTAAACAGCCAAGAAAAACATACAGCCATATGTGTAATTGTGTACGCTCGGTGATTTCTTGATTCACAATTAATAAAAAATAAGAAAACCTTTTTCTGATCAAAGTTTTGATGTATGGTTTGTTCATATGGGATATTAGACTACATAACTACAGCAAACTTTGCAATATGATTGTCAGAAAAATTATTCTTACGCAAATTTTCCTTTAAAGATGTATGCTAAGTAATATCCTTATACTACACAGCACCTGGTGGAACCATTATTGAAGACAAAGACCCTGACTCCACCAAGGCTACACGAACTAATGTTTGTGTTTTCTGTTGTGACGAAGATACCAAATCACTCAAGGCCTTCTATGAAGTAAGTAGCATGATATTGAATACTGAAGGATCCTTGTACCACTCACTGCCAGAACTGAAAATATATGGTAGAATTATTTGTTTCGTAGCATGACGGTTGCCATGGTAGTTATGAGAAATAGTTGATGAAAGATTAACATGGCTTGTAGGACTTTTTATAGATATAATCGAAAACAACCAAATGTAAAACGGTCTTGACAGTGAAGCTATAGCAAGATTCTAACCCTGGATGTTACTATCTCTGGAACCAGTTGAGATCTCTGATCAGTATCATCCAAACAGAATTAAAGAGGAGGTTACTGTGTAAAAGAAAAAAGCAGTGGGACAGGGATCCTTTAATTTAAGCAAATCATGTTCGTATGATATCTTGATTACAGAACTTGTTCTCTTCAAATGTAACATTGGCAATGTAATGCATTATATATTGAAATATGTTTACCATCAGTATGCATTACAATTTACTTCCAAAAGGAAATGTTGGACAATACGCCAAACATTTTTTCCATATTAAGGAATAACAAATATCCAGATTACTACAAGTCTTAAGTTTATAATAGGTCAGACTGTATGTATCATTAGGTAAATATTGAAGTTGAGAAAAACAAATTTACAACCTAGAGGTTAGATTTTACTATTTGTTGGTATCAAGTTTGATGTACCTTCTGCTGATAGTATGATTATTGAGATACATTGATTTTGAATTATATTTTACTCTGGGAACCATACAGTTGTCACTAATACCTGTGTTATTTTCATACTTATTGACACCATTTATGGATACATTATAATGTTTGGGTCAATTATTTTCTCCGTTGTAGGTTTTCAGCAAGTTACTCCGAAGGTACAAGTACCTGGAGAGATCCTTTGAGGAAACTCTCAAGAAGGTTGGTACAGCTCGCCCTGGATTTGGAATATTTCATTCACTAAATTTCAGGGAACATGATCCCTGTTTATACAGTAGATAATGCCCAGCATAAGAAACAATACCTATTAAATTTAAAACCATATGCTTGCACTGTGACAGATCTTCAGTTTATATTAAATGAAGTGTCGTATGCTGACAGTCGTAAGTGTCTAGTGATATGTGTGTATGGATTTCCATCTCTGTCAATTTTATTTTCGAGTAAAACAGAAAGATTGTTTAAATCAATTTGTGTTTATAATATATACCTACAATCGCTTATTGTGAACGTTTCAACACATTAACAGATTTTGCAAGTTAGGTGCCTAAAGAATTTGAAGTAATAGTTTGTCTCAAAATTCTGTTAAATAGAAAAAAAGTAGAAATGATGCAAATAATATACATTGTATGTACTTGTTCACCCCTTAAAACCCATTTGAATTCCCATTTCAATGATTGAGAGATGAAATATAAACACAGAATTTTAGATAGACTGTCTATGAGATTTAAGATTCTTTGTGGACCTACAATCACCTTCTGTAGTTAATGATTCCCCAAGATCTACAAAGATTTGGTTTGTCGCTAAGGTTGAACACTGCATAAAGATATTTTTTATCTTAACAGATTTTGATGTTCACAAGAGGATTCAAAAATGAAGACAAGACAAAACTGGCTAAGATCACTGGCATCATCCTGGCAAATGGATTCTGTACCCCAAAATGCTTACAGGGACTGTTTGAAGATAATTTGGTTAAAGAAGGTATTTGAAGCTTTAATGGTGATGCTCTTTTAATCTAGAAATATTATTATATTTGATACAGAGTGTTGGTTGTAGAGTGTTTTATACATTATAAACAGCTTATGTCTTGTCAAATGGTATCACAAATGGTGTTGCCACCCAAGGTTCTTTTTCAAGTGCTGTCCTACTGAAATGCTACAAAGTTTATAGAGAGGTATCATTTTCCACAAAGTCACATGATTATAACAATAGTCTCGGTGGAGCTTCCTAGGGAGTCGCCATTGGGAGAAAAAAATACAAGATTGCAAGTGTGCCATGCCGATGCTCAACTTGAGCGTCATGTTTTGACAGTTCCACTGTAGGGATTTGTATCATTTATTGAACTTTACAGATTGGATTTGAGTTTGCATCGTTAGGAAATATAGATTTAGTGTGAATATAAATATATTTGCACATATACCAGCAAAGCGCACATTGGATCTGGCTCTGTTATAACTTGTAATGTTGCTTGTTTTCTAAACAGGAATATCATTGGAATTCTCCACCTTGATGTTCAGAACATGGCTTGAGGAAAAAGACATCAATGCGGTCTTTACCGCTCTTAAAAAATCGCAGATGGACCTAAGGTTGCTGGTAAGTGTCAGATTCTATTACAACATCTAGTTATAGCCAAACAACTTAGCATACAGGGTGGAAACAAAACGCTAATTGAACATAGTGAATCAATATACATTACAGACTAAAAACTATTGTATTTTAATTTAAATATACTATTTTTTTTACATAATGTATTTATTTATAGACTTATGATGTCCGTTTAAATTGTAATTTTATGAACATGAAATTAACATTGAATAACATAATTGTGTACATTAATATGTATTTTCACTGATATTTGTATTAACAGGAGCTGTACCCACTGAACAAGAGAAGCTATGATACCTTTGTGGCACACTTTGAGAAAGAAAACCTGCCTCAGATGGCAGACATTCTGGTAAGATTTGATAGTGCTTGATATTGAATTCAATCTTGCCATTTGTTGAAAACAATACCATTTCATTGATATTTGTAATGGTTCTGTAAACAGGTCTTCTATTTCCAGGAGCACACAATCTATCCATTGTTCCAGCTTCTGTTGTTTGTTAACAATTACATTTAAATTAATTTTCTAAATTCCTAACTCATTATGCTGATAACTCACAGAAATTCTCCCTGAATGGTGTTTCATAGTGTACTTTTTACATGTGTGTTGAGTTTTTGTTTTGTTGGGAAAAGAACAAATATTGACTCCTATAACTGAATACATCATTACAGAGAGCTCAGAAAAATCAGGAAAACAGGAAATTTTTGCAGAAAGAACTTGGAGAGATGGTGAAGTCTGAGGAATCCCCTAATGAGGTAAGTTGATGTAGTGAGAAAGTAACAGGCCTGTCTAGGATTTAACATTGAAGTTCAATTTTATTGTATTGAGATATATACCAAAGTAAAAGTATATGCGAAAGGCATCATGAGTTAGATATCCACATACCAAGGATTGTAAATACACATTGGAAGAACTAGAGCTTCAATGGATCATTTCTAAGAAAACTGCCTTGGGAAGTTGCCTGACTAATAGTAAACAATAAAGATGTAAGATAAAACATTATTTAATTTACAACAGTGTATAGAAGGGATTAAAAGCTGCACTAGACCAGGATTTAATACTAGACACAAGACTTTTGTACCACTGTTTTACCAACTTCGCTATATCTTAGTCAACAGTCTCCACTGTAACAGTTATTATCTGATGAAAATTTTTTGTTTTGGGGAGGGGTGAGGGCTATAATCATCCGATTATCTGAATGGAAATAGGGGGGGGGGGGCTATATTTAAGGGGGAAACCGTGGTGCAATTGGACAGGGATACTTAGAGACAGTATTGAAAGTGAACCATCTTCCCAGGTGGTAAGATAATTTGTAGTAACTACAGTGTATGAGTCATAGAGTATAATGCAGGCAGAAAAAAACTGATCTGTGAGAAGAGCTATGTACAGGTAACAATGTCACAAGGCTTGACATAGCCCCAGGGTTTGGTGGATGTTTGGTAATGGGGTAACAATGTCCCAAGGCTGGACATATCTCCAGGGTTTGGTGGATGTTTGGTAATGGGGTAACAATGTCCCAAGGCTGGACATATCTCCAGGATTTGGTGGATGTTTAGATATTGGGTAAAAATGTCCCAAGGCTGGACAAAGCCCCAGGATTTGGTGGATGTTTAGTAATTGGGTAACAATGTCCCAAGGCTGGACATAGCCCCAGGATTTGGTGGATGTTTAGATATTGGGTAAAAATGTCCCAAGGCTGGACATAGCCCCAGGGTTTGGTGGATGTTTAGTAATGTGGTAGTCTCTTTGTAGATGAAGGCTTTCCTACTGGAACAGATGCAGAAAAATGGCCTAGGTGAACAAGAAACTGTTATCCTAGTAAGTATATGTATGGTCTGGGATGCATGGATACTGTATTTTGTATTCTGTATACTGTATAAAACAAAATAAACATTGGTGCTTCAGATAATCTATACAAGTATAATTTGATGACTTCCAGTAGCTGAGATGTATATTTGTATGTAGGTATTGAGGATTCAGAAAAAGCAGTAAAATTCTTTCTTTGGTAGATATATTGATGTCTAGCAGGGGTAGATTTAAAGGCCCAATATACGTAACTTCAGGGAAATTTTCGTGATTCTGAAAAATTCTGGGAAAAAATCCAGTTGATAACCATGCAAAAATAAGCCTAAAACGAAGTAAAACTGAGCGGTAACTAACAAGAAACTCTTGACAAAAAAATCCAAAGAGTTCAAAATAATTCAGGTGGGGCCCACTTCAATAACAAACCGAAGGTAGAAGACGGTTCGAAATGGACGCGTGTTTACAAATAGCGTGTTTCAACTACTGCTGTACCGGTAAACGCGTAGGAATTTATCTTGGATATTGCTGATATCAGTTAATCTTAACTAAATCAATAAATATAATAAGTTATTAGGCTTGATTTTCGCTTCAAGTTTTGCCGAAAGTTACGTATATTGGGCCTTTAACTTTTTTAACAGCTTGCATTTTGTAGTGAGTGGGTTAAATTTTAACTAGCCAAATTAGAATCTTTGCTTGCTATTTTGAAGTGGATAATGAAAGTACTATGATGCTTTCTGAATCAGTCTAACTTACAATTTAGTTTAAAACATTGATGTAACTTTGTCAAGGTCTGAAATGTAAAATATAACAAGCTGTATTGTGATCAAATAACCTTTTAAGACATTGCACAATTTGTGTGTGTATGTGTGATTTCGTTTCACGATTTGTTTTGTACTTTCGATAACATTTTCTGACGTGTATCTATTGGACTAATATATACACCTTCAAGAGGCATTATACCCACTCGCCAAAAAATGCAAGTACAGTGCATTCCTCTTTATATCATGTTGCATTTGTCAGACAAAAACATGATATTAACAGGAATGTGACATTAAGAGAAACATGTTTTTCCACTAAATCTGGTGCATTTGCAATCTCCATAACTAAAAGTAAGCTATTCAATGTACATATGAAGATGTTTCAATATATAGATAACACCATTTCAATTAAATCATTTTTGGGGTTATTTTTCATTTTCTATGCAATACTTTTTACAAGTTGTGTCTGAAACCAATGGAAATAACATCATTTTCTGGATATTTAATGGGATTGGTTAAAAAAAACAATGATATGAAGAGGAATTCGCCACAAATGATATTAACCAAACAAAATTACATGGATTATATAGAGAGAAAAATGGTGCTTGGGAAAAACATGATATAAAGAGGAATGTGATATTAACAGGGCTGATATTAAGTAGAGTCCACTGTACAATAATTTTCTACTGGCAATTTAAGGAATTAACTCGCGTTAGGCGAGTACGCGAGTGTTAAATTCAAACCCTGGCCTAGTGTTCTTGAAACAATGTCAGTGGGTAGGTGTTAATGGTCTTCATGTAGAATTCCTGAAACAAAGAAAATGTATTGTGTAAGGTCCTTTTTATATTCCTTTTCCACTTTTCAGTCAATGTCAGTGGGTAGGTGCTAATGGTCTTCATGTAGAGACTTGCATTAACATTATGGGCATCAATTCAAGTATCGCAAACAGACCAATTAGGTGAACACAATCTTTGAATTGACAGTTTTAAAGTATTGACACTGATGAAATGCTTGATTAAGTAATCCTGAAATCAGTCTCGAAACAAAGAAAATGTATTGTGTAAGGAATCCCAATTAACATCATAATGTAATGGCCGACAGGTCTGGAACACAATCATGGGATGTGTAGAATGGAACAAGAAGGAAGAGCTGGTGGCTGAACAAGCACTGCGTCACCTCAAAGCCTACGGACAGCTTCTATCGGCCATCGCCAAGACACCCAGGTCAGAGCTGGCACTGCTGGTGAAAATCCAGGAGTACTGCTACGATAATATGGCCTTCATGAAGGTGTTCCAGAAGATTGTTGTTATCTTGTACAAAAGTAAGTTGAATCTTCTCTCTCCTATAAAAGAGACAGGAAAAAATAAGAACAAATCAAGAACAGTTAGGTTTTTCAGATTCTATGAAATTTTAAAGCAGTGCGTTAATGGTGTAGTGGTAGATACTGATGTATTAGGGTTTTGTTTGTTGGAGAGGCTTGGTCAGAGACCAGAAGTGTTTGTTATGATCTATATATAGTGTTGCCAGTCCGTACAGTCTCAATGTATCTTAAATACTTAATAACCTCATTCTTTGATATGGTCAAGGTCAATTATGAGTATACTGCTGGCATCATGGCAATTCAAGGATCAAAGGTCAAGGCCAAGGTCACAGTTGCCATATATATGGAAAATCAGAAGCTGCAGAGGGGCATTCATGTCTTAACAGGCATTTTCTAATTTTTATCAAGTCAGTAGGTTTTGGTTTGATTCAGCCACAGGAAACTGATAGTCAAACTTCATTTAGAAATTTGGTTGATGTATGAGATTTTCTGATAAGTTATCATTCCTTTGTATATTCTTTTTCCACTTTTCAATCAAACTTTAACAAGTAAAATGAATTTCTGTTTCGAACTAAATATTAGGTGCAATTATTAGATGTTGAAATTACAACTACTGAACCGCATTTTATAAATGATAAGTATCCTATTTTTCTTATGATTTAAGGTTGTTAAGTCTTACTGGACGTTGTCATTATGTCTGTATTTATCATGGTTTACAGTGGATGTGCTGAGTGAGGATGTGATCCTGAAGTGGTACAAAGAGGCCCACTCCACCAAGGGGAAATCTGTCTTCCTCGAACAAATGTCCAAGTTTGTCGAATGGCTGGAGAATGCAGAGGAAGGTAGGAATATTTTAACCTTTTAACCTCTGTAACTAAGAATGCTTGCTTCTTCTTGTGCTTTTTGGTTTGAGTGCTTTCTATCTTTACGTTGGGCCTCCATATCATATGATGCAGACCTCTTTACGTGTTATTAGGTTTTTAAACAGCAGACATACAATCAAAGATGACTAATACAGTACGAGTCATCTTCCAAAGTGATGATTATCCCCACATATGATGTCTAGAACTTGTACGCTATACAGTTTGTGTGGCAGATTTTGATTGAACATAGAACTGGAGTCACCTTAAAGCTTTACTCTATAGGGTAATTACCTTTAGCTCGGAGGTAGAGCATCCCACAAGAGTCTGTGGTGCAAGAATTGATCTCTGGTGGTATTGGCAACAGTTTATCTCTGACAACTGTGATTTATTTATAACTTATGCGAGGTCCATTAGGCCATTTATAGATGGGATATCTTTACATAATATATGCAAAGTCCAGTTGAATGTCTAGAATTAACCTACCCTTTTCGTTTTTCAGAATCTGAGGAAGATGAAGACTAGTCGTTGACTGAGACAATCACCAAATGATGTAGTTCCCATGTTACTGGCACAATATTTAATCTGTAAAATCCCTTATATGTTTGTCAAAGCCTTCAGTTATCTCCCTTGAAAACCAAAAAGCTGTCATTTGTACAGAGTTGGCGTTGATTACTGTAAGACTCAGTCTGAATGCATGTATAGAAAGTGATAAAGACATTTGTGCTCTGAATAGTGAAATTATTTTGCCTAATGTTGACCTTGCTCAGGGTTGAAATACGGGCCAGATTATGATAATACTAAATAAAGAGTTTATTAGTCAAATTGATGCGGAAAATCTTTTTCTCCTAAATAATTTGCTGTATAACGTTTTAACATTTGAAAATTGGCTGAGGACTTAATAAATTTAGCAGACACAGCACGATATCAGTTAAAATATTGCTGATAACATCACTTGTATATATGTTGCCAATGGCTCAGTATATTTTGCAGACTGTGGTTGAAATTTTAAAACTTTTCATTTAATGCAAATTTCATGTGTAACTTTGGTTTGTAGAATAACAATGTAACCAGTCCATCCAATGAATTTCAGAGTTCAGATTTACATATTGTAGAGGCGTTTACAAGGGACATTTTATCTAAATGTTGTACATTTCAAGAATTAATTTATTCCATCAATCAGAAAATGGTGCAAATTTTGTCGGGGTAGATTTTGTGTCCCAGTACTAGGTATCAATGCAAATGGATCAAGTCCATTACGAGATACTGTTTGTTTTTTATGTTGTTTATCAATGCATTTTGTGGTTTATGTACAATTTGTAAACATCTTGATTTGTAAGGTACTGTAGTGTGGTCTTAACCAACAAAATTGTCATCTTTGATCCACTTATTAATAACAATTGTGTAATGTTGTGTACGATCCAAGTTTATCATTGTCCGGTGTAATTTGGGAGTTTGAAATAAGAAACGCATCAGATTAAGAATGTACATCATTGATGACAAGATTTCAGTGTGTAAATTCCACTTGCACAGGGATATATGTATACAAAAATTAGAAAAAATAAATCTTGAAGTTAAAATGTAGTTGAGAGGATATTGTGGTAGACTTTTGTACATGTCAGTTCAGCATACCATGTGTTAGGAAAACGGCAGCAAAGACACAACAGCGAACCTCTCCAGACAGGCTACTACTGCAAGAGACGTATCACCCATATACTTATATATATCTGAGTTTAATAACTTCTGTGAAAATAAAACTTTAGAATGCCAAGAATTCAGATAGTACACATTTTTGAATTGCATTTAACAATTTTCATATTTAAATGACGCAAACCTCATAGATATGTATATACTCAAAATCTGGTTGTCAATTTTATAAATTTCATCATTTTCATTTGTGGATATTGAGTTCTGAAAACAAGATTGCAGCCTAACAAAGTCACACTTTAAACAAACTAATATGTCAACTGTAGACTGTATTTTCCAAGATCTAGGAAACATTTCGACAGTTTTACCATTGACAAAAGTGGTTCTTGGAGAAGCTTTGTTAGTTTTCATGAACAAATTATAGGTTGACAGGAACTTGAGTTCAAAATGTAGTTTTAATTAAAGTTTAGCATGACACCTAATTGGTTAGTAATTAGGACTTTCTGATTGGATAAACTGATGAGTAATGGCCCTGTATATACTGATGGTACTTGCCTCGGCCCATATAAGTCGGGGTTATATGTACTTACAGTGTCGACAATAATTATATGAAATCTGCCTTTTGTACTTCCAAGGATGATAAATAAATATAAAATAAACTTTTAACAAAAAGATGCAAGGTTAGTGTTGGTTGTCTCTGATGTTTACAGCTGAACCTCTGTAGCTTGCATGTCATTATCTGGAACACCATTGTCAGTACTGGAGTCCTGTAGGCTTAGCAGGTTGCTGTGTAGGGGGTGAAAGTTGTTTAATATTGATACTTTGTATAGAAGAGTATTGTGTCCTCATTTAAAAATAAATGTTGAAAAACTAGTAGAAAAAAAACTTAATCCTTATCTATCAATATTTGGCCTGATCACTTGCTGTAGGCGACTAGATCTCATTCATGTCACGATCTCATTCAACCCAAATCCAACGTCTATGCAAAGTGGAGCACTAGGTTACCATGACTACTGTATGTATGGGAGTGTATGTCATATTTTTGTAAATTTCTATGGATCCTTTCTATTAAAATATCAGTGTTAGAATCAAGACAGTTTTTATTGTCATTTAGTCAGATTAATTGACTAGCAGGAAAACCTATATATATAAAAGCTGTATAGAAAGGAGAGGATAAAAAAGGAACTTCTAGCAAACGTATTGCCAAGTATATGACATGTTCCTGTATCAAACTGGTAAGCAGCTTTACAATATACATTATGAAATGGGACTTTTCGTCGGAGATGAAACACAGAACCTTAGGTTGTACATCAAATTGGTTTCTGGAAGTGAACTTTTTCTTGGAAGAAACAAAAAATCTGTGCATAGGCCCAGTCTTTTTATGGATCTGCCTGTCATTTATTACATTAAATCGATAAATATGTGCCTCCCTCCTCTCACATGGGGTCAATTCTGAAGCAGCCCTGAATAAAATGCGATTATTTCGTTCGAACAACGACTCTGCTATAGTCGTATATTGCTGTATAGGACATCCACGATATTTAGGGTTAGCTCAACTATGCTCGCTTCACTCATGGCATGTAGCAAAACTGAAGGCTTTAAGTGCGCCACCTTAATGATGAGGCAAACGGACTAGTTGGTTCATTTTATATATACATCGAAGGAATATCGGGGTCACAAAACGTAAAAAGTGGCAGGTTTTGAAGTCGGTGTTCGATCTTCAAAGGACAGGTATCGGCCAAGCGATTGGTCAGGATTTTTTTACCAGAGACCAATAAATATAAGACTCCTTCATGACCAGAAATATAAGATAAAGAAATTCCACCCGCTCGAGGTGTTTTCAAATTTGGTAAAACCCTAGGCTTTGTCGAGGGTATTGCCAAATTTGAAAACCCCGAGAGTGGTATTTCCCTATCTTACACCTTTGGTCATAAGAGTCTTTTTCTCTCATATCAACTACGCGAATAAGCTCAAAAACCATGAAAATACGTTTTGACTGGCTACCATTTTGAAAATTTCAACCAACTTTTTCCTTGAGCTTTTTTAACGAAAAAAACAGCGATATTAAGCATACCCTATATGCGCAAACCTCAAATTAATCTCACATTTCAGGTGTTATGGTTAAATTTTTGTAAATGTTTTAATTTCATCACGCTGTCGTTTTATCTTTCCGGCCAGAGTTTACAGTATTCATGAAGTCACGTCATTGTTAAATTATTGTGACGTCACGTCGCGTGATATGCTATTTAACAAATACTGCATGACACTGAGGGCAATATGGGAGTTTATGGACCGGTCAGTCAGCCAAAAATATGTATATGGACCGAAGCGAGCTCGCCCTACCCAATCTACCCAACACGACCACATAATATGCAATAAAACAGACCATTAGGTCAGACGCCATTTTGCTCACTGTCTGGAATAATGACGTCACGTCATTGTCTATAACGTCATCCTGCAATTATGACGTCAAAATATATAGCGTCGGCCCGTAGTCCTTGACTCCGGGCCAATATACGAAAATATTGACTAGAGCAACTACTAGAGGTATAATATGTATAAATATAGATTTTTCTTACATGGGCAAACTGTATCCAACATGGCTAGATATGACAGAAAGATTTTTTTTACATTGGCAAACTCTGTCCAACATGGCGAGATATGAGAGAAATTGCTATCTTTGTGCCTTCAGTTTTGCTCCTGGTTTAAAAGAGCGTAGGTGAGAGTAACATCTTGATATCAAAGATGGGTGCAAGACGGTACCGCACATGAATGTATAGCAAATGGCAATATGTCCCTTCAATGGTCATAAAGGCTAAAGGATAGAAAGTTTTAAAATCCTCTTAAATACACGTCAAATGTATCCTCCTTCTGTAGAAATAATATCGATTTCCTCAAAAAACACGCACAATTTCATTGGATGCCTATGTTAAGAGTAAGACCGCCATCCATTGACAGAGAAAGAATAGCGCGTGCAATGACGTAAAAACTCATTGCTTTGCAGAAAGTGGCACAATAGTTAACGAAAGACACCGACATTTTGCGTGTTGTTTTGGAGGAAATCAAGATTATTTCTGCGGATGGAGGATACATTTGGCGTGCATTGAGAAGTTTTCAAAATAAAAAATATCCATCTTTCCAACGGTACGTAGCTATTTTTCGATTTTTGAGGGGTGGGGTCGAATTTTCGACCTGGAAAGCTTTCCACTCGTTAGCCTTTATGACCATTGAGGGGGTATTTTTATCGAAAATTGATCTAAACCCCCAAAACGTGTAAAATTACTCTAAACACATAAGGCTAGGTCCAAAACTACGTTGCTCATCCCTGTATTGTATGTATAAATTTCATTAAAATCCACTAACCGGTTCCGTTACAGATGGTTTTCTAAACTTCATTCTGGTCATGAATCGGTTGAATATGCCTCTTACTCAGGAAGACGTAGGTCTGCGGTTACAAACAAATTGAACGTCAATAAAATCAAGTAAATCATTGAGAAAGACTCGCGTTATACGGGCAGACAGCTAGCAGCTGCACGAATGACAATCTTGGGTTTAGCATCTGTTCCCTTCTTTCAGAAGAAAAATCTCATGGTTAGGAAAATAAGTGCTCGTTGTATCCCACATTTACTTACTGACGAGCAGGAACGTACACGGGTACAAATGGCTAAGAGACTGGTAAAAAAAAACAAAATATCAGAAAAAGACATTTGATAGTCTCATGCCCTGTGATAAGGCATTGTTGCATTTTATGAGCCTAAGGGGAAAGTTGACAATATGATTTGGGCTTTGAAACATGCCAAAATGCCCAGTATTGCTAAACGAACACTAACAGCAAAGAAGGTGTTATACGCAATATTCTTTAGAAATAGTGGACAAATCATGCAAATTGCTGTTCGAAACGGTAGGGTGTATCTGGAAGCTTCAATAAGAATGTAGCTCTGTCCAGTTGTTACATGGCAATGCCCGAGCCCATAAATCAGCAGCTGCAGTTTTTTTTTAAGTCGGAAAAGGTCAATGTCTTATACCACACCCTCCCTTCAGCCCAGCCCAGCCCAGCCAAGTCCTTGCCCCGTGTGTGATTTTTTTCCTCTTTCCGAAATACCCCCCCCCCCCCCCCCCCACACACATATCTGATTGGAGATATATTCCAAGAAGTGAGCTGTAATATGCAGTTTACCTGTTTCTGATTAGTGTACCAAAAGAAGAGTATGGAAATTGTTTCAAAAAGTAGATTCTAAGATTGAACTGGTTTGTTCAAGTTAAAGGTGAATATTTTTTAAGGTAACTAGAAAAATGCATTCAAATTTTGATAAGCGTTTCTGAGAAAACATGTCATTTGCAAAAGTCTTCTAACACCCCTCGTATGTCCTCGTGTGATCGATAAAGCCAAATTGTGAGGAGAAAGAAACATGGAAGAGGAGGGGGAGGGGGTAGTTAATTGTCAGACGTACGTTATATATTACATTCAACTTCACTGCAATATAAAAGAATTTTAAACTGTGTAACTTTGATTTGGGGCGTAGCCCCGATTTTTTTGATAAATATTTCTACCAATGGTTCGCAATGCTATCTGATTATGAAATTCTTAGCTTTAATTCTTGCTAAAATTGGTCACTTGACAAATTTTAGGAGGGGCGCGCGCAGGCTGTGCCCCCCCCCCCCCCTCCCTGGATCCGCCTATGGGTACATGTTGTTTTTTTCAAAATCCTTAAATGACCCTGACTGTTAATAATTAACCAACCAAGTAAATAAAATCCACATCTCCATAATTCCACCTTGGTTATAAAGCAGGCAAACAGGGATTAAGTTATAAGATGTCATGTTTGCTGATACAACAACATACTTATGTAGATCGTTCAGTGTTGTTCAAACATCGGGGCCATTCTCGACTTGTGTTTAGTTTTCATTTTTTAAGCGCAAACAGCTTATTCTTCTGGAAAGAGGACCAGATAGACAAAACACACTCTGAAAGTGAATCCAATTCTGCATGCTCACGCTTAGCCCATTGTCTGGCATAATCTTCCACATAGTCCGTAAGAAATTATCTTGAAATTCACATTCCATTTCATGGATGAAATCTCCATACTTAGGACCTGTAATAAAAAGTTCTAGTAGCTTTTGTTTGAGATAATATTCAGATTGCTGGTTACTATGTGTCCAACTGGACCATAGCAACATGAAGATGAAGAACGTGAACATGCTGAAGGAGAGGGCCATTCTAAGGTCAACCATATTCTATTGTTTCAGCGTTTGCTTTTAATTAAAATATTGTTAGATAAATTGTTTTATATCAAATGCATCCCAATGATCATGTATGACTATTGACAGGGTCATTTTTATCGATAGCCTATATACAACTGAGTGGTATAGATGCTTCGTGGTCCCGTCATCAGGTGGATTCTCCATCGTCGGTTGTTTCGGCGCTGTCCACTATGTACAACCTCCAGAGGTGCGCCGCCTGGCCATGGGTTGATTAAGTCCCAGCCCGGAACCACTCAACTGTCCGCTCTTCACTTCATACTGGTCGTGCTGCAATACACTTGGTGTCTCGAACAGAGTGTCCATAGGCACAATTTCACAAAACATTCCAGATACAATGTCGCCATTTTTTAGATATCGCTTAAAAAATGTCAAGATTGGTACCAGTTGTTGTAGCGTGACGTTAATTATTTGATATTTGTTTTTAAATGAGCTATGGATCATGTCTGACACCATATATACTGCTTCAAGTTTCAGCGCTGTTATATCGCATTTATTTCATAGTAAGATTTGCAGTTGACGTTTTTTTAATCTGCCGGGGAAAATATGCTTTGACCAGTACTATGTCGTGTTAGCTGTTGATTGATTTCATACTTATTAACAGCCAACGTCAGTTACGACGTGTTTGCGTGTAGGTTTCGGAGGTTGCGGTAAGTTCGCGATTTCGCCGATTTAAAGCGCTACATCACTGAGGTATACTGCCGAAGGCTCCAAGCAGACCCCCCATCCCCCCCCCCCCCCCCCCCCCCCCGGGTGGACCAGTCGTTCCACTCCCATCAAGCAGGAAGAAATGACTACCATTTTTTTTGAGAATCTGGTATGTCACGTCTGGGGACAGAACCCATATATACATGTATTATAAACCTTCCTCACAGGGTCAAGCGCTTAACTAAAGGCCAAAAGTGAGGTATTGTCCGGGGAAACTTTAGGAAGGATAAAGTTGTTTGGAAAATTATACACATGAAGATATAATTATATATTAACAGGTGCTTAGAAAGATAACTTGTTTATGTTTATACTTTGGTACGGGATCTAAAATGCTGTATAATAAAAGTTGTCTTCAACGTTATGTTATTTACAAAGGGTGGGCCATTCTTACCGTAAAATTGCATCTGTTCATTACATATACAGTCATAACAGGTAACATATGTAATAGGGAACCTCGCTGTGATCAAACCACCTCATGTAATCAATATCATGTTTCTGATATGTAACCTGATACTTTAACAGTAGAACCATCAGCATCCTGCAGCAGGTGTTTGTAATGATCAGTAAAAAGATTAACTCTCTCCAGGTAGGACGGAGACTTCCGATATTAATAATTCCAACCATATACTTTGCTTAACTTTCCCCAGCTGTATATAGTCCCTCAAAGAAACAAAATAAAATATAGAGTATACGTGCGTTAAGTCATTTAAAACATCCTTCCTACTGCCTTCTAGCTATTACAAACTTTCCAGGCCTTAAACAACATCCTTTTATGTGTTTAGGTCTAATACCCCGGTAAAATAATATATTTTTAGCCATTTTTGACCGATAAAGATGATAATATGAGTTAGTATTTATGTGTATTTGCCATAGGCACATGTGGCCAGAAGAATAACCATAATGATTAATATATACTGTATATGACATAAAATATAGTGAAATATAAATAATTAAAGATATATATAAAAACTTAAGTCTCATTTTTTCAATCTCTGCTGTTAATTTTGTAAAACCTCAATGCAAATTATAGCCGTTCATTTTCATAAAAAATATCGACTATCAGACATTGAAAAAGAGACTCTCACGCGGTTAAAATTATCAAAAGAGACCCATTTTCAGTGTCTGCTAGTCGAGTTTTTGTGAAATTTAACCGCTTGGCGCATGAAGCTGAAATTTGGCAATGATTTTCATCGGAGTTTTGCAAAATTAATAATACGAAAAGACTAATTTGAGACTTCTGTTTTTATACACTTTTTAATTTTTTTTTTTTATATTTCACTATGTTATGGAATATACGAATTAGCTATTACGATCATTCTCCTGACCACACGTGTCTGTGATACTGACTGGCCACACGTGTCTGTGATACTGACCGGCCACTACTGAACCGTTCTCAGCTTTGGGGAAGACTGTGTGTGTATACCGTACTCAAGATACAACAAGATACATGATACAACAGGATATATATTTACAGTCGTATATGTTTGGCAGAAAAAAACATCAGCTCTGTAGAGCTCTATAGCTCTTTGTTTGTACTTTTACTCATGTCGTCGTAGATATATTTACGACGACATGAGTAAAAGTACAAACAAAGTTAACAGAAACAGGAGATGCATGTTAATTTCAATAAAAATTAAAATGATTTATGAAAAAGTAAGCGAGAATAATGACATGAAATACATATATATTAAATTGATGTTCGATGTTAATACAAACAACATGATGTGCTAGTTCAAGCCGGATCAATTATCATAAGAGTCCAGTCTCAGTGTTGGTCAATACTCCTTGCTTGTTTTGTTTTACGTCCTATTTACAGCCAAAGTCATCTAAGGACGTGCCAGGTTTTTGAAGGTGGAGGAAAGCCGGAGTACCCAGAGAAAAACCACCGACCTACGGTAAATATCTGGCAACTGCCCCACGTCGGATTTCGATTTCGCAACCCAGAGGTGGAGGGCTAGTGGTAGAATGTCGGAACACCTTAACCACTCGGTTACCGTGACCCAGAGGTGGAGGGCTAGTGGTAGAATGTCGGAACACCTTAACCACTCGGTCACCGTGACCCAGAGGTGGAGGGCTAGTGGTAGAATGTCGGAACACCTTAACCACTCGGTCACCGTGACCCAGAGGTGGAGGGCTAGTGGTAGATTGTCGGAACACCTTAACCACTCGGTCACCGTGACCCAGAGGTGGAGGGCTAGTGGTAGAATGTCGGAACACCTTAACCACTCGGTCACCGTGACCCAGAGGTGGAGGGCTAGTGGTAGAATGTCGGAACACCTTAACCACTCGGTCACCGTGACCCAGAGGTGGAGGGCTAGTGGTAGAATGTCGGAACACCTTAACCACTCGGTCACCGTGACCCAGAGGTGGAGGGCTAGTGGTAGAATGTCGGAACACCTTAACCACTCGGTCACCGCGGCCCAGAGGTGGAGGGCTAGTGGTAGAATGTCGGAACACCTTAACCACTCGGTCACCGTGACCCAGAGGTGGAGGGCTAGTGGTAGAATGTCGGAACACCTTAACCACTCGGTCACCGTGACCCAGAGGTGGAGGGCTAGTGGTAGAATGTCGGAACACCTTAACCACTCGGTCACCGTGACCCAGAGGTGGAGGGCTAGTGGTAGAATGTCGGAACACCTTAACCACTCGGTCACCGTGACCCAGAGGTGGAGGGCTAGTGGTAGAATGTCGGAACACCTTAACCACTCGGTCACCGTGGCCCAGAGGTGGAGGGCTAGTGGTAGAATGTCGGAACACCTTAACCACTCGGTCACCGTGACCCAGAGGTGGAGGGCTAGTGGTAGAATGTCGGGACACCTTAACCACTCGGTCACCGCGGCCCAGAGGTGGAGGGCTAGTGGTAGAATGTCGGAACACCTTAACCACTCGCTCACCGCGACCCAGAGGTGGAGGGCTAGTGGTAGAATGTCGGAACACCTTAACCACTCGGTCACCGCGGCCCAGAGGTGGAGGGCTAGTGGTAGAATGTCGGAACACCTTAACCACTCGGTCACCGTGACCCAGAGGTGGAGGGCTAGTGGTAGAATGTCGGAACACCTTAACCACTCGGTCACCGTGACCCAGAGGTGGAGGGCTAGTGGTAGAATGTCGGAACACCTTAAGCTACCGCAGCATTAATAACGAAGCAACTATTTGAGAAATCATTTTATATTGCAAGTAATTTGACATATAAAGAATAAGATATAGCATATGCAGCGCTAAGATAGCAAAACACACAATTGAGTTATAAAGGGAAAACATTGCACTTTAGATGTATAGACAATACAAAAATGAAATACACAAGCAGCACTAAAAAGCAAAGCAACAACTGGAGGCATCTACACATAAAGAGTATGTACAGATAAGACTGTCCCAGGTTTGTAACAGCCTGCAAAACTCTGGATAAGATTTACATTTCCTGAAATGAGCTCAACATCCGAACAGCCTCGTTGTCTGAAAGACTTCAAACCATACCTTGTAGTGTATTGACCATTGGTGCCTCGATAGTGTTCTTGTTCCTCAAAGTATAGATAGGACGCTTTTGTTAGACTGGATTACTTTATTATGTATTTAGGTGTCATTTCATGTACATAACAACTTAGCAAGTCATATTTCTAATCTTACTGATGTGTAAAAAACATGAATTATTTCTGTGTAAAAGATAAGAGCTTTAAATATATTTTGAATATTTACATACAGACTATATTCACCAAAGGCAATATGGATAGATGTTAAAGATAAACGTATATTTGAAACACTAATAAACGCAACCATATGGTACACAATTTTACGAGTCATTGACATCAGCTACAGGTTCTACTGTGTATCAACTCTAGTCGTGCATGATCGCCCCCGGTACACCAACCGTGAATAGAGACATTTAAACTGTCGCTATACGTACAATACAAGTATACCCCTAAATTTAGCCTACACGTAAACAAAGCCACCATGTTGTAAAAGTCTTCATTGAAATTGTGGGTAGACCAAAAACTTTGTGAAGTTTGGTCGGACGTACGAGTGCAGAGCGGAGGTAACCTGAACTGTAAGTATGGGTTAGTATATAAACATGTACCTGTTATGTATACCCTTGTGTACCTGTTTCTCATGGTAAATAATGAAGTAAATGTTGAACTATATCGTCAGAATTACATGCTTTAACCGGAACAGCTGTTGTCAAACTGTATAAAGTGTTATCGATCGTTACCAATTGTCATGTTTCGCATAACCATACAATGGACGAACAGTAGGGAGGGCCGAGTTGGTCTGTGATCCTCGCCGCCGGGGAGTATTCTTCTGATACCCCCACCCCCTCAGCCCCAAAACAAAAGGTTTATACTTCTGACACCCCCACCCCTCAGCCCCAACACAAAAGGTTTATAATTCTGCTACCCCCCACCCCTCAGCCCCAAAACAAAAGGTTTATACTTCTGCTACCCCCACCCCCTCAGCCCCAAAACAAAAGGTTTATACTTCTGCCACCCCCACCCCACTCAGCCCCAACACAAAAGGTTTATACTTCTGACACCCCTTTAGGTTTATATATTTCTACCCCCCCCCCCCCCCCCGATTCGCTGCCATACAATATGTTTATTATTCCTATATCCCTGCTCCCACACACACAGTAAGTTTGTTCTGCTGAAAAGCCCTGCTCTTACCCTGTCTCTACAAATTATGTTTCTTTCTAAACTTAAGTGTATTATATTGGGAAATATCCCAATTGTATAACACTATAATTTGTATCTGATGATGCGGACCCCCGGACCTTAGCCATTAATTTAAATTGCAAGGATCCTCCGAGCTCTCTTCAAGTTACCCTTCCCCTACACACCACTCGATACACAGCGTAGTGTAACCGTGACCTTTCTATCGGTAAATGCCAGAGAATCGTCCCTCGGAGTAATTGTCGGTCATTACCGACTACACACTGCACATACGATAGTGTATGCTATGTTGTACGACCAATTTGATATCGAGATAAGTTCAAATTATACAAAAAAGTATTACTGATCATGTTTCACAATATACTCATTTTATGATCATCTGTTAAACTGAAATCAATATTATACTCTAATACATATGACGGTGTATTTTTTAACAAGGCTAGACAGACAGAGAAGCGAAGGTAAAAAAAAAAAAGAATAAAAGTACTGAATGTACTGAAACGCTAAAACTTCTAACAATAGTATGCATTTTTCGACAGCTATTGAAGTGATTTTGTTGTATGGGTTACTTCTGTTGGATACCAAAAGGTTTCAGAAAAGGAATTATGATAACAACTTTGCGTGTTATTGAGTTTACTCTAAATACCTACTTAATCGGTTAGATTGATGAGTTGTATTTCAAGCTACATGTACATGTACAATTTAGTGCTTTAAGTAAAATATCAATTTTTATTTCAAATGAATATTGATCCATTTACAGGGAAGCGAATGTATTTATTTAAGCATATGCACTGAAATAAACGGTATTAGTGTGTAAGACACAAAATGAAACTTTATTTAATAAACCTTCCCTGCAACACTTTAAACAAAGCCAAAAATCACACCGAGATACAGAGGGAAATGCAAGATGGCGATTAATTACGGGAGCAATGGCAGATCAAAGTTGAAACGACATATACTGTTTTGTTTCAATAATAACGTATGTACATTAAAGGCCCAATATACGTAGCTTTCGGCAAAATCAAGCCTAATAACTTATAACATTTATATATTTAGGCTTGATAAGCTGATATCAGCAATATTCAAGATGAATTATTACGCTGTTACCGGTACAGCAGTAGTTGAAACTCAGTATTTGTAAACACGCGTCCATTTTTAACCGTCTTCTACCTTTGGTTTGTTATTGAAGTGGGCCACACTTGAATTAGTTTCAGTTCTCTGGATTTTTCTGTCAAGAGTTTCTTGTTAGTTACCGCTCAGGTTTAGTTCGTTTTAGGCTTATTTTTGCATGGTTATTAAGTGGATTTTTTGTCAGAATTTTTTCAGAATCACGAAAAAAATCATGAAGTTACGTATATTAGCCTTTAAAAGTAAGCACAGCATTTCTGTAAGAACATTAAACAATAAATCCCAGAAAGATCTTGTTGCCTACCATAGACAATCTTCATTTGTTCTTAAAAAGTGGGAACTTATCCCTTCTTTTATCTTCTTTAAAAGGGATTGGTAGCCTGGGAGCTAAAATTCTAAGATGGCCGTCGGTCAGCCATTTAGTTTTTTTTTTCTGATCGGCCCGAAAAACAAAATAGCACAACTATAAGGACCAAGAGGAACTATATGTGAACTTTGAGAAAGATCCATTTATACACGTTCCTACTTTTAAAAAAAGCTATAACAAACTTTAAATGTCAAAATTCAGGATGGCGGTCTGTCAGACATTTTGTTCTTCTGATCAGTCTAAAAATCTAAAGGGCACAACTAGGCACTAAAGGGAACCTACATATGGATTTTGAGAAAGATCTATCCATTATTTCTTTAAGAAATAGCGATAACAATCTTTCATTGTCAAAATCCAGGATGGCTGTTTTTCAGCCAGTTTGTTTTTCTGATCAGTTACAAAATCAAAAGGGCACAACTATATGGACCAAGGGGAACCTACATATGAAATATGAGAAAGATCCCTCTAGTAGTTGTCAATTAGTTAACAATCTTTCAATTTCTAAATCAAAGATGGCCGCCTTTTCCGAGATTATGTTTTTACTGATCAGTATGAAATCAAACTAAGCACAATGGGAAACTTACACATGCATTTTGAGAAACTGACTGGGCAGGATTTTAACACACTAAAAAAACTTCAGGTTAACATTATCGTTCGGAGAATTGAAATCTAAGCTGCTGATAGATAGCACAATGAATATTAGATAAAAAAATAAATAAAAGAATCTGCAAACATCTCCCCCCTTTCAAGTTATAAGTTTTAGTCGAACTATCCAATTTGACAAAAATAATCACAGTGAATAGTCAAATTGTTGTCCAAAAGAACGACGGCCTATTACGATGTCTTTAATAATCTGGAGACAAAAAATGGTATGTAAATATGACATATTCACTGACATCTTTAGGCCTAATTACCAATGATCAAGTTCATACACAAGGCAGAGAAAAGTACATGTATGTTGGCCGTGACCCATATAGAGCCACACATAATTACGGGAATTTACGCCATAAAAGTTTTCGCTCACCAGAGAAATAATATAAGTTTTATTTCTACTAAATCTATTAATTGTCTCAATTGCTATGTACATCATACAGGTTCTGATAAAATATCATTAAAACGAAAATGTGTACCCATAGTGAGAATCCGTATATATAGGCCTATAGCAATATGTGGAGCACACAGACGTATAAATCCACGAGCTTTAGCTCGCCATTAAAAAATATAAAGTTATTTTGAATAAATCAAGCGTTTTGCCAATTGATATGTACTTTATGCAGGTTCTGATAAAGTCTCATAAACATGTGTATACTCAGTGCAATATTAACTAAGAAAATCGATCAAGTCTGTGCATTCAGTAAATCACAACGTTATTGACGATCAGGGGAAGTAACTCACAAATAAAAATAATAATAAATAACAATATATCATATTCGAAGGGCGGATTTACACTGTAATTACGGATTAATACTTCCGACCGACAAATTGGTCACGTATTTTGGTTTATGCACATGTATAACGTAATACATTTGTATATCATTAAATCAAAATCAAGATTGTTGGCTATGGCGCGATTATATCATCAAAGTTTTACACAGCTGTCAGCGATGTGTCGGCGACATTCCGCGATTCGTGTACGAGTGTAAAGCACCGAGAGGTATACACGAAATGTATGTGGCCACTATGAGTCTACTAGGAGCATAGACGTAATATTTAAATGAGCTGTGGGAGTGAAAATATGATTTCTTTGTTACAAATCGCATATAGATTTTAAAGTCATCATAATTATAACAATACCAAGCGAAGATCATTTCCTGTTATGTCTAGGCTTTCAAATAGATATCATGCGATTGGTAGCATTCAAGCTTTTCCGGAGCGGGAGGGGAAAATGATATTGGTCAAAGGTCACAGAATAGTGGTAGCAATAGACATTGTCCTCTCCAGAATATGACGTCCCAAAGGTCGAGGTCGATGCCATTGTCCTCTCCAAAATATAACATTCCAAAGGTCAAGGTCGATGTCATTGCCCTTTCCAAAATATAACGTTCCCTAGGCCAAGGTCGATGTCCTTGTCCTCTGCAAAATATAACGTTCTCAAGATCAAGATCGATAGCATTGTCCTCTCCAAAATATGACGTTTCGAAGGTCAAGGTCGATGTTATTGCCCTTTCCAAAATATAACGTTCCCAAGGTCAACGTCGATGCCATTTTTTCTCTCCAAAATATCACGTTCCCAAGGTCAATGATCACCGATATTGTGTATCACTAACATTAACAACCACAATGATCACCGATATTGTGTATCACTAACATTAACAACCTCAATGATCACAGATATTGTGTATCAGTAACATCTAACAACCACAATGATCACAGATATTGTGTATCACTAACATCTAACAACCATAATGATCACCGATATTGTGTATCACTAACATTAACAACCACAATGATCACAAATATTGTGTATCAGTAACATCTAACAACCACAATGATCACCGATATTGTGTATCACTAACATTAACAACCACAATGATCACATATATTGTGTATCACTAACATTAACTATCACAATGATCACAGATATTGTGTATCAATAACATTTAACAACCACAATGATCACATATATTGTGTATCACTAACATCTAACAACCACAATGATCACAGATATTGTGTATCACTAACATTAACAACCACAATGATCACAGATATTGTGTATCACTAACATGAACAACCACAATGATCACCGATATTGTGTATCACTAACATTAACAACCACAATGATCACCGATATTGTGTATCAGTAACATCTAACAACCACAATGATCACCGATATTGTGTATCACTAACATCTAACAACCACAATGATCACCGATATTGTGTATCACTAACATCTAACAACCACAATGATCACCGATATTGTGTATCACTAACATGAACAACCACAATGATCACCGATATTGTGTATCACTAACATCTAACAACCACAATGATCACCGATATTGTGTATCACTAACATGAACAACCACAATGATCACCGATATTGTGTATCACTAACATTAACAACCACAATGATCACAGATATTGTGTATCACTAACATTAACAACCACAATGATCACAGATATTGTGTATCAGTAACATTAACAACCACAATGATCACCGATATTGTGTATCACTAACATGAACAACCACAATGATCACAGATATTGTGTATCACTAACATTAACAACCACAATGATCACAGATATTGTGTATCAGTAACATTAACAACCTCAATGATCACCGATATTGTGTATCACTAACATTAACAACCACAATGATCACCGATATTGTGTATCAGTAACATCTAACAACCATAATGATCACCGATATTGTGTATCACTAACATTAACAACCATAATGATCACCGATATTGTGTATCAGTAACATTAACAACCATAATGATCACCGATATTGTGTATCACTAACATTAACAACCATAATGATCACAGATATTGTGTATCACTAACATTAACAACCACAATGATCACCGATATTGTGTATCACTAACATGAACAACCACAATGATCACAGATATTGTGTATCAGTAACATTAACAACCATAATGATCACCGACATTGTGTATCACTAACATCTAACAACCTCTATGATCACAGATATTGTGTATCACTAACATCTAACAAGCACAATGATCACTGATATTGTGTATCACTAACATTAACAACTACAATGATCACAGATATTGTGTATCACTAACATCTAACAACCACAATGATCACCGATATTGTGTATCACTAACATTAACAACCATAATGATCACCGATATTGTGTATCACTAACATTAACAACCATAATTATCACAGATATTGTGTATCACTAACATCTAACAACCACAATGATCACAGATATTGTGTGTCACTAACATTAACAACCACAATGATCACCGACATTGTGTATCACTAACATCTAACAACCACAATGATCACAGATATTGTGTATCACTAACATCTAACAACCACAATGATCACCGATATTGTGTATCACTAACATCTAACAACCACAATGATCACCGATATTGTGTATCACTAACATCTAACAACCATAATGATAACCGATATTGTGTATCAGTAACATCTAACAACCATAATGATCACCGATATTGTGTATCAGTAACATCTAACAACCATAATGATCACCGATATTGTGTATCAGCAACATTAACAACCACAATGATAACCGATATTGTGTATCAGCAACATTAACAACCATAATGATAACCGATATTGTGTATCACTAACATTAACAACCACAATGATCACCGATATTGTGTATCACTAACATCTAACAACCATAATGATCACCGATATTGTGTATCACTAACATAAACAACCACAATGATAACCGATATTGTGTATCACTATCATCTAACAACCACAATGATCACAGATATTGTGTATCAGTAACATTAACAACCATAATGATCACCGATATTGTGTATCAGTAACATCTAACAACCACAATGATCACCGATATTGTGTATCAGCAACATTAACAACCACAATGATCACCGATATTGTGTATCACTAACATCTAACAACCACAATGATAACCGATATTGTGTATCAGTAACATTAACAACCACAATGATAACCGATATTGTGTATCACTAACATTATCAACCACAATGATCACCGATATTGTGTATCACTAACATCTAACAACCACAATGATCACCGATATTGTGTATCAGTAACATCTAACAACCATAATGATCACCGATATTGTGTATCAGTAACATTAACAACCACAATGATCACCGATATTGTGTATCACTTACATCTAACAACCACAATGATAACCGATATTGTGTATCACTAACATTAGCAACCACAATGATCACCGATATTGTGTATCACTAACATTAACAACCATAATGATCACCGATATTGTGTATCACTAACATCTAACAACCACAATGATCACCGATATTGTGTATCACTAACATCTAACAACCACAATGATCACCGATATTGTGTATCACTAACATTAACAACCATAATGATCACAGATATTGTGTATCAGTAACATTAACAACCACAATGATCACAGATATTGTGTATCACTAACATTAACAACCACAATGATCACCGATATTGTGTATCACTAACATGAACAACCACAATGATCACAGATATTGTGTATCACTAACATTAACAACCACAATGATCACAGATATTGTGTATCAGTAACATTAACAACCTCAATGATCACCGATATTGTGTATCACTAACATTAACAACCACAATGATCACCGATATTGTGTATCAGTAACATCTAACAACCATAATGATCACCGATATTGTGTATCACTAACATTAACAACCATAATGATCACCGATATTGTGTATCAGTAACATTAACAACCATAATGATCACAGATATTGTGTATCACTAACATTAACAACCATTATGATCACATATATTGTGTATCACTAACATTAACAACCACAATGATCACCGATATTGTGTATCACTAACATGAACAACCACAATGATCACAGATATTGTGTATCAGTAACATTAACAACCATAATGATCACCGACATTGTGTATCACTAACATCTAACAACCTCAATGATCACAGATATTGTGTATCACTAACATCTAACAAGCACAATGATCACTGATATTGTGTATCACTAACATTAACAACTACAATGATCACAGATTTTGTGTATCACTAACATCTAACAACCACAATGATCACCGATATTGTGTATCACTAACATTAACAACCATAATGATCACCGATATTGTGTATCACTAACATCTAACAACCACAATGATCACAGATATTGTGTGTCACTAACATTAACAACCACAATGATCACCGACATTGTGTATCACTAACATTAACAACCACAATGATCACAGATATTGTGTATCACTTACATTAACAACCACAATGATCACAGATATTGTGTATCAGTAACATTAACAACCTCAATGATCACCGATATTGTGTATCACTAACATTAACAACCACAATGATCACCGATATTGTGTATCAGTAACATTAACAACCATAATGATCACCGATATTGTGTATCACTAACATTAACAACCATAATGATCACAGATATTGTGTATCACTAACATTTAACAACCACAATGATCACAGATATTGTGTATCACTATCATCTAACAACCATAATGATCACCGATATTGTGTATCACTAACATCTAACAACCACAATGATGACAGATATTGTGTATCACTAACATTAACAACCATAATGATCACCGACATTGTGTATCACTAACATCTAACAACCACAATGATCACAGATATTGTGTATCACTAACATCTAACAACCACAATGATCACCGATATTGTGTGTCACTAACATTAACAACCACAATGATCACAGATATTGTGTATCACTAACATCTAACAACCACAATGATCACAGATATTGTGTATCACTAACATCTAACAACCACAATGATCACCGATATTGTGTGTCACTAACATTAACAACCACAATGATCACAGATATTGTCTATCACTAACATCTAACAACCACAATGATCACAGATATTGTGTATCACTAACATCTAACAACCACAATGATCACCGATATTGTGTGTCACTAACATTAACAACCACAATGATCACCGATATTGTGTATCACTAACATTAACAACCATAATGATCACCGATATTGTGTATCACTAACATCTAACAACCACAATGATCACCGATATTGTGTATCACTAACATCTAACAACCACAATGATCACCGATATTGTGTATCACTAACATTAACAACCATAATGATCACAGATATTG
Organism: Mimachlamys varia; assembly: GCA_947623455.1. Classification (NCBI taxonomy): domain Eukaryota; kingdom Metazoa; phylum Mollusca; class Bivalvia; order Pectinida; family Pectinidae; genus Mimachlamys; species Mimachlamys varia. The sequence continues at coordinate 34,163,425 of OX392529.1, read as the reverse complement.
TGTATCAGTAACATCTAACAACCACAATGATCACCGATATTGTGTATCACTAACATCTAACAACTACAATGATCACAGATATTGTGTATCACTAACATTAACAACCACAATGATCACCGATATTGTGTATCAGTAACATCTAACAACCACAATGATCACCGATATTGTGTATCACTAACATCTAACAACCACAATGATCACCGTTATTGTGTATCACTAACATCTAACAACCATAATGATAACCGATATTGTGTATCAGTAACATCTAACAACCATAATGATCACCGATATTGTGTATCAGTAACATCTAACAACCATAATGATCACCGATATTGTGTATCAGCAACATTAACAACCACAATGATAACCGATATTGTGTATCAGCAACATTAACAACCATAATGATAACCGATATTGTGTATCACTAACATTAACAACCACAATGATCACCGATATTGTGTATCACTAACATCTAACAACCATAATGATCACCGATATTGTGTATCACTAACATTAACAACCACAATGATAACCGATATTGTGTATCACTATCATCTAACAACCACAATGATCACAGATATTGTGTATCAGTAACATTAACAACCATAATGATCACCGATATTGTGTATCAGTAACATCTAACAACCACAATGATCACCGATATTGTGTATCAGCAACATTAACAACCACAATGATCACCGATATTGTGTATCACTAACATCTAACAACCACAATGATAACCGATATTGTGTATCAGTAACATTAACAACCACAATGATAACCGATATTGTGTATCACTAACATTATCAACCACAATGATCACCGATATTGTGTATCACTAACATCTAACAACCACAATGATCACAGATATTGTGTATCACTAACATTAACAACCACAATGATCACCGATATTGTGTATCAGTAACATCTAACAACCATAATGATCACAGATATTGTGTATCACTAACATTAACAACCATAATGATCACCGATATTGTGTATCAGTAACATTAACAACCATAATGATCACCGATATTGTGTATCAGTAACATTAACAACCACAATGATCACAGATATTGTGTATCACTAACATCTAACAACCATAATGATCACCGATATTGTGTATCAGTAACATTAACAACCACAATGATCACCGATATTGTGTATCACTAACATCTAACAACCATAATGATCACCGATATTGTGTATCAGTAACATTAACAACCACAATGATCACCGATATTGTGTATCACTTACATCTAACAACCACAATGATAACCGATATTGTGTATCACTAACATTAGCAACCACAATGATCACCGATATTGTGTATCACTAACATTAACATCCATAATGATCACCGATATTGTGTATCAGTAACATCTAACAACCACAATGATCACCGATATTGTGTATCACTAACATCTAACAACCACAATGATCACCGATATTGTGTATCACTAACATCTAACAACCACAATGATCACCGATATTGTGTATCACTAACATCTAACAACCACAATGATCACAGATATTGTGTATCAGTAACATCTAACAACCACAATGATCACCGATATTGTGTATCACTAACATCTAACAACCACAATGATCACCGATATTGTGTATCAGCAACATTAACAACCACAATGATCACCGATATTGTGTATCACTAACATCTAACAACCACAATGATCACCGATATTGTGTATCAGCAACATTAACAACCACAATGATCACAGATATTGTGTATCACTAACATCTAACAACCACAATGATCACCGATATTGTGTATCAGCAACATTAACAACCACAATGATCACCGATATTGTGTATCACTAACATTCACAATGATCACAGATATTGTGTATCACTAACATCTAACAACCACAATGATCACCGATATTGTGTATCAGCAACATTAACAACCACAATGATCACCGATATTGTGTATCACTAACAACCACAATCATCATAGATATTGTGTATCACTAACATTATCAACCACAATGATCACCGATATTGTGTATCACTAACATCTAACAACCACAATGATCACCGATATTGTGTATCAGTAACATCTAACAGCCATAATGATCACCGATATTGTGTATCAGCAACATTAACAACCACAATGATAACCGATATTGTGTATCAGCAACATTAACAACCACAATGATCACAGATATTGTGTATCACTAACATCTAACAACCACAATGATGACAGATATTGTGTATCAGTAACATTAACAACCACAATGATCACAGATATTGTGTGTCACTAACATTAACAACCACAATGATCACCGACATTGTGTATCACTAACATTAACAACCATAATGATCACCGATATTGTGTATCACTAACATTAACAACCATAATGATCACAGATATTGTGTATCACTAACATCTAACAACCACAATGATCACAGATATTGTGTATCACTATCATCTTACAACCATAATGATCACCGATATTGTGTGTCACTAACATTAACAACCACAATGATCACCGACATTGTGTATCACTAACATCTAACAACCACAATGATCACAGATATTGTGTATCACTAACATCTAACAACCACAATGATCACCGATATTGTGTGTCACTAACATTAACAACCACAATGATCACAGATATTGTGTATCACTAACATCTAACAACCACAATGATCACAGATATTGTGTATCACTAACATCTAACAACCACAATGATCACCGATATTGTGTGTCACTAACATTAACAACCACAATGATCACCGATATTGTGTATCACTAACATTAACAACCATAATGATCACCGATATTGTGTATCACTAACATTAACAACCATAATGATCACCGATATTGTGTATCACTAACATCTAACAACCACAATGATCACCGATATTGTGTATCACTAACATCTAACAACCACAATGATCACCGATATTGTGTATCACTAACATTAACAACCATAATGATCACAGATATTGTGTATCAGTAACATTAACAACCACAATGATCACAGATATTGTGTATCACTAACATTAACAACCACAATGATCACCGATATTGTGTATCACTAACATGAACAACCACAATGATCACAGATATTGTGTATCACTAACATTAACAACCACAATGATCACAGATATTGTGTATCAGTAACATTAACAACCTCAATGATCACCGATATTGTGTATCACTAACATTAACAACCACAATGATCACCGATATTGTGTATCAGTAACATCTAACAACCATAATGATCACCGATATTGTGTATCACTAACATTAACAACCATAATGATCACCGATATTGTGTATCAGTAACATTAACAACCATAATGATCACAGATATTGTGTATCACTAACATTAACAACCATAATGATCACATATATTGTGTATCACTAACATTAACAACCACAATGATCACCGATATTGTGTATCACTAACATGAACAACCACAATGATCACAGATATTGTGTATCAGTAACATTAACAACCATAATGATCACCGACATTGTGTATCACTAACATCTAACAACCTCAATGATCACAGATATTGTGTATCACTAACATCTAACAAGCACAATGATCACTGATATTGTGTATCACTAACATTAACAACTACAATGATCACAGATTTTGTGTATCACTAACATCTAACAACCACAATGATCACCGATATTGTGTATCACTAACATTAACAACCATAATGATCACCGATATTGTGTATCACTAACATTAACAACCATAATGATCACAGATATTGTGTATCACTAACATCTAACAACCACAATGATCACAGATATTGTGTGTCACTAACATTAACAACCACAATGATCACCGACATTGTGTATCACTAACATTAACAACCACAATGATCACAGATATTGTGTATCACTTACATTAACAACCACAATGATCACAGATATTGTGTATCAGTAACATTAACAACCTCAATGATCACCGATATTGTGTATCACTAACATTAACAACCACAATGATCACCGATATTGTGTATCAGTAACATTAACAACCATAATGATCACCGATATTGTGTATCACTAACATTAACAACCATAATGATCACAGATATTGTGTATCACTAACATTTAACAACCACAATGATCACAGATATTGTGTATCACTATCATCTAACAACCATAATGATCACCGATATTGTGTATCACTAACATCTAACAACCACAATGATGACAGATATTGTGTATCACTAACATTAACAACCATAATGATCACCGACATTGTGTATCACTAACATCTAACAACCACAATGATCACAGATATTGTGTATCACTAACATCTAACAACCACAATGATCACCGATATTGTGTGTCACTAACATTAACAACCACAATGATCACAGATATTGTGTATCACTAACATCTAACAACCACAATGATCACAGATATTGTGTATCACTAACATCTAACAACCACAATGATCACCGATATTGTGTGTCACTAACATTAACAACCACAATGATCACAGATATTGTCTATCACTAACATCTAACAACCACAATGATCACAGATATTGTGTATCACTAACATCTAACAACCACAATGATCACCGATATTGTGTGTCACTAACATTAACAACCACAATGATCACCGATATTGTGTATCACTAACATTAACAACCATAATGATCACCGATATTGTGTATCACTAACATCTAACAACCACAATGATCACCGATATTGTGTATCACTAACATCTAACAACCACAATGATCACCGATATTGTGTATCACTAACATTAACAACCATAATGATCACAGATATTGTGTATCAGTAACATCTAACAACCACAATGATCACCGATATTGTGTATCACTAACATCTAACAACTACAATGATCACAGATATTGTGTATCACTAACATTAACAACCACAATGATCACCGATATTCTGTATCAGTAACATCTAACAACCACAATGATCACCGATATTGTGTATCACTAACATCTAACAACCACAATGATCACCGTTATTGTGTATCACTAACATCTAACAACCATAATGATAACCGATATTGTGTATCAGTAACATCTAACAACCATAATGATCACCGATATTGTGTATCAGTAACATCTAACAACCATAATGATCACCGATATTGTGTATCAGCAACATTAACAACCACAATGATAACCGATATTGTGTATCAGCAACATTAACAACCATAATGATAACCGATATTGTGTATCACTAACATTAACAACCACAATGATCACCGATATTGTGTATCACTAACATCTAACAACCATAATGATCACCGATATTGTGTATCACTAACATTAACAACCACAATGATAACCGATATTGTGTATCACTATCATCTAACAACCACAATGATCACAGATATTGTGTATCAGTAACATTAACAACCGTAATGATCACCGATATTGTGTATCAGTAACATCTAACAACCACAATGATCACCGATATTGTGTATCAGCAACATTAACAACCACAATGAACACCGATATTGTGTATCACTAACATCTAACAACCACAATGATAACCGATATTGTGTATCAGTAACATTAACAACCACAATGATAACCGATATTGTGTATCACTAACATTATCAACCACAATGATCACCGATATTGTGTATCACTAACATCTAACAACCACAATGATCACCGATATTGTGTATCAGTAACATCTAACAACCATAATGATCACAGATATTGTGTATCACTAACATTAACAACCATAATGATCACCGATATTGTGTATCAGTAACATTAACAACCATAATGATCACCGATATTGTGTATCAGTAACATTAACAACCACAATGATCACAGATATTGTGTATCACTAACATCTAACAACCATAATGATCACCGATATTGTGTATCAGTAACATTAACAACCACAATGATCACCGATATTGTGTATCACTAACATCTAACAACCATAATGATCACCGATATTGTGTATCAGTAACATTAACAACCACAATGATCACCGATATTGTGTATCACTTACATCTAACAACCACAATGATAACCGATATTGTGTATCACTAACATTAGCAACCACAATGATCACCGATATTGTGTATCACTAACATTAACATCCATAATGATCACCGATATTGTGTATCAGTAACATCTAACAACCACAATGATCACCGATATTGTGTATCACTAACATCTAACAACCACAATGATCACCGATATTGTGTATCACTAACATCTAACAACCACAATGATCACCGATATTGTGTATCACTAACATCTAACAACCACAATGATCACAGATATTGTGTATCAGTAACATCTAACAACCACAATGATCACCGATATTGTGTATCAGCAACATTAACAACCACAATGATCACCGATATTGTGTATCACTAACAACCACAATGATCACAGATATTGTGTATCACTAACATCTAACAACCACAATGATCACAGATATTGTGTATCAGCAACATTAACAACCACAATGATCACCGATATTGTGTATCACTAACAACCACAATCATCACAGATATTGTGTATCACTAACATTATCAACCACAATGATCACCGATATTGTGTATCACTAACATCTAACAACCACAATGATCACCGATATTGTGTATCAGTAACATCTAACAACCATAATGATCACCGATATTGTGTATCAGCAACATTAACAACCACAATGATAACCGATATTGTGTATCAGCAACATTAACAACCACAATGATCACAGATATTGTGTATCACTAACATCTAACAACCACAATGATGACAGATATTGTGTATCAGTAACATTAACAACCACAATGATCACAGATATTGTGTGTCACTAACATTAACAACCACAATGATCACCGACATTGTGTATCACTAACATTAACAACCATAATGATCACCGATATTGTGTATCACTAACATTAACAACCATAATGATCACAGATATTGTGTATCACTAACATCTAACAACCACAATGATCACAGATATTGTGTATCACTATCATCTAACAACCATAATGATCACCGATATTGTGTGTCACTAACATTAACAACCACAATGATCACCGACATTGTGTATCACTAACATCTAACAACCACAATGATCACAGATATTGTGTATCACTAACATCTAACAACCACAATGATCACCGATATTGTGTGTCACTAACATTAACAACCACAATGATCACAGATATTGTGTATCACTAACATCTAACAACCACAATGATCACAGATATTGTGTATCACTAACATCTAACAACCACAATGATCACCGATATTGTGTGTCACTAACATTAACAACCACAATGATCACCGATATTGTGTATCACTAACATTAACAACCATAATGATCACCGATATTGTGTATCACTAACATCTAACAACCACAATGATCACCGATATTGTGTATCACTAACATCTAACAACCACAATGATCACCGATATTGTGTATCACTAACATTAACAACCATAATGATCACAGATATTGTGTATCAGTAACATCTAACAACCACAATGATCACCGATATTGTGTATCACTAACATCTAACAACCACAATGATCACAGATATTGTGTATCAGTAACATTATCAACCACAATGATCACAGATATTGTGTATCACTAACATCTAACAACCATAATGATCACCGACATTGTGTATCACTAACATCTAACAACTACAATGATCACAGATATTGTGTATCACTAACATTAACAACCACAATGATCACCGATATTGTGTATCAGTAACATCTAACAACCACAATGATCACCGATATTGTGTATCACTAACATCTAACAACCACAATGATCACCGATATTGTGTATCACTAACATCTAACAACCATAATGATAACCGATATTGTGTATCAGTAACATCTAACAACCATAATGATCACCGATATTGTGTATCAGTAACATCTAACAACCATAATGATCACCGATATTGTGTATCAGCAACATTAACAACCACAATGATAACCGATATTGTGTATCAGCAACATTAACAACCATAATGATCACCGATATTGTGTATCAGCAACATTAACAACTATAATGATCACCGATATTGTGTATCACTAACATCTAACAACCATAATGATCACAGATATTGTGTATCACTAACATCTAACAACCATAATCATCACAGATATTGTGTATCACTAACATCTAACAACCATAATGATCACAGATATTGTGTATCACTAACATTAACAACCATAATGATCACCGATATTGTGTATCAGTAACATTAACAACCATAATGATCACCGATATTGTGTATCAGTAACATTAACAACCACAATGATCACAGATATTGTGTATCACTAACATCTAACAACCATAATGATCACCGATATTGTGTATCAGTAACATTAACAACCACAATGATCACCGATATTGTGTATCACTAACATCTAACAACCATAATGATCACCGATATTGTGTATCAGTAACATTAACAACCACAATGATCACCGATATTGTGTATCACTTACATCTAACAACCACAATGATCACCGATATTGTGTATCACTAACATCTAACAACCACAATGATCACCGATATTGTGTATCACTAACATCTAACAACCACAATGATCACAGATATTGTGTATCAGTAACATCTAACAACCACAATGATCACCGATATTGTGTATCAGCAACATTAACAACCACAATGATCACCGATATTGTGTATCACTAACAACCACAATGATCACAGATATTGTGTATCACTAACATCTAACAACCATAATGATCACCGATATTGTGTATCAGTAACATTAACAACCACAATGATCACCGATATTGTGTATCACTTACATCTAACAACCACAATGATCACCGATATTGTGTATCACTAACATCTAACAACCACAATGATCACCGATATTGTGTATCACTAACATCTAACAACCACAATGATCACAGATATTGTGTATCAGTAACATCTAACAACCACAATGATCACCGATATTGTGTATCAGCAACATTAACAACCACAATGATCACCGATATTGTGTATCACTAACAACCACAATGATCACAGATATTGTGTATCAGCAACATTAACAACCACAATGATCACCGATATTGTGTATCACTAACAACCACAATCATCACAGATATTGTGTATCACTAACATTATCAACCACAATGATCACCGATATTGTGTATCACTAACATCTAACAACCACAATGATCACCGATATTGTGTATCAGTAACATCTAACAACCATAATGATCACCGATATTGTGTATCAGCAACATTAACAACCACAATGATAACCGATATTGTGTATCAGCAACATTAACAACCACAATGATCACAGATATTGTGTATCACTAACATCTAACAACCACAATGATGACAGATATTGTGTATCAGTAACATTAACAACCACAATGATCACAGATATTGTGTGTCACTAACATTAACAACCACAATGATCACCGATATTGTGTATCACTAACATTAACAACCACAATGATCACCGATATTGTGTATCACTAACATTAACAACCACAATGATCACAGATATTGTGTATCAGTAACATTAACAACCATAATAATCACCGATATTGTGTATCAGTAACATCTAACAACCACAATGATCACCGATATTGTGTATCAGCAACATTAACAACCTCAATGATCACAGATATTGTGTATCAGTAACATTAACAACCACAATGATCACCGATATTGTGTATCAGTAACATCTAACAACCATAATGATCACAGATATTGTGTATCACTAACATTAACAACCACAATGATCACCGATATTGTGTATCACTAACATTAACAACCACAATGATCACAGATATTGTGTATCACTAACATCTAACAACCACAATGATCACCGATATTGTGTATCACTAACATTAACAACCATAATGATCACCGATATTGTGTATCACTTACATCTAACAACCACAATGATCACAGATATTGTGTATCAGTAACAACCACAATGATCACCGATATTGTGTATCACTAACATTAACAACCATAATGATCACCGATATTTTGTATCACTTACATTAACAACCACAATGATCACCGATATTGTGTATCACTAACATTAACAACCACAATGATCACAGATATTGTGTATCAGTAACATTAACAACCACAATGATCACAGATATTGTGTATCAGTAACATTAACAATCACAATGATCACAGATATTGTGTATGACTAACATTAACAACCAAAATGATCACCGATATTGTGTATGACTAACATTAACAACCTCAATGATCACCGATATTGTGTATCACTTACATTAACAACCACAATGATCACCGATATTGTGTATCACTAACATTAACAACCACAATGATCACAGATATTGTGTATCACTAACATTAACAACCACAATGATCACCGATATTGTGTATGACTAACATCTAACAACCACAATGATCACCGATATTGTGTATCACTAACATTAACAACCATAATGATCACCGATATTGTGTATCACTTACATCTAACAACCACAATGATCACAGATATTGTGTATCAGTAACAACCACAATGATCACCGATATTGTGTATCACTAACATTAACAACCATAATGATCACCGATATTTTGTATCACTTACATTAACAACCACAATGATCACCGATATTGTGTATCACTAACATTAACAACCACAATGATCACAGATATTGTGTATCAGTAACATTAACAACCACAATGATCACAGATATTGTGTATCAGTAACATTAACAACCACAATGATCACCGATATTGTGTATCACTAACATTAACAACCACAATGATCACCGATATTGTGTATCACTAACATTAACAACCACAATGATCACAGATATTGTGTATCACTAACATATAACAACCACAATGATCACAGATATTGTGTATCACTAACATATAACAACCACAATGATCACAGATATTGTGTATCACTAACATCTAACAACCACAATGATCACAGATATTGTGTATCACTAACATTAACAACCATAATGATCACAGATATTGTGTATCACTAACATCTAACAACCACAATGATCACCGATATTGTGTATCACTAACATCTAACAACCACAATGATCACCGACATTGTGTATCACTAACTTTAACAACCACAATGATCACAGATATTGTGTATCACTAACATCTAACAACCACAATGATCACCGATATTGTGTATCACTAACATCTAACAACCACAATGATCACCGATATTGTGTATCAGTAACATTAACCACCACAACGATCACAGATATTGTGTATCATTAACATTAACAACCACAGTGATCACAGATATTGTGTATCACTAACATTAACAACCTCAATGATCACCGATATTGTGTATCACTAACATTAACAACCTCAATGATCACCGATATTGTGTATCACTAACATTAACAACCACAATGATCACAGATATTGTGTATCACTAACATTAACAACCACAATGATCACAGATATTGTGTATCAGTAACATTAACAACCTCAATGATCACCGATATTGTGTATCACTAACATTAACAACTACAATGATCACCGATATTGTGTATCACTAACATTAACAACCACAATGATCACAGATATTGTGTATCACTAACATTAACAACCACAATGATCACAGATATTGTGTATCAGTAACATTAACAACCTCAATGATCACCGATATTGTGTATCACTAACATCTAACAACCATAATGATCACCGATATTGTGTATCAGTAACATTAACAACCACAATGATCACCGATATTGTGTTTCACTAACATTAACAACCTCAATGATCACCGATATTGTGTATCAGTAACATTAACAACCATAATGATCACAGATATTGTGTATCAGTAACATTAACAACCATAATGATCACAGATATTGTGTATCACTAACATTAACAACCATAATGATCACAGATATTGTGTATCACTAACATTAACAACCACAATGATCACCGATATTGTGTATCACTAACATTAACAACCACAATGATCACAGATATTGTGTATCACTAACATTAACAACCACAATGATCACCGATATTGTGTATCAGTAACATTAACATCCACAATGATCACAGATATTGTGTATCATTAACATTACCAGGGACTGTCACAGTTCAAAGGAAATGATTTATTTGATAATAAGAACTGTAAAGCCTCTGTGTTTTATAATAGATAAGTAGATAAACCGAGCAGGTAGGTGTGTTAGTAAACGTATGTCTTCCAGATGAAATGTTTGGTGCCAAGTTAAGTTACGTACATATACACTGTTTTGGACGTTTATATTCGGTGACTTTATCAGTGCTTATTTGTTTTGTTTAATTCGACTGTAACATTTTCGCCGGAAGTACGTCGCATTAATATTTCTTAGTCAATACAACGGGATAATTAAATTGTTCAAAATATTATGCCCAAAACAAAATGTTTTTGTAATGTCCAACTAGGTATAAGAGGGGGAAATACTGCCCAACTGGCAAGCTAGCTTTTTCAGTCATGCGGTATAACCCGGGGACCCGTTCACGCTAGTTTAGCAACCGTGAGCGTGGTCAGTAGTTGGATGGGTGACCGCCTGCATGCTACATTTTATTCAATACCGATTGGTTTCTAGAGACACAACTTTCGCCTGATTGCAATGCACCACCTTTGAAATGTTACACGGAACAAGATAGTAAAGATTGTCTTTTCTTTCTTACAGCACAATAAGGATATGACATGAAGTTTTTACCTCTTTTCTTGGGACTATTTCTTCTGGCGGACGGATTGAACCAGAAGGTTACAGAAGCCGACAAGAAGCTAGATTACCTCCGCCAGCTGCTCTTTAAAATCGAAATAGAATTAAAGCTCGACATCGAACTGGGCAGAACAAACAACCATGAATCACAGTCCCCAAATAAAGGTTTGTGTCAGTACCTGTATCCTTAAGTTTTGTTAATGGGCCTTTATCCCTGAATAACGCCAGTCTCTCCTTCGTTCTGTCCTCTCCCCCTTTATAAACTTCCTGAAATAAACTTTATCTCACCTACTTTAAGCTGATGTACAAGTCATCTGACAGTTTATGGCGTTGTTTGCTGTCAAGTGTCACCGGGACAATGCCAATGATAAATTATTATTATGTTGGGTGCATGGTGAATGAAACGGCCAATTGTTCTCTTTAAAATATTTTTGAACGACCTTTACCAACATCAAAGGTAATATTGTTTGAAAATTGTATAACGAATTCTTTAGTGAAAATACAAAGATAAATAACGTCTGAAGTAACGATATCTCACAACAAAGACCCATCATGCGTAGAGTAATTTGAGTTGGCCTTTAAAAATAAATATGATTCTGATCCTCTATTAAGGTCACACTTACACTCGAGATTGATAACAGGTGAGCAATGCAGGCCCCTCGGACCGCTTGTTTAGCATTTCATGCCCGAATAAAAAAAAATTGTTAGACAAATCATGGAATGAGTCCCTGTTGCAGGGTGCAATGCTCTAAAAAGAACGAGTACAAAGGCAGTACAAGGAGATAGAAAAAAATGGCATTACCAATATTAGCAATACAGTTTCTTACGGCATTAAACGAAATGATGAAAATAATTACCAACTGCACTCAAAACACGTGATACGTTTGTGTTCCAGAAAAGAAACTGTATGTTTTATGTGGTTTGAGCTAATCATGTAAGGTGTTGTTCTGACAAGCCTCAATAACACCAGTCTTACAAGTTAGGACAATCTGGAAAAGTTTATCTTCCTCTTGAATCTTAAGCCTTCTAAAAAGTGTCGCTTGCCTGGTACTACATCCGGTGTCGTGAACATCCTGTGACTTATGATCTCACTCACGCGTTGTTTCATTATATTAACCATGATACATCTTTATAAATCAGAGAGATCCTGTAGTTCACGCGATGAAAAGCTCACCAGTGTTTGGCTGGAAAGAACCAACAAGGAACACCGAATTGAGATGAACAGAAATGTGGTGGATAGCTGGAACTACGAGTCGAACATTACCGACGCTAATAAACAAAAGGTTTGTGACGTGTATCATCGATCATTTACTACTCCCATATGTTATGTAAGCAATATTTGTGTTTCCATTGTTGCTATGGTCCTGTTTCCCGCGTAGGCATTGATGACAAACTTCATATAAAGTCCAGGTTTTATGCAAGTTTGGCAGCAATGGAAATATGTTTTGTAGGACCTCAACACTATTGCTGAATTATGCATTCTGATTGGGTAGCTATGCTTTATGTAGTTATTTCGAACAGCTCTTTCAACGGCATATTAAGTGTTGTCAGCAATGAAATGATGACGTCACAGACAGATTGATGCAGTTACAACAGAAAAGGCTGTTATAGTCTCACAACGGCAATATTTCTCACATTCAGTGGAAGAATGAAGAGCAAATAGAAAAAATAATGAAATGAACTTATGAATTGTAATACCATCGCAACATAGTCGTCGAAGGTGTAAAATAGTCTGCCCGTAGTAAATTTCGCTCGTATCTGTCCCTGCAAATGACGTCACAACTCTGCAAACTTCATTCCTAACCACCATGCACGAGTTCGCACTTGTATCTTTTGCGATGCCTAGTTTAATACTTTAAAGGGTATTTATTCATAGTGTATTTCAGTATAAGCAGTATGAACGTCAATATTTATAAGTGTTCCAAAGAAAAGGGTCGTTTTGGGATATTAAACCGATGAGTTTGAAACGTTTGTTTGTGTATGTTTTTACTTCTTATTGATCTTTAGATAAACACGGATGATTTTTCAGCATGTAACTTTCACGTAACCCATTTTTATAATGTTTTGACGGCATAACTATGTAACTGCTACAATCGAATCAAAACAAGACCTCTCAAAAACTGTTACCTACAAAGGCTAGATTTTAACCAAATATGGCAAAATTCTTCTCACTTACTTCGTACATAAGTTCAATGATGTCAGCATATAGTCACACAAACACCTTTAAACTAGAAACACCTTTTAACTACAAACTAAGGAGTTTCTGCATGGAAAACTCTAACTAATCGACCTGATTTGTCAACAATAGACCACAAACTGCGACGTCACGAAACTGATTCATTACCCTAGTCCGATAATGTTAAATCACTTCTATTGTAGATGACTGAAAATAATGTGAAGTTTGCAGCGTTCGAACGGAAATTGGGAGAGGAAGCCGGGAAATGTCAGAACGAGAGATTCTCTAACGATACCAGGAGACAACTCAAACTGCTCAACCAGATCTACTCACCCAGAGACCCGGAGAAAGTCAAGTAAGTTCATATTATATTTATATACTTAGATCTAATTTCCCAGAGACCCGCAGAAAGTCAAGTAAGTTCATATTATAATTATATACTTAGAGTCAAGTAAGTTCATATTATATTGATATACTTAGTTGGTGTGAATATCTAAAACCATCAACTGAACCTAAAACATTGGCCGATTTGTGTATTAAAGTTTGTGCTTGGTAAGAATTAAATCTGTAGTTGGAAGAAAATAAAGTTTTACTTTTTGACATCCTCATTTATAAGATAAAATGTACCTGGAATTGTGGACTCAAATCCATGGTAGATTTTACTTAAGGTACACCTAAACACTGTCAAACCAACATTACAGCTTTCAATTGTAATTCCTGGATTGTTCATTTTTACACCTTAACACTGTCAAACCAACATCGCAGCTTTCAATTATAATTCCTGGATTGTTCATTTTTACACCTTAACACTGTCAAACCAACATCGCAGCTTTCAATTATAATTCCTGGATTGTTCATTTTTACACCTTAACACTGTCAAACCAATATTACAGCTTTCAATTATAACTCCTGGATTGTTCTTTTTTACACCTAAACACTGTCAAACCAATATTATCAATTATAACTCCTGGATTGTTCATTTTTACACCTAAACACTGTCAAACCAATATTATCAATTATAACTCCTGGATTGTTCATTTTTACACCTAAACACTGTCAAACCAATATTATCAATTATAATTCCTGGATTGTTCATTTTTACACCTTAACACTGTCAAACCAATATTACAGCTTTCAATTGTAATTCCTGGATTGTTCTTTTTTACACCTAAACACTGTCAAACCAACATCGCAGCTTTCAATTGTAATTCCTGGATTGTTCTTTTTTACACCCAAATCCTGTCAAACCAACATTACAGCCTTCAATTATAATTCCTGGATTGTTCATTTTTACACCTAAACACTGTCAAACCAATATTACAGCTTTCAATTATAACTCCTGGATTGTTCATTTTTACACCTTAACACTGTCAAACCAACATCGCAGCTTTCAATTATAACTCCTGGATTGTTCATTTTTACACCTTAACACTGTCAAACCAACATCGCAGCTTTCAATTATAACTCCTGGATTGTTCATTTTTACACCTTAACACTGTCAAACCAACATCGCAGCTTTCAATTGTAATTCCTGGATTGTTCTTTTTTACACCTTAACACTGTCAAACCAACATCGCAGCTTTCAATTGTAATTCCTGCATTGTTCATTTTTACACCCAAATCCTGTCAAACCAACATTACAGCCTTCAATTATAACTCCTGGATTGTTCTTTTATGTATTTTGCGTGTTCCCCACCTTATTTGGAGTTTTCGATTTTCTTTTTTTTGTGTAAACTTGAGAGATCCGTTGGCTTAGCATTGCATTCACCTTTTAACGATACTGATTGCTTTTTGAACAGGTCAATTATTTGTTGTTGACTCATTTTCTGAATTAATATATAACTATTAGTATAACTAAACCGTGTAACATCAATGCTGAGGCTGTTTGACTATAAGTCCGATCAGATGGTTTTGGGAGATCGCGTGTCGCAGATATACCAAGCCTTGGTTTAGAAGATATCGAGCTTTCTACTCCTAAGTTTTCACATCAAGATGTCCGCATTTGACATATGGTTATATCCGTTCTCCTCCAAAGAGACAACGAAAGTTGACTGTCAGCACCCTCTAACGTCATGTCTGCGCACTACCACAATTCTTTGTCGTCTTGGTAACCTATTAGAACTCAGAATACTGTTTTGTTTAATTCTATCAATGCAACGATGTCTGATTTTTTCTACACGTTGGCCAAAAAGGTTATTTAGTTCATTATGGTGTTGCGTAAAAGTTGTTCTACCATTGGGCTGTCTTTGTCAAAAAGAAAGAACTGACTCTTTTATCCTTGGGTGTGACAAAAGCGATATTGGTGTTTGCAGTTTTTATAACAAGTTAGGGCGGGGTAACTGATCCAGGATAACCTATCAGCCATGTAATGTGTGGTTCCATTTCGTCCTCTGTAGGTCTTGACCTTTGGTAGAAAAACCCTGTTTTCCGCCAGGTAGAAGATTATGCCTTGTAGGAGAACCTTGTAAACCTGTCTACACCCGTCTTTTATAATTTATTTCTATTTCCACAAGGTCGATAACGATATTGTACAGTATTGACAGTAGTGAAGTAAGAGAAAGCTTGTACGATTACACAGTGTGTGTTTTCTCATCATGTTCGTTTATGGGATTGTCCTGTTTAGTCCATGCATAAACCAGGTCCACATCAGGTCCTTCAAATAACTGAGGACATATTTTTTAAATGTCACCCATATAAATGATGACAAGTAGCTCTTCCGTTGAGGGTAATCCATACTCCGTTGATGATAATCCATACTCCGTTGATGATAATCCATAATCCGTTGATGATAATCAATACTCCGCTGATGATAATCCATACTCCGTTGATGACAATCCTTTCTCCGTTGATGATAATCCATACTCCGTTGAAGATAATCCATACTCCGTTGATGATAATCCTTTCTCCGTTGATGATAATCCATACTCCGCTGATGATAATCCATACTCCGTTGATGATAATCCATACTCCGTTGATGATAATCCATACTCCGTTGATGATAATCCATACTCCGTTGGTGATAATCCCTACTCCGTTGATGATAATCCCTACTCCGTTGATGATAATCAATACTCCATTGATGATAATCCATACTCCGTTGGTGATAATCCTTACTCCGTTGATGATAATCCATACTCTCGACACCTATTCAAACCCTCACTGTAGAGGAACCTCACTGTAGAGGAACCTCACTGTAGAGGAACCTCACTGTAGAGGATCACTGTAGAGGAACCTAGAGGAACCTCACTGTAGAGGAACCTCACTGTAGAGGAACCTCACTGTAGAGGAACCTCACTGTAGAGGAACCTAGAGGAACCTCACTGTAGAGGAACCTAGAGGAACCTCACTGTAGAGGAACCTCACTGTAGAGGAACCTCACTGTAGAGCTCACTGTAGAGGAACCTCACTGTAGAGGAACCTCACTGTAGAGGAACCTCGAAACAAACATTGTGTGAATTATACATAAATCACAGGTATATTTTAAGGGAACAATGCACATCTAATCTGCCAAGCTTCGTGTAACGCTGTTATTTTGTGAACATTGTCTAAACATAAACTTGTTGACAACTTCACCAGAACCAGTCAGGTCACAACAAAGATAAACATCATACGAATATTACAATATCAAGTAGTGTTTTTAGCCAAGTTCGTTATAAACAGCAATTGCAAACGAAGTCGTTGTTTTCTAAGTTATATATAGTTAAATGTAACTGCCGACAACGTCTCTGTGACTATCAATTAACTATGATATAACCCCAACAAATTTTCTAGAGGGTGACATCATTAATTGTACTCGATTTGCATATCTCCCTAATCATAATCAGAGGAGGTGTACTGTAGCCGTTAATGCGACGATTCTATCTCTGTAGAGAGTTGGAAGACTTGAAGGCCGATCTGACGGAGATATATGGGAATGCTGTTGTGGAAATGAACGGGACGCAAATGCAAATCGAACCGGAACTTACCGACATCATGGCCAACAGCCGAAACGAGGCGGAGTTGAGGGAAGCCTGGGAAAAATGGCGTGACGTCACAGGTGCAAAGATGAAAACAAAGTTTACTAGACTCGTAGAGCTTCAGAACATAGGAGCCAGTGATAATGGTAAGTAATGTAGGACTTGACTATCGTGATAAATACAGGGTAAATATTGTAATAATCATGACTGTGATAGGGCGAAGAAAAATGCCAAAGTAGAATGTATTTTTGCATTTCTTTGAACATTTGAAACAGTACTGTGTAGAATTAAATGTGTAAGTTGTTTTCTGTTCAGAAGAAGGATGCTTGAACTCCTAAGTAAAGATAATTCACCCTTGTGAATGTCGTGAAGAAAGATAATTCACTTTATACAATGCAAATGTTTACGCAAAGACGTTCTCCTCTTTATCACTACTAAGTAGCATGTTTTGTAATAATCAATCTCCTTTCAAAACCAAAAGAAGCAGTTACTTATTATTGACTTTTCAGGACGTATATACTAATACACAAAGCTCAAACTGAAATTGACCAAGTCATATAGAGTTGTTAAGCTAACCGTTATATCACCCACTAGGTTACAAATCCCTAGCGGAGGTATGGCTGACAACAGACTTTGACGAGATCGATGGGGTTGAAGAAATGTGTGATAAGCTGTGGACTGAACTGAAACCATTGTATTCGGAAATACACACATACGTCCGAAAAAAACTGAAAGACTTCTACAAGAATGACTTCACGTTTCCAGACGACGGGTCTATCCCCGCCCACCTACTAGGTAAGTATGTAGCGAATTGACCCCGCCCACCCACTAGGTAAGTGAGCAGTCAATTGACCCCGCCCATCTACTGGGTAAGTAAGCAGTCAATTGACCCCGCCCATCTACTGGGTAAGTAAGCAGTCAATTGACCCCGCCCACCCACTAGGTAAGTAAGCAGTCAATTGACCCCGCCCATCTACTGGGAAAGTAAGCAGTCAATTGACCCCGCCCATCTACTGGGTAAGTAAGCAGTCAATTGACCCCGCCCACCTACTAGGTAAGTAAGCAGTCAATCGACCCCGCCCACCTACTAGGTAAGTTTGTAGAGAATCGACCCCGCCCACCTACTAGGTAAGTTTGTAGAGAATCGACCCTGCCCACCTACTAGGTAAGTGGGTAGGAAATCGACACTTCAGTACTTCAAGTATGAAGTACTTATGAAGTATATGAAATATATGTCAATATAACGTATACACCGCAATTTTGCGTGGAAATTCACGGGATGTTATTTCATTTTTTGGCATTCCACAGAGTTCTTGAAGAACGTTTCCTTAATGCGAGTTTCTGCAGATTTTTTGAAACACTTCAGATATTAATGTTATTAGTCCCCTACCGGTGAAGCCGGATGGAACTATTAGTTTACCTGCCGACTGTCTGTCTGTCACGTTTTTAGGGTTTCCGTTGATTATCTCTGCCGGATGCACATATTGAACTGAAATTTGGTATACAGATATATCATTCAAGATCAAGTTTTGATTTGGTTATGGTCCTTGGACAATAATTCAGTTTCTGTTCAATATCTCTGCAACTGATTCACACATTGAATTGAAATTGTTATACTGACTCATTATGGAAATATGTAGGTCAAATTCTGATTTGGTTACGGTTGAGTTACGGCCCTTGGACTTAGAGCATTTTCAATAATACAGTTTCCGTTCAGTATCTCTGCAACGGATGCACATATTAAATCAAAATTATTATACTGACACATCATGGAAACATCTAGGACAAGTTCTGATTTGGCTACGGTTGAATATGTTTTACAGAGTTAAGCCCCCTGGACTTCAACAATATCCAATAACTCAGTTTCCGTTCATTATCTCAGCAACCGATGAGCATATTGAACTGAAATTTGGCATACAGATACATCATCGCAATATCTAGGTCAAGTTCTGATTTGGTTACGACTGAATAATTCTTGGCAAAATAATATTATACCCATTAGATTTAAAAAAAAATTCCAATAATTCGCAGTTTTAGTAATTCGCAATGTTGATTTGAGCATGATACAAACATAGCTATCCAGGGCTGCAACTGACAATATTTTAAGCAAAGTTATACGCCTTGGACTTACATTTCTCGTCGTTTGCTGCCGGTAGGGGACTTGTATCGCTCGGCGATCAAACACTTGTCTCTATTAAAGAGGGGTGTGGTCGCGGTATTGATCCAATAATTTTTAAATAGGTGCCTCTTGATATTATTTTCCAGAGAGCACTAGAAACATATCAAGTTGTATAATTAGCACTTGAATTACACCAATGTAATTGATACATTTACAACATCACAGCTTCGTTACACATTTAATCAACTGTTTTATTTATGTTAAGAAAAAGGCCCAGATAATACCGAAGCGTCAAAACAACATAATCCAAACTGAAAGTCTATTAAACTAGTGGCAAATACTAACAATGGAAATCTTTACACGGAGACCCTTGATAAAGCAGCAAGAGACTAAACAAGCGTACTCTGCTTCATCGACGACGCCGTCATGTCAATCCAGGTCATGTAAACATCATGGCCTCCACGAGTAGGTTTAATGATGCGCATATGCAAAAACGTTCAATTCATATCATACAAGGATACAGAACATCTCTCGATGAGACCAAGATGGCGACCATAAAACATATTCATAGTCATCTTTCAATCCCTGTGTCGTGGGTTTGTTCGTCAGCAACTGACATCTATCAGAACTCAGAACATTAATGCATAACAGTACAGCTTAAACAGAATTTATATTGTTGAACAAAGACAACACTGAGAAGCTGAAGAATAATCTTAACATGAAATTTAGATATTATACAAGATATGAAATGTAGAATATGTAGGTAAAGAGTAAATTATCTATAAAAGAAATACAAGTTTTAGTGCATGATTACCACAAGTTAAACACAATGTGGTTTTCTAATAAGTTCTGATTGTCAGAAACAAATGTGTACAGTACTATAAATATTTCTCAATGTCTCATTGTGAAATATTTTGTATCTTTGTGTGATATATGAAGAAGGACGTTTTTGAATATGCTAATTAGTGTGCTTACTTGTTCTGATTGAGAATGATGATTCAGTTCTCACTTCGACTACTTGGATGTGATTTACATGGCGGGTGTCTTCGATGAAGCAGAAGACGCTTATTCTTCCTGAACATCTTGTCTAATTCTCTTGTACTTTTACAAGAGTCTCCATGTAAATATTGCCTTTTTTCATATGTTGCCCCTAGTTTGATCGATTTTAAGTTCGGATTGTGGTTTTGTTGACGCTTTGGTATTCCATGATTTAGGAAAGGAACACAATTTAATGCACATTTTTTTCTGTTCTTTAGGGAACATGTGGGCACAGGAATTTGTAGGAATTTTCGATATTGTTAAACCCTACGATATCCAAAATGAAAATAACGACCAAATGCTGAAAGAACAGGGATATACCCCGAAGAAGATGTTCGAGAAGGCGGAAGAGTTCTATATGTCTTTAGGACTACCGAAAATGACGGAGAAATTCTGGAAGAATTCTATAATTGTGAAACCAACCGACCGAAGCCTTGTGTGCCATGCTTCCGCTTGGGACTTTTATGATAAGGACGATTTCCGGTAGGATCACCTTTTTAATGTATTTTAGATATTTCTTTTGATTATCTTATTTAAAATTTCCATTACAAACGCACCGTGACCAGAGCCTCTCCACTGATAGACATTAAACAGATATTCATATCCGCTGACACATTTAATTTAAGATGATGCAAAAGTAAGACAATAATTATGCATACTACAAAAGAATGTATGCCATTAGGCTGTTTAAAGAAGACCGATGTATTTTCTATGGTTCAGTCAATATTAACTAAAGGTTGTCACCAGAAAGTCATATATCATTCCAAGATCAGCAAAACAGTCGAGAAAATGACGAATTTTTAATCTAATTATAAAGGGTTGGGGTAACCGGAACTGCTTTTAAAGATTACGACGCATAATTCAAAGATTTGTTTTCGTAATATTAAAGAAAGTATGATATTTATTAATCAGTCTTGGAAAGGATTATATGACTTAGCTTTGCATACTCATATTGACCAACTTGAACGATACAAAGGAGCACAGTGAGCACACTACGTGCAGTTATCGTTGTAGTGTCATTTACTCATTTTTCCCTCTATGAAAAACGCATTGCTACCAAAAGTTGAATTGTTGAACATGATTTTCCACAAGAGCATATCCTTAATGGCTTCATACTTGTTTCTTGAAAGATGTATTATTTTAACTTTTGTAAAATCAAAAAGTGAGATTGTAAACATAAAAAACTCACGAAAAGAATATTAGTAACAACGAATATATGAACTTGACTTTTAACAACTCTTGTGTTTGTTGTGATTTCGTTCAGGATTAAGATGTGTACAGACGTAACGATGGACTATCTTGAGACGATTCTCCACGAAATGGGTCACATCCAGTACTATATGGCGTATGAGGATCAGCCGGTTGTTTACCGACGGGGCGCCAACGGGGGATTTCATGAGGCTATCGGCGACACCATCGCCTTAGCTGCTCTTTCAAAACGTACGCATGAATATTTTAGCAAATGTTGTTTTGGTCCTATAACATAATCCTGTTGCTGACAAACTCGCATAAAGCCATACCCGGCTAATTAAGTTTGTCATCACTACCAATGTGTGTCATAGGAGCCAGGGTTCTCATTAAAAGGCGGTTGCCGGCAAAAGTAGCCTGTTATTCACCAACTTTGAACCGGCTATTTTTCAGAATTTGAAATATGTCAACATTACAGAATGTGAAAATTCAACCAGCTATTCTTTCGAGGTCAACCAATTATTGCAAAACTTAGTGAGAACACTGGGAGCATTAACAAATTTTGCTAAACATTCATTGAAGGGACGGAATTGATTTGTTTTCAACATTCTTAATGTCATAACATCATTGGTTTTCTGGAAACTCAATGATGCCTATTACCAGTGCAATCCGCCGTGAAAAAAGGCGAACTATTTTACTACATTTAAAAAATTACTTTTGAAATTGTGAGCTTTATTATTTAAGTTAAATACATTGACTAGAGGACACAGGTTACATACTTGGACAAACTGATGCCCTCTATTCCACTCCAGATCAATAATATTCAGAAAGAACTCTATATTGAAGAAAAAAACGTTTTGAACTGCATTGCTCAATCCTTCCCATGGCTCTTTGCGCCAATCATTCCTTGGCATGTTACTTCGTATTCACAACCTAAAGAAAGAAAACTATTACAACTTCAATAACTTTTACTTTTTCAGAGGCGGACATGAACTATTTGATGAAGAAAGCACTCCTCAAGGTTGCCTTTTTGCCGTTCGGCTTACTGATCGACAAGTACCGATGGGCGGTGTTTAAAGGAACAATCAAACCTGATGACTACAACAAAGAGTGGTGGAGGATGAGGTTAGTAGCCGGGGTACCTTCTAAGGAAGTGTGGCCAGCTATAAATATAACACTTGTAAAATATGACGTTCGTTAGCTTGTTATACGGGCGTGTTTTTAGGGGCGTGGTCTAGTTTATATATGGCCTAGTATCTATATCATTTAACTATGCTAATAAGGCCCGTAGGCGGGATTATAAAAAAGTTTGGTTACTTGCGTGTTTAAAAGTGCGGTATTAAGATAATTAAACCTGATAACTTGAGTAGCGATAGGATTTCAGGTTCTGTAAGAGGGAAAAATACGTTTTCAATAATGCATCGTCAGGAAGTAACTAGTGCTTTATTTATCTATCTCATAACGACAGTAGTGGGTGGAAGTAATTAAATTCGTATTCGGGGTCAAGTTAAGAGTCGTGACTTTAGGGCATGGTCAGAGACCTGCTATAGTAGCGAGTTGTCATGTACGAGGTGGATGGGCTTATGTGTGATCAGAAAGACAAGTATGTTAACTAAGTATCTAGTTACAAAGGATGTATATTCGGCAATATGTAATCATTTGGAAGTTAGGCGGGGAAAACAGTCGGCACACAAAATGTTGAGAAATTATTTTGTATAGGTAAATAAAGGGTATATTTAAATGTTTTATTTTAAACACAAAATTAAATGAAGTATGTGGTGAAGAGACTTCAAACAGTGATTTTATGACGGATGGCTGAAAGAGGAGTGTTGTGGGCTATGTTTTAAGTAGAATTGGAATATTGCCTCCTTAATGATTAGTGAAGTATCTGTAGCAAAATTAATTGACTTTATATGAAATATATAACCTTACATGTATTATTCTTTCAGCTGTTTTAGATGACTGATCAGAATTAAACTACATTGATCAATAGTCGTACAGGTTCTAATTCTCAGGTAACATGTGTATCCTAATCTCTGCCATTTATGTACATGTAGGATGGAGTACCAGATGATATCCCCACCTTCAGAACGAGGGGAGGAGTACTTTGACCCCGGCGCAAAATACCACGTAGCCGCCAGCGTCCCCTACATCCGGTATGTACTCCATAAACTACATCCGGTATGTACTATATTAACTACATCCGGTATGTAGTCCATAAATCACATCCGGTATGTACCCGGTAAAATACATCCGATCAACTTCAGCACTGACCTGGTGTATGAAACCTTCAGACATCCGAAACCAACATAAACCGTACCCTCACACAAAGTTATCACCACTTTATGTGACCCGCCATTTTAACAAAACCTTTTTGTTTCAGGTATTTTATTAGCTTTGTAGTACAATTCCAGTTTTACGAGTCCATGTGTAAAGCCGCCGGCCACGGAGACGAGCCACTGTATAAATGTGACGTCTACGGAAACAAAGACGCAGGCCAAATACTACGGTATGTTGCTTTCCTAAAGATCTTGATGAGAGATGTTTATCTGATCCAATGTCGAGATCGGTCATCTGATGGTTTTCTCTCAGTAAAACGTACCGCAATAGTGTGTGTACTTGTTGTATTTTGCGTTTGTAGTAATGGTGCGCTATTGCTTCCTGAAATATCATAACTACATTGTATCCTCGACCTATCGCCACCCGAAACTACCGCCACCTAAACCTCTAGAACGGATTTTCCTCTATACAATTCCCTCGTTAAGTTCGCCACCCTCGCATAACGCCATCCGCCACATCCTTTAAAATACAAATGTCCCAAATCGCTATAAATTTCCCTCGACGATATCGCCATTTTGTTCTGTTTTTGGAGATGGAGGAACTCTTTGGTGGTCTATTTATAGATATAAGATGGAAACTACAAGACAAAAGCGTGCCCGAATATTTTCACATAAAGTTCGACAAAATTATTAACGGATGGCATGCGGCAAAAGCAGCTCAATACCTATTTTCAGATAGAAATTTGTGCCATTATAGATCTATATGACGACATAATACTTAGTTTGTATTTAATAAAATGTTGGAATTGCAATCTATTATGCAATTTCATGGTTATAATTTTCATAATTCGATACTATCGCAACCCTCGTTTAACTGCCATAATTGCTGTGGACGAAAGGTGGCGGTATAACGAGGGTACACTGTATACTATTGACTTTCGAGCAGTGTCTCGCTCTTGTTGAAATATTTGAGAAGCTGGGATTTAATTACCAAACTTTCTTGTTTGTAATTATGCTTTAGTTGGATGATTGTTATCAGTATTAGTATTGTGTTAAAATTGTAGCATAAATCATGGTTACAGTATGTCAATCACATTTCATGGAGGTTCTTTTTTTGTATGTTTATTGACATGGTAAGGTAAAAATCTGTTCTCTTAAAAATGTTGCCATTCCGATAAAGAGTACTGTTATGACACCCAGAGAAATTGAACCTCAGTCAAATTGTGTAGTGCAATAAAATGTATTAAGCTGAATATTTCCTTTTCATGCTAGTGATCAAAACATACCAGTCTGATTCGTTAAGTGAACTGTCAGTAAACACCTTTTTTTGTTTATCAGCGACATGATGAGACTCGGAGGGAGTAAACCGTGGCACCAGGCTCTGAAGCAGATGACCGGTGAAGCCGACATCAGTGCCGGGGCGATCAAGCGATACTTTGAGCCTCTGATCAAATGGATAAGAGACCAGAAAACAGAAGAACAAAATAACTTGAAAATCCCACTGTGATACTATTACATCATCTGTAATAAAGTTTGGCTGTTACGTTCACTTCATGGTCGATCTATGTATGTTACTTCTTACAAACAGAGATAAAAATTGTGCTCATAAATCAGAAGGGAACTTTAAAACAAATACATGTATATGTATTTACGAGACATTCGATCACTTCTTTTTGGTAAAAAATACAAATAATTTTTTGATGTAACTTACATTTCATATTAAATTAATATTATGCTTGAAACTGCAAAATGCTCTTGATATTCTTCAAAAACTATTTCTTACATTTGTAAAGGCAAACATCACTAGGATTTCCTCAACTGGTTAAACACTTTTTGGAGAAAATTTTATAAAAACAGTAAAGTCATGGTAAAACTTATCACAGTGCGCCGTTCTGTCGTACTAGGACAAAAGAGCTTAGATAACTTGTGAAAATCCTGAGTGTTAGAAACATAAGAATCACCATTACAGCGTGTTTGAAGCATCATTTATTACGATATTCAGTGTTTTATTTCAAACATTATTATCAAGGAAATCATTAGATATTGAGCATTATAAAGTAAATAACCAAGTAATGAAGATAATAGACGTTATTAAAACCTTTGTGGAACGTTATCGGTTCATGCATATACAACCATGGTGATGTGCATCTACTGCGGGTACACCGAGTAGGATAAGTAGTTTTTACAGGCGGTGTGGATGACTATAGAAATGTGTGTGGGATCAGGGAGGGCCACTGGTGATGTTGATATCAAACCCTGCTCAACAGCTTGGACGAGTCTTTTCTGGAAAAAAGGAAATAGAAACTCGTTGATGTTTTTATTTACGGAATTTAGTAATAATGCATGAAGGTGAACGTTAAAGGTCTAACAAGCCTATTAGATGTTGTTGAAGTCACGAAAAAAACTACATGCTGATATGTCATTTATACAAATCCTAATAGAAAAGCGTAATGCAAACATGTTATATGGATATATAAAACTTAACGTGTACAATAGTTTTTAATACATTTTAGTGCAAATTGCTCTAAATGAATATGGATGAAGACGGCTGATGTAGAAAAGCCCGTATTGCCAGGAGAACATTTATATAAAAACCCTTTATAACTGGTGGTTAATGAGCTGGATGAGGACATTCTCCACAGACCTTCTAAAATACAAATTGATCATTGAACCTTATTGTATGATCTGAAACCTTTGACAAGTTCAAGTTGATTTATGTCCAAGTTATATTATTCATCCAATCAAAATTCGTTAAAGCCATACAATAGCAACCATAACTGTTTTTATCACAACGGTATGATACATAGCATCCACATCTGAATTTAGCAATGGCTGGGGTTGATGGATTAACGTCCTATTAACAGCCAGGTTCATTTAAGGACGGTCTTCCGGTGTATGTGATATTAATACGCGTGTTTGTGAATGTATTTCAGAGGTTGCGGTATGTTCGAGTAAGCCTTCTTGCGATAGTCCGGATCTTTTGCTGTTTTAAAGTGCTACCACACTGAAGTATACTGCCGAAGGCCCCCAGCAGGACACTCCACCCGGTCACATTATACTGGCAAAGAGCGAACCAGTCGTTCCACTCCCATAATGCTGAACGTCAGGCAGAGAACAGTTACTACCATTGTTAGAGACTCTGGTATGACTTGAATTGAGAACCTATAGCATTCTTCACAGGGGCGAATGCTCAACCTAAGGCCAAAAGGGGGTAGTGTCGATAATATATCACAATATGGTCGCCTCTTACGATCAAGCAAAGGGGGCAGCTGGTACAATTGTTACACCCTACCTACAGGGCGTTGAAAATAAATAAGAGAATACCGAAGCGTTAGCAAAATCATAATCCGAACTCAAAATCGATTAAACCAGGGGCAAAATATTTACAAAGGAAAGATTTACATGGAGACTCTTGTAAAAGTACAAGAGAATAAGACCAGGTGTTCCGAAAGAGTAAGCGTCTTCTGCTTCATCGACGAACCCCGCCATGTAAATTTTTGTCACATTCATGTAAACTTCAAGTTCTAAAAATGAGAACTGAGTATCATTGTCAATTACAAGTAAACACACTAATAAGCATACTCAAAAACATTTAAGGACGGTCTTCCGGTGTATGTGATATTAATACGCGTGTTTGTGAATGTATTTCAGAGGTTGCGGTATGTTCGAGTAAGCCTTCTTGCGATAGTCCGGATCTTTTGCTGTTTTAAAGTGCTACCACACTGAAGTATACTGCCGAAGGCCCCCAGCAGGACACTCCACCCGGTCACATTATACTGAAAAAGGGCGAACCAGTCGTTCCACTCCCATAATGCTGAACGTCAGGCAGAGAACAGTTACTACCATTGTTAGAGACTCTGGTATGACTTGAATTGAGAACCTATAGCCTTCTTCACAGGGGCGAATGCTCAACCTAAGGCCAAAAGGGGGGTAGTGTCGATAATATATCACAATATGGTCGCCTCTTACGATCAAGCAAAGGGGGCAGCTGGTACAATTGTTACACCCTACCTGCAGGGCGTTGAAAATAAATAAGAGAATACCGAAGCGTTAACAAAATCATAATCCGAACTCAAAATCGATTAAACCAGGGGCAAAATATTTACAAAGGAAAGATTTACATGGAAACTCTTGTAAAAGTACAAGAGAATAAGACCAGGTGTTCCGAAAGAGTAAGCGTCTTCTGCTTCATCGACGAAACCCGCCATGTAAATTTTTGTCACATTCATGTAAACTTCAAGTTCTAAAAATGAGAACTGAGTATCATTGTCAATTACAAGTAAACACACTAATAAGCATACTCAAAAACGTCCATTTTCATATCACTTAAAGATACAGAATATTTCTCAATGACACAAAGATGTCGACCATAAAACTTGCCCATAGTTCTGATCAACCTGCATATCTCGAATCCTTGTGTTGTTAGTTTGTTTGTCACCAGTCGACATCGATCACGAAAATGCCGATATTTGGAGCAAGCCCTAGAATATCGAATCAACAGCATCTTGTAAGCACCATAGGTTGGAAAGCAGGGATGTTACTATCAAGAAACGGAAAGTTCAAGATCGGAAAATTAAAATCGTCACGTTTATCGTATAGCTTAGTAGTAAGATATCCATGTTGGCCGTAGTTTAAGTAGAGATCGAAGTAAGCAGCTGATGTAGAAGAGTCTGTTGTGTCCTTTATTTCAAGTTCAGAAGGGTATATACGATCGACGTGGTCAGCAAACGTCTTGTTGTTTATAGACAACACATCGTCTATATATCTGAGAGTGAAATTAAAAGATTTGGCAAGAATTTTATTGCCAGTCCTGATTAGCTCTTCTACAAATTCAGCCTCGTATGAAAACAAAAACAAGTCAGCTAAGAGCACAGTTTGTTCCCAGGGGAATGCCAACAGTCTGCTGGAAAATCTTTCCTCCGAACTCAACAAAATTATTGTCGACCAGGAATTCAATTATCCTTACTTTATCTTCTTCAGTATATTTCCTCTTAGCTTTTGTCGTGTTTTTCACAAAGTATGCTCCAAGATAGCTCACTACCATATATTTGTATCGTCGTCCGCCTTTCTTGAAAAAGAAAGCTCTCATAACAAGAGATCGAAGACGTTTATCTCAACACGAGCACCAGAAGTATCAATCAAATTGTATAGGTCAATTGTATGACTGTGACTGATACATGTATGACTGATATTAATCGTAGGCAATGTCAAAAATCACTGCAAAACAGGTAAAATAAAATTTAAATCTGTAGGACTAGTTGTGCACAAAGAAGCAAAAGTAAACACATTTTTCTACATAATACTGATATATTTACAACTATTCAACGCTGTTACAGAAAATCTGAAACACAACAGCAAAACCCGAAATATATGTTAAATACTGTTGCTTCTTGTAGTATCATATATTTGAGAGGAACTGAAGAAAAACACAAAAATAATGCCCGAAATTGCACACAAGGAAATACCCGAAGGGCCATAACTCTAGTAAATACTGCCGTTCACGAAAAGACAACTTCATATTTTTATTAGCGGTTGAAAAGTATAGGACAAACAAACGTTTACGATGGATACTCGTTTTCTATATAATGCCCACAGTTGGCAAATATGCCATACAGTTACCCAAAAAATTTAAATAATACAACAAATTCCGTAATATATGTTAAATAATATTGTTTTTGAAGTACCATAGGAATTGAAGAAAATGGAAAAAAAAGTTCTGACGTTTTCTTCAAAATACCCGAACTTACACCAAATACGAAGTCCTAAGGGCCATAACTAGTAAATATTGTTGAATCAAACTGCCGCTCAAGAAAACACAACTGTATACCATGCTAATTAAGCCTAATACGCTTAAAGGCCCAATATACGTAACTTCAGGGAAATTTTCGTGATTCTGAAAAAATTTGAAAAAAAATCCAGTTGATAACCATGCAAAAATAAGCCTAAAACGAAGTAAACCTGAGCGGTAACTAACAAGAAACTCTTGACAAAAAAATCCAAAGAATTGAAAATAATTCACTTCAACAACAAACCGAAGGTAGAAGACGGTTCGAAAAGGTCGCGTGTTTACAAATAGCGTATTTCAACTGCTGCTGTACCGGTAGCCGCGAAAGAATTCATCTTGAATATTGCTGATACCAGTTAATCTTAACTAAATCTATCAATATAATAAGTTATTAGGCTTGATTTTCGCTTCAAGTTTTGTCTAAAGTTACGTTTATTAGGCCTTTAAAGAGAGCGATTAAAACTTACAGGAGGAGATCACCAGACAAATAAAACTTTATGACGGATTGACAACGCTATTCCATAATAAGTCCAATCAATCTTGACGCGTGTATAAACATTGAGCAAGTAATCTATATCACCTGATATCCCTTTCTATACATAATCGTGTGAAGGTTCTGTATCATACTAACATTTATGTAAATGTGCATAATCAAAAGCAGGTGACACACGTATAGTCATGATTCTATCAGTAATATATTGAATTTCTAGGATCATGAAATGTAACTTATGATCAATCAACACATGTTTACCTCCATGACAACCTGTCCGGTAGAAAACCCTATGTGTTCGGCGTCGACTCCGTGTAGATGCCAGACATAGCACGTGTTTCCGTATACCATCGTCAGGTATTTCTGTTACATTGTAAAATATAAGTGTGTTAAGTTACCAAAACATCCATAAAGTGAGTGGCGTTTTAAAACCAACATGTTTCTTTCATTTTCAAAGGACTTGGGCTGTAATTAATGTAATCCTGTATTCGGCTCCAATGGCCATTAATTCTGTTACATTTGGTACAGGACCACCATGTTTGAAAGTTTGAAACCGAGAACATATTTTAAGTATTCAGAAAGAAATTAAATAATTTAAAACAACACCTGTGTCTCGATTTTGATGTCTAAACGTTAAAAAAAATCAGAGAATACGAACGCGTCAACAAAACCATAATCCGATCTCAAAAAACGATTAAACTAGAGGCAAAATATGAACAAAGGAAAGATTTACATGGAGACCCTGTTAAAAGGACAAAAGAATACGATCAGGTGTTCCGGAAGAGTAAGCGCCTTCTGCTTCATCGACGACACCCGCCATGTAAATCTTGGTCACATCCAAGTAAACATCGATCCTCAAAATGAGAACCGAGTCATCATTGTCATCACGACAAGTAAACACACTAATGAGCATACTCAAAAACGTCCATCTTCATATCTCACAAAGATACAGAATATTTCTTAATGAGTCAATGTCTTTACGTTTGATTCCCATGTCAATACGGTTCTAATTTAGGAATCCATGGCAATTCTTTTAGACTTTTATGCTTTTTAGTTTGATCAATAAATGCGCAACACGATATAAACCATTTTGTTGACCGTGATGTCACTTTGCATGATACTACTCATTTATAGCAGGACGATCAAAGAATTATGGGTAAGTTTCCAATCACGTTTTAATAATCGGTTCTCAATAATGATATATGCGTTTGGAAATAGTTTTGGAATCAGCTTTACAAAAACATCATACAATATTTCAAATAAGACCCCTCGCGCGCTAACATCCGGGCCAACAAGAGTTATTAATATAAGTTGTATTATTTGTTTCATAATTGTTGTAAAATAAATAAAGTTTATATTTCAAATAATGAACTGAACTGATTTACTCACGAAGTTTGTATCGGCATAAAAAATGGCGAAGTTGAGATCGACGTGGATAGCCTGTGTCAGACCGAAGGTCATCAGTAGCTGGAAAGATGACGTAACACACACATATGCTGCACATTTAAAATTTAGTAATAGATACAGTATAACGAAAAAATGAATTAAACTGCACAATACAGCTGTTTCGTCCTCCTAGGACTCTTCAGTGATGCTAGGGGCCAAAAGGTGGGAATCCAAAATTTCTAAACTATTGTATAAGCAGAAGGGACAGGTGCGTAAAACCCCTTTAATATATCAATTAAGAAGTAAAATTAAACTAGTTCTGTATAATTTCAAATCGTGTACTACGAAAATGTGTATATTATGTACCGTGCCACTATTGAAATGAGATAACTGTGGCTATAAACATATTTCTTAATGCATATTTAAATTCGTTGTTTTGCCAAATGTTGGGCTTATTTCATAACATTAATCTGATCCGGATCACCATAGTGATAAAACATTTCCATGATCGCGAATTTTTTGTAATGTAATGATATTATGCATCATCATTTTTCAACACCTGTGTTTGTTTCAAGAATCATCCTGTAACAGCTTTTTAAGATGAAATCCCTCTCTAAACTGTGGGCGCCAAGCTTACCTGTAGGAGAAGGAAAACAGAGCACGTAGGCCTCATGTTGTATCGGTTCGCGGTGGTAGCTCTAAGCTCAGACGCTATCTGTCTGTATATAAATATGTTCTTTATTTTTATAATTGATCGTTTGACGTCATAGGTTGTCTGGTCAGTCTGGTTAAAAACATCCACGCACTTTGAACATTCTGATAGCGACTTATTTCACCCACGTGCTGTCAAAATCTACAAGGCAGCGGAAACAGAGAAAAACTATAACGTAAACAGCAGGAAAACGATAAGAGAATTTTTTCTTCTTCTAAAATCCGATGATAAATCGGTTAATGCTGATAAATTATATCCTAATAATTTAAAAAAAACACCGCTTTCTGAAATGTTTATAATACTGCCAAGAACACAAACGTTAAAAAATATATATATATATATATCATTAGGATGCTGTACATTAAGAAATAACTAATCGAACGTTACTAGTCAAACAATACTAAAACATCTAGCTATCTTAAACTACATGTATACACAACAATATCCATAACATGTATATCTGTTCTTTCTATAAGCCCAAGTAGGATGAGTGTCCTACACCAACTAAATTTGCAGTACGATTGACATTTATCCTACACTAAATGTTGACTGCTGGGTTGACTGATCGCTAGCTTTCAGTACTTTGACTTTTGCAATACTACCGACACCTTGTCTTGCATCCTCGATATCCAGGGGTTCCGATCACCTATGTAATCTACACCCCTGGAATATATCATGGCAAAATTGAAAGCTCCCGGGTCTGCCACCTAGCGGTCGGTGTGCGTTGTGTCCCTTTGAATCACGTAATCACCGACCAATCAAAATTGCGTCTAACAAAACGGCTTCTGCAATGAATGTAAACAAGGAAGAACATCTCATTCGGTTGATCTATAGAAAATTCAAGCTTGATCAAATTAGACAGCATCAGGAAACGGCGATCGACGCACTGAGTCCTTGCCGTAAATGTGTCGTTGAAGATTGTTCTTCTCTGTTTTACTGGTAAAGATCCATGACACCGTCGACACTGTGCCATGTTTGTTAACATTTTTTTCTGTCCCATAAGAAGAGCGCGTGATCAAATGTAAGTGAAGATGAGTGTGCGGATCGTAACCCTTGGCTAGCGAAGATGCTTGTCTTGTAAAAATAACATTTTGTATGACAGATAGTATAACTATCTGTTATAACGGATGCCTCTTTCCTGGTTTTATCACCTAAAAGATTACATAAGACACACACATGCTGCAACTTTTAAAGTTAGTAATAGATTCAATATGCCGAAAACATTAATTAAAACTGTATCAAACATATATTTCTTCATACTTTTAGAAAGTATCATTGATCAAATAAAACTTCTCTAGCAAATTTCACATATAATAGGTCTACATGTCAACGGTTTTGCCAAAGAGAACATTTTGTAACACTGTAACAGAAAAAGCTTGAAGCCATTTCAAGTTTTCGATCAATATGTTTTTCCATAAATTTTGAAACAGAACTTATATTTTCATGGCATCAAATTATGACTTTATTAGGAGTTGTTGCTGCTCCTATGGTTTGTGATAAAGCTATGCCAGTGAACCAGACTATAAATGAAGGCAGGTACGTTTACCAATCATGTGTTGTAACCAGGGCTATGGCAAAGAGATAGAAGCTGAAGCTGAAAGTATATGCCTTGGACAAGGCCAATGATGTTCCCGGCATTAATCTGCGTGACACATTTTTGTCACAAATTTACGGCAACCATGTACCGGAGTCTGACACTATTCTACTGATTGGTAGCCAGAATGATGCTTCCGTCTCTTTGCCTCTGTTATGACAAAGAGAAAGATACATTAAGAAAAGAGCAGCTGCTTGCTGAACAGCTCAAAGATTCAGACATAATCTAGTTAAGTAAGATGGCTCTTACCAGTCCAAGCAGCCAGGACCCGTGTGTCAAAGAGGGCATTCTTATGAGGAAGTGACCACCAGATGAGACCCCAGAGAAAAAAAGGCAGGTCGTTCACAGATAGTGGTACCTGTGCTGTATTAGACATTTCCGATTTTCAGGTACACGGAGGACCTACACAGACGCGGACGCAGACTACTAGTAAATTCGGGGTCGTCTCAAAAACTATTTGTTTCGAATTCATATGCGTTGTCAAACTGATACTAGCTTCTCGACGATGAACGCTTTAAATTCACGTGCGTTGTACTTACACATAGACTCACACATGTGTATCCGACAACACTGAAGTATTGGTGAGCTATTAAAAAGCGCCATTTCAGAAATATTTTTCCACTCTCCACTCTATCACATTATTAAATATCTAATTAATGAATGAATGAATTTATTAATGCATGTTTGCCGCTTTACCTATTATGTACATGTATGCTTACATGTTTATTCGTGCCATTTTGTGTAGTACAACGGGAAAAGGGTATATTGGCAAAACAAATATACATACATGTACATACATGAACGATACACATATTGTCAACTTCATACCTAACATTGGACCAAATATGGAATAAGACTTTCAAGATAACTTTGTTCTTCTTCCAGGTAAAATCATCATGTATATTTTGTATGACCCTCTTTAGAACTCGCCAGATACGAGCAGTGCCTTCTAATATACAACGTCTATATACTAAACCTATTTATATTTGGAATATTTTAGGGGTGATAAGGATATTGAAAATTTACCGTGCCATAGGAATACTTAAAGGCCCAATATACGTAACTTCAGGGAAATTTTCGTGATTCTGAACAATTCTGAAAAAAATCCAGTTGATAACCATGCAAAAATAAGCCTAAAACGAAGTAAACCCTAGCGGTAACTAACAAGAAACCCTTGACAGAAAAATTCAAAGAATTGAAAATAATTCAGGTGGGGCCCACTTCAACAACAAGCTGAAGTTAGAAGACAATTCAAAGTGGACGTTTGTTTACAAATAGCGTGTTTCAAATGCTGCTGTACCGGTAACCGCGAAAGAATTCATCTTGAATATTGCTGATATCAGTTAATCTTAACTAAATCTATAAATATAATAAGTTATTAGGCTTGATTTTCTCTTAAAGTTTTGCCGAAAGTTACGTATATTGGGCCTTTAAGAATCATCCAAGATGGTATATTTCATCAATCGTGGAGGGAATAGGCTTGAAGAGACGTATCTTTGAAAAACATGAGCATAAATGAAACGCACATGGTAACATTTGTTTTTTGCATAGTGCAAAACTGCGGACTTGCCACGTTTGCTTTCACATCAACATAGCGTGTTGCTTAGCGACCGCTAGTGTGCGACAAACAGAGGTCATTTCATATACCCCGGAGTTGAATAGGTTGCCTTACAAGCGTGAGCTGTACGGATTTTCCCTTGAGCTCAGTCGGTAATGCATCGGACAGGAGAGCTGAAGCTGTGCTCTCATCGTACATGTGTTTGCTTGTCGTACGAATTGAAATGGATACTTTGAATCAATATTGCTAACGAATATACCCGAATCTAAAAACCAAATACTAGTATTGACTACTGTTCATACAAATATACCTTTGAAACGACCCTAATTAAAGAGTATTCGGCGTCCGTGTCCGTGTCGGTACTCCGTGTACCTGAAAATCGAAAATGTCTATTGAGAAGTTATTAGCATAGCACATGGAACATCCTTGGCAGGGGATTGGCGCAGTAAGATTTGTAACAGGATTCTCAGTCATTTTAATTGGCCTTACCACAGGAAAAATGTTTCAAAGTATGTCATGTCATGTCATGTTTGTCAAATGGTTGGTAAACCTAAAAAGAAATTACCGCCTGCTCCCTGCGGGCCTTTCCTAGCTTTTGAAAAGCCATTTATTAAAGTTTTAGTTGATTGTGTAGGGCTGACTTGTTTTTGGTTTCATACGAGACTGGATTTGTCGATGGGCTTATCAGGACAGCTAACACAAACCTTGGAAAATCTTTCAATTTCACTTTCAGGCACAGTGTATATTGCTGTCTATAAACAACAAGAAGTTTGCTGACCTAAACGATAGTACCGATGTGCACTTTTCTGATCTTGAAATCAAGACAACACAACGGACTCTTCCATGTCAGCTTCTAACCTCGATCTTTACTTAAACTATGACCAAGATGGGCAGCTTACTACTAAGCAGTTCCATAAACGAGGCGATTTCGATATCCCTATCATGAAAGTAACATCCCTGCTTGTCCAATGTAGTTGTTCCTTGGTAATACCACAAATACAAGAAGGACAGATAACTACAGATTGTCATTTCTATAAAAATTGAATGTGCTGATAATACCTCTTATTAAATATTTTACTGCTACAACGCAAATAATAAGTATGTTTTTAAGGTTTATACATTTTTTTATTCTTACAGACAAAAGAATATGCCTGTTAAACAATATTCATCTACTTCAACAGAGCTACTTTACAAAAAACAAATATCTGTACATCCGACGTATAAATTTTAATTCATAACGACTTCGTACAACATATATTGCAAATGAAACAACAAGGATAGTTCAACCGATTCACGTCATACCTGAAACTGAATAAAATTATGACATCAAACATCGAATAAGACATATCAAACACAAAATATCAGTCATACAATTTCCAATCAAAATCTAAACTTAAAAAGGGAATCGATATAAGAACTCCAGTAACTTTTTAAGTGCTTATTCTCAATCATTGTCATATTTTGTAATATAATATTCTTGTGAAATGTGGAAAGAAAAACAAACACACGACATACTTATTATTACACCTATAAACTATAGTAATCGATACAGAAAGTCAAACATGAAATACACTGCACCATATGCAGATGTAGCTTTTTCGTCCTTCTAAGACTCTTCGGTTATGCCAAGAGCCTAAAAAGGGAAAATCCGAATTGCTTTAGACTATGGATAGAAGGGAAAGTGCATTAATGCCCTTATCAATATGATTATCCAAAACGTTGAGGAGTAAGGCTTGATTTTTGATTAATAAATATGGACTTATGGTAAAGAAAAACATTTGTGATACACTTGGAGGTTTACATTTGTTCATTTGGTTTATTTTTGTTTTACGTCCTATTAACAGCCAGGATCATTTAAGGACGTGCCAGGTTTTTGAGGTGGAGTACCCGCAGAAAAACCAACGACCTACGGTCAGTACCTGGCAACTGCCCCACGTGGATTTCGAACTCGCAACCCTATGGTGGCTGATTACGGCCATCTCATGTTGTCGTAGAATGGAGGGCCAGTGGTAGAATGTCGAGACACCTTTACCACTCGGCCACCGCGGCCCTTTACATTTTTGATCACTTGACTGAACCAATTTAAGACAGGAGATTGAATTTAATCTCAAGTGAAACAAAACATAACGGCAAGTAGATCTCTGAATAATAATTATGTAATTATAAAACAAAGGAAATATGAAGTTATTCTGTTTCAAGTGGTCGTCAAGGCTACAGAATTGGTAATCTTCGTCCTACCAAAGTTATACTTTGTGTGGTAATGTGACGAAGCAAGCTACAAAATTGCATCAATTCATACCTTATCGGAAGTGACGTCGTCATCCAACCGGAAGTGGTCAGAATTTGACGGTGCTGTGGTGTTGGTGTACGGCGTGATGAAGAAGAACGCTGTACTGATTAGGACACATGTGAGAGAGGTGGACACTCATGGCGACTACTTGGTTATGTGTTATTCTGGTCTTGTGTCCTACTGCTACAGCATTCATCACACTCAGCTATTTACAAAATATACAAACGTCTCATATATTTTAGATTATACTTTTAAACAGAACATGTAGACAGTGCAGTGGTCCTATGGTAACTCATATCACAGACAAGCCTCGTTTACGGTTTATAAGGCACCAGTGTCAAAACAATGAATGTCACAGTAGCATCGGCAAGATTTCGACTTAAGGGGAAAATATTTCGGCGAAATCATATATATTACATTTTATATATTAAGTGGTCGACAAACATACGGACATCCCTAGAAAAATGCAACACGTCATGGATATGTTGATAGCAAAAATATACACCAGGAATACTCAAAAATATATCTTTTGGTTGGATCTTTATGTATTTCTTTTTTATATTGAGTTTTTATAAGTGTAGGAATATATCGATATGGTTTGTATTTAGATTATCGTTGATTTACTGACCTCTACAGTCTTAAGTCCATGTTGTGTATGCACTTGTTGTTGTTGAGTGGCAGACAGTTTCATCAAATAACAAGTTCCTAGGTGCATGACCATAGTGTGCTGTAAATATATATATAAATACAAAAACATTATTAATTAATTTCGTATTCCCCCGATGGAGTAGCCAGATCAATAATGATTTGTCTGGTGATTTTATTTAATGAGACACATCACAATATAGCTAGCTGGCTGCCGCTTTAAAACATTTATAATGCTTAACCTACAACATGTATAACCTGACTGATTGACGGGTTACAATAATAATATCTAACGTAAATTGACGTGTAGCCCTTCGAGCAAATTCCCCTATTTTGCACCCTTGGTCATGAAATATTCCTATACTGAATTGAACTAATAGTTCGTCGACCTTAAAAAAAAATTGATGTAAAATAAAAACTTTTTTGATTTTCTGGCAAAACCCTCGTCAATTCCTACGTTTTTACAAATTTGAAAACCCTTCGGCTGCTTTATAATCTTTGACGTTTTACTCCACAACCTCAGGTACTTTTATCTCACCGACATCGAGTCGTAGTAGAACGTGGCAGTGTCAAACTCGTTTGTGTCGACTGGCGGCCGAGTTGTTGTTGGATAGGCGGTATGGTGGTGTCCGAAGTGGTGCTTTGTTGTTTGCTGATGGTGGTGTTGGTGTGTACCAGAATGTGCCGTTGTGCTATAATAATACTGCGGTGTTGACGGCATCATAGTTTTCTCTGTTGGTTCGACTGTGGGTACGGTCGTGGGTACGGGCGGGGGTGCATATGTCGTCCAGGATGTCGTCAGTGGTATGGCCTGTTTAGACATGAGACTCCATTATGACTTATTCATTGTACATACTAAATCATATAACGTTACATTTATATCACGCTAAATTCATACAAACCGTTATGCGATCGAGCTTTCGGAAAGGCAGTCAAATATTTGATAATTTTTAATAATGTTGGATAGGCCCGAAGGCCATGATGATTTAACATTAAATAAATCCTTTAATCAAATTATTCCTTAACCCTGAACATATTTGCATCAAATTTGGTCGGATATGACTTCAGTGGCGGCAATCGTTCATTATATACTGAAAGTTTATTCGACTCCTGGTGATTAGTGGACGGGGTCCAAAAAGGCGAAGTTTGCCAAAACTTCATTTTAAATCGCTACCTGCTTAATATCCGAATAGATATTACCATAATTTGTCTGATATATCATAAGGGGTGAAAACCTGGCTTAAATGGATAAAGTTGATAAAACCCTGCAGGACTTGGACCCAAGGGGGGTATTTGCTAATTTTTCGCTGTTAGTCGCTTCTCCGTTATGCCTCATTCTAACACGATTCGTTTGTAACGCTTGTTTTGATTGGTTATGGACCATGTTCTTATAGAATTATGATCAATCGTATTACGCTCCGCCCATTAAGCCACACTCCGTTTTTACCCAAAACAAAATGGCGTCAATTTCTGCAAGTTCGTCTATCGATGAACATTCAACTTTATGATCGGCGTATGTCAAGCATCAAGCAACAGAGCAGAGGGGACGGATCGAATGTATTTGTTGAATAAGTTATAAAATATTCTTACCTCAATTCATTCACGAAACGTTATTTGTATCTATGTGTAGGCATCTTGATCCGGAATCAAAACAAACATTTCACTGCGACTGTGTCGTGTGAATTTGACAAAACGCTTCACAGATAGGCCTATAAACACACGATTTTGTCGAAACGAACATATTGGCATACAAACTGACAAAGAATTGTAGGCATTTTGTCAATGTTAATCCAAGTATGTCGTTACATACGTTCACGAAGAATCTAAATCCAAATATTCCGCCTCGTCAACATCCAGACCAAGCGCTCGCCAGTACATGTATGGGCGTGGCTTAATGGTCGACTTATGAAAACTTCTTTTCATTTTTGATTGGTCAGTATGCTATAGAAAGACACGGCACCAACCAGGTCACAGAGTACTTAACTACGTACTTGTAGCAAGGACATTTGTCAATGAGTGTTAGAATGGGGATAGTACGTTATTTTTCGTGTCTATAAAGGGGATTAGTACATGATATTTGGTTTAAACTCTCGACCGATCGGTCTCGAGTTCAAACCAAATTTCATGTTCTAATCGAGAGCATAGCAACTTAAAACAGCAGGGAGGGGGAGGATGAGGGAATAGGGCAATTGTTTGATCCGGGGGGGGGGGGGGGGGGGGGTTGAGGGAATGGGGCAATCATTTCTCCCGGGGAGGGGGGAGGTTGAGGGAAATTGGGCAATCATTTCCAAAGATTGCAAGATTGCTGGATTGTTTACGCTCATCTTTTGTTAATCCAGACGATATGGGCAGCTAAAATTGACCTCAACAATGATAAGTTTGGATAATTTGAGTGATTGTTCGCTTAACTAATTACTGTTCTTAAAAACAGGAGAATTGTCACCTAAGGATTATAAGCGGGATATTGCATAGGGTGGGAATAGGTTGGTTGTGCAACAGATTATTGTTACGAGAAAACTATTCGCTTAGTATCATCTCATCTCTTATAACATACGCCTTTTGTCTTGACATTCTAATACATAGTATAGACATTTGCTAAAAATCGTCTAACTCATTTCCATACGTTTAATTTATATCGACCAGTCCATCAGAACCACACTCGTCTCGTTCTGTTATAACTTTACACAGCTATTCGATTCCCGAATAGAAAGCAGAATTCTTACGAGGAGATACTAAGTTATCATAACCTTCTTTAGTTTGATACCCGGGATCGGTAAAAAGAGAGGGTAGGGTTAACCGTTATTACCGATAGCACGTTTGTTTTCCACTACGGGTTACCTCCGCCACAAAACGTAAATGTTGTTGAAATTGTACACCGCGCTAACTTAGGTGATCATCATTTATGTATCACAAACATTTAGAAGGCATATTATTGTTTTAAACATTGATTCAAAAATATGAAATTAGTTTGAAAAATACTGTTTTATTCAACTTTTGAACAACGTTAAGCAGATATGTTTTGCAATTTGGGCTTAAAGCTGAGTGTAAACTCGACTAGGGTTTGTTATTAGACAACGGGAAGGATAATATAAAAATTGATAAGAATAATATTTTATTTCTTTTTATAAGTTTTTACTTACCTGTGAAAGCCCGATAACAGCAGCAAGTATCAAACAGAACATGGCGACTTCGTGAATACCACAGTACAGAGACAATGACTTCTTACACCGTCCTATATACAGTTACTCGGAACCGCTAGCAATAATCTAACTTCAGGAGTGGAGATAAGGGGCAAAGGCAACGGTTGATAAGTGAAACAATTTTGAGGCTCTGTAAGGAATGCTTTTGTGGATACCAAAATGGAGGTACTTATGGGTTTATTGGAAAAAAGACGCTAGGATATTTAATAGTGTGACATTTTCCATATAATCATAATTCACCCTACATCCCAACTGACCGTCGGTTAGGCGACTGTGTTTTAGAGTTCATTTCATGGAAAGGTGTGCCTCATGTATAATTTTAGATCTTATAGATCTTAAATGAGGATGAATTAATACTTTTTTGTTGTGGTGAACAGTTTCGCTGAAAATAATTCCAACAGTCAAGTATTCTAAGCAATTATCAAGATAAGCATACTTTTCTTAAATAAATTATGATATAAAATGAAAAAGAATTAAGATAATATATCAACCAGGCATTATTGTCACCATATATATAGGTCAGGCATAATTGTCACAATATATATAAGTCAGACATAATTGTCACAATATATAAGTCATGTATTATTGTTACAATATATAAATCAGGCATTATTGTCACAATATATAAGTCAGGCATTGCTGTCACAATTTATAGGTCAGTCATTATTGTCACAATATATAAGTCAGACATTATTGTCACAATATAAGGGTCAGGCATTGTTGTCACAATATATAGGTCAGTCATTATTGTTACAATATATAAATCAGGCATTATTGTCACAATATATAAGTCAGGCATTGCTGTCACAATTTATAGGTCAGTCATTATTGTCACAATATATAAGTCAGACATTATTGTCACAATATAAGGGTCAGGCATTGTTGTCACAATATATAGGTCAGTCATTATTGTCACAATATATAAGTCAGACATTATTGTCACAATATAAGGGCCAGGCATTGTTGTCACAATATATAGGTCAGTCATTATTGTCACAATGACAACAGTTTATAGATATTTATAGTTGAGTAATATGCTGGG
Source organism: Mimachlamys varia (assembly GCA_947623455.1). Taxonomy (NCBI): domain Eukaryota; kingdom Metazoa; phylum Mollusca; class Bivalvia; order Pectinida; family Pectinidae; genus Mimachlamys; species Mimachlamys varia. The sequence goes on along the minus strand of OX392529.1, from coordinate 34,119,236 downwards.
ATTATCAACCAACAAGGTGTCAATCTACACTAAACAATCTGTACACACGATACTAGTAATTTATTAAGAAATGTATCCTTTTAGGACTTATGTACTTCTAATCTTCCTTGTAAATTAGACTATAGATAAGTCATACACGACAAAAAAAAACATAGTTCATGATTTGAAAATTGAAATCATCACGTTTATCGTATCGCTAGCTATAGTAAGCTGTCCATGTTGGTCGTAGTTTAAGTAGAGATCGGGGTAAGCAGCTGATGTAGAAGAATCAGTTGTGTCCTTTATTTCAAGTTCAGAACGGTATATACGATCGACGTGGTCAGCAAACTTCTTGTTGTTTATAGACAACACATCGTCGATATATCTGAAAGTGATATTAAAAGATTTGGCAAGGTTTTCGTTACCTGTCCTGATTGGCTCTTCCACAAATGCAGCCTCGTATGAAAACAAAAACAGGTCAGCAGTATAGAGGCCACAGTTTGTTCCCATGGGAATGACAATAGCCTGCTCGAAAATCTTTCCTCCGAACTCAACATAAATATTCGTCCAGGAATTAAATCATCCTTACTTTATCGTATTCAGTATATTTCTTCTTAATTTTTGTTGTGTTCTTTTTCTTTTTCTTTTTTTTTTCACTCCAAGATAGCTCATCACCATATATTTGTATCGTCGTCCGCCTTTCTTGGAAAAACACACACTCATAATGAGAGACCGAAGACGTTCTTTCAGTTAAAAAAAAATCCACACCACTTGGACGAATTTATGTGATATTGATGTGATGCTTGTAGTATCAACAGTTAGAGGTTTAAATACTGTAGGTAGTTATACCCCGCAACAAAGTTAGTGATGGGGGTGGTAATACTGGAATCTGGTTGTCCGTCCGTCCATCCGTCTGTAGACACAACGATGAACCGGCTACCCCTCCTAAACATACTGAGGGAATTTCAACGAAACTTGGTTGCAATAACCCTTATACATTGTAGATGTGCGTAATCTATATCAGGTTAAAATTTTGTGGTTGCAATGGTAACCAGATCATTCTACTTAAGTTTTTTGGTGGAAATTTTGTCCAGTTAACTCCATAAACCTGTGAACCGATTCCACTGAAATTGTTAGGGATCATGTGTAATTTTGCATGCGGGATATTTTTTGCAGAACGTTGGTTGCCATCGTAACCAGGTAAAAATATCCAAATTCTTGTGGAAAACTTTGTCAGGCCAACTCCTTCTAAACCTATGGACCGAATTCAATGACACTGCACAGGAATGACTATATTTGGTGGTCATCATACACATAGTTCACCAGTACCTTGTTGTAATTCCAAAAAATTCCAACAAATATCTTTATAAAAGAATATATATTTTTATGTTTGGTGATAATTAATCTAAAATATAATTCAAACTTGTGATAACACCACAGATATTTATTTAATGCGATAACTATTGTATGAATCTGCGATATATCTTAACCACGTATTAGCTTGTGATAAGTATTTTATATTACATGTAAAATGTTTGTACTTTGTGTTTCATGTTAAGGACCACAGTGGAAATAAGTCTCTGACTTTTCTGTGTTATCCTGGTAAAGCATGTATTGTATTGTATTGTAAATGTACTGCACTTTTATGAATAGATGCAATGTTTTACCAGACAAATCTATCCGTCTATAATGTTAGGAATTATGTGCACATGTGCATGTAGATTTATTTTACTCTACATTTAAGTTGGCTTGGTAACCAGGTCGAATAAACAGGTTATTGCTGAAAATTTTCGACCAGACAACTCCTCAACAAGTCAAACAATTTCAATGAAGCTTTACATGAATGCAAGGGACCGTGGGTAGATATGCATGCAGGTTATTTCATGCAAAGTTTTGGTTGCCATTGTTATCAAGTCACAGGTTTTGTTTTGTTTTTTGTTTCCAGAAAATTGTGTCTTGAAAACTACTCCTAAACCTGTGAACCAATTTCGATGAAACTACAGGAATGTAAGGATGTATGAGCAATGTGTAGATGTATCTACAGAGGAATGTAAGGATGTATGAGCAATGTGTAGATGTATCTACAGAGGAATGTAAGATGTATGAGCAATGTGTAGATCTTTCTACAGAGGAATGTAAGGATGTATGAGCAATGTGTAGATCTTTCTACAGAGGAATGTAAGGATGTATGAGCAATGTGTAGATGTATCTACAGAGGAATGTAAGGATGTATGAGCAATGTGTAGATGTATCAACAGAGGAATGTAAGGATGTATGAGCAATGTGTAGATGTATCTACAGAGGAATGTAAGGATGTATGAGCAATGTGTAGATGTATCTACAGAGGAATGTAAGGATGTATGAGCAATGTGTAGATGTATCTACAGAGGAATGTAAGGATGTATGAGCAATGTGTAGATGTATCTACAGAGGAATGTAAGGATGTATGAGCAATATGTAGATGTATCTGCAGAGGAATGTAAGGATGTATGAGCAATGTGTAGATGTATCTACAGAGGAATGTAAGGATGTATGAGCAATGTGTAGATGTATCTACAGAGGAATGTAAGGATGTATGAGCAATGTGTAGATGTATCTACAGAGGAATGTAAGGATGTATGAGCAATGTGTAGATGTATCTACAGAGGAATGTAAGGATGTATGAGCAATGTGTAGATGTATCTACAGAGGAATGTAAGGATGTATGAGTAATGTGTAGATGTATCTACAGAGGAATGTAAGGATGCATGAGCAATGTGTAGATGTATCTACAGAGGAATGTAAGGATGTATGAGCAATGTGTAGATGTATCTACAGAGAAATGTAAGGATGTATGAGCAATGTGTAGATGTATCTACAGAGGAATGTAAGGATGTATGAGCAATGTGTAGATGTATCTACAGGGGAATGTAAGGATGTATGAGCAATGTGTAGATGTATCGACAGAGGAATGTAAGAATGTATGAGCAATGTGTAGATATATCTACAGAGGAATGTAAGGATGTATGAGCAATGTGTAGATGTATCTACAGAGGAATGTAAGAATGTATGAGCAATGTGTAGATGTATCTACAGAGGAATGTAAGGATGTATGAGCAATGTGTAATGTATCTACAGAGGAATGTAAGGATGTATGAGCAATGTGTAGAGGTATCTGTAGAGGAATGTAAGAATGTATGAGCAATGTGTAGATATATCTACAGAGGAATGTAAGGATGTATGAGCAATGTGTAGAGGTATCTGTAGAGGAATGTAAGAATGTATGAGCAATGTGTAGATATATCTACAGAGGAATGTAAGGATGTATGAGCAATGTATAGATGTATCTACAGAGGAATGTAAGGATGTATGAGCAATGTGTAGATGTATTTACAGAGGAATGTAAGGATGTATGAGCAATGTGTAGATGTATCTACAGAGGAATGTAAGGATGTATGAGCAATGTGTAGATGTATATACAGAGGAATGTAAGGATGTATGAGCAATGTGTAGAGGTATCTGTAGAGGAATGTAAGGATGTATGAGCAATGTGTAGATGTATATACAGAGGAATGTAAGGATGTATGAGCAATGTGTAGATGTATTTACAAAGGAATGTAAGGATGTATGAGCAATGTGTAGATGTATCTGCAGAGGAATGTAAGGATGTATGAGCAATGTGTAGATGTATCTACAGAGGAATGTAAGGATGTATGAGCAATGTGTAGATGTATCGACAGAGGAATGTAAGGATGTATGAGCAATGTGTAGATGTATCTGCAGAGGAATGTAAGAATGTATGAGCAATGTGTAGATGTATCTACAGAGGAATGTAAGGATGTATGAGCAATGTGAAGATGTATCTACAGAGGAATGTAAGGATGTATGAGCAATGTGTAGATGTATCTGTAGAGGAATGTAAGGATGTATGAGCAATGTGTAGATGTATATGCAGAGGAATGTAAGGATGTATGAGCAATGTGTAGATGTATCTACAGAGGAATGTAAGGATGTATGAGCAATGTATAGATGTATCTACAGAGGAATGTAAGGATGTATGAGCAATGTGTAGATGTATATACAGAGGAATGTAAGGATGTATGAGCAATGTGTAGATGTATCTACAGAGGAATGTAAGGATGTATGAGCAATGTATAGATGTATATACAGAGGAATGTAAGGATGTATGAGCAATGTGTAGATGTATCTACAGAGGAATGTAAGGATGTATGAGCAATGTGTAGATGTATCTACAGAGGAATGTAAGGATGTATGAGCAATGTGTAGATGTATCTACAGAGGAATGTAAGGATGTATGTGCAATGTGTAGATGTATCTACAGAGGAATGTAAGGATGTATGAGCAATGTGTAGATGTATCTACAGAGGAATGTAAGGATGTATGAGCAATGTGTAGATGTATATACAGAGGAATGTAAGGATGTATGAGCAATGTGTAGATGTATATACAGAGGAATGTAAGGATGTATGAGCAATGTGTAGATGTATCTACAGAGGAATGTAAGGATGTATGAGCAATGTGTAGATGTATCTACAGAGGAATGTAAGGATGTATGAGCAATGTGTAGATGTATCGACAGAGGAATGTAAGGATGTATGAGCAATGTGTAGATGTATCTACAGAGGAATGTAAGGATGTATGAGCAATGTGTAGATGTATCTACAGAGGAATGTAAGGATGTATGAGCAATGTGTAGAGGTATCTGTAGAGGAATGTAAGGATGTATGAGCAATGTGTAGATGTATATGCAGAGGAATGTAAGGATGTATGAGCAATGTGTAGATGTATCTACAGAGGAATGTAAGGATGTATGAGCAATGTGTAGATGTATCTACAGAGGAATGTAAGGATGTATGAGCAATGTGTAGATGTATCTACAGAGGAATGTAAGGATGTATGAGCAATGTGTAGATGTATCGACAGAGGAATGTAAGGATGTATGAGCAATGTGTAGATGTATCTACAGAGGAATGTAAGGATGTATGAGCAATGTGTAGATGTATCTACAGAGGAATGTAAGGATGTATGAGCAATGTGTAGATGTATATACAGAGGAATGTAAGGATGTATGAGCAATGTGTAGATGTATCTACAGAGGAATGTAAGGATGTATGAGCGATGTGTAGATGTATCGACAGAGGAATGTAAGGATTTATGAGCGATGTGTAGATGTATCTACAGAGGAATGTAAGGATGTATGAGCAATGTGTAGATGTATCTACAGAGGAATGTAAGGATGTATGAGCGATGTGTAGATGTATCTACAGAGGAATGTAAGGATGTATGAGCAATGTGTAGATGTATCTACAGAGGAATGTAAGGATGTATGAGCAATGTGTAGATGTATCTACAGAGGAATATAAGGATGTATGAGCAATGTGTAGATGTATCTACAGAGGAATGTAAGGATGTATGAGTAATGTGTAGATGTATCTACAGAGGAATGTAAGGATGTATGAGCAATGTGTAGATGTATCTACAGAGGAATGTAAGGATGTATGAGCAATGTGTAGATGTATCTACAGAGGAATGTAAGGATGTATGAGTAATGTGTAGATGTATCTACAGAGGAATGTAAGGATGTATGAGCAATGTGTAGATGTATCTACAGAGGAATGTAAGGATGTATGAGCAATGTGTAGATGTATCTACAGAGGAATGTAAGGATGTATGAGCAATGTGTAGATGTATCTACAGTGGAATGTAAGGATGTATGAGCAATGTGTAGATGTATCTACAGAGGGATGTAAGGATGTATGAGCAATGTGTAGATGTATATACAGAGGAATGTTAGGATGTATGAGCAATGTGTAGATGTTTCTACAGAGGAATGCAAGGATGTATGAGCAATGTGTAGATGTATCTACAGAGGAATGGAAGGATGTATGAGCAACGGTAGATGTATATACAGAGGGATGTAAGGATGTATGAGCAATGTGTAGATGTATATTCAGAGGAATGTAAGGATGTATGAGCAATGTGTAGATGTATCTTCAGAGGAATGTAAGGATGTATGAGCAATGTGTAGATGTATCTACAGAGGAATGTAAGGATGTATGAGCAATGTGTAGATGTATATACAGAGGAATGTAAGGATGTATGAGCAATGTGTAGATGTATCTACAGAGGAATGTAAGGATGTATGAGCAATGTGTAGATGTATCTACAGAGGAATGTAAGGATGTATGAGCAATGTGTAGATGTATATACAGAGGAATGTAAGGATGTATGAGCAGTGTGTAGATGTATCTACAGAGGAATGTAGGGATGTATGAGCAATGTGTAGATGTATCTACAGAGGAATGTAAGGATGTATGAGCAATGTGTAGATGTATATACAGAGGAATGTAAGGGTGTATGAGCAATGTGTAGATGTATCTACAGAGGAATGTAAGGATGTATGAGCAATGTGTAGATGTATCTACAGAGGAATGTAAGGATGTATGAGCAATGTGTAGATGTATATACAGAGGAATGTAAGGGTGTATGAGCAATGTGTAGATGTATCTACAGAGGAATGTAAGGATGTATGAGCAATGTGTAGATGTATCTACAGAGGAATGTAAGGATGTATGAGCAATGTGTAGATGTATCTACAGAGGAATGTAAGGATGTATGAGCAATGTGTAGATGTTTCTGCAGAGGAATGTAAGGATGTATGAGCAATGTGTAGATGTATCTACAGAGGAATGTAAGGATGTATGAGCAATGTGTAGATGTTTCTACAGAGGAATGTAAGGATGTATGAGCAATGTGTAGATGTTTCTACAGAGGAATGTAAGGATGTATGAGCAATGTGTAGATGTATCTACAGAGGAATGTAAGGATGTATGAGCAATGTGTATATGTATCTGCTGAGGAATGTAAGGATGTATGAGCAATGTGTAGATGTATCTACAGAGGAATGTAAGGATGTATGAGCAATGTGTAGATGTATCTACAGAGGAATGTTAGGATTATGAGCAATGTATAGATGTATCTACAGAGGAATGTAAGGATGTATGAGCAATGTGTAGATGTATCTACAGAGGAATGTAAGGATGTATGAGCAATGTGTAGATGTATCTACAGAGGAATGTAAGGATGTATGAGCAATGTGAAGATGTATCTACAGAGGAATGTAAGGATGTATGAGCAATGTGTAGATGTATCTACAGAGGAATGTAAGGATGTATGTGCAATGTGTAGATGTATCTACAGAGGAATATAAGGATGTATGAGCAATGTGTAGATGTTTCTACAGAGGAATGTAAGGATGTATGAGCAATGTGTAGATGTTTCTACAGAGGAATGTAAGGATGTATGAGCAATGTGTAGATGTATCTACAGAGGAATGTAAGGATGTATGAGCAATGTGTAGATGTATCTACAGAGGAATGTTAGGATTATGAGCAATGTATAGATGTATCTACAGAGGAATGTAAGGATGTATGAGCAATGTGTAGATGTATCTACAGAGGAATGTAAGGATGTATGAGCAATGTGAAGATGTATCTACAGAGGAATGTAAGGATGTATGAGCAATGTGTAGATGTATCTACAGAGGAATGTAAGGATGTATGAGCAATGTGTAGATGTATCTACAGAGGAATGTTAGGATTATGAGCAATGTATAGATGTATCTATAGAGGAATGTAAGGATGTATGAGCAATGTGAAGATGTATCTACAGAGGAATGTAAGGATGTATGAGCAATGTGTAGATGTATCTACAGAGGAATGTAAGGATGTATGAGCAATGTGAAGATGTATCTACAGAGGAATGTAAGGATGTATGAGCAATGTGTAGATGTATCTACAGAGGAATGTAAGGATGTATGAGCAATGTGTAGATGTATCTACAGAGGAATGTAAGGATGTATGAGCAATGTGTAGATGTATTTACAGAGGAATGTAAGGATGTATGAGCAATGTGTAGATGTATCTACAGAGGAATGTAAGGATGTATGAGCAATGTGTAGATGTATCTACAGAGGAATGTAAGGATGTATGAGCAATGTGTAGATATATCTACAGAGGAATGTAAGGATGTATGAGCAATGTGTAGATGTATCTACAGAGGAATGTAAGGATGTATGAGCAATGTGTAGATGTATCTACAGAGGAATGTAAGGATGTATGAGCAATGTGTAGATGTATCTACAGAGGAATGTAAGGATGTATGAGCAATGTGTAGATGTATCTACAGAGGAATGTAAGGATGTATGAGCAATGTGTAGATGTATCTGTAGAGGAATGTAAGGATGTATGAGCAATGTGTAGATGTATCTACAGAGGAATGTAAGGATGTATGAGCAATGTGTAGATGTATCTACAGAGGAATGTAAGGATGTATGAGCAATGTGTAGATGTATCTGCAGAGGAATGTAAGGATGTATGAGCAGTGTGTAGATGTATCTGCAGCATGGCATGAAACAGTTTTATTGCAAAGGGTGGAGGTTATTAGTTAGCCATTGGCTTACAGTTCTAATTTTACATATTTATTGAGAAGGCACTAGAACAAACCCTTTATTAATTATGAAAGCAAACATTATTGAGCAGGTAATACACCAGAATTATGACTTGTATCCATCTGCAAATGTCAAGGTGACGTACTTATTGTCAAATAGCAGTTCCAGCAAATCGGTATATTACAGTGATTATGGGGAAATTTATAAAATACAGTGATTAAATGGGAAAATTTATATCATACAGTGATAAAATTGGGAAATTTATATATTACAGTGATTAAATGGGGAAATTGATTTATACAGTGATAAAATTGGGAAATTCATATATTACAGTGATTAAATGGGGGAATTTATATAATACAGTGATTAAATGGGGAAATTTATTTATTACAGTGATTAAATGGGGAAATTTATATAATAAAGTAATTACATGGGAAAATTCATATATCACAGTGATTAAATGGGGAAATTTACATAATACAGTGATTGAATGGGGAAGTTTATATATTACATTGATTAAATGGGGAAATGTTCACAGGAATTAACGAAGGAGCAAATTATCTTGCATGCTGACCAATATTGAAAAACAATACAATGCAAAATTTACATTTAATGATATGACTTAGTGAGGAAATGAGTGTGTTGGACAAACTATATAATTTTTATTATTATATAACACAAGCTTCTAACCTTGTGATAGATAGACGAATCGCTGCTTAATTAAATCAAAACAATACTTCCATCGCTTTCTGAAGTGTTTAATACTCCATTTAACTAGAAGGATATAAACTGAAGATTTTCCACTTTCTTTTAATCGGCTAACCACCAGAGTGAACAATAGTTTCATAGTGTTGTCAGCGTCCCACCAGGCCCCATCCACCGTCTGTACTGTTGGAACCGGTCAGCTGATAGCTGCAAACACGTCAACAGTTTAAACATTGTTGTATAAATGTAAATTTCATGGACAGGTTAAATTCTTACGTGGTTATTAAATCGTTTTGCCATGACATTTCTGTATGAATATCAATGAGAGCAAAGTTATTTTTATACACAATATTTGAGTTAGAAACGCATCTAATCCATGTGTTAATAAATATTTGTATTGACATAAACTCTTGATTTTTAGAGCGACAGATTATATCATAAAGAACGCGTAGCATTATGTCAAAAATGAAGACTTATATTTTAAAACTATATGAGCACATGTACTGTGTAATTTTATCTTAATTTTACGTAAATTTGCAGATATTTGGAGATAACCTAATCGATCTATATTTTTCATTACTAAAATGTCAATCGGTAATTTATGTTTTTACTATACGACGTTTACCATGCTCTATCATAGACTGACCTTGACATTAAATAGATTAGTGGTTATTTACAACATTGGCTTTTAGGTCATCCTCGATATTCCAGGGTTACGCCTAGCTCTATCAAAGACTGACATTTACATTAAATAGGATAGTGGTTATTTACAACATCGGCTTCCAGGTCCTCCCCGATATTCCAGGGTTACGCCCAGTTTTAGTCTCTGCGCCACTGGACTGTGTTACAGAAACACTGAAGGCTCAGCGTGCACCGCACTGTTGATGAGACGAGAAGGCTAGTTTGATCCTTTAACATGGAGTTGGTGTCAATGAAATAGCTGTTCGCGCTCCTTCAGTTTTGCTATGACATATTCTACGGGTTTAGAGAGCATGGGAGTAAACCCCGGAGTGTCGAGGATGTAACCTGGCTTGTAGAGAATAGTCTTGCCGTACCTGTGTTGACACACGAAGTTCTCTCGTACTTGGCAGAAATGGTCGCTCATCTGATAATGTGATACGCCCCAGAGAACTAAGCAGTCCTCGTTGAACAGACCTGTTGGTTTCCCCGGCATCCAGTCGGTGTAGTTGATTGGCTGACCAAACAAAGCCCACTCCCATTCATGTTCTATCTCCATGTCGGTTCCGTCGATCCAGTAGTTATGGAGGCCATAGTCTTTGACAGCATAATTTAAGGATGAATATAATATATTAAGTAGGAATTAAAATGCAAGTTGTATAATATATTTAATTGTCGAATCGAGAGGTTAAAGGAGAGAAATTTGGTTAGACCGTTCCCGGAAATTATCTGCAGTCTCAGTTTATGGAAGGTGTACCAGAATGACAACAAATAAATGGCCGTGAAAATGTGAAATTAAATGACATCTACCACGTTTAAAGCAGCCTATTACCCTGTTCCTGTCTAAAAGGAACACACAAGAATATATCCCCACAAAATTGGATCATATGCGGTGCGTATGCAGTGCTCATTTTAAGATTATAAATAAGACTGATGAGACTAATTCGACGAAAATGTCACAAAATGGAGTGGAAATGTTTTATTTTCTTTCTATACGGCTTGTTTCTGTTAAACAAACGCTTCTATTTTTGGTATTTATAATAAGTACTTAATCAATGTTCGTTAAACTGCATCAAACTTTCAAACCTGACGTCATCATGATTACAATTTTGGATAGAACTTAATTGTAGACGAATCGCAAAAGTTATGCGCCGGTAGGCAGAAAAGAAAGAGATTTCTAAAGACGCTTTGAAGTACCGAGAGTGTGCTATGCTTTCTAATAGGGTATGTATGCTGGGAGTACCGAGAGTGTGCTATGCTTTCTAATAGGGTATGTATGCTGGGAGTACCGAGAGTGTGCTATGCTTTCTAATAGGGTATGTATGCTGGGATTCAAGTACCGAGAATGTGCTATGCTTTCTAATAGGGTATGTATGCTGGGATTCAAGCAATATAATACAATGATGTAGCAAACAAACGTTACCCAGTTTGTGTTTTTCATTCAAATACGACTTGAGGAAAGTCTGTTCGGCGCTGTTCAGTACTGTGGCCAGGTGACTATGATGAGCCTCGCAGGACGCCTGTAAGTGGACAGATAAGTATATGGATTTATATATAAATACTGACGTCATAAGCTTACTCTATACTTCTAAGTGTGGAGGACAATGGTATACAAATAAATGTGTTACGTCGTATTATCTTATATTTATCATTGCATGGCATTGCCACTATATATCCCTACCGAAATAAGTTGACATTCATAAGGCTATGAATGCTATTGACCGATTTTTGATGTCATCATGACGTCATCATTGTGACGGTGGAAACCACTGAAATCCCCAGAGCGATGGCTATTCTATTCGTTGAAAAGCAAACACCATATAAACATTTTTAAGCTAAATGCTGAAAGATGAAAAGTGTTATTGAACTTTATGTGAGATGTACGGATTCTTGAAATTGTAAGTGTAAATTGCTTTGTACCATACAGTTGTCTGTACAATGTTGTTCTTCAAAGAATGTCATGCGCTTACTTAAGCTTCTGCCCAGGACAACTTCGTGTGTGCGAACAGATAACAGGAATCTCCAAAGCTCTCCCATCCACGTTTACAATCACCCTGAGCTGTAAGATAATCACATAACATTGTTCATTATTTACATGACGGCGTCACTATGTAGGAATTTAAATGACATAAGCCACCATGTACATTTATTAGCGTATTAATACATCGAATACCGGAACTAAAAAAACCCAACGTAAACAAACATGGCGGCTACAGAACTATCGTAAGACATTGCTATCCCTAACAATGAAATTGTGAAAAAAATACACATACATTTTGACTTTCTGCCACTAATTTTCTTTTTATGTGGGCGTTTTGTCATTTAAATGGTGACAGGAAATGACCTCTTACGATATCCCTGATACCCATTAGGACAATGTATAAGGTTAAGGTGAAAGCCTTAGCGTTGTCCTTTTTGTCCAGGCCACCAGACGGGGCAGCCTTGATACTACAGGTGTTGCAATCATTTTAGATAACCCTCTTTCTAACCATGGAATATTTTCAAAGCTAACTTGAAGGATCAGTGTATACCACCTTGTTGACTATACCCAAAGACCAGCACGCGGGGTGACGTCAAAACGCAATGAATATGTTAAACTGGCCGGCAAGCCACTGAAAACTTTTGAAACACGGAAATTTTGCGTGTTTATGGAGGAAATGAAGATTATTTTTGAGGATACATTTGACTTGCATTTAGGAGGTTTATAAAATAAAAATTATCCATCTTTCCAACGGCACCAAGCGTTTTTTCGTACTTCAACTAGAAATGTGATTTTCGATGCAAGAAAGAGAGGAGGGTCGATTTTTCGATCTGGAAAGCTTTCCACCCTTTAGCTTTTATGACCATTGAGGGGGCATTTTTATCGAAAATTGATCTTAACCCCCCAAATGTGTGAAATTACACTATACACCCTATTTTAGGTCCAAAACTAGCTGTAACAAATTTTCAGGTCCCTGTGGCATCTCCTGTTAATGTACATGTACTTGTAATGCAACGCAAAACTAAGATTATGAATAAATTATGCATGTAACCAACAATTACATTAAATTACTGTGTCACACGTCTGACTTCGAAATCGGTTGTCACCCGTTTGTAATCTTCAACGGGCAAGTTGAATCTACAGATTGGTCAGGTATATTTACCAGAGACCAACCAAACAGCTGTCTTTTTGACGTCAATTTTGCTATGGCATATGTGCAGAAAGCGAAAGTGAAAGAAATTTATGGATATCGAGGATGCAGATGGACCAGAAATCCACGCGTTACAGATCCTGCACGGAATCGGCTACTTTGTAATCTGTCTAGATAAAGGCATGACAAATATTAACAGCTATTTAAGTGTAACAGAACTTTTTATGTTGTATGACGAATCCTGTTTTTCCTTTTCGCTTTACTTCACAAGTTTGTTTTAACAGACTTCATTTGGATCATGATTAAACTATATTAATAATCAATGTAACGTTTAAAATCCATCTACTTACCTGCATTCACATATCCAATGGTAAGTAGAAAAAGAAAGGCTATCATAGTGACAGTGGGGGTATTTGTGTTATGTGTCACGACCTGTACATTATTCTGATAATATACACAGCCTTATCTGTGTCTTCAGCTCGACATATACCGAGATAATGATCATTGCTGTCAGATCAATTTCCATGATACGAAAGGTTCTACATATGAAATAAAAACACTAGTCGCCCTCTCTTGATTATATCAGTATGGTAGGCTTTATTATAACGACACCATTGTATTTTGTCGTGCACGTGTCATGATGATTTTGCCATAACAATGCGGGATCAGAACGAGGCTGTGGAGTCAATTCTCAAAAGAAGAGACAAATAGTCGATGGTTATACAATAACAACTATCCCAATTTCCCTTCCTTAAATCATTCTAAATGCCGAGTTTTAGTAGTCGGACAAATTACTTAGATTTGAAAAACAGCAATACGTAAAATTTCAAAAACTTTATGAAACAATTAAAGGCCCAATATATGCATCTTCAGGGAATACTTCATTATACTGAAACATGAGGCCCATGGGCCTTAACGGCCACCTGAATTTTGATGTACTAATATTTGTTTTTGCGTCCTTACACCGAATTTTATCATAGACCTAAACCATGTTTGAGCGAGAACACTGATAGGTAAGCAAGGGTCCTGTTTTTAAGTCTATATATCTCCCCAAATCATCAATCCTTCAGCTTTGAACCCAACAATCAAACTAAGTGACTTTGATCTTTGTTCAAATGACTTCTCAAAAGTTTCAAACGGTTTCCTTGACATTTGAATCAGTCACCTTGACCTCTTTAACCTTGACTTTTGGTCAGTCGAATCCTTGCTTAATTCTTACCAACCTTGCTTCATAATGTCACAACAAAATGTATACCAGTAAAGAGCTATAAAATTTGACATAGAAATTTGAGCCGTCGACCTTGACTTTTGGTCAGTTAACACAATTTCCATCTGTAAAAAGATAAAAAAAATTGACCTTGACCTTTGACAGTGGCCTTGATGTCCGATTAGGTGACTCCTTGCTTGTTTCTGACCAACTTTGCTTCACAATGTCATTTCAAAATGTTCATCAGTAAAAAGCTATTAAATTTGATCTTCGCCTTTGACATGGTGACCTTAACCTTTGACCTCACTATTTCTGTGAACTAAACTCTTGACGAATTTCATGTTATTTTGATAAAGGTCCCTAATTTTATCTCAAAGTTCCTATATAAACTATAGCAAACTGTAACCCCTCCCCAAGGGGGAACCTGAAATCCTGGAGTGGCATGAAATTTACAATTTCGATTAAGCACCTAAAGACCTTTTATCTGTGAAGAGTATTTCATTCCAGCATATCTGGGTCTTAAGAAGAAGATTGTTAAAATCTAAGCTAATTTGACCCTTTTGAGCCCCATCCCCGCAGCCCTGGAGTTGGCCCAGAGTCACCATCTTCTAATGTCAAGCGGTAATCTCCTGCTACTATATTCCAAGTTTTAACTATTTCCAATTTAAAATAAACAAAATATATCCAAAATTGGTGAAGCACCTTAAGACCTTACCCTTTATAACGAGTGTTTGCTTCCACCCAAACCATGTTTAAAGTGTTTGCTTCCAGCATATCTGGATTGTTGAAATTTTAGCAAATTTTACCCTTTAATCTAGAGTAATGAATCAACTGCAGCATAGACACATCACATGATGGAGAAGCAAGGATTTTACTAACAAGAAAGGGGAAATTCACAATATGAAAAACGAAAACGTCCGGTTTATATATAAAGATCGAGGTAAGAAGCTGATGTTAACGAGTCTGATGTTTCCTTAATTTGAAGTTCAGAAGAGTATATACGATCGACATGGTCAGAAAACGACTTGCTTAACATTCGGCTGAGAATATAAATAAAACATAATAATAAATACTATTTTATCAATTTTATTCAACTTTCTTCTCTAATTCAACAACATTTACTGGAATTCAACATTTATTCCGACATTACTGACATCGCAATCTTCTAGCAATTTTCACGACACACCATATATTTTTTATTTCGATCAAAGTTAAAATTAGAGTTCCTGATGAACATGATGAGATTTAGGGAACACTATATCTAAGCCTGCCAAAGTCCGCTCATGATCTTTACTAAAGTGCAGAAGAAGGGCTCGCTTTATCTCACTTCTTTCTTTCTCGAATTTGTCATCGAACATCGCCTCCTCGAAAAATATAATGGAAAACATCACGGCTGTTTTGAACGTTGTTGGTTCCCAGCCTAGCAATCGTTTCGCTTTGGACGTGTCGATAGCGCCCATTGACACCGACGGATACATGTATATGTCAGACGACCAATTTTCATCAGGTGCGGATAATTCTGGCACGTCGTATTGCTGTTGGGATGGTGCCGAAGGCCAGTGATATGTCGTAACAGGATTTTCGTTCACATCAATCTGAATATCTGGCTTGTCTAAGAGGGTTGCCATAGTTTTCAGCAGTTCAGTCAGTGTCGGGTTTTCTTCGAATGCAAAATTGTAAGCCTGGTTGTAGACATTTAGATCGGCATCCAAAAGCTTGATAATCATGTTGGCTACGTCGTTAGAATAAACAAAACTTAAAGGTCGATCATTTAATTCAGCTGGTACGGATAAGGGGCGATCAAGGTAGTCAGAAAGTTTTATCCAAAGCTGGTACATCCACCATCGATTTGTATTGTCACGTGGTCCAATTACATCCGGCAGACGCATGGCAACATATGGTACCCCTTCGTCCTTTTGTTTCTCTAAAACTTCCTCGCCTTCTAACTTCCGGTGTCCGTAGGTATCTTTTTGGCTGTATTTAATCCTTTCTGATTCTGGTACCGGACGAACAGAATCTGACTCGATAGTCGGTTTGGTATGGTTCTTCATACATACCTCGTAAGTTGAATCCGAACTGATGAAAATATAACGTTTGATTCGGCCCCTGAGAACATCCAATACATCTTCAACATTTTCTCCTGCAAACGAACTGAAATCGACAACAGCGTCAAACATTATATCCTTTCCTTTCCCCGAAAGCAGAAAGACATATCTGGACACTCCCCGAGGGACTGGCGACGATTACACTGTATTGGCGTCACAAACGGACGAATGAACTTTGACGTGTCCCAGTACCAATTACCTCGGTTGACCGCCATTATGTTCTCATTTTTATCTTCAGTGAAAAGTTCAATAAAAGCAGATCCTAACTGTCCATTCCCGCCTAAAACAAATATTGTCTTTGCACTTCCGGTTTTGCACTGAAGTAGCAAATATATGGATAACAAGATTGTCCATCGAGTCATACTGAAAACCGCTTCCCCTTGAGAGTGGTGGGAATATTTACGTTCAATGGCGGACAGAAGATCTGAAAATATTAGAAAAAAAAATATTTAAGCAAATAATAAGCAAAATTATTTTGCTGTCATTGGATGCCTAAAATTAAAGAAAAACCGCCATCCAATGACAGCGAAAGGCCACCGCGTGCAGTGACGTCAAAACTCATTGAATATGCAAAACTGGCCGGATAGCTGACGAAAACTATGAGACCCGGAAAGGAGGGGGGGGGGGGGGGGGGGGGGGGGTGCCTATGCGGTCTATCAGTGATAAGGCTAATATTTTGCAAAAAGAAAAGTTAAGGTCAGTTACATATTGTACTATGTTCAAAACATCTGATTTTGTGTGGGCTCATAGAAAATTTGGGGGTCAAAATGGGGGGAGTGAAATGAAAATTTTGTTTTTGAAGTTCTCACGGACTGAAAAATATAGAAAAACTTCTAGTTCGTGTAGTTTCAGTTAAAAAAGTAGCAGACTTGAAGATTTAAGTTGAACAAAAATAAGTAAAAAAATCATAAAGTAGTTCAAGGTCACATAATTGTTTACTGGTCTATTTTGATATAGAATGCTTCAGGAACTTACCGAAAAACATCCATTTACAACAATTATTGCCCCTACATGAATATTATAACATATATTTGGCAAGTTACTGACCCCGCAGGGTTATATGGTGTCTTGTGGTGGGGCCTATAAGGGGATTGAGGGGCATGTTTATCGAAAATTAATCTCAACCCCCAAAAAAGTATAAAAGTACTCTAAAACACCCTAGTTTAGGACCAAACCTAGCTGCAACAAATTCACAACACAGTGTCAATAGCCAGACTTCATAACACGTGTCAATAGCCAGACTTCATAAAACGTGTCAATAGCCAAACTTCTCATAACAGTGTTAAAACAGTTTGGATAATGGCATGTGTTAATTTCCTGACTTCACAACACGTGTCAATAGCTAAACCTCACACCACGTGTCAATAGCTTAACCTCACAACACGTGTCAATAGCTTAACCTCACAACACGTGTCAATAGCTAAACCTCACAACACGTGTCAATAGCTTAACCTCAGAACACGTGTCAATAGCTAAACCTCACAACACGTGTCAATAGCTAAACCTCACACCACGTGTCAATAGCTAAACCTCACACCCCGTGTCAATAGCTAAACCTCACACCACGTGTCAATAGCTAAACCTCACAACACGTGTCAATAGCTAAATCTCACAACACGTGTCGATAGCTAAACTTCACAACACGTGTCAATAGCTAAACCTCACAACACGTGTCAATAGCTAAATCTCACAACACGTGTCAATAGCTTAACATCACAACATGTGTCAATAGCTAAACATCACACCACGTGTCAGTAACTAAAAATCACAACATGTGTCAATAGCCGGACTTCACAACACGTGTCAGTAGCTAAATCTCACAACACGTGTCAATAGCTAAACCTCATAACACGTGTCAATAGCTAAATCTCACAACACGTGTCAATAGCTAAATCTCATTACACACAATGTCAATAGCCATATTTTACAATGTATCAACAAGACAATGTCTTTAGCTGAATTTCACAGGTAACACTTGTGTGTTGTTTTTAATTTATACGCATCATGACAAATCAATTAAATGACAGATAACCGCAGAAAATACGTCTATCGAGTAAACCAATTTCGTTACTTGTATTAATTACCTTTGTTAGTAGACCGCATGAGTTCGTTAAAAATATACTGAAATACACACATATACGTATCAGGGTTTGCGTTGAAGCCGTCCCTATATATTTTTCAAGCATAGAAACTGGAAAAGGACCCCACTAATTTTCAGGATTCCCATTTCAACTACATATGCAGAAGAACCCCAATTTTATTCAGGAAAGGACCCCATTTATAATATACCCAGCGCAAACCCTGACATATTATGGAACGCCAAATTAACATGCATATATACTCAATTAATTCAGTACGTATATAGCTCACAGTACACAAACGTATTGTATGTTTATGTGTGTTGTGGCTCATACATCATCTGTATAACGAATCCCTTAGGTTGGACAGTTCCACACACACGCGGGAATTTTCGTCAGTACCACAGGGGCTATATAAACTTAAGTAACGTCTCTGGCAGAACCCAAAACGAACACAATGTGTATACATACATAGTCATGCCTGATTCAAGCTTGCCTGTGATCCCTCATAGTTACACTAAGGTTGGACGGCATGTCATGGTACAGACATATCACCATGCAGTGATAGAATCGTATTAAACACACGTGCACTTACTTGTTTACACCCGTGCACTTACTTGTTGGTACGTGCCCAATGTATCGACCCTCGCATCAAATCTAATCCGGACAAAGAGTTATTATCAAGCGCCAGTGTGACCTGTCGGACAGCATAGGTTTTTTAGCTCCACCTTAGTGACCACTCTACCAGAACGAACCACAGCCTGTATCTACCAGAACGAGTCTGTCGTACTCCGTCTATACACCGCCATTAGTGACCGACTATATCTGTCCTACTCCGTCTATTACACAGCCTTTTGTGACCACTCTACCAGAACGAGCATACACTGTATGACGTAATCTGTGGTTACACACGTACTTCCCTTCTCCGTCAGTACAGGTTCTCATCGTAGGCGGATCCAGAGGGGGCACCCCCTTCCCTCCCCACAAAAAAAAAAAAAATTGCAAAGTGACCATTTTTTTTTACCAAGAATTTAAAACTAAGAATTTCATCATAATATAGCATTGCAAAGCAAATATTGGGTAGAAACATTTATAAAAAATCGCGACTTCACCCTAAATCAGACTTATACAGTTTATCATACATATATATTTACACCTCTCCCTTCTTCACTGTCGTGTACGTGCTGTGGATAGGACTTTTCAAGATGGCGACGGGGCCAAGAACGAAAAGGTAGGTCTAGCTTTCAAACAATCTAATTCAAATACAGATCCTCCCTATTACTGTCGTGTGTAGGATCTGACAGCGACCAGTAGAAGGTCATGTGAAGATGACCTTTATTATTTCCATTTCTAGGAAATGAACAGCCAATCAAAATGCACCTTGTACACGGTGTTTGGTAGACAAACAAAAATGGCGGCGAACGAAGCGAAGAAGAGAAAATCATTCAGGGCGTTATACATAAACAATTTGATTAGTATTCTTTGTGATAATTTCTTTACCTTCGTTGTTATTTCTTTTCGGACAAACTAAAAACTACAAATCAAACAGATAATGTCTAAAAAGGACCCACGCCTTGGCGTAAAGACCGTTGAACTGGGCGCCGCCATTTTTGCATACGGTCGATCGCGTTTCTCGCCACTTTACTCTGGTTTAACGACTAGTGTAGAAACACATCGAAATAATCTTATCACTTTCAGAATCTGGTAAGCAGCGATTTGATTGGTGAATACAAAGGTCATCTGCATGAACTTCTACTGGTCGCTGTCAGATCCTACACACGATAGTAAAAGGGAGAGTCTGTATTTTAATCAGATTGGCTTTCAAACATCTATTTACGACTTTATAAGCATACTAGAGTTATATCAACTATATTGTGTCTTATTCATAAGTTATTCCGACAATGTTGTACATATGTAGCTGATCAATGTTAGACTTTGATTTGATGAAATATGCCTGTGAACTTTGTCAACAAACCCATTTGCACAATCGAAGCTTGACATGAACTTGGTTTTCTACCTTCAGTTAAAGCAGCAACTTGTAAACATTTCGTGTTCAATGTCTAATGGAAGCTTACACAAGCTTCTAATCAATTGTCTCTGTTTGTTTGGCAGTGCATTAAGCATGATTGCGATAATTTTGATATCTGCATAATGACTTGTTGCAATGACGGGCCCTTAGAGATGGCTCGTAGATTATCATGGTAATTGTACATGTCCTATCGCTGTCCCTTTCAATCATTTCATTGTAAGTCTTGAAAATACAAGTGTCCGAAATTGGCGCCACAGCTTAAGGTAATATTTGAAATCTTCTAGTAAGGTAAAATAAATGATAGTCTTCCTTATTCTTGGAATCATATCATTTTATCATTTGGTGAGCTTTTACATGTACTTTCCACCACCACCCTCCCTAATTTCTGATGCTTTGTGAAAATAGTTTATGATAGTGCACACAAAAGTATCAAAAGCTGTTATGGGTTGCAATGTTCTTTGGCTTATAAGGCCGGACACAATTAGGAAATATTTCGTTCTGTACAGTAAGTTGATGTTCCTTTACGTTGCGTATTAATTAAGTCATTACTATTGTCACTCCCACAGTTCCATTAATAACATCGAAACTGATAATTGTTTGAAGGATATCAAAACCGTACACCCAGATTGTGTAGTTTGTATCATAACCGTACACAGTTCCGTGTTCAAAAAGTTGCCATGCTTATTTGACATCGAGGCCAGATTTGGAACTTTTTAACTATGTTCAACAGTTTCGAAAACATAATATACCTCATTTAAAAGAACAAATCCTGAAGATTTGGAAAATCAAAACATTGTTGGAGGTTAACAACGAAAACATCGACCAGTTGAATGTAAATGAATCTGATATTGGTTAAGCCTGTTCATTTTTGACTTTCAAATTCGTTTTTTGAACATCGGAAATAGAAAACTATTTCTTATACGGGTCAATTAAGCCTTGGATTATGCTTTAGTATTCCTAACAAAACATCGCCGTATTACTAGTAAAGAAAGACAATTGCCAGTGTTTATCCCTGTGTCGACTTATTTATATCGCTGAAGCGACACCGGAAACGGATCAAAACATCTTTGTCGTACTACTTGTGCTACAATGAGTCTACTCAGTTGTAAATGAGTACGTGCACGTGGTTGGGCAGTGCTAGAAATTGTAGAATGCTAGCTGTGAGCGCCGAAATTGCAGCACCGGTTGCATGCTCCCCGTGGAGATACTGGCTGGTTGCTAAGGTCATATAACCACGAATGATAATTTGTGAACCTATTTGAGGCTAAGTAAGTTGTGTTAAAGCGGTATATAAGAACCTCAATTTATTATTATATTATCACGTGCTTTATTAAAGTATACAAAGTCGGCAAAAACGTTTGTTCTTATCTCCATTTATATATACTTGATAAGATACGAAGTAAAGAAAGGATGTCTCGCAATAACGAAGGGGAAAATAAGTTAATTGAAAAGGCTATATTTCATAAGTATTCCATTAGGCCTATTATTGCATGATTGAAAATACAAGATACTACATGTATGATACGGGAGTTTAAGCTTTTTAATTGTTTAGTAGTGTCGCTTTACGAATCTGAAAGGGAACATCTTAGTCGCCAATAAAAGTTTTTTTACAAGTTAACAAGACCGATCCCTATCCAAATCATGAAACCGATCCTTAGCAAAATCATACGAAATGCGCTGTGACCGAGCCATAGCATGGCCATTATGTTTTAAGTAGTTTTTTGTGATCATGCTCAATGCACTGCCAAACAAACAGAGACAATTGATTAGAAGCTTGTGTAAGCTTCCATTAGACATTAAACTCGAAATGTCAACAAGTTGCTGCTTTAACTGAGGGTAGAAAACCCACGCTTCGATTGTGCAAATGGGTTTGTTGACAAAGTTCACAGACATATTTCATCAAATCAAAGTCTAACATTGATCATCTACATATGTACAACATTGTCGGAATAGCTTATGAATAAGACACAATAGTTGATATAACTATATATGCATATAAAGTCGTAAATAGATGGTCGAAAGCTAGACCTACCTTTTCGTTCTTGGCCCAGCCGCCATCTTGTCCTTTCCACAGCACGTAGGCCACCACGACAGCGTTCTTGTGCTTATAGTCAACTCTGACTGCGAATATATTAGTGTATACGCAATGAAAAAAGGCTTGGCGGATTGATATTTGTTCAAATATGGCGTCGTTCACGCTTCAGAACAATAAGTAATCGCTGACGGCCATTGTTTGGTTCATTCAAGATTTTGATACATGGAAAATATATTAAATCAATTTCGTATGATTATACGATAAATGGTTTCTAGCAAACTTTTGATTCCAAATGATGTGCGTTAGAAATTCTTTGACGATAAAACAAACATGGCGGCTCCCTGTAGTTGTGACGTCCTACTTCGGACCACGTTATAACCAGATCACTGTGTCAACGCGTATACATAACGACCGTTATAAATGAAGAAATAAGTTCGAAGTGTTAGTAATATTATTCAATACCAAATCAAAAATGCTTTTATGAAGAAAACTAGTGTTTTTCACTATGTATTTTCTAAAATTACCAATATATCGATGAAGATTCAGTGGGACTATATTATCTTAGCAACCACTGCCATCGTAGTAACCTTCGTAGCAACCCGCTTCGAATGTGTTTTTTCCTTTGTATAGCACTTTAAAATTCATAATGATGTTAATATAAGGATTGTACCTCATTTTGACTGCGTATACGGTAGTATGCCCGCAGTTGGCAACGAACATTTTCACTATGGAGCGCTTAACGCGCAACGCGCTCCATAGTGAAAATGTTCGTTGCCAACTGCGGGCATACTACCGTATACGCAGTCAAAATGAGGTAACGCGCACCATGGAATATGTTCGTTGCCAACTGCGGGCATACTACCGTATACGCAGTCAAAATGAGGTACAATCCTTATATATATTGAGTGTAATATCACCACACCCTCATACAGCCCAGATGACTAGCTACCTCCGTAAAATTCCCATTTAACTCGAACACGTGTCGTTTCAATCTTTGAAGCCATTTTTTGAAACAATTTTCATACTCCTCTTTGGGAACATTAAAGGGGCATCCCGCGAAAGCCTAAATGCCTGTTCTTGAATATACACGGCGTCTGCACTACTAATTATACTTTCCTGTTATTCCCATATTCAAAGTCCATTCAAAATGTCTACATTGACCACTTGCAAAATCGGGAAAGCCCTGATAAAAATAGCGGGGATGACGCCACGTGACAGGTGTGCCGATCGGTTTGTCGGCAGGGGCCATATGGGAGGTCCTCTCGCGTAATGTATACGGCTGATGAAACAGAGACAAAGTCCGTGTATAAACTTATTGAATCATATTCACATTAAAATTAGACATCAATTGCACACATACCGATATTCAAATGAAGAATAATTGTCGGCATATCGGCACCATATTATATCGACACCAGGAAGTGTTGTCTATATTATATTTACCTGACCGAGACCGGTACAAATGTCTGCGGAATACGGCCATGGTACAAACCTTAATTTATGTAAAAAGTAATATTCACGCACCCAACTTTTCAGATGATTTTATAACATGTATGTAGCATGCATTGAAAAGTACAAAAAAAAAGACATGAAATGTTTGCGATTTGTTTTTACAATTCAACGTCTTGAGGATTTTTTTCAGACTATCTGTATATATACAATACACGTTCATATTCATTTAAAATCTATCCAACTTTCAGCGTCTTCACACGTTAACACGTATCACGGAATGCGAATATTTAAGTCCATATAGGGATTGAAAGTCATTTTTTAACTTTCAAAGTGCTATGAAAGGTCAGCCGTTACATCCATATTGAATGAAGCCCGCTAGGGCTTCATGTTAAATATGGATGAAACGGCTGACCTTTCATAGCACTATGAAAGTTAAAAAATTACTTTCAATCCATATATTTACATTTTTACTATAGAACAATTGCTTAACTTCATTTACATTTTTTCCAATTAAAAGTTTATCACCTGCGTTTGTATATGTGTCGTCATTTTAACGACATTGGCGGAACAGCCCAGCTTGAATAAAATTGGCGCCAATGATAATAATTAGTCATTTGAGCGTTTGACGCAAGGGCATTCTCCATGTTATTCGAAGCGGCGCGACAAGACTCTCATTGAACAAGCTTGATATATGACGTCATAATTAAACCACGTGCTACGTCTCGAGAACCATTGCTTTCATACTTTTATGAAAAGCATTTTTGCTGGTTATCTTCATATAGTGGGTTGCAGCGCAAATGTAAATATACACTCATATAACGCACCACACACTAAGCATGACTACATGCATACAATGTATACGTATATTAGATTTTGAACTGTTGAAACACTTATAACTACCCGTTATTAATATGTTATGATAATTCCGCTTTCTTTTACATCTTTTTTGGCGTCTTGTAAAGGGACGATGACCTTTTAAAGAAAACTGCAGGAATGGAATATACATATGTATATGTTGTATAACTTTGGGTATTTTTTTCCCGTTATGTTTATATTTCCATATCAAATTCAATACCGGGGTCGCAACCCAATGATATTGGTACCTTCACTAATTTATAGATTAATATGAATATCACTTTTTTTTTACGCGTGAAAACATATTTTTTTATTCCTTTTGTCCAAATTGAAGCCGTATGTACCTCGGTCGCACGTCCCGTTTTACAACGTAATCAAACGAATTTTTCTGTTATGGTATATATTGTTTTTGAAAATGTCTTTCTATCCAGCAATTATAATTAAATCATACTGTTTTACTGGAACATCAGATTTTATAAAGGGAATATTATAAAACACACTTTTAAGTTTAATATTACACACGCATTTATGCAACAGAAGACTGAAACAGTTTCCCCTTGGGTAGCCCCAAAACCAAAATCAAAGCTTTATTTGTGCATGTTACCGTTACACAGAAGAAATATGTAACATACACGCGATAGAGCAGGTAGTTTCTCCTTTGAATACTTTCAATCTCTCAATATGATTTCGTAACGCAGTCTTGCGTCATATTTTGACCATTCGGCAACTTTTCGCTTAGTAGTTAGGTCTTATCGTGGTGTAACGGTAATTTAAAAATTCCCGCGTTTCGTAGAATTGTTGTGTACATGGTTATACTGGGACACTTGAGAGTTGTAGTAGCTAATGGTCAAAGGGGAAATAACTCTTTTTGTTAATATTCACTCCCTTGGTGGGAACTCTTTTGTAATAAAGTACAGAATTGAATAAAATGTAAAGAAGAAAGATGTCGTATGTTGTACGTTGTCCGTCAAGAAAAGATTATTATACCCTCTCAAACATCACATGGTGGAGAAATCCGAATCTACAACAAAGTATCAACATCGTTGTTCGCAGGATACATTTGACATCATGCAAAAGAGCTATTGTCGCTGCGTGAGTGTTACAACAACAAAAAAACTTTCTATGCTGATAATATGACACGTGGTTCCAGGGAGCGACACTGAATTTACTGAACTTTTGTGATTTTACTTTTTCGTCGACGACCATTATCAGTATTGTGAATATATTCCTATGCATGAACTAGTACTTTACGAACATGTATTTGTCAAGGATAATACGACCAGGTTGGTGATAGATATGTGCATGACAGTGCTATTTGTGATTTTCAATTAACTTTGACATTTTTGTACGCCGATTACACCAATGGCGGCCACGTGGTCCTCGGATTTATGGAAAAAAAAAACCAAACTAGAACAATCTCGTATATATGCCATTGAATACAAACTTGACAGAATCTTTCAGTGAATCAGTGAACATTTTTGTCAACAATGAGACGAAATTTGTTGTTTGACAATTTAAATGGCGCTCATTATACGCCCATTCGTGATCAAGATCGGCAATTGCACAGATGGCGGGAAGATCCTCCAGAGTTGACACCACAGATGGGACAACAGGGTAGTTCCTCTGGTAGCCCTATCTTGCTTTCTATGAGACCTCCCACAGTACCAGTGAATGATAAACTGACAGTTCCAAAGTTTTGCGGGTATTCCCATGAAAATCCACAGAAATTCCTGGGGGAATTTAATTCCTACTGTATATTTCATGGCATTGATGGGGACCAACATAGGAAAGTCGCAGCTTTTCACCTGCATTTGCAAGGCCCAGCATTGGTCTGGTTTGGACAACTATCAGATATGACTAAATCGAGCTGGACAGCTGTTGAGGCAGACTTTAAACATTCCTATATTAGAGACTCTCCCCTGGATCCAAGCATGATCATGGAGTCGGCACTGTTCGAGTCCTTACAGTTAACCCCTAACCAGCCACTGGAGGATTTTTACAGTATAATTTTGGAAAAAGGCCGGAAACTTGGAAAGCCTGATAGGGATTTAATGGAAAAGTTTGTCAATGCTTTACCACCTCAGTTGGCCTTTTATGTGCGAGTTAGATCTTGCCAAAATTTTTCAGACACTCTTACACATGCAAAGACTGGTGAGGCATTTGGATACCGTAATCCATATCCTCAATCTCCTTCTCCAAGACGTGAGGCTGAATGTACCATGGCCGTCCAACAGCAGCCTGTTGATTTCCTAACACAGGAGGTTCAAAAGCTGAGCTCGGTTGTTAGCCAACTACTTGTTGATAGGACAATGATGCTTCCACAGTGCCTCAACCTCCAGCCACAGTACCTCAGGCACCATCTACATTACCTAAGGCTCCATCCCCAGTACCTCAGAGTCCGAGGCCATTAAGACTATGCTACCAGTGTCATGGCAGTGGACACATACAAAGGGCATGTACATGGAACGGCAATGGAGTCCCAGATCCCAGTAGACAATGTCCCACTTGTTCACAGTTTGGACACGACGCCTCCACCTGTGTTCACACTTCTAGACGCAATCAGGGAAACTGGATGATCCCGAGGCCAGATCAACCGCGCGCAGCCTCGGGAAATTGATAGATCCAGCGCGACGTCATCGCAGTTTATCACCTATTCCATGGAGAGAGAGACTTTGTCGCATTGAGACTACTAGTAGTGATATTGACACCGATGAACAGTTTGATACTACTAGTCTTTCTTCTGATTCCAATAGTAGTGACTTTCCGGATTGGAAATGTACAAAAGAGACTAAATTCATGCATATGCCTGTAGCCTTTAAGTCACTTAAGGTAGCAGCCCTACTGGATTCTGGTTCCAGCATATCTGTTATGGGATTAGCATTTTATCATATGTTACCAAATGTATGTAAAAGTCCTATACAACCATGTGACTTGTCAGTATTAGTAGCAGACCATCAGTATGTTAAAGTCCTTGGTGTAGCTAAGGTTAAAGGTCGCACACCACATGGGACTCATTCTTTTCAGGTACATATCTTTGAAAATTCATCTCATCCCTTTATCATAGGGACCAATTACATGAAAGAAAGGGGTGTTGTACTAGATTTTCACTCGGGCAGTTATACATTGAGTCATTCTATGAAGAAAAAGTTGAAGGTCAAGTCTGTACAGTCTGTCACTGTTGCACCAAACAAAGAAATTGTCATTTATGGTAAATTACCGAGGAAAGCCCTTATGGGTGTTCAAGGTCTTACATCTATACACAAGAGTTTTATGAAGAATGGTCTCTTGCTGGCCAGATCAGTCAATACCATACCAGCTAACCGCATTATCCCTCTTCAGGTCCTTAATCCTGGTAATGACAACATTGAATTGACCAAAGGTATGGTTTTGGCAGATTTTGCTGTGTTAGATTCGTCATTTAGTGTTGTACCCTTTGACATGTGTAACAATATTCAGTGTGACAATCCAGAGAAAGTCTCGAGGTGTGACAATGTACAAAGTCATAGATCAGAAAATGTTGAAACATGTACTAGCGACACGTGTGATTATGAGACTTTTTGTAGTAATTTTGACTTTACTGGCTCTAATTCACTCACAAATGATCAAACAGATCAGCTAAAACAGTGTTTGTATGATAAACAAGATGTATTTGTAACCCATGACAAACCAAACTAGGTTTCACTTCGATGGTTGAGCATGAAATCCACCTCAAACCTGATTATGTTCCAAAATATCAGAGGCCATACCGCCTCCCACCTGATAAGAGGGAAGTTTTACGTTCCCAACTTGATGAACTTCTGTCACAGGGAGTTATTGCCGCTGTCACAGAAGGTCAGAATATGCCTATCACTAGCCCCATTGTCTTGGTAGCAAAGAGGAAAGAATTGAGTGGATCTCAGACTAAACCTACAAAGGATACTCACCTTAGTTCTTACAGATTTTGTTGTGATTTCAGATACTTGAATTCTCAAACACAAGATTTTGTATACAATATACCTGATGTACAAGAACTAACCGAGTCATTTAGCCAAATCACACCGAATTTTATATCATCTATAGATCTCAGTTCAGGATTTTTCCAAATGGGAATTTCTAAAGATTCTTCAAATTTAACAGCATTTAACACTTGCTTTGGAACATTCAAATTCCAGAGACTGCCTATGGGTTTGAAGACGGCCCCAAATACATTTCAATTATTGATGGACAAAGTATTGAAAGGGTTGGTATTTAAGTCTGTATTGCGCTATCTTGATGATGTAATTATTGTGTCGGACACATTTGAACAACATTTAAAAGATATTACAGAAGTTCTTGAAAGATTTCACAATGCCGGTTTGAAACTAGGACCTCGGAAGTGTAGATTTGCATGTCAGAAAGTAGTATTTCTTGGTCATGAAATTTCCAAAAATGGAATCAATCCACCGTCTGACCGTATTGAATGTATAAGAAATTATCCTCGACCAACCAATGTGAAGGAGCTTCGGCGCGCCATGGGCTTACTGAATTGGTTTAGAAAGTTTATACCAAATTATAGTGATACTGCAGCTCCCCTGCACGCTCTCTTGAAAAAGTCTGTGAAGTTTTATTGGACAACAGAGCATACAGCAGCTTTCCAGAAACTCAAAGACTTGCTTATTAACTCTGAAGTGCTGTCATTTCCAAGATTTGACATTCCATTCCGTATTGCAGTGGATACATCAAGCAAAGGTCTCGGCTGTATGCTGTACCAAATATATGAGGACAAGTCTACACATGTTGTTAGATTTGGCTCCAAAGGGTTAAATCGATGGCAACAGCCATATGGGCCTACCAAGCTGGAACTCTTAGGTGTGATCACGGCTGTAACAGATTGTGCGTCCTATGTGCGAGGTACCCATTTTATTGTAGAGTGCGACCATCAGGCACTCCGACCTCTTTTCCAAAACAAACTACGTGGTGCGATCTACGAAAGATGGCTGGCAATATTACAGCAGTATGATCTGGAAATTAAATACAAACCTGCAACACAAATGACTGTACCGGATGCTCTGTCTCGCTGCCATCCATCTCCTCTACTTCCGGTACTTGAAGCCAGTCCTGATGAGGAGGACCCACATTTCCCTTCTGTTGAGGAACCATTGCCTGCAATTAAACTTCCTACTGGTGATTGTTTGCAGGATTTTCTGCATAGGAAGGATTCAGATGTTCAGGATTTCGAAACAAATCAGATATGTGTTCCATTAAAGACTGTTGATCTAGAACCTGCATGCGACTATGATGCAGACACTGAAGATGACATGGATTCTCAAACCCGACCAAAGCGCCCTCATTATAAGCGTCGTACAACGGCTTCCGTCAAGTGTGATGATCTTCGTCAATACAAACCTTCTCAACAGCCTCATAGACCAGTTTTATTACAGGATATTGTGAATGGTCATGTCGAGTCTAGTTCTGAAAAGTGTTCACAGACTGATAGAGACAGTGAGTTTCCTGGTCTTAACTTAGCCTTACCAGATACTGATAGAGACAGTCTGTTCAATGTTACTACAGAGATTGATAATACTGATAAAGACAGTTGGTTTGATGTCACTACAGATGTTGATTGTTCATTGCACAGAACAGATGATTCTCAGGAAAAATTCAAGATTACGACTGAAGAAGACAATGATACACATGTAAATATGGATGATACTTCTGAGTACATCTCGGACAATCCAAATGTTCAACATCAATCCCTTACCCTGTTAGGGAAGTCTGCAGTTCAAATGGCTCAATTGCAAAGAAAGGATGGTTCCCTTCATGATATTTACATGTATCATCTCAACGGTACCTTACCTGATATGCAAAAGGAAGCCCGTTCCATCTTACTGAAGAGCTCTGATTATATGCTCATAGACAATGTTTTGTTCCACTCGCGTGTAACTAAAGCTAAGAGGACTAAAGCCATGGCAAAGTTTCAGTTAGCTCTCCCCAAGTGTTTAGTAGAGGGTGTTCTTCAGCTATACCATGACAGTCCTTTAGGAGGACACTGAGGCATCCAGGACAGTTTGGACCGTGTTAAAGAACATTATTTCTTCCATAACATGGCTGATGTCATTGCCAACTATGTCCGATCATGTGTGCCTTGTCAGCAGCGCAAACTCACTCAACAGCATACAAAATCTGGGATTGTGGCATAGCGCACCCCATCTAAGCCATTTCGTGTGTGGGAAGTTGATAGTTATGGACCTTTGCCCTTAACTCCGTCAGGAAAGTCCTATATTCTGACAGCTGTCGACATGTTCAGTAAATACTTTTACAGTGTGCCTATAGCAAGTGATGATGCTTGTACTGTCTCCCAGGCCTTGTACCAGCTTTTTACTACATTTGGTGTATGTGACACCCTTATATCTGACAGAGGGACAGAGTTCACTGCCAAGATCACTGCTGAGCTGTGTCGTTTACTTGACATCAAACAGGAGTTCACGCCAAGCTTTGCTCACCATTGCTTAGGAGCATGCGAACGCACCCATGCCACTCTTGCTACGAAACTCACGCCATACATGAACTCGGCTCGAACAAATTGGGAAGATGTATTGCCCTCAGTTACTTTTGCATTGAATATCTCTGTGAACGCCTCAACTGGATATTCTGCTTTTGAGGTCATATTTGGACAGAGACCCCGCTTTCCCCTGTCTACACATATACCACCCGCAGATATTCATGGATTGCCCAGGACGATGCATGCTTACATGAGGAATTTGAGCCACCGTCTGACTACTGTTCGTGAGGTAATGCTGGCCAATGTTGAACAATCCAAAGCTACTATGCTTGAAAGTGCCAATTCCAATACCAGACCACTCCATCTCGCTGTAGGGGACTACGTCTTTCTTCATAAGCAGCCTGCTGGTGCTGGCCACAAGCTTCAAAATTTGTATGCTGGAGCTTATGTGGTGCATTCTGTTGACTCTCCACATTTAGTGACTTTGATAGATCCAGCAACTAGGAAAGTCGCCAAATCGCCTGTTCATGTTGACCGGTTAAAACTTGCATATGTTCGTCAACCAACACCCGATGCATTCTTCCATGTGGTCTCGTCAAACAAATCAGTTCTTTCCCAAAGTTGTGCCACACAAACAATTTCCTGGCCTCAAGCAACACTGGTTGGGGATGGTTCGAACCCAGAGCCAGAAATGTGTATGTCTAGTGAATCTTCCAGTTCTCCAGAGTCTTTGACTTCTGATAGTGTGGTCCAATCTACCCATCATGCTACTACAAATGATGTCATTCCTGTTTCTTCACGTCCAAAGAGAGATTGTAAGAAACCCTTGCGTTTTCGTGATCAACATCATGTGGATCCTATTGCGGATGTTCATTCATCTGTCTCATCTGACACCGATGGACATCATAAAATCAAACGTGTGATTGCTCAAAAACATACCCCACAAGGGATACACTATCTTGTTCAATTAACAGGAGAACCTGCACAAAATGCTATCTGGGTTTTGCCATCAGCTCTGAATACGAAGGCTCAGAAATCCATCCAGAACCGACCACCTCCTTTTGTACCATAAGTGAAACTTTGAACACTTAAATGACATTTGTTGTTCAGACACCATTATATCTGATATTAGTGCTCTAATCGTTCATGTTTCAAATTAGTTTCTAATTTGGCTTACTTTTCATAATGGATTATTTGTTATAAAATTGTTCAAAGGATTATGCTTTGCTATACATGTCAAGTTTCATAATTTAACCTTGACTTATTTGACCTTGAGTATAATGGTCGATGCCTTTTATGACTTCACCTTGGTCATACCATGTTTGTTTGATACCCTAACGCCTCATTTTTTCATTGGTTTACTTGTGCACCTTAGTATTAGTGTTGGCAATGCAAGTAACTACCTAATTACTGTTTTGTTCCAATGCTTATTGCCCTGATGTTATCAAAAACCTAAGTCTGTAGGATACCTTATGTATTTCTTAAGTTACTTCTATAAAGATAATTAAATTGATGTAACATGATTGCCTAGTATTACATCTAGTCCATCTATATTGTGTTGATTGAATTGCTTTGATCTGGTTATATTGGTGTGCTTTGTATCAAATGACAATTATTCCAGTTTATGAACTTATTTGCATACTTATATCATTATGCTTAGTGATTGTAAGATTTATGACTACTTGATCATACAGAATATGACTTATTGATTGTATGGAATATGGATATTAATTTGGATATCACATATAGGGTTGATTTGTTGGTGTTGTTGTCTTTGAAATTTATTTTTAATTCTAAATGTTTAGATGGATTACTTTTCCAATTGAACTAATCTATTACCCCAAAAATGATCAAAATTACAATATTATTTTGTATTCCTATATCATACCAGTCAACAGTATTGTTGTTATGAATGGATGATGTATTCAACTGAGTTTTGCTGCAACCTGTGTATTAATTACCATTATTAGACACTTGAGGTATATTTAATGTGGAGCCAGTAATTGTGTTATATAATCTTCTGTATGGATTGCTGAAAATGTCTGATAGTTGTGAATGAATTAGTCTCTGAAATTTATTATGGCTAGCCTTATTTAGTCTGAAAGTGAGTGTGTATGTATTGTCATTGTTTCGATATATAAGATTATGTAATGATTCTATCAATATTTTGAGATTTGCACATCTCCTTGGCTAAGATGTAGACAGTTTTAACTGTGTCTTTTCCCACTACCCTGTCAGTAATAACTTGCTTTGCAGTCATGTAATTCAGGAATACTTTAATTTTACCATGTCATAATTGGTCATATACATTTAATATTGAACTCTCAGTGCCCAGTGATAAAATTTGTAATTTCAATGTATTCCAAATTTTAGATTTGTGGCCCGGATGTTGTGTACATGGTTATACTGGGACACTTGAGAGTTTTAGTAGCTAATGGTCAAAGGGGAAATAACTCTTTTTGTTAATATTCACTCCCTTGGTGGGAACTCTTTTGTAATAAAGTAAAGAATTGAATAAAATGTAAAGAAGAAAGATGTCGTATGTTGTACGTTGTCCGTCAAGAAAAGATTATTATACCCTCTCAAACATCACAGAATAGCGGGAATTTGCTGTCCTATAGTTTCGTTCATGTAAACGTGTACGTAGGGCGTACGTAGGGCGTGCAAAGTGTTGATTGATTAATTGACCAATCAGGAGCGTAAGTGACGAGTCACGTGGGGTACTAGGGTACCAAGAGGCACGGGTAGGATAGATTGGGTATTCATTCTAGCCGCGGACTTCAGCGCGATAACTTGACAAACGTTCATGTTTATGTTTATATATATGATTAAGTAATATTAGGATTAGAAAATTATGTTACATAGAATTACAAATGATATGAATGCATCATACTATATTTACTTAGGTAGAAATCCCAGCAATATGTCGAGGGACCTGAAGCATTCAGTGCTGGTGCACCTCCTTTCACACCGTATAACGGTTTTGAGGTTGGGTGGCTCGCTTGGTTCCCATAGTTGGTCACAGTAATACATAGTAATGCATAGGGTGAGGAGAGGCTGTAGCGAGAGAGACAGTTTTCTTTGTAATCTGTTACATGTATATTTATATAATTATGATGATATTAAATTCCGGCTCTATCGTCCGCTCGGCTCACATGCATATAGTGGTGGTGTTTTCATTTAGATGGGGAAGTGAAGTATATAGAGGACTACCAGATAGAGTGTTTACAATGGAAACGGCGCTCGCTGCGCATGCGTTGGTAGGTGGAAATCCCAATCCAGGCGTCGGGCTAGACGTTTTGGAATTCCACTAGTTATTTTGAAATTATTTATTTTATGAATACATTTCAGCAAAATCCGATCGGCGTAGTCCGTAAGAATACCCACTCGATATGTGTATGTAATATTTTGAAGAAAAATATGAAAACAAGCTTACTTTCGCGGGATGCCCCTTTAATAAGAAACTGGTCAGCTGCAGATCCCAGTTCACTTCTGGACCTAAATCTCCTTCCAGATATGTGGTTTTTTTTAATCTCGGAAAGAAGAAAAAATCGCGCGAGCCAAAGTCTGGGCTGTATGGAGGGTGTGGTAATTCATTAACCTTTTCCAGTTTAAAAGAAACTGGACTACAGTTGCCGATTTGTTGGCTGTATACGTCTCTGGCTTGGGCATTGCCATGTAACAATTGGACATGATGAAAACATGTTTTAGGACGAGTTTTTCGCAATTGTTTTAGAACTTCACTCTTATAAAAGCTTCCAGACAGACCTAATCTTTTGGAACAGCAATGGACCTAAACTAAGGTGTTACAGTAATTTTACATATTTGGGGGGGGGGGGGGGATGGATCATATTAGATCAACATACTCTCCTACATCAGCTTCCTACCACGATATCTACTCAAACTATGACCAACATGGGTAGTTTACTACTAAGCTGCATGATAAACAAGACGATTTCGATTTTCCGTGAACTTTCCCTTTCTTGATAGTGACAACCCTGCTTCTCCATCCTATGATGTTTTCATGTCGCAGTTAATTCGTTATTCTAGGGCTTGTTCTGAAAATCGGGATTTCGTGATAGATGTCAGCTGCTGACGAACAAACTTATTGCACATGGATTCAAGAGATGCAGGTTGATGAAGACTGTGGGCAAGTTACGTGGCCGCCATCTTGATTTCACCGAGAAAAATTCTGTACCATTGTGTGATATGAAGATGCACGCTTTTGACTTTTTTGCTTATTAGTGTGTGTTCTTGTTGTGATTGACAATTACACTCGGTTCTCATTTTGAGGATTGATGTTTACTTGGATATGACCAAGATTTACATGGCGGGTGTCCTCGATGAAGCAGATGAGGCTTACTCTTCCGGAACACCTGGTCTTATTCTCGCCTTTGTTCATATTTTGCCTCTAATTTAGTCATCGATTTTGAGTGCGGATAAAGTTTTTTTTTTTTTACTCTTTGGGTTTTTTTCGATAAAAATGCCCCCTCAATGGTCATAAAGGCTAAAGGGTGGAAAGCTTTCGAGGTCGAAAAATCGACCCCCACCTATCTTTTTTTTTTGCATCAAGAATATTATTTCTAGTTGAGGTACGAAAATAGTGCTGGGTACTATTGGAAAGATTGATAGTTTTTATTTTGAAGACCTCCTTTCCACCATTTAGCCTTTAAGACCATTGGAGACGATAAAAGCTTCTGTGAGCATTGAAAAGTATTTTTATCGAACTAAACCCCCCAATTACTCTCAACACCTTAGTAAACACGCGAGTTTACAGTGTGTTTGCAAAGAAAATCGAACATTGTGAACAACAAAGATGCAATTTATAATGTTGTCATGTGAATGTGAACGTGAATGTTGTTGATGTGGATGAGAGGCCAAACACCTAATACACAAAAGTGAAGTTCATTCCAGGGTCAACGCCGGCGAGAATAGCATCTTTTGGATTATGTGTAAGAACGGTGAACCTGCCGTCTGCCATTACTGCATACTTGCCAACGCTTCCTATTTAGGAGGGAGACTCCCGATTTTGGACCCTAAAATGTTGCATTTTCAACTTTGGAATTTGCTTAAGGAGGCTCGACCCTTTCGCAATTAACCGCTAGATTTCCTTAAAACTTTCATATGTTGACTATGCTATCAGGTAGAGATGATTTTGTGAAAATCTAAGCATTCCTATGACTTGTTTCATTTTTGGTAAAAAACACCAAAAATATGATTTTACTCAAAATTTAATGTTTTTTCTATTTTTTTTTTCTTGTGAATGTTGTTGAAAATAACAAACATACAATAAAATAAAAAAAGAAATCAATAGCTACCTCAAAAATATTTTATTTGTGGAAAAATGGACAAAACGATTGTTACAAAGTGTGTTATTTTTATATCTAGCGGACAAATTTCAGTATTCACTGTCAAATTTTTTACATACCATATAGTTACATAAAGCACAAGCAGTAAATTGAATCAAATATTACAGACAAGCTTTTTATGGTACATTTTGAAAACTACATGTAAAACTGTGTCTAGGGTAGATTGTCTCCCTTGATGCTATTAGGAAGTTTTTATAGTGGGTAGTATTTTTACATAACATACACACTGTGAATGTGTACAAGCCAAAATCATTTTAGAACAGAACAACTACCGGCGTTCTGTGTTATATTTCAACAACATAATAGTGCATATGAATTATAACGACACATCGCGACATATCAAAACTTACTATACTATAGTACTATAGGCCTACCTTCCGATTCTGTTTCTATACTGTTGCCGTCGCTGTCAGTGTCCGACCATGTGTCGATAAAGTGTACATCTATTTTTGTTGTTGTTTTGCAATATAGGAGTGGTCGTGACAATACTTTATATGCTGGTAATCTTAAGTTGAAGACTTGAACCGTTCCCTCTCATCCCAGGTACACAAATAGGAAGCTACGTCACCACAAAACGAGAATCAAAACTTGTGTATTACGTAGGGTCGAGCCTCCTTAACTGCTCCTGTTTTTAAAGATCTGATGATTTCATCTGAAAGAAGAGCTCAAAAGAAGCCATTTAAAAGTGTTATTTTCCCCCTGAATGTACATGTATACATATTATTTATGTTTTCCATTCTGAGACGGCGTAATCTCCCAATGGAAATTTTTATCGGGAATCACGTGGCACTATCTTAGCCAATCAGAATGTGTAAAAAATATCTATTTATAATAACAACTAATATTAGACGGTGTGTCGTATACTTAATTATATTATGTCATCTCAAAGTCCCAAACAGGGTTTTTCATGGGACCCCTAGGCCTTTAATAATAATAATAATAATTCGAGGTTCGCATAGGAGGCCGGGTACTAATATTAGTACCGCGGACTTAGATAGCATTCATAATCTAAGTCCGTGTTAGTACTAAGAAGAGGGATAAAACTTTGCATGATAAGATGATTTGCAGTGCAATCTCGTTGGGTCATTTCGACAACGACACGAAGAGCAAAGTAAAAAATGTTGGACTAAGTCCGTGATTATTCCAAATGTTCAAACAAAACGGTGTTTGGTAGACAAACAAAAATGGCGGCGGATCGAAGCGAAGAAGAGAAAATCATTCCGGGCCAGGGTTTGCTTTGAAGCCGTCCCTATATCTTTTTCAAGCATAGAATCTGAAAAGGATCTCACTAATTTTCAGGATTCTTATTTAAACTTTGCAGAATGGACCCCATTTATGCAATCCCCGTCGCAAATCCTGAGGGCGTTATATATAAACAATTTGAATAGGCTAGTATATTTTGTGATAATTTTTTACCTTAAGTTGTTATTTCTTTTCGGACAAACGAAAAACTACAAATCAAACAGATAATGTTTAAAAAGAACACACGCCTTGGCGTAGAGACCGCTGGACTGGGCGCCGGCATTTTTGTATACGGTCGTTCGGGTTTCTCGCTACTTTACTCTGGTTTATGGTTTAACGACAAGTGTAGAAACAAATCTAAATAAGCCTTTCACTTTCAGAATCTGGTAAGCAGCGATTTGATTGGTGAATACAAAGGTAATCTGCACATGAGCTTCTACTGGACGCCGTTGCATGTCAGTTCCTACACACGATAGTAATAGTGAGGATCTGTATTTTAATCAGATTGCGTTCAAAGGTGTACGCCAATGTGATGCAAATGGTCTCTCGCTGTGTTTGATTACATGTAGCAAAGATTAACAATACCTTAAGTTCACCAGATCAATTATCAACCTCAAATTTTACATCGCATCAAACTTCAATTGTAGTCAGATAACATGATGGGATCCTATATGATTTTTCATTATTTTAGTTTTGCTTAAAAGCCCAATATATGTAACTTCAGGCCCTGGTTTCATCAACGTTCCTTAACTTAAAAATCTCCATAGGGAAGCATTACATAATTTAAGGGGAAAATCCTTAGTTAAGGAACTTTCCTTAAATTCTGTAATGCTTTCCTATTGAGATTTTTAAGTTAAGGAATTTCCTTAAGTTAAGGAACGTTGATGAAACCGGGGCCAGAAATTTTTCGTGATTCTGAAAAATTCTGAAAAAAACCCAGTTAATAACCGTGAAAAAATAAGTCTAAAACGAAGCAAACCGGAGCGGTAACTAACAAGAAACTCTTGACAAAAAAATCCAAAGAACTGAAAATAATTCAGGTGGGGCCCACTTCAACAACAAGCACAAGGTAGAAGACGGTTCGAAATGGACGCGTGTTTACAAATACCGTGTTTCAACTGCTGCTGTACCGGTAACCGCGTAAGAATTCATCTTGAATATTACTGATAACAGTTAATCTTATCTAAATCTCTAAATATAATAAGTTATTAGGCTTGATTTTTGCTTCAAGTTTTGCCGAAAGTTACGTATATTGGGCCTTTAAGAACCAGAGACGTACACTGTATAAAGCCATATACATGTAAATATGTCTCTGCTTAAACTTTGGAAGCGGCTAATTTGTAAGTACATATATACAATGCAATTATAATTGTGAACAAATGTGCCCTTAACATGTTTAGGACTTCATACAATAATGTATTTATGATTTTTTTTTTTTAATTTTGACTAGGCTTATTCTCAATAACCATTTTCCAGTGATAATTTTAGTACCCAACATATTCTTTACATAATGACTTTATTTTAAAATGGTGCGGCAGGTGGGTTTCCATATCCATACCATCTTGTAATTTTGTTTTTGACAATATGTAAAACAGAATTGCTTACTTTATCCACAGACGTATAAAGTGTTGTAAACGTCTCTGTTTTATCGTACGCATATATATATGATATATGTAGTCCTATCATGCACCAATCTGAATAAAATACATATCATCACTATTACTATCGTGTGCAGTAATAGTGAGGATCTGTATTTTAATCAGATTGTTGTGTAGGTAGCTACATGTAGTATCTGCATTTTAATCGGATTGAGCATGCACCATCCAAGTTTAAGTACGAGTTACCTCCCGTTCAACCACCACCGAGAAATATTCACAGAGTAGTGTTGAATTTATATATTTAATAACGGACCTGGAACCTCTGCATCTTATCTTAAAAAAAAATCAAAAGATATTTCTTGCTTTAACCACGGACTTCATCTAATTCCGTGCGTTAGCCTAACTTATTAGCTTTCGTAGACATTGATTATCTAACCGGAAACAAATACTACCCTACCACGCATGACCCTTAGTTCCGGAAGTAAACAAAGAATTGCATGTTGACTCGTCGAATCATGTCACTCGAATGAAAACATATAGGCCTATTTAATACATATTGACTTGGTAACGGGAGTCAGTGCAATACAACCACACACCAGACAACATGTTCCAGGATTCAGACTTCGACGAGGCTTGTAGGGAGCTTCAGAATCCGAACGTCGAAGAAGCCGGTTATGAGTTCTTCACCGAGTCCAGTCACGATGGTTGTGTAGCGAGGATATATCGACAGTACAACGAGGTGGGTCAAAGGTTGAACAGTTAGGTTCACACGCTTTGTGTCTTAACATGATATAGGCCTACCACTATAGAGCTGTCGTATTTAATTTAAAAACTTTTTGATGTTATTTATTTAATTTACGGCAATCTTAGAGTTCTGTGTTCAGATACATTGTAACAAATACTCTACAGTACAGTGCAGAGATCAGTTCGTACAGCATCTTCTTCTTCTTCTCTTCTTTGATCATACACTCTCCATCAAAAATGATGAATACGGGTAAATAGGTTGTTTGTGCTGGACGCTATTGAAAAGAAGTGAAGAAATAGTTATTTACAGTGAGGGGTGGGTGGGTGTTTATTTTTTGATTTTTTGAGCTACATGTATAAGATGAAATATAGGCTTTCACAGTTTAATGTGGAGGAGTTAAGTTTAACAGTTTAATGCGGAGGAGTTAAGTCAAAGTGGTTATGTGTTAGAATCCTGTTCTGGCTGTGCTGTTTTGCCTTTGCTGACTGTGATAGGGGCGTTTGTTACAAACCATTCTTTCAAATACTTGTCTTGATGTATTTTTGGTGAAGAAGTTTCAGAATCTTTACTGTATCTATATCTATCTTTACATTGTATGTAAAAGATGTTCATTGATTGGGTTGCCTTACAAGCGTGAGCTGTAGGGAATTTCCCTTTAGTTCAGTCAGTACATTGTAGATCATGGGCTGGAGAGCCAAGTGTCACAGGTTTGAGCCCCAGCAACGGCACTATCTTTATAACTTCTCCTCGTCCTATTACAAACTGGTGCCCATATATGTAACAGGAGAAAGAGAAAATGTAGCGTCAAGACCCGGATTCGAACCGGGACCTTCCAAACTCTTGGCGGACGCTCAACCAATTGAGCTATCTGGTTGCCGACGATCAACCCAGTCCAGTTCCGCTACATATGTATATGGGTCAAATACATATGTAGCGGAACTGGACTGGGTCGATCGTAACAGGAGAAAGAGAAAATGTAGCGTCAAGACCCGGATTCGAACCGGGACCTTCCAAACTCTTGGCAGACGCTCAACCAATTGAGCTATCTGGTTGCCGACGATCAACCCAGTCCAGTTCCGCTACATATGTATATGGGTCAAATACATATGTAGCGGAACTGGACTGGGTCGATCGTCGGCGACCAGATAGCTCAATTGGTTGAGCGTCCGTCTAGAGTTCGGAAGGTCCCGGTTCGAATCCCGGTCTTGACACTACATTTTCTCTTTTTCCTGTTTCTCTTTGACCCCCACCACAGCTTCTCTTCCTTTAAACAGGGAGGGTCTCCCTGTTTCAAGGCAGAGAAGCTGTGGTTGGGAGTCAAAGAACCTGGGTTGGAGATTAAGAAAAAGGGGGGAAAAGTGTGAAAGA
The DNA here is from genome assembly GCA_947623455.1 of Mimachlamys varia. NCBI lineage: Eukaryota > Metazoa > Mollusca > Bivalvia > Pectinida > Pectinidae > Mimachlamys > Mimachlamys varia. Next base: position 34,077,751 of record OX392529.1, on the reverse strand, counting down.
TGCGCATTGATTATTAGGTTGCCTTACAAGCGTGAGCTGTAGAGAATTTGAATTTCCCTTTAGCTCAGTCGGTAGAGCATCAGACTTGAGACAGAGAGCCAACTGTAGGGTTGAGTTGGGTTCGAGCCCCGGTGACTGTACTATCTTTATCATTTTCCTCTTTCTAATACATACATATTATACTCCACAGAGACCAGTTTGGCTTTAATGCGGAGGTTGATAAGTATGCATGCAATGCTTAGCTTTGTTTAATCCCATGCCAGATGGTAGGGATTGATGCTTTAAAGTTTAAACGCCTCTATTCCTTGTGACCTGACTGTGTTATTGCCGAGGTGGTCCCAGTCCATGGCTGTTTGCACAAAGAAAGAGTTCCTGTTTTGATTTGTGTTGCTGTTTGGTATCATGACTGTTTTACTGTTGTTCCTGATCAAATTTGGAATTGGTCTTGATGTTTCAGTCCTGAAATTTAAGCTGCCATGTTTTTCTATTCTTACACTTGAATAATTTAGGTGTGAAAGTGTATGCATTCTCTTGGTGGTAATTGAAAAAGAAGAGGATAATAAAGTGGAACTGGACTTAGTCATGCAATAAGGTAGCACAATTAGATATAGTTTTCGTCAAGAGTTAAAAAAAGATCACATGTTCCAATTCCAGTCCAGAAGTGCATGTATCATGAATAAGAATATTTGCTCCCATATTATCATTTCTGTATCTGTAATTTCAGACCTCAGGTTTATACAAATACAAGGTGTATGGTACCCTTGCTGATGTGGATCCAGAGATTTGTGCACAGGTATACATGGACTTAGAGTACCGTCGTCAATGGGATACCTATGTCCATGGTAAGTATATATCGCCCAAGGGATAACTGTCAACACTAGCCCTCCCTCAAATACATAGCTCTGTCAACTATCCCCCTTCTATTGTACATAGCTGTCAAACCTCTCTCATTAGAGGCCTACGGAGACTCCCTCAATTACATAGCTGTCAAGCATCAATTATTAGAAGAGAGGATCCCTCATTTATATGGCCCTCAACACTCCCTCATTTGAAGAAAGATTCCCTTATTTATATGACTGTCAATTCTCCCTCATTTGAAGGAAGATTCCCTCGTTTACATGGTTGTTGAGCCTTCATCATTCATATACCAACCCTCCCACGTTCGGATGGATTTTCCCTCGTTTACATGGCTGTCAACACTCCCTAATTTGAAGGAAGATTCCCTCGTTTACATGGCTGTCAACTCTCCCTCATTTGAAGGAAAATTCCATCGTTTACTTGGCTGTCAACTCTCCCTCATTTGAAGGAAGATTCCCTCTTTTACATGGCTGTCAATTCGCCCTCATTTGAAGGAAGATTCCTTCGTTTACATGGCTGTCAACTCTCCCTCATTGGAAGGAAGATTCCCTCGTTTACATGGCTTTTAACACTCCCTCATTTGAAGTAAGATTCCCTTATTTATATGACTGTCAATTCTCCCTCATTTGAAGGAAGATTCCTTCGTTTACATGGTTATTGACCCTTCATCATTCATATACCAACCCTCCCACGTTCGGATGGATTTTCCCTCGTTTACATGGCTGTCAACTCTCCCTCATTTGAAGGATGGTTCCCTCGTTTACATGGCTGTCAACTCTCCCTCATTTGAAGGAAGATTCCCTCGTTTACATGGCTGTCAACACTCCCTCATTTGAAGGAAAATTCCTCTTTTACATGGCTGTCAACTCTCCCACATTTGAAGGAAGTCTCCGGCATTTACATGGCTGTCAATTCAACTCTCCTACATTAGAAGGGAATGTATACGTAACGCTCAACACTAACTCATTTTGACCAAAGTTTACCAATATCCCTCAAACTCCCTCATTCAAGTCCATACTTAACTGATCTTCAAGCTAACTGCAGGGTGTCTGTAATTATCAGACAAAGTTGCACCAAATAAATTGTATTTGGATTTATTTTAATACATAAAATGGGAAAGATTTACTGAGCAAAGCAGTTTCAGCTTTCTCCTTCATTGGAAATGCCAAAAGGATCTTTATTGTAAGGTGGGATACAGTACTTAATACATAAAGTTATAGTGTAGAAGTTCAAGCTATGGAGCAAATTTACTGAAAAAAGTTTCCCCTGAGCATGTTCCCTGGGAATGCTTCAAGCAAAAACAGTTGATATTCACCCCCTGGCTTCCAACAATCACTTAGTCAAAATAGTTAAATAGTCTTTTTTGGCCCTGCCCCTCATCCCCGAAGGAGTGGGGCTTATCCCTACCATTTGTACAATTTTAAATCTTCGCCACCTAGGTTTTTTACAACCAAATATTATTGGTGTATTAAAAGGTAAATAAGTAGTTATGTACTTTTTATAACCATGATAACAAGAGAAGAAGTCACTATATACAATTTTGAATCCCCACTGGGCCACTACCCAGTGATCCATTGTTTAGTAAAAGAGAAGTCAATGAAAGCAATATACAACATGTAGCTAAAATGGCTGCTTTTGGCTGTACCCCCCTCAGCCCTCTGGGGTCAGCCCCACCTATTGTACACTTGTGAAATACAACTTTTAATTATGCCACCAGTGAAAAACAAATGTATGGTTGGTATCCATTGAAAATGAAATATTATCAGACGTTTCTGCTCTGAAGCTGTTTCAGTCTGTCTTGAACTTTGAAAATAACTAATTCTGACAAGGAGTGATTCAATTCCATAATGATCAGTAGTGAGTATATATAGGTGATTTCTGTTAAAGGTGAAAATGAAGATTAAATTCATAACATCAAATTTCAATTGATATTAGTATAATATAATTCAGATATTATTTATTGCAATCTATCACACACAAAAAATGGTTTGTTTTTAAGTTTCATTATTTATTTTCAGAGTTGTATGAAAAAGAAGATGATGGTAAAAAGCTAGTGTATTGGAATGTGAACTTCCCCTTCCCGATGTCAAACCGAGATGTATCCTTTATCAGATGATCAGCTAAATAGCTTAGTACTGCTTATTACTTTGTGAAGTGTGAAATCTAGAAAATTATCAAACTGATAAAACTGATATTTTCACTGCAGTGATGAGCAGTGAAAATTTAAGATTGTTGATCTTGAAGAAATGGCAACAGCAGTATGTACTGATGAAGTATTGAGGTATTGCTGCAAAATTTAATAAGCAATGGATTATCCCGCACTAATCCCAAACAGCTGACCCGATCGGTTGGGATTTTGATGGATAGGCCTAGCTACTTTACCAGTTGGCAGGTAAAGGGAAAAAAAAGAAAAACCATTTTAAGGCTCTATTCAAACTGTAATAAATTTTAAAATATTTTCACTTGTGCTACGCACTCATGAAAGTATAAAAAACATATGCCATACTCATGAAATATACTTGATATTAAATAGCAAACCATTGGATATCCTCTATCATTACAGTTAGTGAGTCTGACACATGAGGGCGACCTCACTTAGTTGCAGGCTCTCTTTAGTGATTGCTCTGTCTGGGACCATAAGTAGGTGTCTTACAGATATTGGAAATATAAAAAAAATGATTTGCTTTCCCTAGCTATCACATTACTTAAGAAGAACTTTTTTTTTTACTTTCTGCTTTCTTACAGTCTCCTCTAGCATCCTCTTTATCATCTTTGCTAGCCAAGGGTTATGATCCGCACACTCATCTTCACCCTTGGCATATATAGACAACATTTCGTAAATCCCGCGACGAGAATTTTCATTGGATGCAGCTAGGTCTGGCTGCGTCCAATCAGAGCGCACCTTACATTTGATCACGCGCTCTTCTTATGGGACAGAAAAAAATGTAAACAAACATGGCACAGTGTCGACTGTGTCATGGATCTTTACCAGTAAAACAGAGAAGAACAATCTTCACCGACAAATTTACGGTAAGGACTCAGTGCGTGGATCGCCGTTTCCTGATGCTGTCTAATTTGATCAAGATTGAATTTTTCACAAATCAAACGAATGAGATGTTCTTCCATGTTTACATTCATTGCTGAAGCTGTTTTGTTACAAGCATTTTAATTGGTCGGTGATTACGTGATTCAATGGGACACACCGCACACCGACCGCTAGGTGGCAGACCCGGGAGCTTTCAATTTTGCCATGATATATTCCAGGGGTGTAGATTACATAGGTGATCGTAACCCCTGGATATCGAGGATTTTATATAAATATAAGTCTTGGTAAATGTAAGGATATAACCTTAAACAGAACCTAGCTAATTGATATTAATCCAGGAACAAAATTTGGGCATTATAGTAAAATGAAAAATATATTTTAAACAGTATTTCATGTTCAAAAGGACCAAGGAGAGTTTTCAAAGTCAGTATGTACATGTATATATAAGTATTTGCATTTTGTATGATTGCTTCCCATAAACTCAGTGTTAGTCTGGACTTTACTGACAACTGGACATCATTCTATTCATCTTGCACCCAGATTGCATTCATATTGACAATAAAAACAATCTGACAGACATTCATTGGTTAAATAACCTTAATTAAACAACAGTATATATATCTACGAGAACTCCGAGAGATGGAGAGTTTTGAAGGGAACAAGATATGGGCAGTGATGGCAAAGAGCGTGCCATGTAGCAGCGTACCAGAGAAATCTGGTGTGATACGCGTAGACGACTATCTACAGAGTTGTGTACTATCGACTGACGGAAAAGTGGGATCTAAAGGTAAGATCTTCAATCAGTTGGCCACCCTCCTTTAATAACAAATTCTAAGTAACCATGTCCCTTAATAACAAACTCCAAGTTACCATGTCCCTTAATAACAAGCTCCAAGTTACCATGTCCCTTAATAACAAATTCAAAGTAACCATGTCCCTTAAAGCTGACAATACAAGTTAAAAAGCTTTTTTGTTGAGATTAAAAAAAAAAATACGACAAAGTTATATTTTAGAAAGCTTCTGAGATGTCCCCTTACAGGTTACTAAGGAGAGGCAGACATTTTAGTTTTTGCCTTGCTTGAAAACGAAAGTCTGCCTCCCTGGGTATAAAAGGCAAATTCTAATTAACCTATCAAACTGGTTTTTACATGAACACTGGCTGTGCAAAGTGCAACACACCTGCGGACACAACAGGTGACACTGGAGTTACAAAACTGGAATGACCAACACACACTTACCTTGAAGTTGAAGTTACGTGAAGATGGTCACTCTCTCAGACACCATCATAAATCGTGTGCCAAAGCAAAATAAAAAAAAATAAAACTGAAAACACCCTAACTGTCCCTTCACCTATGCATACGTAATGGACATCGACATGTTGATTTTACATTCGGAAGCAGAGCGAAACGGAATATGTACTCGCTCTTAATACTACCTATAATTTTACGCCTTTCCACTAACGCGCTTGTAATGAAAATGTAGTGTAACACGCAAGCATAGTCTTGATTATGTAAAACACAAACACATGCGAGTGAGGGGAACTTATTTTGATGGAAATAAATGGATGTTATAGCAATGTTTATCACATAGGAACTGATTACTCTTAGCGACATGATGTTCCAATTGAATACTAAGGTAGGTTTATCAGTTGTCATTCATGTACTTGTTTTTAAGGTCACCTGAGACGAAGTCTCAAGTGACCTATTCTAATCGCCTTTTGTCCATCGTCGTCTGTCGTGCGTCGTGCGTCCGTAAACTTTTTACATTTTCGACTTCTTCTCCAAAACCGCTGAACCAAATTCAATGAAATTTTACAAGAAGCTTCCATGGCTGAGGGTGAACCAAAATTGTGAATTATATGGTCCCCACCCCCCAGGGGCATGCGGGGCGGGGCCAAAAAGGGTCAAATTGACTAAAACTTCAAAAATCTTCTCCTCTACTCTCAGATATGGTAGAATCAAATACTCTTCATAGATGGAAGGGTCTTAAGGTGCTTTACCAAAATTGTGAATTTCATGACCCTGGGGTCTCATGTTTGCCCCTGGGGAGGGGGTAAACTTTACTATAGTTTATATAGGGAAATCACATTTTTGACTATTATTTGTTGGATTTGTATTGGAATTCATTCTTACTTGTATCAAATTATCAGCATGGGATGACACTTTGATGATATGTGCATGTTGGCCCTAGTTGACCCCCAGGGGCTGGAGGGCGGGCCCAAAAAGGGTCAAATTGACAAAAATTTCAAAAATCTTCTTCTCTACTCTCAGATATGGTAGAATCAAATACTCTTCATAGATGGAAGGGTCTTAAGGTGCTTTACCAAAATTGTGAATTTCATGACCCTGGGGTCTCATGTTTGCCCCTGGGAAAGGGGTAAACTTTACTATAGTTTATATAGGGAAATCACATTTTTGACTATTATTTGTTGGATTTGTATTGGAGTTTCATTCTAACTTGTATCAAATTATCAGCATGGGATGACACTTTGATGGTATGTACATGTTGGCCCTAGTTGACCCCCAGGGGCTGGAGGGCGGGGCCAAAAAGGGTCAAATTGACAAAAATTTCAAAAATCTTCTTCTCTTCTCCCAGATATGCTGGAATCAAATACTCTTCATAGATGGATTGGTTTTAAGGTTCTTTACCAAAATTGTGAATTTCATGACTCTGGGGTCTTGCATCGCCTGCTGTGGAGGGGGTTAAGTTAACTATAGTATATTGGCAGAAAAAAACATTTTTTTGCATTATTTGTTTAATTGCCATAAGAAATGATGCAAATTTGGTTGAAATTATCAATATGACATGACTTTTGAGTAGTACGCACATATTGACACTGACTGACCCCCAGGTGCCTGAGAGGTGGGGCCTTAAAGGGTCAAATTGACATAATTTCAAAAATTCATTTTTTCCACTCCCAGATATGCTACAATGTATTGTTATAAATATTCATCTCAACATTCCCATATTTCTCTTTCATATCAAACATCAGGTGACCGTTAAGGCCCATGGGCCTCTTGTTATTCACACAAATTTTGGTGTAATCTAATGTTTTTTTTTTTTTGCTCATATTGTATAATATCGTTATAATAACACCTTCAATATCCATGTCAATGTTCTTCAGATACTGATCGAAAATATCGTAAAAATAAAATCAGAAAGTATGTCATGACTAGCTATATAGGTCTATAGAAGTGTCGCTGTTCGGTTTCATCACAACAATGAGAACCGGTTTGACGGCCTGGGTGCCTTTTATACCCAAGGAAGCCGACTATCGTTTCCAAGCAAGGCAAAAACTAAAATGTCTGCCATTCCTTAGTAACCTGTAAGGGGGCATCTCAGAAGATTTCCTATTTTACTTTGCCTTTTTTTTAATATCAACAAGAAAGCTTTTTAACTTGCATTGCCAGCTTTAATAACAAATTCTAAATAAACATGACCTTTAATAATAAAAAAATCCATATAACCATGTCACTTAATAAAAATTCTCATTGACACATTTTGTGGGACACTTTCCCTATAATAGTAACAAATCATTGTCAAGGTCCCTTTAAAGCAATTGTCTTTTAAAATATGCCTCTTAAAATTTATTCTGATAAGTCACTCCCCCCGCCACCCCCTTAAATACTAATTCCGGTTGGTTTTTGATATAGGATTTGATGGGTATCCAACACCTTAAAAGGGTAATAAAAGACATGATAATGCTTCAGAAGATAAGTAGTGTTATATTTATGGCGTTGAAGGTTAGCTTTACTGGAATCTAATATTTCATTTACTAGGAAGAGGATCACAAACCACATATGATAAGATGGCTGATTAAACGTTAGTGTATTATTGGAATCATGTTGTAATTGCCCTGTAGAATTATCAGAGAGACTCCTCTCCATTTGGCAGGTAAATTGTCTAACAATGCGGCTATTATTTATAAGAGTTATTCCCCTTCAATTACGTTCATTTCAACTTCATTGTCGTTTTCAAATCACATATCATTTAAACAGGTGAAAGCTCATGTGTTTTTGGAAATGTGATGTTGTGTATATCCTAGCTTACAGTTTTTCGTGCTTTTTTTTTACAGCATTTATGAAGTATTATGACAATCCCAAAGGTATGATTCCTACCTGGCTGATCAACTGGGGAGCTAAGGTAGGTGGAGAGATCTTTTTAACCTTAAACCATTTTTGTGTTTCATCTGTTCTGTGTAAGGTTATAAGTAATGATCCCAATGCATATATGTGTAAGGTAGCTGAAAAATCCTCCTTTGCTTTGGGGATAGAATTTTTTGTCAAAAGCTTAATAATATGATTATCTTTAACACGAATGTTGATATTTCCCCAGTATGACCTGGATACGTTGCCTTGCCTTAGATATGAAATACAGTCAGCAGGTACTTAAATGTGATTTTCTTTTGTCTGCAGACTGGAGTGCCAGCTTTCCTCACAATGATGCAGAAGGCTTGCAGAGGCTACCCAGAGTATCTTAAATCTAAAGGCAAACAATCCAGCTAATTTATACCATTAGATATTAAGATGTTAATTTATATAAAGAAAAGGACATTCAAGGTTTTAAGGTTATAAGCACAATATATCTGTGATTGGTATGAGTTTTTTCCCTTTGGGACATATGCCACCTTGCGAATGCTACCAGCGTTTCTCGAGTAACTTATAGGTATTGTAATGTGATAGAGTATGTCATACTTGTGATTTGTGGAAGAGTTACTTGCCCTTAGGACATATGTCACCTCTCAAATGATATCAATGTGTGTTTGAGAAGAGTAATTAAGTAAGTAACCTTACACATAATACAAGAGATTTTTGTAAGAGTAACCTCCCCTTGTATTTCAGTAGAGTACATAATTAGCTTCTTTACACATGGTACCTGTGATTTTATGTGAAGGATATACTCCACATTACACAATATATCAGACTACCTACATTTCAAGGTTCTTTAAGTACCTAATACCTTTCATATTACCAGTTCAAGAGAACTTGTTGTGGGAGGAAACCTGAGTACCTGGAGAAAATCTACGTGGTCAGGCACATTATCTGCCCTTCATATTTATTTTTTGATGTTACCTGTATCATTTACTTAGAAAACACTATCTGACAGATATCTAGGAGGAGAGAACTAGTAGCATTCTTGTCTCAAATATATCAAAACAAACTCAGGTTGTGCAGTTTCCGAAGTCACACCTGACAGATATGATTGATACTCAGGAAAACTTTATTAAGATATATGTTGATGTGATTATATCTACAAGTATTGAAGGATCTTTTCCAATTGGAAGAACCAAAGGATTAAACATGGAAGAACTACCTGTACTCAATATCCTACCGTTCGGATGTGTTTCCAAACAACAACAACAACCATTTTACATGAAACCTGCTTGCATAATGAATTCTTTCAAATATTGAAATCATGCTATGATAATTATGTCACATTAATTATGAACATGAGGTAATATTTATTATGAATGTGAATTAATTTTTAATTTGAATGTGAATAATTTGTTTTTTTTTATACCATTTGTATCTATTAAATATTGACAAAGCAAGTGAATGGTGTGATAATTCCAGGTTAACAGCACTTTGTACTAGTTCAAAATAAGCAAGACGACTTGATGTATCGTCGTCCGATTGCAAGTGGCTTAAAAAAGTGTTTTCACAAAAAGTGAAGTTACGAGGTTTTGACTCCTGGACGACGATATGTTTTAAGAACAAATCTAACTGCTCCCAGAGAGATGGAGATCTGGTTTATTTATCATTTTCAGTGTAGCCGGTTATGTAAGTAAAGTGTACCAAACATTACTTTCTAAATTACTCTGAAAATACCTCAAACTGTAGGAGACCAAAGGTGTCGTAGTGAGGCTGAAGGGGTAATCACTTTGTAAACTTCTAATCATAATGAGCTTAAGGAACTACTTCGCCGACTGCGGTATGGACATGTTGAAGTAAAAATAATTCAGATCGATGGCTGAAGCCAACATCCCCGGACGCACTTACGAAATGATTCTTGGCAGAGCCTTCACCTGGAATTTTAGAGAATCGACTTGAACGTACTGCGGTTGAAGATGGGTCTTGAGCCGCCTTGACCCTAACAGAATACCCAACTACAAAAAAAAGACATTCGACGACCAGACAACGGAAGTCGGAGAGGCAACCTGCTGATACCTGTTCCTCTTCCTGATACGCATGAAAGAGCCAAAAGCCTGCCTATTACGACACAAACGGATTGACAATCGGCGTGCATTTACTATTTAATTGCATCAAGATGTGACTTTCAAATCGCATAGCCGAGGTTCTCTAAAAGACTTGCTGGCGAGCTGCTCCATCGATTTGCTGTTCACAACCAGCAATGGTGGGGGGGGGGGGGGGGGGGGGTGTGTGAACCAGTTAGCGTATGAGAAGACATGGAGAAGAGCCTAAGAGGACGCTCAAATTTAGAGTGATCCCTAGATCCTGTCATAACTAATGTTTATAGCTAATAAGTTAGAAAACCGGATAAAAGACTGAGTAAACATTAGTATGGAGGCTTTTTTATGGGTATTATTAACAATTCGAAAGGCAGATCATTGCAAACAAACAAATCATAAGTATTTCCCTATTGGTCCAGGAACCCAACATAGTGCAATAAGCCATTGTGAAGTGATATTATCTTGTCATAGCACAGGATTTCGTTGCGATAGATGTAAGAAAATTGTCGTAAGAATTGAAGTAGTAAAAGGCCGAGCGTCTATAAGGTACTTTATCTGGCCCCTATATATTCGTTTTCACTTCCTTCGCTCGCACAGCCTGTTGTGCCTATTAAATTTGAATCATAATAAATATGTAATTGTAAGTCATATACTAGTTATCCTTCCACCTGTTACCTTTCCTCCTGAGTAATTCAGACCGATTACGATGCAATATAGAGTGTCATTTGTGCTGCACAAACCGAAAAACGTGACAAAACCTTCAGTTTGTTGAAGGCGGTCACTATGTGGTAGAAGTAGAAGTAAACGACGTGCTGCCATTTATTGTTTAGAGCACTGAAGGTGGTCACGTGCGGTCTTACAAAAACATGTTATTCTATTCATTGCCAATTTTATTGTTATCTTAACCGATAAGGTCATAGTCATAGTCAGTGTACCTGGGCATCGCATTTAAAGTGCTGATTGCTTTATTGCTTTATTGCCATCACCCTTTGAACTTTCATGAAAGGATATATACTAACGAGACATTTCAGTCTAATAAAATACCATGGTGCATGGGTTGTTGAACTACATTATCAACTACGGTAGGGGTATACTATAGAGGGTAAGATCTACTACAGGAACGGGTTTACTATAGAGGGTGATGAACCACGCTCTGGCAGGCACGTGGAGGTGATGAACCACGCTCTGGCAGGCACGTGGAGGTGATGAACCACGCTCTGGCAGGCACGTGGAGGTGATGAACCACGCTCTGGCAGGCACGTGGAGGTGATGAACCACGCTCTGGCAGGCACGTGGAGGTGATGAACCACGCTCTGGCAGGCTCGTGGAGGTGATGAACCACGCTCTGGCAGGCTCGTGGAGGTGATGAACCACGCTCTGGCAGGCACGTGGAGGTGATGAACCACGCTCTGGCAGGCACGTGGAGGTGATGAACCACGCTCTGGCAGGCACGTGGAGGTGATGAACCACGCTCTGGCAGGCTCGTGGAGGTGATGAACCACGCTCTGGCAGGCACGTGGAGGTGATGAACCACGCTCTGGCAGGCACGTGGAGGTGATGAACCACGCTCTGGCAGGCACGTGGAGGTGATGAACCACGCTCTGGCAGGCACGTGGAGGTGATGAACCACGCTCTGGCAGGCACGTGAAGGTGGTGAACCACGCTCTGGCAGGCACGTGAAGGTGATGAACCACGCTCTGGCAGCCACGTGGAGGTGATGAACCACGCTCTGGCAGGCACGTGGAGGTGATGAACCACGCTCTGGCAGGCACGTGGAGATGAGCAATGAGAGAGGTAATCGAAAGAGACCGGTGGATCAAAGTGTCAGAAATAATGTTCATACAAATAAACTAGTAACTGCCCTTACTGCAACGTTTCTTACTTTTTTTGGCGCAATATAATCATGGAGGGTGTGGAGTTATTAAATGAATCTATATTTATTTTCTCCCTTTATTATATTGGTCCAAATATAAAACAATTAAATTCAAATGAAAATACAACACATAACTGGAGTTATGGCACGTTACACAATCGTTTATTATACGGTACCTGTACAATCCACAACCAGACAAACCACACCCAAATTCGTAATATCCCTACCCCGTCTGGCCGGCATACGACTACAAATAATTGCCTCAAGGGCCCTTATTCTATAAACGAAAAATTAAATGTAGTGTTACGGTAATGAGCAACGCACTCGAAAGAGGGCACCTAGCGCGTGCTTCCTATATCTATATACCCTGCACCACGTGAAGTCCACCCGACACGTCCCCAGCCGAACACTTACGGAAACAACCGAAGTTAATTTCATAGTAATGTAGAATGAAAAATCTCAACCCGCGGGTAAGATACTAATAGGTAACACGAGGCTTTGCCGAATGCTAAACTTCATAATATTACCCCATGCATTGATATTTGTTTGAATGTCTACATACGACTACTATATATATAGTAATACAGGGCATATGCGGATCCAGAGGGGGGCGCAGCCGGCGCCCCCCCCCCCCCCTAAAATTTGTCAAGTGACCAATTTTTCTAAGAATTGCAACTAAGAATTTTATCATCAGATAGCATTGCGATCTATAAATTGGGAAGAAATATTTTTTAAAAAATCGGGGCTACGCCCCAAATCAGACTTGCACGCACAGTTTATAATTCTTATATATTACAGTGTAGTTGAATGTAATATATAATGTACGTCTGACAATAAACTACCCCTTCCCCACCTCTTCCATGTTTCTTTTTCCTCGAAATGTGGCTGATATCGATTTCAGAATGACATAAGAGGGGTGTTCGAAAACTTTTGCAAAGGACATGTTTTCTCAAAAACGCTTATCAAAATTTGAATGCATTTTTCTAGTTACCTTAAAAAATATTCACCTTTAACTTGAACACACCGTTTCAATCTTAGAATCCACTTTTTTAAACAATTTTCGTACTATTCTTTTGGTACACTAATCAGAAACGGGTAAACTGCAGATTCCAGCTCACTTCTTTAACTATATCTCCTATCAGATATGTTTTTTTTTTAATTTCGGAAAGAGGAAAAAAATCACACGGGGCAAGGGCTGTGTGGTACAAGACGTTGACCTTTTCCGACTTAAAAAAAAACAAGCAGTTGCTGATTTGTGGCTTGGGGCATTGCCACGTAACAATTGGCCAGAACTACATTCTTATTGAAGCTTCCGGACACATCCTACCTTTTCGAACAGCAATTTGCATGATTTGTCAACTTTTTCTTAAGAATATTGCGTATAACACCTTCTTTGCTGTTAGTGTTCGTTTAGCAATACCGGGCATTTTGGCATGTTCAAAGCCCTAATTCAACTTTCCTCTTAGGCTCATAAAAATGCACCAATGTGTCATCACCCAGTATGATACTATCAAATGCCCTTTACTGATATTTTGGGTTATTTTTCAGCATCTCTTAGCCATTTGTACCCGTGTACGTTTCTGCTCGTCAGTGAGTAAATGTTGGATACAACGAGCACTTATTTTTCTAACCTTGAGATTTTTCTTCTGAAAGAAGTGAACAGATGCTAAATAATAATAGCTGTCTGACCGTATAACGCGCGTCTTTCTCAATGATTTACTTGATTTCAATGACGTTCAATTTGTTGGTAGCCGCAGACCTAAGTCTTCCTGAGTAATTAGCATCTTCGACCGATTTATGACAAGAATGAAATTCAGAAAACATCTGTAAGGGAACCGTTTGTGGATTTTAATTAAATGTATACACACAAAACAGGGATGAGCAGTGAATTAGCTCGTACCACAGGGACCTGAGAATATTAGTTACAGCTAGTTTTGGACCTAACTTTAGGTGTTCAGAGTAATTTTACACGTTTTGGGGGTTAAGATCAATTTTCGATAAAAATGCCCCCTCAATGGTCATATAGGCTAAAAGGTCGAAAGCTTTCCGGGTCGAAAAATCGACCCCACCTAACAAATCTTGCGTCAATAAATCAAATTTTTAGTAGAGGTACGAAAAATAACTTGGTACCGTTGGAAATATGAATACGTTTTATTTTAAAAACCTCTAAATGCACGCTAAATGTATCCTCCATCCGCAGAAATAATCTTGATTTCCTCCAATATACGTAACTTCAGGATTCGTTTCGTGGTTCTGAAAAATTCTGAAGAAAAAAATCCAGTTGATAACAATGCAAAAATAAGCCAAAAACGAAGTAAACCTGAGCGGTAACTAACAAGAAACTCTTGACAGAAAAATTCAAAGAACTGAAAATAACTCAGGTGGGGCCCACTTCATCAACAAGCCGAAGGTGAAAGACAGCTCGAAATGGACGCGTGTTTACAAATACCGAGGTTTAATTTCTGCTGTACCGGTAACCATCAGTTAATCTTGCCTAAATCTATAAATACAAAAAAGTTATAAGGCTTTATTTTCGCTTCAAGTTTTGCCGAAAGTTACGTATATTGGGCCTTTAAGAGGTTTTTAAAGCTTTCCATCCTTAAGTCTTTATGACCATTGAGGGGACATTTTTATCGAAAATTGATCTAAACCCTCAAAAAGTGTAAAAAAAAAACCCAACCCAAAAACCCACCCTAGTTAATGTTTAAAACTAGCTGTAACGAATTCTCAGGTCCCTGTGGTTCGTACTGGTTTAATGCGCGTGGTACTCGAGTATACGGTTCGTGCAAAATTTTTCGAACAATCTTCGTGTGAACAACGAAGATGCATTTTTTATGTTGTTATGAATTCAATATGGAAGAGAGGCCTAACACCCCATACACAAAAGTGTGGTCGGCCTATCATAACATTGCTTGTAATATTCAAGGGGAGAGGAATTTATATAAGCTTCTAGCTTGTTTTCCAGTCCCGAAAATACTTTATTATTTTGAACAACTGTATCAAAATTTGGAAAATAAAGTACTGTTCATACTTAAAGTTCAGTTCAGAAAAAATGTAAGCCCCCTCTAACCCAAAATCCTGGATCCGCCTATGCAGGGTAACTGATAACTTCCTCCAACAACTTTCCGCCATGATACAATTTGTGAACCGAGAGAATCGTGCCATCATCAATGACAGATGCAATGTAGGACTCTACTATGGTTACACTGCATCAACTGATAACGCGATAGTGACATTTTAAAATAATAACGACCGAGAGCCGTCATTTCCTAGACAGGTTTTCTTGTCCAAAGGAGAAACGGGAAGGTATTTTTAAGTGTGGAAAAAAAGTTTTATTGATAACATTGCTAATTGTGACGAAACATTGATCCATTACTCTAACAAGGGTACTGCAGGATAGCGGACTTGTGACGGTTCTAGAGTTCAAAACTCAAAAGCCATGACGATTGTCTGTTATACAAGATATGTAATAATACAATTCAATGTGTCTATTGAACTTTGTAAATCGTGATGTTAACGATTGAATCGAGCCATAAAACGAACACGTGATCCACTCTATACCACTGCGAGCCCTATTTCTGGCCGATTCTCGTTTTATGATCGCCAACTGAAGCTATTATTTATTATCAACTCGCGTCCGAGTCTCGTTTTATTCCCGTCAACTGAAGCTATTGTTAATAGTCACGTCGCGTCCAGGTCCCGTATTTATAAGCATATCCTTTGTATATTAACTAGATTTACTTGTTTCATCTTGCTCGTTGATTGGGAATGGATGTACCAAACGATCTCACATATCTTAGTTCACTGTATTGTTACATTTCTATAGAGTTTACCGACAAGGGTCGTGCAATATAACTTAAAGAGCTAATTTGGTTACTGTCAAGATTAATTCCGATATATTTGACACGACACAGCATTCAGTTTCCCTCTTATACCAATCTTCAACACACATATATTACACCTGTCCATCGACATCGGCATAAACATTTTGTTATAACTATAAATAATCAGTTTATCTATGAATTCAATGACAAGCACACATTTAGCCTTTCACATCAACCTGCAATTCATGGAAGAAATAGCAGATTCGGATATAATAAATGAATGATATGTTTCATCCCTCACCGAGCCTGAAAGTGAACAGGGTTAGCAAGATAATATAAACATCACTGCGAGAGTTGTGTAGATGCGTTTTGTGTTTGTGAATATTGGTATGTATAACGACGTGTAGAGTTTTGAACGTTCCTCAGGTCAAAGCTACCAATAACACATGTATGATTGATTTGTCGGAAGCCCTACGGCCAACATATACATCACATACGGCAGAACTGACAGCATCACTACGCGCCGACGAGTTGGAATATACGTAGGTCCCTCGGCCATATCAAGTTGCCCCAAATATGAAATACATTTAATACATTGCGTTGATGACCCATCCTCCACCCAGCAATCATAAAATGTCTGACTAGCACTGTCACACATTGTCCTGTTTTTACAACTTCTTGACCAAAATAATTCACTTGTCACATTTGCAAAACAGCATGCCACATAAGCCAAAAGATGACGTAACACACACATATGCTGCACTTTTTAAATTTAGTAATAGATACAGTATGCCGAAAAAATGAATTAAACTGCATTAAACAGCTGCTTCGTCCTCCTAGGACTCTTCAGTGATGCTAGGGGCCAAAAGGTGGGAATCCAAAATTATTCTAGAAGCAAAAGGTCAGGTGCGTTAAACCCCTTTAATTTATGAATTTAAAAGTAAAATTAAACTAGCTCTGTATTATTTCAAATCGTGTACTACGAAAACGTGTATATTATGTACCGTGATTCCAACTTTACTCACAAAATGGCCACACTAATAGTGTAACTTCTCAGGATACCTAAGAAACATTTTCCAGCATCCACGATATCCAGGGGGTACGCGCACATACACTCCTGGAATATGTTATGGCAAACCTGAAGGCACCACGATAACATTATGATTTGTTTCAGTTTAAAAAATCATTCAAGGGATTAAACTAGTCTTCTTGCCTCATCAAAAATGTGGCGTAAACAGAGCTTTCAGTTTTGCCTAATATATTCCAGGGGTGAATAGAGAGTGGGTGAGCGTTACCCATGGAAAACAAGGATGCTTCCCCGGAATCAGAACAATTGAGTCGAATTACAATTCAGGTGTCTTTCTCTCAGAGGTATGGTGGCTGATTCGGGACATCGTAATATCGCTTCGTTTTCCTTCGTTTTATACAAAGCGATATAACGATATTGCGATATGACGATACGATAGGATGATATTACGATACGAAATGACGATACCACGATACGATATCAGGACACAACGATACGATAGGACGATACGACAGGACGACAGGACGATACGACAGGACAACAGGACGATATAACGATATTACGATAGGACGATATTACGATGTTACGATACGATATAACGATATTACGATATAACGATATGACGATAGGACGATATGACGATACGACATAACGGTATGACGATAGGACAATACGATATAACGATATGACGATAGGACGATATTACGATACGATATAACGATAGGACATAACGATAGGACATAACGATATGACGATAGGACGATACGATATAACGATATTACGATATTACGATACGACAGAACGATATGACGATAGGACGATACGATATAACGATAGGACGATATTACGTTAGGACGATATTACGATAGGACGATACGATAGAACGATATGACGATAGGACGATATTACGATGTCATCACTACCATGTTCTACGCATGCGTCGCTTCAAATCGGCCATTTGCAAACAAACCTGATGTTTAACTTAGGTAAGTTAATGCATATAATATGAATGTTACTTATGATATGGTACGGTTTTACATACATAAGTGTGTACATATTTGCGACTGTCCATTATATAGTGATATACAAATCTTTTTATTTGACAGAGCAGTGTTTTTAAATGACAATTTCTTAACGTTAACCTGGAACGATCATTTTATGTATCTTATGAATGAACTTCTTGTGCAATTTATTTTAGCCAAGTCAGCGTGACTTATGTTTAAAAGAAGACAATTTAAAATTTAGTCTATATTGTGACAAATTTCTAGTTTCTGTATTAGTGTCTCATAAGTCAAATTTGGCTGGGCAATATATATTATATGTCTTTAAAGATTTGCATATATATTTTATATGAAATGTGTGTTATTAATCTATGATTATATATTGCGTGACACTTTAACACAATTTTATTGATATTGATTGATTGATATATTGGTCCTTAGGGCAATGTCCTAAGGAGAAGAAGTATTTCATAAGAAAACATTTTTGGCTTGTCAAGAGATTTAATGATTGTCTTTTTCAAATTCTGTTCCTTTGGGTACAATGCACTAACCATAATTTCCATGTTTACAGGCACAATTGATTACAAGATTGTAGTAGATGATCACGACATTAATGAAATTAAGTATATGTGTACAGTTCCCCGTCCTTCTGGTTGCGAAGAGGAATTCAAACATGCGTACAATTCGCTTCTGCTGCATAATGGGAAATCAAAGCCGACAGACATTCAAGAGGCCTTCGATTTGTTTGTGTGGCTCATTTCTAAATTATAATGAATAAAAAATCATCCAAAATGATGATGAAAATTAAACAAATCTTTCTTTAGTTTCTCAGTGTCATTTCATATTTTGGATTTATATGCCAGGACAGCATGGTTACATTCGATCAAAAATGTCAATTCCTGCCCAGCGGATAACAGAGAAAGTACACGTAACTTTGCGTGATACTGTGTTAAGCAAAGAAGAAGGAACTTACGTAATTAAATTGTGTTGCTTAATTATTAATTAAACAGTTACTGAAACTGTTTTTCATTAATCTCTTATCGTTTGTTAAATGTCCTTTTAATGAGGCGAAATATTTAAATTAAGAAAACTAGAATCTTACGTAAGTTGTATTTGACTTATATCAGTTCATCCCTTACGCGGTACGAAATATTTTGGAGTTACAGCCCGCTTCTGGCCATATGACGTCGAAATGATGAGATAGAATAGAGTTCTTCGATACAATATCAGTCACTTTAGTCGCTACAGAAAGAATACCTTGTGCAACCTGCAATAAAAGTATTTAGACAAAAAAAAAACATTAAAAAAAACAATCATCGACAATACAAAAAGAAGATAAAATAACATATACAACTGTTTGCCAAGATAGCATGAACATGTAAAAATAAAACCATAAGTAATTTTTTTTTTCGAAACGTTTATCCATTGTTACTATTTCCTGTCCAATATGAAGCACCTGTCATGATCATGAGGTCCCCTTGTACAGTAAGGGGATATTTAGCGGCAACCCATGCTATTTGATTTCATATAAGTAGACACCATAACGACGCAGGTTATGTTGTGGACGATCCAAGAAATTTCGAAGAATATTCTAAAATCAACATATTTTCCTGGTCACACAACCAAAAATCGTTTTGATCGCGTAAAATCACAAAATCCAAAAGGTCAACCGTTATCATAAATTTATCTTCCTCTCCACTTTGAAATTTTTATGTGAAACTTTGCATTTTTCATGCGTATGTCATGTGTATCGGGCACGGTCCCACGTTAAAATCCTATATACCTTATCATCTCAAACGAATTTTAAAGGTTATATATAAATCTATAAAGCGACAGATTCAGAGTAAACCAACTGTCGTCATCCATTTCTAAAAAATAACCAGTTTCCTGACATCTGTTTGAAAATGGCCGCCGCCTAACATCACGTGATCAAAATTAGATAGGTCAAGCGTAATCTCACGGGATCTCGCGACGCGCGGCCATTTTCAAACAGATGTCAGGAAACTGGTTATTTTTTTAGAAATGGGTTGAAACAGTTAGTTTACGACCTCCTGTGACTTGATTAAATACGTAGGTTAGTAGAAAAATATCTGTTCTTTCCATCGATACTTAATTTACATGTGATCGAAAATGTTTCATATCATAAAACACAGCTTAAACAGTGACCTGTGCACGGGTTTGTAAAATTTCCACTTTTTAACTAAGGAGGAATTCTGACTCTCGCAGCCGCCCGTCGTCAAAATATTTAGCGGGTCAGAGAGTCAGAACGGGTGTATCTCTGAACGCCAACATTTTTAATTTGCCTACAGGGTAGTTTGTTGTTATAGGGATTATAGTCGTTTTCCTTAAAGTAGTCTCAATTCCAACAGGTAAATTTACCTGTAAAAGTTACCTGTTGGTGGTGATCAGGCACAACTATTCCAAAAGAAATATCACAAAATTATCTTCATGATACTTTTTTTAATCAGAAATATTAAACTATGTAAGTAATAAATAATGTAACTATTATAAGATTTGTGATTATTGATTAAAATTCAATGCTTAAGATAATTTTCTAGAAAAAATAAAACTTTATGATTCACCATTGAATTGTTTTATGGCTGTAATTCTTACTTTTAAAAGATACTGTTGTAAAAATATTTTTGTATATAATAGGTGATTAATTTAATAGGTTTTGATGATTGGTTATTATAAGGTCTTGATGCCAATTAATATCAAAATTTGATTACTTAATTTTAATTAGTACATTTTTGCTTGAATTTGTATGACTTATTAAATTCCAACTTACTCAATAATTCAATACCCATAGAAAGTGCGGTTTATTTAATCAAAGGTATTGTTTTCATTAGGTAAGCTGATTAAGCATTCAATTCATTTATTACCTTAAACCTTATGGTTTATCAGTACAAGATATATACATGCCAGTGCATATATACAATGCAAAATACAATTAGATACATGTACAACCCAATATAGTTCGGACACACACAGACCATAAAACACAATCATAGCGATAGTGTAGAGAGGTATTTCACTAAATTAAAATGTATTCAATCGTCTTTTGTTACAGAGGACAATAAAGTTACCTAAATTCGAAAGATCCTGGTTTTAAAAATTGGTACATTTTTTCCGTATTAGGTTTTCTATGGTAATACAGTTTGATGAAACGTTTTTCATAACGACTGTGTTTTATTACAAAACGGTACAATCCACTGTCGCAATACGTCCAAATCCTATTAATTTGATCTATTAGATTAAACTGTCCCATTTCAATATTCAGTTTATGAGACGACAATCTGATTTTTGCTATTTCTTTAAACAAATAGGTTTTCTTAAATACGGTTTAATTACCACAAATGAATTTTCGAAGTGAACATTTTGATGGCACATTTTTATAGTCACTACAT
The DNA here is from genome assembly GCA_947623455.1 of Mimachlamys varia. NCBI lineage: Eukaryota > Metazoa > Mollusca > Bivalvia > Pectinida > Pectinidae > Mimachlamys > Mimachlamys varia. The sequence continues at coordinate 34,056,525 of OX392529.1, read as the reverse complement.
TGTTGAAAAATATCTGTCATTCTATATTAAATAGTCATTAATGCTTTACCTTCATCTCTGTATTTTCTGTTTGCTACACATATCCCAAACCTATTCTTAACAGATTGTTTCTTATACTATCTGTCTACTCAGTGCCCTTTTCAACCATTTCATCGTAACATACAATTGTCTGAGTTTTTAACTTTAAGCAAATATTTGAAAATGATAAACTTTGGAATCATAATAAATGAAAGTCTTCCTAATTCATGATTGATCATGATATTTGGCGTACTTTTTTTCTTAACCCCTAAATTCTCTTAAAAAAATTTAGATGTCGTTTTTTTCAATATTAGGTGCTTAATGAAACCCCCCACTTCAGATCCATAATTTAAAATGCTACTTACAAAAGTGTAAAAAAAACCTAAGTTGGGTTTCGAAATTGAAATATTTACTTTTAAAAACATTCATAATTCCAAATAAAGCTTTTCAACTTTGTTCAGCTATTTCCTCTTGTGTTGTCAAGAATGTTCTATTATATATCAACAGAATTCCTAGATAACTAAAATTTCTAACAATGTTAGTCTAATTACTTAATTGAATACTTTTCTATATTTCTCTTTATTTCTTCAATATATAGTTATCTCTGGGTTGTATTTTATTTACAATTAAGTGCTGATTACTCATTTGTTAATTTTCCCTTTTTATTTTATATCTGTATCCTTGTATTTTTGAAAAAAAAGTATAATTTAATGCATCTGCAGTGCTGACTGTCTACAGTTAAATCTCAGGTAAGGTGAGTTCACAGGTAAGGTGAAAAGGGCAGTTTATATGAAACAGTATATAATTGCCTTCCCATTGTTCTCAAAAACAACACCTACCTATTGTTAAAAAAAATGTTGGCGTTCGGAGAACACACCTGCAGAACCCTTCGGACTTTACCTGAATGATCTTGAAGAGTTTATGGCCAAAAATGGCATTCAGGGTTTGAAAAATGTCAGTGCTAAATTAGAAAATGATTTGCATATTTACTTAAAGCTTTTTATTTTGCTCTATGCTGATGATACTTTACTTTTATCAGACAGTCCAGCTGACTTGCAATTGCAATTGGATGTTTTCAATGAATACTGTAATCAATGGAAGCTAAAAGTTAATATAGAAAAAACAAAATACATGATTTTTAATAAAGGACGCCGAAGCAATAAAACTACTTTTTTATTTAATAATGAAGTGATTGAATATGTGGATAATTTTACCTATTTGGGCACGATATTTAGTCGTACAGGTTCTTTTAATGAAACGAAAAAGTTCAATATCAAAAAGGGTACTATAGCAATGTATGATGTTATAAAAAAAGGCAGACAACATAACTTATCGGTTCAATGTATATATGATTTATTTGAAAAGATTGTTAAACCAATTTTACTGTATGGTTGTGAAGTTTGGGGTTTTACCAACCTCAAAGCAATCGAACGTGTACACTTAAAGTTTTGTAAACTATTACTTGGATTGAAAAACAGTACACCTAATTATATGGTGTATGGAGAACTTGGTGCAACTCCACTGGAAATATCAGTTAAAACAAGAGTAATGACATATTGGTCACAGTTGACCCACTCTAAACCAAGTAAAATGAATAGTATACTGTATAAGCTTATTTGTTACAATCATCATTTTTACGATAAACCTGTTTCATACATAAGTTTTGTTAAAGATATTTTAAATGAATGTGGGACGAGTTACTTATGGAATATACAATATACTTCTGAATGTAATCCTGTATGGCTTAAACATGTGATTAAGTTAAGATTGCATGATCAGTACTTACAGAAATGGCAGAGTGATGTACGTGATTCATCTAAAGCTGTATGTTATAGAATTTTTAAAGATAACTGTCATTTTGAAAATTATTTAGACGCCTTAACTGATAAAGATAGAGTCACTTTTTGTAAATTTCGTACAACCAATCATAAATTTATTGTTGAAACTGGCAGATGGCACCAGATGGAGTATAATGAAAGAAAATGCCCACATTGTAATGGCAAACAAATTGGTGATGAATTTCATTATTTACTAGAATGTAAAACCCTGCATGCTCATAGAATTCTATATATCGATAAATACTATTGGTCAAGACCAAATGTTATTAAGTTCCATGATTTGATGAATACAACTAATACTAAAACATTAATGAAAATATGTAATTTTATCAGAATAATTAACAATATTATTTGTCCTCCATGATACAATTTTATGTAAATGTAATATTTTGAAACTGTGCTGTGTATATACTACGAACACTACAATAATTGAATGTATTATATTGTAAATTTATTTTCTCTATGCAATGTGTTGTGAAAAAGAGAAATAAAATGAATTTGAATTTGAATTTGACTAGACAATGGAGTGATCGCTCTATTAATTAGCCGGTCCTACCAACGTGAACCTCCGGTCGGCTGGATACTAGGTGTTTACACAGCAGTGATAAAGGTCCCCGTTATCAGACACTTAGTATGCATACCCGGGTTAACTTGATGTCTCAGACACGCGGTGCAGTTGTCAGTTGTGTGTGTTTTCGATGAAAGTGGGAATTTCCTCCAACTTTTCTATTTGTCTCAGCATAGAAGGTAAGAAATGAGTTGTTGCCTTGATACTGTAATTGATAAGGTAATGTATTTGGATCATCTATGTCGTATGTATGTGTAAATATATATATGTGCATCTACACTGTCAGCATTACTTCCTTAACGCATGTATATCTACACTGTACCTGAAATATAGGAAGCTTGTCTAATGCCGTGGCATAACGTATCGACAGTACAGCCTGTTATCAGTTATCATTACGTCCGATATATGAGTGTCTCCAATAAGTACTATATCTTTATTTAGAGAGAAAATAAAGAAATAACATTTAAACGCCAAAATGAAGGAAGGTGAGTTCGAGGCCCGCAATACAATTTAACAAGCAAACGATGCATACACTGGGCCTTTACAAAACTCGCTATATTAAATAGTTTTACTTGAAGCACATGAGCCGATTAAGGTTGGAGTTATTGGTTTTAAAATAACTGTTACATGATATACAGTTCTTACCCAAATAATTGCTATATATTTATATATATATACAGAAACAACAGCCTGATTCATTCCGTAGATAATATCTTAGATATGGATATAGAGGCAATTACTTTGCCGTCGTCCATTATTTACTAAAGGTATCTATGTTCCATATCACCGTTAGCTACTTAATTACCTGATGTTCCTTTAAATTGCGTGATGCACTTTTAACATTTTGAAATGTCATTTTACAATGGTAGACTTTTGTTTTAATTCACTCTAAAATATACTTTTATATAATATTTAACTAATTTTAAATGTCTATGATTAGAGTTATTGAATGGTTTTGAGCATCTTTGAGGGATCATCTAAAATATATTCATATTCGTATATCATTCTTTAACGGGACTATTTTACTTCTGTGCAATAAAACGTGATTTCATTTCAGAATGTTTACTTATCACTTAATACCAGAAACATGGTAAACGAATGTGTATGTAACAATCGATCTTTTCGAACCCTGTAGAAAGGATGGTTTGGTTCGATCTTTTCGGAACCCTGTAGAAAGGATGGTTTGGTTCGATCTTTTCGGAACCCTGTAGAAAGGATGGTTTGGTTCGATCTTTTCGGAACCCTGTAGAAAGGATAGTATGGTTCGATTTTATTGTACAGCCAGGGTCTGTCGTGTAGATGTGTGTGTGGAGCGTGTGTATATAGAAGTCTGTCGTGTGTTCGATCTTTTACCGGAGAGTAAATAAACCAATGGCAGGGGTAATCTAAGAGATATTTACATTTCTTATCACGTTGACGGTGTCAAATACGATAAGATATTTGTAACAGCTATATTTTGAACATAACTGATCTCCGTGTTTGTATTGTTACCGAAAGTCGATATCAGTTGCGAAACTACTCTAAATACCTTATTTAAGCTTCAGAGTCGAATTCATACAAGCTCCGAGTTTCTTTTCTAATCCCTGTTTAGATTTTGTATTTAATTAACATGTCTGTATATTGAAAACCTCTGTTTAAAATTAATATACCAGGTCCCTGTATTTTAGTGTAAACATATTTATACAAGAATACACATCTTGTTGACAATGATATATAATGATTGAAGCTTGGTGACAATGTTTAGTTTCGTTTTTCTCTGAACCTATATTGTTTACATGTCGCAGTTGATTCGATATTCTAGGACTTGCTCTAGATATCGTGATTTTCGTGATCGAAATCAACTGCTGACAAACAAACTAACAACGCAAGGATTCGAAAGATGCAGGTTGATCAGAGCTATGGGCAAGTTTTATGGTCGCCATCTTTGTCTCATTGAGAAATATTTTGTATCTTTCAGTGATATGAAGATGGACGTTTTTGAGTATGCTCATTCGTGTGTTTACTTGTTGTGATTGACAATGGTACTCGGTTCTCGTTTTGAGAACTTTGATGTTTACTTGGATGAGACAAAAAGTTACATGGCGGGTGTCGTCGATGAAGCAAAAGACGCTTACTCTTCCGGAACACCTGGTCTTAATCTCTTGTGCTTTTACGAGATTTTCCACGTAAATCTTTCTTATGTTCCTATTTTGCTCCTGGTTTAATCGATTTTGAGTTCGGATTATGGTTTTGTTGACGCTTTGGTATTCTCTGATTTTTTTTATTACCAAATATTAATTGCAACAAGTATTAAAACCAAGTTATTATAACATTATTTAAGCCCTTTCCATAATAATGGATTGTAACAAACAGACATAATGACACATAAAAGAAAAACAAAACTTGATTAAACTTTTGTTTCAAGATCTTTTTTCTCCTTATTGCTAAAGGTGTGCGTTTACCTTTGTCATTACTTATCCTGGTGTCGATGAAATATTCCCGCGTTCAGGTATACGGGAAGGTGATGGTTTCCAATGAAGAAAGGCATAGAGCGTAAATATATAATCACATCCAGTGTATTTAAACTTTGACGCAGTAGTTGCCTATGACGAATAAATTTTGTAAAGTTTAAAAAGAAGTGATAAGCAGTTTTAAAGGGATGACCACAATATCACTGGGTGGGGGTCGTAATGGTATTCGCCCGATCCAAATACTTGAGTATAATTCAACGAACTACATGTAAGCCTCAGTTAGTGTGAATACTGTTGAGATTGATATTTTCAAATTAATAATACATGAATACAGATGATTGGTGCCGATACACTGTAAGGCGAAATGATGTGTTTGACGTTATTCAATGAAGAGTATATTCTTACTGATAATCCGTTAAGCTGGAGGACGAGGAGGTACGAATAAGATAAGGAGTTTTGTACTTGTTAATGGTGAGGAATGAAAAAACAAAACAAATCAAATTGGTATCGTAATGCATAATGGATATTTTTATATACTGGAGTTAATTTTGTTTTCCCATTTTATATCAAAGGTGTTCTCCCCCCCCCTCTTTTCAAAAGGTGGCTCTAATCCAGTTTTGACACACATATATAAAGACTCGCTGCATGTGAAAGACGGTTAGTGTACAGATGGCTTCACGTTGGTATTTTAAATAGATTTTAGTCGTATAAAGTAACCCGTCTAATACTCCACACCCGCATTCTAGAACAGATGGCATAAACATGTTTAATTCAGGTAGTATGTCACGCTTGAATGTATATTTGAGTTTACCCAAAATATAAACTTATTTCAATACTGATTTATATATAGTTTCAATATGGTCATTCCATTAACGTTTATACTTAAATGTAACCCCCAAGTGTTCATGTTTTTGGCTAAAGTTAAGAAATTCAATATTAAATTGTTACTTCAGATTTCCTACTTGATAATCAACATTCCAGAAAAAAAATACATTTGTTGTGCTCGGACTAAAATCTACTAATAACTTTTTTTGTCATACATTTAAAGATTCAATGGGTTTCTACCTCTTGACATGATAAAGAAATAATCATTAGTGATGTTTTGTTTGCAAAAAGATTAGTAACTGAACAATGAACTCTGGTAACATCATCGATAAAAACAGAAAAAAATGTGTCCCAAAGATAGACCCATCATAAACAGGGAAAGGAGTGGATATACTTCTGAATATTTTATTGATCAATCCCCTTTTTGTGCCCCTCACTTTTCCGGAACACTCGATAGAGCTTTATAGAAGTGAGGAAGGAGAATAGCACACTTAATGGATAGAGTCAAAATGGATACAAAGAAGTTTTACTAACTTACGCACCTGACCCTTCTGTTTTTACATTATTTGAATTCCCACCTTTTTGCCCCTAGCATTACTGAAGAGTCCTAGGAAGACGAAACAGCTGTATGATGCAGGTTAATTCATTTTTTCGGCATACTGTATCTCTTACTTGATATAAAAGGTACAGCATATGTGTGTGTGTTGGCTAGCTTTCATTTGATCATCTTGAATCCAATTGATTATTTTTTTACAATCAAATTCCAGTTCGACCTCGAAGATCAATATTTGAATTATTGATGTTGTTAGCATCAGGATAGTTTTTATGACCTCATGAATAAAAATATACATATAACATTTTACACAATGATATTGAAAAGAAAGGGACCTATGATGGAGCCTTGCGAGACGCCTTTCAACAAATTCAAGCTAGTCAGCGGGTCAGGTAATTGGGTGGCAGTCACACAGCTCAATTCCCAGACCACAGGCCCCGACATTCCTAACTAGCAGATCATACGCCATTCCCAAACCCATCAGAATGGCAGCAAAACCCTAAATTATTGAAAGCCTTGCATCAATTCTCAATATGTCTCAGCAGGGTTGACTGACATCCAAATCCTTGTCGGCAGGCTGCTTACAAGATGGGAATATTATTAAAATACACAGCTTGTTGGTAACTAAAACTGAAATACTTTAGATATACACAGCAAAGTACTAAATGGCTAATAGCCCTGGTTATCAATAACATCAGCTTTTCCTAAAATCTAGTTCGACCTGATCCTCTTCATTTAGTTTCTTTCTGTTACCTCCAGTAAAAGACATCGTCTGTTACATTTCTTACTTCATACGCTTTGCCTGACATTGTCCAATCTTTCAAATTATGAATGTTATTTTTGATAATCATCTGCTGAATAGTTTCCTATGTTTAACGTTCGTACCCGTATAAGCATATAACTATCCGCCAATCAGTCAATTTAAATGTTGTCTTGTATAATGTTCGCGTAGGTTATTCTCCAACACTACTTTAAACTGTTTGTACCAGCTTTGATATCAATTACATTATTCTATTTTATGCTTTAATAATTCGGGTCATAAGGCTTATGTGAATAAGTGATACATTACAATACTGAAGCGAGTGGTCTACAGCTCACGCTTGACTGCATTTGTCTACTCCCTGATTCCTGCCCACACACTAATGATCGCTGCTACGGTGCGAGGGGCTAATATTTATTGTGACCCTATAATATATTTCATATAATGTACACAGGACGAGCCTCAGTCTAGCATTCAGGAAATAGAAACAGGAAACACCAAATCAAAGTTAAAATATATCAACACGCACAGCACTTATAATAATAATACTAATATACAGCATTTGATATAGCGCCCTATCTAGCATAACGTAAGCCACTATAAAGCGCTTTACAGTACATAGATACACAATTATCATACAATCAATACAATAAACACATACAGTTTTATCATATACAATTCTGAGGAGTTCGTAGGAGCTGCCTTATCAGGCGCTAACTACTTGTTCTATACCACCTGGCTAATATCTCCATATGTGTGTGTATGTATGTGTGTGCGCTGGAGATGAATTGTGTTCTGTTTGTAGTAGGACCGTGTTTCCAACGGCATCTTTTAGAGTGCCACCTCACTTGAATGCTACAGCACAGATACTGCAACACCCATAATATGTGAATCACTAGTATTCACACTCACTATCACTCTCACTAACTTTTGTACAATAATACCCAGCGAGATATCCAATGGACGTTGCTGATTACCATACATATACCAACCACCAACGAGTCTCGAAAATGAACGCATGACTGGACCGTATCAATAAATAGGTGCCTAGACTACACCCAAAACCAGTTCGGTGACATGTGGCTGTTTAGGCAACTTTGTGTTTGCCTTGACGATATTAGGCATCACTATCGAAAATGATTAGGTAACAAATATCTTAAAGTAAATAAAAAATATTGATTAATAAATCATATTTACACCTCTCCCTTCTTGTGCTTAGTAAACTCTGACTGCGAATATATTACCGAATACGCACTGAAAGACGGCTCGGCGGATTGAAATTTGTTCAAATATGGCGTCGTTCACGCTTCAGCAAAATAAGTATTCACTGTCGGCGATTGTTTGGTTCCTACAATATTTTGAAACATGGAACATATATGGAATCAATTTCTTTTGATTAAACAATAAATAGTTTCTAGCAAACTTTTGATTCCAAATGATGCGAATTCGAAATTATTTGACGGTAACGCAAACATGGCGGCGCCCTGCAGTTGTGACGTCTGACATCGGACCGCGTCACAACCAGATCACTGTGTCAATGCGTGTACTTAACGACCGTTATAAATAAAGAAATAAATTCGACTTGCTAGAAATATTATTAATACCAAATTGACATATGATGTTATGAAGAAAAATAGCGTTGTTACAGTGTATTTTCTAAGTCTACCAATATATTGATCTTAGCAAACCGCTTCGAATGCGTTTTTTCTTCGTATAGCACTTAATAATGGTGTAAATATAAGGATTGTACCTCATTTTGACTGCGTATACGGTAGTTTGCCCACAGTTGGCAACGAACATATTCACTATGGAGCGCTAACGCGCACTTTAGAATATGTTCGTTGCCAACTGCGGGCATACTACCGTATACGCCGTCAAAATGAGGTACAATCCTTATTTGACCAGCTGCTTTACACCAACATGCCGGTATGAAAAATGTTCATACTTTTATTTGCTCTAAGGAAATGCAAATCGATAACTGGTTGGCTGCACATTTACAAATGAACACACTCGAAAAATTGCTGATCTGTAGTCAATGATATTTCCATTGCTAAATATACAGGTAACACACCCACTTAACCACATGTTTACAACCTAAACGCTACAAGGAAAGTACTGAAATGTACGTACACAGTGTATACGTTTCTAGTTATTAAAATGAAATATTTTGAATTCCCAACAACAGAAAAAAACAAGATTGAAACCAAATGAAAGCAAGTAGAATCAAAGTGACACAAAAACAAATGACATTTACCTGACTATTTGAAAGCGTGAGCACTCTCGAGATATTATGAGGTGAATGAATGTCCTTGCAGGGATGATGTCACTGGAGGTGGTCACTGACTGCATCACCAGAGGAAAATGTTATTCATAGGGCATGATTTCACTACATATAACACAGTGTACAAGGACTGAAATACCATGCATGTGCTTGCCATTGTCAACTGTATTGACATTTTGTATAAAAGTATTGAAAAACAAAACAAATAAAAAAATATATTTCTATACATTACATTGAGCATTATCATGTCAAACGTTTTGTGTTTTCTGAATGTATCGTATGACGTTACCAAGGCCATTCGTATTTATATCATCTGTAAGCTCATTTTGCCCATTTGATAATACAATGTACATGTACATTTGTATATTGATGATAATGTAATGTTGAGGAGTATTCCTATTACTTTATAAAGAAATGAAGAAGAACGAAGTCTCGAATCCACTTTCAGATAGTTCCTATACAAGTTATAATTTAGCTTGCTTTCTAAATTCCCTAATTAACACTACCAAGATTACTAATAGTTAGGCAGTAGTTGACTTCAGGTTTGAATTGACAACTGATGAATAAAGTTGTGTACTTCCTGATGCACACACCGGCAAAACGAGTGCTTGGTAAATGTTTCCTGTTATCGCTAAGGTTTTATGATGGACCTGTAAATTGTGAAGAGCCATTGACCGACATTTCCGTTGTTCAGAGTTTACAACTCTAATAATTCGTGTCTAGTTAACACTTAACGGGTTCTGTCTACCTCGATACTCCAGGCCTCACAATTACGTTTGCTCTCTGCAGCACTGGACTATTTTTCGAAGGCACAATGCTTGCTATCTGGTTTGTACTAGATAAAAGAAAAATATATCTGACCAATCACTCAGACGCTACCTGCATGCTCTCGAGTTCTAAGACAGCTATCGTTACAAATACTTGACAGCGAGTATCTCCCGGGGTAAATGTAGTAGTGTCATTACTTGACAATATTGTTTTAATATGTTTTCTTTTTTTATTATACGCGTTCGTATGTAACGGAAGTCAGCTTTCCGCGAAGTGTTATACGTGACGCATTGCGGCAACAACTTTAGCTCGCGCGGGAAAATAGCACGTGAAAATGAGAATAAAATAATGAGCGGATGTGATGTTATGTGTTGCAAACCTGTTTGTCCGGTACGTATTGTCTATATATGGTGTGTGCGAATGTTGAATGTTAAGTAGTTTACCTGGGGTGTTGGTCCCTTGGAATAGAGCGGTCAGAGAGACAACATCTAACAGCCAGCCTAGAGTCTAAAAGTTAAACTTTAAAGGCTGAATGAGTAACAGAGGACTCGGCGGACATAGTCTAGGAAAACCCTCTTCATACTGAAGAGGTTTTTAAAAATATAATAAATGATTACTACGAACCCAGGAGTTGTGTTATGAGCCCAAACATAAGACGACTAATACATTGGCGCCCACGTATTGTTGATGGCCAAGTGTACCCGGCGACACGCTTGACAGGATGCGATATCTACCGACAGTGAGTGTAGACCGGACAGGTAATCTAACCTGAGTAGACCTCGGTGACCGATTTCACCTGATGACGGGATGGATTTCAACTGTGTGTGATTTTATACCAGAGAGGCACGCACGTACGTTCGAACGACCTTCGGATGACCTTGATCCCGGACCCGGAGAAGAACTGGACCAGTGAAGCTGACCGTACACGGTAAATGACATTTGTGTACCACTGACTTTCCGCCTATTTTACTATAATTATTGTATGTTATTTCGTGATATATGATCTCATAATAGTGTAATTTGATATATATTTTCATTACTAACAGCATAACTTCATATTTCCGGTAAAGATACGCGTTTCCGGTAAATTTAAGGAACTTCCGGTATTTCCGTAATTATGTAATTCCGTTAAATATTTAACTTCCGGTTGAGATTTAACGACCTACCGATGGCTGAACAATATTTAATTTCCTGTTTCTTCATACTTCCTGTACATTGTTTACTTCCGGTGACACTTTTTGAAAGTTTTCAGTATTCTTTAATATTTGTTACATGTGTCAAGAAACATTGATTTTTTTTGTATCTAATTATTGTAAAAGAAATTAATCGAAATAAATTTTGTTTTTTAGATTATTATATTGTTTTTTTTTGGTGGTGGGGAGGGGGGGGGGTATAGTGTGCTCACTTCACTATATTTTTCATTTGAATTTTACCTTCATGATTTTATTCATTTTTTTTCTTTAGGTTTCCTATAGTGGCTTACTTTAAATTATTTAAATGTTTTCATATTGAGCTTTCATTTTGGTTTTGGTTTTGTTTGCTTCAACTTTGTTGTTTAACCTTTGTTAAAAAAAAATGTGTGTCTTTAGATTAATTTGATTTGATTTTTGCTTTTGACCAATTTATACTTGTTTGTCGGAGAATTTACTCTGTTTTAGGGGAATCACTCGTATTTAATTTGGCCTTTCATTTGAATTAATTTCGTCTTTGCTGAATTTGTGTTTTTGTCAAATTGATTCTTGTTTTTTCTCAATTTTACTTATTCTGTTTCCACACTTTTTTTCCATCGTTCTTTGATACATTTGCTTAGATTTTTTTGTTTTTCTTCTGTCTCGAAAATTAACATTTAGGATTATTTTAGTATTTAGTTACAACTGGAATATAGTTATTTTTGGATACATTCTTGGTAGCAGTTGATATTCTATGTTACATGTGCGGTGTGGACCTGTTATGTGAATGGATGATGGTGCGTTAAGTGCTATTTTTAACTTATCGGATTGACAAGTGCAAGTAGAAATGTAGTAAGTCAGGGTAATAGTTCTCTTACAGGCACTCTGGACACGAGATTCTACAAGTTACCATTATTTTCTGGAGATCACGGGAAAGGTGAGGCTACTTTCGATTTATGGAAATACGATGTACAATGTCTGATTGACAAGGGTAAGTCACAGAATGTAATTGGGTAGCCTATCCGGAGATCTTTGAAGGAAACTGCAGCCAGAGTAGCCATGCAACTAGGAGCTAATGCAACGCCGGCACAGTTGATCGCCAAGCTCAGAAGTTTGTATGGTATCGTAGATGACCAGGAGACATTGCTGGAGAATTTTTATGCCGCACATCAGCAACCCAAAGAGAACGTGACCGATTGGGCTTGTCGATTGGAAGACTTGTTGCTGAGAGCTGATTCCGGTATAGGACCTGAAGAACGCACTAAGCAATTGCACAACAAGTTCTGGTCTGGTTTGAGGCAAGAGTTAAAAGAGATGTTACCGGCCACAAGCATGACTCCATTGCTAATTATGAAGAACTGTGCATAGCAGTTAGGTCTATTGAGAGGACTAAAGTCAGCGAGAAACCATTGAAGGCGACTGTTACCGTCAACTCAGCTATTGAGGGGGAGGACAAGGGGGATTTGAGATCCATGGTTAACCAGTTGTCTGCTGCTATACAGAGGTTAGAGAAGCAGATATCCGATGGTGGAGCAACCTCGTGGAAGAACAGCCGAGATGACCGGAACAGGAACAGAGGGAATTCTAACAACTTCGAAGGAGGGTCTGTCGAAGCCATCGCAAGAGAAGACTGATCGGGATGATGCATGTACGGACAAGAAGCCTTATGTTATATGTTTGAGATGCAGACAGCCTGGACATATCAGAGCGCGATGCAGAGTTATCATGAACCATTCACGCAGTTCGGTAAAAGGGAAGGAGTCTATGAAGACGGATCACCCATAGATTTCCGAATTCAAGGTCTGAACAGGAGTACTAAGACTACAAGGACAGGGAAACAGATGATTGGCAACGCTAATGAAGTAGATGTCAGCATAGAATTGTCGTAGTAGGAATGGACCAACATTCTTGTAGAAGGGATTGGATACTCCATGGTTTTTGGCATTTCGCTGCATGACATTGAGGGATCGCAACAGTATGGCCTCGTCAAGAATGCAGGAAACATGGGTTGCATCCTAAGATTACCCTGAAGGAATATGAAGACAAGCGGAGCGCCTATCCAACTACCTGTGCTATTATTCATCCCACAGAACGATCCAAGTTGTCTAAGGATATTGATGTCGCACGTACAGTGTTTTCCTATGACTGCGATAGTTCACATCCATTGAAAGTCCAGAATTCCAATTTAACAACGCAAACCTTTATCATTCCTCCAAAGGCAATCTTATGTGAGATACATCCGGTGGTTGTTCAGGAACTTCCTACTGTCGAGGGAGAGGTTGGAATACCGAAGTCATATATTGACAAGATATACTTTACCAATTCAGCTGTTTCGGGGGAGGAACTACGTTAAGGAACGACACTTATCCAGGAATACGAGGATGCATTTTTACATGGGGATACTGACCTCGGATGTACTAGTCTCGTGTGACATCGTATTGATTTGACCGATCCAATTGCTTTTAAACAACACCATAGGAGGATACCACCTTCTATGTTTGACGAGGTGAAGACTCGTCTACAAAAACTGTTATCTGCGGGAGTCATCAAACCATCTTATAGCTCTTGGTCATCGAACATCGTGCTGGTGAGAAAGAAAGATGGATCATTGGTGATGTGTGTGGATTTCCGTCAGCTAAATCAACGAACCATTCGGGATTCCTATGCGTTACCACGAGTGGATGACATCCTGGATTGTTTAGCTGGATCAAACTACTTTACTGTTCTGGTTCTGAAGTCAGGTTACCATCAGATAGAGCTAGATGAAGAACATATGGAGCGCACTGCATTTTCCGTCTGTTTCCTACGTTTTACACATCGTCAGACCGGAAGGAATTGAGGCTGACCCAAAGAAGACTGAGAAGGTGCGAGACTGGCCGACACCGTCTAATCCCGAAAAACCACGCCAATCCCTAACCTATTACCACCGACCTGAGTCAAGAAGAACAAAGGAAGAACAAAGTCTGAGATGAAGTTGACTTGGACATCAGAGCATGATACAGCATTCAACGGACTGGAAGAAGCGTTGTGCAATCCTCCTGTTCTTAGATATGCTAACTACAGTCAGCCGTTTGAGCTTCACACCGAGGCAAGTACTCGAGGAGTAGGAGCCGTTCTTTTTCAAGAAAAGGATGGAAAGTTACAACCTATTTGCTACGCCAGTCGAGGATTGAACAAGTCGGAGTGGAATAACCCGGCTCATAAACTGGAATTCCTGGCGTTAAAACGGGCTGTTACCGAGAACTTTCACGACCCTCTTTATGGATTGTCATTCACCGTTTAAGCGAGCAACAACCCGGTGACCTACGTCTTTTCAAAGGCAAAAGTTGACGCGATGGGACATACAGCGGCATACAACTTCGATATTAAGTATCGACCAGGACGGAACAACGCTGGTGCAGACGCATTATCACGGCTTCCAGGATGCAACATTTCACCAGAATCCGTACAAGCTGTTTGTAAAGGAGCAACATTTTGTAATGGGTCGTTGATGGAATGCTTGAGCTTAACGACAGAGGTACTGGATATGCTTGACGAAGAGAATGGACATGGCTTTGAAACCATTACACCCCATCAGTGGCGAACTCTTCAAGCGGAGGACGAAGTTATTGGGAAATGGTTACCCATCATTAGAAAGAATATGAAGCCAACATGGAAGAAGTTATCAGGTATTTCAGAAAACGCCACCTTAAACCGTTGCATGGATAACTGGAATCTAAAATGTGGTGTGCTTTATCGGCGAGTAACTGATGGCGAAACCGATGTGGATCAACTCGTACTTCTGGTGGCCATGCGCGAGAAGGTTTTGACGTCATTACACAATGACATTGGTTATCTTGGACGGGATAGGACGTTATCTTTGTTGAGGGATAGGTTCTTTTAGCCTGGAATGTCCAAAGATGTTAAGAAGTGGTTACAGGAATGCCAGAGGTGTTTGTTCAGGAAGTCATCGACTAATATCAGAGCTCCTTTAGTTAACATTGTTACCACCCAGCCTATGGATTTGGTATGCATGGATTTGAAATTGGAAGCGTCAAAAGGTGGATTTCAAGATGTCTTGGTAATAACGAACCACTTTACTCGCTATGCCAAAGCCGTTCCAACTCGAAGTCAGTCGGCAAAAGCAACAGCTGGGGTGTTGCAGGGATTCATTGAGCATTATGGAATTCCACGAAGATTACATTCCGACCAAGGCACTAACTTCGAGGGAAAAGTAATAGAAAGTCTGTGCGAAACGCTTCATATCATGAAGTCGCGAACGACGCGAACGACACCGTACCATCCTAGCGGTAATGGAATGTGCGAACGTTTCAAAAGGACTCTTATTGATATGTTAGGCACATTGGAGCCACATCAAAAGAAAGATTGGAAAAGTTATGTTGGTTCTCTCACATATGCTTGCAACTGTACACGGCATAAGACGAAGGGTTATTCGCCATTTCAATTGCTGTTTGGACGACAGCCACGATTGCCCGTTGATCTACTGTGTGGAATGAAAGAGGAGACAACTTCGACCAACATGCCAGATTTTGTCAAAAACATGAGGAACAGGATGTCTCATTCGTTCAGCTTAGCGAGGAGGAAGGCTCAGGAAAATCGCAGAGTCGTCAAAAGGCAGGCTATGACCTACGCAGTAGAGAAGCCGTTTTAGAACCGGTAGACCGAGTTCTTGTTAAAGTACTGGCCATTGAGGGACGTCCTAAGGTAGCGGATCGTTGGAAGCCTGACATTTATATCGTGCAGAGTCAACCCAATATAGACATTCCTGTATACACCATACTAAGAGAGAATGGAGAGGGGCAAGTAGAACTCTTCTCTGGAATCATCTACTTCCAATCGGCGCTATTCCAGTGTAAGCAGATGCAATACCAATTGCACATCCACCTCGACCGGTACCACGTGTTAGGAGGTCGAAGCTGGAATGTGGTCCACATCATCAGGAGTTTGTTGCTGAGGTTGTTGAATCGCCGTCCGTGACTGACAGCAGCGACAGCTCAGATGAGGAATTCGTGGGTATGAACCTTCCTCCCAACGTTCAACGGCCACCCACGCAGGACAATGTAAAGCCGATCGAGAACGTAACATGTGTACCTGGACCTCGGACTGACTTCAATGATGTGGAGACATCGGAATCAGAACCGGAAGATGAACCTGCAACTGCAATACAGGGGAATATTACTTTGCCTGAACCGGTGATTCCAGTACCAAGAAGTTCAACTCGGAACAAACGACCGCCTAATTAGACGACATCAGGCGAGTTTGTGTGTTCACAGCAATCTGTTCCTGATGGATATAACATCTTCCGAATTCTTTAGAAATATGCCAGCACCAGCTCAAAAGGCATTGTTAAATATTTTAACAAGTTAAGTATGTGTATTTTTGTACAACGTTATTCCAACATTGTATCATGTATTGATGTATTATGTGTGTGCAAATAGAAACCCTATGGAAGATGAGGACATCTTTCATTTGAGCGGGGGAATACCTGATGAAATTGAGGAGTAGACTTCCTCACTTGCAGATTTTACATGTATTTGATATGTTTATGGACTATTGTTATATTAATTTTATGTTTTATTCACAGTCTGTCCTGAGTATGCAGATGGGGACATCTTCCATCTAATGAGGAGAGAATGCAGTAGTGTCATTATTTGACAATATTGTTTTAATGTTTTGTATTTTAAATATACGCGTTCGTATGTAACATAAGTCGGCTTTCCGCGAAGTGTTTTACGTTACGCATTGCAGCAGCAACTTTAGCGCGCGGGGGAAAACAGCACATGAAAATGAGAGTAAAATAATGAACGGATGTGATGTGATGTGTTGTAAACCTGTTTGTCCGGTACGTATTGTCTATATATGGTATGTGCGAGTGTTGAATGTGGGTAGTTTACCTGGTGTGAATAGGGCGGTCAGAGAGACAACATCTAACAGCCAGCCTAGAGTCTAAAAGTTAAATTTTGTAGGCTGAACGAGTAACAGAGGTCTCGGCGGACATAGTCCGGGAAAACCCTCTTCATACTGAAAAGGGTTTTTAAAATATAATAAATGATTACCACGAATCCAGGAGTTGTGTTATAAGCTCAAACATAAGACGACAATTACATAAATATAAATACCAAATTATCGTCTGGTCTCATCCACAGGGAGGCAGACACTGAGCCTTCCGCAAGACGGCATACCCTGAGCCTTCCACAAGGCGTCACATCATGCGCCTTACACAAGGTGGCATACCCTGATCCTTCCACAAGGCGTCACACCATGAGCCTTCCACAAGGCGTCACACCCTGAGCCTTACACAAGGCGTCACAGCATGAGCCTTATACAAGGCGGCATACCCTGAGCCTTCTACAAGGCGTCACACCATGAGCCTTACACAAGGCGTCACATCATGAGCCTTCCACAAGGCGGCATACCCTGATCCTTCTACAAGGCGTCACACCCTGATCCGTCCACAAGGCGTCACACCCTGAGCCTTCCACAAGGCGTCACACCCTGTTCCTTCCACAAGGCGTCACAACATGAGCCTTACACAAGGTGTCCCACCCTGAGCCTTCTACAAGGCGTCACACCATGAGACTTCCACAAGGCGTTACTATATGAGCCTCTCATAAGGTGGCAGATTCTGAGCCTCGTACGGTAGCATAACCTGAGCCTCTCATAAGGTGGCATACCTTGAACCTCCCACTATAACTCTCCCACAAGGCGGCCACCATGAGCCTCAGAGTATAACCCTCCCACAAAGTGGCACACCCTGAGCCTCCCACTAAAACCCTCCCACAAGGTGGCACATACTGAGCCCTTAGTAAGATTACAATCTTTGTGTTCTTCTTAAGGTGGCACGGAGTGAACCTTCGATTTAAAAATGCATAGTGTATATGACAGATGCACAGCACAAAAGTGAAGCTAACTTTCTAAATATAGATATTTCCGGGACAAAATGTGAAGTCTTCATTTGGCAACAAAAGCAAGTATATTGATCTTATTTTGTTTTGTCTTTTAAAGGTTCTATAGTGGCAGCAGAAGCCAGGGAAGAGATGACGTTGGTATAAACGATTCTTTCTCAACTTTGAAAGTGTATACCGCGGTATCAACAAGCTGACAATGAGGTAACGTATGGTCACAATTGTTCACTTCAGATGATCTTCCTTAAATTAAAGAAAATTGTAACTAATGTTTTTCTCGTTGTCATAATGTGATAAGTACAGTAAACCGATTCAAGTGGCAGTGCATACCAGATAATCCGTAATCAGGACAAGAAACGCATCAAAGCTTCATCATCATGCGGATTTCCTGTCACGTCCAGTGGTTACGTCTGGTCTCGGACTCTTGGATATGTTATAGTAAATTGGAAGATGTGCGGCAACGTGTTAATCAGACAAGAGGACTAGTTCGACCCTACATATCTTATAATTGATGTACATTAAAATAATAACGCGACAGCATAATGGTGAAGTTTTGTTATTTTGTCATCTTTAGACAGATATCAGCCTAGCGATTTGTTAGGTTTTCTTATCTAAGACTAATCAAACATTTCTGTGCCTTTAAGTATCCAGGGACGGGGAAAGAGGTCGGGGGAGTAAGCGTAACCCCTGGTACATAGGTATGATCCCCCGTGTGTGTAACGCTTTGCTAATTGTTAATGTTAACAACCTGTTATAAGCCACACTATGTCCGTTAATACTTTTGTTATGACAGTGATATTGTAACAGTGTACTGTAAAGCGCTTTAGAGTGGCTTAGGTCAGCTGGATAGGGCGCTATATCAAATGTTGTATATTATTATTATATTGGTCACACTAAACTGGCAATATAGGTTTGAATTTTACACAACGGCCAATTGTTTAGTGTGTTGTTAGTGAATCGTCTAAAATTCTCTACTAAACTGAAGAACACTTTACCTATATTTGTTGTTTTATGTTATTGTTAAAAGCTATATGCTTGTAGTAGATTGTTATTTCATTTTAGAAAAATGATATACATGTATGACATGAAGTATGCTACAGATAATCCTTTTTAAATACTTTGTTTCAGGACTTTCATTTTCTTCAAAAGAGCCTTTGTCCTGTTGCTGAGTATAGCGGTGTGTTATCAGCTAAAAACAATCTTGAACTTCTATTACAAGCAACGTTTAAAGTCGGACGCCGATACAACCAAACCGGTCACTGTATTTGACCCAAACGTTACCAAAGGCACTGTCATCTCACATCCGAAAGAGGAACATTCCATACACGTTCATTATTATCGGAAACCAGTGTCAGTATCGTTGCAGGCGTTCACAAGATGTGATCACAAATGTCACATGACAGACGGAAATTCAGTGAACAAGGACGCGGCCGCCACAATTGTACATGGTCCTTTCATTACTGCAGAGTGGAAAGTGCCGCCAAAGCCACCTGGACAAATATGGGTGTTCCAAGCTATGGAACCTCCTATTGGCGTTCAGGGAAGCCTTCAAAAATGGCGCGGTTTATTTAATTGGACTATGACGCACCGACGTGATTCCGACATTTTCTCGCCATATGGCTCGTTTAAGAAACTTCCAAAACATGAAAATGTGAAGTTGTCTCCTTTGAAATGGGAATCAAAGGACCGTCAGGTGGCATGGTTTGTATCTCATTGCAAAACAGCAGGAAAACGTGAGCGGTACACGGAGCAGTTATCCAAAAATGTAGATGTTCATATTTATGGTGGTTGTGGCAATGGTAAGCACAGATGTCCTCGGTCACAAGAGAAATCATGTATCAATGAATTACAACAACACTATAAATATTACCTCGCATTCGAAAACTCTTTTTGTGATGGCTACATAACTGAGAAACCATTTAAAATGTACTGGAATGACCTTTATACGATCCCAGTCACTCGTGGATTGAGAGAAAAGTATGACCTATTCCTACCACCAGGCTCGTACCTAAACACTGACGACTTTCCATCAGTTGAGAAATTAGCGGAGGAAATGAACACCATTTCTAAGAATAAATCAAGATTTGAAAGCTTTTTTAATTGGAGAGAACAATACGTTACAGAGGAAATCGATTTATTTTATTGTGACCTATGTCGTATGTTGCATTATCCTGATAAATATCGACGCCTGTACGATAAGATTGAGGACTGGGTCATAGGTCATCCGGACCGAAGGGCGTGTCGGGATCCAAACGATATCAAGTAGTATGTACTTTACTGTAGTGCTTTATTCCAATAGTATGTGCACAGTGTGCCTTTATTGTATTCTAAGGACTTAAAAGCGAATCTGAACTAAATATAGCCTGACATAGCAATGCAGTTTTATGAATTTTACATAATATAATATATATCATGAATTATATTTTTGATAAACTTAATTATGCCTATTTAAGAGATAAAACCTGATTTGTCGAAACACATTAATACAGACTTATAATAGAAAGAAAATTACATAAGATCACCAGGTCTGTCAGTAAACAAACATCAAAAGGTGAAAATGTTTATTGATTGAGCATTAATGGAAAGTGGTTTGCTTTCCCATTGACCTACTTTCCAGTTAATCTTCTTTACCGTTGACCTACTTTCACATTGACCTACTTTCACATTGACCTACTTTCCCGTTGACCTACTTTCCCGTTGACCTTCTTTGACACCACAACTAACAAGAGAACGGGTAATATTTCTGTTATTGTAGACAGTATAATGTGAAAAAAACGCAAAATATAATTTTTAAATGTGTTAAAAAAACCCCTCAAAATACAATTTTAAAAGGAGTAGGAGTAATTAAACAATGAAACAAGTTCAGATATAATACCTACTCTGATTAACCTACCGTGTCTCTTTGTTCATTTAATTGTTTACTGTGCTCTTTTGGCGGGGGATAATAATGGTCGCATAGAACAGTCAATATGTGATAACAGACGAATGCCTGTGATGAATAAACACAGGTAAAACGCTCAGGAATCAAAGAAATGATACAAATACGAAAGACCATATGCGCAAAATGTGACGATTGGGTGATTTAATTGTAAATAACAAACATCTGTAAGTTTATGTTTTTAATTTAAGTTTGTATGCATATTAAAGTGCAAGAACAAGAATGAAATGTGTTTATGTGTGTGTTAAGGACTTAGTGGTCATGTTGAGTCGTTTAGAACAGACGAAATATTAGTATATATCAGACACGTGTTTTACTTATTTTTGATATAGCTGGAATTTATAACAGACTTTTGTACACATAATACCGTGGTATATTTAAGTTATATAACTGACACGTGTATTATTGATACTGTATGTGTCGGTAAAGCAACTGTTCCTATTCCCATTGTTACCTTATTTTTTATTCCTTGCTAATTTTATTATAAAATATTTGCATCGTATAATAACTCGATTTCAGTTAATGTCGATCTTAATGACGTAGAAACGTATGGGATTCCATTACATTAATATATACAGCAAATTAAAACGCAAACACTTTGTATATCTTATGGAAATGGATTGTATTAACAAAGGTAAGTGACATGAAATTTTTTGTTTAAATAAAAAGGCTCTCGGTACCAAATCAAAGAAAATCAAAGACTACCGAAGCGTCAACAAACCCAAATCGATTCCAAATAGGTATCAAAGCCGTTGTCGAACTTGAGCGATTGGTTCAGGTACTAAGTCTACCAAGCAGGCCTCATTAGATAATATACATTTTAGCAATACACGATTTGAAACTATACAGAACTTATTTAATTTTACTTCTAAATTCATGAACTATAGGGGTTTCACGCACCCGACCCTTCTGCTTCTATTTTGGATTCCCATCCTTTGGCCCTTTGCATCACTGACGAGTCCCAGAAGGACGAAACAGCTGTATGATGCAATTAAATTCATTTTTAGGTATTCTATATCTATTATAAAATATAAAAGGTGCAGCATGCGTCATCTTTATCGGCGACAAGAACGTAGGATAATTAACAGAAACAAGATTATATTTATTTTGAAAAACTAGACTTAACATTCAATATTATTGTGGAATGCATACCACTTACTCTTAAAATAGGACATGAATTGTCTAAATTAAAAATAAATCTTCAATTGTCAAACAGAAGAATATGCAGTTTTTAAGGAATAACATGTTCTGTCATTTATCTATTGTCATGTGTTCTTAATTAAATAATTACTTGTAACGACTTAGCAATCTCAGAAACAAAATTCAAAAATGTTATAAATCTTTGATACATGTAATTGTATAATAAATTTGCACCAATCAAGGCATGTAGAACAGTATATAGAGGATATTCAATGGTTTCATCAATTAAAGGGGTTTTACGCACCTGACCCTTCTGCTTCTACATTAGTTTAGACATTTTGGATTCCCACCTTTTGGCCCCTAGCATCACTGAAGAGTCCTAGCATTTCCCAAATATACACATATAAAAGAAATGAACACAAAACAAAAACAAAACAAAAATGGAATTAAATACAATATACTAAAACTCATTTTGAAATGGTCAATTAAAAAAAATTAAACAATGCTGTAATATACACACAATTAAGGAGGAATAGTGACACTGCAATGATATGAGAATTGTCTTTAAGCTTTAATGATATACAGCAAGTATAAAATAATCTACAAACAATTTGAATTCCTTCATTCGAAAATAATTTGATTCTTAATTGTGACTGAAGAAGAAGATTCTTAAAATAATATTTGACCTTTATCGACCTGCATTCAGTTACACTACTACAAAGTATTATCAAAATTTGGCTGACGGTTTTAGAGGGAAAGTCAAATTATTATTAATAACAAATTAAAAACTTCATTGAATCCGCCACGAGGTCACTTGGCGGATCACACAAATATTTGAATAAAGTATGACCCATATGCCATATTGATGATTAGGTAAAGCACAAATGAATTAAAAGTTGACATAGTTTCTGAAAAATATTAGAACAATTGTGATTGGTTCATGTGATGCAAAACATGAGCAACTATTAGTCAACCCCTTTACTATAAAGCATCAATGGTAAAACATCCATCAAAAAGTTTCAAAAATCTGTTGATGGGTTTTCTCTCTGTGACCTTTATTGACCTGCATTCAGTTACACTACAAAGTATTATCAAAATTTGGCTGACGGTTTCAGAGGGAAAGTCAAAATTATGATTGTTTATGTTCGACTAACGACGAAAGGCATTAGGTCAGCTGCGTGACAGAAGACACTTTAACATTGAAAAACAGAATTAAATCACTTTCTGCAATATGATATAAAATAGTATAAAACGCCTGTCCCAACATCGGGTTTCGAACATCACGAATCAAGATTCGCGGGAAAATATTCAAATAGCGGTATGGATATTATGAAATCAAAACTGTTGACGAATGATTTCTATGTAATATTAAAAAGAAATAAAAAAAAAAAAAATAAATAAATAAAATGAGAAAGAATGATATAAGACAATATTTGACAACATACTCGTGATAGTATCTCTTAGATGTATACGGAAACCATACAAAAAACATGTTTTTGATTTTACTTAAAAAGTATACAGTGGACAGTACATTTACAAAATACTGAAACCAATGAAAAAAAATCCAATTCAAAACCCCCAAATACGTCGAACTATCACAAAAACATTTGTACATTAAACGGAGGCAGTAATCGAATATAAATGGAGGCAGTAATCAAATATAAATGGAGGCAGTAATCAAATATAAATGGAGGCAGTAATCAAATATAAATGGAGGCAGTAATCAAATATAAATGGAGGCAGTTATCGAATATAAATGGAGGCAGTAATCAAATATAAATGGAGGCAGTAATCAAATATAAATGGAGGCAGTAATCAAATATAAATGGAGGCAGTAATCAAATATAAATGGAGGCAGTAATCAAATATAAATGGAGGCAGTAATCAAATATAAATGGAGGCAGTTATCGAATATAAATGGAGGCAGTAATCAAATATAAATGGAGGCAGTAATCAAATATAAATGGAGGCAGTAATCAAATATAAATGGAGGCAGTAATCAAATATAAATGGAGGCAGTAATCGAATATAAATGGAGGCAGTAATCGAATATAAATGGAGGCAGTAATCAAATATAAATGGAGGCAGTAATCAAATATAAATGGAGGCAGTAATCAAATATAAATGGAGGCAGTAATCAAATATAAATGGAGGCAGTAATCAAATATAAATGGAGGCAGTAATCGAATATAAATGGAGGCAGTAATCGAATATAAATGGAGGCAGTAATCGAATATAAATGGAGGCAGTAATCAAATATAAATTATACTACGCCATATTGTGGTTCCGTCTTTCCTTGTAAATTTTGTTTTTGGATTTCTGTTTCTGCATGGTGCAAATCAACCATGTTAAATTCGTTAATTGCTTTGCTTTAAAATGTTGTTTATTTCTTATATCAATTTCTGACTCGAAATAGGAAAGCACGAGCAGTTTGACAAGCATAACTAATAAAAAATGTGTCTCCATTTTAATATATACAGCAAATGATGATCTACCAATAGGGTCCATGGTTTAATTACGTCAATCTGGTGATAAAAACGGACATATTGTTAAATGCTGTTGAAAGTATAATGTATTCACGTGCCCATGAATAAACATGTATCTCCATTTTAATATATACAGCATATGATGATCTGCCAACACGTGCACATGAATTCTTACGTTTACTGTATATACATATCATAGCCTACCATCATAAATTGTTTTGTACAATAATGTCCTTCTAGATGGCGTTGATTCGATCAACCTCCGTTTTCCGATGATTCCAAACTGTATCAGGACACTAAGGTAATTCGAAATATTCAACAGGATCTCGATAAATGGTCGAAAAAATGATTGTTCAAATTCCATCTTGATAAATACAAAACACAACATTTAGAAAAGAATAGTATTACAATAGCAAACAATTGCACAAGGATGATAATTGTACTGGAACAAATGTAACGGCGAACGAAGAGGTGTAAGTCAAAACCTAAGAATACTTATTAACAATAAACCAGGTTTTAGAAACTACATATAAATATTTTGATAAAAAATGATCCTGTCTTTTATATGAAACCATGGCTCGACAACATCTATATATACGGAAACCATACAAACAACATGTTTTTGATTTTACTTAAAAAGTGTACAGCGAAGGGTTACAAAATACTGAAAGCAATGAAAAAAAAATCAAATTCAAAACCCCTAAATACGTCGAACTATCACAAAAACATTTGTACATTAAATGCAAGTGATATTCAGGAACAAACAGTAATACCCGTTTGGCAAGATTTTCCGAATTAAAATTCTGATTCCTTACATTTACTTGTCAGATGCTTCATATCATTTCACTACATGTAGTTTCACTCATTGGCCAACTATCTATTTTACCTTTGCTTTCAATTTCAAAACATTTTCCTGACATAAAACCAAATTGATTTGATAACAGGCAAATCCTATATAAGTCCTTTCTTAAAATAATTGCTTTATTATACGCAACATTGATAAGAGACTGTCGCTTATGCAATATCAAAACCACAATCACACGAATCAAGCACATAAAACAGCATATACTGCAATTAAGTTCGTGATGTCTTTACTGACAATTGTATCACCAGCGAATCGCAGGTTTGAAGCAGGTATCTTTTCAGTCAGTTTTGTGAGCCACGTGGTCGTAATCAGATTCAGCCCCTGTTGAAATATTTTGTTTCTTGAATGCATCGTAATTGCCCTCAATTGTTGAGCAGGATTGAGCAGTAGCGTAAAACGAATCTCTTGCATCTGCTTCACTGTTGTCTGCGCCGGTCTGAATCTCGTTGTAAACACCCTCCTGCATTGGGAAGGCTCTTTCGTACGCGTTTGATTCACACACATCCGACTTATGCTTCAAACTAGATTTATTGTCCATTTGATCATAGTTGCCTTCATCCGTAGTTCCTTTTTCATGGACAGTTCCAAGGTTTAACTCACGACCGGAAGCGATAGCAGTATTGGTTTCTAAAACCTGCATTTTTAAGCCAGACGTACCGGGAGTCTGTTCGTCGCCAATCTCAGTGTAGTCATAATTGGGACGTGTTTCCTGTCGCAATGTCGTCGGAGATTTCCTTCTAGAACACATATAAATTCCTTGTTTTATTTTAACAATAATGTGATAATAATTTTGAAAATTATTTCATAGAACACAGCCAAACTCTTCCGACTCAAATTATTTACATAAACCAGTTACATCAAGAAAAAGAGTGGCGTACAGCATGTTTAGGCCTCGAATATATCATTGTGCTACCTGCTTTATTTGTAATGCTCTTTCTTATTGGGTATCTTGCCAGATCCACATTTCTACTATTCAGGTTCTACCGTGACACGTGAGTGGGGAGATGAATACAACTAGAATATTTCATCACATCATCAATTTCAATACTATGTACTTATGATTACACTGTAACTTGAAAAGGGGAACAACTTGTATTTTTCAAAATCAAAAGTGATATAAACATGTTTTTACCTTTTTTTCATTAGAAAAAATATTCCGATTCCGATGACGGCGATTACCGCAGCAACAGATGGAACAACAATATAAACTGAAATAAATAAACATAATATTAGGACGGAACATGTATCGTTGTCTATATCTACGGTAAAATTCAGTGTAAACCATTTTTTCTATTACTTTTTATCAAGAACAATTTGGCGTATTTTGTTGAGCGTTTTCAATGTTTACTTTCTGCTCTATTTCAAAGAGAAATGTTAAATCTATACAAGCTTAACCAAGGGAAATCCCTTTGATTGCGGAAGAATATGAAGTTTCATTTCATACTTGATATACAGCTATCTATCATTATGTTGTATATACATTGTATCCAACTAGTAAACTGAGATATATATTACTCGTAATAGGTTTGGTGGCAGTAGAAGGCGTGTTGGCTGTGGTAGTAGATGGTGTGCTGTCGCCGGAAGGAGATGGTGTGCTGTCGCCGGAAGGAGATGGTGTGCTGTCGTCGGAAGGAGATGGTGTGTTGTCGCTGGATGGAAATGGTGTGTTGTCGGTAACTGAAGGTGGTGTGTTGTTTGGGGTCTGAGTGACAGGAATATCAGGGTCATTTACTGAAATAAATTTTCAATAATGCACTCTTTTTAAAGTTCATTAAAATTCTATTTGTGTTTTACGACATTTATACTTCAGTATATAAGGGACGATAGCCCCTGCTCAGTTCAACTAGCAAGAATATGGTGATTATTCTTGCGTACCACCGTTATATATCGTATGAGAAACGTCAAATGTATACTTACTTATTTTTTGACAAGAGGCATATGCCTGTAGTGAACAGCTCTTGGTTTCGATTGCCCCAGATCCATTTCTGATGAAAAGGCACCGTGAAGAGTTTTTAAAAGATGAAGTTTCTAAAAGACGTCACAAATAAGCATCAACATCTGTAGTTAAACATGTATGTTCAAGACACTGACGTATGTAAAGTTCTGATCAAAAAGGCTTTACTGATTTATTTGCCGAGGCGACAACTTGACTTGTTCTTTCAGTGCTATGGAACTCTAGAAAATAAAACGTCATTGCAAATTGTCAATACATAAACTTCGAAACTACAATTACTTGTTTTAGCGTCCAAACAATCTTAATAATTGTAAACTATTTATCACACACCAAAACCACAAAAATTGTACATGTAGTTTAATAATATAATATCGAAAATCGCATCATAAAAATAACTTATATACTGTACCCGTAAAGGCCTTTCCAGATCTGTTGGCTCTATTTAATGCAATCCAGAACTTTGGCGCGGTTAAATTGAAGCCAGCACTATCCCACTGACTTTTTAGCGAACCTGCTCTATCAAGGAAATCCGCCAGTACTCCTCCGTGTTCACGACAAAAGTTATTTGCATCCTTCCATGATTTCTTTTGTAAATCATCTGTTTTGCTGACAAAAAAGTTGATGACATCTTCCGTATTATCTAGAACACAGAATAAAAAGTAAACATATTTTTGGTTTGGGTTGTTTTAGCTGTATTTTCATCGATACATATGTCCAAACTTAAGTGTTTAATTCAAACGTTTATGTACTTTTGTATCGTTATATTCTATTTGTTTAATGGGCCCTAGGGCTTCATGTTCGATATGGATGTAAGCGTTTTGCATTTATATCGACATGAAATTTAAAAAAAAACGCCGTTCAATTCATATACTGTCAAACCTCGATTAATCGAACTTCGATGATTCGAATTTTTCGATGTGTCGAACTTTTGGCAAAGTCCCGATTTTTTTCATTATATAACACTACTTATTTTACTATTCATGAATCGAACTTCTATGAATCGAATTTTTCGCTGTATCGAAGTTTTAATCTGACCCGTTCGTTATGAAAACATTGAAAATTACTACTAATAAATCGAAGTGAAAATTTTACCCGTACGAGCGCAATAAATTGCCCCGCGGTCATTTTCACACATCCACGGTCGCGTGTGTCGATATCCCGAGAACAGTAGTGGCGACTGGCGACCATGTTTACACAACTAAGAATTAATAATTCACAGGTAATAAACTGACACTGATAACTGGTAACTTCTCCATTGTTTTCTTAAATACAACAGTGTGAAGTACATATGACGAAAGGTGATAGTCAATTAGCGTTGATCTTCGCCGCCGTCGTTTTATCTGAACATTCCGTAAGATACATTGACCGGAAGTAATTTTCTATTGTAAACAGGCCTTGTCGAGATCAATGTCAAAGAAATGGTACGTACTACTATCATATTTCAGTGTATTGTTATGTTTACCTGTGTGCATTTTAATAAAATGTTAATTGTATATAATTAGTTTTTAATTTTCATTCAAATCATCAAAACAAGCGACGAATGAGAATCATTCTCGGCAACATCACGCACAAGATTTACCATATCGGAATATCAACCCAGGCTTCGAAAAATTAAGTTGACAAACAAAAAATATTAATCTGACAAAATCATCACGTTACAAAAATTGTATTTTAATACAGTATTCTTCAAATAGTTAATCTACAATTTCTTAGCCTGTGTTAGGTTACACTAGCACTGCATTGGTTCTTCTTATGTACAGTACATATATACAGTGCATGCATGTCGGTGCTCGATGTTCGATGTTCAATATTCATGAGTCGAAGTCCCGATGTATCGAAGTTTTCACGACGGTCCCGCAAAGTTCGAAACATCTTTACATTTTAACTTTATTACAGTTTTTAAATTTCTTTTACTATTTCTTGAAAATTTTTGTAATTAACTGGATTTGTTTTTGTGTCGTCTTTTAAACGACATTGACGGAACAGCCCTGATTTGAAACAAATTGGCGCCAATAATTAACAGTAGTCATTTGAGCGTTTGACGCTGGGGCGTTCTCCATGTTATCCGAAGTGGAGCGGCAAGACTCGCATTGAGCAACATCAATATATTACGTGATAAGTAATTCACGTGAATGAATGAATTCATACTGTATTCATGCTGTATTCATTGTCTAGTGTTTGTTGTTTTCAGTTGGCATATTCATATAGAGAAGAAACAATCAGATTGTAAATATACTTTTATGAGGTATTTTTTATGGTAATGGTCATATAGTCGGTTGCGGCGCTAATGTAAATATATATTATAATATTTATATATGTACATGCAATATAACAGTCAACTCATTCTTTAAATTGGTCCAAAGGAATAGTAACATACGACAGAAATAAGAAAATATTTCTATTCAAAATTAGAAACGTCTCGTGTCTTCATTTTGAAAAAAAGGTAGAGGTGGGAAAGTCTAAAACGGTTTGATTTGTTGTCAGCAATAGAATTTCTTTAAGAAATTTCATTTGATAGAAAAAGAAAAAATTCTAGTTTGAAATTGTTTAAATTTTCCATTTACTAATTTACTGACATTTTGATTGTAGTACTCATGTGATTACCTGTTTTACAGACCGGGAAGTGCTTTTCGTGGCAAGCAGCAGTTGTCATATTGCCACTCAAATCAATAGTCATGCAATTGTGTTGGATAGGGGAGTCGTCGTTACAGGTTTTGTTTCGGTAACCTTTAACAAAAATGTTATAAAATAGACATTTGATAAGTAAAGAAAATATATGTAATATGTTATAAGCTACATGTCCATGCCCTAGGTAATTATTCCTATTTTTATGCTTTTAGGAAGTTTGAAACTAAACCGAAAACACCCCCTGCATGAACGAAAAAACAGAATTCCGAAGTATCAACATTGCCATGATACAACCTCAAATTAAAGGCAAAATATGAACAGAGAAACACAATTTACGGAGATATTTGAAAAATGTTGGAGAGATTATAATCAGTTGTTGCGGAACAGTAATCGTCTTCTGTTTCATCGACGACACTCTCCATGGTGTGTGTAATAGATCTCCAGAACAGATCGATCCATATTGGAACCATAAAAATGCACTCTTTTCGTCACATTGGGATTTGTTTTACATTTAACGGTTTACAATGTGGCTTGGAAATAAGTAACAGACTGTTGGCATTCCAATGGGCACTAACTGTGCACCACTTTTGGCTGACTTGTTTTTGCATGTTTAGCCACTAAATCTAGTGCATTTCCAATCCCCATAACTAAAAGTAAGTTATTCAATGTACATATGATAATGAAGATGTTTCATTATATAGAGATAATATTATTTCAATTAAAAATCAGTTTTTGGGTTATTTTTTATCTCTTTTTGGAACATTTTGTACAAAATGTTTTTGTATTTTAGCCGTTATATTAGAAAACAATCTAAACAGTCTTTAAACCAATTTTCTCTCTCCCCTCCCCAAACCTATTTTAATATATTGGATACATCTTTTCTGATAACAATTTGATCTTACTGGTCATTCTGAATAATATTTGTTTTGATGTCAAAATTTATAAGATAAATGATGATTAAAGTGAGGCAAAATAAGATATTATTGCCATATAAGTGACTAGTCTATTGCTATTTATTTGACAAGAATGTTTCGAACTACATGTAAGCAAACTTCTTGTCCAACTTTACTAGTTTTAATAGAATATTCGCAATATCGACCATCTCTACCAGATTGGCAAACATAGTCATAGATTTTTTCATGTATATAATTTTCAAGGTCATCATGAAATAAGTGCAAATACGTACAGCGTTGATAGTTTGTATACAGTTTTCCAGTACCACCACATGCGCCTCCGTCGGAACAGTGTTGGTTACACAGCTGATATTCTGAAAATGTACCAGACGGGTACCCTTCACTACAAATGCACTCAGCGTTCTAATAGAAAAAAAGGAAAATAATAATATCGTGAATTTAATAACGTCATTTTTTAAAAATAAAATGTATATTGTTTTTTTCTGTTGGCTACAAGCCACATCTTATCAAAACTTAGGGATATAGATAGGGGGTACAGTGTCTTCAGATGTTTTGCTTAATAATTTGGATATACATTTAATAACATACATTTATCATATATCATTGGAAAGGTCATTAAATTTTCTATAAAGTGAACGTATAATCATAGTGTTAAAGTAATTCACAATTGCATAATAGTATATAATATAAAAAATGGCAGACAATTTTGAATTTGGATCTTCTTTCACATTTTCTTACAAAAACTGACAATACTTTTTACTACTGACGGACAGAAAGGTCATCTACAAAAATGTGCCTCAGATTTTTCCTGTATGTTCTAAAATTGAAGTAATTTCGATTTTACGGTCTCTGGTTGGGATTTTCTGAGGCACGTTTTTTAATCCTGCAAGATTTGGAACAAATCGGTTCATAGATGCCAAAGTTATGGCCGTTTGAAGTGGACAACTTGTTGAATTTGTGAAAGTGCTCTAAAGACCATTTCCACTCTTTGAAATTTGATACCTCTGGTTTTCACTATAATCTGACCGATTCTGCCTACCAAACCATTAATCATGACTAGACAAGTATCCATCAAGCTATCCTACAAAAGAACTGAGCATGTATTGGTTCAAATATCTAAGAAATTAATGAATATTAAAAGATTTCTCAGTGAACAGAAAACAGTACCACGTGCTAACCTGCATGCTTTGAGTTCAATGTTAATTCACAGTAATTGACACATTTATGAACATAATTTTGAATATTTTTTTTTGGTTATATGATGTAGAATATTTGTTAGCAATCAATTTTGCAAAAAAAACAAAAAAACAAAAAATAAAAGTGTTCGACCCCTATCTATACCCTTAAACTCGTGTTTTACTATGCTTATCCACGATACGTAATGGGAACTTACCCGAACAAAAACTAAATCCGTAACCTTGCCACAGGACTGTAAACAAGCTGATCCACTATTGCTGTTGTATGATACGTTGTGTCTCAATGGATTGTCGATTGTGTAACAAACTGCAACATGTATTTACATAACACACTGCAACATGTATTTACATAACACACTGCAACATGTATTTACATAACACATTCAAATAGGTCGTTATTGATAAATATTTGATTGTCAATCAAAATAGTGAAAGAATACCTTGAAACTGTATAAGGCATACTGATGAAATATGAAATAACCTTTTGCTCAACCCTATGATTTTTTATAAAGATACTTTCTTACTCTTCTGCAACACCTGGTCTGAAACCCTTATACTTTTTCAAGTCTCTATTTCTCGGTATTTGATTTTTTTATAACTTGATATTGCTGAAAAACATCCCTTTGCGCGAAGTAAAGTAAATCGACACGAAATTACCGATGATTCGCTTTCTTTAGTAATTAACTAGTTATCGATTCGCTTTCTTTATCAATTCACTAGTTATCGATTCGCTTTCTCTACTAATTACCTAGTTATCGATTCCATTTCTTTACTAATTAAGTAGTAATCGATTCCCTTCCTTACTCATTAACTAGTCATCGATTACCTTTCTTTACTAATTAACTAGTTATCGATTCCCTTCCTTGCTCATTAACTAGTTATCGATTCCCTTTCTTTACTAATTAACTAGTTATCGATTCCCTTCCTTACTCATTAACTAGTTATCGATTTCCTTTCTTTACCAATTAACTAGTTATCGATTCCCTTTCTTTACTCATTAACTAGTTATCGATTCCCTTTCTTTACTAATGAACTAGTTATCGATTCAATTTCTTTACTAATTAAGTAGTAATCGATTCCCTTCCTTACTCATTAACTAGTTATCGATTCCCTTCCTTACTCATTAACTAGTTATCGATTTCCTTTCTTTACTAATTAACAAGTTATCGATTCCCTTCCTGACTCATTAACTAGTTATCGATTCCCTTCCTGACTACTTAACTAGTTATCGACAATCTTATCCAGAAACAACAACGCACTGCAGACCATGTGCACCGAACCTTACTCGTTCTCGCATTACCGTAAATATGGACAAGGAATTCAGGAGAAAGATGACCCAATGTGGGAAATTCAAGAGCTTATAACTGCTGATTGCAATGCATTTAGCGTACGTATAAATTAATGTGTACTCAATGTGATCCGTCTGTTCATTGTTAATGTACCTTTCTTTAGAATGTACGGAATAGGATACAAACGTACCTCCAGCAACCACCCAGGGAGCGAATTCGATATACTTCCCCGTCCAAACTCCTAGGTCTTCTGTGTTGTTCAATAAACCATTCAATGTCTTATTATCGTCTAATCCAGGTAACCCCAAGGTGGTATTTTGGTTTTTGCAGGCAGTGTATGCCTCTTTGGCTGTCATCGGATTTGGTAGGCTAACAAAATTCGAACCTAAGATAAAGAACCACACAATTCTTTTGTTATTAGAATTAAATAAATAATGCCAACAGACGATCCAAATATGATAATTTCATGGTTGATTATTATAGTAACTTTATGCTCCGTCAATATAAACATAATACTTATATGCAGTGTATCCTGTTTCTAGTTCGGGGAAATAATGATTTGTATTTGAGAACCTATTAGAACCGATATGATACGGAAACATCTGAGTGCTGATACTTTAGATATGTTTATCACGTTTTGTTTTCTTACAGTATTGTATGTATGTACATTAACGGTTAACCATCAATTAATAAAACAATTCAATAATGGTCACCCCACTACCAAACTCTATAAATTATACCTACAATATTACAATAATGGTCACCCCACTACCAAACTCTATAAATTATACCTACAATATTACAATAATGGTCACCCCACTACCAAACTCTATAAATTATACCTACAATATTACAATAATGGTCACCCCACTACCAAACTCTATAAATTATACCTACAATATTACAATACTAGTCACCTCACTACCAAACTCTATAAAGTATACCTACAATATGACAATACTAGTCACCTCACTACCAAACTCTATAAAGTATACCTACAATATGACAATAATGGTCACCTCACTACCAAACTCTATAAAGTATACCTACAATATGACAATAATGGTCACCTCACTACCAAACTCTATAAAGTATACCTACAATATTACAATAATGGTCACCCCACTACCAAACTCTATAAAGTATACCTACAATATTACAATAATGGTCACCTCACTACCAAACTCTATAAAGTATACCTACAATATTACAATAATGGTCACCTCACTACCAAACTCTATAAAGTATACCTACAATATGACAATAATGGTCACCCCACTACCAAACTCTATAAAGTATACCTACAATATTACAATAATGGTCACCTCACTACCAAACTCTATAAAGTATACCTACAATATTACAATAATGGTCACCCCACTACCAAACTCTATAAAGTATACCTACAATATGACAATACTAGTCACCTCACTACCAAACTCTATAAAGTATACCTACAATATTACAATACTAGTCACCTCACTACCAAACTCTATAAAGTATACCTACAATATGACAATAATGGTCACCTCACTACCAAACTCTATAAAGTATACCTACAATATGACAATACTAGTCACCTCACTACCAAACTCTATAAAGTATACCTACAATATGACAATAATGGTCACCTCACTACCAAACTCTATAAAGTATACCTACAATATGACAATAATGGTCACCTCACTACCAAACTCTATAAAGTATACCTACAATATGACAATAATGGTCACCTCACTACCAAACTCTATAAAGTATACCTACAATATGACAATACTAGTCACCTCACTACCAAACTCTATAAAGTATACCTACAATATTACAATAATGGTCACCTCACTACCAAACTCTATAAAGTATACCTACAATATGACAATAATGGTCACCTCACTACCAAACTCTATAAAGTATACCTACAATATGACAATACTAGTCACCTCACTACCAAACTCTATAAAGTATACCTACAATATGACAATAATGGTCACCCCACTACCAAACTCTATAAAGTATACCTACAATATGACAATACTAGTCACCTCACTACCAAACTCTATAAAGTATACCTACAATATGACAATACTAGTCACCTCACTACCAAACTCTATAAAGTATACCTACAATATGACAATACTAGTCACCTCACTACCAAACTCTATAAAGTATACCTACAATATGACAATACTAGTCACCTCACTACCAAACTCTATAAAGTATACCTACAATATTACAATAATGGTCACCCCACTACCAAACTCTATAAAGTATACCTACAATATGACAATACTAGTCACCTCACTACCAAACTCTATAAAGTATACCTACAATATTACAATAATGGTCACCTCACTACCAAACTCTATAAAGTATACCTACAATATGACAATAATGGTCACCTCACTACCAAACTCTATAAAGTATACCTACAATATGACAATAATGGTCACCCCACTACCAAACTCTATAAAGTATACCTACAATATGACAATAATGGTCACCTCACTACCAAACTCTATAAAGTATACCTACAATATGACAATACTAGTCACCTCACTACCAAACTCTATAAAGTATACCTACAATATTACAATAATGGTCACCTCACTACCAAACTCTATAAATTATACCTACAATATGACAATACTAGTCACCTCACTACCAAACTCTATAAAGTATACCTACAATATTACAATAATGGTCACCTCACTACCAAACTCTATAAAGTATACCTACAATATTACAATAATGGTCACCTCACTACCAAACTCTATAAAGTATACCTACAATATGACAATAATGGTCACCTCACTACCAAACTCTATAAAGTATACCTACAATATTACAATAATGGTCACCTCACTACCAAACTCTATAAATTATACCTACAATATGACAATACTAGTCACCTCACTACCAAACTCTATAAAGTATACCTACAATATGACAATAATGGTCACCTCACTACCAAACTCTATAAAGTATACCTACAATATTACAATAATGGTCACCTCACTACCAAACTCTATAAAGTATACCTACAATATTACAATAATGGTCACCTCACTACCAAACTCTATAAAGTATACCTACAATATTACAATAATAGTCACCTTACTACCAAACTCTATAAAGTATGCCTACAATATGACAATACTAGTCACCTCACTACCAAACTCTATAAAGTATGCCTACAATATGACAATACTAGTCACCTCACCACCAAACTCTATAAAGTATACCTACAATATGACCATAATGGTCACCCCACTACCAAACTCTATAAATTATGCCTACAATATGACAATAATAGTCACCTCACTGCCAATCTATTGATTATGCCTACAATATGACAATAATAGTCACCTCACCACCAAACTATAAATACTGCCTACAATATGACAATAATAGTCACCTCACCACCAAACGATAAATTATGCCTACAATATGACAATAATAGTCACCTCACCACCAAACTATAAATTATGCCTACAATATGACAATAATAGTCACCTCACCACCAAACTATAAATTATGCTTACAATATGACAATAATAGTCACCTCACCACCAAACTATAAATTATGCCTACAATATGACAATAATAGTCACCTCACCACCAAACTATAAATTATGCTTACAATATGACAATAATAGTCACCTCACCACCAAACTATAAATACTGCCTACAATATGACAATAATAGTCACCTCACTGCAAAAATTAATCATCATGCCTACAATATGACAATAATAGTCACCTCACCACCAAACTATAAATTATGCCTACAATATAACAATAATAGTCACCTCACTGCCAAACTATTGATTATGCCTACAATATGACAATAATAGTCACCTCACCACCAAACTATAAATACTGCCTACAATATGACAATAATAGTCACCTCACCACCAAACTATAAATTATGCCTACAATATGACAATAATAGTCACCTCACCACCACACCAAAATTATGCCTACAATATGACAATAATAGTCACCTCACCACCAAACTATAAATTATGCCTACAATATGACAATAATAGTCACCTCACCACCACACCAAAATTATGCCTACAATATGACAATACTAGTCACCTCACCACCAAACTATAAATTATGCCTACAATATGACAATAATAGTCACCTCACCACCACACCAAAATTATGCCTAAAATATGACAATAATAGTCACCTCACCACCACACCAAAATTATGCCTACAATATGACAATACTAGTCACCTCACCACCAAACTATAAATTATGCCTACAATATGACAATACTAGTCACCTCACCACCAAACTATAAAGTATGCCTACATTATGACAATAATAGTCACCTCACCACCACACCAAAATTATGCCTACAATATGACAATACTAGTCACCTCACCACCAAACTATAAATTAAGCCTACAATATGACAATAATAGTCACCTCACCACCACACCAAAATTATGCCTACAATATGACAATACTAGTCACCTCACCACCAAACTATAAATTATGCCTACAATATGACAATAATAGTCACCTCACCACCACACCAAAATTATGCCTACAATATGACAATAATAGTCACCTCACCACCACACCAAAATTATGCCTACAATATGACAATAATGGTCACCTCACCACCAAACTATAAATTATGCCTACAATATGACAATAATGGTCACCTCACTGCTGAACTTTATAAATTATGCCTACAATATTACAATAATGGTCACTTCAATGCCAGCTATAAACAATGCCTACAATATTACAATAATAGTCACCTCACTACCAAACTTTATAAATGATGCCTACAATATTACAATAATGTTCACTTCCATGCCAGCTATAAATAATGCCTACAATATGACAATAATAGTCACCTCACCACCAAACTATAAATTATGCCTACAATATGACAATAATAGTCACCTCACCACCAAACTATAAATTATGCCTACAATATGACAATAATAGTCACCTCACCACCAAACTATAAATTATGCCTACAATATGACAATAATAGTCACCTCACTGCAAAAATTAATGATCATGCCTACAATATGACAATAATAGTCACCTCACTGCAAAAATTAATGATCATGCCTACAATATGACAATAATAGTGCCCTCACTGCAAAAATTAATGATCATGCCTACAATATGACAATAATAGTCACCTCACTGCAAAAATTAATGATCATGCCTACAATATGACAATAATAGTCACCTCACTGCAAAAATTAATGATCATGCCTACAATATGACAATAATAGTCACCTCACTGCAAAAATTAATGATCATGCCTACAATATGACAATAATAGTCACCTCACCACCAAACTATAAATCATGCCTACAATATGAAAATAATAGTCACCTCACTGCAAAAATTAATCATCATGCCTACAATATGACAATAATAGTCACCTCACCACCAAACTATAAATTATTCCTACAATATAACAATAATAGTCACCTCACTGCAAAACTATTGATTATGCCTACAATATGACAATAATAGTCACCTCACCACCAAACTATAAATACTGCCTACAATATGACAATAATAGTCACCTCACCACCAAACTATAAATTATGCCTACAATATGACAATACTAGTCACCTCACCACCAAACTATAAATTATGCCTACAATATGACAATAATAGTCACCTCACCACCAAACTATAAATTATGCCTACAATATGACAAAAATAGTCACCTTACTTCCAATCTTTATAAATCATGCCTACAATATTACAATAATGGTCACCTCACTGCTAAACTTTATAAATTATGCCTACAATATTACAATAATGGTCACTTCAATGCCAGCTATAAATAATGCCTACAATATGACAATAATAGTCAGGTAACTACCAAGCTCTTTTTTATACAATTAGGTAGTATGATATTGTAGTATTGTAGGTAATGTTACTTTATGCTCCGTCTATATAAACATAATACTTATATGCAGTGTATACTGTTTCTAGTTCGGGGAAATAATGATTTGTATTTGAGAACCTATTAGAACCGATATGATACGGAAACGTCTGAGTGCTGATACTATAGATATGTTTATCACGTTTTGTTTTCTTACAGTATTGTATGTATGTACATTAACGGTTAACCATCAATTAATAAAACAATTCAATAATGGTCACCCCACTACCAAACTCTATAAATTATACCTACAATATTACAATAATGGTCACCTCACTACCAAACTCTATAAAGTATACCTACAATATTACAATAATGGTCACCTCACTACCAAACTCTATAAAGTATACCTACAATATGACAATAATAGTCACTTCACCACCAAAGTATAACTTATGCCTACAATATAACAATAATAGTCACTTCACCACCAAACTATAAATTATGCCTACAATATGACAATAATAGTCACTTCACCACCAAACTATAAATTATGCCTACAATATGACAATAATAGTCACCTCACCACCAAACTATAAATTATGCCTACAATATGACAATAATAGTCACTTCACCACCAAACTATAAATTATGCCTACAATATGACAATAATAGTCACCTCACCACCAAACTATAAATTATGCCTACAATATGACAATAATAGTCACTTCACCACCAAACTATAAATTATGCCTACAATATGACAATAATAGTCACTTCACCACCAAACTATAAATTATGCCTACAATATGACAATAATAGTCACCTCACCACCAAAC
Source organism: Mimachlamys varia (assembly GCA_947623455.1). Classification (NCBI taxonomy): domain Eukaryota; kingdom Metazoa; phylum Mollusca; class Bivalvia; order Pectinida; family Pectinidae; genus Mimachlamys; species Mimachlamys varia. Next base: position 34,016,263 of record OX392529.1, on the reverse strand, counting down.
TATAAATTATGCCTACAATATGAAAATAATAGTCACCTCACCACCAAACTATAAAGTATACCTACAATATGACAATAATAGTCACCTCACCACCAAACTATAAATTATGCCTACAATATGACAATAATAGTCACTTCACCACCAAACTATAAATTATGCCTACAATATGACAATAATAGTCACCTCACCACCAAACTATAAATTATGCCTACAATATGACAATAATAGTCACTTCACCACCAAACTATAAATTATGCCTACAATATGACAATAATAGTCACCTCACCACCAAACTATAAATTATGCCTACAATATGACAATAATAGTCACCTCACTGCAAAAATTAATGATCATGCCTACAATATGACAATAATAGTCACCTCACCACCAAACTATAAATACTGCCTACAATATGACAATAATAGTCACCTCACCACCAAACTATAAATTATGCCTACAATATGACAATACTAGTCACCTCACCACCAAACTATAAATTATGCCTACAATATGACAATAATAGTCACCTCACCACCAAACTATAAATTATGCCTACAATATGACAATAATAGTCACCTTACTACCAAACTATAAATTATGCATACAATATGACAATAATAGTCACCTCACTGCAAAAATTAATGATCATGCCTACAATATGACAATAATAGTCACCTCACCACCAAACTATAAATACTGCCTACAATATGACAATAATAGTCACCTCACCACCAAACTATAAATTATGCCTACAATATGACAATACTAGTCACCTCACCACCAAACTATAAATTATGCCTACAATATGACAATAATAGTCACCTCACCACCAAACTATAAATTATGCCTACAATATGACAAAAATAGTCACCTTACTTCCAATCTTTATAAATCATGCCTACATTATGACAATAATAGTCACCTCACTGCTAAACTTTATAAATTATGCCTACAATATTACAATAATGGTCACTTCAATGCCAGCTATAAATAATGCCTACAATATGACAATAATAGTCACCTCACTGCTAAACTTTATAAATAATGCCTACAATATGACAATAATGTTCACTTCCATGCCAGCTATAAATTATGCCTACAATATGACAATAATGTTCACTTCCATGCCAGCTATAAATTATGCCTACAATATGACAATAATGTTCACTTCCATGCCAGCTATAGATTATGCCTACAATATGACAATAATGTTCACTTCAATGCCAGCTATAAATAATGCCTACAATATTACAATAATGGTCACTTCAATGCCAGCTATAAATAATGCCTACAATATGACAATAATAGTCACCTCACTGCTAAACTTTATAAATAATGCCTACAATATGACAATAATGTTCACTTCCATGCCAGCTATAAATTATGCCTACAATATGACAATAATGTTCACTTCCATGCCAGCTATAAATTATGCCTACAATATGACAATAATGTTCACTTCCATGCCAGCTATAGATTATGCCTACAATATGACAATAATGTTCACTTCCATGCCAGCTATAGATTATGCCTACAATATGACAATAATGTTCACTTCAATGCCAGCTATAAATAATGCCTACAATATGACAATAATGTTCACTTCCATGCCAGCTATAAATTATGCCTACAATATGACAATAATGTTCACTTCCATGCCAGCTATAGATTATGCCTACAATATGACAATAATGTTCACTTCAATGCCAGCTATAAATTATGCCTACAATATGACAATAATGTTCACTTCCATGCCAGCTATAAATTATGCCTACAATATGACAATAATGTTCACTTCCATGCCAGCTATAAATTATGCCTACAATATGACAATAATGTTCACTTCCATGCCAGCTATAGATTATGCCTACAATATGACAATAATGTTCACTTCAATGCCAGCTATAAATAATGCCTACAATATGACAATAATAGTCACCTCACTGCTAAACTTTACAAATTATGCCTACAATATTACAATAATGGTCACTTCAATGCCAGCTATAAATAATGCCTACAATATGACAATAATAGTCACCTCACCACCAAACTATAAATTATGCCTACAATATGACAATAATGTTCACTTCCATGCCAGCTATAAATTATGCCTACAATATGACAATAATGTTCACTTCCATGCCAGCTATAAATTATGCCTACAATATGACAATAATGTTCACTTCCATGCCAGCTATAGATTATGCCTACAATATGACATTAAAAGTCACTTCACTACCAAATTATAAATACTGCCTACAATATGACAATAATGGTCACCTTACTACCAAACTTTATGAATTATGCCTACAATATTACAATAATGCTCACTTCAATGCCAACTATAAATAATGCCTACAATATGACAATAATGGTCACCTCACTACCAACTATAAATTATGCCTACAATATTACAATAATGTTCACTTCCATGCCAGCTATAGATTATGCCTACAATATGACAATAATAGTCACCTCACCACCAAACTATAAATTATGCCTACAATATGACAAAAATAGTCACCTTACTACCAATCTTTATAAATCATGCCTACAATATTACAATAATGGTCACTTCCATGCCAACTATAGATTATGCCTACAATATGACATTAAAAGTCACTTCACTACCAAATTATAAATAATGCCTACAATATGACAATAATGGTCACCTCACTGCCAAACTATAAATTATGCCTACAATATTACAATAATGTTCACTTCAATGCCAACTATAAATTATGCCTACAATATGACAATAATAGTCAGGTAACTACCAAGCTCTTTTTTATACAATGAGGTAGTATGATATTGTAGTATTGTAGGTAATGTTATATAGAGAATGGCAGTGGTGGAATGGTACAGTAATACTGTAAGTAGATTTTTAGAGTTTCGTTTTGAGGTGACTATTATTGTCATTCTTTAAATAAATGTCGCATACTTCTGAAACCCATATGTACACAGGAGTTATTGCCCTTCCAGGGACCTTTAATTCACATGTAACAATTCCCCCTGGTACACTAGGAAGGAAATGACCTTAGTCATCAGGTCTCAAGCATTCTCAGTATAATAATAACTAAAGTATTTATAGGTTTTCTGAAAGCTGGAAACAAACTTTGATGACTGAAAAAGTACAAAATCAGAAATTGTTCATGAATATTAAATTACCTGACATTTGGGCTAAGTAGAATGCGACCAACATCAGTAATATCGCCATCGCCTAGCTTCGTGTTGATCATCACGCCAGCAGCCCCTAGACTCCCAGGCTCGATATTAAAAGGGAAGTATGAAACAAGGCAGGTCTGACAGGATATTTACTATTGTTTTACAGCGGAAGAAACTAATACAAATCATAATTTCCCCGAAATAGAAACAGGACGGACTCATGTTTATATACCAGAATTTTTGTTGAAAATGTTAGAACAATAGATCTGATACACTACAGAAATATATGAGTGCTGAAACTTTAAATATGTATATCCTGTTTTGTTTGCTGGCATCTTATACTATTATAATAATGATGATAATTTTCATCATCTAACTACCAAACTCTATAACAATATCTCCAGTCTTACATTAATGTTCACCTCCTAACCAAACTGTATAATACCTCCAGTCTTATAATAATGACCGCCTCACTACCAAACTATATAACAATATCTCCAGTCTTACAATAATGGTCACCTCACTGCCAAACTATATAACAATATCTCCAGTCTTACAATAATGGTCACGTCACTACCAAACTGTATAATACCTCCAGTCTTATAATAATGACCGCCTCACAACCAAACTATATAACAATATATCTAGTCTTACAATAATGGTCACGTCACTACCAAACTGTATAGCAATATATCCAGTCTTACAATAACGGTCACGTCACTACCAAACTATATAACAATATATCCAGTCTTACAATAATGGTCACGTCACTACCAAACTATATAACAATATATCTAGTCTTACAATAATGGTCACGTCACTGCCAAACTATATAACAATATATCCAGTCTTACAATAATGGTCACGTCACTACCAAACTATATAACAATATCTCCAGTCTTACAATAATGGTAACGTCACTACCAAACTATATAACAATATATCCAGTCTTACAATAATGGTCACGTCACTACCAAACTATATATAGCAATATATCTAGTCTTACAATAATGGTCACGTCACTACCAAACTATATAGCAATATATCCAGTCTTACAATAATGGTCACGTCACTACCAAACTATATAACAATATCTCCAGTCTTACAATAATGGTCACGTCACTACTAAACTATATAACAATATATCCAGTCTTACAATAACGGTCACGTCACTACCAAACTATATAACAATATCTCCAGTCTTACAATAATGGTCATCTCACTACCAAACTATATAACAATATATCCAGTCTTACAATAATGGTCACCCCACTACCAAACTATATAACAATATATCCAGTCTTACAATAACGGTCACCCCACTACCAAACTATATAACAATATATCCAGTCGTACAATAATGGTCACGTCACTACCAAACTATATAGCAATATATCCAGTCTTACAATAACGGTCACCCCACTACCAAACTATATAACAATATATCCAGTCTTACAATAATGGTCACGTCACTACCAAACTATATAACAATATCTCTAGTCTTACAATAATGGTCACCCCACTACCAAACTATATAACAATATCTCCAGTCTTACAATAACGGTCACCCCACTACCAAACTATATAACAATATCTCCAGTCGTACAATAATGGTCACGTCACTACCAAACTATATAACAATATATCCAGTCTTACAATAATGGTCACGTCACTACCAAACTATATAACAATATCTCTAGTCTTACAATAATGGTCACCCCACTACCAAACTATATAACAATATCTCCAGTCTTGCAATAACGGTCACCCCACTACCAAACTATATAACAATATCTCCAGTCTTGCAATAATGGTCACGTCACTACCAAACTATATAGCAATATATCCAGTCTTACAATAATGGTCATCTCACTACCAAACTATATAACAATATATCCAGTCTTACAATAACGGTCACGTCACTACCAAACTTTATAACAATATATCCAGTCTTACAATAATGGTCACCCCACTACCAAACTATATAACAATATATCCAGTCTTACAATAATGGTCACCTCACTACCAAACTATATAACAATATATCCAGTCTTACAATAACGGTCACGTCACTACCAAACTATATAACAATTTATCCAGTCTTACAATAATGGTCACGTCACTACCAAACTATATAACAATATATCCAGTCTTACAATAACGGTCACCTCACTACCAAACTATATAGCAATATATCCAGTCTTACAATAATGGTCATCTCACTACCAAACTATATAACAATATATCCAGTCTTACAATAATGGTCACCCCACTACCAAACTATATAACAATATATCTAGTCTTAAAATAATGGTCACGTCACTATCAAACTATATAACAATATATCCAGTCTAACAATAATGGTCACGTCACTACCAAACTATATAACAATATATCCAGTCTTACAATAATGGTCACGTCACTACCAAACTATATAACAATATATCCAGTCTTACAATAATGGTCATCTTACTACCAAACTATATAACAATATATCCAGTCTTACAATAATGGTCACGTCACTACCAAACTATATAACAATATCTCCAGTCGTACAATAATGGTCACGTCACTATCAAACTATATAACAATATATCCAGTCTAACAATAATGGTCACGTCACTACCAAACTATATAACAATATATCCAGTCTTACAATAATGGTCACGTCACTACCAAACTATATAACAATATATCCAGTCTTACAATAATGGTCATCTCACTACCAAACTATATAACAATATCTCCAGTCGTACAATAATGGTCACGTCACTACCAAACTATATAACAATATATCCAGTCTTACAATAATGGTCACGTCACTACCAAACTATATAACAATATATCCAGTCTTACAATAATGGTCACGTCACTACCAAACTATATAACAATATCTCAAGTCTAACAATAATTGTCACGTCACTACCAAACTATATAACAATATATCCAGTCTTACAATAATGGTCACGTCACTACCAAACTATATAACAATATATCCAGTCTTACAATAATGGTCATCTCACTACCAAACTATATAACAATATCTCCAGTCTTACAATAATGGTCACGTCACTACCAAACTATATAACAATATATCCAGTCTTACAATAATGGTCACCCCACTACCAAACTATATAACAATATATCCAGTCTTACAATAATGGTCACCCCACTACCAAACTATGTAACAATATCTCCAGTCTTACAATAATGGTCATCTCACTACCAAACTATATAACAATATCTCCAGTCTTACAATAATGGTCACGTCACTACCAAACTATATAACAATATATCCAGTCTTACAATAATGGTCACCCCACTGCCAAACTATATAACAATATATCCAGTCTTACAATAATGGTCACCCCACTACCAAACTATATAACAATATATCCAGTCTTACAATAATGGTCACGTCACTACCAAACTATATAACAATATCTCCAGTCGTACAATAATAGTCACGTCACTACCAAACTATATAACAATATCTCCAGTTTTACAATAATGGTCACGTCACTACCAAACTATATAACCATATATCCAGTCTTACAATAATGGTCATCTCACTACCAAACTATATAACAATATATCCAGTCGTACAATAATGGTCACGTCACTACCAAACTATATAACAATATATCCAGTCTTACAATAATGGTCACGTCACTACCAAACTATATATAGCAATATATCTAGTCTTACAATAATGGTCACGTCACTACCAAACTATATAGCAATATATCCAGTCTTACAATAATGGTCACGTCACTACCAAACTATATAACAATATCTCCAGTCTTACAATAATGGTCACGTCACTACTAAACTATATAACAATATATCCAGTCTTACAATAACGGTCACGTCACTACCAAACTATATAACAATATATCCAGTCTTACAATAATGGTCATCTCACTACCAAACTATATAACAATATATCCAGTCTTACAATAATGGTCACCCCACTACCAAACTATATAACAATATATCCAGTCTTACAATAACGGTCACCCCACTACCAAACTATATAACAATATCTCCAGTCGTACAATAATGGTCACGTCACTACCAAACTATATAACAATATCTCCAGTCTTACAATAATGGTCACGTCACTACCAAACTATATAACAATATCTCTAGTCTTACAATAATGGTCACCCCACTACCAAACTATATAACAATATCTCCAGTCTTACAATAACGGTCACCCCACTACCAAACTATATAACAATATCTCCAGTCGTACAATAATGGTCACGTCACTACCAAACTATATAACAATATATCCAGTCTTACAATAATGGTCACGTCACTACCAAACTATATAACAATATCTCTAGTCTTACAATAATGGTCACCCCACTACCAAACTATATAACAATATCTCCAGTCTTGCAATAACGGTCACCCCACTACCAAACTATATAACAATATCTCCAGTCTTGCAATAATGGTCACGTCACTACCAAACTATATAGCAATATATCCAGTCTTACAATAATGGTCATCTCACTATCAAACTATATAACAATATATCCAGTCTTACAATAACGGTCACGTCACTACCAAACTTTATAACAATATATCCAGTCTTACAATAATGGTCACCCCACTACCAAACTATATAACAATATATCCAGTCTTACAATAATGGTCACCTCACTACCAAACTATATAACAATATATCCAGTCTTACAATAACGGTCACGTCACTACCAAACTATATAACAATTTATCCAGTCTTACAATAATGGTCACGTCACTACCAAACTATATAACAATATATCCAGTCTTACAATAACGGTCACGTCACTACCAAACTATATAGCAATATATCCAGTCTTACAATAATGGTCATCTCACTACCAAACTATATAACAATATATCCAGTCTTACAATAATGGTCACCCCACTACCAAACTATATAACAATATATCTAGTCTTAAAATAATGGTCACGTCACTATCAAACTATATAACAATATATCCAGTCTAACAATAATGGTCACGTCACTACCAAACTATATAACAATATATCCAGTCTTACAATAATGGTCACGTCACTACCAAACTATATAACAATATATCCAGTCTTACAATAATGGTCATCTTACTACCAAACTATATAACAATATATCCAGTCTTACAATAACGGTCACGTCACTACCAAACTATATAACAATTTATCCAGTCTTACAATAATGGTCACGTCACTACCAAACTATATAACAATATATCCAGTCTTACAATAACGGTCACGTCACTACCAAACTATATAGCAATATATCCAGTCTTACAATAATGGTCATCTCACTACCAAACTATATAACAATATATCTACTCTTAAAATAATGGTCACGTCACTATCAAACTATATAACAATATATCCAGTCTTACAATAATGGTCACGTCACTACCAAACTATATAACAATATATCCAGTCTTACAATAATGGTCATCTCACTACCAAACTATATAACAATATCTCCAGTCGTACAATAATGGTCACGTCACTACCAAACTATATAACAATATATCCAGTCTTACAATAATGGTCACGTCACTACCAAACTATATAACAATATATCCAGTCTTACAATAATGGTCACGTCACTACCAAACTATATAACAATATCTCAAGTCTTACAATAATGGTCACCCCACTACCAAACTATATAACAATATATCCAGTCTTACAATAATGGTCACCCCACTACCAAACTATGTAACAATATCTCCAGTCTTACAATAATGGTCACGTCACTACCAAACTATATAACAATATCTCCAGTCTTACAATAATGGTCACGTCACTACCAAACTGTATAACAATATATCCAGTCTTACAATAATGGTCACTCCACTGCCAAACTATATAACAATATATCCAGTCTTACAATAATGGTCACCCCACTACCAAACTATATAACAATATCTCCAGTCTTACAATAATGGTCACGTCACTACCAAACTATATAACAATATATCCAGTCTTACAATAATGGTCACCCCACTGCCAAACTATATAACAATATATCCAGTCTTACAATAATGGTCACCCCACTACCAAACTATATAACAATATATCCAGTCTTACAATAATGGTCACGTCACTACCAAACTATATAACAATATCTCCAGTCGTACAATAATAGTCACGTCACTACCAAACTATATAACAATATCTCCAGTCTTACAATAATGGTCACGTCACTACCAAACTATATAACCATATATCCAGTCTTACAATAATGGTCATCTCACTACCAAACTATATAACAATATCTCCAGTCTTACAATAACGGTCACCCCACTACCAAACTATATAGCAATATATCCAGTCTTACAATAATGGTCACGTCACTACCAAACTATATAACAATATATCCAGTCTTACAATAATGGTCACGTCACTACCAAACTATATAACAATATATCCAGTCTTACAATAATGGTCACGTCACTACCAAACTATATAACAATATATTCAGTCTTACAATAATGGTCACGTCACTACCAAACTATATAACAATATATCCAGTCTTACAATAATGGTCACGTCACTGCCAAACTATACAACAATATATCCAGTCTTACAATAATGGTCACCCCACTGCCAAACTATATAACAATATATCCAGTCTTACAATAATGGTCACCCCACTACCAAACTATATAACAATATCTCCAGTCTTACAATAACGGTCACGTCACTACCAAACTATATAACAATATATCCAGTCTTACAATAATGGTCACGTCACTACCAAACTATATAGCAATATATCCAGTCTTACAATAATGGTCACGTCACTACCAAACTATATAACAATATATCCAGTCTAACAATAATGGTCATCTCACTACCAAACTATATAACAATATCTCCAGTCTTACAATAATGGTCACGTCACTACCAAACTATATAACAATATCTCCAGTCTTACAATAATGGTCACGTCACTACCAAACTATATAACAATATATCCAGTCTTACAATAATGGTCACGTCACTACCAAACTATATAACAATATCTCCAGTCTTACAATAATGGTTACGTCACTACCAAACTATACAACAATATATCCAGTCTTACAATAATGGTCACGTCACTACCAAACTATATAACAATATATCCAGTCTTACAATAATGGTCACGTCACTACCAAACTATATAGCAATATATCCAGTCTTACAATAACGGTCACCCCACTACCAAACTATATAACAATATATCCAGTCTTACAATAATGGTCACCTCACTACCAAACTATATAACAATATATCCAGTCTTACAATAATGGTCACCTCACTACCAAACTATATAACAATATATCCAGTCTGACAATAATGGTCACGTCACTACCAAACTATATAACAATATATCCAGTCTTACGATAATTGTCACGTCACTACCAAACTATATAACAATATATCCAGTCTTACAATAATGGTCACCTCACTGCCAAACTATACAACAATATATCCAGTCGTACAATAATGGTCACCTCACTACCAAACTATATAACAATACTTTCAGTCTACAGCAATGTCTACCCCCCTCCTATCCTAAATATACTTTCCTAAACATTTTTCTTTTATTTACAACGACATGGTAGTGAATAAGCGTTCTATGCCATTGTCTACACGTGGACGTCTTCACTACAAACATTTATGTCGGATACAATGGACATTTAATGGAAGAAAGCAGCTCTATTCGTCTAACAAATACACACAAAACATGTACTAGTTTTACTGAACATAATTTATTCATTATACAAAATACATGTAAATAAATAGCAGCATAGAAATGTGCCGATATGGGGGTTAATTGTACAGCTGCGTCCTCATATAAATGTTGTTAAATCTATATCCACATTGTAATCAATGAAAAATTGAATTAGTTCTCTAAATGTTCGTTCAGCTAACATTGACCGCCTACACAATTTAATACTACATCGAGGATGAGCGTTAAAGGTTCCTCCCACATACTAACGAGTACAAGCAACTCAATGTGACACTACATTGTATTTATTTAGCGACCTGTACACATACTAACGAGTACAAGCAACTCAATGTGACACTACATTGTATTTATTTAGCGATCCTGTACACATACTAACGAGTACAAGCAACTCAATGTGACACTACATTGTATTTATTTAGCGATCCTGTACACATACTAACGAGTACAAGCAACTCAATGTGACACTACATTGTATTTATTTAGCGATCCTGTACACATACTAACGAGTACAAACAACTCAATGTGACACTACATTGTATTTATTTAGCGACCTGTACACATACTAACGAGTACAAGCAACTCAATGTGACACTACATTGTATTTTGTTTAGCGACCGATACACACGCTTTAGAGTTATATGTACCTCAGACTAAAACAAAAAGTGAGACTTTCTGACTGTAAGAAGCATATCGTTAAAGTCGTGGACATCGAATACGGACCATTAAGCATTGCTTAATTATCTAAACAAAATACAAGGCGTTCATAGAACACCATCAAACACTCATTTTGTATACAAAACGTGTACATTATGGCAGTGGGTCTATATGTGTTTCTACATAGGGATTATAAGTTTCCTTTCCGTTGACCTTTAACCCTTTATCAGACAATGTATTGTACACATCTGAGTCAAGTGTGTTTTGAGTACTGTCATAAGCACATGAATCTTCTTCCCTATGTCTACATCCGGGTCTCGCGATTTCGTGATAACATTCGTCACTGGCAACCATATTTGCGTGATCATACAAAGCATCAACATTTCCGTTGTGACTCGTATGGGTTGCATGTAATTCGTTGTATGTGTCATCGCCGACACTGCCGGCTGTAGGATCAGCTAAATCATACAGGTCATTTGATCTTTTTTCTTTAGAATCTCTTGGTTGGACGGATTTCGAAAAAGCGCTAGCAGAATTCAAATTCAATGACAGTTTAGCCTCATCACTTGTAGATTTCGGTCCAGTGCCACTCTCAACACAACCATCTTCGCGGCCATTGGTGTCCTCTGGATTCTCAGCTACCATAATGTCTAGGTAGTCATAATTATGTGTGTCCAGTGGTATCACATCTGTGGGCAGTTTGGACTTGTTACGACGACGTCTAAAACAATGCAAAAAAAAAAAAAACCAGAATTAATTAATTAGATTAGCAACCCATTTTAACGGTCAAATTATAATATATGACAAGGTTTTAATACACAGACCGCCTCTAAAATTAGATTACATTGGATCAAATAAATAAAACGAAAGTGATCGAAATGTAGTTTTTTTTAAAGCACTACATGTATATAATTACTTTCGCCGTAATGGCTATTTTCGTGAATAAACAAGCCACATGTCTTGTGATAGGAAATTCTCATCGGCACTTGCCGGGCATCACTGCATTCATGTTTGATCGAAACTAGACACGTCCTTTTTAGGAATAATATAATTAAAACTGAAAATGCACTCTGTTACCGCTTGTATACTTTGGTAAACGTACCTGGTTAAGGAGATGATAACGATGATAAGGATGATTATTACTGCGATGAAGAATCCCGCTCCTCCACAAATATATGGCCACCAATCTGAAATGAACACTTATCCATTAATATAGCTTATCCAAAACAAATGGACAATTAGCAAGCTGGTATCTTAGTATTTATAACCTGTACGTCAAATATGATGAACTACATATCATTTCCAGGCAATGGGTGAGGGGGCGGGGGTTGGGGGTGGGGGGAGGGGGCGGGGGGTGGGGAAACTATGCATCGGACCCTATCCTTCCAGCTTCTTTAGCTTCATGTCTTCGAAACCTTTTCACCTATTTAAAAATCTGTCAAATCAAAGTTGAAGACTAGCTAGCCATTGGATTAGTATGTAACATCAGAACGTGGCAAATTGGCAATTACAAAGGTGTGACACGTGACTTCAAAAGCAATTTACCGTCCCAAATTATACCAGGAACCATCCTGTCTCATTTCAGCCATACTCAATAGTCAATTGTACCGTCACAACTAACACTAGGAATTCATTTCACTCAAAAGGTAGTACACTGAGCTTTGATATCGAAATGTAAAACCAATCACATCAGCGAAACGTAAACTTGACCTTGAACTAGGTAGAAGAAATATATTTTCATGTCTCGTGAAGACAAAATCACCATTGACTTACTATTACTCCTATCTGACACAATGCTAAACCTGTCAAATTTTGTTTATTGAATCAACGGTCTGACATGGATTCAAATGTATTTATCAAATCTAATGAACACGTGATATTCAGAAACTGTGGTATGGAATTAAGTAGAAGTTAGTACGGAAACAGTCTGTAGCATGTGCTGACGCCACATTCTTATCCTTCACTCAGACACTTTGGGCTTTATACGCCTGTATATATTAATTAGATATTACTAGAAGTTTCAAGTACCATGACAGATTGTTTAAATCAACTGCAAATGATACTTCGATTGTAAGAAAACAATAAATATTCAGCTACTGGGTTGAACCTTCATACTTCTCGGGTCTTATACTTATAATTGCGAGCAATAACAGCAAAATGATCATCAAGACAGGTCAATGCTCACAATAAGTCGACTTCGCAACATTATAACGACGACATTGTTATCTCGACTTGGTTTACCTGGTTGCGACATAATGCCACAATATGGGTACAATACATATCACGGAGTTTAAATCTGATACTTATTTACCTTATGTGGGGCGATGCATAGGACGGGTGCCAGTTTGGACCTTCTGGTGGCTATCGCCGATCAATTTAATTTTTTGTATATTAACACATTTGAGTTATCAATATGGAGCTCCTTTATATCGCCCTTTTTTCAAATGTTAAGCATCTATGGTCTCAATTTTGGATTTCATTTTGGTTTTCTATTTGCTTTTTGTTTTGGAAGTGTGAACGTGAATGCTACGCAGAAATCCTGGTATCAGTCAGTACCTGTTTCTGTTGCCGGCGAGCCCTGGTTTACCGGGTCATTAGTGGTACTTGTAGACGTAGACCCAGTTCTTTCTGAAGAAACGTCAGAAGGTGATGTTCCATTCGTTATAGTAGTTCCGGTTGTTGCTGGGGCCGGTGACGTCACAATACCAAAGGTGGTACTAGCAATGGAAATCGTAATCGATTCCCCTGTAAATAAAATGTATGTTAATAATGTAATTTAAAACGGACTGTGTAATCATCATCATCATGATCATCATGATCATCATGATCATCATCAATCATCATCATCATCATCATCATCAGAGATGACATATTTGTCAACGGAAGATAAGAGTAGGACGTGGACGATTGTGGATTCATGCAAATGAGTTGAAAGTTTGAATAATTACCCTTCCTATCTTTCCGACACAGAAATGACGCCGTCGTTGTGCAGTTTTGCGCTCTATCCTTTGTCACGCCATGAGATCCCTTTTTCATATACAGGCATTTTTGGTTCTCTGCGTTTTCGGGAAGCTCTGTTTATATAATTCAGAAACATATGGCGTAAGACTTGGAAATAAGAGTTATTATGGAAAAGGTGTGGTAAAATATAATATTTTTCTCGTCAGTGTACCATATACATAATGCAAAAGTCCTTGATAAATGAGCATGACAACCAGGTGAAGTAAAAGTAGATTTACATCTGTCCTTAGCATTATATTAGTTAATGACTACATAGTATACATATTCCGTAGTAGATAGCACACTGTTTTGAATATAATAACAGTATATACAAACATAGAAAAGATTATTGTTAAATAAATATACAGTCTTTACTTAAACAACGAACGAAAACCTAATCTTAAAAAAAAGACTTGTACAAAACACTTGAAAAATGAGTAAAATGAGTTTCGGAAGGGTAAGCGTCATCTGTTACTTCGACGTCAACCAAGTAAATTTGGGACAAACATTATACTTCTGGGACTGGACCAGAGTTGTATGCATGTATATGTATAGAGGAAAACCCATTGTTATATCGAAGTGTAGGTTCTTAGCTTCAAAACAAATTTGGTTCTCGCTCGAAATCCTTATAGATTTTTTTCCAGCATGCCCCAAATGTTTCCCGTTGGGCGGGAAAACAAACTGGTCATATCTCGGCCGTTTCTTGATAGATTGTGCCAATTGTTTTTTTAAATAGTGGTATTTTGGGCTTGGGAACACGTTTATAACCATGCAAAAGCGATATGGAGTCTCTATCGAGGGACTGAAATGTCAATCGAAGAAAACGAACCATATTTCTGAACATTTACTCATCAATTAAATAGAATGAATGAAGATATTGAAATTTAATTGATATGCTGATTCATCATGATAAATTGTGGGTGACGTATTGATTTGATGACGATTCACTAATACATTCAAAAGTTAGGCTGATTTAAGTTGAGCGTTTTAATTATTTATGGCATGACCCAACGTGGAGTCTTTTCAAACTCCAGTAAAATTTGTGACAGATTTTCTTATGAGTTTTTTCTCTTGGGAGAATTCCCATAAAATTTTCAGTGTATTATTTGATGCGGTCAGGTTGAGTTTGGTGGCAACAACTGCTGTTCGAATGTAATGCATATATACTAACACCACTAGCTTTAATATATTCATAATTATCATTTGTCAATGTGTTTTAAAGTTAAGTTTGCCTTTTTTAACTCAGATTACAACTGACTATCATGATGGAAGCGGTCAATCTTAGGGCTGCGAGTGATGCTGCAGTTGAGTTTAATGAATAGCTTGGCATTTAAAAAAAATATATACCAAAGACCAGCTGGTGTGTACACGACATGGGTTCAATCTGAAAGTGAGACATGACAAAATACGATGCTGACAATAATACAAAGCTTGTCTCGGGTGTACTTTTTGCTAATGATACAAAGCTCCTCAACAAATTCAACTGCATCATCACTCGTAGCCCTAAGAATGAGTAAATGTGTGGAAATATGGTTCGAATCCTTCGATTGACATTTAAACCACTGGAAAGAGTTTCCATATTGATTTTCATGGTTTCAAACGTGTTCCCCAGTCCTAAAAGAAAGTTTGCCGAAATCTCTCTAGAAATGACCGAGATATGACCAGGATGGTTTCTCGCCCAACGGGAAATATGTTTGGGCATGTTGGGAACAATCTAAAAGGATTTCGATCGAGTACCCAATTTTTTTTGAAGCCTAGAATCTACACCACCATATAAAAATTGGTTTCCCCCAGCCCCTAGAGTATTAATTAAGGTCAAGCCTTCTCACTGCAAAATACAAGTTGTGACAACGCAAAGATTTCATATTTCCTAAGGAAATCTAATTGCCACACAGAGTACTTGAATAGAAACTCTGTTTCAGTTTCAGCTAGTACAAATGTAGTCGACTCTATCACGAAGGTCATGAAAATAAATGAGAGAATGCAAAAGCGTCAACAAAACCACAATCCGAACTCAAAATCGCTGGCTCGTCTCATTGCTCAACCACACCATTATCAAACTTCTTACTACCATTCGTAGTAGCGTTAAATCAGGGCTTCAGTCTTATTGTGACACTGTTTACTCCAGAAGTGGCATTAATGGGATGTGGATTCTGAAAAACTCAAAAGATCTTCTGATCAGTCTTGATTACCCCTTCTAAAAACTGTTTCGTCTTTCAAAACATTTGAATTTTCCACCATGTACACTTCCATACCACATACCAAACTGAAAGAACGTCTTCGGTCTCTCATTATGAAAGTTTTATTTTCAAAGAAAGGTGAACGACGATACAAATACATGTTTGCGAGCTATCTTGGAGAATACTTTGTCAAAAACACAACAAAAGCTAGATTGAAATATACTGAGGAAGAGATCTAGATAGTACGAATGATTGAATTCCTGGTTGACAATATCTTTGTTGAGTTCGAAGGAAATATTTTCCAATGGACTGTTGGCATTCCAATGGGAACCAACTATGCCCAACTTTTGGATGACTTGTTTTTGTTTTCAAACGAGGCTGCATTTGTCGAATAGATTATCAAAACGAGTAACAAAAACCATGCCAAATCTTTTAATTTCACTTTCAGGTGTATCGACGATGTGATGTCTATAAACAACAAGACGTTTGCTGACCTAGTCGATCGTATATATACCCTACTGAACTTGAGATTAAAGACACAACAGTCTCTCCTACATCAGCTTCTTACTTCGAGCTTTACTTAAACTATGACCAAAACGGACAACTTACCACTAAGCCTTATGATAAACTTGACAATTTCGATTTTCCGATTGTGAACTTTCATTTTCTTGACGGAAACACTCCTGCCTATCCATCCTATGGTGTTTACATGTTGCAGTTGATTCGTTATTCTTGGGCTTGCTCTGAAGATCGAGATTTTCGTGACAGATGTCAACTGCTGACTAACAAACTCGAGAGATGCAGTTCGATGAAGAATATGGAAAAGTTTTATGGTCGCCATCTTTATCTCAACGAGAAAAATTCTTATCTTTGTGTGATATGAAGATGGACGTTTTTGAGTTTGCTTATTAACGTGTTTACTTGTCGTGATTGACAATGATGACTCGGTTCTCATTTTTAGGGTTGATGCTTACTTTGATGTGACCAAGATTTGCATGGCGGATGTCGTCGATAAAACAGAAGACGCTTTCTCTTCCGGAAAAAACCTGGCCCTGTTCTTTTGTACTTTTACAAGGGTCACCATGTGGATCTTTCCTTTTTCGTAGTTTGCCCCTATTGTAATCGATTTTGAGTTCGGATTATGGTTTTGTCGACGCATCGGTATTCTCTATTTTCATCATGTTAACATGGTATCGAGGTAATCAAATCATCCGTCTTACTATACACACCAGTCCAGTAGTATGTTTTCCCTGTTGGTTAAGTTGTACATTATGTCAGAGATAGGTTGATTGATAAGGCTACCTTGTTTTGATTTCTAATTATCTTAAAGTTTCGATACTGCGTTGTGTGTAACGTTGTATATAAAATAATGTATTTACCATCAACGGATTCGACGTAGAAATAATGTATTTACCATCAACGGATTCGACGTAGATTGTTCGCCTCCTTGCACCTACCCAGTACTGCGTGGACAATCCAGATTGGAACTGACTCGCTTTTAATTTAGATGGGTCGGCTAAATAACCTCCGTTGTTTACACAGCTATCTAAGGCTTTTTGGTAGGGTAGGTAGAGTAGGGAGCCGTTCTTGTCCTTCGGTATATAAAAGGGTATCCCGTTGGTCTTATTGTCATCTTTATATAGAAATAAAATACATTATATAAATATTCTTTAAACGAAATATACAAAGGTGGGATATTTAGTAAAGAGGGGCAAATTATATTAACAGAAGGGATATACTTAATATTAGGCGTATCAAAGATAATGAAATAAAACATTAAAAACAAATATTGTAAATTTCATCATTTTCATGTCAGTTTTTTATTATTTTTTTTTTATTTCGTTTGTAAATTGTATAGCTATGCTACGTGTATGGGAACAACGATGTACTATCTTTCGCTTTAAATCACTTAACATGCTATGTCGCACATACATTTCAACAGTTATCCTGAAATCGATTCGAGCGTAAAGATCTGTTATCCTGATCCAGTAACTTACATAAGGCGCATAAAAAAGTGTTGTTCATATCGCAATGGCGTGCAAATACACTAAGGGGTTGGTTTCCACGTTTTTCTAGCATTCCACAGTTATCCATGTAGTTTTCATCCCGGTCTTGTTTGGCACCAGTGACTACAATATCAGAATAAAAAGTATACAGAATAATGCACAACTTTATACTGTTGGGTACTGTGTTTTACAATTATTACACCGTGGAACTTTTACTTTTTCAGTAATTGAGTTAATTAGTAGTTAATTTCTATGCAGCAATGTATACTTTATATGTAAAATAACCTACCCAGTGCTTTCACCTTTTTGGTAACATTACTCTAATGAAATTCTGAAGAGGTGAACGAAGGTATTAATTAAATGACTCCAAACCCAGACGACCCGGCTACTAGAGCAAATCGAGACTTGGTCAATGAGTGGGACGGCCAAAAGACAATCTCCGTAAAAATAATTTAATCAGTAGTAATCGAGGTAAAAATGAAATTCTGTGTAAATTCATAGGAGTATGTACATGAACATACCAGCCTGATATATTTTACATATTGTCTAAGTGAATATGTACATACTAGAGTATACCAGCATATGTATCCTATATACTGTGGTCAGTCAAAGTGAATCTGTACATGTTAGAATATTCTGGCTTATGTATATTACAGGCTGTGGTCAGTCTTTGTGAGTATGTAAATGCCGAAGTATACAGGAATACGTATCCTACATATTGTTATAAGTATACGTGATCCTGTATATAGTACAGTTTTATACAATGTATCTTACATGTTGTTATAAGTATACGTGATCATGTATACACAAGAGTATTATACAATATATCCTACGTGTTGTTATAAGTATACGTGATCATGTATATACTAGAGTTTTATACAATGTATCTTACATGTTGTTATAAGTATACGTGATCATGTATATAGTACAGTTTTATACAATGTATCTTACATGTTGTTATAAGTATACGTGATCATGTATATACTAGAGTTTTATACAATGTATCATACATGTTGTTATAAGTATACGTGATCATGTATATACTAGAGTTTTATACAATGTATCCTACATGTTGTGTAATGCTGGTAGACCTCCTCGCCCCCACAAACATCTTCCGGGTTACCAGGACACCTCGTTTTACATAAGGAAGATGGCTGTCGAGTACTGACGTCCGGAACTTCGCTCACGCAGAGGCAGTTATTAATCTGTTAGGATTAACAGGATTTTGACTATATATAAAGATAGGCATGCAGACCAAAGCTTGTCAAAGATTAATATGTTTTGTTTTTTTAGATATATTTTCAAAAATATAGGAATAATTACAATTTCTTCTCCTCAAACCAACTAGATGCATGAATATTTGATATGTCTATATTTAAAAAAAAAAAAAAAAAAAACAGAAAAAAAAACAAAAACAAAACAAAATATCAAGTCTAAAACATCTCTCTTTCTTTTCATCATTTTGATTGGATCAACCCATTCCACCGATTAACATACGAAACCTAACATCAACCTATAGCATCAAATGTATGTTTAGCTTTATCATCGCAAACTAATAAAAACAACAACTTACGTTCAGCATGATGTCGCTGTCTCCACACTCGCGTTTACACGTGGCAATGTCATTTGTTTGGTCAAGTCTCTTCGGAGGCTTGTCGGATTTGAAGCATCCTTCATTAGCAGGCACAGATAAAACCAAAATAAATAAATTATTGAGAAATATAAATGCTACTATATTTTTTTCCCTGACTTAGTATTTAGATTTTGCTTTTACTATATTTGGTGTTTGTAAAGACAGTATTTGCTGACACCGCTTTTTTATTGCCACTCTTGTGCCATACATCAGTGTAACAGTCGTGTAGCAGGTACTAGTGCCTAACACATGGACACCCACCTTGATCTTCGCTGCTAAACTCAAGTAAGACGATAACAAAGTAATAGAAAAAAATATCGAATAAGGATGATTAACACATAGCAAGTAGGACGATAAGAAAATAAACAAAACTTATATAAAGCTATAAAAAAGATAATAACAAATAACTAGATAAATAGAATTATAAGCCCAGTAAACTGATTATTATATAAACATGATTTAATAATGTTATCTGCCCCTGGATATTTGGCCGTTTCCAGCACTGTCATTTTTACTTCCTGGCTCATATGCCCTTTGCTACGCGTACGTAATTAACAAGCACATTCATAAATTCTCACTCACGTATATAAGGGAACATGCGCCTATAATTAGTATATGACACACATGTCCAGTCCTATCAAATTTTCCCTTGTCAGATATGGCTAGTTAAGGCCAATTAACAAAATATCGCGTTCTAGGATACAGTACACCATATATGTTTTCCTCAAATTTATAATCTATAATTTACCACATTATCTATATATATAAACATGTATCCCATTTAATTTGGTAATATACATTATCTATATATATAAACATGTATCCCATTTAATTTGGTAACATAAATTATCTATATATATAAACATGTATCCCATTTAATTTAGTAATATATATACATTATCTATATATATAAACATGTATCCAATTTAATTTTGGCTAAATCCATTATCTATATATATAAAAATGTATCCCATTTAATTTTGTCATATACATTATCTATATATATAAACATGTATCCCATTTAATTTGGTTATATAAATTATCTATATATATAAACATGTATCCAATTTAATTTGGTAAAATCCATTATCTATATATATAAACATGTAATCCATTTAATTTGGTTATATACATTAGCTATATATATAAACATGTATCCTATTCAATCTGGTTATATACATTATCTATATTTATAAACATGTATCCCATTTAATTTGGTAATATAAATTATCTATATATATAAACATGTATCCCATTTAATTTAGTAATATATATACATTATCTATAAAGAAAAGTTATCAATTGTCCTTGCGAAGTTAAATATAAAAAAGAACAAAAAACTAAGACTTTGCCGCAAGGCCTTTCTGCCCTCTCAGGCTTCTTCAGGCGGACTGTTCGTTTATTTTTACGTTGCCGGGATATAAGACGTCAACAATTAAGATGACGTCATAGGTTACAAAAACCGTGACGTCATAAACAACAGTCAGGATAGATGAAACTATACATTCAATACAACTCATTCTGCATTTAAGTTTGGTTTAAGTATTTTGATAAACATTTTTTCTTTTAATTCTCTTGTGACTAAATTATCATTATTTAATTTATAAATAGGTAAAATATAAAAATCATTCCCTGAACACTGGTGTATATGTTTGCTAACTTTTAAAAATCTCAATTCATCATCTTTAATTTGTTGTCTATGCACATTCATTCTTAATCTCAACTCACAACCAGTTTGACCAACATAAAATTCGCCACATGCTTTGCATATCAAAGTGTAAATAACATTTTTAGAAGTACATGTAATATCTGATCTTATTTCTATTTTGAACCATTTTTAAAAGTGTGGTTTTTACACACAATAAGCATATTGCAAGTGCCACATCTAGGCTTCATACACTTTTTTACACCACTGACAATATTCGGAGTGTTCATATTAAATTTTGATGTGCATAGCATACGTTTCAAATTCTTTGTTTGTCTTTTACAATTGATAATTTTTTTGTTTTCAAAAATCTGCTTCATTTTCTCACTGTTTTTCATGTAATTTTCATAATGTTTTATTACCGGTAACATGTTACAATTATTTGGATTGTACGGAGTTACAAATGATATAATATCGGTAGCTGTGTTGTGAAGCTTTTCAGAGTTAACAGAAATTGGACCCTTTTCTTTTGCTCTATGAATAGCATTTTGTAACAGAAATTGGACCCTTTTCTTTTGCTCTATGTAACAGAAATTGGACCCTTTTCTTTTGCTCTATGTATCAGAAATTGGACCCTTTTCTTTTGCTCTATATTCCCACAATTATTTGGATTTCTTTTCTAATCATGTTAAGCATACCAAACTGAACATTCCATATGGTCTAGCATCCAAGCTAATCACAATTGTTGGTGATGAGGAGGAATTGGAAAAGCGGCTGGAGGATTTAAAATTGTATCTTATGAATAATTCCCACAATTATTTGGATTTCTTTTCTAATCATGTTAAGCATACCAAACTGAACATTCCATATGGTCTAGCATCCAAGCTAATCACAATTGTTGGTGATGAGGAGAAATTGGAAAAGCGGCTGGAGGATTTAAAATTGTATCTTAAGAATAAACACTATCCAAATGAAGTGATACAAAATGCTATTCATAGAGCAAAAGAAAAGTGTCTCTGTACAACGTCATACCTTGTACCACGAATGTACCATAATCTTACCTGTGGGGTACATCCACGGGGTTGTATAGGTGTATTGGCCCACCCAGGCCTGTTCCCGGTCCTGAAGGGCACTCTGTACATCGTCATACCTTGTACTACGAATGTACCATAATCTTACCTGTGGGGTACATCCACGGGGTGGTATAGGTGTATTGGCCCACCCAGGCCTGTTCCCGGTCCTGAAGGGCACTCTGTACATCATCATACCTTGTACTACGAATGTACCATAATCTTACCTGTGGGGTACATCCACGGGGTGGTATAGGTGTATTGGCCCACCCAGGACTGTTCCCGGTCCTGAAGGGCACTCTGTACATCGTTGTATTCTTGTTCCTTGGGTACGGCGAGGACCGCCTCCTTATCCTGGCAGAAGTTAAAGGCCCCCTCCCATGTGTAGTTTTTACGATATAGCTTCAGTTCATCTGTTGTTAGATAACATTTTTTAAACTGAAGCTGTGTATCATATTGAATCTTTTTATGAATTGATTTATCATTCTTTCCAAATTACGATATTTAAAAAGTCCAGATATGCAGTTTTACGTAAACTAATTTAACAAGAAATTCTTGTTTATATTACTGATTCTGAAGTTAAAATTGTTTATGATGGTTACGATGGTAACAGATTTATACAAGTATATTTATACACTGTATACACATGCTTTCTCTTGCTTCTTCATTGCTATTATTGTTTGTTTGTGTTAAACAATTGTGAATGTTTATGTGATACATAAAAAAGAACAAAACAAAAACAAAAAATTGAACTAAACAAGAACAAAAGTACAACGTTAAAAGAAAAAGAAAAAATTTGCTTTCAAATTCAATCAAGAGGAAAACTGAAGGAAATACCCCTACGACATCAAAGAAAAAAGAGGATAATCTTCAAAACGAATGAATATTGTTCCCTCTATTTGTTTTATATTCCTCCGTCCCCATTACCTTTTTCAATCCTCTAAGTTTAACCGTTCTTAAGTTTTAGTTGCAAGTACAAACTTTCATGAATTTGTTTAAATTTCTTTAGAGATCAGCAGAATGTTCTTGATGATGAGAAGGACTATGTATAAGCACGTGTCTCCATAACATCTGGTGTATTGTAAGCTTCCATATATATAAATACAATACAGCTGTAACAAGACTTTTTCACACGTGAAGTTCTAAACTTGTACTGAATGTGGAACCTGTCAATTTGAATCACTACACCGTTTAATTGGATTATTGCTGGTTTTAAAATAGTAACGATCATGATATCGGTTTGATGTTCGAATTAAAGGGGGTTCCTAAATATCTAGTAAGTGTTGACCTTTAGATCAGTGCGGACCATGATGTTTGATACTCCAGGGTAACGTTAACTTTCGCTCTGTACATTTCTGAAATATGCCATAGTAAAATTGAAAGTTCAAGGTGGGTCCCTAGTTGACTAGAATAGAAGACTAGTTAGATCCTTTGATGCCTTTCATATTTGACATTAATTTTCTTGTGTAAACTTTGCTATGTAAAGGTTTCCCGATATACCCTTGCAGTTTTTGATTTTCGTTTTTGTATATCTATATTCAAACCAACCAACGAAATTCTGCCAATTGCTCTGGCAAAATGTGATGTTTATGAAGCATGTCACAAGTCAATCTTTTTTTCAGAAGTATGAATGTGCTGATAAATTGTTTTAGTTTAAAATGTTGGCATTTCTAGCATTCAGTGTTTTCGACATACAATCAAACATAACCAGCTTTACCGTTAATGTTCTCCTTGTCCATAGCGGCGATGTCTGGGGAAACAAATAGGGTACAGACGACCATAGTAAGTAGGACGAGCTGAGGATCCATGATTATCAGTCCTTCTCCAGCACGGTAACAGCGGACGAGTGTTACACACGTTGGTGTTATATATACCTACTTTACTTCATAGTTCCTTGAATGACTCATCGGACACCACCGGATGTCTCTGTGTCAGTGAGCTAGTTATAAACTGGAAAAGAGGGCGTCAAATCCTTGCTAATCATTCAGCATTAACTGGTAATGAAAACAACTGGATGAACCGTTGTCAGTATAATGTGACAGAGGGAATGCTGTACCTTCGGAAAGGTGTTTCAGCGAGATTGCACTGTAAAAACGGAACCAGATTCACGCGGTTACAGGAGGCAAACACTCTTTCTCATACCCTTTCTTTGGTTTTCATGATAGATGTAAACTGCCGATGAACACACTTACGGCACAGGGATTCGTGAGATGCAGGTTGATGAAGACTACATGTATGGGAACGTTTTATGGTCGCCAACTTGATATCATCAAGAAATATTCTGTATCTCTGTGTGATATGAAGATAGACGTTTTTGAGTTTGCTTATTAGTGTGCTTACTTGTTGTGGTTGACAATGATGACTTGGTTCTCATTTTTAAGGATTAGTGCTTACTTGGACGCTTCCAGAACACTTTGTCTTATTCTCTTGCACTTTTTATGGGTCTCTATGTAAATCTTTCCTTCGTTCTTATTTTGCCTCTAGTTTAATCGATTTTAAGTTCGGATTATGGTTTTGTTGACGCTTTGGTATTCTCTGATTTATTATGATATACATATATAGAGACAAATGCGTGACAATTATAATAAAACCAAATATATCATTCAGCCATTGTGGCTCACAAAAAAAACCCGCAAAAAACCACAATCATATAAACAAAATCACTAATTAATGTAATCATATCAAACAGAAAATCCATATCTTTTACATTTGTTATGAAGCAGTCTTTTCATACCCCCTTTCCAGATGTTTGCCCGTGTTGTGTCTTAACGTGTGTCCTAGAATAACCGAAACAGAGTCACGTGTTTAGGAATGTGACTTCATATGAGTTTTCAAAAATCGTGGCCGAGCTTATGATAACTCATTTGATGTTACCCTGTCACTTAAAAAAATATTGATTGTTTAAGAAATCATTTTAAAACATGGGCGTTGATCAAGGTGTTAAGTTGTCTCATAGACTTCTTTCACTAGCTCTCCACCTCTTGGTGGCGGGTTCCGGGCCTCCTGGGCTATTCACCATGAACTAGTCCTGTGTCGGTATTGTTTCTCCAGGAAATCAGGTTTTCCTCCACAACGAACACCTGGCATGGCCATTAAAGGGAAGTAACAGAAATAAACCAAATGATAAACTATCCTGAATTTGATAGAAATAACATTTACATCATTATTTTATTATGAAAGTTACACTGTGAGTTTTGTTTTGTCTAAACTTGAACCCTTCAAAATCGAGTGGTGACGTGCTCAGGGTCTCCATGCCGAATTATAAACATTTTATTTGATGTAAAACGTGGTAGATTTAAAGATTATGAGTGGATTATAACATATTTCAATAGGATTGTAAAAGCCAGTCCAAAAACGTTTGTTTAGAGGTAAATCTTTTAACAACTTAATTTAGTTTATGTTCAAATGAAATTGACGTGAGATAAAAACACTGGAACGGGCATAGATAAGGCTGGTGACTTCAGAAAAAGCATGAATTCATCGAAGAATATCCATTCAGCTTTTTTTCTGATTATGCGATTGTGTTGCTCATATAATCTGCGCCAACATCCGGGCAAACAAGATTTATACATGTAATAACTTGTTTCATTATTGTTGTCAAATAAATAAGGATAATAGTTATATATGATAGAGACTTGTTGGGCCGAAGTATATAACAGTCGACACTCATCCATGAAACCTTGCAAAAGTTGTTTTTTTCACCATTTCATAGTTTTTGATAACTTTTGCATTTCTTTCTAAATTTCTTAATTTCATCAAAAGAAAACAATATGTTTTTGCTAATGTAAGAAATAGAGAGAGAGAGAAGATAATCCAAGCCCAGGCTTCAGGAAAGTAACAGGGATACAAATACAACTCCTGTGTTCAGGCATTTCATTGACATTTTAATCGTCCAAAATAGCCCAAGGCATTTTACAGAGAGCATAGAATAAATAAATTCAAAATAAAACAAATTTTATGATATTTACGCAAACAAATAAGAAAATATGTAAACAAGTTGAATAAGAATACAAAGCACAACAAAATGTGAGAAGTGGTATGCTCGAGTTGTCTCCCTTGGTTGTGTTTTTTCGCTTTCCAGATAAAAAAGGTAACAACAATTAGAAAGCTCCCTCCAAGACTGAAAATCCTAACCACGTACATATAACAATGCAGTCACTGTTACCCATAGAAAATCATAAATCGGGTCTAGATGGTTTCCGATATATTTTGTTTCTTCTAATTACATGTAGGGTTTTTAACTGCATGTAATAATTAACTGTTTTGATTACAAACAATAAACACAATCAAATCAGTACATGTCAAGGATTATTTTGATCTGAAATCAACGTACTACTAATTTTGTGTCATACGAGCCAGTCATCGTTCAACCTTTTCATCTAGTGTCTCTGTCAGCCTGTTATGAAGGTTTGGGGGTGGGGGGTGGGGGGTGGGGGGGGGGGGGGGGATTTAACGAGCATAAAGAAAGCGTGCTAAATATAAAAAGTGATGAATGATTGTATATACAACTGAAAAAAGTAACAGAGTCACAGCTACATCAGTACATCATCTGCTGGTTTTCTTGAATAAAAATAAATAACACAATTAATAAAAACAAAAAAAAAGCAACAGCAATAATAACTTGCGAATACAAAAGTTGATGTAAGAGATATTGATAATAAAAACATTAAGTGTTAGTTTGGCGGTGTGTATCATATATTATATAATCACCACTTGTCGCTGTTAAAGGGATAGCTTAGACGCCTCACCAAGTCTGTCAGTGCTATCAGGATAGCTTAGACGCCTAACCAAGTCTGTCAGTGTTAACAGGATAACTTAGAAGCATAACCAAGTCTGTCACTGTTAACAGGATAACTTAGACGCATAACCAAGTCGGTCGGTCTTAATTTCGACAGTCTCCACATATAACCTATATATACGGGTTAAAGACTGACTAAGATAACCATAACATATGTTTATCAAAGTCCCGATACTTCTATTCCTTCCGGACGAGACTTCAGTGATTGTTACCTGATATCACACAAAAAATACAGGACAACCATAGTTACTTCGTCAAGATCAGAGAGGATACCATCCTGATGCCTGCTGTTATGTACGTGAATTTCGATGTAAATCCCCGAAAAAAATGTACTTCTTTTACACATCAAGAATAAGTATTTTTGGAGAGGAAATTTGAATTCTGACATGGATCCCTGATACTTAGCATTTATGGAGAATCTACCACAAAACAACATAGGCAGGGAACGTGTTTACGTTATGTACCGAGTGGTATTATATAAACACTAATAGTACAACCTCACTGTCAGCCTTGGTTGCATCATAGTTGTGTATTAAATATTATAGTTTTAATTCCAAATGCGATTTAAAGTAATCTAGTCTAGAGAGAAAATATATTAAACTGTACACTGTTAATCATCAGTAAAGAGTGAATATGGAGTTACATTTTGTATATGCATTAAAGGATGCATTGGTTGATATATATACCTTCACGATTAGACGTTTGAGCAACACTGCTTCTTGTACGTTCCGGTTGAATTAATGCTGACATTGGGTCTGGTATAGTATAGTATACTAGGAAGGAATGCCAATCGAAAATATTTTGTTGAAACAAAAATTTGTAAATTTCATGGTAACGTAATAAATAGTATTGTTCTAATAGTGTCGTATGGTCGTATATTCTACACGCTACAGACTATGTTCAGCAGATATGATTTTTCATACTGACCTCTAAACTAAAGAAACATAAAATGGATTTCTATTTGACGAACTTAAAAGCGGTACATAATTATATTGCTTTCGAAATGTATACAATGTAACACATAACCAAACTGACCTACTGAGTTTTCAGTTTGATGGGTATTCGGAATACCCGAACAAATGTGTTTATCAATAACCACTTATCAATTATAAAACATCCATTGATTCTTACATATACAGTACTGATAAGAATAGAAATTGGGTGTATACAAAAACCAAACAATTTTAATATTTACTTTAACTAACGACCACAACCCTCATAATGTTATACTTTCACTTAAATATGAAATTCTTTTTAACACTGGTATTTCAAGTGAAAAATATAAATTTACAGAATGCAAATTAAAATTAAAAAAAAAAATCCCTTCCACTTCCCTTTTCATGTTTGATGCTAAAACTTCCATGAAAAAAACATTCTGTTTACTGATAGATATGACATAATTATATTAAACTTATAAAAAACTTACAAATCATACAAGAAAACTTTGTACAGGGATTATGTACATGATAATAAAATCTGTATTCATAAATATACCAAAGTAACTTAAATAAACAAATGACAGGTAAAAGTGGTGAATGATATGTTTATATATAAGTTTGTCGGTAGTTCATCTCTCTTTACATGTACACTACCCTGAAAAGTGTTTTTACATTACTGTCGCAAACACATATATTATTTTCGATAAACGAAAATCACAACCAATATTTCGTAAAAATCCACCCTCTGGGAATCTTCCATCAGATTAAGGATTGGCTAGCAATACTATTAACAAAAACGGCATCTACACATTAAAAAATATGTTTCCAGCGTGATATAGCTTCAAAAATTGTTTTTGCTATTAATTTTCTCAAAAACTGTACTTGTCTTACTGTCGCTCTAGAACCTGTCTACATGCTCTATAGTAATACCCGAAACAAAGCTCAAGGGAGGCTACTGTTGTTACGCTAAACATTATAGTGTCGGTCTCTAGTGTTACACCCGCTAGGGTCCTGACGTAAGAATCATGGACGATCTTGATCGAAAGACAGAGAGCCTAATAGACAATTACTGTTCAAGAATTAATGTACTTTTATTTGATTTACCTTTTTGATATATACTCAAGGTCAATGAACCTTTGCCGAAGCCCGAAATACGTCTTTGAAAATATTTATGAAAAATAACAATGAAGACGAAAATCGATGGAAAACATCGAAAATTGAGTTCAGAAAGGGACAATAAAACGGGGTAAGATCATGATTCAAACATTGAACGCACAATCTAACCATTGCCATTCTAACTATTTCCTTGGTCAAATCCTACTGGAATTTTATCCTAAATCAATTAAAAGGAATAGTTTCTTTGCATATAAAAACCTCCCGAAAAAATTTATGTTGCTTTGACTACAGTGGGAAGGGATGATTCTGTATGTTTACGATAAGTTTGAATAACTGACCAGGATCACACTAATATACGCTATAATATGTGTCACACAAAACGTAAGTAATCTACGGTACATAATGTATATATATACATTTATTGTGAAATGTATGATTTCTTGTAAGGAAGAGTCAACGAGGATCCGGTCAAAAAAAGGGGCGTGCCATATCGAATTACTTCACTGACACAATAGACATATATTTGCATATTCTAAAGCGTATTGCATAACGTCATTTTTTGTAGCACGTGACCATAATAAGTCTCTGCACGTCCGGCCGTTTGAAGTATCCTTTGCAGCTTCTATCCACCGAGGCGTCGTATTTCGGGATGATGTCCTTATATTTTGTTCTTAATTTTTCAGTGATGATGGCGTCGTTGCGAAAGTCCTTTTCGCGTTCGCGGATCCTCTCTAGAGTGGGCGACTCCTTTGCACGTCTTCTAAAACTCAGCTTGTTAATTTTGTTGATTTTTTGTGCCTCCGCATCCTAAAACATATAAACATGTTTAAGTTTTTCGGTTTTTAGAGTCTTAAACAAGTCAGTTAACCATAGTAATACAAAACCAATGTCCTCTAAAAATATGTTATGGCAACACGTGTTAGTTAAACGATGTTTTCCGTAGCAGAACCGATGTAAATAAACCAGTAATAATAAATAAAATAGTAAACATAAATATATTCCTTAAAAATGAAACCGTCTGTGATATTATACCATATCATTCCTGTTGCTAAAATAATTAAATTATTATATACTGAACATGAGTAAAGGAAATGACTTTCATCAATACAATTATTGATAATAATTCATATAAATATATCTGATACCGATACAGGTGTTTTCCCGTAGCATGCTTTATAGTACGTGTACATTATAAACTCTTTTGATATATTGAACAAGCGATTTGACTTTTCTTGAAATTGAGAAAAAATAATAATTAAAAAAAAAACCAAAAAGGTAGAAATGTTGTGAATAATCCGTGTGTGTTTCCGCAAATAGAACCTTTATCACCTTATCACCTAGGAAAAGTATTCGGGTGGCACATTCCATAGGGGATATTTTATGATACAACTGATATCACGAACTATACATAAAATATGTATGTATACCTTGTGTAACCCACTTTAAAAACCCAGTTAAAGTATTACGCACCAATGTGTATAAAACAATCTTACTGAATAATAATATTGACACTTCTATCATTTTAAGGTATTATCAAATTGTAATTTTCATTACTCATTTACACCCATCAACAGTCGAATAATATAATTGTTGTTGATACCATACCCTTAAATCTCGATAATAAGCCGCGGATATTTTCTTTTTTGGGTAAGGAATCCCAGGCTTATTTTCGAAGGCAGGCCTATTTTCAAGGTATGTGAGTAAATAACAACATGACAACGTACGCGAAACAGGAAACAGGATCATAACAAGAATTACGACAAGGCAAAGGTGACGGGGGGAATAGTAGTGTGCAACATGCAAAACACTGTATGTGATGTAGAAAACACGCGTGTGGAGGAAGCAAATACCTCGACGTTGCTGCTAAATTTCCTCGGCTGCGTAAGAAGATGGTTTAAACAGAATCAGTCTTGTTGAATACATTTGATATTAACTTACGGCATATACATGTATATATATATTTCCACAATTGATGCACCCATTTACTAAAATTTGAATTACATACGCTAAAATTCATAAAAAGCATTACACCATTCCTGTACGGTGGATCTAGAACAGGAGAATGATTTTAGAGAACTTATCTCAAATGACTATGAACTCAGTCTATTCATACATATTTATAATAAGTTTCCACCGCACAGCTTTTAGCTGATATCTAAAAAAATGCCTTTTGTACACAGATAAAATACACTTTATAATGAATCTTATTGCAACAATAAGTGTGATGAGCTCTACAAAGAACATACAGAATATGCGTATTATGACGTGATTGTACAAGATCTATCAGAGATAAACTGTGGAAACAGCAAATAAACATTCATTGTCTGGAAATGGAATGTTTTACATGTATCTTCAATGAGACAAATTCAACTTCGGCTTGGAAATCAACGAATTCAGGATTATTTCTGGGGTAATTGTAAATAAAATATGGATATTCTAAAGCTACTGATTCGAAAGTAACCATGTATATCACTATATCAAAATGTCGAAAAGTCACTACAAAAAAAATCAGAGAATACCGAAGTGTCAACAAAACCACAATCCGAACTCAAAATCGATTAAACTAGGGGGAAAATAAGACAGAAAGTTAAGATTTACACGGATACACTTGGAAAATACAAGAGATCGAATAAAGCCCGTTATTCCAGAAGAATAAACGTCTTCTGCTTCATCGACGACATTCGCAATGTAAATCTTTGTCACGTTGAAGTAAACGTCAAGTCCTCAAATTGATAACCGAGTAATCATTATCAATCACAACAAGACATCATACTATTGAGACCAAGATGGCGACCATATTACTTGCGCATAGTCCCCTCCAACCGGCATTTCTCGAATCCCTGAGTTAAGTTTGTTTGTCAGCAGCCGACAGCTATCATCAAAGTATCGATAAATGTCATCATGATACTGTATTCATGCATATGCTAATATACCTACTTAAGTAAATATCTTATGTGGTGTTTTCCTGCTTTGTGTCCAATAAGATATACAAGTACAGATGTATATACATTTTTGTGATGTATGTTATTATCCATCATTCTTATTTTGCCACAGTATTGTTTTTCGTCTTTTTGATATGAAATTCACGTAGTATGAAGACAATAAAAATAAGTAATGTATAAATTACATTTCTGATGGGCTTCATGAAATATGAGTGTAATCGATTAGCGTTCATACCATTATGAATTTGAAACTAAATGCCGTTCCACCCCGTAATAAATTACGTTACTACAAAACTACATGGTATGCATCATGTACTACAAAAACAAGATTTTCAAATGATACACAGGAAACTTAAACCAAACTCAAAACAATAAAACCTTAATAGAAAATGACCTAACAAATTAAAATCAGGCCCCTTCACGGTAGACTGATCTTATCATTTCCTAGGTAACCAGATGTTAATGAAATCTACTTGTCAGACATACACACGCTGATGGATCCCTACCCTATACCACTTGAGGGCGTCGTCCATCTGTCCCTTTAGTTTCACCCCGTAGATTTTCTCCATCTCTTTGATATTGCAGTCCTGGTTACAGGCAATGTTTGGATTACTTTTCCAAATCCGCAACATTGTTCATATCTCAAAAAATATGTTTCAAGATACACTACATAGGATTGAAATCATAAACTAGTAGACGGGTGCCATCGGTTTCCTTTATATACTATCTTTACACAAGTACTGATATGCTTGCCCTTTTTATATATATACCCATATTGTCGGGCATAGAAAACCTCCCATCCAATGAAATGAGGCGTTCTTGAGTAACCAACGAAAATCATAATTACAAATTTGCATTATCATTTCATGTGCTATTGTGAACATGAACAGACCACCGGGAACTGTCTTAATTGAAATGATGTGTTTCCAAAACTTTGTATTGATAAATTGTAAATTGAGAAAAAGAAAACGTTCATATCTTAATCTTATGTCTGAGAGAACAGTTAGGTAATGTAATGGAGAATAGGTGTCATCCTTGTAAAAGGGACTCCTAAAACATTTATCAAAGACAGTGAATATCACGTGTATGACCAACCAAAATGGTGCTAACAAAACACCGAGACGTTGTCGATACTCTATCTTAATGGAAAATATCTGTAAATATTTGTAAACGGTGAAGCCCTATCTGTGCTGTCGCGGTTTTGCGTGTATCGGTAGAGAGGTCTTAACGTCAATGTTTCTATCATTAATCACAGGTAGAGAGTGAGGAATCCTCCTATCTGACAACTTGTTTATATTGTGGGTCTAAGTCAAACGTCGTGTTATGAACACCTTGACATATTGTGTCATAACTCGGCCTCATTAAGTCTTCCCATGGTAGGATAGATAGTGTAGGACTAGTTGACTACAATATCTGTCTTTGTAAAACACGCATACACAAACAATTATATCCCTAATAAGGAGGAATTCGAAGTAGGTCCTGTAAGGATCTTCACACGGTTCCGTAGCGTGAACACCCAAAAATGTCAATCTGCTATGTCCTTATGTCCATGTTTACATATCGAAGAATTCTAGAATCGTCTCTTTTGACATTTAAAATTTTAATTATGCTGAACACCGAAAAAAAAATTAATGCTGATTATATCCAATATAATTATAGTTTCTGAATTTCACATTTGGTTTTTTTTAAATATCGGTTATAGTAGAAAAACTATAAATTTCAATCACAACCGAGAAATTTATAATAACAATTCTGTCCATTAAAAACACCTTGATGATTTTCTGAGATTATATTTGAAAGATTAGACCGCCCCCAATCATGCATACGGGCTAATATACCCAAATGTGTAACTGACCCGTGAACCGTACTCTGATGCAATAAAACAAGTACGTGCAGTAGCTTTGCATTAACCGAACTCGCAGCTTGATTTGTTTACATTTCTTTGAAAATAATTAAGTTGAGCAATGATTTTTTTTTCTAAAATGACAATAAGATAAAACTCGGTGGCATCGGGAAACCTGGTGTAAAATATTTATGTTATAACCGTTTCAAACAAAAAACAATCGAAGCGGGTTGTTACGATGGTAACTACGATGACCATAGTTGCTAAGATGATATAGTCCCACTGAATCTTCATCGATATACTGCTAAGTTTGGCAAATGCACAGTGAACAACACTATTTTTCTTCATTACATCATTTATAAATTTGGTATAAAATAATATTACTAGCACTTCGAATTTAATTCTTGGATATAACGATCGTTATGTACACGCATTGACACAGTGATCTATTTGTGCCGCGGTCCGACGTCGCACGTCACAACTGCTAGGCGCCGCCATGTTTGCGTTAACGTCAAAGAATTTCGAATGCACATCCATCGGAATCAAAAGTTTTCCAGAAATATTTTATTGTCTATTCAGAGGAAATGGATTCCATATATGTTCCATGTTTCAAAATCTTAAAGGAACAAAACAATGACCATCAGCGGATAGTTATTTATCTGAAGCGTGAACGACGCCATGTTTGAACAAATATCAATCCGTCGAGCCTTTTTTCACTGCGTATACGCTAATATATTCGCAGTCAGAGTTTACTAAGCACAAGAAGGGAGAGGTGTAAATATAATATTTATTTTATAACCGTTTCCAACAAAAATACAACATAAGCGCATATTTACATGTAATTCGAACCTGTATTACATTGTTAAGAAAACATATTTGACAGCATTTTATTTTTATCAATTTCGTCGTTTCTGTTAAATGAGTTTTATGAAAACAACCAGCATGAAACCTTGTCTAACTGAAGTGTGTCCCCTGACTTTTGACTTCAATTTGTATTTCGTCTTTTTTCTGTTCGTTTACAGTGTAAGTATCTAAATAGAATAAATACAGCGATATAAATGTGGAGAACCCTCCAGAGTGGTACACGTTAAGGAGAGGCACCAGTGGGCTACACATCAAACAGACAGCGGATAACACGCGGATTATATACCAGACTAACAATCAATATGTTTAGACATTAAATGCTTTTCAAATCAAATAAATGTCTACATGATAGACATGTTTGGTTTGATAAAATCAAACTCAAATATATTGAATTATTTATAAAAGAATTGCACGTGCCAAAATGAGATTTTTTAATCGTTCTCCAGCCATATGTTGGCACCAAACTAAATACCTAGTTTATAAAATACGCTTCAAATATCAGTATATTGTCGTGCGTTAATACTCCTGCATACAAACGTCGATTGCGATATAGTGTTAATCGATTCATTAGGTTTTGGTAGTACTTTATTCAATAATTCAAAATAGCTCTACAATAGTGCAACTAACATAGAATTCCTGAAGGATTGTAAAACAAGCCTACACTTTCAATCAATACACATCAGGATGTTTTTGACCCCTCGTTTACCGCTGTCTTTATTCGCGGTCCAATTTCTGTATTTACATTATCGTTTATCTTTGCGTGTACATAAACCTTCGATCAATTGCAGAACCCAGTTAAACGTAAACCTCCACATTAGACATTATTAGGCTAATGGTGACAATAGAACGATGCCTTAGTTGAAAGGAAAAACATTTCTTAAAAAAGCGTTTTATTTTTCGAAGGACAGATTAGATAGAGGAAGACTTTAACTTTAACTCACACTTATTAACACAGAACTTCTGACGATCAATCTTTATTATTGGTAATTACATATCAAACTTCACTATCTCTCTGTATACGTGATCTATTTTTCTATCATGGAAAGTGTTTTATTACAAAGAGATACTATCAAGTATTGTTTTCTTTCGGAACAAACTGTGCCCAATCGATGCAAGTAGATGAAGACTATGAACAAGTTTCGTGGTCGCCCTGTTGGTCTCACTGAAGGATAGTCTGCATCCTTTTATGATATGAAGGTGGGCGTTTTTGGAATTTACTCATAAGTCATTAGAGTGCTAACTTGTTGTGATTGAGATTTCCCGATCTCTCGAAATTAGGACGTGACATTTAATTTGCTGTGACCTATATTTCACGGCGGGTGTCGTCGATGAAGCAGAAGAAGACGACACAGACGCTTACTGTTTCGAAGCACATGGGTTTATTCTCTTGAACGTTTCAAAGGTCTTGGTGTACATCTTTCCTTTGTTTATATATGCCCATAGTTTTACCGATTTCTGAATTCAGATCATTGTTTTGCTATTTCTCCGATTTTGTCATCGGTAATAAAGTAGTAAATGTGTAATACGAAACTTTCTCTCGTGGTTTGAAGCAGTTTAGATCGTATGTGGTTCAAATTGTCATTGATATCTTATATCTACAAACTGTAGATTTGTTTTTCATTCAGATTCGTGGTATAGACATATCTCAAAAAGTGTTGTTATCTCCCTTGTTTGCAATATCATGGCTACATTGAGAAGTGTTTTTG
Organism: Mimachlamys varia; assembly: GCA_947623455.1. Taxonomy (NCBI): domain Eukaryota; kingdom Metazoa; phylum Mollusca; class Bivalvia; order Pectinida; family Pectinidae; genus Mimachlamys; species Mimachlamys varia. Next base: position 33,978,944 of record OX392529.1, on the reverse strand, counting down.
AAACGTATTCGCGCCATGTAATTATGACGTCATAATGTAAATTACGTCATTCGATTGTCATATAGCGCCAAACCATCACTAAAACACTTCCCGGAAGTCCATCTTGATTCCAACAATTTTTGCCTATCACGGGGATTAACAACACTTTTGAGATAGGCCTATACCACGAAGGCCTATTGAGCATACGTACATGAACTAGTAATCGAAACATCAAGGAAAACATTAATTACTAATGTAAAAGAAGCTTTATATTTATATAAATAGTTTCAATAAATAATTAGGGACGGATTCAAAATTACGGACCACGTTAATGAATTTCACAAATTGAGAACTCTTAACTAAGAAACAATTTGTAAAGGATTACCCTGACTGTCAGCACTCGCTCCATGGATCGTTCCAGGACGGCCTTGGCGATGGGGGACTGGAAGTATGCCTGAGCGTATTTATCCTGTTCGGCATTGTACGGCGGAATTATCGGGCGTTTCCGTGCTGTGTGGAACATGAAAGTACTGACGGCGTCGTTAACAAATCCCTTCTCAAGCTTCTTCTGGACATTGATCGCCGGAAGTGGTTTAATTGTGGTTGGAACCTTATCCTTGTGCCACAAAGGACTTCCGTACGTCACCCAGGACATCTTCTCTGTAATACAGAAATAGTTCATATATCTCACATGGTAGACAGTGTTTTGGTCTTATGATAAAAGTATATAACATCTTGTTAGCGTAGAAAACAATATAGTTTGACAATAGTTAACTTGTTTGTGTATCTGATGACAAGGCAGCTTTCTGAATGTATTGTGGGGTGCACCGTGTATACTACCAGGGAGAAGGTGTAGGCAAACAGATGATTTCTATCTAATTGGTTTTGTTTAATTTTAATTTAATGAACTTAAATAAAAGAACGTCAAATATTGTTTGTAGATTCGTCACTGTTGTTTTGACCACTCATTTTATGTTCTTAATAAACACACACAAAAAGACAGTACAAACGAAACGTTTACACAGATATGTATATATGTAGCATTACCTAATTCATAATGTGGTCAAAATTAAATTGTGGTCTTCGGCAGTTTTGTTTAATGAAGTGAAGTGTGATAAATCTTCGGCACCAGACACATTTATGCAATGCAAATACCAATTATCGTCAATAATTCAATCTACTGTTATATCAAAACCGTATATATTTATTTCTATAGCAACCAAACAGAACTGGCACAAATGGCATATAACAGATCCCCTAATCGTAACAGATATTTGATTTTCTCGTCAATATTTGCAAATACAATTTTTCGCGATTATTCACATTCAACTTAGGACTTCATTCGGAAATGTTAAATTGTGGCCGAATAATTAGTTTTTAATTGCTGTTTACTTATCTTCACTCTTACTTATTCACAGGGAAATACATATACTGCCATATATAAGTCTTTTAGGATACCAACTTAAACAAACGTTTAGATGTTTCTCTTATAGTGTCTAAAGTTTCAGTTTGCTAATAATGTGAAATACGAAACGATTCTGTTTTGAGCTGTAAAACCCGATATATTCCTTCTAGATATTCCAATCTTGTAGCTTGAATTATTCTGGCACATTTTGCAGGAAGCAAATGATCTGTGGAAGCGAGCTGTTCTAAATGTTGACGTAAGGACCATACAATATATATTTCAGAACTAAGGTCATCCGGTGCAGTAAACAACAGGTCTTTTTGGCATTCTGTGTAGATTACAAATTGTGATAATAATTTTAAGAAAATGCTTTCTTATTCTGTGTTTTTGCTTATTGATAACAATTAGCTTCGTTTTTTCGGACACAGGTACAGGTATGTTCGAAGGTGTCATTTTTATTGAGTTACATTAGCAAAAAACTAAAACAAACATCTTCAACGAAAGTAGGTTTTTAGGGTAACAAAAGAAGAAGGCAAATATAATATGCTGTTTATAAAAATGAATTAAGCAAACAAACATTATGCGATTCTGTTTCAAAGGTTATCTATGTAAAGCGAAAGATCAAATCAGAGATGAATTTACAATGAGGATTATTTTGTTTCCTCAACAAGTGACCTTCTAATTTATATCTTAAATTAAAATGTAAAGCTTGACTCATGTAAGCACACTTACATAAAATGTACATTCACAATATACAGTCATTCTGCTTCAAACTAAGCGAAAGCTTCTCAAATTTTTAGATACCTCTCCTCCATTTGCTCAACACGAAGGATTTCTTTCCAATATCAGTCCGAATGATCTCGCTCTCCTTTGTAATTACCAAAGCATGAACTGTGGCTTTTGACTGTCATATACTACATGAACCTCTAACTACTATAAAAACCCTACACAACCTGTTCAATTTCCATACAATCATAGAAAACAATCCATTCTTGTAATACATATCATATGATAACATGTTGATGAACCGAGTGTAAACTGTCAATATTGCTTATCGCGCCATATTTTATAATGTTCCATATTACAAGAATATTGTCATATAGCAAACAAACACGAGTGTGATACATGTAATATCAAAATCAGACTTCTTTAAGACTTAAGCAATTTGTGTAGTTTTATACCCGCATACAGTATCACTACTAAATTGTTTATTAAAGATATATACATGTATCTATCAATGAAATATGACACCAATAACGTAAATAATTAAAATAGTAATATCCCGTCTAATATGTAATTTAGTTTCATCTTCGTTAAAACCAGACTTGCAATCAAACTGTATGAACCTTACCTGGCTGTGTAGATTTTTTCGTCATTTCTGAGTTTTTTGTTAGAGTCTATACGACCGTTGAGGTAACTTATCATATAAAGTTGGATAGGTGTGGGTATTTATATAGTGGGACAGTGGAGCGACACAGGCACGCGTATACACCCGAGGGGGTAGCACACAGTCTATTAACAGACCATCAACTAATCCTACGTGATCGTCAAACAAACTTTTACACCATATAGCCATTTCGTCCGCACGGTAGGTATTACCCATCGCATTGTTTGATTACGGTAAAAGCATTCGGATATCGCTTTCAATCCTCCAGAACATCGCGCTGAGTTTGTTTTCCATACTGGAACGACCAAAGCTAAGCGTTGTAATTAATATCTACTTTGATAACGGATATACTCTTACTGATAACGCCTGGCGATAGTAAATAACACTGTAACATCAGTGTGAAAAACCACGAAAATAAAATACGCCCCGTGTTAACGTATCTAAGTGAACCATAAATACCGTACAAACTCCATCTTAAACGAGGTCTACTGACATGTATAGGTATTAAACAAGGCCTAATGACATGTATCGGTATTAAACAAGGCCTACTGACATGTATCAGAATTAAACAAGGCCTACGTTCATGTATAGGCTTTAAACAACGTCTACTGAAATGTATCGGTATTAAACAAGGCCTACTGACATGTATCGGTATTAAACAAGGCCTACTGACATATATCGGTATTAAACAAGGTCTACTGACATGTATAGGTATTAAACAAGGCCTACTGACATATATCAGTATTAAACAAGGTCTACTGACATTTATCGGTATTAAACAAGGCCTACTGACATGTATAGGTATTAAACAAGGCCTATTGACATGTATAGGTATTAAACTAGGCCTACTGACATGCATCGGTATTAAACAAGGCCTACTGACATGTATAGGTATTAAACAAGGTCTACTGACATGTATCGATATTAAACGAGGTCTACTGACATGTATAGGTATTAAACAAGGCCTACTGACATGTATAGGTATTAAAGAAGGTCTACTGACATGTATAGGTATTAAACAAGGCCTACTGACATGTATAGGTATTAAACTAGGCCTACTGACATGTATCACTATTAAACAAGGCCTACTGACATGTATCAGTATTATACAAGGTCTACTGACATTTATCGGTATTAAACACGGCCTACTGACATGTATCGGTATTAAACAAGGCCCACTGACATGTATCGGTATTAAACAAGGCCTACTGACATGTATAGGTATTAAACAAGGTCTACTGACATGTATAGGTATTAAACAAGGCCTACTGACATATATCAGTATTAAACAAGGCCTACTGACATGTATCAGTATTAAACAAGGCCTACTGACATATATCGGTATTAAACAAGGCCTACTGACAGGTATCAGTATTAAACAAGGCCTACTGATATGTATCGGTATTAAACAAGGCCTACTGATATGTATCGGTATTAAACAAGGCCTACTGACATGTATCGGTATTAAACAAGGCCTACTGACATATATCAGTATTAAACAAGGCCTACTGATATGTATCAGTATTAAACAAGGCCTACTGACATGTATCAGTATTAAACAAGGCCTACTGATATGTATCAGTATTAAACAAGGCCTACTGATATGTATCGGTATTAACCAAGGCCTACTGACATGTATAGGTATTAAACAAGGCCTACTGACATGTATCAGTATTAAACAAGGCCTACTGACATGTATCCGTATTAAACAAGGCCTACTGACATGTATCAGTATTAAACAAGGTCTACTGACATGTATCAGTATTAAACAAGGTATACTGACATGTATCAGTATTAAACAAGGCCTACTGACATGTATCGGTATTAAACAAGGCCTACTGACATGTATCGGTATTAAACAAGGCCTACTGACATGTATCGGTATTAAACAAGGCCTACTGACATATATCTTTATTAAACAAGGCCTACTGACATGTATCGGTATTACACAATGCCTTCTGACATGTATCGGTATTAAACAAGGCCTACTGACATGTATCGGTATTAAACAAGGCCTACTGACGTGTATCGGTATTAAACAAGGACTACTGACATGTATCGGTATTAAACAAGGTCTACTGACATGTATCAGTAGTAAACAAGGCCTACTGACATGTATCGGTATTAAACAAGGCCTACTGACATGTATTAGTATTAAACAAGGCCTGCCGACATGTATCGGTATTAAACAAGGCCTACTGACATGTATTGGAGTTCAAAACTGTAGATAAGGTCAGTCCACTCATTCCAATAAAAAGTTAAATTGACATAAAAAACATCTATGCAATAAAAATAAGATGGTCGGGCATAACTCGATATTGAAGGAATACAAATAAGTTAAAAAAAAGTGTTAAAAGACTATTATCAAAATTCAAAATGATTAAACTAGAGGCAAATATTTGTCACGCGGAGACTCTTGAAACAAAAAGAAAATAAGACCTTTTGTTCCTGAAGAGTACGCGTCTTCTGCTTCATCGACGCGACGACATCCGCCAAAATAGAAATAAGGATATGAAAATACTCAGATAAATGAGCCGTTTACAAGCAAAGGTAATCCTCATTCCATAGACGATAGCGCAAGCAAAATCTTGTATGTACAGGTGCTGCCCAATACCACATACCGGCACATACAGCCATATCGTTAATAAAACACCCCCACATAAATTAAAATATTTGACCGATACAAGTAGATTCATACTATAAGCTGATATATAAGGGGATCAATCAATTAAAAAATTCGCTCAATTTAACTTGTCATTTTAACAATCATCAAGCATACGACTAAATGCAGAACAGACTTAGTCATGACTTAATTCTATCTAAAGGAGTTCTATCTAAGTACACTAGTAGTGGAATCATAATAAAGATATAATCTAAGCAGTTTAAAGGCGAGATACATTGTACCGCTCATTTGGTATCTGTGTTTCACAGTGGAAATGAACGTTTTTCTTGTTATAGAGGTGTTCTTCTAAAGATGACGTAACACACATATATGCTTAACTTTTTAATTAAGTAACAGATACAGTATGCCGAAAAAAAATTGAACTGCATCATACAGCTGTTTCGTCCTCCTATGACTCTTCTGTGATGCTGGGGCCAAAAGGTTTAATCCAAAATTTCTAAACTGATGTAGAAGCCGAAGCGTAAAACCCCATTAATTTATGAATTGAGAAGTAAAATTAAACTAGTTCTGTATAATTTCAAATCGTGTACTACGAAAATATGCATATTATGTACCGTGCCACTACTCAAACGAGATTATCTGTGGCTATGGAGGCTCAAGCAAACCTCGGGGACTAAAAATCCACCATCAGAGTCTGCCACTCCCTAAAGATATGATGTGAAAGGTTTTTCGTTTATTTATATTTTCAAAAGCTCACAAAATGTGTCTAGATAGTAGGGATAGAAAGTATGCATTGTCTTTCATGTCTCGAATAAATGACATCTGAAGATCCTGTTTGTGTTCACAACAAACTCAGCTTCTTATTATTCTTAATATCCTCGGGCCATAGACTACAACATGAGGCCCCTTAACTGGGAATCAGCGCTATCGGTGCATAGAGGTATATTCTGTTTCACATATGTCACCACAATATTCGAGGAAAAAGAAAGCCCGAACATTACGTACCGACAGGGAAATTAATCAATAGCAAAGAAAACGAAAAAGATAAGACAAGATTTATATCAAATTTACACAGGAAGAAATGAAATTCACAACAAAGGATCAAAGATAACGTGCAAGAAATACTGGGGAACGAAAACACAAGTTGGTAACTAGCAGTAGAACATTTGACGTAACAAAGATATGTATTTTGTCATATATGTCCAGACGTGATTGTGGGACAACATACAGCCTAATGATTTGTGACTAAGTAGTAATTGAATTTATAGTTAATCTCATTTGAGTAGTGGAACGGTACTTAATATACACATTTTCGTAGTACACGATTTGAAATTATACAGAACTAGTTTAATTTTACTTCTAAATTAATAAATTAAAGGGGTTTTACGCACCTGACCCTTCTGCTTCTACATTAGTTTAGAAATTTTGGATTCCTACCTTTTGGCCCCTAACATCACTGAAGAGTCCTAGGAGGACAAAACAGCTGTATGATGCAGTTTAATTCATTTTTTCGGCATGCTGTATCTATTACTAAATTTAAGAGGTGCAGCATATGTGTGTGTTATGTCATGTTATAGATACATGTTTATGTAGTATTGATAACTTACATGTATTAATAATAGAATTACATATAATAACAAATATAACATTTGTACTTGTAACTTAATAATAATAATTGAATTTATAGATATTTATTACTTGTATATTAATAAAACTTGAATTTTTACATATATTTTACTTGTAACTTGGTAATAATTAAATTATATATGTATTACTTGTAACTTGGTAATATTTGAAAATATATTAGAGAATACAGAAGCGTCAACAAAACGACAATCCGAACTCACAATTGATTAAGGGGCAAATTATGAACAAAGGAAATATTACATGGAAACCCGTGTAAAAGTACAAGAGAATAAGACCAGGTATTCCCGAAGCGTAAGCGTTTTCTGCTTCATCGACGACACCCGCCATGTAAAGCTTTGTCATATTCAAGTAAACATCAAGTTCTCAAAATGAGAACCGAGTATCATTGTCAATCACAACAAGTAAACACACTAATGAGTATACAGAATATTTCTCAATGAGACAAAGATGGCTACCATAAAACTGGCCCAAAGTTCAGATCAACCTGCATATCTCGAATCCTTTTGTTGTTTGTCAGCGGTTGACATCTATAACGAAAATCACGATATTTAGAGCAAGCCCTAGAATTTCGAATCAACTGTGACATGTAAACACCATAGGTTGGAGAAGCAGGGATGTTACTACATTGTATCAAGAAATGGAAAGTTCACAATCGGAAAATTGAAATCATCACGTTTATCGTATAGCTTAGTAGTACAGTAAGCTGTTCATGTTGGTCGTTATTTATTTTGTTATTATTATAATTTATAGATGGCTATTACTTGTGTCTTAGTAAAAATTGAATTTATAGATATCTAGCTGTACAAGGAAACTCACAAGGTCATAGGGACTGGCTGAATACAAAAACTCACAGGGTTACATGGACTGGCTGAATACCTAAACTCACAAGGTTACAGGGACTGGCTGATTACTGAAACTCACAAGGTTATAGAGACTGGCTACATACCAAAACTCACAAGGTTATAGGGACTGGCCGAATACCGAAACTCAAAGGGTTATAGGGACTGGCTGATTACTGAAATTCACAAGGTTATAGGGACTGGCTGAATACCGAAACTCACAGGGTTACAGGGACTGGCTGATTACTGAAACTCACAAGGTTACAGAGACTAGCTGAATATGGAAACTCACAAGGTTACAGGGACGGACTAAATACCGAAACTCACAGGGTTATAGAGACTGGCTGATTACTGAAACTCACAAGGTTACAGGGACTGGCTGATTACTGAAACTCACAAGGTTATAGGGACTGGCTGAATACCGAAACTCACAGGGTTATAGGGACTGACTGAATACCGAAACTCACAAAGTTACGGGGACTGGCTGATTACTGAAACTCACAAGGTTATAGGGACGGACTAAATACCGAAACTCACAGGGTTATAGGGACTGGCTGATTACTGAAACTCACAAGGTTACAGGGACGGACTAGATACCGAAACTCACAGGGTTATAGGGACTGGCTGATTACTGAAATTCACAAGGTTATAGGGACTGGCTGAATACCGAAACTCACAGGGTTACAGGGACTGGCTGATTACTGAAACTCACAAGGTTACAGAGACTAGCTGAATATGGAAACTCACAAGGTTACAGGGACGGACTAAATACCGAAACTCACAGGGTTATAGAGACTGGCTGATTACTGAAACTCACAAGGTTACAGGGACTGGCTGATTACTGAAACTCACAAGGTTATAGGGACTGGCTGAATACCGAAACTCACAGGGTTATAGGGACTGACTGAATACCGAAACTCACAAAGTTACGGGGACTGGCTGATTACTGAAACTCACAAGGTTATAGGGACGGACTAAATACCGAAACTCACAGGGTTATAGGGACTGGCTGATTACTGAAACTCACAAGGTTACAGGGACGGACTAGATACCGAAACTCACAGGGTTATAGGGACTGGCTGATTACTGAAACACACAAGGTTACAGGGACGGACTAAATACCGAAACTCACAAGGTTATAGTGACTGGCTGAATACCGAAACTCACAAGGTTATAGTGACTGGCTGAATACCGAAATACACAAAGTTATAGAGACTAGCTGAATATGGAAACTCACAAGGTTACAGGGACTGGCTGAATACCGAAACTCACACGGTTACAGGAACTGGTTAAATACTGGAATTCGCAAGAACTTAAAACAAAACATAATGACAATGACATGCATTGCCATTTTCATATCAATGCAGGATGACAAGAAAGTTGGAAACACAAATATGACATAGCTATACCCTAAATCATGTTGAGATCACTGCAGACATGATAACTTAGGCTACGTCAGATGTGTGTAGAATCTAAACACAATTTCAGTTACGTTTCTACCGGTCTATAAGTATAGTAATGTAACCTACCCTGTGATGTAAACACCCGTCCTAAATGTCGTCCCTACAACTCGGCGTGTACTCAAGGCTACGGTAATACTTCACCTTCTTATCTGCCATAGGTATTAATGGCAACTGATATTTTTTTTACATTTCGTTATTTTATTTACATACCCTGATATTGGGCTCGGGTTGCATTCACGCTACTCCTGGTTTCAAATACAAACGAAATAGGTTTGGAATATACTGGCCGGACAGGCTCATGTTTAAAATCAATTCATCTAAAGAACACAAGAGTTAAAAGGTGTTTGGTCGTATCACATGAAAAGCGCTGAAAAACATATTCCATGTCACTGATAGACCGTGTGGTGAAATATGTCATATTTTTATCGTTTTCCTTCACTAATTATCTATATAATTATCATGATAATCAAAATGTCATTATTCATGTTTTAATAAAGTATCGCTTGTGTAGTTTTGTCACGAAATATTTTTCAAATAAAATGGAAATTATTTACAGATAATGTTGGACTCTTTACTGCTCCTCGCCGACAGTGGTCAAATTTCAATACTCGATTAATTGTAAAAAATGTAAATTCGGGGCAAACGTTACAGCTCTTTAAAGCCCATCAGTTTGAAGTACTTTAACACATGTACACTGGGCCTAACTCCGACGGTCTGGGCCGGTATCCCGACGATGGAATTTCTATACTGTTTTCATAAAATTAGCATTTATATCCGACTTGGACGTTTAGAAATTACAAATAAATTGTGACTATGGTAAAGAAATAATGAAAATGTCATTTAGTAGTTTTTCATATCAGATTGTTTAACAAACATGCTATTAATTATAAATGTTTCAAAAGCTTCACGACACAAAGGATTGTTCACAGACATACATAAAACGTCACCTGTATACACGTACCTACGTTAATCACATTTCAAAAGATAAACACACATTAAAATGGTGTAAATTTGACTAAATCATCGGTTATTTAAACCTGTCGATAAACTGTAGTACAATACCTGCATCGGTTAGTCTGTCTAGGTACCCGTAATCTTGTACTTTTCCGTAGATCATTTTAAGACGCATTTTTTTAATGAATTTCTAAGGGAGCACTTTAAGACTCAGTTGAAGGAAACGGTCGCCATTTTGTATCTAATAAATTTATTTTGTTTTGAATTAAATGCTCGTAATATTTTGGAAACAGACAAAAAAATTAGTCAGCTTGCTTCAATAAGATAAAAAAATCACATATTCCTAGTTTAATCTTCATTTCCGATCCGATAATTCACGTCAATGATAAGTCTGTGTTTGTGTCATAAACACTACTATAAAACTTGGTTTACTTACGTTTCAAATTTTTAGAATTCCTGAAAGTGACTTTGAATCAGGTTGGTATAAAGCTGTCGCTATTTTGACATTTGACAATAGATATTACGGTGTCAGTCTGAATGTCATACCTACCCGGAGCTAGGCAGGTCACCTATCACCTGTTCCATTGGGCTCCCATTGTATTTTAATTTTAAGTCAAGTGATTAAAATTAAACATGGTAGATAAGTTCATTAACAAAGCCAATTAAATTGCTCGGTCCAGTGCGTCTGACTGGTTCATTCTGAATTGGCTTTAACCCACCTCAATACGAACTGTCATCAATTAAAGGTTGTTGGTCTACCGTTATCTGTGTAGGTGATTATTGATAACGCAATTCAATAAAAATATCTTTACAAATCCCTAACGATAAAACACATGTACAGACATTTAAAGATAATAAATCTCAGTATCGACGGTAATCTATATAATTTATGAATGAAAAAAGTGATGGGCGGTAGACAACAGATTGGTGATATACAATAGATCCTACAATATATTTTATCAAATAAAAGTGAAAATTTCTTACTTACCTTTCTTCGATTTCGTTTTCATATATACTTATAGCCTCATGAAAAATTCTTTGAAATTTATCTAGTGGTACATTTAAGGAACAAATCTTGGGCTGTAAACACCTGTGGAAACACAGGTGTAATACGAAGAAATACTGATTACAGGTGTGAAGGATTGCCTTACCTGAGCTGGTGGTGGACCCGTCAGACCCAGGGCCGCGTTTCTGGCGCGGTTTGGACGGTTTGGATGTCTCGCTACTGCCAGTAACGTCAAGCTGTTGTAAACAAAACAATGGTCAGCATTGTTCTACAATTGTCCTCACAAGGGGAGTAACTCCGTCATTAGTGAATGTTTTTAACGACAAAAGTTTATTTATGTCAAACTGTTATTGTAGCGTATAGGATGTGTGATACACGTAGAAATGTGAATTTGCATCACTGAACATACTAGTATGTACATTCATATTGCATTAATTTAGAGTTCAATTTAAAAATGGCCGAGCAGTGACTAGCGTTCTCCCTAATAACATGTATACGTACCACGAAATTAGATTAGTCCTTTCTAAGTCCATTCATGTACCTATACGGCAGATTCGATTTTCCGAAAGGACCTATTGATAAATATTGTCTGACCAAAACAAAACGAGATTGCATTGGGAGGGATTGGTTCGAAATGGATGTAAATACATTAAATTATAAAAACCAGATTAATTGTGCTTTGTTATATGCAGTATTTCAAGTTTTTATTATAAATTTCGGATTAAAAGTGTATTGATATTTCTTAGTGTTTTTTTTTGTTTGTTACATAAATGACAAGAGAAGAAAATAGGCATGAGTTTAATATACATATTCTAAATTGGAAAAAGACCAAAGTATTACTATATGAACTTGGAATGGTGTTTTAATGAAATTTGATCTGGGTTGGAATTATTCCCGGTTAAACTCTGACTGATGTGCAACGTTATAGCTAATTAATATCTCCTAGTCTATTAAACCAGGCCCATACCCAGGCTTATACAAAAAGTACCTAAAACATGTACACGAATCAGGAGGAAACATCGGGCGAACAATCAAATAATGAAAAAAATTATCGATAAACAAGTCAAACTGAACCGATGTACGAGACGTTAGATCCACTTCAGAATTTCAATGACGCATGTATACGATTCACTTGAAATGTAACAGTATTCTAGTGGTCAATATGGTTCTAATTAATCATTTAAATACACACAAAGAAGAAAACTAGTATGCCTGTCATCAAAATCTTATAAGACAACGTATTCTATACTATAACTAACACTTATTGTGTGTTTCCTTTCCATTAATGTACACGGTTTAACATTTAGCATATTAGTTTAATTTGAATCAGAGAATTTGATACACTGTTCCACCACGTTTACATGTGTACATCGCGCAGATTCGATTTATGTTGGGAGTATACACAAATAAAAACCCCATAAAGCACGAATTGAAAATAATTAATCGCAAAATGTAAAATTGTCAATCAAAACAATTTTTGGTTAGAATCACGGACATATTTACAATATTAATAAGGTATTTTTATTTTTCTTTCCTACTTTTAAAAACAAATCAGTAATATCGAACGTTACTAACATCGTTTGTTTCGCTACAATATATTCTTATCTTGATTGGTTACATTAAAAGACTATCAATGATCGAATACACAATTAAATCATCATTAATAATTACAAGTTTCCAGAAATAATGTACTTACGAGGATGTATAACTAAAGAAGTAGTCCGAACAGCATCATATTATTGATAAAAATTCTCAGATGACCGGGAAATATCACGGTATCATCCGTCACCGAAATTACACCTAACTGTTCGATACCTAAATGTATGGCTGTATTGGAGGATTGTCTATTTATGCCGCAAGACATTCGTTATTTGACAAAATAAATTAAATGAAAATAAATCCCAGTGGTAAATTTATGTTTGTTTTCTTGTTTTCCATGTACGGAAGACTGAATAACCTCTGTGTCAAATACACAATGGTTGTCAGAAAATTGTGCTTGAGTTAATTGAAAAATAATCCCTTTTCTATACAATTCTATATTCTGGGATTATCTCCCGTTTATATTAGTTTTTGTTTTTATGACAGATGTGAGATTAAGCGAAATATTTTCACAAGATTTAAATCGGTATTTTGTGTACATTGGTGTAACTGTCCCACTCAAAGTGTGTCAGCTTTTAACTTGTTTCTAGATCGAGGATAACGTCTGTTCCGAAGTGTTGATTGATTTTTTTTATTTAAACATATTTTATTGCATAAATCAAGCAAACGGATTGGGCACAAGTTATTACAATATTACAAAGGCCCTCTCCACAATATATTTACATAGATGGATAATTTGCATAAAATGATCACAATGAATACCATTTTACACAGAATAAATATAAAAATTTGGAAACATTAATAACCAAAGAATACAAAATGAAAAATTTCTTTTATTTTAAGTAAATCTTTTGCTGTATTTGATTTAGTTTTGCACATTTTTAAAAATTGTAGTGATAATTTCTACGGACAGATTTTCATTTCCATAAAGAAGTAGATTTATATCAATAACTTCTTCCAGACTTAAAGCATCAATAGTTGATAACAAGGAGCATCTTTGCATATTATATTGAGGACATATGATCAAGAAGTGATAGGCAATCTCACAAGGGTTTCCACATCTACATTCAGATTTCTCTACAAGATTTATTCTACATTCTACATTCTGTACATTTATCTTTTTCATTACAGATAAACTTAGTTAATATGGTCAGACCAACTACCACTCACATTAAACATTACACCCAAATGTTTGTGGGTTTCATCAAGATTTAAAATTTTACCACCAAAGATAAGATCAAGTTGGCCACTTAGATTAGAAGATTTCGTAAAAAACAATACTTCCGTTTTCCCCGGATTAAAGCTTACTAACCATTATTTGGCCCAAATATCTAGTGAGTGTAAGTCATTATTTATATCAGTTTCGATTTGGAGACAAAGACTAAAAGATTTTAAAATAGACGTATCGTCAAACATCAGCAATATCATATTCATTAAAAAATGTCTTTAAAGAGCAAGTTATGTTTTTGATTCAGCATTATGATTTTATCACAATCAGCATTTCAAAAAAAGAGATCGTTGAATATCTTTGAGTTATTACGCGAACATTACAATATATAAGGATTGTACCTCATGTTGACTGCGTATACGGTAGTATGCCCGCAGTTGGCAACGAACATTTGCTATGGTGCGCGTTAGCGCTCCATAGTGAATATGTTCGTTGCCAACTGTGGGCATACTACCGTATACGCAGTCAAAATAAAGTACAATCCTTATATTTACATTATTATTAATTTTAAAGTGCTATACGAAAGAAAAACACATTCGAAGCGGGTTGCTACGATGGTAACTGTTTGTTCTTTATGAACCATAGAGAGTATTATTATCATTATTATTATATTAACCTTAAACTCATTAAAACATTCAGTCAATGGATAATTATTTTAGATTTGTTGTTTTCGGTTTTAAGCACCGTTTAATGTTTTTTAAAGTATCTATCAAAATAACCATATCAACTAAACTGAGAAAAAACATAACAAACAATGCGTCCCTATTTTACGTTAAATCCGTATGACTCTAATTAAATATGTCATCTATGTTAGCTCTTGTTCCTCATTGTGAAATTAATTTTCGTTAGTATTCTTATTTGTATATGCAACTTATTGCATTTATTGTATGATCTAATGACATTAGCTGCCAATAGGAATGTACATGTATAACAAGATATCCCAGAGGGTTCTTGGCGCCCACCGTTGAATGCTCCTTACTTGGTTCTATGTTAGTGGGATATCGATCTTTCTCTTCTTTTTCTTCTCTCTCCTCTTTCCTCGCTTTGTCTGTTATGCACTTATTTCAATAGTGACTTCATGATATCGCAACATGTTCAACAAGAAGAAATCGTAATAACAATATTCAATTTTCAAATTCCAAGACGGCAGTCTGTCAGCCACTTTGTTTTTTCTAATCAGCCTCAAAATTGAGAATGCAAATTTTGGTACCAAGGAAACCTTCATAATAACGCGAAAACCCCCCACTTTTTTTTCTTCTACAGATATAAGCCAAATAGGCTTTCGTATGATACAGATATGTGGTTTGATCATATCAGATGTCCTTATTTTTCAGAATATTTGAAAAATATGATAGAGTACTTTCATGGACATGTATCCTTAGGGACATCTTTTAGGTATAAATGTTAAATTGGAGTATATTTTTTAGCTGTTTAAGAATGTTATGAAATGCTGCCTCTTAATAGTATACTAATCTGTGTCAAGAATCTAAGCCTCAATCCATGTAGTTTCACTTAAAAATTTTATAAAGCTGAACACGAGAGATGTTCGAGAAGCACTGAACTTTTCTTGAAACCTGTTTTTTTCTTCTATTTTAGCAATACAAAGAAGGCATGCCGCAACCGCCAGAAGTTTAACTTCAAACAAGTGTGTGTTGTAAATTGAACACTTTTTGTTTGAAAAGACGCATTCTAGTAAGTATTTAAAAAGAAATAAATAGATATTAATATAGAGTCAAATCATCGTTTGAAAAAAACTTCGTACACCTCTTTGAAGTTTACAAAAGTGTGACAAGCAGAAAGTAGATATTTAAATGACAAATGTATTTTCTTTATAAAGTAATGAGAACTAATTTATCAAACACGGATATTGATTATATTTTGAAAACTGTTTTCATTTCTTCAACTCGATGGCTAGTACTTTTAAATTCATCTTATTGAAATATTCTAATTTGTCAAATTCATGGTCAAAAGATATTATCAAAAGACCGAAGTGAAGAATAATGAGTTTGTATTGACGAGGACTTTTTGTATCGTCGTAGATTATGAGGACACCAGTAAGTTAACTCATACTATAAACTTAGACAGGCTGTCAGCCAGCCGAGGTGACAAGCCAACCTTACATATACTGTAAGGATATATCTACAGGATATCCAATATACCTTATAATACAATGTTTATTAAATATCTACACGATATCCAATATACCTTATAATACAATGTTTATTAAATATCTACACGATATCCAATATAACTTATAATACAATGTTTATTAAATATCTACACGATATCCAATATACCTTATAATACAATGTTTATTAAATATCTACACGATATCCAATATACCTTATAATACAATGTTTATTAAATATCTACACGATATCCAATATAACTTATAATACAGTGTTTATTAAATATCTACACGATATCCAATATACCTTATAATACAGTGTTTATTAAATATCTACACGATATCCAATATAACTTATAATACAATGTTTATTAAATATCTACACGATATCCAATATAACTTATAATACAAAGTTTATTAAATATCTACAAGATATCCAATAAACCTTCTATTACAATGTTTTTCTCGTGTATTGTATATATAATATCTTTTGGATTTTATATCTCATGTACTTTAGATGATATCTTATGCTCCTTATTAAATATCTATATGATATCTTATAGCATTATAGAATATCTCATGTACTTAAGATGATATCTCATGTATTTTAAATGATATTTCATGGACTTTATATGATATCTCAGGAACTTAATTTTTCTTTTGAGAGTCACTTTGTCACGATAGAGGGAGCTACATGTTTTATGGAGGGTCAGTTTGATTTAATGGCTGCGACAATTTCCACCGCTTCGGAAATCAATTAGCTTGTACCTTTGAAAAATGGCTTCTAGAATCGTACAGTTAATTTCGGTTCACCTATACTGTCTTTATTGTAACCATTACAATTAACAAATGTAAAAAATGACTAAAACAAACAAAGAGCAAGTCAAAAGTCTATGTTAAATATTTAATCGTTATGTTTATTAACATTTGTTATAAAATCAATAAATGACATTACCGACGATGTAAGTGTTGTTTCGATTGAGTGTCTGTAGAAAGGGTCCTCGATGCGATAAATTTATACAGTCACTTATAATTACTGGCCCTCTGTGTAGCCAAAGAGTGTCAACAAAATATATAGGAGGCTAAGGCTCCGCCCTCGCCCCCTATAAATTTTACTGACACTCCATGGCTCTATAAAGGATTAGTAAGTGATTAAATAATTTATAATATAAGGACTAACTTTTTATTTTGTTTAGATTATGAGATCATATATCCAATGGAGCACAGACTGCTCCAGTCGATTTATGATCTCATAAACTAAACAAAATCAAAGGCTAATCTTTATTTTAGCAAAAATATCTTATATTTTTGGAGACATATCATGTACATGTACCTTAGCAGATATCTCACATGTCTAAGGAGGTATTATATACCATAATCAGGAGATAACCAATACTTTTGAGGAGATATAACATGTACTTTAGGATATATCATTTGTCCCTTATATGTCCCATGGGAGATATATTTTCTTTATCTTCTTTTATCTGACCAAATCCCCCCTCCTAAAAATGTAGTTCGATGTGATTGTCTAAGGCCGAAGGTTAATCGTGTGCTAACGACATAATAATCGTATATCCTATAAACGACTGGATATTAAATATTCGCACGCTCCTCTTGATCATTTATAGGAAGCTTACTTTGTTTACAACTACATTTGTAATATGTTCGATCGAGGATTCGAGCCCCTGCTGCCGGGGTGAAAGGCCAATTCGGGATCCACTACGCCCCCGACCGACCTGATTTACTTGTTTGTCTCGTGTGTCTTATTCCTGCTTTCATTCGGACTCGTGATGTGGCTGTCGACAGAATACTAAATAGTGTGTACTTAAACTGAAAAGTCAGAGATTGTTCGTACATTTGTTTTACTCAAAAAATTTAAACGGTCAATAATAATCGTTGGGGAGAAGGATGAATCCATGAAAACGATGTACATTTATACATATTCACATACAGGATTCGATACTACCATTACTATGAACAAAAGTGGAATTTTAAAGCATTAACAACACTTTGTTACATAAAATTGATAACTAGATAAAAATGAAAAGCTTACCTGGCCCGATTTTTTAGCATTCTTGTCCAACATTCCATCATAGGTGTAGACCTTATACCGCCTGGGACTTATAGGGGGAATAACGGCCGTCCCTCCCAAGTTCTGTTCAGAACCTTCATCTTCAGGGGTCGAGGTTCGATTCTTTTTCATTCTCCTCACATTTCGTTTTGTGAGGCTAGTATCCAAATTTCCCTGAGCAGCAAGCATCTTTTTTGTTTCTTTTAAAGATTAATAGCCCGTATTTTTAAGAAAACTTTAAGTACATGACATTGAAATGCCGCGATAATGTACACTGGTGCCCGTTACTAGAGTGCGGGGCTCCGGGGGAATTAAATGTCATTTATTAGCTGTGTCGTGTTACAATCTGTTGTTTTATGTTTAAATAATCAGTAAGTATATATGTTTTAGTACCATAAACCGCAGATCTCCTTTCAGGATAGGGTTACGTTTTGTATCACCCTAGGGTACACAGTCGCTATCAGACACCGCTTTAAAGAGTAGGACCAAGCTGGTTTAAAGGGTGTTTGATTCGGGCACTTGGCCACCTAGTTATTGTAATGAATACTTTAAGATCAGTCTGGTGTAAACGAAAATTTAGGTTAATCTTTTACCGTAATTAGAGAAAATACCCCTTTTTTAAAATTAAATTTAAATGAACTTCTGATATAAATCTGCTAAAAATACTAATTTAAAACCAATGCTTTATTTCAGATCAATAATAAATATATACAAGTACATGTATGCAATGAATGAATTTAAACTAATTGGAGTTTTGAAACTTTTATATCTCAGAACAGCCCGAACACAAATAACCTTACTACTTTATCGTCAATGAAACCTTACGATCTTTTTATTATATAGTCTTCTCTTATGATTCATATATTTTGATGTTAATTTAATTATGAAAATATTTTATAAGATTTACCCCCCCCCCCCCCCCCCTTCCATAATTTGAATTGAATTATTACTTCTTCCGAATACATTTGGTTCATCGATTATAATTTTCCCCAAAACTTTCGCCCTGAGATTAACAAGGATTACCGTATTTTTACCATCGTATCTCGTCCTCATGTAAAAATGTTTGATAAGATCTATTCCCGATAGCAGAGTTTATGACATGGAAACAGATAATAGAAGCTTGTAGAGAAAATCCATTTTTTAAATCAAAGGACAAGCATCTGTGTCCGATTAGTTTAGCAGTAGTAAATGCTACAGATTTTGCTAAGTATTATTTCTTGGGAAGAATGACCAAGTCTGATTAGTTCAGTTAAAAATAGTAGGATTCATTGCTCTCGGAAACTCAGTTGAGAGGAAATTGATTAGATTGAGTTCAGCGGCGATAAACTGGAAGTCTATTATCTGTACATAGTGACAGCATACTGCAGGTCCGTAATCTTTACGGAGCGGCGGTATACTAGATGTCTATTATCTGTACGGAGCGGCGGTATACTAGATGTCTATTATCTGTACGGAGCGGCGGTATCCTGGAAGTCAATTATTTGTACGGAGCGGCGGTAAACTGGAGGTTTATTATCTGTACGGAGCGGCGGTAAACTGGAGGTCCATTATCTGTACGGAGTGGTGGTATACTGGAGGTCTATTATCTGTACGGAGCGGCGGTATATTGGAGGTGCATTACCTGTGCAGAGCGGCGATATACTGGGGGTCTATTATCTGAACGGGGCGGCGGTATCCTGGATATATGTTATCTGTACGAAGCGGCGGTATACCGGAAGTCCATTATCTGTACGGAGCAGCGATATACTGGAGGTCTGTTATCTGTACGGAGCGATGGTATACTGGAAGTCAATTATCTGTGCGGAGCGGCGGTATACTAAAGGTCCATTATCTGTACCGAGCGGCGGTAAACTGGAGGTCTGTTATCTGTACGGAGCGGCGGTATGCTGGAAGTACATTATCTGTACGGAGCGGCGGTATACTGGAGGTCCATTATCTGTACGGAGCGGCGGTATACTGGAGGTCCATTATCTGTACGGAGCGGCGGTATACTGGAGGTCTGTTATCTGTGCGGAGCGGCGGTAAACTGGAGGTCTGTTATCTGTACGGAGCGGCGGTATGCTGGAAGTACATTATCTGTACGGAGCGGCGGTATACTGGAGGTCCATTATCTGTACGGAGCGGTGGTATACTAAAGGTCCATTATCTGTACGGAGCGGCGATATACTGGAGGTCCATTATCTGTACGGAGCGGCGGTATACTGGAGGTCTGTTTTCTGTGCGGAGTGGCGGTATACTAAAGGTCCATTATCTGTACGGAGCGGCGATATACTGGAGGTCCATTATCTGTACGGAGTGGCGGTAAACTGGAGGTCTGTTATCAGTACGGAGCGGCGGTATACTGGAGGTCTGTTATCTGTACGGAGCGGCGGTATACTGGAGGTCCATTATCTGTACGGAGCGGCGGTATACTGGAGGTCTGTTATCTGTACGGAGCGGCGATAAACTGGAGGTCCATTATCTGTACGGAGCGGCGGTATATTGGAGGTGCATTACCTGTACAGAGCGGCGGTATACTGGAGGTCCATTATCTGTACGGAGCAGCGATATACTGGAGGTCTGTTATCTGTACGGAGCGGCGGTATACTGGAGGTCCATTATCTGTACGGAGCGGCGGTATACTGGAGGTCTGTTATCTGTACGGAGCGGCGATAAACTGGAGGTCCATTATCTGTACGGAGCGGCGGTATATTGGAGGTGCATTACCTGTACAGAGCGGCGGTAAACTGGAGGTCCATTATCTGTTCGGAGCGGCGGTATACTGGAGGTCTGTTATCTGTACAGAGCGGCGGTATACTGGAGGTCCATTATCTGTACGGAGCGGCGGTATATTGGAGGTGCATTACCTGTACAGAGCGGCGGTATATTGGAGGTGCATTACCTGTACGGAGCGGCGGTATACTGGAGGTCCATTATCTGTACAGACCGGCGCCATACTGGAGGTCCATTATCTGTACGGAGCGGCGGTATACTGGAGGTCCATTACCTGTACAGAGCGGTGGTATACTCGAAGTCCATTATCTGTACAGACCGGCGCTATACTGGAGGTCCATTATCTGTACGGAGCGGGGGTATACTGGAGGTCCATTACCTGTACAGAGCGGTGGTATACTCGAAGTCCATTATCTCTACAGACCGGCGGTATACTGGAGGTACATTATCTGTACAGAGCGGTGGTATACTGGAAGTCCATTATCTGTACAGACCGGCGGTATACTGGAGGTCCATTACCTGTACAGAGCGGTGGTATACTGGAAGTCCATTATGTGTACAGACCGGCGGTATACTGGAGGTCCATTACCTGTACAGAGCGGTGGTATACTTGAAGTCCATTATCTGAATGGCAATTTGTTTTTACTTATCGTGTTAAACATAATTTAACATGGTTTATTCCAACGTAGCGATCGAGTTTTTGTTTGTAGAAGACCTTTTTTTTTCACTTAGAGTAACTTTGAACCTTGATTAAAACATAGATTCCAAATTTCGTGTTTACATTAATCTGTGGTGCAGTTAGCCTTTTTTACTATTAATTACATTTTTGTTTTAATTTGTGTTTTTGAACCGGATGTATCAACGTAATATATAGTTCAAAGTCATGTGATCCGAGTTGCTATTAACAGAAGCACAATAAAACAATTTTGCTTTCAGTTTTACATGGTAAATGTTGACAGCGTATGGTACATAATCTCAGAATGACTGATGTGATAACCTTTGACCTGTCCCCCGACCCTTAATATCACCTACACTTGGCCCCTCACACTCACATACATGTATATGACAGTGTTCTCCCAGTAGGTCAAAAATGTTAATGTTCATTCTAAACTCGAATCAAGATAAATTTTAGATGTATAAAAGGAATGCGTTACTCACGATCCAGGTATTTATAGAATATATGTACGTAATTAATACGCGATTCAAAATGGCGCCAGGAATAGATTTTACCTTTATTGCTAAGTATGTCTTCGAGTAACCATAGACAAAGGTGGTAGATACTAATTGTTTGATATCAAGTCTTATTAATTAACTAGCTATCTACCTGATCCGCGGTCATATGTTTGTCGGTTAAGGGCTCCACTACAAAGAAACAGGTAAGACTGTCGTGTAATGGCGTAACTTGAGACACCACCTGGGGGCAGCACTGAGGTCAAGGGTCAACCTTTTTGAAGTTCTTCTCTTTGTGGTAATCATATTGTATAAACATTATTTAATTCTTATACGATAATGTAGGCTGTTCATGTATGTATATGTATTGTAATATTTTCACTGTTAAATAGTATGTCGAAATTCTGTACATGTATAGCGGAACAGATGTATGCCTAATGTAATTGAAAGTACACTTACATTTACAATTTTATGGAATCAACATAGATACATTCCTCGTGTCAGGTTCGATATCATATGGTATAACGAATGTCAGGTTTGATATTGTATGGTATAACGAATGTCAGGTTTGATATTGTATGGTATAACGAATGTCAGGTTTGATATTGTATGGTATAACGAATGTCAGGTTTGATATGATATGGTATAACGAATGCCAGGTTTGATATGATATGGTATAACGAATGTCAGGTTTGATATGATATGGTATAACGAATGTCAGGTTTGATATCATATGGTAAAACGAATGTCAGGTTTGATATTGTATGGTATAACGAATGTCAGGTTTGATATGATATGGTATAACGAATGCCAGGTTTGATATCGTATGGTACATTTGTATAATGAATGTCAGGTTTGATATCGTATGGTATAACCAATGCCGGATTTGATTCCGTATGGTATAACGAATGTCAGGTTTAATACCCTATGGTATAACGAATGCCAGATTTGATACCGTATGGTATAACAAATGTCAGGTTTGATATCGTATGGTATAACGAATGTCAGGTTTGATATCGTATGGTATAACGAATGTCAGGTTTGATACCCTATGGTATAACGAATGCCAGATTTGATACCGTATGGTATAACGAATGTCAGGTTTGATATCGTATGGTATAACGAATGTCAGGTTTGATATCGTATGGTATAACGAATGTCAGGTTTGATACCCTATGGTATAACGAATGCCAGATTTGATACCGTATGGTATAACGAATGTCAGGTTTGATATCGTATGGTATAACGAATGTCAGGTTTGATATCGTATGGTATAACGAATGCACGATTTGATATCGTATGGTACATTTGTATAATGAATGTCGGGTTTGATATCGTATGGTATAACAAATGTCAGGTTTGATATCATATGGTATAACGAATGCACGATTTGATATCGTATGGTACATTTGTATAATGAATGTCGGGTTTGATATAGTATGGTATAACGAATGTCAGGTTTGATATCGTATGGTATAACGAATGTCAGGTTTGATATCGTATGGTATAACGAATGCACGATTTGATATCGTATGGTACATTTGTATAATGAATGTCGGGTTTGATATAGTATGGTATAACGAATGTCAGGTTTGATATCGTATGGTATAACGAATGCACGATTTGATATCGTATGGTACATTTGTATAATGAATGTCGGGTTTGATATAGTATGGTATAACGAATGTCATGTTTGATACCGTATGGTATAACGAATACCAGATTTGATATCGTATGGTATAACGAATGTCGGGTTAGATATCGGATGGTATAACGAATGTCAGGTTTGATATCGTATGGTATAACGAATGTCAAGTTTGATACCGTATGGTATAACGAATGTCAGGTTTGATATCGTATGGTATAACGAATGTCAGGTTTGATATCGTATGGTATAACGAATGTTATGTTTGATACCGTATGGTATAACAAATGTCATGTTTGATATCGTATGGTATAACGAATGCCAGATTTGATTTCGTATGGTATAACAAATGACAGGTTTGATACCGTATGGTATAACAAATGTCAGGTTTGATACCGTATGGTATAACAAATGTCATGTTTGATATCGTATGGTATAACGAATGTCATGTTTGGTACCGTATGGTATAACAAATGTCAGGTTTGATATCGTATGGTATAACGAATGTCATGTTTAATACCGTATGGTATAACGAATGCCAGATTTGATATCGTATGGTATAACGAATGTCAGGTTTGATTCCAAGATAGTTACCGAAATATCGGACCGCATTACCGAGATATCGGGCCTCGTTACCGAGCCTTTGTTACGGAGATATTGGGCCTCGTTACCGAGCCTTTGTTACGGAGATATTGGGCCTCGTTACCGAGCCTTTGTTACGGAGATATTGGGCCTCGTTACCGAGCCTTTGTTACGGAGATATTGGGCCTCGTTACCGAGCCTTTGTTACGGAGATATTGGGCCTCGTTACCGAGACTTTGTTACGGAGATATTGGGCCTCGTTATCGAGCCTTTGATTTCGAGATATCGGGCCTCGTTATCGAGCCTTTGATTTCGAGATATTGGGCCTCGTTATCGAGCCTTTGATTTCGAGATATCGGGCCTCGTTATCGAGCCTTTGATTTCGAGATATTGGGCCTCGTTATCGAGCCTTTGATTTCGAGATATCGGGCCTCGTTATCGAGCCTTTGATTTCGAGATATTGGGCCTCGTTATCGAGCCTTTGATTTCGAGATATTGGGCCTCGTTATCGAGCCTTTGATTTCGAGATATCGGGCCTCGTTATCGAGCCTTTGATTTCGAGATATCGGGCCTCGTTATCGAGCCTTTGATTTCGAGATATCGGGCCTCGTTATCGAGCCTTTGATTTCGAGATATCGGGCCTTCAAATTTAGTGCGATGAGTGACGGAACCATCATTTCAAACCAATCATTTTTAAATTCAATACGGTATATCCGATCAGGGATTGAAGATAAAACGACATATCTGATCAGTAAAGTAATATAAAAGAATATGCAGGAGAAAGCGAGTTACTTTTGTATAATAATCATTCACTGCATGGTTTTAATAAGGTGTTTATTGACCTGTATTTACATCTGCCTGCTTTATCATCACGAAATCTACTTACACACGTGTGACTTTGATGACGGAAACCAAACACGACTGTGCATTATCTGTCCGGAAAAACAGTCCGATTTTCTGTTTGTTCTGTGCATGCAGACCACAGTGTCGGACAAGCTTTATATTTATACGTGTATATAACATACAAAATAAATATTGAACAGTGATAACGATAGTGGTACAAGTTCAAAGGTCAAACTACTTCATTCGTACAAATTTATTTCTCACGTTGAATCCCTTCATATTATAGCGGATTTAACACACGTGTTAATGTAATATCGGGATTATTTAACTAGTTTATTCATTTGATTTGCAATAAATAAATAGATAAATTAATGTTTGCTTATTATTTTTAATGATTATCCTCTATAATGGAAGACTAATTTCGCTACTGGAAGCAAAGCACACCGGAAACAGATCAACAGTGTCCCTACGCATGTGTGAAGTCGTCTGCGTCACCGCTTCAAAACAATGGAAATATCACGATTTTGGGGGGCTTCGGAATCGGATATTTAGGAATTGTAAATATATATATGAAATAAATACTGTATGCTATTATTTTAACTGTTGATGTTAAAAAGTAACTCAGTAGATATTTCACTGTTATTTTACAAATAATTTTATTCTGCTTAACATCAATGGATAGCAAAATGTTATCATTATTGAATGTATTGTTTCAGTACAACTATCATTTCTCTCTGTCCGGGCATATATATCAAGTGTGTCCCTGATCAGGATAATATTCCCTCTGGCATAACCTTGATCAGGGACATACTTCTGCATATACCCCTTCGCAGAGCTAGATAATTATGTTAAACTCCAGACATTTACA
Organism: Mimachlamys varia; assembly: GCA_947623455.1. Taxonomy (NCBI): domain Eukaryota; kingdom Metazoa; phylum Mollusca; class Bivalvia; order Pectinida; family Pectinidae; genus Mimachlamys; species Mimachlamys varia. The sequence continues at coordinate 33,952,795 of OX392529.1, read as the reverse complement.
ATTTTGATTGGTGATAGATTAAATAACGCTATTTCGAACAACTGCTTTCGGATTTCCAACATCCAGCACGTTATATAATTTCGTTCGCCAGGAGGTGTGCAGGGCTACGACATTTTGTGCGGGATACCACAAAGCGGATATACATTGAACTTCCGCCTAACTCCATCTTCCCACGTGATCACAGGGCCGGGGTCAGCCCCTGGCTGGGTTTTGGGTTCACACGCCAGATCAAGCCATGTTCCGAACGGCCCCATGATCAAGCACACTTCCGGCCCGTCATGGTCGTTCGGCTGCTCCCTGTGCCAGTTTGTGTACTCACTTTGTACGTCTCCCCAAAACACCTCCTCGTCTTGTGGATTCGTACCGTTCAGCCAATGAGGGACCCCGGCACGCTGTATGATGGTCTTCGCAACATCGTTCCATTGTTTATTAGGTATGGTAGCTAGGTCTGCATCCTTGTTAATACTCTTGCACCTTTGTCTAGCGGTATCCCTGGAGTCAAAGAATCCATAACGAGGATAAAAAACGGAATCCTTCAAAGAAAATAAACAATACCCGCTGTCAAATGGTTCGAATTGAGCGCATGCGTACTTTATCTCCGACATCTTACTGGGCGGACGGTCTCCGCGAACTGTAGACCGATGTATAAGCCGAAGTCCAGCGACTTCCACGGGATTTTGTGATCCCGGTCCGGCAATATGTGCAACCGAAGGGTTGTTTAGTAGCAACAAGTCCCTAGATTTATACTGATGGGAATATATCAAATTCGAACCTATGATTTTCCCTTCTATCATGTCCTTTATCCGTTGCGTTTCCTCCTTCGATAAAATTATATCCTGATCGTCCTGCGTATGTATGTATTGTCCAGATAATAACCCAAGAGCAACCATAATTGTATCGTAATGCCTGACGGGGTGTTTGTATATGAGAGGCATGGTGATGCTTTGGTTATGTCCACTGACATAGAAGATGTTGTCGAGGTCGTCTCTCTCTTCCGGTGTAAACATATCCACGATCTCCTTGAGTGGCACGATAAGGGTCGGACCATTCCGCGTGGCGCTGACACAGTATATCAGGGTAAACTGATGTGGTGACGGGACACTGTTTCCGTCAACATGCCACGCCTCCACGCCCTGTCCCGGGATACCTTCCGTGGGGTCATTGGAGAAGTAGGCTATCCGTGGATCTGGAGTCTTTGGATGGAATGGCCGTTTCAACGAACTTGTCTCCGAGAAAACTGGTCCCAGTAGATTTGTAAACTTGATCTGTTCTTGCCAAGTCAAATCCTGATCACGAAACAGTAAGAACCTGTACATGAGAGCTTCCTGTCTCAGTGCGTCTGCGCAGCTTTGTTTCACCGTGCGAAGGTCAACACCGATGACCTCTGCACCAAACACGCCCGAAAGAGGCCGTAATGTATACCCACAGACGGCGAAGGACACCTGTAAATAACAAACTTAAACTTAGTTTTAGCATGTTGTATAATCGACTCAGTTTCGAAAATCCTTAAAACCTCAATATTCTGCGACTCGTTTGATTTACCTGTGCGCCTATTACCGTACCCCGTTATTTCGTCTATCTCTAATAAAGGTGAAAGTATACCAACAGTTTAACGAACATTTATCATACATTGTAGTACTTTTACAACAGTCTATGTTTTTGATGCTCATCGGGACTTTAGTTCACATCGCTCTAAACCATCCACCTCTTATTGATAATCCGTATTTATGAAAACGTCAGTTTTCTTGATACTCGCATAAATCTTGTCAACAATATAAAAAATCAGTTGTAAATATAGAAATCATTTGCTTCATTTACACATGTATCTTCATTTTACCCAACACATTTGACAAAATAAGAGTTTTTAGATAAATTATAGCCCGAACAAGAAATCAGTCTTGAGCACAAAATCCTTGTTTGAGCACGAGAACGGATTCATTGATACAGGCCCGCCGCAGGACTTTTGGTCACAACGCTCTGAACCATCTACCTAAATCTTATTGATAATCCGTATTCCGTTATTTGACATTTTCCCTGTAATATCTAATAAAAATACATTGGCCTAAACGGTCACCTGACCTTTGTTATGTACTTTATATTCAGCAATAGACAAACATGTCTTTGTGCCATAAAAACATTGCATATACATGAATCTCTCTAGTGGTACAATGCAATAAATTTCACAAATGCTTAAAAAAATCAAAACAGTGACATTTTAAATTTAAATGCTGATCATACGACTTCAAGGCGGACGTAATTCTTGGTTGACCAAATAATTATTTCGTATTTCATTCGCTATATAAATGAAAGCTGCAATATTTCTTTGGGGATTGGGGGGGGGGGTGTATGCATATCTTGGTCTGAAGATGAAGATTTTTTTAAAAATTCAAACAATATGACCCATTTTTGCCTCTCTCAGGCCCCTAGAGGAATAAGACCATATAACTCACCCTTTTGGTGCATCTTTGGCAAGGGAAACTATTTGTCAAATGTCATTAAAATCGGTCCTGAAGTTATTGAGTGAAGATATCGAAAATTTAAATTGTTTACGGACGCAAGCCGTACACTGTACATGTACAGGTGTACGACAGCGAAAAGATCGATCGAGACTTTATCTCAGGTGACCTAAAATCTGATAACGCCAAAGATAAAAAAAACACGTAATTGAACCTGAAGAAATACATATATGCATGCATTAAGATGTGTTTGAAGTCATTTTTATTTTTATCGATATATACCTATGATCGTACATGTAGCAATACTTGCCTTACTCTCGGGGTATTCTTAAAGGAGACATAGTTTTTCAGATGTTTATCGAAAATGGTGTAAGGGAGATAAGTCGTACTCTTTAAGTCGTTTATATTGATGGCTTGCCATATCAGGGACGTATATGTGAGAGGGATAGGTAACTGACCCATTTGGACGATGGTCTAGCGAGAGCTTTTGTACTTGTGCACCGAACCGTGAAGTTAGCGACAGCGGTTTTCCCCCAGTGTGCGCTTGCGCAGTAGCTCAACAGATTATTTCCGCTGTCATGTCAACACTCGTGTGTTGATTGCGTTTATCATTTCATACTGGGTATATATGATTAGATTGTGAATTAGTAGGTCTTCATTTATGATGTTGAATGATTATTGTTGCCACTGTGTCTAGGTATATTACTGTCTGGTAGATGTAGCTACCAAGCCATGGTTTTGAATCATTATTAAAAGTCCGATTCTCGACTTGTCTACCACGGCAAATGATTCGGAATTCATGTCTTTGTACTAGATTTAGATTTTGAGAAAGATCCAGCCAGTAACTAGTACTGTCCTTGAATTATCGATCATAAACAATTCACTCAAAATCCAAGATAGTCTCCCGTTAATTATAAATATCCAAGTAATAAAAATGAGTTTTTGAAAAAAAAAATCTTTTTTGGTTTATTTTTTTTCTGAGCAAAGATTAAAACAGGGTGGTTAATGTTGTTCAACAGACATGCTGTCAATCTATGTGTGCTATATGGTTTTTATACATACCGGTAATCTAACTTAGGAGACCATGTTTATATATAAATCCCTGTTTAGGCAGATTGTATCATTTCTTTGCTTCCTTCAGTTTTATATATACGGTCCAAATTATTACATTAACCCGTGTAAAGTTATTTAAATTAATATCCGTATCCTTGTTGATGGTACATTCATGTTCAGGAATTTATACCAAAGGCTGCATGATATGATCAGATTAATTTCATAAAAAAAATAACAGAAACAGAATCTATATATCTATAATTTTAATTTTCTCAAATACATTCGAAATATGATAGTCATAATTCTCGCACTTCACTGAATATGTCTTTTAGTCACAAGCAGCGACAACAAACAGATGCTGGAGATTTAAATGATTGGAAGGTTCCTGAATCTGCCTGGGTCACATACCTGAAAATACATCAATAGATCAAGTTAAAGTTTAATGTCTACTAATCATTTCATCATATCAATGTTTAGACTCTCATTACAATAGATAACTCATATTGATACACATAATCTTAAAATCATAATTGTTGATGGCAATGATACCCAGTAGTACAAATATCTAACAGGTGCTCCACTATACATGACATGTGCATTATGTATATATATTCTTTTTTTTTTGTCAATCTTCTATTCTATAATGAGACTACAAGACAGCATGTGCCCAAGTATTTAGCAAGTGTCCTTTTGCGTGCATATAGCAGGGACTGTATATACATTACACAGATGCACAATTTACCAGTACATGTTAAGTTTTACAGGAGCTGTACTGCCCCAAATACATGTAAGTTACAGGGACTGTATAGGCCTATATACTCTACATATGTAGCCTACGTTCACTACAGAGGCTGGGCGGCCATGGTGTAAAATTGACAATCATCTGTGAAGTATTTAACTAGTTTCTACCATACACATTTGTCACAAACATGTAGTAATATATGTGAAAAACACTCAGCTGTAAAATGGTTCAAAAATTAAATCGATTGGTCGAGTAGTTATTGAGATAATTGGTTTCAACCGGAGCAGGTATTTCAAAGACCCGTGTTATTTCCATTCACGAGTGGGCGGCCATGTTGTAAAATTGACAATCATCAATGAAATATTTAACTATTCTATATCATACAAATTTGTTACAAACATGTAGTAATACATGTGAGAATCACTCAGCTTTAAAATGGTTCAAAAATTAAATCGATTGGTCGAGTAGTTATTGAGATAATTGGTTTCAACCGGAGCAGGTATTTCAAAGACCCGTGTTATTTCCATTCACGAGTGGGCGGCCATGTTGTAAAATTGACAATCATCAATGAAATATTTAACTATTTTATATCATACAAATTTGTTACAAACATGTAGTAATACATGTGAGAATCACTCAGCTTTACAATGGTTCAAAAATTAAATCGATTGGTCGAGTAGTTATTGAGATAATTGGTTTCAACCGGAGCAGTATTTCAAAGACCCGTGTTATTTCCATTCACGAGTGGGCGGCCATGTTGTAAAATTGACAATCATCAATGAAATATTTAACTATTTTATATCATACAAATTTGTTACAAACATGTAGTGATACATGTGAGAATCACATCACTCAGCTTTAAAATGGTTCAAAAATTAAATCGATTGGTCGAGTAGATATTGAGATAATTGGTTTCAACCGGAGCAGGTATTTCAAAGACCCGTGTTATTTCCATTCACGGGTGGGCGGCCATGTTGTAAAATTGACAATCATCAATGAAATATTTAACTATTTTATATCATACAAATTTGTTACAAACATGTAGTAATACATGTGAGAATCACTCAGCTTTACAATGGTTCAAAAATTAAATCGATTGGTCGAGTAGTTATTGAGATAATTGGTTTCAACCGGAGCAGGTATTTCAAAGACCCGTGTTATTTCCATTCACGAGTGGGCGGCCATGTTGTAAAATTGACAATCATCAATGAAATATTTAACTAGTTAATATCATACAATTTTTTTACAAACATGTAGTAATACATGTGAAAATCACTCAGCTTTAAAATGGTTCAAAAATTAAATCGATTGGTCGAGTAGTTATTGAGATAATTGGTTTCAACCGGAGCAGGTATTTCAAAGACCCCTGTTATTTCCATTCACGAATGGGCGGCCATGTTGTAAAATTGACAAACATCAATGAAATATTTAACTAGTTTATATCATACACATTTGTCACAAACAATGTAGTAATACATGTGAAAAACACTCAGCTTTAAAAAGGTTCAAAAATTAAATCGATTGGTCGAGTAGTTATTGAGATAATTGGTTTCAACCGGAGCAGGTATTTCAAAGACCCGTGTTATATCCATTTATGACCGGGCGGCCATTTTTTGGATATCCATCTCCATGACTGCGAGAGAAACGAAAATATGACCAAAATCACAGGCGTCAACGCCATCCATACTGAAACAATTGTTAATAAAATGTTGTTTAAACAACTTGTATCAACAGTGAACCGTAATGATGGTGCAATACTTACTTCAAGTGGTCTGTTTTCACGGCAATTTCTTCGATCATCGAAGCGGCGTGGAAGCCATGCGGTAAACGCTAGAAGGCGCTAAAATCAGGGGAGGTAACTGTGAATTCATCTTGCTAGATATTTACAAGCAGATAGAGACAGTTACCTATCCCTCTCACATATACGTCCCTGGCCATATATACACTTCTGCAGAAATGTGCACTATGCTGTATTTTATCAAGAACATACCTGTTTACGTTCTTATTACCTATTTCACTTAATCGTATGTTTATATAACAATCTTTCGTCTCGCTTCAATTCTGTACGAACAATTACACGCTATTACATGTCGGTAGCGATTTATTCCTCAGTGGAGATGTGCCGTATCCGCCGTGTAAGTTTATAAGCACAGTCTCTGAGCGTGTTCGCATGGCTGATGATGACAACATATTGTTTTTTTGCCAGATTGTAGGTGAGGTACAAGGTATCTGTACACGTCGGCGTCTTCTCCAACTAACAGATATACATTTAACAAAGGCATGATATTGGTACCATAATTTAGCATGGAAATACACACATTGGAATTCTACGGCCTAACTGAGGTTCGAACACAGGCATGACTCTTTCTGAGCTACAAATGTACCCTTACTAATTGAGCTACCATGGTCAGGTCGCCGACGATCGACCCAGTCCAACCAAGTCAATTCCTCCCTACCCATCCTATCTGTATTACAACCAATGTTCGGAAATCCCCTTGCTAAGTGCATTCCAATGCTTGAACGGATGGTCAACACGATCGCTAATTAAGTACATACAATGGCCGGATCGGGGTTCGAACCCCTTTCTGAAATACTAATATGAATGTATCACGTGGATCCTAAATAGGGTTTTCTGTATGGCGCTACTAAAAATGATTATCTCGAGACAATATGACTTAAGAATGTTGCTGTAGTTTCCCATGGTGACATTTGGTTTTTAGCGCTAAAACTACGAGTAGTTTTTGCATCTATTGCTGCCACTATTCTGTGACCTTTGACCCATGTCATTTTTTCCCGCTCCGGAAAAGCTTGAATTGCTACCAATCTCATTATATCTGAACTATTTGAAAGCCTAAACCTAACATGAAATGATGTTCCCATGGTATTGTTAATAATTATGATGACTTTAATAATCTATACGCGATTTGTAACAAAGAAATCAGTTTTTCACTCCCACGGCTCATTTAAAGAGTAACTATAGTGCAAAACCATCTTTTGTGTATGGAAAGATTGATAAATAGTAAGTGAGATAATTCACACGAAAATTTTTTTTTTGTAAAAATTACGAAGTTTTGACCATTTTTCTAAATTTCACACCTGAACGCAAATCAGAAAATCCCCGATTTTGCCATACGACCGGAAGTGACGTCACAACGGTGACCGCACTGATAGACTTGTGTAGTCATTATATTGAAATTATATATGAATCGTATCACGACTTGTTATTTGTATAGAGTCTTCTATTCAAGAATATGACACTTATTATATATCAAGGTTGTATGGAGTTCATTAATGACCCTACTGATAATTCCAAGGTGTTGTATGCCCCAGGGGGCCGTAATTAGTGGCGAGGGGGGGGGGGGGGGGGGTCGGGAGTTCCACAGGTGTGCGTCACACGTGGTCATGATCACTCGACCATAAATCAATTACCGCCGGCTCGCTAACATGATTAACAGGTTATTATTTTGTGGAAAACATTTCAAAAGACTTCAAAACATGCGCTTGATATGATTAGGTATTAATTTTCTCATATTTTATTTCATATAACACCGCTAAAACGGCGTGTGTATTCACCGATGGTCACGTTGATTGCATGCACATATCAGCAGGAACTGATCGTAACACCTTTTAAAATGCACGCTGAAAAAAATTAATGCATGTCGGTCGGCTGTATAAATACAAAACTACATAGAAACAACCTCAAACAAACAGATAAGGAAAAGGATATTTGTGTTGCTTTAGACCACGGACTTAGATATAATCTTTTTCCGTGTATAGACTCGGAACTTCGAAAACCATATATTTTATTGGACTTCAAAGAAGAACAGTTAGTAACGTCATATATTTACATTTGCTCTGCATTGCCACTATATAACACTACCAAGGCCAGTTCCGTGTTATGAGAGCATAACACTGGAGTGGTCATAATGACGTCATTACGATTAAGACGTCATAATCATAACGTTGGAAATAGCCGGCCGATACTGGCTGTTCGCTGTTCCATTTATTAGAAATTTACTTCAAATTTTCAGAACAAACGTAGAATAAAGATATAAATTTATTATCAAAACCAATGGGAAAATGTAAATATAAGCATTAAACATCATTTTGTAGATCTTTGAAAACCCCTGTGTTTTACTGCCAAGAAATGAACATGGAACATTTTTTGAAAATAAGATGAGAAGATTACTTAATTGGTTTTAATCACAGGCACTTGTGGCCAGGAGAATAGTCATCTAAATATATAGATATTTGCAAAATATGAATAATTAAAATAAAATAATAAAACTGACTTTAACCATTTTCTTTTTATGTTATTAATCATCTAAAACTATAATGAAAGTAATTGCCAAATTTCAGCTTGATACGTCAAGCGGTTAAATTTCACTAAAAAAAAGAGTGTCTGATAGTCGATTTTTTGTTAAATTAAACCGCTTGACGTATCAAGCTGAAATTTGGCAATTACTTTCATTATAGTTTTAGATGATTAATAACATAAAAAGAAAATTTGAAAATTCAGTTCTCATATTTTATTTTAATTATCATATTTCGCTATGCTATCTATATATTTAGATGGCTATTCTCCCTGCCACAAGTGCCTGTGGTTTTTATCCGCATTTTATTCATTTATGTAAAAAATAAAATATGAAAAAACTGTGATACAGACATACAAGGTACGTATATGTGCATATACGTCCATGAGACATATCAAGCAAGTTTTCAACAGAACTTTTCTCGTTGAATAGAAGAGTCAAACTCGAAATTAAAAAAAGTGTCATATGCTATGTGAGTTGACGGTGGGTTGCGGAGATTTCAAAAGATACATGTGCACTCGATAGTCTATGTTCCAGTCGAGATCTACATGTAACTACAGATTTAGAATACACATTTTGAAGTGATAAAGAGGGGATACTAACCGCAACATACTCAACTATTACAATTTAGTTAACTTTGATAGCTCCCCCCCCCCTCTCCAATGTTAATTACTTGCTATCTGAGTAACAAGTTACGTGTGAAGTTATCGAACTGACCAGGTAGATTATCCCAGCTAATCTGATTACGTAATATAATGGACACTAACATGTACAATATTCAAAGGTATTATTATAAGAGTCACCCTTGAATCATTGGATAAATGATATGTATAACTGACATTATAAATGACACAGAGTATTACAATATGATAGCGCATATATATATGGGTCCATTAAAATGAATTTGAACAATCAATAAACACTATATTTATGGAAGAATCAAAATAAAGTTATTTCAATGACGATTTCAGATTATTCTTCCGACCCTTATCTTATGGTACGTCCCTTAATTTCATTGTATAATACATTTTGAATCATTAATCAACCAGACGTACATATTACTATTATATATAGAGAGACACAGGACCCAATTTCTTGTGTTCCCGTTGTGACGTCACCAATACGTGTGCACAACTTTTAGCGGTTCGCGGTGCGCTTAATTAGCGTGTGGCAAAACAGGTAAAAAACCAAACTTCAACCTGTCGTAACTTTGTAACCGGTCGGCCGATTTCGATGCGGTTTTCGACAATGTATTAATGCCGACACAACAAGTCTGATCATTTCAGTTTCTATTTGCACTACAGTTACTCTTTAAATATTACGTCTCTGTTGGTGGCTGACCTCTCGTGTATACATATACCTCTCTGTGCTTGACACTCGTATACGGTCGCGGAATTCCTGGCATATGGTGTACTTTGCTGTAAACCAAAATACTTGATCAATTTGTCGGTCGGAAGTATTAATTCGTAATTACAGTGAAAATCCGCCCCCTGGATATGATAATGTTATTTACGAGTTACTTCCCCTGATTGTCACTAACGTTGTGATATATATACTGAATGCACAAACTTGATCGATTTTTTTACTTAATATTGTACTGAGTATACAATTTTTAATGAGATATTATCAGAACCTGAATAATGTACATACTAATTTGCAAAACACTTGATTTATTGAAAATAACACTTATACTTTTCTAAAGCGAGCAAAAGTTTGTGGTTTTTTAATTAGGTTCGTTGTGCTTCACATATCAATACACACTGTAACAGGGACATATACGTTCCTGACTGTAGGTTCACATTTTCGTTTTAACGAAACTTTACCATAACCTGTATAGTGTGCATAGCAATTGACACAATATAAGTTATTTAGTAGAAATAACACTTATATTATTTCTATTGTGTGCAAAAATCTTTATGGTGTACATTTCCGTAATTATGTGTGGCCCTTTATACATAGGCAACGGCCAACATACATGTAATTTTCCCTGTTTTGTAAATGAACTTGATAATTGATAATTAGGCCTAGAGATGTAAGTGAATATGACATATTTGCATACCAATATTTTGCTCCACCTTGGCAAAGATATCATAATAGGCCGTCGTTCTTTTGGAACAACAATTTGACTGTTTATTGTGACATTTTATGACAAATTAGATACAATTTGTAGTTCGAACTATCATTTGTAACGAGAAATATGTTTGCGAATCCTTTTATTTTTTTATCTAATATTCATTGTGCTAACTACCATCAGCGTATATTTCAATGATTCATTCACCTTCCTCCGAACGATAATGTTAACATGAAAAGTTTTGTTTTATTGTGTTAAAACTTTTTCAGTCAGTTTTTCACATTGCATATGTAGGTTTCACATTGTGCTTTGTTATGCCCGTTTGATTTAATACTGATGAGTAAAAACCAAATGGCGGAAAGGCGGCCATCTTTGATTTAGGCATTGAAAGATTGTTAACTAATTGACAACTACTAGAGGGATCTTTCTCATATTTCATATGTAGGTTCCTTGGTCCCTACTGTCGTGCCTTGTTGATTTTGTAACTGATCAGAAAAACAAAATGGCTGAAAAACAGCCATTTAGGACTTTGACATAGAAAGATTGAAATCAGTATAGAATGAAATGAAACGAAAAGTTTAAATTGCTACATTACATCCGTTTTCATTTGTAACAGGAAAGAAAATAGTGTACTTCTACCGGGAATCGAACCCTCGATCTTCAGGTTTCTAGTCAGACGCTCTACCACACAGCTACAGGGAAATTCCCTCTATCTCGAAGCTAGAAGGCGACCTAAATCCTATGTACAATTAAAATCTTCCACACTACTCCTTCTCCCTTTTTAAATGTATTCACCCCCGAACACCACACCCCAGATTCTTCAACAAAAACACTTATATAGCTGTCGAAATATATATACTATTGTTTGAAGTTTTAGCGTTTCAGTACTTTCAGTACTTTGATTTATCGTTGTAACGACTTCGGCTTGTATCTTGATATACAGATACAGCATTTCGTCATAATGAGTAATCTGTTACAGCGACTTCGTATATCGTTTTATTATGTTAAGTACTCGTTGTTACACCTAAGCAACTCGAGATTCAAACTTTTTACAATCATATATTAAGTCGTAATAACGAAATACTAACTCATTATAACGAGATACATGTACTTTCATGTATATCAGTTGAAATAACGAGATCATAATTCGTTATAACGCAATATTTACATTTTGCATGATGGCTTTCCATTAATTCTGTGTTAATCTGGACTGTATTCAGAGTGGTATAGATAAAGTCATGACCACCGGATGATAGCATGACGTCATTTTGGCGCCATGTTGACCTACGTTACGTCAACGTTTTGCACGCCGCCTCAAATAACGCACGTTATAGCTTTACGTTAATCATTAAGGTGATTGTGATTTTCAAAAAGCGCTTCCAGTATGTTAACATACAAGGACAAAAACCTTAATAAATTGGCAAAAATACCATGACCATAAATTGTACATCTATTTTTTTTAATGAAAATATTACCATTGAATGTCTCTCAGATTGTATTTATTTTCAATATGAATGCAATCTGGGTGCAAGATCAATATGCATGCGTCATTCTATTTATCTTGCACTCAGATTGCATTCATATAGACAATATTTACAATTTGAACGACGTTCACTCGTTTTGACGAGATGTTACGTCGTTATAACGAAATTTCCGATACTTGCTTGTTTTAACGCCATTCTGGGTCTCTATAACGAGACTTACGAGCTTGTTACTAAGATAATAATTCCTTACCTGGCATTCTGTCTGTATACCAGAGAGTCGATAACAGCTCTCATCAGCACCACTGACGCCAATACCCAGCAACAGTACCACAGATACCGTGAGACTGTACATGTTTGGGTTTAAGGTAGATAGATACGTCAAATTGTAATGTTACAGCTAGGACCAGCGTTGGTTACAGGTAGGACCAGAGTTGGTTACAGGTAGGACCAGTGTTGATTACAGGTAGACCAGCGTTGGTTACAGGTAGGACCAGTGTTGGTTACAGGTTGTTCCAGAGTTGATTACAGGTAGGACCAGCGTTGGTTACAGGTAGGACCAGTGTTGATTACAGGTAGGACCAGTGTTGATTACAGGTAGACCAGCGTTGATTACAGGTAGGACCAGTGTTGATTACAGGTAGACCAGCGTTGGTTACAGGTAGGACCAGTGTTGGTTACAGGTAGGACCAGTGTTGGTTACAGGTAGGACCAGTGTTGATTACAGGTAGACCAGCGTTGATTACAGGTAAGACCAGTGTTGGTTACAGGTAGGACCAGTGTTGGTTACAGGTAGGACCAGTGCTGATTACAGGTAGGACTGGGACACATGTACGTGCGATGACCAAGTGGTCCAGACTTAACGTTTTATCATCTACTATTACACGATAAATCCCCTTGTTGACTGATGTTATCACAAAACGTGAGTACATAATAATTATGTAATAGTCATGTACCTTACATCACACACATGTTAACAGTACACCAGACTAGATGTGAGCAGCAATAGTTGCATACTACATGTAGATATCATTATCTCGTATTACTGTATAACCTACTCTCTCAGCCTATTAAGGCCTTGTTCCTAACCATTCTAGACACCACTTTTCTGTACATGGTCACTAGTCCGAACGGTTTTAATAATACATGTATAACAACTATCTGGTCCGCTAAATATTGGCATTACTGGCGATCCGATAGGCGAAATTCCGCGAAACTTTAAAATTTCAAATTGCTTTTATTGTGTTCAAAACGTTTAAATACGTGCACATTAAATTAAACTGGAGAGAACAAATATTTTTCTTCTAACCTATGCATGTAATCAAGTCACTGAAAGTCGTTAACTGTCGCCTCCATCCCTACAAAAACAGATTCCAGGCATCTGTTTCAAAATGGCCGCCGTCTTACATCATTTGATCCAAAGTGTACATTTCATAAAGAAGCTCTCACGAGATCTCGAGACGGTTGCCAGACTCAGTTGCGAGTCTACGCAACTATCCTAAATCAACGTTTAGAGGCTCTAAAATTGGAGCTTGCTCTCAGACCCCCAAAAACGTATCAGCGCGGTCATTGTTCCAAGAGAGATAACTCTTCCGAAATTCACCACAATAGTACAACGGCCGACATCATCGGGGGTAAACGGTCAAAATACGAACACACGTTTTAGTTTAAAACAAGCTATTCATTGATGTTTATAAAGAATGAAATAAAGAAACTTTTTGCAAAAGTGAGGTGCAATTCTCATCATCTAAAAGATAAACTATGGTTTTTACCTTTACTTGAGTTCTGCTGTATGTTATCTTAACCTATTAAGTGTTGGGGATAAATCTAAACTGAAACATTACACAATCCAAACCAATGTCTATGTTGCTCGTATCATAGAATTGCAATGGCACTTTTCGTTTTGGCGTTACATTTCTACAAGTTCAGTGCTGGGTCAGATTAAGTAAGACATTTATTTACCGAGGCTTCTATTCCTTGTTAACGAAAATGTAAAAAATACAATTTTATAGGTAAATAATTAATTGTGTATCCTTTCCTTGTTCTCTTTACACACAATGCCATGACTATGCTATTTCCTATGTATAATTTATATATTTATTGAAATTAACAGCAGCATTTATAACCTACACAATGACATTAGGTTATGATTGATGTATTTGTATCAATGTATTGAATAATTTTGTCGTGCTGTTTCTAACCCGTTGTGCACTTAATAATGTTTTCCGGGTCAGCTGATTATATCTATTCTTAGCTTATAATGATCAGTGTTCAGAAAATAATGTTAATAACATGACCGAGAAAAGTATAATAATGTTTTTATTTTTTTAGAGTCAACCAATCATATCCTTTTGATAGCATTACCATATATAATTAAAGTGACCAAAAAGGTTTTCAAAATAATGCCGTGATTGTTCTCATAACAATGACACTATCAAGTGAGATAATAAATGTACGTGCGGGAACAATAGTAATCATCAATAAAGTGATAATATCACATGATAAAAACAGGCTCTGATTGGGCCAATGGAAGGCCAATGAACGGAAGGCAAACAGTGCTAAGTTACCATGGAAACCACATCCGATTCAGGCACACTATATATAAACACGTCCATTTCTAACGCACATCTCACGCCGGACGAAACACCGATGTAATTCAGTGTGTGTTTCGGCGTTAAACTCGTAAGTAAGTAACGCACATCTATTTAACCAGATCTGGTAGACGAGAAGCAATTTGAGTGAACCAGAAACAGTGCAATTCAACAAACTCTACAGCAGTTTTCTGTCCGTGACAGTAAACTAGAAACCGTGTAATTCAACACAACAAACTCTACGACAGTTTCCTGTCTGTGACATTAAACTTGAAACCGTGCAATTCAACAAACTCAACATCAGTTTTCTGTCCGTGACAGTAAACTAGAAACCGTATAATTCAACACAACAAACTCTACGACAGTTTCCTGTCCGTGACAGTAAACTAGAAAACAGCGCAATTCAACAAACTCTACAGCAGTTTCCTGTGCGTGACATTAAACTAGAGACGGTGTAATTCAACAAACTCTACGACAGTTTCCTGTCCGTGACAGTAAACTAGAAAACAGCGCAATTCAACAAACTCTACAGCAGTTTCCTGTGCGTGACATTAAACTAGAGACGGTGTAATTCAACAAAATATACGGCAGTTTCCTGTCTGTGACATTAAACAAGAAACAGTGTTACTCACCAAACCAATAACACTTATTAAATATGAATCACGTTTTTAGTATTGTTGGTTTCCGCCATGGCCTTTGCTGTTTTGAAATGTGAACTACCTGGTATGGTAGATTCCGCAAATGTTACGGGCTTCACAAGTATCTCGCCGATCGGTCTTCAGCAGCGTGAAAGACAGTGCCGCTCACACAGAGACTGTCATGGTTTTTCATTTCGTACAATTAACTTGTTATATGAGTTTAGGAACATCCACTTGGGATCCTGTTAGCACATGTTCAAAAGTCGTGGTTCGACAACGTACAGACAATTTAAACGGATCAAACGACTTCAATACAACTGCGGACAGTATCTGTGTCACACTATCAAGTGGAGAACTGGCCTGTGTTACCTCCCCTTGTGGACCACCTCCAGAAGTTGTGAATGCCACAATTAATCTGGATACGAGCGTCATCGACTACAGCTGTGATGGCGGTATAAACAAAACCTATACCGATAGCACGAACTCCTATCGTGTGCAAGGCCAATGGACAGTGGGAATCTCCAAATTTTGAGTGCTCGAGTACCAGCAAAAGTAGTATATTCCCTGTAAATGAAACTACTGCAACTCGTACTGACGCACTGCGGCACTGTTCAAGTAACGGGGGCCATTTTATAAGTATAAAATCATTAGAACAGGATAGCTTACTTACCACTAAGTTTGGGCTCAGTGGTTCTTACCATATAGCCGGAATGTATGACGGTGGATCCTGGGTCTTTCCAGACGGTGACCCCATGAACTTAGCAGCGTTCGGTCATGGAGAGGCTGAGCACTTTGGCACGTGTGTAGCATGGGAAAAAGATGCATTAATATTTAGCACTAGCTGTACCGAATCTCTCTTCAAAGTCATGTGTGAAGTAGGGTAACAATTTTTCAGGGTTTTTTTTGGGGCGTGGGGGTTTGGGGTTGCCTCTTGTACAAACACCGCGTTCTTATGGTATTAATTTTCATGTACTTTTTATTATATGCAATAGAAATGGGATAAGGAAAACAAATTGATTATAGCCCATTTCCATCCTACAATTTTATTGCAAATAATAAAATATGATTATAATAAATGATACTGAATGTCCTTTGAAGATATCCCCAACACGTCTGTATGACAAATACTGCTCGGTAGTCTCCCCTTTGAAGATATCCCCAACACGTCTGTATGACAAATACTGCTCTATAGTCTCCCCTTTGAAGATATCCCCAACACGTCTGTATGACAAATACTGCTCGGTTATCCCCCTTGAAGATATCCCCAACACGTCTGTATTACAAATACTGCTCGGTTATCTCCCCCTTGAAGATATCCCCAACACGTCTGTATGACAAATACTGCTCGGTTATCTCCCCTTTGAAGATATCCCCAACACGTCTGTATGACAAATACTCCGCTGTAGTCTCTCCTTTAAAGATATCCCCAACACGTCTGTATGACAAATACTCCGCTGTAGTCTCTCCTTTAAAGATATCCCCAAGGCGTCTATATGAACACGGTAATCTAAATACTGACGAGACACTGGAAAGGTAATTAACTATCCGGATCTATCATTTCCCAGACAGCATGACACGTGTATATTAAGTAAAGGAAGCTCTGATTAATAGAGTTAGTGGTCAATATGCACAATGCTTGTACTTGATTCTTTGAAGGAAGAATTGTTATATGTTATCTCTATGCCGTTCAACTATTTTGTTTAGAAATCCTTCATAAATCTTTCAACCTTTATCGCAATCGATAACCAACATATGTGACGATATTTGCAGTATGTAATCTCGATAAGGCCAGGGAATACACAATGAGAGAATTATATGTGATTCGGAAACGAAAGACGGATAACTTCGATTTGAAATCGCAAATACGCGAATTTGTTGCAGTTTTGTGCGGATTGTAACCCTTGGCTAGCTAAGGTGGTGTGCCAAAACTGCTCTATAGTGTTAACAGGAAAATGAAATTGTATTTTAACAGATGCTCAGTTTGGATATACAGTAGAAGGTCAACATAGACGCCATATTTGTCTTACAAACAATTATTAATAAGGACAGACTTTATTGTCGTTTTGTGGATTTTCGGAAAGCATTTGCTTTTATTGACAGAGGCAAATTACATGTATCGAGTAAATTAATAAGTTATTTTCCCCAAACAGTTCCAGTTTATTACAAGGGGAAATTTTATCACCAGTCCTTTTTTCCTTGTATGTAAATGATTTTGAAACTAATTTTATTAATGACAATTGCCCTAGTATTGCATTACAAATACTTAATCTTTTCCTGTTAATGTACGCCGATGATATGGTTTTATTTGAAAATACCCCAGAAGGTTTGCAAAGTATGTTAGACTCTCTCCAAGAACACAGTAGAAATTGGAATTTAGAAGTTAATATTAATAAGACCAAAATTGTTGTTGTTAGAAACGGGGGCAATATACAAAATGTAAGAAGTAATGAAAATGGGTATACAATAACAATACTGTAGAAATTGTCCGCAGTTTCAATTAGTTAGGAATGTTGCTGAATTATCATGGTATTTTTTTTAAAACAAAGAAAAAAAAGTGAAATAAGCTTTATTTTTATTAATTCCATCATAAAGAAACCATTGTTTAAATGTAGAAACTTATTGTTTTATTTTCAATTCACATACTTAGCTATGCGTCTGAAATATGGGGGTTTCATAAAGACGCGGAGACCCGGAAATATTGAAAGTACGAAATACTTCATGCAATGATATAATCTAATATGAGCTAGGAAGGTTACCTTTGTGTGTAAATCGAAAGTTAAAAGTGTTAAAATATTGACTGAAATTAAAACAGTCGGATAATTTGATTTTGAAACATGTTGCGATGAGTGTGTGAGTGAGAATGATTTGTGGGTAAGAAATATTAAGAATGAGCTAGAAACCTTAGGACTTAATTATATGTTTGGCACTATATTACCATTTTATATGTCTTTTAAAATAATAAAACAGAGATTGATTGATACTTCCAGACAGAACTTATTATAAAAAATTACAGCTTTACATAAAGGTTTATTATACCAACACTTTATAGGTAGTCATTGTATACAATTTCATTTATCTAAACTTATTGAAAGTATATACAAACAAATGTTAACTAAATTTAGGATATCGTCTCATAAACTAAATATAGAAACTGGAAGACATCATAACGTCATTCGTAGAAACAGGATTTGTAACAAATGTAATTTGAGCGATATAGAAGACGAATTCCGTTTTATTTTGATTTGCCCTTTTTATAGCGATTTAGGTTGCATATTTTGGAATTAATACAACTACTGAGCACGCAAAATGTTAGAGATCTATCTAAATTAAGTGAAATATTTGTATTTAGCTTGTAAGAAACGGTAATTATTTTATACATATTGTGGTGTTTTATAACTGTTGATGTGTTAACTAAGTACTGTTATACTTGTATGTACATTATTGAACTGTGTTGTCTGTATATTGTATGTACCTATAAGCCTAAGGGTTTTTGGCTACCCCACCCCATCCCCCATTACCGAAAGTAAATTTCCCCTTGCCGAAAAGTAATTAGTGCGAATTTTGACTCTCACGATGATGATGATGATGATGATGATGGTAAAGTTGTTATTCTCATCATAAATCATAATATAATCTTGCATGAGTGTCAGGGGATCTTAAGGCCCATCCAGCTTAACTTCTCTTGAATGAGTTTGATTCTACAGCCGATTACGAACTCGTACTTGCATTTCTATTTTAAATCAAATTAAGACTGTTTACAATATAAGCACATTGTAATTTAAACTTCTCTAAATAAACTGAAAAACGTAAGCCTAATCTTAGACATACATATATTTAACTTTTTCAATCGATCATAATCCTATTTTATAGCATAGTCGGGGCTATAAAGTGAAGATATTCAATAGGTTTTAGATCGAGGATTAAACAAACAAAAAATTTGCAAATAACCTTTGTAATACAAGTGAATTGTAACATTTGTCAGCAACACAAACAAAAACAATTAATAATAAAATAATCTGCATCTCGGTACGCTTAGATGGAAAGATGCTGGCCTCGAAATTGAAATAATCTTTAAGAAATTGAATGCCGATGTTTTCAATTTTGACCTGGAGACAGTACTTTTATGATGAACCGCTTGCTGTGTTGTTCGTGTCTCATTTACTTCAATTTAATTTTATAATCGATAAAATCTTCACACTTAACCATTGAAGACGTTGTAAAATACTGAAGAATACAAAATGTTTTAACATTTTTTATTAAAAAAAAAAAAGATTTTCGATTAAAAAAAAGAAAGATTTGCTGATATTAATACCAAAGCTTTGGCGTTAGTGTTCCCCCTAAGGGTCATTTCCTTGATAACAGATGGAAGGAGTCTGAGAGGCGCAGGGACAGATCTTGGATATGAGTAACGGTGTCAATATATGCTGCTCGCGGTCATACAA
This sequence comes from Mimachlamys varia, assembly GCA_947623455.1. Taxonomy (NCBI): domain Eukaryota; kingdom Metazoa; phylum Mollusca; class Bivalvia; order Pectinida; family Pectinidae; genus Mimachlamys; species Mimachlamys varia. Next base: position 33,933,008 of record OX392529.1, on the reverse strand, counting down.
TGTACTTGTCCGTAGAAATGCATTTCTACAGTTCTTGGCTTGTCGTGTTTCATTTATTCAAATCTTTAAAGTGCCAATATGCGTAAATTCTGAAAAAAATTCAGTTGATAACCATGGAATAATAAGCCTAAAACGAAATAAACCTGAACGGTAACTAACAAGAAACTCTTGACAGAAAAATTCAAAGAATTGAAAATAATTCAGGTGTGGCCCACAGCAACAACAAGCCGAAGTTTGAAGACAGTTCAAAGTGGAGGCATGTTTACAAATACCGAGTTTCAGCTGCTGCTGTACCGGTAACCGCGTAAGAATTCATCTTGAATATTGCTGATATCAGTTAATCTTAACTATCCATAAATATAAAAAAGTTATTAGACTTGATTTTCGCTTTTGTCTAAAGTTACGTATATTGGGCCTTTAAGGTATCGTTACATGTACGTGTGGAGGTTACTGGGATGACGAGCAGTCGTTATAGCCACTACACCAGTATAAAACTACACACAAAAAATGTTCACACGTATATCAAATTAATACCGAATGATATTTCAAAGTTTAGTCACCCCCTTAACAGAAGTCATCAATCATCGTAATACATAAAATATATCTGTTCATACTATAGACAGCGATAAACATGGCGGTCTGATATATCGTCGGATAGAACTTTACTTCAGTAGACTTCTATACACTTTTTATTGAGGAGTTAGCACGAGAAGTCAGTATTATATGATCAAGTCTAGCGCGAGAAGAGGACAGCCCATACTTACTGCTATCAGTACTATACTATCAAGTCGTATCAATGTATCATACGTTATAAAATAATGACATGTTTTTTTCTTCGTGGGAGATGAGGCATACGTGTTTATATAAACTGCACGTAATAAAACGATAGGAAGTTTAATTATAGGTCGATTAAATCGCGACCGTTTATGGCGTGTGGCAGCATAAAACAATTAACTCAATGTAGAGATAAGGATACCGCTAAAATGGTACGGTTACAAAGGTATGAGTGTACAGGTAGGACTATATATATGTAGGACTATATACAGGTAGGACTCTATACAGTTAGCACTATATACAAGTGTGAGTTTATACAGGTAGGACTGTCTGCAGATATGACTATATACATGTAGGAATATTTACAGGTATAGGACTGTATACAGGTAGAACTGATAACAGGTAGGACTATATACATGTTGGACTGTTTACTGGTAGGACTATATACAGGCAGGGCTGTCTGCAGATATGACTATATACATGTAGGACTGTTTACAGGTATAGGACTGTATACAGGTAGGACTGTCTACTGATAGTAGTATTTGCAGGTAAAGGACTAGATACCGGAAGGACTATTTACAGCTATAGGAATATGTACAGGTATATGACTATGTACAGGTAGGACTATTTACAGGTATAATAATATACAGGTAGGACTATATACAGGTAGAACTATATACAGGTAGGACTATTTACAGGTATAGGACTGTATACAGGTAAGACTGTTAACAGGTAGGACTTCATACGCGTAGGACTGTTTACAGGTAGGACTATATACAGGTAGGACTGTCTACTGATAGTAGTATTTGCAGATAAAGGACTAGATACCGGAAGGACTATATACAGCTATAGGATATAAACAGGTATATAACTATATATAGGTAGGACTATAAACACGTAGGACTGTTTACAGGTATGACTATATACAGGTATATGACTATATACAGGTATTTGACTATATACAGGTAGGATTATATACAGGTAGGACTATGATATAGGTGTGAGTATATACAGGTAGGATCATTTACAGGTATAGGACTATATACTGGTATATGACTATATATAGGACTATGATACAGGTGTGAGTATATACAGGTGAAGCTCGTACCTGCTCACTAATAATGGCATTGACAGGTAGGTAATCAATACGTGTATTAAGACCCGGCGCTGAGCGTGACGTCGACAACATCGTTATCTGTACGGAAGGTGGAAAGGGCCATACGTATCCTTATTATTTATAGATCCTTGGGATTTGTAAAAGAGAATCCTCTTCATCCTAGGACTCAAAATGACAAAAGTCAGGTAATACTGAGATTTCAACTTTATGCTTTACGAAAAGTTGAAATTCAACACGTGTCATCTGGAAACAATATTGTTCAAAAATAATAAAATGTACACCCAGTATACATATCTTTTCCATCCACACACGTGTACATGTGTAGCTGTTTACGTGTAACACACCGACTATTGGATACCACCCGTGTACTTACAGTACATGTTGTTTGTCAATGGGCTTCCTTTAAGTATGCTTAATTTGTTTCCGTAAAGACCCAATATACGTAACTTCAGAAAAAAAAATCGGAATCCTGAAAAATTATGAACAAAATCCATTTGATGAACATTCAAAAATAAGTCTAAAAAGAAATAAACCTGAGCGGTAGCTAACAGGAATCTCTTGACAGAAAAATTCAAAGAATTGAAAATAATTCAGGTGTGGCCCACTTCAACAACAAGCCGAAGTTAGAAGATAGTGATTACAAATACCGAGTTTCAACTGCTGCTGTACCGGTAACCGCGTAAGAATTAATCTTGAATATTGCTGATATCAGTTAATCTTAACTAAATCTATAAATATATTAAGTTATTAGGCTTGAATTTCGCTTCAGGTTTTGCCGAACGTTACGTATATAGGGCATTTAACAGTCAATAAAGTGATCAGTAATCCCGATTTTCGAGGTGGGACACAATTGTCGACATCCCATCTGTGTAACTGGTATCCCTGCTACCCAGGCAACGATGATGTTGCATACATATATAATTATAATTTGTTAAAACTTCACCTATACCAAAAGGGGTTTCAAAATTGTGTATCAATCTCTTCTCCTTTTTGGACACTGCTGACATTAAAGCAGCCGATATCATAGTTGCGATAACATAGCTCTTTGTGTTGTTAAAGCTACGAAGCGATCCATACCTTCTAGTGGAGCAAAATCTATATGAGTATAATGTTATCAAAGTAATACGGGACTGTTGAAAATCGAATCCTTACCATGATTAAATAACTTTTTCACAAAATAGGCCAAACCGGAAATTGCCTTCTCGACTTAAAACAAGAAACAAGCGCCATGTCTTGCCTTCGTGTGATGCAAATGACCAGATATGGACATTACTACATGTACTATAACAACCAATTTATATTTGGTCTTCTCAGCCAAATATGGTATAGAGCTTTTCAGAAAGGGAAGCTACGATAATTCTGTAGTCTCAAACATGGCGGCCAGTTATCATTTCAGTATATAAATGCCTCACTCCTTACCCTCAATACTTAACGACATTTTAGGGTGGATTTTAACTTCAAATTAGGTGGGAGATCAACAGAAATGGTTTATATTACAAATATTTGTATTGTTGGGAACCAATCGACAGATTAATGATGTAAATGTTGCCTCGGTATGAATCACACCGACATGTTCCATTACGGGCCATGGGATTGATTTAATACCCGGCCGGGGCGGAGCCATAGGAGGCCGGATATTAATGTTAGTACTACCCACCTTCCAGCTGGGTACATGTATACCCTTAATCAAGTCCAATCTTTATAGCTATTACAATGGAACGGCCGTAGCTTGTACGTGTTATGCTACTTATGAAAACGGTCCGCTCAATTTGTTACTTTTCTCCGTTTGCTCCAGTCTACTTAGCTGTATATGAGTATGTATTTGGGCAGTAATAGAAATTGTAGAATGCTACCTGTGAGCACTGAAATTGCAGCACCGGTTGTATGCTCCCCGTGAAGTTGAGAAAGAACCACGGATAACATGGCCATGCTACAAAAAAAATCCAATCTCCGACTTATCCTCTTCAGTGTGTATAGTGATGTCTTCAAACTGAGAACTTACAGTTAAGCATCCGTTTAGCAGGTCATGTCATTTATGGAAGTGCACACTTTTGTGTAAGTGCGCTGGAGACATTGTATGTTGGTGTTAGTCTTCTTATGGTTGCGCCACTTTTGATTGCTGTCTCACTGAAATATCGTACCGAAGGTACCAAGTATATAATATAATTACAGTCTACACTGACATTCACACGATAACCATTGTACTGTAAACTCGAGTTATTTTCCAGTAATTATACGTGCCAAAATCGTATGACGTCGACAACAGTTACATACGGGCGGAGCTATGCAAAGTATTCCGTTCGAATAACAATTGTATGACGCCATTAACAATTGACATGGGCGGAGCTAGCTACGGCATCATGCTGTTACATGCATTGAACCGTTTTCACGTTTTGAAGTTTTGAAACGAAATATATATCCGCTGATGGGGCTAAATTTAACAGAAAAGTTATGAACCATTTACATAAAAACACTGTAAACATAAGAATTAATGTTGATTTTGTTTCGTTTATGAGATCATAAATCCAATGGAGCAGTCGGTAAACTAAACGTAAACGCTTCGCATTTACGCAATTTACCTCGTGCTCCATTGGATTTATGATCTCATAAACTAAACAAAATAAAAGGTTAATCCTTAAGTATATATATCTGCCGATTACATCACACATATACATGTATGTACTTGCAATGGATGAACCAAAATTTGCTATTGATCTGTAGCCCTGATAAATACTAGCTATCATATACCGCTCGGCTAGAAAGATCTTCTCTTTAGCTCGATCGGTATCTGAATGTTTAGTGTTAATACCATTGGCATGTGCCATTTTAAAGAAGTTTCCCTATTTTGGGACAGAACATAATTCCTTACTCATATGGGTCAGCATTGAACATTGAAGATAGCCGGGTGGGGAAACTGTCAGGTGATGCGATAGGACACAAAACGTATTTAAAAGTAGGGAGAAGTTCCCAATTCTGCATGTGATTTCCACGTGGTTGCCAATAAAAACATGCAGTAAGTCATTTTCAAGTAGGTATATTCTTTCTTCATCCCACTACCAGAACGAGAGAGTAACGGTCTTAGTTTGTTTTAAACATTTTTTAACTTGAAGGAAATTTCGATATGTCCCCAACTGACTGCCGTAATATCTCTTCGCAGTCCAATATCAAGTAATTGAATTACACACACGGCGAATCACGTGATTAGCAACACAACTCTTTGAACCCGAGACACAAAAGAGTTCTACCTAAGTATTTGACCTAAACCTGCTTAACATATAAATACCTTGCAGTTTAAAGGACTGCTAGATAATCTATACACCAGTGCCCTGTGTATACGGCGCTTTGAAATAATTTAATGCTTTAGAATTCCCAACTTAGCAACTAAGGCAGTAAAGCGGAACTGCGTTGACGATAGGCCGATGTAATAGAGTAAGACGCCGGGGATATACGGTGTCAAAACAAGTGGTTCTTTGGATAGATATAGCGGAACAACTTCTGTATCTACAGCTTACATCTACCAAGTACTCAACGCGATTCTCTGATAGGAAGTCTGGATAAATAATACTAAACACAACGTACGGATTTTACCGCCAAAAATATGGCAGAATCCAGATCCGAACGCCCCAGGACAAGCCAGAAGGGGCGACACAACAAGATATACCGAACCCCTGGTACCCCGCCCCCGGAAATACTGATGGAGAAGGAGAAGGGGTTTGTTCTTGACTGTAACGCTACTAGCAGTATTTCTACAGACTATTCTAAGACAAACCCAAAACTGGGTCCCGTCATACCGCCTTATAACTCGCAGAAGGACAACCACGTCGATCCCTATTTCCAGTTCCAGGGAGTTCAGAAGACACTGACCCTCACTAAACAGGTAGGAAAAAACAATGTACTAAAAAAACATCCTGTACCTTATCTTCTTGATAACATAATCTTTGTATGAAACTCGTAGTTTACGTGTAATGATATTTCGCTGCCATTAAAATTAAAACAAATTGCATGCTTTTGACTTCATGTTGCATTCACATGAATGCAAAGTTCCCCATGAAGCAAATAAGTTTGAAATACAGTATACCTAACAATATCAAAATTCCTTTTCTGTCTTATACTACGGTCATTTATTTCAACATATTTTATTGCTTTATTGCACGGTCATTGCAAAGACAGTATCTAGGCTCCGAAGCACATGATCTTTCTGTTTGAATGGAACTCACCTATATACAAGAAAAAAGTACGGTGCAATGTAAATAAGGAACAGATTTTATTTTCTAAAACCTCAATAGATCAAATTCAATTTCCCCATCTGAATGAAAAATACGACAGGCTACTGTCGCCTTATTGAAAGAAATCACTTATATGTAAGTAACTAATTAGAGGTTTGGATACCAACCGGACATAGGGTCCCGTGAATAATCCATGGCGCCCACCAATTACTCGGCGAAGACATGCGTTATGGTATTGATCAGCCCCCCTCCCTTGACCTTGTGTGAATGGTATACCGGCAAAAGTAGCACGCTTTACAACATAGCATGCATTATGTATAACAATCGTAAGTCTACAAGTACACGGCATGTTTCTCACCAGACTTGTAATTCATTTATATCGCGAAGATGAATAAAGCGTTTGTTAATTAAGCCATGAATGTTTTAGCAAATGTTGTTACAGTCCTCTAACACTCATTGCTATTGCTGACAAACTTAATAAAGACTGGTAGCTGTATGGCGTAATGTAAGCTTGTCAGCAATAACAATGTGTGTTATAGGACTGTTAGTAACAACATTTGCTAAAACGTTCATTACTTATATCTACATTTTACATTTTGATAGAATAATTGTGCTTTATTTAAGTATTTCCGATTTTGAACATCAACTCAAGTGTAGAAAACAATTAAGTTGATGACATCACAATAGAGATGGATGACGTCACAATAGCAAATATTGTTACCGTCTTGTAACAACAGTTGCTTTCACACTGCGTTACAATATAAACGAGATGATACCTGACGTCACGTCATCGTTTACATGTTATACATAAATATATAATATGTTTTTATGGGGGGGGGGGGGACCGGAGTACCCGGAAAAAACCCAACGTGGTTTGGTCCATAACTATTCGTTAACCCGTACCTTTTACGTTCGATAAAATATTCATTTTGTTCCTGTTGCATGCATTATCCCTAGATACACTTATCATGCATTGTTAGCTTTAACTTCAAGAAGAAGAGTAGTACGAGAGATGTATACACTCCGTGTATTGTGTTGTGAGTGTCCAACACAATGCCAGAGACTTGACAATGTGTTACAGCCTAGCTAGTTTTGATACGTGAATCGATGTATTGTAATATCATAATTATGCTCTGTGGATTTAGGTCGTTTTTTTTAAACCGCAACCCATTGATGGTATATGTATGTTATATATATAATTAACTCGTATACCATCATTAGGGAGTTGATTAAGGACCAGGCATACAGCTCAGCTGTACCACATTGTCATGTCCCCTTGGTAAAATATCATGTTTCGCATGTACGAGAGTAAGCAATCCAATACGACGTTAAACTGACCTAACTACTAAGTATTTCACATGCCATTACAGTGCCTTCTTGTACACGCAAATAGGAATATTTTTGTGTCCAGATGAAATTTATATCAAATAATTTTATTTTCTGTTTTGATAAGCAGTCAAACACAATGTCAGTTTTGTACATTTTCACCACATTCACAGAAAACCTCCTAGCCTCCACGCCTGTATTTATACACGGTAAATACACACAGTAGATGTGTATTCGGGGAACCAAACAGTACACACTTCAAATGAATTATTGGCACGACATTTCCATTTCATGCAATTTAAATTATAACATGTCAGATTTCAATGTAAGCTCTAATGTAAATGTTTGTCTATTTCTCTGACCGTTTCCTCAGGTGTGTGAACAGTAGGACTAGACCATGCTTACTGCCCGTCCCTATATCAGCTGATACAACCGTGGAGTAGACATTCAATAGATATCACTCCTGGTTACCTTGTTAGCTTAATCATCGTTTTTTTAAAAACCCGTAAGTTAATCTGCTTTTGGGATACGTATGAAGTATATTTGGAATTACTGTGAGGACAATAGAAAATGATAATATTTTTTACTTTATCAAGACACAATTAAAGCATTTTTAAAAGTTTTTATTTTGTAAATAAATGGCTTGGTAAGCTTGTAATACATAACGACTTATCCTACTTACAAGAGTATAGTTAGCTTGGCTTATCGTATTACAGTTGAATCTCGATAATCCTGACCCAGATTATCCAGATAAAGTTGTTAAATGTCGCTTGTATTGGGAATGTGATTACTTTAAAGTTACAAATATTAATAAAATGAAGTTTAAATGGTTCAGTTGATTTAAGTATATTTACTTAAGTCGGTAGGCTGTATCACCCAGATTTTACTTATATTAGTACGGTGTAATAAAACTGAGTTTTAAAAGGATTAATACGAGTTTTCAACTCCAAGCTATCGTAAGAAAAACCACAGTTGCTTGAGTTTCTGTCAGTATATAAAAAAAATGTTTATATATATGGAGCCGCGGCCCATTACAATATTACTGTAATGGGAGGCTCATTTCACACATATATATTTATTATTTACTGACTGAAACTCAAGCAAAACACACTATCTTTCCTAACTTTATAATTTTCTTTCTCTTGTCTGTTTAAATAATGGCGGTTACAGCCTCATAATATCCAAAGATAATTCTCCTGAACCTGCTCAATGGTGCTGGCTTCAATGATATCTCTAAGACATGTAATTATTCAAAGTTGATCCTCAAATATAACATTAATGATTGTTTAATTATTAGTTATACGACAAAGGTGTGCATCAGTTATACCACGGATTTATACGGCAAATATATTCAAGTGTTTGAACCAAGGACTACACTTATGTATATACACAAGTATAGTTATATTTAATCCGTAACCTTACGTAACCAAGATATGTAGAGCATCGCTGATTAGTACTGCGTATCAATAGGAAATCTAAACTGCAATGTACATATATATGAAAAAATTGTCAAGGTTTTATCCTGTTTTATCGTGAAGCTTCGAGTTCACTGTCTCACGTGGTTATACAATCATGATGTTGAATGCAGTTTTATGAATACGGTTTTATTCTGATTGTGATTTCATATGCATGCAATGAACTTCAGAGTGTAGACATGATGTCATCACCATAGTGCGCGAAGTGCGTGCATGTGTATACATGAATAGTGTTATACATTCGTGTGTGTATCTGTCTGTTTGTCTGAAGAGACCTTGTAAACAATAGCTGCAACCAAATCTGAAAAAAGTCTTGCAGGAAATGAATAATAAATGGGGTTATCTGAGGATGTTTTACCGGAAATGAACAATAAATGGGGTAATCTGAGGTTGTTTTACCAGAAATGAACAATAAATGGGGTTATCTGAGGTTGTTTTACCGGAAATGAACCATAAATGAGGTTATATCTGAGGATGTTTTACCGGAAGTGAACAATAAATGGAGTTATCTGAGGTTGTTTTACCGGAAATGAACAATAAATGGGGTTATCTGAGGATCTTTTTCCGGAAATGAACAATAAATGGGGTTATCTGAGGATGTTTTACCGGAAGTGAACAATAAATGGAGTTATCTGAGGATGTTTTACCGGAAGTGAACAATAAATGGAGTTATCTGAGGATGTTTTACCGGAAATGAACAATAAATGGGGTTATCTGAGGATCTTTTTCCGGAAATGAACAATAAATGAGGTTATATCTGAGGATGTTTTACCGGAAGTGAACAATAAATGGAGTTATCTGAAAATGAAACTATAAATGGGGTTATCTGAGGAGGTTTTACCGGAAATGAACAATACATGGGGTTATATCTGAGGATGTTTTACCGGAAATGAACAGTAAATCAGGTTAACTGAAGTCTTACCGGAAATGAAAAAAAGGGTTATCGGAGGAGGTATAACCAGAAATAGAAGGATACGTAATTCAAACTTGTAACGGGCCATGGATATATTTGAACATTACAGACTACTGACGACATGTCCGATGAACAAGAAGTTCACAACAACGTTCCAAGGCTTTCTTTGTGAGAGTGAACATGTCAGATGAGAAAGGTGTATATACATACCTTAGTGCATTGGTAACGGGAAGGAGGGGGGGGGGCAAATTTGAAAAGGCCAGCATAGATCTTTTTTTACTCGAAAAAGATCAGGCAATATATTTTTGTTCATGCTAAGTAAGTTTATCTATTTGATAAGCGGCAAGTTAAGATACTTAGATCAGAATGAGTATGTCCACATCCTCCCACTTATGATTTATACGTTTCTAAATGTTCTACAAGTTCATATACGGTGTTCTGGTGTTTTATTCGTTATTCAATAATTCATGTACACGACATCAATATAATGTAGGTCCTATATGTGAGAGGGAGATGGTAATGGTATCTGGTATGTTTACACTTCAGTGGTTCTCCGTCACTGTTCAGTGGTTCTCCAGTGGTTCTCCGCCACTATTCAGTGGTTCTCCGTCACTGTTCAGTGGTTCTCCAGTGGTTCTCCGCCACTATTCAGTGGTTCTCTGCCACTGTTCAGTGGTTCTCCGCCACTGTGCCGTTGATGACGAGTTTATTTTATATACTGTACCATTTTAAACACAATTTTGGTTTCAGTTGTGACATTGACAACACACTATGGATTTTAGATGACAGCCAATGACGGGTTTAATTTTCAGTACAATGGGGACACTTGACAGCAATGATATATGTTTAAACAATGTATTTAAATGAACTTTACAGTCTGTGGTAACCATACACAGTGTGTGTTCAGACCACACAAAATGAATATTGTGTTACAAGTGCCTGTTTTACATTTCACATTCCCTTGATAATGGCTTGTAAAACACATTCTTCTTTTACTTAGCTGTTCTTAATGGAGCAGAATAGTTTATATGAATGATTAACCGGACACGCAGGCCTGTTGTCGGGGAACTAGGGAATGGATAGCTAGACGAACGCGAAATACTTTTTTGTTTGACTAATAAATCAATTATACATTGAGGACGCATTTCTACGTATCGCATGAATTATTGAATCTTTCACACAATACAAAAATTGATTAGGATGTAACAACAACGTGCATTTAATTGATCAGAAACAGACCATTAGTACAGCTATGGTGCTTTATTAGAGAAATATCAGATCGATATATAAAAGTAGGTCAACAGACAGGTCACACTCGTTTAGTCACACGCAGTTAGAAAAACAAAATGTACATCAATGTAGGTCACATTAAGTTCAGCAAATAGGTCACATTCAGGTACATGTTATAGGTCACACTCGGGTTAATAAATAGGTCACAATCGGGTCAATAAATAGGTCATTCACCTGTAAATGGATAGGTCATACTAAAGACTTCAGATAGGTCATTTAAAACAATAGATAGGTAAATCTTGGGTCAGTATAAAGGTCATACATTATGTACAGTACTCAGGTCATTAGCTAGGTCATTCATGTACGTACAGTATAGGTCAGTAGATATATATGTCGCTATCATCGAGCCATACCATTGGTCACGTAACGCAACCACGAATTAAATTAGTATTTTGCCTTCACCCCAATCATAGTCAATCGCTAATTAAATCATTTAGACAAACCCCTGAGCTTCCAAATATTTCCAATTGGTAATAACATACCGTTCAAAGTCTAGATCCTGGCAAATTTCTGGCAATCTTCGGAGAGTGCCGCAACATCTCGGGGAAATCTCCGGTAATCTTCGGAGAGTGCCGCAACATCTCGGGGAAATCTCCGGTAATCTTCGGAGAGTGCCGCAACATCTCGGGGGGATTTCCGGTAATCTTCGGAAATCTACTCAACGTTATGGTTCAAAAGGTGGTAACGTGGTGTCTTAAAACCAATGCAGTCAAATCACCAAATTTTCATCGGTGGAAGGTTTAGATTACATTGATCTGTAATTATAAAACTCACATGTTTCTGTGAAGATTACCAGTATATAGAGTGATTTGACCAGGTGTTTTAAACTACGTGGCACCAATAAGTCCCTATAATGAAAGTCTTCATATTAATTAGTTTTCGGAATTTTTTTTCTTGTAAAATTACGGATATAGTCGACATTCAATTCAGCTCTGTCGTGACTATACATAAGAAATGCACAGACGATTCATTTTTACACTTATTTTCACTTTTGCTTACGACCAATCTTTAAAATTACAGCCAATAAAATTAATGACCGAGAGAAAAAAGTTTGCGAGAAGTGTGAATGTATAACAGTATCATCTTTCAGCTTTATCATACCGTCAAAACCACGGAGACCTGTAAAATGTGGCACATACATCACCATTCGATCACTGTCTGTTACGTATATACGTCGATTACCTATATTCACAGCCTAACCGGATTTACGATATAATATTTAATCTGTACGTTTAACGTTATCAAATAAAATGTTTAAAAACCACATATAAATCGATACAAAAAACCGGTAGATATTGGATTAACCGGACTACAGAGGAATGGATCAATACACACACGATTAGCGTACAGACGTCCCTTTTATTGGAGGTGTGATTATCTATAAGGTTTTGTTACACAACTCCAAACACAGCATATTGATATATCGTCGTGTCTGAACGTTTTATTTCACGGGTTATGAGACAGAAATACAGGTAAAGACTATAAACCCCTGTCTGGCGGGACGCCGATTAATGTGGCTGATCTCTCTTCTTCACTCATCAAATCACCAAACTTGAGTAAGACTCAATATCGATTGTAGGTATTTTAATACATGTACACAGACACAAGAATTTCAACGAAATATGTTTTCTATTTTATGTGTGTGTGTGTGTCTAATTATAACTTTACATTTTTACAGGACCCTCCTGGTTGTTCAATAGAAGGACCCGTAGCAGACTATTTCAATGACAAAGGAACAGGCTATCAGTATTTATCATTAAGAAATAATTTTGGCGCAGGTAAGTTCAATCCAAATCCAATTTTAAACTCATTTCCAATTGAATCAGAAATTGTCAATGTTTATTATTATTTTTAAAATAAATTAATTAATTCCTTGATTTTTTTATCCGAAATAGAGATAAAACGTCAATAAAAGTTTTAAGATTTATTTTGTACATGTACTTCCGATATCAACACTAGCTGTAAAGAATGAAGTAAAACAATATTGGTGACTGGATGATTTGTAGATCACAGGGTATAAGCTAAATCTTTCAGCTTTGAAAAAAGTTAAGAATCCATCTGTGATATAATATAAATCCGATTTGTTAAAGTGTGAAAATAACATATTACGTATTTCTTTCTTTAAAGGACGATTAAATTATAAGACGTAACAAAACCGATTAACTTCTTATTTGTAATAGACACAGGGGACAGTCCTACCCACACTAGATACAGGGGACAGTCCTACCCACACTAGACAGAGGGTACAGTCCTACCCACACTAGATACAGGGGACAGTCCTACCTACACTAGATACAGGGTACAGTCCTACCAACACTAAAAATGTGGGACAGACCTACAAACACTAGACACAGGGACAGTCCTACCAACACAAGATACAGGGACAGTCCTACCAACACTAGATACAGGGGACAGTCCTACCAACACAAGATACAGGGGGCAGTCCTACCTACACTAGACACAGAGACAGTCCTACCAACACTAGATACAGGGGACAGTCCTACCAACACTAGATACATGGGACAGTCCTACCAACACTAGATACAGGGGACATTCCTACCAACACTAGATATAGGGGACAGTCCTACCAACACAAGATACAGGGGGCAGTCCTACCTACACTAGACACAGAGACAGTCCTACCAACACTAGATACAGGGGACAGTCCTACCAACACTAGATACATGGGACAGTCCTACCAACACTAGATACAGGGGACATTCCTACCAACACTAGATATAGGGGACAGTCCTACCAACACTAGATACAGGTGACAGTCCTACCAACACAAGATACAGGGGACAGTCCTACCCACACTAGACACAGGGGACAGTCCTACCAACACTAGATACAGGGGACAGTCCTACCAACACTAGATACATGGGACAGTCCTACCAACACTAGATACAGGGGACAGTCCTACCAACACTAGATACAGGGGACAGTCCTACCAACACTAGACACAGGGGACAGTCCTACCAACACTAGATACATTCTGTACATGGGACAGTCCTACCAACACTAGATACATGGGACAGTCCTACCAACACTAGATACAGGGGACAGTCCTACCCACACTAGACACATAGGACAGTCCTACCAACACTAGATACATGGGACAGTCCTACCAACACTAGATACAGGGGACAGTCCTACCAACACTAGATACAGGGGACAGTCCTACCCACACTAGACACAGGGGACAGTCCTACCAACACTAGATACATGGGACAGTCCTACCAACACTAGATACAGGGACAGTCCTACCAACACTAGACACAGGGACAGTCCTACCAACACTAGATACTGGGGACAGTCCTACCAACACTAGACACAGGGACAGTCCTACCAACACTAGATATAGGGACAGTCCTACCAACACTAGATACAGGGGACAGTCCTACCTACACTAGATACATGGGACAGTCCTACCAACACTAGATACAGGGACAGTCCTACCAACACTAGACACAGGGACAGTCCTACCAACACTAGACACAGGGACAGTCCTACCAACACTAGATACAGGGAGAGTCCTACCAACACTAGACACAGGGACATTCCTACCAACACTAGACACAGGGACTGTCCTACCAACACTAGATACTGGGGACAGTCCTACCAACACAAGATACAGGGGACAGTCTTATCTACACTAGACACAGGGGACAGTCCTACCAACACTAGATACAGGGGACATTCCTACCAACACTAGATATAGGGGACAGTCCTACCAACACAAGATACAGGGGGCAGTCCTACCTACACTAGACACAGAGACAGTCCTACCAACACTAGATACAGGGGACAGTCCTACCAACACTAGATACATGGGACAGTCCTACCAACACTAGATACAGGGGACATTCCTACCAACACTAGATATAGGGGACAGTCCTACCAACACTAGATACAGGTGACAGTCCTACCAACACAAGATACAGGGGACAGTCCTACCCACACTAGACACAGGGGACAGTCCTACCAACACTAGATACAGGGGACAGTCCTACCAACACTAGATACATGGGACAGTCCTACCAACACTAGATACAGGGGACAGTCCTACCAACACTAGATACAGGGGACAGTCCTACCAACACTAGACACAGGGGACAGTCCTACCAACACTAGATACATTCTGTACATGGGACAGTCCTACCAACACTAGATACATGGGACAGTCCTACCAACACTAGATACAGGGGACAGTCCTACCCACACTAGACACATAGGACAGTCCTACCAACACTAGATACATGGGACAGTCCTACCAACACTAGATACAGGGGACAGTCCTACCAACACTAGATACAGGGGACAGTCCTACCCACACTAGACACAGGGGACAGTCCTACCAACACTAGATACATGGGACAGTCCTACCAACACTAGATACAGGGACAGTCCTACCAACACTAGACACAGGGACAGTCCTACCAACACTAGATACTGGGGACAGTCCTACCAACACTAGACACAGGGACAGTCCTACCAACACTAGATATAGGGACAGTCCTACCAACACTAGATACAGGGGACAGTCCTACCTACACTAGATACATGGGACAGTCCTACCAACACTAGATACAGGGACAGTCCTACCAACACTAGACACAGGGACAGTCCTACCAACACTAGACACAGGGACAGTCCTACCAACACTAGATACAGGGAGAGTCCTACCAACACTAGACACAGGGACATTCCTACCAACACTAGACACAGGGACTGTCCTACCAACACTAGATACTGGGGACAGTCCTACCAACACAAGATACAGGGGACAGTCTTATCTACACTAGACACAGGGGACAGTCCTACCAACACTAGACACGTGAGACAGTTCTACCAACACTAGACATGTAGGACAGTCCTAGACATGTGGGACAATCCTACCCGCACTAGACATAGGGACAGTTCAATATTTTTACAATTTCGAACGTCATTTTTTATATCTGACTGTAGTTGTTATTTTTCCAGGTCATTCACGAGAGCTAGTAGACGGACATTCACAGTTTATGAAAGGCATAGAACCCGTGAACGGGTATAACGGACCGTTCGGATACCGTCGGAACACACCCTGGCTTCGGGCCGAGCCATCGCCATTCGGAACAGCCAGTCGGTCTGCTACCCATTGATAAAACTACTTAAGAATTTTACCCAATGAAAACTGTTGTATTGATTTCCTGCTCAACACTGGCCAATGGACTTCCTCATTAGATAATGGAACTGACTGTGATAGACATTGATTCGTTACTTTTTATTGATCCCAATGTGATATTTAAAAATCGACATGTAATTTATCCTGATACATGTAGTCCTGTACCTTTGCGATATAGATGAAATGTTGATTTTAAGTATTTTATTCATTATTATGTTGTGGTCATTTGCCCAGACTCCCTCCTAATTATAATCATGTATGGCCTACCTGAGAATTTCAGGTGTGTTACATAACAAATGATACCTTACAGCATGGAGCAATAAAGTCACTTTATTTTCGCGATATAGCTTGTATACATCAATTTTTGCGTGAATTCGAAAGAAACCAAAATGCACAATTAAAATTCCGCGACTGATATTACCGCTTTCACTATCGAATATATATATATAACTGTCATAATTGAAATGCACCTGTGTCAATCATGACCTTTATCTTTAAGGATTCGGAAATAAAATCCACAGGAATACACAAAGTATGTGATTTAGCATATATATGTTTAGACGCGAAAATAAACGGATTTGCAATAATGTGCATTTCATTTGCCGTTTTTTTCCTATTTGATTTAAGACAATTCTGTCCGTTATTACCGGAAAGAAGTTATAAGTTGTTTGAGTGTAAGACGATATTTATGTTTCTCAACATTATTTGTTTATGTAAGAAAGTAACATGCCCACGCAGACGACTTACACTGTATTATTGATTTGAATCCGGACGTAGCGGATACTATGTAATAATGATACTTACAAAGTATTCCGGATCGTAAGGTGCTAAAACTCAGCAGTTGTCTTATTGTCTAATGTTCAGATAGAAGATGTGAATCCCTTGTCGGGTCTATCGACTGACTATGAGGAGCTGTACCAGTAAGGGATTCGGCCAGCTACCTGTGTCTTTTCTTAGCCGAAATTAGACTACCGATAGAATCAAAATGTCTCAGTTCCTATTTATACTGTTACACACGACTGAATTTTACTGTATAAATATAATCGTCATGTAATCAAATAAAATAAGTATTGAAGAAATGTATATATCATTTCTATTCCTTTATTCTAAATGAATTAAAAGTATGTTCGTCATATTTGAGGATATTATAACCCAAACAAGCGTTACATACTATTACCTGGTTGATGAAATACTCGGACCTCACGTTTCTATCTAATAACCTGTTTTTATGTAAAATGAATTATTTGAGTCGAATGCATAGAACTGGAATTTATTAGTTATTTTGAAATTCTTTTCCAAAATTATACTGTTCACGTGACCGTCCGTCAAAGCAAGGTTCAAATGACACTACCCAGAAAACGAGTTTTTCATGAAAATTTCCGGTAAATCGAAGTTTTCATGACACTTTATCAAGTATGTGTAGCGAGATTTTCATGAAAATATTCGGTATAGCGAGGTTATTATGAAACTATCCGGTATAGCAAAGGTCCTATGACAATATCAGACATAGACAAACTCCCGTGACAATATATTTGGTTGAAACAGGTCAAATTCTAAGGTTTGCTAGGTATAAATATTACCCGGTAATGTGTAATATTGTGTGAACGTATACTGACTTTATAGAAGGCGAGCTTTGTAGATATATGTACATAAATGCATATTACAACTGTTACAAAAAATCAAGTATTATATAGGTTTCCATATTTTGTAACGTTGTATATTTCCTCTTGTCACATTTCCCTGACATTAAAATTTCAAGTGATAGATCGCATTTTGTTGTCATTCAAAGGGAGATAACTCGATGTTTATTCATTTCCATGTTCATTGTACCAGAGTTGTTTCCCTTATTTTCAATTCACAACCATTTTATAAAATGACAGCAGAACCTGTGACCGTCTAGTTTCTGCAGGGCGAGTGTATTGATCATAGCGGATGTGTCTGAAAAAGAATGCTTTCTGAGTTATTTTGATAAATAAAACGAGATAGACACACACCGAGGAAAGTAGTTTCAGTCATGTTTTTCTCACAGGGACCTGAGCATTTGTTACAGCTAGTTTTGGACATAAGCTAGGGTGTTTAGAGTAATTTTACTTTTTAGAGGGGTTAAGATCAATTTTCAATAAAAATGCCCCCCTCCCCCCTCAATGGTCATAAAGGCATAATTAAGGTATGACCATTTCAATACAATTAGAGACAGCAAGAAATATTACAGGGATGAGATCTGGGACATCACATAAAAAAAACTTTACAATGAACTGGGTTGGGAAAGAAACAAACATATAATGATGTACAAAAGTATGCATGGTCAGGTACCGCAATACTTACAAGATATTTTAGAGTCCTTTATTAACAATCAAGATGACACCTCCTACACTCTCTGTTAAACTAGGCTTTTTAATCCACCATTATGTAGAACTAATACTTTGACAGCTTCTTCCCCTATATGTGTCGCACAATTAACACTGTTAGTACTGATCTTCTTAACTCTACCTCTCCTGCTGCATTGAAAAGCTATCTGAATAAAGAAATTATTTCTGAGAAGGAATCCTCTTTAACTTTTAAAACTGAAGGTAACAGACAAGCTACATGTAATATAACTCAACTTGAAATGTAATTTGGAATTATATTGTGATCGTTTAACTAATAGTCCTGCTTGTAACTGCTCGGCTGAATATGAAACAGTGTCTCATTACTTTCTGGAATGTCCCATGTATGATAACCAAATAATTTCACCATTTTCTTCTCTTTATAGCCACGTTAATCATAATCATATAAACATAAATGTGCTACTCCAAGGCTGTCCTGATTGTGATGGGCTTACTCTGTACATGTGCTACTCCAAGGCTGTCCTGATTGTGATGGGCTTACTCTGTACATGTGCTACTCCAAGGCTGTCCTGATTGTGATGAGCTTACAAACAGAATCTTACTTGAGGATGTTCATTTCTTCATTGGAAATTCCCGTCGCTTTAATCCATATATGACTAAGGAAGCCAAGATATATCAAATACTATTTTATTCAATTTATTGAATTGTCTGTATGTGTTTTCTTAAAGAAACCTATAGGATTACTCCTTGAGCGTGGCTGATGATTAATTCATGTATACATTGAATATTATGAGTTTTGGTTTTTTTTTTTTAAATAAAATGTTAATTAATTGACAGTTGTGGCCAACAGGCACTTGTGGCCAGGAGAATAACTATCTATTATATATAGATAACATTTCGGAATATGAATAATTTAAAAATGTATAAAAACAAAAGTTTCAAATTTTCTTTTTATGTTATTAATTTTCTAATACCCTAATGAAAAAATTAGCCAGAGTTCAGCTTGATACATCAAGCGGTTAAATTTCGCAAAACAATCGACTATAAGACACTGAAAATGAGAGCTACAGGGTAGAACGCTCTCGAGGTCGAAAAATCGACCCCACCTAGTGTACCTTTATTGCATCAAAAATCACATTAATTTTCTAGTTGAGATACCATATTAATATACTTCAATTACTCTTAAATTATTGGTTAGAATCAAATCAAATTTTGATAATTTGTTGATTAACGGGTATAACATATTCAATAGAGCATTCGAATATGTATAAGTTTTTATTAACAAAGAAATTTCATCCTGTGTTTCTTTTTTGGTTCAGTATGTATCGCAAGAGAGACAATCTATTTCATACGAGAGACAGATAATCCGACATCGTCGGAAACGCACGCGATGCTACTCTTCGTTTGACACAAAGGTAAGGGCAGTGTTGCGTGGGTTTCCCACGATGTTAGTCCGAAGAGTTCCGACTCTACAAGTCCGAAGAGTTCGGACTCTGTATAAATATTTATTTGGATTGCTGGCGGCTCTTTCTATACAAAAACGCTAAATTCGCCGATTTTTTTTTTATAATATGCAGCTTGTTTTTACAGATGCGAATTCGGTACATTTGTACATGTATCAATGGAAAAAACAACTATTTTTCTACTAACCTAAACATTAAATCTAGGGACAGACGGTCCTTCAATAACTGTCGCCTGCTAACCTAGACCTTAAATCTAGGGACAGAAGGTCCTTAAATAACTGTCGCCTGCTAACCTAGACCTTAAATCTAGGGACAGAAGGTCCTTAAATAACTGTCGCCTACTAACCTTGACATTAAATCTAGGGACAGCAGGTCTTAAAATAACTGTCGCCTACTAACCTAGACATTGAATCTAGGGACAGATAACTGTCGCCTACTTACATAGACATTAAATCTAGGGACAGGAGGTCCTTAAATAACTGTCGCCTACTAACCTAGACATTAAATCTAGGGACAGGAGGTCCTTAAATAACTGTCGCCTACTAACCTAGACATTAAATCTAGGGACAGAAAGTCCTTAAATAACTGTCGCCTACTAACCTAGACATTAAATCTAGGGACAGATAACTGTCGCCTACTAACATAGACATTAAATCTAGGGACAGAAGGTCCGTAAATAACTGTCGCCTACTAACCTAGACATTAAGTCCTGAGAGACATTAAGTCCTAAGAGACAGAAAGTCCTTACATAACTGTCGCCTACTAACCTAGACATTAAATTTAGAGACAGAAAGTCCTTACATAACTGTCGCCTGCTAACCTAGACATTAAATCTAGGACAGAAGATCCTCAAATAACTGTCGCCTACTAACCTAGACATTAAATCTAGAGACAGAAGATCCTCAAATAACTGTCGCCTGCTAACCTAGACATTAAATCTAGAGACAGAAGATCCTCAAATAACTGTCGCCTACTAACCTAGACATTAAATCTAGGGACAGAAGGTCCTTAAATAACTGCTAACCTAGACATTAAATCTAGGACAGAAAGTCCTTACATAACTGTCGCCTACTAACCTAGGCATTAAATCTAGGACAGAAGATCCTAAAATAACTGTCGCCTACTAACCTAGACATTAAATCTAGGACAGAAGATCCTCAAATAACTGTCGCCACTCGTTTCTAAGAAAAATGACATGATTCCAGACATTTTTAAAAATAACTGCCGTCGCATGATTTTGCGAAAGTTACTGAACTATGTATTTAAAGAGGCATCACGGTAAAACTATATTTTTTTATGCTTATTTAGAATTATTCTATATATGAATTAAATGTATACTCTTGTGGAAAATTAATGGGTGATTTACGCTGAAATATGTTCTCAAAAATTTTAATTAATAATTAAAAAGGGGAATCACTATTCGTTGATCAACGATTTGGACATGTAATTTTTTTTGCATCACATATGATAACGCATGCGCATAACAAGCTACATCGGTAAACAAAAAATGGCGATCCGCGTGACCTACTTGTAACTACCAAGCGAAAAGTGGCCGAATGGTCAAATTTTAACGTAAGGATTATATTACGGAAGCATAATGAGGGATGTGAAGTATTCAAGGGAGAGACTAACAGCCCAATTGTTTGCATTGTTACAGTTTTCTTCTGGATAGCCGGTGACACAGTTTTGATTTGGTTTTGGGGCCTCCCAAGGGATAACTCTTTCATTCCTCTGTTACATGAAATGCGTGTGTAAAACTTGAAAGCGTGTATTGTAATATTCCCTTTATAATATTCCAGTAAAACGGCATTATTGAATTATATTGCTGAAGAGAAAGACCTTTTCACATACAAGGAAAACCGTAAGGGGGGGGGGGGGTGTTACGTTGTAAAACGCCGGTATCCCGGGTGATTGAGTTTAATGTATACAGATTCAATTTGGACAAAATGAATAAATTTATGTCATCATGTGCGGATAAAAAAATATTGTCATACCTAATCTATAAAATACGGATTGTACAAATATTATCGGGTTTGGACCCCGGTATTAAATTTGATATGAACCAAAATATATGCATTATATAAGTGAAGTCATTAATTCATAAAAAAAAATCATATGTATGTCCCATGTCTGCAGTTGTGTTGAAAATGTTAACGAACCTTTAAATTTCCATAAAAAAAGTAAAGAATCATAACATTTATAAATGGATAAAGTATTGGACAATTATCTTCTCGACAAGTTCCAAATTTGAGATATATATTATACATGTATTCTACATGTTTAGTGCGTGGTGAGTCATATGAGTGCACGGACTTCCGTGATACATATATAATTGTAAGTGTTAAAGTATGTTGACGCTGAAATTTGGATAGATTTTAGATGGTTATATAGATAGTCTGAAAAAAAATCTTCAAGACATCGAGTTGTATAAAAAAAAATCAGAATCATTTCATTTTATTTTTTTTACTTTTCAATGCATGCACACCTTTTGTGAAATGGTTCTAAATGAGGATTCGTGAAGATAACTTTTTACAGAAATTAAGGTTTGCCTATGGTTGTCATCGTCGGAAACCCACATGACACTGTTAAACGTACAATGTAAGAGTGCAGTGTAGCTTTTATGACCATTGAGGGGGCATTTTTATCGAAAATTGATCTTAACCGCCCAAATGTGTAAAATTACTCTAAACATCCTATTTTAGGTCCAAAACTAGCTGTAACAAATTCTCAGGTCCCTGTGATTTGCATCGGTTTCAGTCAGGTACTGATGTCGATAAATGATGCAGAGATGTCGACATAAATTTATTCATATGCATATCGTGTGTAATTAACGTCTGATTATTAATGTGAATGTGATTCAATAAATTTATACACGGACTTTGTGTCTGGTTCATCATCGGACCTGTACATTACGTATCCCCTCCCTATGGGCCCCTCGTCGACTTGCGACAAAATAGTCACGTGATTGACGCGTGATCAGCGCTATTTTTATCGGGCTTTCCCGAGGAATGCAATTTTGCAAGTGGCTAATAAACACATTTTGAGTGCGCTTTGAATATTGAAATAACAGGAAAATGTATCTGGTAGTGCAGACAGCAAGTACATTCAAGAACTTCATTGTAGACTTCCCCGGGATGCCCCTTTAATTTTTATCGGAAATCTTGCCAGATACTTCCATTTTGTTGAATTTTTGTGATCTCGGCTGTGATGGTCAATCAGCGCCGAGATCACAAAAATATATGCCAGGACATGATCGGTCATACAAGTAAATTTGTTTTTGATTGTAGCAACCTAACCTTTTGTCGAGGCTGAACTCTGTACATGCCGTGAACTAGAACATACCCATTAAGAATTCCGCGTGTTTCCCGTGGACAGCACAGCCGAGATATCTTGAACGGTTATGTTAAAACACAGTGGCTTGAGTTTCTGTCAGTAAATGAAATATATACATGTATATAAGGAGCTTGAGCCGCCCCTTATAGAATATAATGGAAGTATACCAACGCTATTTCTTAACTTCGATAGGATACTACTGCACGGAATAAATACAAAGAAAAATAATGTTTTTCATTCAAATAAAATATATTCTGACGACTGTTAAGTCCATCAAATTATAAAACATGCAATTTACGTTCCAGATGCTCATTTATAATTCAGCATGTATTTTATTGAATGAAAAACCGTGCGGCTTCGTAGCCGCACATATGTGTACGGCCATGGCCTGATTACTTAAAACAGTTGCCGGTCACCTCTTGCTCTTGTGAGGTTTCGATAACGTTCAAATCTCGTTTTTACCTCACGTGAGATATGTTTGTAATATAAAACAATGCATTAACAATTTTGATAGCAAATATGCATCTGAAAAATGAAGCAAAAAATCAGATGTCTGCTGTTTGTAGAACTTTTTTTAGAAGAATTTTTAAAAAATGGCAATAATGGCAGCCATTTTGAAAATAAGTATTTTCTATGTATACGTGTCTTGCACTTCACGAATGGCCAATATTTTATGGGTTTTTTTCAGCTTGATTTATGATTTAAAATCGTCAGTGTGTCGCCATTTTTCATCATAGTAAGTTCATTTTTGCTGTACAACTTCTTTATGTTCATTGTAAAGCAAATATAATGCAACAAAGATAATTAATTTATACTTTGGCTATTTTTTTCAGATATTTAATGAAACTGAAGCTATTTTGAATTTTGAGTCAAGAATAGTGAAAAATAGCACATTTGATAATGGGACAAAAAAACAAGCACGCTAACCCCCAGATTTTATGACTGCTTTAGAATGAGAAACCCATTTCCTTTTTATCTGAAAAATTTAAAAAAAGTTTGTCGCCAGAATTTGTTTTATAAAGCATTAAATCTGCAAAATATGATGAAAAATGGAGTATTTTCTCATTGAAAAATAAGGGGTAGGGGGCTGTACATGTACACATGTACAGCTAACTTTCACACAGGTAATTTTTACACACTCGGGTAAATATAAGTTACCTAGTAAGAAACAGACTATAATTGGTTTTCCATTGTTCTCCTATATCAGCACTTTCTTTTGTTATATAAAAAGTGGGGAACGTGGGAACCCCCCCGGGTAGGGGTAACTAAAATTTATTTTTTAAGAAAAAAAATAATTTGAAGACCTTTTACTTCCATAATTAATAAGAAAATACTATTTTTGTCAATTCTGCAAACATTCATACATATCTTATCACAAATCTGGAATATATTGAATGAAATTGTCCTACAATTGGCCAAAACAGCATTTTTCACGTAAATCACGTGTTTTGCTCATTTTGGTATCTTTGACCGAGCATAGCACAAAAACGAGTTCACCACCATATATATTTTTTTTGCATTTTCTGCTTTGCAATGAACTCCCTTTTTCAAAAAAATACATCAGAAAAAAAGTTAGTCGCCAGAAAATTTTGACTTTTCACAAGAGAAGATCCTTAATGAACCGTCCATACTATGGAGAAATTATCGTTAGATGAAACGAAATAAACATCTTGGGTTGGATTTATATCTATATTTATCAAAAATATCGATGTTTAGTTTGAGAATTGGACGACAGTCTAACAACAAGTTAGTTATTTGCATTGTTTACAGTTGAGAAGTAACGGTGGTATATTACATGGCCATTTCCATATCAGGCCTTGTATCAACCCAATATTCCAATATCAGCCCGAGGGCCGAAGGCCCAAGGGTTGATATTGGGTCGAGGGTTGATACAAGGTCTGATATGGAAATGACCAAGTCATATTCTATTTATAGTATATTTTTGTGACGGTTAATGATGATCTGTTTTTGATGATGTCTCTTTTTTGTTCCTTGTTTTGTCATCGTCTGGACGTTGCTGAAGATAATAATGCATACCATTAGCAATGGATTCGAAATTATTTACCTGTTCCTCTACATCGGCGTCTTCGTTTATGTCTCTTTTTCTTCTATTAATTCATCAAGCTGTAGTATTCTTGATACGATAGGCTCCATATCATTCTCGCCAATTTCAACGTCAACATCTGTCCTCCTATTCATTTTCGATTGTTGTATAGGGATTGAACGGCGTTTTTTTAATTTTCATGCCGGTATGAATGCAAAGCGGTTACATCCATATTGCATGAAGCCCGCTAGGGCTTCATGGTCAATCTGGATGTAACCGATTTGCATTCATACCGGCATGAAAATTAAAACAACGCCGTTCAATTCATATATTTACATTTTTACTACTGAACAATTGTCTTATTCATTTTCTTATTTATTGAACAACTGGTTAATCAACTGCGTGTGTTATTGCGCCGCCTTTAAACGAAAAAGGCGGAACAGCCATAATTTGCGTAAAATTGGCGCAAATAATCTACCGTAGTCATTTGAACGTTTGACGCTGGGGCGTTCTCCATGTTATCCGAAGCGGAGCCGTAAGACTCCCATTGAACAAGACTAATATATTACGTCATAAGTAATTCACGTGAATGGATGTATTCATACTGTATTCATGATGTATTCATAGTGTAGTGTTTGTTGTTTTCAGTTGGTATGTTCATATAGAGAAGAAACAATCAGAATGTAAATATAACGTCATGAATGTCATATGACATCACGTCAATTTCGAAAGCGGGCTGATACAGTGTATTCGGCCCGCTCAGTAAGCGGGCTGATACAGTGTATTCGGCGCGCTTAGCGAAGAATTGCCCATATAGGCCCGGTGAGCTGATATGTACTAAAAACATGCGTATTTATCAAGTACAGAAGTGTATACAATTTCCCTGTATTTCATAGTAAGTATGTAATAAACTCAGTTACTATTTACTGGTACATGTAGAAACTCGAGCAAAAGCACATGTTTCCCTGAATTAGGTCGTGTCGGCGGGCCGATTGAGTTCGTGGCCTTGTTTATATTATAGGTGTATAACAGATGAGGCTAGTGTCTGTGATGGTTCCTTCGTCATTGTTTTTTTTATATGACCTTTTATTTTTGCAAGAATGACATGTGGAAATCTGAGAGAAAGATGGAGGAAAGAAATTTGTTTTTCATGCTCTGATTTGTTATCTATAAATATTTCCTGTATTCAGAAAATAGCGTGATAGGACATTTCTTAACCAGACCAAGAAACAAATAACAAGGACAAACGAAATTCATACACAGTGTGTTACGGGAACACTCATCAAACTGCGACACCGCCGATCGGTGCTGCAGACAACGAGATTGTTCCAGAAGTACAAAACAACGACCTCCGACCCCATAATGCACGTTGCCCATTCGTCTGAAATGGGAACTGTAACCATTGACAGCATACTGGCGGTGTATGATGTTTGTTACTGATAAGAATGCACTATTTAAGATAAATATCTATCGTAAACCTAGGTATCACCTGTTTGTTTTAAAAGGCCCACATTTTATCTAAATGTATACTTAAAATAGACAAGTCAAAAGGACATGGGAAGAGGAGTTGATGTCATGGCACGAGAGTAGTGACCCCCGTTCTTATTACTGTCGAGTTGTGTTTGTTCTCAAGGTCATTATACAAAGCAAGCCCCCCCCCCCTCTCTCTCTCTCTCTCTCTCTCTCTCTCTTTCTCTCTCAATCGTCCAATGTTTTTTTGTGGGTGTTATTTTTTGTTCGTTATTTGAACAATAAGGATCTCTCATAATGAAGAAGTCGAGTGGTGCAGTGGATAGCACAAATGCCTTTCCCTAAGGCGCCCCGCCGACCAGAACTGTAAAGGATTCCTCCCATAATAATCCGTACCAACATGAGATTTCATAATTTTCGATTGTGATCAGCCGTGGTATCAGGACGATCGGCATTACGTAATATTCCCTAAAATACACATTGCACATTCCAAATCAAACGATGTTTTGACAGCTGGTTTTTAAAAACATTGTGTGCACGTGCAGTATGACGTACAGTTGGCGTGTGAAGACGCCGTGTTGAAATGATGTACTTATTATCTATGACGCTGGAATCACCGGTACAACACGTTTACAGGATATGGAAAATATGGACTTCCTGTTTGTGATATGATATTTGAACGTTTTTGTTTTCAGTAAAATAATCAAATATGTTAGAACCATTTACGCATTCCCCCAAAGCCTATGCCTTTCAAGAAGAATTAATTGAAAACATTTTTTCAACTGTTCTTTGCGAGTGACCAAACCTAACTTGGTATAGGCTATTGTGTTCCTGAGGGACAGCATAATGATACATTAAGTACATTACACGACGTACGGGGAGTGTAAAGTAATCAATAATCAAAACATTCTATGTAACGCCGGTCTATAACAAGTTTACGGGTACGTAATAACCTTATTTGTAACACGGTGAATGAATTACTATAGCGTGTAAGCTTGTTTTCCAATCCCAAATAATAAAAACAAAATGTTAATCTAAACCAGGTAAATTTATAGCTTTCTTCCTGGCATCTTCTATAGCCACCTTCAATGTAGTCTTCCTAAACTTGGTTTTAAATCTTGTTAATTTATTAGAAAATTAGGTAAGAGTTTCCAAACATATTTAAATCACTCACAATCGCTGTAGACTGTACGATCACTGTTAACAACACCTTCCTTATCACAAAGAGATGTCAACAGAATAAAATGTATCGCAATGTTCATACTTGGACGGCTGGAGGTCGACTCCCCAATCGAACATACAAAAAGCTTGGAGATGCTCCGGTTGTCCCTTCACATTATGACCCCTCATACACCGACATTCTGATCAGCAAGAGTGATATATTTATAAGGTGCAATAACTTATTTCTTAACTGTTGTGAAAGTAGTGTATCTATGTCGTCAGTGCAAACGAATTTACTACATCAGCCTAACGTCAACAGTCTAACGTCAACAGCCTAACGTCAACAGTCTAACGTCAACAGTCTAACGTCAACAGTCTAACGTCAACAGCCTAACGTCAACAGTCTAACGTCAACAGCCTAACGTCAACAGCCTAACGTCAACAGCCTAACGTCAGCAACCTAACGTTAACAACCTAACGTTAACAACCTAACGTCAACAGCCTAACGTCAGCAACCTAACGTTAACAACCTAACGTCAACAGCCTAACGTCAACAGTCTACCGTCAGCAACCTAACATCAACAATCTAACGTCAACAGCCTAGCATCAACAGCCTAACGTCAACAGTCTAACGTCAACAGCCTAACATCAACAACCTAACGTCAACAGCCTAACGTCAACAACCTAATGTCAGCAACCTAACGTCAACAACCTTACGTCAACAGCCTAACGTTAACAACCTTACGTCAACAGCCTAATGTCAGCAACCTAACGTCAACAGCCTAATGTCAGCAACCTAACGTCAACAACCTTACGTCAACAGCCTAACGTTAACAACCTTACGTCAACAGCCTAATGTCAGCAACCTAACGTCAACAACCTTACGTCAGCACCCTAACGTTAACAACCTTACGTCAGCAACCTAACGTTAACAACCTAACGTCAACAGCCTAACATCAACAACCTAACGTCAACAGCCTAATGTCAGCAACCTAACGTTAACAACCTAACGTCAACAACCTAACGTCAACAGCCTAACGTCAACAACCTAACGTCAACAACCTAACGTCAACAACCTAACGTCAACAGCCTAACGTCAACAGCCTAATGTCAGCAACCTAACGTTAACAACCTAACGTCAACAACCTAACATCAACACCCTAAAATCAACTGCCTAACATCAACAGCCTTACGTCAGCGAAACGTTTGCTTCCGGGAATGGTCTCGGCAAAAGGCGTCTAACATCTTATAGCATTATCAAAAGAATTGTCCTTTCACTTATTTCCTAGAAAGGCGATTCTTTTGTTATAAATGAAAGCAGCATTTCTATAAGATTAAAAACAAACAAAAAGAATTCATCCAATTAAAACACTTCAGTTATAATGTAGTGATGATTCTTATTAACGGAAACATCTAAGCCATGATGACAATTATTTTTAAATTTTTAATTTTTAAAATATGCATAATTAATATGTAGGTCGTGCAATCTTGAAAAAGTTTCCGGTAATATATGTTCATCATAAGGGTTAACTGCAAATATTGAAACCTACATTAGAGATGATCCTGTATCATCTATGGTCTTACTGACGCCAGAAAATGTACCTTAAAGATAGTTTAGCTGGCTGCCTAGCGAAGCTCTTACAGCTTTACAGTAGGTCTGTAAGGCAGACGAATTATATTAGAGACAATTTGCAGAGAGGCAGATACGTTTACGTTACAGAAGCATCTCCTTTGGTTGAAACGAAAGAGTTCCGTTTAGGCGATATATTTCTATTTGTATGCTATCTGCTGTTAAAGTCATCCCTAAATGTAAATTAACGTCACGCGTCCTTGAATATTTTCGAAGGTCGCGCTTCCTTTCAAAACAATCACTGTCCAAGAATGAGTACATGCATTTGCACTTATTTAAAGTAAGATTTTGCTGGAAATGTCATTCGTCATCGAGATACAGACAAGTAAGCATGTGTATGCGTCGCGGCTTTGTATGTATGTAGACGACCCCGGGCCCCCGGGACTTTCGGACAGGCACAGGCTGCACCGTGTCACAGTAAACTAGAACCAGGAAGTAAGCACGGAGCTCTGGGGCAGTATATCTATACCTGTCCACCGCCAATCTTATATATAAACATATCAAATCGGACTTGTCCTTTTCAAAACACGGTTATTTTCTGTGATATTGAACGCGCAATAAGACCAACAGCGCAGTCTTTCAACTTCCGCTTCACATTGCCGTACAAGGTGGGAGACAGTGGACGCTATGAGGGGAAATCATTGCCGTTTTCTATGTCTTCATCGCTTGCTATTATTGTGTGTTTTATTTGAAAGTGTCATCACACATGCCATAAAGAAGGACAACAAACTGCTCCTATTTTTGTTGGATGGCTTCCGTTGGGATTATTTTGACCGACAGGAAATCAACCTTCCAGGATTCCAACGAATGATGAAGGAGGGAACTAGGGCGGAATACCTTCAGCCGGATTTCCCGTCGCTGTCCTATCCAAACTACTATTCTATAATGACAGGTACGTTACGATAGAGTTATGGTAACATGTTATATGTGTGGAAACATTTTTATCATTGTCTCTCTATTATTTTTCAGAATTTTGGGAGTACAGAGGTCTGAAGTACATGTACGTTGTATAATCGCCACGCTCACTCTTTGACCTTCTTTCAAACATTTATACTAAGCATTTAATTATTCTGATAAATCAACATTAAAATAAAAGGAAAATCACATAATGTATTATGGTATATACTTATAAATTAAAGAAAAATATGTCTTGCTTTTTTGCTTTGTTAATATAAGCGTCAAGTCCTACGGAATATATAATAAAACGACAAATTACCCATTGTGCAAAGACACTGTAGAAAGTGAGGTTTTGAAGCAATTTCTCAATAATCAAATATTCTTACCCCAATATTCCTGAACCTGTTTGACTGGAGATTTTAGTAAAAACTTTATCAGCCATTGTAATTAGAATTTTTTGGGTTGTTTGGTTGAAAACACCAGGCATTGCAAAATTGCATTGTCTTATTATTTTGTTTCATCTTCTGTTTTTACTGATAAATCAATTTGACATTAAAAGATTGCAAGGCTAAAATTTAGTTTTTAATCCGCTAATTTAACTTTTTTATGCAACGACCTTATGTATTGACACATGAACGCTTTGCTGATCACAAGTTTTTTTAAAAGGAAATGTCAAGATATGTTTCCTCTTTATTTTTGTGTTTAATTTATAAAATTAGTTCAAATGGTTATTGATGTAAACGTCACATGGTACATGTATATGATGAGCGTTTAATGGTATAAGATGAGCATAATTTGCCCCCGGCATACAATATCAACAGCTTTGACATTAATTTGATATTTTAAGCAAGTAAGCCTGTGATAAATAAATAACTTTAGGAAATATGCCTACATGGGTTTTATTAGGTAGTCCATGTATTTGTATAGCTGATGTGGTTTTTATTCAGTCGACTCGATATTGGTCCGATATTACAGTTAGACAAGGGTTATATACAATTGCAGCTCGGCCAGTTTTTGACGTAATTAAAGGCACATTGTATATAGGCATACGATTACATATGTTTTATAATACATGACTTACATCCTGCACAAAGGCGGAGAACATATGCGTTAAATTCAATTCAGTATAACAATAAGAGGAACCCATGGTGTAGTTATGCGTTTGGAAAAAAACTTGCTTTTTTGAAGGGTGCGAAGTGGAATTGCAAACGTAATTCAATTATACTTAGGTTAGCCAAATATCTAAGAAATGTCAAACTTTAAAGTCAATCATTGATGAAATGACGAGTATATGGGGACGTTGCTAAGGACGTCCGCAATCTTGGTAGTTGAATCCGTTTCTAGGGGATCACTTCCGGTCACGTTGTGTAACAAAGCGTATAGTCCGAAGGGTTTGGACGACAGTCGGGTCCGAGAGTCAGAATGCGTATCCAGATGAATAGGGAAATTTGACCCACCTACCGTGTACGGGTCGCTGTTTAACCAGTGTTTTATAATATGAAACATTTACGATAAAATGTAAATTAAGTATCAATGGAGACATTTTTATGCTTACTAGTCTTAAACTAACTGTCGCCACCCATTTCTAAAAGAAATAACTAGCTTTCTGATATCGATCACTGTTACTGAGTCGCGAGATCCCACGAGAATTTCTTTCTACACAATCTAGTTTTGATCACTTGACGTTTGGCGGAGGCCATTTTCAAACAAATGTCAGGAAAACTGGTTATTTTTTAGAAATGGGTGACGACAGTTATAGTTTACGATCTCCTAGGACTAACCTCCTCATTTAATCAATTTTGCATTAACCTCTACATTAGCGTCTGCTACAGTTGCTACTTCAGTTTACTCAGACACACGGCTGCTGGGGTTTGGTAGGGAGGTCTTCCATTGTACTGTATTTGGCATGAATTCTGGACAATCAAATTGATTTGTTTTTCATTTCTGAAACATTAGATCTGCAGGGCCGGTATTCACGAAACCTTTAGCATGCTCAAACATGGATTCTGTGCTCAAGCCTTATTTCTTGTTATGGTTATACATTATTTAAACAATCTTATTTTGTCAAGATTTTGGTAAAAAAGTTGAAGAGGCATGAAGTCGAAAGCTGTTTTCAACATTTGCAATGACTTTTGACTCTTCGACATGATTCAGGTGAGTTTCAAGAAAGCTGGCTTGAGCACAGAATCCATGCTTGAGCATGAGAACAGTTTCATGAATACGGGCCCTGGAATCCCGTCTATACCATTTATCCATTCTCTAGTATTAAGTTGCCTTAAGCTCTGCTCAAAGGCTACACTGTAATAGACACTAGGGTGTTTTTGTAGGGAGGTTCTTTGTAGTGTCTAGTACGTTGTTTGTCCTACTAACACAGGCATACTAAAATAGTGATGTTTTTGATAATGTCAAGGGGGGGGGGGGGGGGCAGACCAAATATATCGTTCCGTGGGATTTTTAGTCTCACTCTGCTCGTATTTCTGTATATATCAGATTGTAACTAATAGTGGTACATTGTATGGTGTTTTCACAAAATTACGATGAATATATGCAATTTTTAGTGAAAACTGGCGAATATTGCTTTATTTGTATTTATAACAGGTCTACATTGTGAGGACCACGGAATGGTCGGTAACTATATGTTTGACACTAAGCACAACGAGTCATTCCTCATAGGCGTCAATAAAGCCCAGTATAACGCCTACTGGTGGGATGACGGGGAACCATTGTGGGTCACTGCCGAGAAACAGGTCAGTATATGGTCAGGCACATAATATCAATTTACAAGTATTATATAATAATATAACATAACATTGTAATTTGACATCGCTTCTTTTTAAGATTCGTTCCCAAAAAGACTTCCAGTCACTTCGACCCCAAACATGAACATTCAGGTAAACTGTTGCTGACCTTTATACATGAAGCACTAAGAGAACTGTTGGAACACGGAACGCTTTTAAATGAATGTGTGTGCGTTGCACCCTTCAAGTCGAAGGACAAAAGATTACACACCGCAAGTACCGTCCGTGCGTCCGTTCCACAGTCTGTCCACAAATTCAGTTCATGGTTATTGATCGGTTTACATGAAATGTAGAGAAGATATCCAGTTAACAAAAATACCGAAAAATACAAGTTCATAGATCAGGGTCAAAAGGTCAAGGTCAAATATTGTACCTTTTCACTGATGAACATTTATCATGACATTAGGAAGGATACATGTAGTTGGTAGGAGTAAAACAATGAGTCAACTGACCAAATATCAAGATCAAGGTCGGGTTACGTTGTGCAGTTTTTCACAAATAAGCACTTTGTTGTGACATTATGGAGCAAAGTTCGTCGGAATTAAACAATGAATACAACTGAACAAAAGCTAATTATTTGTCAAATGTCAATGTCGAAGATCGCATTTTTTCACTGATAAACATTTTGTCATAACATTATGGAGCAAAGTCGGTCACAATTCAACAAGGAGTCAATCGACCATGCACGGATCAAGGCTACTGGCTACAATTGGGTCCAAATCACAAGGACTGATGATCATTGAAAATATATACAATAAAATAAATATTTCAATTCTAGAAAAAGTCCTTTATATATATGTATATGTTTAATAAATTGAAGGTATTGCCAGTATGTATCTCTAACGAGATAATTACTATGTCTCAATAGTTCTTAATATGTCATATGTACTAACATAGTCATGTTCGTAAAACTCGTAGTTAACTTGTTACACGAAAGGTCTATGTGTAACTGAATCTTATATACATATTGTGAAATACGATTTTGTCATAAATTAATCTCAAATCCAAAATTGACTACGGAAGTTGTAATTTATCGTATAGTTTGAAAACTCCACTCAGCAACTGTCAATAAGTGTCCAGCCCTAGACGCCATTAAAAAGTTCAAAGCCTCGAACAGTACATCGTACCACATGGGTCATATATCACAAACGTGTATCGGATTGAACTACATGCTTTGTGTATTTTGTTATAAATCATCGTATTCTATAGAAATTTACTATCATTTAACTTGAGTTTAACCTTGAATAATATATATATATATATATACCGTGTTCGGAATGGGTTGCTACGATTGTAACTATACATGTAGTTCAGTCAGTAAATATACATCGATATATTGGTAAAGAAAATACGCAATGAGCAACACTAGTTTTCCTCTATCGCCGTCTGTGTTTTTTTTATGAAAGTAATAGTAGAAGCTCTTCGAACATATTTGTTATATACACGCATTGATGCAACACTCTGGAAATAAATTAGAGAATACGAAGCGTTAACAAAATCATAATCCGAACTCATAATCGATTAAACCAGGGGCAAAATACGAACAAAGGAAAGATTTACATAGAGACCCTTATATAAGAGAATAAGACCAGGTGTTCCGGAAGAGTAAGCGTCTTCTGCTTTATCGACGACACCCACCATGTAAATCTTTGTCGCATCCAAGTAAACATTAAGTTCTCAAAATGAGAACCGAGTATTATTGTCAATCACAACAAGTAAACACACTAATGAGCATGCTCAAAAACGTCCATCTTCATATCAATTAAAGATACAGAATATTTTTCAATGAGACAAAGATGGCGACCATAAAACCTGTCCATAGTTCTGATCAACCTGCATCTCTCGAATCCTTGTGTTGTTAGTTTGTCAGCAGCCGACATCGATCACGAAAATCACGATACTTCGAGCAAGCCATGAAATATCTAATCAACTGCGACATGTAAACACCATAGGTTGGAGAAGAAGGGATGTTACTATCAAGAAATGGAAAGTTCATGGTCGGAAATTCGAAATCATCACGTTTATCGTATAGCGTAGTAGTAAGCTGTCCATTTTGGTCGTAATTTAAGTAGAGATCGAGGTCGATGAGACGCGGTCGAACGTCGCAACAAGAAGTCACCGTTATTTACTTTTCTAATATGCGTCAATGGAACAAGTTTTCTATCTTTCACTTTTATAACCAGATACAATTGATCCCAAATAAATTCCCGTTTTCAAGACTTAAAAGGAACCAAAATTGACTGCCAACGAATAGTTATCGCGCTGAAGCGTGGATGGTGCTATATTAAAACCGATATCAATCCGACGAACAGTGTACAGAGTTGATGAAGAGGGATGTTAATATATCACGATATATAGAGGCACAAGTGAAAATATATTTAAAATCTGCCATACGAGTGATATATATTTGATATTTATTGGGAAACCATTGAATTTTCTTTTTATTACATTTTCGAAATTCCCACTAGTCTGATTTCATTTTTAAAATTTGCGGTTACAACTGATCGGGACGCAGTGTTTAAGGCTTATAGAATATTATACGCCACAGGATAAAGTTCTATTTTTGTTCAAAATATAGTAAAAAATACAAAAAACCATATCAAATAAAATCCTTTAGATATATATTAATTTCCAAAATATTATAAAGGTTTTTAATTTACTTACTTTATATGAATTGATTCTAGAATAGCGAAAAAGTAGTACACACATAGTGGGCATGGATATCGGACCAACACTTATATTGTCACTAGTGATGATATAATATTTCTTATATCATCACTAGTGATGATATAAGCAGTGATGATATAAGTTTTATATCACAGGTAAAAATGTAATAAAGTGCAATCTAATTAGAAAACCCGAATTAGTCAGACTTTAGTAAATTACGTATCTGGGTGATGCTGATTATATTAGGTTATGTTTGTTTTGTTTGTTATTTACGTCCTTTAAACCGCTCTTCTCATTTGTGGACGAGTCGGATTTTGATCGACGGACATCTGAGTACCCGGGGTTTGATCGACGGACATCTGAGTACCCGGATTTTGATCGACGGACATCTGAGTACCCGGGGTTTGATCGACGGACATCTGAGTACCCGGGGTTCTACCATAAAATATTTCGACTGTACATGTAAATAGTACATCACGTATAAACACATTTACGTCAGTGTCATCTCATGACAGAATCAAACGCGGCATTCAACATCATTTTTAAATTACGATTGGGTTGGAATCCCAAACATCACTGTATCTAGATTTCATTTCTGTTTAGGGAAAGCGGTCTTACTTCTACTCGTGGCCCGGATGTGAGGTCACAATCAGAGGGGTGGATCCCACTTACTGTAAAAAGTACCCCATGCTTACTTACCCCAAACTGAAGGACATGCAGGCAGCCATTGCGGAGGGGTTGGCGCTATTCTCTAACGGATCCGCAGACGTCGTCGGTAAGATGTCGCTGGGCAGTACCCGTTTTGTGTTATAGAAATTATAATTATAGGTTCCTTTGTGACAAAGGGACGAATGCAACAAAGCAATGTCTGCAAAATATAAATAATATGTAAAGGTGATATGGATAAGAGATAAATAGCTATTTATACTAAGGACAAAAACTTCGGACACTTATAATTATTGTTGGTATGCAGCAGGTAAAAAGCTAGCGCGGAACAGCTAGGGTGAAATATTAATTGGACGATTAGAAACATGGTATTCTTATGCACAAACACTATTTTGCTCACGTAGGGGTTGGTAGTTATGAAAGTGAGACATGACAGCCCCATAGTCAGAAGGCCTTAAAGAGGCCGAGAGATGGTAACAAGTTACTACTCTAGCCTAGAAGTTTGTGACATACCCAATCATATTTGAGACACGACGTGTAGTTTGTGTATGTACAATGAGTGCGTGTTACTGTACATTGACGAGATGTTGTTACTACCCTTACATGTACTTGTGATGTGATGTACGGTCATGAATAAACTATGGCTGTTACCATCTATCACTCATATTTACTATGTAAAGTGACACGTGCGATTAAGAAAAATGCAGGGTGAAAATCTGTTGACGTAAAAATAAGTTAAATTTATAGAGAGTCTCATTTGCGCTGTTTAAACCTAGCATCGTGCCAAAACTGTTAGTTGAAGGTGGTTACTAGTTTGGTTGTGTCTTTAAATGACGTAAAAGGACGTAAAACACACAAATAAACCAAACCGTGTAAGTAAATTGTAAATTAATATATTGTTATTGTACGTATACATTGATCTCAAAAATCAAACTTTGCCGCTTCAATTTGTTAAAATAATTACGTTTCTTTTCTCCACCCAGGTATATACGTGGAGTTACCAGATAAGTACGGGCACAAATATGGACCGACATCGTCACAGCTGAACCAGAAACTGATGGAGATTGACACAGAAATGTACAAGTTATTGGACGAGCTCGAGTCACGTGATCTCCGTGATGACGTCAACATCATGATTTTCTCCGATCACGGTATGACGGAAGTGAGCGAGACTCGCGTCATTAACATTACGGATTACATAGAAATAGAGGATATCCGAGTGGTACTAGATGCGGGAGCGAACGTCTATATCTGGCCTAACGCCGGGAAAATAAATAAGGTAATAATTATATGTTCTGAAATCCATTTGAATAAAGATATCAAACTTATTTAATTAACACATTGGATAAGGATTTGAAAAAAATGCTATCAGGTTTGAATTTTTATTTATGCTCGATGAAGCTGATTTTTGCAGAACCTTTCTCGAAAAAAGACAAAATTTAGCAAAATATAAAAATTTTCCCGAAGAAACATGCAGAATTGTGATTGCCTTTGTCTTTTCACAAAACGTTGATTTGGGCAGAATATGTATATATATTTTTTATCAAAACAACTGATATATATGCACGAAGCACATCGTTTTTAGAAAGAAATATATCGATAATTTATGCATAATGCACCCTACTTTTACATTGTTTTCCCCGAAAATCACCTTCTTTAAATATTCGAAAATTTACTTTGAATTATGCAGGTTTACAGTGACTTGGTTTCTATGGACAACCCACACCTGACCATTCTTAAGAAAGAAGACATACCTGACCGGTGGTATTACCGTAACCACTATAGAACGTCCCCTATCTTACTGGTGGCGGAGAAGGGCTGGTATATAACCACGGTAAGTAGTCGGGGTGGTATTACCGTAACCACTATAGAACGTCACCTATCTTACTGGTGGCAGAGAAAGGCTGGTATATAACCACGGTAAGTAGTCGGGTTGGTATTACCGTAACCACTACAGAACGTCCCCTATCTGACTGGTGGCGGAGAAAGGCTGGTATATAACCACGGTAAGTAATCGGGTTGGTATTACCGTAACCACTATAGAACGTCCCCTATCTTACTGGTGGCGGGGAAAGGCTGGTATATAACCACGGTAAGTAGTCGGGGTGGTATTACCGTAACCACTATAGAACGTCCCCTATCTTACTGGTGGCAGAGAAAGGCTGGTATATAACCACGGTAAGTAGTCGGGGTGGTATTACCGTAACCACTATAGAACGTCCCCTATCTTACTGGTGGCGGGGAAAGGCTGGTATATAACCACGGTAAGTAGTCGGGGTGGTATTACCGTAACCACTACAGAACGTCCCCTATCTTACTGGTGGCGGAGAAAGGCTGGTATATAACCACGGTAAGTAACCACTATATGACGTCCCCTATCTTACTGGTGGCGGAGAAAGGCTGGTATATAACCACGGTAAGTAACCACTATAGGACGTCCCCTATCTTACTGGTGGCAGAGAAAGGCTGGTATATAACCACGGTAAGTAACCACTATAGAACGTCCCCTATCTTACTGGTGGCGGAGAAGGGCTGGTATATAACCACGGTAAGTAGTCGGGGTGGTATTACCGTAACCACTATAGAACGTCCCCTATCTGACTGGTGGCGGAGAAGGGCTGGTATATAACCACGGTAAGTAGTCGGGGTGGTATTACCGTAACCAATATAGAACGTCCCCTATCTTACTGGTGACGGAGAAAGGCTGGTATATAACCACGGTAAGTAGTCGGGGTGGTATTACCGTAACCACTATAGAACGTCTTATATCTTACTGTTGGCGGAGAAAGGCTGGTATATAACCATGGTAAGTAGTCGGGGTGGTATTACCGTAACCACTATAGAACATCCCCTATCTTACTGGTGGCGGAGAAAGGCTGATATATATATATATAACCACGGTAAGTAGTCGGGGATATGTCATATCTCAAGAAATGTTGCAATGCCATGTGGATAGTCTGTATGACTGTTTAAAAGTATATTATGCGTTGGATTTGTTTTGTTTCGAGGAAAGATATACGAGTTTTGTCCCTTTACAAACTTATTACTGCCTTACAAGCTGTTGCATTTGGTAATAGAAAGATCGGAACTTTTTATGTTAATATATATGTGATGCTGCGCACATGCAACCTTTTTCTGTTTTACCGCTGAATCAATTCGCGGGGTGTTCTGTGTTTAACAAGAAATGGTTGTCTGGAAAACTATCTGATAGGGCTGGGCGGTTTTACCGGTATACCAGTATTCCGCGGTACAAAGTTGTGACGGTACTTACTGTGGTATATTAGTCCTGTACCGTTTTTTGGGAATTTCATTTAACTTATCCAAGAACTATTTGTTACATAGATCAATTGGAATTCCAATATGGTTTAATTATAATTCAATATACGTTTTCTGATCAACTAGGACAGATATAGCTTCAATCAAACAATATTAGAGGATAACACAACGAGAAACTTATGACAGGCCTCTTGTTGATTGGCTTCATAACAAAAACAACCAGTGACCTTTAGCTAGCTGAAACATTCAATGAAGGTGGTATACCGTATACGTACCGCAGTATTTCCTTAATACCGTGGTACTTTTGATATTTCCTAAATGGTATACTTTCTTTAAAGGATATGCAAACCGGAGGTTACAAGTACATCGAATCCTAAAAACATGTAATAGTCCACAACGGCTAAAGAAACGCTTCATAAAAAACATGTAATAGTCCCCAACAGCTAAAGAAACGCTTCATAAAAAACATGTAATAGTCCTCAACGGCTAAAGAAACGCTTCATAAAAACATGTGATAGTCCCCAACGGCTAAAGAAACGCTTCATAAAAAAACATGTAATAGTCCACAACGGCTAAAGAAACGCTTCATAAAAAACATGTGATAGTCCACAACGGCTTAAGAAACACTTCATAAAAAACATGTAATAGTCCACAACGGCTAAAGAAACGCTTCATAAAAAAACATGTGATAGTCCCCAACAGCTAAAGAAACGCTTCATAAAAAAACATGTAATAGTCACCAACAGCTAAAGAAACGCTTCATAAAAAAACATGTAATAGTCACCAACAGCTAAAGAAACGCTTCATAAAAAAAACATGTAATAGTCCACAACGGCTAAAGAAACGCTTCATGAAAAACATGTGATAGTCCCTAACAGCTAAAGAAACGCTTCATAAAAAAACATGTAATAGACAGCCACAGCTAAAGAAACGCTTCATAAAAAAAACATGTAATAGTCCACAACGGCTAAAGAAACCTTTCATAAAAAAACATGTAATAGTCACCAACAGCTAAAGAAACGCTTCATAAAAAAACATGTAGTAGACAGCAACAGCTAAAGAAACGCTTCATAAAAAAACATGTAATAGTCCACAACGGCTAAAGAAACGCTTCATAAAAAACATGTGATAGTCCACAACGGCTAAAGAAACGCTTCATAAAAAAACATGTAGTAGACAGCAACAGCTAAAGAAACACTTCATAAAAAAACATGTAATAGTCACCAACAGCTAAAGAAACGCTTCATAAAAAAACATGTAATAGTCCACAACGGCTAAAGAAACGCTTCATAAAAAACATGTGATAGTCCCAAACAGCTAAAGAAACGCTTCATAAAAAAACATGTAATAGTCACCAACAGCTAAAGAAACGCTTCATAAAATTTACATGTAATAGTCCACAACGGCTAAAGAAACGCTTCATGAAAAACATGTGATAGTCCCAAACAGCTAAAGAAACGCTTCATAAAAAAACATGTAATAGTCCACAACGGCTAAAGAAACCTTTCATAAAAAAACATGTAATAGAAAGCAACAGCTAAAGAAACGCTTCATAAAAAAACATGTAATAGTCACCAACAGCTAAAGAAACGCTTCATAAAAAAACATGTAATAGTCCCCAACAGCTAAAGAAACGCTTCATAAAAAAACATGTAATAGACAGCCACAGCTAAAGAAACGCTTCATAAAAAAACATGTAATAGTCCACAACGGCTAAAGAAACCTTTCATAAAAAAACATGTAATAGAAAGCAACAGCTAAAGAAACGCTTCATAAAAAAACATGTAGTAGACAGCAACAGCTAAAGAAACGCTTCATAAAAAAACATGTAATAGTCCACAACGGCTAAAGTAACGCTTCATAAAAAACATGTGATAGTCCACAACGGCTAAAGAAACGCTTCATAAAAAAACATGTAGTAGACAGCAACAGCTAAAGAAACACTTCATAAAAAAACATGTAATAGTCACCAACAGCTAAAGAAACGCTTCATAAAAAAACATGTAATAGTCCACAACGGCTAAAGAAACGCTTCATAAAAAACATGTGATAGTCCCAAACAGCTAAAGAAACGCTTCATAAAAAAACATGTAATAGACAGCCACAGCTAAAGAAACGCTTCATAAAAAAAACATGTAATAGTCCACAACGGCTAAAGAAACCTTTCATA
Source organism: Mimachlamys varia (assembly GCA_947623455.1). Classification (NCBI taxonomy): domain Eukaryota; kingdom Metazoa; phylum Mollusca; class Bivalvia; order Pectinida; family Pectinidae; genus Mimachlamys; species Mimachlamys varia. The sequence goes on along the minus strand of OX392529.1, from coordinate 33,890,821 downwards.
AAAAAAACATGTAATAGAAAGCAACAGCTAAAGAAACGCTTCATAAAAAAACATGTAGTAGACAGCAACAGCTAAAGAAATGCTTCATAAAAAAACATGTAATAGTCCACAACGGCTAAAGAAACGCTTCATAAAAAAACATGTAGTAGACAGCAACAGCTAAAGAAACGCTTCATAAAAAACATGTAATAGTCACCAACAGCTAAAGAAACGCTTCATAAAAAAACATGTAATAGTCCACAACGGCTAAAGAAACGCTTCATAAAAAACATGTAATAGTCCCCAACAGCTAAAGAAACGCTTCATAAAAAACATGTAATAGACAGCAACAACTAAAGAAACGCTTCATAAAAAAACATGTAATAGTCCACAACGGCTAAAGAAACGCTTCATAAAAAAAACATGTAATAGTCCCCAACAGCTAAAGAAACGCTTCATAAAAAACATGTAATAGACAGCAACAGCTAAAGAAACGCTTCATAAAAAACATGTAGTAGACAGCAACAGCTAAAGAAACGCTTCATAAAAAACATGTAATAGTCCCCAACAGCTAAAGAAACGCTTCATAAAAAAACATGTAATAGTCACCAACAGCTAAAGAAACGCTTCATAAAAAACATGTAATAGTCACCAACAGCTAAAGAAACGCTTCATAAAAAAACATGTAATAGTCCCCAACAGCTAAAGAAACGCTTCATAAAAAAACATGTAGTAGTCCCAAACAGCTAAAGAAACGCTTCATAAAAAACATGTAATAGAAAGCAACAGCTAAAGAAACGCTTCATAAAAAAACATGTAATAGTCACCAACAGCTAAAGAAACGCTTCATAAAAAAACATGTAATAGTCACCAACAGCTAAAGAAACGCTTCATAAAAAAACATGTAATAGTCACCAACAGCTAAAGAAACGCTTCATAAAAAAACATGTAATAGTCACCAACAGCTAAAGAAACGCTTCATAAAAAAACATGTAATAGTCACCAACAGCTAAAGAAACGCTTCATAAAAAAACATGTAATAGTCACCAACAGCTAAAGACACGCTTCATAAAAAATAGAGTATGTTAACATATTCTGGCAATTCCCATTATCTTTGAAACGAAATGATTACTTTAAAAAAATATTCAAATCATAATTGATATTGAAACCAGTAACACTACCTATAGACATATTGCGTTCAATGTTGTATGAGGAAACGTGCAGATTTGTGATTATACATGTATATAGAACAAGGCAATACTTTCAAACAGTTTAACAAGAAAAGCCTTCAAAAAGATTCCATATTTTAATTTTTGGTTTCGACAGGAATGTTACCTGAGAATTTGTTTTTCTATTGTTCGCAGCCACTACTGCCTCGCTTCTATTCCTACTTCGGTTCTGGACCTATGCAGGGGACCCACGGCTTTGACAACAGCGAGATCGATATGAGGGGGATATTCCTCGCTACTGGACCAGGTAGGTGTAGACTAAATCTTTTTTAATTTTGTATCAATGTCATTACTGCTCTCTGTTCTCTGTTGGAAGATATTTCTGAGTGGAGATTGTTAATTGTTTTTATCAGTTCAAATATTTTAAAACAACAACAAAATATAACAATTTTTAAGATGGCCACCACAAGAATACTATATCGTTATGCATCATTTAAATACGTTTATATATTTAAGAGAGGTAGTCTTATTGATTCAGACTGACGTACATTAATTTTGTTGGAAAAGATAATCCCATTATTATTATTATCACCAGACAAAGACAATACCTTTGCTATAGAGCCTATAAGGAGTTGGTACTGTAAACATACTCAATTTGGCAAAATTAAAATTTGTCGCATTATCAGTTTTTGGAATATTAGCGCTGTTATAAATTCGCACATACGTGGTAATTACTGTATAAGCAACTTATAAAAAACTCCAATTAGCGCAATCATGTTTTAGGGCCATACTTTCAGCGCGAAAAACGCTGAAATAAGATTACCACGAAAATATGTACGTTTACAGTATATGGTGGCGAGGAAATATACTCTCAAAGGACCAGTGCTTCTTACCAGAGTCTTTTGAATGTATAACGGTTTCTTCGCGTTCGGCTAAGACCATTGCATGATTTATCATTTCAGACATAAGCCAAAATGTAGTGGTCAACGGTTTCTCGGTTATCCACATCTACCAGATGATGTGTGACGTCCTGGGGGTCACGCCTAACCCTAATGACGGTCAGTGGAGCGAAGTGGCCGGAATTCTGCCACACAAACCCGTCTCGTCCACCGTGGTCAGTGTGTACAGTATATCTCTGCTGATCTGGACTACAGCACTCAGCCTCCTATGTGTCTGACGAGAGTTGTCGTTCGTTGGCACTTGGGAAAACATTGTTTTCAATGGTGTATCACAATGAGTAGAATTGTGATTTTCATTCAAACACTGCAATCGAAAACAGGCGAACCGTTTCCAACAGTTTCTATATAAATCAGTATAAACAATAGTACATATCAGGAATATTAGCCAACGAAAAAAAGTTATATTGAATCTAATTGATCTTTGTTGTAAAATATGTGCTTGCGTTTATGATAAATCTGTGCATTTTACATTGATCTCTTACCATTTCACATTTGTTGTATGGTGATTGTATATTTTGACTATTGTATTTCCATGTTTTTCTATCTTTTAAACGATATCTTGGCGTCTATGTCAAATGATATCATGACATCTTTGTCGTTACTATGTGTATGATATCTTGACCTCTGTATCGCGACATGTACGATATCTTGACTACTGTATTGCGATATTTACGGTATCATGATTACTGTATCGCGGTATTTTTACGATTTCTTAGCTACTGTATCGCGATATGAGTGATATCCAGACATATCGCGGTATGTATGCTATTCTTACTAATGTATCGCGATATGTATCAACTAATGTATCGTGTTATGTATCACTTAATATTTACAGTCTGTTTGGAATTGATAGTATATTGCCTATTCATTTCTACGAATGCCTGCTGAACTTTATTTTCCGATAAAATCAGTGGATCACGCGCATATTGGCGCCGTTACGATTTGAACACGAGGCCGCGTCACTACTTTACAGACTCGATCAATATCCTGCTGCGTAGTATGTGTTAATTTATTTAAGAAATAAATAAGAAGCATTCTAATGTTTTTTTTAAATACAGTAACAGTAACAAAGACAGTATGGTTTGTTTATATATGAACTTATGTGAAAAAATAACAATAAAAAGATGTTATCTTTTGGAACTTTTTTGTTTACTTGTTGACTGAAATTTCGCGAGAGTTCGTCACCTCATAAGGCGGCTGTTTCAACAGTCTACCGAAACCAAACGGTACTGTTTGATTTCATCGCAGTAAGTATCATAATATCTGATTAAAGAAATAATTATATGTGGGAATATAAGGTCTGGACAGTAAATATAAGGTTTGCGTTCCATTCCAACTATCGATATCCTACTGAACTTTATCCCTTGATAAAACCACCAGAAAGAAACTGTAATCCTTAAATGTATTGCAATATGTATCACTGAATGTATCGCAATATGAGTGATATTCTGGCTAATGTGTCGCGATATATATAAAACCATGACTACTTGATCTCGAAAAATATTTTATCTTGACTTATGTATAGTGATACGTATAATATCATAATTTATTTTAACGCGAAACGTATGATATCCTAACTAATGTAACGCGATATGTAAGATTTCCTGACTAATGTATCGCGATATGTAAGATATCCTGAATAATGTATCGCGATATGTATGATATCACGACTAATTTAACGCGATATGTATAATATCCTGACTAATGTATCGCGATATGTAAGATATCCTGACTAATGTATCGCGATATGTATGATATCCCGACTAATTTAACGCGATATGTATAATATCCTGACTAATGTATCGCGATATGTATGATATCCTGACTAATATATCGCGATATGTATGATATCCTTATTAATGTATCGCGATCCTGACTAATGTATCGCGATATGTATGATATCCTGGCTAAAGTTTCGCCATTCCTATTATTGCTAAAGTACAGAATGCATTCTAATTGAGGCTTTTCTTCATTTGGTTTACAAATGATTTCATCAGCACAGTTACGTATTTTTGTGTAAAGCTAGTAGTTTATGGAAATGGTAATAAATTTGATTATAGAAAAAAGTGCAATATATAAATACCAGTAATATCTAATTCGATATCGAAAATCGTTTGCACCATGCACAATATCGTCACAAAAACATGTGTTTTTTTTCTCGGTCCTCATTTTTTTGAGGACTTGATGTTTACTTGGATGTGACCAAGATTTACATTGCGGGTGTCGTCGATAGAGCAGAATAAGCTTACTCTTCCGGTACACCTGGGCCCGTATTCATGAAACCGTTCTCATGCTCAAGCATGGATTCTGTGCTCTAGCCAGCTTTCTTGAAACTCTCCTTAATCATGTCGAAGAGTCAAAAAGTCAATATAAATATTGAAAACAGTTTTTGGCTTCATGTCTTTGTAACTTTTTTCCAAAACTTTAATAAAGTTTGATTTTTTAAATAATTTATAGTCAGAACAAGAAAAAAGGCTTGAGCACGAAATCCATGCTTGAGCATGAGAACGGTTTCATGAATACGGACCCAGGTCTTATTCTCTTGTACTTTTACAAGGGTCTTCATGTACTTTTTTCTTGTTCATGTGTTGCCTCAAATGTAATCGATTTTGATTTAGGATTATGGTTTTGTTGACACTTTGATATTCTCTGATTTTTAAAAAAGGGTTTAATAGATTTACAATTATTTAATACAAATAGTTTTACCAATGGTTGTATTACATTTGTTTTTTGAGATCAATGTCGTATATTTCTTTCGTTATCATATCTGATAGGCGGCATTTATTCGGAAACAATTCAGGTATTTTTAGTCTATTTCATCAAAGATGTTATGGTGTTATATGTCTTTACATTTGTAATACAATGTGTGGTTGGCACTTTCATCAAAGGTGTACAACATAAATGTAAAGTTTGTCTTGTGTATTTTTGACTTCGACCTTGATTAACAGAATTGACATGTAGTTGAAGCAGACTCTATCAATAATAACTACTAAGTTATTCCGTGTATTAAGTCTGTTATATCTTTAAGTGTTATCCCCAAATACAACCGTTTATTTTGTCTCTGAATGGCCTGATGTTGTTGGTGTTGTTGCTTTCGTTTTTCTTTTTGTTGAATGTGTATCTTACTTAACTAATTAATATGTATTATTGCATCAATGGATCTATTATTAAATGCAGTCATACGTTGTTTACATCAAATATCCATATTGAATAAACAAATTTATATTTTTTGATGCTTTCATTATTTTCTCTTTTTTTTCCTGATGACTGTTTTGCATAGCTAAACGCGGCATTGTCGGAGATTGGAACATGAGGGCTGTTTCCATTTGCAAATCCAGACCTAGATGCTAAACTTCTTTATATAATAATTTTTGAATTTCATCTTCCCTGAGGCCCCTATCCCTTTTGGAGTAAAGTAAAATTTTCATTTTATAAAACTTTTTGTCTTCAATGATCGTATTATTATTGGAGTCAAATTGGCCATTTTTTGACGTGAAACAATCTTCTTACAAGTGACAGCCATTCAAGGTATAAGTCTAGATTGTAATTACTGTACTTTTCATTGACTATACGACTAGGGGGTTTTATCAAAACTAAAACTTATTACACAATGGTCTACGCTTTGATATGTCCAAACGTTATATTGCTATTTCCTAACTTAATATACATTATGCATATATTGGCCATTTCTCAATATCAATAGAAGATTGACTGTTATTATTGGGGGAGGTTGGGGGGGGGGGGGGTGGCTAATGTAGTTCAGGCTTTGACGTCCTCATCAGGTCAGCGTCCTTCAGAAGGTTTAAGAGTTTATTTCTAAGACAGTGTTTGACACAACACATAATATAAGATATTATGCGGTTTGGTACGTGGTGGTACATTGTAGGCAATGTTCGGGATCACTGTTCGTACTTTAGAGGCAATGAGCAGTATTCAGGTTTTTTGTTGCCCCCCCCCCCCCCCCAAAAAAAAAAATCATCTAAAAATTGAAAACATATACAGAGTATGACAGAACAGACTGGTTATCGGATAGAATCATTATAGAGACACCTTGTGAGAAATTCAGATTCACCGACATACATTTGTTTGTGTAGAGTATCGGCAGAGGGTTTATACTGATTACCTTTCCAATTCTACAGCACGCATCGTTCCTTTGTCACTCTCATGGGAAGGTATCACTTGTGTGAGAAGTGAAGACGAATGTATCCAATAGGTTTTGCACCTTGATATTTCAGAGGTGTTATTCTACCAGCAGTAAGTAAGTTTGGATGATGACTCTCTCGTCTTCTGTACTCGGGGATATATCTGGGTTGATAGTCCTATAAAATCCAAGGCAAACTTGTTTATTCGTCTGATTCTTGTGTACAGTGCATATCAGCCTACAGCAAACACAATTTCCTTGACTCATAGTTCCAAAGGATAATTTTCGTTTCAGAATATTTATTGTTCAGGTCTTTGATACAATGGATCAGGCAGCAGGCAAAGCATATAATAGGCGCTCTCTCTCAAAAGGTTATTTGATGTTTATGAGTGAATTTCCTAGATTTCTCTCAGTAGGTACCGTCGCTATTTTATTTTGAGACTAAATGAAAGTGTGAGCAGTGACATTGCCTGGCTCGATTTTCACTCTAGATCTGTTTAGACACATGGAGGAAGGCGGTAAACCGGACGGGATGCACCATCCGTGGTCCAATAGTACTTTTACAATTTCTGTTTTACCAAAAAGAATTTCAAGATGCAACGCTCCTATTTCTACATTAGTTTAGAAAATTTCAATGCCAACCTGTTGGCCCTTAGCATTACTGACGAGTCCTAAAAGGTCGAAACATCTGTATGATGCAGTTTAATTTATTTCAGGCAGATTGTATCTATTAATAAATTTTAGATGTGCAACATGTGTGTCTTATCTTTCTCTTTTCGGATCAAGCCTGATGTGCTGAAAATAATCCTAGACGTTTTAGAGGATTAAGATAAATGAAGATTCATGTTCTTCTGCGAGAAAAAAACGCATAAAAACAAAAACAGAGAATACCGAAGCATCAAAACAAAAATCAAAACTCAAAATCGATCAAACATGGGATGAAATGTAAAAATAAGAAAGATTTAGACTCTTTGGGAAGGGAGGGAGAGGGGAGAGGGCAGGGAATGAGATTCAGTGTTTGGGAAGAGTAATTACGTCTTGGTTTTGACTCTGGCCTGGAAGTCACACAAGAAGATTTGATTCAATAGATTCAGTATAAGAAATACTACTGCAAATATGGACTAAACTACACCCATCATCTATGAAATCTGGTAACCTCAGGCACGTGTACGTACTTGGGGTCAGTTTTACACTGCAGTTCACTGGGAGCGAACGCGTCAGTGACCTACAATGTAAGAGCCATATTGTGTTTAGATATACAAAGTATCAGTTTCTAGATATTATTTCCTGATAGGGTATTTCCTTCCTGAACTATACCAATGATTAAGAAAGCAACCAAATACCATTACAATGTCCGTACTACAGTGTACGTCCATCAAACACATCCTTCCTGAGCTATCCCACGGACTTCGATAGCAATCTAATACCATGGCTATATGAATTGTACATCTTTCTAAAATTAAAACCACCAAGGTTCATTTTTATATTACGCTAATTCAGTTAATATCATTATGTAGGTGGGACCCATCTTACTTAACAGTAGAACTTCACTACTATAACCCCAGGCCAGCGGCCCATCAAACTCACAATTTGGACTTCACCACTTGAAATCCAGGGATCTATCTTACTCACTAGCGTGACTTCACCACAGGAACTTGTCACACATTTGGCTTGTATCAAAACCAAACAAACAATTCGTGGAAAGGTGCTAATTTAATTGTTTATTGATACATGTATTTACATATAGGAAGGTAGTTACATGAAAAAGGCGAGTCGATGCCATTCTACATGCTTAGTAACATGTATAACATACCTACCTTTTTTCGCCCTAAAATTGACTAATAGTATGATGTAAAGATGTATCTACATATTGCTCCATCTCTAAGCATTTGACATGGTTAACACATACATGTTAATATACGTACGTAGAAGATTTGGGATGTGTGTCATTCAATCAAATTATGAGGCTGACATAATTTGATTTAGTTTAATGAAATAGTAGACATTAACGAAGTATTAACAAAACCAAACTCTGAACTCAAAATCGATTAATTCATGGGTAAACTATTACGAAACGAAATATCTAGTACACCAATAAGACAAGGGCCCGTATAAGCCATTATCATGCTCAAGCATCGATTCCTTGCTCAAGCCAGCTTTCTTGAAACTCACCTGAATCATGTCGTAGAGTAAAAAAGTCTTGATAAATGTTGAAAACAGATTTTCACTTCATGTCTCTTCACGTTTTTACCAAAACTTTAACAAGATTAGACTAGTACTGTTTAGATAATTTATAGCCATAACAAGAAATAAGGCTTGAGCATGAGAACGGTTTCATGAATACGGGCCAAGGTGTTTCAGAATAGTATGAGTTTCTGATTCGTCGACGACATCCGCCATGTAAATCTAAAATACATCCAGTTAAATGTCACGTTCTGAATGTGAGAATTGTAGCATCACGTTCAATAACAACAATTAGACATACTTTTGAGCGAATTCAATGATACATATTATTGCTTTCAATGATACCAAGATGGCGACCACAAAATGTGCTCATAGTCTTCACCAATCTGTATCGTTCGAATCCCTGTGATGTAAGTATTTCGTCGACATCGCGAAAATCTAACTATTTAGAGTAAGCCATGGGATTACTTGCGCAATGTATCCCAAACACCAAAGAAAAGCGGGGATGTCAAATTAAGTGTACAGTTAACCAGGAAGCCGTCCTTGTTGGTCATAGTTTAAAATATAGATCAAGGTAAGTGGCTGATGTGGACAAGTCTGTTGTGTCCTTGATTTCAGTTTCATAAGGGTATATACGACTGAATAGATCAGCAAACGCCTTTTTTATTTATTGTCAGCACACCTGCAAATGAAATTAAAAGATTTGATTGAATAATGAATGAATAATAGTGCTTCATGCAAGTTTATGTCATATATATATATATAACGTCAAAAACGTTCCGGTAAATAGATAAAATTAATAATAGATATAATTAATAAACTACTGTAAAATACTGAACTTTGACGATTGTGCAATGTTTGCATTATTTAGGATTTTGTGTAATGCTGTATCATTGGGAATAACGTGCATCATATAGGCTATAGCTGTTCTGTGTTGGATTAGTGTGATGTACATCATATAGGCTATAGCTGTTCTGTGTTGGATTAGTGTGGTGTACATCATATAGGCTATAGCTGTTCTGTGTTGGATTAGTGTGATGTACATCATATAGGCTATAGCTGTTCTGTGTTGGATTAGTGTGATGTACATCATATAGGCTATAGCTGTTCTGTGTTGGATTAGTGTGGTGTACATCATATAGGCTATAGCTGTTCTGTGTTGGATTAGTGTGATGTACATCATATAGGCTATAGCTGTTCTGTGTTGGATTAGTGTGGTGAACATTGTAGGAGGGTAAGCATAAATATTGTGGGAAGTGTATATCTGTGATTACGAATAAATAGTATTACATTGTGTATGATCTGCGTTAAATGGTACTGTATAGGCGTGTGTTTAAAAGAAACTGTAACCAGATGTAGTATGCAGTCGATATGAATACAATTTGGGTGACAGATAAATACAATGTCGCCCCTTATTCATATATTTACATTAAGGATATTTTTTCTAAAATTTCTGTGTCTATTTCTTTAATATTGTCGACAAACATTCTCCTTTTTCCCTAGTGTCTGTATTTACTAGAAGAGCCTGATTTAATCGATGTCATCTAAGCTATTGATTCAAAGCAAGTAGACATGTTATCTCAGGCGGAGTACAAAGCGTTGACGTAACGTAGTCAAACATGGCGCAAGAAATGTCGTCTTAATACACTTGTAGCTAGATTTAAATCAGTGTCATCTAAGCGATTGATTCCAGGCCATAATATATCTTATCTGAGGCGGAGAGCTAAGCTTTGCTATTATGTAGTCAAACATGGCTTCAGAATAACGTCATGTGGTACGGCATTGCAAATTGTACAATATGATATACTACAATATGGTTTACTGATGATATAGACGAAGGCAACACAGAATGTAAATATATATCTATATATTGTTTAATAGACCAGTGTATGACTTGTTTGAAAGATTGATATGCAAGCATTGTGAAAAACAAGGAATAAGAGTCCTTAATAAAATGTTTGTAAAACAATACAGAAAATAAATTACAATTAAAACCATTTGACAAGGATTTTGTTAGGCCTTTGAACAATCTCTAATGACACAAGTGGGTCGAGTGGTGTAGCGGATAAGGCATTTGCCGAGGAGGGGTCTACATGTACTAAAACGCATGAATTACATGTACTCATTACATTTAAGTATATATTTATTAAATGGTTTGTGGCTTTAATGTATTATCGGGGTTATTTACAAGCATCTTTTAAGTAAGATCCTTTTGTGTTTGTTTTCCATTGCTAAAACAAATGGTAGTATAGCGATTACAGTGTGTAACATTATGTACAGTTTGTATCTAATGGACATGTAACAGAGCTAATGACAATGTTTAATTTTCTATACATAACATTGACGTTTAGATATTAGAATGTATTGTATAATATAATTGTCCAAATGTTAATGTGACCATGATCGACGAAATTGCTTCAAGGCTGGTCTTGATTTCACACAAACAAATCGCTCTCCTGTTCTTATTGATTAATTTCATTTTTAATCAAGCAATGAAAATATACGACAAAAATAACATTGGATACATATATATTTTATGAAATATTAAGTTAAAACATCAAGTTATTAAGGTGTAACTTTTTTTTTTTTATCGATTTTTGATGGATGTCAGATTTGGCGAGCGGACTTGTAGCACAGATTCTACAGGTGCAGGTTGATAGAGTCGCTATCTTGGCCTCATTGAGAAATATTCTACATCTTTAATATGCTCCTAAGTATGCCTGCTTGTTGTGATTGGAATTTATGTATCAGTTCTCACTTTGAGGCTATGACATTTACACACGTTCTTTGATCTTACCTAGATTTATATGGCAGGTGTCGTCGGTGAAGCATAAATCAATACACTTACTCTTCCGGAACGCATGGCCTTATTCTCTATTACTTTTACAAAGGGTCTCCATGTAAAGCTTTTATTTGTTCGTAGTTTCTCCTATTGAGTTTGGATTACGGTTCTGATGACGATTTGAATTTTTGGGGGTTTTTTTTCTATACATTATAAAATGCCTTAATACAGTTAAAAAGAAAATCATTGCATTACTTATTCATTCAACACTCTCTCAATCGGAAATTTATATTGAGTTCCTATCTACAAATATTGATTAATCATTCTTTTTGTACCAATATATCCCTTCATTCTAGACAAAGAGCAAACTTAACCATGTCCTTCACATGATTTCGATTTTAGTGATATTGTTTTATAGAGAGTTGATCAAAAACGGAATTCTTTGTTAACATAATAGATGATAAAACCTGCTCATCCAATCATGCGCACATCATATTATTCCGGTGTAACATCTACATACACAATCAGATATATTACACTTCTGAAATAATTGATTACATAATGAATGTGTTTCCACTGTTTTTCACCCATTATCCCAATTACGTAAAGTTACAGTTTGTCATACACCGATAAAGGTACAAGTCAAAAAGTTCCTGTATTATACTTTATTCTCATATAATTATTTTAGATAAGGGAGTTCAAAGATATCAATATGACATAATTAGTGACATCTTCATACAATATCCTGCGAATGTGTAATCTGACATGTATGAAATTACAGAAATCACAAAAATTAGTATTTTCTTTTGAGTTATGGAAGCTGAATTTCTCTCATTAAACATTTAACTCAGGAAAACAATTTGAGTTACCCCTACCCCTTATTTTTAATGAGAAAATCCTCATGTTTCCACCATTGTTTTTATAAGATAAAAAGCTTAATAAAAAGATTGAGCGGATGAATCTGTTTGTCTTTTTAAAACCTTCATAAAGATAGGAGGATTATTGTGTTCAATGTTGTCCTTTTACTATTTGCATTATTTTTCACAATTTCGGAGTCAAAAATAAAAAGTGCATTAGTTACACTAAATATATGAAAAAAAATACCAAAATTGTATAATTATCAAATGTGTTGTATAATATTGATATTGAACATTAAGTTGTACAGCAAAAAAGGGTTTGCCATAATAAAAAAAAAAGAAACACTGATGTTCGATCTAGCATCAAAAAAGTGAAATTTCGGCCTTTCGCAGATTGCAAAAAATACAAAGAAATACGCATTTTCACAATGGCCGCCGAATTGGTAATATTTTAACATACAGGTAAAATGTTCTACAAGCAGCAAACATCTTTATTTTTTACACATTTTTTCAGATGCATATACTTGCTATTAAAATTGATAATAGTTTCTTGCATATAACACAAAATTTTCAAATGAGATAAAAGCGAGACTTGAACGTGACTTTAACCTCAAAAGAATATATCCTTAAGCTTCACACCTTCAAAATGTCAAACGTCAAGTATAATCTTCAACCTACATTTAAATTACTTATCTATACAATTATATGCGCAATAGTGATGAAGGTGAAACATGAACGCATTATTTCAAAACTCATTTGCACACATATATATTCCTTGCAATTACTTTGTTAACTTTACAGCCGCATTACATGTACAGTACCATCGTTACAACCGATCCACATGTTCCCACTCGTGTCTACACCTACCGCGGTAGGGTTGATAACTCCATGTTTCCCGTCCAGGAGACACGTGGCCTGTGTACTGTCTCTGGGTAGGACATACACCTGACTGTTGTTGTAGTCTGGTACAAACAGTCTGCCGTACTTGTCACGTGACATTTTATAGAGGTTACAACGACGAGTCTTTTGTCCGTTGTTGAGTTCACATCTATATTTGGTTGTGCCAGATCTGTCTGATATGATTGATACATAATTAAAATTGGAAGCTGCAATGTCTTCTGACAACAAACATGTAACGAACACTCCCCGCGTTCTACACGTGACCTTCCTCACAATGGCACCTGACTGATCCAGGACCACTATGTCCGGGGTACCAGTACTAACAAATACCTCGTCCCTCTCGCTGATGCTGATGTCCCATGCTTCATGTGGTCCGATGTCAGCAAATGTTGACACTTGTTTGTTGTGTAGTGACAGTTTAGATACGAATGAACTAGTTGGATCACTGGTCATAAGTATATCTGTTGTCCCGTTTGATGCAATGCGCCACGGCCGGAAGTCCAGTTCTACTGTCTCCTTGACCACCCCCATCCTGCTAACTAGTACCAGACCCTTAAAATGAAGTATTGATAACCACGCGTGACTTTCGTCGACAGGACATATACCGAATATGTGATTTTGTTGAGTAACAGTAAACTGAGAGAGACATTGAACGTGTTTACTGTCGATATCTGTCTTCTCGTACTGGTTCTCGTGGTGTAATTCACCGAATATTTTTGTCAACAGGGCGCGGTCGATACTTCCGGTAACAAAGTTTGGTTGTTTCGGTAGAACATCCTTCACATTAACATCATACAACCGTAGAGCTGTCCTCAACGACTTTTCCATTTCAAATATTGATACACTAGATATTTCTGTCTCTTCCGCTTTTTGAAACAGATTCGTCAACTCTTTCACCTTTTCCTCCGATTCATGGCAATCGTTTTGGTGCATTGCCGCTTCTTCCTTTTCCAGGAATGATAACTCAGCCAGAACCGCATCCGCTATAGAATCTATTTCTGACTTAACCTTTGCCCGCTGTGTGTTCACGTCTTTTCTCATCGTATCAAAGTTATCTTTGAATGTTTCGTTACCATGCTGATTCGTCGAAGCCTTGTTCTTGAAGTAAGTAATTCTAGCAAATACTGCTATCATTTGGTCTTGCAAATGTTGCTTTTTGATTCGGAATTCGTCTTCCAAATGTTTCCAGTTGTGTTGCTTGTGTGTTTGTGAAAAGCACACCAAACACATGAGTATGTCACAATCACAACAGTATACATCACACAGTTTACCGGGATGTAGTTTACATACCTCTGGTACAGGCGTGTCGCCCTGACGGTTAGCCTGCCCTATCGTTACTACGTCGTCGTTTTTAGTTTTCTTTCCGCGTGTATGGGCTTCCTTACACCGGTCACATAAATTCTCCTGGCAATCGTTACAATACCATCGTACCCGGTTTCCCCTGTCACACAATGCACACGTGTACGTAACGGGTTCCTGGGCACGCCGTACGGATCTGTTACTTGACATACTGTCGCCTACCTAGTTTTGTTTAAATGCGGCAAAACTAACACACTGAGAAACACTTTTTCTAACATCTAATTTCCTGTTGCTGTTTGTCACATGACCAGATAGGCAAACACGCACATCAGCATACAAGGAAACACACTGGTGAATAAATAGCTGAACACTTCAGTTGATTCCGCTCATGTGTCGTTAGGGATCATCTTCACAGCTTTTACCAACTTATTAAGCAATATCTAGGGCAAATGTAACAGAAGTAACTTGATCAATTGTTAATATGTATCATGGCTAATTATGGACCTTGGTTTTGACATGTAACTTGCTAGCGTGTTTGCTAATTTTGTAGCTCAAAGCATTACGGGTAATGATTTTATAATACCATATGTATTTAGCATATAGGAATATTTGTTTGGCAGGATATGGCTCAATCAAGGCGTATACTTTAATTCTGTTTTGATTTGTTTACATGTACTTCCGTGGAAAACTATGGTATAGTTTGTTACTAAAAGATGATACTGTATTAGTAGATTTGACACGGCTATACTTCACTGTATTTATCATTAAAATGTTCTCTGGTAATCTCTCAGGAAATTCACAATTAATGTGTACGTGATCCCTGAATAATAATGTTGTGAATATTTCAGTTTCTGACTCTACAGAATGCAAGTATCCAAGTAGTAGTATAAAAATCAGAGAATACCAAAGCGTCAACAAAACCAAAATCCTAACTCAAAATCGATCAAACTAGAGGCAAAATAGGAACAAAGGAAAGATTTACATGGAGAATGAATAAGAGAATACCGAAGCGTTAACAAAATCTTGATCCAAACTCAAAATCGATAAAACCAGGGGCAAAATATGAACAAAGGAAAGATTAACATGGAGACCCTTGCAAAAGTACAAGAGATTAAGACCAGGTGTTTCGGAAGAGTAAGCGTCTTCTGCTTCATCGACGACACCCGTCATGTAAATTTTGGTCACATCCAAGTAAGCATCAATCCTCAAATGAGAGCCGAATCATCATTAACATCACAATAAGTAAGAATACTTATAAGCAAACTCAAAAGCGTCCATCTTCATATCACACAAAGATACAGAATATTTCTCGATGAGATCAAGATGGCGACCATAAAACTTGTCCATAGTCTTCATTAACCTGCATCTCTCAAAACCCTGTACCGTAAGTTGGTTCGTCAGCAAGTTCGGGTCTTGATACTATTTCTTTCTTCTTGTGGTCTTCTGTAAAATTTCTACCAAAAGTGACAACATCTAAATCGGAAATAAATTGAAGTTGCCCCTTAGCTTGCACTTCGTCCGAATTTTCTTCTGGTTCATATTATTTTTGAAACTTCCCAAAGCTATCGGCATCTTAAATAAGATTTTGTAGTTGTAGTTGGCTTTGAGGTTCAGCAATATGTGATGATAGAAGATTCACCTCAAATTCTTGCAAGAACAATACATGATGCCAGGCATATTGTAAAATGTAAATAACCCAGTAACATTTATCATGTGTCCATGACTTTGTGTATCGACAAAGATTACTTTTACATATATTCTATGGTCAATAAGTATACTTCAGAAAATCTTATTTTCTTGTTTTATTATTTCTTCTCCATGAAATATTGTTCAGCTTCACTGTTAGTAATGGTTTTCGTTTGTGTGGGAAACCCGTCTTTGGCACTGCGTGTACATTGAACATGTGTTCTCAATGTATCACAGTCATAAGTAAGGACTAAATGTCAAGAAAAACACCAGCATGTCTGTAAACATTAAACAATTTTATTCAAAGTATGGTGCAAACAAACAGATCTCAAATGTTTGGGTTAACCTTACCCAGCTTCCTGGGTTAGTGACTAGGAGTATGTTTATGATGACATATTTTTAGTATGAGAATCAAATCAAACACAACAACTCTCTGACCCGCTTAATATTTGGAGGACAAGCGGGTGTGAGAGTTAGAATGCGTCTCTAGTTAAGTAGTGGACATTTTACCGCCCCGTGCACGGTTCGCCGTTTAAGCCGTGTTTTATAATAAGAAACATTTTAGATCACATGTAAATTAAGTATCAATGGAAAGAACAGATATTTATCTTCTCTAAAATGAAGGAAAAGGATGTCGTATCAACTGTATGCTTAAAAATCAAAAACGGAAAAAGCATTTCAATGACAAGACAACTGACCAGGCGTAAGAGTGAAATATCAATATGGAATACAAATGCATCGCTATTTTACATACAAATTGTCTATTGTGAAACAAATATGTGTTTGAGTGTATTTATATACAACGTGATATAGTATTAATATAATATAATCATTCATAAATTATGCATTCCTGAGTACTTGATTCGTCCGTTCAAACTGGACTGCCACTTAATGGTCATGTATATAACATATCTGCAGATATTTTGCAAACTTGTAATTAACTTCTGAACAAGGACAATGTTTAACACTGTGGACTTTTTTATGAAATCTGCATTTTTTTATCTTAACTCAATAGTTTAACTTATTTTCCTAGCATAGTCTTCTTGTTATATTCAGAAGTCTTAATAGTCTCTAGTAAGAACATTTTTGCTGATTGAATTACCTCCCAATATGTTATTTTTGTGTGATGTCATTCACAACCGCCGTTACAATTTCAAGGTCAAAATAGTATCAATGTTTACGCTTTAAAAGAGCCATATCCAGTCATGTAAATGTTACTATCGTGTGTTATTAGTACATAAATTATTATGCTTCACCTTTAAAATTTAGTAATAGATATTTACAAAGTTAAGCGAAATACTATTATTCAAAAATACGAAAGTGGAGGCCTTAAAATGATAAACATCAATAATTTCATTTCGAGTTCAAAGTCCACTTGGATACAAAGATTACTGCAAAATAATTGTAGAAGTTGGGTTAGTATTTTTGAAGCAGAGAATGTTCCAGTGGAATACATATCAGATATGGGCATTGATTTTGTAAAACAATTTAAGACTTGCAATATCTTCTGGAAGGATGTTTTTCAGTCTTGGGTAAATGTGTCTGAAATAATGCATGTAAAATCTATAAAGCAGTTCCTTATTCTCCCTATCTGGTACAACCCACTTTTTAGTATCAATAAGTCATTTTTGTCAGAAAATGGTATAATCAAGGTATCAAAAATGTTTGTGATCTATTAGATGAAAACAACATGTTTTTTACCTTTGTAGATTTGAAGAAAAAATACTGTATATACTCTAAGAACTTTCTAGTTTATCACAGTATATGCCAGTCTATAAGGCAATATTGCAAGCAATTAAATTATGACTTAAGTACATAAATAATTTGTCAAAGCCTCATACCAAATCATATCTATATTATTGTAAAAAAAAAACAGAAAAGGTTGTACAGACATGTATGACATATTAAATAATAAAATTAAAGTAGAAAATATAGCTGAAAAAAAATGGGTATCGAAAAAAAAATTTTAAACATAGATTGGAAAAGTTCATATGGTATGGTTTTTAAAGTTACAAAAGACACAACACTACAATGGTTTCAATACCGATTACAAAATTGTATTCTCCCAATTAAATACTATTTAAGTAAAATTTGAAAGTCACAGAACAATATCTGCAATTTATGTAAAGTAAAAATAGAAACTACAGAACATTTATTCTGGGAATGTCCACAATCTCTAAAACTATGGCAAGATATAAAACAGATAATATACAGCAGAATCAGTAAATTAGTTAATTTTACACCAGAAACTATCTTTTTTGGAGCTACTGAAAATGCTGATATTCCCATAAATTATATTATTTTGTATACAAAATACTATATATATACTGTTTCCTGAAAATAAATTTTAACTTTAAATGGTTTGAATGAGTTTCTTGCATCCAGATATCATATTGAGAAAGCTTTAGCAGTTACAAAATTTTACGAAGAAAAATCTGATCAAAGATGGGTGGAATGGAAAGACTTTTTTTGAACTTTTTTTTCATATTTGTATGCAATATTGATATCCTTTTTGTTTATTGAGTTTGAGATTTTTTCTTAAAACAAAATGTACTGTGAGTAATTTGGGGAATTTAGTTTAGTCCAGGCATGTGGGCGTACTAGCATTCATGCATTCATGAGCCATGCATGTGTGTGTTTTGATCATGCATGTATGTATGCATGCCTCTGTAAATCTGCATGTGAGTGCATGTATGCACATGATGTATGCACGTATCTGTGTGCAATGCATTAAGTGGATATGCATGTAGTGAGCATGCATATGTGCATAAATGTATGCTTGAGCTATTCATGTGTGTGGATACTTGGATCGTGCATGTGTATCTGTGTGCATGCCTCTTGTTTTTCACCTGCATGTTAATATGCACATGTTATGTGTATGCGCATAACTGTGTGTAGTGACCATGCATGTTATGCATACATGTGTGCAAACATGGTTGTGTGCTTGCACATGCTTGTTATTGGTACATGGATTTGTGTGTGCATGGATGTTTTATATGGGTGCATACATATGTGTGTCAAGTGTTTGTGTACATGTGAGTGTGTGTATTTTTTATGTTTTGTTTGTGTTACCGTGTGCCCTACTGGGTGCACCTGATGGTGTTTTAGTATGTTTGTGTGTATATGGATACATGCAACTCGTGTAGTAAGTGTGCATTTGTACATACATGTGTATGTATGTGGTTGTGTGCATGCACAGAGTCTGGATGTATGTATCCACCTACGTGTTGGTGCATGAATACATGCACACATGCTTGCTTGTATGTGTATGTAGGCATGTAGTATAAGTGTTTTTTTTTTCTCATGTTAAGTGCTTATGTTATTGTTGTTGTATATCACTTTATGTGAACACGTCTTGATGGTTTGTGCAAAATGTTTTGTTATCGTCTTGTGATATGTTGTGATTTCAAGAAATGTGAATAAAAAAAAAACATATCTGCAGATATTTTGCAAACTTGTAATTAACTATTTCGGGCAAATTTAACAGAAGTAACTTGATCAATTGTCGGTATGTAGCATGGCTTACCATGAACCTTGCTTTTCACGATATAGACATTTGCTTGACTGAATATGTCTCTATCAAAGCGTTCACATTGATTATGATTTTAGCCTTTTATGCTCAAACATGTATACACTTGTACCTAGCGGTATTATAACTATCACAAAAGTTCATATTGGATAGTATTAAGATTTCTGAACAAGGACAATGTTTAACACTGTGGACTTTTTTTATTTTTTTATCTTAACTCAGTAGTTGAACTTATTTTCCTAAAATAGTCTTCTTGTTATGTTCAGAAGTCTTCATAGTCTCTAGTAAGAGCATTTTTGCTGATTGAATTACCTCCCAATATGTTGTTTTTGTGTGATGTCATTCACAACCGCCATATCAATTTCAAGGTCAAAATAGTATCAATGTTTACGCTTTAAAAGTGCCATATCCAGTCATGTAAATGTTACTATCGTGTGTTATTAGTACATACATTATTATGCTTCACCTTTAAAATTTAGTTATAGATACAGTATGCCGAAAAAATGAATTAAACTACATCATACATGTACAGCTGTCACTTTATTCATGAATATCTTATCATATACAGCTTATGATTGAATATATGAAGAAAGTTCATGTAATCACACACATTTTGGTATTGTACATGACTGTATTGGTGCCACACTTTATTATTGTTGTTAAAAAGTCCAACATAGTTTGCCTATGTAATCCTTGTACTGTATACCTGAGCAGATGATATCAGCTGATAGTGACTGTATCTCTGTCGTCGACATTACACGCATACACAGGATGATCGTAGATATGAACATGTAATCCATTTAAATCTCCGGTAAAATAACTGGACGCACGTTTAACTATGTTATCAATATTCTATAATCCTGCGTGTACCCCATGACGTCATTAGAATACCCATTAAGTGTTTATAGTAGTAGTGCATGGGCATACCTGGGTTATTGGGTATATGCTTGTATTTAAACTTTAACATTTACTGAAAAAGATACATTGACTGATTGCTCATAAAAGCGACCTTATTAGACAAGACAAAGTTAAAAAAATATAGCTACAGGGTCAGATGTTAAAAGAAACTCTCAATGTTTTGAAAACAAACTTTCCGGATGGGTGCAGTTCTACTGTTTTTCGATCCAATATCTTCTCAGTTTATAAAAGAGACGGGTTTTTCAGCTTCATACTTCCGTGTCAGTGAAAGGATGTCTTAAGCATTTGTACCCAGCTACATGTTCTTTATTACCACGTATTTCTGTATGTCACAATACTTTTCTAACTGTTTAGTGCCATCACGTGAATGGTATTGTCAAAACAACCGATCCACACGTTCCCACACGTGTCCACACCCACCGCTGTAGGCCTGATCACTCTATGTGTCCGGTTCAGGAGACACGTGACTTGTTGACCGTCTCTTGGTAGGACATACACTTGGCTGTTCTCGTAGTCTGGTATAAACAGTCTGTCGTACTTGTCACGTGACATTTTACGGATATCTCTACTAGTAACCTGTTGACCGTTGAGTTCACCTGTCCATTTATGTCTGGTTTTACCATAAATGTCCGTTATAATTGATACATTATTATAGTCCGATATTGCAATGTGTCCTGTGGACAAGCATGTAACGAACCGTCCAACCGTTCCACATGTGACCGTCCTCACAATGGAACCTGCTTGATTCAGTACCAGAATGTTTGTTGTGCCTGTACTTACAAACACCTTGTCCCTCCCGTTGATACTGATGTCCCATGGTTTATGTGGTTTGGTGTCTGAAAATGTTGTCATGTGTTTGCTTTGTAGTGACAGTTTATACATAGTTGTGCAAGCAGAAGTGCTGGTCATTAGTATGTCCGTTGTCCCGACCATGGCGATTCTGTATGGATAGAAGTCCAGTTTTACTGTCTCTATGACCACACCCTCCCTGTTGATTAGTACCAGACCCTGGTATTGATAAATAGATAACCACGCGTGTCTGTCGTCAACTGGACATATACCAAATATTTGATGTTGTTGGGTAACAGTAAACTTAGAGATCCGTTGCACTTGTTTACGTTTGTTGTCCGCCTGGTTCTCGTGTTGCATTACACCTATCATTTCCGTCAACCGGACGCGGTCGATATTTCCGGTATCAAATATTGGTGGTTTTGGTATAATATCCTCCTCGCTAACATCATACAACGGTAGAGTTGTCCTCAGTGACTTTTCCATTTCAAATGTATTCGTTGTACGCGTCATTTCCGCTTTTCCACGCAGACTCGTCAGTTCTTTGACCTTTTTGTCCGATTCTTGACAATCTCTTTGGCGTATAGCTGCTTCTTCCTTTTCAAGGGACGATAACTCGGCCAGGACCGCATCTACTATAGAATCAACTTCTGACACTATCTCTGCCCGCTGGGTGTTCACGTCTTTTCGCATTGTATCAATGCTATCTTTGAACGTTTTGCTACCATTTTGAAGCGTCGATGTCTTCTTCTTAAGGTGTGCAATTCTATCCGATATTGCTGTCATGTGTTCTTGCAAGAGTTGCTTTTTGATTCGAAATTCGTCTTCGAAATGTTTCCAGTTGTGTTGCTTGTGTGTTTGTGAAAAGCACATCAAACACATGAGTATGTCACAATCACAACAGTACATGTCACACAGTTTACCGGGATGTAGTTCACATACCTTTGGTACAGGCTTGTCGTCCTGACGGTTAGCCTCCACTATCGATACGACGTCATCGTTTTTAGTTTTCTTTCCGCGTGTATGGGCTTCCTTACACCGGTCACATAAATTCTCCTGACAATCGTTACAATACCATCGTACCCCGTCTTCACTGTCACACAAAGCACAAGTATATGTAACGAGCTCCTGAGCACGCTGCACAGATCTGTTACTTGCCATATTGTCGGCTGTTTTGTTTCCGATATAACGTTTAATTAATCATCCGACTTTAGCATTCTGTCGTTACATGTATGATTATGAACGGCTTTCTCAAGTTTGTCACGTGACCAGCTAGACAAACACATATGCCAGCCGATAAATCTTTCCGCCCACATGGCGTTAAAAAATAGGACTCGCAATACTGTCAATAAAAAATACCACTCTATTGTAACAGTTGAGATTTACCCGGGTCCTTTACAAGTGCAATCAGTATACCCAGTGGATAGACCTCACAGGACATTAGATTAGCTATCTAAGTCCGTGACCTCACGTATGGCTATGTTATACGTGAAACATCACGTGACAGCAACCTCTCTCGATTCGATAGCTATCTTTGCTGCACTAAAAGAGAAAGAACCCTACGTCCTTACACATAAATGAAGAGGGGGTAAAGCAGGAGAAACAAAACTGACCTGAGACTTGGGCGCATGCGCAACCATCTGTCTATCGAACTACACGTGCGATCGGTCATTTATACTTACGTAAACCTGAAATACTAACCATAGGAAATAATGTTACATAGCGTAAACAGAAATAATACCCTATATTAGCGGAAGTATATACACATTTGGTTTATCCCTTACTATGACATCATTGGTTATGTCATAACCCAAATACGAAAAGGTAACTTATATTATACATATTCCTACTCGTTACATTCCCTTCCTAGGAAAAAAAGGCTAATGTTAATCCTCAAACTAGATATGAGGTCACGTTTGTCTAGCAGGGGTATACTTTCAAAACTAAAGTATAAAACTCATAATTTATTTACTGATATGATCGATAATGAAAATATTAAACTAAATATATATTTATCACAATGATATCAGAAATAGTTTCTTTGTAATGCTATTATTTATTATCAATATAAGGTAAGGCTACCTGTGCAGGTAAAGTTGACTAGATCACTGTATTGATAACTAGTAAACAACAAGCGGGACACAAACAGGTAAACTCTCAAACCACACTGGCCCTGGTTTCATCAACGTTCCTTAAAGGCCCAATTTACGTAACTTTCGGCAAAACTTGAAGCGAAAATTAAGCCTAATAACTTTTTATATTTATAGATGTAGGTAAGATTAACTGAAATCAGCAATATTTATGATGAATTCTTACGCGGTACCGGTACAGCAGCAGTTGAAACTCGGTATTTGTAAACACGCATCTATTTCTATCTTCTATCTGTCTTCTACCTTCGGCTTGTTGTTGGAGTGGGCAACACCTGAATTATTTGCAATTCTTTGGATTTTTTTTGTAAAGAGTTTCTTGTTTGTTACCACTAAGGTTTACTTCGTTTAAGGATTATTTTTGCATGCTTATCAACCGGATTTTTTTCGGAATATTTCAAAACCACGAAAAATTTCCTGAAGTAACGTATATTGGGCCTTTAACTTTAGGAAACTCCTTAACTTAAAAATCTCAATAAGAAAGCATTACAGAATTTAAGGAAAGTTCCTTAACTTCAGATTTTCCCCTTAAATTCTGTAATGCTTTCCTATGAAGAATTTTAAGTTGAGGAGTTTCCCTAAATTAAAGAACGTTGATGAAACCGGGGCCAGGTAAGTGGAACCAGCACTTTGTTAGTATCGAAATGTACAAAAATCAACCAAAACACAATTAATGTTCCACCATGACGTTTGCCTTTGTCCAATCTGAAAGCATTCCAATGCTTTAAACGTCGTTTGGCTATGAATATCTCGTCGACAGTAATTATCACCCAATGAGGAATATTGTATGCCTCTCCTTTTTATGAAATGGGTTTAGTTTACATATGTATTTTCTATCGGAACCTAACCAGAAAAAATATATTCAGAATTTGTCAATGTCCGTCTAGAGTTCGGAGGGTCCATGTTTTGAACTCCAGTCTCACACTAAAAAATACGGCCCATGTTACATAATAAGTATCCAAACTAATAAGATTGGCGTCATTGATTCTGAAAGTTATGTTTTTTTTATACTGCACGGGTTGTATTTAACAAAAGTATCGTACATTGTAAAGAAGCACAAAGACTTTGATGGATAACAGTAGTGTTTTACACTCACCTAAGTATTGTTTACTACGGTTCTCTTATATTCTGTAACTGCCTTGATTGTCTTTGTTCGGATTTAGCAGACTTTGTTTCGTTTTTTTGGCATAAAGATGTAGGATTAAGGGGAGATAGTACTTCCTTTGATCTGAATTATTGGCGCTTGTCGATGGGGACCCTGCTAGTTTGTCTCATCTCGCATAGAATCTGGAGGAGAGTCTTTGTTGTGAATGTATTGTCGCTCCTGAACTTGACACTATCCGAGAGATCGGCAGACGATTGGTTTTCGATTCCTGTTATAAAGATTCTGTTTCGTTGGAATGGTCATCGGATCGACTCTCATCTGTCTTTTTACCATTTTCTTATCCCGTACTTGCAGGCAAACATATCATATTGCGCTAGCGCACAACATGAAGTTTGCCTGCGAAGCTCTGTCTTTTATATCGACCATAAATACCATGCAAAGACATTTAAGTGCTTTAAGGCATCAATAGAAAAAAATCAGAGAATACCGGAGCGTCAACAAAACCATAATCCGAACTCCAAATCGATTAAACATGGAGCAAAATATAAACAAAGAAAACATTTACATGGAAATTCTTTGAAAAGTACAATATATAAGGCCATGTGTTCTGAAAGAATAAACGTCTTCTACTTCATCGACAACATCCGTCACATAAATCTTTGTCACATCCAAGTAAACGTCAAGTCCTCAAAGAGAGAACCGAGTCAACATTTTCAATCACAACAAGTAAGCACACATATAAGCATACTCAAAAACGTCCATCTTCATGTCATACAAAGGTACTTAATATTTCTCAATAAGACCCAGATGGCGACCATCAAAGGCACAGTTGTCATGAACCTGCATCTCTCGGATCTTTGTAAGTTTCGAAAATCTCGATAATTAGAGCAAACCCTAGAATACCTGGTAACGAATCAACTACGACATGTAGACACCATAGGTTGGAGAAGTGGGGATGTTATTATCAAGAATGGGAACTTGAATACGATCGGAAAATTGAAATCGTTGAGTTTATCGCATAGCTTAGTAAAGTTAGCTGTCAATGTTGGTCATAGGTTTAAGTAACGATCGAGGTTGGAGACTTGGAGACGCAGTTGGCACTCCATGTTTCGTTTGACTGAAGATTCATCCGGTCAAACAGCTCCGTTAAAGTGAAGAGTAATTGTGGTTTTAAACGCCGTGTTTTTCAAGAGAAACGTACCCGAATGATAGACAACAAATCTGATAATTCTCGGTAGTAAAATGAGGCATTCGTGTCGTTAAGCTAACCAGCATTTGATCAGATAGGCAACTTGAAATTTTTCCCATGCTAGTTTGTAAACTGCTTTGATTGGTCAAATCAGCAATATCAGTGATATTTCTTCCTAGTGAAAAAATCACTGAAATGAATGAATGATTTTCCATTTTTTTACTGGTAAAAATGTGATAAAGACACTTATGCTTATGGGTTGAAACATATGGATGTTATCATGGACATCTATTTATTATGTTATACATGTACCTCCATTTGGTCCAGCATTTCAGATAGGGGAAATAGCAAATTATTAATTATGGATATGAGCATTCATGGTGTGTTTGCAGGGGAAAATATTAGTACTGTTTTTACCAGTACCATTTTATTGATAAGACATTAAAAGATTTTATATTTTTGAATTAATATGTTGCTGAAACAAACACATTCTAAATCTGTCATTGACTTCCCCTAGATATCTTATACAAAGCCTGTACAATAAACAAACACATTCTAAATATGTCGTAGACTTACTTCCCCTCTAGATATCGTATACACATGCTGTTTAATTAGTAGTGTGTCCTTATATGTTATTCATTGCTTGTTGTACGAGTCAATGTATCTGTCCCTCAGAAAAACTAATCAAATTCAACAGCATTTGTACAAGCAATGCATTACAAGTATAACATGAACGATACTTTACATATTCGTCAGTGTGCAAATTAATTGAAAAGAGAATGTTCTCGGTTTTATCGCTGAAAATGTAATGATATCTAAAATAAAAAATCGTTTTTAAAAAAATTGTCTAAAAATCAACAATCTTTTTGTTTTACCTTAATGAAAGAAAGTCATTGAAAAATCTATGTTAATCCCTTACTATATACGGCATGTGCAATTGTGTTTGTGTCGTTACATGTATATCATTATTATATGTGTATGCTAATGTCTTCAAATGATACACCAAAACAACAGAACCAAGGACACACCAAACCATCAAAACCCAGGATATAACAAAACACTAGAACTGAGGATATACCAAAACATCAGAACCAACGATACACCAAAACATCAAAACCAAGGATATAACAAAACACTAGAACTGAGGATATACCAAAACCCCAGAACAGAGGATAAATCATAACATCAGAACCCAGGATATACAAAAACATCAGAACCGCGGATATACCAAAACATCAGAACCGCGGATATACCAAAACATCAGAACCGAGGATATACCAAAACATCAGAACACAGGATATACCAACACCAGAACCGAGGATATACCAAAACATCAGACCGAGGATACACCAAATCATCAGATCTGAGGATATACCAAAACATCAGAATCGATGATATACCAAAACATCAGAACAGAGGATATACCAAAACATCATAACCGAGGATATACCAAAACATCAGACCGAGAATATACCAAAACATCAGAACCGAGGATATAACAAAACATCAGAACAGAGGATACACCAAAACATCAGAACCCAGGATATACCAAAACATCAGAACCGAGGACACACCAAAACATCAGATCTGTGGATATACCAAAACATCAGAACAGAGGATATACCAAAACATCAGAACCGAGGATACACCAAAACATCCGAACAGAGGATACACCAAAACATCAGAACAGAGGATACACCAAAACATCAGACCGAGGATATACCAAAACACCAGAACCGAGGATACACCACAACATCAGAACCGAGGATACACCAAAACATCAGAACCTTTGATATACCAAAACACCAGAACCGAGGATATACCAAAACATCAGAACCGAGGATACACCAAAACATCAGAACCTTTGATATACCAAAACACCAGAACCGAGGATATACCAAAACATCAGAACCGAGGATATACCAAAACATCAGAACCGAGGATATAACAAAACACCAGAACCGAGGATATACCAAAACATCAGAACCTTTGATATACCAAAACACCAGAACCGTGGATATACCAAAACATCAGAACACAGGATATACCAACACCAGAACAGAGGATAAATCATAACATCAGAACCCAGGATATACAAAAACATCAGAACCGCGGATATACCAAAACATCAGAACCGCGGATATACCAAAACATCAGAACCGAGGATATACCAAAACATCAGAACACAGGATATACCAAAACATCAGAATCGATGATATACCAAAACATCAGAACCGAGGATATACCAAAACACCAGAATCGATGATATACCAAAACATCAGACCGAGGATACACCAAATCATCAGATCTGAGGATATACCAAAACATCAGAATCGATGATACACCAAAACATCAGAATCGATGATATACCAAAACATCAGAACCGAGGATATACCAAAACATCAGAACTGAGGATATACCAAAACATCAGAACTGAGGATATACCAAAGCATCAGACCGAGGATACACCAAATCATCAGATCTGAGGATATACCAAAACATCAGAATCGATGATATACCAAAACATCAGAACCGAGGATATACCAAAACATCAGACCGAGAATATACCAAAACATCAGAACCGAGGATATACCAAAGCATCAGAACTGAGGATATACCAAAACATCAGAACACATGATATACCAAAACATCAGAACCGAGGATATACCAAAACATCAGAACCGAGGATATACCAAAACACCAGAACCGAGGATATACCAAAACAACAGGAACTAAAGTTACACAAAAACAACAAAACCGCGGATACACCAATATAACAAAATAGAGGTTACACAAAAACAACATAACCGCGGATACACCAAAACAGCAGGAACCAAGGATACATTAAAAACAGAAACTTAGGAGACACCAAAACAACAGAATCGAGAATATACAACAAAACTTCCAATTCAATACGGCCCACTGGGCCAGAATTCAACCTGGACGACAAGTATTATAAAATAAAATGTCCTCGCTTTTAATCGCTAGCGTGTAGCATCTTGTATCGGCTATATAACACGCGCGTTGTTATCTGGGGGTATTGTAATCCCGACAATTGTGATAGAGTAATTATCAATTATGATAGGACCAAGGCCCTGTAAACGGTACCGTCGCGATACCCCACATTTCCTCGTTAACGTATACAGCTATATACCCTGTCACACTCCGGAGGAGCTTATAATGTGTAAGTCAATTACAGCCAACAATAGCTGGCACACACAGATTGGTAAATGCTGTTTTATAAATATGAAGTTCAGAAAATGTTCGAGGAAAATAAATGTACTGATCATGATCTAACTTAAAAGTAACGGTTTGAGATGCGTTGAATGATGTGTTACTTTTTGCGTTCAACTGTTTTTTACAAACATTAACTTTG
Organism: Mimachlamys varia; assembly: GCA_947623455.1. NCBI lineage: Eukaryota > Metazoa > Mollusca > Bivalvia > Pectinida > Pectinidae > Mimachlamys > Mimachlamys varia. Next base: position 33,861,812 of record OX392529.1, on the reverse strand, counting down.
GACACCCATCCTTTTAATGAGTAAGGATTTCTGTCCTTCTGCACTTGATTTTTCATGTATAGATAAGGAACCCAATTCTATTGCATATGTTATGCCGACAGAATAGTAGCTTAAAAAATGTTTTCATAAACATCCTATCCTAAGTGACCAAGTCTCCACAGCGTCTGATGGTTCTGGGTCAATATGAAAGGGTAAACATAACCACACAAAAAATGTAACTATATATTTAAGTTTTTCGTGCGGGTAGGTAACACAGAAAAAAACTATCTATTAAACTTTCCCCTGGAATCACAGATTTAATACCAAATAAAGAAATATGTTTCGTAAGTATGGGGTCCTACCCTGTGGTTACGTAATGAGACGTTGGACTATAAGAGAAGACGGAGGAGGACGAAGTCATCACTAATGTCGCGTAAGGATGGCTGACCTCGCGTTCCGGACGGTATGGATAGCTTTAATGGTATTGACTTGTGTGAGTTATACATTGCAGAACACGAGACAGAAACGACAGATATCGCCACAACAGTAAGTCATTTCATATGTTTTATTTATTTATTTTAATTTCAATTTAATTTGTATGAATTTATTTCAATTTCAAATTTATTTATGTATTTATTCATCTAATTGAAGAAGTAAATTACTTTCTTCATTTTAAGTGTAGATTTTAATTGTAGCAGTGTTTTCACCGATATCTAATTCTACAAAATGTACTTGTATATTGTTCTTTAACTTTTAGAGATCTTTTTTTCTTTCTTCAAATATAGTTGACTTTCATTCTTAGTCGGTTTTCTTTCATTTTAAGTGAGTTTTCATTCTAAGTTAGTTTTCATTCTAAACGAGTTTTCATTCTAAGTTAGTTTTCATTCTAAGTTAGTTTTCATTCTAAATGAGTTTTCGTTAGGTTAGTTTTCATTCTAAACGAGTTTTCGTTCTAAGTTAATTTTCATTCTGAGTTATTTTTCTGGGTTTCTTTTTTAAAGAAGATGTTGCTGCTCAGTTAAAACTAAGAAAAAGTTGATATCTTGATTTGTTTCGCAAACTTCCTCAAAATCATTCAAATCAATTTGAAACATTTTTTTTTTTTTTTTGGTAAAAACACAATTTACCGAAAATTTCTGTGAATGTATATTGTTTGCATTTGGATGAGTACTTCTTCTCCTTTTTACGGGATAATGCCCTTCTTTCAAAATGAAGCTTATAGGGCATGCGCTGTAATAATAATTTAAATACATTGTATTTACATTGAGTGGATTTTCACTCTGTTACTGCGCCAAAGAGTAGGATGGAAAGTCTCTCTCTCTATATATAGGTATTTCATGACTTATGACAGGTTTTCACTCGACACTAAAAAGTCCGCGCCCTATTGATTTACTAACAGAAATTACAGAACAATGACGTCTACGGCGCATTAGACGACGTCATTCGATTCGTTTTATTATGACGTCATAAATCAGATCACAACCAGGTGCAAATTGTGCCGTAAATGGCGAAAAAAAGTCAGTTGACAGCAAAAACAATGTTAAAGTTGCCTTTTTGGTACTATATTCAAAGTGTTTTCCCTTACAATGAAAAAAAGGGGGCGTGGACGTCGATACTTTCTTGACCCCAACTGTTCTTCCGCCAGTTAAATGTTTGGTCTTCGTAATCGTTATATGTGTGAACTCGATATTTAGTTACCTAGCTAGTCAAGTGAAAAGAAAGAACCCTTCTGATTGGACAATACTTTTAGTGAAAGGAGGTGTTGCTTAGAGGATGAAAAACAGCCTACGATATATTTTTTTTTTATCTTTATTAGTCAATTACAATAGTTCAAATATTAAAACAATACTTACACACTTGTGGAGGGACCATCACTATGACTGCAGCGCCACCTACACCGACGCTAAAAAAAACAGAAACTTGTGCGCCCTAAAAACCTGATATATGACAATCGGCTATATATGGTATATGAATTTAAAGCAAACTTCATTTTAATATAAAAATTGCCCCCAAAAAAGCAAAATAGCAAAACAAGTAAGTTGCCATTTGAGTACCCATATCTTTTCATGCTTAAAATTAGTTTCAGATTACTATCCCGCCATCATAGAAATTAAGCTTGTGTTGGTGAATTACTGGATACGCAATGGTTTTAGAAGCTCTTTCTGTGTATCCACATATTTTGACTGAACATCAAATTACTGAGAGTACACTGTCCAATCTGAAAACAGAGATAATACATCAAGTGTAGGATTATCCGCTCTCCAGTTCTGACTTGACATTACACATTGGACCTAGATGTTCATGTTTCAATTTGTCACTGATTAAACAAAAAATGGCTGACAGGCATCCATCTTGAATTTTGATATTCGAAGATTCTTGCTATTTCAAAATGATTTTTGGATGAATCATTCTCAAATGAGGTGTTGCATAGAGATGTAAATTGATCCCATTTAAATTTTCAAAATGAATGCTTAGAATGGCGGTTTTAATCGGTGCTTTAATGCTATCAAGGGTATCTACTCCGAATCAAACTAATTCCATGGTCCCATACACCTTTAACATGGCATAAGTTATAACAACAAAGCACAATTACTTATACCATTCTCAGTAGCATGCATAATAACCTGTACATTTGTGTTGCCATTATATGTAAAAATACACTTGAACAGGAAAACTAATCACAAACAAGAGGCCCATAAGGCCTGAATAGCTTAGCCGCTATTAATCTCATTTTTTTTCTTATCTTTAAAGTTTATCACAATACAGATACAGGTAAAATACCATTATCTGAGATCAAAAGACCCCATTGAAAGATTCTAACAACCGACTACTGTGACTTTAAAAGTGGGTCAAGGTCATTCATCTGAACACATTTGGTAGCCCTTCATCACAGCATGTTGCTAGTCCGATATAAAACCCTGGGCATTTTGATTGTTTAGAAGAAGTTGGTTGAAATATATTCAACAGTTCTAACTTCTGTGATCTTAAAAGTAGGTCAAGGTTGTTCAAATGAATAAACTTGGTTATTGAAAAGAAGTTGGTTGAAAATTTGGCCTCTGTAACCTTGAAAATGGGTCCTTGGTAACCTTTCATCTAAGCATTTGAAGATGATCCGTCAATTACTCGCCAAGAAATAGCAATATCGGGCCATAGCCTATATCTACATCAGGAGACGGATTAATATAAGTACCAAGTACTTGTTTCTGTATCCTGTAATTTGTATTATTGCTACAACCCCTATAAAATAAATGTTGAACCAATCGTGGTAAGAACAAGCTTTCAGCGTTGCTGATTCTGTTGCTACAAGTATTTCTGGTCTGCTTATGATCTTTACTCGGCATAGGTGGATTGTGTCGTCATATCTTATTGTTCATGCGACGTCATATCACACTATCCGAGAGTGTTACAGAGAAATCATGTTGTGTAACCTATTTTACCTGCAAGGCCTCTAATTAATCAACCAAACATTTTTTTTTCTGTTTCCTTCTCGTCATATGGAAAGATTATATAACTAAAACGGCAATGTAGAAAGTGGGCGAAAAAATATCTGCTAAATTGCAGTATGTTCTAACAATCAAACCTTAAACAATAGCGAAATAGTAAGGGCAACAAGAAACGGGCATTATTGGTAAATTTTGATTATCAGTTTGTCACAAAACTTATTTCATTCCAGACCAAAGATCATCACAACAGACGGACATCTTGTATTCCAAACTGGGGTCAACCATAACATCACGTTCAAGTCGACGGCGGGCGGTTACGTCAACGTGAACGGCGAGAATCTGGTGTCCTTGGCCCAAACGGTATGTGTATCTTTACTAGACGCTGTGGTTCCGTCTCCATGAGGTAATGAATACATGTACATGCTAATTAAATAGTGCGTTTAGTGAAATATAAGCCTTTTTTAAAGGAAGAATGGTTATATGAACAATGGTATAAACGAATTTGAGCGGCATTTTTTACCGAAAATTGACCTACAATGTAAATCTCTAAAGTAACAAGCTTGAATACATAACTTCAACTTCTGCCATTCATGACTTCATTTAGGTCCATATTATTTTGATCACATGCAAAATGTACTGAAATTGTGTACTATACATATTATCACAAATTATTGTGTGTATGTTTTACACGTGTCATCATTTTTTGTGGTGTATGCTTTCAGCGTGTCATCAATTCTTGTGTAGTTGCCTTTTAAAGCTGTGTCGTTTCATATTGGTTACCTTTTTTAAAGTCACAAAAGTGAAATATGCTTGGGCTTCAGTTAAATGTGTCACCCGTTTTGTATTATGTGCATGTACGGTCTCTTTCAAATGTGTCACAATTCCAGTACACGTTTGAAATTTATCGTCAGTACTTTTTTATTTTTATTTTCTTACGTGGAAAATCTTTTGTAAAAGAGTTGATATTAATGTATAAAGTAACATACATCCTTAAAGATATATATATATATAAAGTCCGATTTCTCCAATATCGACAGCATGCAAACGAATGCAATACCGGAAGTCATTACTAGTCTGTCAAGAACTTCAACGAAATATATCGAAAAGAATGACTTTTGCTGATATAGTTTGAGGGATTTACATTTGGAGATTGTTATTTTCGAGAATACTGTACAATATCAATAGTTTCATAATCGTCGAACTTCTAATAAATAATACAAGTACAAAGATCCTTTAATTGAAAATTAGAAGGATTTCTACAAACCACCGTGGCGTTGAACTCAGCTGTGAAGATTTCGGACCATACAATTGAGCATTTCTAAGATTTATCATTTTGCCTACAAAAACAGATCCCTTTTCTGTGGTGTACATATTTTCGTTTTGTTTAAGCATTAAATTCTGAGCACGCGTAAGCTCCTTCGTGGATTTCAAAAAGTGGTAAGCATATATATATATATATCTGGCACGGTAACATACACTTGTACACGCGTCACATTGTGAAAATTGTTTGTAGCAATGCCTACATGATCAAAGAATATTACGTATCAAGATATAGGGAACGTATGACGGCGTTATCTAATTAAAAGTCTGCGTCTTAATGAAGCATATCTCCACGGCAAAATTTCATAATGGCGAGGAATTTATAGGTTTATCAGTAGTGTCGAGTTTCAAGTACTTATTTATACTATACAACGTACAGTGTGATAACACTCCATGCTCTGGGTAGTACATTGATTCGACGCGCCCGTGCTTGGACCAGACGCCGACTGTGTGTACTTGTAAAGTTGTATCAGCGATCCGGACCGGTACCAGTCGGTGTTTACAATCCCTCTGTATTTGCATAATCAGTCTTGTTTGAGACCAGTGAAAATCAGTGTAATTTACGTCACTTATACCACCTGACTTCCTAACTCGTTATCAACCATTATTGGTACTTGAATCCGTGTGGGATGAACATCAAGGACCAATTAAGTTATACAATATACCGTGTACGGCACCCCCTGTCTGGGAGATCTCTAATACACAATGTACCTAAACTTTCAAGTTTCACTGATTTAATATAAATGATTATTTAAAGATATGCAGCTATTTTACTTTTACAATTTATTCGTTCTAAATTATTTCGAAATTAATAAACATTAAAGTATAAAAGCGTAATTAAAAAAAAACATGCAGGATTAACATATATGCTGATTAATAATGAATGGAATTTGAATTATAACGAGATTATGCGAAACAAGTATAAATAATAAACAAATAAATAAATACCCCAAATTAAGTTAAACAGACCTGTGATATTGCTTATCATTTCTAATTTTGCTTTACCTGCATCACGGACTTCATCTAATTATGTTTATTATTAATTTGTTGATCAAAGAACAGATAACTTTGACACCAGTACTGGCGATAATCTTCAGTGAACTTGCAATTGAGTTATCTTTCTTAGAGCACAAAAATCAAAATAGACGCACGAAATCACTTCCAACAAGAAAAAATCTTTTCACATAATTTTATACGTCTCTAATGTAATTATATATATATATTTGCTATTAAAGTGTTTACATTTCTATGACAACCATCGGCTGCTTCTTAAGTCCTCAGAAATCGGTAACGTGAGGATAACTTACTGTAATCTGTAATTTATAACCCAGCACTTTGCAGATATATATATATTTTGCAGGTTCGCAATGGTAGATAACAAGAGTGACGTTATGTATCGCAAAAAATATAATCTTTCCGCTGGTATGGATGGCCATGTTTTCAATTACAACGACGCTTCAAGCGATATCCAATTAACTTACACAAGATTACCTCTCCGGCCGACGCGCTTCGGACGTGCCGTGAATTCAATGTAGCGTCAAACTGAAAGGACGACAAACATGCAAATTAAAAGTAATGAGTTGAATAAATAAAATCTTCAGGAATGGGCGCTAATTATAAGAAAGCATCTTAAATATAGATGTTAATTTTAAAGTATTATTACATGGTAATGAATTGTATGCCGATATTTTAGACTTTCAGACACGTGCAAAATTACATCAAGTCCAGTAAATGGTTTTAAATATAAAACATGTATATATAATTGTTACTGTCTAGGTTAGTATTTGTTGTATAAATTTATCATAATGTTGGGAGAGGGCATTTCATCAATTAAATAACTTTTACCCAATTCCCTTGTCGTTTCATGTCAATAAAATATATTTAAACCACGTACTTGGACAGCAGGGATTGGCAACACCACAGTATATATGTATCATGTCCACCTCTTGTAATTGTGCATCCACAGACTTAGATAAGACGCAGTGTAGAATAGAACTACAAAAACCTTGTTTTTCTCATAGAGTAGTTAATGTGTGGAATCCGTCTGAAAATGTAATCTTAGCTGAGTATCTAAATACATGTAAAAGTAGATTATATGATCTGGAAACAAAAAAAGTTATTCAAATTCTGCACACACGTTGTTTCTCGTGCCCACCAGGGTCAAAACGAAACCAAAGGGATGGGTTAGAATGACATATGACTTAGCAGTAGGAAAACCATAGGACTGGTGATCATGACAAGGTAATTGGACAACAGGCCGGGTAATTGGTGAAATGGATTTCATAAATCGAGTCTGGCAGTTCCGGCCAATCTCTGAATGTACGTGTATTTAGTGCCCGCCACATGACATTCGGCGGGAAATCTAGATTTGAAGCAGCAGTCGAAGAGATGCTGAATACCTCAGCACTAGCTTGCTCTAAATTATAACATTATAACTCGATTTATTACTAATTCCGGCACACATTGGGCAACAAAAGAATACAAATGTATGTAAACATAGAATAGAGGAGCCAAATACCCAGGTAACGGACATGTTTACATATACTACAATGAAAACAGTATAATTTTAAAAGCTCTGTCAAAAATCATAATTCAAAATATTGTGTTACCACATTTTATTTCATTTTTACCAGTGAAATATCGAAAAAAATTAATTCTTTAAAAGTGATATTTTTCACTAGTGAGAAATATGATGTTTTTCACTAGTGAGAAATATGATAATTTTAACTAGTCACTAATCACTTTTTCTGATTCGACCAATCAGAACGCTGCTTACAAAAGACGTTTGGGAAAATCAGAAGTTGCCACTGTAGATTTTCATATAAAAATGTAATAAACAGAATATCTAACAGTATCTTCAGTAATACCAAACATATTTCACTCGTGTGGCTGCGCACTTGTGAAAAATGTCAAAATATTAGCCCTGCACGCGTGAAATATATTACTGAAGACACTGTTAGATATCCTCTATATATGTATACTACGTATGGTACAATATGTACATTATGTTATATCCGGGGTGCATGTATATATCATATATAAATTTGACAAAATGCATAAATAATCCGGGGGGGGGGGGGGGGGGGGGGGGGGAACAGTTTTACTGTAGCTCATATATACAATTTGTAGCTCACTTAACAATTAAGCTAGAGCGCCATTTTTAATAGGTTTTCACAGAAAATTTGACATTTGCTGCTATTAACCTTTTGATGGGTAGTGGAATGGAAATGGCAAACTCATTGTTATTACATGTACAGTGTATATACCTATATACCTATAATTGTGTATAGTATATATAAAAAGGGTTTGTAGTTTTAAGATCCAAACTGCCATAAAACAAAGCTTATATTTATGAATAGGAAAAGATTGTACATGTTGTTTAATTCTGCTTTTACTTGTAGGTTAAAACCAACAAACAGGCTATAGATGAGCTCAAGGCTTTCCCAACTGAGGTTTGTATACATTTAAACCCCATTTCCTCCAACTCATGGACACCTGAACAGTAGTTCGAGGAATGCATGGTATTCAAGTAATCTGAGGTTGGTTGCACATGTAAGAATATGTACAAACTCAGTCGGGACCAAATGAACTGTTCGACGAATGAGTGGTATTCAAGTTTCATGTAACTGGGTTAAATTTGAGTAAGTGGGGTTTTACTGTATTATTTCTTTTGTATATATTACTCATTATCTTTTAATACCTTGATGTTGTAAAAGCCATTTAGTTTACAGTGCATGTGAAAATAAATTATTTAAATTGATATAAACTCTTAAGTATTATAAAGTGAACAATTTCATTGTCCACATTTTTTTTTAATTCTATGCAGTAGGCAAAGCTTGAACACAAAACAAACTTTCAGTTCTTTTTGAATTTCATCAAGCATAATGCAATTGCCTCCGTAAGGTTTCCTTTAGTTCGAGTGGAACATTTGGCTTGGAACCAAGGGATCTGGGTTCGATCCCAAGTGCTCTTTTTCCTGTTGCAACTGTACATGTATTTATCATTATATAATTCTTTTGTCTCTCATAGATCCCGTCTAACATTGAGGGCCGTTTGACAAGTTTGGAAGAACGATTGAACAACCTGCAGCCGACAGGAGAAGTTCAGTCTCAGCTTATCAGCCTGGCCAACAGACTCGACACGCTGGAGACTGCTGTAGGTTTCCCTTAGAATACATGTAGACTCTTCGATTCCAGTTCAAATGTTAGAATAGTTTCTTTTTTTTTTTTGAAATTTCAAGGATAGAAAATCGATGCTTATGCCTGTAGCTGCCCTTTGGGTCTATTTTTGACTGAGCGACGGAGTTACAAAATGGGGATTGCTCTATGTTTTTATAAGAAACATGTCAACCATTTTGACGAATCATGATAGAAAATCATTTGCTTTGACACAGCAGGCCAACAATTTTTTTTGTTTATATTGATAGGCTTGCAAGTTTAAATTATAGTTATATACAGAAATTGTCAGAATTAATCAAATTTATACAAATGATGGGGCTGACCCTCCTGGGGCCTGAGGGGCTAGGCCAAAAGGGGTCCATTTGGCTATATTCATATTAACGACTTCTCTGGATCTAAGCAATGTGAAACAGTCATATTTTAATGGTAGCATCCCTTAGTGGCTGGAATTCATTTTTTTTTAAAGGATGGGGCTGACCCCCCACCCCCCACCCCCCCCTCCAGGGGGGTGGGGAGCTTTATAGGGGCTAAGTTATATTGATTGCTTAGCATAAAGAGAACATCACAAATATGATTTTAGATTTGACCAAAGGGTGTGCCACGCCCTTACAGACATCCCACCACAAAACTATACAGAAACAAACACAATCATGATATTATTATTGATGTAAGGGTCTAGCCCAGCCCTAGGGACCTTCAGGTTCTCAGTTGAGCTTTAAAACAGTGAGTTGAGATACCCACCCATTAACCTATCTTTAATTTATACAGATATACTTCAAGGATAATTCTTTGGGTCTCTCCCTGCCAATAGCATCTTTTTTAGAAATATTTTCCATGATAACCTTGATACCAATGTATCCAGGTGAGCGATACAGGCCCTCTGGGCCTCTTGTTGATAATTTTATTGTGTGAAATTTTACAGAATCTTGTGACTCGGTTGGTAACCATTGAACAACAGATGACTGGACTACAGAACATACCATCCTCGCTGACCGCCCTCACGACACGCGTGTCGTCCTTGGAACGCAGAGTACGTAACCACTGGTCATTTGCTGTCCCTACATGGAGGCCAGTCTTCTGCTGTAGGCATCAGACAGCACCAACACTTGTGTCTGTCAAACGCCTAAACTAAGTCTCCAAATTAAACATCCCAAATGTAGTAAATTATGTAGCCTGTTATGTTTTGAAATTTTGCCAAATAATTACTTACTGTCTTGGTTGAGTAATATCCTATACACCACTTTACCCAACATTTCTATTTACATTTTCCTGATTTACTGTAGAACTACATTTGTAAAACCTTACTGTATACTTTGTATTGTATGCAATAATTCTACAAAGAGCATAATGTTTTAGATGCTTTAATTAGGCTTTCGTTCTAGAGCAAAAAATAGGTGCAAGATTAATGATAACCATTTCGCAAGTCTTGCTATTTTCAGCTTTGCTACCTAAAGGGCAAGTGTGCTCATGCATTTGCACGGCATCCGTCGTTCATCTGTCAGTCAATTCATACAAGGACTGAGGAGGGTGTTGTTGGACTTTTTGTCTGTCCATAAATGTTTCCTACAAATCCGGTTCAATGTTGATGAATAGTAGGCTACTTTTTGCCGGCAACTGGCTTTTAACGAGAACGCTGACATAGCAGATCTTTTGGCCAGACAGTTCCTTTGGGGAAAAGGGATTCACTTATTTCATATAAATATTTTGTCTGGGTCCCTGGGGATCTGGGGGGCAGGGCCAAATAGTGAAAATTTAGTAAATTCTTTAAAATCTTTCTTCTTTAGAAATGTCCAAATTTGGTCTGAAGCATGCATCTTTGGGTGAAGGGAAATTAATTTTGTATAAACCGTTGGTCTGCATGAATTTCCTTGGGACTCGATAGAGGAAATATATTAATTTCTTTAAAATCCTTAATTGTTTTTCTTTAGGAATGACAGGATATTGTCTGTTTTTCCATGTCAGATTGTTTAAATACAGTTGTATACGGATGACCGATACAGGCCCCCTGAACATCTTTTTACAATCATTTAGCATGCCAGGGACACATCTAACTTTAAGAACATTTCTTTATGAAAACATTTGATTTTGTTTTAATATTCAGATTATATCCATATATTATATATTTCATGGAAGTTCTTATTCTATGTATGGTAAACATATGGTAAACATAATTGTTAAACATTTAGCATTTACATGTAGGTACTGATATTAGAGCATGAAATTGCTACATGTATGCTCACACGGCACTGTATCTGAATTATGCCACACTTCACGGTCTGTTGATGTATCCCCTTCACGGTCTGTTGATGTATCCACTTCACTGCACATATAATCTGTACTATTAAATTGTTTGTATTCTGCATGTTCCCGGTACATTTTTAGTTGGAGGACCTACAAGATGAAGTCACAGAGGCAAGCAGTAACGAGAACATATTGTCTGACCTGGACACTAGGGTAGGTCACTTACTTATGAGAACACATTGTCTGACCTTGACACTAGGGTAGGTCACTTACTAATGAAAACACATTGTCTGACCTTGACACTAGGGTAGGTCACTTACTAATGAAAACACATTGTCTGACCTGGATACTAGGGAAGGTCACTTACTAATGAAAACACATTGTCTGACCTGGACACTAGGGTAGATTTGTCTGAATTTTTATTTTACTTTCAAACCCAGTAACAAGGGAAGGTATAATTATATGAAACAACTATAACACTGTCTAACCAAAGGGCAAGGAAAGAAAACCCACTATCACACAGACACCCTTTGTTTAAATGGTACCAGTTATTTTACGTTTAAAAACCATTTCCTTACTGCCATATAAGGAAGAAAAAATTAGCATATTTCGACCTAATTCAATGGAGTTATACTGATTTTGAGAGAAAAAAATGTCTTTAAATGGAAAATCAATGGTATCTTCTACATAGCATGAATGAACAGTAGTGGACCTGTACTACCCTGAAAGACAGAAAAATGGTGTTCAAATGAAGTTTCAATAGTACATAAATAAATGGGAAATAAATAGTATTTCAATGGCATTTCATTTCGATAAGGGCAAGCGTTAGGAACTTGACGCAAGAAAAATTAAATTCACAAAACTTTTAACGGCCTGACATGTCTGACCCTCATACAAGGGAAAGTATTAAAACTTTAGTCTGACATTGATAGAAGGGGATATAACTCCGACGAAAATCCTTGCCTGAACTTCCTTAACAATGCCAACATGGTATCAACCTAAGCTTGTGCTTGATGTAAAGGGAAGTAAAACAAAATAAAAACCTTAAAGATGACCCTGATACAAAGGGAAATAACACTTTACAGGGCTTTATCACCCCTCTTTTTAGGTCCGGTAAATGGACCCTTTCCCAATAAAAAAACGGTGTGATTTTTCCCAAATTTGCTCTTAAAAATTCCCAATTCACACACTTAAAACAATTTGGTTGTTTAACATCCCTTGATGAGCTTCTTTTGACATTTATTTTAATAAGGAACAAGAACAAGATGGCTGTAAATGTCATGAGTACTGATCATGACAGTGCTTTGAATAATTTAGAAAAGTAATAATGTATTTAGTTGTTATAATGGTGTTTGTCAAAATTTCCCAAATAGCTGTTATATCGATCAATTTTTCCCAATTTGATCTCGGGGTCCGATTCCCAAAACCCCCTGATAAAACCCTGCCTTACACAATTGCAGCATTGTATTAGAGACCAGTGTAGGGTATATTGTCTGATCCTACAAATATGGGGCATGTCTCAAAACTGCACTACAAAACTAATACAAATAATATTTTTATAGATTTCTAAACCAATACATTTTTTTTCTTAAGAATGAGTAAAGAGTGGATATTCAGAATTAAAATGTTTTTTGGTGATCGAGATATGGACATGACAATTTTTCATGAAAGTGACATTACATGGATACATTTGACAATTCATGGTCCTATTGTCAAGTTTACATTCATATGATGACTTGCATGTTTTTGGTTTTGTGCACATCTCCAAACTTATATAAGCACATGTACAGTTTTCATTGTTTGGGACCAATTTTGTGTGTGTTTTTTATCCTTCTTTCTCCTGAGAATGTAGACATTTTCCTGTTCCATATGGCATCTTGTCATAGTTGTGAGTTCAGTTTTATTTGTTTGCGTGAGGAGTTTACATGTATATGTTGGAGAAGTTTTCACATATGGCATTATTTCTTGTTTCATATTCTTGGCATGTGAGAAGCAAGTTTTGTATTCAGGGTACAATTTGGCCAAGCATAAAGTAGTAAAAAGCGTTTTCCCAGTGCTGTTCTCCCGACTTGTGTTATGCTGAGAACATTGGTATTTACTGTCTGTCCTGAGGTCTAGTTTGCTGCATGTTCTGCATGTCGTTGGCTCGTAAAAATAAATGATAACAGTTTTGGTCCGTGTTTATAGGTAAGAAGAAATCGTAACAACGGAAACAGTTGGAGAACGAATCAAAGGGTAATGTCTGTTATACAGATTCATATTGTGAAGCATGTACCATATGTGTCGATTTTCGTTAAATGTTCTCTTCTTGTGACAAATATAATGAATGATATCTCGACTTACAAAAGTGCCTTTGTTGTGTACTGGTATAGAATTATCACTTTGTTGTGTACTGGTACAGAATTGTCACATTGTTGTTTTGAACTGGTATAGAATTGTCATTTTGTTGTTTTGAACTGGTATAGAATTGTCACATTGTTGTTTTGAACTGGTATAGAATTGTCACATTGTTGTTTTGAACTGGTATAGAATTGTCACATTGTTGTTTTGAACTGGTATAGAATTGTCACATTGTTGTTTTGAACTGGTACAGAATTGTCACATTGTTGTTTTGAACTGGTATAGAATTGTCACATTGTTGTTTTGAACTGGTATAGATTTGTCACTTTGTTGTTTTGAACTGGTATAGAATTGTCACCGTGTTGTGTACTGGTACAGAATTGTCACATTGTTGTTTTGAACTGGTATAGAATTGTCACTTTGTTGTTTTGAACTGGTATAGAATTGTCACATTGTTGTTTTGAACTGGTATAGAATTGTCACATTGTTGTTTTGAACTGGTATAGAATTGTCACATTGTTGTTTTGAACTGGTATAGAATTGTCACATTGTTGTTTTGAACTGGTACAGAATTGTCACATTGTTGTTTTGAACTGGTATAGAATTGTCACATTGTTGTTTTGAACTGGTATAGAATTGTCACATTGTTAAGTGTTAATGTGACATAGAAGTAGTTGAGCAGCAGTTTTAAAATTTTTTTTTTTTACTTTCTTTGACAAAGATTGTATCGTAATTTCATTGGGAGATATTTATTTTTGGTTAGGTGCGTGGGGGATGTTGATTGACTAATTGTTTCAATTGCATTTCAGTACAGATCATTTTGTTGCTAGATATTGATAAGTTTGTGAGGGTTCCACAGTAGTTGTTCCAACACATTTTGCTGTTTATTCTAACAGAGATTATTTATGTTTGATGTGATACAGGTCAGGACATTGCAGACCCAAGTTGCAAATTTACGTTCGGTAAGTACACGGCTAGAGAGTAGCGATATGACCGGGTCTCCGGGCCCATATACTGTACTGACTCATGAGCTGAAGTTTTTTGCCTCGCAATGTACGGTAAAACATGTTTATAACGAATAACTGGGGACCAAGGAAATTAGTTCATTATACAAGTATACCATACAGATGATAGGGTCTGCTGGTGAGGAATGAATAACAACGTTATAACCACAAATTTGTTGATTCGTGTTCATTATGAACATGTTTTTACTGTATCTTTTGAATCCTATTGACTGATTTGTCCTGAATTGTAGAATGGATCTTCAGTAGAACTGGTGAATTGGTGGACTTAGATCAACCAATATTGTACTAATGAGTTACAAGCCTTCAGCTTCCTGGAAACATTTTTATTCTTCATGTTCTTTAAGTGTTTGAAGTTTTCCCCAATACCTAAATATCATGCTATTTTTAGTTTTTACTTGATGTGGTGGTTGAACCATCAAATTACAATACATGTATGTAATGCCAGAGCACAGTTGCTTGAGTTTCTGTCAGTATATATATAAAAAAAATGTTTATATATATGGAGCCAGGCCCATTACTGTAATGGGAGGCTCATTTCACACATATATATTTATAATTTACTGACAGAAACTCAAGCAACCGTGGCCAGAGTTTGTGATTTTTATTGTAACCTTGGTAACAGGATGCCAACGTAGATCTAAGCTTTTCCATAATTTGTCAATTGGTCATTTCAAATGTTGTACTAATTGACTTGCAGCTTCTAACACAGAACGAATGTAGCAGTAACCCCTGTAGCAATGGAGGCACATGTATAGACCGGTACAATGCCTACTCCTGTCGCTGTCTGCCTGCTTGGAAGGTCAGTTTTTGTAACAAAAGTATCAGAATCGACAGATGCATCAAATATTTAACATTTTATATTGACTCCAAAAAGTCAGTGATTGCTCCATCGTCGGATACCCACGGTTGATCTCGCTTCGCTAACTCACTCATCACTGATGAGTGAGTTAGCGAAGCGAGATCAACCGTGGGTATCCGACGATGTGATTGCTCATGTTCCATGAAAACAAATTTAAATGTGCGTATGTAATTCTTCATTTACTGGTAACTTATAATATATAGATTACCTCGTATACAGATTATATGCCTTAAAAAATTTTTCATGTTTTATGTATATTCTGTTTATATGTGATGTAACGTATATTTCATGTGTCTTCATAAAGGGGCGGATAGCCTTGAAAATTTGACAATTTATTTGTCCGTACTGTCGCTATTACTTCCACAATCATAGATTACCTCGTTTATAAATGTAATGTCATTTTTGGTGTCAACATGCAAATCTGGTAGTACTTGAGCCTCGAAGGTCATATTCCTAATTGAAGGAGAAGCTGACATTTTACTGATTATATACATGTGATGCTGTTGCAGGGACAGAATTGTGATGAAGATGTCAATGAATGCTCAGAGTATACTGGAACGGATCTCGGCTGTCAGAATGGGGCCACATGTGTCAATAGTCCTGGCAGCTTCACGTATGTATTTATACCCTATCCTGGAACAAACAGTTGCTGTCAGAACAAGGCCACGTGTGCGAACAATTGGGGTGGCTTCAATTTTAGTCATACAGAGAAGAAGTAACAAAAACAGCATAAGGAATCTCATCATCTTTGGATAAAAATTCTAAGGGGTAATCAGACGACTATGTTGGATTTGGTCTGCTGACTGTATAAGATCTACTGACCAACAGAGACTGTACTGTATTGTTAAAGGCCCAATATACGTAACTTCAGGAAATTTTTCGTGATTCTGAAAAAATCTGAAAAAAATCTAGCTGATAATCATGCAAAAATAAGCCTAAAACGAAGTAAACCTGAGCGGTAACTAGCAAGAAACTCTTGACAAAAAAAATCCAAAGAATTGAAAATAAGTCAGGTGGGGCCCACTTCAACAACAAACCGAAGGTAGAAGACAGTTAAAAATGGACGCGTGTTTACAAATACCGTGTTTCAACTGCTGCTGTACCAGTAACCGTGTAAGAATTCATCTTGAATATTGATGATATCAGTTAATCTTAACTAAATCTATGAATATAAAAAGTTATTAGACTTGATTTTCGCTTCAAGTTTTTCCGAAAGTTACGTATATTGGGCCTTTAATGGCGTTTGTTTACAGGTGTCAGTGTACCAGTAAATATCACGGTATTCGGTGTACAGAGACTCGCGATGACCGTACTGTATTGTTAGTGGCGTTTGTTTACAGGTGTCAGTGTACCAGTAACTATCACGGTATTCGGTGTACAGAGACTCACGATGACCGTACTGTATTGTTAATGGCGTTTGTTTACAGGTGTCAGAGTACCAGTAACTATCACGGTATTCAGAGACTCACGATGACTGCACTGTATTGTTAATGGCGTTTTTTTACAGGTGTCAATGTACCAGTAACTTTCACGGTATTCAGAGACTCACGATGACTGTACTGTAATTGTTAATGGTGATTGTTTACAGGTGTCAGTGTACCAGTAACTATCACGGTATTCAGAGACTCACGATGACCGTACTGTATTGTTAGTGGCGATTGTTTACAGGTGTCAGTGTACCAGTAACTATCACGGTATTCAGTGTACAGAGACTCACGATGACTGCACTGTATTGTTAATGGCGTTTGTTTACAGGTGTCAGTGTACCAGTAAATATCACGGTATTCGGTGTACAGAGACTCACGATGACTGTACGGTATTGTTAATGGTGATTGTTTACAGGTGTCAGTGTACCAGTAACTATCACGGTATTTGGTGTACAGAGACTCACGATGACCGTACTGTATTGTTAATGGTGATTGTTTACAGGTGTCAGTGTACCAGTAACTATCACGGTATTTGGTGTACAGAGACTCACGATGACCGTACTGTATTGTTAGTGGCGTTTGTTTACAGGTGTCAGTGTACCAGTAACTATCACGGTATTCGGTGTACAGAGACTCACGATGACTGTACCGGAGCCTCGGCCCAGGAACTCTGTGGACACGGTACATGTATCAACGCTGCCCGAATAGTACCGGGTCAGGTGTGTACATCGTCTCACAAACTTGTTGATTCTCATGTCTATATATTTTTTTTTACTTCGGGATATCAGCCATGGACTTAATATTTATTTTATGTGTTACAAGTATATGTAGTCATATTATTGTTTGGTTGGTATAATTGTGTTTTATGTCCTATAAACAGCAATATCCTGGCCATATAAGGATGTGCCAGGATTTGGTGTTGGAGATAAAGTGGAGTTCCTGTATAAAAACCATCACCCAATAAAGGCCTTAAACCCCCATTTTATGCATATTTTGGACCAAATCCATATTATATTTCCTTTAAAAAGATCGATATTGTGATAAAAATTGTATCGTGACTACAGTATTAGGAGTATCGCTGCAGCCCTTTTATAATGTATCATTATATATTGTAAATATATAGGTGCAGCCCCATTAGATATCACTCGTATTGTATGTACATAATCAGATGGGAGCTTCAAGGCCCTTTAGTAATTGCATGGTCAATGCTGGAGGTGATCAAACTATTGTCACCTTAAAAATAGATCCTGTGAGTTAAAAATAGATCATGCGAGTTAAAAATAGATCATGTGAGTTAAGAATAGATCATGTGAGTTAGATATAGATCCTATGAGTTAAAAATAGATCATGTGAGTTAGATATAGATCCTATGAGTTAAAAATAGATCATGGGAGTTAAATATAGATCCTGTGAGTTAAATATAGATCCTGTGAATTAACGTATTTTCTATCACAGCCGAAGTACCGCTGTGTTTGTGAGGATGGCTGGACTACGTCCGGCTCGGATAATCCAGCCTGTAACACAGACGTGAACGAGTGTGACAGTGACCGTCCAGCGGTCTGTTCGGCCGATCCTCCTGTCCCCTGTATCAACGTCCCCGGCACCTTCTACTGTGGTCAGTGCCCAGCAGGTCAGTATAATAAACTATGTATACCATTTGTTTTTAAAAATCTGCATACAGTTTTAGAAGAAATATTTCTGTTTTCATAAGTGTTGAAATTACTGCAAATGTTGACCAAAGGCATCTATCTACCTGTTGACTTAATACACCTAAACTTTTTGTTCTGTCATACACAATTTTTTTTTTTGGTCGGCCTGTTTTTTTTTTTGCGGTTTTCTGCACTTTGGCTCCATCTTGCTTCTTCAATTTGTCAAAACTACACATGCGAGCAGATGACAAAAATAGAATGCCAATCAAAACACGAGACCGTGAGCTTTCCAATTATGTAAGCAATGTCAGTGTGCTTTACATACCTCATTTACAGTTACAACTTCAACAAAGTGGATACCGAAGTGCAGTCATCGCTGAGTGGTTATCGTTCCACTACTTTTGTCCTTGGACTGTAGCTCTAGGGAGGGGGGCTATGGATTTTAATGTGATAGAGAGAGAGTTCAACTGGACAATACCTTTGGGGTTCATAATGAGGCTCTATTTCAAGAGCTTGGGATTCACCGAACTAGACCAGAATTAGTGATTAGATCAATCAAATATACATAGTTAAGCGGGCTTTTGATCTTATGATCTAATTAGAATCTCTATTTACAATTGTGATATATAATATATGTATTTACAGGGAACCTGATAAACTTTGCTATATATACAGTACTAGTGGAATATAATATATATATTAACAAGGTATCTGATAAGCTTTTGCCATGTGATATATATTTACAGGGTACAGTGGAAATGGTTTCAACTGTGCAGACATCAATGAATGTGCTACCAACAATGGTGGATGTTCCCAGTCCCCCCAGGTTGACTGTGTGAACAACCGGGGGTCACGAAGCTGTGGTCCCTGCCCTACAGGCTACGTAGGAAATGGGGTGACCTGTACCTGGGTCGGAGTCTGTAACACAAATAATGGCGGCTGTCACCCTCAAGCTTCCTGTCAGGAAAGTCCAGGTAAGTTACCTCTCAGGAAAGTCCAGGTAAGTTAGCTGTTAGGAAAATCCGGGTAAGTTACCTGTCACGAGAGTCTAGATATGTTACCTGTTAGAAAAGTCCAGGTTAGTTACCTGTCAGGAGAGTTCAGGTAAGTTACCTGTCAGGAGAGTTCAGGTAAGTTACCTGTCAGGAGAGTCCAGGTCAGTTACCTGTCAGGAGAGTTCAGGTAAGTTACCTGTCAGGAGAGTTCAGGTAAGTTACCTGTCACGAGAGTCTAGGTATGTTACCTGTTAGAAAAGTCCAGGTTAGTTACCTGTCAGGAGAGTCCAGGTCAGTTACCTGTCAGGAGAGTTCAGGTAAGTTACCTGTCAGGAGAGTTCAGGTAAGTTACCTGTCAGGAGAGTCCAGGTTAGTTACCTGTCAGGAGAGTTCAGGTAAGTTACCTGTCAGGAGAGTCCAGGTCAGTTACCTGTCAGGAGAGTTCAGGTAAGTTACCTGTCAGGAGAGTCCAGGTTAGTTACCTGTCAGGAGAGTCCAGGTTAGTTACCTGTCAGGAGAGTCCAGGTCAGTTACCTGTCAGGAGAGTCCAGGTTAGTTACCTGTCAAGAGAGTCCAGGTTAGTTACCTGTCAGGAGAGTCCAGGTTAGTTTCCTGTCAGGAGAGTCCAGGTTAGTTTCCTGTCAGGAGAGTCCAGGTCAGTTACCTGTCAGGAGAGTCCAGGTTAGTTACCTGTCAGGAGAGTCCAGGTTAGTTACCTGTCAGGAGAGTCCAGGTTAGTTTCCTGTCAGCAGAGTCCAGGTTAGTTTCCTGTCAGGAGAGTCCAGGTCAGTTACCTGTCAGGAGAGTCCAGGTTAGTTTCCTGTCAGGAGAGTCCAGGTTAGTTACCTGTCAGGAGAGTTCAGGTAAGTTACCTGTCAGCAGAGTCCAGGTAAGTTACCTGTCAGGAGAGTCCAGGTTAGTTACCTGTCAGGAGAGTTCAGGTAAGTTACCTGTCAGGAGAGTCCAGGTTAGTTACCTGTCAGCAGAGTCCAGGTCAGTTACCTGTCAGCAGAGTCCAGGTCAGTTACCTGTCAGTAGAGTCCAGGTAAGTTACCTTTACATAGAATCCAATTGATCTACTTGTCACTAGAGTCCAGATAATTACTTTTCAGAAGAGTTAAAGTTGTTTACCCACCTGTATAGTACAGGTAATTATACACTATATATAAAAAGTCAAGGTAATGTAACTGTTAGGAGAGATCAGGTAATTTATTCGCCAAGACAGTCCAAGTAATTTGAGTGATGTTATGAGTGGTTATCCGATAACCACTGCTAATCCTAATCTTAATGAAAGATAGTTTTGGTATACATTTGTATTGTGAAACTGA
This sequence comes from Mimachlamys varia, assembly GCA_947623455.1. Lineage (NCBI taxonomy): Eukaryota > Metazoa > Mollusca > Bivalvia > Pectinida > Pectinidae > Mimachlamys > Mimachlamys varia. The sequence goes on along the minus strand of OX392529.1, from coordinate 33,841,028 downwards.
CTTCAAGATAAAGTTCTCTTTCTCCATGAATGGATACATCCTTATATTTTTCAACATATTATACTTCTATTTACCTGAAGCCTGACTTTGTTAATCCTGACTGTAAATCGTTACAGGTGTGTTGACCTGTACCTGTCCCCCTGGGTACGTGGGTAACGGGATAGGCTCCATTGGCTGTGTGTCACAGGGCCAGGTCAATGGACCGTGTAACAGTAACCCATGTAGAAATGGAGCCGCATGTCAGGTGAGTACAGAGTGATATGATCACAAATTGAACCAAATAAGTTGTGTGTTTTCACAAATCGTCTAGTAATGGAAGGCAATAGGTTCTATTCTAAAGCCTGAACATGTATACCAGTCCAAATCAGTGCTTCTTGTTACTCCATGCTCATAGTTCAGCTTTAAGGGTTAATCACAACAACTGGTTTACTTGTCAGTACAATGTATAAAGTGACCGTTACGGCAAAATGTGCTGGGTTATTTTGCCATGTTATTTCAGTGAGATAGCACTATAAAGTCTGCATCAGATCTGTGTTATCATAAGGAGCCAGCCCCCGGATTTATCAAAGTTCCTTAACTTAGGAAACTCCTTAACTTAAAAATCTGCATAGGAAAGCATTACAGAATTTAAGGAAAGTTCCTTAACTAAGGATTTTCCCCTTAAATTCTGTAATGCTTTCCTATGGAGATTTTTAAGTTAAGGAGTTTCCTTAAGTTAAGGAACGTTGATGAACCGGGGCCAGGTACCTGTTTCCCACTCACATACAAACATGCATGTATATATACATAATGCACATGGGGCATTTAAGATTCCCTTGAAACATTATGATGATGTTTTAATGCTGTGGTTAAAGTCTTTATTGGTCAGTTTTTGAATGCTAATGATGGTTCATTTCATAAAATAATATTTCATAAAATCAGGAAATTAGCAAAATATTCAGTCGTAAAAATCTTTCAACACGGGAATATTATTTTAAATCTTCCATTACACAAAATTGAATTTACTCCAAAAAAAAAGTTAACATCAAACCAGGAAATAGGAAATATTCATCCTTGTTTATTGTTGCACATTTCAGTCAAGAAAAAAGGTATGAATTTAACAAATAAGATACATATAACTTACTGTACTGTTTAAATTTTATGCAAGTAGGGGTGAATGGGTGTTAGTTGGTAAAACTTCTAGATTATGAAGCATCAGTTATGTTTGGTAATGCTATGTTCTGTGTTTTTTATACCAGACAAACGGCAACACGTTCCTGTGTGTGTGTATCCCCGGCTATCAGGGCCAGCAGTGCGAGACAAACATCAACGAGTGTGCCAGTAATCCGTGTCAGAATGGCGGCACCTGTACGGACCAGGTCAACGGATATACCTGTCAGTGTAACACTGCCTACTCCGGCACCAACTGCCAGGAGGAACAACAAAGTAAGAATTTGTTTGTCTTTACCTGAAAAGGTGACATGTAGGGATCTCTTAAATTTATTGGCTTCTTCACTTGTTGGTCAATGGATCATCGGCACAAAGGATTCTGTGTTATAGCGTAAGTTCCAATGGGCTTCTACGACTAATTAAAAAGTTCATCTAAATCATTATAATTTTTCTTATGTTGGCCACAAAGGCCACACATCCACTTATTCAGAATACTTGAATTATAAAGTATGTATTACAAGCGTTGTGATGATAGGTTACATTTCACAATACATTGGTCATGATATGATACGTATCACAATACTTAAGTCAGGATATGAAATGTATTGCGATATTTCTCCCCAGAGAAACTGATATTGTGGGCATCTATGTTTTAATATAATCTCTTGATCAACAATATCTCCAGAGTTGTTCTGTTGGTTTTGGAGAGAGAGGTCACGGCATCTGCAGTGATCACTTTGGGTCGAGATTAGGGGACTTTTATCCATATTTTTCCTGAAAATCTCATTGAAAATTCAATTTTATATTACTTTATAAAAAAAAATATCGTAGATATTTTGCTGATCTCATAAAATCCTTCAAATTCTCCCGATAGGTTTTAAGAGTCAGAATTGTCCCTTCATCAGGAAGAATCGCTTTAAAATAGATTAATATAATAAAGCCAGAAATAGCTCACCAAATTACAAATCATAATATATTCATCTATTGAGAATACATTGTCTACTTTCAAAGATAGTGATACATATTAAATGATACATTTTTATTTAGCGTGTGGCGGACATCGTACGGGAGAGACGGGGACTATTACTTTCCCTACAACACCTGGAGCTACGTACCCACATCACCTGAGCTGTGCTTACCGTATCACCACTACGCCCGGTTTGGTACGTATTAAATCACTTGTCATTTTACGATCATCTGTCTATATTTACATTTGGGCTGCAACCCACTATATGAATATGACCAGCAAAAATGCCTTTCATAAAAGTATGAAAGCAATGGTTCTTGAGGCGTAGCACATGGTTTAATTATGACGTCATAGATCGAGCTTGTTCAATGCTTGTTGCGCTGGCTCGAATAACATGGAGAATGCCCTTGCCTAAAAAAATGACTTTCAATCCTTATATTAAAGTCACCTATCTATAAGGATCACCTAATTATATTACCTTTCTGTAAGGACCACTTGTTTTGTGCGAAGATCATCTGTCTATAAAAGTCACCTGTTTATAGAGATCACCTGTTTATAAGGACAACTTGTGTTGATAATTAAAATGCCTGTTTATAAAGGTCACCTTAAATAAAGACCACCTGCTTATAGAGATAACCTGTGTATTAGGACCACCTGTTTATAGAGATTACCTGTCTGTGAGGACCATGCAGTTGTTTCATTTTAAGGTCACCTGTCTATAAAGGACACCTGGTTATAAAGATTATCTGTCTAAAAGGACCACTTGTTTTGGTGTTGATAAGAACACCTGCCTATAAAGGTCACATGTTTATAGAGATTAGCTGTTTGGATGAACATAGATTAATAACATCACCCAAATGTTTGCTTGTATACACAGTCACCTGTCTTTAAAGATCACAGGTCTAAAAAAAGGTCACCGGCCTGTTTATAATGATAGGGCTAGTATTCTATAAAGATTACTGATTTATAATGATAGGGCTACTATTCTATAAAGATTACCGGTTTATAATGATAGGGCTAGTATTCTATAAAGATTACCGGTTTATAATGATAGGGCTACTATTCTATAAAGATTACCGGTTTATAATGATAGGGTTACTATTCTATAAAGATTACCGGTTTATAATGATAGGGTTACTATTCTATAAAGATTACCGGTTTATAATGATAGGGCTAGTATTCTATAAAGATTACCGGTTTATAATGATAGGGCTACTATTCTATAAAGATTACCGGTTTATAATGATAGGGTTACTATTCTATAAAGATTACCGGTTTATAATGATAGGGTTACTATTCTATAAAGATTACCGGTTTATAATGATAGGGTTACTATTCTATAAAGATTACCGGTTTATAATGATAGGGTTACTATTCTATAAAGATTACCGGTTTATAATGATAGGGCTAGTATTCTATAAAGATTACCGGTTTATAATGATAGGGCTACTATTCTATAAAGGTTACCTGTTTATAATGATAGGGCTAGTATTCTATAAAGATTACCTGTTTATAATGATAGAGCTACTATTCTATAAAGATTACCGGTTTATAATGATAGGGCTAGTGTTCTATAAAGATTACCAGTTTATAATGATAGGGCTAGTGTTCTATAAAGATTACCGGTTTATAATGATAGGGCTAGTATTCTATAAAGATTACCTGTTTATAATGATAGGGCTACTATTCTATAAAGATTACTGGTTTATAATGATAGGGCTACTATTCTATAAAGATTACTGGTTTATAATAATAGGGCTACTATTCTATAAAGATTGCCGGTTTATAATGATAGGGCTACTATTCTATAAAGATTACCGGTTTATAATGATAGGGCTACTATTCTATAAAGATTACCTGTTTATAATGATAGGGCTACTATTCTATAAAGATTACTGGTTTATAATGATAGGGCTAGTATTCTATAAAGATTACCTGTTTATAATGATAGGGCTACTATTCTATAAAGATTACCGGTTTATAATGATAGGGCTAGTATTCTATAAAGATTACTGGTTTATAATGATAGGGTTACTATTCTATAAAGATTACCGGTTTATAATGATAGGGTTACTATTCTATAAAGATTACCGGTTTATAATGATAGTGCTAGTATTCTATAAAGATTATCGGTTTATAATGATAGGGCTACTATTCTATAAAGATTTCTGGTTTATAATGATAGGGTTACTATTCTATAAAGATTACCGGTTTATAATGATAGGGTTACTATTCTATAAAGATTACCGGTTTATAATGATAGGGCTACTATTCTATAAAGATTACTGGTTTATAATGATAGGGCTAGTATTCTATAAAGATTACTGGTTTATAATGATAGGGCTAGTATTCTATAAAGATTACCTGTTTATAATGATAGGGTTACTATTCTATAAAGATTACCGGTTTATAATGATAGGGCTAGTATTCTATAAAGATTTCTGGTTTATAATGATAGGGCTAAGGGCTAGTATTCTATAAAGATTTCTGGTTTATAATGATAGGGTTACTATTCTATAAAGATTACCGGTTTATAATGATAGGGCTAGTATTCTATAAAGATTACCGGTTTATAATGATAGGGCTACTATTCTATAAAGGTTACCTGTTTATAATGATAGGGCTAGTATTCTATAAAGATTACCTGTTTATAATGATAGAGCTACTATTCTATAAAGATTACCGGTTTATAATGATAGGGCTAGTGTTCTATAAAGATTACCAGTTTATAATGATAGGGCTAGTGTTCTATAAAGATTACCGGTTTATAATGATAGGGCTAGTATTCTATAAAGATTACCTGTTTATAATGATAGGGCTACTATTCTATAAAGATTACTGGTTTATAATGATAGGGCTACTATTCTATAAAGATTACTGGTTTATAATAATAGGGCTACTATTCTATAAAGATTGCCGGTTTATAATGATAGGGCTACTATTCTATAAAGATTACCGGTTTATAATGATAGGGCTACTATTCTATAAAGATTACCTGTTTATAATGATAGGGCTACTATTCTATAAAGATTACTGGTTTATAATGATAGGGCTAGTATTCTATAAAGATTACCTGTTTATAATGATAGGGCTACTATTCTATAAAGATTACCGGTTTATAATGATAGGGCTAGTATTCTATAAAGATTACTGGTTTATAATGATAGGGTTACTATTCTATAAAGATTACCGGTTTATAATGATAGGGTTACTATTCTATAAAGATTACCGGTTTATAATGATAGTGCTAGTATTCTATAAAGATTATCGGTTTATAATGATAGGGCTACTATTCTATAAAGATTTCTGGTTTATAATGATAGGGTTACTATTCTATAAAGATTACCGGTTTATAATGATAGGGTTACTATTCTATAAAGATTACCGGTTTATAATGATAGGGCTACTATTCTATAAAGATTACTGGTTTATAATGATAGGGCTAGTATTCTATAAAGATTACTGGTTTATAATGATAGGGCTAGTATTCTATAAAGATTACCTGTTTATAATGATAGGGTTACTATTCTATAAAGATTACCGGTTTATAATGATAGGGCTAGTATTCTATAAAGATTTCTGGTTTATAATGATAGGGCTAAGGGCTAGTATTCTATAAAGATTTCTGGTTTATAATGATAGGGCTACTATTCTATAAAGATTACCGGTTTATAATGATAGGGCTACTATTCTATAAAGATTACCTGTTTATAATGATAGGGCTACTATTCTATAAAGATTACCGGTTTATAATGATAGGGCTACTATTCTATAAAGATTACCTGTTTATAATGATAGGGCTACTATTCTATAAAGATTACCAGTTTATAATGATAGGGCTAGTATTCTATAAAGATTACCTGTTTATAATGATAGGGCTACTATTCTATAAAGATTACCTGTTTATAATGATAGGGCTACTATTCTATAAAGATTACCGGTTTATAATGATAGGGCTACTATTCTATAAAGATTACCTGTTTATAATGATAGGGCTACTATTCTATAAAGATTACTGGTTTATAATGATAGGGCTAGTATTCTATAAAGATTACCTGTTTATAATGATAGGGTTACTATTCTATAAAGATTACCGGTTTATAATGATAGGGCTAGTATTCTATAAAGATTACTGGTTTATAATGATAGGGCTAGTATTCTATAAAGATTACCTGTTTATAATGATAGGGCTACTATTCTATAAAGATTACCTGTTTATAATGATAGGGCTAGTATTCTATAAAGATTGCCGGTTTATAATGATAGGGCTAGTATTCTATAAAGATTGCCGGTTTATAATGATAGGGCTAGTATTCTATAAAGATTACTGGTTTATAATGATAGGGCTACTATTCTATAAAGATTGCCGGTTTATAATGATAGGGCTAGTATTCTATAAAGATTGCCGGTTTATAATGATAGGGCTAGTATTCTATAAAGATTACTGGTTTATAATGATAGGGCTACTATTCTATAAAGATTACCTGTTTATAATGATAGGGCTAGTATTCTATAAAGATTGCCGGTTTATAATGATAGGGCTACTATTCTATAAAGATTGCCGGTTTATAATGATAGGGCTAGTATTCTATAAAGATTACTGGTTTATAATGATAGGGCTAGTATTCTATAAAGATTACCAGTTTATAATGATAGGGCTACTATTCTATAAAGATTACCGGTTTATAATGATAGGGCTAGTGTTCTATAAAGATTACTGGTTTATAATGATAGGCCTAGTGTTCTATAAAGATTACCTGTTTATAATGATAGGGCTACTATTCTATAAAGATTACTGGTTTATAATGATTGCGTTAATAATGATAGGGCTAGTATTCTATAAAGATTACCTGTTTATAATGATAGGGCTAGTATTCTATAAAGATTACCAGTTTATAATGATAGGGCTAGTATTCTATAAAGATTACCTGTTTATAATGATAGGGCTAGTATTCTATAAAGATTACCAGTTTATAATGATAGGGCTAGTATTCTATAAAGATTACCAGTTTATAATGATAGGGCTAGTGTTCTATAAAGATTACCTGTTTATAATGATAGGGCTACTATTCTATAAAGATTACCTGTTTCTAATGATAGGGCTACTATTCTATAAAGATTACCTGTTTATAATGATAGGGCTACTATTCTATAAAGATTACTGGTTTATAATGATAGGGCTAGTGTTCTATAAAGATTACTGGTTTATAATGATAGGGCTAGTGTTCTATAAAGATTACCTGTTTCTAATGATAGGGCTACTATTCTATAAAGATTACCTGTTTATAATGATAGGGCTACTATTCTATAAAGATTACTGGTTTATAATGATAGGGCTAGTGTTCTATAAAGATTACTGGTTTATAATGATAGGGCTAGTGTTCTATAAAGATTACCGGTTTCTAATGATAGGGCTAGTATTCTATAAAGATTACCGGTTTATAATGATAGGGCTAGTATTCTATAAAGATTACCGGTTTATAATGATAGGGCTAGTATTCTATAAAGATTACCGGTTTATAATGATAGGGCTAGTATTCTATAAAGATTACCGGTTTATAATGATAGGGCTAGTATTCTATAAAGATTACCGGTTTATAATGATAGGGCTAGTATTCTATAAAGATTACCAGTTTATAATGATAGGGCTAGTATTCTATAAAGATTACCGGTTTATAATGATAGGGCTAGTGTTCTATAAAGATTACCAGTTTATAATGATAGGGCTAGTATTCTATAAAGATTACCTGTTTATAATGATAGGGCTAGTATTCTATAAAGATTACCGGTTTATAATGATAGGGCTAGTGTTCTATAAAGATTACCGGTTTATAATGATAGGGCTAGTGTTCTATAAAGATTACCAGTTTATAATGATAGGGCTAGTATTCTATAAAGATTACCTGTTTATAATGATAGGGCTAGTATTCTATAAAGATTACCGGTTTATAATGATAGGGCTAGTGTTCTATAAAGATTACCAGTTTATAATGATAGGGCTAGTGTTCTATAAAGATTACCAGTTTATAATGATAGGGCTAGTATTCTATAAAGATTGCCGGTTTATAATGATAGGGCTAGTATTCTATAAAGATTACCTGTTTATAATGATAGGGCTACTATTCTATAAAGATTTCTGGTTTATAATGATAGGGCTAGTATTTTACGAAGATTACCTGTGTATAATGATAGGGCTAGTATTCTATAAAGATTGCCGGTTTATAATGATAGGGCTAGTGTTCTATAAAGATTACTGGTTTATAATGATAGGGCTACTATTCTATAAAGATTACCAGTTTATAATGATAGGGCTAGTGTTCTATAAAGATTACCTGTTTATAATGATAGGGCTACTATTCTATAAAGATTTCTGGTTTATAATGATAGGGCTAGTATTTTACGAAGATTACCTGTGTATAATGATAGGGCTAGTGTTCTATAAAGATTACCTGTGTATAATGATAGGGCTAGTGTTCTATAAAGATTACCGGTTTATAATGATAGGGCTACTATTCTATAAAGATTACCGGTTTATAATGATAGGGCTAGTGTTCTATAAAGATTACCGGTTTATAATGATAGGGCTACTATTCTATAAAGATTACCGGTTTATAATGATAGGGCTAGTGTTCTATAAAGATTACCCGTGTATAATGATAGGGCTAGTGTTCTATAAAGATTACCGGTTTATAATGATAGGGCTAGTGTTCTATAAAGATTACCTGTGTATAATGATAGGGCTAGTGTTCTATAAAGATTACCGGTTTATAATGATAGGGCTACTATTCTATAAAGATTACCGGTTTATAATGATAGGGCTAGTGTTCTATAAAGATTACCAGTTTATAATGATAGGGCTAGTGTTCTATAAAGATTACCTGTTTATAATGATAGGGCTACTATTCTATAAAGATTACCTGTTTATAATGATAGGGCTAGTATTCTATAAAGATTACCTGTTTATAATGATAGGGCTACTATTCTATAAAGATTACCAGTTTATAATGATAGGGCTAGTGTTCTATAAAGATTACCGGTTTATAATGATAGGGCTAGTATTCTATAAAGATTACCAGTTTATAATGATAGGGCTAGTGTTCTATAAAGATTACCAGTTTATAATGATAGGGTTACTATTCTATAAAGATTACCAGTTTATAATGATAGGGCTAGTGTTCTATAAAGATTACCAGTTTATAATGATAGGGCTAGTATTCTATAAAGATTACCAGTTTATAATGATAGGGCTAGTGTTCTATAAAGATTACCAGTTTATAATGATAGGGCTAGTATTCTATAAAGATTACCAGTTTATAATGATAGGGCTAGTGTTCTATAAAGATTACCTGTTTATAATGATAGGGTTACTATTCTATAAAGATTACCTGTTTATAATGATAGGGTTACTATTCTATAAAGATTACCTGTTTATAATGATAGGGCTACTATTCTATAAAGATTACCGGTTTATAATGATAGGGTTACTATTCTATAAAGATTACCTGTTTATAATGATAGGGTTACTATTCTATAAAGATTACCTGTTTATAATGATAGGGCTAGTGTTCTATAAAGATTACCGGTTTATAATGATAGGGCTACTATTCTATAAAGATTACCGGTTTATAATGATAGGGCTAGTATTTTATAAAGATTACTGGTTTATAATGATAGGGCTAGTATTCTATAAAGATTACCGGTTTATAATGATAGGGCTAGTATTTTATAAAGATTACCGGTTTATAATGATAGGGCTAGTGTTCTATAAAGATTACCGGTTTATAATGATAGGGCTACTATTCTATAAAGATTACCGGTTTATAATGATAGGGCTAGTATTCTATAAAGATTACCTGTTTATAATGATAGGGCTAGTATTCTATAAAGATTGCCGGTTTATAATGATAGGGCTACTATTCTATAAAGATTACCAGTTTATAATGATAGGGCTACTATTCTATAAAGATTACCAGTTTATAATGATAGGGCTACTATTCTATAAAGATTACCTGTTTATAATGATAGGGCTACTATTCTATAAAGATTACCTGTTTATAATGATAGGGCTAATGTTCTATAAAGATTACCAGTTTATAATGATAGGGCTAGTATTCTATAAAGATTACCTGTTTATAATGATAGGGCTAGTATTCTATAAAGATTACCTGTTTATAATGATAGGGCTAGTGTTCTATAAAGATTACCAGTTTATAATGATAGGGCTAGTATTCTATAAAGATTACCTGTTTATAATGATAGGGCTACTATTCTATAAAGATTACCGGTTTATAATGATAGGGCTACTATTCTTTAAAGATTACCTGTTGATCAGATCATCATAAATTGTTCTCTTATCCAGTAAATTTGCTAGTCTGTTATTGTTTTATCACTCAGTGTGTAACTAGTAACATGTATCCTAGCCTTATTTTGATTGGCTGTAAGTTTTCATTGTTATTTTGCTGACGTCACGCCTAGGACAAATACATGGAGTCATTGACTTTTGCATATGAGTCAAAATGGTGGCATGCATCTACATTTCAATGGTGTATGAAAATTTATGCTTTACACAAGTAGATACCACAGATTTTGATTATGTGATAAAAAATATCTTAACTTTGTTTCCATTTCATATGAGATTTATGAAACTTGTTATCAAACGTTATGAAACAAATCTTAGAATTTTTATGCCCCCGCCATGAAATGGGGGGGGGGGGGGGTATAGTGTTATCCATGTCCGTCTCGTCCCGTCCCGTCCTGTCCCGTCTTGTCCCATGGTAATGTAACCAGCTTATTTGAATAACTACTGATCCTATAGGTGTCAACCTCTGAAACCTCCAATGAGGGGATCTCCGTCTTTCATATTTCCAATGTGGGAGAAAGTGCGCGAAATGGGACTGAAACAGCATTGCTCAATTTGTCTTTCCCTTTTTATGTATCAAAATAACTACACAAAGTATTTATTTGATTCAGATACATCTATTATGGTCAATACACTAGTAACTAGGATCTCATTTGACAACAAGATGTAGATTTTGAGTTTGTGTGGGTTTGGACTTAAATGAGGGAGATGTGGAGAGAGAGTCTCCCTCCTAATGAGGGGTATGTGATCCGATTGTAATCAAACTTCGCATACATCATAGCACGAAGAACTAATTTCATAGGGGGGGGCAGGGCATTTATGTCTCAGAGACAAAATGTAATGCCGAAATTCTGGTACACATGATTATTACCAGGGCTCTACAATATTATTTTTTCACACTTGTCCGTTTGGGCAAGTGATTCTAAAATCTACTTGTCCGACAGCCAAATGCACTTGTCCAAACTTTTCCCACTAACTTGCAGAAAAATGTCAGCGTGTTTCCAATGTTAACAGTCAGATCAATCTTTGTCATGTAAACGGTTATATATAGGGCGATCTCTTAAATACAAACGCAACAGCGATTCAGATTTTCATGTTAAGAACACATCTGGGTTTACCGCGATCTCTTTGATACAAACGCAACAGCGATTCAGATTATCATATTCGGAACACATCTGGGTTTTTAAATAACATACCAATAGCTTACCTCCGTGAATCCCGAATGTGGCCATCGTAGTTCAATCGATCTCTTTGAAGTCACATTTTATTGAAAAACGAAATGAACAACTCTTGAATTTTGTAAGAAAGACATTTTAATCTTTTTTTGCCATTTCTAAAAACATAGTATCTGCTTAAAATCACTTGTCCGAGCGGGCAAGTGAGTATCCTGATGTACTTGTCCGACAGAGATTTGTACTGGTACGGACAAGTTGGACAAGCGTAATTGTCGAGCCCTGATTACACGGTTGTTTAAAGTTTTGTGATCAGTTTTCTATATGACATTATTATATATTATATGTTACAGATTGTCATGTTGACATTATATTATATGATACAGATTGTCATGTTGACATTATTATATTATATGTTACAGATTGTCATGTTGACATTATATTATATGATACAGATTGTCATGTTGACATTATTATATTATATGTTACAGATTGTCATGTTGACATTATTATATTATATGTTACAGATTGTCATGTTGACATTATTATATTATATGTTACAGATTGTCATGTTGACATTATTGTCCCCCGCTTCCGGAGGAACGGGGGATATTGATTTGGGTTTGTCCGTCCGTCCCTCCGTCCGTCCCTCTGTCTGTCTGTCACACTTCGTTTCCGTGCTCTATCTTTTGAAGGAATAATCCGATTTTCATTAAACTTGGTCAGGATACTTATCATCCAAGTACCTCGGATGAGTTCGATTTTCGTGAAATTCCGCGCATATTTTATGGAGTTATCCCCCTTTTATCACCAAATATAGGCATCATGTACAAAATGCCATAACTCTTATGTTTTTTATTTAATTCACTTTAAATTCTGTAGAATATTATATAAGGTAATGATGTTTAACATATATTACGGGTTTGGATGTCGTATCTCAACTTTCTTTGGAATCCGACAGAGTTTTGTCCCTTTCATTGCCTCCCTCTGTCCGTCTGTCTGTCACACTTCGTTTCCGTGCTCTATCTTTTGAAGGAATAATCCGATTTTCATTAAACTTGGTCAGGATACTTATCATCCAAGTACCTCGGATGAGTTCGATTTTCGTGAAATTCCGCGCATATTTTATGGAGTTATCCCCCTTTTATCACCAAATATAGGCATCATGTACAAAATGCCATAACTCTTATGTTTTTTATTTAATTCACTTTAAATTCTGTAGAATATTATATAAGGTAATGATGTTTAACATATATTACGGGTTTGGATGTCGTATCTCAACTTTCTTTGGAATCCGACAGAGTTTTGTCCCTTTCATTGCCAAATGAAAGCATTATGTACAAAAAATTGCTTTCCGTGCTCTATCTTTTGAAGGAATAATTCGATTTTCATCAAACTTGTTGAGGATACTTATTATTCAAGTATCTCGAATGAGTTCGATTTTCGTGAAATTCCGCGCGTATTTTACGGAGTTATCCCCCTTTTTATCATGAAATATAGGCATCATGTACAAAATGCCAGAACTCTACGCACATGATGTTTCCCCCCAAGTGGCCCTGAAGCGGGGGACATAAATTCCACGAATTAGCTTGTTATATTATATGTTACAGATTGTCATGTTGACATTATTATATTATATGTTATAGATTGTCATGTTGACATTATTATATTATATGTTACAGATTGTCATGTTGACATTCACCTCCTTCAACGTGGAGGCCCATGCCACATGTGGCTACGACTTCCTACAGATAAACGACGGCCCTACAGCGGCCTCGTACGCCCTCGGCCGGTACTGTGGTTCCACACTCCCCAACAATGGACAACCAATCAATGCCACCCAGCACCAGATGTATCTCTGGTTTTTCACCGATGCTTCTGTGAGCGACACAGGGTTCTCTGCTACTTGGACATCAGCACCCCCTGGTGGGTAAAAAAGGATCAAATTGCTTATTGTGTTAACTTCCATGTGCATTATGAAATTTTTTAATTAAGAGAATTAGAAAATACAGTTTCACTGGTGCCACGTGACAAAGATTGGTGACCAGAAAGATGGGTATTTTTTCATGTACCAACAAAAGGCTGGTAGATTTGCAGTATCTTCATTAGCTTACAAAATTATACTATAAAACTTTTGCATAGTCCAATATTCACTTTTTACTGTGAAAATATGTATTTTCCTGATAAATGTATATTGTGCCCCTTCACATACCCATAGAAAGGTATATTGTGCCCCTTCACATACCTATAGAAATGTATATTGTGCCCCTTCACATAGCCATAGAAATGTATATTGTGCCCCTTCACATACTCATAGAAATGTATATTGTGCCCCTTCACATAGCCATAGAAATGTATATTGTGCCCCTTCACATACTCATAGAAATGTATATTGTGCCCCTTCACATACCTATAGAAATGTATATTGTGCCCCTTCACATACTCATAGAAATGTATATTGTCCCCCTTCACATAGCCAAAGAAATGTATATTGTGCCCCTTCACATACTCATAGAAATGTATATTGTGCCCCTTCACATACCTATAGAAATGTATATTGTGCCCCTTCACATACCCTTAGAAATGTATATTGTGCCCCTTCACATACTCATAGAAATGTATATTGTGCCCCTTCACATACCTATAGAAATGTATATTGTGTCCCTTCACATACCCTTAGAAATGTATATTGTGCCCCTTCACATACCCTTAGAAATGTATATTGTGTCCCTTCACATACCCATAGAAATGTATATTGTTCCCCTTCATATACCCATAGAAATGTATATTGTGCCCCTTCACATACCCTTAGAAATGTATATTGTGCCCCTTCACATACCCATAGAAATGTATATTGTGCCCCTTCACATACCCATAGAAATGTATATTGTTCCCCTTCATATACCCATAGAAATGTATATTGTGTCCCTTCACATAGCCATAGAAATGTATATTGTGCCCCTTCACATACCTATAGAAATGTATATTGTGCCCCTTCATGTACCCATATAGAAATGTATATTGTGTCCCTTCATATACCTATAGAAATGTATATTGTGCCCCTTCATATACCCATAGAAATGTATATTGTGCCCCTTCACATACCCATAGAAATGTATATTGTGCCCCTTCACATACCTATAGAAATGTATATTGTGCCCCTTCATGTACCCATATAGAAATGTATATTGTGCCCCTTCACATACCTATAGAAATGTATATTGTGCCCCTTCATATACCCATATAGAAATGTATATTGTGCCCCTTCATATACCCATAGAAATGTATATTGTGCCCCTTCACATACCCATAGAAATGTATATTGTGCCCCTTCACATACCTATAGAAATGTATATTGTGCCCCTTCATGTACCCATATAGAAATGTATATTGTGTCCCTTCATATACCTATATAAATGTATATTGTGCCCCTTCATATACCTATAGAAATGTATATTGTGCCCCTTCACATACCTATAGAAATGTATATTGTGCCCCTTCATGTACCCATATAGAAATGTATATTGTGTCCCTTCATATACCTATAGAAATGTATATTGTGCCCCTTCATATACCCATAGAAATGTATATTGTGTCCCTTCACATACCTATAGAAATGTATATTGTGCCCCTTCACATACCTATAGAAATGTATATTGTGCCCCTTCATGTACCCATATAGAAATGTATATTGTGTCCCTTCATATGCCTATAGAAATGTATATTGTGCCCCTTCATATACCCATAGAAATGTATATTGTGTCCCTTCACATACCTATAGAAATGTATATTGTGCCCCTTCACATACCTATAGAAATGTATATTGTGCCCCTTCACATACCTATAGAAATGTATATTGTGCCCCTTCACATACCTATAGAAATGTATATTGTGCCCCTTCATATACCTATAGAAATGTATATTGTGCCCCTTCATGTACCCATATAGAAATGTATATTGTGTCCCTTCATATACCTATAGAAATGTATATTGTGCCCCTTCCCATACCTATAGAAATGTATATTGTGCCCCTTCACATACCTATAGAAATGTATATTGACCCCCTTCATATATCCATAGAAATGTATATTGTGCCACTTCACATACCCATAGAAATGTATATTGTGCCCCTTCACATACCCTTAGAAATGTATATTGTGCCACTTCACATACCCATAGAAATGTATATTGTGTCCCTTCACATAGCCATAGAAATGTATATTGTGTCCCTTCACATACCCATAGAAATGTATATTGTGTCCCTTCATATACCCATAGAAATGTATATTGTGCCCTTTATATACCCATAGAAATGTATATTGTGCCCCTTCACATACCCTTAGAAATGTATATTGTGCCCCTTCACATACCCATAGAAATGTATATTGACCCCCTTCATATATCCATAGAAATGTATATTGTGTCCCTTCACATACCTATAGAAATGTATATTGTGCCCCTTCACATACCCATAGAAATGTATATTGACCCCCTTCACATACCCATAGAAATGTATATTGTGTCCCTTCACATACCCATAGAAATGTATATTGTTCCCCTTCACATACCTATAGAAATGTATATTGACCCCCTTCATATATCCATAGAAATGTATATTGTGCCACTTCACATACCCATAGAAATGTATATTGTGCCCCTTCACATACCCTTAGAAATGTATATTGTGCCACTTCACATACCCACAGAAATGTATATTGTGTCCCTTCACATAGCCATAGAAATGTATATTGTGTCCCTTCACATACCCATAGAAATGTATATTGTGTCCCTTCATATACCCATAGAAATGTATATTGTGCCCTTTATATACCCATAGAAATGTATATTATGCCCCTTCACATACCCATAGAAATGTATATTGTGCCCCTTCACATACCCTTAGAAATGTATATTGTGCCCTTTATATACCCATAGAAATGTATATTGTGCCCCTTCACATACCCTTAGAAATGTATATTGTGCCCCTTCACATACCCATAGAAATGTATATTGTGCCCTTTATATACCCATAGAAATGTATATTGTGCCCCTTCACATACCCATAGAAATGTATATTGTGCCCCTTCACATACCCATAGAAATGTATATTGTGCCCCTTCACATACCCATAGAAATGTATATTGTGCCCCTTCACATACCCTTAGAAATGTATATTGTGCCCTTTATATACCCATAGAAATGTATATTGTGCCCCTTCACATACCCATAGAAATGTATATTGTGCCCTTTATATACCCATAGAAATGTATATTATGCCCCTTCACATACCCTTAGAAATGTATATTGTGCCCCTTCACATACCCATAGAAATGTATATTGACCCCCTTCATATATCCATAGAAATGTATATTGTGTCCCTTCACATACCCATAGAAATGTATATTGTGTCCCTTCACATACCCTTAGAAATGTATATTGTGCCACTTCACATTCCCATAGAAATGTATATTTTGTCCCTTCACATACCCTTAGAAATGTATATTGTGTCCCTTCATATACCAATAGAAATGTATATTGTGTCCCTTCACATAGCCATAGAAATGTATATTGACCCCCTTCATATACCAATAGAAATGTATATTGTGTCCCTTCACATTCCCATAGAAATGTATATTGTGTCCCTTCACATAGCCATAGAAATGTATATTGTGTCCCTTCACATACTCATAGAAATGTATATTGACCCCCTTCATATACCAATAGAAATGTATATTGTGTCTCTTCACATACCTATAGAAATGTATATTGTTCCCCTTCACATACCTATAGAAATGTATATTGTGTCCCTTCACATACCTATAGAAATGTATATTGTTCCCCTTCACATACCTATAGAAATGTATATTGTGTCCCTTCACATACCCATAGAAATGTATATTGTGTCCCTTCACATACCCATAGAAATGTATATTGTTCCCCTTCACATACCCATAGAAATGTATATTGTGCCCCTTCACATACCCATATAGAAATGTATATTGTGTCCCTTCACATACCCATAGAAATGTATATTGTTCCCCTTCACATACCCATAGAAATGTATATTGTGTCCCTTCACATACCCATAGAAATGTATATTGTGCCCCTTCACATACCCATAGAAATGTATATTGTGTCCCTTCACATACCCATAGAAATGTATATTGTCCCCCTTCACATACCCATAGAAATGTATATTGTCCCCCTTCACATACCCATAGAAATGTATATTGTGCCCCTTCACATATCCATAGAAATGTATATTGTGCCCCTTCATATACCCATAGAAATGTATATTGTGTCCCTTCACATACCCATAGAAATGTATATTGTGCCCCTTCACATACCCATAGAAATGTATATTGTGCCCCTTCATGTACCCATATAGAAAGGTATATTGTGCCCCTTCATATACCTATAGAAATGTATATTGTGTCCCTTCACATACCCATAGAAATGTATATTGTGCCCCTTCATATACCCATAGAAATGTATATTGTGCCCTTTATATACCCATAGAAATGTATATTGTGTCCCTTCATATACCCATAGAAATGTATATTGTGCCCCTTCACATACCCATATAGAAATGTATATTGTGCCCCTTCACATACCTATAGAAATGTATATTGTGCCCCTTCATATACCCATATAGAAATGTATATTGTGCCCCATCACATACCCATAGAAATGTATATTGTGTCCCTTCACATACCCATAGAAATGTATATTGTGTCCCTTCACATACCCTTCGAAGTGTATATTGTGCCCCTTCACATACTCATAGAAATGTATATTGTTCCCCTTCATATACCCATAGAAATGTATATTGTGCCCCTTCCCATATCCATAGAAATGTATATTGTGCCCCTTCACATACCTATAGAAATGTATATTGTGCCCCTTCATGTACCCATATAGAAATGTATATTGTGCCCCTTCACATACCCATAGAAATGTATATTGTGCCCCTTCATGTACCCATATAGAAATGTATATTGTGTCCCTTCACATACCTATGGAAAGGTATATTGTGCCCCTTCATGTACCCATATAGAAATGTATATTGTGCCCCTTCACATACCTATAGAAATGTATATTGTGCCCCTTCATATACCCATATAGAAATGTATATTGTGCCCCATCACATACCCATAGAAATGTATATTGTGTCCCTTCACATACCCTTCGAAGTGTATATTGTGCCCCTTCACATACTCATAGAAATGTATATTGTTCCCCTTCATATACCCATGGAAATGTATATTGTGCCCCTTCCCATATCCATAGAAATGTATATTGTGTCCCTTCACATACCCATAGAAATGTATATTGTGTCCCTTCACATACCCATAGAAATGTATATTGTGTCCCTTCACATACCCATAGAAATGTATATTGTGCCCCTTCACATACCTATAGAAATGTATATTGTGCCCCTTCACATATCCATAGAAATGTATATTGTGCCCCTTCATATACCCATAGAAATGTATATTGTGCCCCTTCATATACCCATATAGAAATGTATATTGTGTCCCTTCACATACCCATAGAAATGTATATTGTGTCCCTTCACATACTCATAGAAATGTATATTGTGCCCCTTCACATACCCATAGAAATGTATATTGTGCCCCTTCACATATCCATAGAAATGTATATTGTGCCCCTTCATATACCCATATAGAAATGTATATTGTGCCCTTCACATACCCATAGAAATGTATATTGTGCCCATTCATATACCCATAGAAATGTATATTGTGCCCCTTCACATATCCATAGAAATGTATATTGTGCCCCTTCATATACCCATATAGAAATGTATATTGTGCCCTTCACATACCCATAGAAATGTATATTGTGCCCATTCATATACCCATAAACATTTGGTGTGTGTTGTGCTTTTATTCCTACTATCATCATAAATTTGCCTTCACTGAGGAGGACAAAAATGATGAAAGTTTAAAGTGCTTGGAATAGTTTTCAGTATACAATATTCTGTAATTATATCACTATCACCTGTAGGTAAGTGACAATCTTCCCTGCGTTTGTTTCTAGTTTGTGGTGGAAGTCTGTCCGGCCAGACCCACGGATCAGTGAACAGTCCTGGTTACCCTGGTAACTACCCCCACGACCGTACTTGTTCCTGGGAGATCTCCGTACCTCCTGGTAACAACATCATGTTTACGTTTGCCACTCTCGCCCTGGAGTCCCATCCCAACTGTAGCTTTGACTACCTGGAGGTCAGTATACAGTAGTAAATGATGCTCAAGTTTTCATTAATCTGTTAGAAAAAAGAGTGGTGCTACATAAAATAAAATAAAATAACTACCACCTGTGTATATAATCACTGCTGAACTTTCAACAAGCTTGAGCTTTGACAAATAAAATTGTATCAAGCTTGGCTAATGTTGAGTAATAAACTCACGGAATGTTACCAAGCTTGGCTAATGTTGAGTAATAAACTCATGGAATTGTACCAAGCTTGGCTAACATTAAATAATAAACTCACAGAATTGTACCAAGCTTGACTAAAGTTGAGTAATAAGCTGACAGAATTGTACCAAGCTTGGCAACAGTTGTGTCTTAAGCTGACAGAATTGTACCAAGCTTGGCAACAGTTGTGTCTTAAACTCACAGAATTGTACCAAGCTTGGCTAGAGTTGTGTCTTAAACTCACAGAATGGTATCAAGCTTGGCTACAATTGAGTAATAAACTCACATAATTGTTCCAAGCTTGGCTACAGTTGAGTAATAAACTCACAGAATCGTACCAAGCTTGCCTTAAGTTGAGTAATGAACTCACAGAATTGTACTAAGCTTGGCTAAAGTTGAGGAATAATGAACTCACAGAATTGTACCAAGCTTGGCTAAAGTTGAGGAATAATGAACTCATAGAAATGTACCAAGCTTGGCTAACGTTGAAAGTTGAGGAATAATGAACTCATAGAAATGTACCAAGCTTGGCTAACGTTGAGTAATAAACTCATAGAATTGTACCAAGCTTGACTAAATTTGAGTAATAAACTCATAGAATTGTACCAAGCTTGGCCAGAGTTAAGTAATTTAGGTATTAGTACACAACTGTGCTATTAAAGCTAAGATTGGGTTGACCTATACAAAACAATTGTTAGTTTGCTTTTTGCTGGTTGATATTTCGAATGTTCTTTATTTTGTACAGGTCGGTAGGAATGGCTTTGCAACAGTGTATTGGATTGCTATGACCTTTTGTCTACATTGGATGTCTCATAATAAAAAAGTGTTAAAAGTCTCCCTTTAACTGTAGTTTCCCAACACAATTGGAAAACAAAGATATACAAGAATGGAAATTACTCATTTGAAACATTAAAAATAAAAGATTTTTCTCATAGGTACACAAAAATACAGAACGACCAGCTAAAATGAGATTGGCTGGTATGAAATATTTTAATGTTTGTTACGACTAGGCTGTGTTAATGTTCTTTTTATTTGCTGAAAGTTTTTCAATTTTTTTTTCTATTTATCATTATGTGTAGATTCGGGATGGGCCTTTCCCAACATCCCAGATACTACAGCGATACTGTAATACGTCACAGCCCCCACCACTTTCCACGACCGGTCCCAGTGCCTTTGTCAGGTTCCATTCTGATGCCACATTGAGTGATCACGGCTTCCACATCACTTACGTGGCAGTTTCTGGTAAGCATTCCCATAAACAATTAAAAACTTATCAGATTCTTGTGGTCATTGGTCAAGGTTAAAATATCAAAGGTCAAAATGAAATCACACTTGACCGCTTCATAAGTGTTCAATATACATGTATCTCTTAACTTTGACCATAGTTTGGTGATGTTGAGTTCTGCATCTGATTAGATCTTGGTTGTCATTAGATACTTGAAGGGTTCAAATTGACATGCAGGCATGGAGATTGTGTAAGGGAGTATCGCCTGATGTAGACATGGAGATCGAGGCAAAGTTAGGGGGATGGTCTGATATAGACATGGAGGGTAGGTAAGGGGGATGGCCTGGAAGGTGTAGGCATGAAGAGTACATATAGGTAAGGGGGATGGTCTGGAAGGTGTAGGCATGGAGAGTTGGTAAGGAAGATGGCTTGGAAGGTGTCGGCATGGAAAGAAGGTAAGGTAGATGGCCTGGAAGGTGTAGGCATGAAGAGTACATATAGGTAAGGGGGATGGTCTGGAAGGTGTAGGCATGAAAAGTACATATAGGTAAGGGGGATGGTCTGGAAGGTGTAGGCATGGAGAGTAGGTAAGGAAGATGGCTTGGAAGGTGTCGGCATGGAGGGAAGGTAAGGGGTAAGGCCTGGAAGGTGTAGGCATGGAAGGAAGGTAAGGAGTAAGGCTTTAAAGGTGTCTGCATGGGGAATAGGTAAGGGACAACACCTGGAAGGTGTCAGCATGGAGAGTAGGTAAGGGGGATGGCCTGGAAGGTGTCAGCATGGAGAGTAGGTAAGGGGGATGACCTGGAAGGTGTCAGCATGAAGAGTAGGAAAGGGGGATGACCTGGAGAGTAGGTAAGGGGGATGAGCTGGAAGGTGTAGGTAAGGAGAGTAGGTAAGGGGGATGGCCTGGTAGGTGTAGGCATGGAGAGTAAGTAAGGGGGATGGCCTGGAAGGTGTCAGCATGGAGAGTAGGAAAGGTGGATGACCTGGGAGGTGTAGGCATGGATTGTAGGTAAGGGGGATGACCTGGAAGGTGTAGGCATGGAAAGTAGGTAAGTTTGATGGCCAGAAAGGTGTAGGCATGAAGGGAAGGTAAAGGGCAAGGCCTTAAAGGTGTAGGCATGGAGAGTAGGTAAGGGGGATGACCTGGAAGATGTAGGCATGGAGGGAAGGTAAGGTGGATGGTCATGAAGGTGTAGGCATGGAAAGTAGGTAAGGGGGATGGCCTGGAAGGTGAAGCCAATGGAGAGTAGGTAAGGGGGATGGTCTGGAAGGTGTAGGCATGAAGAGTAGGTAAGGGGGATGGTCTGGAAGGTGTAGGCATGGAAAGTAGGTAAGGTGGGTGGCCTGGAAGGTGTAGTCATGGAGGGAAGGTAAGGAGGTTTGTCTGGAAGGTGTAGGCAAGGAGGATGGCCTGGAAGGTATAGGCATGGAAGGTGTAGGTATGGAGTGCAAGTAAGGGGTAAGACCTGGAAGGTGTAGGCATTGAAAATAGGTTAGGAGGATGCCTGGAAGGTGTAGGCATGGAGGGAAGGTAAAGGGCAAGGCCTGGAAGGTGTAGGCACGGAAGGTGTAGGTATGGAGTGCAAGTAAGGGGGATGACCTGGAAGGTGTAGGCATGGAGAGTAGGTAAGGGGATGGCCTGGAAGGTGTAGGCATGGAGGGAAGGTAAGGTGGATGGTCATGAAGGTGTAGGCATGGAAAGTAGGTGAGAGGGATGGCCTGGAAGGTGTAGGCAAGGAGAGTAAGTAAGGGGGATGACCTGGAAGGTGTCAGCATGAAGAGTAGGAAAGGGGGATGACCTGGAGAGTAGGTAAGGGGGATGAGCTGGAAGGTGTAGGTAAGGAGAGTAGGTAAGGGGGATGGCCTGGTAGGTGTAGGCATGGAGAGTAAGTAAGGGGGATGGCCTGGAAGGTGTCAGCATGGAGAGTAGGAAAGGTGGATGACCTGGAAGGTGTCAGCATGAAGAGTAGGAAAGGGGGATGACCTGGAGAGTAGGTAAGGGGGATGACCTGGAAGGTGTAGGTAAGGTGTCAGCATGGAGAGTAGGTAAGGGGGATGACCTCGAGAGTAGGTAAGGTGTCAGCATGGAGAGTAGGAAAGGGGGATGACCTGGAGAGTAGGTAAGGGGGATGACCTGGAGAGTAGGTAAGGGGGATGACCTGGAAGGTGTCAGCATGAAGAGTAGGTAAGGGGGATAACCTGGAAGGTGTAGGTAAGGGGGATGACCTGGAAGGTGTAGGTAAGGTGTCAGCATGGAGAGTAGGTAAGGGGGATGACCTGGAGAGTAGGTAAGGTGTCAGCATGGAGAGTAGGAAAGGGGGATGACCTGGAGAGTAGGAAAGGGGGATGACCTGGAGAGTAGGTAAGGGGGATGACCTGGAGAGTAGGAAAGGGGGATGACCTGGAGAGTAGGTAAGGGGGATGGCCTGGAGAGTAGGTAAGGGGGATGACCTGGAGAGTAGGTAAGGGGGATGACCTGGAGAGTAGGTAAGGGGGATGACCTGGAGAGTAGGTAAGGGGGATGACCTGGAGAGTAGGTAAGGGGGATGACCTGGAGAGTAGGTAAGGGGGATGACCTGGAGAGTAGGTAAGGGGGATGACCTGGAGAGTAGGTAAGGGGGATGACCTGAAGAGTAGGTAAGGGGGATGACCTGGAGAGTAGGTAAGGGGGATGACCTGGAGAGTAGGTAAGGGGGATGGGCTGGAGAGTAGGTAAGGGGGGGGTGACCTGGAGAGTAGGTAAGGGGGATGGCCTGGAGAGTAGGTAAGGGGGATGACCTGGAGAGTAGGTAAGGGGGATGACCTGGAGAGTAGGAAAGGGGGATGACCTGGAGAGTAGGTAAGGGGGATGGCCTGGATGGTGTAGGTAAGGGGGATGAACTGGAGAGTAGGTAAGGGGGATGACCTGGAGAGTAGGTAAGGGGGATGGCCTTGAGAGTAGGTAAGGGGGATGACCTGGAGAGTAGGTAAGAGGGATGACCTGGAAAGTAGGTAAGGGGGATGACCTGGAGAGTAGGTAAGGGGGATGACCTGGAGAGTAGGTAAGGGGGATGACCTGGAGAGTAGGTAAGGGGGATGACCTGGAGAGTAGGTAAGGGGGATGACCTGGAGAGTAGGA
Source organism: Mimachlamys varia (assembly GCA_947623455.1). Classification (NCBI taxonomy): domain Eukaryota; kingdom Metazoa; phylum Mollusca; class Bivalvia; order Pectinida; family Pectinidae; genus Mimachlamys; species Mimachlamys varia. The sequence continues at coordinate 33,816,593 of OX392529.1, read as the reverse complement.
AAGGGGGATGACCTGGAGAGTAGGTAAGGGGGATGGCCTGGATGGTGCAGGTAAGGGGGATGGCCTGGAGAGTAGGTAAGGGGGATGACCTGGAGAGTAGGTAAGGGGGCTGGCCTGGAGAGTAGGTAAGGGGGATGAACTGGAGAGTAGGTAAGGGGGATGACCTGGAGAGTAGGTAAGGGGGATGGCCTGGAGAGTAGGTAAGGGGGATGACCCGGAGAGTAGGTAAGGGGGATGACCTGGAGAGTAGGTAAGGGGGATGGCCTGTAGAGTAGGTAAGGGGGCTGGCCTGGAGAGTAGGTAAGGGGGATGGCATGGAGAGTAGGTAAGGGGGATGGCCTGGGGAGTAGGTAAGGGGGATGGCCTGGAAGGTGTAGGTAAGGTGTCAGCATGGAGAGTAGGTAAGGGGGATGACATGGAGAGTAGGTAAGGGGGATGACATGGAGAGTAGGTAAGGGGGATGACATGGAGAGTAGGTAAGGGGGATGACCTGGAGAGTAGGTAAGGATGATGACCTGGAGAGTAGGTAAGGGGGATGGCCTGGAGAGTAGGTAAGGGGGATGACCTGGAGAGTAGGTAAGGATAATGACCTAGAGAGTAGGTAAGGGGGATGACCTGGAGAGTAGGTAAGGGGGATGACCTGGAGAGTAGGTAAGGGGGATGGCCTAGAGAGTAGGTAAGGGGGATGACCTGGAGAGTAGGTAAGGGGGATGGCCTGGAGAGTAGGTAAGGATGATGACCTGGAGAGTAGGTAAGGATGATGACCTGGAGAGTAGGTAAGGGGGATGGCCTGGAGAGTAGGTAAGGGGGATGGCCTGGAGAGTAGGTAAGGGGGATGACCTGGAGAGTAGGTAAGGGGGATGACCTGGAGAGTAGGTAAGGGGGATGACCTGGAGAGTAGGTAAGGGGGATGACCTGGAGAGTAGGTAAGGTGTCAGCATGGAGAGTAGGTAAGGGGGCTGGCCTGGAGAGTAGGTAAGGTGTCAGCATGGAGAGTAGGTGAGGGGGATGACCTGGAGAGTAGGTAAGGGGGATGGCCTGGAGAGTAGGTAAGGGGGATGACCTGGAGAGTAGGTAAGGGGGCTGGCCTGGAGAGTAGGTAAGGATGATGGCCTGGAGAGTAGGTAAGGGGATGACCTGGAGAGTAGGTAAGGGGGCTGGCCTGTAGAGTAGGTAAGGGGGGTGGCCTGGAGAGTAGGTAAGGATGATGACCTGGAGAGTAGGTAAGGGGGATGACCTGGAGAGTAGGTAAGGGGGATGACCTGGAGAGTAGGTAAGGGGGATGGCCTGGAGAGTAGGTAAGGGGGATGGCCTGGAGAGTAGGTAAGGGGGATGGCCTGGAAAGTAGGTAAGGTGGGTGGCCTGGAGAGTAGGTAAGGATGATGACCTGGAGAGTAGGTAAGGGGGATGGCCTGGAGAGTAGGTAAGGGGGATGACCTGGAGAGTAGGTAAGGGGGATGACCTGGAGAGTAGGTAAGGGGGATGACCTGGAGAGTAGGTAAGGGGGATGGCCTGGAGAGTAGGTAAGGGGGATGACCTGGAGAGTAGGTAAGGGGGATGACCTGGAGAGTAGGTAAGGGGGATGGCCTGTAGAGTAGGTAAGGGGGCTGGCCTGGAGAGTAGGTAAGGGGAATGGCATGGAGAGTAGGTAAGGGGGATGGCCTGGGGAGTAGGTAAGGGGGATGGCCTGGAAGGTGTAGGTAAGGTGTCAGCATGGAGAGTAGGTAAGGGGGATGACATGGAGAGTAGGTAAGGGGGATGACATGGAGAGTAGGTAAGGGGGATGACATGGAGAGTAGGTAAGGGGGATGACCTGGAGAGTAGGTAAGGATGATGACCTGGAGAGTAGGTAAGGGGGATGGCCTGGAGAGTAGGTAAGGGGGATGACCTGGAGAGTAGGTAAGGATGATGACCTAGAGAGTAGGTAAGGGGGATGACCTGGAGAGTAGGTAAGGGGGATGACCTGGAGAGTAGGTAAGGGGGATGGCCTAGAGAGTAGGTAAGGGGGATGACCTGGAGAGTAGGTAAGGGGGATGGCCTGGAGAGTAGGTAAGGATGATGACCTGGAGAGTAGGTAAGGATGATGACCTGGAGAGTAGGTAAGGGGGATGGCCTGGAGAGTAGGTAAGGGGGATGGCCTGGAGAGTAGGTAAGGGGGATGACCTGGAGAGTAGGTAAGGGGGATGACCTGGAGAGTAGGTAAGGGGGATGACCTGGAGAGTAGGTAAGGGGGATGACCTGGAGAGTAGGTAAGGTGTCAGCATGGAGAGTAGGTAAGGGGGCTGGCCTGGAGAGTAGGTAAGGTGTCAGCATGGAGAGTAGGTGAGGGGGATGACCTGGAGAGTAGGTAAGGGGGATGGCCTGGAGAGTAGGTAAGGGGGATGACCTGGAGAGTAGGTAAGGGGGCTGGCCTGGAGAGTAGGTAAGGATGATGACCTGGAGAGTAGGTAAGGGGATGACCTGGAGAGTAGGTAAGGGGGCTGGCCTGTAGAGTAGGTAAGGGGGGTGGCCTGGAGAGTAGGTAAGGATGATGACCTGGAGAGTAGGTAAGGGGGATGACCTGGAGAGTAGGTAAGGGGGATGACCTGGAGAGTAGGTAAGGGGGATGGCCTGGAGAGTAGGTAAGGGGGATGGCCTGGAGAGTAGGTAAGGGGGATGGCCTGGAGAGTAGGTAAGGTGGGTGGCCTGGAGAGTAGGTAAGGATGATGACCTGGAGAGTAGGTAAGGGGGATGGCCTGGAGAGTAGGTAAGGGGGATGACCTGGAGAGTAGGTAAGGGGGATGACCTGGAGAGTAGGTAAGGGGGATGACCTGGAGAGTAGGTAAGGGGGATGACCTGGAAGGTGTATCTATGTAAGACTCTGGATAGTTTCCTTTTTTCAGTGGAGGCTAGGCAGCTGTTGTATGTAAACTTTTGTCCTAAAATATACTGTTACTGTGAGATGTGAGTCGTATATTTTTGACCAAATCTAAATAATAATTATCACTGGTCACACTATTAATGGCATGTATGGCAGGGTTAATATCTCAGTATTTTTTTTCCATTAATTAAATGTGAGCTGTTGTACGTTGGCAGCTGGTGACCAGTGTGGGGGACAATTGACCGGTGAGACAGGCGTGATTACCTCCCCTAACTACCCAAATACGTATGAGCGTAACGGCTACTGTGCCTGGACTATCACCGTATCCCCTGGAGATAGTGTCTCAATCACGTTCACAGCGATGGCGCTGGAGGGAGGCAGCTGTTCCTATGATTATGTAGAGGTAGGTCAGAAATCATTTTAACGGTCAGGAGCCTGTAGAGTGATAATTTTGGGTCGACAGATGGCCTGTGGATAACACACATCTTGTCTTTCATAAAGATGGCCAGGTTTCGATATAATAGGTAACGGGACATAATCACATGCCCGACCATGTGAGTTTGTCTCCAGATACTGTTGTTTAGTCCACCAGCATCAGATGGATTTTGACATTGAAAGTTTGTTATTGCTATTTCTTGAGAAGTACTGAATGGATCATTCTCAAATTTCATATGTAGGTTCCTCTTAGTCCTTAATATAGTTGTGCTTTTTTGTTTTTGGGAATGATCAGAAAAAAGGCCACAGACTACCAATTATTAATGCCTTTTCTTACGAGGAACTGTCAAATTTGATATAACTAAAATTAAATACCTTTAAGAGCTTGAAAAGAAGAGAAAAGATCCAAATTTTTAAGAACAAATAAAGATTGTCTATGGTGGGCATAAAGATTCCATGGGATCTTCTGTTATTGAATGCAGTTGATATAAGAGCTAGAACTGTACGAAAACAGCTTAGTTCGCCTAATGCAATTTTGGGGTTGGGATATAATTATTCAAAACACCATAACTACAAAGTTTATGAATTTTACATTTTTTTGGCACCTACAACAGCTGTTTTGGAAAATAGTTCTTGCATACATCATAATGTTGGTTGCCTTTCCTAACCAATAATCTCCAATAATTGGGTTAAGATTTATTTAAAGGCCCAATATACGTAACTTCAGGAAATTTTTCGTGATTCTGAAAAATTCTGAAACAAAATCCAGTTGATAACCATGCAAAAATAAGCCTAAAACGAAGTAAACCTGAGCGGTAACTAACAAGGAACTCTTGAAAGAAAAATCCAAAGAATTGGAATTAATTCATGTTGGGCCCACTTCAACAACAAGCCGAAGTTAGAAGACAGTTCAAAATGGATGCGTGTTTACAAATACCGCGTTTCAACTGCTGCTGTACCGGTAACAGCGTAAGAATTCATCTTGAATATTGCTGATATCAGCTGATCTTAACTTAATCTATAAATATAAAAAAGTTATTAGGCTTGATTTTCCCTTCAAATTTTGCCAAAAGTTGCGTATATTGGGCCTTTAAAGCAGTTGGAAGGTATGTGTATGCAGCAGAGAACTTTTTATACACGTGATCACATATCCCTCAGGTACGAGACGGGAACAATGAGAATGCCCCGCTGTTTGGCCGTTACTGTGGTACCAGTATCCCCTCCACTCTGATGACGACGGGGAATGTCATGTTTGTTGAATTTCGAACAGATGGATCTGTGCAAAACACTGGCTTCCGTGCTGAATGGACAACTGGTAAATTAGTGTTTACTTATCTCTGGCCTCGGTAAAGTAGTGTTTACTTATATCTGGCCTTGGTAAAGTAGTGTTTACTTATCTCTGGCCTTGGTAAAGTAGTGTTTACTTATCTCTGGCCTTGGTAAAGTAGTGTTTACTTATCTCTGGCCTTGGTAAAGTAGTGTTTACTTATCTCTGGCCTCGGTAAAGTAGTGTTTACTTATCTCTGGCCTTGGTAAAGTAGTGTTTACTTATCTCTGGCCTCGGTAAAGTAGTGTTTACTTATCTCTGGCCTCGGTAAAGTAGTGTTTACTTATCTCTGGCCTCGGTAAAGTAGTGTTTACTTATCTCTGGCCTCGGTAAAGTAGTGTTTACTTATCTCTGACCTTGGTAAAGTAGTGTTTACTTATCTCTGGCCTTGGTAAAGTAGTGTTTACTTATCTCTGACCTTGGTAAAGTAGTGTTTACTTATCTCTGGCCTTGGTAAAGTAATGTTTACTTATCTCTGACCTTGGTAAAGTAGTGTTTACTTATCTCTGGCCTTGGTAAAGTAGTGTTTACTTATCTCTGACCTTGGTAAAGTAGTGTTTACTTATCTCTGCCCTTGGTAAAGTAGTGTTTACTTATCTCTGGCCTCGGTAAAGTAGTGTTTACTTATCTCTGGCCTTGGTAAAGTAGTGTTTACTTGTCTCTGGCCTTGGTAAAGTAGTGTTTACTTATCTCTGGCCTTGGTAAAGTAGTGTTTACTTATCTCTGGCCTTGGTAAAGTAGTGTTTACTTATCTTTGGCCTTGGTAAAGTAGTGTTTACATATCTCCCTTGGTAAAGTAGTGTTTACTTATCTCTGGTCTTGGTAAAGTAGTGTTTACTTATCTCTGGCCTTGGTAAAGTAGTGTTTACTTATCTCTGGCCTTGGTAAAGTAGTGTTTACTTATCTCTGGCCTTGGTAAAGTAGTGTTTACTTATCTCTGGCCTTGGTAAAGTAGTGTTTACTTATCTCTGCCCTTGGTAAAGTAGTGTTTACTTATCTTTGGCCTTGGTAAAGTAGTGTTTACTTATCTCTGCCCTTGGTAAAGTAGTGTTTACTTATCTCTGGCCTTGGTAAAGTAGTGTTTACTTATCTCTGGCCTTGGTAAAGTAGTGTTTACTTATCTCCGGCCTTGGTAAAGTAGTGTTTACTTATCTCTGGACTTGGCTTTCACTGCATGGCTGCAACACATTTTCCACTTTTTTCTTCAAAAACTTACAAAGCTTTTTATTTCAATCTTCCCACAAGTCTTTTTAATCTGTCTTAAGTCCAAGTTAGCCATCCAATAACCAATCTTATTGGTAGCAAACCGCCTGTTGGTCTTTTAGAAAGGCAGTTAATATTAAAAATCTCCATGTTCACAGGCTGAAATCCAGATATCCATTTTTGTACAGCTGAAGTTGTCTGTAATATCAACATAAACATATTATCTCATTCACACCAGAAAACACATTGGAACTCTTGCAATTTAAAAATTTAATAGTTTTTGATAGAAATAAAGTATTGATTCATTCACAATTGGTAATACCATTGATAAAAATGAAATTTTCATTTGGTGAAGATATTTCTTTTCAGCCTGCGGAGGGATATACACAGCCCAACAGGGTACCTTCATGTCTCCAAACTTCCCAAATGCCTACCCAGAAAACAAGGAATGCACCTACACGATTAATCAACCATATGGATTCGGTGTGACCTTGACCTTTTCTTCTTTTGATGTAGAAGGAACACTTGGAACATCGTGTTCATTTGACTATGTGGAGGTAAAGTTTTGAAATATATTTAAACTTTAAAAATGGATTATTTGAGGGGCAAGGTTAGATATTATATTTTCCCTGATTTCCAAGTGTGAGATAGAGGTGTGCAGATGTAAGTATGATACAGAATGCCTCATTGCCTTAGGGTGACATAGGGAAGTCTCAACCCAAGGGAAAGTGTAGTCCTCTATTACCCCATCACCCAAGGCAGTGAGAGATTTGTTTATCCTTTTAACATTTGTATAGATCATAAATATAATTATGTAATGTAATTATTGCAGGCTAAATTCAGGAATGACGAGATATATCGGGTAAGAGAAAAGGATATCTAGCACTGGTAAAAGTGTTGATACCACTCTGGTCTATTCAGTTCAACTGTTTGGACAAAGATAATCTGACAATAATGATTGGAGCTGGGAATTTTGTACTACGTTCTTGAAATTGCGATAAAATTCTTCTGTGTAAGTTGCCTAAATAGCAACCTGTCATGATCGATAATTGTTCAGTGGTTTTAAGGAAACATGATTGCTGTACAGTAAAGCATATTTTATAACAAACATGCTTACAATGGATTCATGGTTATAATGTAGTTATTCTCTTTCCCCGGCAAGCGCAATATCATCTGTATATCATACACTTAAAACAAACTATGTTTTATACATGTTAGGAACTAATTTCCTTAGTCCCCAGGGATTTGATATAAACGTGTTTTACTGTATATTGATTTGTTATAAACATGTTTTACTGTATACTGATTTGTTATAAACATGTTTTACTGTATACTGATTTGTTATAAATGTGTTTTACTGTATACTGATTTGTTATAAACGTGTTTTACTGTATACTGATTTGTTATAAACATGTTTTACTGTATACTGATTTGTTATAAATGTGTTTTACTGTATACTGATTTGTTATAAACATGTTTTACTGTATACTGATTTGTTATAAACGTGTTTTACTGTATACTGATTTGTTATAAACATGTTTTACTGTATACTGATTTGTTATAAACGTGTTTTACTGTATACTGATTTGTTATAAACGTGTTTTACTGTATACTGATTTGTTATAAACGTGTTTTACTGTATACTAGACTAGACTAAATCATTTGATTATCCTAGGTGAGGGACGGTAGCACAGACACGGCCCCACTTCTAGGTCACTTCTGTGGCAGTGAGATTCCTGATCCAGTTACTACCACTCAGAGTAGCATGTGGGTGAAATTTGTGACCGATTCCTCGATACAGAACCTCGGATTCTCCGCATCTTATGTTGGTGCTCCAATCCGTACGTATGAACTTCTCAGACAATGCCGGTTGAGAAGTGAATTTCTTCTGAAACTTGAAGTAATCAGATCAATTCTTTGACATTCTAAATCGGACACCTTTCTGAGCTGTTACATAAAAAAATAGTTTCCTGTTTTAAAACTCATGTTCAAATCAACACTAGTGGGAACTGTCTAGATTCACAGATACATTAATAATATATATTCCGATAAAGGCTTCAAAAGGCATTTTATGGCAGATTTAGTGAAATGTTAGAGTGCCTCAGGTCTATTGGGGGGAAGATGGGACGTGAACACCTGTACCCCCTGACCTTTGACCCAAAATCAATCCGCCATCACATATCAGAATCTATCATTGTATACATTTTTTGTAAAGTTAAACATCTATAGATTTCATCCAATGCAAAATTTGTCAACAGTTACATGATAGTATTTAAATAGCTAAGAGGCACTTTACTTAGCCAGAGCAAATTTTCGGTAGGGACTTTAATCAGGTGATAGGCTGTTGTGCAAGTTCTAATCACACTATCATGTTCTACACCTGATCTGATATTGCATTGGTGGTCATTAGCCAAGGTTTAAGGTCACAAATCACCCTTGACCACTTTGGTAATAAAAAGTCTTTGTACAAAATAACTCCTGAACCCCCTGAAAGATTTGGTTAAATAACAACTGCCACTTTCTGCCAAATAGGGGGGTGGGGATTATATCAATGTTGACCTCTGGTTCAGAGTTGGGCGTATAATCTTCATGAGCTTCAGAGGGGAATGGGCTGGGGATGTATCTATGTGAGTCCCTCCTCACTTTGTTTTCATTGGTAAATATAGGATGACGGAGATCTCCTTTATTGGAGGTCTCTGAGAATGATACCTGATGTGCTGTCTTGTTGACGTTTGTTGTGTTGTAGATATAGGCCTCGGTCTAGAGTTCAGAGGGCCCTAGGTTCAAACCCTTGTCTGTCTGTGCATTTTCCCTCCTGTTGCATTTGGCGTCCAAGGAAATATACCCACAGAAGGTGGAATAGGGTCTTTTGCGTGTCTTTGATATCAATACACAGACTTATTAAAACAGGGAGGAATTTTGTGGATCAAGACCAGGTCAAACATCAGCAACCAAATAGCTCAATTGGTTGTGGGTCTGCCTTGAGTTCGGAAGGTCCTTGGTTCAAACACCGGTCTGGAAGTGTTTTTTGCCTCTCCTATTATAGTTGTTAAACAACCCATCTGTCTTAAATTAAAATCAAACGTGCCTTATCGACCACTTGTTTGCAGGTGCCACCTGCCTGTAAATATTTTTCTGTAACCTCCATAATGTCAGAACATGTTTTAGATTTGCTTCAAACATCAAGATGTTTATAGTGCTCAGCTTTTCTAAGTGATTCTTTGAGTGTACAGTAGTTTTAATCTCTGTTATTTTGACACCCAGCTTGTGGTACGGTATTGACCGATACTACTGGGACCATCCAGAGTCCAGGACACCCCAACATTTACCCGCACGGGGCCAACTGTACCTGGAGGATTAGAGTGGACGCCGGCCTTGTCATACGACTCACCTTCCAGACCTTCACTTTAGAGGGCGCTGGAGCCTCCTGCTACTTTGACTATGTGGATGTGTACGATAACTCATCAGCAGTAGAAAACAGTCGTCTGGGAAGGTAAGGTATTATATTCTCCTACTACACCACTAAAACAGGGAGGAGCATATACTATTACTCCTGTCTGTCCATTCCTGTCCCAGCCTTGTCGTCTGGGAAGGTAAGGTATTACACTCTCCTATATAGCTACTATACCACTAAAACAGGGAGGAGCATATACTATTACTCCTGTCTGTCCATTCCTGTCCCAGCCTTGTCGTCTGGGAAGGTAAGGTATTACACTCTCCTATATAGCTACTATACCACTAAAACAGGGAGGAGCATATACTATTACTCCTGTCGGTCCATTCCTGTCCCAGCCTAGTCGTCTGGGAAGGTAAGGTATTACACTCTCCTATATAGCTACTATACCACTAAAACAGGGAGGAGCATATACTATTACTCCTGTCTGTCCATTCCTGTCCCAGCCTAGTCGTCTGGGAAGGTAAGGTATTACACTCTCCTATATAGCTACTATACCACTAAAACAGGGAGGAGCATATATTATTTCTCCTGTCTGTCCATTCCTATACTATTACTCCTGTCTGTCCATTCCTATACTATTGCTCCTGTCTGTCCATTCCTATACTATTGCTCCTGTCTGTCCATTCCTATACTATTGCTCCTGTCTGTCCATTCCTATACTATTGCTCATGTCTGTCCATTCCTATACTATTACTCCTGTCTGTCCATTCCTATACTATTGCTCCTGTCTGTCCATTCCTATACTATTGCTCATGTCTGTCCATTCCTATACTATTGCTCATGTCTGTCCATTCCTATACTATTGCTCCTGTCTGTCCATTCCTATACTATTGCTCCTGTCTGTCCATTCCTATACTATTGCTCATGTCTGTCCATTCCTATACTATTGCTCCTGTCTGTCCATTCCTATACTATTGCTCCTGTCTGTCCATTCCTATACTATTACTCCTGTCTGTCCATTCCTGTCCTAGCACATCCTGTCACAAGGCATTGCCAGAGGTCTACAAATTCATTATGTAAAGGTCAAGAAAGTACTGAAGATAAGTTAATTTTTCAAGTTCCAAAAGAAAGGTACAATATTTGTTTATATATAAAGGTAAAACCTTTGAATTGGATGATTAGAACAATTTTTATATACAGCAAGTCAAGTTATTTGATGTTAGAATTTTTGTCTCATCGCCACAAAGAAGCAAAAAAAAAAACGACTCTGAAGGTGGTGCTTTAAGACCATCTTGGATTTGTTAGAAATAGTTAGTTAATGGATTGTTACCGCTATTTCTTGAGAAATACTGAATGGGTCATTCTGAAATTTCATATGTAGGTTCCCCTTGGTGCCTAGTTGTGCATCCTCCATTTTTGGACAGATCCGATAAACATGGCCAACATGCGGCCATCTTGGATTTGTTAGAAATAGTTTGTTACCGCTATTTCTTGAGAAGTACTGATGGATCATTCCAAAAATTCATATGTAGGTTTCCCTTGGCGCCTGGATGTGCATAGTCCATTTTCGGACAGATCCGATAAACAATGTGGCTGACAGGAGCCCATCTTGGATTTGTTAGAAATAGTTTGTTTATAGTTTGTTGCCGCTATTTCTTGAGAAATACTGGATGGATCATTCCCAAATTTCATATGTAGATTCCCCTTGGTGTCTAGTTGTTTGGACATTTCTGACAGGCTTATAGGCAGCCATCTTGGATTTTGACAGTGAGAGTTTGTGGTTGCTTTTTCTTAGGACTGGACTGGTCCAGGGTAAAAATATGGTCCCCTGACGGCCATCTGATCGGAAAACAAAATGGCTGAAAAGGGGCCATCTTGGATTTTGATATTGAAAATTTATTATCGCTATTTCTTGAGAAGTACTTACTCAAATTTCCTATATTGATGCCTAGTTGTACGTTTTAGATTTTGGGTCTGATTGAAAAAAAATTGCTGAATAGCGGCCATTTTACCATTTAAAGCTTTTTATCACTATTTCTTAAGAAGTAATTGATGGATTTTCCTAAAATTTCATAAGTATAGTTTCTTCTTGTTTAAGAAATACAAGATTGATTTGGAATTTGGTACTGATCAGAAAAACGAAAGTCATGACAAGAGACCTTCCCTCAGCTATATAAATTTCAAGAGAAATTCATAGAAATAAGATTAAATACATATATGAATTCGAATTCAGAGTTAAAATAAGAAGGGAAAAGATCATCAATGGTGGGTGCCAAGATCCCTCTGGGATCTCTTGTTTAAGAAAGATTCATAGAAATCTTGTTTGCTTAAATGCGGGCTATCTGCCGATGTGTGCTATCTGTGGATTTTTTACCAAACTATAAAAAAAATGAGGACTATATGTCGTTAAATTTTTTTCGAGGGTATCAACATGTAGATCTACGCTATTTGTAAACAAAATATATTATTGATAAGTTTAAAATATTATATGGCTTTCATTATACACATAATTAAACATACATATTTACAAAATAAACTCAATATTTCCATCATATGTCTCTGATTTCCTACATTCAAAAGATTAAATAACAAAGTCACATATGAAGTACGCTTGTACTCACCATGTATACATTCGACGTATAACCCGCGGGCTATCTTTAATTTATTTTGCAAAATCATCAAAAATGCCTTAATTTACTTCCCGCAGACCATATCCCCCTCCCCTCCCCACCACTTTACCTGTGTTTTCACACCTACGCGAGTATTGTAAGTGCCCTGGGCCAGAGACTTCTACATATATTGTCCATGTACAGGTGCAGTGTATAACTTGATAAAAACCGGCAATATTTACTTGAATGAGAACTTGTCAATATGTGTTGAAAGTTTACATGTGTCTATTTGGTTTGTTTAAAAAACTACAGAAAGACTATTACTAATTTTAAGAACTATATAGATAGAACTATCAGCTAATGCAAATAGTAAAAATATAGAAATATGTTTAAAACAACTAGCGCGAAACCGTATATATTGTTAAACCCTTTCTAAATTTACATCAACCACAATTATCATCGCACAATGTTAGTTTATTGTGCGCCCACATGTGCGTTAGAAATAATCGCCCAGGATCGCATCGTTCACACATCGTGCATACACCTTTCGCCCATCGTGCGCCCACCGCACATCGTGTAACGTTGTGCGATCCCACAACTGTATATCAACATGTGACGGGTGTATTATGTACCTCTTTGTGATACCCGTGTTTTGGTAGCTCACCTGCCTGAAGGGCTTTGGTGCAGCGTCCGTAGTACGTCTCTCGTGTCTGAGACGTCTACCCGGCGTCAACTTTCCATGAAAAAGATTTCTACTCAATTACGAAAACACCAGGCTGCTGATATTTGGTCTGTAGCATACTGGAATGAAGGGCTGCCAAGTCTGTTCAAATGAAAGATTTTGACCCACTTTCAAGTTCACAGGGGTTAAATCTAAACCCACTGTAAAGGTCAAAGGGGGCAAATCTGTTTCAAACTTCAAGCCTCATTTTTCCATTAACAAATAGGTCTTTGTACATTTGTTGAAAGATGAATTTGAAGTATTTAAGCTGCAGAGCAAGGGAGGGATCCTGGCCAATTCAGGCTATTGTTAAGGGTATATATTCTAGAGGTTTATAAACCTAATGGAATATCAATACTGATACTACATGTTTGGTTACAGATACTGCGGCCGATCAGTCCCCCCCACTATGACTTCTACTGACAACGTAATGACAATCACCTTCAGGTCAGATAGCAGCGTGGCACACGAGGGATTTACAGCTTCTTATGTGTCTCTCAATGCATCTACCGGTAAGTTTAATTCTCGACCATTGATGTCATCCTTAAACCGTAGTCCTATCATCATATGTAACAGACACATTACATCGCCAGTAAGTTTAATTCTCGACCATTGATGTCGTCCATAAACCGTAGTTCTATCATCATGTTACAGACACATAACTCTCGACCATTGATATCGTCCGTAAACCGTAGTTCTATCATCATATGTTACAGACACATTACATCGCCAGTAAGTTTAATTCTCGACCATTGATGTCGTCCGTAAACCGTAGTTCTATCATCATATGTTACAGACACATTACATCGCCAGTAAGTTTAATTCTCGACCATTGATGTCGTCCGTAAACCGTAGTTCTATCATCATGTTACAGACACATAACTCTCGACCATTGATATCGTCCGTAAACCGTATAGTCCTATCATCATGTTACAGACACATTACATCACCAGTAAGTTTAACTCTCGACCATTGATGTCGTCCGTAAACCGTATAGTCCTATCATCATGTTACAGACACATAACTCTCGAACATTGATGTCGTCCGTAAACCGTATAGACCTATCATCATATGTTACAGACACATAACTCTCGAACATTGATGTCATCCGTAAACCGTATAGTCCTAACATCATATGTTACAGACACCTAACTCTGGACCATTGATGTCGTCCGTAAACCGTATAGTCCTATCATCATATGTTACAGACACATAACTCTCGAACATTGATGTCATCCGTAAACCGTATAGTCCTATCATCATATGTTACAGTTACATAACTCTGGACCATTGATGTCGTCCGTAAACCGTATAGTCCTATCATCATGTTACAGACACATAACTCTCGAACATTGATGTCGTCCGTAAACCGTATAGTCCTATCATCATATGTTACAGACACATAACTCACAACCATTGATGTCGTCCGTAAACCGTAGTTCTATCATCATATGTTACAGACACATAACTCACGACCATTGATGTCGTCCGTAAACCGTATAGTCCTATCATCATATGTTACAGACACATAACTCTCGACCATTGATGTCGTCCGTAAACCGTAGTTCTATCATCATATGTTACAGACACATAACTCACGACCATAAATGTCGTCCGTAAACCGTATAGTCCTATCATCATATGTAACAGACGCATAACTCACGACCATTGATGTCGTCCGTAAACCGTATAGTCCTATCATCATATGTTACAGACGCATAACTCACGACCATTGATGTCGTCCGTAAACCGTATAGTCCTATCATCATATGTTACAGACGCATAACTCACGACCATTGATGTCGTCCGTAAACCGTATAGTCCTATCATCATATGTTACAGACGCATAACTCACGACCATAAATATCGTCCGTAAACCGTAGTCCTATCATCATGTTACAGACACATAACTCTGGACCATTGATGTCGTCCGTAGACCGTAGTCCTATCATCATATGTTACAGACACATAACTCTCGAACATTGATGTCGTCCGTAAACCGTAGTCCTATCATCATATGTAACAGACACATAACTCTCGACCATTGATGTCGTCCGTAAACCGTATAGTCCTATCATCATATGTAGCAGACACATAACTCTCGACCATTGATGTCGTCCGTAAACCATATTCATATCATCATATGTTACAGACACATAACTCTGGACCATTGATGTCGTCCGTAAACCGTATAGTCCTATCATCATATGTAGCAGACACATAACTCTCGACCATTGATGTCGTCCGTAAACCGTATTCATATCATCATATGTTACAGACACATAACTCTGGACCATTGATGTCGTCCGTAAATCGTATAGTCCTATCATCATGTTACAGACACATAACTCTCAACCATTGATGTCGTCCGTAGACCGTATTCATATCATCATATGTTACAGACACATAACTCTGGACCATTGATGTCGTCCGTAAATCGTATAGTCCTATCATCATGTTACAGACACATTACTCTCGACCATTGATGTCGTCCGTAGACCGTATTCATATCATCATATGTTACAGACACATAACTCTGGACCATTGATGTCGTCCGTAAATCGTATAGTCCTCAATTACAATCATGTCGTTGGCAAAATATTTACATCTGATTGTCTTTTTTGAAACATTTAAATTGGAACTTTTGCATTATATGTTTGTCTATTACTGATTTGTGTGTACTGACAGTTTGTGGAGGATCATTAACTACTAGTACTGGTATAATTACCAGTCCAAACTTCCCTGATAACTACCCCCACACCAGAGAGTGTATCTGGATTATCGTGGCTCCCGTCAATATCCAGATCCTCCTCAATGTCACCGATTTCCAGCTTGAGAGTCATTCCAACTGTATGTTCGACTTCCTTGAAATCAGGTATGTTATTATAATGAGATAAGTGCATGAATAAACTGGAAAAAGGTCATCTTTCTGTCTGTCCATCCGTCTTTAGACACAGGCTCATATGCACTGTGAACTCGTAATATAAGTTTTCAACCAAATTTCTGTAAACTTCTCTGATGTATTCAACAACATGTGCAACTGTGCTTAATTAACTCATTCATTCCGAGAATTTCATATTGAACTTTTCTAGCCATTGAATTGGAAGAAATGTGCCTTTAGGATTGAATGAATATATTTCAATGCTGCCTGTAAATAACCTGCCATTTTAGCAGCACTGAGCAAGAAGGACCCATTGAGAGCTAGACAGGTGTTACTGGGAGATAAACCCCATGTTTGGAAATTGCTTGTTACTTATTGTCCTTATTGTTTATATTAGAGTTATTTCCCTTTATTTTCAATCTTCAACATTTGCATAAGAGTGATGTCCCTTTATTTTAAGTCTAAGAGCTATGCCCGTTTACGGCTATAACATATGTGCCTGCCATGTTATGCATTGTTTGTTTCCAATATTTATGTTCAATAATACTTGACTAACTTGATTTAAAACTTGTTTTTTAGCTCACCTGGCCCGAAGGGCCAAGTGAGCTTATGTGATGGTGCGGCGTCTGTCGTCCGTCCGTCCGTCCTGCGTCCTTGACCTATATTCAAGGTCACAAGGGTCAAAACTGTTAAAACCTTCAAATGACTTCTTCTGAAATACCAAAAGACCTAGAAACATGGTATTTGCCTGAAAGGTTCCTTATATGAAGCTCGACAAAGTTTGCGGCGTCTGTCGTCCGTCCGTCCGTCCTGCGTCCTTGACCTACATTCAAGGTCACAAGGGTCAAAACTGTTAAAACTTTCAAATGACTTCTTCTGAAATACCAAAAGACCTAGAAACATGGTATTTGCCTGAAAGGTTCCTTATATGAAGCTCGACAAAGTTTGCGGCGTCTGTCGTTCGTCCGTCCGTCCTGCGTCCTTGACCTATATTCAAGGTCACAAGGGTCAAAACTGTTAAAACCTTCAAATGACTTCTTCTGAAATACCAAAAGACCTAGAAACATGGTATTTGCCTGAAAGGTTCCTTATATGAAGCTCGACAAAGTTTGCGACGTCTGTCGTCGGTCCGTCCGTCCTGCGTCCTTGACCTACATTCAAGGTCACAAGGGTCAAAACTGTTAAAACTTTCAAATGACTTCTTCTGAAATACCAAAAGACCTAGAAACATGGTATTTGCCTGAAAGGTTCCTTATATGAAGCTCGACAAAGTTTGCGACGTCTGTCGTCCGTCCGTTCGTCCTGCGTCCTTGACCTACATTCAAGGTCACAAGGGTCAAAACTGTTAAAACTTTCAAATGACTTCTTCTGAAATACCAAAAGACCTAGAACATGGTATTTGCCTGAAAGGTTCCTTATATGAAGCTCGACAAAGTTTGCGAAAAGAAATGACCTATGACTTATATTCAAGGTCACAGGGGTCAAATCTGTTAAAACCTTTAAACGACTTCTTCTGAAATACCAAAAGCCCTAGAAGCATGATATTTGGCTGAAAGGTTCCTTGGATGAAGCCGAACAAAGTTTGCAAAAAGAAATGACCTTGATCTTTATTCAAGGTCACAGGGGTCAAATCTTTTAAAACCTTTAAACAACTTCTTCTGAAATACAAAAAGCCATAGAAACATGATATTTGGCTGAAATGTTTCTTAGATGAAGCCCGACAAAGTTGAGAAAAGAAATGACCTTGACCTATATTCAAGGTCACAAGTGTCAAATCTGTTAAAACCTTTAAACGACCTCTTCTGAAGTACCAATAGACCTAGAAGCATGATATTTGGCTGAAAGGTTCCTTGGATGAAGCCTGACAAAGTCTGCGAAAAGAAATTACCTTGATATATATTCAAGGTCACAGGGGTCAAATCTGTTAAAACCTTTAAATGACTTCTGAAGTACCAAAAGACCTAGAAGCATGATATTTGGCTGAAAGGTTCCTTGGATGAACCCAAACAAAGTTTGTGAAAAAGAAATGACCTTGACTTATATTTAAGGTCACAGGGGTCAAATCTGTTAAAAACTTTAAACGACCTCTTCTGAAGTACCAATAGACCTAGAAGCATGATATTTCGCCGACAGGTTTCTTGGATGAAGCCTGACAAAGTATGCGAAAAGAAATGACATTGACTTATATTCAAGGTCACAAGGGTCAAATCTGTTAAAACTTTCAAATGACTTCTTCTGGAATACCAAAAGCCCTGAAGCATGATATTTGGCTGAAAGTTTCCTAGGATGAAGCCTGACAAAGTTTGCGAAAAGAAATGACCTTGACCTCTATTCAATGTCACAGGGGTCAAATCTGTTAAAACCTTTAAACAACTTCTTCTGAAATACCAAAAGCCTTAGAAGCATGATATTTGGCTGAAAGGTTCCTTGTATGAAGCTTGACAAACTTTGGGAAGGAAAATGACCTTGACCCGTATTAAAGGTCATAGTGGTCAAATCGGTTAAAAGCTTTGAGCGACTTCTTCTGATAAACCCAAATGCCCAGAGACATGATATTTGGCTGGTAGCGTCCTGGGATGAAGCCAAACAAAATTTGAAAATGAAAATGATGTTGGCTTATAAGGTCACAGGGGTAAAATATGTTTAAATCTTAACATGATCTCTAAATGTCTTACAGTAAAAGATTTTAGGGGACTTCAGGGTTACACTATAATATACG
Organism: Mimachlamys varia; assembly: GCA_947623455.1. Lineage (NCBI taxonomy): Eukaryota > Metazoa > Mollusca > Bivalvia > Pectinida > Pectinidae > Mimachlamys > Mimachlamys varia. Next base: position 33,798,441 of record OX392529.1, on the reverse strand, counting down.
TCAGAGATTGATACCAGGTGAGCGATGCAGGCCCATTGGGCCTCTTGTTATCAATAAAGAATAACAGTTGGTAGGCATTATCACTAGAGACACTTATGCAATAATTGAGACACAATTGTAGGCCTTATGGTTTTAATTATACCTTAAACCTTCATGTTGAATCTATTAAAACCTTCTAACAACTTCTTTGATAAATCGAAAGGCCTAGAACTTTGATATTTGGCTGAAATGTTTCTTGGATGAAATCTGACAAAGTTTGCGAAAAAAACAATGATCTTTACCCATATTTCAAGGTCACAGGGGTCAAATCTGTTTAAACCTTCTAACGACTTCTTCTGATAAACCAAAAGGCCTGGAAGCATATGTGGCTGGTAGCTTCTTTATAAGGAGACATAAAACTTTTGCGAATGAAAATGACCTTATCTTACTTTCAAGGTCACAAGGGTCAAATTTGTTAAGATCTTAACATATTCTTTTGAAAGTCTTTCAGTTATAAGATTTTAGGCCCCTTTAAGTAGGCTACTAAGTAAGTGGGAAATATTCATATGAGCAATGGGGGCCCATTGGGCCTCTTTTTTATTGGTATTTAGTCATAAGCTCTGTTGAAGTCAGAACAAACTCCTGCTGTATGTTATAAACAAAGTGATTTTTTTTCCACAATAAAACAATTTCTGCCTTTACTGTATAAAAAACTTGATCATATATTGTGTGTATGATCAAGGAAACACGTTTATAGAAATTACTTTTTTGTCCTTATTCATCTTTCAACAGAAATGGGGGATTTGCAGATTCACCTCTAGTGAACAAATATTGTGGAAATACGATCGACACAATCATACAGTCCCACAGCAACAGGATGTGGCTTAAGTTTCAATCAGACAGCTCGTTATCTGCGCGAGGATTCCGTATTATGTATGAGGCTACTGCTACAGGTCGGTATGCAGTATAACACATGATTACCAATGGTCATTCCCAAGTTTTTTATCTAATAAACTCACTTTGTTGTTCAAGTCTTAGATCCATCCAGATCAGTTGATGGTAGAGGCTAGTCAAGGTAGGAAAGGGTTAATGAGAAAGTGAAACATCTGAACATTAAAGTTTCAATACAATTGTACATTTGTTATTGTGAAGTGAAATGAAAAATAAGAAATACATCAACATATGTATTAAAATCATGTGGGATGTTATTTGAATAATTTCTAAGTAAATTATAAGTAAACAAATACATTTGGTAAGTAAACCAAAACTTTTAATTCACAGTTGAGGAGCATTGCCCTTATAATGGTGATGGTAATTGTCAATACAGTGGACTCCACTTAATATCACTCTTGTTGATATCACATTCCTCTCTATATCATGTTTTTCCCAAGCACCATTTGTCTCTCTATATAATTTATATAATTTTATTTGGTTATATCATGTTATTTGGTTATATCATGTATTTTGAGGTGAACTCCTCTTAATATCATGTTAGCCAATCACATAAAATATCCAGAAAATGATGTTATTTCCATTGATTTCAGATACAACTTGTACAAAATGTTGCATAGCAAATAAGAAATAACCCCAAAAATAATTTTTGATTGAAATAATGTTATCTTTATATTGAAACATCTTCATATGTACATTGAATAGCTTACTGTTAGTTATGGAAATTGGAAATGCACTAGATTAAGTGGAAAAACATGTTTCTCATAATGTCACATTCCTGTTAATATCATGTTTTTGTCTGACAAATGCAACATGATATAAAGAGGAGTGCACTGTATTACATAATGAGAATTAGTACAAAGACAGTCACATAGAAAAATATAGTGACTTTACTGGGTAATGTTGAAAATAAAATTATTGAAATAGCATGTTCTGGGGGTTGGAGGCCTGAAAATACTGAAATAGCATGATGTACTGGGGGCTGGAGGCCTGAAAATACTGAAATAGCATGTTGTACTGGGGGCTGGAGGCCTGAAAATACTGAAATAGCATGTTGTACTGGGGGGCTGGAGGCCTGAAAATAATGAAATAGCATGTTGTACTGGGGGCTGGAGGCCTGAAAATAATGAAATAGCATGATGTACTGGGGGCTGGAGGCCTGAAAATACTGAAATAGCATGATGTACTGGTGGCTGGAGGCCTGAAAATACTGAAATAGCATGATGTACTGGGGGCTGGAGGCCTGATAATACTGAAATAGGCTCATGTTGTACTGGGGGCTGGAGGCCTGAATATACTGAAATAGGCTCATGTTGTACTGGGGGCTGGAGGCCTGAAAATACTGAAATAGGCTCATGTTGTACTGGGGGCTGGAGGCCTGAAAATACTGAATAAAATTGAATTTGTTAGCTGTGAACTATTTCAGTTTATACGTCTGCAATTAGCGTTTTTACTTTTAGTCTATGTGGATAATAACGCGTGTTCAGAGAAAAATAAAACACATAGAAATATTTATGAGGCAGACTTTTCTAGAAAGACTGTTAACATGTTTCAAGTTTATCAGGTTGTCATCATTTCTACAGGTTGTGGAGGAGATTTCAGTACACCTACAGGCAGTTTTATCTCGCCTAATTACCCCAATACTTACCCCCATAATGCTGAATGTTTCTGGACAATCACCGTCTCCCGCGGCCTTCGGATTATACTCAACATTACCGATATAGATATGGAGGGCGGTAGTAATTGCTACTTTGACTACATCCTGGTAAGACTTCTAAAGACTTCTAGATTTCTATATAGACTGATCAGATGGTACTAGCCCTGCATGACACGCTGTAGCTTTCTCATTCTTATTTCTCATATTTTAAGTCTGTAATAAGATCACCAGGAGCCACAACAACTCTGATCCAGTGAAGTAAGCAGTTGATTATAAATGTTTGTTTGTTGCTGATTTTTGTTTTTTCTTCTTTTTTGCAACATGATAAGATGTTTATTACCCTTTAAGTATAAAAACACAATTCTTGGTTTCTCTTGATCATGTTTGATCAGGCTTAAAGACGATAAATATATAATAAAAAATAGGTAGAAGTGTTAGTTATAAGTGTTGGATTTCAACTTTTAGTCTTTTCAACTCTTACTTTGTTACTTTTTAGCCCACCATCATCAGATGGTGGGCTATTCAAATCGCCCTGCGTCCGTGGTCCGTCGTCCGTGCGTCCGTCAGTCCGTCCGTCCGTTAGTCTGTCCGTAAACAATTCTTGTTATCGCTATTTCTCATAAAGTACCGAAGGAATCTTTCTCAAATTTCATGTGTTGGTTCACCTTGGTCCCTAGTTGTGCATATTTATGTCCCCCAAACGAAGTGGGGGACATATTGTTTTTGCTCGGTTTCTTATTTTTATTATTATTATTATTATTATTCTTCTTATTATTATTATTATTATTACAAGCTTTACCGAACATAATCTTACAGTGTACGTGAATGAAGAGAGTATTTTCGTACAAGTATATCAGCTGTACGTTTTTGTTTTTCGAAAGCACTGTCAACTCAACCACACTTCGTCCAACCATGTTCTTCGTCTTTATTGATAGTGTCGTATTTCTTTTTGTTTGTCAGATGCATCTGTTCCGATCTTTCAATAGTCTCTTTCAGCTTCTTTCTTGTCTAGTCTTAGCTTGTGACCCTGTTTTCGTCAGCCAATATTGTTTATCGCGGCTACCCGACATTTGCGCTTCCCGTTCTATTTTTATACGAGAAATCACGTGATTTTTTTTCGAATCATGTGACCACTATCCTGCTCCCGGTTCGGTGCCGATTCGCAAGAAAACATAAGAAATGTTTTTTTAACATAGAAAACGATAATAAAAAATAATTATGGTACTGATGTGCTTAGTAATAAATCTTGATATTACATAAATATGTTATTGTTTGATGATCTAAACTGTTAAGGTTAAAAAATATATAGAAAATTTTTCATGTCGTACCATGTTGAGATTCCTATAATTAGTCGAATGGCGGCGGCGAAATTGAGCAGACAAGCACCAAATTTAGCAAATAATGCCGTTTTAAGGTACTTTCCGGTTAATTGACACAACTGAGACCTTGATTTTCCTTCTTAGAATAACATTTGCCTTCAGAAAATGTATTTCATTTAGATATTGGTCCAAACACGAGCTAATTATTATTATTATGTAAGATTATGTTTTGATTATTATTATTCTTGTTTCTTCCACTTTCTTCCGCCGCGGAGGTTTCCGACCGTTTTCTCAAAAACTACTGGACGGATCTTCACGAAACTTCACACACATACTCATTAGGGGCGGGGTGTGTGAAAACGGGTTGTTTTTTCGCGACCGGAAGTCCAAGATGGCCGCCAGAGCTAATTTCCGGTTTTCAAAATTCAGTCTCCGATTTCAGTAAAAATTGGTACATGGGTGTTTTAAGGGATGCTGAATAACATGGTAACATTTTCGTAAAGTTTGGTTGCCACCGAAACGAAAATGGAGGCCTCTGATTGGTCGAAATTTATATATTGTCCGATTTCAATGAAATTAAATATATATGTGTAGTATTACACCAACAACATGGTCGTCACATCCGTTTCATGATTCGTCAACATGGCCGCTATTTCCTGGCTTCTGATTGGTCGAAATTTATATATTGTCCGATTTCAATGAAATTTAATATATATGTGTAGTATTACACCAACAACATTGTCGTAACCTCCGTTTCGTGATTCGTCAACATGGCCGCTATTTCCTGGCTTCTGATTGGTCGAAATTTATATATTGTCCGATTTCAATGAAATTTAATATATATGTGTAGTATTACACCAACAACATTGTAGTCACATCCGTTTCATGATTCGTCAACATGGCCGCTATTTCCTGGCTTCTGATTGGTCGAAATTTATATATTGTCCGATTTCAATGAAATTTAATATATATGTGTAGTATTACACCAACAACATTGTCGTAACCTCCGTTTCGTGATTCGTCAACATGGCCGCTATTTCCTGGCTTCTGATTGGTCGAAATTTATATATTGTCCGATTTCAATGAAATTTTATATATACATTTGTAACTGTAGTAGGACACCACGGACATTGTCGTAACCTCCGTTTCGTGATTCGTCAACATGGCCGCTATTTCCTATATGGGGTGTCAGCTATATTTCCATTGTGAGTTCATTGGGCTCATCAGTTCCGACCAAAGGGGTAGTTTGGGGGACATCTGTAATGGTACCCCATTACAATTAGCACTTGTCCATTTTGGGACCGATCTGAATTCAAGATGGCCGACAGGCAGCCATCTTGGATTTTGACATTTGAACTTTGTTATCCCTATTTCTGAGAATGTACTGAATGGATCTTTCTCAAATTTCATGTGTTGGTTCACCTTGGTCCCTAGTTGTGCATATTCCATTTTGGGACCGATCTGAATTCAAGATGGCCAACAGGCAGCCATCTTGGATTTTGACATTTTAACTTTGTTATCCCTATTTCTGAGAATGTACTGAATGGATCTTTCTCAAATTTCATGTGTAGGTTCCCCTTGGTGCTTAGTTATGCATATTGCATTTTGGGACCAATCCGAAAACAACATGGCCGACAGGCAGCCATCTTGGATTTTGACAGTTGAACTTTGTTATCGCTATTTCTGAGAATGTACTGAATGGATCTTTCTCAAATTTCATGTGTAGGTTTCCCTTGGTGTTTAAGTTATGCATATTGCATTTTGGGACCAATCCAAAAACAACATGGCCGACAGGCAGCCATCTTGGATTTTGACAATTGAAGTTTGTTATCGCTATTTCTAAGAAAGTACTGAAGGTATCTTTCTCAAATTTCATGTGTTGGTTCACCTTGGTCCGTAGTTGTGTATATTCCATTTTGGGACCGATCTGAATTCAAGATGGCCGACAGGCAGCCATCTTGGATTTTGACATTTGAACATTGTTATCCCTATTTCTGAGAATGTACTGAATGGATCTTTCTCAAATTTCATGTGTAGGTTCCCCTTGGTGCCTAGTTATGCATATTGCATTTTTGGACCAATCCGAAAACAACATGGCCGACAGGCAGCCATCTTGGATTTTGACAGTTGAACTTTGTTATCGCTATTTCTGAGAATGTACTGAATGGATCTTTCTCAAATTTCATGTGTAGGTTCCCCTTGGTGTGTAGTTATGCATATTGCATTTTGGGACCAATCCAAAAACAACATGGCCGACAGGCAGCCATCTTGGATTTTGACAATTGAAGTTTGTTATCGCTATTTCTAAGAAAGTACTGAAGGTATCTTTCTCAAATTTCATGTGTTGGTTGACCTTGGTCTGTAGTTGTGTATATTCCATTTTGGGACCGATCTGAATTCAAGATGGCCGACAGGCAGCCATCTTGGATTTTGACAATTGAACTTTGTTATCCCTATTTCTGAGAATATACTGAATGGATCTTTCTCAAATTTCATGTGTAGGTTCCCCTTGGTGCCTAGTTGTGCATATTGCATTTTTGGACCAATCCGAAAACAACATGTCCGACAGGCAGCCATCTTGGATTTTGACAGTTGAACTTTGTTATCGCTATTTCTGAGAATGTACTGAATGGATCTTTCTCAAATTTCATGTGTAGGTTCCCCTTGGTGTGTAGTTATGCATATTGCATTTTGGGACCAATCCAAAAACAACATGGCCGACAGGCAGCCATCTCGGATTTTGACAATTGAAGTTTGTTATCGCTATTTCTAAGAAAGTACTGAAAGTATCTTTCTCAAATTTCATTTGTTGGTTCACCTTGGTCCCTAGTTGTGCATATTCCATTTTTGGACAGATCGGAAAACAACATGGCCGACAGGCAGCCATCTTGGATTTTGACAATTGAAGTTTGTTATCCCTATTTCTGAGAATATACTGAAGGGAACTTTCACAAATTTCAAAAACCCATGACAAAGACAAAAACAAATACAATTCATGGGTGCTAAGAATAAGGAAACGACAATGTAATTCACAAAAAAAAACAAAAAAATGCATCTGTGTCCCACCAGAGTCTCTGCTCACACTTAATCAACACCTAAGAGACAATCGAAAGAAGAGAAAAGAACCATCTTTCAAAAAACAAACTTAGATCATTTGATGGTGGGCGCCAAGATCCCTCTGGGATCTCTTGTTTAAGTCTGCTGAGATTTTTCGAATGTCCGCTGTCAATTTTGGTCACTCTTGTGGTGGACACTAGATGGCGTGGTTGTGTCGCTGAAAGATGCTTTAATTTATTATGAACTGTGATCATGTGATATCAGAAGAACTTTGTAGTTTTAATTACACATAGAGTGATTGTCTTATTGACCAAGCCTCAAGATCATGAAACAATCTTAGGTTAAGTTTTTGCTTAGCCAATCACGTATGACATTACTTTTTGTAAAGTTAATCCTGATTGGCTAAATCAGAATTTAAACCAAATTTAGACTTAAGATTGTTCCATGATTTTAGGGCCTGGGTTAGCCAGTGAAAAAGATTCTTTGCTTGAATATGACTATAAGGTTTGAAATAATATCATCCAATAAACAAATTGCTTATTGGTTTTTGTTTATAGATACGAGACGGTTCTTCCAGCGGAAATCAGTTAGGTAAATTCTGTGGTACAACCGTCCCTGATCCGATCCAGTCCCGTACAAACGCTCTGTGGGTGAAATACAGGACAGATTACTCGGTGGCCAGTCGTGGTTTCCACATTTCCTATCGTACTGGTAAGTACAGGACAGACTTATCCCTGGCCAGTCGTGGTTTGCACATTTCCTATCGTACTGGTAAGTACAGGACAAACTTATCGATGGCCAGTCGTGGTTTCCACATTTCCTATCGTACTGGTAAGTACAGGACAGACTTATCCCTGGCCAGTCGTGGTTTCCACATTTCCTATCGTACTGGTAAGTACAGGACAGATTACTCGGTGGCCAGTCGTGGTTTCCACATTTCCTATCGTACTGGTAAGTACAGGACAGACTTATCCCTGGCCAGTCGTGGTTTGCACATTTCCTATCGTACTGGTAAGTACAGGACAAACTTATCGGTGGCCAGCCGTGGTTTCCACATTTCCTATCGTACTGGTAAGTACAGGACAGACTTATCGGTGGCCAGTCGTGGTTTGCACATTTCCTATCGTACTGGTAAGTACAGGACAGACTTATCCCTGGCCAGTCGTGGTTTGCACATTTCCTATGGTACTGGTAAGTACAGGACAGACTTATCCCTGGCCAGTCGTGGTTTGCACATTTCCTATCGTACTGGTAAGTACAGGACAAACTTATCAGTGGCCAGCCGTGGTTTCCACATTTCCTATCGTACTGGTAAGTACAGGACAAACTTATCCCTGGCCAGTCGTGGTTTGCACATTTCCTATCGTACTGGTAAGTACAGGACAAACTTATCAGTGGCCAGCCGTGGTTTGCACATTTCCTATCGTACTGGTAAGTACAGGACAGACTTATCCCTGGCCAGTCGTGGTTTGCACATTTCCTATCGTACTGGTAAGTACAGGACAAACTTAACGGTGGCCAGTCGTGGTTTCCACATTTCCTATCGTACTGGTAAGTACAGGACAAACTTATCGGTGGCCAGTCGTGGTTTGCACATTTCCTATCGTACTGATAAGTACAGGACAAACTTATCAGTGGCCAGTCGTGGTTTGCACATTTCCTATCGTACTGGTAAGTACAGGACAAACTATCGGTGGCCATTCGTGGTTTGCACATTTCCTATCGTACTGGTAAGTACAGGACAAACTTATCGGTGGCCAGTCGTGGTTTCCACATTTCCTATCGTACTGGTAAGTACAGGACAGACTAATCCCTGGCCAGTCGTGGTTTCCACATTTCCTATCGTACTGGTAAGTACAGGACAGACTAATCCCTGGCCAGTCGTGGTTTCCACATTTCCTATCGTACTGGTAAGTACAGGACAAACTTATCGGTGGCCAGTCGTGGTTTGCACATTTCCTATCGTACTGATAAGTACATGACAAACTTATCGGTGGCCAGCCGTGGTTTCCACATTTACTATGGTACTGGTAAGTACAGGACAGACTTATCGGTGGCCAGTCGTGGTTTGCACATTTCCTATCGTACTGGTAAGTACAGGACAGACTTATCGGTGGCCAGTCGTGGTTTCCACATTTACTATCGTACTGGTAAGTACAGGACAGACTTATCGGTGGCCAGTAGTGGTTTCCACATTTCCTATCGTACTGGTAAGTACAGGACAGAATGTGACATTGTCAATGTGAGCATTAAAGCCTGTTGGGCCTCTTTGGTAAACTACTCCTAAACCTGTGAACCAATTTCAATGAAACTATGCAGGAATGTAAGGGATGGTGTGTATATGTATCTGCAGCTAATAATCAACATTGCCTCACAGAAGCAAAGAGTTGGAGAGTGCATTGGGGAACGGGGGCATCAGTTAACCATTGGCTTACAGTTCTAGTTTACGATTGATGAGCTTTACAGAGTTGATAGAGAGCCCTCTAACTTTGTATTTCAGTTTGTAATTTACGACTGACAAGCTTTACAAGGTGATAGAGAGTCTTCATTTTGTGTTTCAGTGTGTAATTTACGACTGACAAGCTTTACAGGGTGATAGCTAGAGAGCTCTCTAATTATGTGTTTTAGTGTGTAATTTACGACTGACGAGCTTTACAGGGTGATAGAGCCCTCTAACTTTGTGTTTCAGTGTGTAATTTACGACTGACGAGCTTTACAGGGTGATAGAGCCCTCTAACTTTGTGTTTCAGTGTGTAATTTACAACTGAAGAGTTTTACGGGGGTAATAGAGAGCTCTAACTTTGTGTTTCAGTGTGTAATTTACGACTGAAGAGTTTTACGGGGGTAAAAGAGAGCTCTAACTTTGTGTTTCAGTGTGTAATTTACGACTGAAGAGTTTTACGGGGGTAATAGAGAGCTCTTACTTTGTGTTTCAGTGTGTAATTTACGACTGAAGAGTTTTACGGGGGTAATAGAGAGCTCTAACTTTGTGTTTCAGTGTGTAATTTACGACTGACCAGCTTTACGGGGGTGATAGAGAGCCCTAACTTCCCTGAGCCCTACCCACACAACCGTAACTGTACCTGGATCATAGAGACATCACTAGGGAACACCATAGGGGCTGCCTTCTCCCACTTTGATGTAGAGACTCACCATTCATGTGCATGGGACTATTTACAGGTAAGTGACAGTCAAACTTTAGTGTTTTGAAGTTTGCGGGTCTATCAGGGGAAAAAAAGAAGAGAAAAAAAACGTTTGTACTTCGACTCACAAAAATAAAACATTGATGTCGTGCTCATAAAGCTGATTATAATTCTAAAGTAATGAAACATGCATACTTAGAAAATTGAATTATATACTTTGACAAAAGCAACAATATGTTTTATCAACACACTGTAGTTTGCATTGTAGAATCATGTGACAATTAAATTTACGAATATCCCAAGTACCATGTTGCCGAAACCAATTCTTGTTGGCATTTTGTTTTCAAGAAAATTATTATATGAATATCAATCCTTTTAAAAAGTAGTACAATTTACTTAATAACTTCTTAAACCAATGAACATGCAGCTTGTTGGTCCATGGCTCTAGAGCTGAATTCCTTGTAATGGACCGTTTTATTAAACCATTTTCGTTGACATATAATAGGCCTAGCTATATGGTAACAATTGAAAAGTACCTATATGTATTGAGTGATTGTATCTAACAGAAAGATCCACACTTATGAGTGTTAAAGTTTGAAACCTCTAATGAAGGAGATTTCCCTCATTCCATATTTCCAATGAGGGAGAAAGTGTGTGAAATACGACTGAAACTGCATTGCTCAATTTGCCTTTCCCATTTTATGTATCAAAATAACTTCAAAAAGTATTCATTTGATCCAGACACACCTGTTATGGTCATTACACACACCCTGCAGTAACTAGGAGATCATTTGATTTAAACAGTTTTTTTAATTTTCAGAAATATATATACATTAATAAATACAAATACATATTTAGAAGGATCTGACGACAAGACATATAGTCTTATTTTAGGCCATCTCCTAGGAGATCATTTGATCACAGGATGTACATTTTGAGTTTGTGTGAGTTTGGACTTGGATGAGGGAGATTCGAGGGAGATTGGTAAATTTTGGTCAAAATGAGGGAGTGTCCCTCGTAATAAGGGAGGGTTTACAGGCAGCACACTCACTGATTATCACTTGTAAATACTTCACATTGCTGTTTAGCTAGTCATAATCAATAATTGTGTAAACGTGCTCACCAATAATTTTGAAGATGGAAACATGCTCATATGTATGAAGGCGTAAAAATGACTGCCTCCTGTTCTGACCTGTTTCTTATCCTTCATTTAAATACCAGAGTTGACATTGTCGACATCCCTCGGCAAGGTTCTGTGGTACAAACCCTCAGCTCCTGCCCTGACTTGTTTCTTGTTCTTCACTTAGATTCATGATGGAGAGTTGACATTGTATCCATCCCTTGACAGGTTCTGTGGTACAAACTCCCTGCCTCCTGTTCTGACCGTTTCTTGTTCCTCACTTAGAATTATGACCGAGAGTTGACATTGTAGCCATCCCTTGACAGATTCTGTGGTACAAACTTCTCGCTTTTTGTTCTGACCAGTTTCTTGTTTTTCACTTAGAATTGTGACGGAGAGTTGACATTGTAGCCATCCCTCAACAGGTTCAGTTGTTGTAACTTCCCGCCTCCTGTCCTAGCCTGTTTCTTGTTCCTCATTTAGAATCCTGATGGAGAGTTGACATTGTAGCCATCCCTCGGCAGGTTCTGTGGTACAAACTGCCCGCCTCCTGTTTTGACCGTTTCTTGTTCCTCACTTAGAATTATGACCGAGAGTTGACATTGTAGCCATCCCTTGACAGATTCTGTGGTACAAACTTCTCGCTTTTTGTTCTGACCAGTTTCTTGTTTTTCACTTAGATTCGTGATGGAGAGTTGACATCCTCCCCGTCCCTCGGCAGGTTCTGTGGTACAGACCTCCCCGCACCTGTTAACAGCACCTCAAACAAGATGCTCGTACATTTCATGTCCGACTTCAGTGTGGCAAGTAATGGATTTCGTCTCGAGTATGTCACCAACGGTAAGATTTTGTGGATGAATAAGGTATGTAAGAAATAAATGCAAATTTTTGACAGATTTCAATCTAATGTCAATCAGCCCTCTGAGAATATTTTCATATTACCGTGGTTCACTGAAAAAAACACTTGGAAATAATCTTTTTGAAATGTTTATGTACATTCATTTGTATTCGTGAAACTAAAATGAAAAAAAAAGTTTGAAATTAATAAAATAGACTGAAGTACTAAATATTTTATGTAATATATTAAGTGTATCAGTTTGCTGTTGTTCCAAGTCAATCATGAACTTTTGTCCTGCTATTTGCTAATGATGATTTAAATATTCCAAATTGAACAACATATTTTCCTGGAAAAAAAAGTTTCACATTATTTTTTGCATCATTAAACGATCCAAAACGTTCTGCAAACGTAACACAAATTTAGTCTTACATCATACTTTTGAGGGTAAACAAAGTTTATTTGACGACAGGTTGTGGTGGGTATTTGAGGAACCCAACTGGCAACTTTACGAGTCCTAACTACCCCAGTAATTACCCCCACGCTCGTGTCTGTGAGTGGCAGATCAACATAGCCACCGGTATGCGCGTAGAACTCACATTCAATGACTTCGACTTTGAGCCTCATGTCAGCTGCGGTTTTGATGGACTGGAGGTATTATTTTATTTTTACAAAATTGGAAGACAACAGTGTTCTGGACAGAACTCATAGTAACTAGCTTCAACAGTTTTAAGATTATAACCCCACCACTGGGTCGTAGGTTAGAGGTTTTTGTGGGAAGGTCACTAGGTATTGAGTGGCCGTAGGTTGGTGGTACACTTACCCCACCACTGGGTCGTAGGTTAGATGTCTTTGTGGTACGGTCACTAGGTACTGAGTGGCCGTAGGTTTGTGGTACACTAGCCCCACCACTGGGTCGTAGGTTAGAGATCTACATGGGACGTCACTAGGTACTGAGTGGCCGTAGGTTGTTGGTACACTAGCCCACCACCACTGGGTCGTAGGTTAGAGATCTACATGGGACTGTCACTAGGTATTGAGTGGCCGTAGGTTGGTGGTACACTAACCCCACCACCACTGGGTTTTAGGTTAGAGGTCTTTGTGGGAAGGTCACTAGGTATTGAGTGGCCGTAGGTTGGTGGTACACTAGCCCACCACCACTGGGTCGTAGGTTAGAGGTCTTTGTGGGAAGGTCACTAGGTATTGAGTGGCCGTAGGTTGGTGGTACACTAGCCCACCACCACTAGGTCGTAGGTTAGAGGTCTTTGTGGGACGGTCACTAGGTATTGAGTGGCCGTAGGTTGGTGGTACACTAGCCCACCACCACTGGGTCGTAGGTTAGAGGTCTTTGTGGGAAGGTCACTAGGTATTGAGTGGCCGTAGGTTGGTGGTACACTAGCCCACCACCACTGGGTCGTGGGTTAGAGGTCTTTGTTGGACGGTCACTAGGTATTGAGTGGCCGTAGGTTGGTGGTACACTAGCCCACCACCACTGAGTCTTAGGTTAGAGATCTACATGGGACTGTCACTAGGTATTGAGTGGCTGTAGGTTGGTGGTACACTAGCCCACCACCACTGGGTCGTGGGTTAGAGGTCTTTGTGGGAAGGTCACTTAGGTATTGAGTGGCCGTAGGTTGGTGGTACACTAGCCCACCACCACTGGGTCGTAGGTTAGAGGTCTTTATGGGACAGTCACTAGGTATTGAGTGGCCGTAGGTTGGTGGTACACTAGCCCACCACCACTGGGTCGTAGGTTAGAGGTCTTTGTGGGACAGTCACTAGGTCTTGAGTGGCCGTAGGTTGGTGGTACACTAGCCCACCACCACTGGGTCGTAGGTTAGAGGTCTTTGTGGGAAGGTCACTAGGTATTGAGTGGCCGTAGGTTTGTGGTACACTAGCCCACCACCACTGGGTCGTAGGTTAGAGGTCTTTGTGGGAAGGTCACTAGGTATTGAGTGGCCGTAGGTTGGTGGTACACTAGCCCACCACCACTGGGTCGTGGGTTAGAGGTCTTTGTGGGACAGTCACTAGGTATTGAGTGGCCGTAGGTTGGTGGTACACTAGCCCACCACCACTGGGTCGTAGGTTAGAGGTCTTTGTGGGAAGGTCACTAGGTATTGAGTGGCCGTAGGTTGGTGGTACACTAGCCCACCACCACTGGGTCGTAGGTTAGAGATCTACATGGGACTGTCACTAGGTATTGAGTGGCCGTAGGTTGGTGGTACACTAGCCCACCACCACTGGGTCGTAGGTTAGAGGTCTTTGTGGGAAGGTCACTAGGTATTGAGTGGCTGTAGGTTGGTGGTACACTAGCCCACCACCACTGGGTCGTAGGTTAGAGGTCTTTGTGGGAAGGTCACTAGGTATTGAGTGGCCGTAGGTTGGTGGTACACTAGCCCACCACCACTGGGTCGTGGGTTAGAGGTCTTTGTGGGACTGTCACTAGGTATTGAGTGGCCGTAGGTTGGTGGTACACTAGCCCACCACCACTGGGTCGTGGGTTAGAAGTCTTTGTGGGACAGTCACTAGGTATTGAGTGGCCGTAGGTTGGTGGTACACTAGCCCACCACCACTGGGTTGTAGGTTAGAGGTCTTTGTGGGACAGTCACTAGGTATTGAGTGGCTGTAGGTTGGTGGTACACTAGCCCACCACCACTGGGTCGTAGGTTAGAGGTCTTTGTGGGACAGTCACTAGGTATTGAGTGGCCGTAGGTTGGTGGTACACTAGCCCACCACCACTGGGTCATAGGTTAGAGATCTACATGGGACTGTCACTAGGTATTGAGTGGCCGTAGGTTGGTGGTACACTAGCCCACCACCACTGGGTCGTAGGTTAGAGGTCTTTGTGGGACGGTCACTAGGTATTGAGTGGCCGTAGGTTGGTGGTACACTAGCCCACCACCACTGGGTCGTAGGTTAGAGGTCTTTGTGGGACAGTCACTAGGTATTGAGTGGCCGTAGGTTGGTGGTACACTAGCCCACCACCACTGGGTCGTAGGTTAGAGGTCTTTGTGGAATGGTCACTTAGGTACTGAGTGGCCGTAGGTTGGTATTACACTAACCCCACCACCACTGGGTCGAATTATGAAGCAAAGTTGGTTAAGATTAGACATGGAGTCAACTGACCAAAAGTTAAGGTCACCAGGTCAAAGGTCATGGTCACTTTTTGTAGCTTTTCACTGATGAGCATTTTGCCATGACAGATAAGAGCAAAGTTGGTCAGAATTCAACAAGGAGTCAAATGACCCAAGATAAATGTCGCTGGGTTGGACCATTGGGTTCAAAGCTCAAGGACTGATGAATTTTGGAGATATATGGGCACAAGATGGGGCCTTGCTGACCTCTTAGTGTTCTAGTTTGAATAGTACTCTTTATCTTTCGGTGACAAGAAAAGTATTGTTTTTCACATTGTGTACATGTTGATATGCTCATCGCATTTTAACAATGAAATTGAGCTCCCCATAATGTACCTATTACACTCAGATGAATGCTGAGGCCGTTGGGCCTCTTGTAATAAATAAAATGAAAAATTAACAATAACAAGGCCACGTAATTATCTAACTTAGAACTAACTAAAGTATCAAATTAAATATGCTATTATTTGTTCCAACAGGTGTACGGAGGTATGGACAGTGCCTCACCACTTCTGATAACACTCTGCCATACACAGACCCAGCCTCAGGTTTTTACCTCCACTGGTAACCAGATGTTTTTACGTTTCCGTAGCGATGTGTCTATAAGTGGGCGGGGCTTCCATGCTACCTACAGATCTCTGCCAGGAGGTAAGACCAGACGATCTTGAATATTGGATAGAAATATCAAAGAAGTTGATTAATTTCATATGAAATGAGCCATTGGTGAGTTTCATATGAAATTGATAACAAGTTTAATAGATTCAATATAACATGAAGACAAGTGTAAAAAAGTTTTAGACATCTGATCCAAAGGGTCAGGATGACCTATAGCTATCACGCTTTGTCCGCCGTGTACTGTCTGTAAACTTTTCCTTGAAAGGACTTCCTCTCAATAACAGAAAGGCTCAGGGTGATGATATTTGGCTAGTAGGTACCTGGGATAAAGTGCTAAACGATTTCCTCAGGTAAATGATATTGACCTTCTTTCAAGGTCACATGGGTCAAATATGTAAATAAATTTAACAATTTCACTAAACAAAAGGCCCAGTGTAATGATGATATTTGGCCAGTAGGTAACTGGGATGGAGGGCTCCTTGTAAAGTTTCCTCATATTAAATGACTTTGACCTTCTTTCAAGGTCACATTGGTCAAATATGTTAAAAACTTTAACAATCTTCTACTCAATAACCAAAAGGCCTAGGGTAATGATATTTGGCCAGTATAGGTACCTCGGATGTAGTGCTACAAAATTTCAATATATGAATAAACTTGACCAATTTCAAGATAACATTGGTCTTCTCATTAAGGGAAAGGTCCAAGGTTATGAAATTTGGCCAGTAGGTACCAAGGGTTGAGTGCATCATAGTTTGCTCCTACCAGTGACTTTGACCTTCACTTTCAAGTTCACAGGGGGGGTATGTAAAAACATCTTACAATTTCCTCCTCAATAACAAAAATACCCAGTGTAATGATATTACCTAATGAAGGTACCTAGGATAGAATGCTACAAAGTGTCCTCACATCAATGACCTTGACCGACTTTTAAGGTCACATGGGTCAAATATGAGAAAGCATTTAACAATCTTATTCTCAAGAACCGAAAGGCCTTGAGTACTGATATTTGGGTTGTAGCATGCAGGCATTAAGGGCTACCAAGTTGTTCAAATGAATGGCCTTGACCCACTTTCAAGGTACAGGAGTCAAATGTGTTAAAAATCTTCAAGCTACTTCTCAATATCCATAAAACCCAGGATAGTGATACTTGTATTGCAGCATGCTTAAATAAATGGCAAAAATCTTGATTCAAACAAATGACCTTGAGTGAAGTTTAAGGTAACAGGGGTTAAATGTGTTTATATCTTTAAACAACTTTGCAATAACTAAAAACAAATAAATATATGGATCTTTATAGATTGATGACTGTTAAGGACCATGGTGTAGTAGATTGATTATTCATGACATGAAGAGTTTACTATTATTTTCATAATGTGGAAATCAAATGATTCAATGTGCAGTAAGTGTCATGGTGATATTGATAATATTGGATCTGCTTAAGTTTTGCCTATTTCAGTCCTGTGTCTTGTGTAAGTGTACGTATTAATCACTCCTATTTTGTAACATCTTTTTTAGGATGTGGAGGGAATTTTTCCACGCCATCTGGAACACTCACATCTGCCAACTATCCTAATAACTATCCCCATAACACTGAGTGTGTATGGCTGATCACAGTGGTCCCCTCCAAAAATATCCTCATCACTTTCAACGAATTTGTCCTGGAGGGGAGTAGCGGCTGCCCTTTTGACTATGTGAAGGTGTGGTGGATAATTTGAAAGTGTTAACTTCAATTTCTTTTCACCTTTTTCAATTTACTATGATATATCTATACCCCCCCCCCCTCCGCAACGAAGTTGGGGGGGGGATACTGGAATCAGGTCGTCCGGATCTTTTTAAAATTTTGTGGGAATGGACAATACAGTATGAAGATGTGCCCCCTGCAGTAAATTTGACTTTCGACCCTTTTTCAGAAAGTTATTCCCCTTTTCTGTAAAAAATGACCACAATTTTGTCCGGCTATGCATTCACTCAGTTTGCAACGGATCTTTTTAAAATTTTGTGGGAAAAGACAGTACAATATGTAAATGGGCCCCCTGAAGTAATTTTGCATTTTCGACCCTTTGCATTTTTTACCCTATTCAGAGACTTGTTCCCCTTTTATGTAAATGAACACAATTTTGTCCAGCTTTGCATTTGCCCAGTTTTCAACAGATCTTTTTAAAATTTTGTGGGAATAGACAGTACAGTATGAAAATGTGCCCCTCATTTGTTGTAGAATTAACTTTAAGGGGGCGAGGGGTATGAGTTGGGCCCTGGACGACAGTTCTAGTTAGTATTTATTTTCACCATTTTCAATTTACTATGATAAATTTAGTATTTATTTTCACCTTTTTCAATTTAATATGATATATTTAGTACAGTTACTTCCCAGATGACAGGGAGACATTTTATATTTGGTGATTTAATTGAGAAGCAGGGGAAACAAATATTACTATTTCCCTATTACTTTGGCATTAAATGTTCCTGTATTAATCAGATATTTGATGGTCCTACAATGAACAACACGTTGCTGATGACACATTGTGGCAGTTCTCTCCCTTCTCCTCCGGCGTATCGCAGCTCTGGCAACCAGATGCTTGTACGTATGAGGACAGATTCATCAGTATCACGAAAAGGCTTCAATGCAACCTACGTTACAGGTAAGTAATAGCTAATGACAGGACTGAAATGTTTTCTGGTGTAAATCAATATCAGACAGCAACATTGTAACATCACGTTCTGTGCATACTTTCCTATGCTTTCCAGTTTTTAGCTCACCTGGTCCAAAGGACCAAGGTGAGCTTATGTCATACCGTGGCGTCCGGCGTAAGGCATCCGTCTGTCCGTCAACAATCGACTTCTTCTTCTTAACCACTGATTGGAATTTAATCAGATTTGGTAGAAAGCATCCCTAGGTGGCTGGAACTCAAATTTATACAAATGATGGGGCTGACCCCCAAGGGACTGGAGGGGCGGGGTCAATTTGGCTATATTCATATTAACGACTTCTTCTCTGGATCTAAGCAATGTGAAACATTAAAATTTTAATAGTAGCATCCCTAGGTGGCTGGGATTCAAATTAAACAAATGATTGGGTGACCCCCCAGGGGACTAAGGGGCGGGGCCAAAAGGGGCCAATTTAGCTATGTTCATATTAACGATTTCTTCTCTGGATCTAAGCAATGTGAAACATTCATATTTTAGTGGTAGCATCCCTAGGTGCCTAAGATTCAAACTTATACAAATGATGGGGCTGACCCCCCAGGGGACTGAGGGACGGGGCCACAAGGGGTCAATTTAGCTATATTCATATTAACGATTTCTTCTCCAGATCTAAGCAATGTGAAACATTCATATTTTAATGGTTGCATCCCTAGGTGGCTTGGATTCAAATTTATACAAATGATTGGGCTGACCCCCCCAGGGGCCTGAGGGGCGGGGCTAAAAGGGGTCCATTTAGCTGTATTCATATTAACGACTTCTTCTCTTGCTCTAAGCGATGTGAAACATTCATATTTAGTAGTAGCATCCCTAGGTGACTGGGATTCAAATTTATACAAATGGTGGGGCTGACCCCTAAGGGGCTTGAGGTGCGGGGCCAAAAGGGGACCATTTGAAAATATTGATATTACTTTTAAACGGTTGAGATCCCCATCCCAAAACTACATATACAATTGCTTAGCATAAAGAGAACATCACAAATATGATTTTAGATTTGACCCAAAGGTCTGCCATGCCCTTACAGACATTCCACCCCTATACAGAAACAAACACAATCATGATATTATCATTGATGTATGGGTCTAGCCCAGCCCTAGGGACCTTGGTTCTTAGTTGAGCTTGAAAACAACGAGTTGAGATACCCACCCATTAACCTATCTTTAATTTATACAGATATACTTCAAGGATAATTCTTCCCTGCCCATAGGATCTTTTTTAGAAATATTTTACCATGATTACCTTGATATCAATCTATCCAGGTGAGCGATACAGGCCCTCTGGGTCTCTTGTATTATGTAGTGTTATCCATGTCCGTCCCACCCTGTCGCGTTCCGTCCCATGGTAATGTAACCAGCTGGGGGCGGGGCATTAATGTCTCACAGACATTTCTAGTTCTAGGCACTGATCGACTAAGAAATAAGAATTGTTTTGCTTTAAAAACAACAGTCAGTTTTATTAGCTCACCTGGACCGAAGGTCCGGTGAGCTTATGCCATGGCAGGGCTCGACAATTACGCTTGTCCGACTTGTCCGTACCAGTACAAATCTCTGTCAGACAAGTACATCAGGATACTCACTTGCCCGCTCGGACAAGTGATTTTTAGCAGAAACTATGTTTTTAGAAATGGCAAAAAAGATTAAAATGTCTTTCTTACAAAATTCAAGAGTGTTCATTTCGTTTTTCAATAAAATGTGACTTCAAAGAGATCGATTGAACTACGTTGGCCACATTCGGGATTCACGGAGGTAAGCTATTGGTATGTTATTAAAAAACCCAGATGTGTTCCGAATATGATAATCTGAATCGCTGTTGCGTTTGTATTTAAGAGATCACCGTATATATAAGCATTTACATGACAAAGATTGATCTGACTGTTTATATTGGAAACACGCTGACAGGTGTAATATGGATTTGACGAAATTTGGGTTCATTATTATAATCATTATCATAATGGCAAACATTTTTCTGCAAGTTAATGGATTTTAACCAAATTTGGTCAGAAACATCCTTGGGCGAAGGGGAACAGATTTTGCATAAATGGTGACTCTGACCCCCAAACGGCCAGAGGGGCGGGGCCCAATAGGGGAAATAGAGGTAATTCTTTAAATCTCTTCTTGTCAAAAAGTCCTGGTTGGATTTCGATCAAATTTAGTCAGAAACATCCTTAGGGGAAGGGGAACAAATTTTGCCTAAATGGTGACTCTGACCACTAAGACCCCAGAGGCACGGGGCCCAATAGGGGAAATAGAGGTAATTCCTTTAAATCTCTTCTTGTCAAAAAGTCCTGATTGGATTTCGCCCAAATTTGGACAGAAACAACCTTGGGGGAAGGGGAACAAATTTTGCATAAATGGTGACTCTGACCCCAAAGGGGCCAGAGGGGCGGGGCCCAATAGTGAAAATAGAGGTAATTCCTTTAAATCTCTTCTTGTCAAAAAGTCCTGATTGGATTTTAACCAAATTTGGTCAGAAACATTGTTGGGGGAAGGGGAACAGATTTTGCATAAATGGTGACTCTGACCCCCAAGGGGCCAGAGGGGCGGGGCCCAATAGGGGAAATAGAGGTAATTCTTTAAATCTCTTCTTGTCAAAAAGTCCTGGTTGGATTTCGACAAAATTTAGTCAGAAACATCCTTAGGGGAAGGGGAACAAATTTTGCATAAATGGTGACTCTGACCCCAAAGGGGCCAGAGGGGCGGGGCCCAATAAGGAAAATAGAGGTAATTCCTTTAAATCTCTTCTTGTCAAAAAGTCCTGATTGGATTTTAACCAAATTTGGTCAGAAACATCCTTGGGCAAAGGGGAACAGATTTTGCATAAATGGTGACTCTGACCCCTCAAGGGCCAGAGGGACGGGGCCCAATAGGGGAAATAGAAGTAATTCTTTAAATCTCTTCTTGTCAAAAAGTCCTGTTGGATTTCGACCAACTTTAGTCAGAAACATCCTTAGGGGAAGGGGAACAAATTTTGCAATAATGGTGACTCTGTCCCCTTAGGGCCCAGAGGCACGGGGCCCAATAGGGGAAATAGAAGTAATTCCTTTAAATCTCTTCTTGTCAAAAGTCCTGATTGGATTTCGCCCAAATTTGGACCGAAACAACCTTGGGGGAAGGGGAACAAATTTTGTATAAATGGTGACTCTGACCCCAAAGGGGCCAGAGGGGCGGGGCCCAATAGTGAAAATAGAGGTAATTCCTTTCAATCTCTTCTTGTCAAAAAGTCCTGATTGGATTTGGCCCAAATTTGGACAGAAACATTGTTGGGGGAAGGGGAACAAATTTTGCATAAATGGTGACTCTGACCCCCAAGGGGCCAGAGGGGCGGGGCCCAATAGGGAAAATAGAGGTAATTCCTTTCAATCTCTTCTTGTCAAAAAGTCCTGATTGGATTTGGCCCAAATTTGGACAGAAACATCGTTGGGGGAAGGGGAACAGATTTTGCATAAATGGTGACTCTGACACCCAAGGGACCAGAGGAGCGGGGCCCAACAGAGAAAATAGAGGTAATTCCTTTAAATCTCTTCTTGTCTTAAAGTTATGAATAGATTTTGTCCAAATTTGGTCAGAAACATCGTTGGGGGAAGGGGAACAGATTTTGCATAAATGGTGACTCGGACCCCAAAGGGGCCAGAGGGGCGTGGCCCAATAGGGGAAATAGAAGTAATTCCTTTAAATCTCTTCTTGTCATAAAGTTATGAATGGGTTTTGTCCAAATTTGGTCAGAAACATTGTTGGGGGAAAGGGAACAGATTTTGCATAAATGGTGACTCTGACCCCTAAGGGGCCAGAGGGGCGGGGCCCAATAAGGAAAATAGAGGTAATTCCTTTAAATCTCTTCTTGTCATAAAGTTATGAATGGATTTGGCCCAATTTAGTCAGAAACATCTCGTTCGGGGAAGAGGAACAGATTTTGCATAAATGGTGACTCAGACCCCAAAGGGGCCAGAGGGGCAGGGCCCAATAGGGGAAATAGAGGTAATTCCTTTAAATCTCTTCTTGTCAAAAAGTCCTGATTGGATTTGGCCCAAATTTGGACAGAAACATTGTTGGGGGAAGGGGAACAAATTTTGCATAAATGGTGACTCTGACCCCCAAGGGGCCAGAGGAGCGGGGCCCAATAGGGAAAATAGAGGTAATTCCTTTCAATCTCTTCTTGTCAAAAAGTTCTGATTGGATTTGGCCCAAATTTGGACAGAAACATCCTTGGGGGAAGGGGAACAGATTTTGCATAAATGGTGACTCTGACACTCAAGGGACCAGAGGAGCGGGGCCCAACAGAGAAAATAGAGGTAATTCCTTTAAATCTCTTCTTGTCTTAAAGTTATGAATAGATTTTGTCCAAATTTGGTCAGAAACATTGTTGGGGGAAGGGGAACAAATTTTGCATAAATGGTGACTCTGACCCCTAAGGGGCCAGAGGGGCGTGGCCCAATAGGGGAAATAGAAGTAATTCCTTTAAATCTCTTCTTGTCTTAAAGTTATGAATAGATTTTGTCCAAATTTGGTCAGAAACATCGTTGGGGGAAGGGGAACAGATTTTGCATAAATGGTGACACTGACACCGAAGGGGCCAGAGGGGCAGGGACCAATAGGGAAAATAGAGGTAATTCCTTTAAATCTCTTCTTGTCAAAAAGTTATGAATAGATTTTGTTCAAATTTGGACAGAAACATTGTTGGGGGAAGGGGAACAGATTTTGCATCAATGGTGACACTGACACCCAAGGGGCCAGAGGGGCGGGGCCCAATAGCGAAAATAGAAGTAATTCCTTTAAATCTCTTCTTGTCTTAAAGTTATGAATAGATTTGGTCCAAATTTGGTCAGAAACATTCTTGGGGGAAGGGGAACAAATTTTGCATAAATGGTGACTCTGACCCCTAAGGGGCCAGAGGGGCGTGGCACAATAGGGGAAATAGAGGTAATTCCTTTAAATCTCTTCTTGTCATAAAGTTATGAATAGATTTTGTCCAAATTTGGTCAGAAACATCGTTGGGGGAAGGGGAACAAATTTTGCATAAATGGTGACTCTTACCCCTAAGGGGCCATTTTGACGACTTTAGGGTTACAAGAGATTAATTCCAGGTGAGCGATGCAGGCCCATTGGGCCTCTTGTTAGGCATTACAGCTGCTGTTTACAAAGAAGATAAATTTGAATATCATCTCTGTATGAATTGTTATTTTACATGATATTGACCAATCATATCAATGTGAAAAGGGTTTGAAAAACAACAAGGACAATGTGACTTGTTACATCAGGTTTAGGTATGGCCTGTGATGTATTTCCCTTTGTTAAACATGCTTAATCTTTGGGAAGCAAAACATGACTTGTCCCTAAACCAACGACAATAAAGGCATACAATTTATTCCACAGTGAGACATTTCAGCAAGAGAGTTCTCTTGTTGATGGAATTGAACAAAATATTGATTAATTGTGCACAATTTGCTGTAACAAACACAATTTTTTTACTTAATTACTCAATAAATAATTAATGAAACTAAACAATTTTTCTGTAGTAAAAATATAAATATTGCATTAAACAAAAATTGTCATGCCGATGCCGCGGTTTAAATTCAAATCGGTAATATCCATATTGATGATGAAGCCCTAGCTGGACTAACTATTTTTGTTGTGATATGATATCAGGTTGTGGAGGTACACTAACAGCGGAACAAGACGGAGAAATCATATCGCCTAATTACCCAGCAAACTACGATCCTGGGAGTAACTGCTCCTGGCTAATCCTGGGTGACCATTC
This sequence comes from Mimachlamys varia, assembly GCA_947623455.1. NCBI lineage: Eukaryota > Metazoa > Mollusca > Bivalvia > Pectinida > Pectinidae > Mimachlamys > Mimachlamys varia. The sequence continues at coordinate 33,774,177 of OX392529.1, read as the reverse complement.
AGGTAGATTGGAAACTTGTTGTTCTGTAAACGTATTTGTTTTGGCAAACTCAAATTTTAACGCATAGCTGAATGTTAACTGATAATTAAGTGAATGATAATTTGGTGCCCTCACAATGCTTGTTGTAGACAGCACTGTAATTGATGGTGTAATCAAAATTCAGGTGAATGCAATTAGTAAGTTGCTAAAATGAGATCACCAATCCAGTGTTTGCTCTTTGATTCATTTCATTGTTTCTTCCTAATGTCTCTTGACCCTGTCTCACTTTTGGCCTTAAGTTGAAAGTTTGCCCCTGTGAGAAAGGCTTTGAGTTCTCCCCCCTTGCCGTGACATACCACAGTCTCAAAATCGGTAGTTTCTACTCCCTGCTTGATGCTCAGCATTATGGGGGGATTGGATCTTTATCAATGTAAATGTCTTTTAGTTTCATTTAAAAACAAAATGGTGCATCAAGTTTTCGATGAATTCCTTTCAGCTGACCGTATTACGCTGACCTTCACCCACATGGACACTGAGTTCTTCTCGTCCTGTGTACACGACTACGTGTCTGTATATAATGGTGATGACGATGCTGCTCCTCTGGTAGGGACATACTGCGGCAACACTGTCCCAGCACCGATTACTTCCCTTGGCTCAGCCATGTTTGTCAGATTCATAACGGATCGATCCATACAGGGAACAGGATTCAGAGCAGTATACACAAAGTCATCTTCTTGTGAGTAGCCAATGAAAGTTTTTTCGTGTTTAAAACTAATTTTAATACACTATAAAAACATTCAGATAATGAATATGATATTCTGCAAATTCCTTGTCCCAATGATAGAGCTGTCGGGACAAAATATAATGTTCAAATTTGCTTGAAGATTAGAAAAGAAAATTTTACCGTACAAATGTTGGATAAAGGACATGAAGTAATTATTTCTGACATCATCAGCATGTGGCGGAGACTTTACGGCAGAGAGAGGGTCGTTCATGAGTCCTGGGTACCCAAGCGGGTACCCACGCAGTACAGAATGTGTTTGGACCTTCAGGGTATCCCCCGGCAGTCGCATCAGGGTCTCTTTTAGGTTTGTACAACCCTATATATCATACTGTTTTATTGCTATCTTGATTGCGATAAAAAGCTAAAAGAATGAAATGTTAGTATATGGTTATTTTTCTTCTCACCTGAGAGTTTCACTAACGACAATTAGAAGTGCATGGGCCCTAGGGTAATCAGAGTGTCTTTCTCTCACTACACTTATTTCCAGAGATCGCTATTGAATCCAAAAGTCTATCTTTTATTGACATGGTGATACACTTTTATATTGAAAAATTAATGTACTTATATTGATTGGCCCATTGAAAGTTTTCCGCTAAATCATAATTGTAAATTACGTCAATTTAATGTTGTTATTATTGCTTTCTTTGTTAGTGTTTCTTTGTTTAAGGTAGGTTATGCAGTAAACATAGAGTAAGGAACGCCAAAATAAGTGTGTTTAATACATGTGTACAGAATTCAGGGTTTAAACAATTTTGATGTCAAAGTCAAGGTTTCTGCATGCTTCAAATTTTCCATGTAAATTGTAAATATCTGATATCTGCAAAGTTGTAACTTAAAATACGGCTTCATGTCAAATTTACAGGATAATTAAGATTTGCGCTAATCACTGATTAAGCTAATCACCTTTTGAACAACTGGGCCCTGGTACAGGATTTTTTACCCTCTACATCAGACTCTAGACATGACAATTGTTATAATAAACAAATATTAATTGTAATGACACTAAAAATCTTAATCGAGCTTTGAAGTTGTTAAAAAAATAACATTTTCCCAGTTGCAGCTACATATACTGAAAAATGTTATTTACTGAATTTAAGACTGCAGTGTATTTACTGTTTGTAATAAGATATTTACTGTGTGGAGTAAGATATTTACTGTGTGGAGTAAGATATTTACTGTGTGTTATGATATATTTACTGTGCATAATAAGATATTTACTGTGTGTAATGTTATATTTACTATGTGTTATAATATATTTACTGTGTAATAAGATATTTAATGTGTTATAATATATTTACTGAGCGAAAAAGATATTTACTGTGACTGTGTAATAATATATTTACTGTGTGTAATAATATATTTACTGTGTAATAAGATATTTACTGTGTGTAACAAGATGTTTACTGTGCTTAATAAGATATTTACTGTGTGTTATAAGATATTAGGTTTACCATACCTGTACCTGTACAATGTTTATTACTTTTCAGTGTGTTTACATTAGAAGACAGTCCCAGCTGTAACTTCGACTACGTGGAGCTGAGGGAGACAAATGTAAACGGAAACCTGATTGGTCGATACTGCAGCACAAATCTTCCCAGTAACCTAACAGCTTATAACGGCCTATGGGTGAAGTTCCGATCAGATGACACTCCTGGACCAAATGCTATTGGTTTCCTAGGGCAGTACAGTCCAGGTCAGTAAGCATTGTATCGGAACATTTTTAAACATTTTGAGTTTTGAATGACTTTAAAGATTACCATTTCATTTCGAGGTATTTTATTGTTAAATTTCACCTCATTAATCCTTTCTGTCTAGTCAATTAATTCATTTTAATATTATTGAGTTCCTTTCTTATTATCCTCTCACGACAAAAGTAGGGGAGGGGATATAGCGTTCCGTTCGTACGTACTTACATAAGTACGTACGTATGTATGTTCACTTTTTGTCAGCTCTCTTGCAACTTCATTTTTGAACGGATTCTGACCAAATTTCCTATATAGGTCCAGCATGGTAATACCTCGAACGAGTTCGTGTTTCAGGGTGCCAAGGTCAAGGTCACCGTTACTATTTATAGAAAATCTTTGTCAGCACTCTTGCAACTTCATTTCTGAACGGATCCTGACCAAACTTCATATATGGGTCCAGCATGGGAATACCTCGAGTACTCTTGTAACTTCATTTTTGAATGGATTCTGACCAAACTTCATATATGGGTCCAGCATGGTATTTCCTTGAACGAGTTCGTGTTTCAGGGTGCCAAGGTCAAGGTCACCGTTACTATTTATAGAAAATCTTTGTCAGCACTCTTGCAACTTCATTTCTGAACGGATCCTGCATGACCAAACTGATAATGAGCCCATCCATGTCTATTGGAGTTCAGTGCAAATGACAACTGATGTTATTTCAATGTCCCAATAACCCCATCCCCCTTTTTGCATCAGAGTTCATGTGTTAGCACGCAAGGGGATTTGTATCGTTTGCGATGCCTTGTTTGTTACTTGAGATCTATCAGATATACTTTTCAAAACAATTCACTGTACAAAAAGTGTCCTTCTGTTTGTAGTTAATATTTTTGTTTGCATGCTTTATATCCAACTTAAATACAACATACAATTTGAATTAATATGAAGACATTCAGCTCCAGACAAAACAGATCTAAAAGTACTGTTATTTCTTGCATATTACCCACACTGGGGTATAGTTAAGTAAATTACCAGGTAAGGCATTTTTGATGCTTTTTAAAAAAAAAAATCCAGATTGCCCGGGAGTTATACGTCAAATGTATACCTACTGATTATACGTGTACTTCGTAGGTGAATTTGTGATTTAATGGTTTGAATATTAGAAATCGGAGACACATTATTGAAATATTGTGTTTATTTTGTTAATATATTTGTTTATGGGTATAATCAAAGCCATATAGAAACTTATCAATGATATATTTCATTTACAAATAGCGTAGATCTATTTATCGATTATTTATAATTTGGTAAAAAAAAAGTCCACAGATAGTCCACATTGGCATATAGCCCGCACTAGGCATCTTCTGATGTAAAAAATTGTATAGCCTGTGGACAATACACAGGAAATAACAGTAGTATTTTGTTGTTATTTTTATTTCAAAAGACAATCTTACATCTACAGAACTGAGCCTATAGAATTTGACAAATTTATCGTTGTTATCATTCAGTGTATGGCGGAGAACTTACCGGAAGTTCTGGACGATTAGCGTCTCCACTATACCCCCGTCAGTACCCTCATAACGCCGACTACACCTGGACGATCACTGTAGATACTAACATGCGTATCAGGGTAGCGTTCTCGGTGATGGACATGGAGTTCCGACTGACGGGCTGTGTCTACGACTATCTACTGGTATATAGAAGCCTTCACATCCTAATTACACAATTAACATTGAAACTCATAGACTGGGGCCTAGCTATTGTTCTGGTTTATACAAGTTTTATGATTACACAGCTTAAGTTCGCATCAAATAATATACATTGGGGCCTAGTTCTGATTTGTACACGTTTACAATGTTATGTAACAGGATCTTCTTTTATAATTTTAATGCACTTTAGAGGTAATTGAAGAGGTAAAAATGTAAATATTCAAAATCAGTTCATGAAAAACTGAAGATTTTTCCTAGCAAGAAAATTTATATAAGTTCTATAAGAAAGTACTGTAAATTTACCTGGTAAATATTGTATTTTATTGTAACATGTTTACTATGGACTGTTAAAAAAGTATTGACCTTTTTTATAAAAGTATTTGTATTTTGCATTTGTTTGTGCAGTTCCGTGACGGAGGCACGGCGGACAGTCCTGAGATCGGGAGGTACTGTGGTCTGACCGTGCCTGGACCAGTGTTGACCACCACTAACCAGCTGAGGGTGGAGTTTCACACCGACTTCTCCGCCACAGGCCAAGGTTTCCTGTTTGATTGGCAGGCCACCAGTGACATGCCACCCACCACACTGCCACCAGGGGTCTCCACGACTCCCAGTACGTAATGCCACAGCAGAAGGAGTCTGTACAAAGTGAATGTTCGGATAGGTCTCCCCAAAAAAATGACAGGAAACATTCTCTTAAGTATTAATGAATTACAAATCTACCGCCAACGCATATTTGTTAAAAATGTGCAAGATACATTTTATTATAGTGTTTCCTGTTTTGAAAGTCCTACTTGTTAATGACACAAAGATCAGTAGCCACCCATATATCATACAGCTGATCACATGCTTTATAAAACGTAAGATTTTCTCAGGAATTCAAGTCTGGCTATGACTTATGTGTAAAAAGATAATGAAATACTATATTCCTTAATCACTTTCTGAAATGCTTTGTTTTTCATTAAGTTTTATATTGGATAGGTTTTTCTTTTTAAGTATGTATTACCCAAGGCAGTAAATGATATAGATGCTCTTTTTCATTGTTGGTCTTGATCTTGTTGTCAGTGCCTGGTTGTGGTGGAATCTTCAGTCCGCCCCAATATCAGATGATGACAATTATCTCCCCTGGATACCCGGAGGGATATGCTGATCATCTGGATTGTGTATGGCAGTTGATTGCGGAGCCTGGATACGTTGTGTGGTTCAACATCACTGACATCAACCTGGAAAGCCATGGAGCCTGTGCCTTTGACAGTCTGTCTGTGTATGATGGTGAGTATACCACAGTCTGTGTGTGTATGATGGTGAGTATACCACAGTCTGTCTGTGTATGATGGTGAGTATACCACAGTCTGTCTGTGTATGATGGTGAGTATACCACAGTCTGTCTGTGTATGATGGTGAGTATACCACAGTCTGTGTGTGATGGTGAGTATACCACAGTCTGTCTGTGTGTGATGGTGAGTATACCACAGTCTGTGTGATGGTGAGTATACCACAGTCAGTCTGTGTATGATGGTGAGTATACCAGTCTGTCTGTGTATGATGGTGAGTATACCACAGTCTGTGTGATGGTGAGTATACCACAGTCTGTGTATGATGGTGAGTATACCACAGTCTGTCTGTGTATGAAGGTGAGTATACCACAGTCTGTGTGTGATGGTGAGTATATCACAGTCTGTCTGTGTGATGGTGAGTATACCACAGTCTGTGTGTGTATGATGATGAGTATACCACAGTCTGTCTGTGTGATGGTGAGTATACCACAGTCTGTGTATGATGGTGAGTAAACCACAGTCTGTCTGTGTGATGGTGAGTATACCACAGTCTGTGTATGATGATGAGTATACCACAGTCTGTCTGTGTGATGGTGAGTATACCACAGTCTGTGTATGATGGTGAGTATACCACAGTCTGTCTGTGTGATGGTGAGTATACCACAGTCTGCCTGTGTGATGATGAGTATACCACAGTCTGTCTGTGTATGAAGGTGAGTATACCACAGTCTGTGTGTGATGTTGAGTATACCAGTCTGTCTGTGTGATGGTGAGTATACCACAGTCTGTGTGTGTATGATGATGAGTATACCACAGTCTGTCTGTGTGATGGTGAGTATACCACAGTCTGTGTATGATGGTGAGTAAACCACAGTCTGTCTGTGTGATGGTGAGTATACCACAGTCTGTGTGTGTATGATGATGAGTATACCACAGTCTGTGTATGATGGTGAGTATATCACAGTCTGTGTATGATGGTGAGTATACCACAGTCTGTCTGTGTATGATGGTGAGTATACCACAGTCTGTCTGTGTATGAAGGTGAGTATACCACAGTCTGTGTGTGTATGATGGTGAGTATACCACAGTCTGTGTGTGTATGAAGGTGAGTATACCACAGTCTGTCTGTGTGATGGTGAGTATACCACAGTCTGTGTATGATGGTGAGTATACCACAGTCTGTGTATGATGTTGAGTATACCACAGTCTGTGTGTGTATGATGTTGAGTATACCACAGTCTGTGTATGTATGATGGTGAGTATACCACAGTCTGTCTGTATGATGGTGAGTATACCACAGTCTGTCTGTATGATGGTGAGTATACCACAGTCTGTGTATGATGGTGAGTATACCACAGTCTGTGTGTGTATGATGGTGAGTATACCACAGTCTGTCTGTATGATAGTGAGTATACCACAGTCTGTCTGTGTATGATGGTGAGTATACCACAGTCTGTGTGTGTATGATGTTGAGTATACCACAGTCTGTCTGTGTGATGATGAGTATACCACAGTCTGTGTATGTGTGATGGTGAGTATACCACAGTCTGTGTGTGTATGATGTTGAGTATACCACAGTCTGTCTGTGTGATGGTGAGTATACCACAGTCTGTGTATGATGTTGAGTATACCACAGTCTGTCTGTGTGATGATGAGTATACCACAGTCTGTGTATGTGTGATGGTGAGTATACCACAGTCTGTGTGTGTATGATGGTGAGTATACCACAGTCTGTGTGTGTATGATGATGAGTATACCACAGTCTGTGTATGAAGGTGAGTATATCACAGTCTGTGTATGATGGTGAGTATACCACAGTCTGTCTGTCTATGAAGGTGAGTATACCACAGTCTGTGTGTGTATGATGGTGAGTATACCACAGTCTGTGTGTGTATGAAGGTGAGTATACCACAGTCTGTCTGTGTGATGGTGAGTATACCACAGTCTGTGTATGATGGTGAGTATACCACAGTCTGTCTGTATGATGGTGAGTATACCACAGTCTGTGTGTGTATGATGATGAGTATACCACAGTCTGTCTGTGTGATGGTGAGTATACCACAGTCTGTGTATGATGGTGAGTATACCACAGTCTGTCTGTGTATGAAGGTGAGTATACCACAGTCTGTGTGTGTATGATGGTGAGTATACCACAGTCTGTGTGTGTATGAAGGTGAGTATACCACAGTCTGTCTGTGTGATGGTGAGTATACCACAGTCTGTGTATGATGGTGAGTATACCACAGTCTGTCTGTATGATGGTGAGTATACCACAGTCTGTGTGTGTATGATGATGAGTATACCACAGTCTGTCTGTGTGATGGTGAGTATACCACAGTCTGTGTATGATGGTGAGTATACCACAGTCTGTCTGTGTGATGGTGAGTATACCACAGTCTGTCTGTGTGATGATGAGTATACCACAGTCTGTCTGTGTATGATGGTGAGTATACCACAGTCTGTCTGTGTATGATGGTGAGTATACCACAGTCTGTGTATGTATGATGGTGAGTATACCACAGTCTGTCTGTATGATGGTGAGTATACCACAGTCTGTCTGTATGATGGTGAGTATACCACAGTCTGTGTATGATGGTGAGTATACCACAGTCTGTGTGTGTATGATGGTGAGTATACCACAGTCTGTCTGTATGATAGTGAGTATACCACAGTCTGTCTGTGTATGATGGTGAGTATACCACAGTCTGTGTGTGTATGATGTTGAGTATACCACAGTCTGTCTGTGTGATGATGAGTATACCACAGTCTGTGTATGTGTGATGGTGAGTATACCACAGTCTGTGTGTATATGATGTTGAGTATACCACAGTCTGTCTGTGTGATGGTGAGTATACCACAGTCTGTGTATGATGTTGAGTATACCACAGTCTGTCTGTGTGATGATGAGTATACCACAGTCTGTGTATGTGTGATGGTGAGTATACCACAGTCTGTGTATGATGGTGAGTATACCACAGTCTGTGTATGATGGTGAGTAAACCACAGTCTGTGTATGTATGATGGTGAGTATACCACAGTCTGTCTGTGTATGATGGTGAGTATACCACAGTCTGTCTGTGTATGATGGTGAGTATACCACAGTCTGTCTGTGTATGATGATGAGTATACCACAGTCTGTGTATGATGGTGAGTATACCACAGTCTGTGTATGATGGTGAGAATACCACAGTCTGTCTGTGTATGATGGTGAGTATACCACAGTCTGTGTGTGTATGATGTTGAGTATACCACAGTCTGTCTGTTTGATGATGAGTATACTACAGTCTGTGTATGTGTGATGGTGAGTATACCACAGTCTGTGTGTGTATGATGTTGAGTATACCACAGTCTGTCTGTGTGATGGTGAGTATACCAGTCTGTGTATGATGTTGAGTATACCACAGTCTGTCTGTGTGATGATGAGTATACCACAGTCTGTGTATGTGTGATGGTGAGTATACCACAGTCTGTGTATGATGGTGAGTATACCACAGTCTGTCTGTGTCTGATGGTGAGTATACCACAGTCTGTCTGTGTATGATGGTGAGTATACCACAGTCTGTGTGTGTATGATGTTGAGTATACCACAGTCTGTCTGTGTAATGATGAGTATACCACAGTCTGTGTATGTGTGATGGTGAGTATACCACAGTCTGTGTGTGTATGATGTTGAGTATACCACAGTTTGTCTGTGTGATGGTGAGTATACCACAGTCTGTGTATGATGTTGAGTATACCACAGTCTGTCTGTGTGATGATGAGTATACCACAGTCTGTGTATGTGTGATGGTGAGTATACCACAGTCTGTGTATGATGGTGAGTATACCACAGTCTGTGTATGATGGTGAGTATACCACAGTCTGTGTATGTATGATGGTGAGTATACCACAGTCTGTCTGTGTATGATGTTGAGTATACCACAGTCTGTGTATGATGGTGAGTATACCACAGTCTGTCTGTATGATGGTGAGTATACCACAGTCTGTGTGTGTATGATGATGAGTATACCACAGTCTGTCTGTGTGATGGTGAGTATACCACAGTCTGTGTATGATGGTGAGTATACCACAGTCTGTCTGTGTATGACGGTGAGTATACCACAGTCTGTCTGTGTATGATGATGAGTATACCACAGTCTGTCTGTGTATGATGGTGAGTATACCACAGTCTGTGTGTGTATGATGTTGAGTATACCACAGTCTGTGTATGTATGATGGTGAGTATACCACAGTCTGTCTGTATGATGGTGAGTATACCACAGTCTGTGTATGATGGTGAGTATACCACAGTCTGTGTGTGTATGATGGTGAGTATACCACAGTCTGTCTGTATGATAGTGAGTATACCACAGTCTGTCTGTGTATGATGGTGAGTATACCACAGTCTGTCTGTGTATGATGGTGAGTATACCACAGTCTGTGTGTGTATGATGTTGAGTATACCACAGTCTGTCTGTGTGATGGTGAGTATACCACAGTCTGTGTATGATGGTGAGTATACCACAGTCTGTGTATGATGGTGAGTAAACCACAGTCTGTGTATGTATGATGGTGAGTATACCACAGTCTGTCTGTGTATGATGGTGAGTATACCACAGTCTGTCTGTGTATGATGGTGAGTATACCACAGTCTGTCTGTGTATGATGATGAGTATACCACAGTCTGTGTATGTATGATGGTGAGTATACCACAGTCTGTCTGTGTATGATGGTGAGTATACCACAGTCTGTCTGTGTGATGGTGAGTATACCACAGTCTGTGTATGATGGTGAGTATACCACAGTCTGTGTATGATGGTGAGTATACCACAGTCTGTGTGTGTATGATGTTGAGTATACCACAGTCTGTCTGTGTGATGGTGAGTATACCACAGTCTGTCTGTGTATGACGGTGAGTATACCACAGTCTGTCTGTGTATGATGGTGAGTATACCACAGTCTGTGTGTGTATGATGGTAAGTATACCACAGTCTGTCTGTATGATAGTGAGTATACCACAGTCTGTCTGTGTATGACGGTGAGTATACCACAGTCTGTCTGTGTATGATGATGAGTTTACCACAGTCTGTCTGTGTATGATGGTGAGTATACCACAGTCTGTGTGTGTATGATGTTGAGTATACCACAGTCTGTGTATGTATGATGGTGAGTATACCACAGTCTGTCTGTATGATGGTGAGTATACCACAGTCTGTGTATGATGGTGAGTATACCACAGTCTGTGTGTGTATGATGGTGAGTATACCACAGTCTGTCTGTATGATAGTGAGTATACCACAGTCTGTCTGTGTATGATGGTGAGTATACCACAGTCTGTCTGTGTATGATGGTGAGTATACCACAGTCTGTGTGTGTATGATGGTGAGTATACCACAGTCTGTGTGTGTATGATGTTGAGTATACCACAGTTTGTCTGTGTGATGGTGAGTATACCACAGTCTGTGTATGATGGTGAGTATACCACAGTCTGTGTATGATGGTGAGTAAACCACAGTCTGTGTATGTATGATGGTGAGTATACCACAGTCTGTCTGTGTATGATGGTGAGTATACCACAGTCTGTCTGTGTATGATGGTGAGTATACCACAGTCTGTCTGTGTATGATGATGAGTATACCACAGTCTGTCTGTGTATGATGGTGAGTATACCACAGTCTGTGTATGATGGTGAGTATACCACAGTCTGTGTGTGTATGATGTTGAGTATACCACAGTCTGTCTGTGTGATGGTGAGTATACCACAGTCTGTGTATGATGGTGAGTATACCACAGTCTGTGTGTGTATGATGTTGAGTATACCACAGTCTGTCTGTATGATGGTGAGTATACCACAGTCTGTGTATGTGTGATGGTGAGTATACCACAGTCTGTGTATGATGGTGAGTATACCACAGTCTGTGTGTGTATGATGTTGAGTATACCACAGTCTGTCTGTGTGATGGTGAGTATACCACAGTCTGTCTGTGTATGACGGTGAGTATACCACAGTCTGTCTGTGTATGATGGTGAGTATACCACAGTCTGTGTGTGTATGATGTTGAGTATACCACAGTCTGTCTGTATGATGGTGAGTATACCACAGTCTGTGTATGATGGTGAGTATACCACAGTCTGTCTGTGTATGATGGTGAGTATACCACAGTCTGTCTGTGTGATGGTGAGTATACCACAGTCTGTGTATGATGGTGAGTATACCACAGTCTGTGTGTGATGGTGAGTATACCACAGTCTGTGTATGTATGATGGTGAGTATACCACAGTCTGTCTGTGTATGATGGTGAGTATATCACAGTCTGTGTATGATGGTGAGTATACCACAGTCTGTGTGTGTATGAAGGTGAGTATACCACAGTCTGTCTGTGTATGATGGTGAGTATACCACAGTCTGTCTGTGTATGATGGTGAGTATACCACAGTCTGTCTGTGTGATGGTGAGTATACCACAGTCTGTGTATGATGGTGAGTATACCACAGTCTGTGTGTGATGGTGAGTATACCACAGTCTGTGTATGTATGATGGTGAGTATACCACAGTCTGTCTGTGTATGATGGTGAGTATATCACAGTCTGTGTATGATGGTGAGTATACCACAGTCTGTGTGTGTATGAAGGTGAGTATACCACAGTCTGTCTGTGTATGATGGTGAGTATACCACAGTCTGTCTGTGTATGATGGTGAGTATACCACAGTCTGTCTGTGTATGATGGTGAGTATACCACAGTCTGTGTATGATGGTGAGTATACCACAGTCTGTCTGTGTATGATGATGAGTATACCACAGTCTGTGTGTGTATGATGGTGAGTATACCACAGTCTGTGTGTGATGGTGAGTATACCACAGTCTGTGTATGATGGTGAGTATACCACAGTCTGTCTGTGTATGATGGTGAGTATACCACAGTCTGTCTGTGTATGATGGTGAGTGTAAAAAGGGTAACAGAAATTAAATTATATAAATTGTTTTTCTTTTGAAGAAAAAACCAGATATCATAAGAATTTTGTCTGAATCATCCTGGAGTGAAGAATATTCTTTAAAATCATCCTTCCTCTAAAGGAATGCCTAGATATTGTCCAAAGTTGTCCATGATTGCTTACATACAACTGTATCGTGCAGGTGGGGGATACAGGCCCAGTAAAATTATTCACAGAAAATTAAACATTGATGTCATATACTAATGAAGTATATTCATGTATGTATTTCAGAACTAATGCAAATACAAACATATCTCTTCCATTAAATTACTTGACATGTAAGAGTTTCTTCTTTCTACGTACAGGTCCGGTGGTGAACAATAACTATGCCCCCCTGCTGGGGCGGTTTTGTGGGAGAGTTGGTAACGATCAGCCTATCCAGTCAACTTTCTCACAGATGACACTGCGCTTCACCACGGATTACTCTGTCAACAGGACGGGTTTCTCTGTCAATGTACAATCTGGTAATCTCAAAATTCAGAATTGCTGTTCTTTCACTCGATATCTGTAATACTTGTGCACATAAAAGTTAATTTCAAAAGAAGTTTGAGTGCATACTTAGGTGTAATGTTACTTGAAAAGTTAATGTTCCCTTTGTTTCACAGGCTCTTGAATAGCTGATCAGATTTTTATTAGTATATGCCAAACATTTCTTGGGCCAATTTTGCATTCAAATTGGATTATACATGTATCCCTGAATTTTTAGTCCAAATGTTTATAATTATGTGCATTTGTAATTGACCGAAGACCCTGTAAGGAGACAAAAAAAATCTGAACCTTGGCCCCGATATAGAAAATTGAAACCTGTAGTAACTAATAGTTTTACTGGAAAATCCAACATTAATATTAGGGAGGCTGGCATGGGGTTTTTTCTCATAAGGGAGGTTCTGAACATGTACATTTCTTGTATGTTTGATAATGTGTCTATTTCTGGTATTAGCAGGAGATATGATTTTTGTCTCCCAGTCATGTTATTTGTTTAAACAATCACTCACACAAACATCCTAAGGTGTAATATCGTCTGTTTGCAGTTTGTGGTGGACTATTACGCATGCCATCTGGTGTTTTGCGCAGTCCTTTCTATCCAAACTCCTATCCAAATAATATCAACTGTACGTGGTATGTGGTTGTCCCGATTGGTCGTACTATCCAGGTTGAATTTGATGATGGATTCAATGTGTTGGGATCAGGGGAGGCCTGTGGAGGGGACAGTGTCCAGGTAAGAGGGACCTTCATTTTGTATTATATAAGGCAGGAAGTTTATTGTTAGGCTGCTGTGTTATAAGGCCATCATCAACTAATAAGGTTAAGTCCTGAATCAGTCCATCATTTACTGAACGTGTTAAAAAAGGAATTATACAATGAGAAATCTTCCCTAGTAAAGACGGCTGGATTGTGATATTTCTTTATCAATGAGACAATTTAGCATAAAATGAGATTTTTTCATCTGAACAATTAAAGTACAGTGATATTTTGTTATTGTTTGAATTTGATTTTTTTTTTTTTTTTTTTTAATTAGAAGATTCCATGAACCATTGACAAGACAATATAAGACAAAAACCTGAAATGGATCACTTTTATACAGAAAAAGACAAATCTTTCCCCAAAGTATATTGGCTTGATCGTTGTAGTATTTGACTACTGATAGCTGGCCCCATGGAGTTTCATCAACGTTACTTAACTTAAGAAAATTGCTTTACTCAAAAATTTCCATAGGAAAGCATAACAGAAATTCAGAGGAAAATCTGAAAATGTAGAAATTTCCTTGACCTCAGTTATGTTTTCATCGAAAAACAACCCTGTAAGGCCCTGTAAGGGATTGTACTTATTCTAAACCTATGTTATAGCTACTTGGTGGACCCACCACGAGCTCCCCACCCATTGGGAACTCTCTGACGGGGCGATACTGTGGAAACGTCAAACCTACACCAATGAACACTTCCAGTAACTATCTCACTGTGACCTTTGTCAGTGACGGGTCGGGCACAGGCACAGGCTTCCAGCTTCAGTTCACGGAGGTCAGTGTGACCTGTGGTGGTACTCTATATCTGACCGATGCAGTGACCAGTGGCTACTTTACGTCGCCAAACTACCCAGGCATCTACCCCCATAATGTTGACTGCACTTGGGTGATAACTGCCCCGGCGTCACACAGCATACAGCTCGACTTCGTGGACAACTTCTACATAGAGAATCATTCCCAGTATGTGATCTTTGTTTTATGTTGTTGATTGTTTCATTGTTGGTATCCTCGACTATGTGAAAGGAAAATCAAGGATTCAGTTTGTACACCTTTTATATGACTGTAATTACATTTTCACCAAATCAGTCAAATTGATAAACTCTGATCACTTCATTCCCCAATGAAATGGTGGATGGCATACTAGTTTCTGTTTCTGGCATTACGTTACATGACTATAAGGGTGCATCATTTTGTAAAATATTATGTACGAATGGTCTACCAAAAATGATGGACAGCTGATTTATATGTCAATGAAAAAATGTCAGTTTATTGCAGAGAACTTTAGAAACACTTGACTGGACAAAACACTGACACTTTTGAAAGCATAAATTCATGGTCTATTGGTCCGAAATTCCTGATAGGTCCACTCGAGTATCGTGCGAAATGAACATGGTCTGCTCCCTTAGCAATTTTGTAAAGTGACGATACTAAAAATATTGTTTTTTAGAGTTCCTTCGAGCCAATCAACTAAAACTTCATACAGTGATTCCTTACTTGAAGCCCTTGTATATGATTTCTTTTTAGGTATGCAGGTCATGGATTAAGGTCACTGTTACTATAAATAGAACAGACATCCGAAATACGAAGAATTTTGAGCAATAACTTGAGTTCCATTTGGCCTATCAAACTCAAACCAGTGTTTTATTATTAAAAGCTGTTGCTTGGAATTGCTCTTCAGGTTTGAAGGTCAAATGTTAAGGTCAATGTTACTATGAATAAAACAGATCTTAACTTAAACCATATATTTAAACACACAATACCTCCTCCCCAATACAGGGTCCCACCTAGATACTCTAGATATATCAGCTTCCTTTCGGGCAGGCTTTCTTCATCCAGGTCGGATCCAGATCTCCAAAACTAGCTTTTTTCTTATTTGATTATAGAACATTTCAAGCATATTAAATTAAGAATTTCAGGACTTTAATTTCAGCATATATGTCGTAAAACAGCTGTATGGGTCCGAGTGTGTGATATTGACCTCAACATCATGGAACACTAATGGAAGTTTTGTTAATTATTTGAAGTTAAAATGTTGTATACTGACTGTTAATGAATAGGTAGGAACATGATTGTTTATGAAACACATTGTCTTTGAAATCTTGTAAACAATGGATGTTGACTAAATTTCCGGTGTAGAATGTATTTAAAGCAAATATTTGCTGTAAAGTGTTTGAATATGTTTGATATTAACAATTTACATCGAAAGACTTTTTTTTATTCTTGTTTCTTTTTTTGTGCCACTGATTAATGTCTTAAATAAAAGGCATCAGTTTTAATTTGACGTGTGGTTTTACTTCAGGTGTCGTTTTGACTATATAGAGGTCCGTGATGGAGGCACTATCAATTCTCCCATCATCAGTCATCTGTGCGGAAACACCATGCCGAGTACAGTGAGGTCATCAGCCAACGTGATGTTCGTGAGATTCCGTACTGATGCCAGCATTGGTCATGTCGGATTCAGGGCCATGTACAAAATAGGTAGGAAGTGATGGTTTTAACTACACACCACCTTGGAGGACAGCTATTTAGTATTCATGGACAAATTTCCAAATCAATTCAAAAGTTTGAAGAGTCCATCATAATGTCTCAGCTAGTGGTGAATGAGTTGAAGTAGTAAGGAGCACTAATTAATGCTAATACTCTAACTTCTGGCCCTTTAATAGTTTAATTGATTATTTAGATTGACCAAGCCAAATTGTCAATGAGCCAAAGCTGAGTAAAAAAAAAAGGTGATAAGGAGCAAAGTTGTTAAAGCTCCTTAATGTTTTGGTCTAGTCTGCTTGCTATCAGCTTTTATTTGAAAATGGCATCATTTGAAAGTTAATGATGAGAAGTAAGTTACTATTGGTATTGATAACAGTTTTGCTAGTTTTGTTATAATAATATTTTTTTTATCTTTTCATGTCTTTTAAAAGCAAGTCAGTATTAATTACTCTTTCCATGTCTGATATAAATAATGTAAGCATTGGACATTTTAGAAAATAAGTGATGAAGTAATAAGAATATTTAGAAAGTATTGCCAAACAGAAATTAATCTGTCTTGAATCCCACTATATGCTGTAGCTGAATGTGGAGGTAGAATCTATGGGACAAGTGGAGCCATCACCTCTCCTAATTACCCTGCCAACTACCCCAGTAACAGTCACTGTGTGTGGGATATTGAGGCCCCTACAGGTCACTATCTCACCTTCACCTTCCTCGCCTTCACCTTGGAGTATTCTTACAACTGTACTGGGGACAACAGGGACTTCCTGGAGATCAGGGAAATCAATTCAACAGGTAACACTCAGGTGTAATTGATAGAGCAGGTAACACTCAGGTGTAATACAGCAGGTAACACTCAGGTGTAATACAGCAGGTAACACTCAGGTGTAATACAGCAGGTAACACTCAGGTGTAATTGATAGAGCAGGTAACACTCAGGTGTAATTGATAGATCAGGTAACACTCAGGTGTAATACAGCAGGTAACACTCAGGTGTAATACAGCAGGTAACACTCAGGTGTAATACAACAGGTAACACTCAGGTGTAAAAGTACAGAAAACACTCAGGTGTAATTGATAGAGCAGGTAACACTCAGGTGTAATTGATAGAGCAGGTAACACTCAGGTGTAATACAGCAGGTAACACTCAGGTGTAATTGATAGAGCAGGTAACACTCAGGTGTAATTGATGGAGCAGGTAACACTCAGGTGTAATTGATGGAGCAGGTAACACTCAGGTGTAATTGATGGAGCAGGTAACACTCAGGTGTAATTCAACAGGTAACACTCAGGTGTAATTGATAGAGCAGGTAACAATCAGGTGTAATTCAACAGGTAATACTCAGGTGTAATAAATAGAGCAGGTTACACTCGGGTGTAATTGATAGAGCAGGTAACACTCAGGTGTAATAGAACAAGTTACACACAGGTGTAGTTGATAGAGCAGGTAACACTCAGGTGTAATTGATAGATCAAGTAACACTCAGGTGTAGTTGATAGATCAAGTAACACTCAGGTGTAATTGATAGATCAAGTAACACTCAGGTGTAATTGATAGAGCAGGTAACACTCAGGTGTAATTGATAGAGCAGGTAACACTCAGGTGTAATACAGCAGGTAACACTCAGGTGTAATACAGCAGGTAACACTCAGGTGTAATACAGCAGGTAACACTCAGGTGTAATTGATAGAGCAGGTAACACTCAGGTGTAATAGAACAAGTAACACTCAGGTGTAATTGATAGATCAGGTAACACTCAGGTGTAATTGATAGATCAGGTAACACTCAGGTGTAATTGATAGATCAGGTAACACTCAGGTGTAATTGATAGATCAGGTAACACTCAGGTGTAATTGATAGATCAGGTAACACTCAGGTGTAATTGATAGATCAGGTAACACTCAGGTGTAATTGATAGATCAGGTAACACTCAGGTGTAATTGATAGAGCAGGTAGCACTCAGGTGTAATAGAACAAGTAACAATCAGGTGTAATACAGCAGGTAACACTCAGGTGTAGTTGATAGAGCAGGTAACACTCAGGTGTAATTGATAGAGCAGGTAACACTCAGGTGTAATTGATAGAGCAGGTAACACTCAGGTGTAGTTGATAGAGCAGGTAACACTCAGGTGTAATTGATGGAGCAGGTAACACTCAGGTGTAGTTGATAGAGCAGGTAACACACAGGTGTAATTGATAGAGCAGGTAACACTCAGGTGTAATTGATAGAGCAGGTAACACTCAGGTGTAGTTGATAGAGCAGGTAACACTCAGGTGTAATTGATAGAGCAGGTAACACACAGGTGTAATTAATAGATCAGGTAACACTCAGGTGTAATTGATAGAGCAGGTAACACTCAGGTGTAATAGATAGAGCAGGTAACACTCGGGTGTAATTGATAGAGCAGGTAACACTCAGGTGTAATTGATAGAGCAGGTAACACTCAGGTGTAATTGATAGATCAGGTAACACTCAGGTGTAATTGATAGAGCAGGTAACACTCAGGTGTAGTTGATAGAGCAGGTAGCACTCAGGTGTAATAGAACAAGTAACACTCAGGTGTAATTGATAGAGCAGGTAACACTCGGGTGTAATTGATAGAGCAGGTAGCACTCAGGTGTAATAGAACAAGTAACACTCAGGTGTAATTGATAGAGCAGGTAACACTCAGGTGTAATTGATAGAGCAGGTAACACTCAGGTGTAATTGATAGAGCAGGTAGCACTCAGGTGTAATAGAACAAGTAACACTCAGGTGTAATTGATAGAGCAGGTAACACTCGGGTGTAGTTGATAGAGCAGGTAACACTCGGGTGTAATTGATAGAGCAGGTAACACTCGGGTGTAATTGATAGAGCAGGTAACACTCGGGTGTAATTGATAGAGCAGGTAACACTCGGGTGTAATTGATAGAGCAGATAACACTCGGGTGTAATTGATAGAGCAGGTAACACTCGGGTGTAATTGATAGAGCAGGTAACACTCGGGTGTAATTGATAGAGCAGGTAACACTCGGGTGTAATTGATAGAGCAGGTAACACTCGGGTGTAATTGATAGAGCAGGTAACACTCGGGTGTAATTGATAGAGCAGGTAACACTCGGGTGTAATTGATAGATCAAGTAACACTCAGGTGTAATACAGCAGGTAGCACTCAGGTGTAATACAGCAGGTAGCACTCAGGTGTAATTGATAGAGCAGGTAACACTCAGGTGTAATTCAACAGGTAACACTCAGGTGTAATAGAACAAGTTATACAATGTAACTACATGTAGTACACTTTGATTCTGAAAAATAAAGGTCATTTGATCACAATACAACATTTACTGTAATATTTTACACCTCGACAGTTTCTTTCTTAAGTCAATTTATTTTCTGGTCTAAATTGTAAATTAAGACTGATTCAGAATGCATCGTTATATTTTCCGAGTTAAAATTTAACGCACCCGCCACAAAGTTTGAGTTGCTAAAAAAGTTAAATTCCACCCCTGACAACAGGTAAAAATCGGGTATATTTACACCTCTCCCTTCTTGTGCTTAGTAAACTCTGACTGCGAATATATTACCGTATACGCAGTGAAAAAAGGCTCGGCGGATTGATATTTGTTTAAATATGGTGTCGTTCACGCTTCAGAAAAATAAGTATTTGCTGTCGGCCATTGTTAAGTTCCTACAAGATTTTGAAACATGGAACATATATGGAATAAATTTCTTTTGATTAAACAATAAATAGTTTCTAGCAAACTTTTGATTCCAAATGATGCGCATACGAAATCAGTTGACGGTAACGCAAACTGTCGCGATGCCCTCACGGTCTTGTGTATGGAAATACTCGGAAACAGAATACTCAACAAGTGAATGTAAAATTAACAACAATTTAATAAATCAACAAATAAAGTTTAAGTACTTTCACATAAACTACCTTGGTGAACCGGAAAAAACCCAACCATTATCACAATAGGTTGCCGGTATTAAGATAACAAAATATCCAAATAATACAGCCTGTTTACATAATTACTGTACGCTACAGCACACAAGGCCTGTATCAGTTAATACCCATTGTCAAAAATAGACATTCCTTAAATCACAAGTTTCGGTTTCCACCATACAGCTTAATGTGACTTGAATACTCTAATATAAAGTTCCAGTTTCAAAATAAAGTTCAAGTTTCAGTAATAACTTCAAGTTTCTATAATACTCGACTGCAATTACTGTATATAATAACTGTAACCACTGTAGCTTAAAGTTCTTCCTTCAGTTTCCTCGAGATGATAAGGCAAACATATAAAGTTCAAGGCCATACGCATATGTGTCCATATGAAGAAATTAGGCCACACAGTTCTATTTATAATACAGTAGGCTACGGAAATAACTAGAGTTCCATAATAGTAGAAACACCTCACCGTAAGAGTTCCAAGTCCCTGACTTTACTGGGTTAACACAGTCACCTTAAAGCACTGACATAATAGTGTTGCACAGGAGGTACGACGACAACATATGCTGCAACGGGCGGTTGTGTGAAGTTCCGTGTGTCTAACTGCGACGAGTACTGGTGAACCGCTGATCAGCCTGACGAAGGTCAAGGTCGTCTCACGTGTGATGAGTTAAATCCACCCCATCCCTAGTTCCAAATCTACCAGCTGTACATGTCCACTATATCCTGGTCAGGCGTCCCACTGGAGGCCTAGCCCATGACCGAGAGTGCCTATCAAACCAAACAAACACCCTATAACTATAATTGTCTATCACAGTCTCCAATGTAAACAAACAGCGATACCCTGCTTCCGGTATCGTAAGTCGACTTCCGGTTTACAATTATAGCACTACGAGATTATTTCGAATATTTCAACACTAACATGCATATTCATACCTAGCTGGTACATACTTTCATCATTATTTACCTATACAAACCTATCTCAACCGCTAATAATTCAATTAAATGCCTGTCAATAGCTTTTCTCTACAGAGCACCTGTTACATATCATTGCCGTAGCTCACGCATGAAATATTACATTATATTGCACAAAATATGCATTTACACTACTTGACAGTTAAATACATGTATTACACAATTGTTCAGTGTCTCAAAAATATAAACACTCACCCTTGCGGTGCACATTATCCCAAAAATATTAATGTTTTCCCGGCGCTGCCTAGATGGCTGCCTACCTGGCTACCTCGCTAATGTGTTCTCCGTGCAGGTGACTACGTCACACGGGAACCCGTATGTAGAACTAGAAACCGCGGGAAAAGCTTGCGCGGTAAATTCAAACACTTATTTTTACCATAATGATAACAAAAACCCTTTTACCATAATAAACCCCATAAATATTTATAACCAAACTGTCATACCGTGACACAAACATGGCGGCGCCCTGCAGTTGTGGCGTCTGACGTCGGACCTCGTCATAACCAGATCACTGTGTCAATGCGTGTACATAACGACCGTTATAAATAAAGAAATAAATTCGAGTTGCTAGAAATATTATTTAATACCAAATTTACATATGATGTTATGAAGAAAAATAGTGTTTTTCATAGTGTATTTTCTAAATCTACCAATATTTTGATGAAATCCAATGGGACTATATTATCTTAGCAACCACGGCCATCGTAGTTACCATCTTAGCAACCCGCTTCGAATGCTTTTTTCTTCGTATAGCGCTTGAAAATTAATAATGGTGTAAATATAAGGATTGTACCTCATTTTGACTGCATATACGGTAGTATGCCCGCAGTTGGCAACGAACATATTCTATGGTGCGCGTTAGTGCACCATAGAATATGTTCGTTGCCAGCTGCGGGCTTAACGCGCACCATAGAATATGTTCGTTGCCAACTGCGGGCATACTACCGTATACGCAGTCAAAATGAGATACAATCCTTATGTAATACAACAGATTAAACTCAGGTGTAAAAGTACAGAAAACACTCAGGTGTAATAGAACAGGTAACACTCAGGTGTAATACAACAGGTAACACCTAGGTGTAATACAACAGGTAACACCCAGGTGTAATACAACAGGTAACACCTAGGTGTAATACAACAGGTAACACCTAGTTGTAATACAACAGGTAACACCTAGGTGTAATACAACAGGTTACACCCAGGTGTAATACAACAGGTAACACTCAGGTGTAATACAACAGGTAACACCTAGGTGTAATACAACAGGTAACACCCAGGTGTAATACAACAGGTAACACCTAGGTGTAATACAACAGGTAACACCTAGGTGTAATACAACAGGTAACACTCAGGTGTAATACAACAGGTAACACCTAGGTGTAATACAACAGGTAACACCTAGGTGTAATACAACAGGTAACACCCAGGTGTAATACAACAGGTAACACTCAGGTGTAATACAACAGGTAACACTCAGGTGTAATACAACAGGTAACACCTAGGTGTAATGCAACATATGATAACATACAAGTGTAATATAACAGGTACTGAAGTACAAGTATATGTTTTTTTTTACGTATTTAGGTCCAGTCTTGCTGCGGTCCTGTGGTGATTACAGTCGCGCTCCCATCGACACATCCGACAGTTTTGCACTTGTCACATTCAATTCCAATGCTGAAAGAAATCGGCAAGGATTTTCCATAACCTTTCAAGCTAGTGTGGAGGGTAAGAGTTTTACGTTACTGTGTCATTAACTGTGTCAAAAACAGATCTGCTGTTTCTTTGTGAATTTCCTTCAATTCCTCCTAAAAAAATATTGAATTTTGACCATCAGAAGATAGCACCAGTGATTGGGCAGAAAACTCTTTGTTGTACCTAAACTATTTGTAGCTGGGCGTGAGTTTTAATGGTTTTGTTTACAGTGTGTGGTGGGGATATGTTTACAGTGTGTGGTGGGGGTATGTTTACAGTGTGTGGTGGGGATATGTTTACAGTGTGTGGTGGGGATATGTTTACAGTGTGTGGTGGGGATATGTTTACAGTGTGTGGTTGGGATATGTTTACAGTGTGTGGTGGGGATATGTTTACAGTGTGTGGTGGGGTTTACAGTGTGTGGTGGGGATATGTTTACAGTGTATGGTGGGGTTTACAGTGTGTGGTGGGGATATGTTTACAGTGTGTGGTGGGGATATGTTTACAGTGTGTGGTGGGGTTTACAGTGTGTGGTGGGGATATGTTTACAGTGTGTGGTGGGGATATGTTTACAGTGTGTGGTGGGGATATGTTTACAGTGTGTGGTGGGGATATGTTTACAGTGTGTGGTGGGGATATGATTACAGTGTGTGGTGGGGATATGTTTACAGTGTGTGGTGGGGATATGTTTACAGTGTGTGGTGGGGATATGTTTACAGTGTGTGGTGGGGATATGTTTACAGTGTGTGGTGGGGATATGTTTACAGTGTGTGGTGGGGATATGTTTACAGTGTGTGGTGGGGATATGTTTACAGTGTGTGGTGGGGATATGTTTACAGTGTGTGGTGGGGATATGTTTACAGTGTGTGGTGGGGATATGTTTACAGTGTGTGGTGGGGATATGACATCTCTGACTGTTGTTGGCTTTGTTTACAGTGTGTGGTGGGGATATGACAACTCCAACAGGGACATTTACATCACCCAACTTCCCAGGCCAGTATGCACACTCTCGAGTATGTACCTGGCTAATCACTGTCCAGCCGGGGCGTCGAGTTACGCTGACCTTTGACACCTTTAACTTGGAAACTGCCTCAAATTGTCGTTATGACTTTGTTGCGGTAAGTAAGTCAATGCAGTGTGAGGATTTGATAAAAATTTCATTCGTTATGGTTCTTGTTTAAATTGACATATTATGTATACATTTAATTAATATATGTTTTTTCTGAAAAGGACTTTTGAATTTACAGGTATATGATGGTATCCTGGACGACTCCCCTATGAAAGCTCGTTTTTGCGGGGAAACAATTCCTGAGCTCCAGGAGTCCAGTGGTAACACCATGAAGGTTGTGTTCCGTACTGATGGTTCTGTCAGTAATGGAGGGTTCCGCGCCTCATACACATCCAACAATGAGCTAGGTAAATGTATTATATAGGGAACAAAGTGCCCTGTCAATGAGCTAGGTAACTATGTTATATAAGGAACAAAGTGCCCTGTCAATGAGCTAGGTAACTACATTATATAGAGAACAAAGTGCCCTGTCAATGAGCTAGGTAACTACATTATATAGGGAACAAAGTGCCCTGTCAATGAGCTAGGTAACTACATTATATAGGGAACAAAGTGCCCTGTCTATGAGCTAGGTAACTACATTATATAGGGAACAAAGTGCCCTATCAATGAGCTAGGTAACTACATTATATAGGGAACAAAGTGCCCTGTCAATGAGCTAGGTAACTACATTATATAGGGAACAAAGTGCCCTGTCTATGAGCTAGGTAACTACATTATATAGGGAACAAAGTGTCCTGTCAATGAGTTAGGTAACTACATTATATAGGGAACAAAGTGTCCTGTCAATGAGCAAGGTAACTATGTTATATAGGAAACAAAGTGTCCTGTCAATGAGTTAGGTAACTACATTATATAGGGAACAAAGTGCCCTGTCGATGAACTAGGTAACTACATTATATAGGGAACAAAGTGCCCTGTCAATGAGCTAGGTAACTATGTTATATAGGGAACAAAGTGTCCTGTCAATGAGCTAGGTAACTACATTATATAGGGAACAAAGTGCCCTGTCAATGAGCTAGGTAACTACATTATATAGGGAACAAAGTGTCCTGTCAATGAGCTAGGTAACTACATTATGTAGGGAACAAAGTGCCCTGTCAATGAGCTAGGTAACTACATTATGTAGGGAACAAAGTGCCCTGTCAATGAGCTAGGTAACTATGTTATATAGGGAACAAAGTGTCCTGTCAATGAGCTAGGTAACTACATTATATAGGGAACAAAGTGTCCTGTCAATGAGCTAGGTAACTACATTATGTAGGGAACAAAGTGCCCTGTCAATGAGCTAGGTAACTATGTTATATAGGGAACAAAGTGTCCTGTCAATGAGCTAGGTAACAACTTTATATAGGGAACAAAGTGTCCTGTCAATGAGCTAGGTAACTACATTATATAGGGAACAAAGTGTCCTGTCAATGAGCTAGGTAACTACATTATATAGGGAACAAAGTGCCCTGTCTATGAGCTAGGTAACTACATTATATAGGGAACAAAGTGCCCTGTCTATGAGCTAGGTAACTACATTATATATTGAACAAAGTGCCCTGTCAATGAGCTAGGTAACTATGTTATATATTGAACAAAGTGCCCTGTCTATGAGCTAGGTAACTACATTATATATTGAACAAAGTGCCCTGTCAATGAGCTAGGTAACTACATTATATATTGAACAAAGTGCCCTGTCAATGAGCTAGGTAACTACATTATATAGGGAACAAAGTGTCCTGTCAATGAGCTAGGTAACTACATTATATAGGGAACAAAGTGCCCTGTCTATGAGCTAGGTAACTACATTATATAGGGAACAAAGTGCCCTGTCTATGAGCTAGGTAACTACATTATATAGGGAACAAAGTGCCCTGTCAATGAGCTAGGTAACTACATTATATAGGGAACAAAGTGCCCTTTCAATGAGCTGTGTCTGGCGTCTGTCTGTCAAATTTTCCTATAAATCCCTACTAGTCATGAACCTGCACTCATCTGATTTTGATCAAATTTGGCCAAAAATGTCTTTGGATGATCGAAGGGGACTCAATTTTGTATAAACAATGGATTTGACCCCCTGTTACATGAAGGGCAGGACCCATTAGGGGAAATATAGTGAATTTTCTAAAGTCCTTCTTCTTCTGAACAAATGATAGGATATTGATCCTGGGCTAAGTTGATGTAATGTTGCAGATTCTTCTATAAGAATGAAAAAAAAGATTCCATATTTGGTATGTAGCATGCTTGGATGAAGGGGAACCAATTTTGCATAAAGGGTGAATCTGGGCGCCCAGGGGCCTGAGAAGCGAGAATCAATAGAGGCAATATAGCAAAATGTTTAAAATCCTACTTCTCCTGTAGGAAGGAAAGGATTTGTTCCATATTTGATCTGCAGCATCCTTTAGACAAGGCGATTCAATTTTGTATTAATGTGTGCCCCCTTTCCTCTCCCCCTTGGAGACGGAGGGTGTGCCCCCTTTCCTCTCCCCCTTGGAGACGGAGGGTGTGCCCCCTTTCCTCTCCCCCTTGGAGACGGAGGGTGTGCCCCCTTTCCTCTCCCCCTTGGAGACAGAGGGTGTGCCCCCTTTCCTCTCCACCTTGGAGACAGAGGGTGTGCCCCCTTTCCTCTCCACCTTGGAGACAGAGGGTGTGCCCCCTTTCCACTCCCCCTTGGGAACAGAGGGTGTGCCCCCTTTCCTCTCCCCCTTGGAGACAGAGGGTGTGCCCCCTTTCCTCTCCCCCTTGGAGACAGAGGTTGTGCCCCCTTTCCACTCCCCCTTGGGAACAGAGGGTGTGCCCCCTTTCCTCTCCCCCTTGGAGACAGAGGGTGTGCCCCCTTTCCTCTCCCCTTTGGGAACAGAGGGTGTCCCTTTTCCTCTCCCCCTTGGAGACAGAGGGTGTGCCCCCTTTCCTCTCCCCTTTGGGAACAGAGGGTGTGCCCCCTTTCCTTTCCCCCTTGGAAACAGAGGGTGTGCTCCCTTTCCTCTCCCCCTTGGAGACAGAGGGTGTGCCCCCTTTCCTCTCCCCCTTGGAGACAGAGGGTGTGCCCCCTTTCCACTCCCCCTTGGGAACAGAGGGTGTGCCCCCTTTCCTCTCCCCCTTGGAGACAGAGGGTGTGCCCCCTTTTCTCTCCCCTTTGGGAACAGAGGGTGTCCCCCTTTCCTCTCCCCCTTGGAGACAGAGGGTGTGCCCCCTTTCCTCTCCCCTTTGGGAACAGAGGGTGTGCCCCCTTTCCTTTCCCCCTTGGAGACAGAGGGTGTGCCCCCTTTCCTCTCCCCCTTGGAGACAGAGGGTGTGCCCCCTTTCCTCTCCCCCTTGGAGACAGAGGGTGTGCCCCCTTTCCTCTCCCCTTTGGGAACAGAGGGTGTACCCCTTTCCTCTCCACCTTGGAGACAGAGGGTGTGCCCCCTTTCCTCTCCCCTTTGGGAACAGAGGGTGTTCCCCCCTTTCCTTTCCCCCTTGGAGACAGAGGGTGTGCCCCCTTTCCTCTCCCCCTTGGAGACAGAGGGTGTGCCCCCTTTCCACTCCCCCTTGGGAACAGAGGGTGTGCCTTCTTTTCTCACACCCTTGGAGACAGAGGGTGTGCCCCTTTCCTCTCCCCCTTGGAGACAGGGGGTGTGCCCCCTTTCCTCTCCCCCATGGAGACAGAGGGGCAGGCCAAACAAGGGAAAATAGGTTACAATCTTCATAAATCTTCTTCTTACCTAAAGTCTTCTTACAAACGAAAGAAATTTGTTCATTTGTTTTAGTTAAAAAATTAAGGAATTTAGACCAAATGTAGTTTGAATCATGCTAAGGCACTACAGAATCATGCTAAGGCACTACAGAATCATGATAAGGCACTACCGAATCATGCTAAGGCACTACAGAATCATGCTAAGGCACTACTGAATCATGCTAAGGCACTACAGAATCATGCTAAGGCACTACCGAATCATGCAAAGGCACTACAGAATCATGCTAAGGCACTACCGAATCATGCTAAGGCACTACAGAATCATGCTAAGGCACTACAGAATCATGCTAAGGCACTACAGAATCATGCTTAGGCACTACAGAATCATGCTAAGGCACTACAGAATCATGCTAAGGCACTACCGAATCATGCTAAGGCACTACAGAATCATGCTTAGGCACTACAGAATCATGCTAAGGCACTACAGAATCATGCTTAGTAGCTAGATATCTGTCTTTCCCAGGTTTTCACAGTATCCCTCCTAGGCCTGTAAATTGCAAATACACCATTCTCAAACAAACTTTGAAATGTGATTAAAGTTGTTGTATATCGATCATCTCAAACATATGTAAGTAACTCTTAAGCCATAGCTACTTAAGTAAATAAAAGTTATTTGGTGATGATATTTGAAACTGTCAGGTAAATTATCTGTCTGCACATGTTGTAGTTTGCGGTGGAATGTTGACCAGTAATCCTGGAACGATTATCTCCCCTGGATTCGATATCTCGGCTAATTACTCCAACAACCAGCAGTGTGTGTGGGTGATTGCCAATCGTAACGTCAGTGATACATCTGTCGCTTTACAATTCGGCAGCTTCCAGCTCGAGGCACACACCTTATGTAGTTTTGATTTCGTTGAAATCCGAGAAGGTAAGATACTTATAAATATATAAACTTTATTTATTTTACAACAATTATGAAACAAGTTATCCAACTAATATAAATCACTCTTGTTGGCCCTGATGTTAGCGCGCAAGGGGTCTTATTGTGGGAGGAAACCGGAGTACCCGGAGAAAACCCACGTGGTGGGTCAGATGACCCCATACATTTTCACGTCTATTCAGGGAATCCTCCAACTGGTACCTTAACCATTAAATAAACAAAAACATCAAATATGAGAAAACTTAACATTATATTTAACATTATAAATCTATTACAAACAATCAATAATGGTTTTAAATAAAAAAAAACATAAGGGGAATATTAGTCTGCCTCTTCCAGTTCGTGTGTCAGCTTGAAATGCGACAGATTGGGATCACTATATATGCTGGTGAGTCTGTTGTTGGTTGGTTGCCCCGTCTGGTATACTTAAGATAACTAGATTTCTCTTTTGTCTATCACACTCAAACTTACCAGTGTTTTACTGAAACTCATAACACGAGGTTGATTTTCTAGCATGAATGTCAAACATCAAGGTCATTACTATAAATAGAACCAACATCCAAACAAAGGTTTCTGTGCGATAACGTTAGTTCCCTTTAGTCTATCAAACTTCATCATACCTGTTATATCAATCGCATCATGTGGTTCACACCAAAATCAACCTATCACCCGCGACCAAATGATGACCCGCGCGGGTCATACAAATCTCCCGCATTCCGTCAACTTGAGTTCATACAGTGCTTCTTTACTGAAAGTTCTCTCTTGGGATCGCTCTTTAGATTCGAAAGTCAAAGATCAAGGTCAAGGTCATTATTACAATAAAAGTCTACAGGTGTCTTACTATAAATAGAACTGATGTTTAAACAAAGGTTTTCATGAGATTATTTGGGTTCCTTAAACTGGGCTTCTATGATTCTTGTTTATTTTCAAAAACATTTCTTCATCAAAAAGAGCATTTGTCTCATTACAATCTTTCTGTTGTTGGCCAAACAAATGGCATATCCAGTTCTGTTGAATTCATGCTTAATTTGTGTTTTATATTCAGAAATATTTCTATGGAGATCGTGACTATTGTGTTACCACTTCTCTGACACCATTTAAAATCTTCATTGTATTGTACTTTCACCGTCCTATGGAGTGTTTAAAGTGGACATTTGTAGGTGTAAAGTCAGATTAGGAATTTTGGCTTTGTAAGGTATGAGATATGAAAACAAACAAAATATATAACAGGAGAAGACACTAATTTAAAATTATCTTCTGGAATATCAGGTTCTTTGTGCAGCCCCCATCGATCCCCAGGAAGGGGGACTATAGGTTTACACTCTGTCCTGCTCAGTCATTTGTCTATGGCATATTTTGTATAAAACATTTGGTATGCATGTACATGTTGGAATGGTGGAAAGCTGACTATTAAAGTAGGTCAATGTGCCAATAAGTTATTGTCAGGTACTATTTTTACCCTCAGATTCAATAGCCAGATTGTCCAGAGTTACAAACAGATTTTTTTCTACATAAAAAAATTTGTATTTTCAAGGAAATTCAGCAACAGCTCCATTGATTGGTAAATATTGTGGAAAAACAGCACCTCAACCGATCTATTCACCATCACCTTACCTGTGGGTCAGGTTTAGGACTGACCTAAGCATTGTTGACCGCGGCTTTAACCTTAATTATGGATTTACAGGTAAGGAAAGAGTGACAGGAATACGGAGTAACTCATTCAGAATATAGCTAATCCTTATTAACCGTAGCTTTTATATTCACAAATTGTTATTGAAGGTGTGAGAAAACTCATTCATAGCTGAAAACACTTTTTGTCAGCGAATTGAAACAAATCAACATAAATCCATCTAGTCATCCGTCAAATCCACTGAAGGAAGATGCAATCCTTAAATGAAGTTATTGTTGCTGCAGTCATCATATAACTATGACTTTACAGATTGTGGTGGTTACCTGACCCAGAATAACGGGGTTGTCACCAGTCCTAACTACCCAAACCTGTACAATCACAGCGACTCATGCGCCTGGGTCATACAGGCTCCCGAGGGATCCCGCATCAACGTAAGTCATAGCTTTATACTGTAGTTAGGTATAAGATACAGGCTCCCGAGGGATCCCGCATCAACGTAAGTCATAACTTTATACAGTAGTTAGGTATAACATACAGGCTCCCGAGGGATCCCGCATCAACGTAAGTCATAGCTTTATACTGTAGTTAGGTATAACATACAGGCTCCCGAGGGATCCTGCATCAACGTAAGTCATAACTTTATACAGTAGCTAGGTATAACATACAGGCTCCCGAGGGATCCCGCATCAACGTAAGTCATAGCTTTATACTGTAGTTAGGTATAACATACAGGCTCCCGAAGGATCCCGCATCAACGTAAGTCATAGCTTTATACTGTAGTTAGGTATAACATACAGGCTCCCGAGGGATCCCGCATCAGCGTAAGTCATAGCTTTATACTGTAGTTAGGTATAACATACAGGCTCCCGAGGGATCCCGCATCAACGTAAGTCATAACTTTATACTGTAGTTAGGTATAACATACAGGCTCCCAAGGGATCCCGCATCAACGTAAGTCATAACTTTATACTGTAGTTAGGTGTAACATACAGACTCTGGAGGGATCCCGCACCAACGTAAGTCATAGATTTATACTGTAGTTAGGTATAACATACAGGCTCCCGAGGGATCCCGCATCAACGTAAGTCATAACTTTATACTGTAGCTAGGTATAACATACAGGCTCCCGAGGGATCCCGCATAAACGTAAGTCATAGCTTTATACTGTAGCTAGGTATAACATACAGGCTCCCGAGGGATCCCGCATAAACGTAAGTCATAGCTTTATACTGTAGCTAGGTATAACATACAGGCTCCCGAGGGATCAATGAAGTCATAACTTTATACTGTAGTTAGGTATAACATACAGGCTCCCGAGGGATCCCGCATCAACGTAAGTCATAGCTTTATACTGTAGTTAGGTATAACATACAGGCTCCCGAGGGATCAATGAAGTCATAACTTTATACTGTAGTTAGGTATAACATACAGGCTCCCGAGGGATCCCGCATCAACGTAAGTCATAGCTTTATACTGTAGTTAGGTATAACATACAGGCTCCCGAGGGATCCCGCATCAACGTAAGTCATAGCTTTATACTGTAGTTAGGTATAACATACAGGCTCCCGAGGGATCAATGAAGTCATAACTTTATACTGTAGTTAGGTATAACATACAGGCTCCCGAGGGATCCCGCATCAACGTAAGTCATAGCTTTATACTGTAGCTAGGTATAACATACAGGCTCCCGAGGGATCCCGCATCGACGTAAGTCATAACTTTATACTGTAGCTAGGTGTAACAAACTTAAGCCATAGCTTTATACTGTAGCTAGGTATAACATACAGGCTCCCGAGGGATCCCGCATCAACATAAGTTATATCTTTATACTGTAGCTGGGTATAAAATACAGCCTCCCGAGGGATCCCGCATCAACGTAAGTCATAACTTTATACTGTAGCTAGGTATAACATACAGGCTCCCGAGGGATCCCGCATCAACATAAGTCATAACTTCATACTGTAGCTAGGTGTAACATACAGGCTCCCGAGGGATCCCGCATCAACATAAGTCATAGCTTTATACTGTAGCTAAGTATAAGAACTATTAAGCAAGATTAATGAGCCTGATTAGTTCTTAGATGGATGTTCACCTGGGAATACCAGATGTTAAAGAATTTTTCGTTTCCATTTTTCTAACTATTTATACCATTTGCATTGAAATTGTTGGGAATTTTTCATTCTATTTGTATATACCTATAATTTGTTTTTCTCACTTTTTTGTAATAGGTAGAATTTACCAACTTCAACTTGGAACAACATGCCAACTGTATGTTTGACTATGTTGAGTTGTTAAATGGCCCCTTCTTCGATTCCCCATCTGTTGGCAAATTCTGCGGTTCTACAGCCCCCCCAACATTCACATCGCAGTACAGTGCCATCCGTCTGACTTTCAAGTCCGATTTTTCTATTAGCAATCAGGGCTTTCGTCTGACTTACAGTTTCCAGTCCGGAGGTATGTCTTGCTTTAGTAAAGTCTTTATCATACTATATAATACTGTATAAGACTAGTGCATCTGTCGGTGGTCCCCTCCATTTTTCAGGGTAAGAATTTGGGTGTGCCACCTAAAACCTATAAAAAGTCCATTCCTTTACTGATTAGTCTGCCAGTACAATCTTCAGTCTTTTGATGTGAGCCTACTTTTCCAGAGAAACAAAAACTCGCCAATTTCAAATGTAAACTTTTCCCTGTACATGGTAGACTTTTGCTGACTTTGCAGCCATGAGCACAATTTTCTTGTTGGATTGAACAACTTCAGTTAATATCACATTTTATACTTGTATGTTTATCACCTTGTAATTGACATTGTATTTTCCATAGGATGTGGTGGTTTATACCACACAAATGACGGACAAATTACGAGCCCCAACTACCCACAGAGTTACCCGCACAGAACGGAGTGTGTGTGGGACATCAATGTCCTCCTAGGCTATCACGTGGCCTTGACCTTCAATGCGCCATTTGACCTGGAAAATCACGCTGACTGTGCCTGGGATTATGTGGAGGTAAAGCTACTTCCTGTCCCTTCACATTCCTACTCCTGTGACACATTGTCACTGTAATTCTTCACTTTTATCATATATCCAACTTAGGTAAAGGTGGTATAAAGTAATTAATCACTCTGTATGTGCATCCTCCCTTGCGTCCAGACCATGTGTACAAGATATCTTAGAAATCCCTGATAAGATTTGGTTTATATTAACACCATAGCATTGTACTATTAGTTCTAGGACTGACTAGATTTTGGGGAACTTTTGTCAAAGTTAAAAGTTGAAGGTCGCTGTTAACCCCACAGGAATAAAAACCTTGTGTATAAGCTTCAGATATGTCGGGAACTCCCTGACAGATATGGTTGATATTCTCACAATATCATCACCCTATTAAGTTCTACTGCTGATTTGATTTTGGGGTCAAGATTAAATGCCAAAGGTCACCGTTGAACTTTTTGGAAATAAAAAGCTGTTTACAAGAAATCTCATCAACCCTGGTCAGATTTAATTCATATTTACATCAAGTACAAATTATGAGATTCTATATTTGATTAAATTTTGGCAATTATCAGTCAATGTTAAAGGTCAAAGGTCACACTTAACCACTTTGGGAATAAAAAGCTTCTTCATCAACTCAGATTTAGTTTTCTATTTACAATATAGTATCATAACAGTATTTTAAATCTGATCAGAATTTGGATCAGTTGAAAGTTTGAACTTACATAACATTTTGTTTCAAGGTGAGCAATGGCCTCTGGAATGGGAGCCTGGTACCCTTAGGTCGATGGTGCAGTAACTTGACTCCCCCACAGCAAAACTCGACAACAAACCGACTTGTAGTGAAGTTTCGTTCCGATATAAACACTAACGGCAATGGGTTCTCTGCTAACTGGACTGTGGGTAGGTGTACAGACCTTAGTAGGCCGCACATCTCTGTCTCACATTGGAATGCTAGTCTTGGCGATTAAGTTAGTTTCTGCTACACCAGTCAAACTTGAACCATAGATGGCTCTAAAGTAGTACATCTTAATCAATGATGCATCAAATTGCTGGGCACTGCCTTCCTTGCATAGTCCATAGATTTTGTCAGCATTGCATTAAGTTTTTATGTTTAAGTCCGTTTCTCAAAAGTTTACATGCTAGACCAACCAAAACTGACTTGTTTGTGAGGTTAGCGTTGGGGCATAACACTGCAAGCAACTGGAGCATATTTCAGCCATCATAGAGATTTGTTATATAGAGAATATTAAACTTTTAACAATTTAAGTTATCTAGAGGAATCTGGCAGTATACCTGTAGCACCAACAGACAATGTGCCATGTACTATTATCAGATCACTGTGTCCTTGACCTTAAGGTAAAAAAA
The DNA here is from genome assembly GCA_947623455.1 of Mimachlamys varia. NCBI lineage: Eukaryota > Metazoa > Mollusca > Bivalvia > Pectinida > Pectinidae > Mimachlamys > Mimachlamys varia. Next base: position 33,739,784 of record OX392529.1, on the reverse strand, counting down.
AGTATAGACTTTTTAGGAAATTTCTTGTCTTGTTTGTTTAATATGATGATATACAGATAATTAAGGGTTATAATTGACATGAATTTTTGTTCTTGATCAGAAATATCTTGTTATTCTTATTTTAGCTATAAATCAGTGCATGTATCTTATATAAATTAACAGTTTCCCCCTTCATTTTCAATTCTATTTTTCAGGTTGTGGATCAGTGTTCACAGAGTTGATGGGTCGAATTATCTCCCCTGGATACCCCCAACCGTACCAGAATAACATGTTATGTAACTACACCATCAGAACAGACCCCCAGCGTTTCATTGTCCTTAACTTTGACACGTTTCAACTTGAAGGTAATCCATATTTTTTTTTAACTCACCTGCCCAAAGTGCAAGTGAGCTTATTGCCATGGTGTAACGTCTTTCGTCGGTGTGTCAACTTTTCCTATACATCCCTTCTTGTCATAAACCAAAAAGCTGATTTTGACCAAATTTGGTTTGAATCATCCTGTGGTGGAGGGGAAATAATTTGGTATAAATGTGAGTCACGCCCTCCAGGGTGGTGTGGGGCCTAATAGGGAAACATAACAATTTCTATAAAGTCCTACTTCTATAGGAACAAAACAATTTGTTCCATATTTGGTCTGAACCGTCTTTGGATGAAGGGGATTCAATTTTGTTTAAATGGTATGCTCTCACCCCCAAAGGACCTGAGGGGTGGGGTCGAATAGGGGAAATGAAATATAGGCTTCTTTAAAATCTTCCTTCTTAAGAAATGACAGGACATTGTCCACATTTGGTCTGAATGATTTAAGATAATTAAAAAATTATGAAAAAAAAAATCTTCTTTAAGAACCTTCTACTTAAGGAATAAAAGGATTTATTCCAGATTTGGTCTGAAACATTTTTTGGTGAAGGGGATTCAGTTTTGTATAAATGGTAGGTCTGACACCCTGGGGGCCTGAGGAGGGTAGTCAAATAGAAGAATTGAAGTAAAGTCTTCTTTAAAATAGTTCTTCTTAAGAAATGACAGGACATTGTCCAAATTTGGGCTGAATATTTTAAGCACCCTTTGGTAAAAGGAAATCAATTTTATATCAGAGAGTCTGACCCCCTGGGGGCCTGAGGAGGGTAGTCAAATAGGGGAAATGAAGTATAGTCTTCTTTAAAATCTTTCATCTTAAGAAATGACAGGACATTGTCCAGATTCGGTCTGTATAATTTACGCACCCTTGGGTAAAAAGAAATCAATTTTATATCAGTGGTTGGTCTCGCCCCTCCTTAGGCCTAAAGGGCATGGTCCAATAGGGGAAATTTAGTCAATTCTTCAGAATCCTTCTATTTCTAAAATAATTACAGGATAGTATTCCAATTTGTCCAGGATAGTTTAGATACAGACCCGTACACGTTCACTGTTCCACTTTAAGCGTAAAGTTTGCGTAGCACTTCCGTACCATTATCGTAGCATTTCCATACCGTTTGCATAGCATTTGCGTAGCATTACCGTAGCATTTGCGTAGCACTACTGTACCATTTCTATAGCACTAGCGTCATTTACAAAGCATTTACGAAATGTTCGGTTGAAAATTTTACGGAATAAATCTGACGAAGCGAATATTTCATGTTTTTATAAGCTGCATAAACTCTAGAATTTTGTAAATAATCTCATGATCAGTCTCAAAAATTAACAAAACAAAAACAAGGCTTTTATCAATATGTATGAATCTGACAATTTTTAACATGTATTTGATTAAATTAAATAAATATATCAAGGTCTTATGCCTAAGCCAGTCAGACAACATCTGGCCTCTCCAGCAAGCTCGGAAGAGAATACCCGAGGTGTTCCGACTGATGCCCATGGCTACCTGTCAGAGTACGTCAGGTCTTTTTGACGGAAAAAATTATTACATGTTCCAATATTACCGATATTTGACATTGTTCTTAATAACTTTCAAGGCATGTCTGTTTGTTTCACTCTCATACCATTATCTTAATGGCATTGCAAAACATTAAATAAAACGTACGCATGTTTACACGCTGGATCTCCACTTTCGGTTTCAGCACACATTTCCCGATGCATTATGGGTATTTCGTTTCGTTTGTATGTGTGATTGTGTGGATCCGTTTTTAAAAAAATCTGTTAATGTGATCGACCGTTTGCAAGCTTCTTCCTTAACATTTCTGCACCGTTTGTGTAGCGTTTCCGTACCGTTTGAGTAGCATTTCCGTAGCACTTCCGTACCGTTTGCGTAGCATTTCCGTACCGTTTCCGTAGCATTTCCGTAACATTTGAGTAGCGTTTCCGTTTGCGTCTAAGATGGAACAGCGAACGTGTACGGGTCTGTACAACTGTATTCAGGTAAACAATACAGACCCTCTTGTTTAATGAAAGCACTTGATCAATTTATATTATTCTTAGGGTATGGTACCTTTTTTTAAATTCTTCTTATCCAGAAGGTTAGATTGATTTATAGCTTAATTTGATTTGAAGTCAAAAAGAGAAAATGGAGTTCAATATTTTTATTAAAAAAAGATTTATTCACAATAAAGTTTCAAATATTTATGTTTTTGGAGGGACTACTTAAAGGAACTATGCTTCCTTACTGAAGGGTGGATTGAATCTCAATGTCCGCTCTGTTATCTTACATTGATCTGAATAATAATTGTAACAAAATATAACTTTTGTTTTATCTTGCAACAATTATGAATTAACTTTTTTTTTAAATTTCCATGGAGGAAAATTATGACCATGAAGCTAATTCCATCTTATGTCAACAGGAGGCAACAACTGTCCGTTTGACTACCTCCAGGCGTTTACCGGAAACAGTTCGTCCGGGCGACGTCTCGGCAGGTTCTGTGGTACCACCATTCCACAAGCAATCAGTTCACTAGGCACCATGTTTATACAGTTCAGTACAGACATGTCAATCGTGGCTCGTGGCTTCAGCCTGAACTATCGAACCTCAGGTGAGTTAATTAGTGCGGAGTGAAGGTTATATATATCCGACTAAGAAGGCCAAGTATTAGCTTTTTCCACTGGTTGCTCTCTGTTTTCCGTCAAGGGGCTTACCTTTACCACTCATGTTGATACTGACAAATATGGCGTGTACAGAATTGTTTCTTCTTTATTATGATAATTGTTTATGCCCATCAAAATTGACAGGACGTATTATGGTATGGCATTGTCCGTCTGTATGTTCGTCCGTTATAAACTTCTGTGTGTCTCAAAATTTCCTCCTACAGTTTTCAATAAATTTCTTTCAGACTTGGTAGGCTTAATCACCATGATATCAAGTTGTGTTTTCCAGAACGGCAGTTTGATTCATTCACGAAAGTTTTGGCCCTTTCGGGCTTTGTATCTGATGCAATTTTGGGCATTATGAATAAAAGCCAAATCTTTCTTGCATGCTCTTTAATTTAATTCCTTATAAATGTATGGTACTTCAAAACGCCATAACATCTAACATATATTACGGGGATTGCAGAAGTCAAATCTGCTTCTATTAACTTTTAGAAATTAACTATTTTCAACAGTCACAGGTGTGAAATGTATTACAGATGTACAATGCATGTTAATTGTCGACCACCAAAACACTGTAGATTTTCAAACACTGCAGCTAAACACCCTAGAAATTTATTTGTAGATCAACAAACACTACAGCTAACACCCTAGAAATTTATTTGTAGATCATCAAACACTACAGCTAAACACCATGGAGATTTATTTGTAATTCCTTTGTCATGCAGAATATATTACCGACTGGCGTCTTTACTTATCTGTCTTTTGTCTTACTCTGGAGTTTGTCAACTGTAAAATAAGTCTTTTTTTTCATGAGGTGGTTCATTCTGAACCAACTCACAGCACCGGCACCACCTCACACCACCGGCACCACCTCACACCACCGGCACCACCTCACACCACCGGCACCACCTCACACCACCAGCACCACTGGCATTACCTCACACCACCAGCACCACCTCACACCACTAGCACCAGCACCACCTCACATCACTAGCACCACTGACACCCCATGACACCACTAGCACCACTTCACACCACAAGCACCACTAGCACCACCAGCACCACATCACACTACTATCACCACCTCACACCACAAGAACCACCTTTTACCACAAGCACCACTAGCACCATTGGCACCAACTCACACCACTAGCACCACCTCACACCAAAAGCACCACATCACACCACTGGCAGCACCTCAACACTAGCACCACCTCACATCACAAACACCACCTCACACCACTAGCACCACCTCACACCACCAGCACCACCTCACACCACATGCACCACCTCACAACACAAGCACCACCTCACACCACTGGCACCACCTCACAGCGCTAGCACCACCTCACACCACCGGCATCACCTGATACCACTAGCACCACTGGCACCATATCACACCAATATCACCACCTCATACCACAAGAACCACCTTACACCAAAAGCACCACTAGCACCACTGGTACCACCTCACACAACAAGCACCACATCACACCACTGGCACCATCTCAACACTAGCACCACCTCACATCACAATCACAACATCACACCACTGGCACCATCTCACACCATTAGCACCACAAGCACCACATGCACCACCTTACATCACTCACACCACTGGCATCACCTCACACCACAGGCACCACCTCACACCACTGGCATCGCCTCAACACTAGCACCACCTCACACCACAAGCACCACATCACACCACTAGCACCACCTCACACCACAAGCACCACATCACACAACTGGTACCATCTCACACCACCAGCACCACTTACCAGCACCACATCACACCACAAACACCACCAGCACCCTTTCACACCACTGGCACCACCTCACACCACCAGCACCACATCACCTCACACCACCAGCACCACATCACACCACTAGGACCACCGGCACCACCTCACACCACAAGAACCACCTTACGCAACCATATGCTGCCATATATTTCCATCCACACCATTTTACACCAACAAACATAAGGCGACACACCCCCTGTACATCACCTCTGACAAGTAACAATCTTGTAATGGAACAGGTCATGTCTTGTAGTGTGGAACAACTATCTATAGGTATCTACACAACTGTGACTACTTTAATAGGGCAGTGTCTGTTTCACCTGTTATTTAACAACTGTCAAATTGATCTAAAAAATAACAGGTAGCCTTGCTTTTATGTATATGGAGTACCCATCTTGGATAAAATGCTTCATTTTAATATTGAATCATGAAAATATTATATGATTGATCTGTTTTACAGAGTGTGGCGGAAATTACACGAATCCATATGGATTTATCAGGACCCCGCAGCAGCCTTCTCAGTACCATCACAATGCTAACTGTACCTGGCTCATTACCTTAGCTCCTGACAGGGTCGTCTACTTCAAGTAAGATTTACAATGTTTAACCTCTTTATGCTGCCACCTTCTGACAGGGCCATCTACTTCAAGTAAGATTTATAATGTTTAGCCTCTTTATACTGCCACCTTCTGACAGGACCATCTACTTAAAGTATGATTTACAATGTTTAGCCTCTTTATACTGCCACCTTCTGACAGGGCCGTCTACTTCAAATAAGATTTATAATGTTTAGCCTCTTTATACTGCCACCTTCTGACAGGACCATCTACTTAAAGTATGATTTACAATGTTTAGCCTCTTTATACTGCCACCTTCTGACAGGGCCGTCTACTTCAAATAAGATTTATAATGTTTAGCCTCTTTATACTGTCATTTTCTGACAGGACCATCTACTTAAAGTATGATTTACAATGTTTAGCCTCTTTATACTGCCACCTTCTGACAGGGCCGTCTACTTCAAGTAAGATCTATAATGTTTAACCTCTTTATACTGCCACCTTCTGACAGGGCCATCTACTTCAAGTAAGATTTATAATGTTTGGCCTCTTTATACTGCCACCTTCTGACAGGGCCGTCTACTTCAAGTAAGATTTATAATGTTTAACCTCTTTATACTGCCACCTTCTGACAGGGCCGTCTACTTCAAGTAAGATTTATAATGTTTGGCCTCTTTATACTGCCACCTTCTGACAGGGCCGTCTACTTCAAATAAGATTTATAATGTTTAGCCTCTTTATACTGTCATTTTCTGACAGGACCATCTACTTAAAGTATGATTTACAATGTTTAGCCTCTTTATACTGCCACCTTCTGACAGGGCCGTCTACTTCAAGTAAGATCTATAATGTTTAACCTCTTTATACTGCCACCTTCTGACAGGGCCATCTACTTCAAGTAAGATTTATAATGTTTGGCCTCTTTATACTGCCACCTTCTGACAGGGCCGTCTACTTCAAGTAAGATTTATAATGTTTAACCTCTTTATACTGCCACCTTCTGACAGGGCCGTCTACTTCAAGTAAGATTTATAATGTTTGGCCTCTTTATACTGCCACCTTCTGACAGGGCCGTCTACTTCAAGTAAGATTTAAAATGTTTAACCTCTTTATACTGCCACCTTCTGACAGGGCCATCTACTTCAAGTAAGATTTATAATGTTTAACCTCTTTATACTGCCACCTTCTGACAGGGCCATCTACTTTAAGTAAGATTTATAATGTTTGGCCTCTTTATACTGCCACCTTCTGACAGGGCTGTCTACTTCAAGTAAGATTTATAATGTTTGGCCTCTTTATACTGCCACCTTCTGACAGGGCCGTCTACTTCAAGTAAGATTTATAATTTTTAGCCTCTTTATACTGCCACCTTCTGACAGGGCCGTCTACTTCAAGTCAGATTTAAAATGTTTAACCTCTTTATACTGCCACCTTCTGACAGGGCCGTTTACTTCAAGTAAGATTTATAATGTTTAACCTCTTTATACTGCCACCTTCTGACAGGGCCATCTACTTCAAGTAAGATTTATAATGTTTGGCCTCTTTATACTGCCACCTTCTGACAGGGCCGTCTACTTCAAGTAAGATTTAGAATGTTTAACCTCTTTATACTGCAACCTTCTGACAGGGCCGTCTACTTCAAGTAAGATTTATAATTTTTAGCCTCTTTATACTGCCACCTTCTGACAGGGCCGTCTACTTCAAGTAAGATCTATAATGTTTTAACCTCTTTATACTGCCACCTTCTTACAAGATCGTCTACTTCAAGTAAGATTTATAATGTTTAACCTGACCTTTGTTCTGAGAAATTTTGGTATAATAAAAAATGTTTGTAGGTCAATCCATGTTAGCATAACTTCTGTATAATGATATTGTTTGGGGCATTATATCAAAAATTTACTGTGTTATGATATTATTTGGGGGCATTATATCAATGTCTATAAATAAAATACTAAAGCATTCCTCGATCGCCAAAAATAGAACAAAATGGCCGTGTCATCGAGGGAAACATATAGCGATTCAGGATGTTTGTATTGTAACAAATATGGAGTTATGCAAGAGTGGTGAACTTAACGAGGGAATTATATAGGAGGGAAATCTGTTCTAGAGGTTAAGGTGGCAGTTTGCGAGGATGGCGATAGATTCGTGTGGCGATAAGTCGCGGGTACACTGTAGTATCTGTTGATTAAGGCAAACATTTATACTGAAGAGAAATCATCATATAAAACAGGTCATTTCTCCAATTCAATTATCTCCCAATCGAATCCTGAGGTTTTGCACTTTTTATTTTCCCGCCATGAAACAAGTGGGGAGGGGGAGGAGCATATGTTGTCCATAACGGCCAGTCTCTATTCAATGTTTAACACTCTTGACAACTTTATTCTTTGACAATTTTCGTCAAATTTTATCAACAGGTTTACGATGTTTGACCTGGAGGCCCATTCCAACTGTAGATTTGACTATGTGGACCTGCTTGACGGTGGAGATCTGTCGTCCCCTCGGATTGGTCGTTACTGTGGTAATGTGGTTCCTGATATGGTCCGTACCACATCCAACACCCTTTTAGTAAATTTTATCAGTGATTACTCCGTTGCGGGAAGAGGCTTCACAGCCAGCTACAGGACAGGATTTGGTGAGCATTTCTGTAAAATATATATTATTACCAAAGTTTATCAAGTCACTGCTATGTAAACAAAGATGTGTTTACCCAGGCAGTTTAATGACATTCTGCCAGCTTGGTCACTTGTACATTTGCGGTGGGACATAGTTCCCTTTGTACACAGTAAGGGACAGTGTCATCAAGCTTGTGAAGCACCCTGATCTCAGTTTATATCGGGCCCCTGTTTACAAATCTGGGTGGTTGTTTATAGCGGGCTCCTGTTTAAATATCTTGATGGCTGTTTATAGGGGGCCCCTATTTACATATCTGGGTGGCTGTTTATAGCGGGCCCCTGTTTACATATCTGGGTGGCTGTTTATATCGGGCCCCTGTTTACATATCTGGGTGGCTGTTTATATCGGGCCCCTGTTTACATATCTTGATGGCTGTTTATAGTGGGCTCCTGTTTACATATCTGGGTGGCTGTTTATAGCGGGCCCCTGCTTACATATCTGGATGGCTGTTTATAGCGGGCCCCTGCTTACATATCTTGATGGCTGTTTATAGCGGGGCCCCTGTTTACATATTTGTATGGCTGTTTATAGTGGGCCCCTGTTTACATATCTGTATGGCTGTTTATAGCGGGCCCCTGCTTACTTATCTGGGTGGCTTCAATCACTTATCGACTGCAGAGTGGTTGGAGGCACTTACCAGGGTGCTGAACATTAAAAAGTATGGTAATAAAAAATTTAGTGGGACTGACACCCCTTCCCCAGAGGACTGAGGGAAGGGGCCAAAAGGGGGCAGTTTGACTATATTCTATAAACATCAACAACTATGCCCAGGATATTATCAATCATGTTTGGTTTGAAGCATTTATTGGCGGTAGAAATTCTGAATTGTACAAGTAAAGGGGCCCAAGGGGACTATGGGACAGCGTCAAAAAAAGGGTTATTTAGCCGTATTTGTTTTTCTGCTTCCCTGGAACCAGGGAATGGATACCAACCATATTTCACTGGTAGCATTCCTTGGGAAGTGGGGATATAAAATAGTCCAAAAGGTAGGGCTTACCCAAGGGCAGGACCTAAAACTGTAATTGGGCTTCTTTTTTTCTGATTTTAAGCATTCTTAGGTGGTGGGGATTCAAAATTGTACAAATAGTAGGGATGACCCCAAAAGAGATTAAGGGCAGAACCAAAAACTGTAAATTTGTAAAATTTGACTTTCGGCATCTTCTTTGGAATTAGGCAATGACTGTGAATTATATTTATTGAATAATGATATCTGGTGGTCTAGATAAAGATATATCCAAATCAACAGGCTTACACCAACCTCCCTCCCCCTCCCTTCTGGGGATAAGGGGTACAAAATTAATTTTCAACTTGGATTTGGTTGAGATTCCCACCCTATAACCATTGTACACAATTGTTAAATGAATGCACATATGCTTCTAGGATGGCCATGGGGGTCTTACCTCACCTTTGGAGACTTAATCCCTTGCCAACAACTTTCAAACAACTGAGATCCCCTCCCAAAACTATATGATTACCGAGTACAAAGAAATGAAGACATATGTGCTTTCAGGATGGCCTCAGGGTATGCCCCACCAAAGGAGACTTAACACCTGGGCCATAACTTTAAAACAGTTGAAATCCTCATCTCCATCATTCATGTACAATTTCTTGGAATAAAGAGATGGATGCTGTCTGATAGAACCGACCCTGGGGTCTGGCCACAACCCTGGGGACTTAGTTTCTGAGTATCAACTCTAAAACAGCTGAGATCCCCACCCTATAACCATGCCCTATCCCTGGCTTCTTTTTGGAGAACCTCTTAGTGTATAGTGAGAAGTACAATTTAACCAGTGTGTTGTTGACCTTTGAACTTCCTACAGGTGTGTCACAGGGATGCGGAGGTGTACTCAACACAACATCAGGATCCTTTGGGAGTGTCGATATTGATGGCAACGGTTTCTATGAAAATGGTCTGGATTGTATATGGACCATTATTGTTGGAGATAATCAATTGGTTGTCCTGACGATACCAACGGTCGACATAGAAACGGCAATTACATGTTACTTTGATTCTCTCAAGGTGAGACAGACAATGAATACATTGTATATAGAATTTGGACAGTAAACCCCCCCTTACTCGTACCTGGTTTACTCAAATAACCCCTCATTTTTTGAACAGTTTGTTTGGTCCGACCGATTTCACACATATTCAACTAACCTCGGATTATTCGAACACCATATATTCCTCGAACGATTGATCTGGTCCCCATGAGTTCAAGTAAGTGGGGTTTTACTACCCATCGGGACGTCAATCATAAATAACTTATCGTCAGTTCCCGTGAAATTCATAAATAACAACACAAATACAGTATATATTTTAAAACTTTTTAATATAAATTTATTGAATCTGCTTGCTTTGTATGGATTTTGTGTACAAAGGGAAACTATCCTGACTTTCCAACATGGCGGCGTCCTTCAGATTTCTCGATCTTTCACTGAAAAAAAACTTGACACACATCTATATCATTGTAATTTACACACCCCCAACTTTTTGATTTTAATTTCCCTTAAAAAAGTTCGCAGATCACACGAGTTTTTACGGTATATGTTAAGTTTAAATTAACCTCTCTGAGCTATCTGTTGAAGTGGGCAATGTAATGATATGATAAAAGAAAACTATTAAATGCTAGGGCTTTGTGAAATCATTGCTGCCTGATAATGTATTGTAGATCTATGATGGATTGGGGACTACTGACCCGCTGATTGGTAATTACTGTGGCACCAACGCCCCTGGAGTGATCAGGGCCAGCACCAACGTCCTCACCGTTCGGTTCACTACAGATGGGTCCGTTACAAATTTGGGATTTAATGCTACTTTCACCCAGACTCCGTGTGAGTATACACTATCGTGAAATGACAAGAATCATGCAGTAACTATGATTTAATTTTGTAGTCGTCGTAACAGTTTTTTATTATTTCTGATAACAGTTGTAGCATGCAGACATGTTCAAAAATTGTGTTACACTAGTGTTATTTGTGTTACACTAGTGTTTATTTGTGTTAAATTAGTGTTTATTTGTGTTACACTAGTGTTTAATTGTGTTACACTAGTGTTTAATTGTGTTACACTAGTGTTTAATTGTGTTACACTAGTGTTTATTTGTGTTACACTAGTGTTTAATTGTGTTACACTAGTGTTAAATTGTGTTACACTAGTGTTAAATTGTGTTACACTAGTGTTAAATTGTGTTACACTAGTGTTTAATTGTGTTACACTAGTGTTTAATTGTGTTACACTAGTGTTTAATTGTGTTACACTAGTGTTTAATTGTGTTACACTAGTGTTAAATTGTGTTACACTAGTGTTAAATTGTGTTACACTAGTGTTAAATTGTGTTACACTAATGTTTAATTGTGTTTCACTAGTGTTTAATTGTGTTACACTAGTGTTTAATTGTGTTACACTGGTGTTTAATTGTGTTACACTAGTGTTAATTGTGTTACACTAGTGTTAATTGTGTTACAGTAGTGTTAATTGTGTTACACAAGTGTTTAATTGTGTATAATTATTGAAGAAAGAAGGCAACAATTAATCTTTCAGTTTTTATCTGCAAAATTAAGTATTTAAACCAAAAAAATAATAATAATAATAATAACTTTGAGATATATCAGTTGGTGATGATTGTAAGTTGATGTGGTGATTAAAACAGACTTTAATTTCCTGCTTTCTTTAACTGCCTTAGCTCTATGTGGTGCAGCTGTGATTTCCTCCAATGTTCCCCAGACAATCACATCTCCTGATGGGGTCAACTTTCCTCCGAACCAGCCAATACAGTGTCGCTGGACTGTAGATGCCCCGACCTACAATCAGCGTGTTAGATTTACAATGACAACAATCAACTTAAACAGCCACACAAATTGTACAAACGAATATGTTGAGTTTAGAGACTCACCACTGGTAAGCCTTGTTTCCTTAGTAAGCTCTCATAATCTTGTTATATAAATCTTAACTTGTTCATCTGATTATCTTATGCATTTTAGATCTAATTTCTTCTATCTTTCATGTCTAATCTCCCTTCTATCTTACAGATTTGATCTCTCTTATCTTAGAGATCTTAAATCTCTTATCTTACAGGTTTAATCTCTCTCATCTTACTGGTCTTAACTCTCCTATCTTACAGGTCTAATCTCTCTTTATCTTACAGATCTTAACTCTAATATCTTACATATCTTAAATCTCTTTATCTTACAGATCTGAACTCTGTTATCTTACATATCTGAAACCGCATATCTTACAGATCTCCACTTTCTTATCTTATAGATCTTAACTCTTATCTTACAGATCTTAACTCTTATCTTACAGATCTTAAATCTTATCTTATAGATCTTAACTCTTATCTTACATATCTTAACTCTTATCATACAGATCTTAACTCTCATCTTATAGATCTTAACTCTTATCTTACAGATCTTAACTCTTATCTTACAGATCTTAACTCTTATCTTATAGATCTTAACTCTTATCTTATAGATCTTAACTCTTATCTTACATATCTTAACTCTTATCTTATAGATCTTAACTCTTATCTTACAGATCGTGACTCTTATCTTGCATATCTTAACTCTCATAATTCTTATAGAAATTTAATTTGCATGTCATATAGTCTTAAAAGATTTATGAACCAATTGTTCTCTAGTATACAAAATACTTTTTTTTTCATCTAAAGTTGCATACCCGGGTATAATGAATAGCAAAAATTTGAACATCACTGAAAGCTAAAAATATGAAATAAAGACATGCTGTTTGTTTGAGGTTATTCATGACACAATGGGATTTGAGACAGCTAGTTGTGTAGATGCCTTATGGTGTTAATTGAATACAATCAATGAGGAGAAAAGTTGAAGTTTAATGTGATTTATAACCTGAAGCTGATTCTTCCTCTGCAGAACTGCTAGCATCCTTTAAAAAATTATTTATTAAAACCTTTTTGTAATTTGAGGTCACGGATGAGGTCATCGATAGGTCACGGAGGTTATATAGGGATCTGCCTGTACGTATGTTAGCTAGAACATGTACCCCAATGGCATCACCTCTCTATAGACTTCATGTCTTAACCATGCAATTTTCATGAAACTTCATACAAGTGTTCACATCTCCTTTTGTATGAGTATGTATTTTGACCTCCTGCAGTCAAAAACAGGTCACTTTTACTTCACCAAAATATTCTGGCTATATCGCAAGAAACCTAATTTGCATATGAAATCTGGCCCAATTGCCAGAGATATTTCAATATTTCTGTAATGGTATATATACATAGAATTTAGTGTCACACCTATACAGAGTTTAATTGTTTCATAAATGAATGGCCAGAAACTTCACACATGTGTTCATGCACAAACATCACCGCTGATATGAGTTCACGTTTCAACCCTCTATGGTCAAAAACAAATATTTGTCAGGGCTGTGGCGGGCGGTCGATGTACTCCTTATTTATGTTTTCACTCTCTTTGTCAGGGCTATGGCGGGCGGTCGATGTACTCCTTATTTATGTTTTCACTCTCTTTGTCAGGGCTGTGGCGGGCGGTCGATGTACTCCTTATTTATGTTTTCACTCTCTTTGTCAGGGCTATGGCGGGCGGTCGATGTACTCCTTATTTATGTTTTCACTCTCTTTGTCAGGGCTATGGCGGGCGGTCGATAACTACTTATTTATGTTTTTACTCTCTTTGTCAGGGCTATGGCGGGGGGGGGGGGGGGGGGGGGGTTATATTGTACTACTTATTTGTGTTTTTACTCTCTTTGTCAGGGCCATGGCCGGCGGTCGATGACTATATTTTGTTTGTGGTTTTACTCTCTATGTCAGGGCTATGGCGGGGGGGGGGGGGGGGGGTTATATTGTACTACTTATTTGTGTTTTTACTCTCTATGTCAGGGCTATGGCGGGGGGGGGGGGTATATTGTACTACTTATTTGTGTTTTTACTCTCTTTGTCAGGGCTATGGCGGGCGATCGATGCACTACTTATTTGTGGTTTTACTCTCTATGTCAGGGCTATGGCGGAGGGGGGGGGGGGGTGTTGGTGTTATATTGTACTACTTATTTGTGGTTTTACTCTCTATGTCAGGGCTATGGCGGGGGGGGGGGGGGTATATTGTACTACTTATTTGTGTTTTTACTCTCTTTGTCAGGGCTATGGCGGAGGGGGGGGGTGTTATATTGTACTACTTATTTGTGGTTTTACTCTCTTTGTCAGGGCTATGGCGGGCGATCGATGCACTACTTATTTGTGGTTTTACTCTCTTTGTCAGGGCTATGGCAGGCGGTCGATGACTACTTATTTGTGGTTTTACTCTCTTTGTCAGGGCTATGGCGGGCGGTCGATGCACTACTGTGGGACAACACCTCCGAATATGTTTGAGTCTGTTGGACAAACGGCCATGATCAATTACAAAGCATTACGTAACAGTGGAGGTCACGGCTTCTCGCTAACGTACCAAACTGCCAGTAAGTTTTAGGATGTGTGAATTACACTCGAGCTGAAATAATCTGTCATAAACCTGTGGTCATATTGTACAACAGCATAGCTGTCATCCCTCTCTCATTAGGATTGAAACTCTCTTGTTTTGACAAAAAATTCTCACCCGGAACTCTCTAATTTATGTTAAAACTTGTATGAAATCTCAAAATCTACAATCTGTAGAGAAACGATCTAGCTACTGCAAGATGTATGTACTGATGAATGCCTTTAACAATTCTTATGATACCAAAACAGAAAGATAAATTTAATGAATATTTTTTAGTTGTCTTTCATGCACAAGACTAGAGGTGGATTTACCTCAATGAAAATATAAAATGAAGTGGATCTCCCAAAATAGATGATGTTTAACAATAGAAAACCTTCTTTCAATTTCATATATTACATTATATGTATGTTCCGTATTAAATGATAAATGTAACTGTATTACTGATACCCTGAACTTTGACCTGTACAGCCTGTAACAGGACTTACAGCGGCTACAGTGGACAGATTCACAGTCCGGGCTGGCCAGCTAACTATCCCAGTAATGTCTACTGTGAGATCCTCATCACAGGGCCTCCCAACACCTGGCTCACCATCTACTTCAACACCTTCAGCATCGAATCTCACCGGTCCTGTCGCTTCGACTACCTGCAGGTAAATTTTCGAAGGGTTTTTTCAATAACTTTCTCGGAAAACTTTAATGAAAGCCAAATATTTTCATTGCTGAAACCAATGAATAAAATTTGATTTGGCAGATACATATATATTTTTGTATTAGATAAGTACAGTATTAACCTATCAAAACTGGCCCCTGTATAATCTGAAAACCTGTATAGTCGGGCCTTACCGTTTTGTCCTGGCATTTCTGTCTGAACACATATCCTAATTCTACAGACCGGACACCTGTGTAAACTTTTGGTCCCACTGACTTCTGGTTAAGACAGGTTATACTGTATTTGGATATTAAAATTAACAACTTTTTTCAGGTACATTGTTATTCGTACAGGTCATGCATGATGAATAATGAAAACAGTATCATTTTAAAAGCAATGTCAAAATTCATTGTTCAAAATATTGTGTAACTGCATAAACTACATGTTTGTATACAGTATGAACATCAGTAAGATTATGTGATATCAGAGGGCCGTGTGTATTTTATTATATATATTACATCTATAATATTTGTATGTAAACATGTCCATTACCTGTCTCTTTTGGCTACTCCACTCCTTGTTCATATATGTTTGTATTCTTTGTTGCCCTATGTGAGCCAAAATTCGAAATAGAATTATCTATCTATCTATCTGCAACTCCTACAAATTGATGATGAAACGGCCCAAATGACACTTAAATAAATCATTCTGAACTCTGAAAAGGACAAAATGATCATTATCCCAGTAATTAAGTTTGTTCATTTGCAACTTGTGGGAAAAGTTTTAATTTTACTGAAAATGGCCTGAATTTCCTGGTATTATTCCTGTACAAACCCTGGGGTATCATCAGGCTGATGGCATACTCCAGAACTTCTTAATCAACTTCTAATATGTGGTATACTGGGGATTGGAGGAGGCTAACATATAGGCCTTGTCTGTTATGGTAATGAGCAATGTATATGGTTGTCACTGATCCCAAACATTTTTATGCCCCCCCCCCCTCCCGTGGAATGGGGGGCATGTAGTGTTACCCATGTACATCCCCTCCCAACCCATGGTAATGTTACCAGCAGGGAGCGGGGGCATTTATAGGTCTCACAGACATTTCTAGTTTTTTTCAGGGAATCTATGATTTCCAAATACAATATATTTCATGTACAGTCGAACCTTAGATTATCTCGAAGTCGACGGGAACATGGGAAAACTTTGAGTTATACGAGTATTTCAGTTACATGAGTTTGAATGCTAATGTTAATCTTGGTCTGGACTGACAAAATACTTCAAATTAAACGTTGTCTTTGAGTTATACTAGTTGGAGATAACGAGGTTCTACTGTACTATGTATCCTTGCTATGTACACACACAGCTACTTGTTAATACAACAACAGAAACAACCCAGGCTTGAGTAACCATGTAGCCTTTCGTATTCCTGTAGGTGAGAAATGGATCAGCAGTTACATCACCTATAGCCGCTACTCTGTGTGGCTTCGCTTTACCGGACCCCATCTTTGGCACTGGAAATTCATTGTGGCTAGGATTCCGAACCGACGGATCTCTTACTCATCCAGGATTTGATATAACCTATACGGCATCCACTTCAGGTCAATTTTTACACATCTTTTTAGAATACCTGTAGCATGGAAGCTTTCATTTTCCATTTGTCAACCACTTTCATCAGAAGGCTGCTCTTCCTGAATGACTTTCACTATAGGATATTATGACATGAGAAATGACTTAACCCTCAAAATTTCTTTGAACTCCAAGATAAAACCGCAACGAAATGTGTTGTATTTTTACATCTACAAAAAATATTAAATATGACCAAATCAGGCTATCGGAAAATAAAAACAAGTCTATTGATATCTTAAATCTACACAATTAATGGAAATGGTGATGATGGAGAAAGTTATTGCAACAGAATAAAGGTACATTATGTAAATTTGCTGAGTTATCCCCCTTTATCAATTTTCTGCAGGTTATTGCTGCCCTTAAATTGCTTATGATCTCTGTTATATGTCAAAGTAATAAGATGACTTTTTAGTGCTGCTTGATTTTAATAAGAATTAAGCAGATGGATTTATAATCAGTGCCGTTTTTACAGGTATGGGCTGTGGAGGCAATATCACAGGCATCAATGGGAGTTTCACCAGTCCCAGTTACCCTGGTAATTACACTGAACGGCACAGCTGTCGTTGGCTCATCACCGTACCAGGCAGACGCGTCGTCACGGCAACCTTTTCCGATCTGAACCTGATCGGTAGTCCGGACTGTAACAGGGACTCAGTAGCTGTGTATAACGGAAACTCGGAGCAACAGCCAATCTTTGGGCGATATTGTGGCAATGTATGGCACTAAATGAAATTTACCTTTATAATAATATATAATATTCACATATCAATACTTTATAATTTTGGTATTCACTTTAAGATATTTTGTTTAGAAATAGTGAATTGGTCATTTTCAAGATTAGAATAGATTAATATTCCAGGATTGTAATTTGTTAATTTGGCAGTACCAAGTGGTGTGTTTTGTTAATGTAATATAAATATAAGTTTGAATATTGAATAGTTAGTTTTCATCATACATACCTAACACAGGAGAGTGTGTGATATATGTACTGCAATGGATACCCCATCATCTGTACAGATTGAATAATATCAAAGTATGTTCATTACAAAGATCTGTGATATTTTTATTTAAACCTGAAGATAAACCCAAGCTCGGCGTGGCAACCTGCTACATTTTTTTTAATGCATGAAAAAAACACAGGATGTGCAACTATGAGATATCTATTGATGGGTACCTTTTTTTTGTACACAAAAGAATTTGGTATATAAATTAAATGTTTTTAGGGATGCCTATTAGGTCATCATACAAATGTTTCTGGGAAATAAATTGTTACAAATACTGTACTATTTTTAAATATTATATGAAACTCAATACAAATCTATTCAAGTTCCAATTCTCCTTCTGTTTCAGGAGACTCCAGCGACTCTAGTTGCCAGTGGAAATGTAATGTTTGTGAAGTTCACCACGGATGGTATCGGCAGTGCGCCAGGATTCCGGATAACATTCACCAGCTAGTTATAATAACATCTTTTATACCACTCACATTCAAATGCTTATATCATCATTGTCTAGTGTTGATAACATCTTCTGAACCACTGATAACACAATATAATGTTGATAACACCATCTTTTAATTTTGATAACATGATTTATACCACTGATAACCCAATCTAATGTTGAAACCTTTATCTTTTAGTGTAGATTACATCATGTATAACAGTGATAACACTATCAAATGTTGATAACTTTATCAAGTGTTGGTGACATCATCGTCTAGTGTTGGTGACATCATACTTTAGTGTTGGTGACATCATACACTAGTGTTGGTGACATCATACTCTATTGTTGGTGACATCATACTCTCGTGTTTGTGACATCATCGTCTTGTGTTGGTGACATCATCGTCTTGCGTTGGTGACATCATACTTTAGTGTTGGTGACATCATACTCTATTGTTGGTGACATCATACTCTCGTGTTTGTGACATCATTGTCTTGTGTTGGTGACATCATCGTCTTGTGTTGGTGACATCATACTTTAGTGTTGGTGACATCATACTCTAGTGTTGGTGACATCATCGTCTAGTGTTGGTGACATCATCGTCTTGTGTTGGTGACATCATTGTCTTGTGTTGGTGACATCATTGTCTTGTGTTGGTTAGATTTTCCTCTGGTGATGGTGATACCACCATTAAGTGTCAATGACATCAGCAGATATTTAGAGGTGAAGTATAGGTAGAAAAATGCCTTTAGACAACCACTGTCTCTTATATATTTCTGAAACACAAATTAGAAATCATTGTTTATATGTTGGGTTAAGACATGCTTCCGCAAATTATTTTTTCCAATTATGTTAGGAAACCATTTTACCTCGCCTGGCAATGTCATTTTTATATTGTAGATCTGAGGATTAAAAGTGACTGTTGCTTCATTGCCAATAATTTCTATACACATTGTAAAATATATTTTTGCAATAAATTTTCCCCTGCAAGCTCAAAATGTGATATAGTTGTACTATATACAAAGGTTAGAAGTGTATTAACATTAGATTAAGACAATATGGTTGTGAAACACCATTGTTTTACGGGATACACACACAAAAGTTTGATGAAAATAATGCATAAAATATTGGACGGTAGCGACGTAGTAATAAATGACACCATTTGATTATGGCATCCTTATAAGGAGTTATATAATTTGACACACTCTCTTCTGTGGATAAAAAACAACATGTGTTTCCATACATTAAAACTTCACTCTAAAATGTTGCTGGAGAACTAAATAACAATAAGAATAAACATCAGTGTGTGAAAGTAAGATGGCTGAAATAATGGTTTACTGTGTATTGGTGTTTGTCTCCATGTTGAGGACGCTGCACTGAAAAACTTTTATGGTTTTCTGTGAAATATCATAATTTTACTGGCCAATATCTTAGGAGCAGAATTATTTATCTTGTCCCATCACATCCTGTTCTTTCATGATTATGTGCCTTTGTTCTACTTCATTTCTTGATGAATTTCGACCAAACTATACAAAGGTCAAGTACAAAATTAGCTGGAGTGAGTTTGTATTTCAGGGTTCTACAGTCAAATCTAAGGTCACTGATACTGTAGTTATAGAAATGTGTCGGATATTTCAGTGACGTCATTCACAAGTTCATTCATTCCTTAAAATTTTACTGAAAGATAAATTTATTAGTACTTGTGTATTTCAAATGAGTTCTACTTCAGACTGCCAAGGTCAAATTGGTCAGGTCAAGGTCACTTTCACTATTTAAAAGGTTGTCAGTAATTACTCGAATTTGCTAGGGAATAGGAACGTTTAGGTCAGTCATTTTAAGGCTTTTACAATTATGACATTTTCTTATTTGTCAAGATTTTTCAACTTCATACTTACAAAAACAATAGTTGTTAAGTTCATCTTGCATTAAAAAATAAATTAGACGTGATACTTAAACTTTGACAAGCGATATCATTGAGGTAGATTGAAGTGGTGCTTATAATATGGTGCTTAATGTGAAATATGACTTTTTATTAGATATTACCCATCAACAGTAACAAATTGTTTTTCACAGCTTTTGAAAATGACCAAGTATATGAAAATAATTTGATATACATGTAGAAGCTAAATCATTGGAAGTTACTTCTCATTTGTGTTGTTTGTTTGGTTGGGGTTTTTTTTGGGGGGGGGGGGGGGGGTTATGTTACTGAAATATTCAAAATAGTAGCAATGCCATATAAATCATGCACATGTTGATTTTTTGATTCCAAGAAATAAAATTTTTGAATTTATCTATCACTCACTTGTCTTGGGTAATTTATGTATAACGGTATCTTAAAGGCCCAATATAGGTAACTTTCGGCAAAACTTGACGCGAAAATCAAGCCTAATAACTTATTACATTTATAGATTTAGTAAAAATTAACTGATACCAGCAATATTCAAGATGAATTCGTACGCGGTTACCGCTTCAGCAGCAGTTGAAACGCGGTATTTGTAAACAGGCATACATTTCCAATGGTCTTCTGCGTTCGGCTTGTTGTTGAAGTGGGCCCCACCTGAACTATTTTCAATTCTTTGGATTTTTTTGTCAATAATTACTTGTTAGTTACCGCTCATGTTTACTTCGTTTTAGGCTTATTTTTGCATGGTTATCAACTGGATTTTTTTCATAATTATTCAGAATCCCGAAAATTTTTCTGAAGTTACGTATATTGGGCCTTTAATAAGTCCCCTGCCGGTGAAATTGTACAAAACATGGTAGCATTCTACAGAACATGATAGCATTGAACAAAAAATACAGAACCTGAAAGCATTTTACATAAAAATAAACATTGCACAGAAAGTAAGGACGTTGTACAGAAAATAATAACATTGTACAGAAAGTAATAACATTGTACAGAAAGTAATAACATTGTACAGAAAGTAATAACATTGTACAGAAAATAAGGACGTTGTACAGAAAGTAATAACATTGTACAGAAAGTAAGGACGTTGTACAGAAAATAATAACATTGTACAGAAAGTAAGGACGTTGTACAGAAAGTAATAACATTTTACAGAAAGTAAGGACGTTGTACAGAAAGTAAGGACGTAGTACAGAAAGTAATAACATTGTACAGAAAGTAATAACATTGTACAGAAAGTAATAACATTGTACAGAAAGTAAGGACGTTGTACAGAAAGTAAGGACGTTGTTCAGAAAGTAATAACATTGTACAGAAAGTAATGACGATGTACAGAAAGTAAGGACGTTGTACAGAAAGTAAGGACGTTGTACAGAAAGTAAGGACGTTGTACAGAAAGTAAGGATGATGTACAGAAAGTAAGGACGTTGTACAGAAAGTAATAACATTGTACAGAAAGTAATAACATTGTACAGAAAGTAATAACATTGTACAGAAAGTAAGGACGATGTACAGAAAGTAAGGACGTTGTACAGAAAGTAAGGATGATGTACAGAAAGTAAGGACGTTGTAAAGAAAGTAAGGACGTTGTACAGAAAGTAATAACGTTGTACAGAAGAAAATTAAATAGTTAATGAAAAAGTATAGAAAATAAGGACATTGTTCAGAACAAAGGGCATTATACAATAAAATAAATTAATAGTAAAGGGGAAAACGGAGCAACAAAACCATAATCCAAACTAAAAAAAACAAAAGGACATAAATGCACGGAGACCCTTGAGGACACACAAGAGAATAAGACCCGGTATTCCAGAAGAGTACAAAAAAATAGAATGTATAGAAAATAAGTGAATTTTACAGAAAACCGTCTGAATTAGATCCCAGTCCTGAAGAAAACCGAGGACATTGTACAGAGCATCGTACCACGGAATTAGATTGCTATCTATGTCCGTGATCGTACAAAATAAATCAAGTGTACTATAAATAAATCAGTTGTAGAGAAAACAAGGACATTGCTTAAAAGTGAAGACATTAATTGTTCAGAAATTAATGGAACTGTACGAGACGGTATAAAACAACTGAAGAAGAGTATATTACAGAATCGGACGGTACGGACATCGACATCGTATAGAAGATGAGGACATTGACAGACAATAGGAATACTGTACACGAAAATAAGGAACATTCCATAGAAAATATGACATCGTATAGAAAAAATGGACATTGTACAGAAAACGTAAAAAGGAACGGATGAAACAACGTTGTATTAAGCGAAACATGGTTGGATTATGGGATCTTTGAATTCACAAAAGAGTCGCTGAATTGTTGCCGTTTTCTTGAGTAAATGTGTTTTGTTTTTGGTATCGAAACCTATGAAATTCTGCAGCTGAGTATCTTCTTCACAAACTGATTGTCAAACGTACATGGTAGTAGTTCTGGCCCCGGTTTCATCAACGTCCCTTAACTTAAAAATCTCCATAGGAAAGCATAACAGAATTTAAGGAAAGTTCCTTAACTAAGGATTTTCCCCTTAAATTCTGTAATGCTTTCCTATGGATATTTTTAAGTTAAGGAATTTCCTTAAGTTAAGGAACGTTGATGAAACCAGGGCCTGCTCTGTAAAATGCTGTGTTTGCTGTTTTGCTATATGTTCTTTATCAAATAGAAGACAACTCCAAAATAATAACAAAACAAATGTACCTTCTACTTTACTTTATTTACTGATAATTGATATCCTTGTTGATTATTTGTTGTGACAACTGATGGCCAATGACTTCTGTTCTTTGATTAGTCAATCTGTCGTCAGTTTACTACTTTAAGTTGATCTTCCCAGATACAGAGTGGAAGACTCTGCTGGTGGGTTTCATTACGTCTTCCAAGTAGTGACACGGTCTGTTATTTACTCGTTATTACAGAACCAAGTATTACATGTAAAGTGTTCGTTGTTTACACACATATACAGATGTACATGTATATACAAACCATGCAATGTATATACAAACCAATGTATACACTTACATGTATACGTGCACAAAAGCATGCATACATACAACACATGCCATATAATACGGCACACAAATACAATTCAAAAGTACAACTTAAGGACTAGGTACAGCCATATTGGTTGTTACCTGGATGAAAATGGTAATGTTGAGATTTTAATGTTTCCTTCCAATACATGGCATAAGCTTTATCCCATTATGTTAAATATTGATATAAAATGCAATTAAGCCCCCCAAATTACAAAAATCTGTACTTAGGAAAAAAATATTCAGTAAATAATATCGAAATGGGAGTGCGCAAATATGTTTCATATAGTTACTTGAAACATTTCAAAAAAATAATACAAAGTTACTGCAATGTTCATAGAATGATAACCCAGTGTTAAAATTTCTATTTTGTTCTGTAAATCAGAGTATCAGGGAGAAATACACAGGTACCCCCTCTAAAAAATGTCGTCCATTGCATGCTGTTTTCAGTTCAGGTAAAAGTAGTTACCTGTATCTCGTGGGGGCAATATAGGGGCATTATTTTATATTGAATAGGTCATTTGTCATGTAAATGTAAGTTTCGTGTCAAAAAAGGTATAAAATTAAAATAATAACACCGACATAACGTAATTTACATTTACGATACGGTTACCTAATTACTAATTAAGTTTGAGAAATGTATTTTGATACCATTGTGCCTCAACTGCCACACATGTTTACGATGGCAACAATTTACGCTAGCGATGTTTGACAGGTGCGAAGCCGAGAACGAATCGGTATAATCAGTGAGTTAATACTGTCCGATCCATGCGGAAGTGTATAATATATACGAATTCCATCAGAATTTATACAACACAAATTAAACTTTGTTGACAATTCTTTCAAAATCATTAAATTACCTAAAAAACACTGCCGGAAGTGCCGAACAACATCTTTTCACGTGCTATACATTCGCCCAAAAATGGAAAACTGGCAATCGCTAAAAACAATTCATCGTGATAGGAACGGGCAGTTTTTGCTTTGTGACGATATACCAAGTAGCATTTACCTTTACTGCATGCTTGAATCCAATTTAATTGTTAATTTTGTCGATGTTTCACCATGGCTCTAAGTAAGGCGTATGAATATCTAAAACAGTAAATAGTTGAAAATGGAGGGCATAGGATAATTTTTCGCTACATGCTACGGGAAGATGTTGATTTAAGAGATCTGACATAATGTCATAACTCGTCATACCGCAGACGGTAAGATTTTTGTTTTGGCTATGCGGCGTGCCACATAAATTTGCCGATCGGCGATGGAAATTTTTAAAATTTGATCCAGATGTAATCGGTGTCCTGAATGTACGTAAATTGCCATTCATGTGACGAGTACGTTCTCTTATTCTGCGGTTTTCAATTGAAAGAGAGATTTATTCAAAAATCGAAGGCTCGTCTATCATTCTGTGTATATTAAAGTAACAAAAAATGATATTCATTGTTTTTATTATCTTTCGCAGTATTCTGCAAACGTGCACGCGTTTTTAGACATATAACATCAAATATCAGAAAAACCACCAAACGTACCAAAATATGGTTGAAATTATCGATTCTTCATCACAAAATGTACTTTGTGGTCTATTTTGGTCATGTATTTTGCAGTATTTAATAAAATAACAAGTTTTGGTAAAAACACCTGCGCCATATTGAATGGTTTCCGCCGCGACACTACTCACCAGGGGGCGCATGTGTACTAGGGGGTAACTACCGACGCCAGATTTTAAGATGGCGGGCTGCTTTCAGCATTGGTCAGTACCACAACTGAAGACGGAGTTGAGAAAACGGAGTGCTGCAACCCATGGCCGAAAGACTGATTTAGTTGAAAGGTAACACAATGCATATTTTCTATCCAACAAATACCTCCATTTATTGTTTTTCCGACTACATTTCGCTCATCCTTCGGCTGACAAATCAGACCGTCCGTCATCGAGAGAAAGTGAAAGTAGGAACTAGTTATCGTTTTTCACATGGTCTTTGCTCCTATCAAATAATCTTATCATCCCATACGATCGAATTGGATGCATTGTACTTATGATTATCTCTGGCTGTCACAGGGAGCGAAGTGTGACGTCTACTGTATATATATCATGAGAATTACATCGTGAAGACTGAAGTACATTAGCTAGCCGTAAGTTTGATTTTGCAGTGTTAGGCCTAAACTAAAAAAAACCCGGCTGTTTATGCTCCGTACAATGGTAGAAATGGTAAAATCATAGTCATATCATTTGTTTCATACTATCATTAATTTATTGAAACATTATCAAGATTCACTAAGTATGTTATTGCTCTATTTTAGTTAAATACTGTAGCATTGGGGGCACACAGTTAACAATAGAACAGAGGACAGTTAACTGCTATACATAATAATGTAGTTTAGTATTAATGTCAGAAGAACAAAGAAGGATAATTGAAATTAAATTTATTTATTTCTTATTCATGCATTGTAATTGTAATTAAAGATGAAATCCTCTTCATCTTGTTAAACAAGACATGTTTACAGAACATTTGGTTTCTAGGATTCATTTTCACACAGCTAGAATCTAATTAAATTTCACGAAGAATGATATAAAATTTCCAATTGGTACAGACAAATGATTTTTTTTCTATTGTACACTTTTTCTTTATATAGAAATAATTCCTTTCATCATCCATCATTCCTAATTTGTGGAAAATGTTTCAAATTCATTACATACACCAGGGACATATGTAATAAGATATGTCCCTGCATACACTAAATTATATATGTATTTCCTAATTTTTAGATTAACAGCCTATGAAAGAAATAAGAACTTTAGGCATTCTGCACTGGAGATTCCTGATGCCATTGATGTGTTTTGGCCAGTTGTTGGCTTCCAGCAGTTGGTTCAAGATCACCGGATCATCCTACCCAAACTAACAAACCTGCAGATAGAGGAGTACTTTTTGTACAGACTGGCAGGTACACATGCTTTTACCCTTCAGATTAAATGATTGAAATGTATTAAAACTGAAATGTACCTAAATTTTACAAAAAAAAAGTGAGTTTTTAATGCCAGTTAAAGGACATGTATAGGCTTAGCCTGTTGTCTAATCAATTTTATTATATATATCTTTATGTAATTGTACATAAATGTATTTTTTGATAATGAAATATTTTTAAATAATGCCAGTTGCTATTCTGCTTCATAATTCCAATACTGGCATTACAACAAAATTTGTTATCTGTTTATCTTCAGGAGACAAACAAGCCACATCGGACGTGAAGGCCCTGCAGAAAGGAGGAGACATGTTGGCAGGAAACAGAATCCTAGCATGTTCCCTATTGAAAAAACATGGACATATATTCCTTACTGGAATTGTTGGTGCTGCCATGAAGAACAAGGTTAATATATATGCAAAGCACATCATTATGTATTTTATTATATCAAGACAATGTATCATGTACTTAACTCTAGAAAATCAGTAATATCATTCATTGGAATAATATTTAAAGTGCATGTTTGTTTTTCTAAGCCATTGATCCAGTGACCAGTTAATCATACAAGATTTTACTGGCATTTTCTGTATTTTTGTAAATCCATAATATTTTTGGGGTTTGTTTTTTAGTCTTATTTTATGCTATGGTATCATGTGCAGCAATATATGTCTGTGATCATTTTAGTAAAGTTCAAATATGTATACATGCATTTGTAATAAATTATCATCAGGTAAAAAATTACAAGATGAATTTGGGTCCACTCACCAAAATCAGATGAATTGTATCTATCTAAATTGGAGATGTATGCATCTTTTTTTTTTATTGTAAAATTTAACAGATCTTTATCTAGTTTAAATGTAGACATATCATGGCTTGTTTGCCATTCTAGATTGCAGTTCAAAACACAGATCCAATTGTGTTCATAGCCCCATGAACATAATTTGCTCTTGTCAAGTATACAAATTGACTTGTAGAGGAAATGTACATGTATTTTAATTTTATCTCTAATAACCTTATATTTACTTGTGCACATATATAGGTATCATACAACTATAAGATAAGCCTCGAGGAGACGAGTGGGGATCCTGTTAATTCAGCATGTGAATGTCCAGCTGGCAAAGGACCCCATGGTACATGCAAGCACATAGCTTCAGTGCTTCTTATGCTTGGGAATTTTATTTCAAATGGTACCCTACAAGTACAAAAATCCTGTACAGAAAACCTGCAGAGCTTTCACAAGCCAAAGTCCATCTATGATGGTAAGTACATACATAGATCTAGAAGTATAAAAAAATGTTTCATAGTATACAGTGTGTTTATTTGCATTTTACTGTGTATTTTTGTTTTAATTGACTCAACAACTTAACTAATAAATCATAGTTATATAATAAGAATGTGTGAATGTGTGCAACCACATCCCTTTATACCATGAAGTACAGTGTAATAGTATTGATTGAATAAATGACCAATATCAATAAGCATCTCATAATGACATTCAAACATTTATACATCAACAATGATAAATGACCCAAAAGAAATAAGGATTTACTAGTTTTGTCCCTGTCTGAACTTTACAATACAAAATGGTCAGTGACAAAGATGAATATGATGAATCATTCTCGAAATTGAAAAAAAAAAAAAAAAAAGAAATACAGAATTCAATTTATCAATATGCCTATACAGACCATAATTTTCTATGCCCAAGAATTGTTTAGGACATCTCATTTTCTAAGCTCAATGATTTATTGATTAGAAATGTATGTGATCAAACAACATTTACAATGAATGACAATCATATATAATGCATAGGTAAACCCGTTCCTGTGGAAGAGATGCCAACTAAGCGTAAATTTAATGAAGATCTTCTGGAAGATCCTCGTCCCCACAAATATCGCAATAATGATGGCTACCCCGACTTTGTGAGGAATATGATGGTAAATCACTGTGCTCAACATTCACAGGACATGGCTATGAGATTTCTTCACCCATCTGCTGATATACAGGTATTAATTTGGGCAAATACCATATAAATAAAAAGTTAAATATCTGGGATATGTCACTGTGTATTAGAAGAACTGTGTTAGCCTCAGATGAAGTCATTTACCTTTAAAACAAAACATTGAAATGGCATAATTTCATATAAAAATCCAATCATTTGATATGGATGATATAGCAATAAACTATACAATTTGTTGGCTTGTTCAGAAAAGGGAGTTAACTTTTATAACTTTAAATTACCAGTTGAGAGTTACAGACCCTCTGGGCCTCTTCATGGGAAATTTGACTTCATTGTACCATTAAAATCAATGAATTACTATAATTATCCCCAAAATTTGCTTTGTATGGCAGGCAGCAGCTCTGGATCATGACTATCTACCACTTCCCTTCACAGAGTATTTAGTAGACAAAGCAACAAAGGTATGTATCAACTACTATTTTGGTTTGAGAAAATGTATACATCCAATTTAGCATGTACATTATATGCTTCAAGTTAGTGTCCAATGACGCTATCAAAGCAGTCCTATATTCACTACAATTCAATTAATCAAATGTACTTATTAGCTTATAAGTATACATATAGTTTTGATAGCTGCTGATCATGACATCGGGAACAAATTTAATGCTACCAAATCTCTCAAAATCATCTATTATTTCAAAATGACCGAGATTTCATACAGTAAAGAAAAAGGTATAGACACATGCAGCATCTGGCATACTATTTGGCCAGTAGCATGCTGGAATTATGTTTGTTAGTTAATCGTGATCTACTTTCAAGAGCAAAAATTTCTAACATTGTCATCATGTCATAACACCTTCTGACAAAGATCACGAGGTACAGGGGAATGATATCATTAAAGTCTGTTTTAATGATTATGACCCACTTTGTAGTTAACAGAAATGAGAATTACATGTGAGCGATACAGGCCCATCAAACTTCTAGATTTTATATTCATATATATAGTTAAAACACTATATATTCATGTATTTGCTATTGCAGGTTACTGAAGAAGATGCTTTAGATCTGGAGACGAGGACTAAATGTCAAGCTAAATGCAAGAAATGGGTGGAAGAGAGAAAGTGGAGAGTGACCGCATCTAGGTTTGGAGATATAACACATGCAACATGTAGAAGGAATATGGAAAAACTGTGCGAGAGTCTTCTCTCATCTAGAGTTCTACATACGAAAGCAACTGAACATGGTAAAAACTATGAAAAGAAGGCAGTTATGAAGTTTGAAAACACCATGATGTTAAAGGTGGAAAGGGCAGGACTTTTTGTGGACCCACAATACCCATATCTTGGTGCTTCACCAGATGGAATTATAGATGAAAATGGCATCCTGGAAATTAAGTGTCCATATGCAGGTCGCACATCACCTATCTTGCCAGGGAAGATGTTTCCATTCCTTCAATATGATGAAAACAAACATATTTGTTTAAACATGCATTCCAAGTATTATGACCAAATTCAAGGACAGATGCTGCTTTCTAAAAGGAAGTACTGCTATTTTGTTGTTTTTACTTTTGTAGACATGTTTGTACAGAAGATAGCATATGATGCAGAGTACTGTAAATTCAGTCTATTACCCAAACTACACCTATTTTATGTGAAGCACTTCAGGTCTTACATTGCATCCCATATGTAATATGTAAAAGAAAACTGACAATTTCAGAAATGTGATAATTATATCAGACACATAGCTCAATATCAAGACTACATATATATGTCCTTGATTAAAGTATGCATTTGGATACTTAAAAATATGTACTATATTACACTTTTAGAAATATTGTTACCTCACTGTTTCATACTGTACATGTCAATCAATCAAGTCCCAAAATGTTTCTGAAATTCCAAAACAATGAAGATTTTCTACAAAAACTAGGAGTACCAGGTATCTGTTAGGGCAAGCAAAAGCATGCATTTACAAATATAATTCCCAAAGCGACATTGCCAAACTATGAGATATCTTAAAGTGAAATAGTATAGTGACAACTTTAAATAAATCAGATATATCTCATCAGAATGAAGATTATATAATGTATCATGATTGTTGATAAGATCTTCTAGAGTCTAAAAATAATATAATATTTCTGTGTATGGGATGCTGTCTTAGCTCATGTAAATTTGATAAATATCTCCTCATTGTATTTAATGCCAACTGGCTTGCCTTAATCTATTGCCTATTTAAATCGGATAAATGGTGGGCATAGGGATTTCTGGACATGTATCAGCTATAGCTATGCATATTTATCTACCAAGGGTGATCTGAAATTTAGAAGTGAAAAACAAATATATATAATTCTTGATGCAAGTTTCAGTTTGCTAGCTGGCAGTGGTGTTCCTATAATTTTGTATCGTTTAGCAAGTCCAATAATTCTTTCAATGTGAATTCTTTTAGAAGCAATTCTTCTATCTCTTACCACTTCCTCTGGTTCTAACTGTGTTTTCCCCTTCAACATTGATGGGGTGTTAACATGAACATCATGAGTAGCAAACAAATCCTGTACCATGATTCCCCTATCTGCCATAATACTGTCACCCCTTTCAAACAAGTTTCTCTGTGGATCTAACAGTTCAGAGTTTTCTATTATCTGACGATCACTTGCTGAACCCCCATATGATTGACTTACATAGGAAACTGCACCACGAGGTGTACAGCCAATCATAGTTTTGACAGTGTTTCTATGTTTGTAACTGGACCAAGACAAACTCTGGGCCTGTACATGGGAAGGTTTCTGGATAGGAACCTCTGTAGCATCAAGAATAACTCTAGTACTTTTGAATTTTTTCCCAAAATCTATGGGCATGTGTTCTGTTACAGTATCTCTAGTAGGCCATATAGGTAGCTCTTTTAGTTGAAAGTACAAAAAGTTGATCCAAGTGATAACTACTTTGGAAACAGTTGTCTCACTAACACTGAACTTCTCAGAAAGCTCAAAATCATCAGAGCCTTGACGTAGTTTGATCATTGTCAAAAAGAACTGATCTTCTGCTGAGAGGGATGTACATTTGTAATTTAGATCTCTGGCAGCAGGACCAAGGCAATTAAAGACAAACATGAAATGATGATAGTTAGCAAAGCCAGTCCAATACTGGACACCTCTTGGATTGTTAGAGTAGTTCTGAATGCGACAATCACCAATTATGTTGCATTGAGCCCCTGTGCTAGCAAATGTTTCTGTGACAGTGTCGTCACCAGGAATTTCAATAATGTCATCAATATTTCCAGTTGGCAGTTCCACCTCCTGCTGTACATCACCCATTAAACTGTCCAAAATGGTGCCGTTACCAGGGGAATTGCTGTGCTCAACCCTCTTTTGTTGGCGCTTTTCCCTTGGACTTGTTACATATGTAGGCGTAAAAGGGAACACTGAAGGTACAACTCCATCCTTAAGACGGCCACGTTCTCCTGAAATAGTATCAGTATGCTATCACACTATTTATCTGTCAATAAGTCCCAAATGTCCCAAATTTTCTTGAAGAATGCGCATAATCTTTGCATTTCCCCAACAGAAAACAATTTGCTTTGCATTATTTTCACTTAATTCAGATTTGCTACCACATTTACTTTTGAAAAAGTTACATACTTTACAAAAAAAATAGACATTGTAGTAATAGTTTTTTTACAATAAGTTTCTGTAATGCGAAGTTGTAATCTGAACTTTTTAATTACCAGTATATTATTACCATTTCAATAAAAGCAGTAGCTTATCCACTGTGTTGCCAGACAAACGGTTACAATATTTTTGTTGATATACTTTTCAGCAACATCACAGATTAGCTTTAAATTCTCATCCATATATGCAATCACTTCCTAAATTTTATGTTTATTTCAGCTGAACATACCTGCTAGACAAATATTTTTCACCTTTTATATACCTGATTCAATAGTAGATTAACCTATCTCTTCTCTCTGATGAATTTGCTGTATGATCACTGAAAAAAAAAGAAGAAAAACCACAAAGCAACACGAACAAATATAAAATAATAAATCATAGAACAACAACACTTTAATGTTAGTTTGTCAAAAACTGTATCTTCCTTTACTTCATTGCCACACTGGGTCCTTAATTGGATTTTATATAGGAGGGGATATCATGCATGTCTTTCATGTTGGATAGTTTTTTTTTAACTATGTAAGTCCTCATAAACAATCTTTATACATATATGTTACACTATTATACCCATTAGTTGTGTTCAGACTTGATTATCTGTATTAAAAAAATCATGTATTGTTTTTGTATATATTGTGAAAGTACTACTTATCATGTACATGCCATCATAAACTCTTGACTGTGCCATACATGTATACATATAGGTAGTACATTTAAGGATTAAAATTTCTTTCTGGTGGTTTTATCAAAGGATAAAGTTCAGTAGGATATCGATAGTTGGAATGGAACGCGAAGCGTTCCATGAAACAACTATCGATATCCTACTGAACTTTATCCTTTGATAAAACCACCAGAAAGAAACTTTAATCCTTATATTTACTGTCCAGACCTTATATTCCCACATATAATTATTTCTTTAATTAGATATTATGATACTTACTGCGATGAAATCAAACAGTATTGTTTGGTTTCGGTAGACTGTTGAAACAGCCGCCTTATGAGGTGACGAACTCCCGCGAAATTTCAGTCAACAAATAAACAAAAAAGTTCCAAAAGATTACATCTTTTTATTGTTATTTTTTTCACATAAGTTCATATATAAACAAACCATACTGTCTTTGTTACTGTTATTGTATTTAAAAAAAACATTAGAATGCTTCTTTTTTATTTCTTAAATAAATTAACACATACTACGCGGCAGGATATTGATCGAGTCTGTAAAGTAGTGACGCGGCCTCGTGTTCAAATCGTAACGGCGCCAATAGGCGCGTGATCCACTGATTTTATCGGAAAATAAAGTTCAGTAGGCATTCGTAGAAATGTATAGGCAATATACTATCAATTCCAAACAGACTGTAAATATTAATAAATCAAGTATCCATAGTCATATATTTTCCCTTTTTATTGTATACTTTTAAGATTCAACGAGCCAGGACCAAGATCCAAAATTTGCTTGTATTTTCAGAGTAAAGAAGTATAGCAATTTCCTGTATTAATTCTTACAGGATATGGTTATTCAATTCTACAATTTGCAAACAGTTTTTATTATATTAAGCTTGAGTTGTTTGTTAACCTTATTATGACTTAAGCGTCATAAGACACATTATTTGTAAATTATTAACAGTTTTCTGTCAGTAAAAACATGCCAGAAATTGAATTAATACTGCGATAACAATATTTATCTGACTTGGCCTTCTGAAGGATCCACGAATCTATGACCTTCTTGTCACGACAGTGTAAACGAACAATGATGCGATATCAGCTGTCTAAATGGGTTCGGTTTTATTTCAATAACATACGATCTTCCTATTACATAATCATGATGTTTTACCAAAAGTGTACTGCAGACTGCAGTGTTCAGTAGGATATGCATTGGATATTCGTTCCAAGTCAAGATATCGTACAACTCAAGCTCAATTAAATTTAGTCCTATCGTGTAGAGACTGAACTGTTCGCTGTATAAATAAATCAAATAACAAATGATTGAAATAGATAATAAGAAAATCGAATGGTTGCCGTTTTTCATACCTAATAAGGTTTCCTTGTAGTCACTTTGTTGAAAGTGTGCTCTGCACACAACGTCTTCCGTTGACGGTGACCAAAGCCCTTTCGTTCTGAAGTCTGTTCTCTTTATTGCCACCCTCCACTTGCGCAGCAGACTGGAATCACGGGGGAATTTATGTCCCCCGCTTCCAGTACACTCGGGTACGCAGCAGTACTTCACCATCTAGATTAGGATTAACCTCCTATCTATGAGATATAAAAGGGACCGGCGGCTACATCGAAGAGACCAAATCGCGCCTCCGTTACAGGAGAGTGATACCCCATAGTGCAGCAGCGCCGTCTGGGAGACAAAAATGCCGCGGTGGAAACCATTGTCCTGTACCTAGTCCTTAATACATGAATACACTTCAATAGTTTATAAATGCATTTTCCTTTATGTTTTATCAGTAGTTTACATCAATTTGGATTTTCAATTTTTCGCCTCCGATATCACCGATCAGTCCTAGGACGGAACATGACTACTAAATTATATAGATGCAATCACGTGTGTCTTATACGATCGTCTTCATGTTATATTTTGAAATTTGCTAAATATTTGTTTTTAAAAAAAATAGGTTTATTTATAAATAGACTACATTTCTGGGGTCATTAAAACGCTCTACTTGGGGCTGCAACTATAAGCAATTCCTACGTTAAATCATATGTAAGGGAAATAACTGGTGTTGTCTTGTCGTGCGTGTCGCGCCACCTTCCGCGACAGCTGTAAATATGTTTCTAGGTCAGCTTTTAAATCGAGTTTGGTTAGGTCAAGTTACACGTTAAAATATTGTCAAGGCGCAGGTGCGCTGCAGTTTTACACGTGTGCATGTGATTTAGACTGTTACGTGCTACTGTACATGTGTATCGAGTGCTCTACTGTAAACAAACTTTCTGTCTAGCGGTAGTAAACAACATTGTTTATAAAGTGGTCAAAAACGTCAGTTGTGGTGGGCGGCGAGGAAGTAGTATAATAGGTCGCTATAAAGTTAAAACAGAGGGAATGGATTCTGAAGTACGAATATAATAGAGAGGCGGCCTTACATATAATAAACGACTAAAGGGGAGATTTCCCTCCAGCCCCAGCTATACTCTTTTAGGGTGAATATGATGGCAAGAGGTCCAATGTACCTGCATGGCTTGTAAACACGAACTTTCAAGGTCGGATGCGCAGCGACCATGTCAGCTATGTTGAATTTTAGTTAGGAGAACACTTGCAAAATATACAAATAATCGTGATATTTCTGCCAAACATTCCTCATGCCTTCCATGTGAGTTTATTCATTTATTCCTTTTTACCCGTACCAGTAAAGCTCATTCTGTCTATCATTCCGGTTTCTACCCTGAGTTACTTGTTTTGATATGACTGTTTCAACATTAAACAATTGTGATTGGCATGTGAACTTTTTTTCTACCCACTATACTTAAATAGATACTTAACGTGGCAAATGTTGAAATCAATATTTAACTCATAATTATTAAATTTCTATGTAAAAAAAATCAAGTAACTGACTCTGATCGGGATTGTCATGTCACATTGAAAAAAACATGACCACGTGACCCCCATATCTTACGAAATACGTTAGATATATATATCTCAAACGAAATAGGAGTTTAACTAAGAGGTGTGGGGTTACCCCCCCCCCCCCCTTGTTAATTGGAACAATTCAATTGAAGATACAATTCAATTAAAGATAGGTGCTGGAGATAGGTTCAATTTATTTAAGGATATTTTATATTTGTAACTAGGTTCAAATCAATTGAATGTAGGTTCAATTCAATTGCACCTATCTTTGAATAATTAAAGATAAGTGAAAATAATTGGACCTGTCTTCAATTGAATTGTACCTATCTTCAATTATTTTAAGATAGGTGCAATTAATTGAGTATATGTTAATTTGGGGTTCCATACATATAACTTTGCCTTTTGGATAGCTTTATATATTACACAGACATAAGGATGGGATTGTCTCCCTTGTTATTTTTCCCATTTAATGTCTCTTGGTGTGTTCGATAGCTTTATATATCACAAAGCTATGTATAATTATACAGCGATAGAGATATCGCCCCTTGTTACAATTCTGTAACTTGGTTATTTCGATAGCTTTATATATATTAAAAAGATACAGGGATGTGATTGTCTCCCTTCTTACCTTTCCCAATTTATGTCTTTTGGTGTTTTCGATAGCTTCATATGTTACAAATTATCTCTCTTAGTTACCATTTAGTTGGCTGTGTTATAAGGATATATCTATATATAGATGTGACTTTCATAAGCATCAATGTCTCATCCGTTACACGCTATTATTGATATATGTTGGGGGAGATGATATATGGCAGCGTACAACCTTAACCGTTGTAATGTTTGTATATATATCTCCTCGATATTTGAACCATTCTGGAAATGAAAGCCGTTTCCCAGTGTAGTCCCTCGTAGTCCTAAATACAGCAGGCAGGTAGCAGTTTTTACCGATACTTTTTGGACCACAAGTATATTTGTATACGTGAGTGCTACCAACTGTATTTGAGCAATATTACAGCGATCACAGCAACGTAAATATCATTTTCTGTTGTTAAAGTAGGACTAACCTCAGGGAAATTAAGGTAATTTTACACTTTTCAGGGGTCTAGATCAAATTTCGATAAACATTCCCCCTCAATATGGCCAAGCCTAGCCTTGGTTTAGGTAAAACATGTTCACGTCACTGTGGGACTAATTCTCACGTCCATGTGGGACTAGCGGTTGTTTTAGCTCACCCGGCCTGAATTGTTCAATGAGGGAAGAGGAATACATTTTGTATAAACCGTCGGACTGAAGAACAATCGTATTCTGTGGTTTGGTCTGAACTTCCTTGGGTGAAGGGAACTCAAATTTATATACCGTGGTGAGTCTTATACCTCTCGGGTCATACAGAGACGTATATATAGATTATATTGTTATATATAATAAATTAGAATATTAAGCTGAAATGTAGTTTTGGGCTAGAGCCTATACCCAACCAGCTTTCCAGAAGAAATATTAGCAAACCCCGTATTTCTGCGCACAAACTCGTCTCCCGGTCTCGGCGATTGTGCACCAAATATGACAGTTATTGTACATGTATTGAGGATGAAATCCATTTTCTGATAGTTTGTGAGAAGTACGTCATGAAAGAAAAGTGGTTTTTTCATACTTGTAATACTATATGCTCGAATTTCTCAGCATCAGAGGCACTAATCATTTTAAAAGCTTTGTCATAATTCATTATTCAAAATATTGTGTAACCACATAAACTACATGTTTATGTTATACAATATGAACATCTGTAAGATTGTGTAATATCAGAGGCTCGTGTGTATTTTAGTATATACATCACATGTAATAATAATAATAATAGTCTTTTATTTTAACTTTATGACATATTGAGTCAAGGACTCGTCTTACATATGGTCAAGTATGATAAAATGTACAGTATATACATATATATTTTTATATAAACATGTCCATTACCTGTATCTTTGGGCAGGGACCTATACGTCACAATACGTCTCTGCTTTTTGCTACTCCACTTTTTGTTCATATATATGTTTGTATATTCTTTGTTGCCCCATGTGGACCGAAATTCGAAATAAATTGAATTGTATTGTATACGTCTCTATGAAATTAACCAATGTTTAAAAAAAAATCTTCTGAAATTATTTGCGCAAATTAGTTAGAAGCAAATGTGAGTAAACGGACCTATAAATGGTGGACGTCATGTGACCATCGAAGTTCAAGTGAGCGATTCAGGCCCTATAGGCATCTTGTTTTCTGAAGCATCTTCCATGCCGAGTTGACAATCAATCCTTTGGACCCGCCCGCCAATATACAGTGGTGCCACCTGTCGCCTATATAGCTACCCTTTACTCGTTTGTCGCTCGTCTCGCGCAGTGCGTCTGTTACGTGTGGTTATACACGCGTGAATAGAACGCAGGCTGTTCAACCTGCTGGGCAGGAGAGACTCCGAGGGCGCTCGGTAATGTTGACCGAAAAACTAGGTCATACTTTACAGAGCGTTTGTTTTGTTGCTCTAAGCACAACCGTTAATGGGATTGTACGTATATGTGTGTTTTAGTGAGTTTGTCCCCTATATATCCCAAGCATTACTCGACACAGGGTAGAGGTTACTACACACTTGTAATACACTCGTACCCATCACACCTACACAGCAAATGGCTTCATGTTTACATTTGGCACACACATGAAATACATGTAATATAGCATGTGATTGGAACTTTATGTTGTATATATTAAACTCATTCACACACGTGTAGCTGCTGTTTACTAATTACCACGGTATAAGTCCGTGATAGTACCGATGTTTTTTTCTAAGTAAAACACATGCACGTGTCAACCATAACTACACATGTGCGATACACATATATACAAACTGCTGTTCTGGTAGTCCCACTCTTACCTCAATCAGTGCATGGTTATCATGTATCATACTTGTGTCACACACGGACATGCAATTGTAACCCTTGTAGTATATACTTCCCTCTCCTACGTACACTTTTCTCATGAACCACACACGTTTTATACAAAAGCACTTTTCTCACACTTCGATCTCCATAGGCCCACGTACTCTACCTTCTTAATTATTACCGTACATATACAGATACACTGTACATGTACTAACCCCACCCCACCCCGACCCGCACACACACACACACCAACAGTCAACATATACCCCTTCCAACACACATCACTACCTGTTCACCCCCCCCCCCCCCCCGACATACACAGCGCAATCCACCTCAAAGCTCCAAGCCTCTCCTTCCCTCCCCTCCCCTCCCCGACACACACACACACACACCTACCTCCCCCACAAAACACACGGGCACTCTACCTAATACCCCCGCCCACACCCCCCCATGCACCCCCCCCCCCGCCCACTAAGTGTAGTTCTTTGTAACGTACGTATTTCTATTAATTTTATTTTAGTACGTCCCTGCACACACGTGTATAACACCAATGTGTCCTTTACGTTGTGATGTTTCAGCTGCCTCGAGCTTGATTATATATATGCTATATCTACCTCTTCAGAAGTCACACGATAGCAGGAGCAACGGGTGTAAAATTACAACATCGCGAGTTGTGTTATTGTTACTGCAGTGGGAGGGCCTTGACATAATTTAGTGTTTGTGTTGTGGCTTGTGTAGATATCATAATTCCGTGGTATTTTGAACATTCTGATGTGTGGACCTTATGTTTTAATGATTGAGATCAGCACTCGATGAAAATGACACCCAGGGAATTTAAAATTGTACAATATGGGATGCGATGGCCGTTTTTATCGAGTGTTGGTTTTTTACCACACGGGTCAGATTGTATTCAACATGCTTGGGTGATTCAAGTTCAACTTTCGGTAAAAAATGCTTTGGTGTAGAGAATCATAGGGGGGGGTCAATACATATACGTCCCTGCCCATATATTGGGCTTAATAATTAACATGGATGTAACGACATTAGATGAACAGTCCTTATTTGAATGAGTCGGCCTTAGTCTTTTGAGCGTGTATCCACTCGATTGCATGCTATCCGAAGCGCGCCAACAAGACTCCTATTGAGCAAAATGTATACCTACAATGTATACCTATACAATGTATACCTACAATCAGAGACGTATAACGCCATGTGTTATATACGTCTCTGCTACAATGTATACCTATACAATGTATACCTACAATGTATACCTATACAATGTATACCTATACAATGTATACCTACAATGTATACTTATACAATGTATACTTATACAATGTATACCTATACAATGTATACCTACAATCAGAGACGTATAACGCCATGTGTTATATACGTCTCTGCTACAATGTATACCTATACAATGTATACCTACAATGTATACTTATTCAATGTATACCTACAATGTATAGTTATACAATGTATACCTACAATGTATACCTATACAATGTATACCTATACAATGTATACCTACAATGTATACTTATACAATGTATACCTACAATGTATACCTATACAATGTATACCTACAATGTATACCTATACAATGTATACCTACAATGTATAGTTATACAATGTATACCTACAGTGTATACTTATACAATGTATACCTACAGTGTATACTTATACAATGTATACCTACAATGTATACCTACAATGTATACCTATACAATGTATACCTATACAATGTATACCTACAATGTATACCTACAATGTATACCTACAGTGTATACTTATACAATGTATACCTACAATGTATGCCTACAATGTATACCTACAATGTATACCTATACAATGTATACCTACAATGTATACCTACAGTGTATACTTATACAATGTATACCTACAATGTATACCTATACAATGTATACCTACAATGTAAACCTACAATGTATACCTATACAATGTATGCCTACAATGTATACCTACAATGTATACCTACAGTGTATACCTATACAATGTATGCCTACAATGTATACCTACAGTGTATACCTACAATGTATACCTACAGTGTATACCTATACAATGTATACCTACAATGTATGCCTACAGTGTATACCTACAGTGTATACCTATACAATGTATACCTACAATGTATACCTACAATGTATACCTACAGTGTATACCTATACAATGTATGCCTACAATGTATACCTACAGTTTATACTTATACAATGTATACCTACAATGTATACCTACATAAGTTGACCTTGCAAATAGACAAGAAACAATCGGCTGTAAGCATGTTGATATTGCAGCGCAAATGTAAATACAGAACTAGCTATAACAAATCTAACAGTCTGTAACTAGGATAAGTATCACCGCGATCTACAGGCTTGGTTAGGTTCTCTTTCAGATATAAATTTCTATATTGTCTTTATCAAAAGGTTTATGACGTATTTGTCTGTTTAGCGGGATGAAGACAGTATATAC
This sequence comes from Mimachlamys varia, assembly GCA_947623455.1. Taxonomy (NCBI): domain Eukaryota; kingdom Metazoa; phylum Mollusca; class Bivalvia; order Pectinida; family Pectinidae; genus Mimachlamys; species Mimachlamys varia. The sequence continues at coordinate 33,699,070 of OX392529.1, read as the reverse complement.
GGCAAGACAACTTAACACTTATTCAAGGAGCAATGTCGATTCTATATATTTTTATAATATATATAAAAAAAAAGCTTCTTACATAATTGAAATAGCGTTGCTTACTAGTTGAAATATCGTTGCTATACAATATTGTTCAATGAGATTTCGTGGCATTGAAAAGTTCAAATTCAAAAATTCACAATCAATTCTAGATAATCAGATAATCTTTTTCCGGGAATCAATGGAACTCCAATCTTAGTAGATACAGTAATACAGTAATTATACTGTGTTCACACCGAAATGGTTTACACGTGAATTAACAGGTATGTGACTTACCTGTGGTCTTACTACCGAAAACTATATAGACAAAGGTAATTTACGATACATACCTGTTAACTAACATGTGTACTCATTACCAACAGCAGGGACGTATAAAGTCGGAGATTGGCAACTGTCTCTGCCAAGAGGTGTTACTCGTCAACTGATCCTCCAAATTTAGTTAGTTAGTTAGTTACGAGTTTAACGCCTATGCAGATAACGATTTACATCGGAGTTTCGCCCGGCGTTAATCCTCCAAATAACAAGGATGGTATACCAGCATATTTCGTTTTATCCTAGTCAACGGCCAGGAAATCAGAAACTAATTTCTCCCTCAAAAATGTATTCAGAGCATATGGGGCCTATCTTTATTATGGCTTCAAGGCATATTTCGTCCATTTTGTGCTTATTGTAATATAATGTATAGCTTTATTATAACGATGTATACATGTATTATTTTCATAGTTTAAGTTCTCGTTTAAGCGGTTGAACCAGTCGGACCAAATTTGTTCTTTTATATATTTAAATATTTACCTGACTTCGGACTTTTTTAGCAAACCTAAGTATTTCTATGATCTGATGCTGTTTCGTGATCAGGCAAGCCCCGAGAAAGCTCTCGAGCTGTGTGACAGCAAGTGAAAACGTTACATCAACGAAATCTGTCTGGCTTCTGTCCTCACACTGAGAGCTTCATTTCGAAAGCTCGTTCATATTATAAGATATCTTTATAACTATGTTATATATCTTCTTAGCTGTGTTAGATGTCTTCATAATACCGGTGTGAGATTTTTTTTTATCCCACCCTAGGGTTGAGACAAGCTAAACGAGCTTTTTTGCACGTTCTCAACAATTGTGTGACTTCATAGAAACAATGCCATGACGTCACGGCAACAATACAATAACGTCACGTCGACAACTCAATCACATCATATCAATATTGTCTTGCATTGATGCAACATCAATATTAGATAAATACGATGAGGTTTAACAGGGCAATAGAAAAATAATCATTCATTCCGTTAGCATTTATACAGGGGATCTCAACCCTCGGGGTGAAAGATTCTTTTAATCACTTACACGTTATGGGATATTTTTTATATTATATCATACATCTCATATGCTGTATACGATAACTTATATATATGTGTTTATATTTTTGAAATACAGGATCGATGTTGCTCCTTGAATAAATATTAAATTGATAAAAACAGTAGTTTATTTCCAGAAAATTTGGCTTGCCATGATCATAAGTACCGCCATTTAGCTTCCTTGTCGTGACGTCCATGAACGCATCCTAATGTTTTGTACCTAAGTTTGAACATATTTTATTAGGTCACAATCATTAGCTGATGGGCTATTCAAATCGCCCTGCGTCCGTGGTCCGTCCGTGGCCCGTCCGTGGTCTGTCCGTCCTTAAACATTTCTTGTTATCGCTATTTCTTGAGAAGTACTGAGTGGATCTTTCTCAAATTGCAAATGTAGGTTCCCCTTGATCCCATATTTATGCTCTTTCCTTTTGGGACTGATCGAAAAAAACAAAATGGCTGAAGGCGGCCATCTTTGATTTTGAAATGAAAGTTTGTTATCGTAATTTCTTGAGAAGGACTTGTTGGATCTTACTCAAATTTCATATGTAGGTTCCCCTTGGTGCCTAGTTGTGCCTTTTTGATTTTGGCCTGATTGGAAAAACAAAATGGCTGACAGACGGCCATCTTGTATTTTGCAATGAAAATTTGTTATCATTATATTTTGTGGAGTATTGGATAGAACTTTCCTAAATTTCATATGCAGGTTCCCTTTGATCATCAGTTGTGCTTTATGGATTTGGGGACTGATCAGAATGGGGGGAAATGAAAAAATAATTAAACTAAGATTAAATACATGAATGAAAGTTGAAATAAGAACGGAAAAGATCCATTTTTCTAATAATGAATGAAAAATCATCAATGGTGGACGTCAAGAACCCTCTGAACTAAATCCCAACTGAATTAAATTCGCAAATTCTACGTTATCGATCATTATATGATCATTTCATATTATAACGCATTTAGTCGGGACGGTTAACACTCAGACAGTCTGGTCACTTCATGCAATATTTGTAATAATTGAAGTACTTTTCAAAAATAGAATTTGAAAAAAAAATGCTACCGACTAGTTAAGCTAACCAGTCTTTACACAGCTTAAGTAACCTATATGTAGCTTGTTTGCGAACTGCCTTCTATATAATATTGACATTTGTATGGAAACAAATTGTCAATAAATTACACTCAGTGCTTCACGAGTATGACGTCATTATTTTGGCATAGACCTGGCGACGGTTCGCTGTCAAATTACCTGTTCCATGTTTTAAGTCAACGCGGATAGCAAAGTTATAAGCATTGAAGTGCTTTGGTATGGTCTTTATGGTCGTTATAAATGACAGTGCTTTGCAGGAAGATAGTTGATTTTTTGTGAAATTTACCGCTTAACGTGTAATAAGCTGAATTGTCTAAACTTTCATTGGATTGGTTTATTTCAAATAATTTTTTTTTGCATTATGATATAATGTGATATAATTATATATTGTCATATCACGTGTCACATGACTAGTTACCATAACGTAGATTTAGATAATCACGTGTCACATGATTGGTAACCATAGCACATATATGGATAATCACATGTCACGTTATTAGTAACCATAAAACAGATATGGATAACCACTTATCATATGACTGGTAACCATAGCACAGATATGGATAATAACGTGTCACATGACTGATAACCATCATCTGATAACCATAGCCCAGATATGGATAATCAGTGTCACATGACTGGTAACCATAGCACAGGTATGGATAGTCACATGTCACGTGACTAGTAACCATAAAACAGATATGGATAACCACGTGTCGCATGACTGATAACCATAGCCCAGATATGGATAATAACGTGTCACATGACTGGTAAACATAACACAGACTTAATTGGATAGCCAGTGTCACATGACTGGTAACTGTAGCACATATATGGATAATCACATGTCACGTGACTAGTAACCATAAAACAGATATGGATAATCACGTATCACATGACTGGTAACCATAGCACAGATATGGATAATAACGTGTCACATGACTGGTAACAATAGCACAGATATGGATAATAACGTGTCACATGACTGGTAACCATAGCACAGATATGGATAATCACGTGCCACATGACTGGTAACCATAGCACAGATATGGATAATCACGTGTCACATGTCTTGTAACCATGACACAGAGTGTCACATGACTGGTAACCATAGCACAGATATGGATAATAACGTGTCACATGCATGACTGGTAACCATAGCACAGATAGGGATAATCATGTGTGTCACATATGTCTTGTAACCATGACACAGAGTGTCACATGACTGGAAACCATAGCACAGACATGGATAATAACGTGCCCATATATATATGGCTAATTGTAACCATGGCACGAATATGCAGATAATGGCTATATATAGTCGCAGTATGTGCTTTATGGTTCCACAACAAAGGGAACTAGTTCAACCACCCACACTTTTTAATGTAAATCGATAAGAGTGAAATGAAGCACAGTGTGTACACGTTTCACTGTTGACATTCCGTCGATGTTTCGGTACTAATATCACTAGTGCACGACAGGCACACTCACACATATGATAACAATAGTGTGTTATTAGCCGATATTCGTCTAATAGACATGATTTAAAGATATCTATAGAACCAGGGACGTACATGTATACTACATAACCAGGGACGTACATGTATACTACATAACCAGGGACGTACATACTACATAACCAGGGACGTACATACTACATAACCAGGGACGTAGGGCATAGAGGTATATGGAGTCAGGACGTCAACAACATCAAATGTATATATATAGAGCGAAAGTCGGTCAAGTTAAAGTCTGTTTCTGAAAAATCAATCGTTTAGAGGTCACCGCTGGCAGATTTAGGAGTTTGGGTCTGATAGGACTGGGAAATCGTCAGATCTAGGAAAGGTTCGACTACAATTCCATTGTCAAAATGAGCAATGTAGTTCTTGGGTATTGAACGAGGTGTATTGAAAGTTGCTGGAAATGTGTAGTCATTGCCGACATCGATAAGAACGAGCAACGTTGTGTTTATAAACCTATCTCAAATACCTATATATAAACTCTATTAGTTGAATGTGTCAACAGAAAGGCCGGAGTATATTTAGATATCTAACATTACGTGTAAAATATATATATAATAGGGAGTACAGACATAGGTCGTGGCGTTTAGACTGATAAAGGATATATATATCAAATGTTACAAATCATTCTACCGATTGATGGTTAATTTATGGTGTTTTTTCTTGAACTCATAATTAATATCTTCACACTTACAATCAAATTGTAGACAAAGATATTGAAACACTTTCGCAGTCAGTAATACCCATATATCTAGCTGTGGCCGGTACGACATGTAAACGTGAACTAGTAGTTACTACCCATATATACAAGTATATATAGCTAGCTGTGACCGGTACACATATGTACATGCATGTAGTACTTATATTACTACCAATAGCTAAGTATATAGCTAGCTGTGACCGGTACACTGATGTACATGTACGTATAGTACTTTATACCCATATATACAAGTGTATAGCTAGCTGGGACCGGTACACATATGCAGTACAACAATTGCTTGAGTGAACTGTCAGTAAGTAATATATATATGTAAATTGTCAAAATTGACACGGACACAAATTATTAGCGCTTTTGTACACACATATATATATAAGGAGCGGCCCATTATATTCTATGATGGGCGGCTTCTTATATATAGGCATTTATTTTGTTTATTTACTGACAGAAACTCTAGCAACTGTGGTAGCACTGCCCATATTTACGTATATAGCTAGCTGTGGTCGGTACACATATACTAGGTACTGCCCATATATACGAATAAAGCTAGCTCCATGTGGTTGGTACACATAAGTTATGTAGTGTTTCCAAAATACATATATAGTTAGCTGTGGTCGGTACATATTTGTAGTAATACACATATATACAATATACGTATAAAGCTAGCTGTGGTCGGTATACATATGTAGTACACCCATATATACGTATATAGCTAGCTGTGGTCGGTATACATATGTAGAACTGTCCATATATACGTATATAGATAGCTGTGGTCGGTACACATATGTAGTACACCCATATATACGTATATAGCTAGCTGTGGTCGGTATACATATGTAGTACACCCATATATACGTATATAGCTAGCTGTGGTCGGTATACATATGTAGAACTGTCCATATATACGTATATAGATAGCTGTGGTCGGTACACATATGTAGTACACCCATATATACGTATATAGCTAGCTGTGGTCGGTATACATATGTAGGACTGTCCATATATACGTATATAGATAGCTGTGGTCGGTACACATATGTAGTACTACCCATATATACGTATATAACTAGCTGTGTTCGGTACACATAAATTATGCAATGTTTCCTATATTTACGTAAATCTAGCTGTGGTCGGTACACATATGTAGTACACCCATATATATACGTATATAGCAAGCTGTGGTCGGTACACATAAATTATGTAGGGTTTCCCATATTTACGTATAGGTAGCTGTGGTCGGTTCACATATGTAGTACTACTCATATATACGTATATAGCTAGCTGTGGTCGGTACACAAATTTAGTACTATCCATATATAGGTATATAGCTAGCGGTGGTCGGTACACATATGTAGTACTATCCATATATACATTATAGCTAGTTGTGGTCGGTACACATATGTAGTACTGCCCATATATACATTATAGCTAGTTGTGGTCGGTACACATATGTAGTACTACCCATATATACATTATAGCTAGTTGTGGTCGGTACACATATGTAGTACTACTCATATATACGTATATAGCTAGCTGTGGTCGGTACACAAATGTAGTACTATCCATATATAGGTATATAGCTAGCTGTGGTCGGTACACATATGTAGTACTACCCATATATACATTATAGCTAGCTGTGGTCGGTACACAAATGTAGTACTGCCCATATATACATATATAGCTAGCTGTGGTCGGTACATATATGTAGTACCACCCATATATACATATATAGCTAGCTGTGGTCGGTACACATATGTAGTACTACCCATATATACATTATAGCTAGCTGTGGTCGGTACACATATGTAGTACTACCCATATATACATTATAGCTAGCTGTGGTCGGTATACATATGTAGGACTGTCCATATATACGTATATAGATAGCTGTGGTCGGTAGATATATGTAGTACTACCCATATATACGTATATAACTAGCTGTGTTCGGTACACATAAATTATGCAATGTTTCCTATATTTACGTAAATCTAGCTGTGGTCGGTACACATATGTAGTACACCCATATATATACGTATATAGCAAGCTGTGGTCGGTACACATAAATTATGTAGGGTTTCCCATATTTACGTATAGGTAGCTGTGGTCGGTACACATATGTAGTACTACTCATATATACGTATATAGCTAGCTGTGGTCGGTACACAAATTTAGTACTATCCATATATAGGTATATAGCTAGCGGTGGTCGGTACACATATGTAGTACTATCCATATATACATTATAGCTAGTTGTGGTCGGTACACATATGTAGTACTGCCCATATATACATTATAGCTAGTTGTGGTCGGTACACATATGTAGTACTACCCATATATACATTATAGCTAGTTGTGGTCGGTACACATGTGTAGTACTACTCATATATACGTATATAGCTAGCTGTGGTCGGTACACAAATGTAGTACTATCCATATATAGGTATATAGCTAGCTGTGGTCGGTACACATATGTAGTACTACCCATATATACATTATAGCTAGCTGTGGTCGGTACACAAATGTAGTACTGCCCATATATACATATATAGCTAGCTGTGGTCGGTACATATATGTAGTACCACCCATATATACATATATAGCTAGCTGTGGTCGGTACACATATGTAGTACCCATATATAAGTATATAGCTAGCTGTGGTCGGTATACATATGTAGTAGCCATATATACATATATAGCTAGCTGTGGTCGGTACACAAATGTAGTACTGCCCATATATACATATATAGCTAGCTGTGGTCGGTACATATATGTAGTACCACCCATATATACATATATAGCTAGCTGTGGTCGGTACACATATGTAGTACCCATATATAAGTATATAGCTAGCTGTGGTCGGTATACATATGTAGTAGCCATATATACATATATAGCTAGCTGTGGTCGGTACACATATATGTAGTACTACCCATATATGCATATATAGCAAGCTGTGGTCGGTACACAAATGTAGTACTACCCATATATAGGTATATAGCTATCTGTGGTCGGTACACAAATGTGTACATTTGTATACAGCTAGCTATATACGTATATATGGGTAGTACTACATATATGTTCCGACCACTGCCCATATATACGTATATAGCTAGCTGTGGTCGGTACACAAATGTAGTACTGCCCATATATACATATATAGCTAGCTGTGGTCGGTACACAAATGTAGTACTACCCATATATACATATATAGCTAGCTGTGGTCGGTACACAAATGTAGTACTGCCCATATATACATATATAGCTAGCTGTGGTCGGTACACATATGTAGTACTACCCATATATACGTATATAGCTAGCTGTGGTCGGTACACAAATGTAGTACTGCCCATATATACATATATAGCTAGCTGTGGTCGGTACACAAATATAGTACTACCCATATATACATATATAGCTAGCTGTGGTCGGTACACAAATGTAGTACTGCCCATATATACATATATAGCTAGCTGTGGTCGGTACACATATGTAGTACTACCCATATATACGTATATAGCTAGCTGTGGTCGGTACACAAATGTAGTACTGCCCATATATACATATATAGCTAGCTGTGGTCGGTACACAAATGTAGTACTATCCATATATATACGTATATATCTAGCTGTGATCGGTACACAAATGTAGTACTACCCATATATACATATATAGCTAGCTGTGGTCGGTACACAAATGTAGTACTACCCATATATACATATATAGCTAGCTGTGGTCGGTACACAAATGTAGTACTACCCATATATAAATATATAGCTAGCTGTGGTCGGTACACATATGTAGTACTACCCATATATACATATATAGCTAGCTGTGATCGGTACACAAATGTAGTACTGCCCATATATACATATATAGCTAGCTGTGATCGGTACACAAATGTAGTACTACCTATATATACATATATAGCTAGCTGTGATCGGTACACAAATGTAGTACTGCCCATATATACATATATAGCTAGCTGTGATCGGTACACAAATGTAGTACTACCTATATATACATATATAGCTAGCTGTGATCGGTACACATATGTAGTACTACCCATATATACATTATAGCTAGCTGTGGTCGGTACACAAATGTAGTACTACCCATATATACATTATAGCTAGCTGTGGTCGGTACACAAATGTAGTACTACCCATATATACGTATATAGCTAGCTGTGGTCGGTACACATATGTAGTACTGCTCATATATACGTATATAGCTAGCTGTGATCGGTACACAAATGCAGTACTACCCATATATACGTATATAGCTAGCTGTGGTCGGTACACATATGTAGTACTACTCATATATACGTATATAGCTAGCTGTGGTCGGTACACAAATGTAGTACTGCCCATATATACATATATAGCAAGCTGTGATCGGTACACAAATGTAGTACTACCCAGATATACGTATATAGCTAGCTGTGGTCGGTACACATATGTAGTACTACCCATATATACGTATATAGCTAGCTGTGGTCGGTACACATATGTAGTACTACCCATATATATAGGTATATAGCTAGCTGCTAGCTGTGGTCGGTACACAAATGTAGTACTATCCATATATAGGTATATAGCTAGCTGTGGTCGGTACACATATGTAGTACTACCCATATATACATTATAGCTAGCTGTGGTCGGTACACAAATGTAGTACTGCCCATATATACATATATAGCTAGCTGTGGTCGGTACATATATGTAGTACCACCCATATATACATATATAGCTAGCTGTGGTCGGTACACATATGTAGTACCCATATATAAGTATATAGCTAGCTGTGGTCGGTACACATATGTAGGACTGTCCATATATACGTATATAGATAGCTGTGGTCGGTAGATATATGTAGTACTACCCATATATACGTATATAACTAGCTGTGTTCGGTACACATAAATTATGCAATGTTTCCTATATTTACGTAAATCTAGCTGTGGTCGGTACACATATGTAGTACACCCATATATATACGTATATAGCAAGCTGTGGTCGGTACACATAAATTATGTAGGGTTTCCCATATTTACGTATAGGTAGCTGTGGTCGGTACACATATGTAGTACTACTCATATATACGTATATAGCTAGCTGTGGTCGGTACACAAATTTAGTACTATCCATATATAGGTATATAGCTAGCGGTGGTCGGTACACATATGTAGTACTATCCATATATACATTATAGCTAGTTGTGGTCGGTACACATATGTAGTACTGCCCATATATACATTATAGCTAGTTGTGGTCGGTACACATATGTAGTACTACCCATATATACATTATAGCTAGTTGTGGTCGGTACACATATGTAGTACTACTCATATATACGTATATAGCTAGCTGTGGTCGGTACACAAATGTAGTACTATCCATATATAGGTATATAGCTAGCTGTGGTCGGTACACATATGTAGTACTACCCATATATACATTATAGCTAGCTGTGGTCGGTACACAAATGTAGTACTGCCCATATATACATATATAGCTAGCTGTGGTCGGTACATATATGTAGTACCACCCATATATACATATATAGCTAGCTGTGGTCGGTACACATATGTAGTACCCATATATAAGTATATAGCTAGCTGTGGTCGGTATACATATGTAGTAGCCATATATACATATATAGCTAGCTGTGGTCGGTACACAAATGTAGTACTGCCCATATATACATATATAGCTAGCTGTGGTCGGTACATATATGTAGTACCACCCATATATACATATATAGCTAGCTGTGGTCGGTACACATATGTAGTACCCATATATAAGTATATAGCTAGCTGTGGTCGGTATACATATGTAGTAGCCATATATACATATATAGCTAGCTGTGGTCGGTACACATATATGTAGTACTACCCATATATGCATATATAGCAAGCTGTGGTCGGTACACAAATGTAGTACTACCCATATATAGGTATATAGCTATCTGTGGTCGGTACACAAATGTGTACATTTGTATACAGCTAGCTATATACGTATATATGGGTAGTACTACATATATGTTCCGACCACTGCCCATATATACGTATATAGCTAGCTGTGGTCGGTACACAAATGTAGTACTGCCCATATATACATATATAGCTAGCTGTGGTCGGTACACAAATGTAGTACTACCCATATATACATATATAGCTAGCTGTGGTCGGTACACAAATGTAGTACTGCCCATATATACATATATAGCTAGCTGTGGTCGGTACACATATGTAGTACTACCCATATATACGTATATAGCTAGCTGTGGTCGGTACAAAAATGTAGTACTGCCCATATATACATATATAGCTAGCTGTGGTCGGTACACAAATGTAGTACTATCCATATATATACGTATATATCTAGCTGTGATCGGTACACAAATGTAGTACTACCCATATATACATATATAGCTAGCTGTGGTCGGTACACAAATGTAGTACTACCCATATATACATATATAGCTAGCTGTGGTCGGTACACAAATGTAGTACTACCCATATATAAATATATAGCTAGCTGTGGTCGGTACACATATGTAGTACTACCCATATATACATATATAGCTAGCTGTGATCGGTACACAAATGTAGTACTGCCCATATATACATATATAGCTAGCTGTGGTCGGTACACAAATGTAGTACTACCTATATATACATATATAGCTAGCTGTGATCGGTACACAAATGTAGTACTGCCCATATATACATTATAGCTAGCTGTGGTCGGTACACAAATGTAGTACTACCCATATATAAGTATATAGCTAGCTGTGGTCGGTATACATATGTAGTAGCCATATATACATATATAGCTAGCTGTGGTCGGTACACAAATGTAGTACTGCCCATATATACATATATAGCTAGCTGTGGTCGGTACATATATGTAGTACCACCCATATATACATATATAGCTAGCTGTGGTCGGTACACATATGTAGTACCCATATATAAGTATATAGCTAGCTGTGGTCGGTATACATATGTAGTCGCCATATATACATATATAGCTAGCTGTGGTCGGTACACATATATGTAGTACTACCCATATATGCATATATAGCAAGCTGTGGTCGGTACACAAATGTAGTACTACCCATATATAGGTATATAGCTATCTGTGGTCGGTACACAAATGTGTACATTTGTATACAGCTAGCTATATACGTATATATGGGTAGTACTACATATATGTTCCGACCACTGCCCATATATACGTATATAGCTAGCTGTGGTCGGTACACAAATGTAGTACTGCCCATATATACATATATAGCTAGCTGTGGTCGGTACACAAATGTAGTACTACCCATATATACATATATAGCTAGCTGTGGTCGGTACACAAATGTAGTACTGCCCATATATACATATATAGCTAGCTGTGGTCGGTACACATATGTAGTACTACCCATATATACGTATATAGCTAGCTGTGGTCGGTACACAAATGTAGTACTGCCCATATATACATATATAGCTAGCTGTGGTCGGTACACAAATATAGTACTACCCATATATACATATATAGCTAGCTGTGGTCGGTACACAAATGTAGTACTGCCCATATATACATATATAGCTAGCTGTGGTCGGTACACATATGTAGTACTACCCATATATACGTATATAGCTAGCTGTGGTCGGTACACAAATGTAGTACTGCCCATATATACATATATAGCTAGCTGTGGTCGGTACACAAATGTAGTACTATCCATATATATACGTATATATCTAGCTGTGATCGGTACACAAATGTAGTACTACCCATATATACATATATAGCTAGCTGTGGTCGGTACACAAATGTAGTACTACCCATATATACATATATAGCTAGCTGTGGTCGGTACACAAATGTAGTACTACCCATATATAAATATATAGCTAGCTGTGGTCGGTACACATATGTAGTACTACCCATATATACATATATAGCTAGCTGTGATCGGTACACAAATGTAGTACTGCCCATATATACATATATAGCTAGCTGTGATCGGTACACAAATGTAGTACTACCCATATATACATATATAGCTAGCTGTGGTCGGTACACAAATGTAGTACTGCCCATATATACATATATAGCTAGCTGTGATCGGTACACAAATGTAGTACTACCCATATATACATATATAGCTAGCTGTGGTCGGTACACAAATGTAGTACTGCCCATATATACATATATAGCTAGCTGTGGTCGGTACACAAATGTAGTACTACCCATATATACATATATAGCTAGCTGTGATCGGTACACAAATGTAGTACTGCCCATATATACATATATAGCTAGCTGTGATCGGTACACAAATGTAGTACTACCTATATATACATATATAGCTAGCTGTGATCGGTACACATATGTAGTACTACCCATATATACATTATAGCTAGCTGTGGTCGGTACACAAATGTAGTACTACCCATATATACATTATAGCTAGCTGTGGTCGGTACACAAATGTAGTACTACCCATATATACGTATATAGCTAGCTGTGGTCGGTACACATATGTAGTACTGCTCATATATACGTATATAGCTAGCTGTGATCGGTACACAAATGCAGTACTACCCATATATACGTATATAGCTAGCTGTGGTCGGTACACATATGTAGTACTACTCATATATACGTATATAGCTAGCTGTGGTCGGTACACAAATGTAGTACTGCCCATATATACATATATAGCAAGCTGTGATCGGTACACAAATGTAGTACTACCCAGATATACGTATATAGCTAGCTGTGGTCGGTACACATATGTAGTACTACCCATATATACGTATATAGCTAGCTGTGGTCGGTACACATATGTAGTACTACCCATATATATAGGTATATAGCTAGCTGCTAGCTGTGGTCGGTACACAAATGTAGTACTATCCATATATAGGTATATAGCTAGCTGTGGTCGGTACACATATGTAGTACTACCCATATATACATTATAGCTAGCTGTGGTCGGTACACAAATGTAGTACTGCCCATATATACATATATAGCTAGCTGTGGTCGGTACATATATGTAGTACCACCCATATATACATATATAGCTAGCTGTGGTCGGTACACATATGTAGTACCCATATATAAGTATATAGCTAGCTGTGGTCGGTACACATATGTAGGACTGTCCATATATACGTATATAGATAGCTGTGGTCGGTAGATATATGTAGTACTACCCATATATACGTATATAACTAGCTGTGTTCGGTACACATAAATTATGCAATGTTTCCTATATTTACGTAAATCTAGCTGTGGTCGGTACACATATGTAGTACACCCATATATATACGTATATAGCAAGCTGTGGTCGGTACACATAAATTATGTAGGGTTTCCCATATTTACGTATAGGTAGCTGTGGTCGGTACACATATGTAGTACTACTCATATATACGTATATAGCTAGCTGTGGTCGGTACACAAATTTAGTACTATCCATATATAGGTATATAGCTAGCGGTGGTCGGTACACATATGTAGTACTATCCATATATACATTATAGCTAGTTGTGGTCGGTACACATATGTAGTACTGCCCATATATACATTATAGCTAGTTGTGGTCGGTACACATATGTAGTACTACCCATATATACATTATAGCTAGTTGTGGTCGGTACACATATGTAGTACTACTCATATATACGTATATAGCTAGCTGTGGTCGGTACACAAATGTAGTACTATCCATATATAGGTATATAGCTAGCTGTGGTCGGTACACATATGTAGTACTACCCATATATACATTATAGCTAGCTGTGGTCGGTACACAAATGTAGTACTGCCCATATATACATATATAGCTAGCTGTGGTCGGTACATATATGTAGTACCACCCATATATACATATATAGCTAGCTGTGGTCGGTACACATATGTAGTACCCATATATAAGTATATAGCTAGCTGTGGTCGGTATACATATGTAGTAGCCATATATACATATATAGCTAGCTGTGGTCGGTACACAAATGTAGTACTGCCCATATATACATATATAGCTAGCTGTGGTCGGTACATATATGTAGTACCACCCATATATACATATATAGCTAGCTGTGGTCGGTACACATATGTAGTACCCATATATAAGTATATAGCTAGCTGTGGTCGGTATACATATGTAGTAGCCATATATACATATATAGCTAGCTGTGGTCGGTACACATATATGTAGTACTACCCATATATGCATATATAGCAAGCTGTGGTCGGTACACAAATGTAGTACTACCCATATATAGGTATATAGCTATCTGTGGTCGGTACACAAATGTGTACATTTGTATACAGCTAGCTATATACGTATATATGGGTAGTACTACATATATGTTCCGACCACTGCCCATATATACGTATATAGCTAGCTGTGGTCGGTACACAAATGTAGTACTGCCCATATATACATATATAGCTAGCTGTGGTCGGTACACAAATGTAGTACTACCCATATATACATATATAGCTAGCTGTGGTCGGTACACAAATGTAGTACTGCCCATATATACATATATAGCTAGCTGTGGTCGGTACACATATGTAGTACTACCCATATATACGTATATAGCTAGCTGTGGTCGGTACACAAATGTAGTACTGCCCATATATACATATATAGCTAGCTGTGGTCGGTACACAAATGTAGTACTATCCATATATATACGTATATATCTAGCTGTGATCGGTACACAAATGTAGTACTACCCATATATACATATATAGCTAGCTGTGGTCGGTACACAAATGTAGTACTACCCATATATACATATATAGCTAGCTGTGGTCGGTACACAAATGTAGTACTACCCATATATAAATATATAGCTAGCTGTGGTCGGTACACATATGTAGTACTACCCATATATACATATATAGCTAGCTGTGATCGGTACACAAATGTAGTACTGCCCATATATACATATATAGCTAGCTGTGGTCGGTACACAAATGTAGTACTACCTATATATACATATATAGCTAGCTGTGATCGGTACACAAATGTAGTACTGCCCATATATACATATATAGCTAGCTGTGATCGGTACACAAATGTAGTACTACCTATATATACATATATAGCTAGCTGTGATCGGTACACATATGTAGTACTACCCATATATACATTATAGCTAGCTGTGGTCGGTACACAAATGTAGTACTACCCATATATACATTATAGCTAGCTGTGGTCGGTACACAAATGTAGTACTACCCATATATACGTATATAGCTAGCTGTGGTCGGTACACATATGTAGTACTGCTCATATATACGTATATAGCTAGCTGTGATCGGTACACAAATGCAGTACTACCCATATATACGTATATAGCTAGCTGTGGTCGGTACACATATGTAGTACTACTCATATATACGTATATAGCTAGCTGTGGTCGGTACACAAATGTAGTACTGCCCATATATACATATATAGCAAGCTGTGATCGGTACACAAATGTAGTACTACCCAGATATACGTATATAGCTAGCTGTGGTCGGTACACATATGTAGTACTACCCATATATACGTATATAGCTAGCTGTGGTCGGTACACATATGTAGTACTACCCATATATATAGGTATATAGCTAGCTGCTAGCTGTGGTCGGTACATACATGTAGTATTTCCCATATATAGGTATATAGCTAGTTGTGGTCGGTACACATAAATGTAGTACTACCCATATATAGGTATATAGCTAGCTGTGGTCGGTACATACATGTAGTACTACCCATATATAGGTATATAGCTAGCTGTGATCGGTACATACATGTAGTACTACCCATATATAGGTATATAGCTAGTTGTGGTCGGTATATATATGTAGTATACGACTCATTCACACACCTTCATAGAACAGGGCCTTATAAAACAGAATATAGCTTTATTAGATATGCAACGTCACACTTCTGATGCATTTTAGAATAATCAGATATATTTCACCGTTTTACCTGGTGCTAGTCCGAAGGGTCCTGACTATGGTCCTCATGTCGACATGAACCACAATATTTAGGACTAACCTACTGCTGTGCCTCTCTCCAACCGTACCTTTATGGCATGCCTCCCTTTTTATGGACAGTCGTTAAAACTGTTTTGTTCTTTATCGTTTTATTGTCCATCGAGAACTTCAATAATAACGGGGAAATAATATAATTTTATATCATATTCATTTATTCATTTCACTCAAGTGTATGTCTGAATGAATTATACGCAGGGGTTGTTCTGTACGGAGACTGAATATGGTAATGATTACCAGTAAAAGAGAATTTTATAATCTTGTTACGTTGTCAAGGTTATACAATCTGTGTTTTACATTCAAACTACATTGTAGTAATCGAGCAGATGATATTTTAAATTACATAATCGGGAAGAGTCTCTAGATTTGCTTTTATTTCATTTCACAAGATGACGGTATATTGATCGATAGCCTTCAAACTGGCTCCTACATGTACCTATCTGGTCAGTATAGGACCGGGCCCCACCCCCACCCCTAGAATATGATAGCTCACCTAGTAAAGTGCACCCCCTCCCCCACGTCTCTAGAATCTAGAATAGTATACAGATATATATATATATATTGTTTTTAGAAAAAAATCATTCTAGCCTGTTTTAAAATAGGTAGAGATCAGCTAGTTGTACAATTAAATTGAGAAATCACATGTTTTCATAAAAAAAAAAATCAGGGGCTGGTAGCCGGTCTCTGAGAGGCAATTATACATAAAAAAGTGTGTTAAACCTTTGAAGGTCTTCTCCTCAGAAACAACCGAATTGCATATCATCCTTATTTGATATAAAGCATCATATATTAGGGCCTGGGAATGAACGATTGAAGAGGTAGAACCCATATTAGGAACTATTGTGGTGATGGCAAAATATGGATCACGTGAGCGATACAGGCCCACATGACCTCTTTTTTCCCCAAGAAAAAGTAATTAAAAGTGCTGTAAAATTATACGCGAAACTTGTGACACAAAATTATCAACACACCTGTACCTACCACATGACACTTGATAGATCTACACAGGTAGATATACACTGTGTGACCTACACCCGGGGGCTAACTGTCCGTTACTACAAGTCACGACTAATATGTACACTAGTCTAAATTAGTCGCCGGAAAACATTTCAATAATTACGTGTGTTAGGGATCGAGCATGGGGCATCTGGTTCACGGCTCTCAACGCCGACAGTGAATAGAAAGTGACTCGTATTTTATAGGACTGACAAATTTATAGAGTAGAACACCGATATATTACAGCGTTCCTTCTACAAATTGATCACTGTCGGCGTTGTCGTCGATTACAGCGATGTCGTACGTCATTATCAAATGACGTTATAGATTAGTATAGCACGGAGTGAAAATTATACGGTAAAAATACTATTTATTTCGGAATTACTTGTTTGGAACAATCGTATATTCTTCGCCTGCATAATCTTAAATCCTCTTCAGTATCCTTAGTCCCGTACATATTTCTTTATGTAACCAAGTTGTATACACCAGAGACGTATATATGTGAGACATATACCTCTACACTAAAGATAAAATACAGGTAGAACGCGACATATTTTTGAAATAAGCGCGCGTCTTCTTTAGCAGTCCTATACACATATTCTCAATGCTGCCAAGCTACTTTAAAGATTTACATACAGATAGTTACGTAACCTCCCACATACATCAGCTACTGAATTACTGGCTTCGCCGCTTACATCGACCCGTCCGTGCATGTTAACACTACAAGATAACAGTCCTCAAAACCTGTTACATTGCATACGATCTAAAAATAGAGTACAAATTGAATCAGTGTTTATTTTAGTAAACAGGTAGGCTTTAACCTGTAGTGGCACTTGTTGGGGGCGCTCTCGGTCCATATTACCGCGGACTAATCGGATTCCGTGATACAATATAACAGTTCTAAAGGGTGTTCGAGGAGGCGAGTCACTCCTTGTCTGAACAACTGCAGACTGCGCTGTTATGTTAATTTATCACGTCATCCACGTAGATACATAATTATAACATTTATTATTTATATTCAAATCACACTAGGTTCGTATGTCGTCCGTTCGTCATTAAACGATTCTTGTTACTGCTATTTCTTGAGAAGAACTGGATGGATCATCCTTAAATTTCGCATTGAATAGTTTTCGGAATAAGAAAACAAATAATGCCGACAGACAGCCATCTTGGATTTGAGACTGATGTACTGGATCTGTTTGTTTTTAAAAATCCATATGAAGGTTACCCTTGGTCTCTAATTGTGCATTGCCCCTTTTTCAAGCGGCTCTGAAAAACGATGTGGCCGACAGTTAGGATTTTGACAGTATTAGTTACCGCTATTTCTTGATAAGAACTAAATTGAACTTTTTTTTTCAAATTTAAAAGGAATGTTCCCCTTAGTCCCTAATTGTGCATTCTTTCTTTTCCGTTGTTTAGTTGTGCATTGTTTATGTTTTGAACTGATCCACAAAACAATATGGCTGACAGGTAGCCATGTTGGATTTAACAGTAATAGTTTGTGATAACTATTTCTTGAGATGTGCTGGGTGGATTCTTCTTATATTTCATATGCAGGGTTCCCTTTGTCCTAGAGGCATTGATCTATCTACATTTATTGTTCATGGGTCCTTTTAATTTGCACTGCCAAAACAATGGGTCCCATAATATTAATGTAACAATTTCCGGAAATTCAATTGGTCCTTTCAAAATTCTATGAGTACATGGTGCGTAATCCGAAGGGTTCTGACTCTCTGACCCGCTAAATATTTGGACGGCAGGCGGGTGAGAATCCTTCGGACTAGATGCGGGATGCGCACATAGGTTTATCACTGTTTGAGTGCATTTTGTAATGACAACCAAGGGGGGGGGGGGGGGGGGGTCATAACAAACAAAAGTATATTTTATTTTATTTAAACTTTTTTATTCAGGCATTACAAAACATATATAGTTACATAATTGGATGTACAGAATAGGACACTCAAAGTTTGTAAATCTATCACCTTATCATAAACAGCAAATATATTCAGGATGGACAACATATTGATTGCAATGTAAGGCCATATAATAACAATGATATTTTATTTTGAAGGAGGGGATGGGAATAAAGACAACATGAAATACAATGGATATTGTAACGGTTACGCTATTTCAATTCACCGTAAACCTTTTTGGTTTCGTGTTGCTGGTTCTCGGCATGTATAAGCTAATGAACGTGAAATTTCAAACAAAAAAATGAACCCCATAAGCTATGGACTTGCGGACCCATAGGCTGTTTGAAAATCCACGTGTTATCTTGTACTATATAAAAATAAATCTACTTGTACAAAAAGTGTGTGTAAAATCTCGTGCTAGGGGAAGGTTATTTTTTACAACTGAGTGATCAAAAGCAAAAACAAAAAGTTATATATTAAATGAAGAAATTATACTTTACAAATTACTGACAAATGAATTCCGCTACTCTATGATGTTGTGAAGTTCAAGAAATTATACATAGCGACGTATAAAAACATGCCAACGGGCTATAGCCTTTACGACCATTAGGGGGGGGGGGGCATTTTTATCGAAAATTGATGTAACCCCCCCCCCCCCCCCGCCAGTGTTTAATTACTCTCTTAAACACCTTGGATTAGGTCCAAAACTAGCCTAAGCTGTAACAATATCCCTCACCCAAATACGATATTTATTATCAATATAAAACTGTCTGGACTACGGATACTATGTCACTTATTAATACTAGACCTAGATACAGTTATAGACTTATGTTAAAATTTCATTCCTAAAATACATAAATCCTCGATTGCTTTTAGATCTATCAGGGTTTCTATTTTGACAATGATTAAACTGGATTGTGTTCATTATTTGGTATCGATCCAGAAAGCATCATATATATAACATTGCACTTCGAAATCTGATTGACATTTTGGGAATATAATAGTTTTTAGTAAAATTGTATTATTCTGAAACCCAGAAAAACATAGAATCTTGTATCACAAGTTCATAATTGAATTAGAGTAACGTCCCTTCCTTTGTATGACTGCGCCAAACAGCCAACCGCGAACTATTTTTTACGAATAAACATCGAAGCAAGGTTCTTTGTTTCTGGATCGATCCAAGTGTTCTGACAATGCCAGTGGTGGATTCGATTGCTATTGATAACAGAGACAAAAACTGATAATGATTCATTCGTCATTAAATCATGAAAATAGCGCATTCACAGAAAATATTTGCAACAAGAACTATTTCGTTGTGCGGATGGATAGAAAATGTCTATGATATAAATAGCCGATGCCCTTCGGATCATTAGTTGTCATTCAGGCAGCAATCGGCAAGGTCTATTCATATAATGTTCTATAGCTTCAAATACAGTGACTGTGAAAGGATTGTTTTCTTAAATGTCAGCGAATGTCAGTTCAACGGTGATGATGGTGGTGGACTCAATACGGGATGAGAGTAATTTTACGCTCAATAACAACACATTGGGTGAGTTAAATCGCTCTAATGATCAGATAGAAACCAGCGAAAACTTTGACAGATGTCCGATTTCCCCATCGGGGCCTCTTGCAATAAGTCATGAGAGCGAGGCACACGAGGGGAGCGAATCCGAGAATCAGTACGACGGAAACGGCAAGAAAAAACGAAGGAGGAGGATGAAGGGTGGCAAACATCATCGGAAATGGAAACCTTACGACAAACTGAGCTGGAATGAAAGACGCGAGCTCGAGGAGAGGGAAACTGTGCGTGCCAATCAAAAGCGCGAGGAGGCGTTCGCACATGGACACCCAGTGGCTCCGTACAACACGACACAGTTTCTTATGGAGGACCACATCAAAAACGAATCCCTAAATTCGCCAGACATTCAGGAGGACGATGAGGAGCGCCTGAGTCGACACGATTCGAGGGAGTCGAGGAGTGGGTCACGGTCAAGTGATTATTCGGACGAAACAACGTCGACTTCTAGTAGTGAGGATGAAGATAATTTCATGGAGAAAGAATTTTCTGAAACCTATGACAATATTCACGCTGAAAGGTTACAGATGATGAGTAAGGACGAGCTTATTAAAGACTATGTAGAGATGGAAGCAAAACTGGAACGTTTAGAGAAAAGATACAAAAACAAACGACGAAAGCGCGAGTCAAAGAGCAATAGTTCCGCTTCACTGAGCAGCGAGGGGGAGGAATTTGTGGACTTGGAAGCGGCTAGAAAGTTTGAAGATGAAAACAAGTTGTTGAAGGATGAAAACTGCAAGCTGAAAAATGAACTGACGAAAATGATGCACTAAATACTGCATATTTGTGATATTTTGAAAAGTCGAATATAATTTGATTTTTATCTAGATTCCTAGTGGATACATGTCCTAGTGTTGGAACAGATAATATTGTACTGTCTGACATATAAGGTATTGCAAGTCTTCATGTTATGTTTGTTTTATTGAGATGAGAAATGGCACTTGTTTTTGTATTTGTTGATTTTTTTTTTATATGAATTTAAATCTCGGTAGTTTTCGAGAATGTATCGTAACTTCCATAAGTTTGATTACTTGAGCCTGCTTATTAATATTGACGAGTTTTGAGGATAAGAATTATCTTAAATGCCTTTATAAGACTTTAATACAAATCATATGAAAATGGGGATACAGCTATGGTAAACGATTAAAAGTACTTGAAACAGCTATTGTGGTTCTTTGTTTACAGATTTATTATTGCAGTAATGTTGACTGTTGGAAAAACTTTATTAGAATACCGCTAAAATGTTCAGATAACTTAATTTGCTAGGATTTAATGTAGTTTTGGAATTTTGATTATTCTGATTTAATAGACATGTAGGTAAATATCAATAACTAAAACTTTTGATCGAAATTGAGAATGTGTGAACAGTAATCGGTGCACATAGAATGATTTTAAGATATTTTATCAAACCCTTTGGAGTTTGTCGAGGGATTTATTTTCAAATATAGCCGCTAACACTGGTAATGTCTAATTAGTCTGTTACCAAGTCTCGTCAGAATATGAATGTTTGTTGCAGCACAAATAGTAGGGGTTGTCATCAATACTGTTGGCGTTTCTGTAGATTGTGTGTGGAATGCATACAATTTATGTTGGTTACACTGACAATTAGTGCTTGGCCAGAAATTATCACCAATTGAATGGACAATGATACAAATATACGTCTACTTCTCTGGTCATTTATTTTGTCAAATGTGTTTGCAATTCGAGAAGTTAACAGCTTAGATATTGGAAAAGAAATTACATATACAATGTAACTAGTTATGTGATGGTGCTAAGATAAATTTTCATCATTTTCATAACATTTTGGATGCGCTTTAGTTCAAATTTCTTATTTGGTCTGAAGTGATGCATGTTGAAATGCTACCAAAATTTGGGTTTGAAAGGGCATTATTATTTTATACATTGTTTTAAATGTGAGTGTTCTACTGAAAGTGAGTTTAGATGTTGAGGCTTGTGTATTGTTAAAATGAATTTTGAAAAGGGAAAGTGTGCATGAACTGTACAGCAAATAAGTGCAGATTTGAAAGATGAAAATATGCTGAATATGAGTTTACGATTAATTGGTCCCTTATTGGTTGTTATAGGCCTATATTATATGGCATTTTATTAACTATTGACATCCATTTGTCATAGTCCTTAGAAATAACTTTTTATTAATTTTCTTGTTCTTATTTTCAAGAATAAGGAGTTTAAGTGAAAAAATAATCTAAAAAAAAACTCAGCATATTGTTTACACTTTTTGTTGTTCAAAGATGTTTATTTTTATACAAATTTTGTTGTTGACGTATTACAACGCACAATTATTTGTCAATGCATTCATTGCTACCGTGTCTTTCCTTTTTCAAGTCATCATGCAAGTCAAAGTCATCTCATTGTTCATCTTTGCATTTGTTTTTAGTTGGTGCTTCAAGTACTGTACTTTAATGTACAATTTTGTTCTTGTTATAATGCAGTAGTTTTGAAGCATGCTCAACGTTTTCTGCGTCAAGTTTCTTGAGAATCGTTTTGCTTTTCTATAAAGTAGGGATGAAAGAATGTATATAGATATATGCTCTGGTTCTCCAGTTCTACTTTCGAGAAAGGATACTGAAATTTATAAAAAGATGTTATTTAAACATCTTTCTGAATATATTGGAAAATGATCAACTTTCAACATTCCCATTAATTAAACGTAATGGAGGAAGGATCACAAATAAATTGTATTTGAGAAATGTCATATTAGGAGCCAGTTATAGATTTTTTAATGAGAAACAGAATCGAGCTGAAGTAGACTAGACCAAGTTTCACCCTTGCTTTGTAGACTAGATAATAAATATTGTATAGCCATTGAAAACTTTGTGTAATTATGGTTATGGTCTGCAAAATAATACTTGGACTAAGTTACTAACATGAACTAAACAATAACAAAAATCTGGTTTAGAAGAACTGATTGAATTTCAATTCTTACAGAAACTTGAGTTCATAGGGATATTAAGGAAAGTAAGATGTACAGCAAATGTTCTCCCAAATATCTTTAAATATTCAATATATATTTAATTTGATATTTCAAATATTTTTTGTAAAGTTTGGGTCACAGCAAACCAGATTATTGTTAGTGTTCTATAGTATATTATATTGGCTGTTGAGAGGATTATAACCCTTGCAAACCAAATGGAGTTATGATTTTTGAAGAGATAATTTGTATGTTAGCATAATGACAAAGTGGTGTACCAAGAGGTGTACAAATGGAAATCGAATCGTTAAAACCCTGTTAAAGTGTGTAGTACTATTCATTATGCCAATAATTTGGAATGGATCAACCAAATCCTGAAGATTTATGTTCCAGAGTATACATAGATGTACTTGTATTAGTGCTCCTCAACAACCATATCTTTACCTTTTCTATGGCATTAACTTCATGTCCTCTTTTAGTTTAGCTTACTCATGTAAATCCATTTGGACAAAGCCCACCACTGCCAAGTATGCAAGGGGAGGCAACTCTGTTTCATACAGGTTTCTTCCCTGTGCTGCCATTATATTTCAATTCTAGCAATGTTTTCAAAGTTATCACAATCTTTTATTCTTATTTTCTAGTCTGAATATTTACAAAAAGTTGGTTTTTGATGAATTTCATTGTTTGCTCTGTCAGCAGGTGAAGATAAGAATTGTTTCATTTTAGCCATCTCTTGGAAAAATTAATAATAATAATTTCTTTGCAAATTTGCCAACTGATATAAAATAAAATCTCTCATGGTTAATGTCCTCGATAGCTATGCATTTTTACCGTTATTTACTGTACATAGCCAGGGATTAATCTAAAATAAGGGAAAGTACCCTTTCTTGATTTGGGTAAAAATAAGCTCTTTTGAGGGTAATTTTACAAAATTTTAAAATTGCAATTTTCGAACTTGAAAAGAACTATTTCAAGCTGAAAGGAACAAAACTCTTAAAGGGAGGGAATCTACCCATAAACGACGTATAACAAAAGCCTAGATTGATCCCAGCTAGCTACTGTACTGGTGGTTGTAAACAAAGGCATCATAGACATACATATACTTCTTACAAGGTGCATGCACAAATTTGGTAAATTAAATTTTGTTTTCAAAAGTAGCAGATTTATTTCCTGTAGTGTACTGCATGAAAACCACGAGCTGGAAAACCTATTTATTTGGTCAAAAAAATTATGCTTCAAATAAGGAGTAATGTCTGATCATATTAATCTTTTATCATGTTTTTATGTTATTTTGGTTTATCCTTTTTTTTTTTTGTCGAGGAAAGTCATTTTCCTATAAACTTAATTTGAGAATGAATCTCTTTTTCCTGAATTTCCAATAATAATGAAATATCTACAGTATGAGTGTCTTAAATATTGGAAGGAGTATGGAAATTTAAATTAAATTGGATATGTTTCAATGTAATTTATTTGGAAAATTGTCTTGTGTACCAAAATGAAATAACCTGGTACACACTGTTAGCTGCTCTGGCAGAGTTTACCACTATTAAAGTATTGTAACACCTGGACTATATGTGACGAGGTTCCATGTATTTTTGTATGTGGAGAAATGATAGGGGAGGTATATTCTTTAATCATGACATGTATAAAGTTACAACAATTTACAATGTTGACAATTTTATTAAATGATAAAAAAAAAACCTTTTAAAGTTTCTTTGTTTTCATTCTGTTGGCTTAAAGAAATAATTTCATTTTACATGCCTTGAGTATAGTTCAAATTTATTCAATTTTTAGGTTTATACCAGCTTTGGGAGTCTCACAAAGGCTTTGAATGGGTGCTAACTCTCAAATTGTACATCCCACACCTTTCCTTTTTGGCATAGGAAAGCTGCATGATTAATACCAAGTCAAATGGACATAATGTTGAAATTTTCCTGAAAAACATTTTGTCAACACCATACTTGTACAATAACTGGTAGATATAATTTCATGCAAGTCTTGCTAATCTAAGGGCACTAGCTGTTCAACCAGCTTTCTTAAATTAAAACTCAAGATTTTTTTAATTTGTTAAGTGGGGAGCTTGTCCAAAGGGTTAATATTATCTGATCCGCAAACTAATACTGGTGTTGCGGATGGATCAATATCTGCAAGCAACACTAATATTATGGATCAGATGGTCAGAACCCTTCAGGTAGACATGTGAAGAAGTATGGTAGAGATGTAGACAACCGGAATCTATATCTGAATGGGCAAGACCTGTGCTTACCCACCCCTGGGTTATAGTTCAAGAAAGGTTTCATAATTTTATTTGTGGTAATTTCATTATTTGATTAAAAAAATACATTGTACAATAAGTGAAAGCTTGGCAATAACATGTCATTAATCCAAATGAACTATATGTGTAGTGTGCTGGGAGGGGTTTTCTCCAGAATTGAGGGAGTTACTTGCAGGGTAAATGCAAGGCCTGGATTGAATGTTGATTTAGTTTTGTATGAAGACTAAACCAGGACATTACAGCTGGTGACACTTTACACAGGGCTCGGATGGGGTTGCTATTTGTTTTATCGGTTTATTAGCCCACCATCATGAGCTGGGCTTATCAAATCGCCCTGCATCTGTGGTCCATCCTTAAACAATTCTTGTTATTGCTATTTCTGGAGAAGTACTGGATAGATAATTCTCAAATTTCAATTGTAGGTTCCCCTTGGTGCCTATAGCTCATTTTACATAGTTTATCTTCGGGCAAATCTGATTAACAATATGGCCGACAGACGGTCATCTTGGATTTGTGTGTAATAGTGTAACACTATTTCTGGAGAAGTACTGGATGGAACTTTCCTAAATTTCATATGCAGGTTCCCCCCATTTGTCCCTAGTTGTGGATTTTATGAAAATTTGATATCGTAATATCTTGTGAAATATTGGATGGATCTTTCCCGAATTCCATATGCAGGTTCCCCTTGTTAAACTTGTTATTAAAGTTTTGGATTTTGGAACTGACCAAAAAAAAACCCCAAAAAATCCTGATTCGACACCTTATTTCAACTGTTAATTTTTGCAAAAATTTCAGAGGATGAAATGCATAAATGAAAGAAAAAAAATGGGATTAGGATTAAATACATAAATTTCACACATAATCAGGTGTATTACCAAGGTAAATAGTATAGAGTTATGTATCGCCTCTAATCTAATTCCTTGGTCTTGTGTATTCCATATTAACTCCATGTCAAAATTTTCATCTTTCATATGACAATAATATATTGACTTGTGTTACTTAACAGAGATTCAGATATTTTGTTCCAATATCAAGACAGTAGTGTGGCAGATTTTAATTGTACATAGGATTTAGGTGGCCTTCTACCTTCGTGTTGGAGGGAATTTCCCTTTAGCTCAGAGGTAGAATGTCTGAAGGGGAACCTGGAGATAGAGGGTTCAATCCCCAGTGGCAGCATACTGTGTGTTCTCATTTCTGTTACATTACATTAGTTGCTGTTTACTGCTTCAGTACAAAGTAGAATTGATATTTCTGACATCGGTTCTAACAACAATAACCGAAATATAAATATCTATAGATACATACTAAAACTGAAATGTTTTTTTTTTTTTTTTTCAGTTTATATTAAAGGTCCTATAAGTAAAGTGTCCAATACGGCATTCAACATTTAAATGCCCCAAGAGCAATCAAAATGGTATAAAATCACATTGCTACATAATTATTTAGAAAATAAACACTATGAGGCTATTTTACTAGACAATATTTTCCATCGGTGCTAGTCCTTGATCAATTGTTCACACCCTTGTTTTACCTACGTCACTTGTGCGATAGGCCTGTATCATTGTTATACACATTTTACTTTGATAATTAGCTCACAGAATCGGTAATAATAGCCCATCTCTTTAATATTATACAGCATTTACTTGTAAAAGTCCCCAGATTCGGCACTCGGGTATGCCACAAACTTTCAGTAATGGTTAGCCCAACCCTTCCCACAAATAGAAAATTGCCCATCCTCGTTTATGAAATAAGGTAGAACCTAGTTATCCAATGTTGGTTTCAGGCCAAGTTTGTATTAACAGTTAACGTCCTCCAGGAGTTATACCTGAGAAAGCTGCCTGTAAAAACCGGCAAGCCAACTGTTCAGCATAAATGAACACTAAGGTTATAGACGCTACCTTAAAAAGTTGTATTGTTCCAAATATTTAGGGACTATTACATCCTCCGCCAACAATTCCAATGGCTAGCCCTTCGTTTAAATGATCACTTTTCCACAAGGAATTTCAAATGGCTTAATTTATCTTTTAGTTTCCAATTGCAGACTTCGAACTAGTTCCCTCAACTTAATTTACTCCTATTTGCATTGCCCTTTTTCATGACTAGACTCCTCAAGCATGACGAGGAAATGTGAATTTGTTCACAAACAACTGTACAAAGTTTATTCAGGAATAAAGAGAGATTTAATGCTGTAATAAATGTATAGGATACATTATAGATAATTACTTTCAGTTAATGTATTGTATATGATGCGTTAGAGATAATGTCCATTAGTTTTACATTACTAGAAGTTAAAGCAAAAAGATAAATATTACCCTTGTACACAACCTTTTACACCAGTTAATTATTATTCAAAGAAAAAACATTCGTTAAAATACATTACATATTTATGTGATATGATGATATAGAGTTCATAAACTATTCAAAATTTAAGAAACCAACAAGAAAAATAATAGCTACAAATCAATTATACCTAACATTAAACATACTTTATAAAAATTAATTTGTGGGTACTGTATGTCTTCCCCTGCCCCTGTAAAAATATATTTTAATATCCATGGAGAGCTGATCATGAATTTTAACAATCATGTGAATAATTGAGACACTATTAACTCATTACTATTGAAAACACGTCTGAACTCCTCTGATTCAACGGTTGTTGTGGAATGATGAAATTTAAGGGATGAATCGCTAGTTTGGCAGTACAATGTATTTACAAGACAAGGAGTACGGGCGACAGTGTCAAATGGTAACCACTGGGCGACAGTGTTTAATGATAACTCCTTGCAATGTCCTAAAGTTTCTATTTTACCTAGGGTGTTCAGGGGTATACTGGACAGTGGTTTAAATTCCAGGTTAAATGAAAAGAAATAAAGTCCCCTGCCTGACCACCTAGGTTTTCTCTGGAACTTTGGTTTCCTTCCATGTTAAACTGGCCCCTATTCTGTTGTACCTAGTCCCAACACAAGTTATTATTAATCATAGAAGTTACTAAAATGTGTTTCATAATTGTTTGAAAAACAATGATTTTAAACAGGATTAATTTCTATTCAACCCCTTCCCTGCGAACTTCTAAATCCCTGTACCAAGATAAAAATTCCTTTGTCATCTGCATGATTGCAGACTTACATAGCAAATTCTGTGATGATTTACACTACTACACAGAATATGTAATTGTTTGTAAGAGCAGACTTACTACAATTTAAATACAACATGTAAGAATTAAAGTGATATGTATGTGAAGAAGATATGCCGTTTGATAGGAGCACTGTACCTTAACCTCAATGTGAAACACAACACTATATTTCCATTCATTGTTTATTTGCATACATAGCAGCAAGAATACATAGTACTTCTATTCTATTAAAAGATATTAAATATTGGAAATATTTCAGAAATACATATATGTGGGAGAGTGATTGCAGGAGAACATAAGGAATTATCATCCATAATTGTTCTTTTTCCTCAGGACAACTTTACAAATGTAAATATTTATTTCAGACCTCACTCATTATCCAATCACTGTATACCGACAAATTTTCGTCCACTCTAAATTTCATCATTTAATGCTAAAATCCATATTGGCCAACTTTATTTATTACCGAATTTGACCTCACTGCTCGTTTGCAAAAGCACGAAAGGGTTGCGCTTAATAAAACCAAGTAAAGGAAAGATTTTTCTGTGAAATCTGGGTGAAAAGGAGGGTATCTTTTCTGTTTCCCTGGAACAGAGACTTTGGTTAAAAGATTAAAGATTATACATTGGCAGAGATAAGCGAGGTAAGGAACTTTTAAATAAGTTTAAATTAGCGCACTCATCCTCTTTCCTTGAAAAAGTAATGAGTGTGTGTGTGTGTGTGTGGGGGGGGGGGGGGGCACACTTAGTGCCAGGTTGCACTTATTAGGTGAAAAATAGTATGTTGAGAACGAAAGGGTACATTAATAATAAATTTGCCAAAGCGATAATTGAACTGCAGGCAAAAAAATTCCCTGTATGTATGTATTATTTCCTCTCTGTCCCTACCATATATTCATTTCTGAAATATGCACCTGAAAAGTAAAGCATGTTCATTTCTAGACAATTCTATTACAGGTTTCTCTTCAATTCTTATCCCTTTGATCACAAGAGATGAATCATTAATGTGAACACACATGAACGGAAAACATAAACTTTTACTACAACACAAAGACATAAAATACATACACGACATGGTATGTATTAATCCTAGTACACAATCTGTAGCACTTTATGATCCACTCCTTCTTACCTTAAATACAGAAGATATAAACACTATCCTGATTATGTGAATACGATGATTCTACAGTTGATTTCATTTTCTATCAACATTAATTAACTGGAAATCTTCTTAGGAAAGCGGCTACAAAATAGATTTTTTAATGCTTTCAATGGGAAAAATTTGAATTTTTACAGACTAAATGGCCTACTTATTCTGGAAAAAAGATGAAATCAGTAAAAGACTGATAAAAAGTTCATCTGTTTATGAAGTCAGAATTGTTCCAGTCAGGAAAAAATTTCAGACACAAAGGTTTTTTGACACTATTTCAGGGAAAAAGTATCGCATGACTTCAGTTGTTATTATCAAAGTTAGACTGTTTGTCAACATGGCACCAAGTGTCATTGTAAGGTGGTGTTTTGACAGGATAACCACCATCACTGGGAACTAAACTTCTGAAAAATAATGTTGGTTTTTTTTCAGACAAAAACAGCTTTTCATTATACAATGTACTTCAAATTGTCACCGAGTGTCCCTATACAAAATAGTCGCAATGGAGGTCAGGGAATTTATGACTCACAGTTAAGTCATATTTCACTGGGCATGATCAAGATTTATCAGATTCCACAATGAGGAACAAGTTCACTTACTAATTTCACCCTGTGAGTTTATCACAAGATTATCACTGTACTGTTTGTTAAAGTCAGTAAATATGTGGGGAGTGACGACTGTAAAATAACAAGCACTGTGTAGATATGGTGAACTTAATGCTAGATTACTCAGTGCAAGGGAGATAACTCTACAAAAAGAACAAATCGTTCGAGAGCTTTGTAGTCAACTGTTCACAAGAAAGCACTTCTTTTCATCACTTATTATTAAATAAAAATACCATGTCGACCAACTATAACAGAAGATAGATCAGAGTTTCTTTTTCACAAGTCAATCTATCACAAGGAAGCATTCCTTTCTTGTGATGTTGTCCATTAAATTAAATTTCATGGTCTAGAGTCTATAAAGTGAAAAATCAGGCAAAAGTTTCTATTTTCAAAGTCAACCTATCACATAAGCAGTTCTGCTAAGATACTGTCCACACTAGCCCTATCTCCACTGGTTGTTTTGAGGGTAGGGGGGCTGGCCGGACTGTTGGTTAGGGTATCCAGGGTATTGTTGTTGTCCAGGGTATTGTTGTTGGTAAGGCGGTTGCCCTCCTGGATACTGTTGTTGCTGTGGGTACTGTGGTTGCCCTCCAGGGTATTGTTGTGGGTACTGCTGTTGTTGTCCTCCAGGGTATTGTGGTGGCTGCTGTCCGGGATATGGGGGTGGCTGATACTGCTGTCCCATATAAGGGTTGTAGGGGTTAAACCCAGAGGGCATAGCAGGCATAGACCTGCTCATGTCTTGCTGCTGGCCACCACCATAAGGAGGGGCACCCCAACCACCAGGCTGATCTGTTTGATGGAATAAATAAATACAATTAATGAGAACTATATAGGAAAAAGACACCAGCACGGTACATACAGTAAGGATTATAACAAATACAGAGGAAATTACGCTGGTAATTCAAAATATGGCTCAACTTGGGTTTTGTTACAAACGATACTACAAATGTGATGGAATAGAACAGAACAAATCAAACCAGATCCATCCTAATGCAGAAGTAACACTGAAATTACAACAAACACCTGACAAGGGTAGGAAACAATATTCTACAAGAACGAGAAGAAACGAAATTAGCACGGGGCAAACCCCAGACCTGAAGGCTATGGAACTAGAATGTTGCCAAAAGGTTTGAATCCGTTCAACTGGTTCGTAAATTCTTGATATTGTCATACAAGGTCATGTCACTCTACATGACAGTTTATAGTTGATGAGGTTGATACAATTACTTGTGAAGTTGACTATTGACACAGCAATATATGCCACTGTATACAGGATATTTACATATATACAAAATGTTAAATTGGTCACAGGAGAATGGATCATATAATAGTAACGTTAATTATTATTATTACAATATATATATATTAATATATACATCTCATGCTTCTGATTGGGCCTTTATTGCCATAGGTGTTAACCTCTGAAACCTCCAATGAGGGAGATCTCCCTCATTTCACATTTCCAATGTGGGAGAAAGTGCGTGAAATGCGACTGAAACTGCATTGCTCAATTTCACTTTCCCTTATTATGTATCAAAATAACTTCAAAAAGTTTTCATTTGATCCAGATACGCCTATCATGGCCATTACACATATCATGCAGTAACTAGGATCTCATTTGACCTCAGGGTGTAGATTTTGAGTTTGTGTGAGTTTGAACTTGAACGAGGTAGAATTAACGGGTATGTATTGCTGCTACCAGATATTTTTCAAGATGACATAAGTCTTTGACATTCTTTGTATTAAGTAATTGTATAAGCTTATATACACTCAGATAATTTCTAAAATAACTATAACTTCACAATGTGTTTGTAATGAACATGCTTATCAATCACGTTTATCATTAGAATTATGGAATAGCCTTAGAAGGATGGACCTCAGCAGCGAGATCCACCTGTACTTACTGTAGTTTTGTGCCGGTGGCTGGCCGGGCGGTGCTGACGGACCACTGGGCTGTGTACCTAGTTAAACATAGTTGTTAATATTAGCCACAGAAACAAAGCAGGTGGTCAACCAACATTACAAGACAAATACAACTGTTTATCTGATACAGAATTCACCTTATTACGTCATGAGAAAGAATTTTCCACTTTAACAACAGCTAGTGTCAAAGGAAAACATACTGCTAAGTAAAATATTCTGGAACAAAAGACTTTCAATTTTCTTACAAATATTTTTTTCTTTATTAATAGATAACAAGATAAATCTTGGGTACATTTGCGCTATGGGTTGAACCAGCTGAACCAGTTGAACCTGCAGCGAAAACACCAGGCACAGATTTGAACCGAGGCTGACCTCTGGAAAATCTGGCACGTGTGGTTTTAGGGGTCCAGACGAACCTGGCCGAAACTAAATTGCTGACTATTGCTAGTTTGTGCTGTTTATTTCTTAAATAATGTCATATCAGACGAAGATGTAAAAATATGTTACATAATTAAGTGGACGTGTGAAATAACGGCATTTTATTATCAATATGTCATTGATTTCTCCTCCGAAACTGTGGATTTGTAGCTCTGCCTATGGTTCGGTCCAAGTGCGTTCGTTTATCATGGTTTATTTCTGTGCTTCCTGTGCCGGTTCAACCTGTAGCGCGAATGTACCCTTTGTCTCTCATTATCACACAAATGAAATCGATTTTATTGCCTGTCTAAGATCTCAACTACACCTTTTGGTCCAATCTTACAATATGTTAAACAAAAGCTGGTTTTTCCTGCTTGACCATCACAGATAGCATTATATGGTGTTCAATGACCAGTAAAATGCACTGAGGCAGCTGCTTTTAATCAAGGTTTCTGTCAAGTACCTAAGTACTGTACAGGGTAACGATACATGGGGCAAATCAAAACTGAGAGCTTTCCAAAACAACATGCTAGTAATTAAATTTGACAAACAAAATTATCATTGAGTATGAACAATACCTACAAAGGACAAAGCTCCTCAATAAATCTTGTCTTGTTATCACACAAATAAATTCCATTGCCTATCCAAGATCTCACACCACACTTAAATTTCTGATGTAAATCACAAAATTCAAGCATCTATAACATTGACTACAGACAGGTTTACATCTTAGGTACTAATGTTGATACATAATGTACTAGCAAAAAGCAAATCAATCAAACATGCACCACAAACTGTCAGTGACTATTAATGTCTCCGGAATGAGTGTTGGAGTATTTAGCTACTGTCCAATTGATTTATCAAACAAGTGGCCCAGCAGGACTGATACATGCTTTCATGTTAACCAGAATTAGACGTGAAAGGTGTCATGTGACCATACCCATAGGTGCTGTGGCTGGTGGCTGTGTCGGAGCCGATGAAATCGTGGGAGGGGGAGGGCGTGGGGGCGGAACTCGACTTGTGGACGTTTCTGATTGGTCATGAGGAGAGAAAGAAAAACACAAGATGAAGTTAAGAGTATTAATAGATTATAGGACAATAACAAAATCATATAAAAATCTCACAATCTTCACACCTCGTTAATTATCAAGCTGATTTCAATTTCCAACAAACTTGTTGTGTATCAAGTAACAGCCATTAGTGATTTCATAGGAGCTAGGCCTGATAACAGTACAAGGTGTGAAGTTGTGAGAAGTGGTAGAACACACACTATGGTATGGTTTCCGTGCTGTTACTGATGAAAACCAAGGTCAAAACAAAAAGAAAATTAAAATAATGAGGTGAAGAACAAATCATAAAATGAAAAACAAAACAGCAGCAAAATTGAAAAGGCATGAAAAGGCAGACACCATTTTTGTTTGCAAGTCTAAGCCGCGTAAGTCTATGTGCTTGGTACTGTTATGTTTTTATGTTTTTTTTTGTTTAAATGTTGCCATTAATATATATTACGTTTGACCACAATTTCAACATCAATACCACTGTCCTCTTGATACTGAAATGTATGTTTTGTATGAGTATAAAAAGCTTACTCTCTTTGGAGTGTCCAACAATTTTAATTTTTTATTACGAAATCTATGTTGTGTACGAGTATTACCCGGTAAATATTTCCTCCCTCTGAAATGGCCTGGCAACAATTTGATTTAGGAAATATAAGTTGTGTATGTGTGTCAAACATTTCCTCCCTCTGAAATGGTCTGACAACAATTTGATTTAGGAAATATAAGTTGTGTATGTGTGTCAAACATTTCCTCCCTCTGAAATGGCCTGGCAACAATTTGATTTAGGAAATATAAGTTGTGTATGCGTGTCAAACATTTCCTCCCTTTGTAATGGTCTGACAACAATTTGATTTAGGAAATATAAGTTGTGTATGAGTGTCAAGTATTTCTTCCCTTTGTAATGGTCTGACAACAATTTGATTTAGGAAATATAAGTTGTATTTGTGTGTCAAACATTTCCTCCCTTTGTAATGGTCTGACAACAATTTGATTTAGGAAATATAAGTTGTGTATGAGTGTCAAGTATTTCTTCCCTTTGTAATGGTCTGACAACAATTTGATTTAGGAAATATAATGTTGTGTAGAGTATCAAATATTTCCTGCAAGATGACATACTTTAGACTCTACTTAGAATTATTGCAATTGTTTCCTTCAAGCTTTATTATCACTTGCTTTTCAAAATTGTTGACATGAATTCAAAATTATTTCTGGCAAACACAGCACACCAATGACATGCTTTACTTTACCTCCGTAGGGGCCTACAATGACAGGTTCAGGACTATGTCAGATAGTTACAGAAATACACAGAACATACCCTTCCATCTACTAACAATGAACGAGGTTGGGGACTATGTCAGATAGTTACAGAACATACCCTCCCATCTACTAACAATGAACGAGGTTGGGGACTACGTCAGATAGTTACAGAACATACCCTCCCATCTACTGACAATGACAGAGGATGGGAAATACGTCAGATAGTTACAGAAATACACAGAACATACCCTCCCATCTACTAACAATGATGGAGGTTGGGGACTACGTCAGATAGTTACAAAATACACAGAACATACCCTCCCATCTACTAACAATGACAGAGGTTGGGGACAATGTCAGATAGTTACAGAAATACACAGAACATACCCTCCCATCTACTAACAATGACAGAGGTTGGGGACAATGTCAGATAGTTACAGAAATACACAGAACATACCCTCCCATCTACTAACAATGACAGAGGCTGGGGACTACGTCAGATAGTTACAGAACATACCCTCCCATCTACTAACAATGACAGAGGTTGGGAAATACGTCAGATAGTTACAGAACATACCCTCCCATCTACTAACAATGATGGAGGTTGGGGACTACGTCAGATAGTTACAGTAATACACAGAACATACCCTCCCATCTACCAACAATGACAGAGGTTGGGGACAATGTCAGATAGTTACAGAAATACACAAAACATACCCTCCCATCTACTAACAATGACTGAGGTTGGGGACTACGTCAGATAGATACAGAAATACACAGAACATACCCTCCCATCTACTAACAATGACAGAGGTTGGTGACTATGTCAGATAGTTACAGAAATACACAAAACATACCCTCCCATCTACTAACAATGACAGAGGTTGGGGACAATGTCAGATAGTTACAGAAATACACAGAACATACCCTCCCATCTACTAACAATGACAGAAGTTCAGGATTACGTCAGATAATTGTATAATTTATTTTGTATATATTTTGTTCAATTCCAGTGCAGGAACTGGCAGAGTTGACGGAAAGTCTAATTTGATTTTATAACCCGAGTCGGAGATTTAAATTTTTTTTTTCTTTGTTTAATTTTGAGAACACTTCCATATTTTCAAATTATTTGGAACAGATCTATCGGTATTTCCATTTACCTGAAGACAGAAAATTAAACATTTGATTATAGCTCATCAATGGCATTATACTGATATAACTGTGATTCAGAAAAACGGAAAAAAATGTTTTCTACGAGGTATCACACAGTTATGATACTAGATATATTGGAAAAGAGAATTTTGAGCTGATAAGATAACACATTTCTATAAAGCTGAAAGTTTTCAGTACAACTACAGTGAAATGATATCAAATTCTGACAATATTTCTACATGCTGATGGGGTACTGTACTGGTATACAGGTGCTAGGTCGTACCTGTACTGGTTGGTTGTTGGTAGCTTGGAGCTGCTGGTGCAGCAGTCGTAGGCTGTTTGACGATGGACCGCTGTAAGTCCGCCATTAATTCTTCCTTCTCAGTCTTTCGCGCGAAACAGAAGTCGTGGATCTTACTTTGGAGTTTCACCAAAAGTGGAGTTAGATCATTATAAAACTGTTGGAGAGAAAACATCAGTTCACAATAGTACTTGATTTAATCCAGTATAATAGTCTGATCAAGTGATTATTGGAGCATCATTTTAACATCTACTTTGTACTTAATGAACAATGTGTATGATAAAACCTGGATTTGACTCGGACATTGTTATTTTATCATTTTGATAAAAACTGAGTGATGCAAAGGGTTCCATAAAACAGATGCCCAGGCTTAAGAATCACAACATAAATTTTATTTAACCCTACATCTTATTCATCATCTCTGAGCTTCTTAAAGGGAATTCCCACGAAAGTAAGCTTTTTTTCATATTTTTTTTTTCCAAAATATTACATACACATATTGAGTGGGTATTCTTATGGACTACGACGATCGGATCCCGCTGACATGTATTCATAGAATAAATAATTTCAAAATAACTAGTGGAATTCAAAAACGTCTGGCCAGACGTTCTGAATTGGGATTTCCACCTACCAACGCATGCACAGCGAGCGCCGTTTCCATTGTAAACACTCTATCTGTTATTACTGTTACACTACGATAAGGCCTAACTACTAAGCGAAAAGTTGCCGAGGTACATACGGCTTCAATTTGGACAAAAGGAATATAAAAATTTGTTTTCACGCGTAAAAAAAAGTGATATTCATACTTAATCTATAAATTAGTGAAGGTACAAATATCATTGGGTTGCGACTCCGGTATCGAATTTGATACGAAAATATATACATAACTGGATTTTTTTTTAATAAAAACCCCCAAAGTTATACAACATATACTTATATGTATATTCCATTCCTGCAGGTTTTTTTTTTTTTAAAAGTCACCGTCCCTTTCCAAGACGACAAAAAAGATGTTAAAAGAAAGCGGAATTATCATAACATATTCATAACGTGTAGTTATAAGTGTTTCAACAGTTCAAAATCTGATATACATATAGTCATGCTTATAGTGTGTCGTTATATGAGTGTGTGGACTTAAATATTGGCATTCCGTGATACGTGTTAACGTGTGAAGACGCTGAAAGTTGGATAGATTTTAAATGAATATGAATGTACTTTGTATATATAATCTAAAAAAAAAATCCTCAAGACATTGAGTTGTAAAAAAAAATCGCAAACATTTCATGTCATTTTATTTTCGAACTTTTCAATGCATGCTACATACATTTTATGAAATCATCTGAAAAGTTGGTTCGTGAATATTACCTTTTACATAAATTAAGGTTTGTACCATGGTCGTATTCCGTACCCATGTGTACCGGTCTCGGTCAGGTAAATATAATATAGATAATTCCTGGTGTCGATCGATATGTGGTGCCGATATGCCGACAATTATTCTTCATTTGAATATCGGTATGTGTGCAATTGATGTCTAATTTCAATGTGAATGTGATTCAATAAGTTTATACACTGACTTTGTCTCTGTTTCATCAGCTGTATACATTACGCGTCCCCTCCCGTATGGCCCCTTCCGTCAAACTGAGCAGGAAACTTGCGGCAAACCTGTCACGTTGCGTTATCCCCGCTATTTTTATCTGGGCTTTCCCGAGGAATGCGATTTTGCAACTGGTCATTATAGACATTTTGAGTGGACTTTTGAATTTGGGAATAACAGGAAAGTATAATTAGTAGTGCAGACGCCATATATATTCAAGAACAGGCATTTAGGTTTTCGCGGGATGCCCCTTTAATTGGGGTATTAACGGAATCATAACAAGACATCAGGAATATTTACTATATATCTATCGGGAGTACCTTTGTGCCTTCCTCTAAGTTGCCTTTGAGCTGCATGTACATGTCGAACCCGGAGGCAAGATCCTTGAGGAGAGTCTCACGCTGGGCCCCTCCCTGACTAGATGCCTTCTCCTGACAAAACTGGGTGTTGGCATTCTAAAATAATAACAATAGAAATGTGCAAGCATCCTGGCCTGTTTGTAGTAAAAAGATTTCTAACTGATGGTCTCACTGATCTCATGTGCTATGTGGTGAATAGGTGACTTGTCTAATGATGTCTTGGTCCTTGATCAAAATCAAAGGATTCACTTTCGATATACATGTACCAATATCATATCTGTTATTTCAAGAGGTGCAAAAGATTTATCTTTATTTCATGGGTGCAGAGAAGGTATTGATATCCAAAAGAAAATAGGGTTGTCAAAATGGCCAAATTTTTAGTATCCGTTTACTTGAAAAATATTCTGACCAAGTAAATGATTAATCAGCTAAAAGTTGAAGGAACAGTTGGCAAAGATTAATAAATGATACATATATATCTAGTAAAGTTTCAATTCAAAAAGTAATTAACACTTTATATATATTATTTTTTACAATAGTAAACTCACATGTTTCTTAACAACTAAACACAGCGACTTGATGTAGCTGGCAACATTGATCAGTATTAAGAGGGATACAAATGTTTTCTACTTGTAATTTTATTTTTACTGTTTTCACTTTTCATTCAATAAGGTACTTTTTAAAATTGTCTTGTCCCTTCCTTCAAGTGTCAGAGCATTTTAAGTGCATGTTCTGGTCTCCTTTACAACTTATTCTGGCTGTTTACTTTTGTGGTCAGCCCCTTTGGCAATCCTTACAATCAGTAACCAAAACCTTTTATTGTAAAAAACATGTGACCTATAGAGAATATTTGGTTATTGATTTGGTACTGATTCACAGCACCTAGTAACCAGTTAACCATGGCAACCCTAAAAGAAACTCATGTTTTTTGAAGATGACCTTTGTCATAAGTAAACACAGATAAAAATTAAGTGTATTGTAGGACAATATCACGTTGATATTGCAAATTGAATTATTTTGAAATCTTTTTTTTTTCTTAACTTAGTTTTATAGGATATAATGAATAATTAGTGTTCCTCCATTTCACATGATATCTATGAAATTTTCTACTTGGTATAAACCTGAATTGTTTTTTTCTATATGAAAATGGTAAATACTTGTGCTTTGCTTCTTACTAAGGTAGACACCAACCTGAATTTTGCCCATGAGAAATTCTTGACTTTGGATACTGTTGTTGACCTGTTCACGAAGCGGGCTGTACGTTCGGTCCAACTCGGACATAGATATTGTTTCCTCATTAACCAAACCATCTGACGCCATGGCTGCCATGAACTTACTCGCTACAACACAGTAAATGAGAGCTGAGAAACAATCACTCACTGGGTTTATATCTCCCCCATCATCACAATCATAGACACAGGAAACATTACCACACTAAACGGTAAACATTATACTTGATTGACATTTACCACACAAAACTGTAAACATTATACTTGATTGACATTTACCACACAAAACTGTAAACATTATACTTGATTGACAATCCTCAGTATTAGAGAATAACTTTCTATTCTTTGCTTGTATTGGTGATGACATCTACATAACAGACAAATTCAGCACTCCAGGGACCTTTCATAGTGATGTCTCGCTTTAAATAACCTTGACATGACATTAAGGCCTATCATCGCATTAGCCCTGTGTTCATCTTTTGGCAAGAGATTTTTGGATCTTGGTATGCTAACTTTTCAACTTCACTATTCTTAGGTTCAAAGGTGATAAACATACAGATTCTAAGATCAAAGGTGATAAACATACAGATTCTAAGATCAAAGGTGATAAACATACAGATTCTAAGATCAAAGGTGATAAACATACAGATTCTAAGATCAAAGGTGATAAACATACAGATTCTAAGATCAAAGGTGATAAACATACAGATTCTAAGATCAAAGGTGATAAACATACAGATTCTAAGATCAAAGGTCTCATAAGTATTGAACTGCTGATATAGACAGAATGCCATCTGGAAATGAAAAAGAATTATAGCCGATTTTACTCATGTCAAATATAACATCCTCATTTCAGACTTTATCAGCAAATCTTACTCATTGTCAAACGTAGCGTCCTTAATTTCAGACTCTATCAGCAAATCTTACTCATGTCAAACGTAGCGTCCTTAATTTCAGACTCTATCAGCAAATCTTACTCATGTCAAACGTAGCGTCCTTAATTTCAGACTCTATCAGCAAATCTTACTCATGTCAAACGTAGCGTCCTTAATTTCAGACTCTATCAGCAAATCTTACTCATGTCAAACGTAGCGTCCTTAATTTCAGACTCTATCAGTAAATCTTACTCATGTCAAACGTAGCGCCCTTAATTTCAGACTCTATCAGTAAATCTTACTCATGTCAAACGTAGCGTCCTTAATTTCAGACTCTATCAGTTAATCTTACTCATGTCAAACGTAGCGTCCTTAATTTCAGACTCTATCATTAAATCTTACTCATGTCAAACGTAGCGTCCTTAATTTCAGACTCTATCATTAAATCTTACTCATGTCAAACGTAGCGTCCTTAATTTCAGACTCTATGACATCTCGCTCAGCCTTAATGGTGGCCACTTCCTCCATCATCTGTCTCAGACTGGTGACGGCTGGGCTGCTCTGTTGTCCACTACCCCCACCAGACGATGGGATCGACTTCTCCAGGTCAGCCTGTACAACAGCATTTACAGAAACATACAAATTGGTCGACTAATTAGGTTGTCAGAGGTTATAGTCAAAGCAGATAAGATAAATAAGCAAGCAGAAATTAGAGAAATCCATCACTTTAATTGACAAAAACACTACTGAATCTTCCTGTAAACTTGAAAAGGAAGTCCCAAAAATTTTAGAGGTAGAACTCATTACAGGAACAGACTTTTGACATGTTTAATGTTTTACAATGTCAGACGGTATGCTAGTACTAAAGGGAAGACATTATGACTTAAAACTACCCATCAAAAAAGACTACTGTTCTTTACCTGTGGTTTAGAGAGTATAGCGATGGCCTCTTTGTGCGTGGCGTATTTCTCCTGAACTATTCGGTCAGCCCCGATGGCTGCGTCGAGGATGCTCTTGTATTTGGTGCACTCCTCCTTGAGTGTTTTTGTCAGCTTGTCTGACGGTGTCCGAGACCACCGCTCCTTAAATTGTTCACGCAACT
Source organism: Mimachlamys varia (assembly GCA_947623455.1). Classification (NCBI taxonomy): domain Eukaryota; kingdom Metazoa; phylum Mollusca; class Bivalvia; order Pectinida; family Pectinidae; genus Mimachlamys; species Mimachlamys varia. The sequence goes on along the minus strand of OX392529.1, from coordinate 33,656,437 downwards.
TGCTGTCTGAAGTTTCCTCCTCATCCAATTCTCGTGTGGCCTGTCAACATACAAATGTAACAGACTCTGTGATTGGCTAGAAAGTGAACAAGTTAGGATAACATTGTGACTAAGACATTTTAACTCTTAACATCTCATCCAAACAAATGTCACAGTTACATACTGTAACACAGTGAAAGTCTGACCTACATGTAGCCCTGTTACAAATTAACTCAATTTCTTATATGATTTGTTAAATCCTTCCATTCCACAAATATATTTAACAGCTAAGTAAGTGATTGGTCAAACCAGTCAAATATATTTTACAGCTTATATGATAGGTCAAATTCAAAAGACTTATACAGGCTATGCCTCATTCCTTTGTAAAATTGGTGCAATAAAACTATTTTAATGTATCAGGTGAAAGGTTCCCACTAACAAAGTCAGTATTTTTGGTGTAAACCCTGACACATATCACAAAAACTGTTAATTCTTGTATACTGATAGATGTATATTTAACCCTTACAATACAGAACCTGTCCCCAGGATCAGGAAACAAGCCTAGACTTAGGCTTCGCTTAGCCTATTACTTAAAATGTAACTTTTCATGACATCATTTGTGATTTTGATCACTTAGACAAATTTTGACTTAAGATTGTTTGATGATCCTGGGGTATTTCTCACCAATGTGATTACACATAATATAGAATCGGGTCTGCTGTCACAAGATTTCCCACTGTTTCTGTAAGATATCAGTAATCTATATCCATTTTACCTCGTCCAGGATTTCCCGGTTACGCTGTAAGAGTTCGGGGAGGTCCCTCATCAGTTTGTCAATGTACTGCATACCTCCCTCCTGTTTGATCTTGTCTGCCTTTTCTACGACGGACTGTGGCACTTTGTTACCAGACAGGTCCTCAATGGCCGCTGGCAGGTTTAGGGACGCCAGGATACTACAACCAAACAAGTCACAGTGATTAATAATTAAACATTTAGTCAGTCACAGGACAGACTGTGGCACTCTGTTCCCAGACAGGTCCTCAATGGCTGCTGGCAGGTTTAGGGACGCCAGGATACTACAACCAAACAAGTCAAAATAATTCATAAACATTTAGTCAGTCACAGGACAAACTGTGGCACTCTGTTCCCAGACAGAACCTCAATGGCTGCTGGCAGGTTTAGGGACGCCAGGATACTACAACCAAACAAGTCAAAATAATTCATAAACATTTAGTCAGTCACAGGACAGACTGTGGCACTCTGTTCCCAGACAGAACCTCAATGGCTGCTGGCAGGTTTAGGGAGGCCAGAATATTGTAACAGGTATGATATTAAACCAAGATGTATCACAGGATTGTGTTAAATCGAATGTAATGTCATATACATACAGTATCCAATAGGCTTATGGTAAGGTGTTGACCAATACCATTTGTATACACTTTCTATAGGTGAAACGTCCTGGGTTGGGTGACATAAGAGGTATACAATTTCATCACACTGTTGTACAAGTAAATGATACATTCTGCCATAGCTTGACAATGACACTTGTTGGTCCTTAAACACATTCAATATGTTTAATGTTTTGTACATTGTGTGTGAATCTTATTGAAGATATAAGTAAAACATTGTCATAGATATGGTGATGGATCTGATATATAATATACAGTAAAACCCCACTTACTCAAACTCGGTTTACTCGAACATCCCTCATTCATTTAACAGTTTGTTTGATCTCGACTTTTTTTATACCAAAATTCAAGTTTTTCAAACCAAAATTCAAGCATTTTTCAAGCACCTTTTCTCAATTTTCAAGGTGGTTTTTTTCCCCCAAACTTGCAAGGAAAAGGGGTAAAATCGACAACTTTAATCTTTTTTCTATAATTTTTTTTTAATATAAATCTAAAAATAAATTGCATGTATACAGCTAGTACCAGGTAAGTATGAATTCAAGCACTTTTCAAGCATTTGTGAGCAAATTCCAGCACTTTTTCAGCACTGAATCCCAATTCCATCACTTTCCCAACACTGACAACAATTCAAGCACTTTTCATCTTCTGTAAGAACCATGTACTCGAATACCATGTATTCCTCGAACTACTGATGAGGTCCCCATGAGTTTGAGTAAGTGGTATTTTACTGTATGTCATAAACAGGTTAATTACAGTCACTGCAGCTTGTATAGTAGTAGTTATAAACACACTCGACAACATGTCTACCTGTTCATGAGCTGTGTACTTTCCCGTAACCTGCCAATCTCAGCATTCACCATCTGTCCCTTCCTGTTATCAAATGCTGTCATGGCTTCAAACACAGGTATAGGTACCAGTTTACTAAACAGATCTGTGGGATGGAAATAAAAAGGCATTGTTTTAAGATTGGCATTGAGAAATCTGCATAAGTTCTACTCTGTCTCATATAACCCAACCACAATCATTTCAAACAACAGTAGCAAGATTATGGATTTTAGTAGTCCATCAGATGATCTTTGACTCCAAGAAACTGATGTCTGCAATGCTTTAGAAATACAACAATTATTTTTGGCTCTTGTTTGTTTTGAAAAAACAACAATAACATTATAACTCCTTACTACTACTACTAGGTATTTGGATAGTATATACTTGTACATTACCTAAAACAACCAACAGAATTTGTGATAAAATCAAAAAAAGTTACCAGTAAATCGTTCGCTCATTGGTTTGTTAGAATATGGAATCGGCTTTGCGATAACTGCCTTGCCACAGCTTGGGAGAGACTTAGGGTCTGGAACCTTGTCGTGATAAATAAAGTCATTGTCTTTCTTTGCTGCCTGCAGGTCGCGATTGACCCGCGCCAGCTCATTCTTAAAACAGAATGCACCCCCACCTCTGGTCTGGGAGGCACACAGCAATTCATTCGCATGCTGTAAAACAGAAACAGAAAAAAAAACCATTAAACCTTAAGTCTAATATACTTGTACAACTCACTATTCTATAAACTTATTTTTCTTAAACTGATTTCACTTGTAAGGTTTTAGGTAACATGTCCTTTTGAAGAAGAGAGCTACAAATGGATCCCATTGTTTTTTCTTAATATCCTATAAGCTTGATTAGATATTTACATTGTTTAAATGTGATTTAAGTTATTTTTGAAAAAAAAATGAAACAATATATTTTTATCTCACAGCACAGATCAGTGACCTAGATTCAGTGCACTGCATGTAGATGCAAATATTTCACAAATTTCTTTTTAACAATTTCTTCAGTTATACTAATTACTACTGGTCTGTATCACCACTTCACTCACCAGTTATAAACTTATTTGTTCACTCACCTATAACCGACTTATCTGTTCACTCACCTGTAACCGACTTATCTGTTCACTTACCTGTAACCCACTTATCTGTTCACTCACCTATAACCGACTTATCTGTTCACTCACCTGTAACCGACTTATCTGTTCACTCACCTGTAACCCACTTATCTGTTCACTTACCTGTAATCAACTTATCTGTTCACTCACCTGTAGTCAACTTATCTGTTCACTTACCTGTAATCAACTTATCTGTTCACTCACCTGTAATCAACTTATCTGTTCACTTACCTGTAACCGACTTATCTGTTCACTCACCTGTAACCGACTTATCTGTTCACTCACCTAAAACCCACTTATCTGTTCACTTACCTGTAACCGACTTATCTGTTCACCGTAACACTTTTTCTCGGCGGACACACAGCTCTGGTAATACTCTGCCATCCCATGGAAAGCTGCCTGCTTCATCACAGCTGTCGCCACCCAGTCCTACAGACCAAACGATTATAAAGTGGGATACTTGTAGCCAAAATCAATCTACACCAAGTGCTTAGATAGATTATGTCCACAAGGAGATGTACTCAGACTGTTTACAGGATAATCAGTGCTCAACATAACTTTTCCCCTAAGAGAATACAGTGCTCCTTCTGCTGAAGGTCAGCGCATACAACCATACGAATGGAAATCAGTGTTAATGTACCGGAGATTGCATGTTCAATTATAAAGTCTAGAACAATCTTCGTTTGTCAGTCTCAGTTCTAAATTTCTGGTAAAGAGCTTGAGAAAACATTTGCACCCAGACTTTTCTGTTGACAAAAGAGCTTTGACATGCTTACTGTTACATACCATGTATTTAAGTTTTTTTTCACCAGTTGTTCCTGAGCTATGTCCCTAATAATCTGACTTACATCACAAACACCAGCGTAATACATTTTTTGAGATTTATTTACTTTGTACTCTATGATGCTTTGTGACACAATTCAGCAACGACACATAATGTTGGATAATAGACAGTTTATTCGTGATCGTAAATTACACCGACATCACAAGTACGTGTTCATGGTATTATAACATCATTAAACTTGTTAGTACTTCGGCGTTGTGTCTCAGTCTGGCTAAGTCAATTGTCAACTTATAAGTCTTCTACATCTTTACTAGCACTAGCCTGTAGCCCTCCTGGCAGTCTCTCGTGTAGACTGTCAAAGTCTTAATCCGCGGCCTTCTAAACAAAGACTGACCCCATCCAATACTAGCTCATGCTTATAATTACTAATCCCCTTCGTGTGCAAAGTAGTGCCGTCTGCATAAATAATTGTTGTCCAGCTGGTGTTAATTAACTGACCAACTTACTGCACCCTGCCCGGGTTTACTGGTGTAATAGACAGATACCTAATTAACCACTAGTTTACTTTAATAACAAATCACAGCATCTAGGCTAATAAATACTTCCAGATGGTACAGCTACCGTGATATATCATATCAACATGCCTACTTTGTTACAGCTTCTTGATGATTGTCATGGTCACTACTGCTTCATTAGTACACACTAATACTGGGTTTATACCTGTCTGTCACTTGTTGCTACTATGTGTAATATTAAATACAGTATCAAGAAAAATAAACCGGAAGCATACTGAACTGTTAGTAATAGTTCAACACGGCACATTTGCATCAGTCAGAATGCCAACAGTTGGGGAAACCCGTCTTGTGCTGTAATTACTCTTCAAGAGATTTTACTGTACAGTGCCTGTCACTACTACGAGAATACCATTACACTTCAAGGCTTTTCATGTCCAACTATGTTTTGTTTTCTTTGCCAGTGTGCCACCTCTAAGGAGCACTGAGATCAACAATATTTTGTATTGTGAAATTGTTTTATACTGGAAAGAAACAATATTTTTTGTTGTCAGACTGTTTATGTTAGACCATCTCAAAGTTGATTTCTACAGCCAATTTCCAAATAACACAGTTATAAATAAAGAAATACTGGATTATTGATTTTACTTCCGAAAAGCTGATCATAGTATTAAATCCTTTTTTAAGTGGGGGATGGGAGGTACCTTACTTTGGCCAGAGCTCTCTGAGAGATGGTGGGTAAAGGGAGGTACCTTACTTTGGCCAGAGCTCTCTGAGAGATGGTGGGTAAAGGGAGGTACCTTACTTTGGCCAGAGCTCTCTGAGAGATTGTGGGTAAAGGGAGGTACCTTACTTTGGCCAGAGCTCTCTGAGAGGTAGTAGGTAAAGGGAGGTACCTTACTCTGGCCAGAGCTCTCAGAGAGATGGTGGGTAAAGGGAGGTACCTTACTTTGGCCAGAGCTCTCTGAGAGATGGTGGGTAAAGGAAGGTACCTTACTTTGGCCAGAGCTCTCAGAGAGATGGTGGGTAAAGGGAGGTACCTTACTTTGGCCAGAGCTCTCTGAGAGATGGTGGGTAAAGGGAGGTACCTTACTTTGGCCAGAGCTCTCTGAGAGATGGTGGGTAAAGGGAGGTAACTAACCTTAGGCCAGAGCTCTTGGAGAGATGGTGGGTAAAGGGAGGTAACTAACCTTAGTCTAGACATCCCTGAGAGATGATTGGTAAAGGGAGGTAACTTACCTTGGGCCAGAGCTCTCTGAGATGGTGGGTAAAGGGAGGTAACTAACCTTAGTCTAGACATCCCTGAGAGATGATTGGTAAAGGGAGGTAACTTACCTTGGGCCAGAGCTCTCGGAGAGATGGTGGGTAAAGGGAAGTAACTAACCTTAGACCAGAGCTCTTGGAGAGATGGTGGGTAAAGGGAGGTAACTAACCTTAGGCCAGAGCTCTCAGAGAGATGGTGGGTAAAGGGAGGTAACTAACCTTAGTCTAGACATCCCTGAGAGATGGTGGGTAAAGGGAGGTACCTTACTTTGGCCAGAGCTCTCTGAGAGATGGTGGGTAAAGGGAGGTACCTTACTCTGGCCAGAGCTCTCTGAGAGATTGTGGGTAAAGGGAGGTACCTTACTTTGGCCAGAGCTCTCCGAGAGATGGTGGGTAAAGGGAGGTACCTTACTCTGGCCAGAGCTCTCAGAGAGATGGTGGGTAAAGGGAGGTAACTAACCTTAGGCCAGAGCTCTTGGAGAGATGGTGGGTAAAGGGAGGTAACTAACCTTAGTCTAGACATCCCTGAGAGATGATTGGTAAAGGGAGGTAACTTACCTTGGGCCAGAGCTCTCGGAGAGATGGTGGGTAAAGGGAGGTAACTAACCTTAGTCTAGACATCCCTGAGAGATGATTGGTAAAGGGAGGTAACTTACCTTGGGCCAGAGCTCTTGGAGAGATGGTGGGTAAAGGGAGGTAACTAACCTTAGGCCAGAGCTCTCAGAGAGATGGTGGGTAAAGGGAGGTAACTAACCTTAGTCTAGACATCCCTGAGAGATGGTGAGTAAAGGGAGGTACCTTACTTTGGCCAGAGCTCTCTGAGAGATGGTGGGTAAAGGGAGGTACCTTACTCTGGCCAGAGCTCTCAGAGAGATGGTGGGTAAAGGGAGGTACCTTACTTTGGCCAGAGCTCTCTGAGAGATGGTGGGTAAAGGGAGGTACCTTACTTTGGCCAGAGCTCTCTGAGAGATGGTGGGTAAAGGGAGGTAACTAACCTTCGGCCAGAGCTCTTGGAGAGATGGTGGGTAAAGGGAGGTAACTAACCTTAGTCTAGACATCCCTGAGAGATGATTGGTAAAGGGAGGTAACTTACCTTGGGCCAGAGCTCTCGGAGAGATGGTGGGTAAAGGGAGGTAACTAACCTTAGTCTAGACATCCCTGAGAGATGATTGGTAAAGGGAGGTAACTTACCTTGGGCCAGAGCTCTTGGAGAGATGGTGGGTAAAGGGAGGTAACTAATCTTAGGCCAGAGCTCTCGGAGAGATGGTGGGTAAAGGGAGGTAACTAACCTTAGGCCAGAGCTCTCAGAGAGATGGTGGGTAAAGGGAGGTAACTAACCTTAGTCTAGACATCCCTGAGAGATGGTGGGTAAAGGGAGGTAACTTACTTTGGCCAGAGCTCTCTGAGAGATGGTCGGTAAAGGGAGGTACCTTACTTTGGCCAGAGCTCTCTGAGAGATGGTGGGTAAAGGGAGGTAACTTACCTTGGGCCAGAGCTCTCGGAGAGATGGTGGGTAAAGGGAGGTAACTAACATTAGTCTAGACCTTCCTGAGAGACGATTGGTAAAGGGAGGTTACTTAACTTGGGCCAGAGCTCTCAAGAGTGACAATGGGTAAAGGGAGGTAACTTACCTTAGGCCAGAGCTCTCTAAGAGACTGAAGCTGCATTAGCTTCATAGCATCAGCGTACAGGTCTGACAGCTGGAAGGCGATCTTAGCCACCATAGATTCCTTCATCTTGTCTGAAACAGATCAGATAGCAACCTTCTAGGACAGAGAAATACCAACATGGACATACTTATTAAAAAATTGCCATTATAAAACACAGAATGTTTTCATATATAATTACACAAATGCCAAATGAACATTTTCCAAGAAAACTGGAAAAATATTTGTTAACCACTCATGCTTTTCCATACATGCTCATTGTTCTTATCTTTTGATAAAATTCAATCATTTAATTTATTTTTTCTGGATTACAACCCCCTAAGATAAAGATATTAACATTTAAGGTATAAATGGTCACAGATGACCCACCTGATGCAGCTTTCCTGTAGATTGCCTCCTGTGCTTGAGCCAACATGAGGGCGACCAAGGCATTGAGTGTGTCCGGGTTAAGGTCAGGGGTCGGATCCTGCTGTACGTGGGACAACACCACATCCTTCATGTGACCATAGATACCAGCTGCTTGCTGCAAGGTCAAGGTCATAAGGGTCAAAGTCACACACCAACTATCCTAACAATATTTTCAGGCAAAGTCATATTCAGAATACTCACTCTTCCTTACACTTATTTAATTGTATGAAACAAAAACAATTATATCTATATCTATGTTTAGAATTATTTTATCTGACTTACCTGGAAATATTTAGCAGATGTTTTGAGTCCATCGTCACTATCATGGTTCTGTACCTCAGCGATCTGTGTCTGTAAGGCGGCTATGTTAAATAGCATACACACCTTCTCGTAGTTGCCCGAGGCTATGGCTAAAACAGGGAATTTTAGGTAGGAAGACATAAAATGTGGCTCACATATCTATAAATTGGCGGAAATTATGACAAAAATAACACACATCTTGAGTATTATCAGTTACTCAGTAGTTAAACAGTGACAATGCATAAATAAAACACATTAAGCAAGTCTTGCAAGATTATTAATGGTTTGATGGTAGCCAACCTTAACCAACAATAAAGCAATTTCCTTACTAAAATTGTATGTTCGAACAAGCCATACTGTGTGAAAATAACCAGGGTTCAAACTATCACTAGTTGGAAAATTATTGTTTTTGTTATACAAAAGAGTCCACAAACACCAGCACATTGCAAGTACAGGTCAGGAAAATATTTTTCATCATTATCTATTCCTGAAAGAACAATTACTTGAAAGATTACTCATACAAATTAACTATAAACTTATTTCATTTGTACTGTACCCAAAGTTCTCTTCCCCGAAAACAAGGACTCCTTGTCGAACGCATCTCTCCACTTAAACTGTACTCTGATCTGTAATGAAGGAAGTAGATACATACATAATGAGAAGGTATATACATATTCAGTTATATTACATAGTAGGTATAATACAGATTTGTAGCTATCTGTTTATCTAAACAAAAAATAACTTGATAAGAAACAGATATTAGTGTGGTGACCTGGTTTGATGTTGATGAATTGTGTAATTGATACATAACACTAATTCCAAATATTGTCTTTATCACCTGAAAAAAACATTGAGCAAAATACACAAGACCACTGACAGGTAAACAAGGGTCTTGCCATGTGTCTGACCATTGCATATTCACCCACCTGTCTCTCTCATTCACCCCAACATCTCTCCCATTCACCCCATTCATCTCTCCCATGGTCTTTTAACAGTAATCTCAATTTCAGAAATTTATGATTAATATGTACAACCATGTCAATTTTCAACATGATTTGGTAGACATGCATCGTCCAATGAAGCAACTTACAGCTAGTATCAATTAAACTTCTGTCTCCAAGTTTATGATGTCACAATTATAATGACAACACAATCAGCAAGCCAGAAGTATAGTTTCACAGCTCACAGCTGATTTTAGCAGGTTTGTAGACAGTAGCAATATGCAGTGCTAATATAAATATTGAATCATCAGTTTGAGATAAAATATTCATTTATATATGGAACAAAAAATCTGATCTTTTGGTTTTATTTATAGCTTATTCAGTTATTGTTATGATTACATTTTATGGTCCATCATGTCAGCGCAGGTCATTATGGCCAACATACAGTCAACATAAACAACTATTACATAACTATTTGTGTGTATACATACCTGATTTTCTGCAATTGGTAATTTATCTTCAATGGCAACCAGTTGGTCATAATACCTGAAAGTAAAAATATAAAAACAGACTTCACTAGTTTTTCATCCAATTTATACATAAAACTATGCTATTTTTTGAGACATTGGGTAGGAAATTGAGGGGCTTAAGCTTATATTAGGTAAATGTATGTGTATTTTAACATTTAGACTCAATCGGGAAACAAATTGGCTTCAACTGCGATCCCAAGGTTTTGCAGTTGGAGTCTACCACTGAGCTGGACGGAAATCCCCTTTAGAATAGCACCAATGCCATGACAACAAGTGCTTCCATCAAACTTGTGACCTCAGGCTTCCTGATCAGCTAAAGGAAAATTCTTTACAGTGTAAAGCTAGAATGGGACATTCATCCTATGTAAAATTGAAATTTGCCGCATTATTATCTTGGCACAACACAATATTATACTGTACAGATGTACCACTTATGGTATTAAACTTGGGTTTCCTGTGTTCAAATTGAGGATATCAACGATGAAACCTATAAACATCTGTACTTTTATCACCGGTTTACAAGTTTCGGTTAGCTCAGCTAGATATAGGCTGGTTTCCTGTGTGTATTAATTCTTGTAATCCTGTCCCAAATACAGAGGCTATAGTAGTAGTAGGGTAAAAGTAGACTTGGTCTGTTACAGAGATATATGTATATATATATATATTAATATTTATATATGAAAGCAATAATTATTATGTAGGATCTATCATCTTTAAAAATATTTCACATCCAGTTTTACTGCACTTTTTTGGTGATATTGGTTATGGTGTTATTTAGAAATTATTGGTGGTCTGTGGGTTTGAAAATAGGACCCTCCACACCAGACAGCATATGCACTCTAACTTAAGAGAGCTTTGATTCCTGGTCTAAGGAAAATCCTTGAATATGATGAGAGAAATGGGACATTGATCCTCACCAACTTGTAGCCAATATCAGAATTTGGAAGGATCATTGTATGTATTTTTTTAGTAAAATGAAATATGGAGGAGACATCATCTGTTGTGAGGGGATCAGTAGCTCAATGGGCCCCTCCAGGTTTATTCCTGCTGGTCACTGTAAAACTAATTCAGTTCCGCTACATCCCCTTCCTTAAATAAATGTTTTGACCCCAAAAACACATAAAACAAAGCAGCAAACTACCCTTTGTGGAGAAGTTTTAGGCACCAAATGTTAAAGGAGAGGAAAAGTGTGGCAATTGCGTTCAAACCTAGGACCAAGCTGCTACAAATGTTCTGACCAACTGAACTACCTCATGGTCACTGGGATCTATCTGCTGCTGTATCTTACTGTATAATAGATATAGATAGCTCATAAATGATGTGTACCCCTATAACACAAGAAGCCGCTGGTCAGGCCTTTTTATTATCGGATATGATTTTGCTGACTGCGACTGTCAAAAAGTATCTCGTTGTGTTAAACCTCTAACATTGTTGGAGTAAAATAATGTGTAGTCTATGTATTGATATATAGCATACACACCAGGGTTCGAGTTGGGTATTTTACAAATGGGGTAGGGCTGGGTGGTTTTACCGGTATACCGTGGTATAAAGTTTTGATGGTACGTACCGTGGTACACTTGTCATGTACCGGTTTTTTGGGGGACTTTCATTTAACTTAACAATTTGAAAGAACTATTTGTTACATAGATCAATTGAAATTCCAATATGGTTTAATAATAATTTCCTATAAGTTTGCTGATCAACTAGGACAGACATAGCTTCACTCAAACAATATTAGAGGATAACACAACGAGAAACTTATGACAGGCCTCTTGTGGATTAGCTTCAGAACAAAAACAGCCCAAGACCTTTAATCAAGGTGGTATACTGTGGTACGTACTGCAGTATTTGCCTAAATACCGCGGTATGTTTGATTTTGTGGTACCCAGCGCTAAAATGGGGTCCTTTTCTAAATAAATGGAGTCCTTAATAGATCTGCATAGTTTAAATGTGAATCCTGCAAATTAGTAGGGTCCTTTTCAGTTTCTATGCTTGAAAAAGATGTAGGGACGGCTTCAACGTAAACTCTTTACACTATAGTAATTTATTATCAGTGTTTCATGTGACAGATTCCTTTTTGTTGTTTTTGGGGTTTATGACGTGTCTATTTTGGCTTTTCGAAAATGTGGCAAATTATAATTTCAATGTTAATTGTTTTGATTCGATTTTATGCTTTCCAAATCTCATTCCCAATTTATATTAAGTAGTGTAATTTGTTTATATTTTACTTGAAATATGTATTGTGCATGATTTTACTTGATATATGTATCAGGTGTGTGGCAGGCAGTAGTAATGTGAATCTAAATTATTTAATCTAAATAGACTTAGGACAATTTAAAAAAAATATTTCTTAAAGGCCCAATATACGTAACTTCAGGAAATTTTTCGTTAATCTGAAAAATTCTGAAAAAAATCCAGTTGATAACCAAGCAAAAATAAGCCTTAAACGAAGTTAACCTGAACGGTAACTGACAAGAAACTCTTGACAGAAAAATCCAAAGAATTGAAAATAATTCAGGTGGGGCCCACTTCAACAACAAGCCGAGGTTATAATTAAAAGACAGTTCAAAATAGACACGTTTTTACAAATACCGAGTTTCAACTGCTGCCATAACGGTTATCGCGTAAGAAGTCATCTTGAATATTGCTGATATCAATTAATCTTAACTAAATCTATAAAAATGATAAGTTATTAGACTTGATTTTCGCTTCAAGTTTTGCAGAAAGTTACGTATATTGGGCCTTTAAATCTATATTACATTTTATTATCAATGAAATGAATTATTGTATTAGATCCTATGTATAGGAACCCCATTGGAAATAAGCCTTTAATACTTTATGGGCTATCCCAGGTGAAAGGATGAAAGAAGTCAAAATCTGTGATCATATATAGAATTATATAATTACCATCTGTAATATTTTAAATTCAAATTCAATTGTCCATCCAAATATTGCCTCATGTTATGTATTTAATTGTTGCCTTATACCTGAATAAATATTATTATTTTTCAGCATATCTTATTTGCTCTTTCAAAAATATCAACAGAGTAGGCCTATCTCACTGGAGAGCAGGGATATAAGAGTCTAGACTTAATTATTCTGTGAAAATGTATTAATTTATAAAAGTGACATTTTTCATAAAAAATAATTTATAAACACAATTTTAATGCTTTTCGAATGGCAAAGTCATTCTGACTGGCAGTCACATGCTAAGTGACACGGGAATTTTGAAATAACCACCTGCTACACAGAATAATGTGGTTATGTTAAAATTATAGTTTGAGGGTCGAGTTTGGTTTGTCTGTCGCCTTGATACTGTTAGGACTGTCTTTTTCGAAAATAGAATCACGATTTAAACATTAAACAAACCGTAACAGGCAGACCGTATGTGTTCAGTCATTCAATATATCACTGGTATGTTTACTTTGCCATAGAGAAAATGTCGGTATCACCTGTCCAATGATTGACTTACCGGTAGAGGATTTCCAGAGCTGATTCATGTTTGTCCACTGATTTAGATATCATTAAATTTCTTAATTTACTAAATTCATTGAGCGCCTGATTGTAATCATCTGGATCAGCTTGAGTAAAAGTATTTTGAATAAATGTTCTCAGTGGTTTTATAAGTTCCACTTCCTGAGTCTGCTTCAGCGGGACAGCTAGGAACACCGCCATCTTGAAAATGAACTGTTTGGTCACATGGTTGTCGTTCTATAAATAGATCCAAATGACGTATTCTATGAATCAACCTCACATTTTCTCCTGGACAGGCGCGAGTCATTGCTAATATTGGACGGTCCTCGGGGTATATGGAACGATGACGATGTTCTACTGGCAGTAAAATAATGATCACACAGCGTCATGGTTTTATAAATTATGTTACGGCTATAAACTTTTAATTAGATTTAACAGAGACGCATAAATTAAAGTCGTCTATGGATTTAATACAGTAGCTACATGTAAATCCCCATTCATGTGCACATGTAACTTGTTATTAGGTTAATTAGGCCTATGATATGTTCTTCTCTGTCATACCAGAATGGTTTGCAACAACATATCTTCAAGACATATCACGTATTTGATTTTCAACTTTTTTAACTCTTCGATGAAAATATTGATTTGAAATCTCCCCCTTCTATAAAAACAAGAGGACCAATGGGCCTGCATCGCTCACCTGGTATCTTACTTGTGACCCTAAAGTCGCTTAAAATTTATTACTGTAAGACATTCAGAAGAATATGTTAAGATTTAAACATACTTCACCACTGTGGCCTTGAAAGTAAGACAAGGTCATTTTCATTCGTAAAATTTGTTTGGGCTTATTTCAATGAAGCTAACCGCTACGAACCAAACTATAGCTAAATAATGTATAGGCATTTTTGAAGTCGTTTTGGTGTTTTAACATATTTGATCCCCGAATTATTGTCCAACTCGATCTGCTACCACCAGTACCTTAACCATATACAGTAATATTCGCGTTTTGAAGTGCGAAAATGACCTGGACCAGGACAATATATTTATATCAGGGACGTATATGTACCTGTTTATATGTAGATGAACTTTTCTGTCGTTGGTGAGAGAGTCATCACCATTAGTCAAAATCGGTTATCTCCCTTTGATTAACTTTTCCTATAAATCACAATCCAAAACCTGACATCAATAGCCAATCAAAGTATAGCCCACATGCTTATCATGAATGAAACTGCTGCTATGTTTAGAAGTTCCGTAAAATTGAAAATTGAATACTGTTAAATCGGAGAAAAAAGACATTAATACGAATCAGAGGTTAGTTTTGATGTCAAATATTATTTTAATGCCCAATGTATGTCGTTAAACGTTTTACTTTCATTGAGAGATTCATCATACATACTTTGTTTTTTTTTTGAGTTTTGAGTGCATACTTTATAACAATCAAAGACGCATCCTAACTACTACAAAATTTGAATATATTACATGTTGATGTCGTAACAATCATCTTTAGAGCTGTGCAGGCATCATTACACCAAATCCAACAAAAGGATTTTATCATATTAATTATATAGGTTTTCACCCGTATTCAGGGGTATTTATATGTGTGCATTGTTATATTTGTTATTATGAAACTGCATTCCAGTATTTTGCCTTTTGACTTTTTGTGACATTGATTCCGTTTGAACACTCTGAAATACTGAAAAATGGTTGCATAATTTGTTATTTCCCTCTACACCCCTCCCCCCCTCCTTTTCCATCCCGCCTCCACCCAACCATGCACAGGGACCTGAGAATTTGTTACAACTAGTTTTGGACCTAAAATAGGGTGTTTAAAATCCCCCCCCCCCCCCCTCAATGGTCATAAAAGCTTTTATGACCATTGAGGGGTGCATTTTTATCGAAAAGTGATCTTAACCCCCCAAAAGAGTAAAATTACTCTAAACACCCTATTTTAGGTCCAAAACTAGATGTAACAAATTCTCAGGTCCTATGATCCCAACCCCCTGTCAGTCACTACCCTTCCCTAACTTCCCCAATACATGTATATATATATACATTTGCATATCATTATTACATGTATCGCAGGTGAGTACACATAATTTTCATAAAAAAAACCATTTAAAACGCATTTGTAATAAAAAATGAAAATTTGCACTAGACAAAATTCAAATGCTGCTAAGACCTTTAGGAAATAATCTTTTTCACAGTATGGGGGGAAACTCCAAGATCCCCCTTCCAGGAGGTGGACGTATCCCCCTCCTGTACCCACCCCTTCCATGTGCTTCGGGTGCTGTCTTCGGTACCACATCTGCGTACACTTAAAAGCACCCCTAGCTACGCCACTGGCTATTTAAGTTGTAAAAACTTGTTGTCCACTCAAAATGCTGTTGTCGATTAAATATCTTATATCGCCTCCAAAAAGTCCATCAGTCAGAATTTTCACCTGTTGTCGAGTTGTCTTTCTTTGAACACTTGAACTCACTGCACCGAATTCCGAAGCTGAGGGCAGGCGAAAGATGCATAAAACCTATATAATATAAAACCAATATAATCTGATTTTTTTTTTTGAAATACTGAAAATAACGATACTGTAAATGAAAGTGATGGGGTCTCAAGCCTTAAAAACACATTTCAACATTTTATTTTTGATTCCGTGCTGTAATAGTGGTCCTCCTTTGGGAACGGGTTCAAAATATTGAAAAACAGAGTTAATCATTAACTGTCTAAAACTGCGACAGCGTCCGTCGTTAATCAAAGTACTGAAATTCGAAGCGCTTAAACTCCAATTTCCCATCTCAAAAAAGCTATTTATTAAGATTTGAAAAGGGATTGTGTCAGCTTACTGAGGGTAAATTATGGATGTAATTATGGTTATTTTAGTTGTATGAGTTGGTTTATCAATCATCCAGAAAAAAATCATTTTAACAGCATTTATTCAAGCAATTAATCATTCTATAATTGCTAATGTTCATATTCTTCAGATTCATTTGTAAGTGTTATCAATATGTTCTATTTTAATTACACTAAAATAAAGTTTGTAAGAAATGAATTTAGCCGCCAGTTATCAATATATACTATTTGATTTTATTAACAAAAGAGATAATTTTGCTCCCACCATCGATGGTTTTCCTTTCTTCATTGATCTTTTCCGTTCTTTCCTCTTACATTTATTTAATCTTAATCATATGTCATTCTTTTCTTAATCTATTAGCCAATTTGCTTTCTTTTCTAAATAATTCCCAAATAAACCAGACAGGACATTACTAGAGACCAAGGGTACCCTACACAGTAAATTTGGGAAAGATCCATTTATATGTAATTTTCTAGAAATAGCCAATTTGCAAACAAATTCCAAAGTAAAAATCTAAGATGGCTACTTGTCGGGTATATTGCATTTTAACTCAGTTCAAAGACTGTACATTTGAGAAGCATTCATCCAGCAACTTTCATGAAATAACGATCACATTCTATTGTTGTCAAAATCCAAAATGGTTGCTTGTCAGCCATATTGTTTTTCAGAGCAGCATGGAAATGTTGCCATGCACAACTAGGGACCAAAGGAAGCATTAACATTGAATGGATTTGTACTAGTGATTTATTCGGTCATTCAAAAACAAACAAAAAAACTTGGAAATGTTGTGTCAGATTGAAAAAAGAGTACAGCTAAAACACGTATTGAACTTTTATTATCGCGAAAAATCGATAAGTTGTTTGGAAAGATGTGGACATAACCCTGGTAAAGTTTTGTGGATTTCCTATGTGGACAGACCTGATCTGTATCTTGTCATTATACAACTCCATACCACATTCGAGTTCCTAATTTCTATTTGTTTATGAAAATAATAAGAAGAAACAAAATTATGACTGAATAAGGAACTGGCAAAACTATCTGCCATGGCCATTTCATGACAAGGGCATATTTAAAATGAATCATAGATACCCAGGGGAACACCAACTTTCCCATGGAAACCTTTGGTTTAGACGTGGGTTTTATCTATATTAACACTGGCCTCGAATTTTGACCTTCAGACCCGGAGAGCAATCCATGCAACGCCTTTCAGAAGGAAGCGCTGTTGGAAGTTTAAGTTTGATAGGCCCAAGGGAACTGAAGTTATCACAGGAATCCTTTGATCTGATACTGGTTCTATATTTATGATAACACTGACTTTGATCTTTGACTTCCAGACACGAGGAACAGCACTGTATAACATGAGTTTGTTAGTCCCAGGGCAACACAAGTTATCCACGGTAACTTTTGTTGGAATAACGCAACCGCACGTCGCTGATAAAGTTATCCCTAAATGTCACCTTTTCATGCGACACAAAAGTTAAGATTCTTATCCATACAGTTTCGCCGACATTCTGCCAGCTTGGTAATTGGTGACGCTAAAAATATAGGAGTTGGTTCCCCTTGTTTACCAAAGAGGCGGTGAACAAGGTGAGCCACACCACAGTCTGACAGTTGCTGGAGTTTCTGTCAGTAGGTAAGACAATATATAGATACATTCTGTAATGGGCTGCTCCTTATATATATGGCTTATATTTTATTTTCTGACAGAAATCAAGCAACTGTGGCCACACCGACTCTGTCCATAGTGCGCCCCTGTTGGTGCATCAGGATGCCCTCCTTCTCTTGGCACCCTCATTGGTTACCCTCTCTGTCCACGATTTTAGCAAGCTCACAGTCTATGGCATGGTTTTCTTTGCTGACATATAGTCCAGTGATAAGTCGACTGTGCTTAAATTTTTCAGAAAATTTTTATTTGAATTTAAAAAAGAGATGAAAATATGACTAAACTTTTACCTTTAATCCAAGATTTTAGTCCATCAGCTGATTTTTTGTTCAATCGAAGATCAATATGATGTTATCAGCATATTGAGACAGTAAAATAGGACTATCATCCATGTCAATATTTTGTTGCTTCTTATTCTAAAAGGTATTTCAGCACAAATTATAAATATACATGGTACATGTGTACAGTTGCCCCCCCCCCCCAACGATTCTAGTATTTCCTCAAATACAGCGTCACGCAATGGAGCCAGTTTGATCTATATAATTATTTTATTTTTATTAAAAAAACCCAGTTTTCATTCTTTTGTATAATATTTAATAAAGAATGGATATATTGTCGAGGTTGCTCTTCTTTAGGTATACATATAGTTATAAGCCCTTTAATGATATTTAAGTAATAATAATTTTAAGTGAGTTCGTAAGCAAGATGCTGAAGTCATCGTTATTATTAAAAAAAACTGTTTTACACGGCAGCGAGAGCTTACTTTCCATGTTTTTACGTTTTATTAGGAACTAATGGGCTTTATTCAGCTCTCCACTCAATGGCAGGCATGGGGATCCACGAAAACAAAGCATTACTCATCTAATTATCGATTTAGAGGCCTTGCTGCGAAATATGACGAACTTAACCATGTCGTAAATGATTGAAACATAATGAAAAAAAACAAAACTCCATCGGTACCAGTTGAAGTGATTGCGATGCGATCCTTAGATACCACAATGGCGCCCATCGATCTAACGGCCACTTATAGCGGTTTTCAGGCGATGCAGACCGCAATCATTTTGATACATTTCTTAGAGTGATGACACTGTGGAAGTTTAGTATTTAGACATACCTGGTAACCTCTTAGTTTTGGTTTGGTTTTATTGTTAACAACAAATGTCACCTAAGGATGACCTCCTGGTGTATGCATTATGCGTGTATGTAATGAGTACGTGTATTTGGGAGGCAGTGGTATGTTCGTGTTAGCCTCCTTGTGATAGCCAGGAACTATGCCGTCTTTAACTGCTTACACACTGGAGTATACTGCCCAAAGTCCCAATCAGAACACCTGAAAATGCCACACCGATCAGATTACTAGTATACTGTCATCGAGTGAACCAGTCGTTCAACTCCCATAAAGCCGAGTGTCAAGCTGGGAGTAGTAACTATCATTTTGTGAGACTGTGGTATGGTCGGCCCGGAGGCAGAACCCAAAGCCTTCCTTATAGGGCCAAAAGCTAAACTAAAGGCCAGAACTGAGGAAGTATCAAGGGGGAAACATGGAAGTTGTTTAGAAAGACGAGAAAATATATGCTCTCAAATTTAGTCGCCTTTTCTGATCATGCAATTGTGGCAGCAGGTACAATCATTACGCCCTACATACAGGGCTGAACTTCTACAGTGACAAAACTTAACGCTGGCTGTCAAGACATATCATCTTAGATGATTGAACAAGTGACTTTGGTGTTTACGCAAAATATTTAGAATGATGAAAAACTGGACATTGGGTGTTAAAATTTCGAAGAACATGCCAATGTGAGGACGAAAAAGCTGTACGATGCAGTTTAATTCATTTTTTCAGCAAATTGTATCTATTATTAAATGTAAAACTGCAGCATATGCGTTTGTTAGTCATCTTTCATGATAGGGGGTGACAGACTCTAATAGTGGATTGTTTTTATTCTCGATGTTTGTTGAAGCCTACATACATGTACCCACAGTTATCTTATTTTCGTAGTGCAAGATTTGAAATTATACAGAACTAGTTCCATTTTACTTATAAATTCATAAACTAAAGGGGCTTTACGCACCCGACCCTTCTGCCTCTACATTAGTTTAGAAATTATTGATTCCCACCTTTTGGCCCCTAGCATCACTGAAAAGTCCAAGGAGGACAAAACAGCTGTATGTTGCAGTTTAATTCATTTATGTCGGCATACTGTATCTATTACTAAATTTAAAAGGAGCAGCATGTGTGTGTATGTTACGTCATCTTTCATTTGTTCATATTTTGTGACTATTTTGTATATCAGATGTCTTCAATTCATGTTGCTAATTAAGTTATAATTGAAATGATCCCTTCAATGCATGAATGTATTATTCTCCCATTTCCCGGGACATGCTTAAATCCTTTAAAATGGTATTTATTGATGCCTGATAACACACATATGCTGCAGCTTTTAAATTTAGTAATAGATACAGTATGCCGAAAAATGAATTAAACTGCACCATACAGCTGTTTCAAACTGAGCTTCTACAGGGACACGCACGGTGACAAGTACTCCGCATTAAGCAAAACAATTTAAGTTTTGCATATTTATGTGGGAGACTTGTATATTGATTCTCAATTTATAAAAGAGGTACATACCGTAACCCTTAGATACTCTAGGATGACTCCCCACCCAAAATGTTTGCTTTACCAAAATTATTGCATATGATTAAGATATAATTTATTAAAGCTATAATAGACGATTATCGCATTTTCAGGCGTGTAGTACTATGTTATTTGTTTGCAAAGAATTAAGCTAGGGAATGCCCAAACGAGGTTTTAATTATTTACTGGATAGACATAAATATATGTATATTTATCCAACTTTTAATTCAGATTAACTTCGGGATGTCACAAAGTACTTGCAAATGATTTTTTTTCGATTTCTCAAATCGATAGCCTTTATCAAATAAATAAGAAAACATCATGATACTCTATGCCAGCTACATAATCACAAGCCCTATATATTCATTTCAATGTTAACCCACCGGCTGGCCTTGTTTATGGTCTTGCAACGAAGCTCGCTTCGCATGGCTTCACCACGTTATTTTTGTTCACAGACAGCGCTTGGGTGACGTCAGTTAGTTTATGTATTAGCAGGGACGTATATGTATATATGTACGTCCCTGGTATTAGCAACAGGTTGTAAATATAACAACTTTAGATATTTTTTTTAAAAATATGCTGGCTGTCGCTTTGAATTAGTGGTATTAAAAGAAAATTTTGTGATATGCATTCTAAAAATGAGAATTTTTAGGTTATTTTTGAACAGTGATTTTTATCCATATAGTCCCTTTAGTCAATCTTTTAAATATAAGTATACGTATGGTATGATATGCATGTGTTGTGTTGCTCCCTGACACTGTCGAAAGAGAGGGTTGCATTTGAGCCTCTCTTAAAAAGCTAACACAATTCATATAGGACTTGGTCGATAGCAAAGATATTTTTCAGCAGTTTGAAATATTAAATCGTCATTGTTTGCTTTTTTATTTTGTATATTTTCTCATTCTTGTTAATTATCAAATGTTTCCCGGACAGACAAGCCTGTGTGTAATCTACTCCCAGACGGAAGGTGGAGGGTGGATTGATCCATGGTCTATAGAATCATACAAACTGGCGTTTGGCATTAAACCTTATCGACTTGAACGTGTTCCGCCGGTTATACGGCTGTATCGCACGATTATATAACAATGCCTCAGTGCATACTTATATAACACCAAGCTCCCCCACTGTCGCCTGCTTTCTCTCCCAGTCACGCTATCGGTACTACTATGGAAACTATCTGCCGAACACGCCTCGGGCACTGGGCCAGAACCGGTGTCGGCTATTCCTCAACTTGACCCTGCAGCCCACCCACTCCTCCACCACTACCTGTCTTATCGCCATAATTTTGTGTGATGTAATATTGTTCATACATAATTAACTGTATTATCTCATTGCTCCTGGGTCTACAACACCGCTAATATCGCGATTAGTCTCGGTCGCACTGATAACAGACGGCTAGGGGTTTTACTTCTTCAGTTTAGACTCAATTTGTGTGTTTACCAAGCGAAACAGGACCAAGGAAGGTTTCCAACGTTTGTTAAGGCGCAGCTTTATATAAACTCTTGGTTACATTAAACGAGTTTTCTTTGATATACAAACTAAACAGTGACGGGAATTCGATTTTCGCATTAAACAAGCTTATCGATGAGCAATTCCTGACAGGTTTGATCAATCGTCAATGGAATGGAAATGAGCTCGAACAATTGGCACTTTTCTAGGCTTTTCTGAAAATTTAGAATTTTAAAGTCTTGACACTATACTAATTTTACTCCCACAGGTAGGGAATGTACTATACTGTGTTATCTACTGCAATTTGTAAGAGCTACAGCTAATGTAGAAACTCCCTGTTCATTCTTCGATGTCTGAACTAATGTAATCAAAATAAATAAGAGAATACCGAAGCGTTAACAAAGTCATAATCCAAACTCAAAATCGATTAAACCAGGGGGAAAATATGAACAAAGGAAAGATTTAGATAGAGACCCTTGTAAAAGTACAAAAAAATAAGACCAGGTGTTCCGGAAGGTTAAGCGTCTTCTACTTCATCGACGACACCCGCCATGTAAATCTTTGTCACAATTAAGTAAGCATCATGTTCTCAAAATGAGAACCGAGTCATCATTGTCAATCACAAGAAGTAAACACACTAATGAGCATACCCTAAAACGTCCATCTTCATATCACACAAAGATACAGAATATTTCTCAATGAGACAAAGGTGGCGACCATAAAACTTGCCCATAGTTCTGATCAACCTGCATCTCTCGAATCCTTATGTTGTTAGTTTGTTTGTCAGCAGTCGACATCGATCACGAAAATCCCGATATTTAGAGCAAGCCCTAAAATATCGAATCAACTGCGACATGTAAACACCATAGGTTGGAGAAGCAGTGATGTTACTATTAAAAAATGGAAAGTTAACGACAGGAAAATTGAAATCATCACGTTTATTGTATAGCTTAGTAGTAAGCTGTCCATGTTGGTCGTAGTTTAAGTAGAGTTCGTGGTAAGCAGCAAACGTAGAAGACTCTGTTGAATAAATTTACCGTCAACACACATAACAGTACGTGGGATACTTTCAATTCTTTTAACTTCCTAGCGAAATTTTGTTTCAGGCTTTAATCCCGTTTTGGCGTTAATGTTGAACGTTCGGTCAAATGATGGAACGCAACATGTGACCGGATGGGACTGTATACTGAATGTCTTATGCATGGTGTTTCATTGGAAACCCACTCTATCACAGGGAGACAAAACCGTAATTTCTGGTGTTTTGCCAAATTCGTTATACTGCTCGCACACCTGATAATATATTGTTGAGGAAATAAAGACTGAATATTTCCCGCCCCTGTAGATGTAGAGCTGTGATATGTACATAGTCAATCCTACCGATTAAGTATACTAATGGCTTGCACTATTTTATACTGCCTTAGTAGTGCCGGTAACGCGAACCAAATCCATCCGTACACCCGTGTTTTGACGATGAGTAGTTTGTGTAAGTGACCATGATTTATTTCCCCGATGTCTGATGTCCTAAATGACCCACTCTATATGAGGAGTGTCCATTAGGCGGTGTATGCCTTGTGTTTCGTGTTTTGATTGGAACACATCTTGCCATGCCATGCATTATTGCTCACCAATGTATTAATTACCTTATCTCTAACACTTTCGTACGTATCGCTAGGTCGTATCTCTGGAGATGTTAACCCTTAGGGACTGTTGTCACGGTGATATTCAGTCCGACCAATCGGATTGAAAACTGTCTACAGGCCTAGGTAGTTCAAAGAGGTTATGAATATTGTATCGCAATATGGTGAGGTGTAACGCTCGTACCAAAAGAAGTCACGGAAGGGACCTGATTGGTCAACAAGGGACCGTAACTGTTTACCTGTATGTACAAGATAGAAAGATTCCCTTAATGTACGATTGTAAGGAACTGGTAAATCATTATGTATCCTTTTTAGTAATACCCGGTAGAAAAACGGTAACTAAAGGATTCTTTTATTTTGTTTTTGTAATTTTTGTCGATAACTGTGTTTTAATGATTATTTCAGGAGAAGGGGCTACGTTAAGTGCTTTCTCCTTGCACTGTTTTTCTTGCAAGGTCGTCGAGTGCCTAGGGTGTTCGTGTGTCAGATTTCCTGTTAACTTGTGTCTAGCTCACGTTTAAACGACAGCTTTCTGTGCATTTAAAGGAAACCCTACAAGTACTTTTCAAATCACTAGCATCTCTCCACAAAGAAACCTTTCTAATGTATTTCCTTATAAAGTTGTATTTCGAGGAATGTGAATGATTCTGAAGGAGACCCAAGGCGTGAGTGGCAAAAGTCATGTAAAGCAGCTTTCCATTTAACTGAAAATATAGCATTGCTTTACATGATAGGAAAGACTAAATATTAGTTGACATATGATGTTGTTCAAATGGATAATTTTTTGATACAGTTTTGGTTATCGGAAAATACAATTGTATTTACATAAATGCGTATGGTCTAAAATAACCTGGGTATCCTGCAAAGATAGAGTACATTGCCAGCACTTAGTAGTACGAATAAATCTTGACATGTATGACGTCAACACAAAAAAGTATGACGCCAACCCAAAAAAGTACGGCGTCAGCAAAAAGACTGTACATGTACAACTTTACATAGACCGCCATTATCTAGACGCCTGACTATAGACGCAAAAGGTAATCGGAAGCAAAACAGACAGATTTTTTTTATTGAACAAATACTGTATTACTATCCCTCACCTTTTTAACAGTGCTTCGGTATTGCTGATACTGAATTTTCCGATTATAGTTTCCATATTTGGAGACTCTAAGAAAATGTGTAGGAGCCTGCTTAACCGAATTCTGAACGGCTGGAGCTGAAGACGACACTAGCACGTCAACTTAATTATGTTTACTATTGCGTTATCAATTTATTCGACGTCCTTAATATCTCTAACAGGAAACCTCGATTCTATGTTTCTCCGGGAATAATTGTGTTTACTCGCTCTTCGCTTTCGTGAAAACCTGACAAATCCCGGAAAAATCACAAAGTTATGTTTCCCGCGGGCAATAATTGCATCACAAGTACGACGTAACACAAAGGTGTCAAATATGCCACAAGATCGTGCGACATCAAAAACGTTAATTGTGATACCAGGAAATATGAGGGTCGGGAGATTGGCTTGCCTGCTCTTATTTTAAAAAACCGTGGATTTTTTAAGGGTTTGGTAGACCATGCTTATTGTTCTGGCCTAATTTGTGATTTCTTGTCATTGACAGCCATTACATGACTTGTACTCAATAACATGCATATGATAACAAAAACACCACTTTAGACAGAATACAATTCATTAAATACCCGCGCATTGTTGATCTAGCCGAGTGGCCGTCACATCCTGCTACCATATATCTCCGTATTTAGCTCACAATGAAAATCGATTTGGAATATGTAAAATATTTACAATGGTATGTAAACCATCTCTATCTTTGACCTATCTATTGATTGAAACACGTTATTCATTTATTTTTATAAAGTTAAAAGGTTTTCGTCTGTCACACCTTGAGCTATAGAAGCGTGTAGTGACTGTCAGACATACCATCTAACTACATCGTTAGCGATAAACTGACCCTGTAAGCATGCAAACATGTGTAATCACCTATTGATCTTTGCATTCGTATACGATTAAGTTAAATAATATATGTATATATGCTGATTAATGTGTAGAGGAACATACTACGATTATCTAGGGGCCATGTTCCAGCTAAACTGGTTAACCCCGAGTATACTGTGTTACTTGGACAATCAATTTCAATTTTATGACATCCTCTCAACTAACGCTTTCCTCCCTACATTTAGTCCAACGTCTCGAGGTCGTGGTCCATTATTTTCATCGTCGATGTCGCCAACACCACCAACACCACTACCGCAGCCGTCATCGTCACCAACACCACCGCGGCCGTCATCGTCGATCGTCATAATCATCAGTAGCACTTTCATCAGAATTCCAATTGATCCGAAGTCGGACACTTTCTCTCCTGTGCTAACAGCCTGGAACCATCATCATCATCATCATAATCATCATCATCATCATCATCATCATCATCGTCATCGTCGTCGTCGTCGTCGTCGTCGTCGTCGTCATCGTAATCATTGATTTAGAGACTGACGCTTTTTGACGTGTTTTATTATCAAGCCATTCATCTGCGATGTAGCACCATCACATATTTCAAAATTTTAGTAATCATTTTACCTTAAACTTATTCCTATGTGACATTTCCTTTGAAATGATGTCATTCATTTGGAGTGCCTTGAGTTGGAACATCACGACCTCGAGTTGAACACAACAATACACCGACGTTATAAATACTACGGAATAACGGTACTTCCGGTCTAACGTCAGAAAGACGTTACCACAAAGACTAATAATACCTGTTACTACTTAATACTTACTCGAGCGAAACGGTAGTCAAAGAGTACGAAAGAGACATACTAAAGTTGTCGACATCAGCGGCAACCAAAACTAAGATAAAATACAGAAGTCTTGGCAAAGCTTAAGCGGGTATCAATACCAGGGCAAAAACAATGGTTTTTGACAAAGCTTGATTGTATGTTTTTGACAATGCAAATGCAAGCACCAATACTTCATTTGCTAAGTATATGATAAAACAGATTTCATTACCATGTAAAGTATCTACGAATTAAAACATACGATATCATGTAAAAACGGATAAGATAACAATAGCTCTTCAGGTCTACACAAAGTTAGTTGAGTTGCTAAGAGAATTACATTAATGCACATTTTTTTGATAAGATAACCAATGAAATTGATCAGCTATTCTTTCTTGGTGTCATTACATTGTCAGAAAGCAATATTTAGAGATAGCAACAGTTCACGTTAAGCTACGAAGCATTAAGACCACAAGACAATGAACACTGAAAGTATCTCATTATTAAATAATCACAGAATTCCAAAACGTAAACAGAACCATACTCAGAACTCAAAATCGATTACACTAGAGGCAAAATATGAACAAAGGAAAGATACACACGGACACCATAGAAGAAGCACAAGAGAATAAGACCATGTGTTATGCTTCATCGAAGACACTCGCAATGTAATATATTTAGGTGAGAACTAAGTAAATGTCATGGCCTCAAAGTTACAACTGAGGCATGATTCTCATTCACAACAAGCAGGATACTGTTGAGCATATTTCAAAACGTCCGCCCTCATGTCATAGAAGGATACAGCATATTTCTTAATGATAAAAGGTGTCGACCATTGAACTTACTCATAATCTTCATCACCTTGCACCTCTCAAATCCCTAAGCCGTTAGTTTGTTCGTTAGCAACCGACATCTAGCACGAAAATCATATGTAGGTAAGTCTGTTGCGTCGTTGACTTTAAGTTAAGGATATGCACGATCGGCTAATGTCAGTAAACGTCTTGTTGTTTATAGACAGCACATCATCAATATACCTGAAAGGGAATTGAAAGATTTGGCAAGGTTTTTGTTACAAGTCATGATAAAGTTCCCGAGAAATTCAGCCTCGTAGGAAAACAGAAACAAGTCGGTTAATTAAGAGTGGGACATAGTTTGTTCCCATTTGAATGCCAACAGTTTGCTGGAAAATCTTAGATACAAGATAATGTCAGTCAGGAATTCAATCATTCGTTCTATATCTTCCTCATTATATTTCATCTAACCTTTTGTTATGCACTTTTTCACAAATCATGTATTGTTTCGGGGTAATGAGGCCGTATACCTTACGTGGAAAAGAAGATGAGAGATGAAAGACATTCTTGCAATTTTATATGTTGTATGAAAAAGTAGAGGGTGGAAATACTTCTGAGAATGCTCAAGAATGATCAAAAATCTTTTGAGTTTTTCAAAATCCATATCCCCGTAATGCATTTCTGGATTAATAGTATCCAATAAGATATACTCGGTCATGGTTTATCATGCTGTATCAATGATATATATTCGGCCAAAAACAACCCTGGTCCAAAACATAATAATATTATTATCAATTAACAGCCGTGGTCCAAAGCATCAGTTATGCTTATCTCCGCATCTGGAAGAAGACCCATATAGTTTTTTAGCCTGTTGTCCTAGTGATGTGTCAATAAAATGCTTTGAAATGAAATAATAGCAATGATATATACTCGACCAACAACAACCGTAGTCTAACACATCATATTAATGATATATACTCGACCAACAACCGTCGTAGTCTAACACATCATATTAATGATATATACTCGTCCAACTACAGCCGTAGTCTAGCTCATCATAACAATGATATATACTCGGCCAACAACAGCCATAGTCTAAGACATCATAACAATGATATATACTCGGCCAACAACAGCCGTAGTCTAAGACATCATAACAATGATATATACTCGGCCAACAACAGCCATAGTCTAGCTCATTATAACAATGATATATACTCG
Organism: Mimachlamys varia; assembly: GCA_947623455.1. NCBI lineage: Eukaryota > Metazoa > Mollusca > Bivalvia > Pectinida > Pectinidae > Mimachlamys > Mimachlamys varia. The sequence continues at coordinate 33,628,200 of OX392529.1, read as the reverse complement.
GCCAACAACAGCCATAGTCTAAGACATCATAACAATGATATATACTCGGCCAACAACAGCCATAGTCTAACACATAACAATGATATATACTCGGCCAACAACAGCCATAGTCTAGCTCATCATAACAATGATATATACTCGGCCAACAACAGTCGTAGTCTAGCTCATCATAACAATGATATATACTCGGCCAACAACAGCCGTAGTCTAAGACATCATAACAATGATATATACTCGGCCGACAACAGCCGTAGTCTAGCTCATTATAACAATGATATATACTCGGCCAACAACAGCCGTAGTCTAAGACATCATAACAATGATATATACTCGGCCAACAACAGCCATAGTCTAACACATAACAATGATATATACTCGGCTAACAACAGCCGTTGTCTAACACATAACAATGATATATACTCGGCCAACAACAGCCGTAGTCTAACTCATAACAATGATATATACTCGGCCAACAACAGCCGTAGTCTAACTCATAACAATGATATATACTCGGCCAACAACAGCCGTAGTCTAACACATAACAATGATATATACTCGGCCAACACCCGTCGTAGTCTAACACATAACAATGATATATACTCGGCCAACAACAGCCGTAGTCTAACACATAACAATGATGTATACTCAGTCTAACACATAACAATGATATATACTTGGCCAACAACAGTCGTAGTCTAACAAATAACAATGATGTATACTCGGCCAGCAACAGTCGTAGTCTAGCACATCATAACAATAATATATACTCGGCCAACAACAGTCGTAGTCTAACACATAACAATGATATATACTCAGTCTAACACATAACAATGATATACTCGACCAACAACAGCCGTAGTCTAACAAATAACAATGATGTATACTCGGCCAACAACAGTCGTAGTCTAGCACATCATAACAATAATATATACTCGGCCAACAACAGCCGTAGTCTAACACATAACAATGATATATACTCGGCCAACAACAGCCGTAGTCTAACACATAACAATGATATATACTCGGCCAACAACAGCCGTAGCCTAACACATAACAATGATATATACTCGGCCAACAACAGCCGTAGTCTAACTCATAACAATGATATATACTCGGCCAACACCCGTCGTAGTCTAACACATAACAATGATATATACTCGGCCAACAACAGCCGTAGTCTAACACATAACAATGGTATATACTCGGCCAACACCCGTCGTAGTCTAACACATAACAATGATATATACTCGGCCAACAACAGCCGTAGTCTAACACATAACAATGATGTATACTCAGTCTAACACATAACAATGATATATACTCGGCCAACAACAGTCGTAGTCTAACACATAACAATGATATATACTCGGCCAACAACAGCCGTAGTCTAACAAATAACAATGATATTTACTCGGCCAACAACCGTCGTAGTCTAACACATAACAATGATATATACTTGGCCAACAACAGTCGTATTCTAATAATAATAATAAATAATAATAATATACAATATTTGATATAGCGCCCTATCTAGCTAACATAAGCCTCTCTAAAGCGCTTTACAGTACATAGATATATACAATTCTTATACAATCAATACAATTAACACATACAGTTCTATCATATACAATTCTGAGGAGTTCGCAGGAGCTGCCTTGTCACGTGCTAACTACTTGTCCTATACCACCTGGCTAATATCTCCATATGTGTGTGTATGTATGCGTGTGTGCTAGAGATGAATTGTGTTCTGTTTGTAGTGGGACCGTGTTTTCAACGGCATCTTTTTTTATAGTGCCACCACACTTGAATGCTACATCACAGATACTGCAACATCCACCCCAGACCATTTTAAACTCCACCTGGGTTGTTGGAGTTGTGTGGGCAGGAGAAAAACACTTTCTCTGAATGTTCCATGCGTATGACGATTACGGGGATCGAACCCCGGCCGCCTGCATGGAAGGCCGGAGTGTTAACCACTCGAGCAATCCGCCCATAACACATAACAATGATATATACTTGGCCAACAACCGTCGTAGTCTAACACATAACAATGATATATACTCGGCCAACAACAGCCGTAGTCTAACACATAACAATGACATATACTCGGCCAACAACAGCCGTAGTCTAACACATAACAATGATATATACTCGGCCAACAACAGTCGTAGTCTAACACATAACAATGACATATACTCGGCCAACAACAGCCGTAGTCTAACACATAACAATGATATATACTCGGCCAACAACAGTCGTAGTCTAACACATAACAATGATATATACTTGGCCAACAACAGCCGTAGTCTAACACATAACAATGATATATACTTGGCCAACAACAGTCGTAGTCTAACACATAACAATGATATATACTTGGCCAACAACAGCCGTAGTCTAACACATAACAATGATATATACTCGGCCAACAACCGTCGTAGTCTAACACATAGCAATGACATATACTTGGCCAACAACAGCCGTAGTCTAACACATAACAATGATATATACTTGGCCAACAACAGCCGTAGTCTAACACATAACAATGATATATACTTGGCCAACAACAGCCGTAGTCTAACACATAACAATGATATATACTTGGCCAACAACAGTCGTAGTCTAACACATAACAATGATATATACTCGGCCAACAACAGCCGTAGTCTAACACATAACAATGACATATACTTGGCCAACAACAGCCGTAGTCTAACACATAACAATGATGTATACTCGGCCAACAACAGTCGTAGTCTAACACATAACAATGATATATACTCGGCCAACACCCATCGTAGTCTAACACATAACAATGATATATACTTGGCCAACAACAGCCGTAGTCTAACACATAACAATGATATATACTTGGCCAACAACAGCCGTAGTCTAACACATAACAATGATATATACTCGGCCAACAACAGCCGTAGTCTAACACATAACAATGACATATACTTGGCCAACAACAGCCGTAGTCTAACACATAACAATGATGTATACTCGGCCAACAACAGCCGTAGTCTAACACATAACAATGGTATATACTCGGCCAACACCCGTCGTAGTCTAGCACATAACAATGATATATACTCGGCCAACAACCGTCGTAGTCTAACACATAACAATGATATATACTCGGCCAACAACAGTCGTAGTCTAACACATAACAATGATATATACTCAGCCAACAACAGCCGTAGTCTAACACATAACAATGATGTATACTCGGCCAACAACAGCCGTAGTCTAACACATAACAATGATATATACTTGGCCAACAACAGCCGTAGTCTAACACATAACAATGACATATACTTGGCCAACAACAGTCGTAGTCTAACACATAACAATGATATATACTTGGCCAACAACAGCCGTAGTCTAACACATAACAATGATATATACTCGGCCAACAACAGCCGTAGTCTAACACATAACAATGACATATACTTGGCCAACAACAGCCGTAGTCTAACACATAACAATGATGTATACTCGGCCAACAACAGTCGTAGTCTAACACATAACAATGATATATACTCGGCCAACAACAGCCGTAGTCTAACACATAAAAATGACATATACTCGGCCAAAAACAGCCGTAGTCTAACACATAACGATGATATATACTCGGCCAACAACAGCCGTAGTCTAACACATAACAATGATATATACTCGGCCAACAACAGCCGCAGAAACACATCATAACAATGATATAAACTCGGCCAACAACAGTCGTAGTCTAACACATAACAATGACATATACTTGGCCAACAACAGCCGTAGAAACACATAACAATGATATATACTCGGCCAACAACAGCCGTAGTCTAACGCATAACAATGATATATACTCGGCCAACAACAGCCGTAGTCCAACACATAACAATGATATATACTCGGCCAACAACACCCGTAGTCTAACACATAACAATGATATATACTTGGCCAACAACAGTCGTAGTCTAACACATACCAATGATATATACTTGTCCAACAACACCCGTAGTCTAACACATAACAATGATATATATTGGCCAACAACCGTCGTAGTCTAACACATAATAATGATATATACTCGGCCAACAACAGCCGTAGTCTAACACATAACAATGATATATACTCGGCCAACAACAGTCGTAGAAACACGTCATAACAATGATATTTACTCGGCCAACAACAGTCGTAGTCTAACACATAACAATGACATATACTCGGCCAACAACAGCCGTAGTCTAACACATAACAATGACATATACTCGGCCAACAACAGTCGTAGTCTAACACATAACAATGATATATACTCGGCCAACAACCGTCGTAGTCTAACACATAACAATGATATATACTCGGCCAACAACAGCCGTAGTCTAACACTTAACAATGATATATACTCGGCCAACAACAGCCGTAGTCTAACACATAAAAATGATGTATACTCGGCCAACAACAGCCGTAGTCTAACACATAACAATGATATATACTCGGCCAACAACAGTCGTAGTCTAACACATAACAATGATATATACTCGGCCAACAACAGCCGTAGTCTAGCTCATCATAACAATGACATATACTCGGCCAACAACAGCCGTAGTCTAAGACATCATAACAATGATATATACTCGGCCAACAACAGTCGTAGTCTAACACATAACAATGATATATACTCGGCCAACAACAGTCGTAGTCTAACACATAACAATGATATATACTCGGCCAACAACAGTCGTAGTCTAACACATAACAATGATATATACTCGGCCAACAACAGCCGTAGTCTAAGACATCATAACAATGACATATACTCGGCCAACAACAGTCGTAGTCTAACACATAACAATGATATATACTCGGCCAACAACACCCGTTGTCTAACACATAACAATGATATATACTCGGCCAACAACCGTCGTATTCTAACACATAACAATGATATATACTTGGCCAACAACAGCCGTAGTCTAACACATAACAATGATATATACTCGGCCAACAACACCCGTTGTCTAACACATAACAATGATATATACTCGGCCAACAACCGTCGTAGTCTAACACATAACAATGATATATACTCGGCCAACAACAGTCGTAGTCTAACACATAACAATGATATATACTCGGCCAACAACCGTCGTAGTCTAACACATAACAATGATATATACTCGGCCAACAACAGCCGTAGTCTAACACTTAACAATGATATATACTCGGCCAACAACAGCCGTAGTCTAACACATAAAAATGATGTATACTCGGCCAACAACAGCCGTAGTCTAACACATAACAATGATATATACTCGGCCAACAACAGCCGTAGTCTAACACATAACAATGATATATACTCGGCCAACAACAGCCGTAGTCTAGCTCATCATAACAATGACATATACTCGGCCAACAACAGCCGTAGTCTAAGACATCATAACAATGATATATACTCGGCCAACAACAGTCGTAGTCTAACACATAACAATGATATATACTCGGCCAACAACAGTCGTAGTCTAACACATAACAATGATATATACTCGGCCAACAACAGTCGTAGTCTAACACATAACAATGATATATACTCGGCCAACAACAGCCGTAGTCTAAGACATCATAACAATGACATATACTCGGCCAACAACAGTCGTAGTCTAACACATAACAATGATATATACTCGGCCAACAACACCCGTTGTCTAACACATAACAATGATATATACTCGGCCAACAACCGTCGTAGTCTAACACATAACAATGATATATACTCGGCCAACAACAGTCGTAGTCAAACACATAACAATGATATATACTCGGTCAACAACCGTCGTAGTCTAACACATAACAATGATATATACTCGGCCAACAACAGCCGTAGTCTAACACTTAACAATGATATATACTCGGCCAACAACAGCCGTAGTCTAACACATAAAAATGATGTATACTCGGCCAACAACAGCCGTAGTCTAACACATAACAATGATATATACTCGGCCAACAACAGCCGTAGTCTAACACATAACAATGATATATACTCGGCCAACAACAGCCGTAGTCTAGCTCATCATAACGATGACATATACTCGGCCAACAACAGTCGTAGTCTAACACATAACAATGATATATACTCGGCCAACAACAGTCGTAGTCTAACACATAACAATGATATATACTCGGCCAACAACAGTCGTAGTCTAATACATAACAATGATATATACTCGGCCAACGACAGCCGTAGTCGTAGACATCATAACAATGACATATACTCGGCCAACAACAGCCGTAGTCTAAGACATCATAACAATGATATATACTCGGCCAACAACAGTCGTAGTCTAACACATAACAATGATATATACTCGGCCGACAACAGCCGTAGTCTAACAAATAATAATGATGTATTCTCGGCCAATAACAGCCGTAGTCTAACACATCATAACAATGATGTATTCTCGGCCAACAACAGCCGTAGTCTAACACATAACAATGATATATACTCGGCCAACAACAGTCGTAGTCTAACACATAACAATGATATATACTCGGCCAACAACAGTCGTAGTCTAACACATAACAATGATGTATACTCGGCCAACAACAGTCGTAGTCTAACACATAACAATGATATATACTCGGCCAACAACCGTCGTAGTCTAACACATAACAATGATATATACTCGGCCAACAACAACCGTAGTCTAACACTTAACAATGATATATACTCGGCCAACAACAGCCGTAGTCTAACACATAAAAATGATGTATACTCGGCCAACAACAGCCGTAGTCTAACACATAACAATGATATATACTCGGCCAACAACAGCCGTAGTCTAACACATAACAATGATATATACTCGGCCAACAACAGCCGTAGTCTAGCTCATCATAACAATGACATATACTCGGCCAACAACAGCCGTAGTCTAAGACATCATAACAATGATATATACTCGGCCAACAACAGTCGTAGTCTAACACATAACAATGATATATACTCGGCCAACAACAGTCGTAGTCTAACACATAACAATGATATATACTCGGCCAACAACAGTCGTAGTCTAACACATAACAATGATATATACTCGGCCAACAACAGCCGTAGTCTAAGACATCATAACAATGACATATTTCGGCCAACAACAGTCGTAGTCTAACACATAACAATGATATATACTCGGCCAACAACACCCGTTGTCTAACACATAACAATGATATATACTCGGCCAACAACCGTCGTAGTCTAACACATAACAATGATATATACTCGGCCAACAACAGTCGTAGTCTAACACATAAAAATGATATATACTCGGTCAACAACCGTCGTAGTCTAACACATAACAATGATATATACTCGGCCAACAACAGTCGTAGTCTAACACTTAACAATGATATATACTCGGCCAACAACAGCCGTAGTCTAACACATAAAAATGATGTATACTCGGCCAACAACAGTCGTAGTCTAACACATAACAATGATATATACTCGGCCAACAACAGCCGTAGTCTAACACATAACAATGATATATACTCGGCCAACAACAGCCGTAGTCTAGCTCATCATAACGATGACATATACTCGGCCAACAACAGTCGTAGTCTAACACATAACAATGATATATACTCGGCCAACAACAGTCGTAGTCTAACACATAACAATGATATATACTCGGCCAACAACAGTCGTAGTCTAATACATAACAATGATATATACTCGGCCAACGACAGCCGTAGTCGTAGACATCATAACAATGACATATACTCGGCCAACAACAGCCGTAGTCTAAGACATCATAACAATGATATATACTCGGCCAACAACAGCCGTAGTCTAACACATAACAATGATATATACTCGGCCAACAACAGCCGTAGTCTAACAAATAATAATGATGTATTCTCGGCCAATAACAGCCGTAGTCTAACACATCATAACAATGATGTATTCTCGGCCAACAACAGCCGTAGTCTAACACATAACAATGATATATACTCGGCCAACAACAGTCGTAGTCTAACACATAACAATGATATATACTCGGCCAACAACAGTCGTAGTCTAACACATAACAATGATGTATACTCGGCCAACAACAGTCGTAGTCTAACACATAACAATGATATATACTCGGCCAACAACCGTCGTAGTCTAACACATAACAATGATATATACTCGGCCAACAACAGTCGTAGTCTAACACATAACAATGATGTATACTCGGCCAACAACAGACGTAGTCTAACACATAACGATGATATATACTCGGCCAACAACAGTCGTAGTCTAACACATAACAATGATATATACTCGGCCAACAACAGTCGTAGTCTAACACATAACAATGATATATACTCGACCAACAACAGCCGTAGAAACACATGCCACGCTCCCCAGACATCCTCTCAGACAATTAACTACCTCTGTTTAATAAATGATGCATACAGAAATAACAACAGGTACGTAACGCTAAGTGGATACGCTGCACACCCTGTTAGACTATAGATTAAAGTATACTGATGATAGCTTTATATATTACTGACATATTGATTCACCTTTTTATGTTTTGGTATAGTATGTGTGCATGTATATTGTATTCCATCCGTAGTACACCAATGCTTACATATTGATTTATACATTAAACAAATATTCCATTGTAGCCAGTTCATTCACACCCTCGCCAGTGCATCAATACATTAAAATCCACAATTTGTCAATACAACGTCACACACACATACATAGTCCTAATTACGTCTGGACGTACGTTCAAGCAATGATAAAGAAGAAAGTAAAAACGAAGGAACACATTTTTTATTTATCAAGAAACACTGCAAACTTGTGTCAAGAGGAGATAACCGTGTAGGGATATTAATGTCTGGTGCTGAGGCTGGCACAATATCGATTGAACCTCAGAGCTAGCCGACTGGTTATAGCCGACGGTAGGGACACCGTGTAGAGCTGTGTATATTACGCCATGCCACCAGGGGGAGGGCACACGTCATGAGGAGGTGAAACACGGATTAACAAAGTGTAATACGCAATGATATAACCTGTGAGTTGTGATAAACGTACCCCGGCTTGGATGACTTCGCGAACGGGGGAGGATTTCTTACCAAAGGTTTGTTTGTGTGACGCGGATGATGGGGAAAGGCAGACGTAATTGGACATGGATATTACGGCGTATTTCTACCTTACATCTACTACACGTAAGTACAACGTCGTTAACGAGTTTTATTGTACCTATAGAAAGTAGAGTTATGAAAGTTTTGTTGGCTATAAAACGTTCCTTACCTAAAGACAGTGCAACATTTCATACACCACTACAAATATCGACCTCTTCTACTAGTTCTACAGTATCTTGTACTTACCACGACTGAATTTTAATACTAGCAGTTTTACTATAATTTGTACTTGTCACTAATAGACTTATGCTACTAGTAGCTCTACTGCACTGACACTTATACCTATCACTGGTAGATCAACTGTTTACTAGTAGATCAACTGTTTACTAGTAAATCAACTGTTCACTAGTAAATCAAATGTTCACTAGTAGATCAACTGTTTACTAGTATATCAACTGTCTATTACTAGATCAACTGTCCACTAGTATATCAACCGCCATCTAGTAGATCAACTGTCCACTAGTAGTTCAACTGTCCACTAGTAGATCAACTGTTTACTAGTAAATCAACTGTTCACTAGTAAATCAACTGTTCACTAGTAGATCCACTGTTTACTTGTAGATCAACTGTTCACTAGTAGATCAACTGTTTACTTGTAGATCAACTGTTTACTTGTAAATCAACTGTTTACTAGTATATCAACTGTCTATTAGTAGATCAACTGTCCACTAGTATATCAACCGCCATCTAGTAGATCAACTGTCCACTAGTAGTTCAACTGTTCACCAGTAGATCAACTGTTTACTTGTAAATCAACTGTTCACTAGTAAATCAACTGTTCACTAGTAGATCAACTGTTTACTAGTAAATCAACTGTTCACTGGTAGATCAACTGTCCACTAGTAAATCAACTGTTCACTAGTAAATCAACTGTTCACTAGTAGTTCAACTGTCCACCATTAGATCAACTGTTTACTTGTAAATCAACTGTTCACTAGTAGATCAACTGTCCACTAGTAGATCAACTGTTTACTTGTAGATCAACTGTTCACTAGTAGATCAACTGTTTACTTGTAGATCAACTGTTTACTTGTAAATCAACTGTTCACTAGTAGATCAACTGTCCACTAGTAGATCAACTGTTTACTTGTAAATCAACTGTTCACTAGTAGATCAACTGTCCACTAGTAGATCAACTGTTTACTTGTAAATCAACTGTTCACTAGTAGATCAACTGTCCACTAGTAGATCAACTGTTTACTTGTAGATCAACTGTCGACTAGTAGATCAACTGTTTACTTGTAGATCAACTGTCCACTAGTAGATCAACTGTCGACTAGTAGATCAACTGTTTACTAGTAGATCAACTGTCGACTAGTAGATCAACTGTTTACTTGTAGATCAACTGTCCACTAGTAGATCAACTGTCGACTAGTAGATCAACTGGTTACTAGTAGATCAACTGTCGACTAGTAGATCAACTGTTCACTAGCAGATCGACCGTCCATACAATTCTATTTACGATAATATATCGACGGTAGGTCTACTATATTGAATCTAACTCATTTGTACCATCTACTAACCCTATTGCATCTCCAAAATTCTGGCTGCTGTTAATTGATAAGTACTCTTTAACACACGACCTTGCACGTTGCTGGAGAGGTGTACTGTTTGTTGATTGTAAGATAATTATTTATTGATGCATTTTGAAGCAAACAATGCGCTTGTACTCATGATAAGAAATATCAACCTAAACTTTTTACAGATGAATTACGACCATTTTAAATATGACATGCATCAAAATGTTCTATAAATAAAGTACACCGAACGGTAACTAATGTGCACTGTTACAGTACTTACTTCTCTTCATATTCAAATAGGAAAGTCATGCATTAACTTTGCATGATGAAGGCTATTTTTGAGAACTATACAATGCGGCTCAAGCCTAAAGTGTTTATATGTGGAGAGGTTATCTGTACACTATACATAGCATACATATATTGTCGGGTGTGGTGTCGATTCATCGAATCTTTAATGTGTTCAAATACAATAATTATTATAATACACCTCTGCCCGAGTGTGTTACAGTAAGTACCATGTAGTTTAGGCTGCTAAACAATTTGACTTACATTGAATTCATCTCTTTCACATCTAATAATAATAAATAGCCCAGAAAATGCCAAAGTGATTAAGATAACATTTAAACCACTTTTTTGTACCCGGTGGAGAGGGGACATTCCAAGATTGCGGCAACCAAAACAGTAAGGCAAAGTTAGATATCTGCTTCCAATACCCGGTTTTCCTAATTGTAATGCTTTGGTTATATTTCGCTGCGGGTAATTCGTAAAATTATTCTGGAATATATCCATGTAAAGTTTCGTTGCACGAAAGTCGAGTGTTTCCGATTTCACGTTAAATTTTATCGCACTTTCGTTTTCAAACCCATGTGATCAGTTTAATTATTTTGTTTCCTACCCTTATCGAGCCTGTTTGCTACAGATGTCGTTACAGATGTTGGTAATCAGCTTTGATAAAGGTTTCTGTCCAATATAAACTGATTAAGTTGACAAACAAAATAACAAACAATATGGCAACTTAGAGGATCCGAAAGTAAAATCTCGTTCGGATAGGGAGTTTTACGTCCTAATAACAGCTTAGGTCATTTAAGGACGGCCTCCCGATGTATTCAGTGTGATGTATGGCTGCGATATTTTCTAGCAAGCCTTCTTGTGATAGTAGTCCGGAACTTTTGCTTATTTAAACTACTACCGCACTGAAGGATAATACCGAAGGTCCCTGACAATATACCTCACGCAGTCACATTGGTACTGACAACTGGTGAATCAGTCGTTCTACTCCCAAATCTGAGCGTCAAGCAGGTAGTAGTAACTACCACTTTTCGAGACTTGGCTATGCCTCGGCCTAGTGACAAAACGCAAAGCCTTCCTCACAGGGGCAAACGCTCAACTAAAGGCCAAACGTGAGGTAGTGTCAAGGGAGACATTATGAAGAAAATAGTTGTTTAGGAGACCAAAGATCAGATTCAAAATTTAGTCGCCTCTTACGAATCATGCAGCGGAGCACCTGGTATTATGACCACTCCCTATATTTTCGGGTTCCCTCCGCCAATTCGCTTGCACAAAAAAACGGCCTCTAAGTTGTTTTGTTAATTGTTAATAACATGCATTGCTGAACCAAATCAGTTGGGATTGTACAGAAATTCATCATAAGCGCTTCAATAACGGATTTACTTTAAAAGGATGTGTCAGTGCGGAAAGGTACACAAAGCAAAGAAGTGTTCTAGTTCAGTTAAGCTGCCATATAAACAATATCAGTTATAAAGTATACCATTTTTCAAGCTCAAAGAGGTATTAACTACTTTACATTTGGGCAAAATGGTCCATGATTTATAAATATTGGCTACTTTTGGTTGTCTGGATGTAAGCGCGCATTTAATGAATAGATATGGGAAGAAGTCGGAGCATAGTTAGCCAACAAACATAGTCAAGCAGGTGCATGGCACTATACCTTTTACGTCCGATAGGGTAATTGAATCGAACCACGGTCGCTATGGTTAAATGTGATTGTGCTATCAGGCTTTAGATGAAATGACTCAGAAATAATGAAAATATCCATTCAGAGGTTCGTAAGGCACAGAACAATAATTAACCTAGGCCTGAAACACGACCCGAGGCATGTAGACCCCACAAGAAAGTGTAAACAACAATATTCTAATGCGCCAAACAATAATATCTAATCCTGTTTTTGGAAGACGGGAATCTTAGTTTCTGAGATGTGATGTAGAATATCTGCAGAGTTTTAGCTTTTGTTGTACCAGGTTCATCTTTGTATGAAGTACAATGTAGTTCTACCAATTTATAAATTAACTCCAGCATACCTAGTATTTAGATACTACACATGTTAACTACAGCATACCTAGTATTTAGATACTACACATGTAAACTCCCTGCAGTGTCGAGGCCTTTCTCGCGTTCAGCCTAGAGGACATATGGCAGATGGATTATCAATAACCCGTACCTATTGCTGTTATCATTGACTTGCCTTTCTCTTCCCTAACGTGTCTCTCTCCACACTGTTTAACAAATTATCTATGTATTTCAACGAATAAATCAATAACAAAAAATGTCGCGCACACGACCTCACACGCTTACAATTAGCTACTCGTACACATCTCTTATGTGGTGCTGTCACATGTCTTCGCTGTCTGTCTCAGTGGCCGTGTAACACAGTGGTACATCACTTGTCTCCGCTGTCTGTCTCAGTGTCCGTGTTACACAGTGGTGTTGCCACTTGTTTCCGCTGTCTGTCTCAGTGGCCGTGTAACACAGTGGTGTTGCCACTTGTCTCCGCTGTCTGTCTCAGTGGCCGTGTAACACAGTGGTACATCACTTGTTTCCGCTGTCTGTCTCAGTGGCTGTGTAACACAGTGGTACATCACTTGTCTCCGCTGTCTGTCTCAGTGGCTGTGTAACACAGTGGTGTTGCCACTTGTCTCCGCTGTCTGTCTCAGTGTCCGTGTAACACTGTGGTGTTGCCACTTGTCTCCGCTGTCTGTCTCAGTGGTCGTGTAACACAGTGGTGTTGCCACTTGTCTCCGCTGTCTGTCTCAGTGGCCGTGTAACACAATGGTACATCACTTGTTTCCGTTGTCCGTCTCATTGTCCGTGTAACACAGTGGTGTTGTCACTTGTTTCCGTTGTCCGTCTCAGTGTCCGTGTAACACAGTGGTGCTGTCACTTGTTTCCGTTGTCTGTCTCAGTGTCCGTGTAACACAGTGGTGCTGTCACTTGTTTCCGTTGTCCGTGTCAGTGTCCATGTAACACAGTGGTGCTGTCACTTGCCTCCGTTATGATTGAAACGATATTTGTACTTAATAGCATACGTTACGTGTTTTCGTCTATGTCCTCTTCATGCGTCACTGGGGTAAAATAGTCATTTTAACTGATTCTTAATAGGAGATTACAATCATCGATTTAACATCATAGCTTACTAGTATATTGCCGAGTGGTTTTAATCTAACCAGCACTATCCAGATCTTAAACTAATTGCCCCATTAATTTGACCACCTCTTAACCAGTTTTCCCACTAATTGTCCCATTAATTCAACCACCACTATTCTGGTTGTTCCACCGTCGACCCATTACTGATACCACTGACCGCCTACCCAACTGATTGAAATGATGCATTTGATATGGATAGTTGTATTATTCCAAAGCAATGCACTAGTCTAAATTGAATTGTAACATTATATACAAGAAAACGGTCTAATATTACCTGCCATTCAATACCAACACTTCTATTTCCATAACAAACAGAAGCGTAGTTATACGATTCACAGTAAAACATTAATATAATTGTCTGACTATGTGTTCTGGCTATATGTTCAGTATCTAGTTCACCCCTGTCGGTATTGTTGCAGGCCAGACACGGACATATAATCCATCCTATGATAAAGCTAAAGAGCTACACGTGTATGGAGTGACGGCCAGCAACCATGAAACCCTTCTCCTGTGGCCGCCATTATACGGTCTCCTAAATAACCTGATGGTATAAACGCTTACCAGGCAATATTCACCCACCTGCCATCATCCCTGTCTCGAATCTTTAGAGGACATTTGTTTTTTCGTTTGTTTTATTAGGTTTCATGTCATATTTACTTCCATGGTCCTTTGAAAATGACCTCCCGGTGTTTGCAATTAGGAGCCTGCGTTATGTTCACGTGAATATCCTTGCAATATTTCAGACCTTTCTGGCGTTTTAAAGGGCTACCACACTAAAGTAGGCCCCCACCAGCCCAACCGGTCACATTTCACTGTCAATGGATGAACCAGTCGTTCCACTGCCATAATGCTGAGATCTGGGACTGGTTTCATCAACGTTCCTTAACTTAAGGAAATTCCTTAACTTAAAAATCTTCATAGGAAAGCATTACAGAATTTAAGGAATGTTCCTTAGCTAAGGATTTCCCTCTTAAATTCTGTAATGCTTTCTTATGGAGATTTTTAAGTTAAGGAGTTTCCTTAAGTTTAGAAACGTTGATGAAAACCGGGGCCTGGGCAGGGAATAGAAAACTACATTTTTTAAAAATGATAGAAAGCCAAGCAATTGTGCTCTGTATGGTTTGTCTCGACCAGGGGGCAGAACCCAAAGCATTTTTACAGTGGGGAACGCTCAACTAATGGCCAAAAGTGAAGCGGTGTTAAGGAAGACATAAAGGGAAAAGTTGTTTAGAATGACAAGAAAAGATTCCCAAATTTAGTCACCTCTTACAAGTTATGCAATAGAGGCAGCAGATAAAAAAATCTTCCATCCTTTAATGACGTACCACACACATATATTGCACCTTTTAAGTCGAACTAGTTCTGTATAATTTCAAATCGTATACTACGAAAATGTGAATATTGATATGTACCGTACCACTACTCAAAATGAGATTAACTGTGACTATGGAGGCTCAAGCAAACCTAGGCACCAGAAAGGCCCTAACAAACAATACACTGTAAAAAGTTGAATGATACATTATTATTTTCTTTGCATTTTATCAGTAACGCTTAATGGATTTATATCTTTTCAATCGATAAATTAACAAAGTCACCCGCAAAAGACATGCGAAGCGAATAATTCAGTGACGCTTCAAAAACTATTCATTTACATTCCTAGGACAGACGAAAGCCTCCTCGGACCATTTGAACAGTTTCATCCGTGGAGGTACCATATGTTAACAAAGAAACATATTGACAAATAGACAGTGATCCACTTCAAACGTGAGTTCGTTTTGTATATTGAAAGACTTTTGGCACGCCACTTTATGGTTAAATTTGACCAGGAAGTTGATAAGCTATCACTAAAGAACCGACAAAACGTGTTTTGGTTGCCCCAAAACACAAACAAACAAACGAACGAAGTAAACAAGCTAATAAAGAATGAAGTTTTATTTTTCGGTATTTACAATTCGGACAGGAGTTCTTTGTAAAACCGACTCTTTGTTTATGCCGAAATAATAATTTATAAATTGCGACAGTTTGTACCGTACCGGGTACACTAAGAGGTATAATTGTAATAAGGGTACGCACAATTTCGATCAGGATATACTTTTTAGTTGTTATTTGGGAACTGCGAATAAAGGTCCAGGCCAGAATCAGACTTCTTTAAGAGTCGAGATAATTGTCTGTTTTTCTCTAATGTGACAATAAATATGGTTACTGGATGTTTAGGACCTTGGTTGTGAGCTGCTGAAGTGATGGATACAATCTCAGTTCAAACATATTTATTACCCCGAGTACTAGAGGATAAGGTCCGATTTATAGCAATAATACAACTCTCTACTCAAGTACTGTTCAATACTATAGTGGAAGTGACTAACCAATGCGCTAAAACTTAATGTAGAGGCAATGACAAACTTCATTGTACTCTCCTCATGCGAACATAAAATTTGGTGATATCCATGTCAGGCTGATTTTAACACTCTGATCAGTTAGTTTGACGAACCGGCATATTATCCAAGCACTCTGAGCATCTTATTATGACAAACAGATATCTTATTCTAACATTGTGATCGGTAATTCTTCCAAACCAGTCAGCTTATTCAAACACACTTGCAAGCCTATTCTTGGACTAAGACAAGCCTAGACGGAAGACTACGGAATTGGTTTGACGCACGTTTTGCGTCGGAAAAAATGATATTATATAACTAAATAATTTGTATCATGAATTTTGTTGTGAAATTTTACCAGACAAAACCAGCAGATGGCAAGATGACGTCTATCGGTCCACGAGTGAGTGTCGATACTTTGTAAGTTCTGGTGTTCAGCAGCTTTGATGTTTATTTTTTGCTTTTAAATATCTGTCGATTTGTTATATATCCTAAAGAAAGTCTGGTGAATTGATAGCTTTGATATTCGTTCTCACTATCGATCTCAGACTGGTTACATATCACTACCTCTGTTCGGTATCAAAGAAAACAAGCGAACTCGAGCTCCGATGTTTACAGTTTGGATGGTATTTTTCATAGCAGCAAGCATGCTTCAAAATATCTAGCATGCGATGTGTTATACAACTAGATTATTTCTCTTCTGGGTAATCACCAGATAGCATGTGCGCTTAGGAAAATATCCCTAAAATGCATTTCATGAAAAATGTCTTGAACGTTTTGATTGTTTTGGAGGAATCGATAAATTGAAGAACATGCCATGAATTGATGCCTTCATCACGTTATAAGGATAATGTGACGATCGAATACTAAAATTTAGTGGATATTTATTCTCGCGTAAACTCGCGTTTAAATTGATATTCTAGGCTCAAGTGATTTTTTCTGCATTGGCGCATTAGTCCAGTTCACATAAATAAATAAGCACATTTTTTAGATGACTTTAATTTTTTGTTTGATCGAGCTTGCGTAGATCTGTGTAGACTTAAAATTTATGGAAAAAGAGAATTTTATAGTCTATTTTTTTGCGAAAATGAAATTATATTATTTATCAAGATATCATATATAATGCGTCTGCATTGATATTGAAATTTCTATGAAAACATTTCGAACTTTAATGATGTACTACGTTTTGCAGATATAATAGATGCCATGAACTATATACAATGCCGTTATTTTTTTTAACATGTTAATGTTATCGATCGTTTGTGCTGTCTGTGAGTTCATTCCCTCTGCAGTATTACCACGTAACAGGTGTGCATAATACAGACAATTTTCACGCCGAGAATTTGCTTAATATGTCGCGGAAAACGTGTAACACGTGTTTCATTTCCGGCAAGAGATGCACAGACACAGGCATAATATCCACTTTTACGTCACTAGTACCATAACCTGTATACTAGAGCCTTCCACTAGTGTAACATATTCTGTTTTATATAATTCCTCTTCTCCTTCAGTCTGTCGGTCATTAAGTCTAAAACCGACCCCCTCTCTCTCTATATATGTATGTCCGTCTGTCTCTCCACTGATAGTAGTCGATATTTAAGGTTTGCATGTAATTTGCAGAGCTTGTGTCCAGTGCCGTTGCAGTTATTCTGATGAAGACACCCATAGTATAGTAGTTAGGTTTATATTGATACATTTGTATCTACAGAATGTATCCAACGCCAGCTGGTACTAGATACTGTATCGACCTGTGTATATTACCAATAATAGGCTGTCATGATTGACAAATAATCCCTCTATTGCTTGGGTTGTAGAAAATATCACTTTCTTTTTGTATACCTTCTGTGGAAAGTTATATAGGACGGTCACCACGACATGTGTTTTACATGTAAAAAGAACAGCTCAAGCGGGAGTGACGTCACAACGGTATCTCACTCTCTTTATTACCCATATTCATATATCCGTTCTTGCAAATGCTCGTGAGTGATCATAAACATAAACACCCAAAGGGGAGAAGGGATACCACCAACCATTAATATGAATTTCGAGAGATGCAGGTTGATGAAGACTATGAGCAAGTTTTATATTCGCGATCTTAATCTCACCGAGAAATATTCTGTATCTTTGTGTGATATGAAGATGGACGTTTTTATTTTAAAGAATTAATGTTTACTTGGATGTGACCAATATTTACATGGCGGTTGTCGTCGATGAAGCAGAAGACGCTTACTCTTCCGGAACACCTGGTCTTATTCTTGTGTATTTTTACGAGGTCTCCATGTAACTATTTCCTTTGTTCATATTTTGCCTCTAGTTTAATAAATTTTGAGGATTATGGTTTTGTTGACGCTCTGGTATTCAACCAGCATTAGCATTCCTCCTCCATTTGTAGACGTTTCAATTATTAAGTACCTCTGTTTAGCTATTAAACTAAAATCAATCGGACGCAACGAATAACAAGTGTAAAACATAGACTTGGATAACGATTATTGTTCTTTATTAAAGGGCTCTTACAAAAAAAATCATACTTTTCTTTATTTCTCACGTTAATAAATGTTTGGATGTTGTAAAAGCGCAAAGGAAAAAGAACGGCTCCGAAAGATACCATAAAAGTGAGCTGCGTGCGAATGTCCTATTTTGAGATAATACGTCCGTTTATATACCTATAGCACGCGGCACCACCGTTATTGACCCATCGTCACACCAACGCTCGGCCAGCAGCTTTCTGACTCGTATACACCCATAATTTCTATAGTTTTATTGGCCAGATAAGTCAATACCGCCCTAGAATCACAATTTATGGACACAATGTTGTTTGCGCGCGCTCAATACGGAATACATTGTAAGCAAAAGTTGGTTTTGCTCTCTGCCACCTTCAGACAAAAGGATATGGCTTATTGTATATATAACGGCGTTCCATAGCTAATGTCTTCAAGGTGAAAATCAGTCTATGTATCGTATTTTATTTGCTTTACTTACAATGTGCTTAAACTAGACAGATACAAATGGCCACTTATAAAAATGATTTTTTAGATGAATTTAAAAACATATTTTGAAAGCAGTCAAAATTGATTAGTTTGATGTGAGCGTAGGGTATTTCTGATTTGATAAACGTCCTTCATCTGCTTCCCTGGTTTCGGCTTCCATCCATCAATATTGCCACGAGGATTGATCTCTTTGTCCTTCCCGAATCCCTAGACATCTTTCCTGACAAGCACCTATCTTACCAATGGTTGACGCCAGAGTCTTGGTTCAAGGTGTTTGGGCCAATGTTGCAAACTGTACATGATTTTGTTTTGCTTTATGTCATATGTAAGTAATAACGTAGTTAAGGACTAGGTACAGGACAATTCAATATGGCGGAAGTGTTTTTACCAAAACTTGTTATTTTATTAAATACTGCAAAATACATGACCAAAATAGACCACAAAGTATATTTTGTGATGGAGAATCGATAATTTCAACCATAGTTTGGTACGTTTGGTGGTTTTTCTGATATTTGATGTTATATGTCTAAAAACGCGTGCACGTTTGCAGAATACTGCGAAAGATAATAAAAACAATGAATATAATTTTTTGTTACTTTAATATACACAGAATGATAGACGAGCCTTCGATTTTTGAATAAATCTCTCTTTCAATTGAAAACCGCAGAATAAGAGAACGTACTCGTCACATGAATGGCAATTTACTTACATTTAGGACACCGATTACATCTGGATCAAATTTTTAAAATTTCCATCGCCGATCGGCAAATTTATGTGGCACGCCGCATAGCCGAAACAAAAATCTTACCGTCTGCGGTATGACGAGTTATGACATTATGTCAGATCTCTGTAGCGAAAAATTATCCTATGTCCTCCATTTCGAACTATTTACGGTTTTAGATATTCATACGCCTTACTTAGAGGCATGGTGAAACATCGACAAAATTAACAATTGAATTGGATTCATGCATTCAGTAAAGGTAAATGTTACTTGGTATATCGTCACAAAGCAAAAACTGCCCGTTCCTATCACGATAAATTGTTTTTAGCGATTGCCAGTTTTCCATTTTTGGGCGAATGTATAGCACGTGAAAAGATGTTGTTCGGCACTTCCGGCAGTGTTTTTTTTTAGGTAATTTAATGATTTTGAAAGAATTGTCAACAAAGTTTAATTTGTGTTGTATAAATTCTGATGGAATTCGTATATATTATACACTTCCGCGTGGATCGGACAGTATGAACTCACTGATTATACCGATTCGTTCTCGGCTTCGCACCTGTCAAACATCGCTAGCGTAAATTGTTGCCATCGTAAACATATGTGACAGTTGAGGCACATTGGTATCAAAATACATTTCTCAAACTTAATTAGCAATTAGGTAACCGTGTCGTAAATGTAAATTACGTTATGTCGGTGTTATTATTTTAATTTTATACCTTTTTTGACACGAAACTTACATTTACATGACAAATGACCTATTCAATATAAAATAATGCCCCTATATTCCCCCCACGAGATACAGGTAACTACTTTTACCTGAACTGAAAGCAGCATGCAATAGACGACATTTTTTAGAGGGGGTACCTGTGTATTTCTCCCTGATACTCTGATTTACAGAATGATATCGAAATTTTAACACTGGGTTATCATTCTATGAACATTGCAGTAACTTTGTATTATTTTTTTGAAATGTTTCAAATAACTATATGAAACATATTTGCGCACTCCCATTTCGATATTATTTACTGAATATTTTTTTCCTACGTACAGATTTTTTTAATTTTGGGGGCTTAACTGCATTTTATATCAATATTTAACATAATGGGATAAAACTTATGCCATGTATTGAAAGGAAACATTAAAATTTCAATATTACCATTTTCATCCAGGTAACAACCAATATGGCTGTACCTAGTCCTTAATATGAAGAGCCACTGGACAGATTTGTTACAGTTGTATTTAGGTCATATGTAAGTAATTACGTTGTTAATATGTAGAGCTACTAGGCAGATTCGTTACAGTTGTATTAACTAATTCAGCTCGGAACACTCCATGCTGAACTCCTTCAATTAACATGTTCGAATTGTTCATTATGAAATGTCAGGCATGAATAAGATAGAAAGTGTGTTAATCTAGTATATTAACATTCTGATTGTTTCTTCTCTGTATAAATATATACCAACTAAAAACAACAAACACTAGACTATGAATACATCCATTCACGTGAATGGAACAATTGTTCACTAGTAAAAATGTAAATATATAGATTGAACGGCATTGTTTTAATTTTCATGCCAGTATGTATGCAAATCGGTTACATCCATATTGAACATTAAGCCCTAGCGGGCTTCATGCAATATGGATATAACCACTTTTCATTCATAGCGGCATGCAAAACGCCGTTCCATCCCTTTATATTAACAGCTAAAACAATATTTCATTAAATGTTCAACAAGGTATAAACACATGTTTTGTAATTTTGGATGGGGAAACAATTTTGAAGCTTATATTTTCTTTCCGTTAGATTAAGACAGATAGGAGTAAAATACACCGTGCCATAGAAGAAAGTTAGAGAACACGGTACGACAAAAGATGTTAAAAGATATTTAACAATGTCTGTCAGTTATATACCTACACAATGTTCGGCAAATTGTTTCAAATTGGGAGGAGTTTAAACGTTCATGGCGTCTTGATTAAAATTCCTGTAGAAAATCAGGTTCTGACACATTGTTCTATTTCATGGCCAAACAAATCTGCCGTTCGATATTGCTTGCAAGGACTTTTAACCTACCGCACACTCTTACTTTCCCCGGTAGATGTAATGTACCACATTTTCAGTCTTTGAAAGGAGTGATTTGTCGCTACAGTGTACATCTCGATCTTTGTAAGGCCGGAGAGACTAACAGCTGACATCCGGTGAAAGTCGGTCGTATAACGGTGTCATAATTCTGGAATTCTATGTGAGCAGTCATTTGACCTGGGATTCCCCATGTCGTCAATGTTATACCAGGAGGGATGGGATTCCCCATGTCGTCAATGTTATACCAGGAGGGATGGGATTCCCCATGTCGTCAATGTTATACCAGGAGGGATGGGATTCCCCATGTCGTCAATGTTATACCAGGAGGGATGGGATTCCCCATGTCGTCAAGGTTATACCAGGAGGGATTGGATTCCCTATGTCGTCAATGTTATACCAGGAGGGATGGGATTCCCCATGTCGTCAATGTTATACCAGGAGGGATGGGATTTCCCATGTCGTCAATGTTATACCAGGAGGGATGGGATTCCCCATGTCGTCAATGTTATACCAGAAGGGATGGGATTCCCCATGTCGTCAATGTTATACCAGGAGGGATGGGATTCCCCATGTCGTCAAGGTTATACCAGGAGGGATGGGATTCCCCATGTCGTCAATGTTATACCAGGAGGGATGGCCAAGGTGTTGCATTATATAAGGAGATCATTATCACGCTAATTCAGGATTTGTTCAATTACGAATGTGATAAGAAACCTTGTTTAGAAGCAATCTGGTGGTTTAATGGAAGTACAATGACAGACGTGCATCGCTGGTGCTTTGTGGGCATAGCTCACCCATATTGCACAGCCTAATGACAAGTTAATTTAAAACGAAACATGTCGACAAGCTCCGTGTTATCGTGTGACAGAAATTCACCGCTGACACTAATCAGTCACGGCCATACCGTTTTTGTCGCCTTGTTCAATATTGATGACACTCCTGGAAATCTCTTTAACACTCCTCTGCTGTCCGTTGAACGCCCACCACCGCTTCCTTAACTCGGATTTTCAATTTGCCGCTGTCACCCATACCTTGCTGAAAGCATAACTAATATCGGTCGGGTACTAAAAACGAAAGTATTTCTCCGTGCAACCGTTCCTTAGGGCAAACATATGGGAAAGATAGTAGCATATCGACCCAAACCAGTTACACGTTCGTGTCTAGATACCGTTATGCCTTCTGATATTGACGAATAGTCTTGCATCTGTAGTTATTCAATGTTTTATTCTTATTTTATTAATTTCCCTCACAATGTTCTGGCAAATGCACCGCTTCATCACGCACAAATTAACCGAGTGTGTAGGAAAATCGCCCTGCGTACTGTACTGGTAGAGGGGTCGGTTTTATCACTGAACAGCTCGGCCTGTCTGGGGCGAATATCGACTGAAACAGTACAAACCCTTCAGATGTTTCGCTTAAGGAAAGACAAATGGTGTATTGGTGCTTCTAAGGACGCGCCAGTGATTACAGAGACTCTCGTACAATGCAATACCGTGAGCTTGGACAATATAGTACTATAAAGACAGGCGTCTAGGGAAACGTGGTCAAATAGAAAGATTAGATAGGATAGACAAAAAACTTAAGAGTTATCAAGTAATTAATTGGGCAGTCGATCAAATGTCCCCAAACGGAAGACAGAAAAAGCCGCGATATCTGCTAGAGATGCACATTGGTCGTCTCCTCAGATGTGGCATGTAAATTCTTTCTAAAAACCTATTGCTTGTCAGGGTGGGTCCCTATTCTCGTGTACTGATGGCAGATATTGACCATGGACGGCTCGTTCGGTATACGATGTGTTGAGGTACTGAGTTATATGGTCGTAACTGGACTGTTTCGATCGTCAGCGACCAGGAAGATGTTTGGGCCGAGCGTCTATCCCAAGTTCGAATCACGGTATGGCATTGTCTCCTCTCTTGATGTTTCATGCATATGGTGTATACAAGGAGATGGGTATATGGGTTGTATACCGCCCTGTCTTCGAGTCGAAGACTTACAAAGTGAGGAAGTACGAGTAATCCTCAGTTTCATTGATAGCGCGTCTCTCTTGAGTTGCACGATTGAATGATGGATTCGGGTTCAAACTCCGGTTTAGCCGTGTATATTTCATCTCCTGCTACATAAAAATTCTTTTTCAAACAATCTATAGAGCAAGTTTGACCTGACTTTATACTGTCAGTCAGTATCACATAGTGTAAGTGCTTGATGAAACTGTTGGTAATTAAATTTATAGGGATGATTTATAGACACCTTTAAGTTGATTTTCAACTATTGGGTCCCTGTACCGTTCTGACTCCATAGTCGTGGTTTAGCAAAAACAACAAAAATGATTGCATGTACACCTTTCCAGTTTTATATGAATTCACAGAAATCAAAAGGCTGTATTTATTTCTATTACGGACATTTTAAAAAATCAGACTCGAATTCATTTTGAAATCGATATGAGTTTACTTGAGAGAGAGTTCACGAAAACCTGGTCACTGCCTTGTTCGACAGGTATGCGCATGTCAAATTGGTTACTCGCCATGGAAACACTCCAGAAGCACTCGGGGAAATTGATCAGTGACTGAACCAAACTTAACTAAATTCAGGCAGGAGCAGAGTTGTTGGAATCTAATAGACGTACTGATATATGTGTAGATGTCGTTATACCCAGGAAGCGACAATAATGAGTGGAGGGTCATTTAGGATCCGTCATGGATCAATAACGTTTTACATGTCAAATATCCAACTCTCGATATAGGAAATATGCTTGCTTTGTTTTTAGGAGACGGTTTTATTAAGGTATTGTGGCAAGCGAATTCATACGGCCTTAATTTTAAATGTGAAAATCACATGCTTTTGTTGTCATGTGATATCCAAGGCGAATCGTTTCGGACGATTTCTTCCACTTTCTTTAATCAAATCCCAACGTCAAAAACAAAAGCTTTACATATGTCTTCCGTTGTCCTTAGAATATTTCACTGAAGGCTGACATTCCTGAAAGTAAATTTGTCATAGCTTGAGAGTGTGGCCAAGCTATAACAGAGCTGAAGATTTGGCTACAAAGAAATAAATCATAGGGAGCGTAATGCAAGGATGTAAGAGCTGAGGAGTTGGAACCAAAGTGAGTGTGACCCAAAGGTATAAGAACTGAAGAGTGTGGTAAAAAGAAATAAGCATAAGGGGTGTGACTCAAAGACACAAGAGCTTCAGAGTGGGATATAAAGAACTTTCCTACAGGGAGTGTAATCAAAAGATGTAAAAGCTGAGGAGTTGGATATAAAAGAGTGTAATCCAATTATGTAAGGACTGAAGAGTGGGGCGTAGAGAGACGAGAAATATGACGTATATTTGTTTGGTTAGAAGGTATAAGTAGGAAGCTTGTGAACTCGCGAAATGTGAGGGGCAGGGCAACGGATAAAAACAGACAAGCACATTGCAGCAGCCAAGATTGAAATGATGACATATATATTACATCTCGGAGTAACAGTTGAGTATGGAAAAGTTATAGCTGTCGAATTCAGATGGCGACTATACATGTACGCAGTGAACCTTTGGTGTGTGAGAAAACAATCGTCAGTCATTACCTGAAACAATAAGGGAAACATGAAATCGTCTTCAGTGATGACATTTTGATTTATTTGAATTCAGTCTTACCCTCTCCCAAAGCTTTCACATTTTGCTGCCACTCGGAATGGTAACAGATACATTACATGTACTGATAAATGCAAAGGACACACAATCCTTTCGCAATACACCATTTTACTCCAATAACATCCATGGTTTATTCCTTAAATAAATGTTTCTGAATAAAGTTACGCTCCTTGTACACACGTATGCATGAATACGGAGAGGAGAGATGTCATATGTGTTAGACTACCTTTAATAATGTCTAATGTTAACATTGTGGACTTGTTAACTCAATGATCAAACGAACCACTGTAATGTAACACCAATTGACTAGCGAGCTTTGTCAATGTAAATTATTTTCTACGTTTCCAAAGAATATTAGCTTTAAGAGATTTTTTTTGAAACCTGTTGTGAAATAATGTACCGTTGGTTGGCCTGTGGGGGTACAGAATGCAAGGCATAATATAATGGTCATTTGTTTCAGTAGAACAATATTTTTGAAGCTAAAGGATTTCAAAAGTTAAGAAACTTTGATAAAACCGGGCAAGAATGATTAATTTCGTTCTTATTCTCCTAAAATGTAGTCTAGATTACACAGATTTTATAAACTTTAGTCTGACTTAACTGGCTGAAAATAATGCGTTGGTCAGTATTAATAACTCAGCATATAAATAAAATAAGTTTGAAAAGTTTCATTCCAAAATGCATTGCTCCCCTAATAGTAACCTTGACACAACGCTTGATACCGCCAATATACATCTACGTCGTCAACAATTATGTTGGAATTAAGTAAGCCCCGGGGGAAGATTGACAGATACTATATCTAATGTATTCACAAATGTTTCATTAAATATTAAATCCGATATATGATTTTTTGGATACAATGTATACAAGTCCTGGTTATTTGATCGTTTATCCCGTCTCATGTACATTTCCTTTAACAACTGGATCTGTCCCAGTAGATAAACGCTGTTCATACATTGTGTGACCTAAGATACAGCGACGCTGTATTACCCTGAGTGAGTGTACTGTTTCCTTGTAATCCAATCCCATTGTCCATTACATAACGTACTGCATTACGCTGATACGAAACTACGGCCATAACACGCGATCATCACAACAGTATGCTTTTACACAATGACGGGGAAAACGGATAACCGGGGAAGTAAATATAGATAATAATCATATCGGGTAAAATGAAGCTTTTCTTCGTAGTGTCCGTCTGAGGTAATGGCATATGTCAGTATTTACCACTCCTTACTTAGATGTGTGTATATATATACAATGTAGATAGAAGGCCATTTTAGAAAATAATGTCCAAATATTTCGGTAAAAGATGAATTTAACGGATGGCAGGTTGTCCTCTTTTTGTCATTTAGTTGTGTGTTGATTGTTTTTGATTTTCTTTATTGATTTTAATTGTTTAATTGTAACATGTATGTTTTTTTCCCTTCGGGAATAAAACGTATAAACAACGTTAAAAACTTGATCACAGTATGGTAGATAGAACGAACGTTTTCAAAATAATTCGATTTCAATCTGAGCTTCTCGGGTTAAATTATTGTAAATTAATCAGATATGTTTGACAAAGCACAAAAACACGTGGTGCAGACTGCAAGCGTCATTCATGCACCAGATTTGTTAATAGGATTTACCATTTCTACTCTCAGTTTGAAAATTAAGTATATATACTGAATTCAAAGAGTCAAAACAATATTCCGCAATTCCAATATGCTGTAGAGTACTAGTACAGCTATTATGTATGTATACATGAATAGAAAACGAGACAGAAAAAAGTCGACCACTCGAGATGGGTAATGTGTTTACTTTTGTGTCACATCTCCTACTACAAACACAGAGTAATGTTGAGCTCTGTGAAAATGTCGGAATCCCTGATAAATATAGCACATAACAAGTGAAATATAGACCAGCCTGCCATATCGGCACGACTCTTGCTATAAACAACTCCCTCGCCAGTGAATTATTAATCAGACAAGGAAAGACACCAAACCCTACAATAAGGCGGCGGAATGCGATAATCTGCTAAGTCGAGCATAATAAAGATGGCACCGAGTAGAGGTTTCACACTCTATACGTCATTTCCGGTTAGTGAAAACTGCTCGAGTAGCGAAGATTTGATGTAAAAGAATCAGGCACCTGTTATTTAGAATAGAAACGATGATTCGTCATAACTGGTCGACTGCTTTATAGTCAGGGACAGAATATTAATATTATTTTTCAATCCTTTCTTCTGTCGTTCTTCTTCGGGTCCGTTGATTAAGCTGATACGACTATCCCTTATCCTGGTTTGTTCTTGTTAAGCTTATGGATGGGTAGACTATACCATTGTTGACACAGCAATAATGGAATGTGAATTGATTTCAATCCAACATCACGGACTGAATAGAAGCACTCAGAGTCTCTGAAGTATGTTCTATGAATGATTATAAGTTGTAAAACATTCTTAATTGCCTAAAGGGATTTTTGTTTTTAATGTGGCTTGAATTGATTTAAAAATATATACCTATATATATATCCAACCAGCCACCTGTATTCTTAATCTAAAAGGACTAGGAACATCGCAAATAATTCTATTTGACCCTATAGTCGTCTCGCTCGAACACCGATATTGGTATTAACCTACGTAATATACCAAGATAGATACTGATACCACTAGTAGTTTGTTTATCTATAGACCAATGGTTCCGTATCTCAATCAGCCGTCTTAAGATTCATCACACAACACTAGACTATATTCAATCAGACTTAGCTAACGACGTCGGGGTCTCTTACCAGGAGAAAACATGATGATGTTTTCATTGCTGTTGTACAAGCCATTAATAGGATCGTAATTGATCAACAGAATTAATTTAAAGTGGATTAGAATATTCAATACCGATTACGGAAAGGGTCGATAGAAACGACGTTACTCTATAATAAATAAACCCTTTAATGAATTGTGTAAAACTATCAAATGCAAATACAACATACCAACTGATTCATCCTGAAATTTTACAATCGACTATTTCAACCTTTGAATTGGAAAAGTCTATATATGTTTTTAGGGGATGATCCAGTTAAAGGCATTTGGTGGGTCGCAGACGGTCAGTAGGTAAACTTATCGACCTCAAGGTCACGGCTTTGTATGACATTACCTTCCTGACTGACCAGTCATGTGATGTAGTGTTTACATACAGAGAAGCGTCTATTGACAGTCGACTCGAAAACCTCCTCATCCTCAAGTATCAACCGCAAACATACAGGAATATTACACAGAAACATTACAGTGAAGCAGACGCCATATTGTAAACGTTATATTGAAACATGTGTGCTTTTAATTGATTAAGCGAAATCATCAGATTATCTCTTCTACTCTCTCGTTAAAACCCGTACCATTTGTTATCCGAACTTCTAACAATCCATTCCATTCTTTTAACGGATTTGCGATATTCCCCAAAATATTTCTTTAGATGAAGGTATAATCAAACACTATGTCATACATCGCTTTCAGTAGCTGTGTTACTACATCTCGGTGGCATTTTATGTTTGATTGTAATTATTCTAAATTCATTTTTTTCTGGAAACAAACAATTTTGTAGGAACAAGGTTCCTTTAAATTGTTCACTGCATTCCTGTTTTACAGTGAGAATATTTTTTTTATTTTCGACACATGTCGAGCAGTAAATATGCGTAATGCTAGGCCTACTATCTAAACTTGATTTTCGTAGCATATTCACATTTTCACTAAAGCATTGTGTCGTTTTTTTCTGTTGTGTTTTGTAGAACGTTGACCGAGTTTTAGCTAAAACACACAATATCAGTAAGTAAGAGGACATCTCCAGCATCTGAATACAATTATCTATACTATTGTATCCACCAGGCGACTTCCATTCATGGTTGTGTAGATCGATATATTCAATGAATGGTCCACCAGCTGTGGGTAAGTTTATCAGGGGAGATAACTGTGGGTCGTTTACTGTACCACACATATTTGTTAGTGAACTAGGGTCGGATCAGGTGATGGGATGTTGTTTTATTGTGAGCCTGACATAGACAATCGAGACCAATGTCACCCCAAAAATGTTTAGTCCGTATGAACACTACTGTACCGTTCGGAAGGCCACTTGACATTCGTTCGGAACAACCTCGCCCGATACCATTCCCTCTTCTTAGGTAACGAATCGAATATGGAATTCCATTAACGACAGCGTCCCACTGAAATCGAACGAGGTGACCCAAATGATGTTAAGCTACATGTACCATTTGAAACACCTTTACTCATGCAGTTAACTCATATAGTTAAATGGAATATAACCTGTTTTTGTTTTCATACGAGGCTTAATTTGTGAAAGGGCTAATCTGGTAACAAAAAACTTGCCAAATAGTTCACTTTCAGATATATCGACGATGTGTTATCTATGAACAATAAAACGTTTGCTGACCACGCAGATCGCATTTTCCCTTCTGAACTTTAAATAAAGGACACAACAGGCTATTTCACATCAGCTGCTTACCTCGATCATTACTTAAACTATGACCAACATGGAGAGCTTACCGCAAAGCTATACGATAAATGTGACGATTTCAATTTTCCGATCGTGAACTTTCCATTTCTTGATAGTAACATACATGCTCCTCCAACTTAAGGTGTTTACATGTCGCAGTTGATTCGTTATTCTAGTGCTTGCTCTAAATATGATGCTCTTGATGTCGACTGCTGACAAACAAACTAGCAACACAAGGATTCGAGAGATGCAGGTTGATCAGAACTATGGGCAAGTTTTATGGTCGCCATCTATGTCTCATTGTAAACTTTTCTGTATCTTTGTGTGATATGAAGAGGGACGTTTTTGAGTTTGCTCATAAGTATGCTTACTTGTTGTAATTGACAATGACTCGGTTCTCATTTCGAGGACCCTGATGTTTTCTTGGATGTGACCAAGATTTACATGGCGGGTGTCGTCGATGAAGAAGCAGACGATTACTCTTCCGGAACACATGGTCTAAATATCTTGTACTTTTACAAGGGTCTCCATGTTAATCTTTCCTTTCTTCATATTTGCTCCTACTTTAATCGATTTTGAGTTCGGATAATGATTTTGTTAACGCTTCGGTATTCTCTGCTTTTTTTAAGCTAAACGTCTTGGTTGTGTTAACTTGAAGTTGGTCTGCTAAATAGAACCAGTGCCTTATATATTTACCAATCATGTTGCCGTATTTCTTATAATCTAATAATTTACAAACTTTACACCTAGTGACGCCCAATAAATAACACCAATAAAACACGTTAATTGATTACAGCTGACTATGTAGACATTAGTGTAAATCATTTCCACGTGACATCAAATTGGACCAAACTTGGAACCTCAATTTCAAACATAAAGCATCTCATCATATCTCGTGAGCAGATGACCTTTATTTCACAACACCTTCGGAACAAGTTCAGTGAAGCAATCGTCACGTTTGACCTATGTGGAGGTACACGGTGAGCTGCAATACTTTAACCATATATAACGTCATATCTCCACCCATTTTGGGGATACATGTTTATATCGTCTTTTTAACTTCAACATATTTACTGTCAAAATTTATACAATGGATTAAGCACAAGCAAGTTGTAAAATACTTCCGAGGCCATCTCCTTTTAACTTTTAACAATAACAGTTGGACAGACAATTACAAACAATACAAATTACAGTAGCAAATCGAAATCTACATATGAACATATTTTTTATATTCAAAACTTTTTGCTGGACCTGAGTTTTGCACATTTCTGAAAAAAATATATAAATTTCCTCCAAAGATGTTTGATAACCGAACAACTCGGTAGTAAAGTGGACAAAAAACCCCTGAAAAAGTCAAAAACACACCATCAGACTGGGACGTTCCTCCAAACCTACCATAGATCGTATCGCACTATATAACACTTCTTTGAAGAACTGATCAGTTGTCACCCGTGACCATTACTTCTGATATCCCTCCCTCCAGCATGTCACGCTGTCTCTCTCGTGATGTTCATATCCCTTGGAGAAAAAGTCGGAACACTACTTTTTAACAAAAATAGTTTCCACACAAAGCAGTTAATTGATACAAAAGTAATTTGATTTATGGCATCATTCTTTTGAGAAACAGTCGAAACAAGATACAACAGCAACTGCAAAGAGCAAATTTAAACCAAAAATATTAAATATTGTCAAGGGATTAGATCGCAAATCGAAAAAAAGACAAATGAAAACTATGAAACGGAATATCAAATGGAGAAATTGTTGATTTGATTGTTAAATATCACCTCACGTGACACAGTGACGTGCAGCACGCGACCGTACGAAGAGAACATCAGAAGTACGTAACAAGCTATTTGTTCGTTTCATCAATTGATCGCTGAAATCTTGTCTTCCGGGACAAGAAACGGCTATAAATGTCCTCCAGTACCAGTCTGTACAGAGCTGGGGTGTCAGTATTAGTTGTAGTAACTCGAAGCATGAATATAATAAACATCCATGTAAAACTATGAGTTCGCGGGCTTCAGAATGGCTCAAATATATATTTTACGTACATGTATTTAACTAAAGAAGTTGGTGCCAAATCGACGTTTGTACGTTTTTCTCCGCCATTCTTTGTGACATCTTTACTTACCAGTGGTAACGATCCCGTGCCCTCCTCAAGCGGAAAATGCAACAGCCTAGTTACATCCATCCTCAATTTCCATTGTTACTCTGACCAATTGCTAGGCTGATACCTTTCTTTTGAAGACTACAAAAGAGTAACAACCGACTTCAAATCTTGTCACTTTTAGCTCACTTGGTCCTAAGGACCGAGGTGAGCTTATGTCATACCATGGCGTCCGTCGTTCGTCCTTCCGTCCGTCAGCATTTTTTAAACGACTTCTTCTCCAAAACCACTTATAGGAAATCAACCTAAGTCGGCTTGAAGCATCCTTAGATGCTTCAGATTCGAAATTGTACTAATGGTTGGACTGACCTCCTAGGGGGCTGAGGTGCGAGGCCAAAAAGGGTTCTTTAGCAATATTGATTTAAGCGACTTCTTCTCCATAAACACTGATCGGAAATCAACCTCATTTTGCAGGAAGCATCCCTAGGTGCTCAGGATTCAAAATTGTACTAATAGTAGGGCTGACCACCAGGGGGCTGAGGGGCTGGGCCAAAAAGGATTATTTAGTTATATTGGTTTAAGCGACTTCTTCTCTGAAACCAAGCAATGTATACAAAGCATATATCACTCGTAGCATCCCTAGTAAGTATGGCTTCAAAAATGTACTCATAGTTTGGCTGAGTCGAGGATATCCTTTGCAGGAGTGTAAAGACTTAAATATCAAGACCCTAGACTTAAAAACTATCTATACCAACATTAAACTGGAGTGTTCAAGTCTATCTATACCACATTAAACAGAAGTTTTCAAATCTCTCTATACCAACATTAAACTGGAGTGTTCAAATCTATCTCTACCAACATTTAAACTGAAGTGTTCAAGTCTATCTATACCAACCTTAAACCGAAGTGTTCAAGTCTATTTATACCAAAATTAATCTGAAGTGTTCAAATCTATATATACAAACATTAAACTGAAGTGTTCAAGTCTATCTACAACAACATTAAACAGGAGTGTTCAAGTATATTACAACATTAAACAAGAGTGTTCAAGTATATTACAACATTAAACAGGAGTGTTCAAGTATATTACAACATTAAACAGGAGTGTTCAAGTTTATTACAACATTAAACAGGAGTGTTCAAGTTTATCTATAACAACATCAAACTGAAGTGTTCAAGTCTATCAGCAACAACATTAGACAGGAGTGTTCAAGCCTATCTATACCAACATTAGACAGGACTGTTTAAGCCTATCTATACCAACATTAAACAGGATTGTTCAAGCCTATTTATACCAACGTCCAACCAATCCTTCTTTGGTCTAGATATCCTAGTACTTTTTAATAGTTCTCGCGTATGTTTTTCTATTGTAAAAGTGAGTGAAATCTCTTCAGAAAAGCGGTAAAGTAATGAAAAGATCAAGTTTTCTCTCAAAAGCGAGTAGATAAAGCAAAAACAGTGACACCGTAGTCTTTTATTAAAATTGGAAACGTGGAATCTTTTTGAAAATACCAACAGAATAAAATTCCCTAGTGTTGAAATAAATTCACTGAATCTTGCATGTTAACTGTGACACCAACATGCTAAACAGTAAATGCATGTAACTTGATATGTATTTGAATCCCACACAAGCTAGATATCGTGTTTGGGATGCTGGCATCATTTATTAATACCGAACTAAACATAAGTTTTTTTTGTACCAAGGGAGCAATATACTCATATAAAGGCATGTAAAGCGATGATTACATCGATAATGGAGTTATAAAACAAGCTGGAATAACAATAAATAGGATCGCAAAATGTTACCTAATATGTTCTTGTTTATGGCCGCCTACGTGATCTAATGTTTATTCATTACTGTTATTATTTAATCTTCTATGAATACAGTTAGTCGCATACATTGCCTAATTAATTCCCTAATAATTGACATGTCGGCAGCCAATCATATTGTTTTCTGCTGAATCAAAGGTCTGGGCGAGTGGTAATGTGGTGTCTATGTGTTGTTACATTTGTACATACGTGATTCATATCCATACCACTTCGCATTTTCGGACAATCTCTGGAAGTTGATAAGTTTTTATAAAAGCTGTACTGCTCACAAGAGCTTCCATGCACACACCTTGTCCAATCGTCGTCGAGCGATAGTAACATCCCTGCCTCTCCAACATATGGTGTTAAAATGTCACAGTTAGCTCGATATTCTTGGGCTTGCTCTGAATATCGCAATTTTCGTAATCGATGTCGACTGCTGACAAACTACCAACACAGGGATTCGAGAGATGCAGGTTGATCGAGGGTTCGGTTCTCATTTCGAGGACTTGATGTTTATTTGAATGCGACAAAGATTAACATGGCGGGTGTCGTCGATGAAGAAGAAGACGCTTACTCTTCCGGAACACATGGTCTTATTTTCTTGTACTTTTACATGGGTTTCCACGTGGAGTTTTCCTTTTACGTATCTTGCCCATAGTTAAATCGATTTTGAGTTCGGATTATGATTTGATGTTTGGTATTCTCTATTTGTTTTTTTTTTTTAAATATATTTTTATAATGGAAGTCGATTTACCGTTGGTGATTCTAACTGTTTTTAAATCACATTTTTGCAATGCATTCTGCACAGCATTGCATGTAGTTGTTGAGATTCAAAATGACCGACAAGGGAACATATCTCCCATTTGGAGGAAGAATACGTAGGAACAATAACTCTTTTGGTGGTATAGCTGATAGGATGGAAACTTTTATCTTAACTTTCACGCGGAAAACAAATTACAGAAGATATTTGTATTTAGAAATTTAGATGGGGACAAGATACATATCTCTAGCATGTCATATACTGGAAGTATATAAACCCGATCATGAATACACAATGTTTGTATGCGGTGTGCACAGCAGGCAATTTTTTTTTAAAACTCGCATCATCATTGGCTCCAGTGTCAGTGAATGAAACATGTATCTGATGATGTCAAACATTATTTTCATTTAAGTTGCATAATCTAATTAAATTTATAATTATATCAAGTTTAAACTAGATTCCCTGGCTCCCCACCAAACATCTGCTGAGCTCACGGCGGCGAAAACGATAAACATACTTAAAGATAATGCGTTTAATCAGCTCAGGTTGTTAATCGGGATGAAAAAAAGGTTTATCAGGCAGTTATCGTGATGTACTATATTATAGCAATGATATTAAGATATTTACGCAGAGAGGGGAGTTATTTTTCAGATTTTTTCGAGATGCGTATCGTTAAGTAAAGCAACAAATAAGTAATGAGAAGGAAACAGTTGAAATGAACTTTAAAAAAACCCCAAAAGATTGATAGTGTTTCGGCCTCGCCAAATACGGATTTTACACCGACCTCATATATTCCCCTATTCAGCCTTCACGAACCATGTAACTAATATTATCGGATTAGTGTTGGTCTGTGGTGATATAGAGGAATATCAACATAGACTTAATACACGGGAGGTATAGAACTGACATTTTAGTGTTGGTTTATGCAATACGTGCCAAATTACTCTCTCTGTGTCCTCGTAAAGATCGTTTAAATGACATCTGCATTCAGCAGCAACAGCAGTAGCAGCAGTAGCAGCAGCTGTTAGCTTGTAGAACATCACGTTATATTAACCGTGTTATATTTGATCGATGACTCGATTTGTTGTTATTTATTCCATTCCCCTGGGATAAAGGCTACGGTGTTTATGTTACCAATACAATAAGCCCTTTTAGAGTATGATTTTGAAAAAACATCCCAAATGTGAAGACATTCGAAAGATACAGTGATTACACACCTGAATGGTACACAAACATCGATGACACACTTGAATGGTGCACCAACATTAATGGCATATTTGACAGGTACACAAACATTGATGCTACAATTCAAAGGTACACCAATGTTGATGGTACAAAAACATTGATGCTACATTTGAAAGGTAAACAAGTTTTGACGACACATTTTGATAGTACACGAACATCAATGAAATGTTTGAATGGTACACCAACATTGACTTAACTACATAAAATATATACAGGCCGATATGACTAATGAAATAAATATAAAAAATAAAATCGAGGATGGACCAAAAAAGGGATATAACACCGCTGTGTCACACAGGTTAAACATGAATGCGATGCTCGGTGCTTCAGACAATCAACAAGTTTCTTAACGATCGCGGGCTATTTCTGTGTCCGACCATATGTTCTATTATCAGCATACACAAACCCCTCAGATCTTTAATTAAGATTTCAAATTTAGCTTTTATATTCCCGGAAGAAATCATGAGTCCCCGTACTCTAGCAGTGGTATATGTATTATGCATGGTTAGGGCTGACAGACCGTCTCTATTGTTGAGCCGTGGTCGATAAATGTGCGGGATTGCTTTGGACTTTGTTGAGAGTAAACATTCAGTGAAACTTACACTAGAACAATTCCGTATATTTTACATAGGTTACGCCCCTTATTTTTTTGTGTTTAACGGGAAAAAGAATAGGTGCTTCCAACTGAGATCGAGCCCGCGATTTCAAGATCTAAAGGGAAATTTTCTCTAGATCAAATCAGAATAAGGCATCTTAATATTTGTCCTACGTTGGAATATCATTTGCCGTACCAAATGAACCATGTCGGTAACATGAATGTAATTATATGGTCGATAGCACTCCCTAGAGCACTTATGTTAAAATCAAGTGACATTCATATATAGAATGGCGGCCATGACCACTGAGTTGAGGTCACCACTATGACGTGCTAAGTATTATTTAACCTAGCTAAATTGTAACAAGTATTAGCTTTCCAAAGATGCTAAGAGAGCTACCAACAGCATTGTTTATTAGTGAGCATATTAGTGAAGGCTGAATTATATATATATATGTAACTGATGTACTTAATAAGCCGTTTATGTTTTTTGCCTGGTGTCGCATACTTTCTTTCCTTCCATCACTATCAGCAGAGACGTATAAAGCCATACATCTCTGCTATCAGATTAAGGCTTTATGACCATTGATCGAGGGGGGGGGGGGCATTTTTATCGAAAATATATCTTAAACCCCACGAAAGTGTAAAGTTACTCTAAACATCTCAATTCAGGTCCAAAACTAGCTGTAACAAATTATCAGGTCCCTGTGAATGCAATAAGCCAAAGACGGAGGAAGGCGAGATCGAGACTTCGCTTTTGGGGTTTCATTGTCTAGTTCAGGAACAACAACACAAGATGTTGATTTCAGTCCGTCTAGACCAGTCGTGCAGTCAAGGCCCGGTGGTCATCTATAAAAACATAGACGCTGAAATCCAATTCGTTTTTGACGCCTTCTAGAAAATCGATAGCGTTGCTCTTACTTTATACAAAAAAAAGTGAAGTAATATTTTGTGTGCTAAAAAATATCCCGGTTTCAGATTTGTGGTATATCGTTGTACGAATACTGAAGACATAGGTTGACACTTCCTTCGAGACAATGCATGAAATGTTCTTGGTATATGTAACTTTGGACAGCAATTTTATTTGTCCAAGCCTATGAGTATGAATTTTAGAAAAGAAATCACGAAACTAAGATTGTCCACTCACAAGCTAAATATAAAATATGGTAGATACAAGAATGTTGAACCTAAAAAATAGATTATGTACTGTATGTCATTCACCTGAAAATGAATTTCACTTCGTTTTAAAATGACCATATTATAATGATATTCGTAATATATATATATATATATATAAATATTATGTAAAGAACACGAGTATGTTTAAACTAACTCTACTTCTACATACTAGAAATGTTATGAACTTGGGAAAATATTTGTTCCTTGCCAACTTATTTAGTGTGTTGTTACGTACCCACTTATGTTAATTGATGTGCTTCGTGTTGTTGTATTGTTCTATTGTGTGATTGTTTGTATCCACGGAATATACGGAATAAAAAACTTGAACTTGGTAATACTACGTATTTTTGTTTAATATGACAAAATGAATAAAAAAAAATTTCTGACTGGCATGTATAGAAAATAACCCAGACTTTCCAGTATTATAGGACATTTACTGTTGTGACCCCATACGATCTATTTAAAGATTGTATGCAACAGCCCTGTGTTCTGTAGAATGAATACCACGACTTACCTATCGATCTGCCCTGTACAATATATAGGGGAAGTCGGTATTTTCACCTGAAACAGACCACCATTCAATACTAGACTCCTAAAGATAAAAACACACGGACCACGCGATCACAGAGCCGACACAGTTTGAGAGTTTTGTACTGGTGCAAGTTTTATATTGAAAAAAAACCAACAACATCCAAAGCAAAGTGCTTCTAGAGGGATCATGATCGTGAATTAGCCGTGGTGAAAGTTTTCAACTTGTATAAAAAAAAGCAACGTTTAAACTTGTTTCAGCCGAACCGATTTTAAAAGGACAACATTTCATAACAATCGGAAAAATGGTTTTTGTTATTTATTCCATATCTATAGAACTTGAAAGTTATTAATTCGCATATATATACAACCCACGACGCCAGACTGGACGAGCTTATGAAATACAAAATATTTTTATCTCATAATTAAGTTGTCTCCTTATTATAAGAATTTACGACAAGTATGGCGTTTTTCCTCTCTAAATGGCAACATATCAGCACGATTGATCTCGTTTTTAAATCGCAGTTGTGCTAGTCCCGAAGTATATATGTTTCAGTTAAATATACATTTTAATAAGGAGGTTTGTTGTCGGAGTTGAATCCCAACACCACGGCCTGGTCTAAAATTCAAGACTGTGCATGTCAATTTTTTGAGAAGTTTTGATGTCAAAGTTGAATCAAAAATCGATAGCCTGGCCTAAAATTCTAGAGTGTGCATGTAACTTATAGGACTTTTGATGTCAGATTTGAATTGCAACTCAACAGATTGGTCTAAGATTCAAGAGTGTGTATGCCACAGTTTGCCTGTCGAGTTCAGACGATCTAGAAAGACCAGTTAGTCGTGGTTTTCTATAGTTCATCAAATTAACATCATTTTTATGTATTTCTTTTTTTGTTGTAAAAGTCTGTAGACGATGTTAGGTTAATGGATACAGTTGTTTCTGTCCGTGTATATTTATGTTACAGTTATTGAATTGTTTTAAACACTTGTAAAACATTTAATACGGCTGTTTTCCTGTTGTGATTCTCGGTTACTGAGGTTTCGTGTCAGCAGTGCGTGTTTGTGGGTATATAGCGTGTAGACATGTATATTTTATATTATGTAGTTACTGATGAAATGAAAAATCAATTTAACCTACACTTGTAAAACTCTATCTGTTCCCTGGTTCCCATGTATGTAAATTGCAAGTGATCGAAGGCAAATTTTCCAAATTAAATCACGACATCCTAGATACTATATCATACAAACAACTAGTTATTAAAACCTTACTAGTTCTAATAACATTTATCATTTTATACTAAATCTGTCATATCACAACCATGTATGCCGCTATATAAATATTGTATATCAAAGTGTTTTATTGTGATTATTATTTTTTTTGAATTATTATAAATTGAATATTACGATAATATGAGTAGCGAAGGCTATTTTTGTACAGGATACTTATTTTTCTGCGTCGAAAAAAAAACTCGATAGCTTGAATTCCTCTTTGTTATGGTATGGGTTTTACAATGGAAGGTACGTAAACGGTAAAGATGTGTCAGAAGATATAGGATATCTGTGGAGAAGACATAGAGACGGACAGAGGGAAGAATAGATAAAGAATGTGTGATATTAATCATTGCTTTATTT
Source organism: Mimachlamys varia (assembly GCA_947623455.1). NCBI lineage: Eukaryota > Metazoa > Mollusca > Bivalvia > Pectinida > Pectinidae > Mimachlamys > Mimachlamys varia. The sequence goes on along the minus strand of OX392529.1, from coordinate 33,587,915 downwards.
GTTCTTTTGGTGACATTTGAGTCGAATCTACACAATTTGCTATTGTTGGGTAAAGTCTCTTTTGTTACCTTCCAGAAATTTGAGGTTAAATGAGGGACAGCAAAAAAGCATATCTTTTTTTGTTCTAATAAATTCAATATCCATCCATGAAATAATCCATTGAATAACGTCTTCTCTATTAGTGTATACGGGGAACACTATTTTATATGTGTAGTAGCTTTCTTCATTATATTGGAGTGGTAAAAAGAGAACACATATAAAAGTATAAATTGAGTAAAACCGTAAAGCGCTGCTGGAGCCTGTGAAATATAGACCCTTGGATTCACATCTTTAAGTTATAATTTGATTTTTGTTTAAATACAATTCGGTACCAGCACTATTTGACAGTCGCACACAGAAATCGATATGCGTGTAGTAGCAAGAGTTGTCGTCCTTTGTATAGAGAAATGGTAATGTAGACGTCAATATACAACTACTGACTGTTTTTAAGGTTAATATGAGGATTTGTCAACCCGAGCAAGGTGATGTTCCCCGAGGCCGGAGGCCGAGGGGAACATCACTTTGCGAGGGGAGATAAATCCTCATATTAACCTTAAAAACAGTCATTAACTGTTTTGTTATATGACACATTAATAATAAAAAAAATGTTAATATGTAACCGTGGCAAATCTGCTTTTGTTTTGCTCATGAAGCACAGCACGTTCAGTGTCTGCCATTTTTGTTGACAACGGAAGTGCCCGACGATCGACTTTCCGGCTTTCTGATTGGTCGAAAATACCAAATCGTCTGGGAATTCCCTGATACTATTTTTAGTGTATGTGTTGTTAACCTCGCGTGCATTTTCAGGTTAATATCGCATTTTGTCAAAACCTCTAGCCTGCCTTTCGGCCAATCAGAGAGAAGTATTCACCAAGTCATATAACAACAATAGATATTAACGCAATGAAATAACATCTCCTTTGTGTGACAGAAGGACGTTATCTAAAAATAACTGCAAAGTTTCGTCGAGCCTTACCTAGTTCGTTTGCTTGTTTTTATTATTTTATCTCGATACTACATAAATGTTAGAAACTAATATCAGTCTGATAAAGATTGTTCCAAACTTGGTTAAATTACTATCGGACCATTAATTGTTGTTTGCCTTTTCTTCACTACCCTGCCCACTACTTCCAAGAAAACTTGCTTTAAAAACTGTCAAAAAAGTTACCTCTGGAAAAAGGATCAAACATACGAACTCGCAGTATTTCTAAAAGTTTTAATGTAAAGTATGTATCCATTGTACAATAATGTATTGTCGCAAAAGTTAAATCGATTTCATTATAGTTTTTCAATAACATCCTCGTGGACAACTCAGGTCGCAGCTGTCCTGAAAAACTAGACGTTTACTTTTGGCTCTATTTAGATAACTTTCAACTTTGTTTTAACTATCATATTTCCTTTTATTTCTGTTTTCCCTATTTCTTTTAAATGTTTTCTTTATTTTCCACAGCCCCACAACATCTGTGCGCAAAATCGAATAGATCGGAAGACATTTTTTATTCTTTCTGTGTTGAGGAGTTGGTATTTCGTTATAGTGACTTAGTATTATGATGTATATTTCGTTATACATTGTAGTGTTATGTTTGGTATTCTGAAGTATATTTCGTTATAGTGACTTTGTATTCTGATGTATATTTCGTTATAGTGACTAGGTATTCTGAAGTATATTACGTTATAGTGACTAGGTATTCTGAAGTATATTTCGTTATAGTGACTAGGTATTCTGAAGTATATTTCGTTATAGTGTTTTGGTATTCTGAAGTATATTTCGTTATAGTCTTTTGGTTTTCTGAAGTATATTTCGTTATATTGTTTTGGTATTCTGAAGTATATTTCGTTATAGTGACTTTGTATTTTGAAGTATATTTCGTTATAGTGACTTGGTATTCTGAAGTATATTTCATTACAGTAACTCGGTATTCTGAAGTATATTTCGTTACAGTAACTCGGTATTCTGAAGTATATTTCGTTACAGTAACTCGGTATTCTGAAGTATATTTCATTACAGTAACTCGGTATTCTGAAGTATATTTCTTTACAGTAACTCGGTATTCTGAAGTATATTTCTTTACATTAACTCGGTATTCTGAAGTATATTTCTTTACATTAACTCGGTATTCTGAAGTATATTTCTTTACATTAACTCGGTATTCTGAAGTATATTTCTTTACATTAACTCGGTATTCTGAAGTATATTTCATTACAGTAACTCGGTATTCTGAAGTATATTTCTTTACAGTAACTCGGTATTCTGAAGTATATTTCTTTACAGTAACTCGGTATTCTGAAGTATATTTCTTTACATTAACTCGGTATTCTGAAGTATATTTCTTTACATTAACTCGGTATTCTGAAGTATATTTCTTTACATTAACTCGGTATTCTGAAGTATATTTCGTTATAGTGACTTGGTATTCTGAAGTATATTTCGTTATAGTGACTAGGTATTCTGAAGTATATTTCTTAATTTGTCTCCACAACATGAAGTTAACGGCATTCTAGGAAAAACGAGGATGATTCAACTCCTTTGATCCTAATAGCCGGGGTAACACGTCTGTTTCCAGTCACTGAAGAACCGGCCGTGCCACTGGGAGGTAGAAACGGTTCCACTACTGTCTGCTTGTATATGTTTCATATATTGATTTTCCAAGTTAACTCATATCAAACTTGTCTGAATTTAAAGATGTTAGAGAGAGCTTTTGAGACTGCGATGAAAAGTAAAATATAAACGCCAGCGGATCGATGTAAACTGATCAGTGCCATACTGAGGGGGCTGTCAGCGGGAGGGCAGGAGGGGGGCTGTCAGCGGGGGGGGGGGGGCTATCAGCGGGAGGGGGGCTGTCAGCGGGAGGGGGGCTGTCAGCGGGGGTGAGGGGGGTGGGGGTGGGGTGGGGGCTGTCAGCGGGAGGGCAGGTGTAAAGCTTGTAACACATATATATGTCGTCTTGTTTCTCGCTTATATAAATGTACACTGTACGTATTTCACTTTGGTTAGACCTAGTCAGTACCCCGGTACCAGTAAGTAATAAGTTTATGTGGTGTTTTGTCAATCTTTAAGACGATGCAGGGATAGCACAGGTATATGTTTATTACTTAAGTTAAAAGGCTATATGCATGAAAGTAAAAACCTATTTTAAAATTTACTATTGAAGTAAAGGAGGCCACACTTTGTCTCTATACCAACACAGTGATGGAGATAACAACATGGCGTCCGTTATAGAATTGGTACATGTTCTACTGAAGAAAATGGAGCTAAGCAATTGGGCCTGGTAGAAATATGACATTAAAACGCTTCTAAAGAATTTTCTATTAGATCTAGAGCAGTTATCTTAATAAAGCCTGGCACGAAACGATAACCGGAAATCGATAAAAAGCGCCCTCTAGGGAGCAATGGGTATGGCAGAAAGCATTCTGCTAGCTCATCGAGATCTCGTTTTACGCAATGAGTTGTTATATGAATAACCAAATCTCATCATGCTCCACCAGCGCGGAGCAGATCGCGACTGTCTGTGAACGATATCCATCAAGCTGGAGGGATCGGTTCTCGTCCAAAAGAACATCAAATAGCCCATTACTAGTGGCATACCCACGGCAGTTCTAGAGGAATACAACACATTAAGCAATACATTTATAAGCATCCCGAAATTATTATGAAAATGCATAGCCACCAAAATCGAAGATATGATGAAATTCTGGTGGCTTGTAAAACATGAAGTATTTTTTTGGTTGAGATTGTCTGGGCCGGGTCGTTAGGCGGTACTGGACAGTTTATCGCTCTGGGTTAGACACGGATGTATGGTTCTATAGCCAGAACTTCATATTACCCAGTGGTAGGTATATAGCTCCACCGTAATAGACACGTCTATATTTAGATCTGATGGCGGTAAGGATAGTATTTATATACAACATTATTTCTACGACAGGCTGTAGGTTAAGATCAATATGGACACGTCTGTATAATAGCAAATCACTCGTTATTAGGCTCATATCAAATAACAAATTGTTCGCGGTAACGATAAAGTGACCGTTTTGTTTCTCTTTGTGCATTTGTGCTCTGTGCTTCCATAAACCTATCTTTTGCCTCCCTAAATCCTCTTGTATTCCGTAGACTTGTCTTGCGTCTCCCTAAATCCTCTTGTATTCCGTACACCTGTCTTGCGTATCCCTAAATCATCTTGTATTCCGTAGACTTGTCTTGCGTCTCCCTAAATCCTCTTGTTTTCCGTAGACTTGTCTTGCGTCTCCCTAAATCCTCTTGTATTCCGTAGACTTGTCTTGCGTCTCCCTAAATCCTCTTGTTTTCCGTAGACTTGTCTTGCGTCTCCCTAAATCCTCTTGTTTTCCGTAGACTTGTCTTGCGTCTCCCTAAATCCACTTGTATTCCGTAGACCTGTCTTGCGTCTCCCTAAATCCTCTTGTTTTCCGTAGACTTGTCTTGCGTCTCCCTAAATACTCTTGTATTCCGTAGACTTGTCTTGCGTCTCCCTAAATCCTCTTGTATTCCGTAGATCTGTCTTGCGTCTCCCTAAATCCTCTTGTATTCCGTAGATCTGTCTTGCGTCTCCCTAAATCCTCTTGTATTCCGTAGACCTGTCTTGCGTCTTCCTAAATCCTCTTGTATTCCGTAGACTTGTTTTTCGTCTTCCTAAATACTCTTGTATTCCGTAGACCTGTCTTGCGTCTCCCTAAATCCTCTTGTATTCCGTAGATCTGTCTTGCGTCTCCCTAAATCCTCTTGTATTCCGTAGATCTGTCTTGCGTCTCCCTAAATCCTCTTGTATTCCGTAGATCTGTCTTGTGTCTTCCTCAATCATCTTGTATTCCGTAGACCTGTCTTGCGTCTCCCTAAATCCTCTTGTATTCCGTAGATCTGTCTTGCGTCTCCCTAAATCCTCTTGTATTCCGTAGATCTGTCTTGCGTCTCCCTAAATCCTCTTGTATTCCGTACATCTGTCTTGCGTCTCCCTAAATCCTCTTGTATTCCGTAGACCTGTCTTGCGTCTTCCTAAATCCTCTTGTATTCCGTAGACTTGTTTTTCGTCTTCCTAAATACTCTTGTATTCCGTAGATCTGTCTTGCGTCTTCCTAAATACTCTTGTATTCCGTAGACCTGTCTTGCGTCTCCCTAAATCCTCTTGTATTCCGTAGATCTGTCTTGCGTCTCCCTAAATCCTCTTGTATTCCGTAGATCTGTCTTGCGTCTCCCTAAATCCTCTTGTATTCCGTAGATCTGTCTTGTGTCTTCCTCAATCATCTTGTATTCCGTAGACCTGTCTTGCGTCTCCCTAAATCCTCTTGTATTCCGTAGATCTGTCTTGCGTCTCCCTAAATCCTCTTTTATTCCGTAGATCTGTCTTGCGTCTCCATAAATCCTCTTGTATTCCGTAGACTTGTTTTGCGTCTTCCTAAATCATCGTGTATTCCGTAGACCTGTCTTGCGTCTCCCTAAATCATCTTGTATTCCGTAGATCTGTCTTGCGTCTCCCTAAATCCTCTTGTATTTCGTAGATCTGTTTTGCGTCTCCCTAAATCCTTTTGTATTCCGTAAACCTGTCTTGCGTCTTCTTAATCCTCTTATATTCCGTAGACCTGTCTTGCGTCTTCCTAAATCCTCTTGTATTTCGTAGATCTGTCTTGTGTCTCCCTAAATCCTTTTGTATTCCGTAAACCTGTCTTGCGTCTTCCTAAATCCTTCTGTATTCCGTAGATCTGTCTTGCGTCTTCCTAAATACTCTTGTATTCCGTAGACTTGTTTTGCGTCTTCCTAAATCCTCTTGTATTCCGTAGACTTGTCTTGCGTCTCCCTAAATCATCTTGTATTCCGTAGACCTGTCTTGCGTCTCCTTAAATCCTCTTGTATTCCGTAGACTTGTTTTGCGTCTTCCTAAATCATCTTGTATTCCGTAGATCTGTCTTGTGTCTCCCTAAATCCTCTTGTATTCCCTACTTTTCTTTGCATCTCCATAAACCCTCTTGCATTACCTACATGTATCTTGCATCTCCCTAAACCCCTCAGTCTTTCCGTATACCTCCCTTCCGTCTTCCTAATCCGGTTTGTAGTTTAGACACTTTACAACACTTCGTGTCTCCCTTGACCCTCTTGTATATCTCTGGATCCGTCTTGTGTCTCTCTACATATTTTGTATCTTTCTAGACCGTCTTAGACCATACTTATGTTATAGCACTAACATATTATAAACGTGAACAAAGATAATAGAAACGAGTGGTGGAAATTGGGATATGTACTTAATTAAACGAGAGAGAGACTTCTCAATATGACAATCCTGCCAATTCCGCTTCATGCATTTTTGTCTTGGCTATGTAAAGGCCAAGTACACAACGACACTAACAGTTTTTTCAGAATAATGCAGCATTCTCTCCTTAATATTATTTTCATCAAAATAGCCGTGAGGTTTGTATCTGATGGCGATGATGCAAAGCTAAGGAAATTTTCGCTTTTAAAAACAAACTCCGAACGATAACATTGAGAAATAATGATCCTGCGTATTTTGTAATGGTGAAAACTACATCGATTTCTGCACAAAAAGAACGTATGTAAGTCTGGAACAGCAAAGACAAATCAAGGAGGCGAGGTGATAGATGGCGCTTGTGTTGTAACCTTATGTACTGCAAGTGACGGCCGCCACACAACACGTAGTGGGGGCGGTCGGGTGGTACATTGGATAGCGCACCTGTCTTTCATCAAGGCAGCCGGGGTTCGAATTCCCGATCGGACGTGAAAAGGTATGGGGTAACCTGCCCGACCACGTGGGTTTTCTCCCGCTACTTCGGTCTCCTCCCACAATACGACCCCTCGCGCACTGACATCCGGGTAACAAAAGCGTTTAATATAAGTTGTATAACTTGTTTCATAATTGTTGTAAAATAAATAAAGTTTATATACACGTGCCGAGTCCAGATTCAGTTAAAAATCTCTAATATTTGTCAAAGTTTCTTTACTGATTAAATTAAAAACTTAACATCGATAAAGTACAATACAGTAACACCGAAACACAACCTTCAAATCAATCTTGATGCGAGTTCGGGTTGGGATTTAATTCAGAATTTAATTAAAGCAGTAAATTTTGTAAAGGTCAATGTGAGATTAATGTTAGAGATGTAAATATAACCATCCTTTCATTGATAAATATCATGCACAAACATTGTTTAGAACTTCTCATTTGAGACATCCACACATGAGTATCCACCTACGTAAAGTAAATACAAGTAACATCACTCAGTGAAATGATATTTTCGAATCGGCAGTTTATCTAAAGTGTAATGCGGTTTATTAGTTTTAGATTACAACGCGACGCGAAACATATGTCATTAGATTCAGGTCATCACAAGCAGCAAATATATTTTCAATTAAATCGCACACATGACTTTGAATTCAGGATGATGACGCCCGAAATAGTGTAACAGCTCAAACAATACTGGTACTATACACTCTCAATTTACCCTATACATTGTACAGGGTCTCCATGGCAACGAACAAGTTCGGTTTGAAACAACCAATAGGAACTAGGCTTTCTTAATACAAAGCGTTAATCTAACACATGAATATTTCAAAAGGATACTCTTCAAAAGTGTACAATGGGACAATGTCCCGATGACTATTTCAACATCATATTGATGAGTTCGTGACTTTTTTTGACCTCTGTGTACGGGGGACTTCTGTAAGTATCCCAAAGGTCACCCAGGCATAATGAAGGTCATTTAACACATTGTGGACGTGTAGTCTCTGGAACATCGATAAACAATGGACGGACAATAAAATCTGATTAAGAACTGTTGTAAAATGAATGGTGTTCAATTAGTTTCGATAGATTCACCAACCTATCAGTTGATTTAAAATAGTTGGCGATATTAATTTAGCTCGTTGTTGGATAACGTCATGATAGATATCTGAACACATGTCAAATAAAAAGTAGGCATAAAAATTCAGTCATAGAGATTTAAGCTAAACCCGTTTTATAAAAATAAATTAATAATCGACAAGGATCCTAATTCAACTATTGCTAGAAACATATTCTGAATATCGATTAGGGATATAACAGCAGTCTGTCACCGTCACTATGAACGAGGACCTGATAGTACCACACAGGAAACATTGATACACACTGTTGTGTTGATAGACTTCAATGAAAACAATGCCAGGTACCATTAAGCCTTTAATAGCTACATATGTGTAAAGTTTAAAAGCTCTGAAAGATGACTGAGAATAACTGAATGCCTAAAGTTGCGTTCGCCACTTATCAGCAAGATTCACTTTCCTTTACTTGGCGTCTTCCTATCAGCCAGGTTAATGTCATGTATGACTGTGTATCTTTCCTGGAAATTATTTCTCAGCAGTTTCTCTTGGTTTACATTCGTTTGAAATCTCCATAGTTTCTTTTGGTTTAAGTTGATATTTATTTCGAGTTGAAATGTTTCTATTGATTGTTAACAATTTCGTTAGATAGTTCTTTAACTAATGTTCTTGGATGTTTAAATTGAGTCTGTTTCGCATACTATACCAACACAAAGACTCGTGTTTAAAGTTTTCAAGAGAAGATTCCGGTATTGAAAAGTTCAAACTGTTGTGAGACATACCTGAATTAGATAGATACAATTGTAATTCATTAAACAAGAATGCTTCTTCCAAGTGTTTTAATTCTTATTAGTGCTTCGTCGTCTTTTTTCTGTCATGTAAACTCGGGTATTGACCCGCGTTTGTTGCGAATCTGTTTTAATTTGACGTAATTAAGACAAAAACACTGTTTTTTCTGTTGAGAAAAAGATTGAGTGTCTAATGCCCGTCACAAGAGATAGTGTAGCATCAGGGAGCGGTAAGAGGCGCGCGGCAACAACCGCCTCATTTGTCGTACCAACATCGATTTCTGGCTTTAACTGTAAAATCAGTAGAGTTCAGTAGAACAAATCTATCCTGTCTTACTCCCCAGAGTCTAAGTATTGGTACCATAATCTCCTTCTCTAAAAACAATCTGTTCCAGATTTGCTCCATTTCGATCTTTCTCCATTCGAGGGGAAAACGCGAGATTAAGGTTATCTCATTTGTACTGTAAGGCAAAAATAATGTGACATAAAGTTTGTGAATTACTGTCTTTTCGAAGCAGTGAATTGACGAAACTCGACTTCTTCTGGTGAAAAAATGGAGCAATTAGTTACTTTATTCCTGTCTTTTTTTACACAAAAGTGGAAACAACAATATAGTTAAAATCAGCCCCCGTAGTTTCATATCGGAATATGATTTTTAGACGACACGTTGAGTTGGCCTTGATTTATTGGACGATGAAGTGTCCAGAAATATACAACTTATCACGTGCTTGTTTCATTGTTACACCTCGTAGTTCATTGGATGATGTTGACGTTAGGTGTGTTTGTATGGAGTGTTAGAATTGAGTTCCTGCGGTTCTGAAAATTCTACCAATCGAGCGAAACCGGAACATACCGGAAACAGTAAATTTGAAGATAACCCTCGCACATGTGAAAGGTATTGATGTGCTTCGCCATCTTTAGGTCTACTCACGCCTCCTCTAATTTCAGAACTGATATACTGTGACCGAATCAATTTCTGGAACGCTCGATTGCAATTAAAACTGAGAAATCGCGCCGTTATAATTACCAAACGAGCATCTTATTACCATGGATACGAAACTATTTAATGTACCTGTTACAAGTGCAATTTAAATAAACTCTAATGTGATGGAACTCCAACAAGAATACAAATTAACATAGTTGTTACTTAAATATACTATCTTATCTTGGTCGTAATATTACTCGTTACCTTCATACACACGAACACATCAAACATACTTTTGTAAATAAGGTCGACGTTACTGTTGAGCATACCCCGCAATTGTGTTAGTGTAAACGAGTATACATCGCCACTGACTGCCATATTAAGAAAACGAAAGCACTGACTGAACTAAAAATTACACTGTTTCAGTAATGAAATAAGAGTATTCCACTAAAAACTTAAGTGACTACTGTAGGAAAATTTGCCTTTGAATGATGGTACTTGATGATGAACTCTATGAGGGAGGCGAGGGGGTAGAGGGAAGTTCACTTTTCCAACTCGCATTTTTCAACTCGCAGCTCGTAGTTTTCCACTCGCAACTCGCATCTCGACAAAAGGAAACCCTCGGGTAGGGGTGGGGGGATGGTAGTAGGCAACTATAATGCACCATCAGGTTTATGTTTACGGTAATAAGACATCTTGCACAAGGGGGAATGTATCGCGTGTAGGACTGGGTGTTCGTGTCTGCTTTTCCAAATGTGATATTTCATTTACCAGAGTCAGTCGAGCAATACTTCAGTGTCGGATGGTTTCACATAACAATACGTACTACAGCTCGCTAACGCATTAATCTTATTTACATTTTGATTAGATTCACGCTGAAACGCATGTTGTTAAATCGAACTGCTTAAACACATTCCAATCAATTCGTGGGTACCGACATGTTCTTCCGTGTTGCACTTAATTGGTTTTACACTGTATTCTGTTGTTAATGAGAGCGAAATGTAGATTCGGTATTTTTTACTCGTGGCGATATTTTTACAGGAACTTTCATCATTTAAATGTTTGTCATCAAAACCGTCGGGTCCTACTCCATTCTACAGTAAGGCGTGCAAGTGTACTATTAGAAATGTTAAATTTAGCTTCAATTTTGTTGGAAAGCCTGTTTACATGTAGGTTAAGTGTACGTGGAGACTCCCAGCTTCAACTTCGAACCTTTGACCCGGTAGTGGAAGGCCATCATGCGGTCAGCCGCCTTATTCACTAGGCAACGGGGCTGCTAGTTCGTCAGATATAACTCTCCTGATTATTATCCATATTGTTTTACTACATCGTCGGCATTAGCCATATATGGAGGCTTTTAAAATTACTCCACGAAAGTAAGAAAATGTACTCAATGAGCGCTTGGTTGTTCGTGAACATTTTTTTTATGATAAATATAATCGAGTTTCCTCTACTGGAATAGGATACAGAATACCCTCTTTTGCTTCCAGACACACTCCTTTTGAGGTCCCCATCTCTTCAGGACTCCTAAACAATGGTAATGGAGAATGTCTGTATTTGTCGGCCTGTGAAATGATCTAGTGATGTAGTAGTCGGTATAATGCCGGGATATCCGCCGTACAATCAGCGTCTGACCCCCACTAGCTCGGAACAGCACAATCTACAGTCCGGGAAGACATAACGACGGACCGGTCCGTTCCGCATTGGAATTCCGGTTTAATAACAGCAAATTTACATGCAACAACCGGTTCCGGTAGAAATCCGAACAATTGCTAATTATACATAACGGTGTGGTGCAACAATATAAAAATGCTTATTGCAATCCTGGATTTTCACAAAAAGGTATGGGTTAAAATAGAAAAAAATAACTATCTGCCAGAAAGTCACGAAGGAGATTTATAAAATGTGTTTATTTATTGGACTCCTAGCCGCTGATATAAAAGGAAATGGATTGTCGTTATTATTGTTCTCATCATTAAGATACATCAACAAGCAGAAGACGTTTACTCTTCCGTAACACCTGGTCTTATTCTCTTGTGCTTTTACTAGAGTCTCCATGTAAATATTTCCTTTGTGTTTTGCCTATATTTTAATCGATTTTGAGTTCGGATTATGGTTTTGTTGACGCTGTGGTATTCTCTGATTTTAAAAAATTGTTATGTATTTTGAAAACGTGGCTCCTTGAAACTAAAATTGATCCTGAATAAATTCTTCTTTGGTTGAAATATAAAGGACACTTGATAAAACGATCCAAATCTTGGAAACAACAATTGTATGAACTAAGATACACAGTATCAATATTATGGAAAAGTTGTTGAACTAAAGAAGATGTTCTAACTACAGAACAGTGTATATAACCAAGTAGTTCTAACCCCAAAAAGTGGGTATATAACCAAGTAGTTCTAACTACAGAACAGTGTATATAACCAAGTAGTTCTAACTACAGAACAGTGTATATAACCAAGTAGTTCTAACTACAGAATAGGGTATATATAACCAAGTAGTTCTAACTACAGAACAGGGTATATAACCAAGTAGTTCTAACTACAGAACAGTGTATATAACCAAGTAGTTCTAACTACAGAACAGTGTATATAACCAAGTAGTTCTAACTACAGAACAGTGTATATAACCAAGTAGTTCTAACTACAGAACAGTGTATATAACCAAGTAGTTCTAACTACAGAACAGTGTATATAACCAAGTAGTTCTAACTACAGAACAGTGTATATAACCAAGTAGTTCTAACTACAGAACAGTGTATATAACCAAGTAGTTCTAACTACAGAACAGTGTATATAACCAAGTAGTTCTAACTACAGAACAGTGTATATAACCAAGTAGTTCTAACTACAGAATAGGGTATATAACCAAGTAGTTCTAACTACAAAACAGTGTATATAACCAAGTAGTTCTAACTACAGAACAGCGTATATAACCAAGTAGTTCTAACTACGGAACAGTGTATATAACCAAGTAGTTCTAACTACAGAACAGTGTATATAACCAAGTAGTTCTAACTACAGAACAGTGTATATAACCAAGTAGTTCTAACTACAGAATAGGGTATATATAACCAAGTAGTTCTAACTACAGAACAGGGTATATATAACCAAATAGTTCTAACTACAGAACAGGGTATATAACCAAGTAGTTCTAACTACAAAACAGTGTATATAACCAAGTAGTTCTAACTACAGAACAGTGTATATAACCAAGTAGTTCTAACTACAGAATAGGGTATATATAACCAAGTAGTTCTAACTACAGAACAGTGTATATAACCAAGTAGTTCTAACTACAGAACAGGGTATATATAACCAAATAGTTCTAACTACAGAACAGGGTATATAACCAAGTAGTTCTAACTACAAAACAGTGTATATAACCAAGTAGTTCTAACTACAGAACAGTGTATATAACCAAGTAGTTCTAACTACAGAATAGGGTATATATAACCAAGTAGTTCTAACTACAGAACAGTGTATATAACAAAGAAGTTCTAACTACAGTACAGTGTATATAACCAAGTAGTTCTAACTACAGAACAGTGTATATAACCAAGTAGTTCTAACTACAGAACAGTGTATATAACCAAGTAGTTCTAACTACAGAACAGTGTATATAACCAAGTAGTTCTAACTACAGAACAGGGTATATATAACCAAGTAGTTCTAACTACAGAACAGTGTATATAACCAAGTAGTTCTAACTACAGAACAGTGTATATAACCAAGTAGTTCTAACTACAGAACAGTGTATATAACCAAGTAGTTCTAACTACAGAATAGGGTATATATAACCAAGTAGTTCTAACTACGGAACAGTGTATATAACCAAGTAGTTCTAACTACAAAACAGTGTATATATAACCATGTAGTTCTAACTACAGAACAGTGTATATAACCAAGTAGTTCTAACTACAGAATAGGGTATATATAACCAAGTAGTTCTAACTACGGAACAGTGTATATAACCAAGTAGTTCTAACTACAGAATAGGGTATATATAACCAAGTAGTTCTAACTACGGAACAGTGTATATAACCAAGTAGTTCTAACTACAGAACAGTGTATATAACCAAGTAGTTCTAACTACAGAATAGGATATATATAACCAAGTAGTTCTAACTACGGAACAGTGTATATAACCAAGTAGTTCTAACTACAAAACAGTGTATATATAACCATGTAGTTCTAACTACAGAACAGTGTATATAACCAAGTAGTTCTAACTACAGAATAGGGTATATATAACCAAGTAGTTCTAACTACAGAACAGGGTATATAACCAAGTAGTTCTAACTACGGAACAGTGTATATAACCAAGTAGTTCTAACTACAGAACAGTGTATATAACCAAGTAGTTCTAACTACAGAATAGGATATATATAACCAAGTAGTTCTAACTACGGAACAGTGTATATAACCAAGTAGTTCTAACTACAAAACAGTGTATATATAACCATGTAGTTCTAACTACAGAACAGTGTATATAACCAAGTAGTTCTAACTACAGAATAGGGTATATATAACCAAGTAGTTCTAACTACAGAACAGGGTATATAACCAAGTAGTTCTAACTACAGAACAGTGTATATAACCAAGTAGTTCTAACTACAGAACAGTGTATATAACCAAGTAGTTCTAACTACAGAACAGTGTATATAACCAAGTAGTTCTAACTACAGAACAGTGTATATAACCAAGTAGTTCTAACTACAGAACAGTGTATATAACCAAGTAGTTCTAACTACAGAACAGTGTATATAACCAAGTAGTTCTAACTACAGAACAGTGTATATAACCAAGTAGTTCTAACTACAGAACAGTGTATATAACCAAGTAGTTCTAACTACAGAACAGTGTATATAACCAAGTAGTTCTAACTACAGAATAGGGTATATAACCAAGTAGTTCTAACTACAAAACAGTGTATATAACCAAGTAGTTCTAACTACAAAACAGTGTATATATAACCATGTAGTTCTAACTACAGAACAGTGTATATAACCAAGTAGTTCTAACTACAGAATAGGGTATATATAACCAAGTAGTTCTAACTACAGAACAGGGTATATAACCAAGTAGTTCTAACTACAGAACAGTGTATATAACCAAGTAGTTCTAACTACAGAACAGTGTATATAACCAAGTAGTTCTAACTACAGAACAGTGTATATAACCAAGTAGTTCTAACTACAGAACAGTGTATATAACCAAGTAGTTCTAACTACAGAACAGTGTATATAACCAAGTAGTTCTAACTACAGAACAGTGTATATAACCAAGTAGTTCTAACTACAGAACAGTGTATATAACCAAGTAGTTCTAACTACAGAACAGTGTATATAACCAAGTAGTTCTAACTACAGAACAGTGTATATAACCAAGTAGTTCTAACTACAGAATAGGGTATATAACCAAGTAGTTCTAACTACAAAACAGTGTATATAACCAAGTAGTTCTAACTACAGAACAGCGTATATAACCAAGTAGTTCTAACTACGGAACAGTGTATATAACCAAGTAGTTCTAACTACAGAACAGTGTATATAACCAAGTAGTTCTAACTACAGAACAGTGTATATAACCAAGTAGTTCTAACTACAGAATAGGGTATATATAACCAAGTAGTTCTAACTACAGAACAGGGTATATATAACCAAATAGTTCTAACTACAGAACAGGGTATATAACCAAGTAGTTCTAACTACAAAACAGTGTATATAACCAAGTAGTTCTAACTACAGAACAGTGTATATAACCAAGTAGTTCTAACTACAGAATAGGGTATATATAACCAAGTAGTTCTAACTACAGAACAGTGTATATAACCAAGTAGTTCTAACTACAGAACAGGGTATATATAACCAAATAGTTCTAACTACAGAACAGGGTATATAACCAAGTAGTTCTAACTACAAAACAGTGTATATAACCAAGTAGTTCTAACTACAGAACAGTGTATATAACCAAGTAGTTCTAACTACAGAATAGGGTATATATAACCAAGTAGTTCTAACTACAGAACAGTGTATATAACAAAGAAGTTCTAACTACAGTACAGTGTATATAACCAAGTAGTTCTAACTACAGAACAGTGTATATAACCAAGTAGTTCTAACTACAGAACAGTGTATATAACCAAGTAGTTCTAACTACAGAACAGTGTATATAACCAAGTAGTTCTAACTACAGAACAGGGTATATATAACCAAGTAGTTCTAACTACAGAACAGTGTATATAACCAAGTAGTTCTAACTACAGAACAGTGTATATAACCAAGTAGTTCTAACTACAGAACAGTGTATATAACCAAGTAGTTCTAACTACAGAATAGGGTATATATAACCAAGTAGTTCTAACTACGGAACAGTGTATATAACCAAGTAGTTCTAACTACAAAACAGTGTATATATAACCATGTAGTTCTAACTACAGAACAGTGTATATAACCAAGTAGTTCTAACTACAGAATAGGGTATATATAACCAAGTAGTTCTAACTACGGAACAGTGTATATAACCAAGTAGTTCTAACTACAGAATAGGGTATATATAACCAAGTAGTTCTAACTACGGAACAGTGTATATAACCAAGTAGTTCTAACTACAGAACAGTGTATATAACCAAGTAGTTCTAACTACAGAATAGGATATATATAACCAAGTAGTTCTAACTACGGAACAGTGTATATAACCAAGTAGTTCTAACTACAAAACAGTGTATATATAACCATGTAGTTCTAACTACAGAACAGTGTATATAACCAAGTAGTTCTAACTACAGAATAGGGTATATATAACCAAGTAGTTCTAACTACAGAACAGGGTATATAACCAAGTAGTTCTAACTACGGAACAGTGTATATAACCAAGTAGTTCTAACTACAGAACAGTGTATATAACCAAGTAGTTCTAACTACAGAATAGGATATATATAACCAAGTAGTTCTAACTACGGAACAGTGTATATAACCAAGTAGTTCTAACTACAAAACAGTGTATATATAACCATGTAGTTCTAACTACAGAACAGTGTATATAACCAAGTAGTTCTAACTACAGAATAGGGTATATATAACCAAGTAGTTCTAACTACAGAACAGGGTATATAACCAAGTAGTTCTAACTACAGAACAGTGTATATAACCAAGTAGTTCTAACTACAGAACAGTGTATATAACCAAGTAGTTCTAACTACAGAACAGTGTATATAACCAAGTAGTTCTAACTACAGAACAGTGTATATAACCAAGTAGTTCTAACTACAGAACAGTGTATATAACCAAGTAGTTCTAACTACAGAACAGTGTATATAACCAAGTAGTTCTAACTACAGAACAGTGTATATAACCAAGTAGTTCTAACTACAGAACAGTGTATATAACCAAGTAGTTCTAACTACAGAACAGTGTATATAACCAAGTAGTTCTAACTACAGAATAGGGTATATAACCAAGTAGTTCTAACTACAAAACAGTGTATATAACCAAGTAGTTCTAACTACAAAACAGTGTATATATAACCATGTAGTTCTAACTACAGAACAGTGTATATAACCAAGTAGTTCTAACTACAGAATAGGGTATATATAACCAAGTAGTTCTAACTACAGAACAGGGTATATAACCAAGTAGTTCTAACTACAGAACAGTGTATATAACCAAGTAGTTCTAACTACAGAACAGTGTATATAACCAAGTAGTTCTAACTACAGAACAGTGTATATAACCAAGTAGTTCTAACTACAGAACAGTGTATATAACCAAGTAGTTCTAACTACAGAACAGTGTATATAACCAAGTAGTTCTAACTACAGAACAGTGTATATAACCAAGTAGTTCTAACTACAGAACAGTGTATATAACCAAGTAGTTCTAACTACAGAACAGTGTATATAACCAAGTAGTTCTAACTACAGAACAGTGTATATAACCAAGTAGTTCTAACTACAGAATAGGGTATATAACCAAGTAGTTCTAACTACAAAACAGTGTATATAACCAAGTAGTTCTAACTACAGAACAGCGTATATAACCAAGTAGTTCTAACTACGGAACAGTGTATATAACCAAGTAGTTCTAACTACAGAACAGTGTATATAACCAAGTAGTTCTAACTACAGAACAGTGTATATAACCAAGTAGTTCTAACTACAGAATAGGGTATATATAACCAAGTAGTTCTAACTACAGAACAGGGTATATATAACCAAATAGTTCTAACTACAGAACAGGGTATATAACCAAGTAGTTCTAACTACAAAACAGTGTATATAACCAAGTAGTTCTAACTACAGAACAGTGTATATAACCAAGTAGTTCTAACTACAGAATAGGGTATATATAACCAAGTAGTTCTAACTACAGAACAGTGTATATAACCAAGTAGTTCTAACTACAGAACAGGGTATATATAACCAAATAGTTCTAACTACAGAACAGGGTATATAACCAAGTAGTTCTAACTACAAAACAGTGTATATAACCAAGTAGTTCTAACTACAGAACAGTGTATATAACCAAGTAGTTCTAACTACAGAATAGGGTATATATAACCAAGTAGTTCTAACTACAGAACAGTGTATATAACAAAGAAGTTCTAACTACAGTACAGTGTATATAACCAAGTAGTTCTAACTACAGAACAGTGTATATAACCAAGTAGTTCTAACTACAGAACAGTGTATATAACCAAGTAGTTCTAACTACAGAACAGTGTATATAACCAAGTAGTTCTAACTACAGAACAGGGTATATATAACCAAGTAGTTCTAACTACAGAACAGTGTATATAACCAAGTAGTTCTAACTACAGAACAGTGTATATAACCAAGTAGTTCTAACTACAGAACAGTGTATATAACCAAGTAGTTCTAACTACAGAATAGGGTATATATAACCAAGTAGTTCTAACTACGGAACAGTGTATATAACCAAGTAGTTCTAACTACAAAACAGTGTATATATAACCATGTAGTTCTAACTACAGAACAGTGTATATAACCAAGTAGTTCTAACTACAGAATAGGGTATATATAACCAAGTAGTTCTAACTACGGAACAGTGTATATAACCAAGTAGTTCTAACTACAGAATAGGGTATATATAACCAAGTAGTTCTAACTACGGAACAGTGTATATAACCAAGTAGTTCTAACTACAGAACAGTGTATATAACCAAGTAGTTCTAACTACAGAATAGGATATATATAACCAAGTAGTTCTAACTACGGAACAGTGTATATAACCAAGTAGTTCTAACTACAAAACAGTGTATATATAACCATGTAGTTCTAACTACAGAACAGTGTATATAACCAAGTAGTTCTAACTACAGAATAGGGTATATATAACCAAGTAGTTCTAACTACAGAACAGTGTATATAACCAAGTAGTTCTAACTACAGAACAGTGTATATAACCAAGTAGTTCTAACTACAGAACAGTGTATATAACCAAGTAGTTCTAACTACAGAACAGTGTATATAACCAAGTAGTTCTAACTACAGAATAGGGTATATATAACCAAGTAGTTCTAACTACAGAACAGTGTATATATAACCAAGTAGTTCTAACTACAGAACAGTGTATATAACCAAGTAGTTCTAACTACAGAATAGGGTATATATAACCAAGTAGTTCTAACTACAGAACAGCGTATATAACCAAGTAGTTCTAACTACAGAATAGGGTATATATAACCAAGTAGTTCTAACTACAGAACAGCGTATATAACCAAGTAGTTCTAACTACAGAATAGGGTATATATAACCAAGTAGTTCTAACTACAGAACAGCGTATATAACCAAGTAGTTCTAACTACAGAACAGTGTATATAACCAAGTAGTTCTAACTACAGAATAGGGTATATATAACCAAGTAGTTCTAACTACAGAACTACTACTATAACTAAGTAGAGAGAGTCGTGGAGACAATAACTACCAGTGAAGGATGTAACTACACTGTCAGATAAGACAAATAAGGGGACAGTTTCAGTAGTAGCTTAAAAGGCGAAATAATTATGAGAGACGGTATGGGAGATGTTCTGTGGGAGACGACGTAAAGGAGAGATGTGACTTTAAGAGACAACGTAAAGGAGAGATGTGACAGTGAGAGACGACGTAAAGGAGAGATGTAACTGTGAGAGACGACGTAAAGGAGAGATGTGACTTTAAGAGACGACGTAAAGGAGAGATGTAACTGTGAGAGACGACGTAAAGGAGAGATGTAACTGTGAGAGACGACGTAAAGGAGAGATGTAACTGTGAGAGACGACGTAAAGGAGAGATGTGACTGTGAGAGACGACGTAAAGGAGAGATGTAACTGTGAGAGACGACGTAAAGGAGAGATGTAACTGTGAGAGACGACGTAAAGGAGAGATGTAACTGTGAGAGACGACGTAAAGGAGAGATGTAACTGTGAGAGACGACGTAAAGGAGAGATGTAACTGTGAGAGACGACGTATAGGAGAGATGTAACTGTGAGAGACGACGTAAAGTAGAGATGTAACTGTGAGAGATGACGTAAAAGAGAGATGTAACTGTGAGAGACGACGTAAAGGAGAGATGTGACTTTAAGAGACGACATAAAGGAGAGATGTAACTGTGAGAGACGACGTAAAGGAGAGATGTGACTTTAAGAGACGACGTAAAAGAGAGATGTAACTGTGGGAGACGACGTAAAGGAGAGATGTAACAGTGAGAGACGACGTAAAGGAGAGATGTGACTTTAAGAGACGACGTAAAGGAGAGATGTAACTGTGAGAGACGACGTATAGGAGAGATGTAACTTTAAGAGACGACGTAAAGGAGAGATGTAACTGTGAGAGACGACGTAAAGGAGAGATGTGACTTTAAGAGACGACGTAAAGGAGAGATGTAACTGTGGGAGACGACGTAAAGGAGAGATGTGACTTTAAGAGACGACGTAAAGGAGAGATGTAACTGTGAGAGACGACGTAAAGGAGAGATGTGACTTTAAGAGACGACGTAAAGGAGAGATGTAACTGTGAGAGACGACGTATAGGAGAGATGTAACTGTGAGAGACGACGTAAAGGAGAGATGTAACTGTGAGAGACGACGTAAAAAAGAGATGTTACTGTGAGAGACGACGTAAAGGAGAGATGTAACTGTGAGAGACGACATAAAGGAGAGATGTAACTGTGAGAGACGACATAAAGGAGAGATGTAACTGTGAGAGACGACATAAAGGAGAGATGTAACTGTGAGAGACGACGTAAAGAAGAGATGTAACTTTAAGAGACGACGTAAAAGAGAGATGTTACTGTGAGAGACGACATAAAGGAGAGATGTAACTGTGAGAGACGACATAAAGGAGAGATGTAACTGTGAGAGACGACGTAAAGGAGAGATGTAACTGTGAGAGACGACATAAAGGAGAGATGTAACTGTGAGAGACGACGTAAAGAAGAGATGTAACTTTAAGAGACGACGTAAAAGAGAGATGTTACTGTGAGAGACGACATAAAGGAGAGATGTTACTGTGAGAGACGACATAAAGGAGAGATGTAACTGTGAGAGACGACGTAAAGGAGAGATGTCACTGTGAGAGACGACGTAAAGGAGAGATTCAACTTTTAGAGACGACATAGATGTGAAAGATATGTAACTATGATATACGATGTATAAACTGTATGAGACATTGCAACTATGAGCTTTCGTTATTAGATTGTAATTTCGAAACAAAGTAACTAGGACTACAATATAGTACAATTAGATGACAAACTACCTGTAACTTTTAGGATGGTCTCTCCTGGACACAATAGCTACGATAATCTAAACACAATGTACCTATAGGATACTCCGATGACTTAGAAAGAAAGTGACTACTAGACCAGTATACCGGAGACACTAACTTAGAAATGAAGTGACTACTAGACCCAGTATACCGGAGACACTAACTTATAAATGAAGTAACTACTAGACTCAGTATACCGTACGAGACAGTGGTGACCGACTTCTCTGACGCTGTGTCTATATGTGTGTGGTATATTTTGTCGTAAAACCTCGTATTCTGTCGTAACCTGTGTGTAGTTGTATTGATTTTGTGAACTATTCACACGCCAACATAGCGATCTAATGCATTACCAGGCGGTCTGTCGGCACAGATCACACAGCATATTCATAAACATAACCTCACAATAGGGGTTCGTCAACTTTGTCTTATTAATTACGAAAGGGGAGGGAGGAATCTGTCGGACAATTAACAACACTGTCGTCCGTCTGTGTGTCCTTTTAGTGCTTCCGTCGGACGTCGACACTCGAGGCGGAGACAGACGTCAGCGTGTTTGTTGGAGGGTAGCTCCGAATGACATCGTTTGTTTCCCTTCGGATGTTACATCACCAGTGTAATTGAATTCCGTACAGATTGATTGATAGATACCGAGATTGTCGTGCATCTTGTGGGGTTTTTTTTGTGCTAATCTTATATCTCAGAAATACCACAACCCCCTACCCCCGGGGAAGGTCGTCATCGTTTTGTGAACACATCAAAGTGCACGTGTTGTGTCTTTTAACAACCCCGTGCACAACAGACCGACAATAAGTGTTGTTATTACAACTAACATGTTCTTCACGTGTTCACCTAGGTTGGATAAATAATTGTCGTGCCCTCCATATTTGGAATGTTGGACGTGATAACCTGTTGATGTACTGACAAAGCCTTTCCTATGTTCTTTGCAGTTCTAATCATGGTCTACTTTGTGTTTGCCGGGGAAGAGGACTGTCTCGCACGTGAGTATTTCTGCTTTCATTTGCTTTGCCATAAAAATAAAAACAATGTTAATCACTTTGAATTGGTAAATGAATTAAGCAAATATTTTGGTAAATGTTTTCCGAAAGATGTGTATCTCCTGAATACAAATTGAATTGAATGTTTTCAATATTTGTGTTAAAAAAAAAGATGCTACCCCCCCCCCCCCCCCCAAACAAGCATAGAAAAGCATATTTTCCGTTTAAATTAGATTGAGTTTAACCTTCAAGCTCTTGGTAACGAAACCAATTACTACCATAACCCGGTAAACACTATAGCTAGGGGAAACGATAATGCTACTCCCAAGAAAAGTAAAGTTCACGATAAGAAAATCCAAACTGAGACCGGCCCATTGGTCGTAAGATACAGCGTAGGATTCCAGCATATTATGCATAAATAAACTAAGTAGGTCGGTATTGTTTGTCAGGAAAAACTGGCTGATGTCGAAAGTGTCTTCGATCAGCTTTGACAGGTGATCATGAACAAATAAATGTTCAGTTTGCTTAGTACATGTAGTAGCATATACGAGCTATACTTATCAATGTTATCGGACTAACGGTTGTTGAGAATAATTCGTGAAAAATTAAAAGGATGGCTCTTGTAGGGGCATTATCAACTTTGGAACACTACAGCGATATGGACATTTTACCCACCAGCCTAGCTGTTCCTCTGGTAACAAGGTTCGTGTCGTGTGGTCCTTGGCATCGCTGTGAATTATGTATACCGTCATAACCACAGAATGTTTGTTTTAGATCTGTTCCCAAATTGATGTAAACAGATGTCTCCGTGTATGTCTAACAATAATTGTCTGAAAAATAAATAAATAAATAATTGAAATTCGTTTTCGAGGAGAAGCATTCATCAATTTACAATATACATAAGCAGACGTTGCCGTCCTAAGTCTCCATGAACAGAATGATTTGGCAGTTCGGAACTCTCTAGAATTTGAATTTCGAAATAGCACCTGTGCGATTTACCTGAAAATGATAGATTTGAAGTTTTAACTAATTTGTGTAACTTGAGGGACAATATAACGACATGATTAATCAGTGTCTAACTGATGAAATAAGATTGATAGCTATTTGACAAATGTTACACAGTTGTGTTGGTCCCGTTGCGTTGATGCAGAGTAATCACATTGCTGTTAAAACGATGTAGATAATAGTGAAGGTAATAATGTGGTTTTAGCGAACTAATGTCACTCCTCTAAAGAATAAATTGTGTAATTTAACAGATGACGACAGCAAACCGGAACAACAAAATATGAAAACAAAGCCTTAATTGTTGATAGGAAAACCTCCGATATATTCCGGGTCTCGTCCAGTCAATGCAATCTGAAAGAGAACAAAATTCTTATGTTAAGATGATATTGGTCCGAGTACCGACTTTACTATTAGAAGTGTGCAGTACATACGTCAGTTTTATTACATTTTACCGGTATATATCGGAATTATTCATTCGATAAAAGGGATATTTTTCACCAGTGACAAATATCACACCAACCAACACACAGCTTACAAACGACAATGGGGAAAAAAGAAAAGCTGCCCCAGTAGGGTAGCTATAACATTTCCGGTGTAGAAAACAGAATATTTTCTTATTTCACTCGCGTGGATAATATTTTTATAGGTATCACTCGTGCTGCGTGCTCGTGAAAAATATCAAAATATTAGCCCCACTCGTGAAATATATTTGGTATTACTGAAGACACCGTTATATATCCTGTACTGGGATATTAAGACCTTGCTTAGAAACTTGAAACATTTTAATCGCTATCTTCCAAAGGTAATTTAGAACTGTAAATGACAATGCTTCTAAAAAAGGATTTAAAACAAATTTCAAATTGTTGTCAGCTACTTTAACAATCGACATTGGAACAACATTAAACTAAATGGACCTTCCCCAGGGGCGTATTACAATGTACCATGAGAAATCAACGTAGTTAAAAAACGTTTTTGTTTGTTTGCTATTTCGCATTTACTTTTTGGTGCTGCGACAATTCTTTTGCAATTAATTAATAAGAAGGTGAATAGATATTTGATACAATATATTATTTAAAAAAACATTTAGACGGTGTCAAAACTTTCCATAGAATGAACAAATTTCGATTTTCTGAAAGATAATTAACCCTTGACGAGGGGTTCTGATACAGACCCAATGACTGACATGCTAAGCTAGTGTTTATCGTAATGCGTGGCGGACTAAAGCATTCGTATGGCACCGGATCGTATGTGGAGATGCAAATCAATAAATCAATTAATTTAATTTCGTTCTGACTTTAAATAGTTAATAAAAAACCGATTTATTTTTTCGTTGCACCTTTGAAATATGTGGAATATCTTAGCTATGTCTACGATATAAACGCTGGACTCGATCGGGTAGATTGGAGTGTGTAGATCTATATTCATGATACAATCACAATAAGAAACTAGCACAAAAAAGGTGAAAACGAAATATTCTACAGGGATTGGGGTAGAAGTGGTAACCTTTTACGTTCGTCATTCATCAATTGCGAAGTGGATCAATTCAAGCTTTTAAATGATACGGAATTGAAGCAGCTCTCTCGCAGGAATTGGATTTTACCTCTAATCTAACGAGTTTGATCTGCAGTCAGTTTATATAGGGAAAACGGTTCCATCCTTACATATTAGATTTTAATGCTCTTTTCGTGTTTCGTCAAGTGTTGTTAGTTCAAATCAATAATTTCTACTCTAATTTTTTTTATTTCGGCAAGTTTGCAAAGTTAATACAATTAGTTATAACCCTAGAACACGAAAGACTTTTATTACTACAGAATATCAAATTTCCGGTTTGATTGAAAACTGCAAACAATACTACACGTATATTGTAATGCATGCTAGTCGTATCCACACCATGTGCAAGTGAAGCAGTCAAACAAAAGGTCACTGTACCGGAACTGAAGTTAAACAATGAATTACATGCGTTTTTGACTGATTTACCTGGGTTACCTTATCTTATGTCTGTTAAAGCATTAACACATCATTGACTGATTAAGCACTTGTGCCCACTCTAGTGCGCATACGAATCGGGGAAACGGTGATGGAATTCTAAACGGCCTTGATAGGAAATTAGCGGAAAGCACTTGCATGGAAACCTTGTGTGGTGCAGGAAGCAGTTGATTTTCTCTCCGGGGTGACCGGCCGTTACCAAAGGTGCTTATCGTTGTAACAAACAGGAAATAGGTAATTTGCCAAGTTTGCTCGTTTTTCTGAGATTCGTCCGTCCCTTTCGATCGCTATAATGTCTGTCTATCAGGTCTACTCTTTAGACAGTAAGCTGAACAAGCAGTGGCGACCACAACAGACAGTTTATAAACGCCATGTCTATTTCAAATATAAAGTCCTTTACTTGACATGGCGATGAGGTCAATAGGTCATACCAATCCCGTCTACCCACGTGATCAATAAGCTTGCTTTGTTTTATCGCTTTATGTAAGAATGTCTACGGTTTGTACTTGGCATGTAGTAGATAAACGCGGGAACTTTCCCACCTCACGGAACTGCATTCCCGGATATGTCAATATTTGTAAGGTTTTATAACCGTCCGTCAAAACCACGTGACAGGGATTTATTGAACTGGTGTGTAAACGTCTTTTCCAGATGACCGGTGTATGCCTGAAATTTCTCTCTCGGTCGTGTTCTTATCTCTCGCGGGACTCGGGTACGCAGAAAGGAATTCTTAATAGTACATTGACCTCCAACAAATAGTTCCGCGTAGGTCAACGCTAACCTTATAAACAAGCCGTGTCAGCACATCGAAATTGTACACTACATGGTCGGGATGCGACTTTGTTCAGGCCGTGTGGTATTATTTGTATCGTTTGTTTTTGATAACCTTGGCTCAATCATAATTTGTATTATAATCAGGATTTATTCTGTTTTATGTTTTGCTGTATATAAGTGGATTTAAACTGATGCATCACAATAAACTGTATCAGTAATTTCATCATCAAAACGATGACCTAACAAATATCCGCATCATCTACGCCCTCTGCCCCCTGGACATCTCTGTCCCCTGGGATACCTGCCCTATCCTACCCATACCCCTTCCCAACGTTATCCCCCATTCCCCGACACTGTTGCTAAGCCATGTACTGTATTGCATTGCTGACCACTGATGCTGCTACAGAGAAAATAAACATGCTGTATGTAAACCACAAACCAGTCTCAAACATGGCTTTATCTCCGATCAATAATGGACAGATACTATAAACTTGGCGAAGGTTTTCCTCTTAAATACAACATGTGTAATGTTCTGTCCTCTGTATAGATAGCCAGACGAACAACATCTACGGTAGACTTCCCATCCTCCAAGTCTGGCTACCAAATAGCTTTTGGCTGTTAACGGGAAAGCATTTGTATTCGAGCGGAAATAAAGGCGAACCCAACTCCTCTCACCAAACATCGTGCCAGGAGAAGGTTAAAAAAAGACAATGCGTCACACCTTCAAAACATTCAAATGTGTGTTTGTGTTGTCACTATCACAGTTCTCGTTATGAAAACGTGACTTGGAATTAAGCCAGATTGACGTGGCAGGTGTTGTTGATGAGACAGAGGACGCTTGCCCTCCAGAACTAACGAACTTATTTATCTTTATTATTTTAAGGCTTCGGTATTCTTTTGTTATTTGGCCAAGAGAAATATTGTTATGCACCTTGTAATAAACTAATTCTTTAGTGTTTAAACAAGGAAATTCATCTGAGTGTGTTAATATAACTCTCTTTTGCTATAGCGGATTTAGATTTTTTGGTCCATGTGAACCAAGAAAAGATCTAGTTTTGCAAGAAAATGTTACTTGCTATTGGAGGAAGTTATGTGACCTCATTTCGTAGTTTCGGGAGTCTTTTTATGGCAGTAAAATTTAGCAATCTCTGGAGAGTTCTGTCTCGAAATACATTCCAAGTCGCCGACAATTTGAGCGAAACGATGACTTAATTCACTCTACCTTTCAATTTAAATCACGTGACGTTGGCGTCACACGAGAAAGGAATTACGACAGACCCGTTATGAATACGTTTATAACCGACATTATTGACATTACATCTTTTATAAGCTAAACCATTGAGTTTTAATGCACACAACTTTCAGCAAAAACAAAACGCCTACTTTTTTATTTAGAAATTGAAACAGGGCAAAAGTGTAGGGATACTACTACTTGTATCCTAAAAAAAGTCCAATTTACGCAATGAACGAATATTTTGAATTTACCAAAATAAACGTTTGCTTTCCTTTAATGTGGTATACAAAACGAATACTATCAGAAAATTCCACATTCTTAAAAAAAATACTTGGCGCTGTAAATGTTTCAAACTATAAAGAAGCTGTCAGATCACAAAGTGAATCAAGGAAGTTTGAATCCAATATCCTTCTTTCTCAATAGCAATAGTATATAATAACAACCGCTGCAAAATCTTAGTAACATGGGGAATGTTTTAAAATCTTTGTAACATGGGGAATGTTTAAAAATATTAGTAACATGGGGAATGTTTTAAAATATTGGTAACATGGAGAATGTTTCAAAATCTTAGTAACATGGGGAATGTTTCAAAACCTGTATCTTGTTGTTTTTTAAATTATTTTTAAATGCCTTGCGATGGTTTGGAGTAGGATTGGTATAACGACTGATGGAAGATAATTTACGATCAATAATGTAACTGATTGTTATGGGTGTGTAGCTCGTTAGAGCTGACATCAGCATAACTGTGTCTAAACACGGAACCGGAGCCATTCCGGAACAAACTTCACAATGTACTTGTTTAGGCAGTGTGATACGTGCCACGGATCAATGAATACAATGCCATGTGGCTATGTCAGGTATCTTCTGGTAGAAAGCTTGGTTTAAGGATTCGGCAATTCGGTCATTTATGTCTTGAATCTTGATCGGTTCATGTTTTGTATGTAGGCAGAGCTAAAGCATGAGAGTGAAAGTTTCACCAATTTTTTACACTATTGCTTCCACGTGTTCCCCAAAAAAATATCAAGGAAGGGCGGGGAAAGGGTAGGCGAGGTTCGACTTTTTCAACATTTTGATTTGTCACAAAGTTGACCAACCACAAACTCTATACGTATACATTTGGTATACGTATACCTAGGAGGTATACTTAATGGCGCTGTTACACCATAACGTATTGCACGAGCGTATAGTATTCAATGACGCCGAAATACGTTCGTAAGCTGTGATGGAAGTTTTGGGCAGGTATGGAGAAGCTAGAATACGTATATACGTTAACAGCACGGTGTCAGAGGCTTGTATGTGTCACCCATTTTGCACGTCTAAATATTTGGACGTATGGAACGTTACGCATAATATTGCATATGTTAAATGGACGTTGGGCATACGCTGGCATTGGTAATAGGTATATATCTGATTAGTCGAGCATAATTTTAAATTCAGGAGGGCTACTCGCGGTATTAAGTATGACGATTAGGAAGATTGTCAACTATATTTATAGATTGCTAACTTCCGGTTAGCATACGGACGCAGATTGCACTAAGGTCGCGGTTAGACCCTCGTTCTGGTTAACCAATCAACGAGAGCTTTGGTAATGCGTTTTAACGGCGTTTTTCGTTCAAAAGAGTTCATGGGGAAGGAGAAATTACATTCCTGACATTACGCTCGTAAAACCTCGGCTCTACTTGACTTTATGACGGCCCGGTTATAGACTGAATATGTTCCGACACCCCAGAACGAGAACTCGTTCTGCCATTAGCCATAGTTATTGCCTTTTACAGAAGCTTGCTCAACTTTTGAAGTCGCGTGTACTTGTGAAATTCAATTTTGAATAGGATTTGTTTTAAATGCCATCAAGTCGAAAACGCATTTATCTTGCAAAACGGATCCAATTGCTACAAAGAAGCCAGGAGCTGAAAGCAAAGTAATCAGTTTGGTCGTTGCACTAAACTTTTTTTTTTAATTTCATTACGGATTTTCGTAAGTTTTACTACATATAATGTTCCCTTTGTCTTCCTGTTAATTCTGCTAAATATCCTCGTGTTCGATATCGGAAAACCAGCCATATCAGTGGAGGAGCGAGCAATGGTGTCCTACAGAAACGTTAAAGTGTGATGTAACTGTCGCGCTAGGAATCTAAATTAGTTCCAATTATTTCTATAGTTACCGAGAAAACTCATTAATTTTAATCTCCCGTTGGTGGTGCAATGATTGACGATGCCTTCCAGCGAATCTTTTGTTTTGTCTGCTGAAATCATCCGTAAAACTATTGTTCTCGTATGAAAACAACATGATAGATTAATGTTGGAAAAAAGAGGCGAAAATAAAAACATTTGATGAAATTCTTGGGATTGGAGTGACTTCTACAATCGGAATCACGTCATAACGACATTCAGAGTTTTGTAAATCAAATTATAATGCGTCCTAAAGGCTCCTAACACGGTGCAGGCTGTCACGAAAAGCAATGGATTACACCGAATCGGCCGGATTTCCATTTGTACAATTCCAATTTAAGTTTAGATGTCAACATAACACTCTGTTGTGTGTATTGGTAACTGTACGACCTTCATCATGCTTTAAATATATACCTCTCCCCAGGCTTTAAATATATACCTCTCCCCAGGCTGTAAATATATACCTCTCCCCAGGCTGTAAATATATACCTCTCCCCAGGCTGTAAATATATACCTCTCCCCCAGGCTGTAAATATATACCTCTCCCCAGGCTGTAAATATACACCTCTCCCAAAACTATAAACATTGCAACTCTCGCAAGACTATAAACCCGAAGAAAGGCCAACGACAGTACCTGGAATTGCCCCCACGAGGGTGTCGAGGGTGTCGAACTCGCAACCCAGAGGTGGAGGGCTGTTGGTAGAACGTCGGCAGACCATAAATTCTCCTTAAGTTTGTTTGGGATGTTACTGTAGCAGGTCTAGGCAAGGTAGACATTTTTTCTCGTGAAAATATGTCACTGTATGGTTACGAAAATACTGATATTGTGTAGAATAGAGAATCGAATTATATATCAAAATATCTGTATCTATAATTGACCTGAATAATTAATCTAAATGACTGTACAATTATCATGATTATTGGTGTCAACTATACGACCCCCTCCCCCCGGAAATAATGACGCATGCATGGGTTATGAAGTATTTGTAATGGTCGGTATTTCGATCGATATAGAGAGTAAACAAATCAAGCGTATATTTACTGGTATTACTCAAACGTGCTGTTCACCAAATTATTTATGATCTCGTCCACGCTTGACTTCATAGTCGCCAGAGCGCTTGATCTGGTAAACAGTCTGACATAAATGTGAATAATTCTGTTCCAGGTCAGTTGTGTTAGTTCTTTTTATCTCCAACGGTTTGTTGTATAATGTAAACGATGGATTGTGTATACATATTTTAAAGATGCTTGTACCAATATCAAAATCTATTTTTCCTTCATCATCATAACTGTTATAAGTTATTTCTGAAAAACACTTTATTGATAATTTTTAATTTCGTTTTACGTCCTATTAGCAGCTAGGGTCATTTAACGAAGGCTCGTGGATATTGAGAATGTACGATAATTGCAGGCTGTTAGAACTCGTGCACTTATATATGACGCTAGCAATAAAGAATTCATGTCCTCCCCTTAACAGTCGATTGGATAGAGGTAGCATTGTTTGGCTTTTAATGGATAGGAGCGATCGTACAAAAATCTTTTTAGTGTTCGAAATCCAGTCTTGCTCTTCTCAATGTTTAGGTCACCTGACCATACGTCACGGTACCCTATTGTGATCCGTCGCCCTCTGCCGTCGTGCCTCATCACCCATTACGAATCTTCTAATTCCTATATTATACAGCATGTGTATGCTTGCATTATGAAGTGAACATGTGACAATTTCGGGAGATCGTTTAGGCCTGTTTACACTCAGAATGATCTCACTACATATACGTTTCAAAATGATTTATAAAAAGCTGAAATCGTTCCGGAAAAAACTTGTGTAGTCATAGTTTATTAAATATTGCGTAATGTTATAAAGAAAAATGATGGAGCAGTGGACCATGAACTCGTCTTTCACCAGGTATTCGTCTTCTCAGAAGGGGCACTGCAGTCTGTCCTCCTAACACAGATGTTAATATGACGTACTCGGTGTTTTTGAAGAACAGTCACAATGTTGTTTATATCTACCACATGAACGACCTTTATTTGTACATGTCAGAAATAGCAGAATCACGACACGGTCGCCTGATGAACTCGTAAAGCACCCCGGCCTTTGTATTGGGCGTCTCCAGTACTCACTGTATCCACTGAGTAGACATTAGGGATTGGTATCACGTACACGACATCGCCTTAGCCTCACCGTAACCATAACGAAGGCAGTCTACTCATTTACATACAAGGTTAAGCGAGATTTCCACGACAAGGCACCACATGTCTGCTGCCGATGATGCCGTTCATTTTTCCCCATACATCGTTACGACTGTCCGGCAAATCTAATGGGGTCCACTCATAAATACACGGGGTCCATCTGTCTTCCCTGATTGTCACGTCGCCTGTCACGATATATAATGTCTGTCTGTGAGTCTCAGGTGCAGGAGGCACTTGTTCATTTGGCAATAAATTGAGCCTTCCGTTCTGTGATTTGAAGGTCATATTTGCCCAGCATTCGTCTCGTCAGGACTCTACATATACGTTGCCATGACAACGTAAGGGTTTTATTATTTGTTGAGAGAAATACGCCACAGACTGGATTTTGTGAAATTAACGGATAGTCGTCGCCTGGTAATCTGAGATGATGTAGTGGAAGGTCTGGTGTAGGCTTAACCGGAATCACTTAGACAACAGTTGATTAACTTTCTAGATGTTCCTTACTCCTAGGCTTAACCGGAATCACTTAGACAAGAGTTGATTAACTTTCTAGATGTTCCTTACTCCTAGGCTTAACCGAACCCGATAGTAATAGAGTCAGTATACGTATGTCAGAGGGACAGTCTGTATATACACTGTGTATACATACTGGCTTATCAACATTTCTGGTTGTTTTTTTTACCTAGTGATTGACATCAAATTCCATTAGCCGTTCGTGATTCATCGACAAATAGGAACTGGACAGGAGATATAACAATGGTTCCCGAGCTAGTCCTCGTTGGCCTTTGGAGCAATTCAATTTGTACCGTATGTTAACTTACACCTGCTCCTTTGTAGTCGGGGAAATGTGGGTTCACGAACAGAAGTTGAAAAGAGCAGCGGCATTGTTTGGTACGGCTTATGTTTACACGATTGAAAACGCTGATTTCGAATGAATATAGTTTTAAGACATAGGAGGTCCCTTCAATGAGGTATTTTGTTTAATTTATATGTATACGTTTGGTTTTGTAACAAGGCAGTAAATATATGACGTCATGGTCATGACATGGCTACTTTCGATCCCACAGAGGTTCATAATACAAGGCACGTCGATCCCACAGAGGTTCATAATACAAGGCACGTCAGATACAGAAATATATTGTGACGTGCTATTTTAGGAAAAAAATATTGTGTTTTCATTATTGATTATGTCATAACAAAATTCACTCTCTGGATATATTTACTTAACAAAAAAACAACCCAAAGCAACGCGTAACTTGTCATTCCTTGTATTCGCATTTTAAAGTTATTTGCATTTTTGGATGCGAGCATAAATTAAAGAAATAATAATGAAAGTAAATTTCTTTTAATACGTTGCGGCATCACAGCAGAGAGAACAACGTGTTTCCACGGGAAGATTTTCCAATCGGAGTCGTAGCAATAGCAAACAACAATAAGTTCCATTTTCAAAATTAGTTTGTAGAGTATCTTCAAGTCTTATAATTTTGTATTTAAGGATTAACTTGAATCATTGTCTATGTTATGGAGGTATAACACAAAAAACCGGCGTGTACTTTTAATAAACCGCGAAACGGTTTATGATGAGAATACACTCCGGTCTTTTTGCGAAAATTCACTTTATTGATGGACTCTTTTCTCTTACAAATTATTACGCTGCTGCATCAGCCAATCAAAAGCGACGTTATAAACGGAGACATAATTTTAATGTTATGGCTGATAACATAATTTTTAAGCCAATGAAATGCTTGTTTCAAACAAGATTAAAGTATTATACATTAAACTCTAACTACTTTATTTTAGCTTTGGTAGTATTTCATACTAGCATGACACAATCACGTCGAGGGCAGTTTTACAGCGGACGTGAACGAAATATGCTCTGTGCTACGGCATTGTATAGTGTATTAATACGCTGTGATGAGGTCACATGTGCCATGCAAACATAAACGTCAGATTAGCTCTCCTCGGTGAAGTGGAGAGGGACTTATACTATATCCCCGGCGCCTGCATTAGTTTTGAGGAGAATGGTTGAACTGTCAGTCCTACATCAACCGAACTTACATGGCTAAATGTATCTTATAGGATAAATACCCCATGTCCCTTTTCGGATGCTTGATTTGACCTACATTTTTGTTAATCGAATGGCCATGTTTAGGGCTTAGTAAATTCTTATACTTTGGTATAGGAATGGTTGATAGCTGATGTAACTAAGGATGGTTAGAACAATCTACTGTACCACGGGCCTTATCCGCCTTACATTCTCTGTGTTGAGGGGTGGAGGTGAGCTTTGTGATCTTCAATTTCTTATTTTTGTCAATGGGTTCAAGCAAACAGACAACATTACTACATCAGTTTCAGGAGTATAAGAAAATGATATCATTCCAAAACATTATAAGACTTCAACAGATGGTAGCCGCGCTTACAATGTCTATTTCCGGTACATTTGTATACGGATAAAGTTATTGGAGCACACTTCAGATAAACTGCTAGAATACGTCGTTCCGAGAGCGTAGTTGACCTGGAAATGTCCCGTCACTCATCTGTGGCCGGATCTATCGGACATTATAATCGATAATACGGCGGGTTATATCAGGTACCAGCTGTCCAGGCGGAGCTGGCTAATTTGGAAACCAGTGGTTGATTAAGAAATGAAATGAGTTTGGTGTGTTTCGTAAACTTTGGTTGCGACATTTCCAAGATTGTGGTTCTGAAATCTGAAATAAAAGGCTTCAAGATGATCTGTAAAATGCTTATACATGCTTGGAAGTTGAAGGACTGATGCTATGATAGTTCTGGACCATGTTTCAAGGCTAAGTTTAAAGAAATAAAAAAAAAATCTGCTAGCTTTCTCCAATCTTGTTTGCACAGGCAATATGTCATGTCGCCCAAAACACAATGCCCTTAGCCATCCCTTTGTCTGAGTGCAGGTGCTGGTTTTTGGAATTTACGGTCTTGACATTTTACTTTTGGTAGAAATTCAACTACACAGAGAAAAAAAAATACATGTAGACAATTTTATTAGAACGCTTTGCTCTTTTAAGTCATATGATCGTTAGGGTGCAATGCGCCTCTTGTTTGTATCGAACCTGTAAGTGTATATTACGATTTTGTCTATATTTTGGAACAGACACGAAATCATTAAAGGGACTTAGGTCGACGATTGTTTCAGATAAAGCTGACAAAATTTCGAAAATCTTGGGGAAAAAAGGAAATTTGAAGAAAGGTTTAGGTACTTTATTGAAGCCCTACTGCCTGGAGGCCACTGGTTGGTCTTTTATCTATCGGATTGGACTTTGCCGACTGCGACTTTTTACTTCCAGAGCACTAAAATTATATATCTTAGATGAAGGATCCGCCGAAATCTGGGCGGAACAAAATCGGCTTTTAAAACAGCATCTACTTACAGTTCACGTGATATGAGTTCATGTGATATGGATCCAATATGTATGCCAGACACAAATATAATTCATATAATACGGAAAAATGTATTCAAAATGCATGTCCATGTCGTTGTAGCACTTCTCTGATATAATTGTTTACAACATTGAGTTAGATACAAAATAGCAAAGGAAATTAGTAATGAAACGGAAGGCAGATCATAATTTAATACATGCAATCCATTTTTTTTACTAGTAACCGAGCACAAATATGGTGGAACTGAACCTATATATCTGCTACATTTCTGGAAAATCTCTTCAATCTCTTCTTCTCGTTTAATTGGGTAGTTATGAAATGGAATATTTCATGGATGCTATTGAACTTTAAAATGTAAACAATCACGCTACACCTTTTCTTAAACTTAGAAAAAATTATCGTCAGCATCGGGGAAATTCGCTTTTGGCAGTCAGAGATAACACGGCGCCTGCATGTTCGAAAATTGATACAATGATTATGTAGTATCCAATACTCGTATATTAACGATTTGCCCTTACAAATATGTCTGTATTAAACTGTAACGTGTTTTGTATTTACAGAAGACCGAAGAGATGGACCTATACTGTGTTACGATTGTCTATCTTTCTCTAACATCGACAACTACTGTGGCGACCCCTTCAATGAAACCACCAAGGGAGTTAAGACCACTCTGTGCTACGGTTTCTGTGTCAAGTGGGTCCGTAACGTGAGCCCAGGTAAGACGTCATCAAACTTGTTAAAGGTTATAGTGGTTAAACGTAATTTGAAGACATAACAGTTAAAATGTTGTTAATAAGTACAGGTTGGGAGTTATATCCACGGGGTGTTTGTCATATGCATTGTTGCGTGTCATATTTACCGATTGTGTGTCATATTAAGGATGTACATGTCATATTTACGGGGTGAGAGTCATATTTTTGGTCTGTGTGTCATATTAACGGGTTGCGTAACTATACTATTTACTGTTTGTATGCCATATTTATTAGACGCATGTCATACGTGTATGTACTGGCTTCATGTGATAATTACGGGGTGTGCGTCATATTAACTGGTTGCATGTCATAAGTACAGATGTATAGTCTATGTGTCATAATTACAGTCCGCGTATCATATCTACGGACTGCGCGTCTTATTCGGGGTATACTTGTGGTATTTAAGGGTTGTACTTTATACTTACAGGTGTGGTGCGGTATCAAAGAACCTGTTCCACCAACTTAACAATCACTATGAACATTAACGCTGTGTGTATAGCGGAGTCAAGACCGCGGACAGGCAACATCTGTTTCTGTGAAAAGGCGAAATGTAATGCCGGCACGTCCTTAAAACCGGAAACGCACTTTCGCTCCCTTATGACGTTTCTCATCCTGATTATACTTCTCACTTGCTTTCGATAGAATGACGTAATCTCTATTTATAAATAATTCACTTCACGTGCAGATTGGCACTATCCATGGCCTTTGTGTATAAAAATTGTCTGCTAAAATATTTAATTCCTTGGTGTTAGGTATATGTGCCAGGGATCACGTGATAAAATGGAGGAATGTTCCAATCACAGTTTAATTCATGTCACGTGATTGCCCGTGCTCAGGAAGTCTGCCTGAATTGCTTCGCCAGGAAACTATCGTCCAGTATGGTGGTCAGTTCTGGCATCTCACGAATGTCTTTGAGGCCCGAGAGAGATATGGAATGTTTTTTAGAGCTATTATTGACATTGTTTGAACATCTCTGACTCCTTTACTATTCTGAGATGAGTATATCTCATCATTCTTCTTTTATTGAAACTTTTAAGATTATTATCCGCCCTTCAGGAAACAATCACATGCACACATGGTGTAGATAAAGTGAACGAGAGATAATGGATTGGCCGTGACCGGAAATGACGTAATCCATCTGTCACCACCGGATAAGGGGCAATATATGTTTAGTCGTATTTGATACAATGTAACCCGGTATGAGTTTACGGGTTGATTTGAAATCAGATACCATGTTACTGGATTCGCCATTGGAAGGTTGTGCGACCGGAAATGACGCCATTGCGTAAATTGAAGGCCTGAATCCAGATTGGACGGATCAAAAGATCACAGAAAAAAAATACTAGTTCACATTTTAGAATGTCCAATATATCCATCTTCACGTGTTTTTTTTTATATAACTTCCGGTAGAGACGAGGATAGCAGATAGATTAAAAAAAACGTCGTCAGAACGTTTGCACTTGATAGATTTTTAATATATACTCTTTTGAAGAATTAACCTCACCTTTTAATAAGATGACTTCACATTTAAAATTTGTATTAAAACACAGTCAGTTCTACAAAATATCATTCGAGGGTTAATATTCACCCTTTCTCTCGTCTTCAGTCTTTTTTAGTCGATTCTCTACATTAATTGATCCTCCGGGATCGGTAGCTGTACGGAAGTGGTGTATTTGACCCTCGACATGAGAGTGTCAGTAACGTGAGATGTTGTGAGATGTGAGAATGTCTGTTTGTGTGAATGGTTAAGATATTATTTATCGAGCTCATGTTTTACTTTGACACCGATTTTTCGAATATTAGAGACGCCATTTTGATGATAATTACTTTATACACAAATTATCATGATCCATTTTACTTTGTATGGAGATCGAGAATCGTTTTCATTTGTATATATATATACAGCTTTTATCAGCGCCTTAGAATAATTCCATTGACTATATTTGGCGCTGTGTTGTATATTATTGTTGTATATTATAGATTGGCTGTTCATGTTTTTTCTGACTATCATTGAAATGTACCAATGCTAACGCGAGAGTTACCGATATATGTACATATACACCAGAACATTTATTATATTAAAGCATGCGATGAAATCATTGCCTGTCCATGATGATGATGTCTCCATTAGCTTCATATTTATGTCATATAGCTGGACACTTAATAAGCTGAACATTGAAAATACACAAAAAATCCATACGACAGAGCAATAACTCTCGCTAGTTTCTGTTTGTTCATATCTTGTTATGGGACTTTTTGCTTATAGAGGTCATCATAACTTTTACTTAAGCTGTTATAGATATTGGGGGTTAAACATGTTGAAGGTCGACATAGTGGGGGTTGAAGCTGTTACAAGTCGACATAGTGGGGGTCGAAGTTGTTACAAGTCGACATAGTGGGGGTTGAAGCTGTTAAAGGTCGTTATAATGGGGTTGAAGCTGTTAAAGGTCGTCATAGTGGGGGTTGATTGTTATAGGTCGACATAGTGGGGGTTGAATCTGTTATAGGTCGACATGATGGGGTTGACGCTGTTATAGGTCGTCATAGTGGGGGTTGAAGTTGTTATAGGTCGACATAGTGGGGGTTGAAGCTGTTAACTATATCATAACAGGACTTCAGTCCTGATGGTTCCATTAACAAGATTTCACTCTAGAGGGGTCAAATAACGAAAGTGTATCGTCATCGGACGTACATCTATTCTTTTCCCTGGGCAGTAACTATAGGTTTTAATTCAAAGTATGTTTTATTAGCGATCGCTTTTCTTGATTCTGATAAACGTGTGTATGTGGCTATGTTAAGCGTCCAGCTAACAGCTTTTGTCAGAATTAGCATCACGTGGTTCATCGAGTGGCCGCTAATTTGTTTGTATACAGCCCCAGAGCCGTCCTAGGACTACAGACAATTCTAGTCCCCAGAACGTTTAATGTGAGGTATACAACTTGTCTACAGTCTTAAGGTCTCTCGGGCATTCCAGGATTCTTTACTCAAGTAGTCAAATATCATTTAAGCAAAACCATAAATGGCGATCTTCCATTTCTTTTTGCCTCCTCTTCTTCTTTGTTGATTATGAAATATATTATATATCTAACCGTTGCCATGGTGATGGAAGATCAGTACGGAGGGTCTGTTCCCGTTAATCCTCCAATGAGAATCTGTCATGGCGAGTATTCCTTTATCGTACGTACTAGTAATCTGAACAGTGTCGGATCATTTCTACCTTGATCCTGATACTTCCCTGATGTTCCGTCACTTATTGTTTTGCCTGCCAACACATAAGAATTCCGTTTGTCACATCACTTTTTTTAGACAGGGCGAATGGTTGGTGCAGAGGATAAGCATTCGCCTTTCATTAAAGCGATCGGGGTTCAATTTCGAAACCGGATGTGATAAGGTCAGGGAGAGCTGTCCGGTGACGTGTATTTTTATTCGGCTACTCGTACATAAAGCCCACCAGGGCCCCTGGTGAACTTGTCCCCCTACGTACATTAAAGGAATACATGCTAAGATGGCAACGGAATTTTTATAACACAATTTTTGTTAGTCTTCACATTGAATATATATATTATAATTGTGATATTTTATGACTTTTATTATAAATGTGAGAATACAGTATGTAGGTGTTTGGTAGGACTCATAATTGTTAACTGTTAATTGTTAGAAAAGGGCTGCTTGTAATGTTCTACAGATTTATCTGGTCTAAAGCTAATTTAATAGAATTTCGTTTTTAATATTTAACCCTATTCATTGAACTTTTATAATAGAAATTATTATAGTTTCATATATAAAGACGTTTTTATGCTAAAATGATATGGTTAAAAGCATACATTGATAGGTTAAAAAATCTATCTTAAAACTTGTTAAAGTATACAATATACGTATTTTTTCGGGTTTGGTTGGAATTCAAGATTTGTTTTAGAAATGATTGTAATAGTACTTGTTGGATATTAATATGTGAAAGATACAATTCATTGAAATTTGCTCACTTCCGGTTTGAACCGGAAGCGCGCATTGGTGATGTTGGCCTCGTTATCGATTAATACTCGGAACCAGTTGATTTAGCGTCGCTAACACATCTCAATTATATGCAATCTCTGTTCCTATATTTGCGTGTCATTTGCACCTCAATTAATTATTTGTAAGGCATTTTCATTAAAATCAAAATAATGGACATGTTCTTTTCTCCTTGTTATTCATTCTATGAGAAATTAGATTAATGCAATAATCGTTTTTAATATTTGGACCGTTTTTGTTTAATAAGATTCGATTTTGTTAATATTCTTTTTTAGTTTGTAAGCGAAAAAAAATCAATTGATTTTACAATCAATGTTACGTACCTTTGTTCTGCCAAGCTTTCTAAGTAGAATTACAAAGACGAATCTCTAAAGCTTAACACACGGATATATTAACACACGGATATATTAACACACGGATATCTTAACATACGGATATCTTAACATTCGGATATCTTAACATACGGATATCTTACATGCGGATATCTTAACACACAGATATCTTAACATACGGATATCTTAACATACGGATATCTTACATGCGGATATCTTAACATACGGATATCTTAACACACGGATATCTTAACATACGTATATCTTACAGGCGGATATCTTAACATTCGGATATCTTAACACACGGATATCTTAACATACGGATATCTTACAGACGGATATCCTAACATACGGATATCTTACAGACGGATATTTTAACATACGGATATCTTAACACACGGATATCTTAACATACGGATATCTTACAGGCGGATATCTTAACATACGGATATCTTACAGACGGATATCTTAACATGCGGATATCTTAACATACGGATATCTTACAGACGGATATCTTACATGTGGGTATCTTAACACACGGATATCTTAACATACGGATATCTTACAGACGGATATCCTAACATACGGATATCTTACAGACGGATATCTTAACACGCGGATATCTCAACACACAGATATCTTAACACACGGAAATCTGAACACATGGAACGTTTAAGGAAACACTGGTTAATCTATTAGGGATATATATGGAAGCAGAAGTAATGTTTTAGAGGAATACAGAAAATAATGAAATAAATAAGTTAAAAAAATATCAATAAAATGATATTGATAAAAACCCATAGGAAAAGTTTGAGAGAAAAACACGCAATCCCCGGAAAAGAAAACATTTTAAAGAAAAAAAGGTCAGAAAAAAGCACACAGGAATATCTCTTCACTAAGAATTAAAGAAAGCACAGGAAACGTTCTAAGAAAACATGAGCAAGTTTCTTATGAAATAAAGGGAAATAATGAAAACACAAGTATTTCTTATGGGAACGCAAGCAAACCGCAATGAAGAATTGCAGGCAATAAAAAAAGGAAATCAAATTCGTGTGTTAACAATCTCAGGCAAATGAAATACATTTCAATAAATTTATATGTATACTTGGCCTTCTATTTATTTTTGTTTAGATTCCTTGGGTTTTTCATAATACACTTTTCCGCTTAGTTACGTTGGTTTCCTAGGATTTCAATGACGCGACTATTGAAATTACGTACTACGTACAACGATGTAAAAGCCTTCGCAGAAGGGAGACAACTCTAATTTATTGAAAGATGTAATTCCTTGAGGGATACTCTAGTACAAAGAGAGACAACTCCTTCCTGAATATCTAGAAGATTTTCTTACATTGAACACAGTATGGGATATTTTTCCTAAAAACAATTGAGGTCCACGTAGCAATGACATTTGGGAGAATAATATCTCCCCATCCCTTTACAAATAAGGGCTCATAAATAATTTCAACCAATTTTCATAAAAAGAGTCATTGATATATCCACCAATAAGAAAAATTAGAAAAAAAAACACACACACACGCACACACACTCACACCGCATACACGCACACACACACACACGCACACACACACACACACACACCCTCACACACACACACACACACACACACACACACACACACACACACACACACACACACACACACACACACACACACACACACACACACACACACACACACACACACACACACACACACACAATTTTTTTTTTATAAGTGTGATACATACAACATCGTATGACTAACAATCTTCGGTGTAAATTGATTGAATATAATGATATAAAAAGAAACCTGCTGCTTACAGGCGAAATATGCATCTGTGTGTGAGTTCATGTACATACCTGCTATACAATCTGACACAGATGACGCATTCGGTGGTACTTTTAGCCTTTTTGTCGTTTAACAGGGCTACAATGTTTTATCAGGATTATCATCCTTTCTGGATGATTACCAGGCATTTAAACTTTGAATAACTAGTAATCACAACATGTTAAAGGTCCAATATACGTAACTTTCGGCAAAACTTGAAGCGAAAATCAAACCTAATAACTTATTATATTTATAGATTTAGTTAAGATTAACTGATATCAGCAGTATTCAAGATTAATTCTTTCGCGGTTACCGGTACAGCAGCAGTTGAAACATGCTATTTGTAAACACGCGTCCATTTCGAACCGTCTTCTACCTTCGGTTTGTTGTTGAAGTGGGCCCCACCTGAATTATTTTCAATTCTTTGGATTTTTTTGTCAAGAGTTTCTTGTTAGTTACCGTTCATGTTTACTTGGTTTTAAGCTTATTTTTGCATGGTTATCAACTGGATTTTTTCAGAATT
Source organism: Mimachlamys varia (assembly GCA_947623455.1). Lineage (NCBI taxonomy): Eukaryota > Metazoa > Mollusca > Bivalvia > Pectinida > Pectinidae > Mimachlamys > Mimachlamys varia. The sequence continues at coordinate 33,545,378 of OX392529.1, read as the reverse complement.
TTTCAGAATCATGAAAATTTCCCTGAAGTTACGTTTATTTGGCCTTTAATGCGAATAAATTTGGCTCGGTACCCATTTTGTTTGAGAGTTATCTCTCTTGGAATAGTGACCAATTTTCCACACACCAGGGCCCGTATTTATGAAACCATTCTCATGCTCAAGAATGAATTTTGTGCTCTAGGCCTATTTTCTTGTTTCAACTATATTTATTTAAAAACTCTTATTTTGTCTTACTTTGAAAAAAACACCGAAGATCCATGAACACAACGTTTACAATAAGACTTTATAGTTTTGATTTATTTGACTTTCAAGAAAACTGAGTTGAGCACATAATTCATGCTTGAGCACGAGAACGGTTTCATGAATACGGGTCCAGTTCATAAGTTCTGGTGTAAACTGTACGCAATACCTTAGCCAGAGGAGAAGATACCCAACAAATTATCACGCACACAAGTAAAAACCAACAAAACGCGAGACAGTGGTTATGACATACTAATTGGGTCTTCAGAAATGTATGCTGATATGATATACAGGTAAGTACATGATCGAAGTATACAATCTCAATATTAAAATTAATTTGTTCGATTTACTCATTTCAAACTCATTTGAATATGACCATGAAACAGGATTGCATTTCAAACAGCATACAAGGGGTTAATTACATTTTCCTGACTGGGGAGAGGGCTTCTGTTCCTGGTCTCCATACCGATGCCATTCCCTGGATCGGTTTCTAAATTAATTCACCGTGAGCATTATTATTAATGCGCTTTAATCAAAATGCTCATGACCCCACGCAGTTTAACATCGGTTCTCCTCAGCATCCAGGAATTGTTCTGCAATTTCAAAGTGTGAACAGTGTACCATATAGTTACTGAAGACTGGACTAACATTTCTTCTCAAAAATCGTATGAACCTGTGCCCATTCCGATTCCCCTCGAATAAAGCTTCTGTGTTGCCATATTTAATTGTATGTAAAAACCAAAATCTTGGATCGCGAATTTTATGTTTTCACGCTCTCCTCGTATGACATGCAACTCATTTTCAATTCAACTCGGACATTTTAGCTCAATCTTTTTGCAATGCGCTCTTTCTTCTTCATTCTTATTTTCACTTCCTTTCGTTTTCGCTTCCTTTATAAAACAGATTAATAGCATCAGTGCAACGCTCAATTTTTGTGTTTTCTGAATCTGAAAGATATCTTAGTTTAAACAGTATTTATTCAAACTCAAGCATGATAATTGATACATTTATTGTACATAGATTTTATTGAAAGGTATTTTAGTTTCGTTTACCCACTAACTATGGAAGGGAACCTTGGACGCTGCCAGACTTTTGTACTTTGGTTTCTGCAGTTCCTCAATAGAGATGTTATTTCCACCAACTGGATATATGTCCGACCGATATTACTCTCATTACCTACATCATGTATCCATAACCCTAGACGTTGATTAGAAGTGTGATAGAGCGTGACAAATCGCCAGTCAGCCGTCGTCGCGATAAATATGAGGGTAATATTTTCTTATTTGGAGACATTTTGAGCGGCTTTTTACATATGTAAATCTGACGCGGACAAACAGTCCGTGAGTAGTGTCGCAAAGTAATGAATGGAGCAGGTTACAGAACCCTGATTGGCAGTACTCTGGGAACCGTTATGGGCAAGTACACTACTGACCGTTACGGACATTACATTAGTGACCGTTACGGACAAGTTCACTACTGACCGTTATGGGCAGTACACTTGTGACCGTTACTGGCAAATACACTACTGACCGTTACGGACATTACATTAGTGACCGTTACGGGCAAGTTCACTACTGACCATTATGGGTAGTACTCTAGAGACCTTTAAGGGCAGTACATTACTGACCGTTATGGGCAGTACACTTGTTACCGTTACTGGCAAGTTCACTACTGACCGTTACGGACAGTACGCTAGTGACCGTTACGGGCAAATACACGACTGGTCGTTATGGGCAGTCTTCTCGTGGCCGTTATTGGAGACTGTTACCTCTTTGTAGCTATCGATGACTGTTTTCCAATGCGAATGTGTGACTGAATGGGTGCCTTATTTTTGTGTCTAAAGATGATATGATTGATTCAATATAGAAACCTCAGAAAAATGTCGAGAGTGATACCATGGCCGCCAATACGTGTCACACCAAATTGAGATAGGTTGATAATTGATGCTCTATGTTAGATTATGAAAAGAAGACGTCTCTGGTCTAAAACTTTCTGATGTAATACTTTTGAATGAAAAAAAAAGGAAAAACTTTTTTATCTCACAGATTATTTCAGTAAAGGGGGTTTCGAGAAGTGGAGTGGAAGAGTTTGTACTACAATTGTGATGTTTGAGTATACATGTATCATTGACATGTATATGGACATTTATCCTGAAATATACACATATATCGGCCTATAACTACAGCCAGTAGTATTTGATCCGTCAATAAGTTGCACGTGAACCTTTCCGTTATTGACGGGATTCCGCAAACGTATTCCTTGATTGACCTACAGTGCTGGGCCAAAAGTGAGTAACCGCCTTCAACGTCAAAAACGCCGTTTTCGCCGTTACGCCGTTTTTGGTAAAAAATTAAAAAAATAACATTTTCAAGTAATATTGTCATATTATTCATCATTATAACCGTGATCGTCGTGTCCATAATCCGGAACGCGGAATACGGTATTTGGTTTCATTTTTAAGCGCCGTTGGCGGGAATTGTAAAAAATATGGCGCCACAAGGCAGTGAAATGTCACCGTGCCATAAGCAGATGATCACAACAATACACAAAAATTGGAAAAATGGAAATTCTGGACGAAAAATTGCTGAAACAATGAAAATATCCCGATAAATAATTAAGAAGTTTTTCCAACGTTTTCATGAGAGAGGAAGTTTAGAAAACAAACCCCAAAGTGGTAGGAGCAAAATTACCACCGTCAGAAGTGACACACGACTTTCGCGGCTGATAAAACAGAACAGACGTCAAAGTTTTCTTGATTTTTTGGCTCATTGAGTGAGTTAAATCCCACTGAAGTATCTGATAGAACTTTTAAGAGAAGACTCAGTGATTTAGGCTATAAAAGATGCGCTGTTAGGAAGCGTACTACCATTTCCAAGGTTAACCGTGAACGACGTGTAAAATGGTGTCGAGATCATCGGACATGGACAGTTGAAGAAAAATGGAAAAATATTGTTTTTACGGATGAAACAAAGATTGTCTTGGGTCAGGATAGAAGAGTATATTTGTGAAGAAAACGCGACCGGACATGGAAACCGGAATGTATTGGTCAATATAGTGCTCATTAGCCACGATATCTCGGTCATGTTTTGGGGTTGTATAACTTTTAAGGAGTGGGAGTATTGACACCAGTGGAGGGTAATATTAACTCTGAGAAATATATAAATGTTTTAGATACACATTTGTGGCCGGTTGTTGCGAAAAAATTTTGAAATTCTAACTGGATATTACAAGACAACTGCTCCGTCCATGTGTCAAGACAGACCTGCCGTTGGAAAACGCAATCTGATTAAAATCATATCTAGAACCCCGCGCCGTTCCGTAAACTCCTCTCTGCTGCGTTAAGATCTGAGATAATCCCATAGGGGTCATGTCCCGATGACCTTTTGCATTAGCCAATCAATTTACTACTGTCAGAATATTGACAGTGAAATTTTGAGGCGACAAAGCTTGCATAATCACATTTGTCCGTTTAGTCATTTCGTCACCAAAAAGTTCATGTGGAATAATGTGACGAAATGACTTGCTGCAAGATGACAGGTCATTTGAAAATCATTTTAGTGTTAAGTTAAGAGGCGACGAACGTCATCTGAACATGACCTCTTATGGGATGCTGTCAGATCCTTGTAAAACGGAGTGAGAACAAGGATCTGTATTTTAATCAGATTGTTGGAAAACGGAACATAATATTGAAACAATTCCTTGGCCAGCACAGTCCCCATACACAACATGTAGAAAATCTATGAAGATTACTAAAATTTAAACTAACAAACAGATGTGCATATGTATGTATTTATTACTTTTGAATACCGGAAATAAATAGTTTTTTCTGTAACATCTTCATACACATATGCGTGAAATTACTACTCTTTTTACCAAAATAGAGAAGAACTATATTGCATTGCGCATTGACTTTCTGAAAGAAGTAAAAATGCCTATTGTTTGATGAATGAATATTTTTTACGTAATATAGCCATCGTATGAATGGCGTATTTGCTCTGTTTTATGAGAGTATCTGAGTAAAATGACAAGCAGAGTACATGGTAAAAATCTTACAACACACGTTTGTAGTTTGCTCTGTACGGAATGACGAAGAGAGGGGTCATTTTTGAAGAAAAAAATCAGATTTACCGGAGAAAATTAAATTGTTAGACAGGTGACCCAGTTCTTTTTTTCACGTCCGATCAGTGGAGGGAACCCCGACAGCCTAGGTACAGGTGTTAGTTATCTACTGCACCACCAACCATCACATATCACTAAAGTATTGTAGCGTCAGAACAATGAATCTAATCAATCATGCGTCTGTATGATAAAAAAGTTTTGATCGGTATCATTTCTGTTCTTGCACTGAACTACCCTTTCGTTTTGGCCATTAATCCCTAAGCAACTGTTTTCCTGTTACCTTAGCTTTTGCACTAACATCAAAGCTAAGACAACAAAACAAAACAAACACAACAAAAAAGAAAAGATATTTAGAAAAGTGAGAGTTTTTGTGTTTACATATCCTAATATTGTGGTTTGTGCTCCGTCTGTACATATTGTTACTCTAATGAAAATTCGAGCCAGACGAAACCAACAAAAAATAATGTTGTGTTGTTTTCGACCTTGAAGGAAGAATATCCATTCAGAGCTGAAAAATCCATTTTATTGCTTCACAAAATAAACCTAGTGAAACAGAATTAAGCAATGGCTTATGGGGCAAAGTTATTGTCTTTTAATATTATTCCTCATTGAGTAAAATACATAAAGTGTAATTACTGAGATTCTCTCAATTTTGTTAAGGAAATTGCCTCCGGGTGATGTATGTTTTATAGTTTTACTGACGTCATATCACCTTATTATTGTGATTAAAAAAAACCCAAACAATAGACATGCACATAGTTTCTCCCCTGCTTCTGACTTTGATATTAATTATCTTTTATGTTCTGATGAAAATCGCAATTTATTGAAATATTTTTTTCCGATTTATATTTTCATGTTCACAAGGAACACATATTTTCATGGTCGCAAGGAACAAGGAACAAGAAACTTTATTTACCGTTGCATACATATAACAAAGAACATAAGCTTGTGCGAGTTGTTATTGCGGCAAAACACTTTTTTCCCAGTCTTCACCATCAGGTACATTGTATTTTTGATTATTCATACAGTATTTTTTATTTTACATTCTTCATTTAATATATTAAAACTTCTACAACTTTGTTTTCTAAACAGTGCTTATATTTATTTATATTTACAAATAATATATTTAAGTTACGATACGTTTACTTTATGGAATGTACTAACACCAGTGTCACTAAATGCTAATATACCATATACACAAATACTACACATTCCTTTGCTTCTCAGATATAAACGTCTGGCGACAAATGTGAATTGGGGTTTCTTTTTCAAATAAAAGTGTTCGTGCCTCCTTTTTGACAGAGTTAAAGAAAATGGATGGGAGATTAGCCGTTAATGGTTTCAGATGGAATCTCATCCAATATTCATAAACCGCCGAACAGAAATGAAAGCCTTTTTTCTGTATCAGCCCCTGAGGCCAAGTCTGGGTGGAACATTTATATAGACACCGGGACACACGTATTACAATCTAGTCCGCCTGTCTTTCGAAAAACTGGACATCGATTTCTTATTAAAGAAATACGACTGCAGCTTTTCTACCCTAACAATGTGACAAGCAGATTACTTCTGGGGCCGGACCAGAGTTTTATGTATTTATATGTATAGGGGAAAACCTATTTTATATGGTACATGTAGTGTAGCTTATAGGCTTCGAAAACGATTTGGGTTCTCGCTCGAAACCCCTATAGATTTTCCCAATCAGGCCCCAAAGTTTCCCGTTTGGCGAGAAACCATACTGGTCATATCACGGCCATTTCTTGAGAAATTTTCGCAAACAAACTGTTTTTTAACTAGTGACTTGGAAGTGACAAAGTTTTACATGGCGGGTGTCGGCGATGAAGCAGAAGATGCTTACTCTTCCGGAACGCCTGGTCTTATTCTCTTGTACTTTTGCAAGAGTCTCCACGTAAATCTTTCGTTTGTTCCTATTTTGCCACTATTTTAATCGATTTTGAGTTCAGATTATGGTTTTGTTGACGCTTTGGTATTCTCTGATTTTTATTATGCGATATGTAGGTCGATATTTTGAAAATGCTCACTTAGGTACATAGTGTTTTTGTCACTAATAATGATCTCGATGGAATTTGAGCACGACCCTCAATAAAAGCATCAACTTTAGTACTTTGAGAAAATGGATGCGAATTTTGACGTTGTGATTGACATAATACGCAAAAAGCTTTTTATTTCTATAGTCTACTTTGATTTTGTTTGGTATTCTTTAGTAGAAATCTAATTAGCTGCTGTTGTTACGTACCTGGTAGACACGAGACTTCCCCAATGGGAATCCTGTATAATTTAAAAATATTTATAGCTTTTGTTATGGTTATATGATCATCGAATACTAAATAATATCGTATTACATCATAAATATATCATATGTCGCCATCACTGTCTTATTAAAGCAGGGCTTTAATATCTCCATGAAATCCATCTCCATAATTAAAGTCTGGCTTTAATAAGATTGACATCAATCAAGATCTCGTTCAAAATTGATTTTCTGTGTATACGTCACTGAAGATAGACCAGAAAAGTCGGAACGTGACGTGGAAGGTTTATGTGGTTAAATTTAGCACGTGTCGTGATAGATTTATGTGGAAAACGTCATCACGTGACGTGATAAACTGACGTGGCTGTCGTCAGAACACATAATTGCATTGAAATATAAGTAAACATGTGTTAATTTCCTTTCGTTACTTCCATACACATAATGTACAGTTGCCCTTCGTGTTTATTCATGAGTGTGGCTCATATTACTGATTTAGAGAATAAAATTTAGATTTGTGTATTTGATGAAAAGAATAGCAATATGATTTAATGAACAAGTAGATTACATATATAATCTTTAAAATCCTTAATATAACAACGAAATTAAGTTTAGCTAGAGAACAATAATGTATTCTATATAAAATAATTGATTCAATATGGAAGTTTGATGAAGGAGCTTTTTCTCAAAGGAATCAATGTAACAGGAAAATTACGTGGCGGGCGACAAATACGAAACAGAACAGGAAACGTTGGAGGTAATATCATTTCACAAAATGGCATTTCATGAAAAAAATCAATAAAAACAAATAAAAATTCAGCGTAGCGGTAGAAAACTGGTTAGAATGTGTTCTGAGAACATGCTCCAGTTCTGTTACATATCTAGTTACAGCCTACACCTGCCACTAATTAGGAGTACGACGAGAATAACTACCTGGGTATTCTGTAGCTAATGAGTATTTACTGCTGAGTATAGACGAAGCTATTTTTATTTAAGAGTCTGAATTTGGTGAAGAGCTACATTTTTTAATTAGGACAAATTACAAAATCTTGCCTAATTTTTCAGTTTCACTTTCAGATAAATCAACGATGTGCTGTCTATCTATGTCTATAAACAAGAAGTTTGCTGACCACATTGATCGTATATACCTACTGGACTTGAAATAAAGGACACAATAGGCTCGTCTACATCAGCTGCTTACCTCGACCTTTATTAAAACTTTGGCTAATATTGACCGTTTGCTAGTAAGATATACGATAAACGTGTCGTTTTCATTTTTTTTGTCGTGAATCTTCCCTTTCTTGACAGTAGCATCTCTGCTTCTCCAACCTGTGGTGTTTACATGTCGCAGTTGTTTCGTTATTCTGTTTTGAATATCGAGATATGCTCATTATACATGTCAGCTGCTGACGGACAAACTTTTTACATAGGTATACGAAAGATGCAGGTTGATGTAGACTACATGTATTGAAAGTCGTATGGTCTCATTGAGAGATATTTTGTATCCTTATATGATATGAAGATGAACAGCAGCATCTATGTGTGTTATAGGACTATAACAACTATAGCATTCATTGCTGAGTTAAACGTTAGCACATGTAATATATAAATTATCTAAGAGCTGTTTCACTTTTCTAAAAATAACCATAAATGGTATGGTAAGGGAAAAGTAAGCGCCTTTTCTTGCATTGATTTTATCCACCATGGAAATGCAGGTCATTTCCAAGACATACCTTAAGTTTAATCATTAACCTAAGAAACCTGAGACAGACAAAAACAGAAATATACAAAGATTAAGTCGAGTTCATTGAGCTATTCAGGAGAGTAGTTAACGTTCATTCCCGTTCAAAGCGGATTTCCAATACCTACCTAGACAGATGTTCGCTTCAACCGCAGCCATGTGAACTATTAAGTGCATTTTAAACACAGCGCAATAGATCTGTAGCCATTATTGATTTAACCCACGTCTTGAACTGATGATCACAAGACCACATTCGCCCTGAGGTAAATTACACACAGAATCTACGTACGTCGTCAAAGAGAAGTATAAGGGTCGGAACAACAATACAAGGGTACATGTAGAGGGTCTGCACCGACCAATGTGTACCGAGTAACGAAGACCGGTAAGATTATGCACATGTTACATAAATATAATGAAACTGCTCCAAAAGTATTCAGATAAAGTCATGTCAATATACTGAGCTGGTCGATGATGACTTTATATAAAAAATAAAATCAGAAAAATATGTGTTGATATTTTATACTTCATCCAAATTCTTTTTTAACACACGTTAAGCTAACTAAAGTGATTGGGTGTTTTAGCCAATGTTGTGTCAAATGCAGATGTCTCCCGTACGTGTATCAGCTCTTGCTATTGCAGGTGGAGTATTATCGGTCGTAACCAATGTGTGGGGTCATCCCAAACCGTCGTTTGAACGTCAATGCAAATAAATATCATATATTTATGGAGTAAGAAGCCTTACCAAAATTTGTATCATCTTCATTTAAGAAGTGCCCAGTCTATGAGCAGCCATTGTCATTTCAATGTAAATGTAGTATATGTGTTGCGATGCATCTTATGTAGTTTAGTGCTTTGTTTATCAAACCTATTAACTTTGAAGTTAAAAAGTTGTAATGTTTTAACTTCAAATATCCATGATAGACAGACCAGATCATCTACTGGAGGGAAATATGTAATTCCCAAACACAGGACACAGAAATTTAGAAATTCTTTTTTATTTAATGGCCCAACACTTTGGAATGGGCTTCCAGACAATGTTAAACACTGCCAAAACCTACCAAATTTTAAGCTTGAATGCAAGAAGCATATGTCAAATTTTATATCATGAAGTTACCACTGTCTGGAAGTTTTAGCAATACATGCTTATTATCTTATTATTATATCCCCATACCATTATCTTATTTCATGTAGCTCTTAATGCTTAACTTTGATAGATATTTTAAATATATGGCATGATATCGAAATGTAATGTATGCATATGTCACATGTATTTTATTCAAATCATAGCCCAACTCTTATTGTAACACCTTTTATCTGTACACATCTTAATATAGCTTACTGTGATATCAATGTTTGTATATGATGAATTAATTTAACATGTTGTAAATATTGTACATTTTAAATGTCGACCACTTGGAGGAAGAGTCTTGCGACTCAAAGTCTTATCGACTCTAAATAAAGTCTATTATTATTATTATTATTGTAAATATGGTAGATTATCAACTTAAATAAATCATATTAGGTTCAAGATAGCGTATATCTTAACTGAAACGGGCTTCACTGTATACAACAGTATATTATAGGAACAAAAGCAAACACAACACGATCTCGAAGTCGATATAAAAACCTGAATTGAGATGAAACGAAAGGAAAACATCCTGCGCAACATGTGGTATCTGTCAAGATACTTCCTAAAAATGCCAGCACGTGGCTCGGTCACCAACGATCTCAACACTCGGAATACGAAAATGACAGATACTGAACCAATAATTTAAGTCTCAAAGCAAAGCCGAATGGACTTGTCTATTTGATTACCATCTCGTTCGTTTTTAATATCTTGGTGTCTGTTTGGTTAACGCGGAGCCGAATCATCCGAATATCTATTGTTATTGCAATCTCGTATATTGTTTTACGTCATGTCGTACATTGTAACATGTTATTGTAAATATGCTGTAACGGCCATTTGTGTGATGACGATGACTAAGTATGTATTCTACAATGCACGCAGAACCATTTTTGTTATATAGACATACATAAATACACAACCATCTAAATGACCTTTTTGGGTACATGCAATATTTATTACATCAAAAACAACCTCGGCGTGACAATGGTTGCCAGGGACCACAGACATGGATAATCAATGGACTGTTTTCCAACCGATGTTCGTGTTTCGTATATCACAGGAAAGAGGCACGGCGCCATTAAGCAATCAGTTTTAGTCAAACTAAAGTATGTCACTACGTCAGCTAATTATTGTTAAAAATAATCAGAGAATACCGGAGCATCACAAAATCGTAATTCGAACTCAAAATGGAATTTACAAAACAGAACAAAGGAAAGAATTACAATGACAGCCTTGAAAAAGTACATGAAAACAAGACAAGGTGTTTCGGAAGAAGCGTCTTCTGCTTCACCGACGACACCCGCCATGTTAATTTAGGTCACATTTAGGTAAACGACACGTCCTTAAAGTGAGAACCAAGTCATAATCCTCAATTACAAGTAGGCATACTAATGGTTACATTCAAAAACGTCTAGCTTCAATCTCAAACAAAGATTACAGATGATTTCACATAGAGACAGACAAGGCGACCACCAAAATGTAAGTTTGTTTGTCAGTAACCAATATATATCACGAACATCTCGATATTGAGAGCAAGCCCCGGAATACTGAATTAACTACAACATTTAAACGCCATAGATTGATGAAACAGAAATGTTAAATGTAAGAAAAGGAAAGTTCACGATCGAAAAATCGAAATCGTCACGTTTATAGTACAGCTTAGTATCAACCTGTCCATGTCGGTCATAGTTTAAGTACTAGTCCAAGGTAAGCAGCTGACGTAGAGGAGTATGTTTTGTCCTTTATTTCAAGTTCAGAATGGTAAATACGATCGACGTGGTCAGCAAACTTCTTGTTACTTATACAGAACGCATCCTCGATATATCTGAAAGTTACTGTAAAATTGATTGAGTTTTTTGTGACCCTGTAATGATTAGATCCGCGAGAGGTTCAGCGTCGTCTGAAAAAGGTCAGCAGAGAGTGGAACACACTTTATTTCCATATAAATAACAACTCTCTCCTCCAAACTCAATACATATGTATGTTGTCAGCAAGGAATAAAATCATTCGCACGAAATATTCCTCGGTTTATTTCAGCTTAGCTTTTGCTGTGTTTTTCACTAAGTATGCTCCAAGATAGCTCACAACCATACGAGGGGTGTTCCAAAAATAATGTCACTTGCATTGGTGTTCATAGAACGGAAGTGCTTTTGTTCATTTTAATTTGCTCTGCCCTTCAAAATACTCTCCGTCAGCCAGAACACATCTTTTTAGCCGGTCAATCCAATTTTGGAAGCATTTTTCATACTCTTCAATGGGTACAACCATCAGACACTGATAAACAGAAGATCCAAGGGCATTTCTCGAATTGTATCTCCTTCCAGATAAATGATATTTAAGTTTTGGAAAGAGAAAATAGTCACAGGGGGCCAAGTCATGCGAATACGGAGGGTGCGGAAGGACGGTAACTTTCGCTGACTCCAACAAGTCAGTCACAATACGTGCCTTGTGCACGGGTGCATTATCATGCAAAAGTCGGACAAACTTAAGTCCTGTTTTGGGGCGGCGACTTTGTAGTAGTTCTTCAACTTTGTCAGAACAACGTTTTTATAGAACTTGCCTGTGACCGTTCTGCCTTTTGGCACCGGGATTTGAATAGCTGGACCCTTATTAGTGAAAAAATAGCATACAAAACCTTCTTTATCGTTCGTATTCGTTTGGCAATACTTGGGAATTTTAGTGGCCCATATTCGGTTGGCAACCTTCCGCTTTGGTTCAAAATAATTCACCCAGGTCTCATCACCAGTGACTATATTATCACAAGCCTTTTTACTATATTTTGGGTACATTTTGAGAAGTTTTTTTGCCATTGTCACATGCGTCTTCTTTTGCTCATCCGTTAACAAATGGGGTATCCATCTTGCATTTATCTTTCTAACTTTTAGGTGTTTCTTCAAAATTGCATGAACTCGTGCTAACGACAAGTTTGTCATTCGAGCAAATTGTCTTACGGTGAATCGAACATCAGTTTGGAGGATATTTCGGAATTTTTCTACGTTACCTTTGGTCGTAGTTGTTGCAGGACGACCTGGGTGAGCAGCATCTTTCAGTTGCTGCTGCCCAGCACTAAATTTACCTACCCACCTACAAACAGTCCTGTTAGACATTTGTCCCTCCCCATAAATGTCACACACCTCGCGGTGAATATCTACAGCCTTTATGCCGAGTAAAGACCTACCTTTTATATAGGCCCTAATTTCAAGAACATTTTCAGCTCGTTTTCCTGTCATTTTGTGTCTAGTCTAACGAATAAGCTATGAAAACGATGTACACTATACCGAGGCCAGTGAACGTGTGGACGAGATAATTACCTGTGTCACGAGCCAGTGATCACTCAATCGACACGAGGTGGTTTTGTGTATAAATTGCACGATTTCCGCGAAATAAAGCACAGATGACATTATTTATGGAATATCCCTCGTATATTTGTATCGCCGTCCACCTTTCTTGGAAAAGAAAGCTTTCATAACGAGAGATCGAAAACGTTCTTTTAGTTTGAGTTATGGCAGTGTACAGGGTTGAAAATCAAATATTTTGATAGTCGAAACTTTTTTTAAATTTTCGAAATTGCGTTTTTCTGGAGAGTATTAGTATAAGTTTGCTGCAGACCTGATTTAGTGGTTCTAAGATTGGTAGGAAGAAGTTTTGATAAAGGCTTAGTTGAGAAATTAGCAAAGCCGACAGTAAAACTTTGCCTATAAAGATCCTTGTGTACTTTTGGTACACAATACGAGGTAGGTCAGCGTCTTTCTCATAAACCGGTATCTTGAATGGTTGTTATACTGATGAATGGTTAGATAGTAGGGAGCATGAAGTCGGTTCCCGGGTCCAAATTCTAAGAAAACAGAAACTAGGAACCAGATCCTGTTCCGTTTAACAAAAACGAAACTGGGATCAGACACTAGTTCCGTTTAACATAAACTGAACTGGGGGCAGACCCCAGTTCCGTTTAACATAACTGGGAACCCTAGATGTGTGAGAAGGATTTCTTTGGTTATCATACAGGCCTAGTTCTTTTTGAAATACAATAGCATTTGCAAACAAGTTATTAGATGCCCTTTCTGCAGACTCAACAATGTATCTCATGTAGATCGTGAGAGTGTGGAGCGAGTGATGTTCGAGCATGGGGCTAAAACTGTCACGGAATGAATTTTTTTCTTTCCGATTAAACAAGATTGACAAAATAGGATCCTTGTGTACATTGTTTTGAAAACGGGGATATGATGCTTTCCAAAAATAAAGCGTTTTAACAGTTTGCAGGAAAATTAATATTCAGACCTGGCGGATTGTTCAAATAACTAATTATAGGAGTCCGGTTTGTTTTCATAACGGTCGCTCGGTAATGGCTGTCGTAGCGGATCGCCGGACACGGGACAGGGAAGACTCTGACATGTTATTTACCTGTTCTGTTACCTTGGAGCTGAACCCGCACTTGACTGCCTCCTAGTCACTATAAAACTGTTTAATGTATATTGTAAAATTAACATAATCTCAATAGATAGGATGCGAATTTATATAGTTTATCGACAAGATGGTTCCATATTTTTTTCATTCCGTAATATGTATCGACCAATTGTACCAAATCGTGCATGGGTGGTCGGGTGGTGCAGTGGATAGCGCACTTGCCTTTCACCAAGGCGGCCGGGGTTCGATTCCCCGATCGGACGTGAAAAGGTATGGGGTCACCTGCCCGACAACGTGGGTTTTCTCCGGGTACTCCGGTTTCCTCCCACAATAAGACCCCCGCGCGCTAACATCCGGGCCAACAAGAGTGATTAATATAAGTTGAATAGTTTGTTTCATAATTGTTGTAAAATAAATAAAGTTTATATATAAATCGTGCATGTGTGCGATGAGAATCGCACACATAAACGCACGATCTTTACATCGTCCCGTTGTGCGCATCATGGGCGAACGATGTGTGCACGATGTATGCATGATGCACGCACGCATATTTGGGTGCGTTATGCGTTACCACAACTGTAGCATGCACTGAGTGATATAATGTATATATTCCTGTGTCAGCAGTTATTTAGCGTAAATCAATGACAACAATATAGTTTTGAAAAAAATCAGAGAATGCTGAAGCGTTAACAAAACCATAATCCGAACTCAAATTGATTAAACTAGGACAAAATATGAACAAAGAAAAAAATTATATGGGGACCATTGTAAAAGCACAAGAAAATAAGACCAGGTGTTCCGGGGGAGTTAGCGTCTTCGGCTTCATCGGCTCAACTCACCATGTAAATTTATGTCACATCCAAGTAAATAACACGTCCTCAAAATGAGAACTTTGCCATCATTCTCAATCACAACAAGTAAGCATACTGGTGTGCTCATTCAAAAACGTCTAACTTCATAAGTATCATAATTATAAGGATGCAGAATATATATCATTTAGACCAAGATGGCGACAATTAAACTTGCTAATAGTCTTAATCAGTCCATCTTCGACATCAAACGATTACTCTCACTTAATCTCTCTGAATCCCTGGACTATGTAACCGCTGGATATCGGGGATGTCATCAGCTCGAATCTCTGTGTCGTAAGTCTGTTCGTCAGCAGCCGACGTCTGTCACAAAAATCTAGAGCAAGACCTAAAGTAGTGGATAAACACTAACATGTACACGACATAGATTGAACTCAGATAACTGAAGACAACAACATGCCACATTATGTTTAGACAGCAACCGATCCCTAATCAATTTCGATAAAAAATCATAATACCAATAAAAAAAACAGAATGATTCTAAACCTCTATTTGATCATCATATGACCCCTACGTTTGACGCTTAGTCATCCAAAACTCCAAGTCTTATTCTGTTGTATTTTATTGATTCGTTCTTATGGTATCACTAATTTAGTCGGTTACAGGTTCGGATTATGGTCTTATTGACGCCTTTTTATTATTATTTTTTTTTTTTTACATTTTACTTCTATATCTAAAATTAACAAGATCTCCTCTTTCTTTTGACCAATTCTGATTTCTACCCTTTTGGTACCAAACATGATTGCTGTACAGTTTTATTATTGAAGTCTCCTGTTTGTGTGGGTATAATTCTCATCTTGCAACTTCATATAATGATTGAGCTTATTTTGACACTCACTAGATTTCAAATCAACGTGTGGTTTACAATAACCTGTTTTAATGAGAACGTATGTACCCAATGGTACGTAGGTTGCTTTACGTCTGTTGCCGTTCGGGGACATGTTGATTTATTTCACGAAAAGGTTCATATGTTTCAATTCTCCTCACATCACGATGACAGCGGGCTGAGAAAGAAAACGAGATTTGAGAAAGTCATAAAAGTAAAAACAGAAAAATAATAACGCAATATACTAAATAAAGAAACAATATACGATTACAATTGTTAAACGAGAAGCAAAGCTACACTTTTTTCTAACCGCGTCGACGTCAACGTATTGACAACATACGTATATGATACATAATGTAACTAGAGCCGTCCGCAAAACTGTCTTGGTTTCCAGAGTAACGAAGAGAACGTGCATTATTGGGAATTTAAGAAGAAGTAAGGATGTAGGAGGATGTTTATCATCCGTCGAGGTGACAGTGGCGACAGTATGACTCGACACTTTGTTCCGACATACTTCAGATTTAACTCCCTCGGCTGGCTATCAATCAACACCACCTCCTACTCCTCGCCACTACCGGTAGATCTCACAATCTATCACTGCTGGTACCGTAAAGGAAGTCAGTCTTTAAATAAAGGTTTAATTAAAGGATGAACCATATATAGATGAAGAAAGCCAATATAGTCAAAATTTAAATGTATTTTCAGCGATTCTTCTTATCATTACATTCGTATTTGTAGCAATATATTGCTTAATTTGATATACATATTTGACATTTGGTTCATATTGATGCCTTTCTGTCATTTTCATAAGATACATTTAACTGATTACGATCACTTTCCACTTTCAGTAAATGTACATTTATATAAAGAGGAAAGTACAAACCCCCCTTACATATAATTGGAATACAACGGTAGATTCTCTTAACTAATGAAAAACGATTTTTACTATTAAATTCAAATATTATCTTTATTGTTACATATAACTTTGACGAAGTATTTATTTCAAGCTATGCTATTCACGCTTGTTGACTCGTATTTTTTGCGTGCGGTGGTGTCTCAGTGTGAGAGGAAACTGAAATACTCAGTTTGTTTGGTTTATTTGTTTTAGGTCCTATTAACAGCCAGGGTCATTTTAGGACGTGCCAGATTTTGGAGGTGGAGGAAAGCCGGAGTACCCAGAGAAAAACCACCTGTCAGAAACCTGACGACTGCCCCACGTGGCTTTCGAACTCACAATCAAGAGGTGGAAGGCTAGTGGTAGAATGTCGAGACACCTTAACCACTCGGCCACCGTGGCCCGTATCGAAGTCAGGCCGCCTTGGGAAGGTACAAATAACGTGTTTTTATTCACTCTATATTGTCTGATGAGGCGATATCGACTGGGTATCACTTTTATCATTGCTAATGTCATCAATTTTTATTCTCCGTAATGTAATATGTGACGATTAAATAAAATATATCGTTTTGTTGGTGAAAGGCAAACTAAGGCATGTAACGCAATACAGCGTACCACCCGACAACCATTAGTTTGGCTGGTGGAGCAGTAACCCGGTGACTGTAATGTTTAACTAGTCCTGCCGCAGACTATACTTAGAACGGCGTCCATACGGTACAAAACCTGGGTATAACTCATTTTAGTTTTGAAATACATGCATGCTAAAAGACAGTTGTTTAAGAATGTCTTAAGTCACCGATTTCAACTAAACATGCCAATAGGTAGAATGAAAATAACTTGTTTACTTTTTTGATAGCAAAATTAAACAAGCTAAAGGTAATGTATTTCAAACAGTTTGAATCTCGCTATGCTGATGAAGAAACGTGTATAGCATACCTGTTAAAATTGACAATATGGATACATGTACAATTGTATTTAGGTAAGGCACTGAAATGCGTCATATACATTTGTTTTAAACTTAACTTTTACTTTACCAGTGTATTGCAGATTTTCTCACTTGTCACTTCAGTGCCCGATACTGAATATAAATAAGAGAATACCGAATCGTTAACTAAATCATAATCCGAACTCAAAATCGATTAAACCAGGGGCAAAATATGAACAAAGGAAAGATGTACATGGAGACCCTTGTATAAGTACAAGAGAATAAGACCGGGTGTTCCGGAAGATTAAGCGTCTTCTGCTTCTTCATCGACGATACCCGCCATGTAAATCTTTGTCACATCCAAGTAAACATTAAATGCTCAAAATGAGAACCGAGTATCATTGTCAATCACAATAAGTAAACACACTAATGAGCATACTCAAAAAAGTCCATCTTTATATCACTTCAAGATACAGACTATTTCTCAATGAGACAACAATGGCGACCATAAAACTTGCCCATAGTTCTGATCAATTTTCTTCTCTTGAATCCTCCTTGTGTTGTTACAAAATGTAGTTTGTTTGTCAGCAGTCGACACCGGTAACGAAAATCACGATGCTTAGAGCCAGCCCTAGAATATCGAATCAACTGCGACATGTAAACACCATAAGTTGGAGGAGCAGGGATGGAATGGGAATGATAGGAACACTTCGTTCCGTAGTATCTTAGTTGTAAAGCCTACTTTAAACAAATACAAGCACTCTGCGATATAAATACTTATGATTGTAAACTGACCTGGATTTACCTAGATTCACAAGGCAGAAGTCAGTAAATAGGCAGAAGTTGTGTATCTTCCCATAACAAATACATTCCTGTACTAATATTGTCCCTTAAGTTTTCCAAAAGTTTCCATGTCATGTTTTCTTATTCATATACATTTCTCATTTGTTTGGTTGGTTTTTGGTTATTTTGTTTTACGTCATATTAACAGGCAGGGATTTGTTAACATTGCTGTCCCCTCCCTACACAGTATGAGTGTTTTTAAATTCTTTTCGTTTCTGCGTAGTTCCTTTCCGCTTTATCGCAAAGTTCGACTGAATACAGGGCTGGTAATTTTCAACAGTAGCATGTCTTCAACATATTTGGTTTAGTAAGATACCACATATATCATTTATCGTGGACTTCCATTATAAATTTCTGTATATACGACTGTACTACAATCGTCTTGAGCAGCCATGTTTGTTCGTTCGTAAACACAATTGACATGCAATACATTGGAGCTCTAGTGAAGCGAGAATGTTATCAGACGATGTGTTAATTTGCATATTTAACCTAATTGTATTTTCATGAACATCTGATGAAATCTATCGTTGGTACGTAAGGTTTGGTTGTCATTGCAGTTTCCTTAGTTCAAAGATACGTGACGTCGGCATACAGTTTGGTTTGATTGTTTTTACGTCCTATTAAAGGGGCATCCCGCGAAAGCCTAAATGTCTGTTCTTGAATATACATAGCGTCTGCACTACTAATTATACTTTCCTGTTATTCCCATATTCAAAGTGGACTCAAAATGTCTTTTATGACCACTTGCAAAATCGCATTCCTCGGGAAAGCCCAGATAAAAATAGCGGGAATGACGCAACGTGACAGGTGTGTCGCATGTTCCCTGATCGGTTTGCCGGCAGGGGCCACACGGGAGGGGACGCGTAATGTATACGGCTGATGAAACAGAGACAAAGTCCGTGTATAAACTTATTGAATCACATTCACATTAAAAATAGACATCAATTGCACACATACCGATATTCAAATGAAGAATAATTGTCGGCATATCGGCACCATATATCGACACCAGGAATTATCTATATTATATTTACCTGATCGAGGCCGGTACACGGGTACGGAATACGGCCATGGTACAAACCTTAATTTATGTAAAAGGTAATATTCACGAACCCAACTTTTCAGATGATTACGAAATAAAATGACATGAAATGTTTGCGATTTTTTTTACAACTCAATGTCTTCAGGATTTTTTTTCAAACTTTCTATATATGTACAAGATACATTCATATTCATTTAAAATCTATCCAACTTTCAGCGTCTTCACACGTTAACACGTATCACGGGATTTGGAACTGTTAAAACACTTAAAACTAACCGTTATGAATATGTTATGATAATTCCGCTTTCTTTTTGACCTTTTTAAAAAAAACCTGCAGGAATGGAATATGGTTTTTTTTAATTCCCCCCCCCCCCCCCCGTTATGTATAATTTTCGTATCAAATTCAATACCGGGGTCGCAACCCAATGATATTTGTACCTTCACTAATTTATAGATTAAGTATGAATATCACCTTTTTTACGCGTGAAAACATATTTTTTTATTCCTTTTGTCCAAATTGAAGCCGTATGTACCTCGGTCGCACGTCCCGTTTTACAACATAATCAAACGACTTTTTCTGTTATGGTATATATTGTATTTGAAAATGTCTTTCTATCCAGCAATAGAATTAGATCATACTGTTTTACTGGAACATAAGATTTTATAAAGGGAATATTATAAACACACTTTTAAGTTTCATATTACACACGCATTTTATGCAACAGAAGACTGAAACAGTTTCCCCTTGGGTAGCCTCAAAACCAAATCAAAGCTTTATTTGTGCATGTTACCGTTACCCAGAAGAAATATGTTACATACACACAATAGAGCAGGTAGTTTCTCCTTTAAATACTTCCAATCTCTCAATATGATTCCGTAACGCAGTCTTGCGTCATATTTTGATCATTCGGCAACTTTTCGCTTAGTAGTTAGGCCTTATCGTGGTGTAACGGTAATAGCAGATAGAGTGTTTACAATGGAAGCGGCGCTCGCTGCGCATGCGTTGGTAGGTGGAAATCCCAAACCAAAGCGTCTAGCCAGACGTTCTGAAATTCCACTAGTTATTTTGAAATTATTTATTTTATGAATACATATATGCAAAATCCGATCGTCGCAGTCCATAAGAATACCCACTTGATATGTGTATGTAATATTTTGAAAAAAAAATATGAAAAAAAGCTGACTTTCGCGGGATGCCCCTTTAACAGCCATCGTCATTTAATGACGGCTTACAGGTATATGAGATGAGGATGTTTGTGCTGAGTGCGCGTATATTTTGGGAGGCTGTGGTTATGTTCATGTAAGCCTTGCGATAGTCCGGATCTTTTGTTGATTTAAAGTGCTACCTCACTGGCCCCCAGCAGAACACCCCGCCTGGTCACATTGTACTGACAACGGGTGAACCAGTCGTTGCACTCCCATAATACTGAGCGTCAAGCATAGAGTAGTAACTACTATTAAGCTTATTACATGTTTATATATAATGCTTAATGTAAAGATAATTTATCAACGTATTTCAATGCGTTGTTACAACCTGTGGCATTCAATCACCTACAGTTTGTATTTTCCTAGAAATTCATTTTGTTGTCTGTATTTAGACTACCAGTGGATCACTGTGTACTCGCCCGATCAATACAATTTGTTCATTTGTTTATGTTTCTCCATTTTGTAAGTTTGTTTGTTTATGGGTTAAGTCCTGTCATTAAGTAGCTTATGATGACAAATATCAAATTACACAACACGGATTAGCAAGAATCTTTGCGGATAGATATAGACAAATATATGCAGACATCAGTTCAATGTTATTTATCCCCATATCCCCTAGGCCGTGTATAAAGAAAGGGGGAGGCCTCGATATTGTAGGGTTTCATATGAGTGGGCTAATTCAGTTGACATTTGTAATGTGTTACGTATCCACCAACATTCCGTCCGTATACCTAAAAGGTTTGACTATAATACCCTGCCATAAATCAATATGGAACAGAGGGAGACCGAATAGAAATGCCATCAATCTTTGTCTCAAGTAGAATCTTGATGACTTTCCGAAGCCACGACATCTTGGCACATGGCCGGTTTGCCCGCTCGGAGAACTGGACAGTAAGCAGTTTATGATGGCGCAGTTCATATCGTTTTACTCTGTCATTAGGGAATACTGAGCTCACTGTAAAAATTAGGAATTTCAATACGATTCAACATGTTTTTAAAAAAATACCTATGCATCAAAGTGCGTTGACTTGGATACCTGCCAGTCCTTTTACATGGCGACTTATTCACATGTACCCGCAGTTTTTCTATAAGTAAAATCTTATTTCGTGGCACATAAATGTATCAGCCTTTATCACCCAAAGCGGTCTGTTTTTTCTGTTGTTAAAACAACATTCACACATTTATTAATGATAAGATATTCTTTTATCGTAATTGAGTTCAAATGTAGCTCTTCTCAGCTTATCGATTTATATGTGATGATATCTTGCTAACATGCATTTTTTTCGGAAATATTTTCCTAGTGATGACAAATTTAGTTATGTATGTTTTCAATGTTGTCTTAAACGTTTAGAAAAGTATAATTATGTCTGTACTTGTAGAGCAAATAGCATTGAAACAATAGTCCTGACAGGAAGTCTAACATATCATCACACCACAGCGATTCTGTAGGTTCTGAGACTCTGGTGTTAAATATGGCAGAACCTCGAGCGCCATACTGAACAATACTGCGCCGGGTGAGGCGGAGGCTTAACGATAGTGTGGATGTGTAAGCAGCTGATTTCATTGATAGATTGTTACAATATCTATCAATAAAATACGTTAATCCTTCATATAGATTTCCTTTCAGCCTCAACTGTTTGTATAAAGCTTCTTTATCTGATGACACTTATGACGTCACTACCTAGCACGCTGACCGACATTTACGAAGTCTCCAGACATCTCTTTTTTATAAGTATTGGTTAATGGACTCTTTCCTACATTTTTTCACTATTCCAAATAGGTCGACTTTTGTCGCTTTAAAATTAAAAAAAAATCGTTACAAATTGTTTGCAAAAATGCAATAAATACATATACACATTTTTTGCAGACTAGAACGTAGTGGTTAGGTTAATCTTGGTACACAACCACAACGCGTTTCTATATGAAGTTTCGATAACCAGTATGACATGTACTCTATTACCTTCATCAGGCAAATGACCAGTGAAAAATAAGCACACAAAGGTGTAATGTATGTTGTCGCAAATCAATGTCGATTGGGCTACGCTGTACAATTAGTTTTGTTATAATATAACACAACCAAATCATTTTAGATGTACAGTACATATCGTCATTGAAAACGTCACATGTTTCAAGATCAGTTTCATTATTCATGCACATTTACTTATATGTTCTTTTTTCATTCTGGTATTTTAGAAAAAACGTCACAAACCCTTCACACATATATTGATGATGTTTTTCCACGTATATTTGAAAGCAATAACAATTTTGTGTATGTACCGTTTTGTGCTGTTTCACAAAAAAAGTTCATCAACTGTAGCACTAGTTGTATCTTCTCCCTATTCAACAGCTGGGCATTATGTAAGTTCAGATATCGTTGGATACAGTTATTCGTAAATCAAACGGAACCCTTTCGCATTGGGAAGGTAGTTCTGACACTGGTTAATTCATCACCAGCACGTCCTTTATCCATTACGAAACCTCGACTTTCAGAACTATACAATTGGCTCTTGTGGGTTTCTATAGATACCGCGGCATTTAGGTGAAAATTCTACAAAAGCCCACATCCACAACCTTCACAAACGATGGAACACTGATGTAAAGTGACGTATACAACCCATACACCCCTTTATTTCGAGAATGGACAATGGTGTCCTGTTATGTTCGCCATATTGGTCTCTATAGAAATATTCTCTATTATTGTACGATATAAAGGTGGACGTTTATAGATAAGCTCATTAGTCACATGTTGTGACTGATAATGATGTCTCAGTTCTTACTGAGTACGTTTTCGTACCATTGATTTGAATGTGACCTAGATTTACATGACGGATATTGTCTATGAAACAGAACACGGTTACTTTTCCGGAAATCCTGGCCTTGGTCTCTTGATGCTTTCCACGGGTTTCAGTCTTAATATTTCATTCGTTAAGATTTTGTACTACTTTAATCGATTTTGAGTCAAAATTATGTGTTGTTGACGCTTCGGAATTCTCTGATTTCCTGAAATCTTTTTCATTTGGAGATGTTATTATTAATATGCGTAATTTGGTGTCAGTTGATAATTGAGTCCCCCAAACGAAGGAGGGCGGGGTGGGGTGGGGGCGGGGTTATTAGTCTTCTTCCTCTTCTTGGTCCTCCTCCTCCTCCTCTTTTTCTTCTTCTTCATACCAAATTTGGTATGTATGTGTGTTATGACGAACAGCACAGTAACTTGAGTTTCACGATTAAACAAAATTGTCGTCAGATTTTCATGAAATTTGGTTTGTACATGTATTTCAACACTGCGAACCGAACTGCGGGGGTTTTGGGATTTCTGCAATGGTTCCTCATTACAATTAGCACATTCATATTGTTTGATTCGAACATATCACCTTTTGTTTGGTATCATTCCCTTCCTGTCAGAAATACTTAGACTGCACTGTCGTTTTTAATATCTTGCATTGCAGACAATATGTAGCTCAGAATGAATGTATACATATATAGTTAGGTTATTTCGAAATTCAAAGCATCACATGATTATGTATTTCCTAAAAAGAAATGTCTCCCTGTAGTTTATTTTTCCTACAGAAACAAACTGAAAACTTACATAAATCAACCAAGCATTGTTTAGTTGAATATCAAATATATATATTCAAGTCTACTGATGAAGTCAACCTATTTGTATTATTTTATATATTAACAACAAATCGATCTTAACATGCTTAACTCCTCCAAATTCTTGTATAGTCCTCCTGGCTGAATATGGATCGTTGAGCATCGCTTTATGCCATTTTTTAAACGAAATTTCCGTTGACAAGCAGAATAATAGAATTCATTTATTACAATTGCAGATGCAGACATTTGATATGTTTACAGCCAACGACATAACGTAACTCTCAATTGTGAAACGGCCAGGGAAATACATGTCATTGTGCTGACTTTATGGAAAAAAAATTAAACAACGAATGTATTGTATTTGGTTTGGTACTCAATCAAAATGATATACCATGGCAATGTGGTTGTTACGTAACATGGGATTATTCTGAATGATTGACAGCAGCTTGTAATACATCAACGTAAGACCCGGCCACCTGGGCATTTCACCCCATACGCCTGCATCATTCAAACTCGCAATAAACGCCACTTAGAATAATGTAACTAACGGCGGGTATTTAGGAAACCCGCGTATAACAATGAATCTTTTGGAAGTAACGCTATTGACCTATTCACGACCAGACGAGTAGCTAATATCAATATGACGTCATATTACGCAGCACTGGGTATTATATCATCTGACTAATCTTGTTATATATAACATTTACGCAATTCATTTTAAATTATATCTGCCAAGTATGCTTCAACGTACTGATGAATTTCCTGAAAAAAGATATGCCAAGTTTAGTGTGAAGAAACTGTAAACGCTCGCAATTCATATTTATTCTTTAATTTCATTAATAAGAACACACTGACTGATTGACAAACACATTTGATTTTACTTACACAATTTATTCATAGATACAGCATGTAACGTATGAATTTAATTGCACCGTACAGCAGTTTTGTCCTTCTTAGAATTGTTTATGATCGTGGCCTATGTAGAAAACTGAATTGTGAAAATATGGCGGACGCAAGCAGAATAGCAAAGGAAAAGGACTGAATTAAAATAACTTATGGATGACCATATTCTATATTAGAGACAGATGATACATAAAAGAAGACGGTTGGAGCCCCTTATATAGATATGATAAAGAAACGGGAGAAGGGGTTAAACGGGAGTAGGCTTAAACGGGAGTAGACTTAAACGGGAGTAGGCTTAAACGGGAGTAGACTTAAACGGGAGTAGGCTTAAACGGGAGTAGGATTAAATGGGAGTAGGCTTAAACGGGAGTAGGCTTAAACGGGAGTTGGGTTAAACGGGAGTAGGGTTAAACCGGAGTAGGGTTGAACGGGAGTAGGCTTAAACGAGAGTAGGGTTAAATGGGAGTAAGATTAAACGGGAGTAGGGTTAAACCGGAGTAGGGTTGAACGGGAGTAGGCTTAAACGAGAGTAGGGTTAAACGGGAGTAGGGTTAAACGAGTAAAGGATGTGTATTATAAATTTACCAACAAGTAATCAAAAGAAGCAAATATTTTTTCAAGACAAAACTAATATCTAACCACACTATATGACACAGTCGTATACCAAACGTAAATAACAGTACCATCCTACCACATCATGGTCCTGATGTGGGAAACTGAGCTGATTTGCAGATAAATGTAATATTCACAGTTCATTTTCTGTTTAAGTGTTGTCAAAAGGAAACTTCTTTCTGCCATATTTCCAGTTTTTAAACGCAAACTAATTTATCCAAATATTTCAAAATGAAGGCAAAACCAAATCTGTATGTTCCAGCACAAATATGCGGTT
The DNA here is from genome assembly GCA_947623455.1 of Mimachlamys varia. NCBI lineage: Eukaryota > Metazoa > Mollusca > Bivalvia > Pectinida > Pectinidae > Mimachlamys > Mimachlamys varia. Next base: position 33,519,493 of record OX392529.1, on the reverse strand, counting down.
TGTGATCTTTTTATCTTTTATCTTCGCAACATATAAGGTGGTCACTTTTACAACGTTAAAATTCAAACAATGTTTAAACAATTTCAAGAGAAAAAGGCCACGAACAAAAAATATAAATTAATTATTAGTTTAATTCAAAAGATTTCACAGACTGATCTTACATTGTAAAAGTAGCAATTCGAAAACTACAACAACTAGGGCTTGTTTCTTCACTTGTTGTATATAGCGTATTTTCTCTCAATACTTTTCCTGCCTCAATTCCTCAGACAGATTGTGTCAAGGGTGATGTCATAGCCCTTTAGAACAACTGGTCAAGATGAGCCAGACATTGTCCGTGTGACAATCATATGAAACCATCAAAGAACAGCCTTTCTCCGACCTGTTATAAACGTCAACGACCGGTCGTGTACCTGCATTCTTAATGCCAGTCAATAATGAATGGAATATACTAGGGATCTGTGGTGGCTTTGGTGTGGATAGGGAAGGTGACAATGACAGAGTGTGAACTTGTTAATTATGTAGCCGATCGTTCTCTATTCTTGTCCCATGTAAACAAATAAATACGTATTAAAGCAGAATTGCTATTACTAAACATCAGGTCAAATACAAAGCAACAGAATACTAGGCTATAGTATGGACATGGAGCAAAGATGGAGAACAAACACACAGCAAACAGGGGACTAACCGCACGAATGTTTCATATTTCAATTCGGTTTTCAGTTAGTTCCACCTCAAAGATGTCTTGCAAAACTGTGATCTGGTTTTCAGTAGGATGGCTGTAACGAGATCATCCGTGCTGTCGATGGATATTATATGGAATTTGATAAAAATATGCATTTGTTTTTGTTTCATCAAGACGCATGCATGCATCCATCCCGACATACATTGTAAACGTATGCATACGTCCGCTCATTCAGACATCTATCAATCCAGGTATTTAGACCTCTATCCTTCCAGACATCCAGTTAGAGATCCATCCCGACATCATGCCTTCCATCCATGCTTACATCTTTCCATCTTATGATATGGATATGACTATGAGGATACTGGTTAGTTTTACTGGTATGTTGTCAAATTGAAATATATCAATATTGCCTTCCATGGAAATATTTAGAGGAAATAAATCTTATTCCACAACGTAGAATGTTTTTTTTACCTATTATCGACGTTCTGCCTTGTCATTAGTTCCTTTGTTGAACACAAGAAAACCTAGGCGAATAAGCAAATCTTCGACATTTACATGTGTGTAAACACTGTGAACTACGTGTACCTGAGAGCGGTAAAGCTGCAGGGACAATGAATATTACGTAAGAACACCATGCTAGTCATATGTAATCGCGAAACATCGAAATTACCTTATTATTAATAATTGATAAGGTAATCTTTGTTCCATGTATAGTCCCTTTCAAAAAAAGTGTTCAAGTCTAAAAATGTTGATAAAAACTGGGGAAAAATTATGGCAAAAATAGATTCATTAACTTAAAAGCTCCTGTGATGTAAAAAGACATTTCTTTAATGAATCGAACATGCATATTCAAGGTCGGCAATCAATAAAATACATGCATGATTAGTTTTTCTAGTTTCCCTTTGTAACTTTCACTGATTCAAGGTTGTTTACGAACGCCCTTGCCTGAAGTTAATTGAACATAAACCAACTTGAGTTAAGAGAGTCCATTAAATATAAATGTTCCAATAAACACGCATTGTTTATTAATAAAGTGCTCATCATAAAATGATGATAATAACCGATTATAACACGATAACAACAGCATAGTGTGTACAACATTATACATTATATCAAGGTCATTAATATCGTCGCAAAGATAACAAACGTATTTCTAAATGAAAAGAAAACCACAAAGAATCAATATCTGTACGACAGTGCTTTGATCCTCTCTTGTCAACATTTGTTGAGATGGAACGTTAAAGACAGTCCTTGTGAGACGGCCTTGTCTTCTTTGAATTATCGCATCTGGTTTAAGGAATATAAAAGATTTACACCAACATCCCCATTGAATGTTCATATAATACTGATTTGATGTTAGAATTGAAATGTGTGATGTACCGTTAATGTCAATACAAATTTAAACAACTTGACTCAAAATGACAGGAGTCTCTGGGGCAGATATTTAATTAATGACGTATGCATTGAAATGGTACATGTGCATTTGACGTCAAATTGGTAGATATTCTACAAAACAATTCCTAGGGCACGTTTTAATATTTATTTGTTTTAAGTGGAGACCCTGGCTATGCAAAAACCGAAGTAACACTGGACGAAATATGGCCTCATTGTCAAAACACCATTTTAGAAATCTGTTTTGATAACTGGTACGAAACACGACAAAAAAGGTAAATAAAAAGAAAGAAAAAACAACGACAGCAACTGACGAGCAATTCATAGCAATATGTTTTAATTTACTCTGTAATGCCGCAATATGAAATCTGTCTAGATCAGTCGTTAAATCTGATATCATATATCTGGGGCGATCATTATGATGGTTTTTTTCACAAATGTGACGTCCTCGTGACTATGACAGATAATGCTGACCGATAGACAAAATCGATTGTTACATTCGAAAATCTTTTTTAAAAATAATTTCTCTCTCTCTTTTTTTTGATCAAATAATTCGGCTGCATTGAGTTTAGAATTACAAAGTGCGCTATTCTATTTGTCAACAGCACTTTGATTAATCACTGTAATATAACACTGAGCAGAGTGCAGTTTATAACCTCATATATGCAAGCCAATAAAAATAAATACTGAGGAACCATCAAATAAAGCAATACACAGTAGTACTCAAGAACATGCTAAAACATAAAAAGTATTAATATCTAAATTTATACTAAACTAAAATGAAGCTGGTGTGCCAGATGTTTGTTGTAATTAATTTCAGTGTACAACGTTATTTCATTGGTAGTATTAAAGGAATTCGAATATGAACATAAATGTTAACATTGTAAAATTGAATAAATACGCAGTCAGTAAAGGTTAGATTTGAACACCAATATATAAAATTGGATTTAGAATTGCTGTGGATATGGTACAATTTTTATTACCGTAAAATATTAACCCCAATAGCCAAGATGATAAAACGTTGTCGATTCATTCATATGACCGGGGGTATAGCAGAATATAGACGAAGAAAAAATACGAAGCTAACTAGGTCACCGATAATACTCATTTTGAAAAATGTGCAATATTGACAATATATAATTTCTGGTTTTGCCAACGACCCCTTATCAGTCATACACTAACGAGCGCGTGGGCCGCGCGTGGATCGATTCCGGGGGCTTGATCGTTCTGTAATGACCTGCCATTACATATCTGACCCTGGACACTGGCATTAAATGAGTTTCAACTAGCTTTATTAATCAGCCTTGCCACGGGCGTTGATTGTGTGTCGATGTTTAAGGCCAATGAGTCACGTGACGAAGACAAACAATCGAATTGACCTTCATCTAATAAACCAACATTAAATGCGTAAATTGTTCACAGATAAACAGCAGAAGGAAGTGATAAAATCAACAGCCAACCTGCATTGGTGGTGATCACATTTGATTACCGCAAAGTTATACCACAGCATCAACATACAATGACAAAATCGATACTCAAATGTCTGCAATGGGGTATGAAGAAAGAAAAGACTTCCTATAATTCAACAAAACATGCTATAATATAGTTTCTATCCTAATCTTTATGTGTTAGACACATTTTTAGTCCGTTTCAATCTGACACTACATATACAAACAAATGTCCATTTTACAAAACAACATTTTTTTATGGAATGCGGGAAGCTGTCACCAACATATCTATCACCTGTTTACATCGTCATCACATCTGTACACGCAACATAGGACTCTCGAACTAGGAAACAAATGTTGGAAACATGTCTACAGATGTACACAGCAGAGCAGTTAAACCCTTTTACAAAAATATTGATGTTTTTCTTTCTATTTGTGTGAGTGTCAAATCTGAAGGTTGAATATATAATGATTTCATTATTTTTACTGTACATTAAACAGGTAGCGAGTATTATCAACATCGTCAACCAAGGCGGGTTCTGTTTCAAATATCCCAACAATCCGTTATTCTTTATCTCCCGAATTCAAAGCTAGATGCTTTGTTTAGTTGGTACATCGTATCTTCGCTCGATGCTGTTTGTTTTTGTTTTTACCTTTTTGACGCTTTGATGAATACTGTCCTATTTTATTGACACATTCGTTTATTTTATACCTGTTTTGACGCTTAAGTGAATGCTGTTCGATTTTGTTGACGCTTTTGTTTATTAATACATGTTTTGACGCTTTTGTTAATGCTTTCCTATTTTGTTGACGCTTTTTTATACCTGTTTTGACGCTTTGATTAATGCTGCCCGATTTTGTTGACGCTTTTGTTTATTTTATACCTGTTTTGACGCTTTGATTAATGCTGTCCGAATTTGTTGACGCTTTTGTTAATTTATAGCTGTGTGCTGACACTTTGGTTTATGCTGTCGTTTTGCTTACACTTGTTTTTAACACTTTTTAAGGCGATGGCATACATATGTACAGGTATGATATCTCTAAGCTCTCACGTGGAAATAGTCATCATATTGTTGTTTTTTGTGTGGTTACAGTTAGATATATATATTGTTGCTGTTTGTTGATGCTGTGGTATGTATGTTGTAACTGTGGTATGTGTGTTGTAACTGTGGTATATGTGTTGTGGCTGTTTATGAACCTGTGGTATGTGTGTTGTAACTGTGGTATATGTATTGTAACTGTGGTATATGTGTTGTAACTGTGGTATATATATTGTGGCTGTTTGTTGATGCTGTGGTATGTGTGTTGTAACTGTGGTATGTGTGTTGTAACTGTGGTATATGTGTTGTAACTGTGGTATATATATTGTGGCTGTTTGTTGATGCTGTGGTATGTGTGTTGTAACTGTGGTATATGTGTTGAGGCTGTTTGTTGATGCTGTGGTATGTGTGTTGTAACTGTGGTATATGTGTTGTAACTGTGGTGTATATATATTGTGACTGTTTGTTGATGCTGTGGTATGTATGTTGTAACTGTGGTATGTATGTTGTAACTGTGGTATATATATTGAGGCTGTTTGTTGATGCTGTGGTATGTGTGTTGTAACTGTGGTATATGTGTTGTAACTGTGGTGTATATATATTGTGACTGTTTGTTGATGCTGTGGTATGTATGTTCTAACTGTGGTATGTATGTTGTAACTGTGGTATGTATGTTGTAACTGTGGTATGTGTGTTGTAACTGTGGTATATGTGTTGTGGCTGTTTATGAACCTGTGGTATGTTTGTTGTAACTGTGGTATATGTGTTGTGGCTGTTTATGAACCTGTGGTATGTGTGTTGTAACTGTGGTATATGTATTGTGGCTGTTTATGATGCTGTAGTATGTGTGTTGTAACTGTGGTATATATATTGTGTCTGTTTGTTGATGTTGTGGTATGTATGTTGTAACTGTGGTATATGTGTTGTGGCTGTTTATGAACCTGTGGTATGTGTGTTGTAACTGTGGTATATGTATTGTGGCTGTTTATGATGCTGTAGTATGTGTGTTGTAACTGTGGTATATATATTGTGTCTGTTTGTTGATGTTGTGGTATGTATGTTGTAACTGTGGTATGTGTGTTGTGGCTGTTTATGATGATGTGGCATGTGTGTTGTAACTGTGGTATATGTATTGTGGCTGTTTATGATGATGTGGCATGTGTGTTGTAACTGTGGTATATGTGTTGTAACTGTGGTGTATGTATTGTGGTTGTTTGCTGATGCTGTGGTATGTGTGTTGTAACTGTGGTATGTGTGTTGTAACTGTGGTGTATATATATTGTGACTGTTTGTTGATGCTGTGGTATGTGTGTTGTAACTGTGGTATGTGTTGTAACTGTGGTATGTATGTTGTAACTGTGGTATGTGTGTTGATGCTGTGGTATGTGTGTTGATGCTGTGGTATGTGTGTTGATGCTGTGGTATGTGTGTTGATGCTGTGGTATGTGTGTTGTAACTGTGGTATGTGTGTTGTAACTGTGGTATATGTGTTGTAACTGTGGTATATATATTGTGGCTGTTTGTTGATGCTGTGGTATGTGTGTTGTAACTGTGGTATGTGTGTTGTTACTGTGGTATGTGTGTTGTAACTGTGGTGTATATATTGTGGCTGTTTGTTGATGCTGTGGTATGTGTGTTGTAACTGTGGTATGTGTGTTGTAACTGTGGTATATATATTGTGGCTGTTTGTTGATGCTGTGGTATGTGTGTTGTAACTGTGGTATATATGTTGTAACTGTGGTATATATATTGTGACTGTTTGTTGATGCTGTGGTATGTGTGTTGTAACTGTGGTATGTGTGTTGTAACTGTGGTATATGTATTGTGGCTGTTTATGATGATGTGGTATGTGTGTTGTAACTGTGGTATATGTTTTGTGATGGTGTGTAGGTGATGTGGTAAATATTGCGCGTTTTCATGCTTCGCATATCAACCTAATGGACCGCTGAGGCCTGATAAATAAATGTGTTAAACAAACGATACTGCTGGTTTCAAACCTTCTTGAACAGGCCATGAAATACGTGGTGGAAACCATTGGTACGCGACAACAGACATAAATAAGACAACACTACCACTGACCCAGGGAGGCCATTGCTGTTGGCGTCAGGAATGAAGCAGATACGGAAGCATTACCATATAGATTAATGCACACAGAAAAGGAAGTCCTACGTTATATTTGACGTCTTTAATGAAACCTGTCAGTGTATTAGGGTATATCACGTTTCTGCTGAATTTATATAACGTTATTATTGAAGTTCATAGCCGCACGGAAAATTATCTCCTCTTTTACGTCAATAGAGTATCATGTTAACGGTACATTTGCATAACAAAATACCAGATATGTTATAATGTGTTTATCGAGACACAATGTGTACAGACATTATCTTTGACTGCGGTAGGCTGTACCGAGTAGAATTATTTATTAGATTCATGATCTTTAATACTGCAAAGCGAGATAATTATGGTTTTGTTGAATCCTTGCCTTGTAGTCCTTGACTAACAGGGATAATTCAACATGAGGGAACATCGAAGTCAAATAACAACGTTAAGCCAAGAAAATATTCTATTATATAATTTTGAGATTCTAACTTCTTCTTTCACACTTAGCATCTCAGTTGAGTCCTTTAAGTGGGATAACAAGGTGTATGGCCGTATCTATTACCAAATGTTAATCAGGCCTACTTTCTCATTGTGACACTGTTTACTTCAGAAATGTAAATAACGGGATGTGCATTTTGAAAAACTCGAATGATCCTCTGATCAATTTCGAGCATCCCCACTTAAAATGTTTTTTTCCTATCAACAAATTTGATTTTCCAAATGTTCACTACCATAACTCATACACTGTATAAAACTCAAAGGACGTCTTCAATCTCTCATTATAAGAACTTTTTTTCAAGAATATAATTATATGGTAGTGAGCTATCTTGGAACTTAATTTGTGAATATACAAGGGAAAATAAAGGACGAAAATGTTTTTGCTGAGTTTAATTAAAGATTTTCCGGCAGACTGTTGGCATTCCCATGGGACAATCTTCGTCCCACCCTTAGCTGATTTGTTTTTATTTCCATACAAAGCTGCATCTGTGGAAGAGATAATAAGAATAGGTAATAAAAACTTGCCAAATCGTTTAATTTCACTTTCAGATATATCGAAGATGTGTTATCCTTCAATAAAAAGACGCTTGCTGCCCACGTCAATCGTATATACAACTTGAAATAAACAGAACATACTCTTTTACATCTACTGATTAACCTTGATCTTTACTTAAACTATGACCAACATAGACAGCTTACTGTATAGAAACATGATGATATTGATCTTCCTATTGTGAACGTTCCCTTTCTTGGTAGTAATATCTCTGTTTTTCCAAACTATGGTTTTTACAAATCGCAATAGATTCATTATTCTAGGGCTTGCTCTCGTTTCCTTGTTTGGTACGAAAGTGGACGTTTTCCAATATGCTCATTAACGTGCTTACTTGTTATGGTCGGGAAAGACGACTCTGTTCTCACTTTGATGACTTGACGGTTACAAAAAATTTACATGGCGGGTGTCGTCCATGAAGCAGAAGAAGCTTACTCTTCAGGAACATATGGTCTTATTCTCTTGTATTTTTACAAAGATCTGCATGTACATATTTCCTTTGTTCATATTTTGCCCTTAGTTAAATCGATTTTGAGTTCGGATTATAGTTTTGTTGACTCTTCGGTATTCTCTGATGTTTTTTACCCCTCAAGGAACAAGTTGGTGAAGCTGCTGTGTATGTATTTGTCCCCAATGTTTATTTATTTCCTTTTCAGTAAGTAGTTTAAACTATTTTGTATTTGTAGTTTTTCGTCCCATAGTGTCAATGATGAGCGAGAACATGTTAACCTAGGTATAAAATGTTCCTGATTATTAAAAAGCTGTTGTCATTTAATGAAATATATCCCACAAGGGGTTGAGATGAAGATTGATCCATCTTTTGTTAATAATAATTTATATGTTTAATGATATAGAGTAACTAATGTGGACCACTAGGAAACACTAAACTAACACGAGCATTGGATGTATAAGAGAGTCAGGATGGGGAGTTTCTGCTAAGAGGACTTGAACATTTACATTGTAGTTTACAAAATTCTTTTATTTCCGACTTGCTTCTATATCTTACCTACAAAATTGTGTCGCCAATATATACGGAGTTCAAACAAACAATGATGTGATCCTGAAGCATCTCAATGTTTTGCAGTCGGTACAAAAATAAAAGCCATTTCATTAAGGATTGATAAAACAAGTCTAGACATTCTTATTTTACGTACAGTTCGATGCCCTAGAGTAAAGGCTTATCGAACACACGTTATATTCAACAACATGTAAACAGTTCCTGTGTCCTGATGACAAATACAGAACAAAATACCCTAAATGGGTTGTATTCATCAATTTATAAGTGGCTGTGACATTTCAATGTCTATCAGGACTCTTTAAAAAAAAAATCCTCAGAAACTAGCAGCTATGAATCGGAATGTTCAACGGGGTGGGTATTTAACCAGCTGAACTTGTTTATGAAGCTAAATGTGTATGATAAACGTGACGATTTAGATCCTTCCCGTTCTTGACAGTAACATCCCTGATTTTCCATCATATGGTGTTTACATGTCGCAGTTGATTCGTTATTCGAAAGCTTGCTCTGAATATCGATATTTTCGTGATAGATGTCAGCTTCAAAACTTCCGGCACATGGATTCGAAAGATGCAGGTTGATGGAGACTATGGGCAAGTTTTATGGTCGCCATTCATCTTGATATCATCGAGAAATATTATATTTGTGTGATCTGAAGATGGACTTTTTGAGTATGCGTACTAGTGTGCGGACTTGTTGTGATTGACAATGATACTCGGTTCTCAATATGGGGATTGATGCTTACTTGGATGTGACCAAGATTTACATGGCGGGTGTTGTCGATGAAGCAGTAGACGCCTACTCTTCCGGAACATCTGGTCTTATTATATTGTGCTTTTCGAGGGTCTCCATGTTAACCTTTCCCTTGTTCCTATTTTGCCTCTAGTGAAATGGATTTTGAGTTTGGATTATAGTTTTGTTGATACTTTGGTAATCTCTGAATTTTTTGTCATACAGTGTTGATATTGATGTAGAGACTTCTAGTTCGATAAGTACTTATTCTCTGTAACTTTTGTGATATAATTTGGCCTACAGTGTTCACTTCCTAGTTCAGTAATTTCTTATTCTCTGTAACATTTGTGATAAAATTTTGTCCTACAGTGTTGATATTGCTGCAATGTCTTTGTGTATCACCTCGTAGTATGATAAATCCTTATTCTCTATAACTGCTTATTGATTTTCCTCGTTATTACAAAGCTGATGTTGTATGTATTGTTCTACTATACTATAAAATTAAACAAGACTCCCATAATGTAACATGATAAAAATCAACTAATATTTAACAATACAATATGATAAAGTGTCGTGGACGAATATTTACTTGTATGTGACACGCCTTATAACTGATACGTCTTTATGACAACACAGTAACAAAATAAGAACGGAAGTATTTTATTTTTTATTTATTTATTATGGCATGCAAACGCTTCTCAAGTGATGAAATTTCCTGGGTTTGTTCATAGATTATATGTTTATATATACAAGATTGCATCGTGAATGCTGAAATGACTCATAAAGAAACTACTGTCGAGGAGGTCGGGAGAATCATTATACACCTTGGATATTTAGAAAGCTCTCGACTAAAAAGAGCCCGTCAGTGCCGACAGTGAAGTACATTTATCATTTCGTTCCTTTTCAATTTTTAACAGGAAATCGATAATTGAGTTGCTCTGAAAATTGCTTATACTTAGCAGGTAATTGGTTTTCTGCAACAACAACAACAAAAGGAACGTTACAAACTGCCAACAGGTTAGCATTACCTCAACATTATGGGAGTGTACCTATTCCCCGAAATGCCTGACTCTCTCTGCCTACCATAACAACATGTCTCGACAGAAACTAGTATTATGTCAGAAATGATCACGATTTAACCGATGTGTTGCCTATCCATACACAATGTACTATACCATACCACAATGAACCTTATTTTGAGAAATATCTTTAATTGACAGTTGATATAACCCATAAACCATATAAAACCAAGCCTTTTTCATAAGGACTGCACGACGGACAAACGAGAATAACACCCTTATAATTTAAAATAATAAATGGTCGAGCCAAATATGCAATTAAACTCCGCCATACAGTTTAGAGAAAGGAATTAAAAGACAGGGATTCAAGTTATATAAACCATGCACAAATTCGTTTGAAATGCTTCGACTAAGTTCAACTGCAAAGTCAATTAAAACATACATGCTATAAAACGTACATGTTATAAACCAGATGTGAGGATATATAGTCAAACTGCCGTTAGACACACATATGTGATAAAGATATATAAACTGATAATTATATAGACCAAACAACCAAAACAAAGGAAACAAACAAAAATGCTAAATCGAGAGGAGTATGGAGGGTATTTACATACCTTGTTAGTAGACTCTGCCCTGCACATAGGGCATTATAATTGTACCAGCTGCCCCCATTTCATGATCGTAAGTGGCGACTTAATTTGGGATTCGTCCCAAGAATGTTCCTGATGTCTCCCTTGACACTACCTTACTTTTAGCCTTTAGTTGAGCGTTCGCACCTGTGTTGAATGCTATGGGTTCTGTCTCTAGACACAGTCTGTAACAATGGTAGCTTCTTCTCCCTGCTTGATGCTCAGCATTATGGGAGTGAAACGACTGGTTCATCTGTTATCAGTACCGGATGGGAAGATCTGCTGGGGGCCTTTTATAGTTTACCTCAGTGTTGTAGCACTTTCAATTGGCGAAATATCCGGACTATCACAAGGAGGCTTACACGAACATACCACGGCTCCCAAATACACACACAAGGAGGCTTACACGAACATACCACGGCTCCCAAATACACACACAAGGAGACTTACACGAACATACCACGGCTCCCAAATACACACACAAGGAGACTTACACGAACATACCACGGCCTCCCAAATACACACACAAGGAGACTTACACGAACATACCACGGCCTCCCAAATACACACACAAGGAAGCTTACACGAACATACCACGGCTCCCAAATACACACACAAGGAGACTTACACGAACATACCACGGCCTCCCAAATACACACACAAGGAGGCTTACACGAACATACCACGGCCTCCCAAATACACACACAAGGAGGCTTACACGAACATACCACGGCCTCCCAAATACACACACAAGGAGACTTACACGAACATACCACGGCTCCCAAATACACACACAAGGAGGCTTACACGAACATACCACGGCTCCCAAATACACACACAGGGAGGCTTACACGAACATACCACGGCTCCCAAATACACACACAAGGAGGCTTACACGAACATACCACGGCTCCCAAATACGCACACAAGGAGGCTTACACGAACATACCACGGCCTCCCAAATACGCACACAGGGAGGCTTACACGAACATACCACGGCTCCCAAATACACACACAAGGAGGCTTACACGAACATACCACGGCTCCCAAATACACACACAAGGAGACTTACACGAACATACCACGGCTCCCAAATACGCACACAGGGAGGCTTACACGAACATACCACGGCTCCCAAATACGCACGCACTCAACATACGCATCCACATCACATACACCGGGAGGACGTCTTTTACTGATATTTACCTTCAGACATCAACACTCTTTTCTTACGTTGGAAATAAAATCGTCCTGAATTTACTCTCCAACTCTTAAGGATATGTTGTTACATCATTATCCCCGTGTGTGTACAATCCTTACAGCATTTTCATTTCCCCAAAACTTTCGGTGGAGCCTAAAGTTGCCGCTTTAATCCTTCGTGTCCAGTACATACTTCTTCCAACATGTAAGCAATGATTATGGAACTCGGTGTGTACATTGATTACGCTTAGGTGAAATACGGTATACTAAATACAAGGCCCACAACGCTTTAGTCAAAGATCTAGATTTATATATTATCATTTGTGTCCGGGCGTATCTTTGAACACATTGAGGCCAGAATGATGATAGTTATAGTGTATATATTAGTAACACTAACGTGAAGTTCTGTGTACTTAATTCATTTTTAATTTGATATTGCCTTTGTTCAATTTTCGTGCCTTTTTGTATCTTGAGTATAACTTCAGCATACAGATAAGCAATGCATATGAAACTAGATGTGTACACTAGTTGGGGTCGAAAACGGGGTGCCCTTTAGTAATCAGATAGTATCCGCCCGTCTGCCAAGTTTTTCTAATAAATAACTTCAAGGTCAAATTTTACATTTTAAAAGTAATAGTTTGTTATTACATTATTAAGCAAAGCTGATGTGAATCGAATTAGGTCTCAACTGACTAAACCCCGACGTCACCAGGTCAAAGGTCAAAGTTCAAGGTCAAATTTTACATTTATTTACTGTTTAATATTTTGTTATAACATTATAAGGCAGATTAGATGTAAACTGACCAAACCTGAAGGTCAACGGATCAATTAACAAGTTCTTATTTCATATCTCTTAACTGGTAATCATTTAGGGTCATACACATAGTAGGATGACGAGTGGCACTAAGACGATGTTCAACGCAAATAATCCAAGGCACAAAACCCCTTATTAAATACGTTATTGCCCTATGTTGAAACTCCTTGTCCGGATCATTGCTTGCATTTAAACTATGATAATGGACCGGCTACATTGTAATACTAATGTACAGTGTTCCAAAGTCACTTTGCCTTCTTTTACATACAAAAACATAACATATGTGTCAACAACAATATTTGGGAGCATCCTCCCTCACTCTCAGTGACTTCCTTGTCTTGTTCATTTAATTTATTCGTCTTTGTCGTCTTCAAATGCAAAATATTGACGAGAGTTTCCTCGTTTCTCACTTCCTCGGTTTGAACTAGATTTACATTTTCAGTAGCATCGATGTAGTAAAAGACATTTACTCTTCCGGGTTTCCGTTAGTCTCCGTGTAAGTGTTTCATTTCTTCATATTAATAATTGTGGTTTCTGTGTTAATGGTCACATCAGGTTTTTTGAAATAGCATTTTCTTAACTTTCGTTATAGTATATGGACATTTCAACCTCTATGTAATAATATTACAACTATGAAAAAAATAATTTATCGTCTGGTTTTTATTAACCCGGTAAGGTGTTTTATTTAGATTTCTATTACCAGAAAACATATCAATTTCGCCCTAGAATCCCTACACGCTTCGATTTGGCGTCACACATGCATGTGCATACTGTAGAATAATTCCATTAATATAGAACGCTGATCGAATCGAAACTACTTCTGTACTTGCGAGTGGTGGGGAACGCCACTTACCTTATATAGGGAACGTTTAATATCATAGCTTAACTGTGGTGAAAGCAATATGTAGGAGTTATAGCTAAGGGTACTTTGAAGGATTCCGTATTGCAATGATCCTTTTAGCATTGTTTTGCTGGATAAGATAATTACTTTATTAATGTTTTCTTGATGTCGATAATGTTTCTTTCAATTTAAAACGAAGACCCAATTACATTTTACAAATACTGTAAATGCGGTTATCTTATTCTAGACCTTTTCGTGCTGAAATATTGCGCGTGAATATAATACTAATTTGAGTTTGTATATATTTATGCAAAAATATTCTGTATCTTTGTGTGATATGAAGATGGACGTTTTTGAGTATGTTTATTAGTATGCAGCTTTGTTGCGATTGACAACGACTCGGTTCTCATTTATAGGACTTGATGTTAACTTGGATGTGACCAAGATTTACAGGGCGTGTGTCGTCGATGAAGCCGAAGTCGCTTACTCTTCCGGAACACCTGGTCTTATTCTATGTACTTTTACAAAGGTCTCCATGAAAGTCTTTCCTTTGTTCATATGTTGCCCCGTACGCGTGTTTAATCGATTTTGAGTTCGGATTATGTTTTTGTTAACGCGTCGGTATTCTCTCGTTTTTGTTTTATATAGTAATTACCACGGATGCGCGAATTTATCATTGCGCTAATGTACCAAAAACTGAAATGCGCCAACATTGGATTGTACAAAATTAAATACGTTTACAGCAATACAAAAACTTGGTACATGTAGATTACTCGAAGAAATAAATATGTTGATTTACATTTGGACTCGACCATGGTGATTTGTCAGCATTGGTCAATGGATAAGGTTCCTCCTCTTTATTTTGTATTAGCTTCATTTTAGCACTTGTACAAAATGTTTATCACCGAAAGAGACTGACAGATTTGTTGTCAAATGAAGGTTCCATTATGTCTCGCCCATATTTCCTAACGAAAGGACACGTATTATTGACCTTGTACCTTAAAGCCGGAAACATCACGGAAATGCGGACGAGGTATTGACAGTGAAACAGACCACAATTACCAGAATGATCTTAACTGCTACCATGCTAGTTTCACACAACGCTTTCTCTTCTACATGTAGGTCATATGAACAAATGTATTCATCCGCGATAAATTTATCGAGGGTTTGTAGTGGATTTTACGATTCAGTAATTTTCCTCGCGGTTCCTGTTGGTCTTTTCTCTAATTTGTAATTCGAATAAGTCCATTGAATTTGCAAATGAAGGAACTCTCGAATATCATAAATGAATTGTAAAAAAATTCTACCGTCAGATATATGTATAATAATATTCCGTGGCAACTACTTATACATAGTACAATAGTATATACAAGTACATGTAACATAGGTGCTTCCGTTTTACGTCCGTGTTACTGGACAACCATGAAACGTTTCTATCACCTGTACATTTTCAGTGTAGAAACGTATACGGTAACAGCGTTGTACGTCCGCGGTACATACAACCGTACAATAGCTGCATAATGCAAAACGGGTGTAACAAATCATCCGTTAATTATAAACGGACAGTTTCGAATCAGCCCTTTTACATCCGTTAAACGGACGGTTTTGATCAGCCTTTTTACATCCGTTAAACGGACGGTTTTGAATCAGCCCTTTTACATCCGTTAAACGGACGGTTTTGAATCAGCCCTTGTACATCCGTTAAACGGACGGTGTTGAATAAGTCCTTTTACATCCGTTAAACGGACGGTTTTGAATCAGCCCTTGTACATCCGTTAAACGGACGGTGTTGAATAAGTCCTTTTACATCCGTTAAACGGACGGTTTTGAATCAGCCCTTTTACATCCGTTAAACGGACGGTGTTGAATAAGTCCTTTTACATCCGTTAAACGGACAGGTTTTGAATCAGCCCTTTTACATCCGTTAAACGGACGGTGTTGAATAAGTCCTTTTACATCCGTTAAACGGACGGTGTTGAATCAGCCCTTTTACATCCGTTAAACGGACGGTGTTGAATAAGTCCTTTTACATCCGTTAAACGGACGGTTTTGAATCAGCCCTTTTACATCCGTTAAACGGACGGTGTTGAATAAGTCCTTTTACATCCGTTAAACGGACAGGTTTTGAATCAGCCCTTTTACATCCGTTAAACGGACGGTGTTGAATAAGTCCTTTTACATCCGTTAAACGGACGGTGTTGAATCAGCCCTTTTACATCCGTTAAACGGACGGTGTTGAATAAGTCCTTTTACATCCGTTAAACGGACGGTTTTGAATCAGCCCTTTTACATCCGTTAAACGGACGGTGTTGAATAAGTCCTTTTACATCCGTTAAACGGACGGTGTTGAATAAGTCCTTTTACATCCGTTAAGCGGACGGTTTTGAATCAGCCCTTTTACATCCGTTAAACGGACGGTGTTGAATAAGTCCTTTTACATCCGTTAAACGGACGGTTTTGAATCAGCCCTTTTACATCCGTTAAACGGACGGTGTTGAATAAGTCCTTTTACATCCGTTAAACGGACGGTTTTGAATCAGCCCTTTTACATCCGTTAAACGGACGGTTTTGAATCAGCCCTTGTACAACTGTTTATCAATCATTTATAATCCATTTATAATTTATCTTAATTTTATCTTTACACAACAAACAGGATATTTGACAAAAAATATTCTAATACACGGCCCGAAGTAAAATATGGGGAAAAAATGATATATCAAAATAATAGTAAATTGATCATTTGAACTTGAAGTCAATGATAATTTATCACTAGCCATCGATAGTTAGCTGACATCAATAACAGACATTATATCATATTGTTATCTTACACAGATATGTAATAACCAACAGTTGATTGTAGAGTATAAGCTTTTAAATCATGAATAACAGACATGGGTATAAAAAGGATGATTCGTTTTACATGAGTGATAAAACTATACACTCACATTAAATACATCGGGTTTGCCATCTTCAATAACCTTAGCTGTTAACAAAATAAAACTTCAACGTACAGCGACAATGTATGATTGACCTACGCACAACGGATGTAGTTGCGTTAACCATGTGAAGTTCTATGATTAACAACGATACCTTAATTATACACGCATTACATTACAGCTGCCGCACCTTCTATATTCTCAGGCTGTTCCGACTAACGAGTTCATTAGATAATTTTCTAATGATTACCGACAAATATTATGTCATTATTGGTTGATATGGAAATTATTTTATCTTGGTAGGACGTGCGTTACGTCTGCGGGGTTACAAATTATGCTTCTGACTACGTCATCTCAATAAGCATTTCTTAATTATATATATATAAACCACAAGGTATTGTATTCCGGAGATCATCAGTTTTATTCCAAATCGTTAAAAGTCTATGAGGAAGCGGACATCATACCACTGGAAAAATCGTTACTTGTGATTTAACGGGGAAATGATTAGTTGTATATCTCGGGTTTTATTGCTGTAAATGAGTTTTTGCTGATATTTCGATATGGATTTGATGTAACATAATATGATAAATGGTTTCTATTACGTCATGTTCCAGCTGTTCAAATATACTTAGCTTGTTTAAAATGATTAAAATCGGTGATGTTTCCTGGCTTCGTACGAGCACACGTAACCCGTACAGATGTGATATAATGTCCTTTATACGATATTTGGGTCGATATGACATGTTGAAATGAACGCCAATGCGTGTCAACGTAATAGAGCTAGTGTGTGTATACACATTGACCATTACAGCAAGTAGTTCTGCTCGATTATATATAAAATAAAACCATGTATATCCATATGTTTGATGGATTTTATAAACTTCCATCGGCACAATGTAATCCGATGTCAGTGAGTTTAAGACACGATCAGGTCAATGTTTCATTGGGTGGTATTCTATAATGATCAAAATAAGGTATGGTGTTTTGTTTTTAGAGAAAACAAATGTCATTTTCAATGGACACAATTCGGCACAAATACTCATGATTTAAGGCCAGATTAAGTAAAACTTTATTATTAATTAATTATTAAGATATTTTCGGAAGACATATTTCATAAGAATTATATTTTGTTGTTGCATGGAACAAGATTATGAATATCAATTTTTCAAGCTTTGAACATAAACAGAACAAAGAAAAATTTCAGTTTTCAAACAAGTAACATTTACCAAGGTTTTTATAGGAGAAGTGTACATTCACGAAATCCAAATTATGATGTATAATTGATGGGTCGAAAGCTGACGTTACAATAATTAAGAAAATATTCTTTAAGATACTTCGTCTTCTATATACAGAGCAGAGACACTCCGAATGAACAAAGTTCTGAGTGGAACTATAATCCTCTTTAACGGAAACTAATGCAGTGGTTCTACTATTTGTCAAAGACCAGATATCTCACACAGATAACGACGCCAAATATGATATAAACACGTCATTTATATGTGAGAAGGATGGATCCGTTAATGAATCAATTCTTTTGAATTATATTGAATACATTTGGAATAACGAGGACGGCTAATCATTAGGATAACATCGCCCTTTATCCATTTTCCTATTTTCCTAACAATCCGTAACCGCCTGGCTTTGACGTATTTCGTATCTATATTTAGACTTAATGTGAGCAAATATAGCACGCGACAAAGATCTATCCGCCCGATACCAATTTTAGTGAATGAACTATACATATATGTATATATATACAAGGTACCCGATTAGGTGCCGTACGTCATCATGGTATTCTGTCTGTGATATTTATATCCGACGTGGCATTAAATTCTATAACAGACCATCTATTCAGTGTGTAGTAATGATACAGCTCAGCCGTTATCCTTCTTTGTGGTGTCAAGGAATAAAACGGATTATATGAGCCTTATGGAAACAGCTATTTCTCAATCAGGGGTAGCTAACCTCACACGGGTGTCTCATCGTCTGTCCAGCTAAGGATTTCCTTTCTATCACACACGCTTCGCCGATTTTATGTACTTTGAAAGGCAGACAAAATGTGCTCATTCAACTATTTTCATTGGGAGCAAACACATTTTGCTACTATTTTATTGAAAGCAGACACTTTTATCCTATGGGATATTTTTGTTAATGTGACTGACAAAATTCGCTTATTTCAGGTTCATGTTATTGAAGCATACACATATGGCTAATTTCAATTTTTGTTATTAGTCAAGAAATGTATATCGGTACGTAATCAAAGGGTGTGACTATATGAGTTAACGTATCTGTTTGTACAGAGTATTATGACGTAAGCTGTAAGTTTATATCCCAGTCAATTTATAACTGTAATAGCAGGCGTTATAAAGTAATAACAAATCAATGAATGGTCCATAATACAGCGTAATATCCGTAAATAGTGCATGAATACACGCTCCAATATAATTGCCCGGTCAGGTTCTAGAACTCGTGGTACTTTGACCCCCTGTCGTGTACGCGTTCATAACAGTACAGTTTCTAAAGAGGTACTGAACAGACCGCGAATCGATAGCATACAGTAAATGACTATATATGTTTTCATTTATAAGACTGAATTCTTTTAGAAAAAACTCAAACCATGGGGTTTACAAAAATGGAATTCGAAAAATACCGTAGCGACGAAACAAAAGCATAATCTGAACTCAAAATTGATTACACTAGGGGGAAAATATGATCAAAATAATAGAGAATGCCAACAAAAATACGAAAAGGATGTTACTATCAAAAAACAGAAAGTTCAAGATAAGAAAATCGGAATCGTCACATGTATTGTATAACCATGTAATAAGCCGCTCATATTGGTAATAGTTTCAGTAAAGACTGAGGTAAACAGCTGATGTTAAAGAGTATTTGGTGTCTTTGGTTTCAAGTAAAGAAGATATATACTTTTGACTAGAGTAGCAAACTTGTTGTTGTTTATTGACAACGAATCGAAATTGAAAGATGTGTGATACCTGCCATGATAAGCTCCTCAACAGACTCTGCCTCGTATGGAAACAAAAACAAGTCAGCTAAGAGTAGGTAGCAGTTTGTACCCACTGGAATGTTAACAGTCTGCTGGAACATCTTTTTATAAACCCAACAAACACATTGTCAACCAGGAAATAACAATCGTATTTTTTTCAAAACCTGTATATTGTTTTAACGAGCTCATGAAAAGAGTATCCTTTCGTTCACACTTTGTTGTCCATTTTGAGCTGGAAGTGCGGCTTTATTTAAAATGTATCAGATGATCTTTTAAGCAAATATTTTTATTTTAACTTTTACTCGTTTATACGTATGGAACCTAGCAAATATGAAACTGATCAATTTGTTGGACATTTCAAGCAGGTTGAAAAGGACCTACATTATACTTACTTTGATCAGAAGCTTTGCACCAGTGAACGACAAACCATCAATGATGCAGTGTGATCGTTATGATCTCATATATGTATACAGATGTATATACATATGTAGGTAGGTGAAATAAGAGAACAATTATAATAGCGATTGGCTAGGCAT
The DNA here is from genome assembly GCA_947623455.1 of Mimachlamys varia. Taxonomy (NCBI): domain Eukaryota; kingdom Metazoa; phylum Mollusca; class Bivalvia; order Pectinida; family Pectinidae; genus Mimachlamys; species Mimachlamys varia. Next base: position 33,499,051 of record OX392529.1, on the reverse strand, counting down.
CGTTCGTCAATGAACCGCGAAGAAAATCAATTTTGATAACAGCATCCGTAGACCATTCTATTTTATTTATAGCTGTCTCCTGGTCTGAAAAAGTATCACCATCGACAAGGAGAGCTATGGTATATACACGTAACACTGCTTGGCACTGATAGGCTTTCTTGATGGAATAACAGTATCAGTTTGGTAAAACATTTGTCAGGTACAGGAAGTAGCCATATACATGTGCATGTAATGTCTACCCTAAACTCACTTATGGAGGTTGACAGTCTGGTCGAACATAATTTCATATTGAAGGACCGTATGGAAACTCAAGACAAACCATTTGGTATCCGCCCTGTCAGAACCGCGCTGCTTTACGTGTTTTCTTTATACTGAGAATTTAACTACAGGAAGAAATGTCCTTGATGACCATTGAAAACAAATTGAGAGATTAGATTAAGATAGTTGCCTAAGAAAGATAATTTGACTTCGAGCTTGTGTGTACGGATATTCACAACGTTCCATAATTTCGAACCAAAAATGAACTAACTGTTTTAATATTACAGTATCACACACCATAAAGTGTCCGACGATAACGTACAAGTAACGCTATCAGTTAGATCCGATTTCCTTACGATGCATTCGAGTTTTTTTTTTTACCAAAAGTACTTTTTACAGCTGACGCACTTCGTAGAACACCTCTTTCAACGTGTGCTTGTCATACATGTTCTTATGATTAGGTTTCTTTCTCACGAAGGCTCAGAATTATTCAAAGTTTTTTTTACTATCAACTGGAATTTTATTTCCAATATAGTCAGGAAATGTGTGGGATAATATCCTAATCGAAGAAAACAAAAGGACATACTGAATGGGATTAATATTCAAGGTGTTCAATTTTAACGATTTAAAAAGATTATAGCTTGAAGTTATATAATTATACAAACAAACCCCGTCAGTTGTCAGTTTGGTTTATTTTGTTTTACGTCCTATTAACAGCCAGGGTCATTTAAGGACGTGCCAGGGCTAGTGGCCACTCGGCCACCACGGCCTCTAAGACGGTCAGTTGTCAGACTAAACACCTGAAATAGTTGTCTGTCAACACGTCTAGATTTGGCACTCTACAAAAGTGCTGTGATTTCTTTTACGAATTAGAAAACGACGAAATACTAGCTGATCAATGTTATATATTAGTATAGGGATCTGTTTTGTTAGAATGATATACCAAATCAAAACCCAAATTGCAATGTTTATCGCTGGCTCTTCAAGTATCCACCTAGTACTTTAATATTCGTATTCTGACACTTTGTACCCTACATAGATTAATCGATTTTGAGTTCGGATTATTGTTTTGTTGATGCTTTGGTATTCTCTGATTTTTATTGAATGAAATAGACGCATTGATAAAGTCGGGTGACTGTATATATATTGTCATATAGAACGATGTAACATCATTTTTCTACCCTGTTTTTTTCAAGTAAAAGTAGGAATGAGTATTGCAATTTTTGAACAGCTTAGGCCAAATGAAAAACTTTCTTTTTCAAGAGCAAAACGAAACACCAAGAAATTGTTCTCGTGGTCGGAGACCGTTTATCATACGGAGCAAGGAGTCTTAGTGTGTCGTCCTTACCGAACGTCGGGTACATTATAAGGTCCACAATCTAGGGAGTCACAGAAGGAAAACCTCGGGTATATTGTTCTGCTCCTTCATGACACAGTTCTGTATCGTATAAGAATTCTTATGTCTTGTTTACGTCATCAGTTAGACAGACAGGTAAGACACGAGAGGTGCTGTAGTGCAGTCACATAATGCTACCAAAGCTAGTCCTTTGAAGCTTACACTGGTAATCGATACTGCTGAAATGTACTGATACATATATCGATATATTTGTTTCAACTTGTTTATAATTAGAATTTACCGGATATCGACCTGTTTTTCCATTACTTATCTATTTATGAAGAAGCTAAATTTAGACCTGCATTTTTTTGAAGTTGTTTCGTAAATTTTGCAACTCGTGTACCATTCTTTTCTCATTTCCTTTTAGATATAACATAATAGCATTAACCGTATATAGATTACGACTGCACACGTCAAGTTTAATCAAGCTCGTTAAGGTCTCTCACGAAATTCAGCGACTTATGAAGGGAAACAATGTTACAAGCACATTCTAATGCAATCACACACCCGTACGTCTGTTGTTTACTTAATGGAGACGGAATCGTTCGTATCTCAATTTCTAGATCTGTAGGCGACGCACGCACCAATCCTTTCCTCAAACTAACAACATGCAGTTACATTATACTTTTACACGAGTTCTAAACATACAGAACAGTACAAGATATTCTATTGTTGAAAATGTTTTGAAATCAATAATTTAGAAAAAATACTGGCAAGCTTACTAAAATGGTAAAAAGGTAAAAATAGAAATAAATATAATAAATGAATTATATTTTTTTCGGTTTTTTGTGTGTGTGTTTTTTTCGTCTTTTTTTCGATACCATTTCCATTTGATTTTACATTTGATATTGTAGTATTTGATTAACCAAACATGTATTTACATACAGAATTATTTACATACAACTAAGGCAGATATTTAGTATGCGCTTGAAATCAGTAACCAATAGAGTTAGGTTTCACTTAATTCTCCGATTTATTTACTCCGACAGCCCAATCAATGTCATTACCGGTGCACCCTTTCATTTATCTTTCGTGGCCATATTGATTTTGTCAAGTGCACACTCCACTTTAATAATAAAACGTTCCCACAAGCTATCCGGTTTTTGCTGATTTAATGAAATTTCCAAGAAAAAATAAAATGGGAACATGTTTTAATGAAAGGTTTCGGGGCCAATATTAAAACCAGACGTCGATTCTGCAATGTCATTCTGAATCAGTGTAATTTTGTTCTGACATTACTTAAAATCCCTTTAAATTAGAATTTTCGTGAAATTAATATTCACTGATCAGCGATATCTTGTGTATTGTACATGTAGCAGTAGTTACATGTAGGAAAAAGTAAAAAAAAAAAAAATAATAATAAAAAAAAAACAGCCATAGTTTGTTTTTATGCTTTACAACATGACTAAAGCAAAGTGGAAAAGTACGGAAGTAGAAACTAAATGGTAGGTCGTCCTCAATGTAGATAAATCCTGACGAAATGTGAACAAATGAAACGTGAACTCTTTCACATAATTCTTAGACAACGGGTTCAATGTGTATGGAAATCCTACAAAAGGCTTCCGTACTCCAAAGTGTGCACTGGAAAGAAGATGGAGAAACATGAAAGAAGAATTAATGGTCCCTAATAAGCTTTATCATAAATATCGACCTCAAGATAAAAAAAATGGTTTTCTTAATATCCGCTTTATATAAAGGAAAGGCAATACATGTTACACGATATGTCGGCTAATATTTAAGTATTCTTAATCTACGGGGGTGACACTATCAATTTGTACGGAACACATGTTTGATTAAGTGTGTCCTTGGGTGGAAGAATATTCCAAGAGGGTAGTGTTCTATGTTGTATAATGTATATATTTCAGCATTTTATTAAGTAATTTATTTTCTTTTGTATGCATTTAAAATAATAGTCGTCGATGAAGCAGAAGACGCTTACTTTTCCGGATTACCTGGTCTTATTTTCTTGCACTTTTTCAAGAGTCTCCGGGTAAATCTTTCCTTTTTTCCTATTTTGATTAGATGTTTATATCAGCGAGTCCTACCTCAACAACACCACAAACCCACTCCGATACAGTACAGTGTCAACTAGATGTTTCTATCAGTGAGTACTACCTCTACAACACCACAAACCCACTCCGATACAGTACAGTGTCAACTAGATGTTTCTATCAGTGAGTCCTACCTCTACAACACCACAAACCCACTCCGATACAGTACAGTGTCAACTAGATGTTTCTATCAGTGAGTCCTACCTATACAACACCCACAAACCCACTCCGATACAGTACAGTGTCAACTAGATGTTTCTATCAGTGAGTCCTACCTCAACAACACCACAAACCCACTCCGATACAGTACAGTGTCAACTAGATGTTTCTATCAGTGAGTCCTACCTCTACAACACCACAAATCCACTCCGATACAGTACAGTGTCAACTAGATGTTTCTATCAGCGTGTCCTACCTCTACAACACCACAAACCCACTCCGATACAGTACAGTGTCAACTAGATGTTTCTATCAGAGAGTCCTACCTCTACAACACCACAAACCCACTCCGATACAGTACAGTGTCAACTAGATGTTTCTATCAGTTGGTCCTACCTCTACAACACCACAAACCCACTCCGATACAGAACAGTGTCAACTAGATGTTTCTATCAGCGTGTCCTACCTCTACAACACCACAAACCCACTCCGATACAGTACAGTGTCAACTAGATGTTTCTATCAGAGAGTCCTACCTCTACAACACCACAAACCCACTCCGATACAGTACAGTGTCAACTAGATGTTTCTATCAGTGGGTCCTACCTCTACAACACCACAAACCCACTCCGATACAGTACAGTGTCAACTAGATGTTTCTATCAGTGAGTCCTACCTCTACAACACCACAAACCCACTCCGATACAGTACAGTGTCAACTAGATGTTTCTATCAGTGAGTCCTACCTCTACAACACCACAAACCCACTCCGATACAGTACAATGTCAACTAGATGTTTCTATCAGTGAGTCCTACCTCTACAACACCACAAACCCACTCCGATACAGTACAGTGTCAACTAGATGTTTCTATCAGTGAGTCCTACCTCTACAACACCACAAACCCACTCTGATACAGTACAGTGTCAACTAGATGTTTCTATCAGTAGGTCCTACCTCTACAACACCACAAACCCACTCCGATACAGTACAGTGACAACTAGATGTTTCTATCAGTGAGTCCTACCTCTACAACACCACAAACCCACTCCGATACAGTACAGTGTCAACTAGATGTTTCTATCAGTGAGATCTACCTCTACAACACCACAAACCCACTCCGATACAGTACAGTGTCAACTAGATGTTTCTATCAGTGAGTCCTACCTCTATAACACCACAAACCCACTCCGATACAGTACAGTGTCAACTAGATGTTTCTATCAGCGTGTCCTACCTCTACAACACCACAAACCCACTCCGATACAGTACAGTGTCAACTAGATGTTTCTATCAGTGAGTCCTACCTCTACAACACCACAAACCCACTCCGATACAGTACAGTGACAACTAGATGTTTCTATCAGTGAGTCCTACCTCTACAACACCACAAACCCACTCCGATACAGTACAGTGTCAACTAGATGTTTCTATCAGTGAGTCCTACCTCTACAACACCACAAACCCACTCCGATACAGTACAGTGTCAACTTGATGTTTCTATCAGTGAGTCCTACCTATACAACACCACAAACCCACTCCGATACAGTACAGTGTCAACTAGATGTTTCTGTCAGTGAGTCCTACCTATACAACACCACAAACCCACTCCGATACAGTACAGTGTCAACTAGATGTTTCTATCAGTGAGTCCTACCTCTACAACACCACAAACCCACTCCGATACAGTACAGTGTCAACTAGATGTTTCTATCAGTGAGTCCTACCTCTACAACACTACAAACCCACTCCGATACAGTACAGTGTCAACTAGATGTTTCTATCAGTGGGTCCTACCTCTACAACACCACAAACCCACTCCGATACAGTACAGTGTCAACTTGATGTTTATATCAGTGGGTCCTACCTCTACAACACCACAAACCCACTCCGATACAGTACAGTGTCAACTAGATGTTTCTATCAGTGGGTCCTACCTCTACAACACCACAAACCCACTCCGATACAGTACAGTGTCAACTAGATGTTTCTGTCAGTGAGTCCTACCTCTACAACACAACAAACCCACTCCGATACAGTACAGTGTCAACTTGATGTTTCTATCAGTGAGTCCTACCTCTACAACACCACAAACCCACTCCGATACAGTACAGTGTCAACTAGATGTTTCTATCAGTGAGTCCTACCTATACAACACCACAAACCCACTCCGATACAGTACAGTGTCAACTAGATGTTTCTATCAGTGAGTCCTACCTCTACAACACCACAAACCCACTCCGATACAGTACAGTGTCAACTAGATGTTTTTATCAGTGAGTCCTACCTCTACAACACCCACAAACCCACTCCGATACAGTACAGTGTCAACTAGATGTTTCTATCAGTGGGTCCTACCTCTACAACACCACAAAACCACTCCGATACAGTACAGTGTCAACCAGATGTTTCTATCAGCGTGTCCTACCTCTACAACACCACAAACCCACTCCGATACAGTACAGTGTCAACTAGATGTTTCTATCAGTGGGTCCTACCTCTACAACACCACAAACCCACTCCGATACAGTACAGTGTCAACTAGATGTTTCTATCAGCGTGTCCTACCTCTACAACACCCACAAACCCACTCCGATACAGTACAGTGTCAACTAGATGTTTCTATCAGTGAGTCCTACCTCTACAACACCACAAACCCACTCCGATACAGTACAGTGTCCACTAGATGTTTCTGTCAGTGGGTCCTACCTCTACAACACCACAAACCCACTCCGATACAGTACAGTGTCAACTAGATGTTTCTATCAGTGAGTCCTACCTCTACAACACCACAAACCCACTCCGATACAGTACAGTGTCAACTAGATGTTTCTATCAGCGTGTCCTACCTCTACAACACCACAAACCCACTCCGATACAGTACAGTGTCAACTAGATGTTTGTATCAGCGTGTCCTACCTCTACAACACCCACAAACCCACTCCGATACAGTACAGTGTCAACTAGATGTTTCTATCAGTGGGTCCTACCTCTACAACACCACAAACCCACTCCGATACAGTACAGTGTCAACTAGATGTTTCTATCAGTGAGTCCTACCTATACAACACCACAAACCCACTCCGATACAGTACAGTGTCAACTAGATGTTTCTATCAGTGAGTCCTACCTCTACAACACCACAAACCCACTCCGATACAGTACAGTGTCAACTAGATGTTTCTATCAGTGAGTCCTACCTCTACAACACCACAAACCAACTCCGATACAGTACAGTGTCAACTAGATGTTTCTATCAGTGGGTCCTACCTCTACAACACCACAAAACCACTCCGATACAGTACAGTGTCAACCAGATGTTTCTATCAGCGTGTCCTACCTCTACAACACCACAAACCCACTCCGATAAAGTACAGTGTCAACTAGATGTTTCTATCAGTGGGTCCTACCTCTACAACACCACAAACCCACTCCGATACAGTACGGTGTCAACTAGATGTTTCTATCAGCGTGTCCTACCTCTACAACACCCACAAACCCACTCCGATACAGTACAGTGTCAACTAGATGTTTCTATCAGTGAGTCCTACCTCTACAACACCACAAACCCACTCCGATACAGTAAAGTGTCCACTAGATGTTTCTGTCAGTGGGTCCTACCTCTACAACACCACAAACCCACTCCGATACAGTACAGTGTCAACTAGATGTTTCTATCAGTGAGTCCTACCTCTACAACACCACAAACCCACTCCGATACAGTACAGTGTCAACTAGATGTTTCTATCAGCGTGTCCTACCTCTACAACACCACAAACCCACTCCGATACAGTACAGTGACAACTAGATGTTTCTATCAGCGTGTCCTACCTCTACAACACCCACAAACCCACTCCGATACAGTACAGTGTCAACTAGATGTTTCTATCAGTGGGTCCTACCTCTACAACACCACAAACCCACTCCGATACAGTACAGTGTCAACTAGATGTTTCTATCAGTGAGTCCCACCTCTACAACACCACAAACCCACTCCGATACAGTACAGTGTCAACTAGATGTTTCTATCAGTGAGTCCTACCTCTACAACACCACAAACCCACTCCGATACAGTACAGTGTCAACTAGATGTTTCTATCAGTGAGTCCTACCTCTACAACACCACAAATCCACTCCGATACAGTACAGTGTCAACTAGATGTTTCTATCAGCGTGTCCTACCTCTACAACACCCACAAACCCACTCCGATACAGTACAGTGTCAACTAGATGTTTCTGTCAGTGAGTCCCGCCTGTACAACACCACAAACCCACTCCGATACAGTACAGTGTCAACTAGATGTTTCTATCAGTGAGTCCCGCCTCTACAACACCACAAACCCACTCCGATACAGTACAGTGTCAACTAGATGTTTCTATCAGTGAGTCCTACCTCTACAACACCACAAATCCACTCCGATACAGTACAGTGTCAACTAGATGTTTCTATCAGTGAGTCCTACCTCTACAACACCACAAACCCACTCCGATACAGTACAGTGTCAACTAGATGTTTCTATCAGTGAGTCCCACCTCTACAACACCACAAACCCACTCCGATACAGTACAGTGTCAACTAGATGTTTCTATCAGCGGGTCCTACCTCTACAACACCACAAACCCACTCCGATACAGTACAGTGTCTACTAGATGTTTCTATCAGTGAGTCCTACCTCTACAACACCACAAATCCACTCCGATACAGTACAGTGTCAACTAGATGTTTCTATCAGTGAGTCCTACCTCTACAACACCACAAACCCACTCCGATACAGTACAGTGTCAACTAGATGTTTCTATCAGTGAGTCCTACCTCTACAACACCACAAACCCACTCCGATACAGTACAGTGTCAACTAGATGTTTCTATCAGCGTGTCCTACCTCTACAACACCCACAAACCCACTCCGATACAGTACAGTGTCAACTAGATGTTTCTATCAGTGCGTCCTACCTCTACAACACCACAAACCCACTCCGATACAGTACAATGTCAACTAGATGTTTCTATCAGTGAGTCCTACCTCTACAACACCACAAACCCACTCCGATACAGTACAGTGTCAACTAGATGTTTCTATCAGTGAGTCCTACCTCTGCAACACCACAAACACACTCCGATACAGTACAGTGACAACTAGATGTTTATATCAGTTGGTCCTACCTCTACAACACCACAAACCCACTCCGATACAGTACAGTGTCAACTAGATGTTTCTATCAGTGAGTCCCACCTCTACAACACCACAAACCCACTCCGATACAGTACAGTGTCAACTAGATGTTTCTATCAGTGGGTCCTACCTCTACAACACCACAAACCCACTCCGATACAGTACAGTAACAACTAGATGTTTCTATCAGAGAGTCCTACCTCTACAACACCACAAACCCACTCCGATACAGTACAGTGTCAACTAGATGTTTCTATCAGTGAGTCCTACCGCTACAACACCACAAACCCACTCCGATACAGTACAGTGTCAACTAGATGTTTCTATCAGTGAGTCCTACCGCTACAACACCACAAACCCACTCCGATACAGTACAGTGTCAACTAGATGTTTCTATCAGTGAGTCCTACCTCTACAACACCACAAACCCACTCCGATACAGTACAGTGTCAACTAGATGTTTCTATCAGCGTGTCCTACCTCTACAACACCACAAACCCACTCCGATACAGTACAGTGTCAACTAGATGTTTCTATCAGTGAGTCCTACCTCTACAACACAACAAACCCACACCGATCCAGTACAGTGACAACTAGATGTTTCTATCAGTGAGTCCTACCTCTACAACACCACAAACCCACTCCGATACGGTACAGTGTCAACTAGATGTTTCTATCAGTGAGTCCCACCTCTACAACACCACAAACCCACTCCGATACAGTACAATGTCAACTAGATGTTTCTATCAGTGAGTCCCACCTCTACAACACCACAAACCCACTCCGATACAGTACAGTGTCAACTAGATGTTTCTATCAGTGAGTCCCACCTCTACAACACCACAAACCCACTCCGATACAGTACAGTGTCAACTAGATGTTTCTATCAGTGAGTCCCACCTCTACAACACCACAAACCCACTCCGATACAGTACAGTGTCAACTAGGTGTTTCTATCAGTGAGTCCCACCTCTACAACACCACAAACCCACTCCGATACAGTACAGTGTCAACTAGATGTTTCTATCAGTGAGTCCTACCTCTACAACACCACAAACCCACTCCGATACAGTACAGTGTCAACTAGATGTTTCTATCAGTGAGTCCTACCTCTACAACACCACAAATCCACTCCGATACAGTACAGTGTCAACTAGATGTTTCTGTCAGCGTGTCCTACCTCTACAACACCACAAACCCACTCCGATACAGTACAATGTCAACTAGATGTTTCTATCAGTGGGTCCTACCTCTACAACACCACAAACCCACTCCGATACAGTACAGTGTCAACTAGATGGTTCTATCAGTGAGTCCTACCTCTACAACACCACAAACCCACTCCGATACAGTACAGTGTCAACTAGATGTTTCTGTCAGCGTGTCCTACCTCTACAACACCACAAACCCACTCCGATACAGTACAGTGTCAACTAGATGTTTCTATCAGTGAGTCCTACCTCTACAACACCACAAATCCACTCCGATACAGTACAGTGTCAACTAGATGTTTCTATCAGTGAGTCCTACCTCTACAACACCACAAACCCACTCCGATACAGTACAGTGTCAACTAGATGTTTATATCAGTGAGTCCCACCTCTACAACACCACAAACCCACTCCGATACAGTACAGTGTCAACTAGATGTTTATATCAGTGAGTCCTACCTCTACAACACCACAAACCCACTCCGATACAGTACAGTGTCAACTAGATGTTTCTATCAGTGGGTCCTACCTCTACAACACCACAAACCCACTCCGATACAGTACAGTGTCAACTAGATGTTTCTATCAGTGAGTCCTACCTCTACAACACCACAAACCCACTCCGATACAGTACAGTGTCAACTAGATGTTTCTATCAGCGTGTCCTACCTCTACAACACCACAAACCCACTCCGATACAGTACAGTGTCAACTAGATGTTTCTGTCAGTGAGTCCCGCCTCTACAACACCACAAACCCACTCCGATACAGTACAGTGTCAACTAGATGGTTCTATCAGTGAGTCCTACCTCTACAACACCACAACAAACCCACTCCGATACAGTACAGTGTCAACTAGATGTTTCTATCAGTGGGTCCTACCTCTACAACACCACAAACCCACTCCGATACAGTACAGTAACAACTAGATGTTTCTATCAGAGAGTCCTACCTCTACAACACCACAAACCCACTCCGATACAGTACAGTGTCAACTAGATGTTTCTATCAGCGTGTCCTACCTCTACAACACCACAAACCCACTCCGATACAGTACAGTGTCAACTAGATGTTTCTATCAGTGAGTCCTACCGCTACAACACCACAAACCCACTCCGATACAGTACAGTGTCAACTAGATGTTTCTATCAGTGAGTCCTACCTCTACAACACCACAAACCCACTCCGATACAGTACAGTGTCAACTAGATGGTTCTATCAGTGAGTCCTACCTCTACAACACAACAAACCCACAACGATCCAGTACAGTGACAACTAGATGTTTCTATCAGTGAGTCCTACCTCTACAACACCACAAATCCACTCCGATACGGTACAGTGTCAACTAGATGTTTCTATCAGTGAGTCCCACCTCTACAACACCACAAAACCACTCCGATACAGTACAGTGTCAACTAGATGTTTCTATCAGTGAGTATTACCTCTACAACACCACAAACCCACTCCGATACAGTACAATGTCAACTAGATATTTCTATCAGTCGGTCCTACCTCTACAACACCACAAACCCACTCCGATACAGTACAGTGTCAACTAGATGTTTCTATCAGTGGGTCCTACCTCTACAACACCACAAACCCACTCCGATACAGTACAGTGTCAACTAGATGTTTCTATCAGTGAGTCCTACCTCTACAACACCACAAACCCACTCCGATACAGTACAGTGTCAACTAGATGTTTTTATCAGTGAGTCCTACCTCTACAACACCACAAACCCACTCTGATACAGTACAGTGTCAACTAGATGTTTCTATCAGTGAGTCCTACCTCTACAACACCACAAACCCACTCCGATACAGTACAGTGTCAACTAGATGTTTCTATCAGTGAGTCCTACCGCTACAACACCACAAACCCACTCCGATACAGTACAGTGTCAACTAGATGTTTATATCAGTGAGTCCCACCTCTACAACACCACAAACCCACTCCGATACAGTACAGTGTCAACTAGATGTTTCTATCAGTGAGTCCCACCTCTACAACACCACAAACCCACTCCGATACAGTACAGTGTCAACTAGACGTTCTATCAGTAATATCTACCTCTACAACACCACAAACCCACTCCGATACAGTACAGTGTCAACTAGATGTTTCTATCAGCGTGTCCTACCTCTACAACACCACAAACCCACTCCGATACAGTACAGGGTCAACTAGATGTTTCTATCAGTGAGTCCCACCTCTACAACACCACAAACCCACTCCGATACAGTACAGTGTCAACTAGATGTTTCTATCAGTGAGTCCCACCTCTACAACACCACAAACCCACTCCGATACAGTACAGTGTCAACTAGATGTTTCTATCAGCGTGTCCTACCTCTACAACACCACAAACCCACTCCGATACAGTACAGTGTCAACTAGATGTTTCTATCAGCATGTCCTACCTCTACAACACCACAAACCCACTCCGATACAGTACATTGTCAACTTGATGTTTCTATAAGCGTGTCCTACCTCTACAACATCACAAACCCACTCCGATACAGTACAATGTCAACTAGATGTTTCTATCAGTGGGTCCTACCTCTACAACACCACAAACCCACTCCGATACAGTACAGTGTCAACTAGATGTTTCTATCAGTGAGTCCTACCTCTACAACACCACAAACCCACTCCGATACAGTACAGTGTCAACTAGATGTTTCTATCAGCGTGTCCTACCTCTACAACACCACAAACCCACTCCGATACAGTACAGGGTCAACAAGATGTTTCTGTCAGTGGGTCCTACCTCTACAACACCACAAACCCACTCCGATACAGTACAATGTCAACTAGATGTTTCTATCAGTGAGTCCTACCTCTACAACACCACAAACCCACTCCGATACAGTACAGTGTCAACTAGATGTTTCTATCAGTGAGTCCTACCTCTACAACACCACAAACCCACTCCGATACAGTACAGTGTCAACTAGATGTTTCTATCAGTGGGTCCTACCTCTACAACACCACAAATACACTCCGATACAGTACAGTGTCAACAAGATGTTTCTGTCAGCGTGTCCTACCTCTACAACACCACAAACCCACTCCGATACAGTACAGTGTCAACTAGATGTTTCTATCAGTGAGTCCTACCTCTACAACACCACAAACCCACTCCGATACAGTACAGTGTCAACTAGATGTTTCTGTCAGTGGGTCCTACCTGTACAACACCACAAACCCACTCCGATACAGTACAATGTCAACTAGATGTTTCTATCAGTGGGTCCTACCTCTACAACACCACAAACCCACTCCGATACAGTACAGTGTCAACTAGATGGTTCTATCAGTGAGTCCTACCTCTACAACACCACAACAAACCAACTCCGATACAGTACAGTGTCAACTAGATGTTTCTATCAGTGGGTCCTACCTCTACAACACCACAAACCCACTCCGATACAGTACAGTGTCAACTAGATGTTTCTGTCAGTGAGTCCCGCCTCTACAACACCACAAACCCACTCCGATACAGTACAGTGTCAACTAGATGGTTCTATCAGTGAGTCCTACCTCTACAACACCACAACAAACCCACTCCGATACAGTACAGTGTCAACTAGATGTTTCTATCAGTGGGTCCTACCTCTACAACACCACAAACCCACTCCGATACAGTACAGTAACAACTAGATGTTTCTATCAGAGAGTCCTACCTCTACAACACCACAAACCCACTCCGATACAGTACAGTGTCAACTAGATGTTTCTATCAGCGTGTCCTACCTCTACAACACCACAAACCCACTCCGATACAGTACAGTGTCAACTAGATGTTTCTATCAGTGAGTCCTACCGCTACAACACCACAAACCCACTCCGATACAGTACAGTGTCAACTAGATGTTTCTATCAGTGAGTCCTACCTCTACAACACCACAAACCCACTCCGATACAGTACAGTGTCAACTACATGGTTCTATCAGTGAGTCCTACCTCTACAACACAACAAACCCACAACGATCCAGTACAGTGACAACTAGATGTTTCTATCAGTGAGTCCTACCTCTACAACACCACAAATCCACTCCGATACGGTACAGTGTCAACTAGATGTTTCTATCAGTGAGTCCCACCTCTACAACACCACAAACCCACTCCGATACAGTACAGTGTCAACTAGATGTTTCTATCAGTGAGTCTTACCTCTACAACACCACAAACCCACTCCGATACAGTACAATGTCAACTAGATATTTCTATCAGTCGGTCCTACCTCTACAACACCACAAACCCACTCCGATACAGTACAGTGTCAACTAGATGTTTCTATCAGTGGGTCCTACCTCTACAACACCACAAACCCACTCCGATACAGTACAGTGTCAACTAGATGTTTCTATCAGTGAGTCCTACCTCTACAACACCACAAACCCACTCCGATACAGTACAGTGTCAACTAGATGTTTTTATCAGTGAGTCCTACCTCTACAACACCACAAACCCACTCTGATACAGTACAATGTCAACTAGATGTTTCTATCAGTGAGTCCTACCTCTACAACACCACAAACCCACTCCGATACAGTACAGTGTCAACTAGATGTTTCTATCAGTGAGTCCTACCGCTACAACACCACAAACCCACTCCGATACAGTACAGTGTCAACTAGATGTTTATATCAGTGAGTCCCACCTCTACAACACCACAAACCCACTCCGATACAGTACAGTGTCAACTAGATGTTTCTATCAGTGAGTCCCACCTCTACAACACCACAAACCCACTCCGATACAGTACAGTGTCAACTAGACGTTCTATCAGTAATATCTACCTCTACAACACCACAAACCCACTCCGATACAGTACAGTGTCAACTAGATGTTTCTATCAGCGTGTCCTACCTCTACAACACCACAAACCCACTCCGATACAGTACAGGGTCAACTAGATGTTTCTATCAGTGAGTCCCACCTCTACAACACCACAAACCCACTCCGATACAGTACAGTGTCAACTAGATGTTTCTATCAGTGAGTCCCACCTCTACAACACCACAAACCCACTCCGATACAGTACAGTGTCAACTAGATGTTTCTATCAGCGTGTCCTACCTCTACAACACCACAAACCCACTCCGATACAGTACAGTGTCAACTAGATGTTTCTATCAGCATGTCCTACCTCTACAACACCACAAACCCACTCCGATACAGTACATTGTCAACTTGATGTTTCTATAAGCGTGTCCTACCTCTACAACATCACAAACCCACTCCGATACAGTACAATGTCAACTAGATGTTTCTATCAGTGGGTCCTACCTCTACAACACCACAAACCCACTCCGATACAGTACAGTGTCAACTAGATGTTTCTATCAGTGAGTCCTACCTCTACAACACCACAAACCCACTCCGATACAGTACAGTGTCAACTAGATGTTTCTATCAGCGTGTCCTACCTCTACAACACCACAAACCCACTCCGATACAGTACAGGGTCAACAAGATGTTTCTGTCAGTGGGTCCTACCTCTACAACACCACAAACCCACTCCGATACAGTACAATGTCAACTAGATGTTTCTATCAGAGAGTCCTACCTCTACAACACCACAAACCCACTCCGATACAGTACAGTGTCAACTAGATGTTTCTATCAGTGAGTCCTACCTCTACAACACCACAAACCCAATCCGATACAGTACAGTGTCAACTAGATGTTTCTATCAGTGGGTCCTACCTCTACAACACCACAAATACACTCCGATACAGTACAGTGTCAACAAGATGTTTCTGTCAGCGTGTCCTACCTCTACAACACCACAAACCCACTCCGATACAGTACAGTGTCAACTAGATGTTTCTATCAGTGAGTCCTACCTCTACAACACCAAAAACCCACTCCGATACAGTACAGTGTCAACTAGATGTTTCTGTCAGTGGGTCCTACCTGTACAACACCACAAACCCACTCCGATACAGTACAATGTCAACTAGATGTTTCTATCAGTGGGTCCTACCTCTACAACACCACAAACCCACTCCGATACAGTACAATGTCAACTAGATGTTTCTATCAGTGGGTCCTACCTCTACAACACCACAAACCCACTCCGATACAGTACAGTAACAACTAGATGTTTCTATCAGAGAGTCCTACCTCTACAACACCACAAACCCACTCCGATACAGTACAGTGTCAACTAGATGTTTCTATCAGCGTGTCCTACCTCTACAACACCACAAACCCACTCCGATACAGTACAGTGTCAACTAGATGTTTCTATCAGTGAGTCTTACCTCTACAACACCACAAACCCACTCCGATACAGTACAGTGTCAACTAGATGTTTCTATCAGTGAGTCCTACCGCTACAACACCACAAACCCACTCCGATACAGTACAGTGTCAACTAGATGTTTCTATCAGTGAGTCCTACCTCTACAACACCACAAACCCACTCCGATACAGTACAGGGTCAACTAGATGTTTCTATCAGCGTGTCCTACTTCTACAACACCACAAACCCACTCCGATACAGTACAGTGTCAACTAGGTGTTTCTATCAGTGAGTCCCACCTCTACAACACCACAAACCCACTCCGATACAGTACAGTGTCAACTAGGTGTTTCTATCAGCGTGTCCTACCTCTACAACACCACAAACCCACTCCGATACAGTACAGTGTCAACTAGATGTTTCTATCAGTGAGATCTACCTCTACAACACCACAAACCCACTCCGATACAGTACAGTGTCAACTAGATGTTTCTATCAGCGTGTCCTACCTCTACAACACCACAAACCCACTCCGATACAGTACAGTGTCAACTAGATGTTTCTATCAGTGAGATCTACCTCTACAACACCACAAACCCACTCCGATACAGTACAGTGTCAACTAGATGTTTCTATCAGCGTGTCCTACCTCTACAACACCACAAACCCACTCCGATACAGTACAGGGTCAACTAGATGTTTCTATCAGTGAGTCCCACCTCTACAACACCACAAACCCACTCCGATACAGTACAGTGTCAACTAGATGTTTCTATCAGTGAGTCCCACCTCTACAACACCACAAACCCACTCCGATACAGTACAGTGTCAACTAGATGTTTCTATCAGCGTGTCCTACCTCTACAACACCACAAACCCACTCCGATACAGTACAGTGTCAACTAGATGTTTCTGTCAGTGAGTCCCACCTCTACAACACCACAAACCCACTCCGATACAGTACAGTGTCAACTAGATGGTTCTATCAGTGAGTCCTACCTCTACAACACCACAAACCCACTCCGATACAGTACAGTGTCAACTAGATGTTTCTGTCAGTGGGTCCTACCTCTACAACACCACAAACCCACTCCGATACAGTACAGTGTCAACTTGATGTTTCTATCAGCATGTCCTACCTCTACAACACCACAAACCCACTCCGATACAGTACAGTGTCAACTTGATGTTTCTATCAGCGTGTCCTACCTCTACAACATCACAAACCCACTCCGATACAGTACAATGTCAACTAGATGTTTCTATCAGTGGGTCCTACCTCTACAACACCACAAACCCACTCCGATACAGTACAGTGTCAACTTGATGTTTCTATCAGTGAGTCCTACCTCTACAACACCACAAACCCACTCCGATACAGTACAGTGTCAACTAGATGTTTCTATCAGCGTGTCCTACCTCTACAACACCACAAACCCACTCCGATACAGTACAGGGTCAACAAGATGTTTCTGTCAGTGGGTCCTACCTCTACAACACCACAAACCCACTCCGATACAGTACAGTGTCAACTAGATGTTTCTATCAGTGAGTCCCGCCTCTACAACACCACAAACCCACTCCGATACAGTACAGTGTCAACTAGATGTTTCTATCAGTGAGTCCTACCTCTACAACACCACAAACCCACTCCGATACAGTACAGTGACAACTAGATGTTTCTATCAGTGAGTCCTACCTCTACAACACCACAAACCCACTCCGATACAGTACAGTGTCAACTAGATGTTTCTATCAGCGAGTCCTACCTCTACAACACCACAAACCAACTCCGATACAGTACAGTGTCAACTAGATGTTTCTATCAGCGAGTCCTACCTCTACAACACCACAAACCCACTCCGATACAGTACAGTGTCAACTAGATGTTTCTATCAGTGAGTCCTACCTCTACAACACCACAAACCCACTCCGATACTGTACAGTGTCAACAAGATGTTTCTATCAGTGAGTCCTACCTCTACAACACCACAAACCCACTCCGATACAGTACAGTGTCAACAAGATGTTTCTATTAGTGAGTCCCACCTCTACAACACCACAAACCCACTCCGATACTGTACAGTGTCAACTAGATGTTTCTATTAGCGAGTCCCACCTCTACAACACCACAAACCCACTCCGATACTGTACAGTGTCAACTAGATGTTTCTGTCAGTGGGTCCTACCTCTACAACACCACAAACCCACTCCGATACTGTACAGTGTCAACTAGATGTTTCTGTCAGTGGGTCCTACCTCTACAACACCACAAACCCACTCCGATACTGTACAGTGTCAACTAGATGTTTCTATCAGTGGGTCCTACCTCTACAACACCACAAACCCACTCCGATACAGTACAGTGTCAACTAGATGTTTCTATCAGTGAGTCCTACCTCTACAACACCACAAACCCACTCCGATACAGTACAGTGTCAACTAGATGTTTCTATCAGTGGGTCCTACCTCTACAACACCACAAACCCACTCCGATACAGTACAGTGTCAACTAGATGTTTCTATCAGTGAGTCGTCCTACCTCTACAACACCACAAACCCACTCTGATACAGTACAGTGTCAACTAGATGTTTCTATCAGTGGGTCCTACCTCTACAACACCACAAACCCACTCCGATACAGTACAGTGTCAACTAGATGTTTCTATCAGTGGGTCCTACCTCTACAACACCACAAACCCACTCCGATACAGTACAGTGTCAACTAGATGTTTCTATCAGTGAGTCCTACCTCTACAACACCACAAACCCACTCCGATACAGTACAATGTCAACTAGATGTTTCTATCAGCGTGTCCTACCTCTACAACACCACAAACCCACTCCGATACAGTACAGGGTCAACAAGATGTTTCTGTCAGTGGGTCCTACCTCTACAACACCACAAACCCACTCCGATACAGTACAGTGTCAACTAGATGTTTCTATCAGTGAGTCCCGCCTCTACAACACCACAAACCCACTCCGATACAGTACAGTGTCAACTAGATGTTTCTATCAGTGAGTCCTACCTCTACAACACCACAAACCCACTCCGATACAGTACAGTGTCAACTAGATGTTTCTATCAGTGAGTCCTACCTCTACAACACCACAAACCCACTCCGATACAGTACAGTGTCAACTAGATGTTTCTATCAGTGGGTCCTACCTCTACAACACCACAAACCCACTCCGATACAGTACAGTGACAACTAGATGTTTCTATCAGTGGGCCCTACCTCTACAACACCACAAACCCACTCCGATACAGTACAGTGTCAACTAGATGTTTCTATCAGCGAGTCCTACCTCTACAACACCACAAACCAACTCCGATACAGTACAGTGTCAACTAGATGTTTCTATCAGCGAGTCCTACCTCTACAACACCACAAACCCACTCCGATACAGTACAGTGTCAACTAGATGTTTCTATCAGTGAGTCCCACCTCTACAACACCACAAACCCACTCCGATACTGTACAGTGTCAACAAGATGTTTCTATTAGTGAGTCCCACCTCTACAACACCACAAACCCACTCCGATACTGTACAGTGTCAACTAGATGTTTCTATTAGCGAGTCCCACCTCTACAACACCACAAACCCACTCCGATACTGTACAGTGTCAACTAGATGTTTCTGTCAGTGGGTCCTACCTCTACAACACCACAAACCCACTCCGATACTGTACAGTGTCAACTAGATGTTTCTGTCAGTGGGTCCTACCTCTACAACACCACAAACCCACTCCGATACTGTACAGTGTCAACTAGATGTTTCTATCAGTGGGTCCTACCTCTACAACACCACAAACCCACTCCGATACAGTACAGTGTCAACTAGATGTTTCTATCAGTGAGTCCTACCTCTACAACACCACAAACCCACTCCGATACAGTACAGTGTCAACTAGATGTTTCTATCAGTGGGTCCTACCTCTACAACACCACAAACCCACTCCGATACAGTACAGTGTCAACTAGATGTTTCTATCAGTGAGTCGTCCTACCTCTACAACACCACAAACCCACTCTGATACAGTACAGTGTCAACTAGATGTTTCTATCAGTGGGTCCTACCTCTACAACACCACAAACCCACTCCGATACAGTACAGTGTCAACTAGATGTTTCTATCAGTGGGTCCTACCTCTACAACACCACAAACCCACTCCGATACAGTACAGTGTCAACTAGATGTTTCTATCAGTGAGTCCTACCTCTACAACACCACAAACCCACTCCGATACAGTACAATGTCAACTAGATGTTTCTATCAGTGGGTCCTACCTCTACAACACCACAAACCCACTCCGATACAGTACAGTGTCAACTAGATATTTCTGTCAGTGAGTCCCACCTCTACAACACCACAAACCCACTCCGATACAGTACAGTGTCAACTAGATGTTTCTGTCAGTGAGTCCCACCTCTACAACACCACAAACCCACTCCGATACAGTACAGTGTCAACTAGATGTTTCTGTCAGTGAGTCTCACCTCTACAACACCACAAACCCACTCCGATACAGTACAATGTCAACTAGATGTTTCTATCAGTGGGTCCTACCTCTACAACACCACAAACACACTCCGATACAGTACAATGTCAACTAGATGTTTCTATCAGTCAGTCCTGCCTCTACAACACCACAAACCCACTCCGATACAGTACAGTGTCAACTAGATGTTTCTATCAGTGGGTCCTACCTCTACAACACCACAAACCCACTCCGATACAGTACAGTGACAACTAGATGTTTCTATCAGTGAGTCCTACCTCTACAACACCACAAACCCACTCCGATACAGTACAGTGACAACTAGATGTTTCTATCAGTGAGTCCTACCTCTACAACACCACAAACCAACTCCGATACAGTACAGTGTCAACTAGATGTTTCTATCAGCGAGTCCTACCTCTACAACACCACAAACCCACTCCGATACAGTACAGTGTCAACTAGATGTTTCTATCAGTGGGCCCTACCTCTACAACACCACAAACCCACTCCGATACTGTACAGTGTCAACTAGATGTTTCTATCAGTGGGCCCTACATCTACAACACCACAAACCCACTCCGATACTGTACAGTGTCAACTAGATGTTTCTATCAGCATGTCCTACCTCTACAACACCACAAACCCACTCCGATACAGTACATTGTCAACTTGATGTTTCTATAAGCGTGTCCTACCTCTACAACATCACAAACCCACTCCGATACAGTACAATGTCAACTAGATGTTTCTATCAGTGGGTCCTACCTCTACAACACCACAAACCCACTCCGATACAGTACAGTGTCAACTAGATGTTTCTATCAGTGAGTCCTACCTCTACAACACCACAAACCCACTCCGATACAGTACAGTGTCAACTAGATGTTTCTATCAGCGTGTCCTACCTCTACAACACCACAAACCCACTCCGATACAGTACAGGGTCAACAAGATGTTTCTGTCAGTGGGTCCTACCTCTACAACACCACAAACCCACTCCGATACAGTACAATGTCAACTAGATGTTTCTATCAGAGAGTCCTACCTCTACAACACCACAAACCCACTCCGATACAGTACAGTGTCAACTAGATGTTTCTATCAGTGAGTCCTACCTCTACAACACCACAAACCCACTCCGATACAGTACAGGGTCAACTAGATGTTTCTATCAGTGAGTCCCACCTCTACAACACCACAAACCCACTCCGATACAGTACAGTGTCAACTAGATGTTTCTATCAGCGAGTCCTACCTCAACAACAGCACTAACCCACTCCGATACAGTACAGTGTCAACTAGATGTTTCTATCAGTGAGTCCTACCTCTACAACACCACAAACCCACTCCGATACAGTACAGTGTCAACTAGATGTTTCTATCAGTGAGTCCTACCTCTACAACACCACAAACCTACTCCGATACAGTACAGGGTCAACTAGATGTTTCTATCAGCGTGTCCTACTTCTACAACACCACAAACCCACTCCGATACAGTACAGTGTCAACTAGGTGTTTCTATCAGTGAGTCCCACCTCTACAACACCACAAACCCACTCCGATACAGTACAGTGTCAACTAGGTGTTTCTATCAGCGTGTCCTACCTCTACAACACCACAAACCCACTCCGATACAGTACAGTGTCAACTAGATGTTTCTATCAGTGAGATCTACCTCTACAACACCACAAACCCACTCCGATACAGTACAGTGTCAACTAGATGTTTCTATCAGCGTGTCCTACCTCTACAACACCACAAACCCACTCCGATACAGTACAGTGTCAACTAGATGTTTCTATCAGTCAGTCCTGCCTCTACAACACCACAAACCCACTCCGATACAGTACAGTGTCAACTAGATGTTTCTATCAGTGGGTCCTACCTCTACAACACCACAAACCCACTCCGATACAGTACAGTGACAACTAGATGTTTCTATCAGTGAGTCCTACCTCTACAACACCACAAACCCACTCCGATACAGTACAGTGACAACTAGATGTTTCTATCAGTGAGTCCTACCTCTACAACACCACAAACCAACTCCGATACAGTACAGTGTCAACTAGATGTTTCTATCAGCGAGTCCTACCTCTACAACACCACAAACCCACTCCGATACAGTACAGTGTCAACTAGATGTTTCTATCATTAGGCCCTACCTCTACAACACCACAAACCCACTCCGATACTGTACAGTGTCAACTAGATGTTTCTATCAGTGGGCCCTACATCTACAACACCACAAACCCACTCCGATACTGTACAGTGTCAACTAGATGTTTCTATCAGTCAGTCCTGCCTCTACAACACCACAAACCCCACTCCGATACAGTACAGTGTCGACTAGATGTTTCTATCAGTGAGTCCTACCTCTACAACAACACAAACCCACTCCGATACAGTACAGTGACAACTAGATGTTTCTATCAGTGAGTCCCACCTCTACAACACCACAAACCCACTCCGATACAGTACAGTGACAACTAGATGTTTCTATCAGTCAGTCCTATCTCTACAACAACACAAACCCACTCCGATACAGTACAGTGCCAACTAGATGTTTCTATCAGCGAGTACTACCTCTACAACACCACAAACCAACTCCGATACAGTACAGTGTCAACTAGATGTTTCTATCAGCGAGTCCTACCTCTACAACACCACAAACCCACTCCGATACAGTACAGTGTCAACTAGATGTTTCTATCAGTGAGTCCCACCTCTACAACACCACAAACCCACTCCGATACTGTACAGTGTCAACAAGATGTTTCTATCAGTGAGTCCTACCTCTACAACACCACAAACCCACTCCGATACAGTACAGTGTCAACAAGATGTTTCTATTAGTGAGTCCCACCTCTACAACACCACAAACCCACTCCGATACAGTACAGTGTCAACTAGATGTTTCTATTAGCGACTCCCACCTCTACAACACCACAAACCCACTCCGATACAGTACAGTGTCAACTAGATGTTTCTATCAGTGAGTCCCACCTCTACAACACCACAAACCCACTCCGATACTGTACAGTGTCAACTAGATGTTTCTATCAGTGAGTCCTACCTCTACAACACCACAAACCCACTCCGATACTGTACAGTGTCAACTAGATGTTTCTGTCAGTGGGTCCTACCTCTACAACACCACAAACCCACTCCGATACTGTACAGTGTCAACTAGATGTTTCTGTCAGTGGGTCCTACCTCTACAACACCACAAACCCACTCCGATACTGTACAGTGTCAACTAGATGTTTCTATCAGTGGGTCCTACCTCTACAACACCACAAACCCACTCCGATACAGTACAGTGTCAACTAGATGTTTCTATCAGTGAGTCCTACCTCTACAACACCACAAACCCACTCCGATACAGTACAGTGTCAACTAGATGTTTCTATCAGTGGGTCCTACCTCTACAACACCACAAACCCACTCCGATACAGTACAGTGTCAACTAGATGTTTCTATCAGTGAGTCGTCCTACCTCTACAACACCACAAACCCACTCTGATACAGTACAGTGTCAACTAGATGTTTCTATCAGTGGGTCCTACCTCTACAACACCACAAACCCACTCCGATACAGTACAGTGTCAACTAGATGTTTCTATCAGTGGGTCCTACCTCTACAACACCACAAACCCACTCCGATACAGTACAGTGTCAACTAGATGTTTCTATCAGTGAGTCCTACCTCTACAACACCACAAACCCACTCCGATACAGTACAATGTCAACTAGATGTTTCTATCAGTGGGTCCTACCTCTACAACACCACAAACCCACTCCGATACAGTACAGTGTCAACTAGATATTTCTGTCAGTGAGTCCCACCTCTACAACACCACAAACCCACTCCGATACAGTACAGTGTCAACTAGATGTTTCTGTCAGTGAGTCCCACCTCTACAACACCACAAACCCACTCCGATACAGTACAGTGTCAACTAGATGTTTCTGTCAGTGAGTCTCACCTCTACAACACCACAAACCCACTCCGATACAGTACAATGTCAACTAGATGTTTCTATCAGTGGGTCCTACCTCTACAACACCACAAACACACTCCGATACAGTACAATGTCAACTAGATGTTTCTATCAGTCAGTCCTGCCTCTACAACACCACAAACCCACTCCGATACAGTACAGTGTCAACTAGATGTTTCTATCAGTGGGTCCTACCTCTACAACACCACAAACCCACTCCGATAAAGTACAGTGACAACTAGATGTTTCTATCAGTGAGTCCTACCTCTACAACACCACAAACCCACTCCGATACAGTACAGTGACAACTAGATGTTTCTATCAGTGAGTCCTACCTCTACAACACCACAAACCAACTCCGATACAGTACAGTGTCAACTAGATGTTTCTATCAGCGAGTCCTACCTCTACAACACCACAAACCCACTCCGATACAGTACAGTGTCAACTAGATGTTTCTATCAGTGGGCCCTACCTCTACAACACCACAAACCCACTCCGATACTGTACAGTGTCAACTAGATGTTTCTATCAGTGGGCCCTACCTCTACAACACCACAAACCCACTCCGATACTGTACAGTGTCAACTAGATGTTTCTATCAGTCAGTCCTGCCTCTACAACACCACAAACCCCACTCCGATACAGTACAGTGTCGACTAGATGTTTCTAACAGTGAGTCCTACCTCTACAACAACACAAACCCACTCCGATACAGTACAGTGACAACTAGATGTTTCTATCAGTGAGTCCCACCTCTACAACACCACAAACCCACTCCGATACAGTACAGTGACAACTAGATGTTTCTATCAGTCAGTCCTATCTCTACAACAACACAAACCCACTCCGATACAGTACAGTGCCAACTAGATGTTTCTATCAGCGAGTACTACCTCTACAACACCACAAACCCACTCCGATACAGTACAGTGTCAACTAGATGTTTCTATCAGCATGTCCTACCTCTACAACACCACAAACCCACTCCGATACAGTACAGTGTCAACTAGATGTTTCTGTCAGTGGGTCCTACCTGTACAACACCACAAACCCACTCCGATACAGTACAGTGTCAACTAGATGTTTCTATCAGCGAGTCCTACCTCTACAACACCACAAACCCACTCCGATACAGTACAGTGTCAACTAGATGTTTCTATCAGCGAGTCCCACCTCTACAACACCACAAACCCACTCCGATACAGTACAGTGTCAACTAGATGTTTCTATCAGTGAGTCCCACCTCTACAACACCACAAACCCACTCCGATACAGTACAGTGTCAACTAGATGTTTCTATCAGTGAGTCCTACCTCTACAACACCACAAACCCACTCCGATACAGTACAGTGTCAACAAGATGTTTCTATCAGTGGGACCTACCTCTACAACACCACAAACCCACTCCGATACAGTACAGTGTCAACAAGATGTTTCTATCAGTGGGCCCTACCTCTACAACACCACAAACCCACTCCGATACAGTACAGTGTCAACTAGATGTTTCTATCAGCGTGTCCTACCTCTACAACACCACAAACCCACTCCGATACAGTACAGTGTCAACTAGATGTTTCTATCAGTCAGTCCTACCTCTACAACACCACAAACCCACTCCGATACAGTACAGTGACAACTAGATGTTTCTATCAGTCAGTCCTACCTCTACAACAACACAAACCCACTCCGATACAGTACAGTGACAACTAGATGTTTCTATCAGTGAGTCCCACCTCTACAACACCACAAACCCACTCCGATACAGTACAGTGACAACTAGATGTTTCTATCAGTCAGTCCTACCTCTACAACAACACAAACCCACTCCGATACAGTACAGTGTCAACTAGATGTTTCTATCAGCGAGTACTACCTCTACAACACCACAAACCCACTCCGATACAGTACAGTGTCAACTAGATGTTTCTATCAGCGAGTCCTACCTCTACAACACCACAAACCCACTCCGATACAGTACAGTGTCAACTAGATGTTTCTATTAGCGAGTCCCACCTCTACAACACCACAAACCCACTCCGATACAGTACAGTGTCAACTAGATGTTTCTATCAGTGAGTCCTACCTCTACAACACCACAAACCCACTCCGATACAGTACAGTGTCAACTAGATGTTTCTATCAGTGAGTCCCACCTCTACAACACCATAAACCCACTCCGATACAGTACAGTGTCAACAAGATGTTTCTGTCAGTGAGTCCCACCTCTACAACACCACAAACCCACTCCGATACAGTACAGTGTCAACTAGATGTTTCTATCAATGAGTTCTACCTCTACAACACCACAAACCCACTCCGATACAGTACAGTGTCAACTAGATGTTTCTATCAGCGAGTCCCACCTCTACAACACCACAAACCCACTCCGATACAGTACAGTGTCAACTAGATGTTTTTATCAGTGGGTCCTACCTCTACAACACCACAAACCCACTCCGATACAGTACAGTGTCAACTAGATGTTTCTATCAGTGGGTCCTACCTCTACAACACCACAAACCCACTCCGATACAGTACAATGTCAACTAGATGTTTCTATCAGTGGGTCCTACCTCTACAACACCACAAACCCACTCCGATACAGCACAGTGTCAACTAGATGTTTCTATCAGTGGGCCCTACCTCTACAACACCACAAACCCACTCCGATACAGTACAATGTCAACTAGATGTTTCTATCAGTGAGTTCTACCTCAACAACACCACAAACCCACTCCGATACAGTACAGTGTCAACTAGATGTTTCTATCAGTGGGTCCTACCTCTACAACACCACAAACCCACTCCGATACAGTACAGTGTCAACTAGATGTTTCTATCAGTGAGTCCTACCTCTACAACACCACAAACCCACTCCGATACAGTACAGTGTCAACTTGATGTTTCTATCAGTGAGTCCTACCTCTACAACACCACAAACCCACTCCGATACAGTACAGTGTCAACTAGATGTTTCTATCAGTAGGCCATACCTCTACAACACCACAAACCCACTCCGATACAGTACAGTGTCAACTAGATGTTTCTATCAGTGAGTCCTACCTCTACAACACCACAAACCCACTCCGATACAGTACAGTGTCAACTAGATGTTTCTATCAGTGGGTCCTACCTCTACAACACCACAAACCCACTCCGATACAGTACAGTGTCAACTAGATGTTTCTATCAGTCGGTCCTACCTCTACAACACCACAAACCCACTCCGATACAGTACAGTGTCAACTAGATGTTTCTATCAGTGGGTCCTACCTCTACAACACCACAAACCCACTCCGATACAGTACAGTGTCAACTAGATGTTTCTATCAGTGGGTCCTACCTATACAACACCACAAACCCACTCCGATACAGTACAGTGTCAACTAGATGTTTCTATCAGTGGGTCCTACCTATACAACACCACAAACCCACTCCGATACAGTACAGTGTCAACTAGATGTTTCTATCAGTGAGTCCTACCTCTACAACACCACAAACCCACTCCGATACAGTACAGTGTCAACTAGATGTTTCTATCAGTGAGTCCTACCTCTACAACACCACAAACCCACTCCGATACAGTACAGTGTCAACTAGATGTTTCTATCAGTGGGTCCTACCTCTACAACACAACAAACCCACTCCGATACAGTACAGTGTCAACTAGATGTTTCTATCAGCGGGTTCCCACCTCTACAACACCACAAACATACTCCGATACAGTACAGTGTCAACTTGATGTTTATATCAGCGAGTCCTACCTCTACAACACCACAAACCCACTCCGATACAGTACAGTGTCAACTAGATGTTTCTATCAGCGAGTCCTACCTCAACAACAGCACTAACCCACTCCGATACAGTACAGTGTCAACTAGATGTTTCTATCAGTGAGTCCTACCTCTACAACACCACAAACCCACTCCGATACAGTACAGTGTCAACTAGATGTTTCTATCAGTGAGTCCTACCTCTACAACACCACAAACCTACTCCGATACTGTACAGTGTCAACTAGATGTTTCTATCAGTGGGTCCTACCTATACAACACCACAAACCCACTCCGATACAGTACAGTGTCAACTAGATGTTTCTATCAGTCAGTCCTACCTCTACAACACCACAAACCCACTCCGATACAGTACAGTGTCAACTAGGTGTTTCTATCAGTGAGTCCTACGTCTACAACAACATAAACCCACTCCGATACTGTACAGTGTCAACTAGATGTTTCTATCAGTGAGTCCTACCTCTACAACACCACAAACCCACTCCGATACAGTACAGTGTCAACTAGATGTTTCTATCAGCGAGTCCCACCTCTACAACACCACAAACATACTCCGATACAGTACAGTGTCAACTAGATGTTTCTATCAGTGAGTCCCACCTCTACAACACCACAAACCCACTCCGATACAGTACAGTGTCAACTAGATGTTTCTATCAGTGAGTCCTACCTCTACAACACCACAAACCCACTCCGATACAGTACAGTGTCAACTAGATGTTTCTATCAGTGGGCCCTACCTCTACAACACCACAAACCCACTCCGATACTGTACAGTGTCAACTAGATGTTTCTATCAGTGGGCCCTACCTCTACAACACCACAAACCCACTCCGATACTGTACAGTGTCAACTAGATGTTTCTATCAGTCAGTCCTGCCTCTACAACACCACAAACCCCACTCCGATACAGTACAGTGTCGACTAGATGTTTCTATCAGTGAGTCCTACCTCTACAACAACACAAACCCACTCCGATACAGTACAGTGACAACTAGATGTTTCTATCAGTGAGTCCCACCTCTACAACACCACAAACCCACTCCGATACAGTACAGTGACAACTAGATGTTTCTATCAGTCAGTCCTATCTCTACAACAACACAAACCCACTCCGATACAGTACAGTGCCAACTAGATGTTTCTATCAGCGAGTACTACCTCTACAACACCACAAACCCACTCCGATACAGTACAGTGTCAACTAGATGTTTCTATCAGCATGTCCTACCTCTACAACACCACAAACCCACTCCGATACAGTACAGTGTCAACTAGATGTTTCTGTCAGTGGGTCCTACCTGTACAACACCACAAACCCACTCCGATACAGTACAGTGTCAACTAGATGTTTCTATCAGCGAGTCCTACCTCTACAACACCACAAACCCACTCCGATACAGTACAGTGTCAACTAGATGTTTCTATCAGCGAGTCCCACCTCTACAACACCACAAACCCACTCCGATACAGTACAGTGTCAACTAGATGTTTCTATCAGTGAGTCCCACCTCTACAACACCACAAACCCACTCCGATACAGTACAGTGTCAACTAGATGTTTCTATCAGTGAGTCCTACCTCTACAACACCACAAACCCACTCCGATACAGTACAGTGTCAACAAGATGTTTCTATCAGTGGGACCTACCTCTACAACACCACAAACCCACTCCGATACAGTACAGTGTCAACAAGATGTTTCTATCAGTGGGCCCTACCTCTACAACACCACAAACCCACTCCGATACAGTACAGTGTCAACTAGATGTTTCTATCAGCGTGTCCTACCTCTACAACACCACAAACCCACTCCGATACAGTACAGTGTCAACTAGATGTTTCTATCAGTCAGTCCTACCTCTACAACACCACAAACCCACTCCGATACAGTACAGTGACAACTAGATGTTTCTATCAGTCAGTCCTACCTCTACAACAACACAAACCCACTCCGATACAGTACAGTGACAACTAGATGTTTCTATCAGTGAGTCCCACCTCTACAACACCACAAACCCACTCCGATACAGTACAGTGACAACTAGATGTTTCTATCAGTCAGTCCTACCTCTACAACAACACAAACCCACTCCGATACAGTACAGTGTCAACTAGATGTTTCTATCAGCGAGTACTACCTCTACAACACCACAAACCCACTCCGATACAGTACAGTGTCAACTAGATGTTTCTATCAGCGAGTCCTACCTCTACAACACCACAAACCCACTCCGATACAGTACAGTGTCAACTAGATGTTTCTATTAGCGAGTCCCACCTCTACAACACCACAAACCCACTCCGATACAGTACAGTGTCAACTAGATGTTTCTATCAGTGAGTCCTACCTCTACAACACCACAAACCCACTCCGATACAGTACAGTGTCAACTAGATGTTTCTATCAGTGAGTCCCACCTCTACAACACCATAAACCCACTCCGATACAGTACAGTGTCAACAAGATGTTTCTGTCAGTGAGTCCCACCTCTACAACACCACAAACCCACTCCGATACAGTACAGTGTCAACTAGATGTTTCTATCAATGAGTTCTACCTCTACAACACCACAAACCCACTCCGATACAGTACAGTGTCAACTAGATGTTTCTATCAGCGAGTCCCACCTCTACAACACCACAAACCCACTCCGATACAGTACAGTGTCAACTAGATGTTTTTATCAGTGGGTCCTACCTCTACAACACCACAAACCCACTCCGATACAGTACAGTGTCAACTAGATGTTTCTATCAGTGGGTCCTACCTCTACAACACCACAAACCCACTCCGATACAGTACAGTGTCAACTAGATGTTTCTATCAGTGGGTCCTACCTCTACAACACCACAAACCCACTCCGATACAGCACAGTGTCAACTAGATGTTTCTATCAGTGGGCCCTACCTCTACAACACCACAAACCCACTCCGATACAGTACAATGTCAACTAGATGTTTCTATCAGTGAGTTCTACCTCAACAACACCACAAACCCACTCCGATACAGTACAGTGTCAACTAGATGTTTCTATCAGTGGGTCCTACCTCTACAACACCACAAACCCACTCCGATACAGTACAGTGTCAACTAGATGTTTCTATCAGTGAGTCCTACCTCTACAACACCACAAACCCACTCCGATACAGTACAGTGTCAACTTGATGTTTCTATCAGTGAGTCCTACCTCTACAACACCACAAACCCACTCCGATACAGTACAGTGTCAACTAGATGTTTCTATCAGTAGGCCATACCTCTACAACACCACAAACCCACTCCGATACAGTACAGTGTCAACTAGATGTTTCTATCAGTGAGTCCTACCTCTACAACACCACAAACCCACTCCGATACAGTACAGTGTCAACTAGATGTTTCTATCAGTGGGTCCTACCTCTACAACACCACAAACCCACTCCGATACAGTACAGTGTCAACTAGATGTTTCTATCAGTCGGTCCTACCTCTACAACACCACAAACCCACTCCGATACAGTACAGTGTCAACTAGATGTTTCTATCAGTGGGTCCTACCTCTACAACACCACAAACCCACTCCGATACAGTACAGTGTCAACTAGATGTTTCTATCAGTGGGTCCTACCTATACAACACCACAAACCCACTCCGATACAGTACAGTGTCAACTAGATGTTTCTATCAGTGGGTCCTACCTATACAACACCACAAATCCACTCCGATACAGTACAGTGTCAACTAGATGTTTCTATCAGTGAGTCCTACCTCTACAACACCACAAACCCACTCCGATACAGTACAGTGTCAACTAGATGTTTCTATCAGTGAGTCCTACCTCTACAACACCACAAACCCACTCCGATACAGTACAGTGTCAACTAGATGTTTCTATCAGTGGGTCCTACCTCTACAACACAACAAACCCACTCCGATACAGTACAGTGTCAACTAGATGTTTCTATCAGCGGGTCCCACCTCTACAACACCACAAACATACTCCGATACAGTATAGTGTCAACTTGATGTTTATATCAGCGAGTCCTACCTCTACAACACCACAAACCCACTCCGATACAGTACAGTGTCAACTAGATGTTTCTATCAGCGAGTCCTACCTCAACAACAGCACTAACCCACTCCGATACAGTACAGTGTCAACTAGATGTTTCTATCAGTGAGTCCTACCTCTACAACACCACAAACCCACTCCGATACAGTACAGTGTCAACTAGATGTTTCTATCAGTGAGTCCTACCTCTACAACACCACAAACCTACTCCGATACTGTACAGTGTCAACTAGATGTTTCTATCAGTGGGTCCTACCTATACAACACCACAAACCCACTCCGATACAGTACAGTGTCAACTAGATGTTTCTATCAGTCAGTCCTACCTCTACAACACCACAAACCCACTCCGATACAGTACAGTGTCAACTAGGTGTTTCTATCAGTGAGTCCTACGTCTACAACAACACAAACCCACTCCGATACTGTACAGTGTCAACTAGATGTTTCTATCAGTGAGTCCTACCTCTACAACACCACAAACCCACTCCGATACAGTACAGTGTCAACTAGATGTTTCTATCAGCGAGTCCCACCTCTACAACACCACAAACATACTCCGATACAGTACAGTGTCAACTAGATGTTTCTATCAGTGAGTCCCACCTCTACAACACCACAAACCCACTCCGATACAGTACAGTGTCAACTAGATGTTTCTATCAGTGAGTCCTACCTCTACAACACCACAAACCCACTCCGATACAGTACAGTGTCAACTAGATGTTTCTATCAGCGAGTCCCACCTCTACAACACCACAAACATACTCCGATACAGTACAATGTCAACTAGATGTTTCTATCAGTGGGTCCTACCTATACAACACCACAAACCCACTCCGATACAGTACAGTGTCAACTAGATGTTTCTATCAGTGGGTCCTACCTCTACAACACCACAAACCCACTCCGATACAGTACAGTGTCAACTAGATGTTTCTATCAGTGGGTCCTACCTATACAACACCACAAACCCACTCCGATACAGTACAGTGTCAACTAGATGTTTCTATCAGTCGGTCCTATCTCTACAACACCACAAACACACTCCGATACAGTACAGTGTCAACTAGATGTTTCTATCAGTGGGTCCTACCTGTACAACACCACAAACCCACTCCGATACAGTACAGTGTCAACTAGATGTTTCTATCAGTCGGTCCTATCTGTGCAACACCACAAACACACTCCGATACAGTACAGTGTCAACTAGATGTTTCTATCAGTGGGTCCTACCTCTACAACACCACAAACCCACTCCGATACAGTACAGTGTCAACTAGATGTTTCTATCAGTGGGTCCTACCTATACAACAACACAAACCCACTCCGATACAGTACAGTGACAACTAGATGTTTCTATCAGTGAGTCCCACCTCTACAACACCACAAACCCACTCCGATACAGTACAGTGACAACTAGATGTTTCTATCAGTCAGTCCTATCTCTACAACAACACAAACCCACTCCGATACAGTACAGTGCCAACTAGATGTTTCTATCAGCGAGTACTACCTCTACAACACCACAAACCCACTCCGATACAGTACAGTGTCAACTAGATGTTTCTATCAGCATGTCCTACCTCTACAACACCACAAACCCACTCCGATACAGTACAGTGTCAACTAGATGTTTCTGTCAGTGGGTCCTACCTGTACAACACCACAAACCCACTCCGATACAGTACAGTGTCAACTAGATGTTTCTATCAGCGAGTCCTACCTCTACAACACCACAAACCCACTCCGATACAGTACAGTGTCAACTAGATGTTTCTATCAGCGAGTCCCACCTCTACAACACCACAAACCCACTCCGATACAGTACAGTGTCAACTAGATGTTTCTATCAGTGAGTCCCACCTCTACAACACCACAAACCCACTCCGATACAGTACAGTGTCAACTAGATGTTTCTATCAGTGAGTCCTACCTCTACAACACCACAAACCCACTCCGATACAGTACAGTGTCAACAAGATGTTTCTATCAGTGGGACCTACCTCTACAACACCACAAACCCACTCCGATACAGTACAGTGTCAACAAGATGTTTCTATCAGTGGGCCCTACCTCTACAACACCACAAACCCACTCCGATACAGTACAGTGTCAACTAGATGTTTCTATCAGCGTGTCCTACCTCTACAACACCACAAACCCACTCCGATACAGTACAGTGTCAACTAGATGTTTCTATCAGTCAGTCCTACCTCTACAACACCACAAACCCACTCCAATACAGTACAGTGACAACTAGATGTTTCTATCAGTCAGTCCTACCTCTACAACAACACAAACCCACTCCGATACAGTACAGTGACAACTAGATGTTTCTATCAGTGAGTCCGACCTCTACAACACCACAAACCCACTCCGATACAGTACAGTGACAACTAGATGTTTCTATCAGTCAGTCCTACCTCTACAACAACACAAACCCACTCCGATACAGTACAGTGTCAACTAGATGTTTCTATCAGCGAGTACTACCTCTAAAACACCACAAACCCACTCCGATACAGTACAGTGTCAACTAGATGTTTCTATCAGCGAGTCCTACCTCTACAACACCACAAACCCACTCCGATACAGTACAGTGTCAACTAGATGTTTCTATTAGCGAGTCCCACCTCTACAACACCACAAACCCACTCCGATACAGTACAGTGTCAACTAGATGTTTCTATCAGTGAGTCCTACCTCTACAACACCACAAACCTACTCCGATACAGTACAGTGTCAACTAGATGTTTCTATCAGTGAGTCCCACCTCTACAACACCATAAACCCACTCCGATACAGTACAGTGTCAACTAGATGTTTCAGTCAGTGAGTCCCACCTCTACAACACCACAAACCCACTCCGATACAGTACAGTGTCAACTAGATGTTTCTATCAATGAGTTCTACCTCTACAACACCACAAACCCACTCCGATACAGTACAGTGTCAACTAGATGTTTCTATCAGCGAGTCCCACCTCTACAACACCACAAACCCACTCCGATACAGTACAGTGTCAACTAGATGTTTCTATCAGTGGGTCCTACCTCTACAACACCACAAACCCACTCCGATACAGTACAGTGTCAACTAGATGTTTCTATCAGTGGGTCCTACCTCTACAACACCACAAACCCACTCCGATACAGTACAGTGTCAACTAGATGTTTCTATCAGTGGGTCCTACCTCTACAACACCACAAACCCACTCCGATACAGCACAGTGTCAACTAGATGTTTCTATCAGTGGGCCCTACCTCTACAACACCACAAACCCACTCCGATACAGTACAATGTCAACTAGATGTTTCTATCAGTGAGTTCTACCTCAACAACACCACAAACCCACTCCGATACAGTACAGTGTCAACTAGATGTTTCTATCAGTGGGTCCTACCTCTACAACACCACAAACCCACTCCGATACAGTACAGTGTCAACTAGATGTTTCTATCAGTGATTCCTACCTCTACAACACCACAAACCCACTCCGATACAGTACAGTGTCAACTTGATGTTTCTATCAGTGAGTCCTACCTCTACAACACCACAAACCCACTCCGATACAGTACAGTGTCAACTAGATGTTTCTATCAGTAGGCCATACCTCTACAACACCACAAACCCACTCCGATACAGTACAGTGTCAACTAGATGTTTCTATCAGTGAGTCCTACCTCTACAACACCACAAACCCACTCCGATACAGTACAGTGTCAACTAGATGTTTCTATCAGTGGGTCCTACCTCTACAACACCACAAACCCACTCCGATACAGTACAGTGTCAACTAGATGTTTCTATCAGTCGGTCCTACCTCTACAACACCACAAACCCACTCCGATACAGTACAGTGTCAACTAGATGTTTCTATCAGTGGGTACTACCTCTACAACACCACAAACCCACTCCGATACAGTACAGTGTCAACTAGATGTTTCTATCAGTGGGTCCTACCTATACAACACCACAAACCCACTCCGATACAGTACAGTGTCAACTAGATGTTTCTATCAGTGGGTCCTACCTATACAACACCACAAACCCACTCCGATACAGTACAGTGTCAACTAGATGTTGCTATCAGTGAGTCCTACCTCTACAACACCACAAACCCACTCCGATACAGTACAGTGTCAACTAGATGTTTCTATCAGTGAGTCCTACCTCTACAACACCACAAACCCACTCCGATACAGTACAGTGTCAACTAGATGTTTCTATCAGTGGGTCCTACCTCTACAACACAACAAACCCACTCCGAAACAGTACAGTGTCAACTAGATGTTTCTATCAGCGGGTCCCACCTCTACAACACCACAAACATACTCCGATACAGTACAGTGTCAACTTGATGTTTATATCAGCGAGTCCTACCTCTACAACACCACAAACCCACTCCGATACAGTACAGTGTCAACTAGATGTTTCTATCAGCGAGTCCTACCTCAACAACAGCACTAACCCACTCCGATACAGTACAGTGTCAACTAGATGTTTCTATCAGTGAGTCCTACCTCTACAACACCACAAACCCACTCCGATACAGTACAGTGTCAACTAGATGTTTCTATCAGTGAGTCCTACCTCTACAACACCACAAACCTACTCCGATACTGTACAGTGTCAACTAGATGTTTCTATCAGTGGGTCCTACCTATACAACACCACAAACCCACTCCGATACAGTACAGTGTCAACTAGATGTTTCTATCAGTCAGTCCTACCTCTACAACACCACAAACCCACTCCGATACTGTACAGTATCAACTAGATGTTTCTATCAGTGAGTCCTACCTCTACAACACCACAAACCCACTCCGATACAGTACAGTGTCAACTAGATGTTTCTATCAGTGAGTCCCACCTCTACAACACCACAAACATACTCCGATACAGTACAGTGTCAACTAGATGTTTCTATCAGTGAGTCCCACCTCTACAACACCACAAACCCACTCCGATACAGTACAGTGTCAACTAGATGTTTCTATCAGCGAGTCCCACCTCTACAACACCACAAACCCACTCCGAT
Source organism: Mimachlamys varia (assembly GCA_947623455.1). Lineage (NCBI taxonomy): Eukaryota > Metazoa > Mollusca > Bivalvia > Pectinida > Pectinidae > Mimachlamys > Mimachlamys varia. The sequence goes on along the minus strand of OX392529.1, from coordinate 33,461,136 downwards.
ACAGTACAGTGTCAACTAGATGTTTCTATCAGTGAGTCCTACCTCTACAACACCACAAACCCACTCCGATACAGTACAGTGTCAACTAGATGTTTCTATCAGCGAGTCCCACCTCTACAACACCACAAACATACTCCGATACAGTACAGTGTCAACTTGATGTTTCTATCAGTGGGTCCCACCTATACAACACCACAAACCCACTCCGATACAGTACAATGTCAACTAGATGTTTCTATCAGTGGGTCCTACCTATACAACACCACAAACCCACTCCGATACAGTACAGTGTCAACTAGATGTTTCTATCAGTGGGTCCTACCTCTACAACACCACAAACCCACTCCGATACAGTACAGTGTCAACTAGATGTTTCTATCAGTGGGTCCTACCTATACAACACCACAAACCCACTCCGATACAGTACAGTGTCAACTAGATGTTTCTATCAGTCGGTCCTATCTCTACAACACCACAAACACACTCCGATACAGTACAGTGTCAACTAGATGTTTCTATCAGTGGGTCCTACCTATACAACACCACAAACCCACTCCGATACAGTACAGTGTCAACTAGATGTTTCTATCAGTCGGTCCTATCTGTGCAACACCACAAACACACTCCGATACAGTACAGTGTCAACTAGATGTTTCTATCAGTGGGTCCTACCTCTACAACACCACAAACCCACTCCGATACAGTACAGTGTCAACTAGATGTTTCTATCAGTGAGTCCCACCTCTACAACACCACAAACCCACTCCGATACAGTACAGTGTCAACTAGATGTTTCTATCAGTGGGCCCTACCTCTACAACACCACAAACCCACTCCGATACAGTACAGTGTCAACTAGATGTTTCTATCAGTGAGTCCTACCTCTACAACACCACAAACCCACTCCGATACTGTACAGTGTCAACTAGATGTTTCTATCAGTGGGCCCTACCTCTACAACACCACAAACCCACTCCGATACAGTACAGTGTCAACTAGATGTTTCTATCAGTGGGCCCTACCTCTACAACACCACAAACCCACTCCGATACAGTACAGTGTCAACTAGATGTTTCTATCAGTGAGTCCTACCTCTACAACACCACAAACCCACTCCGATACAGTACAGTGTCAACTAGATGTTTCTATCAGTGGGTCCTACCTCTACAACACCACAAACCCACTCCGATACTGTACAGTGTCAACTAGATGTTTCTATCAGTCAGTCCTGCCTCTACAACACCACAAACCCCACTCCGATACAGTACAGTGTCGACTAGATGTTTCTATCAGTGAGTCCTACCTCTACAACAACACAAACCCACTCCGATACAGTACAGTGACAACTAGATGTTTCTATCAGTGAGTCCCACCTCTACAACACCACAAACCCACTCCGATACAGTACAGTGACAACTAGATGTTTCTATCAGTCAGTCCTATCTCTACAACAACACAAACCCACTCCGATACAGTACAGTGCCAACTAGATGTTTCTATCAGCGAGTACTACCTCTACAACACCACAAACCCACTCCGATACAATACAGTGTCAACTAGATGTTTCTATCAGCATGTCCTACCTCTACAACACCACAAACCCACTCCGATACAGTACAGTGTCAACTAGATGTTTCTGTCAGTGGGTCCTACCTGTACAACACCACAAACCCACTCCGATACAGTACAGTGTCAACTAGATGTTTCTATCAGCGAGTCCTACCTCTACAACACCACAAACCCACTCCGATACAGTACAGTGTCAACTAGATGTTTCTATCAGCGAGTCCCACCTCTACAACACCACAAACCCACTCCGATACAGTACAGTGTCAACTAGATGTTTCTATCAGTGAGTCCCACCTCTACAACACCACAAACCCACTCCGATACAGTACAGTGTCAACTAGATGTTTCTATCAGTGAGTCCTACCTCTACAACACCACAAACCCACTCCGATACAGTACAGTGTCAACAAGATGTTTCTATCAGTGGGACCTACCTCTACAACACCACAAACCCACTCCGATACAGTACAGTGTCAACAAGATGTTTCTATCAGTGGGCCCTACCTCTACAACACCACAAACCCACTCCGATACAGTACAGTGTCAACTAGATGTTTCTATCAGCGTGTCCTACCTCTACAACACCACAAACCCACTCCGATACAGTACAGTGTCAACTAGATGTTTCTATCAGTCAGTCCTACCTCTACAACACCACAAACCCACTCCGATACAGTACAGTGACAACTAGATGTTTCTATCAGTCAGTCCTACCTCTACAACAACACAAACCCACTCCGATACAGTACAGTGACAACTAGATGTTTCTATCAGTGAGTCCCACCTCTACAACACCACAAACCCACTCCGATACAGTACAGTGACAACTAGATGTTTCTATCAGTCAGTCCTACCTCTACAACAACACAAACCCACTCCGATACAGTACAGTGTCAACTAGATGTTTCTATCAGCGAGTACTACCTCTACAACACCACAAACCCACTCCGATACAGTACAGTGTCAACTAGATGTTTCTATCAGCGAGTCCTACCTCTACAACACCACAAACCCACTCCGATACAGTACAGTGTCAACTAGATGTTTCTATTAGCGAGTCCCACCTCTACAACACCACAAACCCACTCCGATACAGTACAGTGTCAACTAGATGTTTCTATCAGTGAGTCCTACCTCTACAACACCACAAACCCACTCCGATACAGTACAGTGTCAACTAGATGTTTCTATCAGTGAGTCCCACCTCTACAACACCATAAACCCACTCCGATACAGTACAGTGTCAACAAGATGTTTCTGTCAGTGAGTCCCACCTCTACAACACCACAAACCCACTCCGATACAGTACAGTGTCAACTAGATGTTTCTATCAATGAGTTCTACCTCTACAACACCACAAACCCACTCCGATACAGTACAGTGTCAACTAGATGTTTCTATCAGCGAGTCCCACCTCTACAACACCACAAACCCACTCCGATACAGTACAGTGTCAACTAGATGTTTTTATCAGTGGGTCCTACCTCTACAACACCACAAACCCACTCCGATACAGTACAGTGTCAACTAGATGTTTCTATCAGTGGGTCCTACCTCTACAACACCACAAACCCACTCCGATACAGTACAGTGTCAACTAGATGTTTCTATCAGTGGGTCCTACCTCTACAACACCACAAACCCACTCCGATACAGCACAGTGTCAACTAGATGTTTCTATCAGTGGGCCCTACCTCTACAACACCACAAACCCACTCCGATACAGTACAATGTCAACTAGATGTTTCTATCAGTGAGTTCTACCTCAACAACACCACAAACCCACTCCGATACAGTACAGTGTCAACTAGATGTTTCTATCAGTGGGTCCTACCTCTACAACACCACAAACCCACTCCGATACAGTACAGTGTCAACTAGATGTTTCTATCAGTGAGTCCTACCTCTACAACACCACAAACCCACTCCGATACAGTACAGTGTCAACTTGATGTTTCTATCAGTGAGTCCTACCTCTACAACACCACAAACCCACTCCGATACAGTACAGTGTCAACTAGATGTTTCTATCAGTAGGCCATACCTCTACAACACCACAAACCCACTCCGATACAGTACAGTGTCAACTAGATGTTTCTATCAGTGAGTCCTACCTCTACAACACCACAAACCCACTCCGATACAGTACAGTGTCAACTAGATGTTTCTATCAGTGGGTCCTACCTCTACAACACCACAAACCCACTCCGATACAGTACAGTGTCAACTAGATGTTTCTATCAGTCGGTCCTACCTCTACAACACCACAAACCCACTCCGATACAGTACAGTGTCAACTAGATGTTTCTATCAGTGGGTCCTACCTCTACAACACCACAAACCCACTCCGATACAGTACAGTGTCAACTAGATGTTTCTATCAGTGGGTCCTACCTATACAACACCACAAACCCACTCCGATACAGTACAGTGTCAACTAGATGTTTCTATCAGTGGGTCCTACCTATACAACACCACAAACCCACTCCGATACAGTACAGTGTCAACTAGATGTTTCTATCAGTGAGTCCTACCTCTACAACACCACAAACCCACTCCGATACAGTACAGTGTCAACTAGATGTTTCTATCAGTGAGTCCTACCTCTACAACACCACAAACCCACTCCGATACAGTACAGTGTCAACTAGATGTTTCTATCAGTGGGTCCTACCTCTACAACACAACAAACCCACTCCGATACAGTACAGTGTCAACTAGATGTTTCTATCAGCGGGTCCCACCTCTACAACACCACAAACATACTCCGATACAGTACAGTGTCAACTTGATGTTTATATCAGCGAGTCCTACCTCTACAACACCACAAACCCACTCCGATACAGTACAGTGTCAACTAGATGTTTCTATCAGCGAGTCCTACCTCAACAACAGCACTAACCCACTCCGATACAGTACAGTGTCAACTAGATGTTTCTATCAGTGAGTCCTACCTCTACAACACCACAAACCCACTCCGATACAGTACAGTGTCAACTAGATGTTTCTATCAGTGAGTCCTACCTCTACAACACCACAAACCTACTCCGATACTGTACAGTGTCAACTAGATGTTTCTATCAGTGGGTCCTACCTATACAACACCACAAACCCACTCCGATACAGTACAGTGTCAACTAGATGTTTCTATCAGTCAGTCCTACCTCTACAACACCACAAACCCACTCCGATACAGTACAGTGTCAACTAGGTGTTTCTATCAGTGAGTCCTACGTCTACAACAACACAAACCCACTCCGATACTGTACAGTGTCAACTAGATGTTTCTATCAGTGAGTCCTACCTCTACAACACCACAAACCCACTCCGATACAGTACAGTGTCAACTAGATGTTTCTATCAGCGAGTCCCACCTCTACAACACCACAAACATACTCCGATACAGTACAGTGTCAACTAGATGTTTCTATCAGTGAGTCCCACCTCTACAACACCACAAACCCACTCCGATACAGTACAGTGTCAACTAGATGTTTCTATCAGTGAGTCCTACCTCTACAACACCACAAACCCACTCCGATACAGTACAGTGTCAACTAGATGTTTCTATCAGCGAGTCCCACCTCTACAACACCACAAACATACTCCGATACAGTACAATGTCAACTAGATGTTTCTATCAGTGGGTCCTACCTATACAACACCACAAACCCACTCCGATACAGTACAGTGTCAACTAGATGTTTCTATCAGTGGGTCCTACCTCTACAACACCACAAACCCACTCCGATACAGTACAGTGTCAACTAGATGTTTCTATCAGTGGGTCCTACCTATACAACACCACAAACCCACTCCGATACAGTACAGTGTCAACTAGATGTTTCTATCAGTCGGTCCTATCTCTACAACACCACAAACACACTCCGATACAGTACAGTGTCAACTAGATGTTTCTATCAGTGGGTCCTACCTGTACAACACCACAAACCCACTCCGATACAGTACAGTGTCAACTAGATGTTTCTATCAGTCGGTCCTATCTGTGCAACACCACAAACACACTCCGATACAGTACAGTGTCAACTAGATGTTTCTATCAGTGGGTCCTACCTCTACAACACCACAAACCCACTCCGATACAGTACAGTGTCAACTAGATGTTTCTATCAGTGAGTCCTACCTCTACAACAACACAAACCCACTCCGATACAGTACAGTGACAACTAGATGTTTCTATCAGTGAGTCCCACCTCTACAACACCACAAACCCACTCCGATACAGTACAGTGACAACTAGATGTTTCTATCAGTCAGTCCTATCTCTACAACAACACAAACCCACTCCGATACAGTACAGTGCCAACTAGATGTTTCTATCAGCGAGTACTACCTCTACAACACCACAAACCCACTCCGATACAGTACAGTGTCAACTAGATGTTTCTATCAGCATGTCCTACCTCTACAACACCACAAACCCACTCCGATACAGTACAGTGTCAACTAGATGTTTCTGTCAGTGGGTCCTACCTGTACAACACCACAAACCCCCTCCGATACAGTACAGTGTCAACTAGATGTTTCTATCAGCGAGTCCTACCTCTACAACACCACAAACCCACTCCGATACAGTACAGTGTCAACTAGATGTTTCTATCAGCGAGTCCCACCTCTACAACACCACAAACCCACTCCGATACAGTACAGTGTCAACTAGATGTTTCTATCAGTGAGTCCCACCTCTACAACACCACAAACCCACTCCGATACAGTACAGTGTCAACTAGATGTTTCTATCAGTGAGTCCTACCTCTACAACACCACAAACCCACTCCGATACAGTACAGTGTCAACAAGATGTTTCTATCAGTGGGACCTACCTCTACAACACCACAAACCCACTCCGATACAGTACAGTGTCAACAAGATGTTTCTATCAGTGGGCCCTACCTCTACAACACCACAAACATACTCCGATACAGTACAGTGTCAACTAGATGTTTCTATCAGCGTGTCCTACCTCTACAACACCACAAACCCACTCCGATACAGTACAGTGTCAACTAGATGTTTCTATCAGCGAGTCCTACCTCTACAACACCACAAACCCACTCCGATACAGTACAGTGTCAACAAGATGTTTCTATCAGTGGGACCTACCTCTACAACACCACAAACCCACTCCGATACAGTACAGTGTCAACAAGATGTTTCTATCAGTGGGCCCTACCTCTACAACACCACAAACATACTCCGATACAGTACAGTGTCAACTTGATGTTTATATCAGCGAGTCCTACCTCTACAACACCACAAACCCACTCCGATACAGTACAGTGTCAACTAGATGTTTCTATCAGCGAGTCCTACCTCAACAACAGCACTAACCCACTCCGATACAGTACAGTGTCAACTAGATGTTTCTATCAGTGAGTCCTACCTCTACAACACCACAAACCCACTCCGATACAGTACAGTGTCAACTAGATGTTTCTATCAGTGAGTCCTACCTCTACAACACCACAAACCTACTCCGATACTGTACAGTGTCAACTAGATGTTTCTATCAGTGGGTCCTACCTATACAACACCACAAACCCACTCCGATACAGTACAGTGTCAACTAGATGTTTCTATCAGTCAGTCCTACCTCTACAACACCACAAACCCACTCCGATACAGTACAGTGTCAACTAGGTGTTTCTATCAGTGAGTCCTACGTCTACAACAACACAAACCCACTCCGATACTGTACAGTGTCAACTAGATGTTTCTATCAGTGAGTCCTACCTCTACAACACCACAAACCCACTCCGATACAGTACAGTGTCAACTAGATGTTTCTATCAGCGAGTCCCACCTCTACAACACCACAAACATACTCCGATACAGTACAGTGTCAACTAGATGTTTCTATCAGTGAGTCCCACCTCTACAACACCACAAACCCACTCCGATACAGTACAGTGTCAACTAGATGTTTCTATCAGTGAGTCCTACCTCTACAACACCACAAACCCACTCCGATACAGTACAGTGTCAACTAGATGTTTCTATCAGCGAGTCCCACCTCTACAACACCACAAACATACTCCGATACAGTACAATGTCAACTAGATGTTTCTATCAGTGGGTCCTACCTATACAACACCACAAACCCACTCCGATACAGTACAGTGTCAACTAGATGTTTCTATCAGTGGGTCCTACCTCTACAACACCACAAACCCACTCCGATACAGTACAGTGTCAACTAGATGTTTCTATCAGTGGGTCCTACCTATACAACACCACAAACCCACTCCGATACAGTACAGTGTCAACTAGATGTTTCTATCAGTCGGTCCTATCTCTACAACACCACAAACACACTCCGATACAGTACAGTGTCAACTAGATGTTTCTATCAGTGGGTCCTACCTGTACAACACCACAAACCCACTCCGATACAGTACAGTGTCAACTAGATGTTTCTATCAGTCGGTCCTATCTGTGCAACACCACAAACACACTCCGATACAGTACAGTGTCAACTAGATGTTTCTATCAGTGGGTCCTACCTCTACAACACCACAAACCCACTCCGATACAGTACAGTGTCAACTAGATGTTTCTATCAGTGAGTCCTACCTCTACAACAACACAAACCCACTCCGATACAGTACAGTGACAACTAGATGTTTCTATCAGTGAGTCCCACCTCTACAACACCACAAACCCACTCCGATACAGTACAGTGACAACTAGATGTTTCTATCAGTCAGTCCTATCTCTACAACAACACAAACCCACTCCGATACAGTACAGTGCCAACTAGATGTTTCTATCAGCGAGTACTACCTCTACAACACCACAAACCCACTCCGATACAGTACAGTGTCAACTAGATGTTTCTATCAGCATGTCCTACCTCTACAACACCACAAACCCACTCCGATACAGTACAGTGTCAACTAGATGTTTCTGTCAGTGGGTCCTACCTGTACAACACCACAAACCCCCTCCGATACAGTACAGTGTCAACTAGATGTTTCTATCAGCGAGTCCTACCTCTACAACACCACAAACCCACTCCGATACAGTACAGTGTCAACTAGATGTTTCTATCAGCGAGTCCCACCTCTACAACACCACAAACCCACTCCGATACAGTACAGTGTCAACTAGATGTTTCTATCAGTGAGTCCCACCTCTACAACACCACAAACCCACTCCGATACAGTACAGTGTCAACTAGATGTTTCTATCAGTGAGTCCTACCTCTACAACACCACAAACCCACTCCGATACAGTACAGTGTCAACAAGATGTTTCTATCAGTGGGACCTACCTCTACAACACCACAAACCCACTCCGATACAGTACAGTGTCAACAAGATGTTTCTATCAGTGGGCCCTACCTCTACAACACCACAAACCCACTCCGATACAGTACAGTGTCAACTAGATGTTTCTATCAGCGTGTCCTACCTCTACAACACCACAAACCCACTCCGATACAGTACAGTGTCAACTAGATGTTTCTATCAGTCAGTCCTACCTCTACAACACCACAAACCCACTCCAATACAGTACAGTGACAACTAGATGTTTCTATCAGTCAGTCCTACCTCTACAACAACACAAACCCACTCCGATACAGTACAGTGACAACTAGATGTTTCTATCAGTGAGTCCGACCTCTACAACACCACAAACCCACTCCGATACAGTACAGTGACAACTAGATGTTTCTATCAGTCAGTCCTACCTCTACAACAACACAAACCCACTCCGATACAGTACAGTGTCAACTAGATGTTTCTATCAGCGAGTACTACCTCTAAAACACCACAAACCCACTCCGATACAGTACAGTGTCAACTAGATGTTTCTATCAGCGAGTCCTACCTCTACAACACCACAAACCCACTCCGATACAGTACAGTGTCAACTAGATGTTTCTATTAGCGAGTCCCACCTCTACAACACCACAAACCCACTCCGATACAGTACAGTGTCAACTAGATGTTTCTATCAGTGAGTCCTACCTCTACAACACCACAAACCTACTCCGATACAGTACAGTGTCAACTAGATGTTTCTATCAGTGAGTCCCACCTCTACAACACCATAAACCCACTCCGATACAGTACAGTGTCAACTAGATGTTTCTGTCAGTGAGTCCCACCTCTACAACACCACAAACCCACTCCGATACAGTACAGTGTCAACTAGATGTTTCTATCAATGAGTTCTACCTCTACAACACCACAAACCCACTCCGATACAGTACAGTGTCAACTAGATGTTTCTATCAGCGAGTCCCACCTCTACAACACCACAAACCCACTCCGATACAGTACAGTGTCAACTAGATGTTTCTATCAGTGGGTCCTACCTCTACAACACCACAAACCCACTCCGATACAGTACAGTGTCAACTAGATGTTTCTATCAGTGGGTCCTACCTCTACAACACCACAAACCCACTCCGATACAGTACAGTGTCAACTAGATGTTTCTATCAGTGGGTCCTACCTCTACAACACCACAAACCCACTCCGATACAGCACAGTGTCAACTAGATGTTTCTATCAGTGGGCCCTACCTCTACAACACCACAAACCCACTCCGATACAGTACAATGTCAACTAGATGTTTCTATCAGTGAGTTCTACCTCAACAACACCACAAACCCACTCCGATACAGTACAGTGTCAACTAGATGTTTCTATCAGTGGGTCCTACCTCTACAACACCACAAACCCACTCCGATACAGTACAGTGTCAACTAGATGTTTCTATCAGTGATTCCTACCTCTACAACACCACAAACCCACTCCGATACAGTACAGTGTCAACTTGATGTTTCTATCAGTGAGTCCTACCTCTACAACACCACAAACCCACTCCGATACAGTACAGTGTCAACTAGATGTTTCTATCAGTAGGCCATACCTCTACAACACCACAAACCCACTCCGATACAGTACAGTGTCAACTAGATGTTTCTATCAGTGAGTCCTACCTCTACAACACCACAAACCCACTCCGATACAGTACAGTGTCAACTAGATGTTTCTATCAGTGGGTCCTACCTCTACAACACCACAAACCCACTCCGATACAGTACAGTGTCAACTAGATGTTTCTATCAGTCGGTCCTACCTCTACAACACCACAAACCCACTCCGATACAGTACAGTGTCAACTAGATGTTTCTATCAGTGGGTCCTACCTCTACAACACCACAAACCCACTCCGATACAGTACAGTGTCAACTAGATGTTTCTATCAGTGGGTCCTACCTATACAACACCACAAACCCACTCCGATACAGTACAGTGTCAACTAGATGTTTCTATCAGTGGGTCCTACCTATACAACACCACAAACCCACTCCGATACAGTACAGTGTCAACTAGATGTTGCTATCAGTGAGTCCTACCTCTACAACACCACAAACCCACTCCGATACAGTACAGTGTCAACTAGATGTTTCTATCAGTGAGTCCTACCTCTACAACACCACAAACCCACTCCGATACAGTACAGTGTCAACTAGATGTTTCTATCAGTGGGTCCTACCTCTACAACACAACAAACCCACTCCGAAACAGTACAGTGTCAACTAGATGTTTCTATCAGCGGGTCCCACCTCTACAACACCACAAACATACTCCGATACAGTACAGTGTCAACTTGATGTTTATATCAGCGAGTCCTACCTCTACAACACCACAAACCCACTCCGATACAGTACAGTGTCAACTAGATGTTTCTATCAGCGAGTCCTACCTCAACAACAGCACTAACCCACTCCGATACAGTACAGTGTCAACTAGATGTTTCTATCAGTGAGTCCTACCTCTACAACACCACAAACCCACTCCGATACAGTACAGTGTCAACTAGATGTTTCTATCAGTGAGTCCTACCTCTACAACACCACAAACCTACTCCGATACTGTACAGTGTCAACTAGATGTTTCTATCAGTGGGTCCTACCTATACAACACCACAAACCCACTCCGATACAGTACAGTGTCAACTAGATGTTTCTATCAGTCAGTCCTACCTCTACAACACCACAAACCCACTCCGATACTGTACAGTATCAACTAGATGTTTCTATCAGTGAGTCCTACCTCTACAACACCACAAACCCACTCCGATACAGTACAGTGTCAACTAGATGTTTCTATCAGTGAGTCCCACCTCTACAACACCACAAACATACTCCGATACAGTACAGTGTCAACTAGATGTTTCTATCAGTGAGTCCCACCTCTACAACACCACAAACCCACTCCGATACAGTACAGTGTCAACTAGATGTTTCTATCAGCGAGTCCCACCTCTACAACACCACAAACCCACTCCGATACAGTACAGTGTCAACTAGATGTTTCTATCAGTGAGTCCTACCTCTACAACACCACAAACCCACTCCGATACAGTACAGTGTCAACTAGATGTTTCTATCAGCGAGTCCCACCTCTACAACACCACAAACATACTCCGATACAGTACAGTGTCAACTTGATGTTTCTATCAGTGGGTCCCACCTATACAACACCACAAACCCACTCCGATACAGTACAATGTCAACTAGATGTTTCTATCAGTGGGTCCTACCTATACAACACCACAAACCCACTCCGATACAGTACAGTGTCAACTAGATGTTTCTATCAGTGGGTCCTACCTCTACAACACCACAAACCCACTCCGATACAGTACAGTGTCAACTAGATGTTTCTATCAGTGGGTCCTACCTATACAACACCACAAACCCACTCCGATACAGTACAGTGTCAACTAGATGTTTCTATCAGTCGGTCCTATCTCTACAACACCACAAACACACTCCGATACAGTACAGTGTCAACTAGATGTTTCTATCAGTGGGTCCTACCTATACAACACCACAAACCCACTCCGATACAGTACAGTGTCAACTAGATGTTTCTATCAGTCGGTCCTATCTGTGCAACACCACAAACACACTCCGATACAGTACAGTGTCAACTAGATGTTTCTATCAGTGGGTCCTACCTCTACAACACCACAAACCCACTCCGATACAGTACAGTGTCAACTAGATGTTTCTATCAGTGAGTCCCACCTCTACAACACCACAAACCCACTCCGATACAGTACAGTGTCAACTAGATGTTTCTATCAGTGGGCCCTACCTCTACAACACCACAAACCCACTCCGATACAGTACAGTGTCAACTAGATGTTTCTATCAGTGAGTCCTACCTCTACAACACCACAAACCCACTCCGATACTGTACAGTGTCAACTAGATGTTTCTATCAGTGGGCCCTACCTCTACAACACCACAAACCCACTCCGATACAGTACAGTGTCAACTAGATGTTTCTATCAGTGGGCCCTACCTCTACAACACCACAAACCCACTCCGATACAGTACAGTGTCAACTAGATGTTTCTATCAGTGAGTCCTACCTCTACAACACCACAAACCCACTCCGATACAGTACAGTGTCAACTAGATGTTTCTATCAGTGGGTCCTACCTCTACAACACCACAAACCCACTCCGATACTGTACAGTGTCAACTAGATGTTTCTGTCAGTGGGTCCTACCTCTACAACACCACAAACACACTCCGATACAGTACAGTGACAACTTGATGTTTCTATCAGTCAGTCCTACCTCTACATAGAGAATATCACATGGCTATTTGCATACCAGGCCTTGTATCAACCCGAGATTTCAATATCAGCCCGAGGGCCGAAGGCCCAAGGGTCGATATTGGGTCGAGGGTTGATACAAGGCCTGATATGGAAATGACCATGTCATATTCTATTTATTATATACTTTAAGTTTTGTGACGGTTCCTGATGATCTGTTTTTGATTATGTCTCTTTTTTGCCCCTTCCTTTGTCATCGTCTAGACGTTGATTTAGATAAAAGTTCATGCCATTAGCATTGGATTCGGAATCATTTACCTGTTCCTCTACATCGGCGTCTTCGTTTATGTGTCTTTTTCTTTAATCAATTCATCAAGCTGTAGTATTTTTGATACGATAGACTCCAAAAATTTCTCGCCAATTTCAACGTCAACATCTGTCCTCCTATTCATTTTCGATTGTTAAAACGTAATGAACGTCATATGTCGTCACGGCAATTTCGGAAGCGGGCTGATACAGTGCATTCGGTCCGCTTAGCGAAGAATTGCCCATATTGGTCCGCTAAGCTGATATGTACTTAAAACATGCGTATTTATCAAGTATACAATTTTCCTGTATTTTATAGTAAGTATGTAATAAAACACCATAACAACCTCAGATAGAAAGGCACACATTTTTATGATTCATGTGTGATTTTATTTACCAGTTGCGAATCTATCGTCTTTCTGATATTAATTGTCATTGGTATGTATACTGAGTCAACGCGTAGGGAGAGAAAAAAACTAAATATCTCAAACGGAAAATATCTATCTGAACAAATATGTCAGAAATCGGTGATAAACAAGAATCGGCTGGTTTGTCAGTTAAGCTACAATCTGCGATATAAAGACAACAAATGTCAATAAATCAGAAAGGAGTTCACATAAGAAATTACAACGTGCGTTTAAAGAGGAAAATATCAAATGTATGTCTGATTATGAGACTGAGAAATTTTCTTGTCGAATAGAAGATTTATTTCCATTCTGTCATCACGCAATTATGAACAACTCTAAAATGACAAGGATACAGACTTAAACAAAAGAATGAAATTTGTCAACAAAATAGTCATTTAATGATTTTCAACAAAGGAGGGTTGTCAATCAGATGTTTTGAACATAACACAATATACAGATGACCTTAAAGTATCTTCATGCAAAAAATTTAACCTTATCACTGATAGGTCGCAGAAAGGCCCAAATTGGCACCCCTCCTTTCTTTGTTTACTTTAGGAAATTTTCCTACTTTTCGATAAAACAGACAAATAATAGTTTTTATCTTATATGTGTGTGCAGTACGATAAATTATCCCGAAAGTGGTCATAACGGGAATAGCGTTACCTCAAGGTATTCCCTATTTTAAAAATGTGTAGAATTAATGAATAAAATGGCTATATCACATGCCGCTGTGTAATTAAAGTCGGATATAACCTTTACCACAAGCCAACCTTATCGCTTTGACGATACAGCGGAGAGTCGTTTCCCGCCAACCACGCTGAGTACAAATAACGTCCTACACGTGAATCTTAATGTTTATTTCTAATAGAAATAGCCAATTCTGATTTTTAAATCGGCCATCTATTCATGAAGACGACATTTTCAGCCATTCAGTAACGAATAGATAACGGCGTTGAGAAACATTATCCTAGATCTACTAGTGAAAACATCCCAGAGTAGTAGGAGATTTCTGAAACGGTGCCAGGTCACATTTATGTCTGCTTCTCAGTGACGAAAATAAATAAGAGAATACCGAAGCGTTAAAATAATCATAATCCAAACTCAAAATCGATTTAACCAGGGGCAAAATATGAACAAAGGAAAGACTTACATGGAGACTCTTGTAAAAGTACAAGAGAATAAGACCAGGTATTCCGAAAGAAATGCTTCATCGACGACACCCGCCATGTAAAAACATATTGGGATAAGCCAGGAAAGCAATTGTCATTTTAAATAATTCTGTTATCACATTTTATTCTTACATATTGATTAACTACATGTCCTTCTTTATTGAACTAATGTACATGTTTGAGTAGTCTAAAATATTAGATTTTTTTAAAATTCGATTGACAGTTTGAAACTTTCTGCGCCTCTACTTCTTATTTTTGGTATCATTGCAATAAAATAAATTAGAGAATACCAAAGCGTTAGCAAAATCATAATTCGCACTCAAAATCGATTAAACCAGGGGCAAAATATGAACAAGGGAAATATTTACACGGATACCCTTGTAAAAGTACAAGAGCATAGATTATGACAAACCGCACAGGTATTTTTCTAAGAATCGGTTTTAGCTATCTAACAGTTGAAACTACACAAGAATATGTGGCGGGTCACGTGAGCCTTATTTGGGATTAACTTTGTTGTCCACTGTTTAATGGCAAAGGATGGCCAAAGATTGATCCACTGCTAAACATGTGACCTATTTCCTTTCTCTAATGTCTTTATTGGGAGGTGACTGGTTTTGGTTCTTGAATGTAACAGTACGTTCCATGGTGGTCACCTCGGTGAGTCTTGACATCACATTAAATTACACAAACCTCTGATCTAAGCTTTTAATATGATGATAAATCTTACTCATCAAAGACAGAAATTCAATAAAGCACAGGTTACTAATTAACCATTTACTGAAAGAATATAAACACCAAGTAAGAAACAAGTTATTACAAAGAAGTTAATATTAATCACTCTGGCTGACAACAACAACAGCTTTGAAGGACTGTACAAAGCCCACGACAATAACACCTTTATAATTTAGGACTGTACAAAGCCCACGACAATAACACCTTTATAATTTAGAATAAGATATAGTCATGAATTGAACTTCGAATACCATCGGGCCAAACCATCAATGGAACTGCACCATAAACCATTAGGTTGATGTAAGTAGATTTTTGATGTCATACGAACAACACTAGGCAGTTTAAATATACCTCTCAATAGTCGTGGTAGAATATTCTTATTAAATGGTATATCGAGTATTTACATGTAAATTACCACGTTTTTATGTTGGTCTGTTTCAGAATTGGATACTCCAGTAATGTAATTTGTGTAATGACAGTATGGAAATTATTGCCTGTGTGTCACACATATATTGCGAAGTCAGACTGTAAAGAAATGTTGTAAAACTGCCTAAGCAAATTCCTGTTAACATTTTACATTAAATAGATTTCCATACAGATATGTTTTATATATAAGTGTAATAAATATGAGAATGTTTTATATTTTTGTCTAAAAATGAATTCATTGACATTTAACTTGGGTACTTGGTATGTATTATGTATATATGAAAACGACCGTGAACGTTTAATTATTTAGATTTGTCAATTGACGTACATAGAAACTGTGAATGAGCGCACACATCGTCGAATTAATCATGGTAACTGCCTCTGCCTGTTATGGTGTCATAGATTTAATGGCGAAGCAGTCAACTCAATACACAATAGAATTGGACACGAGTATAGTACTGTCTAATACAGTATCGACAGAAATATCATCCCTCAATCAATAAATAATGAAGTCGTCAGTTGGGACAGTTACTGATATAATGTATACATGCATAATTCCACTTTGCTGTGAACAGTGGTGTCTCTTTTGTCGGAATGCGCGGCAAAATGATCACGCCTGACATATGATTACTACGCGACCGGATCACAACTTCCACTAGATATCGATCCGCGGAGGCAAATGCGCCGAGAGATACATATCTGGTGGGCCACTGGTAACACAGGCCTGCCACACAGCGTTCAGGTCCTACTCACTCATTCGTACTGGCTCTGTATAACAGTAACCAGCCAGTGGTGACTCGGATTAACGGACTGCTAAGGGACAGTGTCTCTTGTCCTTGGATTTATCATACAGATATGACAAGAAAATATTATTGCGATAATGGATTTATTACCGTGATTGGATATATTCGCTCTTTTTATGTTTGTTAAAACAGTGTTTGATTAATTGTTTTATTATTCTTTTGGAAGTATTGTATTCAAAAAACTTTTTTCTGTCTGGTATGATTAAGAACGGGGCCCCTGGCGCCATTGTTGTACATAAATGCTTAATTATGTGATATGTATAATAGACTATTTGAACAGGTGAAATATGTTACGTGAAGTACACGTGGATGTTTAGTGACACGTGACAATAGTCTCGTGGAGTCGGATCACTATAGAGCCTACATACTACACTTGAACGATTACGAAACCGCTTCTGTGTTGACCGAATTTATCTTTTTAAATCAATGCAAACAAAACTTGAGGTTGAAATGTACCTGTTGTGTAAATATACTTAGAAGATTTATCATTATTTATCAGATTAAGTGTTTTTGACAGTTTAAATCAATATTGTAAAATTGTATACGTGTTACGGAACTTGAAAACTACTCATCGAAAGTTTACCAACAACAGAAAAAGCGATGAAAGGCATCGTTTCCTCGTCGTTATCATTGTGGTAGTTACAGCCCTGACACGATGTCGGGACTAACTTCGAGTGCAGTGGAGGAGTGGATGGACTCCCATAAGGAATCCATGCAGGAATTGTTTCTGAAGAAAGCGGACACTATCCTAATCAACAAATGGCTTCTAGTGCACGGGTACAGCGCCGTGTGTGACGGGGCACCGCACCCTACCAAACGGGGGTCACTGACGGGGGGCAACAGCAACCCCTCCTCACCACGTGATCTCCGATGTGAGGATGGCTTCTTTGAAAATGTACATCAAAGATCGAATTCGAAAAAGTACCTGCGACAGGACTTCGCTAAGTCGAAAAAGAAGAACATATTCCGAACGTACGAACCTACTTCTTCTCCTGAACTTACGACGGAGGGTCGGCGCAGTAGTCTCAAAGACATGCGGATGTTCCGGTCCCTGCCGCCGAATTCCGTGAACATCCTTAGTCTGTTAATTCAGTCAAAGGTCCGACTTCCGCGCTACCCAAGTAAGGATATCGATATGAAAAGGGATCTGCGACAAGTCAACGAACGTGATTTTTTCTTGGAAATCGTGAAGGATATTTCCAACGATCTCGACCTCCGGAGTCTTACGAATAAGATTAAATCCAACATCAGCGTTCTAGTGGATGGAGATGCTGGGTCTGTTTTTGTGGTGGAGGGCAAGGGCTCTAGTCGGCCCGTTCTTGTGTCGAAACTGTTCGATATTCATTCTGGTACGTCTATCTTACCATCCACTTCCGGTCAGAGCAGCATCAAGGTCGCGTGGGGAAAAGGAATAATAGGTCACGTGGCAGCACAGGGAGATACAGTGAATATTTTGGATGCTAGTATGGTAAGTAAACTTTTAATTTTACATAAATCAGTATTATTTCATTTTCTTTTCAGTGCCATTACATTTTTGAGAGCATGTCAAAACCAATTTGGAGAGTAAGGATGCACGATAGTCTAGTGGTAGGACGCCGGGCTCGTAATCCAAGGGTTGTGAGTTCGAGTCCAGGTCACGGCACTTGTGTTGTATCCTTAGCAAGATGCTTTACTCTGATTGTTCCCGTCTACTCAGCTGTACATGAGTATGTGGTTGGGCAGTGCTAGAAATTGTAGAATGCTAGCTGTGAGCGCCGAGATGGCAGCACCGGTTGTATGCTCAACAGGGGTTGAAAACGATAGTGGCTGTTTGCTCAGGTCATATAACCACGAATAGTAATTTGTGAACCGCTTTGAGGCCATAAGTTGTAATAAAGCTGTATATAAGATCCTCGAATTATTATTATTATTATTATGTAAACTTCCATAGAACTATGCTGTAGTGATCTATATTGTCCACGTGTACGTAAAGACATCCTTTGCCAATAGAGCTACGTGTACCGTATAAATAATCACAACTGTTGCCATTAGATTTTAACGTCTAAGCGATTTTCAATAATCCTTCGAATATCGTGCCATTTTTACATTAATTGCAAAATTAGGAACTAAAAAGTTAACTTGTAGAGGCTTTCCTGTAAACAATGCTTTCTCATTTGACGTTGATTTGATTGAATGTTGTCAGCTGTCGGCGCTGTAGGTGTCCTGATTTTCTTTTGGTCTTACATAATCAGTCGCAACATGACTCGTTATTTATCATTTTAAATTGATGTGTTCACTAAGACGGGAAATTGTATCAGCAAGCTAATTATCATAGTCTTTCGTCGAAAGGTTTGTCTTAGTGTCATTTCACACTCCAAACAACACTGAAATATCAAATATAAAATTAACAAAAATGAATCTAGAGCAACATCGCGCTCCAGGATTCCCCAGCTTTGATTAAGCGCGGCGCCATTGGGATGATACTGAGCGGATGAAACACCATGGAGGTCGAAATTACGGTATTGCGTATAAATAGTTAATGCCTTGTGTTAAGACTTTGACAACGCCATAATTGTGTTTACTGGAGATAAAAAGGCGGATGACGCAACTTACGCTAGATTAAAATCAAATCTGTCGGAAGGTGAAGGGTGATTGATGCATTTCTAAGATCTTTACCATGTTCTCAGTAACTTCATTTTCGATAGATTTTTTTTTCATTGTCAGACAAGATGTACATCAGAAAACCAGCCCTGGATCATCTAGAATTTTCCATTGTACACAAGAGATGGAATTTTCAGCGTGTTAAAAAAACCCCGCAAAAAATGAATTTCAAACTAATGAAAGGTTTTGCCTCGCTGATTAAGACTTAATTGAGCTACACTCGATATCATTCGATATTTTAGGATATCGTATTTGCTGCAGAAAACGACAAAGTTAGATACATTTCAATCGGAAAACTACAATTGTACATTGGTACAGTGTAGGTCGATATTTTTAATAAAAGTATGAGTACATGAATATATAAAACGGGTTCAACATTGCTTGCAATGGAATGTTAATCTAATTTGTCCTCGGAGAGATCTATATCATGTGTCCAACCCGTACACTTTATGTGGATCGGGCGTACTTCATTTATGTCGGAAATCTCATTATTCTCCTCATACATGTTCATTTCAAGTATCTTAAAGTACAACATAAGTGAGACCGTACGTTTACTTTCTCATTTGATATCGTAATGATTTACACCTTGACAAAAATACAACGTACATGTATATGGACCCATTCATCATCATCAGTGTGAACATTGATACACTCCAATGTGAAATGTATCAGGGCTGTTCCAACAATAACACGCCTGGCTACAACATAAAACCATGCCTGCCTTTAGAAACTGTCGATTTTAGCAAGGAAACAACGAAGTCACAAGCTGTCCATTACATTGGTATTAACTAATCTCTGACAAAATATCTTATCATTCATGTCAATAAGCTGTAGTTATTAGTTATTGGACCACCAGCTGTGTACTAAACGACTATAACACAAACTCGAATACTACATCGTACATTTGTATGTACTTGTTGACATACGACAGTTTGAGTTCACACTATGGATACCAGCTGTTCCACGGCCCCACATCGCGTAGTTCTCACAGGTACAGTACCGGTCCCACTATCTATTGTACAATATTGATTTACTGTATAAGGAATAATTAAAAACATGACTTTATATATATCTAACAATTCTTCATCACAATAGATCACACAAGATCACGTGGTACGGATTTGGTAAGTACAGTTGGACACCTGGTGACATACATATGTACAATATAATAGAGGACAATATCAGGATAATATCAGTACAATTCAAAGGAGTTTGGGATTCCTTAGCGATCAAAATTTCAAAATGTGTACATTGTTTTCAAAAATCTTCAGTCTACATCAGTTTTGACTTGTTCTGGGGCACTATATTGGATGGGGCGGATAATTTATGTCATTATTTAAACTCTCGTCGTCATATGTAGCATGGACCGGGTTAGTTCGTGTCGGAAGATCTACTTGGTTAATATTTGATTTTTTTTTTCAAATTTGTCAATGTTTATACTCTTTGATATGCACCATAGAGACTGGCTTTGTTATCATTATCTAAACATGCTTTTATCAATGTCTGATATTTCTTGTGGGCGAACTGGATCTTTGAGAGGCTGTTATCGTTCGGTATACAATGTATCTTAATGTATACATAATATAAATTGATGGTCACTGGCGCCGGAAACATAAATCGGTTTAAAATAATACGGAATAAATCGCTCATAAACTTTCATTAACGGTATATCAATATGTATGCCTTATATACACTAAAACTGTTAACCCTGCTTGCGGACTAGCAGTCCTTTTGATTGGCTACTGGCGGACTACGAGTCCCTGTGATTGGCTACTGGCGGACTACGAGTCCTTGTGATTGGTTACTGGCGGACTACGAGTCCCTTTGATTGGTTACTGACAAACTACGAGTACCTGTGATTGGTTACTGGCGGACTACGAGTCCCTGTGATTGGTTACTGGCGTACTACGAGTCCCTGTGATTGGTTACTGACGGATTACGAGTACCTGTGATTGGCTGGTACGTGCGCGTGTAGCGTTGGTTGCGACTTAGGTTACACGTTAGCGTGAACGTTAATTTCTTTGATGACGTCAAATTCATGGGAGTCGAGCTTTCAATGTTTTGTGTTGCCTGCTTTTGACAGTTTAACTTTGTGTTATGTTATGTGTAGACAGAGATTGCAGCATCCCCCACTGCCTTTACCAGCTACAGATGCTGAATAAACTACACATAACACACTAATGACTGTGTATTAATCACATAATGTTCAGGAATGCGTTGTGGTTTGGTTTAGGGAATACGAAGAACGCAATCGCTTTGGAATGCGTTTTTTTTAATCAAAAGCCAATAGGTCGATGTTCCATAAATAATTCCCCGGTCCAGATCTTTTATACAGAACAATCCTTATACATTGTTTACAGGTTCACTTAGTAAAAGATGGGAACTCATTTGATAATTAGCTCGGTTCAACAAAGTTCAAGGTTATTGTAATCAAAATACAAAAAAGGTACGGTTCGTCAAAAGTCATGGACATTCTTATAGAAAGCAGAATTCTGTTCCATCTTTTCTTCGGGGCAAATGTTTCCAAAAGTTTTAATGTGATTGTTTAGGATTTTGTTTATGCGATTAAGTGCTGTTTTGGCTTTCTCGTCTGTCAACGCTGTTGTATATTCTGTCCTTCAAGAGTCACTTACTGTGGAAACTGTGACAGGTATTGTCTTGGTTTGATGCCGTGTTGGTATACAATAACGTGTTGGTATGCAATGACGTGTTGGTATACAATAACGTGTTGGTATGCAATGACGTGTTAGTATACTATGACGTGTTGGTATACAATGTCGTGTTGGTATACAATGATGTGTTGGTATACAATGACGTGTCGTTATACAATGACGTGTTGGTATACTATAACGTGTTGGTATATAATGACGTGTTGGTATACAATAACGTGTTGGTATGCAATGACGTGTTAGTATACAATGACGTGTTGGTATACAATGTCGTGTTGGTATACAATGATGTGTTGGTATACAATGACGTATTGATATACAATGATGTGTTGGTATACAATGACGTGTTGGTATACAATGACATGTTGGTATACTATGACGTGTTCGTATATAATGTCGTGTTGGTATACAATGTCGTGTTGGTATACAATGTCGTGTTGGTATACAATGATGTGTTGGTATACAATGACGTGTTGGTATACAATGTCGTGTTGGTATACAATGATGTGTTGGTATACAATGACGTATTGATATACAATGATGTGTTGGTATACTATGACGTGTTCGTATACAATGACATGTTGGTATACTATGACGTGTTCGTATATAATGTCGTGTTGGTATACAATGTCGTGTTGGTATACCATGACGTGTTGGTATACCATGACGTGTTGGTATACTATGACGTGTTGGTATACAATGTCGTGTTGGTATACTATGACGTGTTGTTATACTATGACGTGTTGGTATACCATGTCGTGTTGGTATACAATGTCGTGTTGGTATACAATGATGTGTTGGTATACTATGACGTGTTGGTATACTATGAAGTGTTGGTATATAATGACGTGTTGGTATACACTGATGTGTCGGTATACAATGACTTGTTGGTATACTATGACGTGTTGGTATATAATGACTTGTTGGTATACAATGACGTGTTGGTATACTATGACGTGTTGGTATACAATGATGTGTTGGTATACAATGACTTGTTGGTATACAATGTCGTGTTGGTATACAATGACGTGTTGGTAGATAATGACGTGTTGGTATACAATGACGTGTTGGTATACAATGTCGTATTGGTATACTATGACGTGTTGTTATACTATGACGTGTTGGTATACCATGTCGTGTTGGTATACACTGATGTGTCGGTATACAATGACTTGTTGGTATACAATGACGTGTTGGTATACTATGACGTGTTGGTATACAATGACTTGTTGGTATACAATGACATGTTGGTATACAATGGCGTGTTGGTATACTATGACGTGTTGGTATACAATGACGTGTTGGTATACAATGATGTGTCGGTATTCAATGACGTGTTGGTATACAATGACGTGTTGGTATACAATGACGTGTTGGTATACAATGATGTGTCGGTATTCAATGACGTGTTGGTATACAATGACGTGTTGGTATACAATGACGTGCTGGTATACAATGACATGTTGGTATACAATGATGTGTTGGTATATAATGACGTGTTGGTATACTATGACATGTTGGTATACAATGACGTGCTGGTATAGAATGACATGTTGGTATGCAATGACGTGTTGGTATACAATGCCCTGTTGGTATACAATGATGTGTTGGTATACAATGACGTGTTGGTATACAATGATGTGTCGGTATTCAATGACGTGTTGGTATATAATGACGTGTTTGTAAACTATGACGTGTTGGTATACAATGACGTGTTGGTATACAATGATGTGTTGGTATATAATGATGTGTTGGTATACAATGATGTGTTGGTATATAATGATGTGTTGGTATACAATGACGTGTTGGTATACAATGATGTGTTGGTATATAATGATGTGTTGGTATACAATGATGTGTTGGTATACAATGACGTGTTGGTATACAATGATGTGTTGGTATACTATAACGTGTTGGTAAACTATCACGTGTTGGTATACTATGCCGTGTTGGTATTCAATGTCGTGTTCGTATACAATGACGTGCTGGTATACAATGACGTGCTGGTATACTATGACGTGTCGGTATACAATGACGTGTCGGTATACAATGACATGTTGGTATACTATTACGTGTTGTTATACAATGCCCTGTTGGTATATTATGACATGTTGGTATACTATGCCGTGTTGGTATACAATGACGTGTTGGTATACTATGACGTGCTGGTATACTATTACGTGTTGTTATACAATGCCCTGTTGGTATATTATGACATGTTGGTATACAATGACGTGTCGGTATACAATGACATGTTGGTATACTATGACATGTTGGTATACTATTACGTGTTGTTATACAATGCCCTGTTGGTATATTATGACATGTTGGTATACTATGCCGTGTTGGTATACAATGACGTGTTCGTATACAATGACGTGCTGGTATACTATGACGTGTTGGTATACTATGACGTGTTGGTATACTATGACGTGTTGGTATACACTGATGTGTCGGTATACAATGACTTGTTGGTATACTATGACGTGTTGGTATACTATGACGTGTTGGTATACAATGACATGTTGGTATACAAAGACGTGTTGGTATAGTATGACGTGTTCGTATACTATGACTTAAACTTAAACTAAACTTAAACTTAAACTTTGAACTGTTACCAGATAAAGTAGAAAAACAGAATGTCGCCCGTCGCCCATTAGGGCGAAATGATTATTTATCTGTCTCCCAAAGTATATTCATATCGTATGTATCCTATATCCCGTTACAGTTCAATGCTTTTATTCACATTAAGGATAGTTTTTAAATAGTCCCGTGTCTATTTATTTGGGATATAGTCAGTAAACGTTCTCCCTTTTCCGTGTGTATTTGTTTACTGGAAGAGCCCGATTTGAATCAACGTCATCTAAGCTATTGCTTCAAAGCCATTATACATTTTAATCTGAGGTGGGATGCAAAGATTTGATATTACATGGCGTCAGAATAACGGCATGTGATGCGGCATTGCAAATTGTAGTATACAGTGTGTTATACAACAACTTGGTTTACCAATGATATATAGGCGAAAGCAACACAGAATGTAAATATTACGATATGACCGGTTGGTATCCTATTTCCTAGTGCTGATGACGCTGAAGTATATTTTGTTATGTGGTATAATTTCCTTATATGTATAATTGCGATAGTTGCAATCCTCTGGTCTCCGAGGACCTCCGAGGACCTCCGAGGACATGGACCATTTATTAGATTCAGTACGAAACTTGTAATCTGACTTTTGTCATTTTCCACCAGTGTTTTATTGTTAGTTTTTACAATTCTGACGTGAAGCAGTAAAGCGTGAAACCTCAAACACAATGTCGATAGCCTCAGCCTCCTTATCGCCATCAGCGTTCATCAGCAATGTTTACAAGGTTCATCAATTATAGACAGCCATACATTTTATATCATAATGAGTATCGGAAGCAGGCATGTAGCGACACCAAGGGTAAAAAACAATATTAATAATGATTGATAAATACCGGGTTGAAAGTCGGTATTGTCATTCGGAAACCCTCAATATGTATTGTGTTTTATTAATCAGGTCACAGTGATTAACAGTAATACTTATGATGAATGTGTTAAAGAAGACAAAACTTGTTTCTTGTTTAATGTGACGTTGACATCTTACCTGTGACGAATACCATTGATAATTACAGGTATTGAGAAAGAACGGCTGTGTACTTTACAAAGTGATGTGTTTACCTGTTGTATACTGTGAAATGAGATATTTTCGCGGAAGCCCAAATTTGGTCTTTTCAAAATAAAAGTATATGGATTTGTGAATTTCCAGTACCACCCCAAAATGAGAGTAATATTTACTTTGCGGACCTATAAAATTCGTGAAAATAACAAACTCCATGAAAATTAGGAAATTCACAGTACGTTTTGTATTTTTTTTTTTTTTGTAATTTTTCATGTATTTGTGTATATTTGAGTGAACGACCGAAATTATTGCACAGGAGTGAAGTGTCACTTATATCTGTACCTTGTTATACCCGTCTTACATCCTCAGAGGGTGTGGGGGGAGGGGGGGGGGCACTGGTACTGTATCAGATGAAGCAGAAAAATAGCAGACGTGTTCTGAAACACACACACACACAAAGAACAAATTAATATATACAAGTTATTGTGAAATGAAAAGGAAAATATCAAGTAGAAAAATAAAATATCAGATAAAAAGGAAAATATCGATAAAGTAGTGAAAACATAACAACATATAAGTTATTGACATCAATTATGCTCTCTTCGATTTTATTGTGATATGATATGAATTGTTAACGAGGGCCCTTTCCACCACTTTGTTTGATAGCATCACGCCATACAGCCTTCCATTTGCTCCAGATATACAAGGATCCATGCTCCAGTGCACTGTGGTTTTCCGTATGTATATCAATGTCAAAAGGAATGTCATAAAATATAGACGTTATCACAACATATATTTTCCCTCTCTTATTTGTTATATGTATACAAAAAATTAAAAATGACCTGAAGCTATGTTAAAGAGTTATATTATGAGATTTGTTTTCCTTGACATTCCCCGTGAGGAAGCAACGCTCTTCAAAGGAAGTGCAAGTCTTTAGATTTAATTCCGACAGAGAAAGCTTAGTAAATGGACACAGCTTGACTGAGTTTCGACCAATCGGATAGCATTTGATGTATGCGGACTTGACCTCAGGTGTACTTTTCATGTTATTATTATTTTTAATATAAAATAGTGATGGTCATTGGCGCCTATATAAGATAAATCGGTTTAAGATATTACGGAATAAATTACCAATAACTTTGTATTAATGGTATATCGATAGGTATATGTTAGCTGTTAACTCGAAAGAAGGGCTTATAAACGGTATATCGATATGTATTTATTAACTGATAAATCGGATGGTGGGCTTATTAACGGTACATTGATAGGTATATGTTAACTGATAACTCGGATGGTAGGCTTTTTACCGGTATATCTTAATTCTTACCTAGAATGCTGATGTTTTCTCTCAGAATTTACATACTGTATTTGATCTGTGTTAGAGTTAAGGTTTTATGAAACGTTCCCCAATGCATGTAAATGTTACCTTGAACTCTTTTGGAGAATAAACAGCTTAATGTAGCATGTATTCTTATATACAAATACCTTATTTTATTTAATAATTGTGGTACACTATAATATATGATCACAGGTATGAACCGATTTTCCCTTTAGCTTTTCTAATTAAGCACGCCAGACTAATTACTTGGGCTCTAATTATAGTGCGTGCACTAGATGTTGATGACCCCTAGCGGAATTGACTGGAACTAATTACGGTTGAACAACAGGATGTGCGGAGACACAAGAGACGAAAGGACAGATTTCCAGAGGCGAAGTCACAGCAATGTTTAAAAAGAAAAGTGGAGTAGCTGCGGTAAAGCCTGATAAGGTATCAGCTAAACGTCCAATCAAGGTGATTCTGTTCATTAGTAAGCTGCATGGCTGTTACCTGAGATAGCCAGGCGTAGACCGCACTCTTTGATTAACGGTTCACGAGATACTTATAGCTCTACTTATTACACGGGCAATCATGGCAGACCAAGGTCTCGCGGGATTATGACGTAGTTCGGTACATCCACCAGCAGATACTTCACCTCGAGCAAAATCAGGTTTTATTTAACTCAGTGTTTATTAAGTCGATTTCAGAGCTTTATTCTAAAATGATTTAGACCTAAACTGTCAGGATAAACACAAAATCCACAGTGCATGTATTACGACCAATTTGTGAATACTATACAGGGAGTGATATAGGGTGTTTGGAAATATAACCCCACTGATCCCTCCTCCTCCTCCTCCTCCTCAAGCTCCACCCTTCTAATCAAGCTCCACTACTCCGTCCTTCTAATCAAAGTTCCATCTATCCACCCTTTCTAAATCTTCCTCTTCCTCTTCCTCCGTCCACTTCATCCGTCCCTTTCATGGTCATGCGTCCACTTCCTCCGCCCCCTTCATCGTCATGCGTCCACTTCATCCGTCCCCTCATCGTCATGCATCCACTTCCTATGTCCCCTCATCGTCATGCGTCCACTTCCTCCGAACCCTCATCGTCAAGCGTCCATTTTCTCTGTCCCCTCATCGTCATACGTCCACTTCATCCGTCCCCTCATCGTCATGCGTCCGTTTCATCCGTCCCCTCATCGCCATGCGTCCATTTCCTCTGTCCCCTCATCGCCATGCGTCCATTTCCTCTGTCCCCTCATCGTCATGAGTCCACTTCCTCCGTCCCCTCATTGTCATACGTCCACTTCCTGCGTCTCCTCTTCAAGTTACCCGATTCCTCTATTCCGTGGTCAAGTTCTCCCTCCTCCGTCTTCTTATCATCAAACTATTTCTCCCTGCCCTTCCCTCTATCCTCCGTTATCTCTGTCTTCAAGCTCCCTTTCCATAATTTCCCTCTTTGAGTCCCATTCTCCTCCGCTCTTCCCTTCAGTCTGCCACATCATTTGCCACTCATTTTAAGCTCCTTCTATAAGCTCTCATTCCTCCGTCCATCTCCTCTCCTTTAAGCTTCATTTCCTTCTCCCCCCCCCCCCAACTCCCCCTCCTTCTCTTCTTTAAGCTAATACCTCTCCTCCTCTTTAATAAGCTCCCCACCCTCCTCTTCTCTTACCTCCCCCTTTTCAGCGTCCATCTTCTTTTCTCTAAGCATGCTCTATTCGTTTCTTCAGCCTCCATTTCTCTAAGCTCCCCTTCACCTTCTCCTCCATCCACTAAGCACCCCATCCTCCTCCACACCCTCCTCCGTCGGCCTCCTCTTCTCTACCCCCTCCCCGATTTCTCGATGAGATGCCCCATATACTTCATCATTTTCCTTTGCAAACTACATTTTGTAAACCTCTGTCATCCTCTTTTTTATTTCCTCCCTCGTCATACATGGTAATTTTCCCTCTCATCACACAATAGTCAGGGTTATTTTCCTCTCCAAGGTCTGCCTTCGTCCTACGTCAGATTTCCGGATACAGACGCTAGTGCTGACAATTTGTAAACCTGTGTTCTGTGGCTATTTACCTACGGCCACTAGACGTCGTCTCTCCGCCCTAAAGCGGGTTGTTAACCTGTAGATATACTAGCTTCCGAAAGTCTCGGATACCTCCGCCATATTAGTTTATACAGGGATATATAGGTTTTGCATTTTGTTGATTTCCCTCAGGTTTCCAAATTCCGTAAAAGCTCAGTGCAAACATTTCTGCTTTTTATGAGATATTCGAGTCTTTCCCGTAATTCGTCTTTGTCACAGACGCAGATAATATGTGTACCTGAGGCTAGCTCCATATTGAATATATAGTTAGATGTTTTGCCAAAAATGAAAGCCATACAAACAATACATGCAAGAAAAAATAATATCAAAATATCCCCTATGCTTTTTGTTTATGCATTTTCGTAAATGGAAAGCTCGAAAAGGCAGAATCCCTCATGGACTGTTTTATATATGCACCAAGAATTCGATCGATAAAGTGTTTCTGAAACTAACAATTTAAAAGCTAGGATTACTAAAAAGCATAAGAAAATTCTAGAAAATGACAGGAAGCGATAGTTTTCATTCATAGCGAGTTCAAAAGAGATCACTTTAGGACACTGTACAACGCAAGGTGAAGGGAAGTGTCCAACATTACTGTGCTGCTGTACAAGGAATCAAGTCTGTGTTCTCACCCTAACATGGATGCACGTCATCACACCATCTACCTGGTGGCATTAAGACGGAAACACGGAGAGACAACAGCAAAGAAAGTGTAGTTAACTAGAAAGAAACAAGATAAAGGTCACAAGTGTAGCCAGAGGAACAGGGATCCGTTCTTGTTTACGCAAGGACTCCCACGAAACAACAGAAAGCACAGCAGAAAAAAGAACATATTTTGAGAGTGACCAACAATAGTTGCCCGTATTTGACTAATGTGATGTACAGCCATTCGGAATATATCGGACGATTCGGTCAATTTTGATGGATTGAACTTTAATCGGGGCGACAAGTTCCGAATGAGGCACAGCAGGACATTTCCTGTCTTGAAACTTTAATCAACATAATGATACGTAAACCTGCGCTGTATGCTATAACACTGAGTTAAATATAGCCGAAACAGTGACCCAGTTGATAACAGAAAAACACAACTAATCAGTAACTTGGTCTCAAAAGTTCAAGACTAATTAATCAAAGATTTGTGACCTTTACTAAAAAGATATATTCGATACTACGACTTTCTACACCACTAAACAGAACAACATTTATCTTGATTACAAAAATTCAAAAATAACGATTTTTTTTTGTTTTGTTTTATTATTTGCTCATTTTAATCAACCCTGTCCGAACAATAATCGGTTATCTTCATTGTCGGCGTTCTGTTTGTTTACACGTAGCAATCAGCCCCAATCATTTGACTTCGAACGGATGTCGATTTCAAATGAAAACAGATATACTTACTCCTTTGTTCTAATAAACTATTGGTTGAACACATTTCGTA
This sequence comes from Mimachlamys varia, assembly GCA_947623455.1. Classification (NCBI taxonomy): domain Eukaryota; kingdom Metazoa; phylum Mollusca; class Bivalvia; order Pectinida; family Pectinidae; genus Mimachlamys; species Mimachlamys varia. The sequence continues at coordinate 33,430,328 of OX392529.1, read as the reverse complement.
TTCTCAAGTCATTGGTGGAATACGTGAAGGGTTAAGTTGCTTGCACATGTGCGCCTGAATCATTTTAAAGCAGATTTAGCGCCACAAGAAAAAATGACAGACGTCTTCCCATAAGAAGCTTATCATATGTTTGTTTTTGATAGTTGCAGTGTGTACATTAAAGCTGGAATGGTCCGGATAAGGGTCAGCTGACCCTTGTATTGATTAATCGGCAGTGTGCAAAGGTTACTGAGTCAACTACTTCCGGTGAGATTAGGGTTGTTTTGCTGCTGCACAAATATCCTAATTTTCCCGATATGCAAACACACGTAAGCGAAAACGAGGCTAGTGTTCGTCATTGTATCTGCTACATCGCGTACCGCCACACTAGCTCAAAGTCTCCAATGTTGTAAACAAATATCTGCCTGGCTTTTCTTTCATATGAACTATATACTAATATAAATAAAGAAATCAAGTAATTATGTAGGGCGTCATCATTGAACTGTTTTCTATAAGATATATTTTTAAATGCAAAATAAGGAATCACCTAATCAGTAGGCCAAATAATATAGCAAAATGTAGTGAACATTTACTTCAAAATATTCCCTTATATATTCCCATTCAATTAGTAAATTAAACTACAAAATAATATTATCGTATGTCCAAAGATGTCAAATGTGTTCCAAAAAGCACTTGTACTGAGGGTCTCTCTTCAAAGGGTCAGCTTTCATTATTTGTACAGGTGGTCTCAGATATCTTTACTTGTAATGTAGATCTCTTCACACAGGTTAAGTTATATATCTGTATTGTACTGGTGGTCTATATACACAGGTCCATATATCTATATTGTACTGGTGGTCTTTATACTAGGTCCATATATCTATATTGTACTGGTGGTCTATATACACAGGTCAATATATCTGTATTGTACTGGTGGTCTCTATACACAGGTCCATATATCTGTATTGTACTGGTGGTCTATATACACAGGTCCATATATCTATATTGTACTGGTGGTCTCTATACACAGGTCCATATATCTCTATTGTACTGGTGGTCTATATACACAGGGTCATATATCTATATTGTACTGGTGGTCTATATACACAGGTCCATATATCTATATTGTACTGGTGGTCTATATACACAGGTCCATATATCTCTATTGTACTGGTGGTCTATATACACAGGGTCATATATCTCTATTGAACTGGTGATCTATATACACAGGTCCATATATCTCTATTGTATTGGTGGTCTATATACACAGGTCCATATACCTCTTTTGCACTGATGGTCTCTATACACAGGTCCATATATCTCTATTGTACTAGTGGTCTTTATACACAAGTCCATATATCCCTATTGTACTGGTGGTCTCTATACACAGGTCCATATATCTCTATTGTACTGGTGGTCTATATACACAGGTCCATATATCTCTATTGTACTGGTGGTCTATATACACAGGTCCATATATCTATATTGTACTGGTGGTCTATATACACAGGTCCATATATCTCTATTGTACTGGTGGTCTCTATACACAGGTCCATATTTCTGTATTGTACTGGTGGTCTATATACACAGGTCCATATATCTGTATTGTACTGGTGGTCTATATACACAGGTCCATATATCTCTATTATACTGGTGGTCTATATACTAGGTCCATATATCTCTATTGTACTGGTGGTCTATATACACAGGGTCATATATCTCTATTGTACTGGTGGTCTCTATACACAGGTCCATATATTTCTATTGTACTGGTGGTCTATATACACAGGGTCATATATCTCTATTGTACTGGTGGTCTATATACACAGGTCCATATATCTGTATTGTACTGGTGGTCTATATACACAGGTCCATATATCTATATTGTACTAGTGGTCTCTATACACAGGTCCATATATCTCTATTGTACTGGTGGTCTATATACACAGGGTCATATATCTCTATTGTACTGGTGGTCTATATACACAGGTCCATATATCTCTATTGTACTGGTGGTCTATATACACAAGTCCATATATCTCTATTGTACTGGTGGTCTCTATACACAGGTCCATATATCTATATTGTACTGGTGGTCTCTATACACAGGTCCATATATCTCTATTGTACTGGTGGTCTATATACACAGGTCCATATATCTGTATTGTACTGGTGGTCTATATACACAGGTCCATATATCTGTATTGTACTGGTGGTCTATATACACAGGTCCATATATCTCTATTATACTGGTGGTCTATATACTAGGTCCATATATCTATATTGTACTGGTGGTCTCTATACACAGGATATATATAAATATTGTACTGGTGGTCTATATACACAGGTCCATACATCTCTATTGTACTGGTGGTCTTTATACACAGGTCCATATATCTCTATTGTACTGGTGGTCTCTATACACAGGTCCATATATCTCTATTGTACTGGTGGTCTATATACACAGGTCCATATATCTATATTGTACTGGTGGTCTATATACACAGGTCCATATATCTCTATTGTACTGGTGGTCTCTATACACAGGGTCATATATTTCTATTGTACTGGTGGTCTATATACACAGGTCCATATATCTATATTGTACTGGTGGTCTATATACACAGGTCCATATATTTCTATTGTACTGGTGGTCTATATACACAGGTCAATATATATGTATTGTACTGGTGGTCTATATACACAGGTCCATATATCTCTATTGTACTGGTGGTCTATATACACAGGTCCATATATCTCTATTGTACTGGTGGTTTATATACACAGGTCCATATATCTCTATTGTACTGGTGGTCTATATACACAGGTCCATATATCTGTATTGTACTGGTGGTCTATATACACAGGTCCATATATCTCTATTGTACTGCTGGTCTATATACACAAGTCCATATATCTATATTGTACTGGTGGTATATATACACAGGTCCATATATCTGTATTGTACTGGTGGTCTCTATACACAGGTCCATATATCTGTATTGTACTGGTGGTCTTTATACTAGGTCCATATATCTCTATTGTACTGGTGGTCTATATACACAGGTCCATAAATCTGTATTGTACTGGTGATCTCTATACACAGGTCCATATATCTCTATTGTACTGGTGGTCTATATACACAAGTCCATATACAAAAATGTATCTGTATTGTACTGATGGTCTATATACGCAGGTCCATATATCTGTATTGTACTGGTGGTCTATATACACAGGTCCATATATCTGTATTGTACTGGTGGTCTATATACACAGGTCCATATATCTGTATTGTACTGGTGGTCTATATACACAGGTCCATATATCTGTATTGTACTGGTGGTCTATATACACAGGTCCATATATCTGTATTGTACTGGTGGTCTCTATACACAGGGTCATATATCTATATTGTACTGGTGGTCTATATACACAGGTCCATATATTTCTATTGTACTGGTGGTCTATATACACAGGTCCATATATCTGTATTGTACTGGTGGTCTATATACACAGGTCCATATATCTCTATTGTACTGGTGGTCTATATACACAGGTCCATATATCTGTATTGTACTGGTGGTCTATATACACAGGTCCATATATCTCTATTGTACTGGTGGTCTCTATACACAGGGTCATATATCTATATTGTACTGGTGGTCTATATACACAGGTCCATATATCTCTATTGTACTGGTGGTCTATATACACAGGTCCATATATCTCTATTGTACTGGTGGTCTATATACACAGGTCCATATATCTCTATTGTACTGGTGGTCTATATACACAGGTCCATATATCTCTATTGTACTGGTGGTCTATATACACAGGTCCATATATCTCTATTGTACTGGTGGTCTATATACACAGGTCCATATATCTATATTGTACTGGTGGTCTCTATACACAGGTCCATATATCTCTATTGTACTGGTGGTCTATATACACAGGTCCATATATCTATATTGTACTGGTGGTCTATATACACAGGTCCATATATCTATATTGTACTGGTGGTCTATATACACATGTCCATATATCTCTATTGTACTGGTGGTCTATATAAACAGGTCCATATATCTCTATTGTACTGGTGGTCTATATACACAGGTCCATATATCTCTATTGTACTGGTGGTCTATATACACAGGTCCATATATCTATATTGTACTGGTGGTCTATATACACAGGTCCATATATCTATATTGTACTGGTGGTCTTTTTAAGCAGGTTCAGATGTCTTTGTCTTGTATGTCTCTTTAACTTGTTAAGTTATATATATTTGTACTGGTGGTCTCATTACACAGGGGTAGATATTTTGAGCGATTGATGGTCTCTTTAAGCAGGTTCAGATATCTTTATTTATACCGGTTATATCTTCATGAAGGTTTAGACATTTTAGCTTGTGCTGTGGTCCCATTACACAAGTTCAGCTACGACTATACATTGTATATTGTGATATCTGTATGCAGGTTCAGAAATATTTGTTTATACTGGTGGTTCTTTACACAGGTTCAGCTATTATTGTTTGTACTAGTGTTCTCTTGGTACATGTTTAGCTTACAGGAAGGAACACTGCTCTTGTTTTGTTGTTGTTTTTTTTAAGTAGACACTTACTTTAAGTCTCTTGGTTCCGGTGTTTTAAACATTCCTTTTACTTGTAGATCTCTACCTCTACCCTCTACCATTGTCGGCATTAATTAGTCAAGGAAAGCACTAAAAGCAAAACTTGTGAAATAAACGATCACTGCTAATACTTGAACGACATTAAAGCCAGTCCAGTTAAGAGTTTGGCAGCGCCAGAGTTTCATTTTGGCTGTGAACAGAACTTGAGTAGGCCTGATAATTAGCTTCCTAAACTGGTTATACTAATGTATTTTCCTTTAAAAGATGACGTGGAAGTAAACAGCCTATTAAATGTGAATTAACACATACTGCTTGGTATCAAATAGTTATGTATCGCCAGCTCCGACTCTTTCATTACTGGCGTTCGGTAAATGTGAAGTAACAATTAAGGCACTTTCTATAATCCATTACAATTAGCCATCATGCGTTTTTAACAAGGTGTAAGAGGGGATACTACACATTATGTACTTTTAAACAGCAGAAGATTTAGGCAATGTGTTTTATTAGCAGAGTCAACAAACGTAACCCGTTACATTATGTCACCTGGGATAGTAGAGGTCTTTTTTTCCCTCCCCCTCCCCTCTCCCTTCTCTCTCCATATATTTCTCCCCCAAAATCCTCTATTATCCCTCCTCTTATCCTCCCACTCTGTCTTTTTCTCCTACACGTAATCTCTTCATCCCCCATTTTCTCTCCCTTCTCACTCTCTCTTTCTCTCCTACACTATCTATCCCCCATTTTCTCTCCCCTCCCACTCTGTCTTTCTCTCCCACACTTAATCTCTCCATCCCTAATTCTCCCCCTCCCACTCTTTCTTTCTCTGCTACAGTCACACTCTCCCTTTTCCCCAAACCTCATCTCTCCCTTTCTCTTCCTATATCTCGCTCCCTCCCATTGTCTCTCTCCACCTCATATTGTCACTCTCTTGGTTTTTTTTAAATTTTGTTTTAGAAACATCAAGCCGAGAAAAAGAATCAACAATTTTTACTCGAAGAACATTGATACACAAAGCATCAAGTATTAACATGGTTTTGTAACGGTTAAATATAACAAAATTGCATAAACATAAAATGTAATAAAAAGCATTGAATACTTTTCCAAACGAATTTGTGGGAAGAAGGGAACTTGACACACTTAATGATCAACTCCAAATGGATGTCGCTACCGCAGACTGTCCATTAGATTGGGTGATTCGATGTGGTTCATCAGCACCAATTAATCAACTCTGTGTAGCAGGCATGATAAAAGACGCCCTTTTATATACATGTTGATTGAGTCGGGTCGGCCACATAAATTGCAGCGATACAACTGTGACGTTGTATAACTCGCGCGATGTTTTATCTCAACTGGCTCTCCCATGTTACTCGTATTTACAAAACGAACCAATTTATTTGGTTCGTAAATAACTACAGTGCTATAAAAATCCCATTTAGTTGTTGTCAGAGAAAAAAAAACCAAGAAAATTAATTCCATCAAAAGGTCATCACACATTGATTTATGCTACAATTGACTTTGTGTTTCGCCGGGTTTGAACCACGTGGGGTTACGGAGTTTCAGACAGTAGAGGCGTCAGGCGCAGACCTGCTCAGTTCTATAATGTCTTCAATACAGTACCAAACTTCCGGTCACGTGGACGACCTCTCCATAAATCACGAGATGCCTTAAGTACATATCAATGTTGGCGTTTTCGATTCTTAATACATGTTATTGGTGTTTTGACAAGATTTGAATACGTTGACCTTCCGCGGACAGCCATTTTTGTCATGCAAGTCTTTGATTACTGAAGTGTGACTCCAGACAGTAAAGTTTTGGTTATCATATCGTGTCGTGTTCTGTATGGAGATGTGCTTAAGCTAGCCAATGCTTAGTGGTATCTTTGTAAATGGCTTCAAGGACGCCAGGCAGACAGCAGATTTGAAACAAAAAGGATAAATGGCTTCCCAAGGGTATTGCTATCATACCGTCGATATTACTTACTAGACCATATATATATAAAAAATGTATAGTGTATATTCTTATATGATCGTGGAAGTAATAGCGACAGTATGGACAAATAAATTGTCAAATTTTCAAGGCTATCCGCCCCTTTATCAAGACACATAAAATACACGTTACATCGCATAAACAGAATATACATAAAACATGAAAAAAGGGTATGATAGTGTATATTCTTATTTCATACATATATGCCACACTCAACTCGACACAGACAATAGATTACGTTTGTCAAAACCTGTCCTCTGTATACGTATGCATGAACAACTATTATTTATAAGCATTTTTTATAAACTGTACGGCCCATTGGGGCTAATGAAGCGCGTAGAAAAAGACGAAAGGTAAATTTGCCAAGACATATACATAGCACACGAAAATTGAATTGGTAGAAAAGCAAAAAAATATGGGTTCATTTTTTTCTGTTTATAACATATAGTCTTGTAGTACAGGACACAGAAGGAGACAGTCAATTCTGTAAAAGCCGCCTTGTACGATTGTAAAGCGGGACGCGTCACGTCTGGTCTAAGCTAGAGTCCTCTGTATAAATCAGATGGTCAATGAGAACGTAAACTTGCATATTATGTAATAACAGTTCGTCTTCATATACTGCAGTGTGGTGTGTTTTTTCACTAACCGAAAGTAAATCGTTCGCCATATTTTTTTTATTAACTTTCCAATCTATGAACCGTCCGCAGCATGCTGTTAGTCAATTCTCATCGATCTCTTAACCAGAATGTTCACACAGAAGGTCGCCTCTATTACGCTACGATAACATCGCAAGTGGCAGTGAGTTGGCCAGCCTTCCGAAAGGTAGTGCTGCTGAGTGTTCGGACAATGCCATATTGGCGGGTTCTGTCCAAGAACGTGATATGCTTATTTAACTCAATTGTTCCGGTCTGCCCAGCTGTAGCAATCGATAATCAGTACTCAAAAAAGTATTCCCGCGAGAGTTTGTTAATGATTTCGTGATGTCGCAATAGGAACGGTCCTATACGGACTGTTTCAACTGACGGTGTGGCCAGTCAGGGGGTCTTTGCACTGCCCTAGACACTTTGGAATGACAGCCCTAGGCCTATAGGTCATAACATTCTTACATTGGGACAACCAGAAGTGTCTGAGATGGAAGGCCCTATCAGACTTGTCACTTTCGCCAAATGGAAAACTGGATTACGTCACTGAGAAGATATCTCTTTATTTAAATAGCCGTCGGTTTACTTATTAGGTTGCGACCGGGTATAATTTTGAAATACCCACTGCGTTTTTTCTTGGCTTATGGGGAACACAAGGGTTATGCATTTCGACATCGTCTTGAACTTAGTATTGCTCATCAAGAAACAATTGCTGCTAAATAAAATGAATATAAAGTGGTATTTTGCCTGATTTATTTTAAGCATTTAAACTGCTGACGTACATTTTTATAGAAAACTTTGTAGGTCGGCGTCCACGTTTAAAAGTATGGCTTGTCAAGTAAAGGAAAACTGTACACGCGAAAGGGTGATCACGATGTACACTCTAGAAGGTTTAGATTGTCAGGTCTGCAACGTAGACAACAGTCTGCACGTTTAAGGAGAGTTTGAGATGACGTCAAATTACGTAATCAACAGATTACAACAAAAACCCTAACTTTAATTTAAATTCTTGTCGATTTGCCCAACCCATGAGCAGGAAATCTTATGATATAGATATTTTATATTCAGTTCAAGATTTCAAAAACACATAGGTTGTAGTGAAAAAGATCAACATTAGAAAGAATCTTATTTTTAACTAAAGAAAAAATTCAACAATATGGATTAAAAACACTATTTGGATTGATATATACACTTAAATGTGAAGATAATGTATTCAAATATGTATGTAAGATAAAGTTTAGGATGATTTCATTCCTGATGAAGGATTAGGCCTCAAAAGTTTAAAAGGACATCAAATGACTGTTGTTATATAGCTACAGTCACCCAATGTGCAAGCGTTCTAACCTTGTCCTTGGTCAGGTACTGATTCGGCCTGACCCTTATGATGTCATATACATGTATTGCTATGTTCCTTTTAGAAAGTTTGTGATGGACAATTATACAGTTCAAATATCCAAACAAGATAACACCAACCTAGACGACCTGTACCCTAACCTAAGATTGTTACCGAAACAATAATTGTCAATCCAAAGGACGCCCCCCCTCCCCGGAATCAAACGTCTGACCTCGCTGTGAGTAGGCCGACGCACTACCAACTACGCCCTTTGCTTCGACACATCATTTCGCAGTAAATATACCAACACGTCGTTGTCTGTCACCTTGCGTCCTTAGGATGCGGTATAAACTGACGGATATGTGGCCTCTGATGCAGCGTTGTCACAAAAATCACAAAAAGACACAAACTTTCTTATGTAATGGAAATGAAGCTCAATGTCACGTGGTCATTTCCTGTTTGATGAAGTAGACAATTGATGTATTATCTTCGACGTCGTGGATTTTTGCTGAACACAGATAATGTTTTAAATAGCAATAGTATTATGCAATTTCTTTCTAAAAACGTGAAATAAATAGCATGTTTCCCGACTCAATCGATCATTTCGGGAGACGTCGTTAACTAAAGCTGTGAGGTTCGGCGCTGAGAAATTTGATTTCGATCTGAAAAGAAAATTAACGTTGAAGACAGCACTGAATCAGTGAAGGCAAATTGACATGAGTAATTTTGAGTGAAATAGTTATTAGATAAAGGGAAACACAGGGCGCCTGGGTATCGCGGTAACACATGGCGTTAGGGTTATCTCGGAAATATCTTACGTCATGAATAATCGTGTATAATATTACGTCATTATATCAGAATGGGTTAGAAACAATATTACGTCTGAAGCTTTTAGGTAATGTATGACATCAGAATAATTGGGGTAGTTTCTGACATCATATATAGTGCTTCAATAAATCATCGACGTAACATATCGTCTTCATGTCAACAAAAAATCAGAGAATGACTTTGAGTAAGCAAAACCATAATCTTAACTCAAAATCGATTGGACTAGGGATACAATAGGAACATAGGAAACATTACAATGGATACCTGTGAAAAAGTTATAGGGAGCAAAACCATGGCCCGTATTCATGAAATTGTTTTCATGCTCAAGCATACATTTTCTACTTAGGTCATGTCAAATGCTCAAATATTATAATGTAAACAATAAAAACCGTAATTGGCTTCAATAATCTCCAAATTACTTCCAAATCTTTGGCAAAATAATATCTCATTATTAAATTATAACCGGATCAAGAAATTGGGCTTGAACACAGAGTCCATGCTTGAGCATATGAATACGAGTCCAAGACACATATTCATGAAACCATTCTCATGCTCAATCATGGATTCTGTGCTCAAACGAACTTTCTTGTATAACTCCTAAACATGTCAACGATTAAGATTAACAAATTAACATTGAAAACGGTATTTGGCTTTAGTTTCCCCAAATTGTTTCCAAATTAATATCAATTTTTAATTTCTTGTTTCATAAATGGAACAAGAAATTTGACTTGAGCATAAAATCGATGCTTGAGCATGAGAACGATTCAATGAATAAGGGCCCTGGTGTTCCGGACTTCTTCATCGACAACACTCGCCATTTAAATTTAGGTCACATCCCAGTTACATCATCAAAATGAGCTCTAAGGCCATAATAATGAGCATATTCTACAACGTCCATCATCATATCACATAATGATACTGAATATTTCCCAATGAGACCAAGATGGCCACCATAATACTTGTCCATAGTCTTAATCAACCAACATATAAGGAACATCATAGAAAAAAATAGGATGGCAGTTTTCTTGAAAAAAAAAAACCCAAGATATTATAAAAATTTGTTAAAAACAAGTGAAATCACCAATTCAGTCAAGCCGAGTAATCGAGGCATCTTCATTTCACGCAAAGGTAATTGGAAGACAAGACCAATTATCCGCCTATGATCCCGAGTTAATGGTGAAACAGTCGGGTTAAAGAGGTTGTATCTACCCCACTTCTTCTCACATTAAGGCCTTGTTGTTTTGTATAATCTACAAAAGGAATGATTAATTTTGCCTGTGGGGCGACACATCTGATAAATTCATTCGTAAATCGTCGAGCTGTCAGGAGTTCGAACAAACCGTTTCTTACAAGGTTTCCTCCAACAAGACGTTGCTGCGGATAGTGTATAGTGGCGTGGAGTGTTTGGGAGCGTACGATTCGCCAAATAAAGGGCGCCTGTTCACGCGAGAAGTCAATCAATATAAGTTAAATGTAAGCAATCATTTCGTATTGATTTATGTCCGGTATCATTCACGTGCGTCACAACTAAGGACACGTCGGTCACATGACCTGGGTTATACATAGGAGTATAAAGTTCTACTGGTAAATTAAAGTTGATAAACTGTAAAAATATTAGTGGTTTATAGTACCTGCTCGTGTCTATCCTCGAATCGACGTTACCTCCGCCTATCTCAGATGTTTTGTGTGCTCTGGGTATATATGTTGTCAGTCCGTGTGCGTATTTATTTCAATATCTGTGTGACATGTAGATTCTTGATACTTGTACAGTATGGATATAGAGACGCCAATTCAGATGTTTATAAGCAAAATGAATAAAAACATGTGTTTTTGTTGCATGTGATCTTACTTATACCGGTAGATTGTTATCACATTTCCTTCACTTCCTAACGATTGTCGTTTTTTTTTTGTCGACATTCAACTCAATCATAGTCAACGCTGGTTTCACTATCGTATCCAAATAGTGACCAAAAGAATGTCAAATAAATAGGATCTAAATATGACCATTATAATTCCTGCAGATTTGAAAACACGTGGTTTGATTGTGTGTGTTTTACGCCCTATTGACGACTATGGCCATATAATGACGTGCCAGGGTTGTATCGTGGTAAAGAAGAACCCTACCTTCCAAGAAAAAACCGCCGACATTTGTCCACTGCCTGGCGAAAGTTTTACAATGGTAGTCGTATACGTTTCAACGTCAAACCTGGTTTATGTCAGCATCTGACATTACGTCATATATATGTCCGCGACGACACGAGTGGCATGGCTTGCTACAGTGGCTGTTAAACAACAGTATCATACGACTCATGTGATGGAGAGCAGACTTCGCTACTGTCGCCTCCACGGTGTCCTGTTACTGGCGAAGATCGAGGAGGATCTCCATAATTTAATAGTTAAATGATTCTATCTTGTCATCGTATGGCTGCTGTGAAGGCCGTTTGTACGAGCGTGTATTTTATCTTGAACCAAAGCCTTCTCATGATACACAGATACATGTACATAGATTTGTTCTGGCAACATACATAAATTATGCACAGGATTTAAATCCCTTGATAGGCAGCTCTTAATAAACTTATTAAAATAATTAAAATGAAATAATGGACTTGGTTTAAACATTGATTTGTTTGATACAGAATAGCATTGACTTATGAGAGTTTGTTTTTGCTACATTAGCAACAAGAAACAGAATCCAGGAAATGTAAATCTCGTGGACCGTATCCGTCTTTGTGCCTAATACGTCAACGCCATTTAATGTAATTCACTCCATGTACATTGACATATGCCTATATAAAACTTGTCGGTTCTTCAAGATCAGCCAAGTCACACTTCATTAACATATCCGTATCACTTCGGAAACTTGAAGCTTTGGAAACATTATTCGATGAATCTTTGTGTATCATTACTAAAAGAAATCATACGTTGCTAACCTTCTTAGAGAAAATAACAAAGATTTAACACGTACAAGACATACAATAAAAAAAAATCACAAAAAATCGAACCCTGGACCTCAAATCTGTAAACTGTAGCTCCAACCGATATTGGAAATAAAGGGAAATAACACTTGGTCTACATGTCAACAAATATGAAATTGTCAGTTGTAGAACAGAGATCTGTATGCATTGCGGCCTGTTATCATTAATATAATGAGATTGCACTGTGTTAAATTTTCGTTATTCAAAACAATAAAAAAAGAAATTTATAGCAAGCCCCGTGACGTGTCAGTGTTTGAGATACCGTCTGATCGTCGACACCGATCCTCCCCATGGTAACCGTATATTGCTGCATGTAGGAAGTCACGCACGCCAGAACTACTCCCGGGCAGCCGTCACGTGAGACCTACTCCCGGGCCAGTCTGTCAAGTCGTACCACGCGACATTATTCCACAGCAATGTCACCAAAGTTCTTCTGTACTCTGTCGTATTACCTTAGAGAAATAAGAACTTCCGTGACCTGACTTTCTGAAATGATATGGAATACATGAATAACTCTATCACATTAACAATGGCGCACCTCCTTTATAACAGGAACTGTGACTCAGCAACATGTTGAATTAAGCAACACTCACCAAAACCTCATGCGCCTATAGCATCATATCCATAAGAAATTGCATTCGTAAGGCTATGGGGGAGTAATGTGTGGACAGACGAAAGCTTCCTGTTTATCTTTAATAGAAGCTTCACATTAGGCGCCTCAGTATAATGATAACGATTGCATAAACTGCGATTCAATATACAAGTACATGTACGTAAATATGTTTAGCTACTCCTATTTAAAAATAAAATACAACTTTATAATTTTGGATAGTTTATTACACTAGCGTGTAAACGAAGAACAGATTTTACTTTATATTGGAAAACATGAGCAATAAAGTATAGAGCTGAACATAAGAGCTAAATTAATACAATTGCTTGCTATTTATTTGCTATATGCTGGCCAGGTTACCACTTAAAAGGGATTCTACTTGATGAAATTTCAAGTTAATAAATACCAGTATACATCTGCACGATAGCAGACATATATTTTACTTGACTTTATTTCGTCAACCAAAGTAAACGCCATTACATCTTTAATACCCACCGAACACATCCGACATGTTAGAAATAATACATTGAGACATATTGAGACCTTGACAGCTGTATTGTCAGCTGTAATGGTGACCGCAGAATCCTACAGACAAGTGTTCCGTTTTTTAATCTCTCGGAAGACTTATTGTCTGTCTGTGAGGGACTTTATGATCTTACACTGGTAAACGTGATAGGAACACGATATCAGTAGACGAGGGGACACCTGGTGGTCATTTCAAGGTGCCATGTCACTAACGAGGGGACACCCTGGTGGTCATTTCAAGGTGCCATGTCACTAACGAGGGGACACCTGGTGGCCATTTCAAGGTACCATGTTACCAGAACGTGGTAGACTGAATATTGGTAGGACATTCCACCAGGGCATGGCAGGCTATATAGATCAGACCAGCTATATATATACATGTAAACCCTGTCACACTTTGTAGAGAGCGACATAGGGGCGGATAACTTCGGAGAACATAGAGTGATCGGATGATGCCGTGGACAGCGCACTTACCTTTCACAAACGCAGCCGGGATTCGGTTCCCCAATAGGAAGTAACTTTAACGTGTGGGTCTCCGGGTACTCCGGTTTGCTCACACAATAAGACATTCCACGCGCTGACATCCAGACCAACAAGAGTGATTTATATAAGTTGGATGCATGAATACCTCGTTTTATAATTGTTGTAAAAGTATATATATATTTTTTATTCGAAGCAGGAAAAGCCGTGTTATACATGATGTCGTTGTATCCAAATACATCTTAAAAACAGGGTTATTTTGGATCTTTAGCTTTTATCTTTTCTTTTTTCCAATTGTACCTTTTCCTTCTCCGATGTCTCCAAAGTCGGTTGCCTTCATTTGAGCTTCAAATTGCAAAGAAAATGACAACAAAATATATAAACGATAGAAAATGAGTACAGTAATAAACTCCTAAACAAAATGCTAAAAACAGCCGTGTTTCTATATCTGTGATACATGTTTAACAGCGTAAAACAAGTTCTTTAGTAACCTCGAGTCTTCTGACAATATCGTTTGTAACACGGTTTTTCATTGGTTAGCGTTTTAAGTTTTTGTAAGAAAAATAACAGAAATTGATGACGTCATTCACAAAGTAGCTACTTAAACATGCAGCTGCAATCACGCCGTTTGCAACTGAAAAAACAAGTATTATCAGAAAATATGACATGTACATGTGTATATACATTTTTATATTCCCGACAACAAGAGAAGAATTAAACGCGGTCTAATTCGCGTCTTATGATAGAATATATAAAAATAAGCACGTTGATACATGTACAATTTCAAACATGCAGACTATTTGAAACATGGCATGGCGATGAACAAAATATGTGTAAAATCATTGTAAAGTTAAGAGGACTCGCACAACTAAATCGTTTAATTTTGTTATAGGAAAGCTTCAAATTTCAAAATCTGGAAAGTTTTAATGACATCGAAGTGCGATGCAGTCTTCTGCTTTTGGCAACCGACAGTTTACAAGCCAAACTGGTGAACTGGGCTCATGAACACCAATGACTTTTGACCAATTACAAATCCGTTTCACGTATCAAAATAAATTAAAAGAGTTTTTCTTCAAAATCAGATGCGTACAGATTTCAGTCAAAACATGTCAAACTTTGATTTAGCGTTGGGTTTAGTTTTGTTTCTTGGGCATATATAAAACCGGTATTTATGAATCCAAATAAACACCATGGAGCAAGATAAAAGACAATCATTTTATTTTTAGCTTTTAGTCAGACTGGGACAAAATATTAAAGTTTAAATGTATACTATAGATATCATATTATTGATTATTCCTCCTATGGATCTATTGAGAATAGTTTTCATTTTTGTAAATTCATGTTGGAATTATCGCATTTCAGTAAACACAGTTTTCCAAGGACAAGCAGGACGTGACGCTTAGGGCAGTAAATATATCATTGTATCAGTAAGGTGACCTTGATATTCTCATTCCGCACGATCCAACACAATATTATCAAAAAACACATTTACTAGCGTTTTTTATCCCGCCAACATCTATCAAACGATTGGGAAACGTCACTTTGGGACTGTAAAACGAGAATTACAAATGTCAAATAATCATTGTAATGTTTGATATATGAAAATGTGTCCTTTCAAATGTTGTCAAACATTTCATAACAAGATGAAAATAAGATATGCAACAAAAACTGCCAACGTGGCATTAAAAATATGTAATTTGACAGACAGACATGCCCATAATTCCCCAGGAGGAATGGAACATTGAATAGTGACACGTTTTTGTTGGTCACATCTATCATATAGAGTCATTTTACTGAATAATGCAACTTTACTTGATTGTGAAATCGTCTGTGAATATGAATTAATCCCCAGGGTACCAACTCCGTGTATAGTCAATCATGTTACAGGGTGACCTCACCGCTCCCAAATTATTTTACAAGATCCATGCTACTACATAAAATACATACATGTACATACTGCATATATTAGAGCGAGAGCGAGGAAGCAAGTGACGGAAATGCACCGAATGTGTTCAATTTTAGTCTTATTTGAGTAACATAAGCTTTTTAAGTTTAATCTTTTCTGAATCAAGTACTTCCTTTTTTCACGTTGTCAAAGCGACACTGTATTCGTTTAAGGACTACGCAATGATCGCATACATTAGTCAGACGGTTGACAAGAAGGTTCCGGTATTATAAGGCGGTACTCACGTAGATTCGGTATTACACACAGGGACCTGAAAATTTGTTACAGCTAGTTTTGGACCTAAAATAGGGTGTTTAGAGTAATTTTACACATTTGGGGATTAAGATCAATTTTCGATAAAAATGCCCCCTCAGTAGTCATAAAAGCTAAAGGGTGGACGTCACCCTGCGTGCTGGTCTTTTGCTTTCATTGAATGCCTTTTAAAGGAAGACCGCCATCCAATGACAGCGTAAGGCCTCCGCGTGCAGTGACGTTAACCTCATGAAGATGTAACGAAGTGGCCGGAAAGCCGACGAAAACTTTGAGACACGGAAATTTTGCGTGTTTTTGGAGGAAATAGAGATTATTTCTGCGGAAGGAGGATACATTTGACTTGCATTTAGGAGGTTTATAAAATAAAAATTATCCATCTTTCCAACGGAACCAAGCGTTTTTTTCGTACCTCAACTAGAAATGTGATTTTTGATGCAAGAAAGGTAGGTGGGGGTCGATTTTTCGATCTGGAAAGCTTTCCACCCTTTAGCTTTTATGACTACTGAGGGGGCATTTTTATCGAAAATTGATCTTAACCCCCCCCCCCCCCAAATGTGTAAAATAACTCTAAAAAGCCTATTTTAGGTCCAAAACTAGCTGTAACAAATTCTCAGGTCCCTGTGTTATTACATTTATAAGGCGGTATCCAACGTAGGTTCCGGTATCATAAGGCGGTTTCCAACGTATGTTTCGGTATTATAAGGCGATTTCAACGTAGGTTCCGGTATTTCAAGGCGTTACCAACGTAGCTTCCGGTATTATAAGGCGCTACCCACATAGCTTCCGGTATTATAAGGCGGTACCCACGTAGCTTCCGGTATTATAAGGTGGTTCCTACGTAGGTTCCGGTATTTCAAGGCGTTACCAACGTAGCTTCCGGTATTATAAGGCGGTACCCACATAGTTTCCGGTATTATAAGGCGATACCCACGTAGCTTCCGGTATTATAAGGCGATAACAACGTAACTTCCGGTATTATTAGGCGGTACTCACGTAGCTTCCGGTATTATAAGGCCGTACCCACATAGCTTCCGGTAAGTTTGAATTCCTTTATTATTCATTTCTTGTTTACCAATTGTTTATTTCATTTTAAAAACCGTTAGATTTCCCCTTTATATACCTCTGGTCAGAATACCATTTCCGGGAATGAGGTTTTATAAACTCTCGTCAGTATCAGGCTTTACACCGGAATCCGCTGTCGGTATAAACTGATCCCGGTGAGGGCTCGTCGCTGTCAAATCGTTGCCAGATATGTAGGTTGCATGTTATGATTGGTATATACTTCGATCCGTCTACCTTGGCGTTGCTGTATTAGCAGGAATCACAGAGACTGAGGTGCTGGATCCCTCTGGAGATTTAGGCGAGCCCACACTGAACCATGCAGCTTACACAATCTATATACTTAGATGCGTTTGAAATCTGTGTTTGTTTTGTTTTCTATTCTTTTTAAAAAATACTAGTCGATATACTTCTTTATCCTCAATTTCCAATTTGGAATATATTGAATTTTTTCATGGAAATAAAATAACGAATCCGGAAGACGAATTTACATAAACAAAACTGTCACTGATGTGAATGTTATTCTTCATTTCAAATAAATATTTCATTTTAAAGACCTGTAGCAGAAGTCATTATTTTACCAGTGTCTCCGCTAAGAGCAGTACCCTGGCTACTGACTTGCTAGTCCTACGCCCTTACCGAACGAGATAAAAAGAAATTCACCATATACGAGTTTGTAGAAAGAGGCTAGTATTTTACCAGGTATTTTACCAAGTATTTGTCTTAAAAGATTAAATATCATTGAAAACATGAATTTTAAAAAAGAAAATATTGTTTTTATGAGAATGAATTATCAATACAGCTAAATGTAACTACATGTACATGTACTTCAACCCAAAACTGTATTTTTCGCGGGTTCGGTGTCTGTCGGTCAAATCTGATCAGTTGTTTTTAAATACATTAATATTGCACACTAAAACTTACAATTTGTTTACCTTTTCTTTTAGATTTTAATTATATCTGTATCATTTCAAGTTTCAAACACATAAAATCATTTAAAGTTTGCCTAAACTTTATCTCTAAACAAATTTCTTTTTAAGATCATTAGCGAAAATAGTTTTATTTAGAATGAATATTTCTAGTTGTTAACTAGAAAGCATCACCTGGACTCGCGTTTAAATCCCTAACAAACCGTTTATTTTCTACTATACAGGTTCAAAAGTGCACATGTTGACCTCATTGTAAGTCATTGTTTGTATAATGCTTGTGGACGCGATACATGCAAAGCGCATTAAAACACGGTCCTCGTCTACGGTAGAAAATAAATCTCACAGCCAGTTGTTTTCAGCTAGGAAAAAAGACATTGATACATAGTAGACTGTTATTGCACAAGACACTCCAGAGAATCACACAACAGTTCATTTTCCCTTTGAAGTGCATGTGCTCTCGCAATTGAGGGAGGTATCTAGAGACAAGGGTCGTGTTTCTGACACATGGAGCCTTATACATCACACCATGCTTCACCTGCTGTAGAACACAACGAAAATTCAATATGTATCGGTTGTGGAGTTGTCCATGTTTTCCGGATTACTTTGAACGCCTTTCGTCGAAATGTCATAGTAACTGCAAGGTTACGACACTGGTGTCTTGTTAAGTAAGGATTGATACGGGGAAGGGAACCCTTTCTTCTTGTATCGTTTTTACAGTACAGGTTTCGCGACATATATCCAACATTCCCGACATACAATTGTATATCCGACATTCTCGACATCTCCCAGCCAATTATAACCGATACATACAGTAGAGGTTCCCACCTGTGCCGCTATGGTGTGGTGTCTGTATTTCCAGTGGAGTCCCTCCATTTATGGGCTCCTATTAAAGTAGTACTCCGATCTCGTAAAGATCAGGCTCGAATGGGACGGAAGCTTCTCTTTCAATTCAATGATACTCCCGGGGCATTTTCTGTATTAAGTCCCAATTAAAGTGATGCTGAGAGCGGGTACTGATGCTTTTTTTAACGAATCAAACTTGAGCTGGGTCATACGCCAATGCGTAAAGTGCTACAAGTAGTAAAATCTGCCAATGTCAATTTCAGGAGAAATGTGCATTTTGACAAGAAGGCTCTAAAGACATCATAGCACAGTTCGTTTAAGATAAGTCAGCTTTAATTCAAAACAAAAAACATATTTCCTCTATTTTATTTATTTGTAAAGGACGCAATGTTTAGATCGAAAGGCTTTTTTTTTTTTTACTTATTTTCGAAATATCATGTCTGTTGTTTTGAATTTCGCGTACCATGATATATATCTTGGTAATACATGCTGTATCTTGCACGGATTTGCGATTTCTTGAAGTTAAATATATGTGTGCCTTTTCAATGGTACCCATGTGAAGCCCTCCTTTGTTCATATTTTACCTTCAATAATTGGTTTTCGTTGGAATTACGTTTTCGTTAACACTTCTGTATTTTTCGAATGTTTTTCTCAGTTAAATTCTTAGTTGGTAATATATTTTCTCGTTAAAAATGAAATCGATATGTGCTTGTCATGGGATTTTAAGATTATCACCTTCCGATAATTTACATTTTGAAAAATCAGGTTGCTTCACGTATTGTTCGAAACGTTGAATTTGAAAGTGTACTTAAAACCTAATTAGCCTAGCACAGATTGAGTTATTTGGGCCATGATAGTTATCTGATCATCACGCATGGAAAGATTGAAAATCGAAAAAAGACAATGAACGTCTTTCAGTCACAAAACATCATCAAAGTAGTTTGATTCTTGCAAAACCCTCGATGTCCGAACTTTGTTTGATTCTGACTTATCCCCTCGATAGCCAACTATATCTATTGTTTTTTGTTTTTACGGTTGTGGTAGACGATCCTACCTCAATCTTTGTTTATTAAAGTTTTAAAGTTTATAAAATTTCCAGGGCCCGTATTCATAAAACCATTATGACGCTCAAGCATATGCTTCTTGTGCAAACCTTCTTTACGGTCACTCACATAAATCATATCAAACAATCAAAAACTGAAATATAAATACCGAAAACAGTGTGTGTGTCAATTCATGACGAGAACAAGATATATGAATTCAGCACAAAACCCATGCTTGATCATGAAAACGTATCCATAAATACGGGCCAAGATCTGCGAAGAAAAAAATATTTTAATATTCGGATTTTTCTTAAATATTTCTAAAAGTTTTGATATATTTATTTATTTATCTTATAACTTGATAACATCAAACGCTAGCTTTTTAGAAGCCCTATTCGACTTGCAGTTGTTTGAATATAAATATATCAACATGCTCTGCCGCTGTGATAGTTTGATAGTTTGTTGACGATTTGGTATTCTCTGATTTCCATAGAACATGTTCCACAGCGTTTATGCTATCCTAACACTACCAATGAATACAATAGTTTGTTTTGATTTCATTACCCGGACTTCCTGAATACAAAAAAGATAATGTAACACATATACGTTTTATTGTATATGCTGTACCATCTGAATTTAGTAATAGATACAACCGTACATTTATTTCGTCCTCATATGACTCTTCAGTGGTGCGAGGGTCTAAAAGGTGGGAATCGAAATTATCTAAACTAATGTAGAAGCAGAAGGGTTAGGTGTGTGAAACCCCTTTACTTTGTGATTTAACTTGTAGAATAAAAATTAAATAAGTACAGTATAATTTCAAATCGTGTACTACGAAAATGTGTTTATAATTTACCGACTACAATAATCATCGTTGTTATTTTAGATAATTACAAATGTTTTATCTCTGCAGGTAGGGCATAAGAATTGTACCTGCTGACTCCATTGTATGATTGTAGAAGGCGACTAAACTTTGGATCTTTTCCATTCTTGTTTTTGACAAAACCTTACTATTGGCTTTTAGTTGAGCTTTCGCCCTCGTTAAGAAGGCTATGGGTTCTGTTCCAAGGCCGAGACATACCAGAGTCTCTAACAATGGTAGTTATTACTCCTTTTTTACGCTCATCCTTATGGGAGTGGAACGACTGGTTCGCCCGTTGTCAGTATAATGTGACCGGGTGTTCTGCTGTGGCCTTCGGCCGTATACTTCAGTGGGGTACCACTTTAAATCGAAAAAAAAGATCCGGACTATCGCAAGAAGGCCTACACGAACATACCGCAGCCTGCCAACACACACACATCGCTACACAGGGAGGCCGTCCTTAAATTAAATGACCCTGGCTCTTGATAGGACGTAAAAACAATCAACCAACCAACCTCTCAAGCTGTCTCCACAATTAATGAAAATACCACTACAGTCATTATGAAGATATTAGATTATAATGGATTTTTATAAAATAAAATTACATAAAATTACCACGGTCATTGTTATAATTGACTTTAGTTTTTTTACATGTGGTGTGTCTCTATAGAAATTGACGTGAAATTGGAACGAAATTTCTGAATATTATTACATACATGTATAATAATATAAATTAAATAAATCGAGGAAGATTTTATGATTTGTTTTATATTTTGCTTTTTTATGATATTCGGCGCAAACTGTTAGGCCATTTAAAAGGCGTCTATGAACCTCTCCTAAATTGGTTTTACCTTGAGAGCTGGGACATAATATAACAAAGAACTCAGGTGTAGAAAGGCGACCTTGGCCTTCTCCACATAAAGCGATTAACTCTACTTTTGCACGGATATTATACCATAACCATACAATTCTCTCCTCCGTGTCATCCGGTTTCTTCTGCCCAATGTGAAATTACATTCCCCCATCAGAGGACATGACAGGAAATTGATAACCGGGAGCGTGCGTGATTGACATAGTTATGCTTATCATGCACGTGTATATTAAAGAAGAAAACATAAGATACAAGTTACAAGAAACTTTATTTAAAGTCGCATATATAAGTGCTGTAACGCTATTTCTGCGACAGACATTCGAAAAAGCAAACAAAACATTTGGCAACTAACAAAATACATAGACAGAAAGCAAAAACTAAACACGCAAATTGTGCACTTTCACAGTCAGCTATAACATGATACTATAACATATTAGCAAAATAATGAAACTATACCAAGTTACAAGTTTCAATCCACGTTGACAGAACACCGCCTAGTTTTCAGGCTTCTGTGTTTGGCAGGATCAAATCTTCTTTTCTTTGTTTTATTAGAAATCAGCTGTTCAAACAACTTGACAAATTCTCAAAAACAGAACACCTAGCACATCCTCATCACAAGCAAGGATGGTTTATATACCGTAAAACAATTATATTTGGCGAATACGTTATTTTGTGACATGAACTATACAATAGCTTCATATTTGACGCTATTTTGTCCATGGGAGTAATGTAACTTACCTAAAACGTCAAAGGATTCAGTCATGCGATACACGTCATGTCCAGACAAAAACACTTTTTGAAACTATTGCGAACGCATCACAGACATGTGTATTAATGTCCTTTAAAAGCATTGCCAGATGACAACTAGCATATAAGCATATGTATGGAGTTGACGAAATTTTAAAGGATAGATACGGTAGCTGATGGAGGTCGCTAAATAAGTCCTGATTGCTTCTAACCAAACAGGTAAAGAATAGAGCATTAATCCAGAATAACGGATTACGCTGCGTCTAGGCCACGAGTATAGTGAACAACAGAATAGTCATCAATTACATTCTACAATACTGATATAAAGGTCAAAGTGTTTTGTTTAATCCCCGAGAAAATGACTTTTGTATCTCCGACTCAATGCATAGACAAGTAACTATGATACGCTTCTGTCTTTCTCCGATCGCTATACCGTGTTACTAGAACACAGGATCAAAGTGAGACCTGTTTCCGAAAAGTATCGGTGACATAATTCCAGTTCAATTTCGCCTGACTTCTTGTTTGAAATCCAAACTCAGACACAGGGGCATATTCACAAGTAGCTGTCTTTAAATTTAATTAAGTTTATGTGATGAGATAGCATCAGGTGTATTATTGTTGAGCCAGGCTTCCTTTATCTGTAACAGAAATTCACCGTAAATATGTCCTTGATAGTTACATTCTTCCCATCACTTTGATTTAATTCATTGGCAATGTAAATTGCAAACTTATTTTTCACTCGAACTGAAATTTAAAACAGTGTATTCAAAAAACTATGTTGTGAGTTAAGTACAGTGTTCGTGAATTCAATTAATCGTTACTTCAATTTCAAATATTTGGATATATGGATGAATGAAATGAGTTCAGTTTGTGTTAATGTCCTATTCAACAGCTATGGTCAGTTAAGGACGGGCCAAGTATTGGCAGTGGGGAAAGCCGGAGTATCTGGAGAAAAACCATGGGCATACGGTCGTGTTCCAGGAATTGGTACTAGCCTCGTCTGTCAATTCACTTTGCCTACCTCGCCTCCTAATGAAACTATCAATTTCTCGAAAAAATGCGATTTTCTTAACTGTTTATGATTTAACGCCTCTTAATTTGGTGATTATGGATGTAATAATTTACTTCGTGTATAATGATAATTCGAAATAGTCTTAAGTCATGAAAGGATCAACTTCAATCTATTTTGATGTAATTATGAGCCATAACACTATACAATCGGAGTGTGTTCTAAATATGGTTAGAGTACACTACATTTTCGTGTTATAACTCTATTACATAAAAACAAATTGAAGTTAATCATTATAATTCAATCTTTTCTGCATAATCCCTGTGGATATCCACTTTTATTGTGGCACTCTTTCCTCTCAAAAATCATTACGCTGTTGTAACAACAAATCAAAAGCGACGTTACAAATGGTGACGCCATTTGTTTTACGTTATGCGGTGATAACACAAATTCTAATAAAATGCCTCTTACATGCAAGATCAAATCACAAAAAAACAAACCCTGCAAAGTCTCGTTCTGGACAAACAACAAATATCTCCCATAATCTCCCATATTCTAGGTTGGGCTTTCTCTGCCTACATTACACCGCTGTGATTTGTTCTATTACACTATGTCAGCCATAAAGATTGTATGAAGTACATTTCCTTTGATACTTCACAATCACACTTACAATGCGGGACAAGTCGGACACCAAACAGACAGCAGAAGGACAGCAGACGATCGCGCTAATGAACATGAAATATAAATGATGTCCATTAGCTTACCAAACACACTTTATATATAACAAAGCAAGTTTGCAAACGCGAAGAGCCTTCATTCATTAGTAATTCCGTTCCCCATGCAGAAAAGATGGACCGTTTGATGTTAGTATATACCATTTCAGGAGAATCATTACAGGTTCACGCAGGACGACCAGTGGACCGTCTATGTCAATAACTGGTATATGTACTCTGTCACCTGGTCAGACAAATCTTATCTGTTTTGTCTAGTCGGGTGTACTGAACCTGCTCTCCATAATGTATGATCGTAGGAGACGACTAAATTTGGGATCTTATCTCTTTCCTAATGTCTCCCTTGACACAGCATCACTTTTGGCATTTAATTGAGCGTTCGCCCCTGTGAGGAAGGTTATGGGTTCTATACACATACATGTTCCAGAATCTTTAAAAAAATGGTAGTAACTACTCCCTGCTTGAGAGTATTATTGGACTGGAACGACTGGTTCACCCGTTGTTGGTTTAAAGTAATTGTTGAGATGTTCTGCTGGGTTCCTTCGGCAGTATATTTCAGCGTGATAGCACTATAAAGTTGGCATCTGTTCTGACTCTATCACAAGAAGGCTAACACAAAAATAACCCAGCCTCCAAACTACACAGGCACTCAACACACACAAACGTACATAACATAACCAGATGTCGACTTTAAATACCTCAGCTGTTAAAGGACAAAAAAAACAAAAACAAAACCAAACAAAATTTTGTCTGCAGAAGATGGAAGTATACATATTTCTTCTAAACATCACAACTATTATTTGGCTGGTATATGGACCTAAACTGTACCAATCAAAGCTAAAAGTTTATAAACAACTCTCTCCCTGCAAATATTAATTGAAGGCGTGTTACCTGTTTATACATTGTATACATGAAGCGAGGGACTACTTGTAAATGCTATCTTTCGCTGACCAATTTGACAATTTGTAATGACGTCAAAACTTAAAAATATTACAATGGAACTTACTAGTATACCAACGTCACGCGTAAGAACGTCAGCTGATATGGTAATGAACATTTTGAAATAGAAAGATTTGTTTTCAGGCAAAAGTGAAAAAAATGGAGGTCACCGGTGCACCTGTCAGGAAAATGATTGTTCTCCCATCTTTGCATGTGCAAAACAAATATCCCATGTGGGCCAAAAACATAACATAATATCAACACCGCTTCTGTCTTAAGATATGAGGAATTCAACCTGAAGGCGACGATGCACGAGCCATGTGTTTTGATAACTTTCCCCGGGGGTAATAATTATAGGAAGGCAACAAGGTGACTACTGATCTAACCATGAAATATCTGCACTTCTTAAACCAGTATATAAATGTATGAGTTATTAATACATGTCTAATATTTACATTTTTCGTTGTTGATATATTTAATCGCATGGATGAAAAATCCCCGCGTGAAATAGCGCGACAAAGGTCGCCCAAAGGTGCAAGAAGAAAATGGACGTGATCGAAAAATCTAGCACGGAGTATTTCATATGAGCCTTTCAGCCTTCCCACATCCAAAGTAAAACGATATATACAAACTGAGGCTGGCAAATTACTTTAAGCTTGCAACATGTAGCATAATCTCACATTGAATTGATCATTTCCTATTGAAGATGAATGTGGTAGACTTTCTCATTTTCTCCCGTAAACCTTGCCAGCTCTTCGCCTACACACTCAATGGTATTTGGAGGGTATATGTTGGGCTTTTTACATAGTTTGCTCATATTTTGCAGTTAACAAGAATACATTGATTCTAACGAAAGTTTATACAGTTAATTATGGCGTGTTTCGTTGTCCAAGATGGTTCATCTTTTTCTTCTAAATAAAGATTATCGCTACAAGTGCATTATGTACACGTCACGCTTTGTGGCGGGAAACCAGCGTATGTAAACAAATTCAAGGAAAAGAGGGGCATTGAAGCTTGAAATTACAGTGTTTTTTCTCTTTGATCTTGTTTCATTGCTTACGACCCATATTAGATAGTATTTAAAGTGTTTTAAAATTTACTGTCTTCGAGAACCTGTCGCATGTTTTCTCTTGTGTTTTGAGGCCAAATCACGTCGACAATTCGCTTTGTTCAATGTGATCCAAACGGTTTCAAGACCGACTTGCAATTGGTGACTGTATGTTATTTTCTGGTGAACCTGGAAAGCCATTCCAGTATTTCTACTGTATATATACATTTCAAAAGTTTTATTCCTAAAATAAGATATTTGAACAATTGTGTCCCGTTATACCGTGTACGTAAAAGCGGTCCGACTTATTTGTAAGCAGACATAAAACGCACAACCGTTCATACGATGAATGGTATACTTACTCAACTATTAATCATACCAAGAACACCTCGTTTCTTGTCAGTGTTTTGACATGGATTGCTCATAACAGATATCAGATATCAGACTACATAATGTACATTACTACGAATATTTTCAATATGATTATGAAAAATAAATTTACTAAATTTCCCCTTAAGTATTATATGTTGTAGATTGTTTGCCGAACTGTTGTAGGATTCTCTTGCGAGCCTATTGCCTAACTCTTGCCTGTTACAATATACGTCATTGATGGCCTCACTTCTCATTCCGCGTCTGCGGATGACTTTCACTTTTACAATGATGTAAATAAATTGCCTCCTGAAATTTTTATTTCGCTGCTTTGATGGACTTGGAATGACATCATTGGGTTTATCAACGAACCACAGGAAATCGATTGAGAACAAACCCGATTGTAATTTCCTCTGAAATAGTTTGGTTTGGGTTTGATATCGGCTTTAGTTGAGGAAATAGACATGATTGTTCACAGAACGAGAATGGAGGATGATTCTCGTCTCCTGTTTATTGTTTCATCAGCTCGGGAAACGGAGAAACAAAATCAAATGTGATAAAAGGATGATAATCCTTTCTTTTTTAATCTTTCACATCAAAACGAACATTTTCTCAAAGTAATAAAATCCCTTTTATTTAGATTGCGATCGATATTCGCCCGACATTTTTACTTTATTACTTTAAAGGTTATTTCTACAATTTGGCTGACAACACCAGCTGCTTATAAAGTTGTGTCGTACACGGGGAATTTGAAATGTATTTAAAAATAAATAAATAAAAAACAAACAAACCCAAACCAATTCCTTTAACATAAATGATAAATGTCGTCACTAGGTGTTATGCGCGTAGTTTGGACGGTCATACTTGACAAGGATTAAACATGATTAACGCCAAGTCCCTATCACATGTATGGGTTAAAAATCATTTATGCATTGAAAAAAAGAAATAAAACTTAAAGGAATTTCTAAAAAAAACAACACACTTTTTGCTAGCTTCTTGTTCTTCGTAATATAATTTATCCAGTCTTTGCCTGAGTACAATGTAATATTTAATCGTTGAATGTTTCATGGTTTGTAATAATATAATTACAATATACAACATTTTTATAACGCCCTATATACATGTACATTCGAATGTAACTTGTAAAATTACTACTCTAACGCTTTACAACATATGGATAAAAGTATTACTTGTAATCTATAGACTGCAAGGCATACAAACCCTACGTTCAGTAAGAACGCAACAATCTCACCGTATACAATACATTTTATAAAGTCGGTATGAGAAGTGATCCGAAAACCCGGATGTAAAGTGGTCTTTAAACATATTTTTAATTCGGTTGTCATCAAGAACAAGAACATAAGATCAGGCGATCATAGTTCGGAATTACTGGGTTTAAATCTTGGTGTGGTCTTGAATTATCCCGTGCGTTATTACAGCTAGCAATTAATTCCATTATGTTTACAATGAAATAAAAATAAACGACCAAGTAAAAATACAGTGCTTCAATGTTTGTTCATTGACCAACCTTCTTCGTGTTCCTGGTAATACAAGTCCTTGGTTTTGTCACATGTATAGCTGACTTACAATGTAGAACCCAATGATACATTGTGTAGTGCTGCATTTGACAAGGTTTGTCGAGTCCACTACGGTACAATCACAACAGCATGTCGCCATCTGTGTCTCGCTTGGCGGGAAAACACTTATCTCCTGTTGTAGGATGGTCTAGCGTTATAGTTACAAAATATTAAATATACCATAATGTTGAACAGCGACATAAAACAATCTTGTAAATAAGCATTGCTGTTCCCTGAAACATCATTCGTATACATACCAAAACTGATTTTCTTATCTCCGAATTAAAACAATTTACGACCGCACTGCTCCACTTCTCTCTCTGTAACCCACATGTACCCGACTATACCCGACAACACGTGGTGCTTATTCCTATTTATTACAATTTCTACCAGTGAAATATCAGAAAATATCAATTTATTAAAACTGTTTTACTGCTTATATCATCACTAGTGATGATATAAGTTTCTGTCCGATATCATTGCGGACTATTTATGTACTTTTTTCGTTATTCTAGAATCAAATCATATAGAGTAGGGAAATTAAAAACCTTTATAGTATTATGGAAATTAATAGATAACTAATTGATTTTATTAATATGTTTTTGCATTTTTACTATTTCGAACAAAAAATGGAAGTTCATCCTGTGGCATATTAATATTCTATAACCCTTAGGCACTCCGTCAAGATCAGTTTTAACCGCAAATTTTTTAAATGAAATCAGACTTTTGAGAATTTCGGAAATGTAATAAAAAGAAAATTCAATGGTTTCCTATTAAATATCAAATATATTTCACTCGTATCGCAGATTTTAAAAATATTTTCACTCGTGCTACGCATTCGTGAAAATATAAAAAAAATCTGCCATACTCGTGAAATATATTTGATATTTAATGGGAAATCATTGAATAGCCTCTATATATAAGTGCCGATGAGATAGATAAATCCCGCCTATACTGATAGAACCGCGGGGTTATTTGATTATATACGTGTCAATGTTTATATCACATTGTACTACGTAATGGATATTAATATCACGTTACATAGAAAGTGCTAGCTGACCTTCGGCCTAGTTTTACTTTCTTTTCTTCAAAATAGATTATTAAACAATATCTGAGGCATTCTCGAATGAAAGCGTTCTACATTTTTTAAAAATAATCTATATATTGCTTTGATGCAGAGCATATGCGCGAACATTCGTCTTGACCATATAGTCCTGTTTCTAATTATTATTTTAAGTGATTTATGATTTTAACATAAATATTTGATTGCATATACGAAGCAAACGGATTCGGCAGAAGTTATCAAATCATTACATTGCACAAAGGTCCACTTCACACAATATATTTACCCAGAATGATAGGTCTATAAAATTCACAATGAATACCATTTTACAAAGAACAATTATAAATCTTAAAGGAAAATGTTTTTAACAAATCTTAATTGAAGGTGTATTGAATTGCAATCGGAAACAATCGACACGGAAGGGGTCGACGGTTCCCGATTGAAGAGAACATCAGATTTTTTTGTACCATAAGTATGAAAATCAGAAACTGTTTACAGTGGGTAAATTAGAATTGTACGGACAGTGAGAACAAAATATTTTAAAACTATCAAAGGCAAGAATGAATAAAACAACAGATTGAAATGCACAGGGAACATCTGTTTCACCCTGGTTGGTCAAATAATATCTCACATTAGGCGCCTCTTAGATTCAAATAAAAGTAGATAGGATATTTGAATTATATCTCCAGCGAACTTATCGGGAAATGCAACTCCTTTTTTAGGTCATCTGACCCGAAGGGTCAAGATGACCTATTGCCATCATGCTTCGTCCGTCGTCGTGCGCCGTCCGCCGTCCGCCGTCCGTAAACTTTTCCTTTAACAATCTTCTTCTTAGTAACCAAAAGGCTCTAGGTGCTGATATTTGGCCAGTAGGCACCTGGGATTGAGTGCTACAAAGTTTCCTCATTTCAATGACCTTGACCTGTTTTCAAGGTCACAGGGGTCAAATATGTAAAAACCTTTAACAATCTTCTTCTCAGTAACCAAAAGGTCTAGGGTAATGATATTTGGCCAGTAGGCACCTGGGATAGAGTGCTACAAAGTTTCCTCATATCGATGACCTTGACTAACTTTCAAGGTCACAGGGGTCAAATATGTAAAAAAGCGTTTGACAATCTTTTCCTCACTAACCAATAGGCCATGGGTGATCATATTTGGCCAGTAGGTATCTGGGAAAGAGTGCTACAAAGTTTCCTCATATCAATGACCTTGACTAACTTTCAAGGTCACAGGGGTCAGATATGTAAAAAAACGTTTGACAATCTTCTCCTCACTAACCAAAAGGCCAAGGGTGATCATATTTGGCCAGTAGGTACCTGGAATGGAGTGCTACAAAGTTACCTCATATCAAGGTCACACCTAATGGATTGGGCCAAAGTTGTAAATATTATGACATATGAAATAATGAAATAAAGTATTATGTTATTATTTGGTCCTGTGTTATGCTGAGATAAAGGGCTACCAAGTTTGTTAAAAAAAATGACCTTGACCTTCATTCAAGGTCACAGGGGACAAAACGGTCATAATTTTTAAACGACTTCTTCTGAATAACCAAAAGGCCCAGAGACCTAATATTGGGCCTGTGGCATGCTGGGATAAAGGGCTACCAAGTTTGTTCAAACAAATGACCTTGACCGTCATTCAAGGTCACAGGGGCCAAAAAGGTCAAAATCTTTGAACGACTTCTTCTGAATAACCAAAAGGCCCAGAGACCTGATATTGGGCCTGTGTTATGCTGGGATAAAGGGCTACCAAGTTTGTTCAAACAAATGACCTTGACCTTCATTCAAGGTCACAGGGGCAGAAAAGGTCAAAATCTTTTTAAACATTTTCTTCTGAATAACCAAAAGGCCCAGAGACCTGATATTGGTCCTGTGTTATGCTGAGATAAAGGGCTACCAAGTTTGTTCAAAGAAATGACCTTGACCTTCATTCAAGGTCACAGGGGACAAAACGGTCATAATTTTTAAACGACTTCTTCTGAATAACCAAAAGGCCCAGAGACCTTATGTTGGGCCTGTGGCATGCTGGGATAAAGGGCTACCAAGTTTGTTCAAACAAATGACCTTGACCTTCATTCAAGGTCACAGGGGCCAAAACGGTCATAATCTTTTTAAACAACTTCTTCTGAATAACCAAAAGGCCCAGAGACCTGATATTGGTCCTGTGTTATGCTGAGATAAAGGGCTACCAAGTTTGTTCAAAGAAATGATCTTGACTTTCATTCAAGGTCACTGGGGCCAAAACGGTCATAATCTTTAAACATTTTCTTCTGAATAACCAAAAGGCCCAGAGATCTAATATTGGGCCTGTGGCATGCTAGGATAAAGGGCTACCAAGTTTGTTCAAAGAAATGACCTTGACTTTCATTCAAGGTCACTGGGGCCAAAACGGTCATAATCTTTAAACATTTTCTTCTGAATAACCAAAAGGCCCAGATACCTAATATTGGGCCTGTGGCATGCTGGGATAAAGGGCTACCATGTTTGTTCAAAGAAATGACCTTGACTTTCATTCAAGGTCACAGGGGCCAAAACGGTCATAATCTTTAAACGACTTCTTCTGAATAACCAAAAGGCCCAGAGACCTGATATTGGGCCTGTGGCATGCTGGGATAAAGGGCTACCAAGTTTGTTCAAAGAAATGATTTTGACTTTCATTCAAGGTCACAGGGACCAAAACGGTCATAATCTTTAAACAACTTCTTCTGAATAACCAAAAGGCCCAGAGATCTAATATTGGGCCTGTGGCATGCTGGGATAAAGGGCTACCAAGTTTGTTCAAAGAAATGACCTTGACTTTCATTCAAGGTCACTGGGGCCAAAACGAATCTGTTGTTATTTTTCGTGTAGTCAAAAATCCAAGATGGCCTCCACAGCGGCCATTTTGAAAACACATTCTAAACTTCTCAAGTTCTACCAGTGGAATTGAGCTGAAACTTGCCAGAAATGATATCCTGAGATGGTCCCAACAAAGTGTTGCTATTTTTCAAGCCCATCAGAAATCCAAGAAGGCCACTATCTTGAACTTGGCAATCTATACAGGCATATTATAACTTGATTTAATGACTACACGTATTTTCATAGTGATTTTACAATTGGTAGTCAGATGACCGTTAAGGCCCGTTGGGCCTCTTGTTTCAGAAAGCAATGCTCTGAGCATTTCTATTAATGTAATCATCACATAAGAAAATTACAGAATTACGATATTAAAATTGCTATAAAAGAACAACAAATAAAGAACGAGAATTACATATGTATAGGGCGATACTAAGGGAACGATAATAAGAGAATATCAAGTGGTTAAAAAGGAACGATAATTACAGGACGGTAAGTAGGGAACGATAATTACATGACGTTCTGACAGGAACGATAATTACAGGACGGTAAGTAGGGAACGATAATTACATGACGTTCTGACAGGAACGATAATTACAGGACGGTAAGTAGGGAACGATAATTACATGACGTTCTGACAGGAACGATAATTACAGGACGGTAAGTATGAAACGATAATCACAGGACGGTAAGTATGGAACGATTATTACAGGACGGTAATCAGAGAACGATAATATCAGGATAGTAAGAAGGGAACGATAATTACAGGACGGTAAGTAGGGAACGATAATCACAGGACGTTCTGACAGGAACGATAAGTACAGGACGGTAAGTATGGAACGATAATCACAGGACGGTAAGTATGGAACGATTATTAAAGGACGGTAATCAGAGAACGATAATATCAGGATAGTAAGAAGGGAACGATAATTACAGGACGGTAAGTAGGGAACGATAATTACAGGGCGTTCTGACGGGAACGATAATTACAGTACGGTAAGTAGGGAACGATAATCACAGGACGGTAAGTAGGGAACGATAATTACAGGGCGTTCAGACGGGAATGATAATTACAGGATGGTAAGTAGGGAACGATGATTACAGGATGGTAAGTAGGGAACGATGATTACAGGATGGTAAGTAGGGAACGATGATTACAGGATGGTAAGTAGGGAACGATAATTACAGTACGGTAAGAAGGGAACAATAATTACAGGACGTTCAGACGGGAATGATAATTACAGGACGGTAAGTAGGGAACGATTATTACAGGATGGTAATCAGAGAACGATAATATCAGGATAGTAAGAAGGGAACGATAATTACAGGACGGTAAGTAGGGAACGATAATCACAGGACGTTCTGACAGGAACGGTAATTACAGTACGGTAAGTATGGAACGATAATCACAGGACGGTAAGTAGGGAACGATAATTACAGGGCGTTCAGACGGGAATGATAATTACAGGATGGTAAGTAGGGAACGATAAGTACAGGAAGGTAAGTAGGGAACGATAAGTACAGGACGATAGGAAGGGAACGATAAGTACACGACGATAGGAAGGGAACGATAAGTACAGGACGATAAGAAGGGATCGAACGATCCCTTCTTGCCGTCCTGTAATTATAGTTCCCTACTTACCGTCCTGTAATTATCGTCGTCAAAGAACATGTATTGTCGGTTGTTCGATTGTGATTAATAGATCCAATGAAGGCAGTTGTCACGGAACCGGAAGTAGATTATTGTACGTCTATATCTAGGTCAGTTCCTGTTCAGACATCTTCTGTTGTAGAGGAACCTATTGTTTGATAACGGCTCGGTATATATAGAAAGTCGCCAAATGGCCGCAACGCCGACCCGAACCAAAACATTTGTCTTGATTCGAGCGTTGTAAGCTATGTCAGGTCCCAGCCACACAATGTAACTGTCAAGATAAACCGCCATTTACCAAAGCCGTTCCAATAACGTGGTCCTGACCAGCATGCAGAAGAACCCTGGACCTTTCTTTCCTGTCGCGACCGATTTGTATTGCGGTTGATTCAAGATTTGTTCAAGACTGTTGATGACAACAGTAAACTCATTTATTTGAATTAACTTGTCAGTAACATACCCCAAAGCTCGAAGTGGAGGCGCTGATTAGAAATCTAGAGGGAGAAACTCATTAGTTGCCGTTATTCTATGAAATAGAATCAGAAAATTGAATTCCAACGCTGAACACTTGTAAGGATCATTTGGCTTTTTGCGCGTTTTATAACTGTCATTGATCCAGTAGGTCTTGGCCAGTCCAGTCCGTCTTGATAATAGCATTATCTGGCCTGATACCACTAAACACTGTACACGTGTTAATAATAAACCAATTTTTCTAGCGTTCTCTTTAAAGTAAGCACTCAGCAACAAGTTATAAAATCCAGCATACAGTTTAAAACAAGCATCTCAATAAATAGCTTTTGTGACTAAGAGGAAAGGCATACCGAAGCTAAGGAAAGTTATCAAAGTAAGAAAAGTAAGGGGAAAGGCATACCGAAGCTAAGGAAAGTTATCAAAGTAAGAAAAGTAAGGACGGTTATCAAATGTAATTGTCAATCGCCAGGTTCCCAAGTCTCGTGATAAATTACGCATTCCCAAAGTCTCGTGAACACCACGCATACCCAAAGTCTCTTGATAAACCACGCATAACTCCTTCTATGCATTGACGTTTTAAGCAAAACATGTTGTTTGTAATCAAAATATATCAAAATCAAAAAGAACGAAGATTGTACAGTGTCGTGTAATAAATTTTACTCTAAACCAGATCGTATCTGTCACTCGGGAAGTTTTTATTATTGAAATTGCAGATTGAAGAATCACTACAAAAAATTTGTGACAATGTTAAATCCCTTATTAATTAATATACGTTTTAATATTGCGTTACGGTTGTCGTTGCGTGGGTAATACCCTCAGGCACTACATCGTCATGGTAACCGACATTTGACATTTTATGGTCTGTTTGTGTCACCCCGGGGGCAGGCACGTGCCGCAGTCATTAAAATAAAGAGGACAACGGGATGCCTAAACGATATAGGATGATATGGGAATTCATCATTATATTGTTATTAAGTGTTATTTTTGTTATTAAGTGTTATTTTTGTTATTAAGTGTTATTTATCAGTGATCAGCAATGTTATGACTGAACATAATTTTCATGTACCAATTAAAAATGGCGATATAAAAAAGCGTGCTTCAAAAAGGACAAAACAGAAAGTATTGGGTTATCGTTGGTGGTCATAATTGGGACCTTGATGCTGATACGGTGTTCGATTTGGTCAAACGTCGCCGACCATGTAGCCGAAAACGGAAATACATACATGAAATACAGAAGTCTAGATCTTTGGACGTATTTCATCTGGGTGCGTGCGCATGACCTGTGAACGTCCAGGGGCGACTTCGGATCGCAATAGAGTCAGGACAAGTTACTCGACTAACAAACAATCGTCCAGTGACGCCATATGGCATTTGACCCTTAAACCCGACAAACCCCTCCCACAGATTATGTAGAATGACCGGAGGAATGAATGCAGACCTGCGAGAATACCTAAAAAGGCAATGCCTTGGTTTAGTTTGTAATGTTGTAAATAGATCATGTAGAACAAGTCCGTATTTACGCGTGGAACGTTTGTGGTGAAACATAATGTAATAGACAATCTGTTGTCCGAGGGCAGTCCCGATATCCTATATATGGTAATGTGAGTTTATGTCTGAAGCCAATTCGTACATGTTAACATGTAAATACCTCCTTGCTCAGACGAAAATGAAATCGATACTCATCGGAAGCAAACCGGAGAATCGTGAGCTCTGCATAGTCTTTGATTCATGGGGCATTTCTTATGTTTAACGAGGCATGGGCAGTATCTTCAAAATCGCTTTTACATACAGAATCTAATCATTATCTAAGATATTTGTACGATACATGTCTGATTGTCAGCCATGATGGGTACATTGTACGCACTCGGCACGATCGGTTGGTCGTCATATCCGGTTTCTATTTTTAGAAGCATTACAACCGACGCGATCCACGACTCTGGTACGAACCGAAGACGCCCAATGTGTCTGCACACTTTGCATGCGAAAGTATTTCATATGAAGTATTTGGGTATGTCTATTTTAACTTTCAAAGTGCTGTGAAAAAAAACCCGTTGGATGCATGTCGTTTTTGGACCTGATTACATCTGCGCCGCGTCAGTGCGGAATGTATTGTGCATAGTGACAAGTTGGCCCGACATACAAAATACATGTGCAACTATGTAAAGAGTAGAATATTTCGCTCGTAAGTGTTGATCTCGTGATTTCTAGAAAGAGAAAAAATATCCAGATTGTTTGACGAAATGTGCACCGTCCCGCCCCGCAGTCCGATATGCTACATGTTATGGACGCCTGATCCAAGGGTTTTACATATAGATTTCAGGGGTGATTCCCATCATAGCCTTCCTATTATCGCCTTCCAGTCCTGCAGTCACTGACACGTGATGTGCACGCGCTGTCATTAAGCGTTATCTTGCGATCGTCTGCGCGTCCCCACTGGGATATCGTACTGAAGCATGGTTAGCACAACTGTGTATCAAATTCTGATTACTTTAAGTACTTTTATGCGGCCGTTATAAAATCCAGTGATTACGATTGATTGGAAATAATGTCTTTGTATGTTTGTTTGTCCATGAGTGGTAAATCAATATTATGATATTTGATTATAAGCAGCCAAAAAGTGTACAAATAACAGGTTGTTTCCATACCTAACCTGAATTGTCAACAATATCAAATCAAACGGAATGTTGTTTTTTTTTACTTAACGACAGCCCTTGTTGGAACGTAACAGGAGACGACAGCTAAACTTATCCAATCGAGATAACGACTAGTGACTGGTTCTAAATTGTCTAACATCTCTCCTTAATCAAGTGTGACAAAGCTATATTTTCATCTAATTTCCGAAAGCGAAATGACAATCGTAAATTTTTATTATAAAAATGTCAAAACCTGTGCACGTTTGCACGCTATACTACCTCTTCGAAGCTAAAGGTCGATTGGAGTGGGTCATGTCAAAGGGACAGAGTCTATATAACGTTCCTAATTCAGGCGAACGCTCAAGACTTTGGCTGTTTGCAAGGTATTGCCAAGTGAACATCATTGAAAAAAGACATGACGGGGTAAAATACGTTGAATACATACAATGTATACTGCAATTCAAATAAAAATTCAAATCAGCAATGCCTATATATATCAAGTATTAATCTACTTGAGTAACTTTGTAATACCCAATATTCTGAAAGTAGTCCAAATGCTTTACATGTAATGGTTATATCAAAATAAAATATTAACAATAAGTTAATAACAAAAACAGTCTTCCCTCCAATCCACGGCATTTAAAAATCCAAGGTGTATAATTTCTATTTCTTTTTGCACCTTATTCCACTGAACATTCTATCCTGTGAAAACAAAGAATTATCTAAATAACCGTATACTTTCATTACAGTCTACACGTAGGCGTTTTTGACAATAGTGATGTCACTTAATGGTTTTTCCGCCATATTTATATTTGTCAATGAGGCGATTGGCAAAACATCTGAGATAGCCATTGAATCAAACGCTTAGGTGACCGAGATAATTGGAATACCATTTCATTGACGACAGACAGCGTACACAGTCAATCATTGTCAGAGACCATTTTTCAATAAAATCATCGACAGCTGGAATCTAAATATTTGGATAGAATGGATTGTAGGAATTGCCAAGCATGCGCACAGAATATTAACATTTATATTCAGACAAATCACGTAAGGCAAAGAATATTTGGTTTATCAAGATAGGATACTGTGAGGAACAAAATCTAAAATTATTGAAGGAACATCATTGGATTAATAAATGTTCGTGGATTTGTAATTTTACATTTGTTTTTGTATCATGATCGCTTCTAATTCGATCACAATCACACAAATCACAACTAACGACAAGCAAACGACTTCATTTGCGCATCTTAATTGGCTGCCATATACACGTACTAGCTTCTGATTGGTCGAGATTTAGGTATTGTCCGGTTTCGCTCAAATCTGGTATGTAGGTGTTATGACTGAACGAACAACCCCGTAGCTTTGGTTTCGCGATTTAGTAAAATGGCCACAGCTTCCTAGCCTCTAATTCAGAATAATATGATATCGTCCGTTTTTTTGTGAAAATCGGTATGGAACCTGTATTTCAACACTGCGAACCGAACTGCGGGGTTTGTGGGACAAGTAACACTTGTTATATGTGCATTAAGACAAAACAGTTTAAAATGTCATTAATTTATTAGGAATAAATGCTTTGATATTAACATGCTGTTTTGTATCTAAGCCTTTAGTAGATCTTCAATACCACGAATGAGCTGCAGTTAAGGTGGAGAGCGTGTGTGTGTGGGGGGGGGGGGGGGGGGGGGGTGACCACGCCTATGAGGCAAGAGAGTAAATCACCAGATTAGTTCTCCAATATACCACTAGGGGGTGTTAATAGCTAACTCTGGGTCAATTTCTTTATTTTATAGATATTAGGGGGAAAATAATCTATTTAAGTGCTGATTTTGGTGAAAGTACGGATGGTCGTGATTAAATCAAGTTTCATATTTTCATATCCGAATTGAAATAAGAAAGGAATAGTAAACAATAAAAAAATAATTCGTTCTTATTTCACGTGATTAAAGAGGTTATTTTTTGAAATCCAAACACCACTGTGACATGTATTGGTTCTAGTGCTTCGTGCTGATCGAGAACGGCAACGTGGTGATGGATTATCTTCATTTCGATCGTTCCGGAATTATTGTCACGCCAACCGGTCCGCATTTTACTCACGATAAGGAGCCGACGTGTCTCGATATTTTTTGAGAATAAATGAAATTGATTCCCTAATTGAGTCGAATATCGCAAAGAACATTTCCAGAGGCGTAAGCCGGAAAATTGCAGCACCTACAGGTCGAACGTGACACTATTTGCGATATCAATGTCATAATATTGATCGGATCGTTGACAACAGATACAGAAGATCTAACGGGTGTCATTTTTATCTATTTGAAATAATGACGTCTCTCATCCTATATATCAGTATTGAAGCCAGATAGGCCAAACCATACAGGCTAGTGAAGCAAGACAGACTAAAACATACAGGCTATTGAAGCTGGACAGGCTAAACATGCAGGCTATTGAAGCCCGACAGGCCAAAATGCACAGAGCATGCTAAAACATACAGGCTATTTGAGCCAAACGGCCAGAAATGTACAGACTATTGGAGCCAAACGGACCGAAATGTAAAAGCTGTTGAAGCGAGATAGGCAGAAATGTACAGGCTATTGGAGTCAGACAGGCCAAAATGTACAGGTTATTGAAGCCAGACAGGCCGAAATGTACAGGGTATTGAAGCCAGACAGGCCAATATGTACAGGTTATTGAAGCCAGTTAGGCCAAAATGAAAATATGATGAGTGAATAGGACATTTCTTCATTTCGTTTTTTCGCTCTTTTGTGGCGATGAAGTGAAAAACGTTGTTTCTGCTGTTTCAAAACGATAGACTGTTCGAGAAATATTTTTCAAACATTGCTTCGAAATCGAGACAATGCTTCGTTTTAGTCGCAATGTACCGCATTGTGGTTTAAACTTATTGTATTTTCTAAAAACCACGTGTTCCATAACCTATTAGAAAAATATGCTTTTTGGAATCACTTCTTTTCCATTTATATATATATTGTCCGGTATACCTACAACGAACAGTGTTTTTGCAACCTTTTGCAAATACACCGTATGATCGAGCCAGTGCGAACTGTTTCACCGTTCATCGCTGTGTTGTTTGTGTAAGTTTTATTGAAACCCACTAACTAGTTCTCTTGCTTTCAGGTGTAGTCTTATACGCTGTGTTGAAAATGGTTAGAAAACGAGTAGAAAATGTCGCTGAAATCAGGGGCTTTATAAAAACTCACTGTAAGTTGGGATTGTGCGTCAAAAATATACATGATGAGATATGTGCTATTTATGGAAATAAACGAATGTAATTTTCCACAGTTTATAGATAGTTTACTA
Source organism: Mimachlamys varia (assembly GCA_947623455.1). Classification (NCBI taxonomy): domain Eukaryota; kingdom Metazoa; phylum Mollusca; class Bivalvia; order Pectinida; family Pectinidae; genus Mimachlamys; species Mimachlamys varia. The sequence continues at coordinate 33,390,127 of OX392529.1, read as the reverse complement.
AATTTCATTCTGGTCACGAATCAGACAAAGATGTCCTTACACAGGAAAACCTAGGTCTGCGGTTGCCATGGTAATTGAACATCAATAAAACCAAGTCAATCATTGAGAAATATGCGCATTATACGGTCAGACAGCTAGCACGAATGACAAAAATCTATTCACTTCATTCTGAAGAAAATTTTCTCAAGGTCAGGAAAATAAGTACTAGTTGGATTCCACATTTACTCACTGACGTGCAGAAATGTACACGGGTACAAATGGCTAGGAAACTGCTGAAAAAGTACCCATAATATCAGAAAAGCGCATTTGATAACGGGTGATTGGACATGGGTGCATTTTTATGAGCCAAAAGGGAAGTTGGGTATAGGATATGGGCTTTGAAACATGCAAAAAGGTCAAATATTGCTAAACAAACACTGACAGCAAAGAAGGTGTTATACGCAATATTCTTTAGAAAAATAGGGGTGTGTCTGGAAACATCTATAAGAATGTAGTTCTGAAAAAAAATGAGAAAAATTCGTCCTAAAACAGATCTTCAACATGTCCAATTGTTACATAACAATGCCCGAGCCCACCAATCAGCAACTGTAGTCCAGCTTTTTTCAGTCGTAAAAGGTCAATGCAGACCTTGCCCTGTGTGATAACAGATACCTATCTGGCAGGATATAGGTCCAGGCGTGAGCTTGGATCTGCAGTTGACCAGTGTTTGATTCGTGTACCCAAGGAGTATGAACATTTTGTTTCAAAAAGTGGATTCAAAGATTGAAACGGTGTGTTCAAGGGAATATTTTGAAGGTAACTAGACGAAATCCTTTCATATTTCGATTAGTCTTTCGGAAAAAACAGGTCTTTTGAAAAAAATTCGAACACCCAGTTCGTAGATGTAAAGGGGAGATTCGTAGAATGAATTATTAATCATACACTTTTGTGTTATGAAGATGGACGTTTTTGAGTTTGCTTATTAGTGTGTTTACTTGTTGTGATGACAATGATGATTCGGTTCTCATTTTGAGGATTGATGTTTAATCGAGTTTATGTTTGGATTATGGTTTTGTTGACGCTTAGGTATTCTCTGATTATTTTAATTTTTCATTACCAAATAACGAAAGGATGAGTGTTTGAATCATAAATGTATCTTTACCAACCGAACAAAATGTTGGCACTTGACGGAGTTGGTTGGTTATCTTAGAAACTTTAACGTTCTTCGAGCTATCAAGGAGTGACGTTGCCTCTGTAGATGTCGCGTCGCGATTAGTTTAAACCCGGTGAATTTTCATAAGGATTTATTTAGTTAGATTATTTTCTCAATACATGGATTTTTAGGGTAAGAAATGTGCACGGTAACTTGATGAATGGAAAATCGTATGGTTGCATGTTTTGCACCTCACACAATCACTTTATTACAGCAAACAACGGCATATCAGTACTATTACGCGAGTGTCACTGATGATTGTTATTTTCTCAATTTTGGTGTGCATTAAGCATACGCCCAAAATGCGAACGCTGTTATGACTGTTGGCATTTGACAAGTCTTGATAATCAAATTTGCTGTTTTTTATGCCGTAACATGTAGAAAGTCATTTATTACCAATGATTTCAAACAGGTAGCGAAGTCAAGTCTCGCGTAATCACGTTGATTTACTCGTAAGATCAGTGCCGTTAATTTGCACGTGAGTGGTGCCCGACCGTCCGGCTGTGCACGTGTGATTGACGTACATTGCTTCAAAACAGTCCCGCATTTCAAGGCTCGCTATTGATTTCGTCTGTTTATTTTCTAGGAAGATTTTATTAAGTCTGCCCTTACAACAGCAGCATCCAATAAACGTTGAGTTAGTGGACCGAACGTGTGCGCGTGGTCATAATTTAGCATTCCCGGATGTAAATTCACCACCCTGTATTACGTTAGTGGTTTCTGGACACAGTACAGGATGTTGCTGTAAACTAAACACATGATCACTTTTAAAATACTCGGTCGTAAGTGGGCGTCATAAGGACGTAGACTACGTGCATATGTATTTCGTTAATTGTATCAACCGACTATATTTGGTCGTACATATGTTTGAACCACTTTTGTCCCTTGAGACAAGTATGTAGAATCGGAAGGAGAGACTTGTGAATTGCTGCTGGATAAGACATTGCCCCCCCCCCCCCCCCCCCCCCCCCCCCCCCCGTGATTTCTATATATTGGAAGCGCAACCAAGAATTTCATAAAGTATTCGTTGTTTTAAGTTCTTTATCGTAATACATATTGTAAGTAAGGAATATAATTTAACCATGCTTTTAGCGGTCTCTTCCCTGCCTCTGTTATTCGGAAATTTCCAGGGGAAGCAGGGGAGGGAGGAGGGCGGGGATAAGGCGAGAGAAAGGACGAGGATCACGACGATGGTGGCAGTGGTATTTTGCGTCATTATACACGCCTCTCGATCAGTCTAATAGCAAGCCGCAGACAGTTATCGTTCACGCTTCAGTCATTCTCCTGATAGTAATCCCTGATGTAAATGTCTAATGTGGTGACGACAATCTATAATTAATTGGAATTTAAGTGTACCGAGACACGGAACATTCGTGTTTAAGTTGTGTCCGAAGTTTTTTTAATGAGTCGAGTAGAGTTAATGGCGGACGGGAGATGATCACACCTCTGGAATGCCATTATACTTATCTCGGTATTCAACCAAATGTAGCTGTCTGCCAGGATGTCAAGTGCTTTCACCAATTGATGATCCAAATATATGTTTATGTCGTGGCCATTAAAACGTCATTTCCGGTTCCGGTTCGATGAGGACATTTTGCTAATTTTTCGGTGTAATCTGGCTATCGCCCATTACAATGTACACCAAACATTTTCTAGATTGGAAAGCCCTGTACAATGTACACCATTTTAACTTTCCCCGTTCTGTTTTCTGGCTACCCCGTATCTATGCCTCGTCTGGCTACCTCGGATCACCTCTACCCTAGGTACGTCCATCTACCTAGCAAGATCACTAATCCGGACACCTCAAGTCTGTGTTGGGTTGTTCCCCCTTCTTTACATCATGGCCATCCCATAACCACCTCTCCCCGCTTGCCGCCATAACACAATCATGATATTCTGGAGTCCACATACCTAAGCTTGGTGACATTTAGTTCTATAATTACTATTGTGCCCCCGTTCTTTCTGTATTAAACTCCATCTGCTTCCTGTTCGTCAAATTCGAGACAATGGTGAGGACTATTGCAGTGCAAGGAGCTTCGTATAATTGGCCTGCACCAGGAAAAGAATCGTACAGAAAATACGTGTACTTTCATTTTTCTAAAAGTTCTAGAGAGTCTTTCTTTGGGATTAACAAACCCCGATACGCTGTCATCTGCTATGACATGTCTCTGCAACATGTCCATCATCGATGAACTGAAACAAAAGTGCACGTAGGCATGACTCCGTTGCTCTCATTTTATCCCAGTATTGTTCACCAAAACATTTCTTTGCAGATGTTCAATAAAAGTAGATATTGTAATGACTTGGTACTGGTACCACATACCGTAATAGAGTATGGAACAACTCAAAAAGTTGTTCTCCAAATCCCCCAGGCCTCGACCCCCTCGGTCCTCCGGCCCTCCGCCCCGTTCCCTTTGTAAAGCATTACATATACAAGTACTTTATAATGCAGGAATAGTTTAGTTTACCGAATTAATTTACGTTGATTAGATATCTGATTAGAGTATATTTGAAGAAAGAAAATAATGATGGTTTTATTATAATTTTATCAAATAAAAATATGATATTTTGACATTTGAAAATGTCACCTGTAAAACGATCTGTCAGTCTGCGCACCTTGACTTTTACCAAAAGAGTGGGCAGGGTATGATATTTACATGTATTTCATGAAAATGTCATGTAAAAGGAAGCCAGGGACCGAACATGATGGCCGACCGTCCGGACGCACGTGATGGCATAAAATGACATCTAATCATTGAAAATGGTACTATGACATTAAAGACAAAAAAGATCAACAAAACATGTCTTTGTAATGAAAAGAAATTTGATTCCTGGTGTCTGATATAATTAGCAAAAATGTTCTTTGATCAAGATATACAGGAAGTGCTTACGTTGAAGGAATAGTTAAGGCCGTAACGATGGTGATGATGATAACGGACGATGTTGCTATGGTGATTGAAAGATGATGAGAACGAGCAATGTTGTGTATATGACGAGTGAGGAGAGGCGGTGTGTGATTTTCTTTATGAATACATTTTATTTTAATTTAAAGTTGTGTGTCAAACGTTCTGGTGTCTGCGAGGTCTATGTGTTGGAGTAATGTTAAATATATAGCCCGTCATTGCGTAACTATCATCCAGCATAATGATGTTCATTGATTAATGCAGCCAAATAATGTAGAAAACAAAGAGAAAACGATGTCATATCTATTTTTGTTAATCAATTCATCAAATTTTATGACGCCTCATAGTGGAAAAACTATGTCTAGACTCGTTGCTCAGACTCAGTTGTTACTCGTTGAATTAGACAGGGAACCAGACATGCGATGAAAGTATGAAACAATTCGACGTGGCATAAGACGGGACCAAACATATCTACGTTGTGTCCGAGAGGTAAGCTGCCAGGGGTTGATATTGACCCAGGAGGCAGAATGTGTAGCCGGAGTGACTTGACTTGTCACTATCGCTAGCAATCTTGATTTTATAATATTTAACTGGTCAATTTGCTTGAGCAATTTCTTGTGTAGCTTCATTAAAAATATAAATTCTTCTCAAGTGCCGTAGTATCTTAAACATGTCAAAAGTTTACTGCCCTTGCAAAATTCCATGCACAGACTTGTTGAAACAGGGTATATTTGGTTTGTCATTGCATGGAGTACATCTTGAGCAGGAATTGAAACATATATGTATGACATTAAGAATAATATCAAAATTATTTTCCAAATCTTCGAACAAATCGAAAAAAGAGAAAATTGATGTATATTTGTGAAATCTGCAAGCGTTGCTTTCCTTACGGCATGCTTGCTGATAAAACAATGTTTATGGTATGCTGAATGGCGCCACGCTAGAATTTATATTGTTCGGTAGATTTAAGCTAACATATAAACAACCACAAGGGTATCTCACGTGATAAACGATGCTAATTTGTTCTTATAGGCGACGGTTGTATCTGAAATGAATAAATATCGATGAACTTGAAACCGAAACTCTTTAGAATAAATTAACTTTTAATCATTGTTCTCTCAATTTTTATTTGAAAACGTGCGGAGCTGCCGGTCCGTGGAGGTTTTATCTTTCCGGTAAAATAGACAAACGGCCATGCCAGGATACGGCCCCATTGCTCACACTCTCTATTGTATCATAAAGCAAACAGATAAGGAAGCTATAGGTTTGAAGCCTCTTTAATTATTTCATAAATGATGCAATATATAGAACGGAACACTATGCGCGCATCAGGGTACTCGAAGGACGCTGGAGGCCTAATGAATTCAAAATTGATCGTGAAATGTTTTAACTTTCAGAATCATCAGAGTTATTGCGTTGCAAGGATAAAGGAAAAAACGCTAGAAGGTTGAATCAAAACAAATCTATACCACTATGGATGTTCACGCCGTTGCAATTTGGGTTATTCGTATACATTATAACTTTCACCTGTTGTAAGTTTAAGATACAACAGTAGCACAGTTTGAAAAAGATATTCGATTGACCATGTATTCAAGAAAGAACAAAAACTGTTTAAAAGAAATATAAATCTACTGTTATGACATCAGTAGATGCAATTCAACGAAATATTTGAATGTGTTATCCACAAAAGCGGAGTACGGAGACAAAAAGCTATTAAATATATAAAGATACAGGATCTAACATTCGTGGTCATGTAATTACCAATCATTCATGATTTATCAAAATACATGTACTTAATTAAGTTAAATACCTTCAATATTACATGAATATAAGAGTTACATTATTTTAATTCTGTAACTTGATACTAAGGTATTTTCTATGACTGTGCTAATAGCGGAAGATTGAAGCTTTTTTACTACTGAGACAATAGTGTGACATCACTTCAGTTTTCCACATGTTCATTTTGGTTTGGTTTATTTAGTATTACATCATATTAACAGCCAGGATCATTTAAGGACGTGCCAGGTTTTGAAGGTAGAGGAAAACCGGAGTACTCGGAGAAAAACCACCGACCTACGGTCAGTTCCTGGCAACTGCCCCACGTGGGATTCGAATTCGCAACCCTGAGGTGGAGGCCTAGTGGTAAAATGTCAGAACACCTTAATTACTCGGCCACCGCGGCCCCCAACAGGTTCAAAACTCATTTGCATATTTATTGTACGTGTGCTTTATCACTTTATTACACCCCAATATTGCACGGAAAATGACATGTGTTATATAATTAATAAAGATATGGAGCGTTTAAAATTCTCCCGCTAATCTGTAAGGACAGCCAAAGTCGCGATTCGTATCTGGAGTGAGACAAAAGTATTCCAGTCTAAATGTCGGGAACGTTAGAAAAAACATAGCAATTGTTACTCCCTGGGATATATCGTTAGTTAGAACTATCACCCTGGGACAGGGGGTGATTAGTGTGAGGGGCGAATAACTTGTGGGAGGAGATTGAGATGTCTGACAAATCTACGTAGACTGATTGGTACGGCAAGTTTCTCAAAGACATCACACCCTGCAAGAAAACTGTTAGCAGGCTCGGAAAATGTCAAGAGCAAACCGTGCGTCACACAGCGACACTTTTCTGAATACACAATATAATATCTACCGTTCGCCATTTTCTGAACGACGTCTATTGGAGAAAACTATTTATCACCAAACTGCAGTCGTGGGACACCTGCTCTTGTTTCTCGTACAAAATGCCACAAGTCTTTAAATTAGTGTTCGTATATGGCATGTAGATGGAGTTTTAAAAAAAGTTACTGAAATGTCAAATAGCTAAGAGAACACATTGGCGAACTAAATCCACGGAATTGAACTATATAAACGACGAAACCTTTTGAAAAGTGCATGATTTCACTAGAGCTACCACCGTGCCACGCTGTCCCTTCAAAATTCAGACTTCAACTGTGTCAGTTAAAAAAACTTTCAGAAAAAAAACTCACCAGTAAAAAAAAAACTTTAAGACTGGAAATGTGCTATATCAAAATATACACGTGCAAAATGCCAAATGCCACACAAAGATAACCAGTGTACCTGGTATTTCCTTGAATTCAAAATTAGAATTCGGTCAAAGGATATATATGGACATCTTGACATCATTGCAATGATGAAATTATTAGTAAAATTTTATTTATTTTTTCATGATTGAAAATATGTAATGATTATAAAATTGAATGAGGAATTAATAATAAAAAGGAAACTAACAACAAAAATGAAATTAAAACATAACTTATTGTTTGACTAAACTCATTCATATTTTGACCCTTTGTCCCTCAATATTACTTCCCTACAGGTCGGGATTAAAAGAGGAATTACACTTGCTGGTACCTACTGCATGTGCCGTATGAGGCGACTAATGTGAGATGCCTGACAGAATTTGGGGTTTACTCTCGTGCCTTTACAAAGAGACAATAGTGAGATAGAAAGCTGTCGTACACATCGCAATATTTCGAATATTTATCCTCCTTTCTAATCTATCTTATTCCCTAACGTCTTTTTCGGCAAAACACACTTTTTTACTTTAATGTTTAGTGTTCGGCTTGGTGAGGCAATGGGCTCTGTCAAACCAAGGTCATTAACATGCTTAACGGTCAGCATGAAGAGCAATGAAAACACCCGTTGTCAAAGCAGCATGATGTGACCAGGCGGGATGCTGTGCCGGATTTACACTTTGTCAAAGCAGCATAATGTGACCAGGCGGGATGCTGTGTCGGGTGGTCCGACTGTTGTCAAAGCAGCATAATTAATGTGAGCAGGCGGGATGCTGTGTCGGGTGGTTCACCTGTTGTCAAAGCAGCATAATTAATGTGAGCAGGCGGGATGCTGTGCCGGGTGGTTCACCCGTTGTCAAAGCAGCATAATGTGACCAGGCGGGATGCTGTGCCGGGTGGTTCACCCGTTGTCAAAGCAGCATAATGTGACCAGGCGGGATGCTGTGCCGGGGGATTCACACTTTGTCAAAGCAGCATAATGTGACCAGGCGGGATGCTGTGCCGGGGGATTCACACTTTGTCAAAGCAGCATAATGTGACCAGGCGGGATGCTGTGCCGGGGGATTCACACTTTGTCAAAGCAGCATAATGTGACCAGGCGGGATGCTGTGCCGGGGGATTCACACTTTGTCAAAGCAGCATAATGTGACCAGGCGGGATGCTGTGCCGGGGGATTCACACTTTGTCAAAGCAGCATAATGTGACCAGGCGGGATGCTGTGCCGGGGGATTCACACTTTGTCAAAGCAGCATAATTAATGTGAGCAGGCGGGATGCTGTGCCGGGTGGTTCACCTGTTGTCAATGCAGCATAATTAATGTGAGCAGGCGGGATGCTGTGCCGGGTGGTTCACCCGTTGTCAATGCAGCATAATTAATGTGTCCAGGCGGGATGCTGTGCTGGTTGCCGACGGCATGGTACAAATGTATTTTTGTGAGGTAGCAATTCAAAATTCAGCATCAAATCCGCGTTATCACAATGAAGCATGTACACCACCATACCTTGTCTCCAGCTTACATACACCAACATACACTGTCTCCAGCACACATACACCAACATAACCTATCTCCAACACACATACACCAACATACCCTGTCTCCAGCACACATACACCAACATACACTGTCTCCAGCACACATACACCAACATAACCTATCTCCAACACACATACCCAAACATACCCTGTCTCCAGCACACATACACCAACATAACCTATCTCCAACACACATACCCCAACATACCCTGTCTCCAGCACACATACACCAACATACCCTATCTCCAACACACATACCCCAACATACCCTGTCTCCAGCACACATACACCAACATACACTGTCTCCAACACACATACACCAACATAACCTATCTCCAACACACATACACCAACATACCCTGTCTCCAGCACACATACACCAACATACCCTGTCTCCAGCACACATACACCAACATACACTGTCTCCAGCACACATACACCAACATAACCTATCTCCAACACACATACCCCAACATACCCTGTCTCCAGCACACATACACCAACATACCCTGTCTCCAGCACACATACACCAACATACTCTGTCTCAGCACACATACACCAACATACCCTGTCTCAGCACACATACACCAACATACTCTGTCTCAGCACACATACCCCAACATACCCTGTCTCAGCACACATACACCAACATACTCTGTCTCAGCACACATACACCAACATACTCTGTCTCAGCACACATACACCAACATACCCTGTCTCAGCACACATACACCAACATACTCTGTCTCAGCACACATACACCAACATACTCTGTCTCAGCACACATACACCAACATACTCTGTCTCAGCACACATACACCAACATACTCTGTCTCAGCACACATACACCAACATACTCTGTCTCAGCACACATACACACCACACATGGAAACGCGTCCTTAAATGACGGTAGCTATTAATAGGACGGCAAACAAATTACAACAAAACCAACTCAAAATACGTTCTACCACCCGTGTATTACACTACAGATTGTACATAAGCCGTATGATTTGTAATTTAGAATCAGATCAGTCGAGCCGAATGATGCATTAAACTTCACAATGTTTCTGTTTCGTTCGTTCTAACATTTGACGCCTAGGCGGCTACTGAGGAAACAAAACTGGCCGAAACTGAAATGTCAAAATCCAGATGTCGGAAATGCCAAATCTATTTATTTCATGGATACCTAATTTGAACATGACAATGGACTATACAATCAAAAACGTTATTTAAACTCTGTCCATTTGATCTTCTCTAACTCGAATTGACACATTGATCTAAAATATCTGATTGTTCAGAAATCTCCAATATCCTGTATATGGTAACGATTTTATTGATATCAAACATTTTCTAACTCTCGCTAATTGAAAAGCCCGAAAAGTTATATAAGACTATTACAACAGCAATATGGTGGGATATCCTATGGTATAATTCTACATGGCCATTAATGGCTTTGGACCGAATTACATCCGCATAGTGTGTCCATTCGCATGAAAACAGATACATTCTTTGAATGTCACTAAAGCACTTATTTACCTTATTAATATTAAAAAGTCAATAGATAATACATGTTCACTAACTCACTAATGCACAAACACATCACTTATAACGCACATGCTGTGACTGTATACTCAGAAACCCGAACACTTTGGGCCTTTCTCCCAGTGAAAGATGACGTAACACACACATGTGCTGCACCTTTTCAATTTTATAGATACAGTATGCCAAAAAAATGAATTAAACTGCAACATACAGCTGTTTCGTCTTACTAGGACCTTTTCAGTGATGCTAGGGATCAAGAGGTGGGAATCCAAAATTTCGAAACTAATGTAGAAGCAGAAGGGTCAGGTGCGTAAAATCCCTTTAATTTATGAATTTAGAAGTAAAATTAAACTAGTTCTGTATAATGATTTCTGATGATTTCAAAAGTCAAATTCAAAATTGAAAACCAATTGGGAATATAAGTCGTCTAATGGGTTTGGTAATTTCTAAATACCTGACCATGTATGTATCCATATATAATAACATATGCAAGACTAGACACTGACGCAGATGTGTTTCACGTATACTTTGTTTCCTCACCTTCCCCTCTAACCGCATTAGACAATGACGAATATCATGAACTATTTGTCCCTGAATTGATTTTTTCTGGTATACAAATATAGTCATCAAACTCGGCAATTTCGCTGAAATTATTCTCGGTAGCACATATCTAATGTATTATAAATAACAATGGTCCGGGATAAAAAGCTATATGTCGCATCAGTTTGGTTATTATGTGTTACGAGTATTGTTGACGCGTAATTTCGTCGTGCAGTATACAGATACTGCACAAATGATTTCTGGTCTGCAAGCAATTTGTTGATAATGTTATCATGCAACAGCGCCGACATCATAGTCTGTAAACCACAGAATCGATGCTTAAATATGTAGTAAACTGCCACCATCCGTCCCATGGAGACCATCTTACCAGGAGTCATTTGTGGAAATTGCATTAAATATATCACATTCAATTTATTCGTGTATTTCATTACTCACAGCCTAAGGTTTAAATATACCGAGTACGGTAACTATATCACTGGTCATTGTGAGTCCGATACACTGACCACTCGTACCAGTCCTAGCGGACAAGGTCAGCACCCAGACCGCAGTGGTCAACAATTTCATCAATTTGTCCAAGGCTTAAAGACTTTCCTCCAGGAAAGCGCCAATCGGCCATTAAATGACAGACTATTTATCAGGAGCGGCCAATGTCTGTCGTTCACCTTCCCCTCTCACACTTCAAGTGATGATTGCTGAAAACTCCATTTATCTTCAAAAACATTGATCCCTGGTCATTCAAGTATTAAGCCCGTTGTACGCCCGCAGACGAGTTCGTCACGTGATGCCCTTTGTTGGCTTACACACAATTGCCGCATTAGTGGAACGTTCTGTTAATTACAATTTCCACCAGTTTGTGGCGTGACGCCTTTTTGTAGATTCTGAGTGACAATCACCTCATCAGCTAACGTTTTGTTCACTGTTTCCCATTACATGTAACTTCTCCTCATTAGCTAGCACCACGGTCACTGTTTCCAATTACATCTAACTTCTCATTAATTAGCACCATGGTCAGTGTATACTATTACATGTAACGTCTCATTAGCTAGCACCATGGTCACTGTTTCCAATTGCATCTAACTTCTCCTCATGAATTAGCACCATGGTCAAATTTTCCCATTACATGTAACATCTCCTCATTAATTAGCACCATGGTCACTGTATTCCATCACATGAAACTTCTCCTTGTGGATTAGCAACGTGTTCAATGTTTCACATTACATATGTAACTTCTCTTTATTAATTTGCACCATGGTCACTGTATATACCATTACATGTAACTTCTCCTTATGAACTAGCACCATGGTCACTATATACAATTACAAATGCATTAAACATACAATTTGTTTTATCGTCTGCCTGCATTGAATCTGACAAAAGCCTCCTAACCTGGAAGGCGATTGCTGTGTCGAGCATTTAAACTCGTTACTACTGGTATCAAATTGTTTTTCTTGAGAGTTTGTTAGAAACTCGTATACCGTCATCAAGTTGTTATAACATCCAATAAACGTTGATTTTCTTACATATCAACTAATATACATGTTTTCCCTTGTGGAATATAGTTTCTGTAACTTAGTTGATGAATCCCACGTTTATAGACATTTTCAATAAAATAAACTATCATTTTTTGGGGGAATACCTAAGTGGTTCCTTACAATGCAATCATGAACGCATAAATATTACAACGTCCAAATCTAGAGCGTCTGGCCTGTTTTCTGATCGATTTGGTATTGAAAGAAAAGCAAGCAAGAAACGTCATTGAAACGATGTCAGCTGCAGATGTAAAAATAATCATTCGATGTTTTCAGCATTCATAGGACCAAATCTTATACATAATTTTTGAGTTAATAGTTTGTTACGAGCGACTGTTGTAGATCTTGGTCTCCCAGATATATAAACATGTATATTACATACATATAGACTTAGATGAAAATGAAAATTTAATGTTAAAGTAAATCAGTCTTGTTCTTAATGCACACGTTATAACATTTCTAAATAATTGCAATAGTGGCGACCATATTCTATTCCATAAAACGGTTGTTCCATCCGATGTTTATTTCACTTAAAGGTGAGTTTTAAACATATATCTACAAGAAAGAGAATACCGTAGAGAGATATTGAAATACCAATAGTGATTACTAAAATAGAATTGAATGTAAATATGGAGCTCGAATCGCCCTTCCGATTTACACAATATATTGTTTGCAAAAACCTACTCTCTTCCTTCCATTATAACAATGCAAGCAACCGCGTTCTCATGCAATTCTAGTGAGATTTTCTTCAGTGAGGCTATTAAATCTCCAATACCAGACCAAGCTCAAAGTGGAAAGCACCGTAAAGCATGCAACACTCATAGCTTGGGATTACTTTGTTTTTGCCGATTCAACACCAAATTTAAAAAGGAAATACTAAGTCGGTCCCAGGCTTTCGTTGCTACTCGGAACATCAATCAATCCCGATTTCCTAATTGTCCGTCCCCGTTCTTCCCTTATTGAACAAGAATCCGAAAGAGGAAATGAACATTTCTGTTACAAGCTTAAAGTGTTACCGTCTAAATCCAATTTCCTCTTCTATTCACATCCTCGAAGTTCTTTATACCATGCAACGGACTTCAAAGCGCCGTGAGTGCAGCTTCATTGGAACGACTTAGGTCGCAGTACCTAATGAGTGGGACATTCAAGGCGCTGTTACCACAGGAAACCATTTCTAATGAGTCGAAATAATTGAACAAGAAAACTTATTATGCAAATGCAGAAACTTGCAATGAAATCATGTGTAAATATTGAATCTGATAAGTTGACGTAACAAACACACATGCTTCACCTTTTAAATTTAATGATATATACCATATGCCGCAACAGTGAATTAAACTGTATCATACAGCTGTTTCGTCCTTTTAGGACTCGTCAGTGATGCTAGGGGCCAATGGTGGGAATCGATATTTTCTAAACTTATGTTGAAACAGAAGAGTAAGGTGCGCAGGTGATTTATGATTAAATCAGTACTGTACAATTTCAAATTGTGTACTACGAGAGTGTGTATATTATTAACCATGCCACTACACACATGAGATAACTCCGGCTATTGAGGCCCTAGCAAACCCCAGGCACTAAAACGTCCACCAGCAGAGTCTACCACCTCCTATCTTGAAAGATGGCGTAACACACACATGTTGCACCTGTTAGATTTAGTAATATATACAATGTGCCGAATAATTAAACTGCATGATACAGCCCTTTCGTCCTTCTAGTACTCGTCAGTGATGCTAGGGACCAAAAGGTGGGAATCGAAATTGTCTAAACTTATGTAGAAACAGAAAGAAAGAGTTTAACGTGTAAATCATGAAGGGAATGCCATAAATATGCCTTCAAATTATCGATAAGACAGGGTCACATTTTATTTGTAAATGTTCAAGTTAATAGGAAGTGACACAAATCTTTTTCCAAGCTATCATGTAAAATCACAGATATCAAGCCTATCATTGCCCGAATGGTCTGATGAAGTTTTCTCTTATCATTCCCACTGTATCTGCTCTCCGCTTTGACTTACTTGGTCCTCTTCACTCTATTTCGTATAATGGCTTATTTTAGCCATCTTCCGTTAATAGATTGGTGGGTTTGATAAGGCGACAGGACGACGAAGCCAATGCGACAAAGTAAACAACGCAAGGTGACAACGCGACAGCACAAGAACGCACATTAATTGTTTTACATTGTAGAGGGGTAACGAATTCAGCAACCATTATTTGGTCCATTCCTGTTTCTACCTAATAGCTTACTTTATGCAGTTTCAACTACAGCTGACCTAAGACACTCTGCCTCAAACCAAAACTAATTCACAATGAACTTAATTAAGTTAAAAAAAAAATAGAGAATACCGAAGCGTTAACAAAATCATAATCCGAACTTAAAATCGATAAAACTAGGGGCAAATATTAACAAATGGAAGATTTACATGGATACCCTTGTAAAAGTGCGAAAGAATAAGACCAGGTGTTTCGGAAGAGTAAGCGTCTTCTGCGTCATCGACGATACCTGCCATGTAAATCTTGGTCACATCCATGTTAACATCACGTTCTCAAAATGAGAACCGTGTCATTGTCAATCGCAACAAGTAATCACACTAATGAGCATACTCAAAAACGTCCATCTTCATATCAAACAAAGAAACAGAATATTCCATTTACTATGTAAACGCCAGCGCTATTAAACGTGTGGTTCTGGTATTTCATTAAAGCCACTCATAAGGTTTACACTTGTTGCGGGCATCTGCTTATCAAATCTCTTTTATAGAATTATGCTGACAGTCCGGCATTTTGCTTACTCCGCTAACTGTTTGTCTCTGAAAACGGCGCAAATCATTTCGGATTGGCGCTTCATATATTTGCCCAGGCATTGAGCGGACATAGTCAAGTGGTCGGTTTGACATGGAAACAGCATGATCGGTACATTTAACCCAGCATCAGGTTCACTCTTCATTTAATCAATAATGCCGACATGAACATTGATTTGCTTTTTGTATGTCTATAATTATTGTTCTGCTCTCAGTTTCTGTCGCATTGTCGCCTATACATGTTCATTTTCATCATGTGATACTGGTTTTAGTAATATGTTTCTAGACCTGTACCAGTCTAGATAGCCATTTCAATCGCCTCTCATTATTAAGTGAAATTCCGCTGGCATAAATAAAATACATGTTTAGTGTGCCGAATTCAAATGAATCCAAGTTTTCTTTTAAGAAAATTTATCGATCAAGGTTAGAGAATTATTACTTCTTTGCATCAGAAACTCAAACTTGCCTTTCACTTAAATCGTGGATAGTGAAAAAGTATGTGAAAATTGTTTGCTTATCAGCCTTTATGTCATAATCAAGAATGATTGCAAGCATGTAGGTTTATATCATATTATCTACAGCACATTCTTGAAAATAATTATGTCGATGAAAATTAAAGTTGGTAAAATGTCTTGGTAAGTCGTTAAAGATGAAGCTGTCCTAATGGCAACATGATAACAAACGTAATGAATTTCATCTTCCTGACAGAGATTCCATATCAATCTTCAACTACAGACTTACAATATCATCATTTAATCGTAGACAGTCAAAATTTAATAGTTTAAGGCCAAGTGAGGGTTTCTACATAACAAACAGCAAGTTCCAATGGTCAGACTCCATAGAAATGGTAAGCAAGAGCCCCCACCAACCAACCACTCTAACAACTAGGTTTCTTCATATGATACATTGTAACATTTAAGTGCTCATGAATCTAAATCAGCCAATCAGAAAGAGTTTCGTAGGGTTGGTATCCCTTCTTTAAATTAGTTTAGGTTACATTTATTTCTCTTAGCTATTTATAATTTTATTGGTACATTTGTAATTGCATGAAATCTAGATATTTCACTTTTAAAACAATAATGATTTAGTTTATTTTCAAATGTTAGATATATAAAGATTCAAAACCACGGGGTCGTTCCATTCCACTTTACCGGTTTGCTTGTAAACTTCCGGTTTGTAAAGTAGCGTTTTTATATGCCATTAAACATGTCAAAATGTCTTTGGAAGGTTTCCCCATATACAATAAATGTATGTATCTATAGATCTTGACAGTTGTCAATATTGATGAACTTCAAGTACGAAAGTATTTATTCTAAATATCTAATTGTGTAAAGTTTGAAGAGATTATTTTTGTGTTGTATGCTTGTCGATTTCACTTGTTAATTCCTTTCTACCGTGTTTTTATTGATGTTTTAATACACGTCTTGTACATCATATAGCGGCGTTACTGAATTCTGTTTATAGATCTATCAGATTATTATTCAGACAATACAGGGAAGTATCACGGGAATTCACTCTTCTTCACAAATAGACATCTCTAACAGGAGATAAAGTCTTCAGGCATTTACTGAGCAGCTCGTATACATACATTATACAAATCAATTCAGTAAAGGAATAGATAACAAAAGGTATGCAACGCGTGTAGGTCAAGCGTCGTAAGAATTCTTAAACTCGTTTAAACATGGCCTGACTTTATTTAATCGTTGTTAAAATTCATAGCCAAATATTTAAGTAATTAACAAAACAAGTAATGATATTTTCGTCATTTTTGTCCTCATTTTGGTACGGTTATTTTTAACTGGGTCAATTTATAATGATCTAATTATGTAAACGAGAAAGATTGATAGAACTGTGTCAAGTCTTGTATTTAGTGAATAAATACCCTTTCCCAACCGTATTAGAGGTAAGGTTTTTCCTGACAGGTATTGGAAACTTTCCAGGTGCTGTAGAAAGCGCCCCACAAATACGTGGTACCCGTCCAGACCTGGCCGCCTATATGAATCAGAGTGGTTTTATCCCTGTGTCAATACAGTAATAAAGAGTGCTGTATTAGATGGTTTGTTTAGATTGTTACCCAAACAGACACTGCTGCCATCTGATCCCTTTCATCTGATCAATAGCAAGGTTGACCGGCTTTAATATCCACTTGGGTAATATTTCATTTTCCCTGCATGACGTCAATGCCAGGTATCTTACT
The DNA here is from genome assembly GCA_947623455.1 of Mimachlamys varia. Classification (NCBI taxonomy): domain Eukaryota; kingdom Metazoa; phylum Mollusca; class Bivalvia; order Pectinida; family Pectinidae; genus Mimachlamys; species Mimachlamys varia. The sequence goes on along the minus strand of OX392529.1, from coordinate 33,372,826 downwards.
CAGTAAAGGCTATATTTGGACTTCATATCTTGTCCAGTGAATCTCCAAATACCATTTCGACGGAAACAAAACGGTTCATAAAGTCAGTTATGTTGACCAATATAGTTTGTTTGATGGCAAAATATGAATTGGATTTTTAGATCCAAAGTGTAAATTGGGAAATATTAAGTTACATTATTTTATCCGATATCCTCGTTGGTTATAACAATCATGTGGATGTAAATGCTTTTTGATATTGGTTCGATATATATATTCCAGTCTAAATTTGCGATTTCGGTTTTCGTGAACCTCCCTTTCTGACAGTAATACCCCTACTTCTCAAACCTATTGTGTTTACATGTCACACTTCTTTCGTAAATACAGGGCATGTTCTCTATACCCAGATCTTCGTTATGGATGACGGTATGCCTACTTGTTGTTAATGACACTAATGCCTACATTCTCACTTTGAGGACATGGCATTTACTTTAACATGAGACCACGATTTACATTTCGGTTGTGGACATAGCTTATAACAGAAAAAAATGTTAAATAAGATGTGCGTAATTTTGATACCTGATTACAAGGATTTAAATACTATTGACTGTAAAGCAATCCGATTTTTTCGGGTGCTTTCGGAATAATTGATGTTTGAATTTTTGTGAGTGGAGTGATAGAAGAATTTTGTTGCATAATCGGAACAATTTTTTTGCGTATACATTGCGTTGTTTTTTCTATTTTATTCTTCCGATATCTGTTATTAAAGGTAACGCCGAGGAAAACTCTAACATGTTCCCTCAGCTGTATGTTGTATTACTCTCTGAAGAAACAAATAAACTTCACCATTACTTTTCTCTACATTTGCAAATTCAAACGGGACCTCAGGGATGTAAAACAGGGCCTTGTCGGCCGTTCTTTACAGTTCACACTGGATTTCTGAACGGTTAAAATGCTCAGGTTTTAACTATTCCCGACCTGATCTCATCTATAATGTATACCCTATCCGTCTTAGCAAACATATCATCGATAAATCAAATTGTAATATATATTCAAATGAGTCTTTACAACAGGTGATTGTAAACATGCACGTTTTATAACAATGTTGTTACGGTTTGTTTACAGCGAGAATTGATCAACACTGTTGAATAGCTTAGACCTGTCCTTAACGGTTCTCTGTGACGTGACTTCAAATACCAATTAAAGTCATGTCGGGCATTAATTCTGATCCTGCAGCTTAAACCGCCAACCGTGGAGACTGGCATTATGGTCGTGATAATTGAAAAAGGCAATATCTGATAAAATCATCCTTTGTAATTACGCAAAAGATTGCATACAATCCCTAAACAGCTACAATGAATATCCTTTAGATAATGAAGCAGGGGGATGTCTTTTATATGATATCATTCGTGCTTATTAAAGCTTTGTGACCACAATATATGTTTACAACTGAACTCTTATTGTCAAAAAATATACCAGAGAATACAGAAGCGTCAATAAAACCATAATTCGAACTCAGAATCGTTTTAACTAGGGACACAATATGAACAAATGGGAGATTTACATTTTTCCATTGAGGCTCTTGACAAAGAATAAGTAAATAATGTAAGACCAGGTGTGCCGGCACGGTAAGCGTCCTCTGCTTCATCAACGACACCCGCCATGTGAATTCGAGTCGCATCTAAATAAGCGTCAAGTCCTCGACGTGAGAACCGAGTCATCACAAATTTATTTTGTCAATAACTATGACTTTGTTTTTTAAAGTCACTATAATTTGACGTAACAAAAAACAAGATTCACTTGTTTTATTCATTGTTTATTCTTTGATCATTTGATGTGTTCTGCCGGATGACATACTGGGGGCATAGTTTAATCTGGACATACCTTCCCCGCGATTATCCAGACGAGTAAATATACCGTTAGATCAAAAGGAGGTGTACTGCTTCATGATGACATAAGCAGTTCTTTGGATTGCATGTTAACTTAAAATAAACAGATACAATGTACTATGGCCTTGATCACACGTGTATTTACCTTACCTACCGATATATTGGCCTAAATAACATGTAAATTATCCTTAATTGCATGTGCATGCTTATAAACCTTGATTGCAGGTGTATCCGTCTTATCGACGTATTAGCCGCATGTCCACGTTTATGAACCTAAATGGCAGATATTAACCTATATTACGGTACAGTTACGTCGATGTTGTACTACATGTATATTTTAATTTGTGCTGCAACCTATTGCATTTTGTATATTAATATTACCAGCAGAAATGCTTTTCATAAAAGTATATTTACATTTGCTCTGCATGTTCCCATTTGGCACAATGCTAAGAGGTAGTTGCTGCTTGTGATGTAACTGTATAACGAAACAAAGGCAAACCTTTTAAATGTGTCTACCTTATACACTCTTTTTATAAAATGTTAACGTAATTTTAACGCCACCTTCAATCTTAGATGCGATACCGCCCATACATCAGAAACAAGAAGGTTTGATGGAAAGCTTTTTGGCGAGAAGTCTTCTCTTGAAGTAAATCTAAACACGGATTGAGAATGTTTAAAACATAAGAAATTAAATTCTATAAACCTTAACATTTATATAGGTGCAGTTTTCACACACGAGAATATGAATTGTAATTTCCATTAAAACGTTGGAGTTTGGAGTTAGTAGCTATTCTATTCAATCATTTTTGTTTCTGTTTACTGTTCACGATAAAACGTGAGCCATTTCATCTAATATTGTTGAAACACTGCCAACTGATAAGAGCGCTTCCACACCGTGAAAATAGTTCCTTTACGCTGTGTATAAGCATAATGTAAAACGTGTTATGTTTATGTTACCTTGCATGTACCTATTCTCGAGATTTCTTCCGAAAGCATGTATTTTCGAGGTTTGAAATTCCTGCAAATCGTTGCCAATGGAAAGCAAAATTTAACAACTTTGTCTTGTATTGTTATGACTGAACATTAACAGATATTTTAATTCAAAATGTTTCAGTTTAGGAAAACAGCAAAATAACATAAATGTCTTACTGGGTAAAAAAACCTACAAAGCTTGAATAACGTTAGTTAAAAACAAAGATGGAAAAATTAGGAAATGTTAACAACATTTCTTACAGCGATTCACACCATGAGGCAGATGTCAATAATTTATTCATCGACCAATGAAATTATTCATTGACATATTGATTATTTTATTCATTAATTTCTTGTCTGTAAGCATTAACGATAAAGGATTTTTTGGGTTTTTTTTTTGTTTCAACTGATTGTTGTCTTCTTGACAATCGTTGATCATTTCGTGAATTTATTTGAGGGGAAGTTGAGTTAAAACTTGCAAATTGAAACTGACATTTTACTCACACAGGATCCCCGGTATAATGACGAGGTGGACCGAATCACAGGCTACGTCACAGAGTCAATTATCTGCATGCCCATTCGGAACTCGGACAACGACATTGTGGGTGTGGCACAAGTTGTCAACAAGACGGGATCATGCGAAGGTTTCAGCAAGGACGATGAAAAGGTAAGGTTTTCTTTGTTGTCAGTCAAACGGGGTCGTATAACTGTATTTGCAAGGAAATGCAAACATTATAACCCATTCACTACTGAAACTTCCTAATGGAGTTTTCCAATCTATGAATGGAGGTGATTTAAGTGTTTAATAACTTTTCAATGTTATTTGAATACTCGTGTTTCAAAATATTACTTTCAGAATATTTGATTAAAAACTATGGACAGGGTTTTTTCGTTGCTGGTTTGGATTTAATTGGAACATTGACACTGAAATTAAACTATCGTTTTGTCTCTGTTACCGTTCAACACTCAAGTATCTCAGCTGTTCTTTCCCAATATGACCATCAATGTTTCTACCAGTAACTATCACATCGCTCACAAATGATTTATTTAACTTTTGTAATTGCACATTAACAACGATGTAACAGAATACTGTATAATTACACTTTAAAACGCCTCGTGTTTTGTGATCATTTGCGACATTATTTTCAATTATAGTTCTAGTGAAATCAATTATTAGGAGTGTTTAACATCATTAATAGTGTGTTGTGTTAAAAAAAGAACATCAATTTAGATTGAAGTCAGCAACAGATTGCAGGTCGTTTTCAAATACTTCGATGTGATGGTGCAATGATCGAACCTCTTTAATTAGATATACAAACGAGTCTTCGTTGGGTTGTTTTTGTGCAAAATCCTTTTTGATATTTTAGTATAAAATGTTAAGGCGAACTTTTTTTTTATTCGGTTTAGTCCTTTTTGGGTTTTTGGGGTTTTTTTTCGAAACATAATAAGGGATATTGAAAACAATATCAATTTAGTTTTAAAGTTTGGGATGTATTATTGAACGCATACATGGGCCTCCGGCAATATACACATAAGATACCGTCCACAATTTGTTTAATACTCCTCACCAAGAACCATTGAATGTTCATTTAATGAATAAAACAAAACAAATCTGGTTAGAATTTGCTGGTGTGAGAGTCGTCTACATCGAGAATATCAATGCTTGCTGGCTATACGAAGTGGATATCGGGTCGATACCTCCTAGACTTCTTGACAGGGGTAGCGTCCATTTCGAACTCCCCTGAAATACTTCACAGTAGAACCAAATAATCTGTGTGCATGGCCTTGTTGAACAAACGAGGATACTATTTTAATCCGCTGACGTACATCTCCAAAGAATCCCGCTTTGTGCGTAACGGTAAAAGATATTGGCGGTAACGTTGGTCGTCAATCTTCTGTTCTCTCAAAAGGACAAATTTCAGCCTAGTGATTGGTCGATCAAATTGCTACCTTTGTGCATTCAACTTTGCTATGAAATATTTGATATCTAGTCTGCGGTTTGGTGTAGGTGTTAGAGTTAGGGAAACATTCAAATCATATTCTACACAGGTCACTTTTGTTTCTTCTTTGATAAAAAAAAATTCAACGACAAATCCAGGTCTACACAACGATTACGTCAACGACACTATCGATATACATTTTCTGTCTAAATGTTATGAAACACGTGATCTCTTGAGCGTAACATGTCACCAAGAAAATAATACAACTATGATAATTATCACATTACAGGGGAAGATACCACGTACGCTACATGCTTATACAGCAATCATGCTTAAATATCTACATTTCACTTCGGTCCGCCAAACTATTTTACTATGATCAATTCATCTCCCTATAAAGATGGTGGGTCACCCGCTCTTTCGTTCATGACGAAATGATGCATGTCGACAACGGTGCATCGTTTCGTAAAACCCTGTACGAGTAATACACCTTTGAACAGCTTGTGCAGCAGCAGGGTTTAAAAAAATAATCTGACAAGACACTGGCACCTCCGAAATACCCAGTTCAAGCTTATTCTTGATAACTCCGATCGATAATCGTCGGAAATGTGAGCTGCTCTGTCAGTCAGATTTCGTAATTTTATTATATCAAAATAATATGCTTGAGAGTGGTCCCAAAAAAAGTTCAAAGTTCATACGTCAGCCTTTGACTAAACATCACCGAGTGCTCACATCTTACCAATCGGATCATCATACATTCGTCGATAAGCTACGTGTTATATTGAAGTTTTCAACATCCAAATTCAGACTTCTGACAACTTCGTTTGACTTGCTTCAAGAGTGGCCGAATTACTAAGTCGTTATGTTTTACCAGTCCGCTCCAAAAACACTCTTGTGTTTTTGTTATTGCTAGAAACGTTTTTCAACTCATTCGTTATGAAATCGAAAATGCATGAAGTATGATACTGGGCATTAGCACATAGATTCGAATGTTGCCTAGTGATGAATAAAGCTTGTGATCCGTCCTGCTTATGTAAACAAATGTACATTTAGTGTACAACAAATTAATAGAGTAAGGAACCGTTTTGACACAGCTTTAGATAATGCGTGAATGGAAAGAAATGTAAAATAGTAAACGTAAATAAAAGGATTGAAATAATATTTTGTTATTTGCATGGACTAATGAAGGGTTGTAAATTTCTTGCAGAAGGTACCTGGACGGATTTACAATTTACTTCATTTGCGCGGATTCACTTCCTTTCATCAGTCCATGCAAGCAACAAAACATAATTTGTTATTAAGAGAAAAAAAACAAACATTTAATTAAACAAACAAAATTATGGTCTGTCAACATGATATAGTGTTACAAACTGATAAGCCATCCTAGTAAAGCCCTAAATAATGCTAAGACGTCAAGCCCCAGACACACAAACAAATTATTTCGTAATTGATACTTGGCAAATTGCCATCGCATCGGGTATAATTATTCCAATAAACAAGCCTTGCTGTTACGGAATGCCATCAGACATTGTATAATGAAGGGTACCGCTACAAGCACAAGGGTATTCATATCACTCACGTGCCGCCATTAGCTTTTATAAAAATCTCCTTTCCTTACCATTCTGTGGTTATTGAAAGTTATCCTGATGTATCGAGTACGGGAGTGACTGTTTTCAGGTGTAGATAGTAAACATCCATTATCCTTGTGTAAGCATTGTTTACGTTTAAGAAAGACTTTAAATCTTACAGACACACGCAACATTCTCGATATAAACATGATGCTGAATAGCATGATGTCCCTCAAGTCTTCTAGTGTTTTACAGGACTTGATTCCCCACTGTTTTTAGAATTAAATGACACTTTCAAGTTGAATACAATGTGCATGCATGATTTGCATTTATTTCTGAAAGTTGCTAGATACTATGCCATTTCCTTTCAGTAGCAGTAAATAGAGTGTTCTGCTGCCCAACCGATGAAAGGTGAACCAAGATATATTGCTTTAAGTTCTTTTTATGAATTCGCGTAAAAGAAATATCGCAATTCCAGGTAGAACAATAAAAACATCAGACGTCACATAAACCGAACGGTGTCCATTCATCCAAGCGTGAGAGGGATCGCTAAAATATTTAATCGATATTCATGTTAGAGGTTAAATTCATTTTGTTTTCATTTTTTTCTTTGGGTGCATCAAAATTTTAAAATTCACTCATATATAACATGAACATCAGTTCCTTTAGATATGTTATCGATTGTTCATCTTCATTTTCATTTGTCAATGCCACATTAATATACCCTGTTATACACATTTACAGCCATAATTGCAGCATTTACAAGTGGACATGACAACAGGACAAGCCTACATGTATATCAGTCTTTTCAAAAGAATATATCGAACAGTAACAACTAGAGGTGAAAAGCATAGTTAATTGATTCAATACAACTTCAGGTAAACAGGCTATCAGGCAATCAAAGGTATATCATTCATGAAAACTATCAATATACGTATATAGAGTGATATGACAGAAAGCCAGAGTTACTTAAAAATGGAAAACCTTCTAGAATTGTTTAAGTATAAGGCAACATGACAAAGTATACTGCTATAAATTTCATTTGCACCATACAATAAAACTTGGAGATTTATATACCCTAACATGATGTAAACTGAGATTATATGGTGGCTAATATTATTATTTAAAGGATATTGAAAGAAAAAATGGACAATATCCCTCCAATATGAGCACCACAGGCACATGAACCATCGTCAGCCAGATGATCCAAAACCTGAACTTCCCCAGCTTACCGGTTTGCTAGGAATCAATGAGTACTCTTTCGATCAGAACAACAGGTTCTCTGTTAGCGGATTTAATCAGATCATTAACCAAATGAAAATGAATCAGCCACAAAGTTCAACTGTTCAACAGTATTATTGATGATAACATGTTGCATTTAATCTTCATTTTAGCTCAGAAAAAGTGCTCAAATATCACATTCCTAATGATGCAAGGCGCATTACAATAAAAAGTAATTTAAAACATTTATTTGTATTAATGCGACAATTGTTCCGTTCTAGCTAATGGCGGGTTGAGTGGTTCCTTTAGATTAAGGCATTGTATTTTAGCTAATCAGAACGTACTTTTGAAATTGAGACCACAATGATGCCTGTGTGTGAATCGTTAGCACATGGTCGAATCAATAACAAGGTCAGAATATCGTTACGGGAACGCAGCGAGATTCCTGACAACTCTTCTTCTTGAGAGATGAAATTGAGTACGAAAAGACACTGAAGTGTATGAAGATGTCATTCATATTGAGTTCAAGATTTCACACTCGACCCTCCAGTGTCTTTAATGTACATCAAAATAAGGCTTAAATCCTGTCCTTGACTTGTGAGATATTTGTGGTTGTCAATGTGACAAAATTAATTCTAGGAACGCGTCACATAGAGTACCCATCAGACGGGTTAAGGGTTGTGGTACAGAAGGGACAAACAGGTCGTGTTCTGTTGTTGCTCTGAGCTTGAATGGCATTTCGTATTATGATTTTCCTAGAAACGCTAGACATTATGTAGGTAGTTTTTAGTCAGTATCCCTTTACAAACCGACGTCGTACCTAATATGTTTACTTATTTTGTTATATCACTATGATGTTATTCAAAAGGTGCAGCATATGTGTGTGTTACGTCATCTTTCAGAGACTAGACATTACACAGTTTTCTATTTTTCAATTAAAGTAGATAATTTGAGGAACACAATAAATCTTTTATTTTTCTAAATCCTTAAAAAATTGAAAAGAAAATTGTTCATTCGTAATAAAACCATCGTCGGATATCCACTGTTGATTTCGCTTCGATCAGCCGTGGGTATCCGACGATGACTAAAACTTTTGAACTTCTCTTGTTCTTTCCCAAGTATGTAAATACATTCATTTTTCATATTTTATTCCCTGTTAAATCGAATTTGAATGTTTTTTTTTCTGACACTTCGGTATTTTCTGATTTTTAAAGCAATGCAAAAGGTATTTTGAGAATTTTAGAACTGTAATTTTATAAAATGCTCCAACATTGTTTGAGCAATCATTCAAGATTTCTTAGAAACAATTGAGGGATTCTTTGTATAGGAAGGACCTGGAACAAAACCTCAAGGTAAAGAAACAACAAAATGTAAATATCGTTGACAATTAATACCCAAACTATCAAATTCAATACACAAACAACTGGTCTTGTCCAACCATGGGGTTTGCCTTTGTTTCATACTTATTGTTTTTACTGTAAAATTGATTTATTTCCATTTTTATTTTATCTGAAATACCAGTAGTTATTAAAAAACACATTTCCTTTATCACAAAATCGTCATTGTTCTATCAATTTACATGTTTATACACCGCCTCACACATGATATATAATATCATATTCATCAAATATTTAACATAAATAAAACTGAAGTCAAGCACCCTTTTATTGTTTAAACAGCGACCGCCTCTGACAACAGCGATTTGCGACGACTCATAGACATATTTTATTATAGTTAACGTGTAAACATTATTTAGGTACAACAATTTAGTTGTTTGTCCTCAAATCAATTATGCTAACAGATACACGCATTACAGTGTCAAACAGAGTTTAATATGAATACATTGTTTACCACTGGGCAGTAAACATATCAGGTACATAAATCATCCCTTGGTCGACACAAACAGTGTGTACTTATGTAACAGGACAGGAAAAATGCACGGCCAGACCAGGGTTCGAACCCGGGACCTTCCGAACTCTCGACGGACGCTCAACCAATTGAGCTATCTGGTCGCCGACGATCGACCCGGTCTAGATCCGCTACACTAATATGTCACTGGTCCGTATTGTATTTGTAAGTCCTCTCTCTCCGTTGGATGCTTTTAAGCATATGCTTCGGAGATTTACATTGTTTATCCATTAGAACTTCCTGAGATGGCCGAAGTTTCATCGTTCATAATTTCTGCCTCCCAGTTCGGGTAGGTGTATACCTCAATACCATTGTGACATCATTAGGTTGCAAAGGGAGCGGTGTTTCAGCGTATAGTTTTCCGCATATTATCGTCAATGGGAATAATATTATATTTACCTTCACAAAAGGGTAGATGCTAACGAGTGTTCACGAATCGTGTTATCAGAAACAACAAATTAAAAATCACTAAAACTGAAAATCAAGAAAAATACATACCATCAAATCACCAAAAACAAACAAGATGAATTATTCACCAAAAACAAAACAAGATAAATTATTCCCCGTGTTCTTTAAACTTCCAAAGATTATAAACCCTGTGTTTATTGGGTGCGAGAAATCATTTTTCCCCAGAGGTATACAAAAAAAACCGAAAGTTAGAATTTAAACTTTGTGCACCAAAAAGCGAAAATGGATTCTAGGGTCCATGTTTAATCAAATTTATAACAGTTTTAATATGTTTAAAGTTAGAAAAAGCCGACAAAAATTACTAACTGGATTATATATGTATAAATAACATTTGTATTGGAAACAAATCCCACGCTTGCCCTGATAATTAGGACCTGATTTAATTTGTTTCAGATGCTGGCCACGTACCTCACATTCTGTGGAATAGCAATTCACAACGCTCAGATATTCGAAGCCTACAGCAAAGAATACGAGAGGAATAAGGTAAGTACACACTACATACACCAGGCTCCGACCAATCCTTCACTGGCTTGGGAGTATTTCACAATCCAATGCCCATATTTTGACGGAAGATATTATCACTTTCCGAGTAACGTTTTCTCTGGTAAAGAGTGAGTGTTTGACTAGCAAAGGGTCCCCGTGTAAGGTACACTAAGGAGAGAAATAACAGGAAGATCATATAACATGTGTGAAGAAATACTGTAGAAATCCAGGCAGGTCGATATATACCACTTTAGAGAACCAACAGGTACAAAGTGTAGTTCGTACCACTGATGACAATACTACAAAGAAAAACCGGCAGGTCGAGAGATACAAGTGGTGAAAATACTATAGAGCACAAACAGGTACAAAATGTAGGTCGAGAGATACCATTGGTAAAAATACTGTAGGAAACCAACAGACCGGTCGAGAGATACCACTCGTGAAAATGATATAGAGAAACAACAGGCAGACCGAGAGATACCACTCGTGGAAATACTGTAGAGAAACAACAAATAGGTCGAGAGATACTGATGGTGAAAATACTGTTGAGAAACGACAGGTAGGTCGTAAGATACCACTCGTGAAAATACTATAGAGAAACAACAGGTACATTTTTGTAGGTTGGGAGATACCACAAGAGAAAATAAAATAGAGAAGCCACAGGCAGGTCGTCAGATACCACTCGTGCAAATACTATAGAAAAACAACAGGTAGGCCGAGAGATACCTCGCGTGAAAATACTGTTGAGAAACAATAGGTAGGCCGAGAGATACCACTGGTGAAAATGGTATAAAGAAACGACAGGTAGGTCTAGAGATACCACCTGTGAAAATACTTTTGCGAAACGACAGGGATAATATAGTGAACACATGTCATATCATACTGGAGATCGAGGAGGACATCAGGGATGGGTGAAATTAAGAATAGACATAAACACATGCGAATAATGACGACAAGTGTGACAAGACAGATACATTGAAAAGTATAGATATTTACGACAGCAAATGAAATCCAGATTAAGCCCAAAGTAACGGATCATCACATAAATAGTCTCTTTGATATATACTGCGAATTCTTTCTTGAACCTGGGATAATGAGCTATTTCGATACACCTGTATCTCTGACAACTTTCTCTCGTATAAAAGCCTTCAAATCGTTAAGCACCTTGTAGAGTCATATTGGGATAGTCGGGTTGTATTCGCCTTTCACCAAAACGCCGTGTGTGCTTTATTGTATTTAAACAAACGTGTTTTAGATTGGTACACACTGTACTTACCGATACCATTTCAAATGTTACATTTCAGTTGTAAAATAACATCAGATGTTTTCTCAAATACAGTTTGAATTTGAATTGATCGCAAAACAAATAATTTGTATCGTCATAACTAAATCAGCTGATTGTCTGCTTTAATGGCCACTACTTCTGTTTCCCAGAAGACCTTATTCGCTGTATTACACTACACTGACATCCGTTAAACTGGCAATCTGCTGTACTTCAACACGGGCCCTGTGCCGCATTTGATAGTGAAACAAAAGTTTGCTGTCTGAGAGAGAGAATGGCCTTAAGAGATCTAGATATAGCTTCTCACTCGATTGTCTGGCAGACATGTATGCAACAACACATTCCTCCTGACACCCCAGAGAAATACTGGCCATCATTGTTGCTATCCGCTTCCGTATTCCGAAGAATCTGTCTGTTGTTAGATTCAGACATTCGGCGTCAATGTCTGTTCATTCCTCGGGGTGTCCAATGTAAGGTTTCGCCCTATTGTACGCGCCACACTTCATGAGGTGTTGAACCTTTTAATGTCAGCGTGGCTTGACGTCCCCTGGGCTCATTCATGACGAAATATTGACCAAAAAATTGGCTTCAATTTCAAACTATTAATGCCTGATTGATTTTTAATTACTCTTTAAATCAAATGACAGTTTAGAAGTATGAGTGATTGCAAATTTATAAGTTTGGGGTTTGCAATAAATATAGGAGAACCTAGTAACAAAAGATGTTGAAGAAAACACATGATATATCAATTAAGAAATATATTTGATTTTAAGGAGAGACTCTGCTTTACCTTCAGGCTAAAGTAACCGATAAACCCCATGGTGCTTACTTCCGCTCTCTATGTCTGACGTTTATTAAGACGAAAAGGCCTGTCACCAGATTTCCGGATGTCGTATATACAGATATGGCTATGGGTTTAGCTCGGTACCGGTGTTTCCTTTTCTCGTTATGCACACAACACTTGATGAAGCACGTATATGGTTCAATAAGATGCATACATTAGCACCTCCGGCTACTGTTGAAGCGCTGTATCTTGTCGAAAATTAGCCTTAAACCGTTCATTATTCCTGATTCTTTTCGCTCACTACATCTGATATAATCCCTGCGATTCAATCAAATTAGTCATTTAAATCCAGCTGTAAGTATTGTTATGCGAACATTTTAAATTTCATTTTTATTTTTATCACTTAGCAGCTCGAATATGGAAGAATTTCAAAATATTCCATGCTATTCACAACGACCAACGACGTGCGTGAGAAATAACGATGAAAAACAAGTGTATTTAGTTCACAAATATATATATTACTATTAGGCCTCTGAAAACGCAAGTGGGATGTAATACGACACCTTACTTGCCATTTGGCATTGTTGTCAGTTTATCCGAGTGTCTTGCTCATCACACTATCGCGTTCTAGATCTGTGGTGGCCTACGGCACAGGTACCTCCTTCAGTTCACCGCTAATAAAGCTACATATATACGGCCTTTATACTAAAGCAAGACCTTTATTCGAATTTCAATATTATGTGATAATATCATATTTGTATCTTGAACGCCACTGTACAACAAAATCAACTCTCCTGTTAATGAAGTGATTATAGGTAGAACAATTTTTATGTAATTTGTATTGCATGATTTCAATGTGTAAATATTTTTTCTTGAACATCAGAAGGTTTAAACTCTTGAGTAAATACTGCACATCATTGGATTAAAAGGTTGAAACGATCTCACTGATAACATCACTGGAAAGACGCTTTTAATGTGTCTATAGCCAGCACAGTGGTGTTTCGGTTGACTGAGCGAATGCAACGTCTAACACATTATTCTTTTTTACAATACGATTTTTTTTATAAAAATCATACAAATATTATATCAGTGATTAAGTTTTATTTACTGAGTTACAAATATTACTTTTATGTTCTGTTTGTTTCAGGATAGAACTTACTATATTCTGTTCGGAACATAGTAGTGCATTTCGTTATTGAAGTACCCATCTTGAAGTACCAATCTTTTGTTTTTATTTTATTTATTGTACTTCGAATTGAGCAATTTTAAAACTGGAAGCATGTCGTGTTTAAACCCATGCGTCACTTATTACATAAATAAGTGGATCCTTGATTCTAAGCCCTAACCAAACAATGCTGCCAAGAATTACCTTTTTAATATATTGCATTGATGTATCATGTTCAATAGTCAGAAAGCAAAACGTAAAGTGTGAAACTCCTTTATTACTTTATTATTGGAATGGTAGATAATATTGACCCTTACAAGAACATTACATTTTATCAATTAAAAAACACGAATTACTATTCTTATATTGACTAGACGCATTAGCGATTTTTTTCTACTTCTACTTCTTCTGTGAAAGGAAAATTCAACATGACATTTGCGTCGTAAAATTTACACTTTCGAATTGAGATTCATATTGACAGTGAATATCAATCAAAATGATTTCAGCTCTATAAAAGAACAAGAGAATATCAAGGTGGCAACAAAAACATAATCCAAACTTTAGCTCGGTAAAAATATAACAAATGTAATATTTAAACGGACGGAGACCAACAGGAAATGAAATGAGGTGTCACGAGGTGTGTAAGCATCTTCTGCTTCATCGACAACTCCCGCCATGTAAATCTTTGTCACACCAAAGTTGAAACCTCTGAGTGGGAACTCAACCCCCTAATGTAATCGATTTTGAGTTCGTATTATGGTTTTATGGACGCTTTGTTATCTTCGGATTTATTCAGAAACTGATATGGTTTTATATTAATATAATATTAATCCAATAAGGAAATTGCAAATTCTACGAAGCAAACTTCATGTTGAATTTTCCTTTTGCAGTCAACATTTGCAGAAAATCTCACTTACAGTTGATGTAATGTTTCTAATGTTTACAGGCTCTCCTAGAGGTCGTCCACGACGTGTTCGAGGAGCAAACGTCAGTGGAAATTGTCATCCACAAGATCATGCAGAGGGCACAAACCTTACTGAAGTGTGAGAGATGTTCCGTCCTCCTACGAGACGGCACGTCAGAGGTAATTGACACTGGGTAACACGTGGGAATTATCAGGTCTCTTCGCTATATGCTCACATTTCTCCTTTGAGTGGCTAGTGGCACAGTTCATAATACGTGAGATAGGCATTGGTTAGAACTCGACCAGTACTTTTCTCCTTTTGATTTATATATCTACAGGCATTTGAACTCTTTTTCTTTCTATTACAGCAATTAAGTAGACCAATTTGGATGGGAATTCAATCCTTGTTGGTCCATATGTTCTAGAGGAAAGGTTTTTTGATGCAGTGTTATTTTGTTTGGTATCATGTTTATCTTGCAAATCACATTAATCTGTCCTTCGTTCATATTTCTTAATCCTGAGGACTGAAAATCATTTCACCAAACGAAATACTTTAAATCAATAGCTTCATAATAAGTAGTTCGCTAAAATATCGTATGGCTACATGTCTGAAATCACCTAGTTCCTGCGCTAACCTTAGATAGCCAGACTAAATACTGTTATGTTACTTTTATTGACCAGGGTTAACATTTCCCCTTTTTAATTATGGATCCGTCAATATATTTATATCTTCTTCTCCACTGTACAGCTAATAACCACACTGCTGCCTCTTTCACTGCTGTCCGTACAATCGCCTTATCTATGTTATATATTGGTGTCGGATACATACTGATTTAGCCCGTGTTGCAGATGGATGTTAAGTAACTGTCATCTCTCTAGACGTGGAGCTTTATAGAAATAATCGGATATATAGCTCTCAGTAATATCGTCAGGAAATGGCATCTAGATGATGGTATCAACCATCTTACTATGTCGTGCTCGTTATTATCCATCGGAAGGTCGATATTTGTAATACAATTTCTATGCGATACACTAAAGCTAGGATTTTAAAACAGATCTTCGAATTGCTTCCACAACTGTTTACAACGATAGAGGTTTTTTATTTTGATTCCATTTTGCTGAAATGAATGCTCGTTTTTATTGCTGAAATGAATGCTCGTTTTTAATGATGGTATTAAATTGAAGGAACCAAAACTGAAATAAATATAACTTTTTCACTATCTATAACTTAGAAATATCATATAACTCAGAAAGGGAAAAGTAATGATCATATATAACATGGGAACACAACGCAGTAAGTATAACTTAGTTAAGAATTAGGATAAACAAGGTATATATACTGGTATATAAGTTAGGTAAGAATCAGTATATACAAGATAGGAACCCCTATATAACTTATTTAACAATTAACATATACAAGATAGGAACTGGTATATAAGTCAGGTAAGTATTGGTATTTACAAGATAGGAACTGGTATATAAGTCAGGTAAGTATTGGTATTTACAAGGTAGGAACGGGTATAAAAGTTAGGTAAGTATTGATATTTACAAGGTAGGAACGGGTATATACGTCAGGTAAGTATTGATATTTACAAGGTAGGAACGGGTATATAACTTAGGTAAGTATTGATATTTACAAGGTAGGAATGGGTATATAAGTCAGGTAAGTATTGGTATTTACAAGGTAGGAACGGGTATAAAAGTTAGGTAAGTATTGATATTTACAAGGTAGGAACGGGTATATACGTCAGGTAAGTATTGATATTTACAAGGTAGGAACGGGTATATACGTCAGGTAAGTATTGATATTTACAAGGTAGGAACGGGTATATAACTTAGGTAAGTATTGATATTTACAAGGTAGGAATGGGTATATAAGTCAGGTAAGTATTGATATTTACAAGGTAGGAACGGGTATATACGTCAGGTACGTATTGATATTTACAAGGTAGGAATGGGTATATAAGTCAGGTAAGTATTGGTATTTACAAGGTAGGAACTGGTATATAAGTCAGGTAAGTATTGGTATTTACAAGGTATATACTGGTATATAAGTCAGGTAAGTATTGGTATTTACAAGGTAGGAACGGGTATATAAGTCAGGTAAGTATTGGTATTTACAAGGTATATACTGGTATATAAGTAAGGTAAGAATCAGTATATACAAGATAGGAACTGGTATATAAGTCAGGTAAGTATTGGTATTTACAATATAGGAACTGGTATATAAGTTAGGTAAGTATTGGTATTTACAAGGTAACAATGGGTATATAAGTAAGGTAAGAATCAGTATATACAATATAGGAACTGGTATATAAGTTAGGTAAGTATTGGTATTTACAAGGTAACAATGGGTATATAAGTCAGGTAAGTATTGGTATTTACAAGGTATATACTGGTATATAAGTCAGGTAAGAATTAGTATTTACAAGATAGGAACGGGTATATAAGTCAGGTAAGTATTGGTATTTACAAGGTATATACTGGTATATAAGTTAGGTAAGAATCAGTGTATACAAGATAGGAACTGGTATATAAGTCAGGTAAGTATTGGTATTTACAAGGTAGGAACGGGTATATAAGTCAGGTAAGTATTGGTATTTACAAGGTAGGAACGGGTATATAAGTCAGGTAAGTATTGGTATTTACAAGGTAGGAACGGGTATATAAGTCAGGTAAGTATTGGTATTTACAAGGTAGGAACGGGTATATAAGTCAGGTAAGTATTGGTATTTACAAGGTAGGAACGGGTATATAAGTCAGGTAAGTATTGGTATTTACAAGGTAGGAACGGGTATATAAGTTAGGTAAGAATCAGTGTATACAAGGTAGGAACTGGTATATAAGTTAGGTAAGTATTGGTATATACAAGGTAACAATGGGTATATAACTTAGTTAAGAATTAATATATAAAAGGTAGGAACTGGTATATAACTAGTTAATAATGAGTATAGTCTATGCATGGACTGGCATAAAAGTTAGGTAACATTAACTGTCTAAGATAAGAGCCTGTTTATAACGTCAATGCTATATCTCCCTCCCGTCACACGTTACACACTTAAATGTAGACATCTAACTTGTATGTTGAACCTATATTGTTGTTAATTTATAATATATTTATCATTTCAGACTAACTTCAACCAAGTATTTGATCTTGGTTACCCGGTGAAAAATGGCCAGTCTTCCAATTATAAGTAAGTGTTATGTGTTTTTTCAGAATTTTCTTTTTTCTGAATCTTGTCTTTTTGGCCTCATGTAACTTAGTTTTGATATCATGTTGTAAACTAAACGAAATCTCTGTTTACAAACCTCATATTGCTCTTTCAAGTTTTACGTATGAAATAGATATTGTTTTGTGGACACGTTAAAAAGTAAGAAATCAATATTCACATTGACGCGAAGTAATATATCCTCGAGTGTTTTCGTTAACTAATATCGTTGTCATCAACGGAACTATAAAAGATTTATTCCTAGTGTTGAGGGACACTAAGAAAGCAGCAAGTATATTCTGATGGATTTTACTTTCAAATAAACCGTTCTCATGTGAAATGACAAGGCAATCATCTGTCTGATCGTGGTTTGTATGTCTTTTAAGCTTCGTTTGTATCCAGTTGAGATACCTTGTCCAAAATTCTGACTCGTTTAGCACTGAAATTATTAGGTTTAAAATACTTAAGTATATAAATACAACAAACTCGTTCGTATTAGTCAGGACGAACTTCATAGATTTGAAATGAAATGAAAACGACTGTAAGAGTTTTTTATCACTTAATCAAGATTCGTGTACAACAACAATTTCCATGCAAAATTGGAATGTAAAAAGGCGCCATTTGGAAACCTGTGATTAAGTCTGTGACGTCATGTACTTATCTTATGCCTGATCCCATACATTAAAAAATAGAATACCGAACCGTCATCAAATTAATGATCTTTAATCAACATCGATTAAACAAGGGACACATTATGAACAAATAAAGTTTTATATGGAGACTTAACAGTTCTTAAAAGACAATGAGGCATGGCCGTTAATAAGATAACGGCATAACGTATTCTGCAGATTAAGATATAGATACTGTCACGCATTAAAATAAAATTAAAGGTCACTTTCAGGGATTTTAAACGTTCGATTACCTTAAAATGATATTTGTTACTGTTGCATTTAAAAACATACTCATCACACGTCAAGTATCCTTCCTCATATCACTTTGACACAAAATTAGTTGTTTTGTTTTTGGTATTCTTTTCAACGTATATTCTATGTACCTAATTGTCATGAACATCTAGTTTTTGTAGATGATTTTATTCGAATAGGTGATTTATATCTTTCCTAAAGAAATATATCTAGAAATTGCGACAACATATCTAGCATACGATGCAATTTATAATTCCATACAAAAAAGTAAAGATAATGATTGTACGGGACCCGGTTTCATCAACGTTCCTTAACTCAAGGAAACTCCTTAACTTAAAATTCTCCATAGGAAATCATTACAGAATTTAAGGAAAATTCCTTAACTTTGGATTTTCTCCTTAAATTCTGTTATACTTTCTTATATACTATGGAGATTTTTAAATTAAGGAGTTTCCTAAATTTAAGGAACGTTGATGAAACCAGGGCCAGGTCTTCATGACAATTTTTCCTTTTTGACATTTCAGTATTGTATGTATTTCTATCACTTTCTGACTTTTTCTCACCCTGTCGGTTCTGCTGTAACAGGAATGTTTTCTCTACCTGTGATCCAAACATGCATCCCGCCAACAGGCCACGTAATGTACCCTCCATTATTTGTACAAGGTAATCCGATTATCGTTTTCTGTACCTAAATCAATGTCAAGGTCACAGGTGCATTATCTTCCATTATTGACAAACATGATTTGGTGACGTCACCGCTCGGAAGTATTTTCATGTTATGGTTCACTAAAAAATCGATATTTTTTATCATTTATTTTTTTGTCAGGAGTGATGTCAATAAAGTGTGTTTTGTTTTTGTTTTAAAATGCTAGTCTGTTTGCAGAAAAAATAATTTTTCATTGTGACCTTGACTTACCTATACAAACTTGTCTCGTGCACAGCTTTAATTGTGTATATCGTTTGGTAATTTACGTGTAAGTGTGTGGCAAATATTTGTTTAAACAGTACGGAATTGTGTCGGATCTTGTTTAGTTTTGTTTTTATTTTTCCATATTTGACATTTACAATTCTACGAAATGGCTTATATATCTTTATCATTTCAACGTATTATTGTTACAAAAGCTTAACATCAAAATTTTTAAGCGATAGATTGCGCTTAGCTATTGCTGACACTAGTAGTTATCAATGCCTCATGTATTGTTGTACCTTTGTTTGCAGATGTCTGTGTTATATATTCGTCTTCTGTGTTTTATTAACTCTGCTACTGTCATGTATAATGATGATATGTTTCGGATTTTAAATCTTAACTTTTATGCAATAACCTTTAAGTGAATTTAGAATAACTACTACGTCATGTAATTCGATCTACTTTTTTTTAATTAAGTTTAAGAACAAGACCTGGATAATTGAATTCTGAGCACACATATATTGTGCACTGTACCTGGAATAATTTATAACAGTAAAAGGAACTGAAGTGTCAGTAGCTACTTACTCTTTTTACATTTGTTTCAATTAGATAGAAATCATTCTAAAAATCGTAAATTTCTTGTCGATTTCTTTTATAAAGTTTCTCCTTTCTAAGCAATAAACGGGTTTTGGAAATTTCATCTGACTTAATCAAACAGCAGACGTTAAGGATTAAGTACATTTCCCTCTAAAAAGATACACAAAGAAAACTTATTGTTGTATTAAACGTTGAACAAATAATGACTTGGCGTAGAGTTATGTTTATAGTGTCATTTTAAAAAATGTATTCATTGGCCTGTATTTCTAATTGATATTATTTGTTCTGTTGTCAGTCCTGAAAACTCTTCAGACATGAAATTTGGAAACAAGATTGCAGAACACGTGCTTATTACGGGGGAGACGATAAACATTTCAGATGCTGAGCAGGATTGTCGCTTCGAGCAAGAGGCATGTCACTGTTACTTAGTCTACAAGCTACCGTTTTGTCTATAATATTTTGACATGACAGCTTAACAATTCATTTCATTTCAACAAATTTTATTGCATAATTATATATATACACAAAGGGATGGAACAACAGGCATGGCCTTCACAACACCTTTCCTGAACAATTAACAATAGCTAGGCGGTAACAGTAACATTGTCAATTTAAGTTTATTACATTGATAAGATACTTAAAATAAATATATATTCAGAGAGTTCTTATTAGATTTTAATAAATGCTGAGGAAAATATCATAAAAACAAACCACAGTTACCTTTGAGATGTAGAATACATATGTATTAATGCAGCGACGTGTTAGAAAGGCACATAACAAAACATTACAATATCTTCATATATATATTTACCCTCAATGCTAATTCGTTTATATTGTTTTTACAAGGTTGACAAATGTGGAAACATTACTATGCGGTCGATATTGTGTAAGCCAATCAGAAACAGGGATTCACAAACGATTGGTTAGTATTTGTTTGTATGAATGTTTACGTTATCGTAACACAGTCCTTATATACCATATGTTGAGCACACATATACGCGTACCGTTTGCTTCGTTTCTGATCATATCATTCTGCAACGACAATGCCAACTTTATTTTGCTGTTTCCCTATTTGAACTTTTTAAATTATGAATTGAATCTATATTAACTGGCGAGTGTTGTCAACAAATGACATTTACCTTCTGGTACACCTGGTCTTACACTCCATGCACTCTGCCAAATGTCTCGATGTTTATTTTTATTTAATTTATTTCAATTAATTTACCTTTTTTATTCAATTTCTTTATTTTTTTTTCGATTCGGCATTTATCATTAGACATTTCTATATTTCACCTTATGATACGATGGATGTGATCAAAATAACCGTAGAAAATACAAGAAATAATAGTGATTTAAATATATACTAAAAGTTTCATGAACACGAAAATGAGAACACGTAATATTAAGTGATATTCAGATACCTCCACATAGGTCGCCTCACAGACTCGTTAATTTAGGGTCAGCAGGTTATTTCTCTTTGTGTTTGCGCATTTTCGTTTAAAAAGTATTGTTTAAAATCATATCAAAATCAGAGAAAATACTTATCGAGCACATGATTGAACTCCTTTGATTTTCTTCTCAATAGACACTGTTAGTTTGCGACATGATATACTGACGCGTGACCGTAATTCAAAGTCAAAATCGATACAACTATTGAAACATATAAACAATTAAATAAAAATATTAACATGATGACGAATGAAAAAGACCAGCCGAATGTTTTAGAAAGGCAAACGTTGGCGCGTTTCTCCCTGTGATGAGGGCTTAGACGAATCATACCATAGTCTCAATAAATGGTAGTTGCTACTCCCTGTTTGACGCTCAGTAGTATGGGTGTTGAACGCCTGAGGACCATTTGTCAGTCTGACTTTAGGCAGTATACTTCAGTGTGGTAGCACAATAAAGACAGCTTGAGTTCCTCACTATCCCAAGCAGGCTAATTTGAAACATATCGCGGCCTCCTAAATACAAACTTGGCATATACATGAACTTCACAAACACTGGAGATCGTCTTTAAAAGACCTACGCTATTGATGATAAACAACAAAAGAAAACAAAACGTAACCAAACTGCTGCTTCATCGATGAAATCCGTCATATAATTACATATCTTAAAGTATTTTCACTTAAAGAGAAAAAAAATCGATTATAAAAGAACGTCTATAAACTTGATTTAGCCATTGATATTGAAAGTGTAGAAGCGATGATAGTGACTGAGGGGACCAGTGAAGGAATGACAGCCAATCGGTAGCAACACTTATATAAACAAGTAATTCCAGTGCCTACGTTTGGTGACATGGCTAATCCTACGTTCTCAGACTAAGCGCAAATCCTTTCTCTAACCTTAGAACATTTCGACTGGATGATGTGTTCTTCGTCAGTCAACTGATGTTCATTGCTCTTGTCACGTGATGAGTTAAGAACACGTGAACTTAACAACAGGTCCTTCATTGTTTATTCGCCACGGTCTCTCATTCCTGTCGGTGGAAGTTCGTCTGAAGCAATCATTGCTACGATATAGGTGTCGATATAATGGCCACTAGAATTGCAATATTTATGGATGGCCCGTAATTCTCTATGAATGAGTTTCTCCAACCCTACGACTAAAAGCCGCAAAACTGTTTCACCAACATAATCGTTAAGCTCTTGTTACATTTTATGTGATATATGTCCATGCACTTCTGGTGTGTCTGATCTGTCCCTGGTGTCTGTTTATTTGTCTGAGAGAGACGTTTGATTTATTGTTACTGATCACACCAACGAGTTAGAGATCTGTTCTGTTCTCCCGTTGTTGTTCGTAGGGTTGTCTCTTTTCTTTCTAAGTTTGAATAAACACTTTGGGAAACACTTGCATCGGAATGTTCAATAAGGTCAACATCTTTTCCACTGTCGTGTTGGTTTTAATTGATTGAACGAAAATGAAGACTTTTTCCACTGACCTATTTTGTTCTTTGGAATTCTGGAATTTAACTTTAAATAGCGCATAGTAAAATATCGGGGTCACATATCAATTGTCTTCAAAAAGTGTGAATTCAGATATTTCATGGAGTCGAAATTTAACGGTTTCATGACACAATACCATTTCGTACACGAATCCAATTTAGTAGTAACCACTCAAACAAAAATATCGTTGTATATATCAACTTGTAATAACATCGCGGACTTTTTATTTCACTGATGAACATTTACGAGGCTATGCACGAAGTGAAAACTCACATGGAAAAAAAGAGTGATTTCATAATATGCACAAGCACCATTATGCTCCGTCTTTGAAGAATTGGTGATCCGTAGGGAATCATTTCAAAGATGATAATAAATGTATATTCTAAGAGACAGTGTTAATAAAAAAAATCAGAGAATACCGAAGCGTAAACAAAACCATAATCCGAACTTGAAATCGATTAAACCTGGGACACAAATCATCAACACGTGTTTAAGTTATAAACAGTGGGCTATTGATAAAACGTCTACGTTATACATATACCATTGATCAGAGCATGTCAATACATATCGATAAGCAACAGAATAAAAACATACAACAAACAACTTTGTTGTTTGAAATCATTTACGTTACCTTATCATCGTTAAAATGCTGATCCGGGCTTGTTAAAAAGCTAACATACCGTTAGATTGTTTTTCCAACATTGAACATAATCAACAGTGAAGTTAAGAATATTACATTAACAATGATCAACACCAGAATGTTATTTGCAATTTTTTAACATAACAAATATTATACAGTCTACGTAAATTTTAATACTTTCGTTACGATTATTATACATTGACATTTAATCTTTTGCGATTCAATATGATAAATGTTCAACGTACAAGTGTAAATACGCATTAGGAAATGGTATCAAGAGTGTCGAATCAAACCTGTCGTTAAACACAAAGATGTTACACAAAATAGTGAAAATAAATAAAATGTGATATATTGCTACAGAAGATATAGAAAAAAAAATAATTTAAGTTGTAGTAGGGATGGCGCTGCTTATTCTTCATACAACGATGTTATCTTAAAGGCACCGACGTACAGATCAATAGTATATACCGGCGCCTTAATGCTAGTACAAAACTGAGTTTGATATTTTGTTTTGTTATTTAGAAACTGGAAAACAATGATAACCTATTAACCATGAGCTTAAGTCCATTAAACATGTAAAACTGCATGTTATAGAAAATAGAAAACCTTGTTATCGTCTTATCCCTTCATTAAAGATATTACTGATATTAATAACTTCCTTTGTCGGTGACTTGTGTCGGCGTGTCGGGATCTTTTGCAGCTATTTGTATCCGTTTTCGTGAATGATTTGTAACATAAACTAATGATAATGGTGTTTGTTTGCCCTAATCCTAGGAGTCGCTCAGGTGATGAACAAGTCAGACGGACTGGCGTTTGATGAACATGACGATCAGCTGTTTGAAGTAAGTGTGCTATCAGATTCAATACGATAAGGTATTCTATAGGGATCGAAATGTGGTTATCATTCCATTTGGCTTCCTACGCAGCCAGTGTTTAATAACAAAAGCAGTCAGAGGCGTTATTTTTAATTGTTCTAATGTACAGGAAACAGCATGTAGGATCAAACATGACAGAGTAGCGATCTACTATAATCCATTGATATATATTTATATACAGGAAGTCATTAAACAAACGTACGTTTTAATTTACCATGTTTTTGTAATGATGAACGATACTGTGATATATTACCATGAAATGGATGTTTTGAAAAGTAATCTTGTTATTGTTTGGATATAACTTTTTTTAATTCTTTATTCATTTCGTTCCAGGCCTTCACGATTTTCTGTGGTTTGGGAATTAACAACTGTGTTTTATACGAAGAGATAGCTATCCTGCTATCGAAACAAGCTGTAACGTTAGAGGTATGCTGGTCCTTTATCATTCAAATACACCCACATATTCAACAGATCCCATCCATTGATGCTAATATAATGTAGCTACATTACCATGTGATGTAAACATTTATCACCTCCTAAAATACTATATGTTTGTCATCTTGCTTTTCCAATGTTTTCTTCGATTCATATCCATTGTTTTGTAAAAAAGGAAAACATATGTAATGTTTATAAAGATTTTTTAGCGATATAAAATGTTTCATAATAGTTTTTTGTAAATATTCAGAGATTTTAATAACCATAACATATCATGTTTCAAGATGCAGTTAAACATTATTTTCATATGAATCCCGAGCATATTTTGTAAAATGTCATTTCTGCCCTTACAAAGGTATCTAAGAAAGGCTGGTGCTTTAAACAGGGTAAACATATATGCAAAACGCTTATAAATGAGAACCCAAAATTACTGAAGTTGACGTCAAAATCTTTTGAAATTTAATTTTCGAAATACTTTGTTATCAAATTATAACCTTTCCGCCAACCGCATTTCTATAAACTTTTCCTCGATATCATACATTCCATACATTCCTTCCATTCAAGTGAAACAGTTTTATCAACGGAAAATTATTCTCTAAAATCTTATCAGTTGTAAAGAGTATATCTCTCCAATGATAAAGGCTGCGTACATTTAACCCTCACAAAGTACCCAAATGGTCATCTTATAGCCCAGTGTGATGTATCTTGAATGTCTTCTTTTTAAGGCTGTAAAGATTAGATATCAAATCTGCATTTTTACTCGGCATATGTTGTCTTCTTTTTGTCGGTATATACAAGTCCTGTCCACGTACAAATTTAGAAGTATTACTCCTCGTCAGATCATGA
The DNA here is from genome assembly GCA_947623455.1 of Mimachlamys varia. Classification (NCBI taxonomy): domain Eukaryota; kingdom Metazoa; phylum Mollusca; class Bivalvia; order Pectinida; family Pectinidae; genus Mimachlamys; species Mimachlamys varia. The sequence continues at coordinate 33,346,892 of OX392529.1, read as the reverse complement.
AATCCGAGAAAGTTGACAACTGAATACTGCAATTACCTCCCTTGCACTATTACATTTCAGGGAGGTTTTTTCGAACTCCTTTGCATTTTCCCTTTACAACCGTTGTTTAAAAAATCCCTGTGACACATACCTTTCTTTTGATATAATCGAAATAATCTAAATCATTCCTTCCCATTTTCCAACCTTCACAGTGCAATTTCCTCAATGTACTTACTAAGGAATCTAGAGGAGTTATTTTCCTGTCAAATCTTAAAACCCTTATATCTTCGAAATAAGCTCAATTACATATCAGTATTTTCACTCATTGTTGATGTACTAATTTATTGATAATGTTGATAAAATACTTTCTGGTAACAGAATTTCATTACACAAATTTTTATTAGCCTGATTCCTCAAATTAACTTTAAACGATTAGCGATCTCGTTGCCACTGATATGCTTTCATTTGAAATGTCTTTTGATTATTTTCAATATGCTTTCATCATGATTGAGGGTTTTCTAGGGAAAATGTGAAATATATGTATTACCATGTCTAAGCGGATTATGACATTCTGCTAAAGGTTTTCCCAATGCTTTTATACACTGTCAGATTCCATTTTTACATTTTGTCAATATATATAAATAAAATCGACAGATTTTGAAATGTACCGGCGAGTACTCCCTCACAGACATGTATGACTTCTAACATTTGCTGTACAGGACAGAGAGCGTCACATCAAATTTTATCCTGGGGACAAGCGCACGCAGAAAGCCGAGATTCAAATCTGACTTTACCAGACCAGATTAAAATCTACAGATGTGTTCCAATGCACGTAAAGGACTCCTCTGTGGAGATTTGGTATCAGAGTAGGCTACAGCTTCAAGCGTAGGCTGACTACTTAAAAACAGAACAAACAGACATCAGAGCTAAAAATCTTCTCTCATCGGAAATACAGCGTATCTTTATCCTGTGGGGTAGAATACGATCCATATCTCACAAAAACATATATAAAACTGAATTTGATGCTTTCCAGACTAATATCATGAGTTGATGTCTTTTACAGACTCTCTCCTACCATTCCGGTGTGTCCGCCACGGACGTCGTTCGGCTCAAGGTGGGTTATTTCATCAAGGAAATTATGATTATAACCAGAAGTAACATGACCAAATCCTGTGTGCTAATTGGATAAATACAAATGTTTTACTTTGGCATGATGTTGCTTTGTTAAGAGAAGGACTATGTGTATGTTGTACAGGTATAAAATAATGTTATGTAAAATAAATGAGACCAAATATCTGATCAAATGAATTTATTCTTACATATCACTGTGAACACTTAAGCATGGAAGTGTCTTGATAAGGTATTTACGGTCGGTATAAATGATAAAACTGCGAAGTTTTGTTGTTTATATCAACCGTAAAGACCATACCAAGACACTTCAATGCTTATATTTTCATTTCCTATTCATGTTGCTGACTTTTACCGATTCCAATTTGAAGTAAACTTTGAACATTGCTTCATTACCGACATCTAAATTCGTAAAACGGAACAGCCATTTGACAGTGATTTCAAAACAATGACTTCATAATCGTCTCGCACAGGGTGTCGTTTATAGTTTCTTAAATCGCACATTTCTCTGGTTACTTTATATAGTGAATTTGCCATGACAATATAAATATCAATGAATGTATTCTTTCCTATCAATGTAACCACAAATGAAGCTGTAAATGTTAAGAAAAACAGGGCAGGTTTACGTCAAAACGCTGCATTTTTATTCACTTTAGAGGACAAACATAACTTTTCATGAACTACGAAGTATTTAAGCAATCAATGAGATATATCATTGTTATTTTTTAATTGTTAATTAGAGAATATCAACCAGTTGCGGGTTTATTGTAATGTAACTTTTAATGAAAAAACTGTCAAAGCAATTTACTTTCAAAAATGAAGTAACAAAATGTAAAAATAGTCAACACGCATTGAGATTTATCTAGGAAGACAAGACGGGATCACAATATTGAAGAAAACATTCTTCTGGATACAGACGTATATGTTGACTATGTCGAACAAGGAATAATAATTATGTTATTAGTTAGCAATTCTTGGAAACCCAATTTTATTTCTTCTTTTCTCTGTCTGCTTTTTTCAATACTGCCGTGTCCAGGTTACGGAAATTCACTAAGATGGCTTAGATGTTGCCCTTGTCTGGACACCTTGTCTTTTGAACACAACTTTGGAATGTTCTAATCATCTGATGACGGCGTTGCTCTGCGTGTAATTAACTGTGAAGTCGCCCTACTGTCGTTATTAGACCTGTATTGATGAATGCATATGCAAACGATTAATATATATTTCAGAAGATACCAATCAACGGTCATTGGTAATGTTTTCTTTACAGAGCCAGAAAGTACCAGAAGCGTCAGAATGGAACTTGGACAACCACAGATTTAACGATTTCTCACTCACGAAAGACGAGATGCTTGTAGCAGCTATTAGGACGTTCAAAGATTTAGGATTCATTAGAAAATTCAAAATTGATTACGAGGTAAGAAAATTATACAAGAATAGTTTTTTTTACTATTTTTGAATAGTTTCGTTCACATTTCCCTTGTATCATAAGGCAATCCTACATTCATAATTGTTTTGCAATGAGCGAAAGGGGATTTAACAATTTATCGAATTTCAAGAAAAACGTGCAAAATTAATATTATGATAATTTCGTAGAGAATGCAATTTATTATTTAATATGCATGCTTTATGATTTGTGTTATTATATGAGACAATATGTTATAAAACGTGTGGTGCAACGAGAAATTGTTTTGCAATTGGCGAAAGGATTCATGTCAAAATGATAAGGAATTTCAAGGAAAACACCCAACAATATGATATTGTTTTTGAGAATGAATTTTGTTATTTGATATCGATGATTTATATTCCATGTTCTTAAATAAAACAACATATAATAAAACATGTGTGGTGCTACGAGAAAGAAAACCTGCATTCTATTGTATTTTGTTTCCGACCTTCAATTTGTTGATTCATGTTGCGTGGTATTTATGTTTTATTGGTATAGTTTATTTTCGCTATTTTAATTAGGTGTTGTGCCGATGGCTTCTGACTGTGCGGAAAAACTACCGAAATGTCTCCTATCACAACTGGCGGCATGCTTTCAACGTATGTCAGACCATGTTCGCGTCCCTAAAGGTAAGTTTGGGATGATGCTACCTGAAATGAAAGCATGCAATTAAAGTATGTCAGACGATGTGTTTAGGAAGATCATCTTAATCAGACTTAATTGAATTATTAATCATCAATCTAATGTTTTTGGGCAGACTATATCCGTAATCCTTAAAAGGCAAGGATGGTACTTACATACAGTGGGACAGACGTTAGTTTGTGTTCTATGATTTAATTGGTAAAAACAATAGAAATTTGTGTTAAAGCATATGGAAAATTAGAATGACTGTTTATCAATTCGCCCAAATAACAAGGATATCTAATTGATTTGTATTTATGTAATACAATAATGATTATATTTTCTACTAGACACATGTATATAAATATTTAATCTCTTGAATGATACAATACCGTCACAAAAATATCTAAAATTATGTATAATGTTATTTAATCTGCACCCCATGTGACACCCGTTATTGTACGTACCGTCAAACCATGGTAGATAATGAGATGGAAAAATTTTGGAGTGGGGCATGGATCACAAAAAACAGTTCCATTTTCTCTTTGTAAACCGTGCTTGTGTCGTAACCTGGTCGAGAGGACTGATCTCTCAAGAACATACTGATACCAAGAACAAGCTTTTGTCTAGATTTGAAAAATATTATAAAGACGTTAGAGAAGCTAGACGATTTTTTTGGTATAATATTTTTTAATGTTTCCACTGTAGAGAAGTGGGGTAAAGCGACATCTGGCGGACAGGGAGGCGTTAGCCTTGGTAGTGGGATGTCTCTGTCATGATCTGGACCACAGAGGAACTAACAACGCCTTCCAACAAAAGTCAGTAACATTTTAATATCTTCTCTCAGTTATCCCAATCTTAACCCACGTAGAAATTTAAGAAACGACATATTATTTCTAAGATCGATGCATTTGGAGGGTTTCGCTTGTAGTAACCTCCAAATGGGTTGATTTACTCTCAAAACATATTGCTACACAATCAAGTAGAGGATTCTAAACTAAACGGGAATCTTCACTGTCTCAATACTGTTACAGAGGTGATACTACGGAGCATCACATTAATACACTAATCAATGCAGCAGTGGGGTTCTTCTTCCTTTAGAGGGATCCGTTTTTGGTAATACTATAGTATAGCTGGTATCACGGAACATTGAATTGATACACTTCTAAGTGCAATAATGGGGCCCTCTTCCCTTGGCGGGGGCACGGTGGCCGAGTAAATAAGGTATCCGGACATTCTACCCCCAGCCCTCCCCACCTCTGGGTTGCAAGTTTGAAACCAACGTTTGGCAGTTTCAAGGTACTGAACGTAGGTCGGTGGTTGTTTTCCGGGTAGTCTGGCTTTCCTTGCACGTCCTTAAATGACCCTGGTCGTTAATAGGACGTGGAACAAAATAAACCAAACCAAACCGCATCTCTTAGCAGTGTCCGTTTTTGTTCAACTACACTGTATACGTGGTAGCTCGGAACATGACATTGATACACTTATAAATGCAAAAGTGGGTTCCTCTTCCCTTAGCGGGACCCGTCTTACGTCAACTACATTGCACACGTGATATTACAGAACATCACAGTGACACACTGATTAATTCAGCGAATGTTATGTTTTACAGATCGGGATCCGCCCTCGCTCAGTTGTATGGTACAAGTGGTACCATGGAACATCATCATTTCAACCACGCCGTCACTATCCTCAACAGCGAGGTTTGTAATTTTGTTAATGGCCAATTGTATAAGTTTTAGAAAAAAATATTAATGCAGAGGTTAAGTCATAGGTCGAACGCCGGCAGCTCAGATTGTCATATCTATGTTGAGCCAAACGGTGTCGCCACACATATAAACGCGTTCTCACAAAAATGGTGCCCTGACCAGGAAGCAGTACACGTTTTTGTATTAAACACACAATATGCGGTTCTGGTACCTTCAGAAACTTCTAACATTATTGTTAGCACAACACTGAGCTGAAATTCGCAGCCAAAAGATAGATTGTACAAATTATGCAGATTCATTAAAAGCCAGATTCGTTACTCAATAAGGGGATGGCTTTGTTGCTATCATATTATTACATCTCACAGGGTAGCGGCTGTTGAATAATTCACTAATTAATGGGTGATCTATGTAGAAGCCAACAGTTAAAGAAACCATAAAGCAAGATAACTATCATGGTTATATATTTGTCTTCCTCACAGTTTGTCTATACAATTATACAAATATTCCTTTTACTAATATGAATGCAATATTTATATTTTACACGCTAATGGTGATATATGTCATGTGTTTCCGTCGGCGGAAACACTATTTCAGAAATTCAAACGAAAGAACGTACGTTACGTTAGTTAGTGAGATCTCATATATGTCTCTTACTTTATAATTATGATGGAAGCTTCATAGTAGTCAGAATTAATGGCTGTATAGATATAGTGAACCTAATAAGAAAAGACAAGAACAACACCGTATCACTATGTTGATCATTTATGACGTAAATACATATGTTGATACATTAATAAAAAGTAAACATTCGGATTGATGTTGGTCAATCTTACTATACCGTATTGGCGTGACTATGTTGTGTGACTGTTACAAGAAATGTATTTATACATTCCAGGGTAATAACATATTCGCTAACTTTACGTCCGAAGAGTACAGTGGGATTATAAACCTACTAAAGGAGTCTATACTGGCCACAGATCTCTCCCTCCATATACAGTAAGTATTTCTGATCTCTCCCTCCATATACAGTAAGTTTTAATGATCTCTCCCTCCATATACAGTACGTATTTCTGATCTCTCCCTCCATATACAGTAAGTATTTCTGATCTCTCCCTCCATATACAGTACGTATTTCTGATCTTTCCCTCCATATACCGTAAGTATTTCTGATCTCTCCCTCCATATACAATAAGTATTTCTGATCTCTCCCTCCATATACAGTAAGTATGAGCGATTTCTTCCCTCCATATACAATAAGTATTTCTGATCCCTCCCTCGATATACAATAAGTATTTCTGATCTCTCCCTCCATATACAGTAAGTTTTAATGATCTCTACCTCCATACACAGCACGTATTTCTGATCTCTCCCTCCATATACAGTAAGTTTTAATGATCTCTCCCTCCATATACAGTACGTATTTCTGATCTCTCCCTCCATATACAGTAAGTATTTCTGATCTCTCCCTCCATATACAGTAAGTATTTCTGATCTTTCCCTCCATATACCGTAAGTATTTCTGATCTCTCCCTCCATATACAATAAGTATTTCTGATCTCTCCCTCCATATACAGTAAGTATGAGCGATTTCTTCCCTCCATATACAATAAGTATTTCTGATCCCTCCCTCGATATACAATAAGTATTTCTTATCTCTCCCTCCATATACAGTAAGTTTTAATGATCTCTACCTCCATACACAGCACGTATTTCTGATCTCTCCCTCCATATACAGTAAGTATTTCTGATCTCTCCCTCCATATACAGTAAGTATTTCTGATCTTTCCCTCCATATACCGTAAGTATTTCTGATCTCTCCCTCCATATACAATAAGTATTTCTGATCTCTCCCTCCATATACAGTAAGTATGAGCGATTTCTTCCCTCCATATACAATAAGTATTTCTGATCTCTCCCTCCATATACAGTAAGTATGAGCGATTTCTTCCCTCCATATACAATAAGTATTTCTGATCTCTCCCTCCATATACAGTACGTATTTCTGATCTCTCCCTCCATATACAATAAGTATTTCTGATCTCTCCCTCCATATACAATAAGTATTTCTGATCTCTCCCTCCATATACAATAAGTATTTCTGATCTCTCCCTCCATATACAATAAGTATTTCTGATCTCTCCCTCCATATACAATAAGTATTTCTGATCTCTCCCTCCATATACAATAAGTATTTCTGATCTCTCCCTCCATATACAATAAGTATTTCTGATCTCTCCCTCCATATACAGTAAGTATGTGCGATTTCTTCCCTCCATATACAATAAGTATTTCTGATCTCTCCCTCCATATACAGTAAGTATGTGCGATTTCTTCCCTCCATATACAATAAGTATGTGCGATTTCTTCCCTCCATATACAATAAGTATTTCTGATCTCTCCCTCCATATACAATAAGTATTTCTGATCTCTCCCTCCATATACAGTAAGTATGTGCGATTTCTTCCCTCCATATACAATAAGTATTTCTGATCTCTCCCTCCATATACAATAAGTATTTCTGATCTCTCCCTCCATATACAATAAGTATTTCTGATCTCTCCCTCCATATACAGTAAGTATGTGCGATTTCTTCCCTCCATATACAGTAAGTATTTCTGATCTCTCCCTCCATATACAATAAGTATTTCTGATCTCTCCCTCCATATACAATAAGTATTTTTGATCTCTCCCTCCATATACAATAAGTATTTCTGATCTCTCCCTCCATATACAGTAAGTATGAGCGATTTCTTCCCTCCATATACAATTAGTATTTTTGATCTCTCCCTCCATATACAGTAAGTATTTCTGATCTCTCCCTCCATGTACAGTAAGTATTTCTGATCTCTCCCTCCATATACAGTAAGTATTTTTGATCTCTCCCTCCATATACAATAAGTATTTCTGATCTCTCCCTCCATATACAGTAAGTATGAGCGATTTCTTCCCTCCATATACAATAAGTATTTTTGATCTCTCCCTCCATATACAATAAGTATTTCTGATCTCTCCCTCCATATACAGTAAGTATGTGCGATTTCTTCCCTCCATATACAATAAGTATTTTTGATCTCTCCCTCCTCTTTTAGTAAGCATTTCTGACTTTGTCCTTTAGGTGATTCTTAGATATAACTGATCAATAGAGAAGGAATATGATTAGATCACTTATTGAAAGTCCTTATCTTGGAACACATTCAAAATGTCTGAACAGTATTTTTATCCATACACTATTCCATTGCATATGCACCCGTGAATGAGGTGTTTTATCGATAAAAGCAAATCAATGTACATTTTAATACGTAATATGAACATGTCTAAACATTTTGAGATATATGAAAATCTCTTTTAATTGCTTATTCGATTCAGATTACGAAACAAATTCTTCGCCATGGTTGATTCCGGACAAAACACCTGGGATGACCGAGAATCTAAGGAAACGCTTCGAAGTATACTGATGACGTCATGTGATATAGCCTCTATTACGAAACCCTGGCAAATACAGCGAAAGGTAAGTCTGATAAGAAAGTCCTCGATGGTAACACGTACATCGGAAAAGATATTGACGTGTAACATATGTAGGGAAAGGTGTATCTGACGTGTAGCACGTTGAGCAATATATATATATATGTGTGACGTGAGAGATACGCTGCAGCCATTCATTTTGTGTTTGAGAAAAACTTTCCTGTTCCGTGTTAATCTTTCTTGATTAAGTATAGATGTTCGGACTTATAGGAATATACCGTACCAAGGGTATTTACCAGCACCATGCTCCAGATCAAATAGGACATCTGGGACAGATAAGCTGCCAGATTACTCCTGACGAAGGCATTATTATTGTGAATTTCATTCACATACAAAAATAGAATTATGTTTTCCTGACAACTGGGTTAAGGACAACGGGCTTGAAATGGCAACTAAATGTAGCTGTAGTTCAATCTAAATACGCGTTTGTACCACACTATAGGTGGGTGTTACTTAAATCCAACATCAATTGATAATTACAACTGTTGTATAAACAAAACATGTAAACACACGTAGGTTTAACTCTAAACAAGTTTTGAATAACTGAAAAAGTGAATTTTGACATGAACTACTTTTGATCACGTGGTCCAATGACACGCAGAGATTGTTAACTTTGTCTTCGATTGGCAGGGATTTATTATATATTATGTTAACACGCGTATAATCCTGATTTATATTTAATTCAGTGAAATAGAAGCATCCATTCGGTATTAAATTACCTACATCTACTATTTCATCCTGAAGTCATTGCAAAAGGATTTGTTAATATAAGACTTGTAAAATGGATTCTTTTGATTATTGATGAGTGCCTGTTTACATTTAGGTCATATTACTACGCCAGCCTTATCAATAAAAACATGTATGCATTTGTATTCAAATCAGATTACACTATTACTGAGATTTAGGATGAAACATATTACGTGACTCGTGGTCGATAGATTAGCATTTATTTCACTCGAGTTTGTTAATTTTCAGGAGTTGAAATATGCACTCGCTAAAGCTTAGCTAATGATTTTTAATTATTGAAACTCGAATGAAAAAATACCATATCCACCAATCACTTGTTCTATGACCTCTACCGGTCCTTGAAATAAAACCCTCTTAAACGATTGTGTGATCATTGTTTGTATTAACCCGGTATTCTATTGATGATATGACCTCCCTTAGCCTCGCTAACGAATCAGACTCGCGGACTTAGTTCCTTGTGTAAAGTACATATATTCTATACCAGGAAATATTTCATTGTAAATGCACATTTTCGTAACTTCGTAACGAAACCTATTTTCCAAGAATCTATTAATCGTTATTTTAACTTTTAAAATACTTCCTGACACAGCAGTAATGTAAACACAGTTTTACTGAAATATATTTTGTATTCAAAGGGGCGCAACTCCAAAAATATGTTTCGGTTAAGAATTTGCTATGGAAGCCGATATCAGCTGAACATTTTCAAGCTTTATGCAGCTAGTACGGGTTTTGGTTCACAGTATCCCTCACTTCTATATATAATTTGAAGAGCAAAATCTGTTAGCCGTTTCCATGTTACCGCGATAAAGGTTTTCACGGTACACATTTCTTCTTCAGGTGAAAATTATTGTGTAATATACAAATTGTAGTACTGTCTGAAACAGTCCTAAGGCAAATACCATTTTAGTTCTCTAAAACGTAACACTTGTGGGAAAAAAAGATTTTCTATACTAATATATATGTTATTAGCCTTTGATTTCAAAAAAAAAATATCCAACCCGACCTAAGTGACCTTTCAATTAGGTTGAGGTCATTGCCTTTCTCAAGCCTAAGATTATTAGAAAAAAAAATACACGTTTATACAAAATATTCAGTCAAAAGTCCAAGAAATGGTGACTTAAACGCAGTACAGAATCTTTTTCAACTTGAACTTGAGCAAATATAAGACGGACAAATTAAGGAATCAAATGAGTTCGAAATGTTTTTGCTGAGTTGGGGGCACAGCCATTCACATAATGAAGGTTATGCGAGATAATGGAAAGATACTTTATAAAATGATCAGACTGTCTCTGTTAAACTTTACTTACAGGCTGCGGATCTGGTCATGTCCGAGTTCTTCGACCAAGGTGACAAAGAGAAACACCAGCTAAATATACAACCACAGGTAAATAACGACACGCACGGAGCTGTTCTTATCGAAATCGTCACGTTTATCATACAGCTTAGCAGCAAGCTGCCTGTGTTGGTCAAATTTAAGTAAAGATCGAATTAAGAAGCTTAAATCCTATTCTCATCTTTGAATGTTTCCTTTATCTCCATAGAGATATTTTCTTTGCTCATATTCTACACCAGTTGTAACTATGTTTATATCAATTAACGGTTTGAAAGCAATTTGGCAATCTGCTTTTGGTCTTTAAGGGAACGTCTGACAACTTGTTAGTCGTTTTGAAAAACTTTTTTGTTTAAAAGCGGACTTGACATTTTATCAGATAGTTACTTTTAGCAAACCATTGTAACATTTCTCCTTTTTTCAATCCAGGCTTGTATGGATCGAGAACGTCAGGACGAGTTGCCCAAGCTACAGATGGGCTGGATTGATGGCATATGTCTTCCGTTGTACACTGTAATACTTCTTGCTTTAATCTTTCATTCTCTTAATAGGTTTATTTTTAACTTGATAATAAAAACACCATTGCTACGCTATATATTGTTTGTATAGTATACAAAAACATAATAGAATCAAAACTTACTTCATCTTGTTAACAATATGACTGATCGATGGTCTGTAATCAATTATATCTGTTTGAATGCCACGCTAATTGGTCAGTTACAACCATGTTTACACCGTGTTCGCGATAATTCGAATCTTTTGGTTGTGTTTATATTAATTGCAAATATAAAAACCTCATAAAAAGAAGTATTTCTTGTTTTAGGCATTGTCGAAATTGGATCAATATTTCGTACCCTTGAAGGACGGAGTATTAGCCAACAGGGGTTACTGGGAGAAGATGGATGCGGACAAGCTTGCCAAAGACATTGTGCGAGAAACAGGAGTTTAACCGTGAATGTATTCCGGTAAACAGACCGTAGAAAGCAAGGTCATTCATACACAATTGGGCAATTATTTCAATGAACAGTATCTCTTAATAATTTTTCAGAAAATAATGTGATGTATGTGTCCTCGCAAAAGAAAGACGCGACCGGGCAGAAAGGAAGGAATGAACTTGAACTTTCCTTTGGGCCTGATAATTGAGATCGATAAGAATACATAGAAACGAATTAGAGGATATGTTTACAAAATACAATAATCAATACAAATACTATCTTTAATAATACAATGTTATGATATGTATTATCTACTATATTCTCGTTGTCATTAGCATTGTATGTTCTTCCAATGTAAGATTTCAAATAATAATAATTCGAGGTTACAATTTCTGTATTTTTTGTTAATTGTTCTAAATTTTTGGGGTTAATGTGGTGTATACCGAAAAACTATGTGCACTTTGCTTATATCGCTGAAATGGTGGTCACTCATTTTTATTTCCTTTCAAAAGACAAATTCTTTTTCGATTTGATTCAGAAAAATGAAGTAACACACACATATGCTGCACCTTTTAAATTTAGTAATAGATATAGTATGCCGAAAACATGAATTAAACTAGTTCCGGTCTATATAAAATGTACGACGTCATCACTTCATGTGTATTTATTTTTATTTTTTATGTAATTGAATATAACCTGAAAATGTCTAGCATTAGGGGTATGGGAAAAAAGATAATTCTGTCAGAACAAGACAGAAACTCAAGATTGTATTCGATTTGATAAAAGAAAGCATTGAACCTATATGGCACTACCAACTAATTAAATGGTTATATCTGTTAGTAGAATGATGATACGGTAATATCAATATGGTTTATTCAACTGACAAAGTATCGTCATTGTACATTTCATCCCATGGTACTAAAAAGGTCGAGGCCGTGTGACTAAGATTGATATTACAGTTTTATAAAACGCGTTGTTTAGTTATGTTTAAGAGTTTTATATGCAATAAACATTATGGCACTTTCTTTTACATTGTTGATATTATGTCAAATCTATGTATGATAACAGCGTTTGTTGTAAACCGATGCGTTGTGTTAAGTGTGTTATATAAACTTAGTCACACGAGTTCTCTATTTTCATTTTGATGTCTTGCCTGCTTAGGATGATTTCTCTCCACCACACGCACTAGTACTAAAACTTATCTCTAGTTTAAGTGGCGTCTTATATCAGCATTTATTTTTGTTACTAATTAAAGTGGATTGCCATAATAGATTATCAATGAAGACATCAGCCTTGATGTTGTATAAAATTTAAACATCTGTTTGATTATTTCATTTTATCAAGTTCATATTTAAAACGTGGAAACTATTCAATAACCTCGTTTTATGAGCCTTTCAACATGAATTTCGCCTTATGAGGCTAATCATCGTGAAAAAAACATCTTAGGAGAATACCGAAGCGACAACAAAACCTTAATCCAAAGTCAAACTCGACCAATGCTATTATATTAAATTACACCACACTACATAAAGTCGTTTGATGTGACCTTATAGGGAACTTGTTAAAACGAAAATCGGAAATATGGGGAGATATAGCGAGACCATACAAAAACAACCAATCTACAGAGAAGGAAGTGAAAATAGTATGACGTGATTAACTTCCTTTGCTGTCGTAACATTGCTGCTATTTACTTTCTGTTGTATACTGTAAATCACTTAAAATTCGCGTGGGATTAATTTTCGCGTTAATGCGCAAAGAGAGTTACTGTAAAAGTGTAATTGTTCTCGATGTGGACATTTTCGCTTATTTCGCTGGCATTAAATCTTCACGAATATATCCAAACGCGAAAATATTTATTATCTCTCAAACTCTACAGTGTATACTAGTATGATAGGTAGACACCATGGCTGATAGCGCGAACGTTTCCACACCGCGAACAGTTTGGAGCCTGACTAAGCAGAACATTCCACCCGCAAAAATATTGGTTTTACAGTAATTGTGAATTCAGACCCATGAGCTTATTTGTACATGAATATGAAAGTATCGCTTACTGATATATAGGAGTCTTGCAGGGTCCATGTTTCAAATAGCTCATAATTCGTGAATTCAATGTCATTTCTAGAACAGCGTGTTCCTAAATCATGTATTCCTGTCTATGTCTGAAGAGGGAACTTGGCAAAAAAGTATTCGCAAAATGAAGTGTCTTGCAGTTTACTTTCCAGATTTTTCACTAATATGGGTTTATTAATGTCATAGGTTAAAATTATGAATTATATAAAAGTTCAATGAAAATCATTATTTCATAGCCGTATACAAATTATTAATCAACAGTTATTTCTATTGGGTTATTTTCCGGGTCATATTTAACTTAACAGATTCTGTTTCAATACCATTTTGAAAAGGTTCAGCGATTTTTATATCTAATTATGGTATCACACATATCTATTGTCTGCTTTGTAACCAATCTACATGCATTGAGCAAAACACATGTAGTTCTTAGATAACGGCAAAGGATGCTGGACGGTTTCTGTGAGAATCGTCAATTTCTGTAACGTGAAGGTTCATCAATTCATATATATGTACTTGGTCGTTTTGTAAACAGGAGTAACCTCAATTGTCAGTAGGTATATACGTCTTTGCCGTTGTGACATAACTATATTGGTAGGATACCATTGTAGATATACATATATATAGAAACTGCAAGCTGAACACGCCGTTTCCTTAGCAAACGAATTATTCATGTCAGGATGGCGTTAACGTGAATATTTACCAAAATTGGGGACAACTCTTGTTTACAAAAGGAATCCAACCCTGCCCCAAATGTACTTAAATGATTTGATTTTCTTACCCAATATGATTTTAAAATTGCTTCGTTTCACTAGCTGTGATGAACTTGCTAACATGGTCTCTCTCACCATCTAACCTAATATGTTATACATTAAAATTGATTATAAATCATACGGTTCAACAGAAAACAAGCTTATGTTTTATACATGACTTGCTTATATACAAAACTATTTACATTTGCTCTGAAGCTTTCCATTTTGCTATCAATAGCAATTTCTGTTATATGACCATAACGACATTTGTTTAACATGTATTGATTAAATAAACTATCAGCATAGTGAGAAATATATTATGTAAGTATGATGCTAACAATATGTTTATGAAGAGCTAGTTTATCTCTAAGTATGTTCTTCCTGTATACCCATGTTGATATTCCTCATTACCACTGATGGATATGATTTTGTTACCTTGGAAATCTTGATTATGAATGTTATTTACGCATGTGTCGTTCATAAAACGAAATATCAGGTTTCTCATAATCTGTAACCACTAAACGTTCTATAATACATACTTATGGAATGTGGCTGAGAGCAAGAGAGTCCACAAGTATGTGTTTGCAATGAATAGATTGTGTGTATGCTGTGATATGATCATAATGATATATAATTTATGTTATGGAGGAGAAGAAATGACATTTATAAATAAAGTCAAATATTGCATTTCTGGAAGTTTGTTTGTTTATTCAAATTAATTCATAATCCTGTGTGTAGGTAGCTATATCTAGATGTAAATATTAGATGTCAACATTATACAATGAGAGGCCATATCCAATGGGGTTTTTTTTTCAATGAAATAGGTTACTGAAATATAAACAAATACATTGCAATGATATGTCAATTTTCAAGCCTCTTGAAAACATTATTCATCATAATATTATTTCGTTTTTGTTTCAAATTTTCCATTATTAAGTCATATTATCACTTATCATCCGGTTGTGATCAATATATATTTTGTTTAATAATCATTACCATTTATTGTTTTAACCGTTTCTTAGAGTGGATCTAACCCAAATAATGCCTACCAAGGTTCGACACACACATCCTTAAAGTCAGAAATAAAATTCACCGCCTGCAAAGTATGCACCAGCATAAAGAGGGTATTGTTTAATCATTGTATCGTAAAAGCTAAATAAAACCGTTCCAAGTAATGTTTTTAGAATACGACAAGCATCCCTGGTGATATCACAGTCTGACTGAAGGGATATTACATCAAGAAAAAGAAACCTCTATCGTGTGATATATTATTATTTAACTTCCTGGTTGGGGTCTAGGTTAAATCATTTACAATAGACCCCCCCACCTCGTGCTTCACGTTATATGTGAGAACATGTATTTCCTGGAACATTCAGCCTTTAAACACAATAGCTCAAGCATCAGCAATACGACCCTATGACAAATCTCCATCAGTTACCGTTGCGTCAGCATATCGGAAATGGCTTTCCGTTTTCTGCATAAATTTCCGAGGACATAAAATTATGAAACAATTTCAAATCATCTTTGAAATATCTGCAAGAATATTTGTATTTGGCGTTGATTAAAAATCGTAGTTTATGTAGAAAAGTGGGTTGATGTAATCAAAGAGCTATATAAAGCAGCGTCGACACACAGTGATAAATCTAAGTTTAAAGATGAGTCGAAAATGCAGTACTGACCGTGAACGGACGAGTCAACAAAGCAAAAAGGGGAAAAAACATCTAACTTGGTAGAGGCACCTTTTAACAACTCGAAAGACAGAACATGTACCAGGGTGTAGGAGACACCAAATAAAAAGTAAAAACAAAGGAAACAGGGAACAGAGGACCCATGGAAAGAAATGACAAACTAAAATTATAAAAGGAACACAATTGAAAATACTTCTTGTTAAATAAACACGATCTATAAGGCAAATTACAGAAACGTCACCTTGTATTATCCCCTTGATTTACATCATCTGACATTGTAGATATCTGGACCTTACACACTCGTGTAATGTGACTACTTCGCCATGGCTTGATCTGATTTCTGGTCCTTACACAATGGTGAATACTAGGCGTGAAGTTGACATAGCTTGATATGATTTCTGCTCCTTACACAATGATGAATACTTGGCGTGAAGTTGACATGGCTTGATCTGATTACTTAGTTGATATACTGTTAGCTTGTACTCGTGTTTCCTTCCGTTACACACAAGTGGACGTCTCCGCCTGGCCTTTCCAGTATTTGTGTGCATATACTTTAATGAAATTGTTGATGTGTATTGTACATGTTTATTATAATCCATCCCTGTTTATATATAAACAGGGATGGACTAAGGAACAAACTTCTTTATTACTGACGCGATTGGGTTGTGAAAGGGTATCCCTGCCAATATGACAAGGCTCCAGGCTGGCCCAGTTGCTGTGTTGACTGTGTGTTATTTTTACTTCTTCCTTCTCGGTAAGTATAACATATCACTAACTATTTTAATAATTATGTTTATTACTATATCATAAGTCAATATAGCACTTATCCGTGGTAAAATTTAAAAGAATAGGTGTTATCTTAAGTCCACCGTAGTCTATCATTATCATGGCTATTCTATCAGGAATTCTGTACGTTGTGAACTAAATGATAAGATCATGAAGTGTCGAACACATGTGCAACACAATGAAAGGAGTAAGGTGCTAGGAAAATAATTCCCACCAATACAGGTCTGAAATACGGGCTGCAATTGAGATAGTTTCATTGTATTTCTGAAATGTAAATATAATTTTACGAGATTGATAATTTTATAAGCTAATATTTTATTGGATTTAAGAAAAAGATGGATACTGTTCTGATGATGCAGTAATTGTTAGTTTTCATTTTCTTTTTTATTTATTAAAGAAATTTGCTATTTCAAAATCCTTTCATACGATGCGATTTGCACCTAGTGTTAGCAAATAAAGAGATGTGACGCATATCTTTGATGTAAACTATCTCCGTTGCTATTTTAAGACATCACCGTTTGTCGCTGGTAGTAACGCTCCGTCCGGACTGGTATTAGTCAGTGAATAGGACTTCAGACTCATTAAAAACCACAAAAATGAAAAAAAATGTGATAATATATCATCGACCTTTGATATTTCGTTTACTCTGGAGCATCTATAACAGCAATCCCAATGCTCAAAAGACAAGTAAATTATCTTCTATGCAAATAAAATGTTTTAGTCCAGATAGGTTTAGTTCGAGAATTAAAATGGTGGATTTTGCACTACACATTTGAACAAGTAAGGACAACTATTGCCATTCTTAATCCTGTACTTTTGCCCAATTACTATTTGTGCTTTTTTACAATTTCGGGCTCAAAAGCAAACGTGTTTGATCCAGTTACATTGAATATATTGGGGGGGGGGGAACAAAAAGCATTATTATACAATTTGTTGCACAATATGTCCATTATATCGAGCTTTATAAAGTTGAACAGCAAAATTCAATTTGCAATAATTAAAAACGACGAAGCACTGATTTTTAAGTGATCAATCTGGCATCAAAAAGTTGATATTTTTGACACAATTTTCAGATGCATATTTGCTTTTAAGATTGATCATCCTTTTATTTAATATAACATAAAATCCTTATTTGATGTTATATTAAATCAGAACAAGACTTGAGACTTAAGTTGACAGCCTGAAAAAAACGGACCGATGATATTTTCGGAACTCCTCTGCAAAATTTAAAAATATCCCAGTGATCCCTATTGGTTTTTTTTTTTTTAGATATAATGGAAATATAGATAATAATAATATATATATATATATATAAATAATCCTCTGAAAGAATATTTCAAATCTTTGATTATTCGTTCACAGTTTTTTCCAGCTAGAAATAGTAATTTTCGCCTTCTTTTGTTATTCCCGCTGACCCAAGGAGCTACCAACAATTTGCTCATTTATATATAACATTAATAAACAATTCTTGCTTTCAAGAAATGTTAATTACTCAATATCTCATGAGCCAACTTCCTTAACATAAAGCTTCTTTCGGGTCATTACATGATAAACTGCTAAATTACAGGAGGCGACCGAGGAGGTCAACAGACTTGTTTTTGCATCTTACTCTGTAGAAAAAAAGGAATGCCTTTCTTGTGATTTCTAAGCAAATGCTGTGATTAAATGAGAGCAAATTACCCATTTATGTCCTTATGATTTTGACATTGGTGCAAACAATTCCAGATTTTGCAACCGTTCTGAAACTAGCTTGTGTAGAGTTTACCTTCCCGATACTAAGTATGCAACTTGCTAGTTGCTTAATTGTGCTTTCCAATTACATTTACTTGGAAATAGCACTTAAAGTTATAATTTCAGGATGTTTATGATCGCCATACGGCTAGAAAATATATAGATATTTCAGTGATATGCTTAAGTCGAACAGGAAATAAAAACCAGGAAATTGTGTTGATGCACAATACATATGGCTAGTTTAACCGTGGCGACTAGCTGCATTACTCGCTCTGAACTAGCAGAATTATTTCTATGAATGATTAAGATTGTTGTGTTAAACGGTCAATAAGTCATGTGTAATTATAGTAGAATTTCATACACCGAACACCGACAATATAATTTGTAAATTATTCCTGTCAGATTTTGAGTATGGTCATTGTCTGTGTATGGTTTGCATACAATGTTTGAATGTTTCACAGACATACTCGTGTTTCCATTGACAATAAGTCCGTCACCTTTCTGCTTCTACATTAGTTTAGAAATTTCGATATCCACCTTTTGGCCCCTAGCATCATTGATGAGTCCTAGACAGCTGTATGGTGTAGTTAAATTCATTTTTTCGGCAAACGGTATTCATTACTAAATTTAAGAGGTGCAGCCTGTGTGTGTATTACGTCATCTTAAGCTTCGACTTTGAAATATGCTGGATACAAGTAGCGACAAAGAAGGTTTTCACACAAACATAGCCCACCACCTATTTTAACATTGACCTAAAAAGTGACGTATTTTCTTACTTTTCAAGTAAAAGTAAATTAAAAGAATCTTGCAATGCATGAAGCTGCACAGTAATTCGTGGAAAACAATTAACTAAAAATTGGATGTGTAATAGTGACACAATCAAAAGCCTTCTGAAGTATAAATAGTGTACCACTGTTTTAATGTTGCCGGATTATCTACCGATATATTGTACTGGATTTATTTTACTTTATTGATTACTGATACAAAACGGCAGTGACAACATCAACAGTTCATGAATGAAGTATAGTTGAGACTAATTGTCCGTAATCACCTACAACTCCATCCCCCCCCCCCCCCCCCCCAAAAAAAAAAAAACAAACAACAAAAACAAACAAATATATATATCATTGCAAAATCTTACTGGGAATACTGACATTTTGAGGTATTCACAAAAGAACATGTGGACAAGTGCAAGGTAAACTTCAATTTATTTCCGACAAAGGAATAGTTCATAGATTTACTGTGGAATTGCTCATAGATTTACTGTGGAATTGCTCATAGATTTACTTTGGAATAGTTCATAGATTTGCTGCAGAAAAGTTGCAAACTATTTCACCTTAACGTTTCACTGTAGCAGGCCTCAGCTATACTTCATGCACGAACAAAAGATGATGTCACAGCAATTTTTTGTGCATGGGTACATACCTGCCTTTGTGTTTCAATTATAGTTCGCTACCTCAGAAAATAGGTTTTTAACTTCGGGATTTTCGGGAACCATACATTCGATACGTGTATTCGTATTTCTAGTATCATCGCTATTGAGTTCGAATCAAGGATTGTATTAGTAAGTGTTATATAGTGCGTCTACATATATATACATGTGTTATATATATATGATAAAACATCACAGTAGGTTTATCTTAAATAGGCACTTACTCCGCAACAAACCTCGAACCGACAAAGGGAAACTGGACGTGGAGTGAAGCTAACCTCCACTGCAGAAGAGAAAATACAAGACTTGCTTATAAAGATGAAATCACTTTACAAGTCAATATGTCAGACAGAGAAATCATGGATGATGACGTACTGTTTTGGATAAATGAAAACACGTGGCCATCGGAGATCCAGTATCCTTGTGGTAAGTTCTTACTTCTTGATATTTAAACATATATATTTAAATATTTCAACCTATCAATAATTGCATATTGTTTACGATCGTGCTGTATTATCGTTCAGAAGGCGTGACGAAAGTATGATAATTAAAAGGGTTACGAAAGTACATCAGTTTGTAAAAAAAAAAAACGGAGGCAAATGGACAGCATCCAATGACATGACGATATCAATAACATTCCGGTCGGAATTTCCTCTATCTAAGTAAAGTGTGAATAATTATATAACAACAACTCTGATGTATTTACATACCATTAAGTATAAGCACATACTTAGGTTGAATATAAAAGAAGACTGCCATCAGAAGTAAAGCTAATGAAGTAGACAAGCAATTACTTTCTGGGTATCGGATAGCACTAATAAGAAAGCAAATCTATCGCCTGTTTTTACATTTTTATAATTTTTTCCCCTATTCTTTTAATCATAAGAGTACTTTTTTTATTATCAACATTACTTTTTTACAAGCTTTAGCGAACATAATTTTACAAACTTCGTCCGTCAAAAAATGATCTTCGTCTTCTTTGAAGGTGTCGTTTTATTTTTTGTTGATCAGATGCATCTGTTCCGGTCTTTCAATAGTCTCTTTCAGCTTCTTTCTTGTCTAGTCTTGTGACTCTGATTTCGTCATTCAATATTTGTTTACCGCGGCTACCTGACATTTGCGCTTCCGATTCTATTTTTATACGAGCAATCACGTGATTTTTTTTCGAATCATGTGACCACTATCCTGCTCCCGGTTCCGTGCCAATTCGCAAGAAAACATAAGAAACCCTTTTAAACATAGAAAACGATAATAAAAATAAAGCTATGCTACTGATGTGCTAAATAATAAATCTTGATATTAAAAAAAAATATGTTATTGTTTGATAATCTTAACTGCTAAGGTTAAAAAAATTATAGAAAATGTTTCATGTCGTACCATGTTGAGATTCCTATAATTAGTCGAATGGCGGCGGCAAAATTGACCAGACGAGCTCCGAATTTAGCGAAAAATGCCGTTTTAAGGTACTTTCCGGTTAATTGACACAACTAAGACCTTGATTTTCCTTCTAAGAATAACATTTGCCTTCAGAAAAAGTATTTCATATAGACATTGGTCAAAACACGAGCTAATTATTTTTATTATGTAAGATTATGTTTTGATTATAAACATTACTGTACTTTTTTATTACAAAAATTACTTTTTTTTATTACCAAACATTACTTTTTTTATTATAAACATTACTTTTTTCTTATTAACATTACTTCTTGATTATATATATTACTTTTTATGGGAACATCTCTTATGATAACTCTTAATAAACGTTTTCATGATATTTTATGCATGCTGATCAGCTTGTTTTGTTTCATAATGGTCACTTCACTTGCTCGTGAATTTATTTGGATGTGACCTAAATTTACAAGGCGGGTGTCGTCGATGAAGTAAAAAACTAATTTACCTTTGTTATATATATATATTATATAACACATATACAGGCTGTTTGGAGACAAGTGAAGTACATGGAAGCCCTCCAGTGGAATCGGTCAGATCACCTGATGAATGCGCTTTGTGTTGCAAAGATTTTCCATCGTTTGCATTAAAGGTAATTTATCCGTTGGCCTTAGTCCCACTGATCAAAGTATCTAAAAGATATTTAAAGTTCAGAAATTATTTATTAAAATGATTTGATTTTATTAATCATTTATAAATTTCAAAAAATGGAACAGTGTATAGCTAACGAAACTAAACGGCAACAGGAAAGTGGTATATTAAGCTTTCAATCATATCTTGATGCAATGCTCTGTTATTCTTGACACATTTACATCGCTTTTGAAATTATGGAATAAACATGATTGTTTCTTCTTTATCGATATATGAACAAAACAACGAAAAGCAACAAATTCTACACTCTGAATATAGTATGAATGCATCCATTCATGTGGATTACTTATGACGTAATATAGTAATCTTGCTCAATGTGAGTCTTGTCGCTCGCTTAGGAAAACATGGATAACATCCCCGCGCCAAAAGATCAAATGACTACAGTTAATAAATTATGAGTGCTTGACTAATTAATTAATTAGCTGCGTTTTTTCGTCGTCCTTTAAATGACATTGGTAGAACAGACCACATTTGATTAAAATTGTCGCCAATGGTTAACAGTATCCATTTGAGCGTTAACTAATTATCCTTATCTGAATATATCATCGGTGAGTGTCATATTGAAAACGAGGCCAGAGTTGATAAGATGCCAGGTATTATCTCTTGATTTTACAGGATTCCGAGTGTTTGTGTAAGGCTAACATCTCCTGTCCTCCCAACCGTACCAAATGTGAGGATTCTGACAAATATCAGTTATATAGCCATATAGGTAAGCATCTGAATAATGTTTTTCAATATGAAGTATCATCATAAATAATAACACATAATATTTAACTCTACTGTGTTGTTAACCATTTTGCTAAATAAAGCATCAGGATAAATTAAATCTGCATGCACATACCTTCTGTAGGGAAAATAAATAAGAGAATACCGAAGCGTTAACAAAATCATAATCCGAATTCAAAATCTATCAAACCCGGGACAAAATATGAACAAAGGAAAGATTTACATGGAGAACCTTGTAAAAGTAAAAGAGATTAAGATCAGGTGTTCCGGAAGAGTACAATGTAATACGTCATGCAAAATTAATTTTAGTTTATTGGAATTCCTTTTCTTTTTGAAAAGTTATAAAAAGATAATGTGGCTCTAACTCCCCCAGGTAAATTTTATCGTGTTACTATTACAAGGTCACCTCCAGCACTATACATGTATACTGGGCATTGTTTAATATTTAGAATATATCATAAAGGTAAGATAGCTCCTTTCATTAACAAGGGGCATGACGTGGGGGAAAATCAGAGAATATCAAATCGTCAACAAAACCATAATCCGAACTCAAAATCGATTAAACTAGGGGCAAAATAGGAACAAAGGCAAGCTTTACATGGAGACTCTCGTAAAGCACAAGAGAATAAGACCATGTGTTCCGGAAGAGTAAGCGTCTTCTGCTTCATCGACGACACCCGCCATGTAAATCTTGGTCACATCCAAGTAAGAATCATTCCTCAAAACCGAGTCATCATTGTCATCACAACAAGTAAACACACTAACAAGCAAACTCAAAAAGTCGTTCTTGTATAATTCTAACACAAATCGCAGTATAAGGACGAAACCTTTAAAGCAAACTAACAATTAGAATGTTTAAAATATCGCTTTCTCGATATCCAGGGGTTAACCTCACATACACTCTCTACACCCCTGGAATATGTCATGGCAAAACTGAAGGCACGCTCAGGTAAATAAAACGCGCTAACCTACATGCCTGTCCTTTGAAGATTACATAGGAGCCGCAACCGACTTCAAAGTCTGTCAATTTTTTCCGTTATGTGACCACGAGATTCATGATGTACATCAAAGGATCGAATCGAAGTCTTTTTAATTAACAAGGTGGCGCACACTGAGTTTTCATAGGCTGAGGGCATAGGTGATCGTAACCCTTGGATATCGAGGATCCAAGTACTGTTGATGGTTTGGTTATTTTAAATAAATTCCTTGTCGGTATGAATTATGAAATACACTTCCTTTGCTTTTATTTATTGCTTCAGTGTAAATCATTATTATCAATACTCTGCTTAAAAATTAAATATTATTTCTTCCATCAACTACCCTTCCTGTTTGACATAGAATCCCCGGAACAGTGCTTGGTGATGTACCAAATCGAACAACTCGACTTCATTGCTACATTTGTCAACTGTACTATGAAGGCTGGGATACTGTGCAGGACAGGTTGGTTTAACCTATAACAGGCTTACCTTATTCGACCCTAAAGAGACCAATTGAACTCTTCCAGTTCAAAAGTGGGAATAGTTCGTCATGAATATCATGAGTGAATGAGATTATGTTTACATGTGAATTATATATTATATGTTATTTTGAGTATGCTTTCCAATGTCAGTAAAATATTACACATTCGGTTCTTGGTACTTTAGGGAAGTATTTGACGTGGAATAGTTGATACTGCAAATGGAAAATATCAGTCCCGAAGTTGGTTCTAGAATTGTTGTCTGGATTATATATTGACATGGTTTACATGAATTATTAATAATAAATCATATGGTGTAGGAAACATTGAATTTATAATGTTATAAAGGGTTTCATAGGGTCTCTATATCAGCATATGATTTGAAGAACGTTTATACATGGATGGTGAATCTTCCTGTCTTTATTAAGTTGTAACTGATGTTTGATGAAAGATTGGCATTGACTGAATTGCAGGAAATGCTTGCTTTGTTTCGCTTTCTGTATCTGCATGCACGATATCAAATAGAAACTTCATTCTTGGTACTTCTATTGATTGTGACATATTCTCTATGTCAAAGGATACTTTTATGTGATATATAATGATATTTTAGCAATATAATGTAAACAATTACTACGTCTCGTATTGAGAATACACTTCTTCATTATACTGTCGTCTGTGACATTTTATAAAAGACAGCGGTCATACTTTTAATTAACTTTAGAACCACTTTAACTAATCCATATATGTAAGATAACCCGTACCAATACTTATATGGGTTATAACTTTTAGAATTTATCATTATACGTCTTCAGTCTGAAAATGTGAATACATGTGACAAACAATTAATTACTGTGATTTCTGGGAAAATCTGAGTTCTGAACTGGTGTTTTTGACGATTGACATACCATTCCTATCAGTCAATGGGTTAATCACAACAACGAAAAAGATTATCAAGATTCCATTTGTCCAGCAGTGGACATAATACCATAATACCATAAGAATTACGTTCTGAATTACGTAAATTAAATATGTTAATGAGTTAATCTCATTTGAGTAGTGACACGATACATAATATACACATTCTCGTAGTACACGATTTAAAAATAATACTGAACTAGTTAAATTTTACTTCTAAATTCATAAATTAAAGGGTAAATACTGAGATTGTTTTATGTACACAAACAGGAATTGAAAACTTAATTTGCGAGCTTTCGAAAACGTCTGTTTCCTTGTTCAAGCAAAGAGTACAATAGCCGAGTGTCGGTGTTCTGGCCGCTGAAATCAGCTCACTACCCAAAAATAGGGCGAGTTGGAGAAGTCAGCTGTCAAAAACGTAGCGCGACATTTCGTCCAAATGTACTCCAGGTACTACAGGTAGAGTTTATTGATTCCCCTTCATTCCTAATCTTTAATTTTCCTCATTCTCCAGTTTTCCTCCCTTTCCAACACTTTGGAGTTGTTCCAGTCAATGATATGGTTGTGTATGTTGGCATGGTCTATGATAGCTGATTTGTTATATTGTTTTTCTGATGTTTTTCTAGTATTTCTGGTGTAGACTCGCTGTTCCATGTCTTCCACGTCTTTTTGATGTTCTTTAAGACGCGTTCCAAATTTCCGACTAGTTTCACCTATGTATGTGTGGTTGCAGCTGTTACATGGAATTTGGTAAACCGCTCCAGTCTTGTCTTCCTTCTGCACTTATCCTTAGGGTGTACTAGGAGTTGTTTGATGGTGTTGTGCGGTCGCATAAGTGTGCTGATGTGATGTTTGCGGAGGACTCTTGAAATTGCTTCCGACCCTCCCCTTATATATGGTATAGTGACCATGCCATTGGTTTTTCTCTCGTTGGTGTTACCTTTCTTTTTCTTGGTGACGTTTATCTTGCTTTTGTCTTCAGGGGCGGAATGGGTCAACATCTTACCCGTCCCTCTGTCTACCTGTAGTACTAGAGTACATTTGGACGAAATGTTGCGCTGCGTTTTTGACAGCTGACTTATCCAACTCGCCCTCTTTTGGGTATTGAGCTGATTGCAGCGGTCAGAACACCGACACTCGGCTATTGTACTCTTTGCTTGACAAAGGAAACAGACGTTTTCGAAAGCTCGCAAATTAAGTTTTCAATTCCTGTTTGTGTACAAAAAACAATCTCAGTATATATCATTCATACCAAACTGATGAATCTTATTCCTAATAAATTAAAGGGGTTTAACGCACCTAGCCCGTCTGTTTCTACATTAGTAAAGAAATTTCGGATTCCCACGTTTTGGCCCCTAGCGTCACTGTAAAGAGTCCTAGGGGGACGAAACAGCTGTATGGTGCAGTTTAATTTTTTTTTTTCTGCATACTGTATCTATTTCTAAATTTAAAAGGTGCAGCACATGTGTATGTTACGTCATATTTTATACTTGTCTTTTAAGATGTTGTAAAAGCGATGAAGGGAACACAATTTACCTGGTCAGAGGCGCATGCACTTTGTCTTAACGCCAGCAGCCAACTGGTCAATCTCAACATGGTCAGTGACCTTGAAAGGAGTCGGAGCATCGATACGGTCAACATTCGTCATTACTGGACAAATGGAGTGGTCAAGCATGGCCTTGCCGGACAATTTCAGATCGTAGGTAAGATACATACCTCTTTTAATTTCACCAAATACTTCTCAATGTTATTTGTGGATAATGGGATGCATAAAGTGTTCCACTCAATGTTAGAACATGTGTCCTTGTGTGTAAATATACATAATCCAGCAAATCATGCTTTGATGTTTGATAAAACAAATCAGAGCATACCAAAGCGTCAACAAAACTATAATCCGAATTCAAAATCGATTAAACTAGGGGCAAAATAGGAAGAAAGGAAAGATTGACATGGAGACAAGAGAAAAAGACCAGGTGCTCCGGGAGAGTAAGTGACTTCCGCTTCATCGACGAAACCCGCCATGTAAATCTTGGGTCACATTCAAGTAAGCATCAATCCTCAAAATGAGAACCGGGTCATCATTGTCAATCACAACAAGTAAACACACTAATAAGCAAACTCAAAAACGTCCATCTTCATATCACAAAAAGATACAGAATATGTCTCGATAAGATCAAGATGGCGACCATGAAACTTGCCCATATTCTTCATTAACCTACATCTCTCGGTGTAAAACGTGTACTGCAATGATGGTCTCTGTCAAGATCTCAAGGATGCGCCTACATCATTTACTAATCGATACCGCATGCTGCGAAATAGTCGGTCCTTGTGTGATATGACGGTGGATGCTTGTGAATTTCCACATTATTATGAAATGTTGTGTTTGGATCTCCATGTTATTCTTCCCTTTGCTCATATTTTGTCACGATTGTCGTCGATGAAACAGAAGGCGCTTGCTCTCCCGAAATTCTCTTGTACTTTTTTTAATTATCTCCATGCTATTCTTTCCTTTGTTCACATTCTGTCACGGGTTATGATTTTGATGTCGAGACGGTATTCTGTGATTTGTTTATATTTTCGACAATTTACTAATAAATATTATGATTTAACATAACATGTATGTACTATACTAAATACATGTCAAAATCATGAACAAGACTATAGAACAAAAAAGGAATATCCTTAAATTGTTTAATCATTATTATAATTATTTATATATATGTTTATGTAATTCAGATTGCATAGAGGCTTCAGTAATGTCGGGCACTGACCAGATATTTGCCCAACATTACAGAAATTCTGTCTATAACTGTAATCAGCTGTGTGAAGACAATGGGAGAATAGCCTTGATGGTAAGTTCATCGAGAGAAGTGTTAAAATCAGCAAAGGTAATATGCTAACAGGCAGTGTAGGAAGTGGATTTCAAAGGCGCACAATCACTTTTCTCTATTGTTCCTATCACTATAATTCGGTTTAACAATATAGCGCAAACTATGTTTAATTTTTAAATGAAATTATTGACCTCAATGAGTACCTTGACGAATCACTTGGAAATGGTTAGCAAATAGTTTAAGCTTATTTTGAATATAAAATCTGAAACTGGGGAACAAATATTGAATATTTACATTTTACTGACTTTAAAGTGATATATTTATTCTGATAAAAATATTCTTGTTTAAAGACGCACGGATCTGTATTTATAAAAGGAGGATCCAGCTAAGACTTGACTCTTCGGTATTCTCTGATTTTTCTATGAAAGGGCGAACATTGTCGGTGCCTAAGGGAAGACGAGAACTTGACAGACGCGACAACAAACGGATGTACCACCCCTTGTGTTGGTAACACACGTGACCGCTGTGGAGGGAACAACAGCTTCTCTGTCTACCAACGACTCTTATGTTAGTAATTTCATCATTACTCGAATGTTGTATCAATATAAAATACAGCAAAATACTGAAACTATGGTTATTGATGTGTAGTATTATAAAAGATAGGATGCACATTTTGGATTGTGGAGTGGCGCAGCGAATAGCGCACTTTTCATTTTTCACAGACGGTCAGTATGAGTATTGCTGTGAGCATTCGTAAAAATACATCGATAATTTGCAGTATTAGATACAATGAAAGTGAGTCTAAGTCTTAAATAATCAGGGAAATGCTCGAAATATGCAAGCAACGGAAGACAAATCAGCAGAACACACTGACGCCTGCATAATAAATTATATATTTACAGTAGGTCAAAGGCAAATGTTGTAATAGGACTATAACAACATTTGCCATTCTGACGTCATCAATCTCTATTGTGACGTCATCTTTCAAAAACTGCTTATTAGCGAAATTTATTTAGAGTAAACTCCGTTTTTTGTGTTATACCCTCATCACATAAAAAATAGATTCAAGCTATACTCATCATTTAGCGAAAATTCACTTTATTTCCTCTTACAAATAATTACGCTGCTGCATCAGCCAATCAAAAAACAGCGACATAATTTTTTATGTTATGGGCTGATAACATATTTGTTTAAGCCAATGAAAATGCTTGTTTCAAACAAAATTAAATTATGAGAAAATATTGTACTAGCCTATCTATACCCGAAAATTTTTACGCTTTTAGCGGAACAAGAACAGTTGTCAGACGTTTGCTTATCTATAACAAAGAACAGCGACAATAACATCACCGAGCACTGGGAGCTCTGTCGCCAGCGTCTAGATGGATGTATATGTAGAAACGGTACGTTTTACGGTTCATGGAGCCAAAACAAGCTTTCCAGTTTGGGTGGGATATACAGGATGTGGTAATTCTCTAGATGATCTGCAAAATGATACGTACATACAAGCCTTTCCAACAACAGGAAGAGTAGAAAACTTTATAAAAGATCGTATTTTTGTGGTATGAGGATTCTTTTGTATAAAGAATTATTTTTCTGATAAATGCATAAGTTGCTTAAAAGAATGTAAAGGACTGAGAACTGTTGGAGAACGAAAATCAGTTGATTCATTATATGAAATACATTTGGGTTATGATTTACTTTCAACAGAAAATGATATTTTTCAAATGTAAATCCTAAAGCCATACTTTTGCATCGCAAAGTGACTCTGGCATAGGTTAATCATGTTTATTCAAAATCTTTTACAGGAACAAATGCAACCGATTCCGTAATATATGAGGGAAACATAACATGGCCTGAGGCTCAGGTGGAGTGTGAGTCACACCACATGATGCTGGCTGTATATGAGACAAGCCCCATAGGAGAGGACCAACTGAGTGGTGTTCGTGATGGAGCAAACCTTTGGACGGGCGTATACAGTCCGACCGTGCTAGAATTCAATAGTGGTAAGATTATCTCGGTATATAACCTCAAAAATTTGCATGCTTGACAGGGCGGTAGTCGAATATTCCGCTCAAACAATTAATTAATGAAGAGTAAGCGACTTTTCAAAGGAATTAGAGGTTTACACTACAAGTGTAGCGAAAGACCTACCCGTAACGTGGAGCATAAGTATTTGTGTTGTGTATGTTCATGTATATTTGACGTTTAGTAGCATCCAAAAATATCCTCGTGTCTCAAGTGTAAGATATTTCACACCTCGTTGTCGAATATTGCTGGTATGAAAACAAAATTAATTTTTAAGTGAGAACTGAGTCACAATTGTCAAACATAACAAGTAAGCATACTAATGAACATATTCAAAAACGTCCATACAGCGAACATAGATTAACAAGGCGGAGGATGAACGTGGGGAGGGTTTCCTGAGCACAATATGTTTATCATTTAAACAAAAACGTTTTACATAAGTGTCTGGATTTAAACAAAGAAATGCATTGCATTTAATCCAAACGTTCTTGATGGTTTTTTCTGTTATTATTTTAATAGATGAAATCCAGGATGGTGACAAGTGTTTATCTGTCACAAATTTTAGGAAGCCTGAGTTAGATACTGAGGAGAAGGACTGTAACAAGCCCCAAGGAGTCATATGTCACAATGGTAAATACACAAATACATTTATCTTATAAAATAGAAGTTTCTGCTATTTGGAAGGGTTTTTTTTACGCGTTTGGTATATATACGCACCAAAATGATATATTTCAAAGTGAAATTGCCATACCATGTTGAGTTCAAAAAGTTCCAAAGCGAACTATCCCTTACGCACAACTTCCCATGCTAGTAGTATAAGTAAGTGCTGTAGCAACCATTCTTCTCTTTCTTTAAATCTGTATTTTAATCCCTACATTTTCCTGCTTTCTCTTTTTGAAATAGGATTTCTCCCTGTCCACTTTCTCTTGTTTAAATGTATCTTTTATATTCCTGTTTTGTTCTTCCTTTTGTTAAAGTATGTATTTAACCTTTAAACTCCTGGCTTTGTCTACTTCTTTTTTTTAATCTGTATCAGTTCTTAATATGTCCACCTTGTGCTACTTTCTCTTTAAACATCTCTTTCATCTGTTCTAAACACCGTTGTTTTGGTTACGTAAAACGGTTTGCCTTGAGCTCGACAAAAAAACATAGATTACCAAAGCGTCAACAAAACCATAATCCGAACTCAAAAACGATTAAACCAGAAGCAAAATATGGACAAAGGAAATATTTACATGGATACCCTCGTATAAGTATAAGGGAATAAGACCATGTGTTCTGGAAGAGAAAGCGTCTTCTGCTTCATCGACAACACCCGCCATGGTCACATCCAAGTAAACACCAATCCTCAAAATGAGACCGAGTCATCATTTTCAATCACAACAAGTAAGCACACTAATACGCAAATTAAAAAACGTCCACCTTCATATCACACAAAGATACAGAATATGTCTCGATGAGATGAAGATCGCGACCATAAAACATGCCCATAGTCTTCATCAACCTGCTTCTCTTGAATCTCCCTGTGCCGTAAGTTTGATCGTCAGCAGCTGACATCTTTAACGAAAATCTCGATATTCAGACCAAGCCCTTAAATAACGAATCAACTGCGACATGAAAACACCACAGGATGGAGAAACAGCGATGTTACTCTCAAGAAAATGAAAGTTTACGATCGGAAAATAGAAATCGTCACGTTTATCATACAGCTTAGTAGTAAGCTGCCCGTGTTGGTCATAGTTTAAGTAGAGAAAATAAGAAGGTAGGATGAAGGCAGATGTAGGAAACTATGTTGTGTCGTCAATCTCAAGTTCAGTTGGGTATATACGATCGACTAGGTCAGCAAACTTCGTGTTGTTCCGCGAAATATTTAGGGCACTTTACAATGGCGGCAATAACGACCGAATGGCAGCTGGATTCGATTCGATTTTTTAGTTGCTTTATGTTAAAAAGGGACGAAACAAAGATACAGGCTCTTAAACTAAGTCATGGTGTGTTGTACCTAGATGTGTAACTGTCAGTCGTAAAAGCAACAATCTGGCAAAATGTAACGTTCAGATCGTTTCCAACAGCAAAGAGAAACCCCGATTACGAGCACTGTGGATTTTATTCAAATTTCTCAATACAAGATAAATTCAGTTAATCAGTGATCTCAGCTAATTTTACTAACACCCCTTTTGTTTTATTCGAAGGTGTGATCCCTCTTTCGATCAAAACACTTTACCCCGCTTACCGTCATTGAAAACTTCTATTTAGCCGCCATTTTGTTTTCAAAAGTGCCCTAGATAAAGTCACGTGGTGATGAAAGTCACATGACTAAACCGACTGAAAGTTGTATCCCGGAAATGGCGTAGACCGAAGTTCTGATTTAACGGTGCTAAGAATGGAAGTAAGAAGTTTTGATAATGGCTTGGTTGAGAAGAGCCAGCGATAAAAAGTTGCTTATAAGGATCCGTATATACAGCATATACACTGTGTTAAATACTACTTAAATATGCAATCCAAAATGATATGAAATATTCCGTATAAGGGGATATCCTGATATCATTATCACGTAGCCTACCCTTCTTGATCTCCCTTATTAGTGACAAATATAAAAATGAGTGACTAATGTGTTTGTTACAACATAGAGTTTCTATCTAACTTACAGATGATGGAATCCTTCTCGACATCACAACATTACCTGATGATCACGTGATTCCGGAAAAGACTAGCCCGGCTGTCACGACTGTACGCATGATAACATCCACCATCCCGGAAACGACAACCTCCCCTGCCTTTACCGGCATGTCACCTATGATAATAGGTTGGTGATGAGACAAATGCTCGCGACAATTTTGCCCATGGTAGAGGAATACATTGTATCTTGAAAAATTGCCAATACATTTTTTTTTGACGAAACGGATCTATAAAAGGTTCAGTTATATTGCAATAGCAAATGAGATTTTATGTGATTAGCTCTGATCGTTACCTTGACCCTTCTGCATTTACATTAGTTCAGAAATTTTGGATTCCCACCTTTTGGCCCCTAGCATCACTGAAGAGTCCTATGAGGACAAAACAGCTGTATGGTGCAGTTTAATTCATTTTTCGGCATACTGTTTCTATTACTAAATTTAAAATGTGCAGCGTATGCGTGTGTTACGTCATCTTTTCTGTATGTTTAGGTCTTATCGTTACCGTGGCGTTGGTTGGACTCGTCCTCGCTATTATCCTGGGCGTGCTTGCGGTTCTCTTGTGCAGGTAAAAATAATTTTTACTTTATATAATAACGCAAATCAAATTCTGTTGTTGTTGTTGTTTTTCGAAAATAATCTTTAAAACGGAGATAATGAACTTTGTGTTGTTTAAAAAGAGGGACGACGTAACAATAAATTATCACAAATGCCTGATTATATAAATACTTAGTATGCTATAAGATATTTCAATTTTCATAATCATTCGTCAAAAGCAATAGTTTTAACTGAATCACCTTGTTAGCAGCTGGAAGACCTTTATTCAACAATGTCTTCATGTAAGCTTTTCGTTAGAGCGTCGATAATTTAAAAAAGTGCAGCTATAAAAAAAATAAGAATAGTCCAGGAGAAACGTCGCATGCTCTTCTTATAGACTAATTTCACGAAAAAAATATAGATCTACCAAGAAAAGTTTCACGCACAAACAATGTCAAAATAATAAAAAAAAACTAAGGCAGTTTGGTACAGTGCATTTTCATGAGAGTTTGTTTCACTAATATCTATTTATTTTTTCTTTTATTTTTGCCTTGAAATAGGTTCAAAGAACAGAAAAGGCAGTTGAACATGCTAAAAGGGCCTACGATCAGCTACTCAAACCTTGAGCATAGCGTTGTTGTCAGCTACAATGGGGCGCCTAGCAACGAAGATTCGGGAACGGACATCGGAAACTTCGACAACATTACGGAGCAATTGGACGCGCAGTTTATGTTGAAGGACGAAATGTCTCCTGATGAGAAATCGGAACACCTATATGACATTTCGGACAATGTCGATAATAAACCTTCAATAAAAAGGGAAAATGGAATTTTAAACTCAAAAAGGAAAACTCCCCCGGAACCGGAAGACGACGCATATACTGAAGTTGTACTCTGTGAAGAAACCGGAAATCCGGCCATTGTTTCGAATCGCAACAGTAGAAATTCTAGGAATTCATCGTCGTCGGGAGAAGTTAGAAATTTAGAAATGAGCAAAAACGAACAAAGAACACCATTATTGAAAGTAACCGAAAAATATAACGAAAGTGTTGATAAAAACAATGAGGGTACCGAAAACGTAACTTTCAATGACGATGTTTACGATGATGCCGATTCTTGTGCAAGGCGTTGTAGTAATGAAATCGATATGGACACATACGATGAGTTAGAAAATAAATCTTGTAAACGACCAAAGTCAAATACAGAGTGTTTGTATGACCACGTGAATAATGACAGCTATGACGAAATCAAAACAGGAGTAGCAGCCAAAGGAAAAATTCATTACGAGGATGTTGATCTTAACTTTGGTTTACCGTCAGATACCGATGACCGAAAGTGCTGACACAGTCAAAAGTCTTTATCCATTAACTAGAAAAACTCGTTATCTGAATAATTATATAGGGAAGTTGCAGAACCCGTTGGAGAAAAATGTTAAACCGGTATTTGTACACGCATATCCACAGGAGCCGACACAAGCTTGTGATGGGGTTTTTTTTTTTATCAGGGAACCCGTGCATTTACTGTAATTAACATTATATATTACTACTAAGAAACTATTTGTTTCCATAGATCTATCTACATGTATTCCTGGGAGAAATTACCTAGCAAATACAAAGAAGCCACAATGAGTGAAGTGGCAGCTAACTTCCGCTTCCGCTTCAGCGCGGCCATGTCTATGTGATTCATCATGTGTTCAACTCCAAAGGTCCAAAACTAGCTGTAACAAATTCTCAGGTCCCTGTGTTCAACTCTATCAAGCGATCATGCAGTGTTCCCACTGACTGACTTCACACTTAACCGTTTGTATGACGGGTAGAATTTTATAAAAGAGACGGCTGTCTTACGAACTGTGGTAGTATATACATCAACAGGGAACGAAATTTTAATTCGAGGAAAACTGAATAAACAAATGTAAACACTATTGTCCATTATTCAATTTTTTATTTGTTTTCTTTATTTATTTTTATAATTATTATTATTTTCACTAGATCTACGTGACACTTAATACTGTGGATTGCACTCCAGAGATACAAATACTGAAAAATACATATTTTGTGTTGAAACAAACGCTGAGGGAATTCCAAAATATTTCGTTATCAGCAAAATTTGTATTCATGAAAACATAATAACAAAGAATCCTAGGAGACCTTTAAATATGTTTCTATATTGTTCACCGACCCCAGTCATCGACATCCTCGAAACACAATCTGTTTGTCAGAAAAACGGGTGTAGATGTGCGTAGGTAAATGCTATATAAAAGAAGAATGTCATATTGGAAGTAATAATTTGTGACGGAATTGCAATGGCCATCGTGCATTAAATATCAATACAATCAAAACATTCCAAAGAGTACCTATATCA
This sequence comes from Mimachlamys varia, assembly GCA_947623455.1. Taxonomy (NCBI): domain Eukaryota; kingdom Metazoa; phylum Mollusca; class Bivalvia; order Pectinida; family Pectinidae; genus Mimachlamys; species Mimachlamys varia. Next base: position 33,311,393 of record OX392529.1, on the reverse strand, counting down.
TAGTGAAAGTTCAGTAAATCAAACAAAGATACCGTGTGCCAGTTCACACCGTCAACATATATAGCTGGGATATGTCCACTGTTAGCCGTATGCACGCATTACTTACCTTTCAAGATGCGAACTAACTCACCTGGAAGAATGGGCCACGTCACATGCTGATTTGGCAGTTAAATGCGTGGCCGTCCTTGCGTCTCGTCTAGACCGTGCACAATTAGCGAAGAACATATGTGCACAATGAGCGAAGAACATGTGATATACACGGCAACACATCTGTGTTCGGCCAAGTCAAGAAATCAGTCGCATCACGTGCAGCGTGTGGCTTTATGATGTCGTGTAGCAGCTTGACTTGATGGCCTTATGATGTCGTGTAGCAGCTTGACCTGATGTCCTTATGTTGTCGTGTAGCAGCTTGACTTGGTGTCCTTATGTTGTCGTGTAGCAGCTTGACTTGGTGTCCTTATGTTGTCGTGTAGCAGCTTGACTTGGTGTCCTTATGTTGTCGTGTAGCAGCTTGACTTGGTGTCCTTATGTTGTCGTGTAGCAGCTTGACTTGATGGCCTATGTTGTCGTGTAGCAGCTTGACTTGATAGCCTTATGATGTCGTGTAGCAGCTTGACCTGATGTCCTTATGTTGTCATGTAGCAGCTTGACTTGATGGCCTTATGTTGTCATGTAACATCTTGACTTGATAGCCTTATGTTGTCGTGTAGCAGCTTGACTTGATGGCCTTATGTTGTCGTGTAGCAGCTTGACCTGATGTCCTTATGTTGTCGTGTAGCAGCTTGACTTGATGGTCTTATGTTGTCGTGTAGCAGCTTAACTTGATGTCCTTATGTTGTCGTGTAGCAGCTTGACTTGATGGCCTATGTTGTCGTGTAGCAACTTGACTTGATGGACTTATGTTGTCGTGTAGCAGCTTGACTTGATGGCCTTATGTTGTCATGTAACATCTTGACTTGATAGCCTTATGTTGTTGTGTAGCAGCTTGACTTGGTGTCCTTATGTTGTCGTGTAGCAGCTTGACCTGATGGCCTATGTTGTCGTGTAGCAGCTTGACTTGATGTCCTTATGTTGTCGTGTAGCAATTTGACTTGATGGCCTTATGTTGTCGTGTAGCAGCTTGACTTGATGGCCTATGTTGTCGTGTAGCAGCTTGACTTGATGGCCTTATGTTGTCGTGTAGCAGCTTGACTTGGTGGCCTTATGTTGTCGTGTAGCAGCTTGACTTGATGGACTTATGTTGTCGTGTAGCAACTTGACTTGATGTCGGTGCTCCACCGGATAAAATTGGCTTGTAGAATCTTATCAACGTACAATACACTGGTAGATTTCCATTTTTGTCCACCAGAGGCGTTCTGGCAGTTGCTGTTATGATTCCTTAACCGTCCTGTTACAGCCACAGGGACCTGATTATTTGTTACAGTAAGTTTTGGATCAAACTAAACTAGGATGTTTAGACCTATTTTACACTTTTGGCATTTTTATCAAAAATTAATCTTACCCCCCCCCCCCCCCCAATGGTCAATTTTCGATAAAAATGCCCCCCCCCCCTCAATGGTCATAAAAGCTACTTTAGCTTTTATGACCATTGAGGGGGGAATTTTTATTATCGAAAATTGATCTTAGCCCCCCAAAAGTGTAAAATTGGTCTAAACACCCTAGTTTAGGTGCAAAACTAGCTGTAACAAATTATCTGGTCCCTGTGGTTACTGCCGGGAAGATGGTGTTCCACAATACAAATCTCATGCACTGTGATGTTACACTTTAGAACGTCTGTCTCTACCTTCCAAGTGAAACACAAACTCGTCTAACAACAAATCACACGCCTAATTATGTCTGGTAAAGCAGAGGTATCCCTGTATCAAATTCAGGAGGACGTGTAGCAGGGCGGATTGTAAAGCCGGTCGTCGTTGACGAATGTACCGTTCAAACACGTGATTTCGCAAAGTTTTTTGACCGAGTTTCCATACTTCGCAATAAGAACAGCAATGTGGAAGTCGCTTTGCGAGTTTGGGACAAGGATATAATATAATTGTCCAGTAATGATGACTTCGTGTACGGATATCCTGGACCCGTCTTCATAAAACGTTTACATGTCGATTTTTCACTCGAGTCAACTTTTTGCTTCTGTGATGATTCATAATGAAAAAAACCCTTGTTTTGTTAATGAAATGGCAGATTTGTTTTAGTGTCAAGATTAAAACCTTTTTCAGTGTTGACACCTGCTGTATAACCATGTTGCATGACGTAAAACGATAGAGAATGCCGATGATAAAGCCATAATTCGAACCTCAAAATCGATTAAACTAGGGACAAAATATGAAGAGAGTTAAGATTTACACGGAGACACTTGAAAACATGTAGGAGAATAAGACCTTGTGTTCCGGAAGAGTAGGCTTCTTTTGTTTCATCGACGACACCCGCCATGTTATTCTAGGATATGCCCAAGTAAATGCCACGTACTCGAAGTGAGAGACATCATTTTCAGTCAAACTAACTAGGCATACTAATGAGCATATTGGGAAAACGTCCACCTGACTCGAATGTGGCGTCTTCCGAGAGTACTTCTTTAATGACTTTGCCTGTGTTCTGGCTGTCAGGTGTGATTTTAAACATTTGTTAAGGAAAACGATAGCAAAGTTCTCGGAGAAGGCAAGATTGTACTACGTTTGTCAGCTTTACGACAATACACGAGAATATGTACAGCATCCTGGGTTTTGTTAAAGCAACTACTTTCCTATTAATACTTCCCAACTGTTATAGAGAAATATATGAATGACAGTACATGAAACCATGAAACATATTGGTTTCTATGGTTGCTGATATTTGCCATTTCGACACGCTAAATTACAGACTCCACTACTGACAACAGAAAGAAAAATGTAAGAAGACATTTTTGAGTCTTTGTCACACTTCTTTCCATTGTAGACCTTATACCTTTGAAATACATACCAGTTCTGTCTTTTAAAAAAAATCAGAGAATACCGGAGCGTCAACAAAACTATAATCCGAACTCAAAAACGATCAAGCTATGAGCGAAATATGAATAACGGAAAGTTTTACACGGAGACCTTCGTAGAAGTTTAAAAGATACCAAAGTCTACAGATCAAATCTGTCATGATACAAAACGCGTAAATACACCTGCTTCAAACATACACTTAAAATTTTAAATGCACAAATCCGCTCTCCGAAAACCATAAAGGTTTCCTGAATTGATATAAAAGAGGAAGTCTACATTGGGTGGAGGGTCTACATTGGGTGGAAGTCTACATTGGGTGGAGGTCTACATTGGGTGGAAGTCTACATTGGGTGGAGGTCTACATTGGGTGGAAGTCTACATTGGGTGGAGGTCTACATTGAGTGAAGGTCTATAGAAGGTGAAGTCTACATTGGGTGGCGGTCTACAGTGGGTGGAGATCTACATTGGGTGGAGGTCTACATTAGGTGGAGGTCTACATTGGGTGGAGGTCTATAGAAGGTGGAGTCTACATTGGATGGAAGTCTACATTGGATGGAAGTCTACATTGGGTGAAGGTCTACATTGGGTGGAGGTCTACAGTGGGTGGAAGTCTACATTGGATGGAGGTCAACATTGGGTGGGGGTCTACATTGGGTGGAGGTCTACATTGGGTGGAGGTCTACATTGGATGGAGGTCTACATTGGGTGGAGGTCTACATTGGGTGGAGGTCAACATTGGGTGGAGGTCTACATTGGGTGGAAGTCTACATTGGGTGGAGGTCTACATTGGATGGAGTTCTACATTGGGTGGAGGTCTACATTGGGTGGATGTCTACATTGGGTGAAGGTCAACATTGGGTGGAAGTCTACATTGGGTGGAAGTCTACATTGGGTGAAGGTCTACATTGGGTGGAGGTCTACATTTGGTGGAGGTCAACATTGGGTGGAAGTCTACATTGGGTGGAAGTCTACATTGGGTGGAAGTCTACATTGGGTGGAGGTCTACATTAGGTAGAAGTCTATATTGTGTGGAGGTCTACATTGGGTGGAAGTCTACATTGGGTGGAAGTCTACATTGGGTGGAAGTCTTTATTGTGTGGAGGTCTACATTGGGTGGAGGTCTACATTGGTTGGAAGTCTACATTGGGTGGAAGTCTACATTGGGTGGAGGTCTACATTGGGTGGAAGTCTACATTGGGTGGAAGTGTATAGAAGGTGGAGTCTACATTGGGTGGAGTCTACATTGGGTGGAAGTCTTTATTGTGTGGAGGTCTACATTGGGTGGAGGTCTACATTGGGTGGAAGTCTACATTTGGTGGAAGTCTATAGAAGGTGGAGTCTACATTGGGTGGAAGTTTATATTGTGTGGAGGTCTACATTGGGTGGAAGTCTACATTGGGTGGAAGTCTACATTGGGTGGAGATTTACATTGGGTGGAAGTCTATAGAAGGTGGAGTCTACATTGGGTGGAGGTCTACATTGGGTGGAGGTCTACATTCGGTGGAAGTCTACATTGGGTGGAGGTCTACATTGGGTGGAAGACTACATTGGGTGGAAGTCTACATCGGGTGGAGGTCTACATTGGGTGGAGGTCTATAGAGGGTGGAGTTCTACATTGGGTGGAAGTCTCCATTGGGTGGAGTTCTACATTGGGTGAAGGTTTACAATGGGTGGAGGCCTACGTTGGATGGAAGTCTACATTGTGTGGAGGTCTACATTGGGTGGAGGTCTATAGAGGGTGAAGGTCTACATTTGGTGGAGGCCTACATTGGGTGGAAGTCAACATTGGGTGAAGACTATAGAGGGTGGAGGTCTATAGAAGGTGAAGGTCTACATTGGGTGGAAGTCTACATTGGATGGAGGTCTACATTGGGTTGAAGTCTACATTGGATGGAGGTCTACATTGGGTGGAGGTCTATAGAGGATGGAGGTCTATAGAAATTGGAGGTCTACATTGGGTGGAGGTCTACATTGGGTGGAAGTCTACATTGGGTGGAGGTCTACATTGGGTGGAAGTTTACAATGGGTGGAGGTCTACATTGGGTGGAGGTCTATATTGGGTGGAGGTCTACATTGGGTGGAAGTCTACATTGGGTGGAGGTATATAGAGGGTGGAGATCTACATTGGGTGGAGGTCTATAGTGGGTGGAGGTCTACATTGAGTGGAAGTCTATAGAGGGTGGAGGTCTATAGAAGGTGGAGGTCTACATTGGGTGGAGGTCTACATTGGGTGGAAGTTTACATTGGGTGGAAGTCTATATTGGATGGAGATCTACATTGGGTGGAGGTCTACATTGGGTGGAGGACTCTACATTAGGTGGAGGTCTATAGAGGGTGTAGGTCTACATTGGGTGGAAGTCTACATTGGGTGGAGGTCTATAGTGGGTTGAGGTCTACATTGGGTGGAAGTCTACATTGGGAGGAAGTCAACATTGGGTGGAGGTCTACATAGTATGGAAGTCTACATTGGGTGCAGGTCTACATCGGGTGGAGGTCTACATAGTATGGAAGTCTACATTTGGTGAAGGCTAGTCCAAAGGGTTCCGACTTTCTGACCCGCTAAATATTTTTACGACAGGCGGGTGCGAGAGACTCTCGCATCCGCCTATCGTCAAAATATTTAGCGGGCCAGAGAGACAGAACCCTTCGGACTCAGGTGGAGGCCTACGTTGGATGGAAGTCTACATAGGGTTGAGGTCTACCTTGGGTGGAGGTCTACATTGGGTGGAGGTCTACACTGGTTGGAGGTGTATAGAGGGTGGAGGTCTACATTGGGTGGAGGTCTATAGTGGGTGGAGGTCTACAGTAGGTGGAAGTCTATAAAAGGTGAAGGTCTATAGAAGGTGAAGGTCTACATTGAGTTGAGGTCTACATTGGTTGGAGGTCTATAGAAGGTGGAGTCTACATTAGGTGGAGGTCTACATTGGATGGAAGTCTACATTGGGTGGAGGTCTACATTGGGTGGACGTCTACAATGGGTGGAAGTCTACATTGGGTGGAGGTGTATAGAGGATGGAGGTCTACATTGGGTGGAGGTCTATAGTGGGTGGAGGTCTACATTGGGTGGAAGTCTTTACAAGGTGGAGGTCTATAGAAGGTGGACGTCTACATTGGGAGGAAGTCTACATTAGGTGGAAGTTTACATTGGGTGGAAGTCTATATTGGGTGGAAGTCTATATTGGATGGAGATCTACATTGGGTGGAAGTCTACATTGGGTGGGGGTCTATAGAGGGTTGAGGTCTACATTGGGTGGAAGTCTACATTGAGTTGAGGACTCTACATAGGGTAGAGGTCTACATTGGGTGGGGGTCTATAGAGGGTGTAGGTCTACATTGGGTGGAGGTCTATAGTGGGTTGAGGTCTACATTGGGTGGAAGTCTACATTGGGAGGAAGACAACATTGGGTGTAGGTCTACATAGGGTAGAGGTCTATAGAAGGTGAAGTCTACATTGGGTGGAGGTCTATAGTGGGTTGAGGTCTACATTGGGTGGAAGTCTACATTGGGAGGAAGTCAACATTGGGTGGAGGTCTACATAGTATGGAAGTCTACATTGGGTGGAGGTCTACATAGGGTGGAGGTCTACATTGGGTGGAGGTCTACATAGGGTGGAGGTCTACATTGGGTGGAGGTCTATAGTGGGTTGAGGTCTACATCGGGTGGAGGTCTACATAGTATGGAAGTCTACATTTGGTGAAGGCTAGTCCAAAGGGTTCCGACTTTCTGACCCGCTAAATATTTTGACGACAGGCGGGTGCGAGAGACTCTCGCATCCGCCTATCGTCAAAATATTTAGCGGGCCAGAGAGACAGAACCCTTCGGACTCAGGTGGAGGCCTACGTTGGATGGAAGTCTACATAGGGTTGAGGTCTACCTTGGGTGGAGGTCTACATTGGGTGGAGGTCTACACTGGTTGGAGGTGTATAGAGGGTGGAGGTCTACATTGGGTGGAGGTCTATAGTGGGTGGAGGTCTACAGTAGGTGGAAGTCTATAAAAGGTGAAGGTCTATAGAAGGTGAAGGTCTACATTGAGTTGAGGTCTACATTGGTTGGAGGTCTATAGAACGTGGAGTCTACATTAGGTGGAGGTCTACATTGGATGGAAGTCTACATTGAGTTGAGGTCTACATTGGTTGGAGGTCTATAGAAGGTGGAGTCTACATTAGGTGGAGGTCTACATTGGGTGGACGTCTACAATGGGTGGAAGTCTACATTGGGTGGAGGTGTATAGAGGATGGAGGTCTACATTGGGTGGAGGTCTATAGTGGGTGGAGGTCTACATTGGGTGGAAGTCTTTACAAGGTGGAGGTCTATAGAAGGTGGACGTCTACATTGGGAGGAAGTCTACATTAGGTGGAAGTTTACATTGGGTGGAAGTCTATATTGGGTGGAAGTCTATATTGGATGGAGATCTACATTGGGTGGAAGTCTACATTGGGTGGGGGTCTATAGAGGGTGAAGTCTACATTGGGTGGAGGTCTATAGTGGGTTGAGGTCTACATTGGGTGGAAGTCTACATTGGGAGGAAGTCAACATTGGGTGGAGGTCTACATAGTATGGAAGTCTACATTGGGTGGAGGTCTACATAGGGTGGAGGTCTTCATTGGGTGGAGGTCTATAGTGGGTTGAGGTCTACATCGGGTGGAGGTCTACATAGTATGGAAGTCTACATTTGGTGAAGGCTAGTCCAAAGGGTTCCGACTTTCTGACCCGCTAAATATTTTGACGACAGGCGGGTGCGAGAGACTCTCGCCACCGCCTATCGTCAAAATATTTAGCGGGCCAGAGAGACAGAACCCTTCGGACTCAGGTGGAGGCCTACGTTGGATGGAAGTCTACATTGGGTGGAGGTCTATAGAAGGTGGAGTCTACATTGGGTGGAGGTCTACATTGGATGGAAGTCTACATTGGGTGGAGATCTACCTTGGGTGGAAGTCTACAATGGGTGGAGGTCTACATTGGGTGGAGGTCTACATTGTGTGGAGGTCTATAGAAGGTGGAGTCTACATTGGGTGGAGGTCTTCATTGGGTGGAGGTCTACATTGGGTGGAGGTCTACATTGGATAGAGGTCTACATCGGGTGGAAGTCTACATTGGGTGGAGGTCTGCATTGGGAGGAGGTCTACATTGGGTGGAGGTCTAGCCTACATTGGGTGGAGGTCTACATTGGGTGTAGGTCTACACTGGGTGGAGGTCTATAGTGGGTTGAGGTCTACATTGGGTGAAAGTCTACATTGGGAGGAAGTCAACATTGGGTGGAAGTCTACATAGTATGGAAGTCTACATTGGGTGCAGGTCTACATCGGGTGGAGGTCTAGCCTACATAGGGTGGAGGTCTACATTGGGTGGAGGTCTATAGTGGGTTGAGGTCTACATTGGGTGGAAGTCTACATTGGGTGGAGGTCTAGCCTACATTGGGTGGAGGTCTACATTGGGTGGAGGTCAACATCGGATGGAGGTCTACATAGTATGGAAGTCTACATTGGGTGCAGGTCTACATCGGGTGGAGGTCTAGCCTACATAGGGTGGAGGTCTACATTGGGTGGAGGTCTACATTGGGAGGAAGTCAACATTGGGTGCAGGTCTACATCGGGTGGAGGTCTAGCCTACATAGGGTGGAGGTCTACATTGGGTGGAGGTCTATAGTGGGTTGAGGTCTACATTGGGTGGAAGTCTACATTGGGTGGAGGTCTAGCCTACATTGGGTGGAGGTCTACATTGGGTGGAGGTCAACATCGGGTGGAGGTCTACATAGTATGGAAGTCTACATTGGGTGCAGGTCTACATCGGGTGGAGGTCTAGCCTACATAGGGTGGAGGTCTACATTGGGTGGAGGTCTACATTGGGAGGAAGTCAACATTGGGTGGAGGTCTACATAGTATGGAAGTCTACATTGGGTGCAGGTCTACATCGGGTGGAGGTCTAGCCTACATAGGGTGGAGGTCTACATTGGGTGGAGGTCTATAGTGGGTTGAGGTCTACATTGGGTGGAAGTCTACATTGGGTGGAGGTCTAGCCTACATTGGGTGGAGGTCTAGCCTACATTGGGTGGAGGTCTAGCCTACATTGGGTGGAGGTCTAGCCTACATTGGGTGGAGGTCTACATTGGGTGCAGGTCTACATCGGGTGGAGGTCTACATAGTATGGAAGTCTACATTGGGTGAAGGCTTGTCCAAAGGGTTCCGACTTTCTGACCCGCTAAATATGTTGACGACAGGCGGTTGCGAGAGACACTCGCACCCGCCTATCGTCAAAATATGTAGCGGGCCAGAGAGTCAGAACCCTTCGGACTCAGGTGGAGGCCTACGTTGGATGGAAGTCTTCATTGGGTGGAGGTTTACATCGGATGGAAGTCTACATTAAGTGGAGGTCTACATTGGATGGAAGTCTACATTGGGTAGAGGTTTCAGTGGGTGGAAGCCTATGCATTTTGCAAATGCGTTAGGTGCTACTCGTGTAATATATTCATAAAACCACGGAATTAGTTCCTATCTAAATCTGGTAAAAATTATAAGTAAGCTTTGGTCAGCATTTAAACTGAGAAGGAAATACCACAGGGACCTGAGAATTTGTTACAGCTAGTTTTTACACGTTTGGGAGTTGATCAATTTTCGATAAAAATATCCCCTTAGTGGTCATATATGATCATTGCTAACACTGAATCGTTTCGATTGCAAAATTGTCAAATTATTCTAACATCCTAGTTTAGGTCCAAAACAAGCTGTAACAAATATTCTCAGGTCCCTTTGGAAACATCGTCGGAAACCCACGATACACTTCTCTGACGTACGCGTTTGCATCATCAGAGAAGTGTACCGTATAAGTTTCCGCGCGCGACGATCGATGCTGTGGAAAATACTTCTCTCAAGTTGGATTTTTGTGTTTATGATAGACCAAACAACCGTTGTAAAACAGAAACTAAAAAGAAATAATATTCATTTTTTTTCAAATCTAAAATGACTGCATAATCATAAAATATTAGAAATTTATACAAAATTAGGGACATGACAAGACACAGTCGAGAATGAGTGCGATGATGAGTACTCTCTAAACTTGGAGGTAGATAAATTTAATCTTTGTCCCAAAAACGCTTTCTCCAACGCATTTTACTGTAAATCAAGCGTCTTGCTTCTCTAACATTGTTCCGAGTAAGGCAATATGGAGGCAAACATGTAAAGTAAATTCAGGGTCTGAGTTGAAAATAAGAAAACACAATCAAGCCCTAAGATCGAACACTAAATTGTTGCGTCAAAATGCCGCTCGGATCGAAGCCGATTTGTTCGACATGTAAAACTGGAAACTCGGCAATATGGAGGAAGGGAGGAGACGGTGAAGTACTCTGTAATGCATGCAGTTTGAAAAATGGAGGAACAAACGGAAAAGAGGGCAATGGAAGTAACGGGTCTGTCATTTTAGTGAAGTCTAATGGAAGCAACGGAGGAGCCGGTCCTGTTCTCAGAAAAAGTGCAAGAATCAAACCGTCTAAACATAAATTCCAATCCGTGACAAAAGCTGTAGCTACGAAAGGGAAAAGTCGACGAATAATTTTCAAGAAAAGTGTGAGTTTAAATGCGAGAAGTTTCACCACTCACAGGTTTCCGGTTTGGTACTCGCGATAGAGATTGAAATGTGTAAAAGCATGAAGCTAGCCTAAATGTGTAAAAGCATGAAGCTAGCCTAAATGTGTAAAAGCATGAAATTAGCCTGTTTATGAGGTGTTATATATAAATACAAAGAGGTTGAAAACGTACATTTATACACAGTTTTCCTTTATTTGTTTGTCCCCACCTGTAAATTTAATACTTAAAAAGAGAACACTTACTGACGAAAATGAAGACAAGACCACATTTTCTAACTATATACATATATATGTATAAATTGATTTAAGGCATACACATTAAATAAGAAACCCCCTTCAGAGCCCCTCCCCCCCTCCGAAAAGATAAAAAAAAAACCAACAAGATACTTTTATGAAAGATGTGCATTGATTAGGTTGCCTTACAAATGTAAGTTGTAGGGAATTTCCCTTTTACTCAGCAGTTAAGCAAATGCACCAGGCTGGAAATCTAGTGCCAATCTTTCAAGCTGGTACTGTTGATCCTTGGCAGGGAGTCAAAGAACCAGGGTTGAAGATTGAAAAAAGGGGGAAATAGTGTTAAAATATGCATTGATTAGGTTGCCTACGAGCATAACCTGTGGGGATTTTCTCTTTAGCTGATCAGCGGTAGAGCATCATCAGACTGGAGAGCCAAGGTTCACCGATTCAAGCCCCAGTGACGGCACTATCTTTATCGCTATTCCTTGTCCTGTTTCACTTGTAGTCTCAATTTATAAGGGTACTGTTTTCAGTGGTCCTATATCGAATATAAGTTATAACAAACTTCTGAAAACACGTCAAATTAAAAGCAAGTGGCCGGGAATGCTATTTCTTTTAAGTAGTTTTGACCTGATTCAGATTCATGTAGCCTTAAAAAAAATACAAATACAAACATTATTATATTTGTTCATATCACAACTGTTACTTTGATACAATGTCAGAACATTCAGATGTTATAATAACCAGTGATGTGAAACATCAGGCTTATAATATATATCAGCTTTTGTGACAATATTAATAATTTTGATTTCAGCAACCAGTAAAGGCACCAACAGCCATTTCTACAGTTATTACAGGGGAGAGTGTTTTCCATGATGTAAGTAGTTCGTCTCCATGGATATACAAAATGTAATGTACAAATGTACTCCATATATATACATGTAATTTGTAAAATTACTGTAAGGCACTTCTAACAAAAACGGATACGAGTCAGCATTACATATTTGTCTCAATATTACTTTAAAAAGAGATATGTGTACAGAGAGCGATGTGCATATGACATATTTAGTTTGTAAGAGCTTCGAAATGCAGATGTAAAGGTTTCATTATGTCATCAAACACAGGTTCTGTTAAAAACTTTGACTGAACTTGTGATTTAAAAGATGTATCAAAATAAATGTATATCTTCATGATGTTCATTTCTGTTACAGGGTAGCTATTTTCAAATTGGAGACATAGTATCTCTCGTAGACCACGACTCATCAGTATACTATGCACAGATCCGAGGATTCATGAAGGACCAATACAACGAAAAAAGTGCCATAATTTCCTGGCTACTGCCCTCACAGAGTAGTCCCACAGATAGGTTTGACCCTGCCACATATATATTAGGTACAGTCCCACAGATAGGTTTGATCCTGCCACGTATATATTAGGTACGGTCCCACAGATAGGTTTGATCCTGCCACGTATATATTAGGTAAAGTCCCACAGATAGGTTTGATCCTGCCACATTTATACTAGGTAAAGTCCCACAGATAGGTTTGATCCTGCCACGTATATATTAGGTAAAGTCCCACAGATAGGTTTGATCCTGCCACATTTATACTAGGTAAAGTCCCACAGATAGGTTTGATCCTGCCACATATATACTAGGTAAAGTCCCACAGATAGGTTTGATCCTGCCACATATATATTCGGTACGGTCCCACAGATAGGTTTGATCCTGCCATGTATATGTTAGGTGAAGTCCAGTTTTCATTGGTCCCACTCAATGACAATCCATACTGTTCTTTGTTATTGTTCATTTAATTATAGTAACTGACCTCTGTTAAATATTGAAGAGGCAAAATTTTCTGCCATCCTAACATTAGCTATAATGATCGTATTTCATTGAATTGTTTTTTTGCCTGCGTTACCATATAAACATACTAACTCAACAGTTTTTAAATTGTCATTTTAGATATTTATCAAACGCTTAAAAAATATACTTTTATTTTCTAATCCTTCTTAAAAATGTGCAGTCATCTTCAAAAGTACTGTACTAGAAATTATACAAAAATATATTTCATAATTGATGCCCATAAAAAAAATCCCTAAAGTGTTGTACTCAATCATTATAAGTTGATTGTACCATCTATAAGCAGTCATGATTATGGTATGTATACATAAAGTATTGTGAGGTATACTTTGGTATAAAACTATAAATCATAGCCTTGATCCATTAAATTGAAAGAAAAAATAATCATCTATTTGGATACATTCCATTAGGAAAATTGCAACACTTGTGATTTCTGAGCTAATTCTAGCTGTTTAATGGAATGGAGAAAATATACTCTTTCATGTCCAGGGTTTAAGACAGGGAAATTCAACCTTATAGGTTTTTAGACAGGGAAATTCAACCTTTTAGATTTTTAGACAGGGAAATTCAACCTTTTAGATTTTTAGCTAGCCTCAACAAAGTTAAGGGAGGGGCTTATGCTATAACCCCAATGTCATTGTCGTCCATATCAAGTTAGGAAGAATGGTTGAGGTCAGTTGTGAGTAAACTATAAGTCCTTCATCAACCAAACTTGTATGGTTGATTGAAGCTGCATCTAATGTATATAAGGATAAATAGCTCATGCTAGGTTTTGCATGCTGGATTTGACCTACTTTTTTTTCGCTTAAAAGACCATAGGACTAAATGAGCTCTTATACTGTGGGTAAGGAGGATGGGTGGTGGAAATTTGAGTGGCTGATGCATCATTATGCGTTGAGCAATCTGGTGTGTCTGGGACTCAATCCAACTTACATTTTCTAGGTTGAGGGGTTGGGTTGCCATTTTAGATTGGAACAAAACTTTCATAAGACCTTCGGTTGAAATTTACTTATCAAACACCCCTTAGCATGGAAGAGAAAGTCTAGATTTCTGTTCCTAATAAGGAGATAAATTCTATTTAGTGACATTTGGTGGCTGTTTTTGAGACTCTTTTATTTCTGATTGTTGTAGGACCAGAGGAAGATCTACCAAGGAAAATGGAGTTTATGGAATTCGTTTGTCATGCACCTTCCGACTATTTCAAATGTAAACATGGTCCATATCCAACAATATCTCGAGATCCAAATTTGTGTTATGTGTGGACAAACATTCGACAACCCATACAAGTTCACTCAAACATAGACGATTTGTTCACAGTAAAAGAAAGGACAAAAGACCCAACTCTGACCAAGAAAACTGTCAAAGAAAAAGAATGTGGAAAAGGGAAAGAAAAAGAGAAAGTGGAAAATGAGTGAATTGTAATCTTAGGAATCTGTTGTATACAAGATAAAAGGTACATGTGACTGCATTATTAAAGAAAATTGTAAATATTTATTCTGATTTTATTTTTAGTGTTCTGGATTGTTGTGAGAAAAAGTCTAGTGACGATCTCATTGATGTAGATGCTCAGTTGACACCCCTTAACCAGTTGTGACCTTTACTTGGTGAAAATGACCTAAACATTGTGACACTTTGTCTGGGACAATACCCCGTGGTTGACCCTTGACCTGGAAGGAATGACCTTAGCCTTGAAGATATACTGTATGTAGATTCAAATGTTGTGTGGGACAACATGCCTACTGGTGCCAGAATAATTCTTCTAATAATTCTTGTCCGGACAATAACTTCTAAACTGTTGAAGATATCTTGTCGAAACTTGCAGTATGCAAGCATCACCTAAGGCAGATGTGCAGTGCACTGCCCTTACATCGCTGTGATTTTGACCTCAAGGTCAGAGGTCAAATAAGTTGATTTTTTTTCAATAATTTTTGTCTGGGCGATAACTTTTACACTGTTAAAGATATATTGATAAAACTTTCAGTATACCTGCATCACCCATAGACGTGCTGCAGTGCACTGTCAATAGGCCAGTGTGAGGTCAGAGATAAAAAAAATGTATGACTTTTTCAAACATCCAAAGGTAAATGCCAAGGTGATGCAATCTCACCCTCACTGTCTAATTATTTATATTAATAACTGACCAACCTCAAGGCAGGTAATAGAGGCCCATCTTCGATGCGAATGCCCTATATTAATTAGCTTGTCCGTCCATCCATCTGTTCATTTTTTACTGATTGATATTTTATGACACTAGGAAGGAAAGCTGGTCAGGATAACAAGAGGCCCAACGGGCCTTAACGGTCATCTGACTACCAATTGTAAAATCACTATGAAAATACGTGTAGTCATTAAATCAAGTTATAATATGCCTGTATAGATTGCCAAGTTCAAGATAGTGGCCTTCTTGGATTTCTGATGGGCTTGAAAAATAACAACACTTTGTTGGGACCATCTCAGGATATCATTTCTGGCAAGTTTCAGCTCAATTCCACTGGTAGAACTTGAGAAGTTTAGAATGTGTTTTCAAAATGGCCGCTGTGGAGGCCATCTTGGATTTTTGACTACACGAAAAATAACAACAGTTTCGTTTTGGCCCCAGTGACCTTGAATGAAAGTCAAGGTCATTTCTTTGAACAAACTTGGTAGCCCTTTATCCCAGCATGCCACAGGCCCAATATTAGATCTCTGGGCCTTTTGGTTATTCAGAAGAAGTTGTTTAAAGATTATGACCGTTTTGGTCCCTGTGACCTTGAATGAAAGTCAAGAACATTTCTTTGAACAAACTTGGTAGCCCTTTATCCCAGCATGCCACAGGCCCAATATCAGGTCTCTGGGCCTTTTGGTTATTCAGAAGAAGTCGTTTAAAGATTATGACCGTTTTGGCCCCTGTGACCTTGAATGAAAGTCAAGGTCATTTCTTTGAACAAACTTGGTAGCCCTTTATCCCAGCATGCCACAGGCCCAATATTAGGTATCTGAGCCTTTTGGTTATTCAGAAGAAAATGTTTAAAGATTATGACCGTTTTGGCCCCAGTGACCTTGAATGAAAGTCAAGGTCATTTCTTTGAACAAACTTGGTAGCCCTTTATCCCAGCATGCCACAGGCCCAATATTAGATCTCTGGGCCTTTTGGTTATTCAGAAGAAAATGTTTAAAGATTATGACCGTTTTGGCCCCAGTGACCTTGAATGAAAGTCAAGGTCATTTCTTTGAACAAACTTGGTAGCCCTTTATCCCAGCATGCCACAGGCCCAATATCAGGTCTCTGGGCCTTTTGGTTATTCAGAAGAAGTTGTTTAAAGATTATGACCGTTTTGGCCCCTGTGACCTTGAATGAAAGTCAAGGTCATTTCTTTGAACAAACTTGGTAGCCCTTTATCCCAGCATGCCACAGGCCCAATATTAGGTCTCTGTGCCTTTTGGTTATTCAGAAGAAGTCGTTTAAAAATTATGACCGTTTTGTCCCCTGTGACCTTGAATGAAGGTGAAGGTCATTTCTTTGAACAAACTTGGTAGCCCTTTATCTCAGCATAACACAGGACCAATATCAGGTCTCTGGGCCTTTTGGTTATTCAGAAGAAGTCGTTCAAAGATTTTGACCTTTTTGGCCCCTGTGACCTTGAATGAAGGTCAAGGTCATTTCTTTGAACAAACTTGGTAGCCCTTTATCCCAGCATGCCACAGGCCCAATATTAGGTCTCTGGGCCTTTTGGTTATTCAGAAGAAGTCGTTTAAAAATCATGACCGTTTTGTCCCCTGTGACCTTGAATGAAGGTCAAGGTCATTTCTTTGAACAAACTTGGTAGCCCTTTATCTCAGCATAACACAGGACCAATATCAGGTCTCTGGGCCTTTTGGTTATTCAGAAGAAGTTGTTTAAAAAGATTTTGACCTTTTCGGCCCCTGTGACCTTGAATGAAGGTCAAGGTCATTTGTTTGAACAAACTTGGTACCCCTTTATCCCAGCATAACACAGGCCCAATATCAGGTCTCTGGGCCTTTTGGTTATTCAGAAGAAGTCGTTCAAAGATTTTGACCTTTTTGGCCCCTGTGACCTTGAATGAAGGTCAAGGTAATTTGTTTGAACAAACTTGGTACCCCTTCATCCCAGCATGGCACAAGCCCAATATTGGGTCTATGGGCCTTTTGGTTTATGAGAAGAAGATGTTTAAATGGAAAAGTTTACGGACGGCGCACGGCGCACGACGCACGGCGCACAACGACGGACGAAGCATGATGACTATAGGTCATCCTGACCCTTCGGGTCAGATGACCTAAAAAGAGATGTCCACTGACCAAATCTCAAGGTTAAAGGCCAAAGTCATAGGTTAAGGTCAAATTTTACATTTATTAAGTGCTTAAAATTTTGTTGTGACAACATGAAAGAAAGCTGATCAGAATAAAAAAAAATGATACATTTGTATGAGACATATGTTTTTGTTCACTAAAACAAGTCTCTAGGTTTTTTTAAGATAAAATTTGAGAAAGAGCCATCCAGTACTTCAAGAAATAACAGTGAACAAACTTTCAATATCAAAATCCAAGATGCCTGCCTTTCAGTCTTAAAAGTCAAAGGGACACAACTTGGGATGAAGGACAACTGATGCATATAAAATTTGAGAAAAATCCATCTAGTATCCGTAACAAATACTCAATGTCAAATTCCAAGATGGCTGCTTTTTAGCCATGTTGTATTTCTGGTCAGTCCCTAAGCCTAAAGGACACAACTAGACACAATGGAGAACCTGCTTATGAAATTTGAGAAAGATGCATTCAGTACTTCCAAAGAAATAGCAGTATAAACAAGATTATAACGTCAAAATCAAAGATTGCTGTCTGTTGACCACATCATTTTTCTGACGAGTCCCAAAATCAAACAAGAGCACCACATGCGGAGGCAAGATATGCCCATCGGACCCTATCAGAAGTGTACAAGTTAGATTTAGATAAATTCCTCCAGTACTTCTAAAGATATAATGGTAGCAAGAACTGTTTAATGGTGATAATGGTGGGCTTAAAATTCAAAACGACTAAAAATTTTCATCTTTTTGATACATCAGTGATGTTCTGTGACTGACTTATGACCTGATGTGACCTGTAACCTTTCAATATTGCAATGGACACTCAGTGAGAGAACCTCGACTTGTAATTGTGACCTTGACTTTCAGGGCACAGGTCAGAAATTGATGTAAAACTATACAAACAAGTAAACCCTTTTTAGTAGGCATACATGGTATTTGGATAATTCTTAAAGTATTACAGGTAGTACTTTGTTCTTTGACAACTGGACTTTGCCCTTAATCCTTCGCAACCCTTTTTAGGGGTTAGATAAGTTGCCCTGACAACCACACCAGCATTCAAAGGGATTGTTCTTGTATGGTACAGACCTGCTATTGGCTGAACACAACAAAGACAGCATATATATCAAACCAAACAACAGGAAACTTTCAATATACTTTATTTAGATGATTTTAAACTCCTCTCAGATAATAGTAATTCGATGACGAGATCAACACCATTGTGGGATAATTAAACAAATCATTGTATAAATCTGTAATATATATACATGTATAAATGACCGAAAAGCTGCAAACAACAAACAAACAAAAAGACTTTTTTTTCTCAGATCTCTTCACCAAAACAGAGCGTGGTACCCATACACCAACATGTTAGCTTTGACATACTGAAAGATTTTGTCAAAGACATGAAAATATTAATAAAACTCAAAATTAATACATTTTCAGAGTATTGTCAAAGTGAACTTTTTTTTTAATAAAACAGAATACCAGGTATAAATTTGTATTTACTTTCTTACCTGAAGGATTATCACAAGTCTATTAATGGAACTAAAAGATAAATTCAACCAATTTTTTATGGTATGATAAAATAGATTAACAGATCTTAAAGGATTAAGTGAACACATATAAGGATTTAAATATCATATTAAAACCTTCAGTTACGAAACTGGCAAAACAAGGTTTCCAAATTACTAAAATTCTTTAACTTTTGGTGAGGTACAGTATTTTAAAAATATGCTAGGTAGGAGACTAAAAGAACAAATTAATTCTCAAAATGCTGTGTGTATTTATTTCCTGGTATATCATCACAAGAGGAGTAATCGCACAATTCATAAAAGTGTTCAAAATGGCCCCAACTAAAAACTGCAACTTTCGAAAGCATGTAAAAGCAGGGATACTTTAAAAAATTAAACGTATAAATAAAAAAGTTCTGTATCACTATTTTGGGAGCTTAAAGAGGCTGTTTGCTATCTATCATTAAATTTTCTTTCCAAGAAAAAAAGGCAAGTTTTTCAATAGGTAAACCACATTTTAAAATGCTAGCAAATTCTTATTTAATATGTGAATGAGATCCAATTAAGTTAAAATAGTTTGCAGCCTCTAACACTGTCAAAAATATCAGCAAACTTCCATTTCACCCGAGTAAAATATTTTCAATAATCTTGACCAGAAGACTTTTAACAGATTTGAAATTAAAATGTATAAAAATAGTATTTATTTTGGCCTTTCACAGACTAGAACCTCAGCACAAGGAGGCTAGTAAAATAACACCAGAAAAAGATGGAGAATTTTCTTTAAAAAATGTGAAAATAAGGTCGATTTAATGAAACAAATCGCAAACAATCTCAACTACCACACAAAAATCTCAGTATGTAAAAACATCTTATTCATTTAGACAGTAAAACTCATTCAGACCTTAATATGTTAATTTATAAAAAAAACTCTTCATTTCTCGCTCATTAATTTAATATTCTAAGGTTCCGGTAACAAACCAGTTACATTTTCCCTTTCGATCTATAATCAAAATAAATTTAATACAATTTTAACAATTCATTAAAATATTGAGGGCAATTCCATTAAAATATCTACCTGACCCCAGGACTCCAAAATAAACACTTCTACCCATGGTTGGATTTCCTTCCTGTACTACTTTGTTATTAATTAAATAAATTCTACGGGTGGTACCCCTTAACAAAACATGGAGTCATGGGGTAGGATAGATGTTTTACTAGAATAGCCCTGATTGAATTTACAAATAAATTGCACAGAAAAAAGTGTGACTTTAACATCAGCTATTTTTTGAAACTACAATGTCATTTCTGCCATGGAGCATAAGGAAGCAACAGGCAAAATCTTATACACTGTATCATGTCATCTCTCTGTCCAGCTCAATGATCCACAGAGCTTTTACATCATAGAACTGATCAACATTGGAACACTTTGACAGTGTACTGGCCTAATTACAGTACTTCACAGAAACTGGTAATACATGTTCTACAAACCACTATACCAGTACTCGAGGAAAAATATATAGGAATTTATCAGTACAATTTACAGAGGTTAACTAATCAGGTTATTTTAATTGCAAACTTTTAAACTATACTTGTGTATTTATTGTCAAATCGTAGCAGCAGATTTCGAGGAAAATAATTCTAACAGAATTTCCTTGTGTCGAAATGAGTCTTTATAGTAGTGAAAGCGCTATTATAAACAAACTAATGTCTGTTATCTGTGTTTATCTCTCCTCCAGTCCTGGCATGGAGAAACTCTTAGCGAAGGCCTCTACCTCACCACGGAGAGCAGCTATCTGTGACTGGATGTCAGCATCCTCATCTACAAATGCCTTGAATTCTTTGATGGTTTCTGAAAAGAAAGCACAATAATATTACATTTTATTAAGTATGTGTGTTTCCTAAGTACAAATTAAATACAATCTAGAAAATTCTTAAATTGGCATGCCTCAGTACTCTGTTGAGAGGGGCACAAAGACAAAGTCATTCTTACGCGTATTGTGTACCAGAAAACTTTTGCCAGTCAAACTTTCACCAAAGCTATAATGAAAGATTTGCTCACATTGTAGGGTGTGAATGAGGCAAAAATTTAGCAGTTTTGGTAAACACTATCAATTGCAGTACATAATGACTACAGTATTGGTAAACATTATTGATAAACAGTTTCGATGAGCAGTATCGATAACCGAATCGGTAAACTATATAAGTAAACAAGCTAAGTATCAAAGAATCAAAAACAGTATCAGTAAAAATTATTATTAGTGAACATTATCTGTAAACAGTATCAATAATAATAAACAGAATCCATAACAGAATTGGTAAACAGCGTTGTTAAACCAGTATTGGTAAATAATATAGCATATCATATATTTTTTTAAACACTGATTGAGGAATTAGATTAGTAAATAAAAAAAATTACTGAAATTTTCATTCACAGCACCTCCACCACGACCATTTTGTCAATTGATGACATGGTATACCGTAATTTCTCGCGTATAGTGCGCAGGTACTTTTTGGGGTCCAA
This sequence comes from Mimachlamys varia, assembly GCA_947623455.1. Taxonomy (NCBI): domain Eukaryota; kingdom Metazoa; phylum Mollusca; class Bivalvia; order Pectinida; family Pectinidae; genus Mimachlamys; species Mimachlamys varia. The sequence continues at coordinate 33,290,423 of OX392529.1, read as the reverse complement.
AAATAAAAAAAAAATATCTTGGGGGGGGGGGGGGGGGGGGAAATTTAAAAAAAAATTTTTGTGAAAAAAAACGTCAAGTCGGAATGATAGCACCAACCAGGTAAGTCGCCATTAAAGGGTATATAAACAAACACCTTTGAATAGGATACTTTGAAAACATAACACAATGCCTCGTTAATTAGACTTGACATTGATTGACACCTCGCACGAGTTACGGTGATGATCTGTTAACACCAGCGAAGGCACAGGCCCAATACAGATAATTGAAATAAACGATGTTTTCACGGCAATATCATTCATAAACTATTCAATTAAATCTTACATAAGACTTAATCTTCCAGGTTTTCTATAAAATAAACAATTGTGAATTCTGTGCGTCTAGACATCGATAGAGTCGGCAGTGTACTGGGTTGACAGGTGTACTAAAAGCAGTCACTCAATCAGGTCCGACGAGGACCACATACAGCCAAATTTGTTTGATATAAAAATCACAAACCCGTTGTGATTTCAGCATTTTTTCTTTGAAAAGAAAACATGGATATTTATTGGACTGTTTTGAGTCCCTAAATGTTTATTTTCCAAACTCTAACTGTTATTGTTACCAGTTCAACTCGCTTGTTTGCGACTCTGTTTGTTACTGTCGGGTATTAATATTACGCGACCTTCACTCTTTGCAATACACAAACAGGCGAACTTCCAAGTCGTTCTTGACACATTTCTACCGTCAGGATTGAATTGTACAGTATGATTTTACACAAGAACAGCATTTTTAACATCAGAGTGCTAACAACGATCTAGTTCTTCGGTATATTTCACTATATGCCTTGTGATAATGTAGCGGCGATCCAATCTCGACCTGAAAGTTCAGGCTACTTTCCTCAAGTTTATTTATCAGATCCTATCGTATTTATGGCATTTATAAGTGCAACTTTTCGTGGTTGTAAAAAGATAATGCAAATCAGGAATTATTTAACAAAATATCAACTGTTAACTACCGCGAGGATATTTCAGGTTATTCTGAAAATCTCCGAAAAATTAACGATAATTGATCGCGACCAAGTCAAGGTTTTTGCTTGTTCTTGCGTATAGTGCGCACCCCCTTCTTGACACTTTCGATTTTCCCTAAAAAAGTGTGCACTATACGCGAGAAATTACGGTATCTAAGGAAGCTTTGCCAGACTTGAGAAAGCATTGATTACTGATGATCACTGAAGCCTTTTTTCATTTACAGTTTTTCCAGTGTTGTTTTTTCTACTTTAAAGACAGCAATATTTTTGTCCTCATACATCAATTATTTAAACTTTTTTCATTACACAAGTACACAAAGAATTGATAAGCTACATACTTGTCTTTTTCTGAGCATTCTTCGCGATCTGTACACCACGGTCTAGGTAGTCTACCACTTTCTCAAAGTCTGCCTCTTTCATTCCTCTCGATGTCATGGCAGGGGTTCCTTCAGGAAAAAACAAGATTACACAAATTTTTCAATCCATCAATCTTAATAATTCCATAAGCAAGAGATATTTCTCCTCTCAATAAATTAACATTACATTTATCTTTTCCTGTGGTAAATTGACAGCATTTTCTCTCAAAACATTCAAACTTTTAAGGAAATTGAGTTAGATGATGTTTAATGAACAAAACTATAACACTTTCCCAAAAACTTTTACAAGACTGAAATTATCTCTGCATAAACAACTCAAGTCCTGATTATTATGGTTCAGGGAAATTTAATCAACAAAAGGAGAAATATATTTTTTGTTTTACACAGGAAATTTTTTAGAAATGTTTATTTTTTATCCACTAAACATTTATCCTAAAAACCTAATTTACACTACGGTACTCTGCATTCTCACTACAAGAAGAAACCAGAATAAGGCTGCATCCATCGCACAGACAGCCACAGGTGTCTTAGAGATTTTCTATAATTATATAATAGTTATAGAACAGTTGCCGATTAGACTCTGTATAACAATGGCTCATTTTATTATAATTTGAGTGGGGTTCTGTAAACTTTCAATTAAATATTGCAAACTGAGAAATAGTTGCTCTTTGCTGACTTGTACTATTCATATCCATCTAGTGTTAATTTTGCCTACACATTTCATTATGTAAACCTTGACATCACATTTAATTTTGCTTATTTCGCCTTCACATTTCATTTAATAACTCAATTTCCCCTTTACATTCCATTATGTAAATCTTGTCTTGTTAATTTCACCTTCACATTTAACTATTTTAATTTCACCTCTACATTTGAGCATGATATTTCTTATTTGCAATGTTCACTGTAACAATAAATTTTATCAAGGAAGGCAAAAATTTCTCAATATAAGTATACTGATTAAAATGATTACAAAATACCATTTGATTCTGACATATTTTCTTTTAAATTAAAATAACCTTAAACTTAACCAGGGTTCGTACAGAAAAAATGACTTAAAAAATAAGCACTTTATAAGCACTTTATAAGCACATCCAAATACAAATTACAATTTTTTTCGTTTGATTTGTATGAACAGTGCGAGACAATCGTGTGCATTGTCCATATAATTTCCACCTTCAATACTTCGTTTCCACAAATGAAATTATTAATTGTTCATTGTCTTGGTTCAGGAGGTGATGGCACAGTTAATGATTCATCGGAAGTCGATACCTTTTTAATGAAATCTAGCTTTGATCCTTCAATTTGTCGCTGTAACCTTAGGCCTACATGTCGGTCCGTTTGGCGGTGAGCTTTGAGCGCACTCTCGACCATGCTGCCAACATCAATATCTTTCTGACAAACAGAACATATGTGGCCTTTCCATCAGTTGTCCCGGCCTTGATCCATTTATACTTGTTCGTCCAGCCAGGATTGTATGTGCATTTCCCCATTCTATCCAGCGAGGCATTAACTAGTCCAAGTCATTCATGCAAATGACAACTGTGTTTTGACGTGGTCAGGTTCAGTAAAGCGCTTAGCTTGGAATCGATTTTCAAACGTTTTAAAGACCAGTGTTTCTAATACTAAAATCGATGGGACCGGATTTTCTTTCCGTAAAACAATAATAAATAAACGATCTTTTTAACTTCCGAAAACTGTAACTTTGTTGCTTCTTTCAAAGTGTCAACTTAAAAAAAGAGACATTTTAAGGAAAATACTGATTTATAAGCACTTTACAAGCACCGACTGTGAAAACAAAGCACTTTGTAAGGACATGACCATTTATAAGTACTTTCTAAGCACCCCCCTAAAAACTAAGCACTTTACAAGGTCTGTACGAACCCTGTTAACAAATTTAACAGCCTGAAAATAACATCAGCAACATCTAGTAAAACTTTGTTGTTTACCTATTCTAAGGCCACCGGGGGTAAACGGACTCTTGTCTCCGGCTGTCGTGTTCTTATTGACCGACATCTCGCACAGCTCCAGGATCCTCTCGACACGGGTCCCATCTGTGCCATTTGGCTTCAAGTCCAACAAGATCAGATGGTTGTCTGTCCCTCCTACACAAAACAATGGCTAATGCTAGTCAACCATTGTACATAAGATAAACTGATGTCATAGGATACATCAGACTTGACAAAATTATTGTTGAGATATTGCTGAGCAGTACCGAGAACTACATACTGCATAGTACGTTAATATTTTAGCATTCATCTTACTTTAGCAATATTTGCTAAATTATCTTTGCACTAATCACAATTTGAGATTGCTCTCTACAAGTATTGTAAGTACTGTAATTCATTGTTACACTTATCTGTTTAATTTTGGCTGTGCCAACATAACTACATTTGCAGTACCAGTATAGACATTTTATCACATAACTGACCCATTCAGTCATGTCATAAGACCATGTCGTCATAAATATGGTATAACACATGTGTAGTAACACTATTGTGATGTCTTTATGACATCCTATGATTGTCTATATAGCGAAAACCGTACCTTCAAAGAAGAAATTTGCCTTTGTTATAGAGAATGAATTTGAGAATTTGGTGCATTATCTCATGAATAAAAGTTATGTGATAAATAGAATCTTACACTTGTGTCAATGTAATATGGAATTTATAAACCTTGTTTATTAATTTAATATGTCACTTGCCTAAAGGCTCGTTTAATAAATTCCATAATACATCGACACTCGTGTAAGATCCTAGAATATATACCTTACTGGTCAAAGCATTGACCATTGTTAGTGTGTTGATCACCTACTGACACCTATATACTGACATAACGCAGACTGGACATCCCTGACCACTACATACCAGTAAAGACATTATATACCTTACTGGTCAAGACACTGGCCATTATTAGTGTATGCGATCACCTACTGACCGTTATATACCGACATAACACAGACTGGACATCCCTGACCACTACATACCAGTAAAGACATTATATACCTTACTGGTCAAGGCACTGGCCAATGTTAGTATATGTGATCACCTACTGACCACTATATACTGACATAACACAGACTGGACATCTCTTACCACTACGTACCAGTTAAGACATCATATCCCTTGCTCATCAAGGCACTGGCCATCGTTTGTGCATTCTTGATAACCTGCTCCTGGTACTGTTTGAACTCTGGACTCAGGGCCTGAAAAACATCAACAGTGATCGTCATCATTTCAGTACAATAAACAACAGAGCAGTGAATAAGTGTTTCCCCGAGAGGTACCCTGGTCACCTAGTGGTGATAGGACATAAAGGAGACCATCACATTAACACTGTATTAAGACCTCGTCCAGCTGTGGACTATATATGTTACACTGTGTGCCGTTTGGCGGCCTACCTGCTTGAGTGCCACGGCCACAGCGGCTATCTGATGTTGATGAGGTCCTCCCTGTAGGGACGGGAACACAGCATTGTTTATCTTCTTCTCCAGATCATATTTAATCTCATTTCCTTTCTTGTCTACACCCTTCACACCCTTACGGTAAAAGATGATTCCAGATCTGAAAAACAAAAACAGGAAGTACTACTTTGCCTGTTCATTTCTTGCATTTCTTTTTTAGTAAAATATACTCTTCTTATCATCATCCAACAACAAAAGACTCCCTTACCTTATGGTAATACTTATGGTGTATATATTTACTAGTAATTCAGGTATATTTTCTGTAAACCAACTTGTTTTCGCGTATTTTGCGGGTGATTGAAATTAGCAAAAATTAATCACAGCGAAATAGTTTCAATAAGAGGTATGTTGACTGGAGAGTACTGTACATAGGATTTATGACCGTATCTTTTTCGCGAAATTAAATCGCCGCGAAACAGTCGTTTCATATGACACGCCAAATTAAGTTGCTGCAAAAATAAGGTGGTTTACGAAACTATCTAACCATAAAATTCAACAAAATTCCATCCATCAAAAGGGGGCTTGAAGATTTATTTTTTCCTCTGTTATAGGGTTTGACAATGTGCAACATCTAATTACCCAAAACTAGATTCCTAAATATTTAAACTAAGTTTGTCAGATGACTTTTACAAGATAAACTGGGGTGTTAACTTCAGACCAAGTTTAAGTTTGTAACAAATTTCTGCACAGTAGACATAGATTTGCCCCTATCAGAAACAAAGCTTACCTTAATTTGCCGAGGCGTGTTAAAGGTTTTCTTTCACAATTTTATATCCATAATGAGATCAAAATTATCTGGTGTAGTTTAACATAAAACTACTGTAACAAAATCAATGCGTGACTCAAAATAAAGTCGTATACTGTATCATAATGCTGTAACATTTGAAAGTTTAACCTAGTGAAGTATCTGACATATCAGGAGCTTTATGACTGGTAGCTATATAGATGTCACTCTATCAAATATAATAATGCTGTTCCTAATTTAGAGTTTACGTTCGTGGTTTCAACTTACCTAGGTCCTCGTAGTGTTTTATGGGTAGTAGATGTCACAATATCAGCATAATCAAACGGACTGGGAATGATGTGAGCCGCTACAAGGCCAGAAATGTGGGCCATGTCTGCCATCATGATGGCGTTCACTTCGTCACAAATCTGTAACAAAATATTTTGTGCTAACATTATCTCCCTTCTATTTTTAAAAGTCAAATTTTGCAGTCAAAGTTCAAAATGTTAAGTATCAGGACTCAAATAGGCTACTCTAACTATTTAAATTCTTTATTAAGTGCTAATTATCGAACTTGTCCCTCAATAGCCATTAAGAACAAGACCTCCAAAAGCACTGCCACAGCCTCCAACACAAGTTAAACTCACCTCTCTGTATGCCTGGTAATTGAGCAGTCTAGAATAGGCCGTAGTTCCAGCTACGATCAATTTGGGGCGGAACAGCTTCGCCGTCTCTCTCATCTTTTCGTAATCAATGTAACCAGTCTGGGGCTAAAATGTATCGAAAACAAACAAATTGTTACCCCACTAATCATTACATAAAATTTTTTATTCAGCTCTCACATTAAGGCCTAATTAATTCTGTGTCATTTACTGGTTTGTAACATGTAAATTCATCACAACAGTTATACATCTAAAGGGTATAATTTTGGATTTTTACATTCCAAAATCTGAATGCTGAATATGTGCAACATTTTGAACCTGATCAACAAACAGTATTTGTTTCTATTCACTGTGTCAATGATATGTATATATATATTGACTGCCAAAAACAAAATCCACATTTAACATATTTTAATTTCTCGTTAAGATTAAGAATAGAGGTCAATCACACCAACTACAAGATAAGTTGGTATTTCCTTACTTGGAAATTGCATTTCTCATTAGAGTATGCAAATGTAAAGGCATTTGTTATTGGAGCATATTTTTTTTTATAAAAATATACATTTATAAAGCACTATACAGGGTTATATAATTTGTAAAATTACTCTAAAGCACTTTACAACATGTGGATAATCGTACTTCTCTGCAAAACTGGTGTTAATATCATAACTTGGATGCAGAAAAACATCAGGATTATGATTTATTTCTTGTAACAAATGTTATATGTAAGATATGAAAGGAAAATAGGACAACTGACATTTTAAACAGTTGGTGGACACAGCTAACAGATACTGTATACATATACTGGGAGTGTTATATCAGCAGACACATAGGAATCACCTTTTACTGCATCTTTATACACATTCTACAGTACTAATACAAAAACAGGTACACTGAAAAACACTTGAATTCTGTATCACTTCTTTTTTTTTTACATGACTGTGTAGTATAAAGACCTGACCAAATCTGAGAAAGACATTCTTCCTTAGCACTATAACCAGCCTAAACAGTCAAAATTACAAATGATCATTTAGGTAACCCTAGAAGCAATTAACTGCTTCTGATCAAACACACAGTAAAGATACAAAACCAAATACTATGAACCTACAGGCTACAATAAAATCGAAAATAATCTGCTACTTCTTGAGACTTACTGATGAGAAGTTATCAACTAAATGGCAGCCATTTGTATCAGTTTCAAAATGAAACATGCATGGCTAAGAACCTGGATGTATCTCCATTATGTAGTATGAGAAAAAACCTTGGCAAAACAATAATGAATGAAGGTCAGGCAGATACCGGACTATGACCGAAAAGTGATCTGAACAGCTTACCATCTGATAACTGTGGAATTTTTATGACTTTCTAATTAATAATCTTATCTGTTCACATTTCAATCTGGGAATCCCATCCAGAATTTTATTATAAATCTTGCCAAATTATGTTGTTATCTCCCTTCAAGTCTTAATTTAATGTAGAAGCCTTTGAACTCTTCAATCTAAGCTTTTAAAAGTCAGTAGCTTTTGTGAGCTGGGGCAACATCAACAGTACGGGGGCTTGTTAGGATATAGACATCAAAATCAGGCAGAAATGTTAAAGAATACATTTGTTTCAGTACATGATACACAACAATGTACCAAAGTTTGAAAGGTATGTTATTACATTACTGGAGAAAATCATAAGATTGTTTTTTCAGAAGATTTACATTTCTGTATTATTGTAATAAAAATCACGAACTTGTCAAGGGGGTTTTGATTCTCCCTACAGACATATAGCATGTGTCCTATTTATCAGATATTATGACAATAGTACCAAGATATAGTGTCAAAAAAGTAAAACTTATTAATTATTTCACGAAGGAGTTTTAAATCAGAATTAAAAGAATTTGCTTTAGCAGTAAGTCAGGAAGTACAGAATTTTATCTTTCTATAAATTTTTGAATGAAGCATGCATGCCTTCTTATTCGATGATTTTATTTTTCAAAAGACAATTATTTCTGCCTCCATGCAATTTAAAATTAGCTTTATTGATAAAAAGCAATGACACCATTCAATTGTTTTGGGGCAGACGCGAGAGCAGTAAGGATCTTTTTCCTCAAATAAATATCAAAACTTCTTCTCACTTAAATAATATAAAATTGTATCTTACCTAGGCCTCCTAACATAAAATTCAATTTACAAACTTAGCACTACAATTTGAAGGAAAGCTTTCAATTTTTGTGTAATCTGTCAGTCAGCTTGGTTCTTTTAATTTAATGTGCAGGTTCAGAAGCATAGTCCACACTAGTGGGCCCCCTTCCAGACAGCTGGCTAGCTGCACGCTATTGTTTATGTTACTTGTTTAAATATTAATGTTTGTAAATTTCACATACTGAACACTGACACCAGTGTTGGGTATTGTGAACAGAAATTTCACAAAGGCATCCTCACAGTGTTTGATAAATAAGGAAATAAATTATAATATGTGTTACATGAGAGCAACACATGAAAACATTGTAGTCACTACTCAGACTATACTGTGAAATCAGATACTTTGGTGGGGTCAAATATTCCTACCAAAAAACGTGATTTAGAGGATATAAAATGTGGTGGATTACAAGTAGACATTCAGTTTAGCTTTAGGTCTAACCACGATGACTTGAGCACTTATTATTTTGTGGATCAACAAAGAACCAACAAAATCAACTAAATCTTAAACCCCACAAAATAATTTATTTCAAAGTAGGTACCAGTAAACAACTCTTATTCTGACAGAAAGTTCTTGCTGTCAAACAACTATATTTTATTCTTTTATATCCTGGGCCCAACCATGTAACTGGAAGCATAATTTGGATCTGTGAGACTCTTCTATTTTTCATGCATGGTCCTATATCTTTTTAAACCTTTCACTTTCAATTTAAAGTATTCTTTACAAAAACCAAAGAATAGTCGGCATCCATGCTATGATATCTCACTGCTGTTAAGGATTAACAATATGGCTCATGTTAAGTGGGTCACGCCATACATGCAGACAAGTCAAGTCACGTACATGTTTACGCCCATCTGCCATAGTCGTATTCTGTGGGACAGAAAAACCCTCTTAAACTGTTTATATTGTGAAAAAATGCTCCTGGGGCAGATGTTTAAATGTGAAATATTTAATGTTTTTGGTGAAAATGGAAAAGCGTTGGTAGAATTTGAGAATACCGGTACATTTCCAAGGAAATGATCATATCAAACACAAAACTGCTTCTGAAAGAATTACTTCAATTTTTATTTTGTCAATTAAGTTTCTTATAAGATCTGTCTAGAATGTAACTTTCTCCTTAATACAGCTTTATGATACAAAAACAACCAAGTTTCCAATTCCTTAGTCTGTGCAATTTGTTTACATAAAACCATTATGTAAATACTTAGCACCTCAAAATTGAAAAAAGATTGCAACTATTCATGACTTGCAATAAACCACTTTCTGAATTTTTTGATTTTTTGATCATACGATCAAGTACAATTTTAATCACTTGGCTTTGAAGTACCTGATTTACTTGTATTCCGATATTTATGCACGTTGTTGCCAGTTTAAGACTGAGGGCATGACTTATGTTTTAGGAATGAGTGAATTCTAATAAAATTACGACTCTGGGCTGTATTCCAGAAATCCTGTACCAAGAAATAGCAAGCCATCACATAGCTACTCACGTTTATTCTATAAGGCATGGACTCAAAGTAAATAGAGGTGGCTGAGATTCTCTTGGTGTCTGTCTGGAAACCGTGGGTCAGACTGGAACAGAAAAAAACACAATGTAATACATAATACTCCAGATATCACTTAATAATCAGTCACTCCAAATGTATATAAAAGTACCTGCGGCTTTGCTTTTAAACAAATTTTTGATTTTTTTTCTTAAGGACGCTCGACCCTACGTAATACACAAGTTTTGATTCTCGTTTTGTGGTGACGTAACTTCCTATTTGTGTACCTGGTATTTGAAAACGGGGTATCAAATTCGTTCTACACCGTGATATGTCGCGATGTCAACAATGGCGAGATGAGAGGGAACGGTTCTAGTCTTCAACTCAAGATTACGAGCAAATAAAGTATTGTCATGACCACTCCTATTGCAAAACAACAAAAATAGATGTACACTATATCGACACATGGTCAGACACTGACAGCGAAGGCAACGGTATAGAAACAGAATCGGAAGGTAGGCCTATAGTACCGGTACAATTGGCCATGTTTTCTCAAACTGGAGAGAGAGTCGGCGAGTGGTAGAATTATCTGTGTTGGCAGAACGTTTGCACAACGGCTGTGCCTGGTGTCATTATATATGCACTATTATTTTGTTGAAATATAACACAGAACGCCGGTAGTTGTTATGTTCTAAAATGATTTAGGCTTGTACCTATTCACAGTATGTATGTTTTGTAAAAATACTACCCACTATAAAAACTTCCTAATAGCATCAAGGGAGACAACCTACCCTAGACACAGTTTTACATTTAGTTTTCAATAAGTAGCATAAAAAGCTTGTCTGTAATATTTGATTCAATTTTTTGCTTGTGCTTTATGTAACTATATGGTATGTAAATAATTTGACTGTGAATACTGAAATTTGTCCGCTAGATATAAAAATAACACACTTTGTAACAATCGTTTTGTCCATTTTTCCACAAATAAAATATTTTTGAGGAAGCTATTGATTTCTTTTTTTATTTTATTGTATGTTTGTGATTTTCAACAACATTCACAAGAAAAAAAAAAGAAAAAACATTAAATTTTGAGAAAAATCATTTTTTTTGGTGTTTTTTACCAAAAATGAAACAAGTCATAGGAATGCTTAGATTTTCACAAAATCATCTCTACCTGGTAGCATAGTCAACATATGAAAGTTTTAAGGAAATCTAGCGGTTAATTGCGAAAGGGTTGAGCCTCCTTAATACACTGCCATATAAAATATAAGAACTCAACATTTCTGCTAAATCATGGTGATCACAATGTTTCTAATTGTCAGTAATTATAAGTAAAACTTAATAATTATGAAACATCAAATAATTTTACTGAGTTGTTTCTATATGACTTACTGGCCACCGTCGGGCAGATCAAGTCCCATGATACGGTCATGGGGCTTCAAGAGTCCAGTGAACACCTCAAAGTTAGCCGGACTGCCAGAGTACGGCTGGACATTGACGCCCCACTTTTCTGGATCCAGCCGGAAAAGTTTGAGTGCTCTCTCCTGGCAAAGTCTTTCCACTTCATCAATAAACTGGTTACCGCCATAGTACCTGGTAGTACAGAAACAAAATACAATACTACCCACTTATAATACAAACCATAGATACTTCTATAAGTTTTTAATCACATTACTATCAAATGAAATTAAAGTAAAAAATAGTTCTCCCTTTTAATTGAAGATGTTCAATGCCAATAAATGCACTTCAAGAACTATATGATAAATAATGTGTTATATTCATGATGACTTTTTCTCATCTAGATGTTATGAAAGAAGGACTTTTTCTCATCTAGATGTTATGAAAGAAGGACTTTTTCTCATCTAGATGTTATGAAAGAAGGACTTTTTCTCATCTAGATGTTATGAAAGAAGGACTTTTTCTCATCTAGATGTTATGAAAGAAGGACTTTTTCTCATCTAGATGTTATGAAAGAAGGACTTTTTCTCATCTAGATGTTATGAAAGAAGGACTTTTTCTCATTTAGATGTTATGAAAGGACTTTTTCTCATTTAGATGTTATGAAAGAAGGACTTTTTCTCGTCTAGATGTTATTAAAGAAGAAAACCAACTTAACATATCCGATGGGTTTCTTGCAACAAAGCCCAAGCTTGCTGTTGAAGATGCCCAAGTAAGGAAAACATTTAAGTATTAAAATTTTTGAGATATTATTTTTGCCACACCCACTCACCGAGCTCCAGGATAACCTTCAGAATACTTGTTAGTGAGACAGGAACCAAGGGCCTCCATCACTGCTCGACTGGCAAAGTTCTGTTCAACAAAAAACAATGGTTTGAATCTGAACAGTTCTGTTCAACAAAAAACAATTATTTGAATCTGAACACACTCTTAACATTAAGAAGATTACATATTTTCTTTTATCCCCCTCTTTGTTGAATTACTAGACAAACATTCTACCTTTTAAATCAATCTATATACATGTAATATACCTCAGGTTCTTGCATTTTATATTAATGAAAATTTGAACAAGAGAGCAAAATTGTACAGATGGTACCATGGTAGCCAGCAACAGATGTACTGTTAACTAAATATTGACCTTAACTAAACATGCAAAATATTGGAAATGCATGTACTGATAGTCCAGGTCTAGGGCATCAAATTATTTCTCTACGTTATTTATGTCAAAAAAGGTATGCTGATACATCTTAGAGAAGTAGAGGGGACAAGAAAGTCAATGTGACCATTATGCGAGATACCTCTTGTCAGCTTAAAATTAAGGGGGGGGGGGGCGGCGGCATACCTCCCACTTTAAGTGTACAATCAATGAAGTACACTTCATGCCAACCACCAATTTCATAAACTTTATGAAAACACTGTTATGATTAAAATGAATCAGGCCAAAATAAATGCCAAATTAAAAGTTTAAGCAATCAATATCAATTGTGTAATAAATAGAGGCTATTCAATGGTTTCCCGTTAAATATCAAATATATTTCACGAGTATGGCAGATTTTTTCATATCTTCACGAGTGCAAAGCAAGAGTGAAAATATTTTTAAAATCTGCCATACCATTGAAATAAATTTGATATTTAATGGAAAACCATTGAATTTTCTTTTTATTACATAACAACTGTTATAGAATATTAATACGCCACCGGATAAAGTTCTATTTTTTGTTAAAAATAAAATAAAAATACAAAAACATGTTAATAAAATCCATTAGGTATCTTATCTATTAATATCCAAAATACTATGAAGGTTTTTAATTTCATTACTTTAAATGATTTTATTCAAGAATAGCGAAAAATAGTACATGTAGACAAATAGTGCGCAATTATATCAGGCCAAAACTTATATCATGATATGAAATTTCTTATATCTTCACTAGTGATGATATTTATAAGGTAGCAGTGTACAGAAGGCTTTTGTGGCCATGGGTGATATTTTTGTACAATGAATAACCCCTATAATAGCATGCCTATGAAAATCTAAAAAAAAAATAAGGAGTAAAATTGGCTTAAGCATGATAAAGTGGACTTTGTGGACTTCACATTTGTAAAAAGAGAAAAAAAAAATTTTGGTTAGAGATTAAAATTTTGACCCTTCCCAAATGGGTGTCTACACATGAAAAGCTAGCTTTACAGGAAGTGAAATTTCGACAACAGCACATGAGGGAAAATAGCAAAAAATCTAAGCGTACGACCTATGCTGGGACAGATATAATTCTGCAACCAAGTTAGTAAGCTTTAATTTTAGATAGAACTTAAGAAAAAAATTCTTATCTGCATAGGTCAAATTTTGTGTCAAAAACAGTGATATTTTGCATTTTTCGGTAATTTTTGATGTGGTAACCATGGTTTCCACACAAGTGCCATACATAGGATACATCAGTGTATACACTTCATAGTCTTTTTTATGAATTGGAAATGATATACAATTTACAAAAATGTGTACATTTACATCTATGCAGTGTACGGTTAAATCTCTGTGTTGACAATTCTCAGGCATTGGTCTTTTTTTCCATAAATCTCTAGGTGTACTGTACACAGCTACCTAAGCAGTGTTGATAAAAGTTTTATCAAATTGATATTTTCTGATAGTTCAATAGTAAAAATGTAATAAATGACTACGGTACATTGTTGCCATCATAAAGATGTGCTCCTATATAAAGTTGTAAAATGCAATTTCTTCACATAATGCTAATATAACCTGCAACAGGAAAAACAATTTTGGAAGCATATATATATTTGTACAGACAAACTTAACACAGACTGATTTCAAATTTTCCGTGCAGGAGGACAGATATATTGATCTACAGAAACATCACTGAGAAACACATTATGCTTCATCTGTTAAAACTTTTTTTTTAAATTTGACAGCGGAAAAGAGTCCTATTCAAATTTGTAAATTTCCACAAACAGATCCTGAAAGGTGATTACGTAATACTGCACAGCAACACGCATTTCACCGAGATATATAACGATTTTTCCAGCAGGTTGTATACAGTCTATTGTACCAAGTTTATTTACTCTGGCCTGTTTATGCAAAAGTCTTAAACCTAAAGATCCCAAACCAGGATATAATTACACTACCAGGAATTTTAAACACATATTGTACATAATACCAGGATATTCAAAATAAAAAAATGGAACATCCAGTACTGAAGTGCAACTCATTATGTATCCCCTGAGGTATATAAGTTTTTAATCCATACATGTACTTGTAAAACAATTCTAAGAAATGTTCAATATAGTTGGCCTGGAGCGCTGCTGATTAAAAAAAAAAACTTTGGGACAAGCTTTGTGAATCTCATTTCCATCTTAGACACAAAAAAGGCCATAATCAAATAAACATGTGTCAATCTCATGTCTACTGCCTTAAAACCTAATGAAAATTGAATGTAACAAGGAGAAAGTATGTTTCCTAGACTTTGACAAGCTGTTCATTGTATCAAACTAAACAAGGTACTGGTGATAATCACATAAAAGCAGAGATAATCTCATTAACTCAATAAATCTTTATGAAACAAATCCATTTCAATACTTCATTCATATACCAAAAACCTGAGGGAACAGCTGATAAATCCTCTATCACAGGTAAGGGATGGGCTTACTATAGGACAGAAAATGGCCCCTGAAGGCATTTGAGCTTAACGGCAATTAGCAGTGTTCTCACTAAGTTTTGCAATAATTGGTTGACTTTGAAAGAATAGCTGGTTGAATTTTCACATTCTGTAATGTTGACATATATAAAATTCTCAAAAATAGCCGGTTCATAGTTGGTGAATAACAGGCTACTTTTGCCGGCAACCAGCTTTTAATGAGAATCCTGATTAGGCGGGCATATTAACAGACATAGACTTATTGTTGATGATTGATTACTACCACCTTGTATTTCATGTTAAGACTTGTCTGGTCCTAGTATTTGCAGCTCACCTCTGATGCGATCAGCTCCAATCCGCTGACCTGTCTGGCCTTCTCTTTCTTTATAATAGCCATCATGTCTGGGTCATCCTCCGCGAGGGAATCCTGCCCTGTCCACAATGCCCGAGCCACATTCCGCACGGAATGAGATCTGCAGGCAGCCTGGTCACAAATACAAAGTTAGGACCATTCAGTTCATTTTGGTTGAATTTTTTTAATAAGGTTTCAGTGTAGTGATAAGCTATAAGTGTTAAACGTTCAATAATAATAACAGTTGTCATTGATGTTAAACCCATGTACATGTAATATCTTGCTAGCGGAAGTTTTCCAATGATTTCTGTAAAAGCAAAGCCATCTGATGGCTACACCTTATTGTATATATAATGTGTGACATCAATTATTGTATAATGCCAATAAAAAATATTAAACTGAAGTCTTGTTGCTATTTGCATTATCATATTTTTTTCACTTTCTGAAATTTCAGCTATTTTTTCCTATACTTCATAGCCATAATACACAGGCAATATGTCTTATGTCGGTTATGGGAATATCGTGAAATGCTATAAAAAAGTGCATTTCACATGAAATTCACATAAAGAAACATTGGTGATGTATTCAGTCTAATTTATTATTGCTAATGTCTGAAAAAAATAAAATACTTTTAAAGTTAAAATTTCAGCTTTGTATTTCGTAATTATGGCAATGAGTTTTACATTTTCTGAGTGACACTCTTATATTTTGTTAATTTATAATTAAAAACTATATTATTTATTTCTGCACACAAAAAATGATGTTTTCCTGTTTTTGTCACAGGTGCTTGTGGACATGAATGTTGTTGTTTTTTTCATTGCAAATTGTTATAAATTAGGCCTACAGCTTTCATTTTCTTTTGATTATTTTTTTTAAACTGAAATAGTTTGAACTAAACAAGCCTGGCCTTTACCACGTGGACATAGGAAATTAATAAAAGAATATCTCGTGACATGGATGTATCATGCATACGGGCTGAATAAGGTCATGTCAATCAACTGTCTAAAAATAGAATGTTGAAACGCTCTGGAAAAGTTTTCTTTGATTAATTAACCAGCAGAAACTATTAAGTACATTTGACGGTCTAAATTGAAATTTGAAATCGTCATTTAGTCGTCGAAGCTAAAACTTATCACAGATCACACATGGCAGCATTTCTTTACAACGCCATGTGCAGTCAGTTTACACCGATATGCAAATGAGACCGATAAAGCTACCGGTAAAAAACTGGCATGGTTACGCAAACAGGCCATATAGCAATGGTAATATTGATTCATAAAATAAAAGCATGGTCGACAAACATTTTACAATACAATCTTAATCAAAGCATTGATTTTCTATTTCATAACTGTACTTTTTCTTCCTTAACAACGAATAACGTTATGTAGGTCATCGTTCGATACGATAGGAAAAATTCACGTGGTTATTTTTCCAACTTGCATCTATCCAAATAGAAAGCGCATTCGAACGATTGCAATGTTGTGATTACATATGCACTGCTCAATCTCAAACAGGAAATATTTGTATGATTTTACTTAAAAATTAACAATTTCAAAACTTACAGCCAGGATTCCCTGAACTCGAGTTCTCGACAGCATCTTGGGCGAAAAAAGTGTTCAGTGACCTTCACCTTGGATCTGAATCGACCGAGGAGTTCCGAATGATTAGAAGTAGATTTCCGAAAATCGAGGATGGATGTACTTTTGGCGCCATTTCTATAACTAGGACCGGTACACGGACTTAGATAGCAATCGTGCTAGGACTCGTCCTACCTTAAATTGAAATTATATTTTCATGTTGCGTTAGCTATAGGCTAATAGCAAATTAAAACTTAAGGAAAAGTTCTTCAGAAAATACATAATGTTTTATTACTTGAGGAATTATAACATTTTCCGATGTTATTTATTACCTGCTTTAGGGATATAATTATACCGACTCAAGAATTAAGGTACAATTAAGTTAGGGTATTTGTAACGAAAAGTGATCAAAATCATTTAAAACACGAATAAATATAGTTGTAATCATGGACTTCTAAGAACCAGAGACGTATAAAAGCTTTATACGTTTCTGTTACACCTAATTCTGTGGTTTTCTTTCATGTATGATATATAGAAAAAATCCAAACCTACCTGTGACATAGACAAAGTTATAATGTAAGAAATTGAAAACTGACATGTGACACTTGCATATTTTAACAAGCGGCCCATGGGCCTTAACAGTCACCTGGGTACCGGTACTAGTACCAACAGGGATGTATACCTTCCTGGCTTTATACGTCTCTGGTTCCTGGTAACAATTAATTCATATCTGGGTCTGGAGAAGTAGATTGTTGAAATTTTAACCAATTTGGCCCTCCTAAGCCCCTCCCCACTGCCGCGTGGTTGGGCCAGAGTCAAAATTCTCCTATTTTCAAACCTTCATGTCCTGGTTGTTATTCCAATTAAAAGTTTCATTTTTCTCCGACTGAAAATGAATGAAATAATTATAATCCCAAAGTGTTATTTTCCTAAATAAACTATAGTAAACTTCATCCACTCCCCAGGGGGGGAATATGAAGTTTGGGGGGGGGGGGGGGGGGGGGGGGGGGGCGGCATGAAATTGACAATTTTGATAAAGCACCTTGAATTAAGACCTTTCCAATTATGAAGAGTATTTGAATCCAGGATATCTGGGTCTGGAGAAGAAGATTTTTGAATTTGAACTATTTTGACCCCTTTTGAGCACCTCCCTCAGGACCATATAATTAACAATTTTGGTGCATCTTTGGCCAGGGAATGTTCCTGCCGAATTTCATTCAAATTGGTTCTGGGGATTTAGAGAAATAGTTGAAAATGTAAATTGTTTGCGGACGGATGACGAAAGACTATTAAAAAAGGTCACTTGAGACTTCGTCTCAGATGACCAAAAAATGGTGCAACAATATGTTCATTGTTTGGATAGGAACAAATTTCTCATATGCTTGAGGAGAGAATTGTTTTAATAAAATGATGGTTTGGCCAATCCCTACCTACCTTATATCAATCTGCTTACAAAATCAATTTACTACAATATTTGTAAAAAACAGTATTTTCTATAAAAATGCATTATGGATGATAAAAAGAAAATCAAAACTCATAACAATTTATGTAGGACACAACAGGTGGTTGGGCCAGTGCCTAACAACCTAATTATACGTATAAAAATATATAAGCCAATTCTACTGCAATAAATTTATTATATTACAACTAAATTCTGGTGTTATAGAATTTTTTTGGGGTACTTTTCAAGTTTATCGAGAATTTATATATATACCATAATTTAGTCGCCCATTCTTTCATGGTCATGTTGTTTGTAAATTAAGACATCCTAGACTTTTTCTTGTTTAGAACCACTGACAATTTCTGAACTGACCTAGATTCACCATTTTAAAATTGCTACCAGTCATTAACTTGTATTGTGTTCAGTGCTCTTTTCCTGGACAGGCCCCCGTTTGTTCTGAGCACAGCCAGGTCAAAGATAAAAATGCCCCCCCCCCCGGGTGTTCTGAGCCCAGCAATGTGAAGGATAAACATGGCCCCTGATTGTTCTGAGCACGACCAGGTCAAGGATAAAAATGCCCCCCCCCCCCGGGTGTTCTGAGCCCAGCAATGTGAAGGATAAACATGCCCCCCCCACCCCCCGAGCATTCTGCAAACATAAACATGCCCCCCCCCCCCCCCACCCTCCCCCGGGTGTTCTGAGCCCAGCCATGTCAAGGATAAACATGGCCCCAGAGTGTTCTGAGCCCAGTCACATCAATGATAAACATGGCCTGAGTGTTCTGAGCCCAGGTCACGTCAGGGATAAACATGGCCCCTGAGTGTTCTGAGCCCAGCCATGTCAAGGATAAACATGGCCCAGAGTGTTCTGAGCCCAGCCACGTCAAGGATAAACATGACGTCTGTTTGTTCTGAGCCCAGCAATGTCAAGGATAAATATGGCCCACGGGTGTTCTTAGCCCAGCCACATCAAAGATAAACATGGCCCCAGAGTATTCTGACTGAGCCCAGACACATCAAAGATAAACAGGGCCCCCTAGTGTTCTGAGCCCAGCCACGTCAATGATAAACGGGCCCCCTAGTGTTATGAGCCCTGCCACATCAATGATAAACATGGCCCATAGCGTTCTGACCCTGCCACATCAATGATAAACAGGGCCCCAGAGTGTTCTGACTGAGCCCAGACACATCAAGGATAAACAGGGCCCCATAGCGTTCTGACCCTGTCACATCAAGGATAAACAAGACCCTGTAGTGTAGTGTAGCCCATACAGCCATAGGCTTATATATAAACATTTTACATGGGTGTGTTATGTTGACTTGGGTATCTCAACCAGAGTGCAAGAGTTTGTCTTGTCAGCATGAGGCTTGTCGTGTGCTAGCCAGTTAAACTCTTATCCCTGTCCAAAGAACAGCCCATATTTTATTAGTTTTCTCCAAAACTTGCAAAAACAGTAAGAAATGAAAAGATGTTTACATCACGCTATCATCAATGTCCCATGAAATGAGTGTTGAAAATGAAGACATTATCAATTTGTGTCATGGTTACACTACATAAAATAAACGAGCTTGGAATATCAACCATACCCTAGGGGGTAACAGAGAAATCTAAATGGGTACAAGGGGAGACAAACCAGTAATGTAGGGAGAATGATAGTCTTTCACCCCTGTCTGGCGAGATAGAGGAAACTCCTACTGTGGACTGATATATCTATACTTATACCAGTGTGAAATTGACAGCATCCCTCACATCCTGAGGGGTGAGATATGGTCATCTTAACATGAGGGGAAAAATTCTTAGATTACCAAACAAGGCTTTGCCTGTCCAGTGGAAGAGAAATCCTTTTCCCATCCTAGAATTGAGACTGGGGATTCCCTTTTTCATAAAAATGGTACAGCATCATGTCAACAATTTGTCAACACCACATCCTCCCTGAATTCAGCCGGTAACATCTGTACATTACATAGAGTATATGACACACAATGCCAGACTTGGGGTAAGGGAAAAAGAAAAAGCCTTGTGTTTGTCGAATTGAGAATCCCTCCACCCCCTCCCCTCAGGTAACCATCAATAAAATCTTTTACCCCCATAGGGGAGAGATAGTAAAAAAAGACAAACAACTCATCAAGTTAATCAATGGTAAATTTTATTTTCATTAAAACTTCGTTTTCAATTAAAATTTTATATAAATATTTAAACCCAGCTGCTCAAGGCCTGGCTATTACCCAATTACCCATTCATCCCTTAAGTCAAATTGGAACCAGACCAAATCAAAGACTGGACCAGTCCACTTTAAATATGTAGGGATGCATGAGTTAATGAGTCTACAAAGCAACCTTAAACATGGAAGTTTTGAGAGAAAAAACAAGAAGAAAAATATCTAAAAAATTACACATGTTTTTTTTGTCTAGAATTATTATATTTTGACAATTAATTTGATAACCTGAACAGATCGTATAGGCTTCAAAACTTTGTAAATAAACAAGATCAAATTTTTACATTAGACTTGATAACAAGCTGATCTGGCATTGAAAATTCATAAGAAATATCACACGAGCATAAGGCACCATTTCTGTAATAATGTATAAAAATAAACTTAATATAGCACTTTATTCTCTTACTTTAAACTCTCATAGATATTTCCCTTCTATAATTTTTAAACAGTAAGAGGGGATATAAATACATTTCTATGTATATGTAATGCATTTAATAATCAACTTCTGCATTTTTGTTTCTTTCAAAATGCAATTCTTTTGTTCATAGTTTTTAGTTTTCCAAATTTTTGAGAATTAAAGAGATTGTAAAAAACAAATGGTTTTAAATGGGAAAATATGAAACACCAAATTTTGTTCGAATCTGGGAAAAGAGAAATGTAAAAATATCAATAATTAAAATGTTTTCATTTAATATTAAATGATCCCAAATTAGACTCCAAAACAAAGAAAACATTAACAGATATCAACACAAACAGTTCATTCAAGATAACATAAACAACCAATCGTGCAGAAAATACCAGAATGGTGATTTCATTTTGTGGCTGGGGCCCCATTTCATGTACAAGTAAAATTAAAACGATTCAATGCCTCGTGACCACTGGTCAACTGTCAAACAAATGCAAACATTTACAAAACCGAGAAAATATATCACTTCTCCTGAATGGTTAAAAAAATGATATAAAATTATAGATCTTACAAATCTTCCTTGGTAAAAAAAGTTAAGATGAATACAAAATAAAGTGTTTACATACTAAACATGAGTGTAATGAGTGATGCTAATCCTACTCTTTGCCTAGCTATAGGCCTTTCCCAAAACTGTTGTTATTCCTTTTGAAAGGCCATGATGGTGGATACAAGATGTAAGTGTTTTTGTGAAGATTTGGCGTCATGTGACAATCGGATGATGTACGTAAATCCCATTATGATATCATAATTACATGACACAAATTTATCCCAATGTAGATATGGCAAACAAGGGAGATAACAACACTTTTGAGATAGGCCTTCTCATTGTGTAGGACCTCAAATCAACAGTAACAACCATGACAAACAGAATTTAATATCATTTGCAGATTAAGGTTTACGACACACAGAATTTAATATCATTTACAGATTTAGGTGTACATCTGATGACCAGCTTCTGCTGCTAATATCAAAAACAATATACATTTTCAATGAATTTTCTTTTGCGTAAATATCAACCCCAAATGTGATGACAAATGGATCAACAATCAGGAAGCCCCGTTATTGTATTTATCAAAATACTTAAGTTACTTCCATTCGTTTATACCAACTATTCATTTAAGGAATAGAATACATAATACATGGTATCTCAATACATACTGGTACATACTTCTAACATAAAGCACTTATAATGCATAAATTCTATCTTATGATGGTTATTGTTTTTTTTTACATTGAAAATTTTACATGATTGAATGGAAAAATATTTCATATTAATTTTGTTCATATTTAGATATTATTACCATGCTTTAAGATAACTCTATATGGTATTGAGTGTATTCAACCATTTCATCGGTGAACTTCCAGTATAGCTTTCTGAGTAGCTTGGTTTTTATGTCTAGATTCGACAGATCCTGTTTTGTTTAAAATTTTCACTTTCCATTACAATTACCTGTTTCTATAAACAAAAAAATTATCAAGGAATTTGAAAAATTAGCTGATACCTACTTTGTTGATCAATTTAACAGCAGAACTGGCAGGTAACATACAGATATTGTTATATATTTCATTTTCATATTTTTCTCATTAACAGCTAGACATTAACACCAATTAATTGTACATTAATTAGCAAGGAATGGTTACCAATTTATTTCTACCGAAATATCAACTGTAATAAAGTACTATAAAGTTTGTATTGGCCATTAATAGATTGAACAAAAGCTTATATTTATACCTATTAATGTCATAAAAAATAGATAAATATTCATTAATTTTCCAACCAAAAGCTGAAAGGAACAGAAATGAACAGCTAATTATGATATTTTAACAGGATCATTTAAACATAACATACACTATCATGTGTACCTACTAACTCAGACATGTTTCATAAATTATACAGAAGATTATATATAATAAAGTATATTTGATCAGAGAGACCATAACAGCATAGTACAATGTAGCAGTATACACTAACAGCATGTAGATCATACATTTAAATAGCTTAGCTATACTATAGATATGTAAAAAGGATATGGTACAGTATTTAGTTCTTTATAAAGATAAAGGCACTCTGAATGTCAAAATATATAATTATGTAGAAAATACAGAAAATATCAACACTGTTCAAATATTACAAGGTAGACAAATACAAAATATATATGTTTCTACTTACCAAATCTCTTTTTTTGCAGCATACCCTGATTTATTTTGGCTAATCTTAAACATGTCCTGTTCATATATTAAACACTGTCATGTGCACAAATATTTGAAAAAAACAAACAAACATGATAAATACTTAAATTTTTGCTATCTTACTAGTAGTTACACACTGTGAGAACTTGTAGACACAACAAATCATTTCTTCTTACCCTATCTGTTTAATGGCCATTATTGAATCCAACAAAATTAAAACTAAGGCACTTTAAAAAAAACAACAGGTCATTGCATTACATCCATATGTATATAATATAAAGAAAAGTTATTAGTTTTTCTTGGGAAGTTGAATATAAAAAAGAACAAAACAACTTTGTTTTTTGTTCTTTATACCTAAATTTCTTTCATTAGAATTTTGTTTCCCTACAGATCTACATGTCCAAAAATAAATTAAAGGGGAGTAACTCTTCTGAGCTTGACTGCTAGTGGAGAAAGCCTATATGCTATAATGAAGATTAAGAAATAGTGATGACTTTTGCTACACAATGACAAGTTATAGGACACTTGATAATATAACTGGTAATGGTTGAGTAGTATTGGTGTATAACACAACGGCTTGTAAATGAGCCAAAACAGAACACTGATATGGAAAAGTGGCATACAATACAATTATTATAGTACAAAATATGATCTTATTTTAAAATTAACCCCAGGATTACCAAGCATTCCATTATGGCCAAGAAGCTGCAAAACATATAACCAAGAAGCTGCTTTAAAAGAAATATAGAAACTGTTACTCTGATGTGATGTTGATAGAGATTAAGCAATAATAAGGTGAGATGGTGTCTACCCAATGCCCTGTGACTTCATGAACGGCACAAATAATATGCAACAATGTTGGTCAATGTTACTATGTTTATGCTTCACAATGTGATGATGCGATCAAAACATTTTCAAAATTAATAACATGACAGCCAGCTGGTTTTCCCTGGGTAAATGAAAGACAAAGTTATAATCTTTCCCTGGGTAAGTAAAAGACAGAGTTATAATCTTTCCCTGGGTAAGTAAAAGACAGAGTTATAATCTTTCCCTGGGTAAGTAAAAGACAAAGTTATAATCTTTCCCTGGGTAAGTAAAAGACAAAGTTATAATCTTTCCCTGGGTAAGTAAAAGACAAAGTTATAATCTTTCCCTGGGTAAGTAAAAGACAGAGTTATAATCTTTCCCTGGGTAAGTAAAAGACAAGAGTTATAATATTTCCCTGGATAAGTAAAAGACAGAGTTATAATCTTTCCCTGGGTAAGTAAAAGACAGAGTTATAATCTTTCCCTGGGTAAGTAAAAGACAGAGTTATAATCTTTCCCTGGGTAAGTAAAAGACAGACTGGTTATAATCTTTCCCTGGGTAAGTGAAAGACAGAGTGGTTATAATCTTTCCCTGGGTAAGTAAAATACAGAGTTATAATCTTTCCCTGGGTAAGTAAAAGACAGAGTGATTATAATCTTTCCCTGGGTAAGTAAAAGACAGAGTGATTATAATCTTTCCCTGGGTAAGTAAAAGACAGTTATAATCTTTCCCTGGGTAAGTAAAAGACAGTTATAATCTTTCCCTGGGTAAGTAAAAGACAGAGTGGTTATAATCTTTCCCTGGGTAAGTAAAAGACAGAGTGGTTATAATCTTTCCCTGGGTAAGTAAAAGACAGAGTTATAATCTTTCCCTGGGTAAGTAAAAGACAGAGTGATTATAATCTTTCCCTGGGTAAGTAAAAGACAGTTATAATCTTTCCCTGGGTAAGTAAAAGACAGAGTGGTTATAATCTTTCCCTGGGTAAGTAAAAGACAGAGTGGTTATAATCTTTCCCTGGGTAAGTAAAAGACAGAGTGGTTATAATCTTTCCCTGGGTAAGTAAAAGACAGAGTTATAATATTTCCCTGGGTAAGTAAAAGACAAAGTTATAATCTTTCCCTGGGTAAGTAAAAGACAGTTATAATCTTTCCCTGGGTAAGTAAAAGACAGAGTTATAATATTTCCCTGGATAAGTAAAAGACAGAGTTATAATCTTTCCCTGGGTAAGTAAAAGACAGAGTTATAATCTTTCCCTGGGTAAGTAAAAGACAGAGTTATAATCTTTCCCTGGGTAAATAAAAGACAGAGTGGTTATATTTTAATCTTTCCCTGGGTAAGTAAAAGACAAGAGTTATAATATTTCCCTGGATAAGTAAAAGACAGAGTTATAATATTTCCCTGGATAAGTAAAAGACAGAGTGGTTATAATCTTTCCCAGGGTAAGTAAAAGACAGAGTGGTTATAATCTTTCCCTGGGTAAGTGAAAGACAGAGTGGTTATAATCTTTCCCAGGGTAAGTAAAAGACAGAGTGGTTATAATCTTTCCCTGGATAAGTAAAGGACAGAGTTATAATCTTTCCCTGGGTAAGTAAAAGACAGTTATAATCTTTCCCTGGGTAAATAAAAGACAGAGTGGTTATATTTTAATCTTTCCCTGGGTAAGTAAAAGACAAGAGTTATAATATTTCCCTGGATAAGTAAAAGACAGAGTTATAATATTTCCCAGGGTAAGTAAAAGACAGAGTGGTTATAATATTTCCCAGGGTAAGTAAAAGACAGAGTGGTTATAATCTTTCCCTGGGTAAGTGAAAGACAGAGTGGTTATAATCTTTCCCAGGGTAAGTAAAAGACAGAGTGGTTATAATATTTCCCTGGGTAAGTAAAAGACAGAGTGGTTATAATATTTCCCTGGGTAAGTAAAAGACAGAGTGGTTATAATATTTCCCTGGGTAAGTAAAAGACAGAGTGGTTATAATCTTTCCCTGGGTAAGTAAAAGACAGAGTGGTTATAATATTTCCCTGGGTAAGTAAAAGACAGAGTTATAATCTTTCCCAGGGTAAGTAAAAGACAAAGTGGTTATAATCTTTCCCTGGGTAAGTAAAAGACAGAGTTATAATCTTTCCCAGGGTAAGTAAAAGACAGAGTGGTTATAATCTTTCCCTGGGTAAGTAAAAAAAAAGAGTTATCATTTCCCTTGTAAAAAAAGGGGGAAATACGTCTAAAACTTATCGGGGAAATAGTATTAAAAATCATACTTTTCTAAAATTAACAAAGAAATGAATATATCATTCATCCGATATACTTGAAATGAACTTGCCCAGTGTTTCATTACGTTAAGTTTAAGTGTGACTGTAGGTTAAACATATGCATTGCCACGAAGCAGTCCATTCCATGGTAAACATGAACTAAACAGTTTCACCGGTACGAACCTATCATGATGACAAGTTGTTCAATATGACTCGTCTGTTTGGAAATCAAAATGTAATATCTATTTAAATCTTAGTACTTTGTGTACACAAGCAATTTACATATTAAACTTATACAAATATCGAGTAGTGCATTTATTTTTGAATATATTAAGTGGCGAATTAAGCGTAATGTCATGGAATACAGAATATATACAAAAAAAGAAGGTCATGGAAATAATTGTCTTGACCGAGTGTTGGAATCAGCTTAATATATACATGTATACACGAGGAATACATATTATGCGATAATAATAGTAGAGATTTTAAAGGAAAATTTCTTAACATAGCAGAAATCAAACAAATAACAGAGAATCTGATCAAGATCATCATCAGTACAGCCGACCCTAGAGAAAAAAATATCCTTTCCTCCTTCTTGTCATTGTTATAATCATTGATGCACATAAATTAAATTTATTTCAATAATCATCTTTTAGCATTTTACAAGAAAGAATATGCAAATTCATTTACCCTTAATTTATGCATACAATGACGTACCGTTTCGTTAAGGGAGCCCTGTACCACTGCTTAAAAACATAAAATGTTTTTGACATAGCTATACGTTATAGCTTTGATGAATTGTTTATTACAGCCGAAACAAGGTAAAGAGGATGTTACCATGGTACCAGTATATATGACATGATATGATGGAGCCCTCTATATAGTTTTCATGTTTTGCCTACATTGGCACAAGCATCCTTAAAGAAAACAATTATTTATACCATATTCAACCTAATAAACTCACTGTGTGTTTAAAAAAAAAAAAACACATGAAAGGGGTACACTTAATAAAACCATGTACTGGGAAAAGTTTCATTGTGGAATCTGGAGGGAAATCAGAAAAGGGGATACAAAGTTGTTTTTTGTATTGGCAGATCTGTGTGGTTAGACTACACTCATTCTCTTTCCCTGAAAAGGTAGGGCTGCTGAAAGGGGCAGGTGTCAAATTAAAAACAAAAACAAATGTATAACATAGATCTGGTACGAGATCGGGAATTAGGAAGCTGATCACATCATTTATCCTGGTTCTTTATAGCACATAAATACAGTAGAGAAATCAACATTTCTTTTACAGTCTGAAAAGACTATCCATAACAAGGTTTTCAGATACATGTATATCACAATCTAAATTTGTACAAAATGCAAATATTAGATAAAAACTTAACATCACACAAAAAGGAATATCGGAGATAGACAAATGAAGCTATCCACATATAGATCACATCTACTTTTTTGACAAATTTATTAAATGACCATCAGGAAGATTTCGTTGATTTCACAAAATTTCTTAATCTCAACGAAAACAGGCCAATGGATATCATGTTAATTGCCATAACAGCACCAAGAATGCCGACACTGTCACCGAGGGATGTGAACCACCAGCTGTCCTGAAGAACGGAATGGCGGTCCACCATGTCGTGAAGAATGGCCTGCATCTGGTCCATGGTACCCAGAATAGAGGCCACATGGAATAACTGGTGACTGTGGCCCAAAATGTCAAATTTTGCAGGATAGAACCGCTCCGGAAAGTGAGTTGCAAAAAGAACTGCTGCAATAAAGGCAAAAACAAACTGCCGTGCATGCTGGGATTGGGAAGGTAAAGCACATTCCTCCGGAGAACAAAACATCAGACGGTACATGATTGGGAGGGAATTGTACAGATAAGGGAACCCAAATGATCCAAGTCGTAGAAATGTTCGCAAAAAGCTCATCTTCATGAATCTCGTCTGACAGGACAGGATAACAGATACCATGGAGTTTATTGTAGCAATCAGAACGAAATTGTGGCCAAACCATGTATCAACCAAAGCTGATGGAAAAGAGTAAGCTCGATATGCAATAACCCCACCGAGCGAGAAAACGCTCAGAGCTCCGTAGTCCAGAAAGAAACAAAAATGCCGCATCTCATCTGACATAGTGTTGAATGTGTGGGCCGTGGCACTGGCCAGTGGGAATATCACCGCCCCGAACATGTATGCGAGTAATGGCCAGGTGTACGGATCGTTTTTGAAGTCCAGGGTCTCCGACAAACCCTTTAGCACCCATAGGAAGTAACAAGATGGCAGGAAATGCGTCCAGAAGTTCAAAGTTTCGTTGGTGGCATCAAATACACTGAGAAGGCACTGTTTTGCCGTGCTCTTGGGGTGGCGGTAGCCTCGAATGATGAAGTGCTCATGGAAATGTTCGGGCACCTGATGAACCTTGTAGATTGGCCCACTCAATCCCCTGGAAGACATACTGATGTGAGTCGACACCTGAAAATAAACAAACACAAATCTTGCATAAGTTTTTGATGTATCAAGTACCCAGGTATTTTTTTGTATATCAGAATTCATCTTACATCAAACTTATCAAATTAACACCAATTTTTGAGGAATTACCACTGATGATCTGACTAGAATACATATATTACCCTGGTATATACATAAGCATTATTTTACCAGGGACAGTTGGAAAGTCCTTAATCCATTTAAATTTCTAAAAGCAATAACCAATGTAATATACATGTTATATATATTCAATATCGTTTCTGTGCTCTGTGTAAATAGTTTTAAAACTCTGATCACATTTTCAACAAATTTATTTTGTTAACAGTTACATAATATGACATTTTTGTTGGTTTGGTTTAAAATGGTTTCTGTTTTACGTCCTATTAACAGCTATGGTCATTTAGGAATGTACAAGGTTTTAGAGGTGAAGGAAAACCGGAGATACCAGAAAAACAATCAATGACCAACAGCCAAGACCTTGCAAGTGTCCCATGTAAGTCGTGAGGCCACAACCCACAACCCAGAGGTAAAGGGTTAACACTATTCTGATTTATTAAAGGCAAAATACTCATAATAATGATAGTATAGCAATAGGGTTTTCAAAATAAACTCCACAGATATACTTCTATGCTACTAGTACATCGTAATTATACAAAGCAATTTTTCCAGTAACTGCAGGTGTTTCTTATATCTCTGCAACATGTTATATATGTTGATACATGTCTCTTAGAATATTCTTCTTTTTTACATAAGTACAGAATTTCAATGATTTAAGGTTATTCAAATCTTTACCCTGAAATTGACCATTTCCTCCACTAATTTAGATCATGGTTTCTTTTGAAAGAATTATTCATAAGATGCCATAAGTGTAATTATTCCTTTAGGGGCCATATACATATGTACACATATTTTACTATTTTTTTTTTTATTTTAAGCATGGATATATTTTCCTCTGGATTTGATACATTGGTATTTTCTTTGTTTTTTATTATAGTAAATATTCTGAAACTAAAACATTTGTTGCAATTAAGCGGGACATAAATTAGTTCAATTAATGCAGAAAGTACAGGTCTTGAAAGAAAACCCCACAATTTACTGTATCTTTAAAGGAGGGGTGTTATATGAAAGCTTTACTGTACTCATCTATAAACGAAGGAGGGGTGTTATATCAAAGCTTTATTGTATTCATCTATAAACGAAGGAGGGGTGTTATATCAAAGCTTTACTGTACTCATCTGTAAACGAAGGAGGGGTGTTATATCAAAGCTTTATTGTATTCATCTATAAACGAAGGAGGGGTGTTATATCAAAGCTTTACTGTACTCATCTATAAACCAAGGAGGGGTGTTATATCAAAGCTTTACTGTACTCATCTATAAACAAAGGAGGGGTGTTATATCCAAAATTTACTGTACTCATCTATAAACAAAGGAGGGGTGTTATATCCAAAGTTTACTGTACTCATGAATAAACGAAGGAGGGTGTTATATCAAAGCTTTACTGTAATCATTTATAAACAAAGGAGGGGTGTTACATCAAAGCTTTACGGTACTCATCTATAAACAAAGGAGGATTGTTACATCAAAGCTTTACTGTACTCATCTATAAACAAAGGAGGGGTGTTATATCAAAGAATTACTGTACTCATCTATAAACGAAGGAGGGGTGTTATATCAAAGAATTACTGTACTCATCTATAAACAAGGAAGGGTGTTATATCAAAGCTTTACTGTACTCATCTATAAACGAAGGAGGGGTGTTATATCAAAGAATTACTGTACTCATCTATAAACAAGGAAGGGTGTTATATCAAAGCTTTACTGTACTCATCTGTAAACAGAGGAGGGGTGTAATATCCAAGTTTGACTGTACTCATATATAAACGAAGGGCATTATATTGAGGATATGTTGTATCTGTAAAAAGAGGGTCGTTATATAGAAATGTTACTGTATCTATAAATAAGGGGCATTATTATAATTTAGGTTATACTGTATAAATCTATGAATGGGGGGCCTTATCTATTGAGGTTTATCTGTGTCTGTAAATGAGGGCATTTTATCAAAGTTATACTGAAAATATATACTTAAACAGAACTCATGAGCCCTTACTGTTGGCTCGTAAAATATGTCAAGAATTCATCAATTGGTGACTGATGTTTACAGTTGTATCTATTGATCCACATGTTGCTATATGATGTCACCAAGTAAAAGGTACAGGTAAAACTAGGTCATTATGTATATACACCTGGCCGGGAGGAAACCAGTACTTAAGTACTTACAATTTGATCAATAAAACTACGGACCCGTATCTATACTGTATACATCCTTAATGACTTTTCATTTCTTTTGAGGAAAACAAGCCAAGATATTTTCATTTTTGCAAAGTTCTGCAGAACTAAAATGAAAATCATTGGTGGACCAGTTTAACAAGATATCGCAGAGTGATCTTGGCACCCACCATTAATGATTTTTCATTAATTCTTAGAAAGATGGATCTTTTTCCTTTTTATTTTTGTAACTTTCATTTATGTATTTAATCTTAGTTCTATGAAAACCTCTTGAAAATTAAACATTTAAGAGAAAGTCTCTTGTCAGAAGTTTTATTTTTCTGATCTGAGTTCCAAATGTCATCCATCTTGTATTTCTTAAGGACGCTCGACCCTACGTAATACACAAGTTTTGTGGTGACGTAGCTTCCTATTTGTGTACCTGGTATTTGAAAACGGGGTATCAAATTCGTTCTACACAGTGATATGCCGCGATGTCAACAATGGCGAGATGAGAGGGAACGGTTCAAGTCTTCAACTCAAGATTACGAGCAAATAAAGTATTGTCACGACCACTCCTATTGCAAAACAACAACAAAAATAGATGTACACTTTATCGACACATGGTCGGACACTGACAGCGACGGCAACAGTATGGAAACAGAATCGGAAGGTAGGCCTATCGTACCGGTACAACTGGCCATGTTTTCTCAAACTTGAGAGAGAGTCGGCAAGTGGTAGAATTATCCGTGTTGGCATAACGTTTACACAAGGCCTGTGCCTGGTGTCATTATATATGCACTATTATGTTGTTGAAATATAACACAGAACGCCGGTTGTGGTTATGTTCTAAAATGTTTTAGGCTTGTACGCATTCACAGTATGTATGTTATGTAAAAATACTACCCACTATAAAAACTTCCTAATAGCATCAAGGGAGACAACCTACCATAGACACAGTTTTACATCTAGTTTTCAATAAGTAGCATAAAAAGCTTAATTGTCTGTGATATTTTGATTCAATTTTGTGCTTGTGCTTTATGTAACCATATGGTATGTAAATAATTTGACTGTGAATACTGAAATTTGTCCGCTAGATATAAAAATAACACACTTTGTAAAAATCATTTTGTCCATTTTTCCAAAAATAAAATATTTTTGAGGTAGCTATTCATTTCTTTTTTTATTTTATTGTATGTTTGTGATTTTCAACAACATTCACACGGAAAAAAAATAGAAAAAACATTAAATTTTGAGAAAAACCATTTTTTTGGTGTTTATTACCAAAAATGAAACAAGTCATAAGAATGCTTAGATTTTCACAAAATCATCTCTACCTGGTAGCATAATCAACATATGAAAGTTTTAAGGAAATCTAGCGGTTAATTGCGAAAGGGTCGAGCCTCCTTAAACAAGAGGAACCTACATATAAAATTTGTGGAAGATCCATCAAGCACTTCTCAAGAAATAATGATAACAAGCTTTAAATGGTAAAATCCAAGATGGCCTCCATTCAGCCATCTTGTTTTCTCAATCAGATCCAAAATCAAAAGGGCACAACTAGGCATCAACATATGAAATTTGAGAAGGATCCATCCAGTACTTCTCAAGAAATAGCGATCACAATCTATTAAAGCCAAATCCAATATGGTCACCCATCGCCCATATTGTTATACGGATCAGCTTAAAAAACTAACAATGCACAACTAGGTACCTAGGGGGGAACTGCATATGAAATTTGAGAAGGATTCATCCGGTACTTTCCAAAAAATAACAATCACAAAAATTGTTTAAGTGTTTAACTTACTAATCCCCTAAAAATTCATGTATCTTCAGGGGCAAATTAGTTAAACATGTCTCCTATTTAACCATCCTCGAGTTGTGAACATCCTCACCTTAAACATGTCTCCTATTTAAACCCTCCTCACCATAAACATGTCTCCTATTTAAACCCTCCTCACCATAAACATGTCTCCTATTTAAACCCTCCTGACTTTAAACATGTCTCCTATTTAAACCCTCCTCACCTTAAACATGTCTCCTATTTAAACCCTCCTCACCTTAAACATGTCTCCTATTACACCCTCCTCACCTTAAACATGTCTCCTATTTAAACCCTCCTCACCTTAAACATGTCTCCTATTTAAACCCTCCTGACATTAAACATGTGTCCTATTTAAACCCTCCTGACTTTAAACATGTCTCCTATTTAAACCCTCCTCACCATGAACATGTCTCCTATTTAAACCCTCCTCACCTTAAACATGTCTCCTATTTAAACCCTCCTCACCTTAAACATGTCTCCTATTTAAACCCTCCTCACCTTAAACATGTCTCCTATTTAAACCCTCCTCACCTTAAACATGTCTCCTATTTAAACCCTCCTCACCTTAAACATGTCTCCTATTTAAACCCTCCTCACCTTAAACATGTCTCCTATTTAAACCCTCCTCACCATAAACATGTCTCCTATTTAAACCCTCCAGTTGTGAACATCATCAGCTTTATTCTATATGAGTTGTCTCTGCATTGCAGTATAAATATACATGCCATTGCGTCTATAATTTCCTTTCTTTTTTAACCAATTTAATTTGTTATTTCCTGAAGAAAGGAAGAAGTTTTACAACTATAGGAAATATTACAGCTGATTAAGTGCAGCCACTAAATTACACATCCTCCACAATACACATGGAAAACCTCATCGTGTACATATTACACGTTACATATTTTATTTATGGTGGTGCATTTTCATTCGATGTTTATTTTATAACCATCAGAATGATGTCGAGATAATTAGCATATGATATCACTGTCATAATGTTTTGATGTTGATGTCAAAATAGTTATGTAAGTTGATTTAAATTGATTGTCAAGTACATCTTCAAGAATGATGTACCACTTTACTGACAAAACAGTTTGTTATACAGTTTTTATCCTCTACATTTTTATTCACAGTAAATGTCTGGTTAGATAAAATCAAATAAACTTTGTCAAAACTATAAGAATTACATGAACTTACAGTCTCTAAAATGTAATTTCTACCACATTACCCTGTGTTATTAAACATGCTGTCTGTTGGATAAATGTATGTTGCATACCACTAGTGGTATATGACCTTCCAGACTTTTGATTAGTTGAGAAGTTGAACATTGACCAGAAATCATGTGGTTCAATGCCACATGCAAATTGTTGACATCATCACAACTCAATGGCAGGAATATATATGAGATGATGTGTTTTCGCGCAAATAGTCTGTGATTCACTCCAGAAACAATAATGCCTCTGCCGACTTATCATTAATGTGGTAGAAACAGGTCACATCCTTGACATTGCTTATTGGATATGGAATTTATTTCACACTTGTTAATTTTTTTTTTTTAAGTTAAAAAAGACACTCGCTAAAGCTCTTGAAATTTGTAGCTTTAAAAATATAATTAACTTGAGTGAAACAAATTCCATATCCAACAACCACTGGTTGTGTATACCTCTATTTACACTGTTTGAAACAAATTCCCCTGCAACACTGCCAAAAAGCACCACAAAGAGCTTAGTGTAGTATAATGGGCCCCAAACTATTCCGTTAAACAGGTAAAATTAGTTACCTTGAGCCAATGTGTCATGTATTTATCTACAAGATTTTTATGCAGTTTTCTCCAATTTTAAAATGACAAAAAATAAAATTGAAGAATTTTTAATTTGCTCTTCAACAATAAATTCATGGTGAATGTATACCTGACATTGCGTGTGAAAAATGTACGAAGAATATACCAAGGTAATCTAATCTGTACGTCTCTTGGGTTTATAAGTTTACATATCGTGTATTTTGCTGACTTTGTACTAGAATATATAACATTTTGTCGGCTCAGACGAAAACTTTCCCAGAGTTTGCATGTCATTTAACATCAAGTAAAAAAGTGTTTACATTTTAAAACCAATTTCAACAATACAAAATTTATAAAACATGTATAGATATATCTGAGTACAGATCTAGAGGACAGCATACTCACAACCTGGAGGAGTTCAGGACCAGTCCAGCTAAAACCCTAAATACGGCAACTATAAACCTACCCTGACTATATACAGGTAGTTAAGGTGAGGTAACACACATTTGTGTGTCTATCATATGACATGTTTTTTTTATGTAAACAATTACTTGGGCTGGATATTTTCCAAACTGATCTACAAGTATAAATGTATTTAATGGAAGTTATTATGTGACTAGCTGAATTTCTATTTTCGGTAGATCTGTTTCCAAATATTCAAATTTTTTACAATTTGCATTTAGAATTGATGGATATGCTCTTGATGTGTTGCAATTTACCGATAGATATTTAAGTACTTGCAAGCATATTGGTCAAAGTTGGAACTTGACTTTGTATATATTACAGTTTTAAATATGACAGAACCGTTGATCTAAACTATTTTTTGAACTGTAGATTTCAAGACAAATTGAGCTGGCACTAATTGGGACTTCTAATGATCAGACACTATACCAAAAACCATGTACTAATGATAAAACATCAGACCATAAACCATATACTTCCTATGAGAAAACACTAAACCATAAACCATATACTTCCTATGAGAAAACACTAAACCATAAACCATATACTTCCTATGATAAAACACTAAACCATAAACCATATACTTCCTATGATAAAACACTAAACCATAAACCATGTACTTCCTATGATAAAACACTATACGATAAACCATGTACTTTCAATGATAAAACAAAAAACACTAAACCATATACTTCCTATGATAAAACACTATACGATAAACCATGTACTTTCAATGATAAAACAAAAAACACTAAACCATATACTTTCTATGATGAAACACTAAACCATAAACCATATACTTCCTATGATAAAACACTAAACCATATACTTCCTATGATAAAACACTAATTCATGTACTTCCTATGATAAAACACTAAACCATATACTTCCTATGATAAAACACTAAACCATGTACTTCCTATGATAAAACACTAAACCATAAACCATATATACTTCCTATGATAAAACACTAAACCATATCCTTCCTATGATAAAACACTAAACCATGTACTTCCTATGATAAAACACTAAACCATATACTTCCTATGATAAAACACTAAACCATGTACTTCCTATGATAAAACACTAAACCATAAACCATATATACTTCCTATGATAAAACACTATACCATATCCTTCCTATGATAAAACACTAAACCATAAACCATATACTTCCTATGATAAAACACTAAACCATATACTTCCTATGATAAAACACTAAACCATAAACCATAAACTTCCTATGATAAAACACTATACCATACCAGATGTTTTGTCAGTGGTCCTTTCTGCCTCTTGCAACCTCTTAATAAAACGAACAAACATTTTATACCATTTACAAGATATGACCTAACTTGATTACATATCTGATCTTGGCCAATATCATCATGTTGAAATAATTCCAAGAAGATTGAAAGATATACAATGTAAGTTCCAAAACGAACTCTGTGATAAATTACACCTACAGATACCAAGTGACCCGTGGACTCTCTAAAGGTATTAATTATAGATGTTAAATATCTCACAAACACTCTACGATAAATAAACCTGACCTCCCAGCAATAGGACCCCAGTACACACTTTATAATCACTTCATGGAACAGAACGGTTTTTTCGTAGCCTTGGCAGCATATAAACAAACAGAGACGTTGTAAATGTACAAAAGACGTCATAGGCGGGGAACATATTGTACTGCTCCAACGCTTCCCAGAATTCAATCAATCTGATATAGGCCTTTGATCGAGTATGTAATATCGAGTGGTTTCTGTAATTAATCACTCAATAATGTTTTAATTGATTATTTACGTTTTCTGAATTAAGATGAAAACAATACCTAAGCCACCCAGCTATAAAATGTAGACAGTCAAGTTGTACATTGAAAGTGTTATTTATTTCCTACTCCAGGCCATCTTGAATTATTTCTTGTTTTGATTACCCTAGCATTATGAATGGTTCCAGCAGTGGGTCAGATTTGGAAATCTTTGGCTTGACTGCAGGGTTTTTGCTTCCTTGATTTTACAGCAGC
This sequence comes from Mimachlamys varia, assembly GCA_947623455.1. Lineage (NCBI taxonomy): Eukaryota > Metazoa > Mollusca > Bivalvia > Pectinida > Pectinidae > Mimachlamys > Mimachlamys varia. The sequence continues at coordinate 33,253,276 of OX392529.1, read as the reverse complement.
CTGTGCCTTATTGAATTGGGAAAATATAGTAATATTTTCAGATTAATTGGGAAAATTTTCTTGAATTTTGCCTTATGTTGGGAAAACAACACAAATTTTGACTGGGGGAAACAGCCTTATATATCGGCTGTAAAAATAGGCAAACAAAATCACTGTTGAGCAAGGATCATTCCCCTGGTGGATCTACGCAACGGAGATGAAATTTAGCCTTCCTCTATTCAGAGGCTGAATTTTATCATTGAGCAAGGATCATTCCCCTGGTGGATCTACGCAACGGAGATGAAATTTAGCCTTCCTCTATTCAGAGGCTGAATTTTATCATTAAAAGTTTATTGAAGTAAAGGCCCGGATCCTTTTAAACTAATGGTAATGGGTGCCATTACAACAACATTATATTTTACTTAAAAGCAAATCCTTATTGACCATAAATAGTAACCACATACATATATAGTTTAAAACTGGATTTGAAAAGTGTTTGATATATTGAGTTAGATAGGATCACCAAAAGCTAGCTAAACTGAATCAAAGCTATTATACCAGTGTTTATCTTAAATCTGAAAAGTTTATTCATAAACTTTTGCTTGACTGCAACAATATCAGTTTGATTTTTTGTCAACTTTCCAATTATGACTTAAAATCTCTGTACATGTATGTATAATCATGCTGTTATTTGATGTCAATTCTCAATTCAAGTGTAATGCTCTACAGATTTATATAAACCTATGTTTATATAATTTCTGTAAGTATATTTACAAAGCTACTAGCTGGAATAAACAAAATTACCAACTATGAGCTGCAGTGTGGTACAAGTCGCTGGTACCCTAGCTTACTAAACCAACCACCACTGTGTCACAGTCCGTTAAATTCAATGTTATGCTTGAAATATTTTAAACTACCCAAATGCACTTTAACTCTTGGGTTTGAAATGACAGCTAGATCTATCTAACAAAATCACCTGATTTTTAAACTACAGAGAAAACTGGATTTCACTACTGACATTGCTAAATGGCAAGTGTCAATAGATTGACGGATCCTACACGAATGTTATTCACATGTAAAGATGATGTGGTTATATGTTTAGTTGGAGATTGGCTAGCTTTATTCATTAAGTTAGAATGACTTTTACCTAAACAGAATCATTGAAGCATCCACTAAAATCACTTAAAAATTGCTCAGTCGTCTACAATTCACACAATAACATGTCATAAAAAAAAGAAATTCCATTTAAGATAATCTGATGTGTGTGTTATTCTGTATGTGTTACCTTTGGTCTATATCCTACCTTTATATGACAGTATGGGAAGGTGTGAGGAGAGTACGTCTTATTATAAAACATAGTTAAATAAAGAAATACCAGATGAAAATGATAGAATGGAGTGTTATAAGTGTTAAAACAAACAAGTTTATCCTGGCCTAGCCATGGTACAACAGTCAACTAACAGGGGAGGTAACTGTACATAGGGAAACTAGAGTGAGGTGGGACTATTAACAAATAAGTTTATCCTGGCCTTACTGTGGTACAACAGTCAAATAACAGGGGAGGTAACTGTACATAGGGAAACTAGAGTGACATGGGACTATTAGCAATTAAGTTTATCCTGGCCTAACTGTGCTACAAATTACTAACAGGGGAGGTAACTGTACATAGGAAAACCCAGAGTGACATGGGACTATTAACAAATAAGTTTATCCTGGCCTTACTGCGGTACAACAGTTTACTAACAGGGAAGGTAACTGTATATAGGGAATCCTAGAGTAACGTGGGACTATTAACAAATAAGTTTATCCTGGCCTTACAATGGTACAACAGTTTACTAACAGGGGAGGTAACTGCACAAAGGGGAAAACATGAGTGACATGGGACTATTAGCAATTAAGTTTATCCTGGCCTAACTGTGCTACAGTTAACTAACAGGGGAGGTAACTGTACATAGGGAATCCTGGAGTAACGTGGGACTATTAGCAATTAAGTTTATCCTGGCCTAGCCGTGCTACAGTTAACTAACAGGGGAGGTAACTGTACATAGGGAATCCTAGAGTGACATGGGACTATTAGCAAACAAGTTTATCCTGGCCTAACTGTGCTACAGTTTACTAAAAGGGGAGGTAACCGTACATAGGAAAACCCAGAGTGACAAGGGACTAGGATTCTTAAGTAGTTTTATATTCTGGGATTTTCACTCATTACAACAGCTAAGATATCATATGATGATGATATTACGTCAGTTGATAAGTAAGTGACTCACGGACAAGAACAGGAAATATCTATCACAAAGATACAAGTGTCTCTAGACCCACATTGTGAAACAAACTTTAAACAAGTATTTGACCTTGTGCTGAAATTCCTTCCAAAAGTACTGTGTACGTATAATGTTAGATATCAAACCCTTTATTGAAAATTAAGTCATATCAAAAGAATACTTCAGTCATTTAAAAGTAAATATATGACATTAATTTTTTTAAGAAAATGAAAGTGAAAAGGATATCAAAATGATGTTTCACACATTTGGTGAAGCCTAAAATAAGACACAGCTACCTATAAATTACAATTTTATGTCAGTGTAATTGTGTAGAGTAACTTTAGGCTCTTTCTTGACCAGGAGAGGATACAGAAATTCTACCCTCAGGTTTTTCAAATTGAGTAAAACCTGAGGCTTTAGTGTTTATTATTCTCTTTTTATAACCACTTTCATTAGGTCCGAAACCAAATAAGAAGTCATTGTTTCAATTTCGGCATCGCAGCTTTGGATGTATTTTATTTTTTGTAACATACTGGTATGCAATAAAAAACAGGGTGAAGATAGAAATGTCTAACAACCCATTCTCGCACTGGCCAGCTCTGTCACATACTCAAGGGAGTGAGAGAAATATTTGATATCCTTCCTCATACAGGAGAGAATCAACACCAACAGATTATTACGTAGGTACATCAAAGTGTTCCACAGAACACAAAGGAATTCAGCCATCCTTAAAAACCTTGTAGGATTATCTCTTGGCAGATCTACACATTCTTGTAATCAAATCTCGTGGATTTGTATTCATTCCTTATGTTATCATTAGTTAAACAATTGCCCAATAAGGGTATTGTCATCTGTTTTAGCTGATCTACGCACTTCAAATAAGATCCCCTGATATCAAGCACAGTCTAGTGGATTTGAATAATGAAATATAATTGTATTACAGGCCTATATTATCACAGTTAGAGAGGGTCACCTGTCCCCTTCGTATAATTTTAGAATGCTATCTCACTGATGTGTAACGTGTATGAAGTACTAACCTTGAACTATAATACGGACACACGTTTACTGTACAGACATACGCAGGAGTCTCCAATCCATGTTCTTATAAGAGTCTAAGTTTGTGAATGGAAAGAGTAGTATGCTTCCGCTGGGGATTGAACCTGGGATCCCTAGGTCCCATTAGTATACTGTAAAATTTTTATCTTTTACAACAGTTTAATCAACTTATAATCTATGTATTATCACTCGTGTGTGCTGGATGTTAGTGCATCTTATTGGGGGTGGGGTGGGGTGGGGTGGGGGGTGGGGGGGAGAACCAGAGTAAAAGAAACCCAGGTGGTTGGGCAGGTAATTAATAACCCAGAGCCTTTTTACATGCAAAAGATTGGGGGGGGGGATGAACCCTGTACATTGCCTTGTTGAAATGCATCTGCGCTATCCACTGCATCACACAACCATCCAGGTTCCAGTCTAGTCAAATGTACTGATTTAGGGAAGTAAACCAGTTCAAAGCTAAAACAAACCTAGAAGTTGACTGTATTCCTATAGTTTCCTACACAATTAAAATTTGCCACGATAATTCTACTCTCTACTCCTCTCATTTTAAAGGTGTTCCCCCTCCAACATCACAACCCAGGTACTAACCCTGACACCAAGGGTGAGGTGGGGGTTGGGGGCACAGAGACCATTTGTAATAGGAAAGAGAATAACGTATTTCCAACAGGGATCAAACTCAAGATGTCAAGGTTCCTAGTCAGATGCTCTACAATTAAAGGAGAAATTCCTCTAGCACAAAGCTAGAAGGTAACAATATTCATATGCCTACCTGGTAGTTAGAATCTGCCATATATAAAGATATATCATGTTTTTACAAAAGTACATGCATACAAAAATGTCTCCCAATGTCCAGTACTAATGCAAGCCCAGAATGCAGATTTTGGATCAAGCAAGGAACCGGGGTAATTAAATTTCAGAATTTGTTTTTTTAATTAACTCTCATATTATAAAACATAATTTTATAAATTCATCATTTGGCATTCAAGATCTTGTAATAATGCACTCATACTATGCATATTCAGGAATAAAATGCATAAAAATAGTTTTGACCTTAGCTTATTTCTGACATTCGGTCAGTAAATTTAAACCCATACTTGAAATTTGCATTCAACCTTATATGTCATTATATTAGTATACGTAGGTGTCAGAATGAATTTGAATCTATCATAGATACTACCTGTTATAGAAAATACATGTGTTACGTCTGTATTGAAATTTCTTTTAACATACTTTTATGAATGAAGATGTTATAAGAAAACAGATGTATAATAAGAGACATACAGCAAACTATAATTAAAACTGAAGTAATACATCAAGTCTATGATTTTCTAACTGGTGAAAATATATTTCATATGTATACAGGTAAAGTACATAGGTAAAGTCAACAGCAATATTGACAGGAGAAACATAGTAAACAATTTTTTCTATCAGTCTGTACACAGTGAAAGGACTATAAGATCACATTACAACAGAAAACTTTCTCAACCAGTTGACTTTAATTGACGAAGCGAATCACTGGAGCAAACAGCACAAGTACTCTACTGGTTTTAACATGTATTCAGTGATCATCAATAATTAAAACTAACCTGCGTATCTTCAGAATCAAGACAGATTCTCACTCTATTTACTAAAATCCATAAGGTATAATTAACATTAATATAACAATTTTGTCTGCTTCAATGCAGAGTTCTGGTTGATAGACAGCCAAGTCTTCCCAGTACATTAGGCTGCTGTATGTTTTAAAGAGCCCTCTCAAGTCTCACCCTTTAAATATAATGGCAGAATCTGTTTTCATTGATAAAAGGTAAATCTAAAAGACTCTAGGGGAGAAATGTACATAAAAGGGACAGAAAAACAAGTTATTTGACTGATGTGATCCTTAGAAAGCTTTGTTAGGTTGACATATATAAATGATATATATTTATCAACAAAATTTTTAAAAGCTTTTTATTTTAAATTTAGAAATATAAAGTTCTATTCATCACTTACTAAAACTAGTTTAAACTATAGATTTTATACTGGAAACAACTTTAAGCATTCTCTTTTCATCTTTTCAATGTAAATTTTAATGTGAGTTATAATATCCAAAATTTCTTCCAGTCCTTTCTATGAAGCTGAAGAAGCTTTAACTGAACAAGTAGGTCACGACTTCAGTCACCACTAGGGAGAAGATGATGCAGCTACAAGTTTGGGTGAGGTTACAATTTGCTGTAATATAGTAGAGAAGGTATATGTTGGCATGCCAATTATGTACAGTTTTATGGTGAGGTTGTTTGGATTTTTTAAAAATTATTCTGGGAAAGACTTCAAAATCCTATTGGCAAATGCATCAAATTTTCCTTTTATTATTAATATCATTTTTAAAAAAGCAATTATAGACATAATTACCACAAATAATAACTGACTGTAAATAAAATGTTCATTATTTGACATTCAACTAAAAATTACTTAAATAGCTAAACGAACAAAAAAATAATCTATTGTAGCAACTTTTAAAAAAATGTGGTTAATCAAAGCAGGCTAATTGGTATATCATATTTTATACATTTTTTTACATTATTGTATTATCATTAAAGCCTTTAAATGAAAACCATTGCAACATTTTTACTAATCCTTTCATCTTTAATGTTACTCTTTATATATTTCCAGCAATCTGATTAAAACTCGTATCGTAGTATATCCGGTTTTTATCAGATTGTATTTCAATTAATTTAAGAACACAACTTTCTTTACCATGCAAGACTAAATTTTGTGCTTTAGATGAAAGTTAAAACTATGGGGCGCCGTTGTACTATTTATTAACAAAACTGGATATCCAAAATTTGAATTTTGGATATCCATAAATGATTTTTTGATATCCACTGAAATATGGATATCCAAAAATACATGGAATTTTGGATATCCATAATTCATTTTTAGATATCCATAATTCGATTTTTGGATATCAATAAATGAATTTTTGATATTCAAAAATAGAATTATGGATATCCAAAATTCCATGTATTTTTTTATATTTATAATTCGATTTTTGGATATCCATAATTCAAACATTGGACATCCAGTTTTGTTAATAAATAGTAAAACGGCACAACATATGCATCATTTTACCATTTGTTAACAAAACTGGATATCCAAAATTCGAGTTATGGATATCAATAATTCGAATTTTGGATATCCCTAAATAATTTTGGATATCCTTAATTAATTTTGGATTCCTTAATTATTTTTGGATATCCAAAAATCGAATTATGGATATCCAAAAAAATTATGGAATTTGTGATATCCATAATTTATTTCTGGATATCCATAATCTAATTTTTAGATATCAATAAATGATTTATTGATATTCAAAAATCAATTTTAGGATATCCTTAACTCAGAGCATTTAAAGATTTCCATAATTCAAATTTGGGATATCGAGTTTTGTTAATTAATAATGAAACAGAGATGGCACCACTGCCAAGATCAGTTTTTTTTTTTTAATTTAGTTATTTTTCTCATTTTCTAAATGGGCCTACAATGTAGTATAAATGTATTTTGTATATTCAATCTAAATTAATGGTATTAAATAAAAGGAATAACAACAAATTAAAAAGGTATACAGATGCTATTATCATTAAATATAACATTGCTTCCTTCATATTACAACCAAGAGATAAACTAAATGGATGTGTTTATGCATGATGATGTAGAATATGAAAATAATAATCTACTTGCAGAACCAGGTAACACATATGAGTAGTGAAGTCTATTTATAGGCCTAGTCCATTACACATTACCTGTGTTTACAGGTAAATTTGGGGTGAAATTCGAAAACAACAAAAAAACAATCATAACTAAAGCCGATTAGATTATTTTTATAGCAATCATGCACGACATTAAATGTTGCTGGAAAGGCCAATCCCGATCTGCGCATTTTTGTAACTTTTATTTGCACTTTCAATTTGATTTCAAGCCTAAGCATCTGCTGTTTTCAGTCCAAGACGCTTCAATCGTAATTGTCTGTCACTTACCTTACTTTGCAGTAAAGCTAGCATTGACTCATATTTAAAACATTCATTAAAACGGCTGTACTTCTATGTCGTGTCTTCGAGTCGTGTGTCGGCTCGCCTGAGTTGTTTTGACACATGTGGATAAATATTTGGGCAGGGCCCCATAGCAGACCGCACTTCCTACTTCAGGGTATCTCGCGAGATTTCGTTTTCTGAAAAATGGCGCTCGATTTGAAGCAGTGATTTCCGGTTGTTTATTTCTCTGGAAGCAGGTAAACACATCTATATTCCAATACAACGCTGACAGATAATCAAAAGTGTTTGAATTCATGAAATTCATTGTTAATATCGTACATTACGTTCTTGTAATCCACGAAAAGCATGTGTTTGAGGGTTATGGGCTTCCACCAGCCGGCTGTCCATGACTTCGCCCCCCCCCCCCCCCCCAACCTCCCGACTGTCCCTCGAATTTAGTAAGCTATGTTATAGGCCAAGTAGATTCTAGATGTGTTCACATGTGCTGGACATATATGTAGGCCTGTATCATATCAGTATTTAGTATTTATGTCGTGTCAAAATGACCTGTGTCGTGCATATGCCAAACAATAACATCGAAATTGTCTCTGCAGAAAGATTTGTATACAAATAGAAAAAAGTAAATAATGGACGCGGGCAAAGTAATTGCCTCAAAGCTTATACCATTATAGGATATCTTAAGGATGTATTAAACTTTTTTTCTGATATATACCATATATTTTTCGAAAATGGAGTTTATGTCATGGCAGAAAATGCAAAGATAATGATCATGATATATCAGTGTGCTCGTTGTGCTATGATCGGTCAAAGTTACCAAATGCAATATGACATAATATATAATTGCAGGATATCCTCATACAATATCTTCCCAATTTGTTGTCCAAAATGTATCAATGTTTGCAGAAATGACAAAAATACTGTTTTCTTTTAAATTATAGAAGTTAAATTTCTCTAACTTAATATTTGGGAAAGTGATTTTAGTTACCTCTGGCCTACCCCTTATTTTTTAATGAGAAAATTCCCATTTTTCACCATATTTTGCATACTGTACTGTACTGTATATACTTAACGCAAAATAACAAAAGTTCTGCAATTAAAATGTTTTTTAAATATTTAGCATATGATTGAAAAGAAAATGGGTTTCTTTGGCTATATATAAACCCAAAAAAATGGGGGTTAGCGTGCTTTATTTTTTGTCCCGTTAGATTCTACTATTTGTGTTATTTTTCAAAATTTTGGGTTAAGAAATAAAAAGTTCTCCAGTTACACTAAAAACATGAAAAAAATACCAAAAAAGTATTTAATTATCCACTTTGTTGCATAATATTTCTATAATATTGAACATTATAAAGTTGTACAGCAAAAATTAGCTTGCTATGATTAAAAATGGTGAAACACCGATGTTTTTAAGAAATCAATACAGCATCAAAAAGTGTTTCTGCCCGTCGCCAACACAGGGGCTAGGCACGGACCTATGTCACTATGAAATGATTGTCAGATATTTTTTTTACCTTTCTCGAATATAGCCCCTCCCACTACTATATATCTGTGACAAGGGAAAGAACTAGCCTCAACGAGAAAATCGACCTATTTTCACTCTAAGCTTGTTTTCGTCACTGAATGAAGTCCAATTTTTCACATGCATGCCTCATTTTAAAGGTGAAACTTTTATCTTTCAGCCGATACCAAATATATCCCGCTACACGCATGTAAAAGCTCACTAGGCTGTCTAGAATCCGAGGTTTTGCATGAAAATCTGTAGGTGGGCACTTCCGTGTCCAGTGCTTCATACTTTGTCTAACCATGGGTATAGCTTTATTAACGTGGTGAATACTGAAAACGGCTTTGCAGTTCCATCACTAATGCTAAAGCACGTTATCCTACCTTGAAGTCGAATGTTTATCGCTATTGTAATCCAGGTCATCCGAGGTTAACTTTACGGTTCACTGAAGATGTGAACTTCATCCGCCATTTTTCAAGTTTACTTATTTTCGGAATCCATCTAGTTTTTAGCACTACTCATGTAGACCGACAAACTCCGAACAGTTGCTCTGGACACGGAAGTGCCCACCTACAGATTTTCATGCAAAACCTCGGTGATTAGAGACATCACATTGTGGCAATGGGGCGATCTGGCATGTGGCGAATAGGTCAGTTCATCCCAAATATTTTGGGTCATTGGGACAATGCAATATAAAAATGGGGGGCTACGTAAAAAAAGGACGATTAGGCATATATGGGACATTGTTGTGAAACGACTAATTCTGTAAAACATCGAAATGCTTAAGAGCAATCTAAAGTTTTTCTTTGATGAATTTCAATTAAAACAAAATATTTTAACAAATTTTCATACAGGAGTTCACTCTTGCCCCAAACTAGATATCTATCTGTCAAACTATTTAACTTTGGTGTCAGGGCCAGCGACAGTTAATACCAATCATAAATCCATTTGTTATAGATATATTTTATCAATTATTATACTATGTAAAATAACTCAGCTTTGGAAATTATCAGACAAATAAGCTTTTAAACCTAGATATTTTCAGGGGAAAATTTTTAATGATCTTTTTCCAGGGAGTTACAAAATATTGAATTAAATTTGAGTTATTTCCAATCTTCATCTTTGCTTATAAGATCCAAAAGAATTTAAAAATAAAATAAGAAAATTATCATACCAGTGATTTTTTTACATTTTTAGCTCACCTGGACCGAAGGTCCGGTGAGCTTATGCCATGGCGCAGCGTCCGTCGTCCGTCCGTCGTCTGTCAACATTTTCTTCAAATCGCTACTAGTCAAAAAGTCCTTATTGGATTTTAACCAAATTTGGTCAGAAACATCCTTGGGCGAAGGGGAACAGATTTTGCATAAATGGTGACTCTGACCCCTAAGGGCCCAGAGGGGCGGGGCCCAATATGGGAAATAGAGGTAATTCCTTTAAATCTCTTCTTGTCAAAAAGTCCTGATTGGATTTTGGCCAAATTTAATCAGAAACATCGTTGAGGGAAGGGGAACAGATTTTGCATAAATGGTGACTCTGACCCTAAAGGGGCCAGAGGGGCGGGCCCAATAGGGAAAATAGAGGTAATTCTTTAAATTTCTTCTTGTCAAAAAGTCCTGATTGGATTTTGATCAAATTTAGTCAGAAACATCCTTGGGCGAAGGGGAACAGATTTTGCATAAATGGTGACTCTGACCCCTAAGGGCCCAGAGGGGCGGGGCCCAATATGGGAAATAGAGGTAATTCTTTAAATCTCTTCTTGTCAACAAGTCCTGATTGGATTTTGACCAAATTAAGTCAGAAACATCCTTTGGGGAAGGGGAACAGATTTTGCATAAATGGTGACTTGGACCCCAAAGGGGCCAGAGGGGCGGGGCCCAATATGGGAAATAGAGGTAATTCCTTTAAATTTCTTCTTGTCAAAAAGTTATGATTGGATTTTGACCAAATTTAGTCAGAAACATCGTTGAGGGAAGGGGAACAGATTTTGCATAAATGGTGACTCTGACCCTAAAGGGGCCAGAGGGGCGGGGCCCAATAGGGGAAATAGAGGTAATTCCTTTAAATCTCTTCTTGTCATAAAGTTATGAATGGATTTGGCCCAAATTCGGTCAGAAACATCCTTAGTAGAAGGGGAACAGATTTTGCATAAATGGTGACTCTGACCCCTAAGGGGCCAGAGGGGCGGGGCCCAATAAGGGAAATAGAGGTAATTCCTTTAAATCTCTTCTTGTCATAAAGTTATGAATAGATTTTGTCCAAATTTGGTCAGAAACATCGTTGGGGGAAGGGGAACAGATTTTGCATAAATGGTGACACTGGCACCCAAGGGGCCAGAGGGGTGGGGCCAAATAGGGAAAATAGAGGTAATTCCTTTAAATCTCTTCTTGTCAAAAAGTCCTGATTGGATTTTGACCAAATAAGGTCAGAAACATCTTTTGGGGAAGAGGAACAGATTTTGCATAAATGGTGACTCGGACCCCAAAGCTGCCAGAGGGGCGGGGCCCAATAAGGGAAATAGAGGTAATTCCTTTAAGTCTCTCTTGTCATAAAGTTATGAATAGATTTTGTCCAAATTTGGTCAGAAACATCGTTGGGGGAAGGGGAACAGATTTTGCATAAATGGTGACTCTGAACCCTAAGGGCCCAGATGCACTGGGCCAATTAGGGGAAATACAGGTAATTCTTTTAAAATCTCTTCTTGTCATAAAGTTATGAATGGATTTGGCCCAAATTTGGTGAGAAACATTCTTGGGGGAAGGGGAACAAATTTTGCATAAATGGTGACTCTGACCCCTAAGGGGCTAGAGGGGTGTGGCCCATTAAGGGAAATAGAGGTAATTCCTTTAAGTCTCTCTTGTCATAAAGTTATGAATAGATTTTGTCCAAATTTGGTCAGAAACATCGTTGGGGGAAGGGGAACAGATTTTGCATAAATGGTGACTCTGAACCCTAAGGGCCCAGATGCACTGGGCCAATTAGGGGAAATACAGGTAATTCTTTTAAAATCTCTTCTTGTCATAAAGTTATGAATGGATTTGGCCCAAATTTGGTGAGAAACATTCTTGGGGGAAGGGGAACAAATTTTGCATAAATGGTGACTCTGACCCCTAAGGGGCTAGAGGGGTGTGGCCCATTAAGGGAAATAGAGGTAATTCCTTTAAATCTCTTCTTGTCATAAAGTTATGAATAGATTTTGTCCAAATTTGGTCAGAAACATCGTTGGGGGAAGAGTAACATATTTTGCATAAATGGTGACTCTGACCCCTAAGGGGCTATTTTGGCACTTAAGGGTTACAAGTCAGAGATTAATTCCAGGTGAGCGATGCAGGCCCATTGGGCCTCTTGTCATTTAAAGTGCCCATGCCCTTTTTCATTGGGAATTTTGTTGCGCGAAAAGTTCAAATTGGGAATTTTACGACGATGAACCTACCATAATATGCTAAGTTACTAGAGTATACCACCAGACAGTTACTTTATTTGTGTGCTAATATAATAAATAAACAAAAGAATTCATGATAAAGATTTTTATTGAACAGTATACTGTCTGTCACAGTAACTGCACTCATATTTCAAACGAACCTGTGTCCGTTTATCACTGGCTTCTAGGTGCACTTTCATTGACTGTGACTCGTCATGACGATATTCGGCAAGTTCGGGTTCCTCATGCACTGGCTTTATGTAATTGTTTCAAATTTATCTTCAATGTTTTGCAAGTCGTCAAAGTAACACATGCACACAGGAACCACTCACGCCGATCGCAACAGACTCATGATAATTCTCTAACAAAACATTTAATAGGATTTAATAGGATAATTAATGGACGCAGGCATTGGTATGCCTCTATGTCCATATCTTGAATCTTATAATAATACACAATTAAACATTAGTTAGTACTTCCGGGATGCAGTCTGTAACTAGCTAATTGATTATATGTAAGTTCCAGATTTGCCCAATGGTTATCTAAGCTTATCTCAAAGTCCCTTAATGTTGTAGAGTTTATAATATATCCAGGTAGACTGTTCCATACATCGATAACTCTAAATCCAAAGAAGTATTTACGTATGTCTAATTTGCAGTGTTTTTTCTTTAGTTTCTGTGAATGACCTCTGGTCCTGGATGATGTATCCTGCTCAAATATTCCCATTGTAACTTTTTCGTCATGGAAATTGTTCATGATTTTGTATACATTGATGATATCTCCTCGTAGTCTGTGGTATGCTAATGAAGGGAAGCCTAGTCTCTTTAATCTATCACTGTATGGTAGGTCCTTTAGCCCTGGTATTAGTTTTGTTGCCCTTCGCTGTACCTTTTCAATTATTTCGATGTCTTTTGTTTTGTAAGGATTCCAGACACTTGCTGCGTATTCCAGATGGGGTCTGACTAGTGCCTTAAATAGTTGCTTAAATGTTACCTCATCTAGGTATACAAATGATCTCCTTATCAGTCCAAGGATACTGTTCGCTTTGTTGGATATGTAATGAGAAATTGATATCCTTGTCCACATGAACTCCTATGTCTTTTTCCGATGATATGTTTTCCAGATTCACCATCACTCTCACTCTCACTAGTAACTGTAACGTTAGGACTAGGTTCACATACCGTGCTGGACAGTTTCTGTCGAGTAAAGAGCTGGTCAATTGGCAATAGGCATTGTAAGTCACCTTTTTTTATTTTCTTCGTGTAATACTTGGAGTTGTGAGACATTTTGTCTCGGTGACTTTGACTCGTTGCGGTGGTCTTGGTCTTAGAGAAGCTTGGTATTTACGTAGTAGTATTATTTGAAGCGTTTTGGTGACCGAGATGTATGAAAGCGTGTATTCGTGTGGAGGCGACAGATTATAAACAAACACGCAATGAATTAATCTGAAATATTTTATTGCTTCCGATGACCTTAAAACACGGACATTTAAGGTATTTTTTTTAAGATTCATTGAACTATTTTACAAGTCAATTGGGAAAAAAAGGGTCAGATTGGGAAAAAAAACACGAGGGGAAAGTACCGAAAGTCGGCACTTTAACAGGGGTAAAAAAATCACTGCATACCAAACACCACAACCAAAATGTTTATTTTTCATATTTATAGCAATAATCCAACGATGTCATGATCACAATGCAGTAATGTCAAAAGTTCAGGGGAGGTAACTGTGAGTTCAGCAATTACCAAGTCCTTGTGTATATTGGCGTGCAGCTGGATGGAGGTCATAAACAAGAGGCTATACTAGGAAATAGATTTGATAAAGAGAAAAAAAAAATATATATACTCTTGATTTCAGATTCATGCCTGGGGAACCAAACATTTTTTTTTTAACTTTCCAAATTATAATGCAGTGTTTTTCTTCATTTGTACATAATCAGTAAAAAAATCAGGTGACATGCTTTAAAGGGTTTAGACATTTAGAAAAACGAGTTGTTGCAATTTTTAAGAAGATTTATTGAAAGAAATTAGTATGATATCCAATTTGGAATAAGATGCCATCATAGATAACTAAAAAGATATGTCTTGTTTCTATTTCAGAAATGAATAAGAGGGAAGAGCTACTATCCATTGTAGATGATGGGGACCTGCAGAAGTTTGTCCAGTTTGTCCAGACTGTGAGCTTAATTTGACTTTTTGTTAAGTCAATTTCATTGAACAAACAGAAAACATTTTTAAGCTAACAGTATTCTCACTAAGTTTTGCAATAATTGGTTGACTTCGAAAGAATAGCGGGTTGAATTTTCACATTTTGTAATGTTGACATATATAAAATTCTGAAAAATAGCCGGTTCAAAGTTGTTGAATAACAGGCTACTTTTGCCGGCAACCGGCTTTTAATGAGAACCCTGGCTAATACTGTGTTGTACTTATTATCAGATTTAAAGATAAATACAACATGTTGGAGAAGTAATGATCAATCTCAAATGTTATAGATTATTTAGAGACTAAATGTGGTAGGGGTTTCTCTGTCAACGGCTATATGTCAAATATCAAGTGTAATGGGGTCTAAATTCGACTTCAGTCCCTGGGAGGTTGAAAAGTTTTCCTTCCAATTAGACCTGTAGTAACGGAAAACCAAAAAGAGAAATTCTAAAAGGAAAATACACTCTGATTCCTCTTCTTGCAAATCATTCAATTTACTTTTCTTTAATTTTTTTTAATCATGAGTAGGAGAGGTAGACAAGTAATTCACAAAATGATCAGGGAAATGATATACAGTTACACTATTGTCTATTGATAAAAGAGGCATAGTCTTGATTAGTATATTAACTGACTGACAGGGGTTTATTTATGATTACTGTTAACCTCAATTCTTTTCCCTGTAATACAAACACACAGCGCCACAAGGGGTTTATTATAGATCATTGTTAACCTCAACCATTTTCTCTGTAATACAAACTGACAAAAGTTAACTTCTGTCCAAATCGATTTAGTAAATTTCTTTTCAACCACACATTTTTCTTCACAGTTGAAGTCTGAGGCAGTAGACTTGGTGGAGCTCTTGAGTGGATGCAGTAAGAAACAGCTGGACAAACTGTGGGACGGTATACAGCAGACATGTGCTGTTACCATGCTGAGTATAGAGGTAGGGGATGATGACAATGGCGACAGTCTGGAGGAGGTAGGTATCAGTGTATAACAGACATGTGCTGTTACCATGCTGAGTATAGAGGTAGGGGATGATGACAATGGCGACAGTCTGGAGGAGGTAGGTATCAGTGGATAACAGACATGTGCTGTCACCATGCTGAGTATAGAGGTAGGGGATGATGACAATGGCGACAGTCTGGAGGAGGTAGGTATCAGTGGATAACAGACATGTGCTGTCACCATGCTGAGTATAGAGGCGGGGGACGAAGACAATGGCGACAGTCTGGAGGAGGTAGATATCAGTGTATAACAGACATGTGCTGTTACCATGCTGAGTATAGAGGCGGGGGACGACGACAATGGCGACAGTCTGGAGGAGGTAGATATCAGTGTATAACAGACATGTGCTGTTACCATGCTGAGTATAGAGGTAGGGGATGAAGACAATGGCGACAGTCTGGAGGAGGTAGGTATCAGTGGATAACAGATATACACTGTCACCATGCTGAGTATAGAGGCGGGGGACGATGACAATGGTGACAGTCTGGAGGAGGTAGGTATCAGTGTATAACAGACATGTGCTGTTACTATGCTGAGTATAGAGGCGGGGGACAACGACAATGAAGACAGTCTGGAGGAGGTAGGTATCAGTGGATAACAGACATACACTGTCACCATGCTGAGTATAGAGGCGGGGGACGACGACAGTCTGGAGTGTTATAGTGTTGAACTACGGAATGGCCCCGAGATCAAGATACAAAATATGTGTGATTTTAAATAGATTAATAAGACTTTCTGTCTTATGTTGCCTATCTTCACCAATCTGGCTATTCTTGTTGTCTTGGGAAGCACTTTAAGCATTGTGTCGCATAATAAATTGGGGTCTTGTTTCTCAAGAGTTATGGCCCTTGGAGAGATTAAGTTGCACATTGTCTTATTACTTCAGGTAGGGAAATAAGGAATTAAAATCTTTTCAAAGTATGCAATTTTTCTACAATGGAGTACAAAATGTATTACCGGTAAAACTAAGAAACAAACATGATCTTTAAAAAAAAGTTGAGATAAAAATATCACATATTGGACCAAACTTTCTCGATTTTGAATCCGTTACTCTGATTTTGACATCACAGTATTATTAGTTCCTTATATTTTGTTGTTTGTAGGAGATGATGAAGATTCTAGAGGTACTCCAGTGTGTAGTGGACCTGGCATCAGCCACCATACAGCAGGAGGAACCCCACGTCTCACCATGTTTAAAATCCACCGCTGTCCTCTTACTCGGTAAACAATGCACTGATGTTTTGTCTACATTCCATCCTATGAATATTCATATTATATTTGATATGTTTTATCATCTCTTACCAATCTTGATACTAGGAGAATATTCCTTTCCAAACTAACTACCCTAAAATCTTGACAATAAGCCTGTTTCATAACTGGGCCGGTCTTGAAAGTAAGCCTTGGATTTCTTGCAGTCAAATATATCTACAAAAATAAGCCAACTTTTTATTTGTCCTTTTGTCACTTTTGTAATGTAATTAAAAAAAATCAATCTGTTATGATATTGTTTCAAGTAAGACCCTGCTAACTGAAATTTGAAATGACTCGGTGTAAGAAATTTGAAACATTGATTTAAGGGAATTTGAGAAGGTGTAATGTTTTGTTGAACAGGTTTACTGCTACCTATGCCGGAGACTGCCGACAAACTGAAGAACGACATCTGTGTGCTTTGTGAGAAATGGTGGCACAAAAATTTACCGGGCAAGGAAGATTTAATCACCAATGCCCTCATATACCTCCTACAGCGGAGCCTTAGTCTACAGACCGTAAGTGTCCCAGCCCTTACTTCTGACAGTCAGAGGGATCAGATGCCTTTGTAACTTTTATCCCAGGGTGGCCGAAATGTTAAAGTTACAATTAAATTTATTTGAAAATGTTGTTTTTTCACTTTCACTTTAATGTTTATATTTACTGTTTATCATATTTATACTGTAATCCTTTCTTCACAGAGAAAAGAGATAAAACGGCTGTGGTCTCTACATAATGCCTTGTCACTGTTCAACATGGCCGATGCCAGCAGTGACTTGCTCCGCGACCTTCTCTGTCAGTGCATTATCAACACACCCTTTCTTAAATTTGATGAGGTAAACTTTCAGCTCGGTTATCAGAGCAATAAAGATATCAGTTCAACATTGATGCCAATGTCTAGTGATTTCCTGTGTCATTTTTAGAGCAAAAGACAGAATTAACTTGATTTGAAATTTGCTTTTATTCTTAAAAAATATGTTGTTAAATATGAATAAAAAATACTTAGAGCAATTCCATTAAAATATCTATCTGACCCCATGACTCCAACATAAACACTTCTACACATGGTTGGATTTCCTTCCTATGGTTCTATGTAATTTATTAAAGAAGTTCTATGGATGGTTCCCCTTAACAAAACCTGGAGTTCTGAGGTGGGGTAGATATTTTGCTGGAATAGCCCTTATTTCGTATACTAGTAATGGTAGCATGTGGCTAATGAATTAAAATGGTTTAACTATATACAATTTGAATTTGATAATCAAGGATAAGGGGGCTGGCAACTAAGTCACAAGGATAACTGAAAAACTGGATAGATAGCAAAACAATAAGTGGTATATGTACCTTCATTTATAAGACTGAACAGTATTTACATAATACAATTATGTTGGTGTTTTTTTTAATGAGATATTATGACTTGTAGGGATGTCGTTTCCTTGGCTTTGTTATGAGTCTAGACCCAAACTTGACAGACTGTCTCCACAAGATCATCAAGACACACATGCCAGTTTCTAACAGGTAAGTAAACTCTGAAACTTACTGGTTAGAAAATGTAATAAAACTCAATGGATTTGGGGGTGGTAATGCTTGTTTGAATCTATGAGATATCTAGATAATCTTTACATTTTAATATGTGTTGTACTTATAAACATCTGCAGCTAATCTTAGGCTGATGGTAGACATTATACAACTTCCAGTATAATAAACATCAACTTAAATCTACCATACGTATTATACTGTGAACTTTTCTACCTACGAAGAACACACATGAGCATCCACCCTCATATGTTTGTAGTTCAGATTTTGATTGAGTTTTAAGATTTATTTTATACTTAGTATGGTTTTAAATATCTTTTTGTTTTATACAGAAATGTGATGGAAAGGTACGGAGAAATATACTTCAGAGCCTGGCAGATAGCTACTGGTCCTGTGTTGGAGGTGAGTCTGTAAAGTTAAAGATGTTAAAATTAGCTTAGAAGAGGAAGCTTTACTACAGTACCATAACCTGACTAAACCAGGCCCCCGTCTTATCTGGATCCCTGTATAATACCAGCATCAACATAACCTGACTAAACCATGCCCCTGTCTTATCTGGATCCCTGTATAATACCAGCATCAACATAACCTGACTAAACCAGGCCCCTGTCTTATCTGGATCCCTGTATAATACCAGCATCAATATAACCTGACTAAACCATGCCCCTGTCTTATCTAGATCCCTGTATAATACCAGCATCAATATAAGCCGACTAAACCAGGCCCCTGTCTTATCTGGATCCCTGTATAATACCAGCATCAATTTAACCTGACTAAACCATGCCCCTGTCTTATCTGGATCCCTGTATAATACCAGCATCAATATAACCAGACTAAACCAGGCCCCTGTCTTATCTGGATACCTGTATAATACCAGCATCAATATAACCTGACTAAACCATGCCCCTGTCTTATCTGGATCCCTGTATAATACCAGCATCAATATAACCAGACTAAACCAGGCCCCTGTCTTATCTGGATCCCTGTATAATACCGTTATCAATATAACGAGACTAAACCATGCCCCTGTCTTATCTGGATCCCTGTATGATACCAGCATCAACATAACCTGACTAAACCAGGCCCCCGTCTTATCTGGATCCCTGTATAATACCAGCATCAACATAACCTGACTAAACCAGGCCCCTGTCTTATCTGGTTCCTGTATAATACCAGCATCAATATAACCAGACTAAACCAGGCCCCTGTCTTATCTGGATACCTGTATAATACCAGCATCAATATAACCTGACTAAACCATGCCCCTGTCTTATCTGGATTCATGTATAATACCAGCATCAATATAAGCCGACTAAACCAGGCCCCTGTCTTATCTGGATCCCTGTATAATACCAGCATCAACATAACCTGACTAAACCATGCCCCTGTCTTATCTGGATCCCTGTATAATACCAGCATCAATATAAGCCGACTAAACCAGGCCCCTGTCTTATCTGGATCCCTGTATAATACCAGCATCAATTTAACCTGACTAAACCAGGCCCCTGTCTTATCTGGATCCCTGTATAATACCAGCATCAATATAAGCCGACTAAACCAGGCCCCTGTCTTATCTGGATACCTGTATAATACCAGCATCAATATAACCTGACTAAACCATGCCCCTGTCTTATCTGGATCCCTGTATAATACCAGCATCAATATAACCAGACTAAACCAGGCCCCTGTCTTATCTGGATCCCTGTATAATACCGTTATCAATATAACGAGACTAAACCATGCCCCTGTCTTATCTGGATCCCTGTATGATACCAGCATCAACATAACCTGACTAAACCAGGCCCCCGTCTTATCTGGATCCCTGTATAATACCAGCATCAACATAACCTGACTAAACCAGGCCCCTGTCTTATCTGGTTCCTGTATAATACCAGCATCAATATAACCAGACTAAACCAGGCCCCTGTCTTATCTGGATACCTGTATAATACCAGCATCAATATAACCTGACTAAACCATGCCCCTGTCTTATCTGGATTCATGTATAATACCAGCATCAATATAAGCCGACTAAACCAGGCCCCTGTCTTATCTGGATCCCTGTATAATACCAGCATCAACATAACCTGACTAAACCATGCCCCTGTCTTATCTGGATCCCTGTATAATACCAGCATCAATATAAGCCGACTAAACCAGGCCCCTGTCTTATCTGGATCCCTGTATAATACCAGCATCAATTTAACCTGACTAAACCAGGCCCCTGTCTTATCTGGATCCCTGTATAATACCAGCATCAATATAAGCCGACTAAACCAGGCCCCTGTCTTATCTGGATACCTGTATAATACCAGCATCAATTTAACCTGACTAAACCAGGCCCCTGTCTTATCTGGATCCCTGTATAAAAGAAACTCTGTTCTCTCTATACTAAAATGCTGCTTTACCACTAATTGGTTAATGCACTCTTTCCGTTCTGGCATTTCTCTTTTCCCTTGCCAGATCATTTACCCCTGCAATTTTTTTTTTTCTGATTGAAAAAAAAAAAATGCATTCTGTTAATATTTCTTTGTAAATAATTGTTAATAATTGAAATAGGTTATCTTCTATTCTTACATCAGTGCTGCATTTGAATGAATAAAAGCTTCAATATCTACTAAAAATGATGATATATTTTTTGCACCTGGAACTGTTCTCTTTGTCAGCCTGTTCGTGGCAAGAAAAAATTTCACACTGTTTTGCACTGTGTACCTATAACAATATTATCGTTGTAGAGATTTAGTAGTGTTAAATATGTTCGCATTTGGATATTATATTTGTGGAGATTTAATGCCAGCAAAATAAAAAAAAATTACATAGAGTAGATACCTGATGTACCATTGATTGTAAATATGTACCCTGTATAAAGTAACAAAGATATTTCAGTCTAGATGGGTTTGTCACGTTACACTGCATCTTTATGTACCTAAGGGTATAGATCATTTCATTGAATAGCTTTCCCTTAGAAAAAAAAAAAAATTAAGAACTAATTATTGAAATTGACTAACTGGAAGTTTACAGAATTGCTGACAATACCTATATGTACACTGTTACATTATACATATGAAGCATGGGAATAAAAATCAAGCGTCTATACTTGAGTTAAAGAAACAGATATTGTGAGAATTGTTTGCCTTTGTTCATTTACTTGTGAAAAATTTGTATTTCTCCACACAGACAGTAATCAAATTCTATGCGGTACTTGTATTCATTTGTTGAAAGTGTCATCTCATGAAATTTTGTTTTTAAGAAACTGGAATCGGCCATACAAAATTTTATGGACCATGCTGTTCATGCCAAGAAGTCTTTAGCTCCTGGTCTGCGATGTGTAAGTGTGAAATCACAATATAAACCAAACACTTATATCTCTGTTTACCCAGCATGCTATAAAGTGAGAAAAATAAGATCAAAAAGTTATCATCATCCTAATTTAAAAGTATAATATATTATAATCCCTTGAAAAAGATTTTATCTAATGCAAATGAAAAAAGGTCAATTTATAAACAATTGTGTATGTAAAAATAACTGGGTGCCTCGGTAGCCATGATCGCTAATGTGCACAGTGATTGAACTAGTGAGCTTCAGACCACTCGCTCTTACAAGAATCCACATCTTATCCCCAGTGGTGACGGGGTAGTGATGACGGATAGAGTGACTTAGTTGTTGCAATGGCACTTTGTTTTCCTCCATAGTTTTCTTCAATAAAAAATACATCATTTGTTCCTAATTAGTTCCACAATAATAAAGCTGTATAAGCTGTGTTTAATGTTGATAATGTACACAACGTTAGATAAAGATTATTTAGTGTTTGAAATTAAAAAAAAAAGCGATTTTGAATATTAATGTCACTGTCTGTTTTCCCAGCTTCTCGGCTACTTCCACAAACAGAGGAAACACAGTGGTGTGGACAGCATGTTACTGAGGCTGTACGGGCCACTGCTGTGGCGGTCACTCAAGGTCAGTGTTAATGGCTAAAATCAACGATATCTCATCTCTCAGCTGTGTTTTAGTCTCGTAAAACCTCATGAGATGGTCATACTTTCTTTATATATGATGGAAAATAGGCTACAGTTAAAAAAAATCCCCACTTATTCCAACTCATGGGGACTTGATCAATAGGTCGAGGAATACATGGTATTCGAGTAATTTGAGGTTGGTTGAATATGTACGGACCAAACAATGTGTTCGACGAATGAAGGGTATTTGAGTAAGTGGGGTTTTACTATATATACTTTTAACACTTGATGTTTCTAATACAGTAAAACCCTGCTGACTCGGACACATAGGGTCCAGATCAATAGCTATAAAACACAGTAGATGTGATTCACAGGTGTAACTACCTGTCCCACTATCACCTCTCTTTTTAGGTCTGGTAAACGGTCTGTTTAAAAAAATGTGTGATTTTCCCCAATTTTCCTCTTGAAAATTCCCAATTCAGATGGTTTAAAAAAATTGTACAAAATGAAATATTCATTCTGATCTGTAAATTTATATTGAGTACTAATTAAATGGTAATTTAGAAGAAGAAAAAAGTAAAGTATTTAGTTGTTATAAACTTATAATAGTTTGTCAAAATATCCAAAGATAGTTGTTATGTCGATAATTTTTTCCCAATTTGATCTCGGGGTCCGGTTCCCAAAACCTCCTGATAAAGCCATGCATTGGTTGTGTAACAGATGGTATTGAAGCTATGAAGGTTCCGAGTAATCCAAGCTTAAGTTACAAAGAATATTTAAATGAAAATGGCTTGTACCTAGGGAACTATTCAAGGAATAAGGGGTATTCCAGTTACACAAGTTTAAATATGTAGGGTGTCTCTGTATGTCATATTGTGTACATACCTTTAGGATTTACTGTATTGTGTTGCTGTTTACAGGTGGCTAACTGCCATGTGAGGGAAAATGCAGCCATGCTTCTTCTAGACTCCTTCCCACTACAGGACCAGGATCTATGTAACCAAGACCTTGACCAGCTCTTACAGAAACAATTTGACATCTTCCAGGTGAGTAGATAAATAAATTGTAATAATTTGAGGTGGATGTGTGTTTCAGGTGAGAACTTGTTATGATCATAAATATATTTGTTTTGGGGGGTAAGGGCATCTTCGAACTTTACATGGTATTGATATCTAGCAATTATCAATAATGATTTTGATGGCAATGGAGATGGGAAGGGGCACGTCTTTAAGGTGACCACAAATAACTAGCATTTACCTGTAATAAATTTTATGGTGGTGGAGGTGGGGAGAAGCAAGTATTTATCAGTATATTGGGGGTGGGGGTGTCATAGTTCAAAATACAACAGGCCTCTCTTAATACAGGTAATTAAATAAAGATATATTAGTTTACCTGTTTGTAATACAACAATAACTACTGTTACCTGTTAATTATGATAGGGAATGACATACAATCTAAAATGCTGACATCACTGTCTGTACTTAGCATGCCTGACAGAACATGGGCAGGTCAGCAAGCAGTATTTGTCTATTTGGCCGTACATTGATACAGATCTGGTAATTTTTGTCCTTTCAGAATTTACTAGAGGACACCTTCCCTAGTATTCGCTCAGTTACTGTCCGCAAGCTGTGTAAGATCCTCAGTACCTTCTGCGAGTTTATCCCGGTGGAAACCATTAAAAATCTTGTCACCAAAATGATGCAGGATCTTGTATGGGATGCGTCGTCAGCTGATGTCAGAGCGAGCGTTATATTGGTAGGTAAAGGTGTGTGTGGAGGCCGTCGTCAGCTGATGTCAGAGTGAGCGTTATATTGGTAGGTAAAGGTGTGTGTGGAGACTGTCGTCAGCTGATGTCAGAGCGAGTGTTATATTGGTAGGTAAAGGTGTGTGTGGAGACTCGTCAGCTGATGTCAGAGTGAGTGTTATATTGGTAGGTTAAGGTGTGTGTGGAGGCTGTCGTCAGCTGATGTCAGAGCGAGTGTTATATTGGTAGGTAAAGGTGTGTGTGGAGACTGATGTCAGAGCGAGCGTTATATTGGTAGGTAAAGGTGTGTGTGGAGGCTGTCGTCAGAGCGAGTGTTATATTGGTAGGTAAAGGTGTGTGTGGAGGCTGTCGTCAGAGTGAGTGTTATATTGGTAGGTAAAGGTGTGTGTGGAGGCTGTCGTCAGAGCGAGTGTTATATTGGTAGGTAAAGGTGTGTGTGTGGAGACTGATGTCAGAGCGAGTGTTATATCGGTAGGTAAAGGTGTGTGTGGAGGCTGTCGTCAGAGCGAGTGTTATATTGGTAGGTAAAGGTGTGTGTGGAGGCTGTCGTCAGTGCGAGTGTTATATTGGTAGGTAAAGGTGTGTGTGGAGGCTGTCGTCAGAGCGAGTGTTATATTGGTAGGTAAAGGTGTGTGTGGAGGCTGATGTCAGAGCGAGTGTTATATTGGTAGGTTAAGGTGTGTGTGGAGGCTGTCGTCAGCTGATGTCAGAGCGAGTGTTATATTGGTAGGTAAAGGTGTGTGTGGAGACTGCTGTCAGAGCGAGTGTTATATTGGTAGGTAAAGGTGTGTGTGGAGACTGATGTCAGAGCGAGTGTTATATTGGTAGGTAAAGGTGTGTGTGGAGACTGCTGTCAGAGCGAGTGTTATATTAGTAGGTAAAGGTGTGTGTGGAGGCTGTCGTCAGAGCGAGTGTTATATCGGTAGGTAAAGGTGTGTGTGGAGACTGATGTCAGAGCGAGTGTTATATTGGTAGGTTAAGGTGTGTGTGGAGACTGATGTCAGAGCGAGTGTTATATTGGTAGGTAAAGGTGTGTGTGGAGACCGATGTCAGCTGATGTCAGAGCGAGTGTTATATTGGTAGGTAAAGGTGTGTGTGGAGACTGATGTCAGCTGATGTCAGAGCAAGTGTTATATTGGTAGGTAAAGGTGTGTGTGGAGGCTGATGTCAGCTGATGTCAGAGTGAGTGTTATTTTGGTAGGTAAAGGTGCGTGTGGAGGCTGATGTCAGCTGATGTCAGAGCAAGTGTTATATTGGTAGGTATAGGTGTGTGTGGAGACTGATGTCAGCTGATGTCAGAGCAAGTGTTATATTGGTAGGTAAAGGTGTGTGTGGAGGCTGATGTCAGAGCGAGCGTTATATTGGTAGGTAAAGGTGTGTGGGTGTGTGTGGAGACTTTCGTCTGTTGCAGAGTATGATGACACTCCTTGACAACCTGATGTTTATAGTAGAGTATTAGAGAGGCATGTTTTGTTGCTGAGGCTGACTGAGGTTTGTCCGTTTTGTAGAGCATGATGACACTTCTTGACAACCAGATGTTTATTCCCATGCTGAAACCGGTCCTGCCCCAGCTATGTAACCACATCCATGACGTGTCAGAGAAGGTCCGGATCGCCATGATAGAACTCCTCCTCAAGGTCAAGGGCATCAGAGCCATCAAGGTCAGTCAGCTGTGTCACCAGGGTCAAGGTCATTTATATACAGACAACTGAGACTGATACATCTTAACTGGAAGGTCAGACGACCAGATTATTGCATCACTGAAGGAATAACATCATTATTTAGATATCATGTTGATTTCTGTTAAATTTTAATTCAGTATTTAACAAAATATTTACACTTTCCTTTAATCTCTGATGTTAAAATTTTTGAGATTAATAAAGTAAATATAGTAAATGTTACATGCATGCCAACCTCTCACCTGCTTTGGGGCACTCCTGCTATTATGCTCATTTTCCTAAAACGTCCACTTCGACGGGACGGTAAAATCTCTGGCAATGTTCTCAGTCATAACACTATTTTGCCATAAGGCACCAAGTAGCATTGTTTTCTGTGTAGTACATAATGTCAATTTGAAAAAAGGCAAAAATATAAATCTTTAATATCAGGCCTTTTATTTACATCTGTTGTTTTCAATCACACATGGACATTTGTAAGTTTGAGAATGAGAATTTGGTTCTGTTAATGTAAATATACATTCTCTATAATGAAAGCAATTAGATGATAATGGATCTTAAACTGATGATTTACAAGCCAGAAAATGTCACCTACATTTGTACATACTTTGTAGTACTGGGATATTGTCCCTATGGAGCATATCCTGGCCCGCCTTGAGATTGACTCTCATCCTGTCGTACGCCGCATCATGAAGCTCCTTCAAAGCACATTCATGCCACTGGACAAACCTAAGGATGTTCAGCTTGACCGGTGTGTTGCCCTGATAGAGTCAAGCCGAGGAGCAGCCAGACAGTTCTTCCACCACGCACCAGCCAACCTTCCAGTACAGGACACAGGTATAGCTGATAAACAAAGACCTCATTGTTTTGTCCTTCCAGTACAGGACACAGGTATAGCTGATAAACAAAGACCTCATTGTTTTGTCCTTCCAGTACAGGACACAGGTATAGCTGATAAACAAAGACCTCATTGTTTTGTCCCAGCTGTTGTATTGAGTGAGGAGATCTTACAGTGAAACTCGTGTTGGTTCCATCATGATTTGTTGTCATGGCTCTAACACCTTTAATTAATATTTTCATCAAAACTTATATGAAGTTGAAGTGTCTGAGGATACCTTTAGTGGGTACTCTTAAGGTTCAATGTCAAGGTCAATGTTGCTATTTAAAAGTCAACCACATGCTAGATAGAGCAATGTCTGGCAGATAGTTTCTTATTTAACTTTTGGAAGATATATTACAGGTACAAAAAGTTAGCCATTTTCTTTCTTTGTATTTAACAAAGATGATTATGTGGGCTTAATATTTCACAAATTTTTACCTAAATTTCATGATCTTGACACGTAAAGGAACTTTTTGGTAGTGTCTTAGTTTTGTATCTGTATCTGTTACAGCCACATACTCAGATGTATGGTATGGCCTGTTTAACTTGTGACCGTCATGCTGGTATCTGTTACAGCCACATACTCAGATTTATTGTATGGCCTATTTAACTTGTGACTGTCATGCTGGTATCTGTTACAGCCACATACTCAGATTTATTGTATGGCCTATTTAACTTGTGACTGTCATGCTGGTATCTGTTACAGCCACATACTCAGATTTATTGTATGGCCTATTTAACTTGTGACTGTCATGCTGGTATCTGTTACAGCCACATACTCAGATTTATTGTATGGCCTATTTAACTTGTGACTGTCATGCTGGTATCTGTTACAGCCACATATATGATATCCATTGTCGCCTGTATCCTGAGATGTATAAAAGCAGAAAAATCAAAGCAGGGTGGAGGAAATACGTCACAACAGGAAGAGGGAGATAACTCAAAGAGCCAGGACGGATCAGCTGGGGAGGTATGAACGAGATTTACCAGTAATAGCTGAAAATTTTGAATACATGTAACCCATAGTAGCTCAGTCAAGGTAGCAAAGTAAGTTTGGGTACAATGTTTATTTACATGAAATTGAACCAGCGACCGGAGAGGAAAGCACTAACATTCTTATATAATTATATGTATGAAGAATGCTGGAGCTCTGTCCTGCTCCACAGCTAGGTGATGAGTGACTGATACATACGGGGTAGACAGGGTGGTGACCTGTGCTGGTGGAATCACGTGCAACTCACTCTCTCACAACACACGATATACTCAGGTTGACCCGAGTACACCAAAGACAGCACAAACAAGTGTGACCTAGTGCAATGAGAACACCCTGTTACATACATGATTCGAACCTCATTATCTGGAACTCGTATAACTCAAAGACTCTGTTTATTTCAAAGTATTTTGTCAATCCCCGCTTTACAATAGCATTCAAACTCAGGAAACTTGTATACTCGAAGTTTTACCATGGTCCCATCGACTTCGAGATAATGAGGTACAACTGTATTTGTTTATTGCTTTGGTCTGAATGCAGAATGTTTAGTTGTGCCTTAATGGATAGGAAGATCATCAGGGGTTTGTTTTAATTTGTAAATTTCAGTACCCCGGGCTATCCATTCCCCCTTGGGGATGGGGTAAATTTTATTATAGTTTATATAGTGAAATAACACTTTTGGGTATATTTTGTCCATTTTAAGTAAGAAATTATTTCTACTTTGACACAATCATCCTTGGAGAAAGATGGAATCAAACTGTAAAATTTGGATTCCTGCCCCTAACCCAGGGGCCCCAAGAAAAATTATACAACATTTCAAAAATGTTCTTCTATGCAGACTCATAGGAACTACAGTCTATTTCTCTACATAGATAGAAAGCTCATCATGGGTTTTAGTTAATTTGTAAAGTTCAGTATCACTTGGCTATCCGTCCCCATCAGAGTGGGTCCCGGTAAAGGTTACTGTAGTTTATATTGGGAAATAACACTTTTGGGTACATTTTGTCCATATTCTTTGAGGAAACTATTCCTACTTCGTGACAATCATTAGGGCCCCGCATCGATAGATGCGGGTGCCCTATAGTAATCAGGTTGTCCGTCCGTCTGTCCATTTTTTGTCTTCTGCACAAACATTTTGCAGGAGATGAAGGATTTGGATCAAATTGGAACTGATGATTCCTCATGCATCCTAGATCACATGTGTAGTATTTCATGCAAATCGGATTCAAAATGGCTGTTAGGCGGCCATATTGGATTTTAACATTAACATGAAAATACTGAATCTTTGCTGTTTTTAACTGTTCACTAATCGATTATGCAAAGTAGTGAACAAATAAACCAAGAGTTAACTGACAATGATCAAACTCATAGTTCAAGGTCACAAGTGCAAAGGTCAACGGTCAATGTTATCCTGGAAAGGCTACAAAATGCCAGGTAATCGACCCTTTTGGATTTTAGCTGTCAAAACAATTTTGACATTTTCCTATCAATGAATGATCTTGTTTATAATTGTTTTCTAACACTTACAAATTTAACATCACTGTACTATAACTCTAAAATACCAATATTGTGTCGCCTCCGACGGATGTCGGAAAGGCGGCACATAGGGGTTACTTTTCCGACGGCGGCGTCAACAATGTTAAAATTTTGCGTTTAGCTCTTTTTCTGACAAATTTACATCAACCAAACTTCAATCATAGATGAAGCATGGGTAGTAGAGCCTACTGGGCTAAAACAAATTCCTGGATTTCTGCTTTTTTGGGGTAAAAATCTCAAATTTCTGGAATTACAACGTTAAAGTTTTGCGTTTAGCTCTTGCATATTAGGCTGTTTTTGACTAAGTATAAAAGCTACATCAACCAAACCTCATTCATAGATGAAGCATGGGAAGGAGAGCCTACTGGGCTAATAAAAATTCTTGGATTTCTGCTTTTTTGGGGTAAAAATCCCAAATTTCTGGAATTACGACGTTAAAGTTTTGCGTTTAGCTCTTGCATATTAGGCTGTTTTCGACTAAGTATAAAAGCTACAGCAACCAAACTTGGTATGTAGGTGTATTATGACTCAATACACACTATTGCACCTTCCGTTTTATGATTCAACAAAATGGCCGCCATTACCTTGCCACTGATTGGTCAAAAGGGCCTGTTTCCAGTAATGTTAATTCTCCATAGGAGCCTGCCCCCGTATAATTTCTTATCTAGCTCAACTACAGTTTTTTTCTTTTCCGAAGAATAATTTTACATCTTTCCGACACCCAGATTTCATAATGTCAGTGAAAATATATTTTTATAAAGTTGTCATTTTGAGCATCAAAGACATAAGGTCGTAAATAAAAGAAGGTTATCTCGAAATTGTAATTCGCAACATAGAATAATTTTTTTTTGATAAATATTTGCAAAACATCGTGTTTATTCATAAAACATAAAAAAAAAAAAATTTCGAATGAAAATGCACTTGCAGAGACACAATTAGGAAAAAAAATGCCATAAAATTGCAATTTTCTCCTGTTATATAGTTTTGGATGCAAATTTCCATCACAAATTCGGATAGATCTTAACTTATTTCATATGTGTACCAAAAATCAGCTAATTCCATGCGGTGGAACGTTCTCATATCGCCTCCTGAATGTGGTTGTATATTGAAAGAAAAGGGGAAATGAGTAACAACCTTGTCTGAAACCCTATTATTTAGCTTATTATATACCAAATTGTATATTGAATATCAGAGCGGATATTTTCATGACAGTTTATGATATCTAACGACTAAATAAACAGTATCGATATATAGAGAATAATACATACCATTTTCCATATCGGACCCAATATTGGCTCCAAGACCCTAATATTGGCCCGAGGGCCAATATTTGGGCCAATATTGGATCCGATATGGAAAATGGTATGTTTTATTCAATTTATTGTATACTTAGTAATAAATCACAGAAAAATATGTAATTTTAAAAGAATAAATAATTCCAATGTTTAAATGTATTGAATGAACTTTTTCATTAAATGCAACAAATTTGAAAATAAACGCTTATTTATTTTAAATTATCAAAGTTTTTAAAGTCTATATAAGTTTAACATTAAATGTAATGTACATTTTTGTCATATTAACAGTAACTTTTAACACTAACGTCCTTTACAAAATGTTTTTTCTATCATGTGATTGTCACCGATCATCCAGAAGAATAGACTAAATTATCATTAAAATATACTTCTACTGTGGAGCGAGAATTTTCTATTCCCTCTGCTATCATTATTTCGTTATCTGTTAGGTATTATAAATCTACCACTTTATCTGTTAGGTATTATAAATCTACCAATCTTGCTAAGGAATTCAAAATTTCTCTCCCATATCTTGATCTGTTCATCTTCGTGACGACATGTTTTTGTTCTCGTTTTGTTTGTAACACAGCAGCTAGGTCAAAACCCGAGAGACCCGAATGGTTTGATGCGACGTAAAATCTAGAGGTGTTCCGCGAAGAGGGCCAATACGGGTTTTGGGGTGCATTACTGAATCAATAATGCATGGGTGACGATTACGGGTTGGTAGTTTTGGCGCCATAATGCATATACAAAAAACCTGTATTTATTACTAAGTATACAATAAAAAGATTTACACTGAGGACACTCTGATACATGAATACAGTTCTCAAGTTGTCCTCTTCTGAATTTTCTGATAGTGTGGCCTTGTACATTTATCCGTATCTTCTTGTCTTTGTCTATACGTTTACGGAATCATTGACTTGACGCTAGCTGTTCTTGTCTCACTTTCTTTGTTTTATTGTCCCATCTCCAAAGCGTTGTGGCTCTGTCAGGGTTTGAAATACTTTATTTTGTTCTAAGTAATCAATCAATTCTGCGCTTCTTGGAGGTATTGAATGTGATTTATTATATTGTCTTGTCATTTTGTGTAATTAGTTGTTCGTTATTTATCACACATTTTCGCATAATTGTACCAAACTACGAAGTATTAGCTGTTAACAGCAATCATCGGTGGCTTGCTATTTTGTTACTTTATCGACGCTTCATAAACCAATCGTTATTGTTTCAAGATGGAGGGTAAATGTATTGGAGAAGGCTGTCAACTATACTTCAAGAAATGTAGTTGCAATAAGAACAGAAGTGCACGCAATGTAAATAGTCCACAATATAAATGGCTCCTAGATATGCTGGTGCAACAAGGATTGATGTCAGCAAAGGAACAAGCACTTATTTGCCAGAAGTGCTACATGAAGTATCTTCGGAACAAAAATCAGCCTGAACCTGAACCCAAGCAGAACCAGGAAATATAGGACTCCCCGTCCCATATCCTGCCGTTGCTGACCCTTCATGATCTTTGAAATGGATCATCTTCACACAAAAAATGCTGTCTCTGTCTTGTTACCTTTGCAATAAATGGAACAAAATCATCAGTCTTACCAAAACGTGCAAGACATCACCTGATCTATTCACACAATCTGTGATGTCCCACCTCATTGCGCGTCTGCTCCATTCACCTTATTGGTAACGACTTAGATCCGTCTACAGAGGTTGTCCTTGATGGTAGAGGTTCCTTGATATCTCAGTTACCATCAAAATCGTCCGAAATCATTAATGACCTCCTAGAGGTGTCGCACGTCCTTTCACAGAACCAGTCTGCGTTTGCAATAAGCTTTTCTTCTCTTGATGACTTGGCATGCATGGCCTGGACAGGTTGGTCCAAAGATCAGTTCCTCGAAATCCACTCGCACTGTTCCCCATATCTTTCATCTGGTATATATACCAAGACTACACACGATGCTCTATTACTGTTCTGGGTAAAACTGAATACATTCTCGACACAAAAGCCAAACGAAATATAACGTTTGGATACGGTTCACCGTTTCACCCGATGATGAGGCCCCAATAAAGGACTACTACTGTCAGTGCCCATTTGGAGAGAGAACGATGGGAATGTGTGCGCACATCTCCAGTATCTTGTACTACCTTGGGTATTACAGGGCGCTGGAAAACCCTCGACCATTAAAACCAAAGGTGACAAAACCTGAAATAGTTTTCCATGCGGCAACAGAGTGCATATGTCGAAAGTATGTTTGGGGCTCGATATGAAAGATCCCCGTTACCATGTGACAAACCAAACTTATAAATATAGGTATTATACAATCGCCCGTAGCTATGAACACTCCTGTAAAAGCGAAAACCAACCAAAATCATAAGGAACACGTTTTGTTTGTGTTCTGTCTATTTGTCAGCCAATGTCTTCAACCACGGGGACTTGTGAAGTAGCCATCTTGGATTTTTTTTTATGAAAATGTGTTTCTCTCACTTGTTTTCATATCTGTGTACATATTCTCAACATACCGAGCAAATACTCCCGTGTTTTTGTTAATTATCTAAAGAAAGTCGAAAATCGGCAATTCAACCATAGGCTAATTCAACCGAAGATTGGAAAATGTTCCACCACTTACATTTTGATGATTTTTCCTCTCATCAATAGCATATTAGTACTGTTTAATAGGATAAAAATTGGTTTGCATCCCACGGCCATAAAAGAGTGTATTCTCTAAAAAACACAGTTTTTGTGTCTAAAATGTTATCATCGAAAATGGCATTTTTGAGATTGTTTCTTCCATAAAACAGCCAAATGGCGCGATGGAAACATGATTTTTTGTCACAATCATGCCATGAATGTATTCTTCACGGTGACTATCATTTGATTAGATTTTCATTAATATTTTACGTAACATGCGCATTTTATCAACACTAAGACAGCTTCTGAAAGGTACAACTTTGAGGAGCCATAAAAAACAAACCTAGTGACCTAAATCATTATACTTTATAGATTTGTGACCACAACGGCATGGGCAATGCACCACGAACAGGAAATTTGAATCAGAGAAGGGGCCATTTTGGAAACAGGCCCTTTAGATATTCTCCAATTTCACTCAAAATTGAAATGTAGGTGTTTAATGACTCTACGAACACTATCGCAACCTCTGTTTCATGATTCAGCAAATTGGCCGCTATTTCCTTGCCACTGATTGGTCAAAATTTTGATATTGTCCGATTTCACTCAAAATTGGTATATAGGTGTTTTATGACTCTACAAACACTATCGCAACTTCTGTTTCATGATTCAGCAAATTGGCTATTATTTCCTGGCCTCTGATTGGTCAAAATTTTGATATTGTCCGATTTCACTCAAAATTGATATATAGGTGTATTAGGACTCTACAAAATCTATCGCAATTTCCGTTTCACGATTCAACAAAATGGACACCATTTCTTTGCCACTGACTGGTCAAAATTTCAATATTGTCCGATTTCAATCAAATTTGGTATATAGTGAATTATGACTCTACGAACACTATCACTATTGACAAAGCGGGAAAGGCGACACATATAATTACGCGTAATTCTTGTTCATTGGAGCATCAGACATATTGCGGGGCCCTTTCTGATGTATCAGTGTTCTAGTTTCAAAAGCTTTAGAATTCTTTTCCTGTAATGACATGACAAATGTTATATTTCACCTAGTTAACATGTTGATTTCATCATTAAAATTGAACTACTATACCTATAATATTACTCAGGTGACCGCTAAGGCCCTTGGACCTCTTGTTAATTAATAGACACCTAATTTATGGAATGTGATTCTGACACAAGGAACGTAATATAAAAACCTGGTATTTCTGTAATATTTCTCTATATTTCAGATTGACGAAAATGAGGAAGGGGAGGAGGAGGATGGCACCCTGACAATACATAATACAGAAGTGATGGCCGGGCTGTTGGAGGCAGTTGTCATACTCTGGTCTGTCACCAATAACGAGTTCAAAAAGGTAACTTCCACTCTGGTCCTTCAACAATTACTAGTTCAAAAAGGTGGTAACTTCTTAATACTAAATGTAAGACTGTATTCCGGAACATTTTTTATCCTTCAATGGTAAAGTCCATTTTCCTTTCAGTGTTAAATCTGCCCTCCACATTTATTTACTCTGTATAATGTTGTTTACAGTGTTTCCCTGTCAAGATAAATTCTTGACTTGTTACTGAGGGAAATTTTCATTGCTTAAAAAAATTCCTGGTATACAGCAAACAGGTTATTTTGTCTCGACTATCTGTCCACCTGTCATGTTTAATTATCTCACTTGGTCCAAAGGTAATGAAAAATGTTTTGTTTATTCCAGCGACAACACCATGGCATTGAGAAGAACTTGCAAACCAAGATCAGCATTGCTGTTACCGAAATGATGAAGTTCTTTGATGTGAGTAGGATCAAGTATCCTAGTCATTTAACTACTTTGTCACCCTGGAGTATTATTAATTATAGTTAACTCTCATATAATGTCCGCAGACTCAGAGCTTTTTATTACATGACAAAATGCTGGTTTTGGGCTATTTAGTAAAGTAAGCAACTGACGAAATTGTTTCCAAGACAACTTGTGGGGGATGACAAGGAAGCACTTTTTACCAACCATATGATATCATTGCCTCTTTGACCCCTACCTAACCCATCTATGAATTTCTAAAATAGCCTATTTATATTTACAAAAACATTAAATACTTATAGAAATTCTCAATATAATATCAAATGTATGAACATTGGTTTATGTAGAGCAGGCCATACAGCAGCAAGAATTGATATAGAATTTGTACATCTGATATCTATTGCTATAATACAAAGTGGAGTATGTTGTGTTGTTGATTTGAGATTTGCTGTTGTAGGACCCCCAAGTGTGTGCTGCTCTGATCAACCTGGCTGGGTTCGTCCCTTACAACTCTGTTCCCACCATCAGGTAAGTGTAGTCTAAGATATCTATCTGTTCCCACCATCAGGTAAGTGTAGTCTAAGATATCTAACTGTTCCCACCATCAGGTAAGTGTAGTCTAAGATATCTAACTGTTCCCACCATCAGGTACGTGTAGTCTAAGATATCTAACTGTTCCCACCATCAGGTACGTGTAGTCTAAGATATCTAACTGTTCCCACCATCAGGTAAGTGTAGTCTAAGATATCTAACTGTTCCCACCATCAGGTAAGTGTAGTCTAAGATATCTAACTGTTCCCACCATCAGGTACGACTACTACAGATATCTAACTCTGTTCCCACCATCAGGTACGTGTAGTCTAAGATATCTAACTGTTCCCACCATCAGGTAAGACTACTACAGATATCTAACTCTGTTCCCACCATCAGGTACGTGTAGTCTAAGATATCTAACTGTTCCCACCATCAGGTATGTGTAGTCTAAGATATCTAACTGTTCCCACCATCAGGTACGTGTAGTCTAAGATATCTAACTGTTCCCACCATCAGGTAAGTGTAGTCTAAGATATCTAACTGTTCCCACCATCAGGTACGTGTAGTCTAAGATATCTAACTGTTCCCACCATCAGGTAAGTGTAGTCTAAGATATCTAACTGTTCCCACCATCAGGTACGTGTAGTCTAAGATATCTAACTGTTCCCACCATCAGGTACGTGTAGTCTAAGATATCTAACTGTTCCCACCATCAGGTACGTGTAGTCTAAGATATCTAACTGTTCCCACCATCAGGTACGTGTAGTCTAAGATATCTAACTGTTCCCACCATCAGGTACGACTACTACAGATATCTAACTGTTCCCACCATCAGGTAAGTGTAGTCTAAGATATCTAACTGTTCCCACCATCAGGTACGACTACTACAGATATCTAACTGTTCCCACCATCAGGTAAGTGTAGTCTAAGATATCTAACTGTTCCCACCATCAGGTACGTGTAGTCTAAGATATCTAACCTTCCCACCATCAGGTACGTGTAGTCTAAGATATCTAACTGTTCCCACCATCAGGTACGTGTAGTCTAAGATATCTAACTGTTCCCACCATCAGGTACGACTACTACAGATATCTAACTCTGTTCCCACCATCAGGTACGTGTAGTCTAAGATATCTAACTGTTCCCACCATCAGGTAAGACTACTACAGATATCTAACTCTGTTCCAACCATCAGGTACGTGTAGTCTAAGATATCTAACTGTTCCCACCATCAGGTACGTGTAGTCTAAGATATCTAACTGTTCCCACCATCAGGTACGTGTAGTCTAAGATATCTAACTGTTCCCACCATCAGGTACGTGTAGTCTAAGATATCTAACTGTTCCCACCATCAGGTACGACTACTACAGATATCTAACTCTGTTCCCACCATCAGGTACGTGTAGTCTAAGATATCTAACTGTTCCCACCATCAGGTAAGACTACTACAGATATCTAACTCTGTTCCAACCATCAGGTACGTGTAGTCTAAGATATCTAACTGTTCCCACCATCAGGTACGACTACTACAAATATCTAACTCTGTTCCCACCATCAGGTACTTGTAGTCTAAGATATCTAACTGTTCCCACCATCAGGTACGACTACTACAGATATCTAACTCTGTTCCCACAGTCAGGTACCACTACTAGAATGTGTCATTCAAGTCATGTAACAGGCTCGTATTGAACACTCATTGTTGTTAACACACACATCATAATTGCTGACAATGATTCTTCATTTATATTCACTTTCATAACATTTATTTTACGACCGAACATTTCATTGAGGATGATGTTAACCTTAACATTACATCTAAATATCAAAGAAATCAATAATATATGGTAGACTTGAAAAAATTCAGAAATTTCGAGGTAAGTGATATTTTCATGTATGATTTAGACATGTGCAAACATGACAGAAGGCCACGTGTTTCGCCGTCATCTCCAGTCAGTGTTCAAGGGAAGCAACTTGTACTGACATTTAAAAAAAAAACTATACGCTAATTATGCAAAGGTAGATTTATCACGAAAAAAATACCCCCCACGCGTATAGTTTACGTAACAAAATCGCGAATTTAAACACCCACGAAAATAACCATGTTTACAGTATGTGTTGATTGTTACAGCCGTATGTGTCTATCCAAACTGAAGAAGATGCCGCCGGACAGCGTGGCAAATGACTACAACTGTTACCTGGATGCCCTATGTAAGTGGGACAAGGTGATTGATATTCTGGACCTGGTGGACGAATGGCTGACCGAGGGTCTACAGCAGGGTGACTCACAGACACCTACTGTTAAGGTATGTACTTTGGCTGACCGAGGGTCTACACTCTACAGCAGGGTGACTCACAGACACCTACTGTCAAGGTATGTACTACTGACCGAGGGTCTACAGCAGGGTGACTCACAGACACCTACTGTCAAGGTATGTACTACTGACCGAGGGTCTACAGCAGGGTGACTCACAGACACCTATTGTCAAGGTATGTACTACTGACCGAGGGTCTACACTCTACAGCAGGGTGACTCACAGACACCTACTGTCAAGGTATGTACTTTGGCTGGCCAGGGGTCTACAGCAGGTTGACTCACAGACACCTACTGTCAAGGTATTGTACTACTAAACGAGGGTCTACAGCAGGGTGACTCATAGACACCTATTGTCAAGGTATGTACTACTGACCGAGGGTCTACAGCAGGGTGACTCACAGACACCTACTGTCAAGGTATGTACTTTGGCTGGCCAGGGGTCTACAGCAGGGTGACTCACAGACACCTACTGTCAAGGTATTGTACTACTGACCGAGGGTCTACAGCAGGGTGACTCACAGACACCTATTGTCAAGGTAAGTACTTTGGCTGACCGGGGGTGTACAGCAGGGTGACTCACAGACACCTACTGTCAAAGTATGTACTAAACTGGCCGAGGGTCTACACTCTACCGGAGGGTATTTTACTTTGTTTGGAGGCTTTCTCTTTAACTCCAGGCCTGTAACAAAGATATACATGTATGATATCGGGCCCAATAAAGAGTCACTGGTCAAGGTCCGGATATAAATTTTAGTGCAGATTTAACAATTTCATCTTAATTACTGAGAACAAATATAAAAGACACAACAAAACAGATCTTTATGTAGAATGAATGTTTCCTTTTTAGGTAGGTAAGAAGAATCGGAAGAGTGTTGGGTTTGTAGTACCTAACAAGCCAGCGCCCATACTAGGGATAGACTACCTGACATACATGTTACGTCACCCAATATGTCGACCCATCCTCACGAGTCACGTCAACGAGCTCACGCAGCTCCAAATTAAACTCAAGACTGTTATGGTACGTATGGTAATGTATGTTGTTTTACTGTAAGATGAATGTCTGGATATACTATGAAAAGTATCAATATAGATACATGCACAATTTCATCAATTCTTTTATCATGAAACGCAATAATTGTTATAGATTGTCATGTTGAAATGGTGTCTTCATTACACAATGAGAAATCCTCATTGTAGCTATAGTCATTCAACCAGATCACCCATAGAAGTAAAATATTATAAACCGTCGACCCTAAGGGAGGAAATTGTTATAAACCTTTGTTGTCAAGGGAGGTAAAATATTAAAAGCAGTCAACCCCCTAGGGAGGAAATTGTTATAAATTATCACTGCCAGGACAGCCTTCACAAGGGGAAGTAAAACAATACAAACCGTATACAACCGTAGCTAAAGGCGGTTTGGCTTTGTTAACAGAAGTGTGTTGAGCAGAACCTGAGATCTGATACAGACCCAGTTAATGACGACCTGTTGACTGCCAGCTTTGGTCTCTACTGTAAACTCGCGGGCATTCTCCATCAGCCGGTAAGTCTGTTTTCTATGTACATGTTAAGTGACTAATTTGTAAACATTTTTCTTTAGGTTGGAAAGTATAATATATTTAAAGATCATTTTACCCAACCAAAATATGTTTTAATGTGACGTTTCGATGACTAGTACAATAATTATGTACCCTGTCACCTTCATATGACTAATGACCAACAAAGCGTATGCACACAGCAGGTGTAAATTGTGTACTAGTTGGTAAATGAGTCGGTTTTATCGGACTATAACACCGTACATATGCATCTTAGACACACATATCTTATATCAACTTTATCGAAAACAAACTCACCTGTAAATATCCATTCATATTTACTGTTGAAACTTGCTTAATTACCGTAAGACAAATCCTTCAGAAAAACAGGAGTTGTCGCAATTCACATTACATGGCATATACATTCATGATTTTCGGATCTTTAACTGTGTTCTTTTAATGTCATTATTGCAGTTTTGCAGAGCGTATTAAACATACAAAGTGGACTATTCCTCTTGATACCAGATCCAAAGTTTATAATAGTGAAAATCATGTAAAAAGGGTCTCGCATACCTTCGTGTTTTCTTTCAAATTATAATCGGAAACGTGACGCAACTACATTCACCATTTCTTGACTACAGTGATTTACAAACTGTCTTTTCTTTCCAGTCAAATTGACAGTAGAATCT
The DNA here is from genome assembly GCA_947623455.1 of Mimachlamys varia. Taxonomy (NCBI): domain Eukaryota; kingdom Metazoa; phylum Mollusca; class Bivalvia; order Pectinida; family Pectinidae; genus Mimachlamys; species Mimachlamys varia. The sequence goes on along the minus strand of OX392529.1, from coordinate 33,213,450 downwards.
TTTGTAAAGGGCTACTTAAATAAACCTTCCTGAAATGTCTCGTGTTTAAGGGAATAATTGATTATGAGGGTTTTATGAGAGAATATCTGAATGATTAATTTAGAAGGGTATAAACTGTCTTTTTGTATAGCTCTTATGTCTACCTAAATTTGTTCCATCTTTTTCTTTTTAAACAGAATACAAAAAATGATGCGACTTTGACTTTTGAGGAGTTATACTCCTGGGCAGATGTACATGTCCTTCCCAGCCTCGACCAACCAGACAAACAGGCAGATATGACGTCCAGGAAACGTACACTGTTTACCTTGTCCGATATCACTATCCTTCCCAGCCCCGATACGCAGGACAAACAGACAGACTTGTCCAGGAAGCGAACATCACAACAGGCCGGACACAATTCTGGAGCACTGGCTACGTCCATTGTGGAGATGATTCTGGCTTCGTGGGGTGACCTCCTCCTTATAGGCGTGGGGGATACTAGCTTTGCTGTACTGCTGGCCGACTTCTGTCTTCTCTGTCTACAGAGAGGTAACTTACACTCCCACAGCTGGTGGACATCACCTTTACTGTTTGATTTGTATTTAATTCTTAGTCTCTCAGGGGCAATTTATAATTGTTAAAATATTTCTATTTGTAATTATTTCTTTAATAGTCTGTATGGGTCAATTTATAATTGTTAAAATATATTTTTTATCTGGTAGAACACGTGCCAGAGTACTGGGAATGTTTGGTAGTGTCCGAGTGCATGTAGTTCATTTAAGTTGCAGGTGCTCAATCAGCATTAACATAGTGGTCATTTCTATCTGGTGAGTGGTACTGGTGGAATAGACTGGTCTAGATGTTTCATAGATTATGACATAGTAAGAACACATGTGATATATACAATCTAAAGTTCTGTGGAATTCCATGTGTACCCAGTAGTATCACAATCACATAGATTCTGTTGGCTTCCTTGTGTGTTGTGATATTTCTGCAAACGTCTCAGAACAAACTTATTTCGGTAACTGGTGTGTGCTTTTCTGTGATATAAGGTACCTCTAAGGTGCTGGTGAAGTCTGTTAAAGATGAATGGCCATTAATAGCAGGGAACAAGGTAAGATCCATTACAGGACACAGGGGTTCTCCAGAAAAAAAATGAATTCAAAAATCAGAATTAAAATTTTGTTACATCATCAATATTATCCAGCACAGAGATCCAACATCCTGCAGGCTATTGCCTACACAATGCAATAACAAAGAACTCATGTTTGTATTTTACAGATGAGTCTTTGTCGACCTTGTCTGCGGTCATGAATTGTTTGTGTAGTGTCACAGCTCATATGCTACTGCAAGGAAAGAGTTGTGATGGGAACAGGATCGCAGCCTATCTCGGTAAAGTGTTCATAGCCATAGCCAGTGCCCTGCTGAGGGAAAAGGATCACGTCTCCAAGGTCTGTACCTGTGTCTCTGTGATATGTTGGTTATTATATTAATTAAGTTTGTATGATATGAACTGAATATTAATATTAATTTTGATACTGAATAAGGTTGATTACATGATTTATTTTCATCAAAATAGATTGCCAAAGTGTTGCCACCGACAACCATACAATCTTAGCATACTTTCTTGTCCAATAATACAAGCAATACAATAGGCCATGCATGTGTATGTATTATTTTTAAAAAAGCCAATGCTCTAGTACCACCAACCTCCTCCATCAATGTACCAATAAAATTTGTTACACACATTTGATTTTATATGTTTTTGAATATTTGCTTACATACTAGAAAATCTATCTAAACATGGTATAACTTTAATGCTCTTTTTCAGAATATTCCTTCAAACTTACTGCGATGTTGACTTGATATATATTAAAACTTGATTTGTATAAAATGCTGATTTCTGGAATAAGATCAGAAATGTTGTATCAAACTTTAATTTTTTCTCTAATTTGATTCAACAGCTATTACCAGGGGTGCGGAATCATTTGATGGAAATCTTCACTCTGGTCTATGGAAGTCCATTGATGGATGAAACAACATTACAGGAAATTATGGCGACAGTAATAGGAGCCTTGTTAGGGGAACTGGTCCATACAAGTCAGCAGGTAACTATTGGGGACCCTGGTCTATACCAGTCAGGTAACTATTTGGGTACCTGGTCTATACCAGTCTGGGCAGTAAGGTAACTATTGGGGACCATGGTCTATACCAGTCTGGGCAGTCAGGTAACTATTGGGGACCCTGGTCTATACCAGTCTGGGCAGTCAGGTAACTATTGGGGACCCTGGTCTATACCAGTCTGGGCAGTAAGGTAACTATTGGGGACCCTGGTCTATACCAGTCTGGTAACTATTGGGGACCCTGGTCTATACCAGTCTGGGCAGTCAGGTAACTATTGGGGACCCTGGTCTATACCAGTCTGGGCAGTCAGGTAACTATTGGGGACCCTGGTCTATACCAGTCAGGTAACTATTGGTGACCCTGGTCTATACCAGTCTGGGAAGTCAGGTAACTATTGGTGACCCTGGTCTATACCAGTCTGGGCAGTCAGGAAACTATTGGGGACCCTGGTCTATACCAGTCTGGGCAGTCAGGTAACTATTCGGGACCCTGGTCTATACCAGTCAGAACAGTCAGGAATATAGTGGGGACCCTGGTCTATACCAGTCTGGGCAGTCAGGTAACTATTGGGGACCCTGGTCTATACCAGTCAGGTAACTATTGGGGACCCTGGTCTATACCAGTCTGGGAAGTCAGGTAACTATTGGGGACCCTGGTCTATACCAGTCTGGGCAGTCAGGTAACTATTGGTGACCCTGGTCTATACCAGTCTGGGCAGTAAGGTAACTATTGGGGACCCTGGTCTATACCAGTCTGGTAACTATTGGGGACCCTGGTCTATACCAGTCTGGGCAGTCAGGTAACTATTGGGGACTCTGGTCTATACCAGTCTGGGCAGTCAGGTAACTATTGGGGACCCTGGTCTATACCAGTCAGGTAACTATTGGGGACCCTGGTCTATACCAGTCTGGGAAGTCAGGTAACTATTGGTGACCCTGGTCTATACCAGTCTGGGCAGTCAGGTATCTATTGGGGACCCTGGTCTATACCAGTCTGGGCAGTCAGGTATCTATTGGGGACCCTGGTCTATACCAGTCTGGGCAGTCAGGTAACTATTGGGGACCCTGGTCTATACCAGTCAGAACAGTTAGGAATATAGTGGGGACCCTGGTCTATACCAGTCTGGGCAGTCAGGTAACTATTGGGGACCCTGGTCTATACCAGTCAGGTAACTATTGGGGACCCTGGTCTATACCAGTCTGGGCAGTCAGGTAACTATTGGGGACCCTGGTCTATACCAGTCTGGGCAGTCAGGTAACTATTGGTGACCCTGGTCTATACCAGTCTGGGCAGTCAGGTAACTATTGGGGACCCTGGTCTATACCAGTCTGGGCAGTCGGGTAACTATTGGGGACCCTGGTCTATACCAGTCAGGTAACTATTGGGGACCTGGTCTATACCAGTTTGGTAACTATTGGTGACCCTGGTCTTTACCAGTCTGGGCAGTCAGGTAACTATTGGGGACCCTGGTCTATACCAGTCAGGTAACTATTGGTGACCCTGGTCTATACCAGTCTGGGCAGTCAGGTAACTATTGGGGACCCTGGTCTATACCAGTCAGGTAACTATTGGTGACCCTGGTCTATACCAGTCTGGGCAGTCAGGTAACTATTGGGGACCCTGGTCTATACCAGTCTGGGCAGTCGGGTAACTATTGGGGACCCTGGTCTATACCAGTCAGGTAACTATTGGGGACCTGGTCTATACCAGTCTGGTAACTATTGGTGACCCTGGTCTTTACCAGTCTGGGCAGTCAGGTAACTATTGGGGACCCTGGTCTATACCAGTCAGGTAACTATTGGTGACCCTGGTCTATACCAGTCTGGGAAGTCAGGTAACTATTGGTGACCCTGGTCTATACCAGTCAGGTAACTATTGGTGACCCTGGTCTATACCAGTCTGGGCAGTCAGGTAACTATTGGGGACCCTGGTCTATACCAGTCTGGGCAGTCGGGTAACTATTGGGGACCCTGGTCTATACCAGTCAGGTAACTATTGGGGACCTGGTCTATACCAGTCTGGTAACTATTGGTGACCCTGGTCTTTACCAGTCTGGGCAGTCAGGTAACTATTGGGGACCCTGGTCTATACCAGTCTGGGAAGTCAGGTAACTATTGGTGACCCTGGTCTATACCAGTCTGGGCAGTCAGGTATCTATTGGGGACCCTGGTCTATACCAGTCTGGGCAGTCAGGTATCTATTGGGGACCCTGGTCTATACCAGTCTGGGCAGTCAGGTAACTATTGGGGACCCTGGTCTATACCAGTCAGAACAGTTAGGAATATAGTGGGGACCCTGGTCTATACCAGTCTGGGCAGTCAGGTAACTATTGGGGACCCTGGTCTATACCAGTCAGGTAACTATTGGGGACCCTGGTCTATACCAGTCTGGGCAGTCAGGTAACTATTGGGGACCCTGGTCTATACCAGTCTGGGCAGTCAGGTAACTATTGGTGACCCTGGTCTATACCAGTCTGGGCAGTCAGGTAACTATTGGGGACCCTGGTCTATACCAGTCTGGGCAGTCGGGTAACTATTGGGGACCCTGGTCTATACCAGTCAGGTAACTATTGGGGACCTGGTCTATACCAGTTTGGTAACTATTGGTGACCCTGGTCTTTACCAGTCTGGGCAGTCAGGTAACTATTGGGGACCCTGGTCTATACCAGTCAGGTAACTATTGGTGACCCTGGTCTATACCAGTCTGGGCAGTCAGGTAACTATTGGGGACCCTGGTCTATACCAGTCTGGTAACTATTGGGGACCTGGTCTATTCCAGTCTGGTAACTATTGGTGACCCTGGTCTTTACCAGTCTGGGCAGTCAGGTAACTATTGGGGACCCTGGTCTATACCAGTCAGGTAACTATTGGTGACCCTGGTCTATACCAGTCTGGGCAGTCAGGTAACTATTGGGGACCCTGGTCTATACCAGTCTGGGCAGTCGGGTAACTATTGGGGACCCTGGTCTATACCAGTCAGGTAACTATTGGGGACCTGGTCTATACCAGTCTGGTAACTATTGGTGACCCTGGTCTTTACCAGTCTGGGCAGTCAGGTAACTATTGGGGACCCTGGTCTATACCAGTCAGGTAACTATTGGTGACCCTGGTCTATACCAGTCTGGGCAGTCAGGTAACTATTGGGGACCCTGGTCTATACCAGTCTGGTAACTATTGGGGACCTGGTCTATACCAGTCTGGTAACTATTGGTGACCCTGGTCTTTACCAGTCTGGGCAGTCAGGTAACTATTGGGGACCCTGGTCTATACCAGTCAGGTAACTATTGGTGACCCTGGTCTATACCATTTTGGGCAGTCAGGTAACTATTGGGGACCCTGGTCTATACCAGTCAGGTAACTATTGGGGACCCTGGTCTATACCAGTCTGGGCAGTCAGGTAACTATTGGGGACCCTGGTCTATACCAGTCAGGTAACTATTGGGGACCCTGGTCTATACCAGTCTGGGCAGTAAGGTAACTATTGGGGACCCTGGTCTATACCAGTCTGGTAACTATTGGGGACCCTGGTCTATACCAGTCTGGGCAGTCAGGTAACTATTGGGGACCCTGGTCTATACCAGTCTTGGCAGTCAGGTAACTATTGGGGACCCTGGTCTATACCAGTCAGGTAACTATTGGTGACCCTGGTCTATACCAGTCTGGGAAGTCAGGTAACTATTGGTGACCCTGGTCTATACCAGTCTGGGCAGTCAGGTAACTATTGGGGACCCTGGTCTATACCAGTCTGGGCAGTCAGGTAACTATTGGGGACCCTGGTCTATACCAGTCAGAACAGTCAGGAATATAGTGGGGACCCTGGTCTATACCAGTCTGGGCAGTCAGGTAACTATTGGGGACCCTGGTCTATACCAGTCAGGTAACTATTGGTGACCCTGGTCTATACCAGTCTGGTAACTATTGGGGTCCCTGGTCTATACCAGTCTGGGCAGTCAGGTAACTATTGGGGTCTCTGGTCTATACCAGTCTGGGCAGTCAGGTAACTATTGGGGACCCTGGTCTATACCAGTCTGGGCAGTCAGGTAACTATTGGGGACCCTGGTCTATACCAGTCTGGGCAGTCAGGTAACTATTGGTGACCCTGGTCTATACCAGTCTGGGCAGTCAGGTAACTATTGGGGACCCTGGTCTATACCAGTCTGGTAACTATTGGGGACCCTGGTCTATACCAGTCTGGGCAGTCAGGTAACTATTGGGGACCCTGGTCTATACCAGTCTGGGCAGTCAGGTAACTATTGGGGACCCTGGTCTATACCAGTCAGGTAACTATTGGGGACCCTGGTCTATACCAGTCTGGGAAGTCAGGTAACTATTGGTGACCCTGGTCTATACCAGTCTGGGAAGTCAGGTAACTATTGGTGACCCTGGTCTATACCAGTCTGGGCAGTCAGGAAACTATTGGGGACCCTGGTCTATACCAGTCTGGGAAGTCAGGTAACTATTGGTGACCCTGGTCTATACCAGTCTGGGCAGTCAGGTAACTATTGGGGACCCTGGTCTATACCAGTCTGGGCAGTCAGGTATCTATTGGGGACCCTGGTCTATACCAGTCTGGGCAGTCAGGTATCTATTGGGGACCCTGGTCTATACCAGTCTGGGCAGTCAGGTAACTATTGGGGACCCTGGTCTATACCAGTCTGGGCAGTCAGGTATCTATTGGGGACCCTGGTCTATACCAGTCTGGGCAGTCAGGTAACTATTGGGGACCCTGGTCTATACCAGTCTGGGCAGTCAGGTATCTATTGGGGACCCTGGTCTATACCAGTCTGCGCAGTCAGGTATCTATTGGGGACCCTGGTCTATACCAGTCTGGGCAGTCAGGTAACTATTGGGGACCCTGGTCTATACCAGTCAGGTAACTATTGGGGACCCTGGTCTATACCAGTCTGGGCAGTCAGGTATCTATTGGGGACCCTGGTCTATACCAGTCTGGGCAGTCAGGTAACTATTGGGGACCCTGGTCTATACCAGTCAGAACAGTTAGGAATATAGTGGGGACCCTGATCTATACCAGTCTGGGCAGTCAGGTAACTATTGGGGACCCTGGTCTATACCAGTCTGGGCAGTCAGGTATCTATTGGGGACCCTGGTCTATACCAGTCTGGGCAGTCAGGTAACTATTGGGGACCCTGGTCTATACCAGTCAGAACAGTTAGGAATATAGTGGGGACCCTGGTCTATACCAGTCTGGGCAGTCAGGTAACTATTGGGGACCCTGGTCTATACCAGTCAGGTAACTATTGGGGACCCTGGTCTATACCAGTCTGGGCAGTCAGGTAACTATTGGGGACCCTGGTCTATACCAGTCTGGGCAGTCAGGTAACTATTGGTGACCCTGGTCTATACCAGTCTGGGCAGTCAGGTAACTATTGGGGACCCTGGTCTATACCAGTCTGGGCAGTCGGGTAACTATTGGGGACCCTGGTATATACCAGTCAGGTAACTATTGGGGACCCTGGTCTATACCAGTCTGGTAACTATTGGTGACCCTGGTCTTTACCAGTCTGGGCAGTCAGGTAACTATTGGGGACCCTGGTCTATACCAGTCAGGTAACTATTGGTGACCCTGGTCTATACCAGTCTGGGCAGTCAGGTAACTATTGGGGACCCTGGTCTATACCAGTCTGGTAACTATTGGGGACCTGGTCTATACCAGTCTGGTAACTATTGGTGACCCTGGTCTTTACCAGTCTGGGCAGTCAGGTAACTATTGGGGACCCTGGTCTATACCAGTCAGGTAACTATTGGTGACCCTGGTCTATACCAGTCTGGGCAGTCAGGTAACTATTGGGGACCCTGGTCTATACCAGTCAGGTAACTATTGGGGACCCTGGTCTATACCAGTCTGGGCAGTCAGGTAACTATTGGGGACCCTGGTCTATACCAGTCAGGTAACTATTGGTGACCCTGGTCTTTACCAGTCTGGGAAGTCAGGTAACTATTGGTGACCCTGGTCTATACCAGTCTGGGCAGTCAGGTAACTATTGGGGACCCTGGTCTGTACTAGTCATGTAACTATTGGGGACCCTGGTCTATACCAGTCTGGTAACTATTGGGGACCCTGGTCTATACCAGTCTGGTAACTATTGGGGACCCTGGTCTATACCAGTCTGGTCAGTTAGGTAACTATAGGGGACCCTGGTCTATACCAGTCTGGTAACTATTGGGGGACCCTGGTCTATACCAGTCTGGTCAGTTAGGTAACTATAGGGGACCCTGGTCTATACCAGTCTGGTCAGTTAGGTAACTATTGGGGACCCTGGTCTATACCAGTCTGGTCAGTTAGGTAACTATAGGGGACCCTGGTCTATACCAGTCTGGTAACTATTGGGGGACCCTGGTCTATACCAGTCTGGTCAGTTAGGTAACTATAGGGGACCCTGGTCTATACCAGTCTGGTAACTATTGGGGACCCTGGTCTATACCAGTCTGGTAACTATTGGGGACCCTGGTCTATACCAGTCTGGTAACTATTGGGGTCCCTGGTCTATACCAGTCTGGGCAGTCAGGTAACTATCTGACATCAGTTACAGTGATTCTGTATTACGGCGCTATATGATAATAAAGTCCTACATTGTACTATACTATTATATCCTGTCACTCTTTAAAATTGACTTTAAGTCTTGGTAATACAAAAAAAAAGTCAATGGAAATTATGTTGTTCTGTCACAAGGATGTATTTTGCCACTTCTGTTTCATATGTAACTCAAACTTCTATTACAGTTTGATTTGGAGGAAACCAGTGGTGATCTTACACAGTTACCTCCCCTGTGTGGCTGGCTGTGTGATTCAGTGTGCAGGAAAAACTACATAGCAAAGTATGTACCGGTACTAGATTTGGCGGTCATTATCATGTAATTACAACTTAAGCCTGTAGATTAATTATGTGTCGCTACATCAGTGAAGTCAGTTTTAACGTGCATAAATTCCTTGTTTAATTCTCATCAGAGCCATGAATTTTTTAGCTCTAAAACTAGATTATCATACAAAAAATTTAAATTTTAAATGTCTATATTGAAAATAAGTGATATTCTACCTTGTTTGAAATATCAGCTAAAATTTATTATCATTCTGATGGAAATAGTGAGAACTGTTGCTGTTGTTGGGAATTAACACACACTCATATATGCAAGACTTTTCTCTACTTTCTCAGTGATCAATCTACGTGCGAGTCCCGAGTCCAGTACTCATAAAATTATGAAAGGACTCATAGGAATTCTGGAAATACTTCAATTTAACATTGTGGGACCCATACTTTTTGGCAATATTTACAAAAATGACCCATGAAAATAAATTGTAAATTGATCGCTACTTTCTAAAAAAGATCCACTGTGAATTTTTTCAAAAGCTTCAGAAATAAGGCACTAAATTGTTTTACAGGCACTTCATTGGAGAGTTAGCCAAGTGTTTGGAGTCGGGAGCTGTAGACCATCGACACAGCCTTCACGGGGCTGTCCATATGTTAGGGTCCATTGCCAAATGTAAGTGTAGACATTATGCCTGGGCTAAATCACCCAGGGGCTTCATGTATGGCTTGTTGGTTGTTTGCCATCACTGCATTGACGTCTGTCTGTTTAAAAAAAAAAATAAGCGAAATCTTCTGCAGGAAAGATGGAATAATATTCAGTGAATATGAGAATATAGCTGTAGTCCTAAAATGGCAAGACACAAATATCTAGTAGTCCTATCAATTGAATAGAGAATATTACATGGTCATTTCCATATCAGGCCCTGTATCAGCCCCAGATCTGCTTAATGATGAGTTGCCTATATAAGCCCGGATGGCTGATGTGTAATATAAATACTGTATGCGTATTTATTTATATACATGTGCAATTTACCTGTATTTTATAGTAAGTATAAATCACTGTACTATACCAGTATGGAATTTTTAGTCCCCTGTCAGTCCGTCCGGATGTTGGGTTCCAGTCGATTAATTGAAAGGATTGATGGATTTTGTTGAAACTTCATACAATGATAGCTTATGAGGTAATACAGAGTTGAATTGAGTTTTGGGCCATATTATCATTTCATGCTCAGTCTGAAGGTCTACCGGGATGTTGCTTAGAAAATTTAATTGACAGCAGGGGACGAGTGCTGTATGCAATAGTAACGTAAGCTTGTTATTGATGTATCTTCTCATCAGACAATTAAGGAGAACTTCTCAGCGTTTAGTTTGTGAACTTTTGAATTTGAATATTTTAAAGATAAACCCAAAATACCAGGAATGAAGGAGTGTTGGATCGCAGCCCAAAGCCAGGCGGATAAAGTCAAAAGTGAACAACACATGGAGGAAGAGGAGGAGGAAGATGTGAGAGAACAGTAAGTATTAGCCGGTCAACCAAGCATAACTTCAGTCATCGATGGTGAAGTATTGGTTTGGAGGGGTGTATCTCTGAACCGCAACATTTTTAATTTGCATACAGGGTAGTTTGTTGTGTTAGGGGTTATAGTCTTTTTCCTTAAAGTGGTCTCAGTTCAAAAGATACATGTACTCAGGCACAAGTATTACCAACATTTATTGTCCCCCGCTTCCGGAGGAACGGGGGATATTGATTTGGGTTTGTCCGTCCGTCCCTCTGTCCGTCCCTCCGTCCGTCCCTCTGTCTGTCTGTCACACTTCGTTTCCGTGCTCTATCTTTTGAAGGAATAATCCGATTTTCATTAAACTTGGTCAGGATACTTATCATCCAAGTACCTCGGATGAGTTCGATTTTCGTGAAATTCCGCGCATATTTTATGGAGTTATCCCCCTTTTATCACCAAATATAGGCATCATGTACAAAATGCCATAACTCTTATGTTTTTTATTTAATTCACTTTAAATTCTGTAGAATATTATATAAGGTAATGATGTTTAACATATATTACGGGTTTGGATGTCGTATCTCAACTTTCTTTGGAATCCGACAGAGTTTTGTCCCTTTCATTGCCTCCCTCTGTCCGTCTGTCTGTCACACTTCGTTTCCGTGCTCTATCTTTTGAAGGAATAATCCGATTTTCATTAAACTTGGTCAGGATACTTATCATCCAAGTACCTCGGATGAGTTCGATTTTCGTGAAATTCCGCGCATATTTTATGGAGTTATCCCCCTTTTATCACCAAATATAGGCATCATGTACAAAATGCCATAACTCTTATGTTTTTTATTTAATTCACTTTAAATTCTGTAGAATATTATATAAGGTAATGATGTTTAACATATATTACGGGTTTGGATGTCGTATCTCAACTTTCTTTGGAATCCGACAGAGTTTTGTCCCTTTCATTGCCAAATGAAAGCATTATGTACAAAAAATTGCTTTCCGTGCTCTATCTTTTGAAGGAATAATTCGATTTTCATCAAACTTGTTGAGGATACTTATGATTCAAGTATCTCGAATGAGTTCGATTTTCGTGAAATTCCGCGCGTATTTTACGGAGTTATCCCCCTTTTTATCATGAAATATAGGCATCATGTACAAAATGCCAGAACTCTACGCACATGATGTTTCCCCCCAAGTGGCCCTGAAGCGGGGGACATAAATTCCACGAATTAGCTTGTCATATAATTATCTTCATGATATTTTTCTAATCAGAAATATTAAATTGTGTAATAAATAATGTAACTATTATAAGATTTTTGATAATTAATTAAAACTAAATGCTTAAAAGATACTTCCGTTCGGAGAACACATCGTTTGGAATGGGGTTGAAATGAAACTTAGAGGCGAGTGAGGATTAGGAACTCAGATTTACAGCAACATTAGGTAGTGTGGAATGTAAGGTACAGCTGCCATTGGTAGGATATAGGTGACTGCAGCTATGTCGACCAATGTAGGCCTCCCACAGTGTGGTAGAGTAATTGTCTGTATGTATGTTTGTTGTAAATATTTATCATAATTATCATTCAAAAACTATTAGATCCATTGACTGTTTAATTAATTGGCTATTTTATGAGATACTTAATTTATCAATATACATATTTCCGTATACAATTTTGCCACCAGTGTATTGTTTATATGGAGAGGGCTTACATAGGCTGTGCCTGTTGCCAAATCCCTTTGACAATTTATCATCTACAAATGTCAATAAAATTTGTTGAAATGAAATGAAATGAAAGTCAAGTGGGCTATCCACTGCACCATCCAACCATATTTGATGGGTGGTAGGGTCTCTGAAAAAGTTTCTCTCGCCCTTTCCATATGGCTAGTTCTGGGGGTTTTTTTCACCTCTTGCTATCTTAATCAAATAAAAAAATGTTTTGGTAATTTCTTGTCGTCATTTCTTACATTATTTGTGATTCACCTTCAAAAGTATTTTTAGTCTGTTTCATACTAATTATGATATAAATGTATCCTAAAATTGGTGTTAACCATAACAATGGTGGGGTTTTTTTCATTCATGTGGGGTAAATAGCTATTAATGTGTCACTGTAAGGATGATGACTTTGGGAAGGTAATTCTAACTATAAACAAAATAAATAGTTTTAAGCTTTAGTTTGAAAAATTCCTATCATTTCATATATGAAAAAAAAATTAAGAAACCATTAGAAGGCTATAGTGCTGTCATGATACAGGAAAACTGTACCACGATATATTGCAATACAGAGTGACTGTATCACAATACATACAACAATATATTGATTTGACGAACAGCCACCCCCTTTTCAATTGACTTCGTTTGTTTGATTTGTCTTAGACAAAAAAGCCCCAATATGGCACTCTTGCCTGCTAATTTCGGATAGAATCATAGCCGTCATCAGCCATGCTCGCTGTTGTATTTTGACAATGTAAAAGAGACGCTTGAGAAAAAAACATTTAGCTGATTTAGACTATCGAAAATAGAAAGTAGAATGAAGGTTTCATGGAAATGACTTCAATTTACTGTTTTTCTTGGAATTCATGGCAAGATTGAATGTAAATACTCAAAATTAACCTGTACCACAAAAAAACAGTATTTCAATTCTGTATCGCAGTGCAACACATTTCTATTGACATATTGCAATATACCGGTATACTGTATATCATGACAGCACTAGAAGGCTACAATTCTCATTATGACCCTTGCTAATGGTTATAAAATCAAAACAGTAATCTCAATTATATATTATCCATTTGTTTTCAGAGAGTTGTTAAAGTCTCTGACAACAAAACTACAAGAATGTCAACAGGCACTGGGACTGGCATCTTAACCTAAGGACGGTCTACAAATGTTGGGACTGGCATCTTAACCTAAGGACTGTCTACAAATGTTGGGCCTGGCATCTTAACCTACGGACAGTCTACAAATGCTGGGACTGGCATCTTAACCTACGGACGGTCTACAAATGTTGGGCCTGGCATCTTAACCTACGGACAGTCTACAAATGCTGGGCCTTGCATCTTAACCTACGGACGGTCTACAAATGTTGGGACTGGCATCTTAACCTACTGACGGTCTACAAATGTTGGGACTGGCATCTTAACCTACGGACGGTCTACAAATGTTGGGCCTGGCAATGTTACTGAAACCTACTGACGGTCTACAAATGTTGGGCCTGGCAATGTAACTGAAACCTACTGACAGTCTACAAATGTTGGGCCTGGCAATGTTACAGAAATATCGTCATCAAACGCTGGGACCAACAACATAACCAAAATACACTTCAGTCAACAAACATGGAGTCTGGCAATGCAACCAAAATATGTTTATTCTGTCAGGATATGCTATAAGGTCTGCATCTACACTTGAACGTCAAGCAGCACGTAGTAAAGAATTACAGATGAACTCAAGGCGAATTTAAATAATTACCTGGTATGCAAACTTTAGGTGATTGAACGGTGATGAATGGTCAACAGTTTAACCATTATTTAGGATGAGTATAATGTAGTTTAAAGTAAAATTTATAGGAACTTAGGTTATCTATATATTGTTTTCAATGCTGATTGCAGACAGAAGCACTGCAGAATACATTTTCGGCCACTTCTGGTTTCTATTAATGTCAGTGTAATTGTGCAATAGTCACCCCAAGACTTTTTACAATAAATTCTTACACATGTACTTTCTTTTTTTCTCAATTCTGATGTTCTAACCCCTAGATAGAAATATGAAAGATACAATTGAGATACCATTTCTAAATACTTATTATTTACCACTCAACATATCCGAGAAGAAAAAATGGTGAACATTTATCATGAAATATTGATTTTAATGTTCAAATTTCTCACGAGTCAATCAAATACACTGTACCTATATCCTTCGTCATGGTGAACTTTTTGTGTTGATATGTCTGTCCTTCTGCACATCTCCGATTAGACTTAATACTTGGCTCTATTGCTCTTAGCGTCTCAAATAGTGATCTCAAGTACTGCTAAAGTATATAAATGCAGATCTCAGTGACTTATATTTAACCAACTTTCAAGACTTGGTATTTAGTCAAATAAGATATGCTTTTTGTGTACACAGGTATTGACCGATACCACTTCATCACAGCCTTGGTTTGTAGGTCTTCTCTCTAAGTAGTTCACAAATTATTATCACAGCTATCAATTTTTTGCATTGCCCAACCATGTAGTTATTTACAGCTGAGTAGACTGGAACATGTGGAGTAAACTTTAAAAGCATTTTGCTCTCTTCTGTCACAAGCCCAGCATCCTACAACCAGACTACCCAGTCTCCACACTAGACAAGTCTCCAAACACAATTGCTTTGAATATTTGTACAAAATTCTATAACCTTGTACCTTTGTAATTATCTGCTGTCAATAAAATCTGTTGATTATGATATTCTTGCAAGAAAACAAACACAAAAATATTCTTTTAATGTTTTTTATTCATTTTGATATTTTTTCTTTTTTTTCTCTCTCTTTTCTTCACATGTATCAACTTCAACACTTGGTAACAATATAACCCACCAGCTTGCCCTCTTGTTCAAAACGTTTCTCACAAGTATACCGGTATTAAAATTTTTGAAAATTTATAAAACACAAGACATTGACAAATATTAAATCTCCTCACTCAAATCTATTTCACAGTTTGACTACAAATTCTTCACATTCCAAATTTTCATCTTCCTATATTTTTTTTTCACATCACAAAAACTTTGAAAATTGCCATATTGACCTTAATTGTGCACATTCCGAGCACACTCACTTTCTCAATAATGTTTTTACAGCTGGTACTAATTTTATTCCTATTTGCATGAAGCCATACGTCTACTATTACAACAATTTATCCATTATCTTAACATAAAATACATGTCTACACATTCTAAATGTGATTCATATTTATCTATGTTCAATGTCACTCATTAATTTTAAGTTTACTTACAAAAAAAAAAACTAAATTCCCCAATTAATTGTAAAAAGTTAATGGCAGAACAGCAAGTGTAAAAATAATGTATGAAAAAAAATTGTGGCATATTATGGAAAATAAGATATGACAAATGTAAACAACTGTATGTACAACATTCAAATAACCAGGTTTCTGTCCAAAGTAAATACAATTGACTAGTTCTCATGATAAATGATTTTTATGATGTTTTTGTGTACATATAGTAAATGTACATGTTGATTGTTTTTGGTAATGAAAATGTCCGCATACACTCCCATGTGTAGAAAGAAACCTGGTTACAAGTTACACGTCAAAATTCTCAGTCCTCGCAAGCTTTTAATTCTCATCATTATGGTCCAACCCTCCCCAAATTAACACCCTTCCCATCCTCCCACAATTCAAAAATTTCCAAATTATCTAAATTTCTCTTTAAACACCAGGTAATTTTTATCAACCTGTTTTTTGGGGCAATTTTAACATCATGATTTATCTTTCTGAAGTTTAAAAAAAAATCCCACCCAGCAAAAAATAAATGTACATGGAGTTCCATCTTAGTCCTTACAAGTCTGCGTCCTCTCTCTCTCAGTCATATCCAGATGTTTGTTTTCACAATAAACAATGTCAGCCATTTTGAGTAGGATACCTTAATACTGTAAAACTTTGATATACTCTTATCGTTTGTCCACAATGTTGTTTTTAATCAAGTTTCTTACAAAAGTTAAAGGAATGTTGAAATATGAAATATTATCTCTTTACTAAGGCATTATATCAGGCTTAAATGACGATCAAAAAGCAAAACAAACATACCCAAGAAGTTACAACTCAGAATTAACAAATAAAATTGTTTGCTGACATTGATTATTACTTTAAACATCTGCATAGATAACAAATAAACATCTGCATAGATAACAAATAAAAAAAGGTTATTTGTGCCATTTAACTTGACTATTTTATCAACATTTCATTTAACCATTAATAATTAGCACTATTACTGAATTATTTAATAATAACATTTATTTAAAAACGAAATCATCTGAAGACATTTTCTTCACGTTTTGATTTCTCATATAGGCTGTTTTCCATGTAATTTAAATTACAACAATTAAATAATACACAACCCATATCTATCCAAATATCTTCAGGTAATTAAATCAGACAAAAAATATCTGAGGCACTTTACCAACAAAATCAGAAATATACCCTTGAAATAAGATTTCATTAAAAAATAAATTATTGCATCTGGATAGCTTTGTCTTAACAAATTTCTTAAAACATCTACTGATAGATGTTTTTGAACCAAAATGAAATGAGTATAGTTTGAACTTGAAATGGAAAATAAATAAATTGAAACAAAATTAATAAGTTTGCCCTCGCCATGGTTTTAACATATGTACATGGGAGGGCAGTGCTTCCGTGAGCACTCAATATATATCATAGACTTGCTCGTAAGATGCTTAACCTCGGACATCTGATAATTAAAAAACACTTGCTCCTGAGGTTAATCCAAATCAACAACAGTTTTCACTGTTTATGATGCACAATACAAAACATTTTCAATAAAATCATAATAAAAATGAATTTATAAGATGACATGTCCAAATCGACAAACAAAAACATATATATGTTGTCAGATTTGTAATTCATTTTTTTTTGTATTTTATATTTTAAGTATTTTTTTGTACATTTGACTGTACAAATTTCTTATGTTAATAATATAGAATACATAATTATAATTGTGACAATGAGTGTATCTAAATCATTTATACAAAGAACTTGGGTAAAACAGATTTTAACATACAAGAAATCTCAATGTCACCACGCCTTGAGATTACTCAATGCCAGTCTTTTCAGTAAACTGTCAGTTCCTTTACAGCCGCAAAGGAAATTTACTTTCCTGCCAGTTTGCTGATCAGAGTAGCTTTCATCTCTTTTGCCATTTGTTCCATTTCTGCGATGCGTTCATGGAGCTTGGCATTCTCGACTATTAGTCGCTCGGCTTCCCCTTCCATATTTGCAAACTTCTGTTTGCGAATTTCCCGGGATCTCCTTGATGCGATGTTATTCTTTACCCTCCTTTCCCGGTATTTTTCAACAGGGGCAACCTTGGTCTTAGGTTCTTCAAAGACATCATCGTCCTCAGTCGCAGACGACGTACGAGGTTTCTTGGAGACGTAGTCATGATCTATGCTGGCTGAAAATGGCTCCGTCTCCTCTGACACGATATCGTCACGCTTGCGCTTCAGAGATGTTGTCTTGACGGGCTCATCAATTACTTCAAGCTCCGGTTTCAATGAAACCTCCTCTGGTTTACCCAAGTTGGAATCCTCCTGTAAAAATAATTTATAAAACATAAATTCCTTGTTACTATATTAATACGAAACAATATTTTTCAAATGATTCAGATGTAGTTTTGTAGTACAGTATTCAAACACATTTTTATGTTTGCAACAACACACTTACCAGCTGGAGGAATCCTGTGAGGTCCATGAAGCTGTTGAGATACTCGTCATCGACATCATCTGAGAAGGAAGTTAGGACGTCAAGGATGTTACCACCCATGTTGTCCAAACTAGGCTCACCCCCCTCATCAACAAAATCAGTGTTCAGGTCAAAGGTCGTGGCAGCTGGATCAGGTTTGATTCCAGCCAGCTCTGTAACAAACACAAAATAAAGAAATGTTGAGTTTGCAGCTCCTTTTTCAATGGTAGACCTATATAGCTATGTCTTAATATATTTTTACATTATCATGTAGTCAACATCTCTACACTTAACCGTTTCCTATAAATAGTCATTACTGCTTACCCAATTTACTTCCCTGCTTTCCTTAAACAAATTTCACTTAACATCTTTAGATTATTGTCAACTTTATATCTAGATAACATTGAAATGTGTTAAATTTCATGGTAATTTCTAAAGAATTGTTTAGGAATCGATTTTAACGGTCATCACAAAAGACTTTCCGTGTTTATCAGGTGTCCCTGGTTAGGAGATAAATATTTATACACGTGACCTGTGATGCATTAATCCCACGTGACCTCAACCTACCGGCCCAACCCCTTGTCCCGACATATTGAATGTTTGACAGCTTACCAGAGTAATATTTTTAAAACATCAAAAATAACACTTGACAACTAAAATAATTCATTTTGAGACTCGAGTACAACTTAACACTATATATTCTCATATATGGTATCTTTACTTACCGTTGTCAAATAGGCCACTTTGATTCTGTGCCAAACGTAGAGAATTGTTGGAATTTGGGGTCGGTGACATCTGAAACGAGTCCGAAAACAGACTCATGTCCAAAGTGTCCAGTGTCTCCAGCAAGTCCAGCCCCGATGTCCAACATGTCGACGAGCTCGTCGACGGTTCTTGGGACGATGCCATGATCGGCGACGTCGTTGATACTGATCGTTTGTTCAAACATTTTGCTAAATTCTGCCGTATAGTTGGGTCTCCGTGAGAGTGAATTGTTACGATTTGTCGTAACTTTTCTATCTTGGATTTGATTTTCCAAGCGTCAACCTTTCCTCGATCTCTCCCTTGGCTTCGTGCGAGCTCCGTGGGTAGAGTCGGTTTCCTTGTCACTCTTTCTTTTCTGACGGCGCCGGGCTTAGCCGGGACTAAAAAGTGAAAGAAAAGAATATAAATCAAACGTTTCATGGTTTTGTGAGGATATTTCTTAAATATGTGTTTAAGGGGTAACATTTTGGGACTGTTCATGATTTTCATCGTGAGAATTAGACCACAATTTACCTGGCTTGTGTTTCTATGTTGTTCTTCCTTGCCTTACATTCGTACTACTGACGGTTGTTACACCGGCACGGCTTCTTATGGTGCAATCCTTGATACTATTTTTAAAAATGACGGCTTCCGGTAATTTAACCAACCAATCACAACACAAGGAATGGACATGCAGCGATAAGAATAAACATTACGACGTAAATTCCCCGAAATAGACCGATTATCCTTTCGGGGTCACTCTGATATTTACATATTATATATAAACACAACAAGGTAGTATCCGAACAAGCCAAAAGCTCTTCCGACAAACAACCCACACCTTGGTTTTCCATCATTGATCACAAACATACTAATAATTTACTGTTGTATATTTTCATCTAAAATCTTCAAAGAAGAGTATTTCACCCAATACAACGTTTGAAAACAAGACAAGTTTGTGAGGTCATGTTAATAACCGAAATACTTATGAAAAAAAAAACCTTCCTCGATGTGGTTTTTAAACGGAAGAGCCGGGTGCTACGGGTGACCCTAACTCAATAATAATAGAATGTTTCTATACGTATACCCGTATACAGATAAATGCTGACGTATGTTTATAAACAGTTCTATGCCTGGCCCCGGTTTCATCAACGTTCCTTAACTTAAGGAAATTCCTTAACTTGAAAATCTCCATAGGAAAGCATTACAGAATTTAAGGAGAAAATCCTTAGTTAAGGAATTTTCCTTAAATACTGTAATGCTTTCCTATGGAGATTTTTAAGTTAAGGAATTTCCTTAAGTTAAGGAACGTTGATGAAACCGGGGCCAGTATTAACACAGCATAGGTCTTTATATACGGCAATCGATACTAACAGGTTAAATTTAATATGGTTTTATATCAAATGTGGGTGTAACTGAATTTTAAATAGGCCTGTGGTACAGTCTACATGTACGATTGGGATATTTTTTATAATTTGATTTTTGTAGATAAATGTCTAATTTTCAAAATTGAACTGTCCATAATAAATGTTCCATGCATCGAGTCCAACACACATTAAAAATGGTTCAATAACTAATTGCTTATTTATTTTCATAAAGAATACGATTAAAATTATACTATGTTTACAAATCATAATGGATTGTCAAACGAATATTTGAACAGTGTCACCGACCTGAATCACAGTAAATGTATACATTTTATGCATTATCTTGCTTACCTTTCTCTATACCAACTTATATCATCCCCACCCAGCAAGAAATCAAAAGTAATCACGGGATTCATTCTTACTCTGCTCTGGAGCTGCTGATCCTTGACCCTCAATACTGACCGCAGCCTCCGACACGATTTTTAAAATACGCTGTAGCTATATAGTTTGGCTGTGGTAATGCATACAAGTATGGGGTTGTGTGTACACAATCTGTTTTTATACCACAGACACAACTTAATACAATATGCTACACGTCAGTATTTATCTTCCCGAATGTTCCTTAAATGGGAACCTGGGAGGTGGATTCTTCTGGAATATATTTCTACCAATACAGCAAAATCTAACCAAGCGAAACACTTCTGGTTTATTAACGATTCTAGAGTGTTCCACCAATTATACTGTACTAGCTATATATATATAGCCTGAAGAAGCCTGAGAGGGCAGAAAGGCCTTGCGGCAAAGTCTTTGTTTTTTGTTTTTGTTTTTTTTTTATATTTAAATTCGCAAGGACAATTAATAACTTTTCTTTATATATACATGTATATGTACTTGTTCGGGACTAGGCTAGATGGCTGCAGTAATTTATTGCAAACAAATTATATAGAAACGCAACAAGACTGATATGAATTATACTAATTATTTAAATTGATAGATATTACAACTAAACAAGACACGGAATCTTGTACTGTTCATTATACACCGCTTTGTAGAGTGTTGTAACTACTGTGTGTAAACCGTAAAATCATACGTGATGTACACAGGTTTGAAGAGGAACTGTACAGATGTTATACAAAAAGGTGATGATTATATGGAGCTGTTCCGTTATATATAAGCAGGCTACAGAGCTGTACTGATATAGGTATAAACAGGTTTTATACAGAGATGTACCGAAAAGAAAAGTTTTGTACAAACTAGTATCGTTATAGGCAGGTTTTATACAAACTGGTACCGTAATAGACAGGTTTTATACAAACCGGTACCGTAAAAGACAGGTTTCATACAAACTGTTATCGTTATAGACAGGTTTTATACAAACTTGTACCATAATAGACAGGTTTTATACAAACTGGTACCGTTATAGACAGATTTTGTACAAATTGGTATCGTTATAGACGGGTTTTTAACAAACTGGTACCGTTATATACGGGTTTTATTCAAACTGGTATCGTTATAGGCAGGTTTTATACAAACTGGTACCGCAATAGACAGGTTTTATACAAACTGGTACCGCAATAGACAAGTTTTATAGTAATATATGTGTACCTCTCTAGGCTGTTATAGACAGGTTTTATACATACCGGTTCCGTTATAGTCAGGTTTTATAGTGATTTATTTGTACCTCTCTAGACTGTTATAGACAGGTTTTATACATATCGGTACCGTTATAGACAGGTTTTATAGTGGTTTATTTGTACCTCTCTAGGCTGTTATAGACAGGTTTTGTACATACCGGTTCCGTTATAGTCAGGTTTTATAGTGATTTATTTGTACCTCTCTAGGCTGTTATAGACAGGTTTTATACATACCGGTACCGTTATAGTCAGGTTTTATAGTAATATATGTGTACCTCTCTAGGCTGTTATAGACAGGTTTTATACATACCGGTACCGTTATAGTCAGGTTTTATAGTAATATATGTGTACCTCTCTAGACTGTTATAGACAGGTTTTGTACATACCGGTACCGTTATAGTCAGGTTTTATAGTAATATATGTGTACCTCTCTAGGCTGTTATAGATAGGTTTTATACAAACTGGTACCGCAATAGACAAGTTTTATAGTAATATATGTGTACCTCTCTAGGCTGTTATAGACAGGTTTTATACATACCGGTACCGTTATAGGCAGGTTTTATAGTGATTTATTTGTACCTCTCTAGGCTGTTATAGACAGGTTTTGTACATACCGGTACCGTTATAGGCAGGTTTCATAGTGGTTTATTTGTACCTCTCTAGGCTGTTATAGACAGGTTTTGTACATATCGGTACCGTTATAGACAGGTTTTATACTGACCGATCATATACAGGTTTTATACAAAGGCAGGTTTATATATAGCCGTATGAGGTATGTTTTTTTCTTTATAGAGATGTAAGCCGTTCAATATTGTACTTCATACACAGAACACTACTAACCTACAGTTCAGAGTCCTATATGATTAGTGAAAATGATAACAATGTAAAGCTATGCCAGCTAAGTATAAATTGAAGCGATTGTCTTATCTCCTGTTGTTGAAGGTCATGGTCATATTTCAGAATTCAGGTCACAAACGATTGTGCTAGGCATTAAACCGGCCAATAGTATTTTGTTTACATATTCCGTGCTGATGCAATATCTCGAAATAGTATCAACACCCTTCTGAGCATGACCGGGTATGTGATGGTGAAATACAGGAAGTCGTGTGCAAATTGGCGCTCATCCAAATGTCCCAGTTTTACTGATATTACGATGATGAAATACCTGTACTTGTTATGATACACGGCTATAGGCCAAATATACTTGTTTAAGCATATAAGTTGAGCAAAGGTTAGGCACAAGTTATATCAACGTCTAGTACAGTGTATGTTGATATAGACGATCTAGCATATACAAGGTATATATATATACATGTTTACAATTAATATACTTTTCTTTAAAACTTCTAATATATTCTTGTATATGAAATAAAAATGATCTTGTCAATGTTTTTGTGACATTGATTTTATACGGGAAGAGGGTGTGTGTTCGTGCTCAATCAAGAGTATGAGCATTTTGTCAACTTCACACCCAACACCATAAATTTATATTTCAAGAATTGTTTCAAACGTTTTGAAATTCACTACTGACTATAAGTAGATATTTGAAATGCTTGCTGAAAATAACTTTAAATTAAAGAATGTGTATTTAGAACCAGTTGTAGTTCTCCAATTTTTGTTCAAAAATATATTATTTTTCACTCTGAAACAAACCAGATTTAGTGTAACCGGTTTGCAACCAATAGATCACTTCGGAATCAAAACGACCTAGATACAAAAATATAGGCAATTAAACTGGAAAGTATTATGACAACTTACATTAACAATAATATCTCCGTAATTTTTAGTAAATGACCTGAACGCCAATATATCTGGAATCCCTATTTATTTATAAGTATGGAAATATTTGTGTTAAATTCCTGTTAAGCTGTCAATGCATTATAACTGGATAAACACAACGATGATGAAATAATTATGAAGGTGAAGGTTGTTGATATGCTGTAATGGTTGTGGTAGTGAAACAAAGAACGCATACACTTATCTATTCGTATTCAACAACATACCTCATAAATATCGATCGAAGCTGATATGTACTGTACTAGTGATGACCAGGTTATCACTATTTCAGGGATGGGGGAGGGGTGGTCGACTTTTCGATGGGGACTGGCCCAACCCCAGGGGCATATCTTTTGTGTGATTAATTGATATGGATGTTAGTGACTCGTAAGTTACACGTGGCTGAGCATATTTTACATTTGTCAGTTTGTGTGACAGTTAAATAAATTATTATCCGTTGCGTATTACAAATGTCTCCGTCTCAAAGGTTAGATGAAAAATAACAGTATACTGACTAATATTTGATTAAGTAGATCAATATGACCACAAGTAAAGTGACAATAATTAACTCTCTCGTGTAATCAGGAAACCTGTATTAATCAGAACTATAACTAGGTCCCACTGTTAACATTTATTTGTTAACTTGGCCTGTGTAATCGAAAAACCTGTATATATATCAGAACTATAATTAATTTGGTCACACTGTATACATTTCTATATAAATCTGTGTAATCAGAAAACCTGTTTATATATCAGAACTATGACTAGGTCCCACTCTATACATTTCTTTGTAAACTTAACCTGTGTAATCAGAAAACCTGTATATATCAGAACGATAACTAGGTCCCACTCTATACATTTCTTTGTAAACTTAACCTGTGTAATCAGAAAACCTGTATATATCAGAACGATAACTAGGTCCCACTCTATACATTTCTTTGTAAACTTAACCTGTGTAATCAGAAAACCTGTATATATCAGAACGATAACTAGGTCCCACTCTATACATTTCTTTGTAAACTTAACCTGTGTAATCAGAAAACCTGTTTATATATCAGAACTATAATTAATTTGGTCACACTGTATACATTTCTATATAAACTTGTGTAATCAGAAAACCTGTACAGGTTGAGACTGAAATAATAAAACGAGAAGAAATCAATCACCCCTACTTAGCTTGAGGGTGTAACAGAGAAATGTCCGACCCCCGGGATAATATTTTTGATGTCGAAACCTCGACGGAACTACGGTTACACACAACAGAAAAACATGGGCCTTCATGGGATCTGTCACACTGTATTCAAGGTAGCATAGTCGGAAACCAACGTAACACCGCTCTATCGCTTGGTGTCGGTTTCCGAAAATGTTAAAAGGTAGGGGAATATTTTAATCTCACACCAGTAAAAGTGTGGATACACATGTCCAGAGTAAGAATCTCAAACCAGTAAAAGTGTGAATACACATGTCCAGGGTAAGAATCTCACACCAGTAAACGTGTGGATACACATGTCCAGGGTAAGAATCTCACACCAGTAAAGTGTGGATACACATATCCAGGGTAAGAATCTCACACCAGTAAAAGTGTGGATACACATGTCCAGGGTAAGAATCTCACACCAGTAAAAGTGTGGATACACATGTCCAGGGTAAGAATCTCACACCAGTAAAAGTGTGGATACACTTGTCCAGGGTAAGATTCTCAAAACAGTAAAAGTGTGGATACACTTGTCCAGGGTAAGAATCTCACACCAGTAAAAGTGTGAATACACATGTCCAGGGTAAGAATCTCACACCAGTAAACGTGTGGATACACATGTCCAGGGTAAGATTCTCATACCAGTAAAAGTGTGGATACACATGTCCAGGGTAAGAATCTCACACCAGTAAAAGTGTGGATACACATGTCCAAGGTAAGATTCTCATACCAGTAAAAGTGTGGATACACATGTCCAGGGTAAGATTCTCACACCAGTAAAAGTGTGGATACACATGTCCAAGGTAAGATTCTCATACCAGTAAAAGTGTGGATACACATGTCCAGGGTAAGATTCTCACACCAGTAAAAGTGTGGATACACGTGTCCAGGGTAAGAATCTCACACCAGTAAACGTGTGGATACACATGTCCAGGGTAAGAATCTCACACTACTAAAAGTGTGAATACACATGTCGAGGGTAAGAATCTCACACCAGTAAAAGTTTGGATACACGTGTCCAGGGTAAGAATCTCACACCAGTAAAGTGTGAATACACGTGTCCAGGATAAGAATCTCATACCAGTAAAAGTGTAGATACACATGTCCAGGGTAAGAAACTCACATCAGTAAAGTGTGAATACACATGTCCAGGGTAAGAATCTCACACCAGTAAAGTGTGAATACACGTGTCCAGGATAAGAATCTCACATCAGTAAAAGTGTAGATACACATGTCCAGGGTAAGAATCTCACACCAGTAAAAGTGTGGATACACATGTCCAGGGTAAGAATCTCACACCAGTAAAAGTGTGGATACACATGTCCAGGGTAAGAATCTCACACCAGTAAAAGTGTGGATACACTTGTCCAGGGTAAGATTCTCAAAACAGTAAAAGTGTGGATACACTTGTCCAGGGTAAGAATCTCACACCAGTAAAAGTGTGAATACACATGTCCAGGGTAAGAATCTCACACCAGTAAACGTGTGGATACACATGTCCAGGGTAAGATTCTCATACCAGTAAAAGTGTGGATACACATGTCCAGGGTAAGAATCTCACACCAGTAAAAGTGTGGATACACATGTCCAAGGTAAGATTCTCATACCAGTAAAAGTGTGGATACACATGTCCAGGGTAAGATTCTCACACCAGTAAAAGTGTGGATACACATGTCCAAGGTAAGATTCTCATACCAGTAAAAGTGTGGATACACATGTCAAGGGTAAGATTCTCACACCAGTAAAAGTGTGGATACACGTGTCCAGGGTAAGAATCTCACACCAGTAAACGTGTGGATACACATGTCCAGGGTAAGAATCTCACACTACTAAAAGTGTGAATACACATGTCGAGGGTAAGAATCTCACACCAGTAAAAGTGTGGATACACGTGTCCAGGGTAAGAATCTCACACCAGTAAAGTGTGAATACACGTGTCCAGGATAAGAATCTCATACCAGTAAAAGTGTAGATACACATGTCCAGGGTAAGAATCTCACACCAGTAAAGTGTGAATACACATGTCCAGGGTAAGAATCTCACACCAGTAAAGTGTGAATACACGTGTCCAGGATAAGAATCTCACATCAGTAAAAGTGTAGATACACATGTCCAGGGTAAGAATCTCACACCAGTAAAAGTGTGGATACACATGTCCAGGGTAAGAATCTCACACCAGTAAAAGTGTGGATACACATGTCCAGGGTAAGAATCTCACACCAGTAAAAGTGTGGATACACATGTCCAGGGTAAGAATCTCACACCAGTAAAAGTGTGGATACACTTGTCCAGGGTAAGAATCTCACACCAGTAAAAGTGTGAAAACACATGTCCAGGGTAAGAATCTCACACCAGTAAAAGTGTGGATACACGTGTCCAGGGTAAGAGAATGAAGACTAAAACGACACTTTAGTTCATAATTATGTCGTGTAGCTGATATAAAAAATATAATTTCCGTATAAGTTGTTGAATAACAAGGTCACCATCTTGATGGGACCACGGACTTAGATTAGATCTATTTACGTCCGTGGCGATACGTTGATACGTGGTCATCCGAACCTGACGATTTGATAGGAAGCAATTCTTTTGTAAGAGTCTGAACAAAATTTGATTTGTGATTCATGATTGGGGAAAACCACACACATTGACGTATCAAGTCGTTAATCTTTTTTTTCCAATAAGTCTTCCTGGCTATTTGATTCAGTTCGATGAAATTCAAATCCCATTTATAGAGAATTCCAGCATTTTCAGAATAAAAAGTTAATAAGCTAAACACTTAAATCAAAATAGGTATAAACTAAAACCTAGAGCCAATACAGAACTGGTGTCAACTAAAACCTAGAGCCAATACAGAACTGGTGTCAACTAAAACCTAGAGCCAATACAGAACTGGTGTCAACTAAAACCTAGAGCCAATACAGAACTGGTGTTAGCTAAAACCTAGAGCCAAAACAGAACTGGTGTTAGCTAAAACCTAGAGCCAATACAGAACTGGTGTCAACTAAAACCTAGAGCCAAAACAGAACTGGTGTCAACTAAAACC
The DNA here is from genome assembly GCA_947623455.1 of Mimachlamys varia. Taxonomy (NCBI): domain Eukaryota; kingdom Metazoa; phylum Mollusca; class Bivalvia; order Pectinida; family Pectinidae; genus Mimachlamys; species Mimachlamys varia. Next base: position 33,185,800 of record OX392529.1, on the reverse strand, counting down.
TAGAGCCAAAACAGAACTAGTGTCAACTAAAACCTAGAGCCAAAACAGAACTGGTGTCAACTAAAACCTAGAGCCAATACAGAACTGGTGTCAACTAAAACCTAGAGCCAATACAGAACTGGTGTCAACTAAAACCTAGAGCCAATACAGAACTGGTGTCAACTAAAACCTAGAGCCAAAACAGAACTGGTGTCAACTAAAACCTAGAGCCAATACAGAACTGGTGTCAACTAAAACCTAGAGCCAATACAGAACTGGTGTCAACTAAAACCTAGAGCCAATACAGAACTGGTGTCAACTAAAACCTAGAGCCAATACAGAACTGGTGTCAACTAAAACCTAGAGCCAAAACAGAACTGGTTTTTGCATCTTTTGGGATGAAAAATAATACAATAAATATAATACCCCATCATCCGATTTCATGCCAACGCAGACAACATTGACAACGTATCTTTCCATATGCTTATCATTTCTACGTCAAATCTATCATGTGAAAAAATTGTCTTTTATTGAATGATTGATATCAATAAAACAAATGTTGAAACTTAAAGAAACGATTTTGTTTTGATCTATAGTTGATATATACTTTATAGTACGATGTAATTTATACATAGATGTGTGTATGTGTGTGTGTGTGAGAGGGTGTGTGTACTTTCACAATGTTTTCAGATTATTTTTTTTTCAAATATTTCTGTGAACATGGCTAGTGAAATATAAGCCGTATCATCCATCTGAAAGTTCAACGAGCTCAGAACATATTTCTGTGTGTAAAATCTTAATACTCTTTACATATATATATATACGTATCCCTTTTTTTCTACGTCAAAAGTAGGTACCCGGAAAGTTAATCCTCTTACTCCAAAAATCCGTAAGTGGTGCCCTTAAAGTTAAACCTCTTACCCCAAAAACCCGGAAGTGGTACCCCCAAAAGTTAATCCTCTTACCAGCATCCACCTGACCCGTCAATAGTAGGACTCGCCATATGCATGCTACATACTACTAAGTCAAACAAGTTTGTGAATGAATATTGCCTTGTCCTACTTAAAAGGTCACAGGGGTAAAATGTTAAAACCTTAGCATGTTCTTCTGAATATCTTACAGTGATACAGTTTAGGCGACTTTAGGGTTACAAGTAAGAGATTGATACTAGGCGAGTGATTCAGGTCCATTAGGCCTCTTATTTCCAGAGGGATACGATTATGCTCCTGAATTTTGTCCTGCAACTAATATGCAGTTATTATGAAGTCATCATAAAAACTGTTGACGCTGCAATTTGGCATACTAGTGACAGACTAGGACAACATGGAAGGTGAGTTTAGAAAATCATTATCAGAAAATGTACCTGTAACCAGGTGATAAGCCTTTAGTAAAATGGACAAAGAGTTATGTACCAAATGTAATGGATAAAGTGTTGGGTAGCAGACAGTTCAATGGACAAATATGATAAATAGATACTATAGCTGGCAAGCTTAATGGCATTCACGTGTAACTGACACAATGTGAAGGACACTGTCAAACCAAACTTATTCATAAGATTTGATTTAGACCCAAATTTAGATGTGTAATTTCAACCAAGGAAATTGCTAAAATACCCCTATATTCTAAAGTCCTACAAGGGTTTTAAGTTTTGCTCAGTCAATGTCCACGACTAAGTGTAACTGACATATAGTGTGATGAACAGACATGGTATATTGGAACAAAAATTATGCGTAATTATATGTCTCGCCTTACCCGCTTTGTCGATAATGTTTAAGTCCCAACGTAGAAATTAGTATGACAAAATACATACAGCAAGATTATATCTGTAACATAGCCAAGTTTCAATTTAATTACATATCAATAACACTATAAATAGTGGATGCTAACGTAAATTATCATAATTCACATGTTTTTAGCCAAAAATTCCCTCCAATTTTCAGTAAGGTTTTCAGTAGGATAATATTAGTAACTACCCTAAATTTCAATTGAATCCGATATCAGTCACACTATAAAAAGTGGACTTTAACGCAAATTCTCAAAATTCCCATGTTTTTGCCCCAAAACAGCGGAACCTGAAAATGAATTTCCTTCAAATCTCATTAAGGTGTTCAGTATGATGATATCAGTAGCTACTGTAAGTTTCAATTGAATCTGATATCAGTGACACTATAAAAAGTGGACTTTAACCAAATTCTCAAAATTCCAATTTCTTTTACCCAAAACAGCAAAACCTGTATATAAATTTCCTCCAAATTTCACTAAGATGTTCAGTATGATGATGTTAGTAACTACATTAAGTTTCAATTCAATCGGGTATCTGTAACAATGTAACAAGAGGCCCAATGGGCCTACATCGCTCACCTGGTTTCAATCTCTGGCTTATATTATAGTGTAACCCTAAAGTCCCCTAAAATTATTACTGTAAGACATTTAGAAGAATATGTTAAGATTTAAACATATTTTACCACTGTGACCTTATAAGACAACATTATTTTCATTTTCAAATTTTGTTTGGCTTCATCCCAGGATGCTACCAGCCAAATATCATGTCTCTAGGCATTTGGGTTTATCAGAAGAAGTCTCTCAAAGCTTTTAACCGATTTGACCACTGTGACCTTTAATATGGGTCAAGCTCATTTACTTCCCAAAGTTTGTCAAGCTTCATACAAAGAACCTTTCAGCCAAATATCATGCTTCTAGGACTTTTGGTACTTCAGAAGAAGTCGTTTAAATGTTTTAACAGATTTGACCCCTGTGACCTTGAATATAAGTCAAGGTCATTTCTTTTCGCAAACTTTGTCGGGCTTCATCCAAAGAACATTTCAGCCAAATATCATGCTTCTAGGACTTTTGGTACTTCAGAAGAAGTCGTTTAAAAGTTTTAACAGATTTGACCCCTGTGACCTTGAATATAAGTCAAGGTCATTTCTTTTCGCAAACTTTGTCGGGCTTCATCCAAAGAACCTTTCAGCCAAATATCATGCTCCTAGGGCTTTTGGTACTTCAGAAGAAGTCGTTTAAAGGTTTTAACAGATTTGACCCCTGTGACCTTGAATATAAGTCAAGGTCATTTCTTTTCACAAACTTTGTCGGGCTTCATCCAAGGAATCTTTCAGCCAAATATCATGCTTCTAGGACTTTTGGTACTTCAGAAGAAGTCGTTTAAATGTTTTAACAGATTTGACCCCTGTGACCTTGAATATAAGTCAAGGTCATTTCTTTTCGCAAACTTTGTCGGGCTTCATCCAAAGAACATTTCAGCCAAATATCATGCTTCTAGGACTTTTGGTACTTCAGAAGAAGTCGTTTAAAAGTTTTAACAGATTTGACCCCTGTGACCTTGAATATAAGTCAAGGTCATTTCTTTTCGCAAACTTTGTCGGGCTTCATCCAAAGAACCTTTCAGCCAAATATCATTCTCCTAGGGCTTTTGGTACTTCAGAAGAAGTCGTTTAAAGGTTTTAACAGATTTGACCCCTGTGACCTTGAATATAGGTCAAGGTCATTTCTTTTTGCAAACTTTGTCGGGCTTCATCCAAGGAACCTTTCAGCCAAATATCATGCTTCTAGGGCTTTTGGTACTTCAGACGAAGTCGTTTAAAGGTTTTAACAGATTTGACCCCTGTGACCTTGAACATAAGTCAAGATCATTTCTGTTCGCAAACTTTGTCGGGCTTCATCCAAGAAACATTTGAGCCAAATATCATGCTTCTAGGACTTTTGGTATTTCAGAAGAAGTCGTTTAAAGGTTTTAACAGATTTGACCCCTGTGACCTTGAATGAAAGTCAAGGTCAATTCTTTTTGCAAACGTTGTCGGGCTTCATCCAAGGAACCTTTTAGCCAAATATCATGCTTCTAGGGCTTTTGGTACTTCAGAAGAAGTCGTTTAAAGGTTTTAACAGATTTGACCCCTGTGACCTTGAACATAGGTCAAGGTCATTTCTGTTCGTAAACTGTGTTGGGCTTCATCCAAGGAACCTTTCAGCCAAATATCATGCTTCTAGGACTTTTGGTATTTCAGAAGAAGTCGTTGAAAGGTTTTAACAGATTTGACCCCTGTGACCTTGAATGAAAGTCAAGGTCAATTCTTTTTGCAAACTTTGTCGGGCATCATCCAAGGAACATTTCAGCCAAATATCATGCTTCTAGGGCTTTTGGTACTTCAGAAGAAGTCGTTTAAAGGTTTTAACAGATTTGACCCCTGTGACCTTGAATATAGGTCAAGGTCATTTCTTTTCGCAAACTTTGTTGGGCTTCATCCAAGGAACATTTCAGCCAAATATCATGCTTCTAGGACTTTTGGTACTTCAGAAGAAGTCGTTTAAATGTTTTAACAGATTTGACCCCTGTGACCTTGAATGAAAGTCAAGGTCATTTCTTTTCGCAAACTTTGTTGGGCTTCATCCAAGGAACCTTTCAGCTAAATATCATGCTTCTAGGGCTTTTGGTACTTCAGAAGAAGTCGTTTAAAGCTTTTAACAGATTTGACCCCTGTGACCTTGAATATAGGTCAAGGTCATTTGTTTTCGCAAACTTTGTCGGGCTTCATCCAAGGAACATTTCAGTCAAATATCATGCTTCTAGGGCTTTTGGTATTTCAGAAGAAGTCATTTAAAGGTTTTAAAAGATTTGACCCCTGTGACCTTGAATATAGGTCAAGGTCATTTCTTTTCGCAAACTTTGTCAGGCTTTATCCAAGGAACCTTTCAGCCAAATATCATGCTTCTAGGGCTTTTGGTATTTCAGAAGAAGTCGTTTAAAGGTTTTAACAGATTTGACCCCTGTGACCTTGAACATAGGTCAAGGTCATTTCTTTTCGCAAACTTTGTCGGGCTTCATCCAAGGAACCTTTCAGCCAAATATCATACTTCTAGGGATTTTGGTTTATTAGAAGAAGTTGTTTAAAGGTTAAAATAGATTGAACCTCACTGTGACCTTGAATATGGGTCAAGGTCGTTTCTTTTCGCAAACTTTATTCAGCTTCCTCCAAGGAAGCTACCAGTCAAATATGAGATTTCTATGCCTGACGGTATTTTAGAAGAAGTTGTTTGAAGGTTTCGACATTTTTGACCCCTGTGACCTTGAAATTAGGTCAAACTGATTTTTTTTCGCAAACTTTGTTCAGCTCCTTCCAAGAAAGCTACCAGCCAAATTTCATGTCACTAGGCCTTTCAGTATTTTAGAAGAAGTCGTTTAAAGGAAAAAGTTGACGGACGCAGGACGGACGGACGGACGACGGACGCTGCACCATCACATAAGCTCACTTGGCCCTTCGGGCCAGGTGAGCTAAAAAGTGGACTTTAATGCAAATTCTCAAAATTCCCATGTTTTTGCCCCAAAACCTGTAACACGATTTCATTTAAATTGAGGTAAGGTATTAAGTATGATGGTTTGAACAATGTGACCAACTTTCAATTCAATTGGATAAATATTACACTCTTAAAAGTGGACTTTTAACAAAAATGTTGATGCCGCCGTCGCTGGCGGAAAAGTAACACCCAAGTCTCGCTTTCTCGACTATTGTCGAGACGAGACAAAAAGTATGATGGACAGACAAAGTATGACAGATTCAAAATGACAAGGTTCCATAGTACTACAACAAGCCAACCATACAGAATGACTGACAGGTCAAGTATCAGTCTGGGTGTTGGGTGGTGCAGTGGATAGTGCACTTTACTTTCACCAAGGCGGCCGGGTTTGATTCCCTGACAGGATGTGAAAAGGTATATGGGGCAAGCTGCCCGACCAGGTCAGTTTCCTTTGGGTATTCTTGGTTTCCACTGAAAATAAGACTCCTGTGTGCTAACAATATAAGTTTGTAAAGTTGAATGGGTAGGTCAATGAAGGGAGTTAATGAAGATAAAGACACAAGACAGTCATTATGAGTAGTTTGTACTTTATTATTCACAAATTTAAACAAGTATCTACTACAAGGTAAACATATATAATCATGTTGATAAACCCTTGTTATAATATACAGTAGTACACTGAGCTAAGACTGTACACAAGTGGGTTAACATTCACAGGCCCACAATTATACAAGTCCGCCATTATAGGAGGGCAAAACAGGACGCCGCGAAAAGTTCTATGTACTGCATGTTTGAGGGGAAAACAGAAACAAAAACAGCTAATAATGCCAACTGTAGGGCTCTGCTACCATCTGCGACACATTCACCCCATAAATTTTATAATAAACTATTCAATCCTTTGAATTGAAGAGTTCAAATTTGTCTGCAGGGGTAAATGGGTTGACATGATCAAGACTGGTCAGCAGAGAATGACCAGTGCGGTCATTTATTCACAAAACATACACGTGAACCCATCACTAAAAGGATGAAATATATTCCCAGCATTGACTAAAATCAAATTTAATAAACGACTTTGCCTCTCCAAGTCAAGAGAAACAGCCATTTATTACAGGAAAATCAGTAAAACTTCACTAGGACCTACAATCATAAATACCCGTTTTCAGCACTTCCTCTCACAAATTTCTTATTGAACAATATCTCAAGAAGAAAATCAATAAACACAACATGATGAATTCTATGCCCAACCATGCGGAGGAAGAAAAGTACAATACTACTGAATGAAGCAGAAACTTTTACACTTTGTTGTTTCCACTTGATCAATGATAATATTTTAAAATTCAATATTGGTGTACAAAATATTCCAAATGCATAAAAAATGACTTGGAAATAATCCATTTTTAAAAACCCAATAAAATCATAAATTGTGCAACTATAAAATCTGGAAAGAAAACCCCCAATATTCCTGTACAGATATAATATTCTGTAGATTATAAATAATTCACTGATCTCCTGGAAAATTCAATTTTATAAAACCAAACAAGTTGAAATTATTTTCTACTGGCCTGCAGAGGATATTTTTTCAAATAAATTTAATGAAGGAGACATCAAAATTACAAATGGACTATAATTAAACATACAATAGAACAAACCCGTTGCTATTCCCCATTACAGCAGTGTTTCGAGTGGAGAGGTCACTATGGAAAATCTAAGTACACAATGATATATTTGACAATTTATTTACACAACTGTTCCAATAAATTTTTACCAACTTTCTGAAACATTTCTTTGGCCTTCAATGAATGTGAAGTACCGACCAAAAAAAAAATTACCAGGAAATATTAGCTGAACAAGCACGAATCTGTTGCCATGACAATGCCTTTTTGTATCAAAAATATAATCTCCATCATGGTCTAAGGTCATTGTCATGACAACAAAAGTGATATCTAATAACTAGGGGGGAATGGAATAGAATGGACTGAATAGTAACTAAGTTGTCTAAGGATGACCTAACCATGCCTCTTCGTTTCCAAAAAATGGCTTAGCTTAAATGTTTTGATTGTCGTTTTTATGTACAGAAAATATAAGCTTTTTAACTGAAAAAAAAAAAAATCAAATCAAAAGCAGATAATTTGAATTACAACATTGGGATATTCTGAATTTTTTGGGGTGGTTTATATTTCAAACAATTAACAAATGTTACTATTCAATCAATTATAATATTTCATACTTTAAATTTCAATCAATTATAATATTTCATATTGAAAATATGTATTCTTAATGGTTATAATATTAAAGTTTGTCACCGGGTTGACAGCCAAACAATATTGGCCTGCATTGTGAGTAAGGCTCTATAAGATAGCATACACTGTAACACACACATATTAACTCTTACCAACTTCCTATGGTGGAAATCAAAAGCATTTCATTAAAAAAAAAATAATGATAATACCGTACATTTCAATGACCATGTGGTATCAGAAAAAATCATTGTTTAGAAAATCAATATAGTAAAGGTGGACAAAAATTAATAACTTTTTTAATAAATAAGGAACTTACTAAGCTTTAATCAAAGGGGGTCATGAAATCTTGTGATAATATTATTGGCAGTACCTGTACAGAAATGGCTAACCATCACATGAAACCGACATATTACAATTACATGTCGGTAACTCTGTTACAATGATCTACATTTGATTTTGATTGAAATGAATTACATGTCCTTTCCCCAATATACATGAATTAAAATGTAGTCAAATTCATCAAATCATAAAATTCACTGAATTTAGACTGTCAAATGATTTTATCGAAGAAATCCTCATTTTTTTTTAAATATCCCCCCCCCCCCCCCCCGTTTCATTTTAAACAAGATCAGGTATTCCATACAGTTACAACACTTCTTCTAGGATTTCTGTAAGAATTAAAATTTATACATGCATGAACATAACCTAATCAAAACAGTTCACTCGATTTTATGAATAAACCAAAGGCCTATGTCCACAACCAATGAAAAATATCAAATTTAATCTATGCTTAAACAAAATGTCAATTTCCACAGTAACTGCTAATTATGCATGAACTGAAGGTCAGTGCTGCCCCTGTTGGTATGATTGGTCTTGCGTGGCCACAAAGAGAAAAGATAACTGCCTTGATTTAATTGTACAGTCAATGTACATAAGGCCACATGAATAAGCGTATTTCTTGAGATTTTGAACTTACTTGTACATTTAAAATTCTGAACCTGAGATAGAATATAAATTAACAAATTACTGAAACAAACAAAATTCTGTGAATTCAAAATTAATCTGAACTTTTTTACATGTATGTTGTTTTGTTTTCAATTATAAAATTAAATTGCAATTTGTACACATCATACATACACTATACACCTAGTTTTTGTTGAATTTGCATGTGAGCTTTTAGTCTGGTGTGCTCCAAGTGGATCAGGAAGATATAACATTACATAAGTATCTGTACAAGGCTTAGAAATCGTGCTTTCATACAATTATTGTGAAAGAAAAAAACAAAATTGATGACCTGTTATCTACGCTACTGGTAATCATGCCTGCACCACCACCAAAGAAACCCTGGTCACAAGTACTGGCTATTTCAGAGGATCGTGTTTTCATCAAGATTTAGCAGATTGTGTAGAGGTAGTCATGTTTTTGATGTAAGCAAATCTAACCCTACAATGTTCCGTCCACAGTACTTTCAGTCCTTCTACTTTTCCACAACAAATCTCTAGGGGATATCTATCTGGACTATGCTGTGTTATGGTTTTGAAGTATTGGAGGGCTGTTTGGAAATTCCTGAGATACAAGCTGAGCAATTCTCTGTGTAAAAAAAGGTTGTTTAACATAACAATCATTTTAAATTAATGCTGATGTTTTAATGAAAGTTTAAAGAAATTGCCCACAGAAAATGCAAATAAGAAGAGAGCTGAAAAACGACCTATTTACTAAACAAACCCCCATCTTTATCACATTTCACTCCCAAAATAGTGTTTGTCTTAGTGTTGTCCTTAACATATAGCCAGTTCCTTTTGTTGGGTACATTCTTGGAAAACTGGTACCAGTAAACCAAAATTATGGACAAAATGGGCCTATCAGTAAGTTTCTCCCCTTTTTTGCCTTACTAAAAAGCTGCTGAATTTTTTGGGCAAAAACACCTTAAAAAAAAAAGTAAGTCAAAGTGACATTGATAATCAAAAGTATCTGAAGAATTGATATTTAGCTTGTCTGTTTGGTAATCCTTCAATACCCTTTTTAAAAAGTCCAGACATCTACAATAAGTGTGTTGTTATGAGCCCCTGCCCCTGTAGGAAAATCAAGAAGATTTGTATGATAAGACATTTTAGTCATACAGGACAGCTGTGCATACGACATAAAAAAGGTGCTAGAAGCACAATAACTGTAGTTTTGCTTGTTTGAAAACTAACGTGATTTGTTGTGTTTTATTTTTTTTTTTTACATTTGACTTTCTCTCAAAAAACTTTTCACTTAGGATCGTTTACATGTTGTTTTATTTAAGTCAATCTTGCCAGTAAGCTAAAGTTCTAGCATGATAAAGTTTATAATCTAAACAATATTTCTTTAAGATCCTGGTGTGCTAAAAACTACCCCAATTCTTCTCGGAAATAAAAATTAATCCAAGCCAAAAAACTTGTAAAAACAATTAAAATTTAACCAGACTTGTGTTTTAATCTTGTTTAAATTATTCATCCCATTATTTTATGATTAGCTCTAAACATTGAATATAAATAGTTGAATTGTGTCTTTAGGGGTTATCAAACTCATTTTTGTATACCTTTTTTCAAGAAATTCAGACAAATTGATAAGTATCTGTAAAGAAGTGTAGTGAGCTTGTGGCCCAATGTCACTTACAGTATAATGCAGTGTTGATAAGGGGAGGTAACTGTGCAATAGATTTAACAGAAGTCATAATTCAATACACTGAACAGAATTCTAATTATCAAGCCATGAAATCATTTACATCATGATTGACGATTCTCAGATGCATCAATTTAACCATTAAGATAGTCATTTGAAATTAAAATGATATCATAAAACCCCACAATATAATTATTCAGATTAAACGAATGATTTCTTTATACAGCATCATATCAAGACAACACATGAAATAACAAATACATGACATTATATCATAACAACAACACATTTGTGTCACTTTTCTCTATCAATTGATTCAGTTCGACAAATTTTTAAAGTTTATTGTACTTAATTAAGCCCCAGTTTCACAAACTTTAAAGATGGGAAGTATTATTATTATATAAATGAGTTCCCAAATTTTTTCGATCTTCAGAAATGCTATCCGGTTTTGATTACACCATCAGGAGTGGATCCAGGAATCTGTGTTAAGTGTTAAAACATAATTTGCTGAGGTCACGATGTTGATAAGTGCAGGTGGTAGTGGGGGAGGATGGTTTAACATAAAAGTGTCAGCTTTTCATCCTATGGGAGAAAATTAACAAAATTAACAAAGTGCAGTCCCCCTGATTTATCACCTGGATCCATCCCTGAACAATGTTCGTATCAAAAATCAAAAATAAAAAATCTCATGTTTAATTCGAGAACATCAGAAGTCATGTAGATCAGAGAATTATTTTTTTGCAGTTAGTTTGAAACAAGATATCGCTGTGGATGCAATACATTATATAATTGATAGCACTTATTATTGTAATACCACGAACAATGCATGACACAATGTATTACATAGTTTGTACAGAACAATAAACATCAAATACAATCTATTCCTTCAAGCCTCTAGTCATCTCCTCTATGTACAATGCTGGAGAAATAAATTACGTTTTAATGAATAACAAATATACAAAGGGCTGACCATTCCCATCTTTAAGACATCGTGTATTAGCGGACAACAAAGAGGTTGACATCATTTAACGCTATTATTGTTTGTGATATTTTATAATGTCTTAAAACTGGAATAGGGGGAGGGAAAGATTTTCAAGTCTGGCTGAAAATGGAAATTAGATACTTTACACAGCTTACAATTTGAAAATAGGAAAACAATTGAAATGCAAAGAAATCTTTTGATTAATTGATCCATACAATTTATTTCACACACTGATCTAAAGTTACTGAACAATTCTTCTTCCTGATACATCTGATTACTGTTAATAGGTTTGCCTCATTATTCTCTAATATCAAAAACGTTCAGATTGCAGTAAGGAATAACTAATTTACATATATGCAAGATAAGAATTAAAATCAAACCGAGGGGTATATAAACCATGCCCTTTACATAAGGTATAATCTTATCTCAAGCAGTGTTTATTCTTAACCAGACAGAAGGAATATATAACAAGACCTCTACTATATCATAGTTCCATATTTTACATGTATACAAAATCTAGACAAGGGTTCAGCTCCACACGTACAGAACTCTATCAACTAATGATGTTTCTATTGGTCATATCATAATCAACAACATTTACAAAGATTGATGGGAGGAGTAGTGGGGAATCAAACAAGAAACACACAATTGTATATCCTAAGTAAACAAGTAAATGTATGAGGTATTTATGTCAAATATCAGTCATGATGTTGACGACTACGACAATGATGATGATGATTATAATGATGATGATTTTCTGAGTGATTGAAGTCAACAATCAGTGTCAAGTTACCTCCCCTTGGTTTCTATCACAATTTCATGTCTGGGTCTTAATTCTTTCACACAGTCTTAATTCGAATAGGACACAATTCATTAACATAGCTGCCATGAAAAGAAAACAATGTCCACAGCAGATTGTAATAGGAGCAATGTTTCATGGCAGACATCTTTTGGCATAAGTTGTAATACCTGAATTTGAAATTTCTTATCAGTGTTGTTTCAGTGCAATTGAAATCAAGAAAACCCCTGGGATAACAAGACAGTAAATGACAGCTACAACACAACAGAGAGTCTAGATACAGAGCTCTATGGGATGTCAAGGAAAACAGACCGCAAACAAATACATAAAACCCATGATCCAACTTGGCCACAGATACATAACAGTTTATCAACAGCAGGCACCTGTTCAAATAACCAGAAACATTGTGGAACACTTGCTCAACAGGTTCAAAAGCCTTGAACAAATGCTCAGTGTTGAATCAATGATGCTTGAACAATAACATGATCATGATACATTTTCAGAATGCTCCTGAAGAACTCTGAAGTTCCATGTGTAAGACAGGTTTGGTTCTTGTAGCCACACAGCCCTTTGAAATGAAATAGTTTCTATGAACTCCCAACATTAATCAGAGTGATAGACATAGGTGACAATACATTTCTGAACACTTTTTTCTAGATTTAAGCTTGAAGACCAAATAGTCAGTTACACATCAGAAATAAATAGAGATGTGTAGCTTTATATCTGGACTTAAAAGCCATTTCACTGCATTTGTGGTTAGGACATTGACCGCAGTTCTAAAACAATGAACTCCCAAAACTTAGCATGTCAGCATATTTACCTGATGAACAATGACACTTAACTATTTGCATCAAATAGCATTTTTTTGTTTTTGTCATATAGAACACTTTCTTTTCTTCCAAAATGCTTGTTTTTTTCTTTTTAATTAACAGTCTCAATTCTTGACACTTCACTTATAGCATTACTTATGCTTTAATATAGCATTACTTATGCTATAATATGCACATTGTCCCTGGACCCAGCGGTCAGTAGGTCATGATCAGTCCCTGGACCCAGGGGTCAGTAGATCATTCCCTGGACCCAGCGGTCAGTAGATCAGTCCCTGGACCCAGGGGTCAGTAGATCATTCCCTGGACCCAGCGGTCAGTAGATCATTCCCTGGACCCAGCGGTCAGTAGATCAGTCCCTGGACCCAGCGGTTAGTAGATCATTCCCTGGACCCAGCGGTCAGTAGATCAGTCCCTGGACCCAGTATGCCCTGCACTTTTTGTACATTTATATGTCCATGCCTGTCACACACACACACACATATATATATATATATAAATATAACTGGCCGTCTGCTCCTTGTATATTGAGAGAGGCGAGATCCCACAGTATCATGTAGCTCCTGAGGTGGGATGTGTTTTATAATACACACACAAAGAACTGAATCACAAAACTCTATAATTCATCAAAGCGTCCCTGTCGCAGTAACATTATGATCTGAAAAGCTCTATATATATAAGTTTGTATTATAGCGTGCTTATTCACTGCCTACAACCATCACTTTCGACATTCCTGACCCCTCCCCCCGACACTGTCCATTGTCATGTCCTTTCCCTCCCCATCAAGTCTGTGATATAATGTACAGCCCTTCCCATTCCCTTCCCATTAGACTTGCACTGCCCTTCCCTTCCCCTCCCTCAAACAATCAATTTGCCTTTATTATCCCCTCCCAACTTTATGCCCTTACCCTCCCCATTTTGGCAAAGTTTGAGCTACGATGAGATGGTGGATATCTGGTAGTGGGTTGTTTCCTGGTTGGGACAGAGTAAATGGCTGGTTGAGTTAGATACGTTGAGTGTGCGGCCTATCTGTAGCAGGCGCTCGTGGACACAGTCAGCGGACACCCGCGCCTCTGCATCCTGATCCCAGCATTCTTCTATAGTGGGAATCAGAGCCTCAAGTCCCTGTAAGATCAAACATACAACACTGAACTAAGGAAGTCAAATATTACATAATTATTTACACAAGAATTGCGCATAATTATATGTCTTGCCTTTCCTGCTTTGTCAAAAACATTTAAGTCCAAACAGAAAAATTAGTATGACAACATAGATACAGCAAAATATCGCTAACTTGGTCAAGTTTCAATTTAATTACATATTGATAACCTTATAAATAGTGGATGCTAATGTAAATTCTCCAAAGTACCAGCTTTTTGCCCCAAAACAACAGAACCTGCAAATAAATTTCCTCCAAATTTCAGTAAGGTGTTCAGTATGATGATATCAGTAACTACTTAAGGGTTCAATTCAATCAGATATCAGTAACACTATAAAAAGTGGACTTCAACGCAAATTCTCAAAACTCCCATGTTTTTGTCCCAAAATACCAAAACCTGTAACACAATTTCTTTTAGATTGAGGTTAGGTATTTAGTATGTTAGTTTGAGTAATGTGACCAAATTTCAATTCAATTGGATAATTATAACACTTTTAAAAGTGGACTTAAATGCAAATGTTGAAGCGGTCTCTGTCAGAAAAGCAACACCTTAGTCTTGCTTTTCTCGACTATCCTCGAGGCGAGGCAATAAAACTATACTCAGGGATAAGCAAATGCAAATTACTTTATAAATTTTATAACTTAAAGACATTTACAATTTTTGTTTAAAGGACAGAACTTGTTTGGTCAAAATTCATGCAATTGTGATGGAGATTTTTGTGACCAAATAATTCATATTTCATCCAAAGTTTTCAATAAATCATTATATCAATATCAAAATAACATCAGGCTTTTTGGAAATTTATATAAATCTGCTAAACTAATTTATCCCAATGTTCATGAGTTAAGAATGCTACAACAGAAATTCTGTTAAACCTATGAAATGGTTTGATAAAGCAAAACTGTACATGTTACCACATTGAAAATGATGCATTCTGTTCAGTAGTTCAGAAAGAGACATTTATAATCCAAGTTGAAACTTTGCAAATAATTGACAGACAACTCAGTGCTATTGGTGCCACATAAGACTCTCCATGGTACTTTTGTAGCAGGTCATCTTACATTACAACAAATAGAAACTAGAAATGTCTGTGAGACATAAATGCCCCCTTTCCCCATATGAAATTAATTCTTCATGTTTATTATGTATGCAAAGTTTGATGACATTCGGATCAGTAGTTACTTAAATAAGCTTGTTATATTACCATGGGACGGGACAGGACGGAACGGACATGGGTAACACTATATGCCCCCCCCCCATATCATGGTGGGGGCATAAAAAAAGGAATGGAATAATCTTACAAGAGATAAATCAATGACTTTAATCATTTGTTTTTTCATTGGGATTACAGAAACACACCAATTAGTGAGCTACCCATTCTGACAGGAAAAATACTTCTTTTAGAATATGGAAAGCATGAAGTACCAAGTTCACTTCTGAGGGATCTCCCCCATCACACTTAATGGAAGGAATTATTTGTACATTGGTTTGGGAGTCAGGCTTAATTACAAATCATATTTGTTATTAATCCCTACCCCCAAACCAATGTACAAATATAAGGGATTTATTTTTAGAGTGCTCGAGTCGGAGAGAATTTTGACTGGGATAGCCCTAAGTTTTGAGTTGGTCTAGAAGCCCTCACCACATGTCTGATCCAGTGATCCTTGATGGAGGGGCGGATTTTCTTCATCACCACCAACTCCTGCATATCCTCCAGGGTAGGATGTGAGCCTATCTCTTCCTCATACGGTAACTGGTAGTCGTCCACCGGAGCGTCTGAACCCGAACACCGTGACATGAGTTCCCACAACACCAGACCACATGCGTACATGTCAATACGCAAGAATGCGTCTCGATTAAAACTGATTGCACCTTCCAAAACTTCTGGCGCCATGTAACGCCTTGTCCCCACCTACAATGTATTTATTTACATATTAAATCAACCTACATTGTACCAGTTACATGTAATTTAGTAGTTATTTACATAGGATACAAAACAAGAGGCCCAGAGGGCCTGTATCGCTCACCTGGATACATTGGTATCTAGGTAATCATGATAAAATATTTTCTTTTTGGCTCGCCCCTCAGCCCCCTATGGGGTCAGTCCACCATTAGTACAATTTCAAATCTTAAGCACCTACGGATGCTTCCTGCCAAATAAGGCTCATTTCCAATCACTGGTTATGGAGAAGAAGTCAATTGAACCAATATAGCTAAATAACCCATTTTGACCCCCGCCCCTCAGCTCCCTAGGGGGTCAGTCCCTCCATGAGTACCATTTTGAATCCTGATCACCTAGGGATGGTTCCTACCAAATAAGGTTGATTTCCAATCAGTGGTTATGGAAAGGAAGTCGCTTAAACTAATATAGCTAAATAACCGTTTTTGGCCCCGCCCCTAAGCCCCCTAGGGGATCAGTCCCCTCATTAGTACAATTTTGAATCCTGGGCACCTAAGGATGCTTCCTACCAAATAAGGTTGTTTATACCAATCAGTGGTTATGAAGAAGAAGTCGTTAATATCATTATAGGTAATAACCCTTTTTGGCCCCGCCCCTCAGCCCCCTAGGGGGTCAGTCCCACCATGAGTACAATTTTGAATCCTGAGCACCTGGGGATACTTTCTGCCAAATAAGGCTGATTTCCAATTAATGGTTATGGAGAAGAAGTCGCTTAAACCAATATAGCTAAATAACCCTTTTTGGCCCCGCCCCTAAGCCCCCTAGGGGGTCAGTCCCACCATGAGTACAATTTTGAATCCTGAGCACCTGGGGATACTTTCTGCCAAATAAGGCTGATTTCCAATTAATGGTTATGGAGAAGAAGTCGCTTAAACCAATATAGCTAAATAACCCTTTTTGGCCCCGCCCCTAAGCCCCCTAGGGGGTCAGTCCCACCATGAGTACAATTTTGAATCCTGAGCACCTAGGGATACTTCCTGCCAAATTAGGTTGATTTCCTATTAGTGGTTATGGAGAAGAAGTCGCTTAAACCAATATAGCTAAATAACCCATTTTGACCCCCGCCCCTCAGCTCCCTAGGGGGTCAGTCCCTCCATGAGTACCATTTTGAATCCTGATCACCTAGGGATGGTTCCTACCAAATAAGGTTGATTTCCAATCAGTGGTTATGGAAAGGAAGTCGCTTAAACTAATATAGCTAAATAACCGTTTTTGGCCCCGCCCCTAAGCCCCCTAGGGGATCAGTCCCCTCATTAGTACAATTTTGAATCCTGGGCACCTAAGGATGCTTCCTACCAAATAAGGTTGTTTATACCAATCAGTGGTTATGAAGAAGAAGTCGTTAATATCATTATAGGTAATAACCCTTTTTGGCCCCGCCCCTCAGCCCCCTAGGGGGTCAGTCCCACCATGAGTACAATTTTGAATCCTGAGCACCTGGGGATACTTTCTGCCAAATAAGGCTGATTTCCAATTAATGGTTATGGAGAAGAAGTCGCTTAAACCAATATAGCTAAATAACCCTTTTTGGCCCCGCCCCTAAGCCCCCTAGGGGGTCAGTCCCACCATGAGTACAATTTTGAATCCTGAGCACCTAGGGATACTTCCTGCCAAATTAGGTTGATTTCCTATTAGTGGTTATGGAGAAGAAGTCGCTTAAACCAATATAGCTAAATAACCCTTTTTGGCCCACCCCTCAGCCCCCTAGGGGGTCAGTCCCACCATTAGTACAATTTTGAATCCTGGGCACCCAAAGATGCTTCCTACCAAATTAGGTTGATTTCCTATTAGTGGTTATGGAGGAGAAGTCGTTTAAAGAAATTGTTGACGGACGACGGACGCCACGGTCTGGCATAAGCTCACCTCGGACCTTCGGACCAGGTGAGCTAAAAATATAATCGATAAATATTTTTTTCACAGCGTAAATGGTAGATATTCAAACTCTTCAAGATGTTCATTATTTATCTATTGAATCGGAGAAAGATGCACAAATTGAAAAGGTAAACAAGGTCCTTTGTTATGAAAAATTTTTTTTTTAGCCTAAATGACCATAATTGAGGGCCTCCCCATAGCCTTGACAATGGGCTAGGGTCAAAACTTCCCCATATCATCAAACTGTCATCTCCTGGTTATAATTCCAACCAAGTTTGAATTATTTCCAATTGCAACTGTAAATAAACAAAATATACTGGAAAGTGTAATTTTCCAATATAACTTTAACTTTTGGGGGGCATAAAATTCACAATATTGATAAAACACTTAAAAGACCTTTACATCTATGAAGAGTATTTGAATGATTCCAGCATTTTAAGAAGAAGATTGCTGAAATTTTTAACCAATTTCTTGCCCCTCCCTCCAGCCCCAATGGAGGTAAGGACCATATAAAAGGACAATATAATTCTATTTGGTTCATCTTTAGCAAGGGAATGTTGCTGCAAAATTGCATTGAAATCAGTTTAGGGGATTTTGAGAAGTCGGAAATGTTAATTGTTTACCAATGAACAATGAACGATGCTAGACAAAAGTCCATCACAATAGGTCACTCGAGACAAAGTCTCAAGCGATCTAAAACTTAAATCCTGATCAGCCTTACCAAACCGTGAGTCTCCCCTGGACTTTTGCCCGGTTCAAACTTGATGGCCAGACCAAGATCTGCTATACAGGTTGTCAAGTCATCCTTCAAAAGCACATTTTTACTCTTGAAGTCGCGATGAGCTATTGATGGCTTTCCCTCCATTCCACGAGCTGCTGGGATCTCATCATGCAGATATGCCAAGCCATTTGTCATGGTTTCCGCGATCTTGCAGAGCTCACTCCAGGTGATGGTATTACCTTTGAGGTAGTCAGACAATGATCCATACTCGTGGAAGACCGAGATTAGCCAGAGGTTCTCATCTCGCTTTTCTGCTCCAATAAATGTAAGCAGATTGTCATGCTTCATGTGAGGTAGTTTGTATATCTCTTGTTCTGTCATCCACGACGAACGTTCCTTGAACGGCATGATTTTAACAGCAACCACCTGATCAGTCATAACTCCTTTCCAGACAACTCCAAAACGTCCATGTGCCCTGACTTCCTCCAGCTGGACTGGTCGTAGAGGGTGTGGTGAAGGTGGAAGGTCAAGCTCGGGGTCACCTGTGGACAGCTGGTGGTGCTGCATGTATCTAAAATAAAACATGTATATAAACAACACAAGACAATCAATTTCACGATAAAAAGGAAACTTAATATACTTGTCAATTAATCCATACCTTATTGTTTTAAAGACATATTTAAGAACTGAAAGATTTTTTCAATAGTGATTTCAAAACATTCAATATCAGATTTATTTAACATTAAACAAGAAGTATCTTATTCAGCAACAAAAAAAGTATCTAATTATAACAAATTAATTTTCTAGCGATTTATCTGATGCAATAAATGCTAGAGTGATTACCAATAATCACTGTTATTAACCGTTTACCCAGCCAAAGTTCTGCATGAGCTATTACATGTATCAATATGAGAACCTATTTACAGGCTAGACAAAACTACTACTATTTTGTTTACCTGTTGTCTTTGAAGTAGAACCTCCACATAAAGAACACTCCAATTATGATTATTACAAGGACGATGATAGGAACAATAGAGTAGAGGAGAGTTTTTAACAATTTGTCCTCTGGGGGATTCGTCTTTGTTGATGAGGTATCTACAAGAAAGAGAATTTTTATTAAAAAATATTTCAGGGTATAGACAGAATTCTCTTATTTGAAAAACATGTCAGCACAAATTGGAGTATTGGGTATTTATTCAGTTCAAGTTAAAATTTGTCAATATGAAATCAAGTGGGGCTATTGTATGTAAATTGAAAGGAAATTGAACACAGACAGGTCCATTTCACTTTTGAGGGGGGTCAATGTACATGTATGTTGCTTTTCAAAAAGGAAGTGTCCCTGTACCTGTGCCCGTTGTACTAGGTGTAGTCGTGGGAGGGTAATTCATGGGCGTGATGTCCTGGTTACACAGGGGTTTGTTACAACAACAGAACGGCACGCCCGTGATCTTCTGACTCTGGATACAGTTCTCCTGGTCACACATATCCTGGTCCCTCCAGCAGCCCTGTCTCATAATGTCTATACCGTTGGAGGTGTTGCGCCACGCCGAGAAACAGTGTGGCATCTCGGAGTCACATTCCTGAACTGTCTCGCAGTGCTCTATACTACTGTTACACTTGTCTTTATACACTACACATCGTAACTTTGGCACTTCAGGCGTCTTCCCTTCAATAGTCGAACCTGCTGTTGACGAGAAAAATGCACAAGTGTATATATGTGTAACATGTACGTGACACAATGGCCAGCATGCTTATAATTAATTAACACAGTGACATTAAGGCCAGCATGCATGAAAATTCGGGAAATACAAACAAATGTTTTATTCAAACATGTTTTTAAATTAATGCTGACAATTAGGGGAAAATGTGTGTTTCAGGTCTCCTGACCCTACATATTTTTGACTGCTGGCCCTAGCTATTTCATCACCATCTTGAATCTAAGAATAGATTAAGAAGTTCACAGCAACTCAATTTATCAATGTACTTCCTTCCTGTTCTGGGAGTCTTGTCTTATTCCTGACAACCTGATAAAACCATTGAAATATGTCGGCATGCATTATAAAATTTGAAATTAAGTATAATATCAATTCACAAATGAAAGAAGAAGAAAAATCTAGATCTACTGACAATTGTATTTAGCTGTACCATGCAGAAAAACATTACATCTGGAAATGCACACATTTTTTTGAGGTTATAGACTCTACTCTTACGCGTTTGAGAAATATGGGACAAAAAAATATCTTAGAAATGACATAGTCACAGGGGTAGGGGACCTTATACAGGGATATTATAAAGGAAAAAACTTCATCTTTTCTAATGAATCTTGTACATATGGAAAATTGTTATATAATTATGTCTCTACACATATAGCTCTAATGGCAGTATGATTATATAAACGCACTTTTATGCGGTCAAGTAGTATTTAAGTAAGGGTAGATCTTATAAACTAGGCCTAGGACAGGGGTCCGAAATGGCCACAAAGTTAAGTTGAATACATAACCACACGAATGATTATTAACCCCGTATACTTAAAATATTCTTCTTCTTTCTCTTATACAAAGGTGAGCAGATTGCTAAGGAAAAATTTGACTTATGTGTCACACGCATGTTTGTCAACACGTGCATGTTACACCGGTGTTTACATTCTAACGAGGCCACACGTTTTGAACCCATTACCGATATTAGAATTTCGGCAGTTGTTTCTAAAGATTTCGTCGTGTATGTATTTCAAATGTGTTTACTAGCATATAACAATTGTAATCGGATATATACTAAGCTTAACAGTGACAATCTATGAAACTCACCACTTATTTGAAACGATAACGCAAGACTGAAAACACAAAAGATCGGGCAGAGCCTCTGAAACAAGTTTTGCGAGTTCATGGTTCAGCTCGAGTATCGATCAATTCTGCAACAAGAAAACAAGTAAATATTCTTTCTTATTGCAGAATATGAGTCTCTAGGTGATCGTTTAAAGTCATATTAAAGGCTGTCTCATCCGACTTCGTTGTTCAACACAAATTTCCGTTTCTTCTGCACGTAGTGCCGAAATCTCTGTTTACTTTTATTCCAATATGGCTGACACCACTTTGAGTTGCCCGGATGTTGTTAATTGTTGAAACTAAAATACAAAGACGAAAAGGATTTCCGGCAATGTTACCCCGTTTGACCCTTGGTGGAGAAAAATGTCAATAACATGATTTACGTCAGAGATAGGAACAATTATATTTACTTTAATTTAGAAGTGTATTCATGGATACTTTAAACTCTTTACTGATATACACAAAATACATATAGTGAATAATTCAAAGGTTTAAATATGCACACCTTTAAATGGCCCGGATAAAACATAGGATTCGTGTTTTGACATGCACGAATGTTGAAAACTAACAAAAAAGTCCCCACATTAAATAACAATCACCAAACCATATCATTTGATCGGGTGTGGAGTAACTGAGACATATAATGTACATGTAATATGGCACTCTTTTCACAATAAACCAGAGACGTATTTAATAAACTAAGCCATAATAGTTTTATTGTGATATATATACGTGTCTGATTAAACCTTACAATATTGCCATCTCAACTTGAAATTGCTTAGTCGTTCACAGACAATTTTCAAATTAAACATATTTTGAGATCGATAAAGCAAAGTATGAGAACTCAACAATAACGTAATAGCTGAATGAGTAATAGGTTTACTTGTATTGCAATTCGTATCAAATGAAATATGAATATATTTTCGTCCTGTTTTCCCACATCAGGGTTCTTTGATTTATTTTTACAAATGTTCCTGACTACGTTTTCCGTCCTATTTTACCAAATTCTGCACTCGATTGTAGTTATCTTTATTAGACTAGTAAAATATAATTAATCAATGCATAGTTATTTCTCCGTATTACTGGGATTATATAATTTTGACCTACGCCAAGACCAGTCCTTTAGCGAACAAAATGAAAAAGTTTTGCCATTTTTAATTTTGACAAATTAGCCTATATTTAACTTGTACAGTACTTTATATTTATGCATTGTGACAAATTTTCAATGATATTTTATGACCTAATTTTTCTATTGAAGTTATTGAAATTTCAAATGCATGTAGAGAATTTTTTTCTGAATACTCCGATAAAATATGTATTATTCTCCGTAGCCTTATTCTAGAGGTATTGCATGGTGCATTTTAAAAATTGCAACGATATTATTAGTAAGGATAAAGTACAAGACGGTGTTACACTTTCGATACAGTGAATATATTCATCGATTTCTATAAAATCTGAAGCACGGGAAAAGTATGTAAATATTATCAGGTTCAAGAACTTATCATCCTCTACAAGTATGTGCAATTTCAAGGAAATCTACTAAAAAACTAAATCCTGCGGATTAGCTGAAGATTGATCTAAATGCATGAAATATAACAAAAGCATGACGTCACCGAATACTTTTGGCACGGTATGTACATATCATATTTGAAATTCTAAGCAGATACACATTTCCATTATTTTTCCTTGTTCTTCGTAACCGATTAGTCTTTACAACAGGTATACTTGATAAACTAATTATGTGAAGATCCTCATCAAAGTCATATATATCACCGTATATATCAAATTGTAACAAAACGTAAAACGTTTATATATATAGCTCAATCCTGACAGGTTTTATTTTCGAGGGTTTGACGAGGGCCACATTCTCACAACATACATATTTTCAAGTTTGTCATCTACATAGTTTGTTTCGTGTAAATTTCTACAGCATCTAAGTCCGTGGTTGGAGGAAACACAGGGACCTGAGAACTCGTTATTAAATGCCCTGAGGGGGCATCTACTCCCCCCCCCCCCCCAAAGTGTAATCTGAACACCCTAGTTAAGGTATAAAACTAGCTGTAACAAATTTTCAAGTCCCTGAGGGAGGGACAAGGAGGTATAAATTGGTTGAATTAGTTATGTAAAGACACATCAGACTTTAAATTATCGATTTTAAAGAACAGAGTAAAAAGTACCCACTCTTGTTTATAATATGATTATATGACAAGAACATAATAAGTCATTACTTAAGAGGATTCCAACAGTTTCCTTATTACTAGGTAGGCTAAAGAAACACACGATGTGCGAATATTTTTCCAGAACTTCTTCTGTTGCCTGGTTCTGGAAGGATCATAATTATGCAAGAGCCGTAAAAAAGTCAGTTGAAGATATATGCGCTTTTTTCATTTATAAAAAAATTACCATAAGAAACAATTTTCCATTGTTATGAAAAAGGAAAATATTCAATTTTTGAGTCGTTTTTTTTTCAATCAAGTCGTTTTTTCTAGAACATCTACAAGTCTATTTCCATTAGCCGGGCACCTGCTGACGGTACGCTTAGAGTTGTCCCCCTTGGGTCAGTGATTTTGTTGGGCTATCCCCGCTGTCTGCTGGCCTCTCAAACGAAAGCAGATTGCCCATCACTGGGGTGGCTATAGCTATTGTGCTGACTGTAACCATGTCTTTGAGTCATCAATAAGTATTCGTCGTTCTCGCGAATGTTTATGCAGGAACAGTGTTACTTTCTTGGACGTCAGTTGCGACGGAATTATAGAAAAAAGGTGAGACCACTGTGTTTGTAAAGGGACATAGATCTAGCATTTGTTGAAGAGTGTGTATTTTTTCAAGAACGCAAGCTCGCTGAATCATTCTCAGCATCGCACGCGAGGTGCAGTCTTTGTGTTATAGGATGGTGAATGGTTCGAACAGCTGACTGTTAAGTCGCATTCATTTATCAGATTGCTTTTGCTGTCTTCGACACTTGCAGCATGGAAGTGTCAAACGGATAATGGTAGATTTATTTACAACCGTTGTTTACACTTTACCACAGAAAACACAGAGTTTTTTTTATGAAATTTAATATTCAGTAGCTTGATTCGTCATTAATCAATATCCTACTAGTTTTGGACATTATATTCTCAGACATGATGTCTCGGTACGCGAGTATCAAGCAGACGGCCAGTTGACAGTGTTCGTCTAGCCCTAGTTCCATTGTTTACAGTAGTGACATATACTATACAGCAGATCTTTATCATACTAACTTGATCATCGGTCTAAAAATAACTGAAAAAACTATGTGGTTTGTCATTCCATAAAATATCTGATTTCTTTTAAACTCTGTTAGTGTGCTGATGTTATATTTCTCAATATTTTTTTAGGACAAAGCCACCAAATTATATTGTACATGCACATATATACATGTTTCCTTCATCTCTATTTGGTAATCATAACAAAAATATAATAGGCCTAGTCAATGATTCAATTATTGATGAAGAATTTTATAAGATTATGTCTATAAAGGACAGAGCGATGGTGTGCAAACTGGTGTCTACTGTTAGGCTTTTTTAACACGTCAGAGCAAGTTGTCACTATAAAACAATATACACCAATAACCCAATTGTTTTAGGGATATAGCCACACGAACACACTTCTAAGATACTTGACTTACTTATCATACTTAATCATGTATAGTGCAGGGTTTTCAAAAAAATATTTGTAAAAGGCTACAAATGAATAGTAACAGGCCATATGCTGGGGGGTGGGTTCCCATTTCCGGGGGGTTTGGGGGTTGTCATCATGTTTTTAGACATTTTTTAAAAAGTGAATCAAGTCATTTGAACCAGCCAAAACACCATTCTAACCGGTCAATTTGGGCGGCGACCGGTTCCAAATGAAAACACTGATAGTGTGTGTATTTGCATGTTAATTATAATACAGGGAATGTTTTTTTATTTCCGGGCAAATGTCGAAATGAATATTTGTTTTTGACTGCATGCATATGGGTCCCTGTGGTTATTGCGGAACTGGACTAGGCAATCATTAACCAGGTATAGCTCAGTTGGTAGAGTGTTTGTCTAAAGTTTAGAAGGTCAAGGAATTGAACCCTGGTCTGGCTGCTACGGTTTCTCTTATCCTCTTACAAAATTTGTGAGCTTGTCAACCCTTGTCGAAAGTATTGGGAGTATGCCCAGCAAGGGGAAATTTGGGTTGTATTAAAATAGGTGTCTTCGGAGGCGAAGACTTTGGGGACGGGGTGCCACAGTGGGGAGGACGGAGAAAATGTAGCGTAGCTCAATAGTGGTAGAGTGTTTGTTAGAGTTCAGAAGGTTTCAGCTTCGAACCCCGAAAATGAAATAAATCATTCATCTGAGAAATTAATGGGAAAATATGGAAGCAAGGCAACATGTGGTGGCGATATATATATAGTAGTATTTCAGTCTAATATAGGCAACAGTCAAATACAAGGAAATAGAGCTAAAATTGGGGAAATAATGGCAGTCCTATTACCATTGACTTAGCAATACCAAGTCACATTGTTATACATACTTGCCAGTCTTTTTATAGATTGCATTATAATGTAATGGCAGATGGTGTACTGGTATTATTCTGTGTAAGAATAACCTGAGGTCAAGTAACAGATCTAGATCTGGTTACCTAAACTGAATTATTGAAGGGGTCCTTATAGATTGTGTGTACATGTGTGTTCAGTTCTTATTCAATACAACTGGTTTGTATTGTAATCTAATGAATATAAAACACAGTGTTTACAGCTATGGCTGATGACAGGAAACAGAGTAAGTGAGAAATCCTAAAAATGGATCCATGTCCTGAAAATTAAAAAATAAATTGTGAACTTCACTGGTGAGATCCTATTTAGGGGTCCGGATGACCTATAGCCATTATGCACCGTCCATTGTTGTACACTGGCACTGTGAGTAAACTTTTCCTTCAAAAAACTTCATCTCAATAACCAGGTCTTTTTCTGAGGGCGTTTTGGGGCCGTTAATGGTCCCCATTCCCAATTGAAATTATTCATATTTAAGCCAAATTCCCAAAATTTGCAGTTTATTCCTGAAAAAATCTTTCCCAATTCACCAATTTTCTTCCCAAAATCAGACCAAAAGGCCCCTTCCCAAAGCATTGAGAAAAAGCTCTGATAACTGAAAGGCCAAGGGTGCTGAAATGCTGCATGCTTGAATGAAGGGCTACCAACTTTGTTCAATTGAATGACCTTGACCCACTTTCTAGGTCACAAGGGTCAAATATGTTCAAAATCAAACCAGTGGAAGTGGACTGGGTTAATCTCCGGCAACTGAATGAAGTGGCCATTTAGCGGTTCAAACCCCAGTTCGGTCCTGCATTTTACTTCTGTTCCATTTGGTGCCTAATATGACCAACCCTTGTTTCAAAAGTTAGCTAGGGGAATACATGACCAGGGGATATGGGGGGGGGGGCAAAAATGTGGCAAAATGAGAGAGGAATGTAGTGGAACTGGACAGTCGAGATGGCCAGTGGTTTAGTGCATTCATCTTGACTGGTCAGAGTTCTTGGATTTGAGTTTCAGTCTAGTGGTGCATTTTTCTGCTTCTGCTTAAAAACTGTCCATTGTTGTAGGAGTTCCATGTTTGATTCCTTGTCTTGTAGTCACATTATCACTCCTGTTAAAGCAGTTGTATAAGGCCCCGACCGGACATGAAAAGGTATAAGGTCACCTGCCCGACCACGATGGTTTTCTCTGGGTACTCCGGTTTCCTCTCACAATAAGACACCTTGCACAGTAACATCCAGGCCAACAAGAGTGATTAATATAAGTTGTATAACTTGTTTCATAATTGTTGTAAAATAAATAAAGTTTATATTTATGCATAAGGCACTTAAAGAATACTAGCATGTTTGCTAAAGTTGATTTCATACTAAAGCATGTTACTGACGCTCTGCTTTCATTTCTAGCTATATATTAATAACAATATTTTATTTTCAATGATGGTATTCGAAAGAAGAAACATTATTTCTAAATCTGATACATGTATGTATAAAAATATTTATATAATCAATGAATTAGCTGTAATATTTCATGATTATAAATGCCTTTACACAGGTTTATACAGCAGGTTAAATCAGGCGATGGGGATAGATATACACAGCTGATCTGGGCAGGCCTTATCCTGCACTTGTTGCTTCTATCAAGAAGGCTTAAAAAAGATAAAAACAGCTTATAAAAAGTAAGTTGTGATATAATATTTAGTGGTGAAGGAAGAGATAAAACAGATGTCAAGTGGCTTAGCCTGTAGAAAAACCAGTACCAGGGAAGTTTAAGCTGAAGTGACAATGCACTACAGATATAACACTGATCCTGACACTACCAGGCCAGGGTCACATCTACAAGTAGCAAAGCCACATTTGTTGTATAAAACACCCTTCAACATCTACAAACTGGAGGTATGACTGACATAACTAGACATATTTGTATACTTGATCCATAAAGTTGAGATGGAGAACAATTAATGCTTTAATATAACAAACTGTTTCATAAATTGCTAATTGACTTGTATTCTTGTTAATGGAATATGATCTGATACCTTGATGGGTTTATTTCAGTGAAATACAGGACTGTATCGTCAGTCATACAGAACAATTGATAATGCAACTTTGCTGCTTGAAAGAGAATCTGAATCAATATTTACTAAAACATGCATATAATGGAGTTTTGAAATTGTGACCAACAGGTAGGCAATAATATATTAGAATATATGCTGGATTGTGACACTGTATCTCGTCAGTTAGAAGTGAATGTTGCACTGAAAACGTTTTTCGGCACACAGCTGTGACGATTAATGCTCTAGCTTCTGGCCCTGTCAGATTAGTATGAAAAATCTCTGTCATGTGACTCTTTTGTTTGTTAAAGATGACTTATCATCAGGTCATGGTCGGTTCTGTGGTTTGTAAGTGTGCTTCAGAATGAAAACTATTACAACATTCCTGGTGTACTTCGAAGGATCATGTATTTACCTGGTTAACACTAGCAACCATGAACGGCACAAACGATGTGCTAGATTGTGACTCTGTGGCACTGTCAGTATCATTCTTTTTGTGACCAGAATTTACACTTAAAAAAGTGTAGTGTTATCACTGGCTGTGTGTTGAGTTTTGTGTGACGCTGCAGAATTTCTCAAGTCACCTCTGTTAAGTACTGGTTATAATGGAATCACTCTTGCAGTGTGCGAAAGTAATTCGTGAATTTCCATAGACAATAGGTCTTTGGACATTTCAAATTGCATAGACCCAACAAAATTTCCGTAGACTGAATTTTTCCATCAGTGTCAACGAAACTCTTAAACAGAGTGATCTCCCCTCCTTCGACCGATGTTTGAACAAAAATTGATCTGCAACAACAAATTCAGCCAAACAAATCAGGAAATGAACAACACACAAGAGAAATGTAATTGATATGATTTATTCAAACACTTTTGATACTTTTTCGACATTCATGAGCAATTAAATTGCTTAAACGACAGGTCTACCATACTAGCATTTTGCATAGACCAAAAGGTTTTCCTGTGGCCTCGGTCTATCGGTCCATCATTACTTTCGCACACTGCTTTTGGTATGTTGGATCCTAATAAGTACATTGTAGAAACTATAAGTAAAAGCAATAAATGATAAGCGGCGCAGTAGTCAAGTGGTAGGACACCGGGCTCGTGATCGAAGGGTTGCAAGTTCGAGTCCCGGTCACGGCGCTTGTGTTTATCCTTGAGCAAGATACTTAACTCCGCTTGTTCCAGTCTACTCAGCTGTAAATGAGTATGTGGTTGGGTTGTGCTAGAATTGTAGAAAGCTGTGAGCGAGGAGATGGCAGCATCAGTTGTATGCTCCCCAGGGAGTTGAGAACGATAGTGGCTGTTTGCTAAGGCCCTATAACCGCAGATAATAATTTGTGAACCGCTTTGAGGCGGCCTTAAAAGTCGTGATAAAGCGGTATATAAGAACCTCGAATTATTATTATTATTATAGTACAAGTGATACATCAAATGATCAATGGATATCAAAAGTTAATAGAGTAATTATCGCAACAGTAAACTTGACCATCAATAGTGATAACAGTTTTTCTTATGATGAATCGCATAGTAGCTATATGGCCTAGCCCTATTCCTGGCAACTGCCCCACATAGGTTTTCAACCCGCAACCCAGGTGTGGAGTGCTAGTGGTCATGGCTGGTCAGAGGACTTAACCACTGGACATCTGACACAGCGACCCCAATTAGGATGAAGGTCACAACAATAGAAAAATAGAAAATGAAAATTATGGAAAATAAATCATGATTACTTTGTTGTTACTAAAAAAACAGGCATTACCCTAAGCATTTAAATGTGATTCCTGGGGGAAAAATATAATACATGTTTATACTACATGTAGTTTGTGTTAGAGATACAAAGTTTCGTAGGGTTCAGTATAGTTATCGGTTACCTAGCTAGCTTATATATAATTATTGGCTATCATTTAATTGGATTTGTGAATTAGAAGGAATGGTGATAGGATGTGATTTGATTTCTAGATGTTAAATTCAAAGTTGTTGCAATCGTCTTTAATGTATGAAATAGAGGGAGATCTGTTAGGCTACAATTATATCCTGTAAGCTGTTAATGGTGATTTCATATTGCCTCCATTGATTTCAAATACTGTACTAAAGTTTTTGTGGGTAGTTTCTAAAGAATAATAAATAAGTTTGAAAAGGATAGACTGGTAGATATTACGCAATAAGGCTCTGTACTGAAAATGTACATAATGTATTTACTGTGTACATAATAAATGCCCGTGCTTTAGGTAGTGTGGGTATATATATCACAAACCTGTCATTAAGATTCGATCATTCTTTATAAGGCTTTATTTTTCTTTATACAAAAGCATATTGCCTGTCTCTAAAAGTAGAAAATCAGTCTGCTGCTAGACTGGATCTTGTCTCTAGAATAGTATACAGATATTGAAAAAAAAAATAGTCAAATGATTTTGATCACTTTGATGTCCAATTCTGAAACAAGGGGGAGATAAGCTAGGAAAAAGAGAAATTCTCTATAGAAGCTGAAGGGCTGGTAAGTCAGTCTAGTTTGCTGCATAAGTTCCGTTGTCAAAGGCTAAAGTCAGCTATTTCATGAAGCCATGTGTAATTTAATTCACAATGAACTATTTCAACTTTTGAATTGAAGGAGTACAAAAGTTTTCTTTAGGGGTGAATTGAGTTGATGTTGTCTTATGAAATACAGGCAAACCTCACTATCTCGAAGTTGATGGGACTTTTGGAAAACTTCACGTTATCTATGTATTCGAGTTGCATGAGTTTGAAAGCTTGTGTAAAGACTGACAAAACACTTCAAATTATATGGGGGTCTGCGAGTTATACAAGTTTGAGATAATGAAGTTCTACTGTTGTTTGTTTACCAGGAATCAATTACTATTCTATAATTTTGTCATCTTGATAATATCCTATAGGTATACCTATGGTAAATACTGTAAATAAGCTACATTGTATTACTAGGCCTAGTGCCATTATAAAACCAATGGAAAAATAAAAAGGACATGGTATATGTTGTCAATAAAACAAACAAGGGATACTGTAAAGATTGTTATATAAATATACAGGGTGATTTATCTTCATGTTTTATGGGTCTCTTTGAATTTCCACTGTATTATTTGAGTTTTTCCAGACATTTTATGAGTCCCATAAAAAAAACCCCAAGTATTTATAGGACTCTAGATAAAAGAAATTTGGTTTTATTTCTTTATGCATTCATGGTATAGGCCTATCTCAAAAGTGTTGTTACCTCCCTTGTTTGCCATATCATGGCTACACTGGGAAGTGTTTTTGAAACAAAGTCGCACAATGTAATCATGACATCATAATGGGAGTTATGTCATCCGATTTTCACATGGCGCAATTCATAACAAAAACTTTTCCCAGAAGTCCATTTTGTATCTGCCATTGTGGCCTATCAAGGGGAATAACAACACTTTCGGGAAAGGCCTTATAACCACTAGAGAAATGAAGTCTTACAGAAAAAATAAATAGAGGTGTTTATGATAATAAAAAGACTTTCTGCAATTTCAGGTGGGGTGTAATTTCACTTCATAAAACACTGTCATTTGATTATCTTGCTGTAAATAATAGATTTTCTGATATATTAATAATGTGATTGTTTTAGATAGATTCTGACAAATCCAGGACTTGATTTAACACTGTAGTGTCATCTATTCCAATGACAACTTGGCATACTTCCATTCTTACAGCGAAAACGTTTTGCCATTGGCTTAAAAAGATGATTTTAGCCATTATAAGGTTTAAAAAGAAAAACTAGATATTGCTACTGGGTCGAACATGTTATAACCATGTTCCCTGATTAGTGAGGGCAAGTGTCCTTAGTTTTTGTTGTCTGTGACATCACTGATGGTATTGGTTGCATGTTAAATAAAGCATGACAATCACCATTATATGATACCTGTCTCATCGTCACGTGATGTTTCGCACGACACCAATGCTTTATACAGGGTGGTTTAGTAGATTCTTGATTGCTATGCCTATAACAAAATATATGAATCATCAGTTTCTGCTTTTCGCTGATATCATCTCTGCATGTTCACCTAGATAGTAGCACTGGCAATAGCTCACGTCGGGGGAACCGCTACCAATGTTATTAGCTGCAGTGAATTAATCTGCTGAAGAGAATAGGAACAACCACATCCATTGTTCAGGAGCTCGATCACAGGTCTAAATAGCAAAGACAGGGACACAGTAGTTTCTTTGGGAAAGGTATTATAGAGGTACCAGGGCAGGAATCAGAACAGTTTGTCATTTCAAGCATTTTTAAAACCAGAAATTGGAAAGGGAATATATATATATATATGTTGATATAAAAGATATTTGATGGAAAGAAAAAAAGCAAATTTAAGGGTGTTGCCCCCATGAAACATTATTCCTGGAAAGGTTACCATCACCAAAGAAAAACGAGAAAGACAATATATTCTCCCATTATTCACAGAATCTTCTCCTCTTTTACCTTTCGGCAGATCCTTGATCGGGTTAGACAACCAATAATATCACCCCAAGGGTTGGAGATTTCTCTGTCACACCCTCTAGGTAGGGGAAGATTCTATTAATCATCATTATTAAAGGGGCTACAGTTATCTAAAGATGCGTAATAAAGAAGAAGATAGAAGAGTCAAAAGGGGAGGTAATAAACATGTATATGAAAAATCGTAGATGGCCCACAGGCCGTGGATAAGTAGCCAGAGTAGGAAACAAATGTGATTCCATGATCAGCAGAGTGTTTAGTAAAGGAGGGGTACTGAAGAGTTAGCAAAGGGAAGTAATGATAACAAACAAGGAGTGGGTCAATGGAAAATAAACATGGAAAGGAGATCTATGACCAAGGGAGGTAATCAATGGGCATAAATATTGATCTAGGTAATTTTTATATAAATGGAGATACATTCAAAATGAAACAAAAGATTAAATAGAAAAGAGTGAAAAAATGTATTTATCATAAAGTTAGCCTAAGGTTCTGTAACAAGCCAAAGCTGTGACTACAGCACTAGAACCTGAAATTAGCTTTATCAACAAACTAAATGTAGCACAGACTTATAACATAAATTGGTTTGTACTGGGTAACACTGGAATAATTACCTTGGAGCTTTCAAACATTGGATGGCAGGAAGGATTAATACTGAGAGGCTTCGATAATGTTAGGATGAGATCAAAGTTTTGTTTTAAGGAGGAGAACTTGATGTAGGACAAATATGTTTTTGCTCAACAATTTTGTATGAAAGAAATTCCCTATACAATTGGTGTTCAAATCTGCCAAATCTAGCTACATTAAGGAAAGATTATCAACTAAAATCACAGGTTATGAGAAAGTATAGGATAAAGATTTCATTGACAGTTAAAGGTAAACGAGGACAGGAGTTTCACTGTGTTGTATAGGTTAGACCATTGGACTGACTGGAGACGAAATAACATTAAATAACAAGGTATGAGAAACTTGTTATAGATACGCTTGCAAGTGTTTCGTACTCTGTACAGTACAGAGACTTGAGAATCGGTAATAAAACTAACATTGCAGTCTAAGTAAAAATTATACTCCGGCACACTTACGGAAAAATATGTGTACTTAAATATATAATATTATATATATAAATGTTTCTCTAACATATGTTATCTCCATACATAATTATGGTCTGGTTATCTTTTTATTGAGGGGTCGCGGTGGATGAGTGGTTATGGTGTTCTGACATTCTACCACTAGCCCTCCACCTCTGGTTTGCGAGTTCGAATCCCAGGTGGGGCAGTTGCCAGGTACTGACCATAGGTCGGTGGTTTTTCTCCGGGTACTCCTGGTTTCCTCCACTTCCTGGCACATCCTTAAATGACCCTAACTGTTAATAGGACGTTAAAATAAACCAAACCAAACCTTTTTATTTAGATAATTTCACTATATTTTAATAGAGTAATTTCTGACTGCTGTTGCAACTTTAGTGATGTCATTTGTACAAAGTACACGGGTAGAATGGAGAGCTCTGGGTGATATATTTGAAGAATTTTGTTTTTATTATTCAAGGAAACTTGGAGTAGATCTATACTATCTGAATGTTTACCTGAGATTTTAAAAGTAGACATTTAAGGTTACCCGACAGCAGTACTTAACACTTGATGTTAAAGTTCACAACAAAAGCCTTTTCATACCTATTGGTTGTTGACTGGAGTATTTGTAAAGGCAGATGGAATGTCAGAAAATACATCAGGAGTAAAAAACTTAAACGGAAATAGAAATCTGGGTCAACTTGTTCATGTTTAAAACAAATATTGATAGTGGTATACGCCTGGCTCAACTTGTTAAACAAGCATTCAATATTTTTAGTGTTGAGTGTGGTCATACTGTTGGAAGAACAAATATGGAATGCTAGCAGAAGTGCCCAAAATATTGAGAAAAAACTTACAAAAAGGTTACATTTGTATAAATATAAGTATGAAAATCTCTGATATGAAACTTTTGTATGTTTGTAGGATAATTATCTAAGTTGTCATGGTTTGTGCATTGTATAGTAGTATTGCTGTAGCTTGGATATTGCATAAGTTAACTTATAATTTAATCCTTTTTGACATTTTAATTATCTTGTTTTGAAATGAGTTGTGTTTATCATCTTGTTTTGTATTTGATAGAATTGATTTGCTTAACACTTAATTAGTAGGGTTAACTTGCTTTGTATTTGATAGAGTTGACTTGCTTTACACAAAGTAGGGTTGACTTGCTTTACACAAAGTAGGGTTGACTTGCTTTACACTTAATTCGAAGGGTTGACTTGCTTTACACTTAATAAGTAGGGTTGACTTGCTTTACACTTAATTCGAAGGGTTGACTTGCTTTACACTTAATTTGAAGGGTTGACTTGCTTTACACTTAATGAGTAGGGTTGACTTGCTTTACACTTAATGAGTAGGGTTGACTTGCTTTATACTTAATTAGTAGGGTTGACTTGCTTTATACTTAATTAGTAGGGTTGACTTGCTTTATACTTAATTAGTAGGGTTGACTTGCTTTACACTTAATGAGTAGGGTTGACTTGCTTTACACTTAATGAGTAGGGTTGACTTGCTTTATACTTAATGAGTAGGGTTGACTTGCTTTATACTTAATTCGAAGGGTTGACTTGCTTTACACTTAATTTGAAGGGTTGACTTGCTTTACACTTAATGAGTAGGGTTGACTTGCTTTACACTTAATGAGTTGGGTTGACTTGCTTTATACTTAATGAGTAGGGTTGACTTGCTTTATACTTAATGAGTAGGGTTGACTTGCTTTATACTTAATTAGTAGGGTTGACTTGCTTTATACTTAATTAGTAGGGTTGACTTGCTTTATACTTAATGAGTAGGGTTGATTTGCTTTATACTTAATTAGTAGGGTTGACTTGCTTTATACTTAATTAGTAGGGTTGCTTGCTTTATACTTAATGAATAGGGTTGACTTGCTTTATACTTAATTAGTAGGGTTGACTTGCTTTATACTTAATTAGTAGGGTTGACTTGCTTTACACTTAAATAGTAGGGTTGACTTGCTTTATACTTAATTAGTAGGGTTGACTTGCTTTACACTTAAATAGTAGGGTTGACTTGCTTTATACTTAATTAGTAGGGTTGACTTGCTTTATACTTAATTAGTAGGGTTGACTTGCTTTACACTTAAATAGTTGGGTTGATTTGCTTTATACTTAATTAGTAGGGTTGACTTGCTTTATACTTAATGAGTAGGGTTGACTTGCTTTACACTTAAATAGTAGGGTTGACTTGCTTTATACTTAATTAGTAGGGTTGACTTGCTTTACACTTAATTAGTAGGGTTGACTTGCTTTATACTTAATTAGTAGGGTTGACTTGCTTTACACTTAAATAGTTGGGTTGATTTGCTTTACACTTAAATAGTAGGGTTGACTTGCTTTATACTTAATTAGTAGGGTTGACTTGCTTTACACTTAAATAGTTGGGTTGATTTGCTTTATACTTAATTAGTAGGGTTGACTTGCTTTATACTTAATTAGTAGGGTTGACTTGCTCTACACTTAATTAGTAGGGTTGACTTGCTTTATACTTAATTAGTAGGGTTGACTTGCTTTACACTTAATTAATTAGTAGGGTTGACTTGCTTTATACTTAATTAGTAGGGTTGACTTGCTTTATACTTAATTAGTAGGGTTGACTTGCTTTACACTTAATTAGTAGGGTTGACTTGCTTTATACTTAATTAGTAGGGTTGACTTGCTTTATACTTAATTAGTAGGGTTGACTTGCTCTACACTTAATTCGAAGGGTTGACTTGCTCTACACTTAATTAGTAGGGTTGACTTGCTTTATACTTAATTAGTAGGGTTGACTTGCTCTACACTTAATTAGTAGGGTTGACTTGCTTTACACTTAATTAGTAGGGTTGTCTTAAATTGCTTTATACTGAATTAGTAGGGTTGACTTGCTTTATACTTAATTAGTAGGGTTGACTTGCTTTATACTTAATTAGTAGGGTTGACTTAAATTGCTTTATACTTAATTAGTAGGGTTGACTTAAATTGCTTTATACTTAATTAGTAGGGTTGACTTAAATTGCTTTATACTTAATTAGTAGGGTTGACTTAAATTGCTTTATACTTAATGAGTAGGGTTGACTTGCTTTACACTTAATTGGTAGGGTTGACTTGCTTTATACTTAATTAGTAGGGTTGACTTGCTCTACACTTAATTCGAAGGGTTGACTTGCTCTACACTTAATTAGTAGGGTTGACTTGCTTTATACTTAATTAGTAGGGTTGACTTGCTCTACACTTAATTAGTAGGGTTGACTTGCTTTACACTTAATTAGTAGGGTTGTCTTAAATTGCTTTATACTGAATTAGTAGGGTTGACTTGCTTTATACTTAATTAGTAGGGTTGACTTGCTTTATACTTAATTAGTAGGGTTGACTTAAATTGCTTTATACTTAATTAGTAGGGTTGACTTAAATTGCTTTATACTTAATTAGTAGGGTTGACTTAAATTGCTCTATACTTAATTAGTAGGGTTGACTTAAATTGCTTTATACTTAATTAGTAGGGTTGACTTAAATTGCTTTATACTTAATTAGCAGGGTTGACTTGCTTTGTATTTGATAAAGTTGACTTGCTTTACACTAAGAAGGGTTGATTTGCTTTGTACTTGGTTTGCTGTATTTGTCCTTGGTTTGCTGTATTTGTACTTGGTTTGCTGTATTTGTACATGGTTTGCTGTATTTGTACTTGGTTGGGTATTTTTTTACTTGGTTTGTTGTAGTTGTACTTGGTTGGCTGTATTTGTACTTGGTTTGCTGTATTTGTACTTGGTTTGTTGTATTTGTACTTGGTTTGCTGTATTTGTACTTGGTTTGCTGTATTTGTATTTGGTTTGTTGTATTTGTACTTGGTTTGTTGTATTTGTACTTGGTTTGTTGTAGTTGTACTTGGTTTGCTGTATTTGTACTTGGTTTGCTGTAGTTGTACTTGGTTTGCTATTTCCCTTTGTACTTTGCTATGGTACTGGTCAGGGCACTAGACTGTGTGATTGTCATTCCTCTCAATATAAACCAGACCATAAAGAAAATTGTTTGTCAAGTATGATACAAGAATAAAAACAGATGTGTGATACCATAAAGTGATGAATTTGTCTAGAACTGCAGTATTTAAGTACTTCTACATGTACTGATCATCTCAGATGTTGTAATCATCAAGTGATACAAATAGATGTAACTTGAATATAAACGGCTATGCTGCAGCTGGTCCAATGAATTTTGAAAAAAAAAATGTAGTTTATTATCATTTTGTACTTCCAATGTTAATGTGTTTTACTTTTTTTTTATCAGAGTATTTCAGAAAAGCAATATGTAAAGATATCTTTCAACCTCCACCCCTGGTGGATAATATACAGCTCCCAAGGGGAGACAATTGACCTTGACACATGTATAATCTAAACCAAATTAAAAGTGAACTTCGGCATCTACAAAAGCTGTATATAGACTGGTGTTATTTGAAGTCACATTCAACATGATATCAAAGACTTTGGTAAACCATAAATATTTTAATCAAATCTGGTAGAGATCGTGTTTCACAGATATTGAACCATTAGTCAATGAACAATTGTGAAATGCTGTGAAGATTGAACTTTTG
The DNA here is from genome assembly GCA_947623455.1 of Mimachlamys varia. Taxonomy (NCBI): domain Eukaryota; kingdom Metazoa; phylum Mollusca; class Bivalvia; order Pectinida; family Pectinidae; genus Mimachlamys; species Mimachlamys varia. The sequence goes on along the minus strand of OX392529.1, from coordinate 33,147,791 downwards.
TTAGTGTCATGAGTTTAGGAAACTCCAATCATGTTCTTATCTGCAGTGGTGATCTCATTGAAGTTCAACCTGCTCCGGGCATCCTCCAAACAATGTGGCAATGATCTCTTTCTCCAGCAGACTGTACAGTTACAATGACAATTCACTGAACGAATAAAAAGCCACAGTCTATTTGTGACTGCAATTTAACGTAATAATGTGTAGTTATACTCAGAGAGAAATGCAGGTTGTTATGAACATGTCAATATTCATGAATGATTTACTTTCACAGGACCGTACCTTTAACAAATATGCAAATATTTGGATGAAGTGAAATGACATTGTGTGGTTGTCACGGAACGTGATAAAACTAATTAGTTTCAGTTTAAGGAACAGTGCAACATTGTTACTTCAGACACCTTGGTTTCTGGGAGGATCATAATCCATAATGTGCTAGCTGAGACCATTTGATAATCCTGCAAATTTGATCATCTGGTTTCTCAGAAAAACTTGTTTTAGGGAATAGCTCTTAACAATTGGATTCATGATTTTTAAAACTTTGCAATTTTGCTGTTAAAAATGTATAGGTTTTATAACAATGTTCTTGAAAATACTCTCTATACTGTATGAAACAAGAGTTACATTTCCTTCACTTTTGTTCCAAGGAAAAAGTTGCTTGATTGTCAGTAAACTGAGTGACTGAGAGGTTATATAAAGGTGTAGAAATTGGGACTGTCAGATAGTGCGAGTGCTGGCTAAAAAGTCAGACGGTAGGATAATCAGATCTAGTATGATGTGTGATTGCCGGATTTGCAAAGTTGGACAATCAGATTAGTGGTTTCTGGATAGTGGGACACTCAGATTAGTGGTTGCAAGAGACTATTAAAGTGGAATTGTTTACAGTGTGAAATTGTTCGCTTACTGGTATCTTGCTTGCATTATTTCTCCGCAAATATATCCACACGCGAATATATTAAACACTTTTCCAACTCTACAGTGTATGTATAATATAATAGTATTGTAGAAACACAATACGAAACAGGGCTACTGACAGTGTGAAAATTTCCACAACACTAAGAGTTTGGAGGCTAAATAAATGAAAAATTACACTTGCGAGAAAATAAAGACTTCTATAGTAGTGGGACAATCAGATTAGTGGTGGCTGACAATGTGACTCTCTGATTAGTGGTGGCTGACAGTGTGATACTCAGATTAGTGGTGGCTGGACAGTGTGATACTCAGATTAGTGGTGGCTGGACAGTGTGATACTCAGATAAGTGGTGGCTGGACAGTGTGATACTCAGATTAGTGGTGGCTGGACAGTGCGATACTCAGATTAGTGGTGGCTGGACAGTGTGATATTCAGATTAGCGGTGGCTGGACAGTGTAATACTCAGATAAGTGGTGGCTGGACAGTGTGATACTCAGATTAGTGGTGGCTGACAGTGTGATACTCAGATTAGTGGTGGCTGGACAGTGTGATACTCAGATTAGTGGTGGCTGGACAGTGTGATACTCAGATTAGTGGTGGCTGGACTGTGTGATACTCAGATTAGTGGTGGCTGGACAGTGTAACTCTCAGATTAGTGGTGGCTGGACAATGTGACACTCAGATTAGTGGTGGCTGGACAGTGTGATACTCAGATTAGTGGTGGCTGGCAGTGTGATTCTCAGATTAGTGGTGGCTGGACAGTGTGATACTCAGATTAGTGGTGGCTGGACAGTGTGATACTCAGATTAGTGGTGGCTGGAGATTAGGACAATCAGATTAGTGGTGGCTGGACAGTGTGATACTCAGATTAGTGGTGGCTGGACAGTGTGATACTCAGATTAGTGGTGGCTGGACTGTGTGATACTCAGATTAGTGGTGGCTGGACAGTGTGATACTCAGATTAGTGGTGGCTGGACAGTGTGATACTCAGACTAGTGGTGGCTGGACAGTATGATACTCAGATTAGTGGTGGCTGGACAGTGTGATACTCAGATTAGTGGTGGCTGGACAGTGTGATACTCAGATTAGTGGTGGCTGGACTGTGTGATACTCAGATTAGTGGTGGCTGGACAGTGTGATACTCAGATTAGTGGTGGCTGGACAGTGTGATACTCAGAATAGTGGTGGCTGGACAGTGTGATACTCAGATTAGTGGTGGCTGGACAGTGTGATACTCAGATTAGTGGTGGCTGGACAGTGTGATACTCAGATTAGTGGTGGCTGGAGATTAGGACAATCAGATTAGTGGTGGCTGGACAGTGTAACTCTCCGATTAGTGGTGGCTGGAGATTGGGACAATCAGATTAGTGGTACCTGGACAGTGTGATACTCAGATTAGTGGTGGCTGGATATTGGGACAATCAGATTAGTGGTGGCTGGACAGTGTGATACTCAGATTAGTGGTGGCTGGACAGTGTGATACTCAGATTAGTGGTGGCTGGACAGTGTGATACTCAGATTAGTGGTGGCTGGACAGTGTGATACTCAGATTAGTGGTACCTGGATAGTGTGATACTCAGATTAGTGGTGGCTGGATATTGGGACAACCAGATTAGTGGTACCTGGAAAGTGATACAATCAAATAAGTGGTGACTGGACAGTGTGATACTCGGGTTAGTGGTGGCTGGACAGGATAAGTGCTGGACAGTGTCACTCAGACTAGTGGTGCCTGGACAGTGTGACTCTCAGATCAGTGGTGGCTGGAGATTAGGACAATCAGATTAGTGGTGGCTGTAGTGTGACTCTCCGATTAGTGGTGGCTGGCAGTGTGACTTTCAGATTAGTAGTGGCTGGATAGTGTGACAACCATATTAGTGGTGGCTGGATAGTGTGACAACCAGATTAGTGGTGGCTGGATAGTGTGACAACCAAATTAGTGGTGGCTTGGGAGAGGGACAACCAAATAAGTGGTGGCTGGACAGTGTGACAACCAGATTAGTGGTGGCTGTAGTGTGACAACCGGATTAGTGGTGGCTGCAGTGTGACAACCCGATTAGTGGTGGCTGTAGTGTGACAACCAGATTAGTGGTGGTTGGAGATTGGGACAGTCAGATTAGTGGTGGCTGGATATTGGGACAAATAGATTTAAGTGGTGGCTGGATATTGGGGCAGCCAGATTAGTGTTGGCTGAAGATTGGGACAGTCAGATAGTGGTGGCTGTAGTGTGACACTCAGATTAGTGGTGGCTGAATATTGGGGCAGCCAGATTAGTGGTGGCTGAAGATTGGGACAGTCAGATTAGTGGTGGCTGTAGTGTGACACTCAGATTAGTGGTGGCTGAAGATTGGGGCAGCCAGATTAGTGGTGGCTGAAGATTGGGACAGTCAGATTAGTGGTGGCTGGAGATTTGGACAGTCAGATTAGTGGTGGCTGGAGATTTGGACAGTCAGATTAGTGGTGGCTGGCGATAGGGACAATCTGTAGCTATTATAAATACTGGCTCATTGCATTACTAAGTAAATGCCTTGTATACACAATTTAAAAATGCTTTCAACATCTTATGACATTAATCACAATTATGTTGTGAAGATTGAGGAAGTTAAGCTGTATGTATACATTATTTGACCCCTGCTGTATCAAGCATCAGATTTCAATCGTGTGATAAATTCAATTAAAAAGGGCTTGCTGATTAAATAACATATTTGTTTATATGGTTTTAAATCATTGACCTGTTTCGCAATGACAAAATGTAATCACTGGTCACGATGAGATCTAGATCTCTTGACCCTTTTATCACAAGTACATCCTTTTTTACAAGGTTTTATGATAAAAACACTTCCTCATTGGCCGCCATTGATTGTGGTGTCAGGTTTTGATATTCAGATACACAATAATATCTCTGTTTTCATATTCAGATCTGAACAGATTATCATTGATCTCTTGGAATTTTACAGGAAGACATACTGGTATATACAAATGTGTACAAGGGAACTCTTTTCCAATTGGAGGTACAAGTGTACATGTACATTTAATGACATACCAACTTCATTTAACATGTAGTGGATATCCAGAAAGTTTGTTGTTACTTATTTTAATGGAAACGTGCATTTTACCGGTGGCAGCTAGAAATGGGAGATTATCGTTTAGGTTTTAGTCATATTTGCTAATAAATATCAGATCTGGTAGGTAAAGATCAAACTAACAGGTTCATGGATAAATTAGTCTGCCATTGATTTCATGTCTGAGTATTAAGTTTATAACTATCTATACAATATTTATGTTTTTGGTTCGATTGCCAGCAACCATGCAGGCATCTCTATTCAGGTAGAGTATACCCATCTAGAGATCGGAAGTTCCTAGGTTCAAATCCAATTTGGTCATATATTTGTTCACTTCCAACAACATACTGTACGTCAAACATTTATTTTGAGACTTTAATTCAGACATTAGACACTGTTTGGTTATGTAAGTTCTAAAGAAGCATAAGAAACATTTGTAGAATATAAATGCTTTCATTTACGTTCTCTGCTTGATTTGACATCCCAGTGATATAAGATAATGATAGGAAATTTCATGCACACTTACCGTACCTGTTTTAAAGGCTGATCCTGATTAAACCTTGTTGAAAAGGAAGTTAAATTTTTGAAGAATAGAAATCAAAGTATTTAACAATTGGATTTATGTGACTTAACACAGGGCTCTTTGTTGAGTGAGTGTGAATATGTTATCAAGACATGTAAAGATCTCATTGGACGAAATATTTCTGTCTGTTTTGCTGGCATTATGTCTACTGTGTTCCGGGATCTGGTTAAGCCACACCTGGTATTATATATGTAAAGTGTTCATTTTTTTCAACAATTCTGTTCTTCTTAAAATTGTTTTTTAGAATGTGTGTATCCAATAATTGATTTATCAGCTAATAGAGAAATAAGATACAAAGTTAATCAATATGTTGAATGTGAAGAAAGTAAAACTTTTAAAAACATTTTTTTTTTCAGAATGGATTAAACATGTGTCAGATATTGGATTAACAGGATTGTTCCTCAAGGGAGACAACTCTACATACAGTAGGTGGGGAATGACCCACCATGACGACATCATGTCGTCCAACAAAGAAAAGGGGAGACAAACCAAGTCACGCTACTACAACATGACATATCACTGTAAGTCAAACTTGTATTAAATCTTTGCTAAAATTGAACCATGTCAAACCTGATGTTGTCAGCGACTACTTTAACTTTCCCTGTTGCAGTGTCTGAAATGTAAAATTGAACTGTTTTAAGAGACCATCTGTGTTTAATTTTAAGGGACCACATTTATGTGGTGGTCCGTTTAGTCATTCACCTATGAAGATGTATTTAAACTCTTCCAAATCAGAGATTGGAATAATTTATTATCAAGTTTCAGGGGTGAATGAGTTAAAACAGGTTTCACATGATATACCGGTATACTTAATTTAAAGTCCAGATTAATTTATCAATAGTTACTTTAAGAAAGTCTGAACTGGTATTTTCATATGCCAGCTTTACATAATGACACTGGCATCCTACAATGCCAGATCCTGTTGGCACTAGCTAAGGTGTCCTTTTAGATAATATGTCACATCTCAACTTATGGCTCAAGTTAATCTGAAGCTATATAGTTAGGCAACAACTGAAATGTCCTAATATATGTCGTGGTGTTTGGGTTACTGTTCAGCATTGATGGGAACTTCTAAAGAATAGCCATTGAGGTATGGAACAAAACTGTGTAGTGAATTTTACATAAAATTGTACTATTTATCTTCATCACCAAGATGCGATATGCAATATTATTGTTGAATGCTGTTTTGCATCAATTTACATGACACAATACAATTTATCATTGTATCAGTGAATCGTAACACTGATGCATGCTTACACTGCAACATTATCGGTTGTAGTTTGTGGATGTCAATATAAAATAGAAAAGAAACATACTTTTAAAGTCTATTATCATGTGATCTTGTTTTCCAACTGTCATGTTCAAGATGTAGTGGCATCTATTATTGTTCACTGATAAAGATGGAGTACAGTTAGAGTTGGAGTTAATTCAATATTGACTACAAAGCTTTTGTGTTATTTCATTAGCTAAAATAACAAACTCGGAATTACGTTACAGTCGGAGGCAGAATCATAGCTCACTTTGATACTAATTCAGATTACGAAAGATTTAATGAGTATTGGCATATAAGATAGAATTACTGTAAAAACCCAGCCAGCTTCAGAGTTTTAAATAAAATTTTATGGTTTTGGAAAATTTAAATGATTAGGTTTGGACAAGTAGATGTCGTGACTACTGTATTGATAGTGCACAAAAATATTTGTATTGAAACTCAATTGTTTTGATGTATCCATTGAATAACAATTTTGTTGTGTGGTAAGTTGAGTATAATTAGACTACTGTTGAAGAACTGGCCAGTGTGTATGATCAGTAATCATAGGATTCAATCTTACAGAAGCTTCAGAATACCCTGACAGAGTAATTACCGGGTAATGGTTTGGTTTTGTCACCCCCCTGCTATTTGTTTGCTAATATCTTAGCATTATGTGACACATTTTCTTTATTTGAAGATAGAAACATGTAAAATTTTAAATACCTTTTTTAATAATGAATTTAAATTGTCTTTAATTATAAAAGTACTTGGTATGCTGAGAAACCATTCTTCAGTGGTCAAGTCAATATTTGTGTATAATTATTGTAAATGTGGCCATCCACAACAGAAACCATAGGAAAGAAAGTCATTTCAACATTTCCATGGGAATCTTTTAACCACCTCCTGTGCTAAAAGTTTATTATTGGAAGTGGTTGGTAGGGGAGGCAGAAGTAATAGCAGATTGACTAAGTTGGTGTCAGGGGACGCAGAAGTAATAGCAGATTGACTAAGTTGGTGTCAGGGGAGGCAGAAGTAATAGCAGATTGACTAAGTTGGTGTCAGGGGAGGCAGAAGTAATAGCAGATTGACTAAGTTGGTGTCAGGGGAGGCAGAAGTAATAGCAGATTGACTAAGTTGGTGTCAAGGGAGGCAGAAGTAATAGCAAATTGACTTAGTTGGTGTCAGGGGAGGCAAAAATAAGAGCTAATTGACTAAGTTCGTATCAGGGGAGGCAGAAGTAATAGCAAATTGACTTAAAAGTTGGTGTCAGGGGAGGCAAAAATAAGAGCTAATTGACTAAGTTGGTGTCAGGGGAGACAGAAGTAATTGCTTATTGACTAAGTTGCTGGCAGGGGAGGCAAAAATAAGAGCTGATTGACTAAGGTGATGTTATGGGAGGAAAAAATAATAGATGATTGGCTAAGTTGCTGGCTGGGGAGGCAAAAGTAATAGCTCATTGACTAATTTGCTTATATTTAACATTGCTAGCAGGGGAAGCAATCAGGCAGAAGTAATAGCTTGTTAAGTTGCTGGCAGGGGAGGCAGAAGTAAAAGCTGATAATTATTCTGTAAGCTACAAGGTCACAGTCAAAGAAACAAAAACTAGCCACTAATGTCCTGACCCTATGGTTAATTAGACACATTTAACAACCAATTGATTAGTTCTGCCTTGTCCAAGGGAGAGGGGAAGGCTTCCTGACTCCACAAAGACCCTCACACTGTCAGGTTGAATATAGTACAGATGGTGTAAGTCGGAGTGGGGTACTCAGGGGTGGGGGGGAGGGGGTCCGCACATCAAGGTCACATGTTGATGTAAGTAGATATATATCTAGGAGGTTGTCCATACAGATAGGGATAGACAAGATAAACCATCAGAAAATAAATGTGGATATCAACACTGATAATAGTAAAATAATAAACTGGGAGAGCAGATGTAAGGTAGCCAGCTTACCACAGGGTAATGTATATACATATTGTACCACTAGTTGTTTGGGGGTCAGTGCATACTGCATACCAGGCAAATTCTAGGCTAGTAGGTTTGTTTCTTCTTAAAACACAAACAATGAGTGGACCATGCCATCCCAAAGGCAAGACAAACACATTTTGAAACATTTATACTATAAACACCCCTTTTCCACTGTATGTAATTATAGCACCCATTGACAGAGTTTCTCAGACATAATTCTTATATACCTGGTATCTTTTGAAATACAGTGCTAAACAATATATTTCCTATATTAAATAGGATAATAAAGAAATAAAGTTCTTCACACATTGAAAATAACAATTGGCTACTTTTGCAAAAAGATTGATGTGATAAATGTGTTTGATAAACATACTAAGTTGAAAACTTGAATTAAGATGATGATTTAGATTATAATGATGACCCATGAGTTGTATGGTACATATGTAGTGTGGGTGTAAGGTAACCTATTAGTTTGACACCAGTCTCAGTATGATCCTTCCTGAATAAGATTTTAACATCAGACCCCCCACACACTAGCTGTTTTATGTAAACACTGTTGACATAATCCTTACAAGATTTCAGATATGTCAGAAGTAGTAGTTTTGAAGTTCTTGAAATGTGTAGTACAAGTAACCTTGACCTTCAGAAGCTGGACCCCCCTGACAGTTAGCTTCTGTCACTGATGCTGACAGAGGGGCAGCTTATTCCAGGCTGAACTTGTATGTGGGCCGACTTATACATTAGTCAACCAGAATTCACTGGCGTGTAAAAAGGCCATGCAGTCCTTGTGAATGGTCTGTTATCGGGTATTGACATAGGAGGAGATTGCATATTTCAGAGGTTGTTGGTAGTTAATCGCTTGTTACAGAAATAATTGGGATTATTAATATATGGAATAATTACAGTTAAACAAAGTTCGCTCTTTGTATTGAAGGAAAGCGCAATTTGTAGGTTCCAGCGTTAGATCAAACTTTATACTGGTAGCAGAATGCAGGTTTAGATATTCTGTTCTGTCTGACCGCTCTGACAATTTTCTCAGTTTGGAAAAATTAAATGTAGAAATATATGCATATGTAGCAGAATTGGACTGGATCGATCATCAGGGACCAGGTGGCTCAGGGGTACTCAGTGTTCATCCAGAGTTCGGAAGGTTCCAGGTTCGAACTCCGGTCTGGCCACTACATTTTCTCTTTCTCCTGTTACATACACAATGTATCTGAAAAGAAATAGACAGAAAAATATATATATGTATATATATACATTTGAAAAAATGGACCTGACTTTTAAAATATATATGTACACTGTATTGTAAAAAAAATGCCTCAAAAAGTGTAAGCTTGACCTACTTAGTTCTAGAGAGCTTTGATCGGTATTGTGTAAGGGCTGACCTAATTGTTCAGGGAATGAGGAAGTGAGTGAAGAGGTTTGATATTGTTTTAGTGCTAGAAGTTCATTTGGTGATTACTCTGGTGTTCCAGGTATATTCTGTAGGTTAAATATGTACAAACAAAACCTGGTAATCTTTACATTTGCAATGACGGTGAATGCCTCCGCAAGGAGTTGAACCCAGGGCCTATGGTTTTCTTGTCTTGCACTATACAGAATGAGCTAGGAGTTAAAGCAAAAGTAGCTACTGGTAGTTATTTTAAAAGGGTGAAACAACTATTGACTTGTTGTAATTGGTTAACATAGATTTGATCTGTATATCAGATATATAGAAAGTATCTTTGCAATAGAAGTTAATGAGATATGCACATTTTAAACCGTTAATAAGATATGCACATTTTAAACCGTAAATCTTGAAAATATTTCAAATATGATTTCATTTTTGGAAAAAATATCAGACCATTTGAAAGAATTGGCCTGACTTTTGTCTTTAACTCCAGACTTAAGAGACCCTAGATATATGATCAGATAGCTTGAAATGTGTCCCTGAACAGAACATGGAAATGTTTCTCCAGTTTTTCTTGTGAAAACCCAAATTTCTAGGCGTCATAGACAGGGAGATGGAATTTCTTCACTCTCATAAGATTAACAGTAGTTTTGTGTCAAAGACAATGTAGATTAAGTTGGATGGATAAAATCTATCATAAATTGTAACAAATGTCACAGGCCTGTCACGATCAGCCATCAGATATATTGTAAAACCAACATCTGTTGCTCATTAGTAAAGTCTTTAAGAGTGTAATACCATTTTGGTATGCAGTTCATTTGCAAGAGAAATGTTACTGTAGGATAAAGTTTCCTAATTGAGAGAAAACTCATATTTTGAAAATTTTCATTTGTTTTGCAGATTTGTTAATTGTACTTTTAGATCTATATTCAGACATGTCTTCGATATTTTAAGTACAAGTGATCCAAATATTTAAACTCCATGAATATCTTTAATCCAGCACCTTAGTGTTCATGTACTTTTTCTGAAAAGCTCAATTTCTGGATGTTTTGTTTCTACCACTTTTTGCCCACATTTATTTTGAACATCTGACGGCACTGCTCGACCCTACATACTGTATTATGTCTGATCCACTCCCAAGCTTTGGACCTGGATAGGTCTAGATCCCATTTCGAAGCATTATTTCAGTGACCAAAAGGTCTGTCAATCACATTAACCAAAGGTCAAATCTTGTAGGTAGAGTGATGTAGCATTGATACCTCTTACAGTTGCCAGTCTCTGAGGCCTAATCATCATTGAATTATGTACTATTTAGGTGTATAATATTTAAACCTTTCAGAAGTGACTGTATCGACTATATTTCAGTATTTTAACTTTATAACCGTTGGGTTTATATCGGTAATGTTTAGTGTCTGTCTGATTTCATTGAAATGTTTATTAACCCATTGTAATTCATAAATCGTCAAAACATCTGATTTTAAAATGGCAAGCACAGAATATATGTATTATAAAATTTGCATTTGATATTTTTTTCATAATTTCATTTTATGTTTACCAACTGCATAGTTACAGTTGGTCTTGCATATACACCTTTATTCCGTTAAACAGATCTTCAGACAAAGTTTCATGTGGCTTAATTGTTCGAAATTGATCTCATAATTTCGTTACAATGTTTTTGCGAAATAAATTTGTTTTGTTGCAGGTAATTTATTTCCTTCTTCATTTGTGCACATTTGCCTCACCAGCAGCAATCTCTGTAAGTCTAAAGTAATGAAACACACTCCACCCCTGTTAATTAAGTTTCTCCCAATCCAGATTGCTGCAAGGTGATATATTCTGTTAATGCTGATGGACTATGCTGGCTCAGTGTTTTTTACCCCCTCTTTTGAAACACATAAAAGTTTTGGAATTATAGAAATTTGTAGGTTGAAAGCTGGAATAGAGCTTGTTATGTGTGTGACATAGCTTTCGTTCAGGCAAATTAGCACAAATGTTTCTCGCCAGTTGGATACATTCTGCTAACTAAGAGGTATTTCTTTTCAGGATTATTCCATTATATTCTTATTAAGATAGATGTGGTAAGTTCTTGCTTATCAGTTTATCAGATAGGAGCAAAAGAGATAAAATTTCCAAAAAGGAAAGAGACTTGGAGAGGAGGAATGGGAGGAAATGTTTGTTTTGATCGTTAATGTGGAACTAGGCTTGACTTGATTGTATCTGAAAACTGGAAAATTTAATTTACCAGTAGGAATAGAACGGGTGAAATCCGAAGTAAAAGATTAAACTGAAGAAAATAGGTTTAGAGTGATTTAACCCAGGTGTAAAAATGTTAAATACGACATTTTCAAAAGTTTTGAAAGTAAGGATACCTAGTAATGTGTGAATGTCTTCTGTATGGTTTTTAAATTGTGATGAATTTAAATCACTTGTAAAATATACTTAGATTTCATTCATTACAAAGTCGCTGTGATAATCTGCATATATAGATCTGTATAACCCTTATTTTGTAGAGGTCAAGGTCAAATGTCAATTGAGGTCACCACCTTCCTGTGGTGTACCTATTTCATTATTAGTTTGGTGCCTTTTCGTTAAGCAGTATTGATATGCTCAGAAAACCATCATGTGGGTACTTAAGGTAAAGGAAAAAGGTTGAATTGAGGTCACAGAGACCTTAAAATCTGATGCCATTTCATTGAGCAGTGGCAGAGATATGGTTTGGGAATAGACAGAATGAATACTCGATACTTATACCAAATTTGAGGAAGTAGAGGTATTAAATAATTATCAGTCTTAGTGACCTTAATTTGGTGTTTAGGAGATAATTGAGAATTTCAATGAATAAAGGTCTGAAAAGGGAGATTACTCAAAAATAAGCATTATTTCTTAATGGACTGATGTATCTAAGGCGATGAATAGACATACAGATTCTTTTCTGATTTTCTGTTGCATCTGTTACTGGATGGATTGGGTGGTAATGATTTTGGGGTGGTACTTTTGTTGACGTAATTATTACAAACCTGTTAAAGTGTATGGGAGTTTGAATGGGGTATGAGGCCAGTTGGCATTGTTTTTCAACAAAAGAATTCGCTAAGTGACAGCTGATACAGACTTTTCTGCAGCTACACAAACCGCCTAACAATAGCCTGGAGAACACAGACAATGACAATTACCTACACCCCCCCCCCCCCCTCCCACACCTTATATGTTATCTGTTGTTTGACAAGTTCATGTAATGATGTTGCAACTAGTGGTTATGGGTATGATTTCAATATGTGTGTTTTATGCCCTATTGACAGCAGCTATGGTCATTTTAGGGCGTGCAATGTAAGTGGTGACTAATTACCTACATGTAGGTCCAGCGCTCGCCCCACATAGGCCTCAAATCTGCGACCCAGTGGTGGAGGTCCAGTGGATGACTTGGCTACCAGGGACCCTATTTCACTCAGTGTAACTTACAAAATTCATTTTAAACTACTCTTACATTTAAAACTGCTCTTACTTTTAAAACTGCTCTTACTTTTAAAAACATTTTTTTCTTGTGTTTTTAAGTTATTTATGACACTAATGATAAACTTCAGTGAATAAACCGATAAATTGAATACAGTTGCAGCAATAATGATATATTTACCTCAAATATGTTAGTGTTTACCTTCATTTTTATAGGGTATAAAATAGGCTATAAATATGCTCTCCTCTCATACATTACTCCATAGCGGAGCCTTAGCTGTTTGTATTTCTTACTAACAGTTGAAGGTTGCAGAAAAGTTGTTGATGTAAAAAATGATATATGCTTTCTGGTAACAACATATCAAAATAAACAGGACAAAAACTTTAGTTTTAATTATAGACATGGTACCGGTATTTACATTTCTAGAGTTGTATAAACTTCTGTTCTACACTAACACTAGTAACAGTGTTGTGAAAAACAACATGTGTGATGTTTCATTTCATTTAGGTATAAAATTGTAAATCTGCACTTTGGTAGTCTAAATCATTTTACAGCTATCATATATCACTGCAAAAACATTAATGGTCCATTGGCAGGGATGCAGTTTCTAGCATGTGTGTTCTAATTTCAAAACATCTGTAAGCCAGCTCACAAAAAAAGAAATCTTAAAAAACTGATAGTGAAAATGCAACATTGGTGATAATATGTGTCTCGTATTTCTATGAGTGGTGTTTGATACTGTGTTGTATGCAGGTCCTGTTTTCATGCGTTGGGGCCTTGGTGTACACATGCAGAGTGGTGTGTTTTAATGATTTAGCCTTCTGTATCAGTTTGCTGCTACTTAATAAGATAACAAGGGATTCAAAAATAATCTTAATGGATTGTAAATAAAGACTGGAGGATAGAGTAAATTAATTATCTAAATGCAAGGGAAACTTATCTGGATTGATGAACAGTCAGCTGGAAACCAAATAGAACTTACAGCTGGTGGGATTTTACTCCCTCATCATTTTCAAAATTCTTTATAATGTTATGTTGTATGATTCAAACTTTCTAGTGTGTAAAATGAAGACGAAAATTGTATTGTACAAAAACTGTAAAATGTTTCAATATCTCAATATTTCAATTGCCCAAGTCGTTGGGATGAATTTACCGATGAGAAATCGTTTAACTTGGTCCCTGGCCTGTAGCTTTATGGCAGTGGAAACAGAATGATGCTGACATTGGGCTTATCAGTCTGTAAACATTTTAGATTTAACAGCTTGCAGCTGGGTTGTTTTATCAACCACAATGATCATCATCTTATTGATTACTTATACCAAATAAAAATGAGTTATGGTTGTTGAATTTGTAACCATACCTGTACATGTCAACCCTCCCTCATTAGGAGCGAGATTCCCTCATTTTGACCAAAATTTACCACTCTCCCTCGACATCTCCCTCATTTAAGTCCAAACCCACAATAACTTAAAATCTATATCTTGTAGTCAAATGAGATCCTAGTTAATGCAGGATATGTGTAATGACCATAATAGGTGTATCTGGATCAAATGAATACTTTGTGAATTTATCTTGATACATAATAAGGGAAAGACAAATTGAGCAATGTAGTTTCTGTCGCATTTCATGCACTTTCTCCCTCATTGGAAACATGGAAAGAGGGAGATCTCCCTCATTGGAGGTTTCAGAGGTTGACACCCTATGTGTAACCAGTAGACAACCAAGCATCTATCCTTGAAGAGGTTTCAAATGGAAACATTTAGATGAAGTAGATTGTTTGAGACTCACTAAAACACAGCAAGTAATAAGAAATTAGTTTTGTAGGTGTTTATATCCCCAAATTTGTCTAGATTCTGGACTATTAGTATAGCTATCCGAGCAGACAAAATACTACTGCAGTAACTGTTTATATGTCTGTAGATAGCGTCTGGGCCTGTAAAATGAGAGGGAAATTACTAAAAGTGCTTGTCATTGATTGGATGTTGCCATTTTATTGTCAGACTATATTGGAGGTCTGACAAAGTTATCATCCTGGCACTTTCACTGTTTAGTCTAACAGTTGGAAAAAGTGGCTTGTTTGAGGTACGCTCTAAAGGGGTGAGGAGGGCCTAGCTGTGATGTATGGACCTCTCAAAATAACAGTAGTTCTAATAGCATGGGTGAAGCATTTTTTATCTTGATGTCGCGTACAGGTAGCATGTCTAATTTAACACTCTGCAATCTGACTGTAGACTCAAATGCCTCTAGGTGAAACAGCTTGTACCCTGACTTGGATACTTAGGTGGGATGGCTAGATGTACATGGACCGGACCTGGGTATACCATACTGGTGTAGGTGTGATTGCTAGGTGAACACCTGTCTTCAGTAATACGTAGTTGGATGGCTATAGGTGTAAATCCGAGGCTGACTTGGGTACTGGTGGGATTGTTAGGTGTACACCCGAGGCTGACTTGGGTACTGGTGGGACTGTTAGGTGTACACCCGAGGCTGACTTGGGTACTGGTGGGACTGTTAGGTGTACACCCGAGGCTGACTTGGGTAGTGGTGGGACTGTTAGGTGTACACCCGAGGCTGACTTGGGTACTGGTGGGATTGTTAGGTGTACACCCGGGGCTGACTTGGGTACTGGTGGGACTGTTAGGTGTACACCCGAGGCTGACTTGGGTACTGGTGGGACTGTTAGGTGTACACCCGAGGCTGACTTGGGTACTGGTGGGATTGTTAGGTGTACACCCGGGGCTGACTTGGGTACTGGTGGGACTGTTAGGTGTACAACCGAGGCTGACTTGGGTACTGGTGGGATTGTTAGGTGTACACCCGGGGCTGACTTGGGTACTGGTGGGACTGTTAGGTGTACACCCGAGGCTGACTTGGGTACTGGTGGGATTGTTAGGTGTACACCCGAGGCTGACTTGGGTACTGGTGGGACTGTTAGGTGTACACCCGAGGCTGACTTGGGTACTGGTGGGACTGTTAGGTGTACACCCGGGGCTGACTTGGGTACTGGTGGGATTGTTAGGTGTACAACCGAGGCTGACTTGGGTACTGGTGGGACTGTTAGGTGTACACCCGAGGCTGACTTGGGTACTGGTGGGATTGTTAGGTGTACACCCGGGGCTGACTTGGGTACTGGTGGGACTGTTAGGTGTACACCCGGGGCTGACTTGGGTACTGGTGGGATTGTTAGGTGTACAACCGAGGCTGACTTGGGTAGTGGTGGGACTGTTAGGTATACAACCGAGGCTGACTTGGGTACTGGTGGGACTGCTAGGTGTACAACCGAGGCTGACTTGGGTAGTGGTGGGACTGTTAGGTGTACACCTGAGGCTGACTTGGGTATTGGTGGGACTGTTAGGTGTACAACCGAGGCTGACTTGGGTACTGGTGGGACTGCTAGGTGTACAACCGAGGCTGACTTGGGTACTGGTGGGACTGTTAGGTGTACACCCGAGGCTGACTTGGGTACTGGTGGGACTGTTAGGTGTACACCTGAGGCTGACTTGGGTACTGGTGGGACTGCTAGGTGTACAACCGAGGCTGACTTGGGTACTGGTGGGACTGTTAGGTGTACACCCGGGGCTGACTTGGGTACTGGTGGGACTGTTAGGTGTACATCCGGGGCTGACTTGGGTACTGGTGGGACTGTTAGGTGTGCACCCGGGGCTGACTTGGGTACTGGTGGGATTGTTAGGTGTACACCCGAGGCTGACTTGGGTACTGGTGGGACTGTTAGGTGTACACCCGAGGCTGACTTGGGTACTGGTGGGATTGTTAGGTATACAACCGAGGCTGACTTGGGTACTGGTGGGACTGTTAGGTGTACAACCGAGGCTGACTTGGGTAGTGGTGGGACTGTTAGGTGTACAACCGAGGCTGACTTGGGTACTGGTGGGACTGTTAGGTGTACACCCGAGGCTGACTTGGGTACTGGTGGGACTGTTAGGTGTACACCCGAGGCTGACTTGGGTACTGGTGGGACTGCTAGGTGTACACCCGAGGCTGACTTGGGTACTGGTGTGACTGTTAGGTGTACACCCTAGGCTGACTTGGGTACTGATGGGACTGTTAGGTGTACACCTGAGGCTGACTTGGGTACTGGTGGGACTGTTAGGTGTACACCCGGGGCTGACTTGGGTACTGGTGAGCTGTTAGGTGTACACCCGGGGCTGACTTGGGTACTGGTGGGACTGTTAGGTGTACACCTGAGGCTGACTTGGGTACTGGTGGGACTGTTAGGTATACAACCGAGGCTGACTTGGGTACTGGTGGGACTGCTAGGTGTACAACCGAGGCTGACTTGGGTACTGGTGGGACTGTTAGGTGTACACCTGAGGCAGACTTGGGTACTGGTGGGACTGTTAGGTGTACAACCGAGGCTGACTTGGGTACTGGTGGGACTGCTAGGTGTACACCCGAGGCTGACTTGGGTACTGGTGGGACTGTTAGGTGTACACCCGAGGCTGACTTGGGTACTGGTGGGACTGTTAGGTGTACAACCGAGGCTGACTTGGGTACTGGTGGGACTGCTAGGTGTACAACCGAGGCTGACTTAGGTACTGGTGGGACTGTTAGGTGTACACCCGGGGCTGACTTGGGTACTGGTGGGACTGTTAGGTGTACATCCGGGGCTGACTTGGGTACTGGTGGGACTGTTAGGTGTGCACCCGGGGCTGACTTGGGTAGTGGTGGGACTGTTAGGTGTACATCCGGGGCTGACTTGGGTACTGGTGGGACTGTTAGGTGTGCACCCGGGGCTGACTTGGGTAGTGGTGGGACTGTTAGGTGTACACCTGAGGCAGACTTGGGTACTGGTGGGACTGTTAGGTGTACAACCGAGGCTGACTTGGGTAGTGGTGGGACTGTTAGGTGTACAACCGAGGCTGACTTGGGTACTGGTGGGACTGTTAGGTGTACACCTGAGGCTGACTTGGGTACTGGTGGGACTGTTAGGTGTACACCTGAGGCTGACTTGGGTACTGGTGGGACTGTTAGGTGTACACCCGAGGCTGACTTGGGTACTGGTGGGACTGTTAGGTGTACACCTGAGGCTGACTTGGGTACTGGTGGGACTGTTAGGTGTACACCCGAGGCTGACTTGGGTACTGGTGGGATTGTTAGGTATACAACCGAGGCTGACTTGGGTACTGGTGGGACTGTTAGGTGTACACCCAAGGCTGACTTGGGTACTGGTGGGACTGTTAGGTGTACAACCGAGGCTGACTTGGGTAGTGGTGGGACTGTTAGGTGTACAACCGAGGCTGACTTGGGTAGTGGTGGGACTGTTAGGTGTACACCCGAGGCTGACTTGGGTACTGGTGGGACTGTTAGGTGTACAACCGAGGCTGACTTGGGTAGTGGTGGGACTGTTAGGCGTATACCTGAGGCTGACTTGGGTACTGGTGGGACTGTTAGGTGTACAACCGAGGCTGACTTGGGTAGTGGTGGGACTGTTAGGTGTACACCCGAGGCTGACTTGGGTACTGGTGGGACTGTTAGGTGTACACCTGAGGCTGACTTAGGTACTGGTGGGACTGCTAGGTGTAGACCCGAGGCTGACTTGGTACTGGTGGGATGGCTCGATGTACATGGATCTGACTTTGGCACAATTGGCTAGGTGAAACCTTGTTGATGTTTTGGTGGGGATTATAGTAGACTGATTTTTGTCTGACTCTGGATATTGGTAGCTAACTGTTGTAAGCAAAACACTTTAGTTTGATCTTAGGGTCTATGTGACCAATGATGTTCATTGCAACCTTGGGAACCATTGGTCTGCAGCCTAATTAAGTAAAACACTGGTCAGTGTAACATTGGGGATCATTTGCCTATATAACTGTCTCTTATTCAACTTAAATGCAGCCATTGTAATTGAGTATTTCTGAGGATGATTTGTCTATACAGCTAATGTTTAGCCTCTGTTACAGCATGTCAGCCAGGGAACCAGATCAGATCAAATCACCCAGGTAATGTTGATCAGGTATATCACACAGTAGCTACTAAAGAAATAGCACACTAGCTTTCTCAATAATCTCATCGCTTTCTGGTAAAGCTGAACTCAATACTCTAAGTCTTAACTTACCTTAACACTAACCATATACTTCTGACAGACTAGTCCTTTTGTAGTCTCACTATTCTAAATTTCTACTGTCTACAGTGAGTGAGTGTGAAATATCTACTTTTAATATGCTAAACTAATGTTATCAGCTGTACTACTGTCGGTAGACATGTTTACCTTACAATAATTTGGAGTTACATGTACCAGCTTTGTAGAACATGCTTTTATATTCACTGCCCATAACTTATATTTA
Source organism: Mimachlamys varia (assembly GCA_947623455.1). Taxonomy (NCBI): domain Eukaryota; kingdom Metazoa; phylum Mollusca; class Bivalvia; order Pectinida; family Pectinidae; genus Mimachlamys; species Mimachlamys varia. The sequence continues at coordinate 33,128,875 of OX392529.1, read as the reverse complement.
CTGATATGGATTACACTGAGAAAAGGAGTGTTTTTTACTAAGTTTGACAGATTTGGTTTTGCTGTGTGTGATTATATTATACATCAGGTATTATAATATCACCTGTATATAACTTAACATGATATTCAATTACAAACGTCAGCTGTAGGGAATTTCCCTTTAGTGCACATGGTAGAGCATTGGGCTGGAGAGCCAAGGATGGGGGGTTTGTGCCCTAGTGATGGCACTATCTTTATCACTATTCCTCTTCTTATTACAAACTAATGCTGTTGACCCTCACCCTTCAAAGTTGGATACAGACAACTGTTGGTGAGGGGAAGTCAAAGAGCCGGGTTTGGAGATTGAAAATGGGGGTAAAGTGTAAAAGATGTACATTGATTAGGTTGCCTTACAATGGTGAGCTGTAGGGAATTCAAACTTCCCTTTAGGTCAGTGTTAGAGCATTGGGCTGGAGAGCAATGGTTGCGGGTTCAAGCCCCAGCGTTGGCATTAATCTTTATCACTATTCCTTGTCCTATTATATGTATTTTTCCAGCAATCAAGATTATACTCACAATTGTCAACATCATACCAACAGTCAACAACCTACTATTATTACAATGTATTTTATACTATGGTGTCAATAAAATGGGTCTTGATTATAATACCAGACTCTGTGATATCTATTATGTACCAGATATACCACCATTAATTTATTAACCCATTAACCCACCATTACATATGATAAGTATGTTTTAATGAGTATTTAATGATATAAAATGATGATCACAGTACCAGGTCATCGAAATGCACCAGTTGGCTCCATGATAAATTTTACCACAGTAATTGAATGGTTGTTCCTAGTACAGTAGTCAGGTATTTGATAGTTTGGTTATAATGACAACAGAAGGAAGGAGATCTGTCATGTATGACGAGGGACAGCCTACAATGTTAGCCCTGTGTAACCACAACAATGTCAGACTGTACTAGCTATCTACAGTCCTGGTCAATTTGTAGGCTACCTATAAAGGGTCAACTGAGGGTATATGTATAAAAGTCATACCAGTACTTATTGGTAAGTTACAGATTGACTGATTCTTTAGTGCAAATTTTCAAAACTTGATTTTTCAAATGAAGCTTCACAAAAAACTAGCAGATTTAACAAAGCAATTTTCTTCAAAATCTCGGTTTTTGAAATAAGAATTTTAAATTAACCATTTTTATACTAACCATACTTAAATGCTTTGCTGGGAGGGTTATGGATTATTGTCTAGCTTTGATAAAACATTAACAAAAATGTGTCTTTATTATTTTAGTCTGTGATAAATCTGGTGTAAATATTAGCTGATTTTATTCATAACAAGTGTATTTTTTATAGTAAAGATAACATGATGTTTTTATCTTTCCATTGACTTTATGTTTAGAAGTTACTTGGCACTATCTGTTTCTAGGCTGGGTCAGGTTTCTCAAATTTGCCAAAAATACTTCACTGCCTGAGAGCTAGTGTTCTATTAAAATTAGTATACTAGTAAGTCTTCCATCTCTAGATATATATATATACACCAGTGTTTACAGTACATAATAACCTAGACTTGCTCCAGCCCTTAATATACACTAAAGTTTAGTTACAACAGTGTTTACAGTACATAATAACCTAGACTTGCTCCAGCCCTTAACATACACTAAAGTTTAGTTACAACAGTGTTTATTGTACATAATGACCTAGACTTGCTCCAGCCCTTTATATACACTAAAGTTTAGTTACAACAGTGTTTATTGTACATACTAACCTAGACTTGTTCCAGCCCTTAATATACACTAAAGTTTAGTTACAACAGTGTTTACAGTACATAATAACCTAGACTTGTTCCAGCCCTTAATATACACTAAAGTTCAGTTACAACAGTGTTTATTGTACATAGTAACCTAGACTTGTTCCAGCCCTTAATATACACTAAAGTTTAGTTACAACAGTGTTTATTGTACATAATAACCTAGACTTGTTCCAGCCCTTAATATACACTAAAGTTTAGTTACAACAGTGTTTATTGTACATAATAACCTAGACTTGTTCCAGCCCTTAATATACACTTAAGTTTAGTTACAACAGTGTTTATTGTACATAATAACCTAGACTTGTTCCAGCCCTTAATATACACTAAAGTTTAGTTACAACAGTGTTTATTGTACATAATAACCTAGACTTGTTCCAGCCCTTAATATACACTAAAGTTTAGTTACAACAGTGTTTATTGTACATAATAACCTAGACTTGTTCCAGCCCTTAACATACACTAAAGTTTAGTTACAACAGTGTTTATTGTACATAGTAACCTAGACTTGTTCCAGCCCTTAATATACACTAAAGTTTAGTTACAACAGTGTTTATTGTACATAATAACCTAGACTTGTTCCAGCCCTTAATATACACTAAAGTTTAGTTACAACAGTGTTTATTGTACATAATAACCTAGACTTGTTCCAGCCCTTAACATACACTAAAGTTTAGTTACAACAGTGTTTATTGTACATAGTAACCTAGACTTGTTCCAGCCCTTAATATACACTAAAGTTTAGTTACAACAGTGTTTACAGTTTACAGCACATAATGGGGGGGGGGGGGGGGGGGGTCTGGAACCCTCCCTTTTTCGGAGGAGGAACATTTCTTTTAAGCTTTAAAAATGAAAGTTTTTACCGTTGTATCATTGAAAAAGCATCAGCTTGATCCCCTCCTTTCAAAATTCCTGCATCTGCGCCCGCTTCTTGTGTCTGATTAAACTCAAGATAGACATTTAACTGAATGTTGTGTAGATACAGATCTAATTAACACAAAGACAACCCCTTAGTAAATGTATCTGCACCTAATTAATTAATAAATGTGTAAGTACAGTTGTATCTTATAAAGGGTAGATGGAGAGGCACCTTTGAAATGAAAACTAAAATAGAAAAATCTACAATCTATAATTTTTCCATCACTAAAATATAGACTTATCAAGGGTTGTCTTTCATATATTGTTTACAATATGTCTGCTGTGTATATAGATAGCTAGACTTGTCATGGTAGAGCTCACGGTCCAAGGGGAGATAACCACATCTTTTATTTGATACACATTTATACAGGAAACACTTTTTTGATTTGTTTAAGATGTGACTATGATGGTAAAATCAGGTACATATGATATGTATATCTAGCTCAGCAGTTTTATTTTCTCTTTTTAACTTTGCTCAAAGTTTACAGTACTTTCTGAAGTCCCTAGTTAACATAATTATGCCTATTATATTTTCATTGCTCATGAATCTGGCTATTATGAAAAATATAACTTCCATATCAGTCAATCATGAATACCTTTCCAATGTCTATTATGGTGTGGTAACATTTTCCTCTACACATGTACAGGGCAGTAGTCAATAGTCACAAGAGATGTGCTGCTGCTTATTTTATCTTACAACTTACAGATTGGAATGGATAGCAGATTTGCATATTGACTCAAAATACTCGGGACATGTTCAGAATTAAGTTAAAATTTCTGTGCATCAAAACAAGGCTTTTAAGTATGATTGCAGTTGAGTTTGCATCAGGGCATTCCATTTGTTCAAAAATGCATAAAATTTGCATACAAACTTTGTTATTTTAAACTTTGTATATATCTGGATTGTATCATTCATGTTAAGTCGTTTTTTGATTGCCAGGTGTAGTAGGTGGGATAGTAGATTCCCATTGACCAGATATTGTACATGTTCTGTTAGTTATTGCAAGTCTTCAATTATTGAGAGGTCTTATTGGGCTTGAATCTTTTAAATAAAGGTACTATGTACCTTGCATAAAGGATACCTACTAGTGTTGTCTTCACAGGAAAAGCCTGGAACAAAGAGGATAGAGTTATAAAGAGGGACTAGGCTGGTTGAGACTATGGCCAGATGGAGCAGTCAAAGTGTCCTCCTTTCTCTTCATGCCTTTTCCTTCCTGACATGTTACACTTAACAGTTGTCCTTAAAACCTCAGTATTTCATGGAACTGCTAGACTATCTTGATAATGTAAATGATTAAAACCTCTGGTCTCACTAGTTGCATTTGATAGACATAGTTTTCCTCATAGTTTCTGAATTGATCCCAAGATATTTTGTTATATATGCTAGGTGTTAATTCAGAAACATTTTCGTATATTAGCTGATTGATTTGTAATGTTGATGTCAGTTTTTGCCCAGTAATTGGATATTGAAAGGGATAATATTGTAGTGTAAAAAGGAAATTTTACCCACAGACATATATATATATCAAATATGGTACATCTAGAACATTGGTAATTCGACTGCTTCTGACCAAAATTCTACTCCAAAGATTTTAATTTACATATCATATCAAAATGATATACACATATATATGTGTGGTATAAACATTTGGAATGATTCATGTTATCAAATTAAGATATGCAGAGTCATGAATTGGAATTTCCCTGGCCATATTCCTGATTGTGCAATCACACTTTTACCCGTACTTACATGTCATTGTTAAACTTTCTGAAGTACTCATACTTAAGGATTTACAAAACAGTGCATTTATATTAGTGTATAGTATATACTTCAAACCTGAATAAATGTTAACAAAAAATGTGGATATTTTATGAAAGGCTAAATTTGTCAGTAAGAAAACTTAGATGCTGTAATCAGGGGAGACGGATGTATGTGATGTAATCAGGGGAAACAGTGTTAGGATGATATGTTCAGGGAGGCAGTCATAGGTGCTGTTATCAGGGGAGACAATTGTAGGTGTTTTTAAGTCAGGGGAGACAATTGTAGGTTCTTTTAAGTCAGGGGAGACAATTTGAGGTACTGTATAGTCAGGGGAAATAGTGGTAGGGTGCATGTGTTCAGGGGAGACTGTCTAGGTGTTGTGATCAATGGAAACAATCGTAGGTGCTTTATGTCATGGGAGACAATTGGATGTACTCTAGTCATAGGGAATAGTGATAGGGTGATATAGTCAGGGGGGACAGTCAAAGGTTCTGTGGTCAGGGGGGACAATTGTAATAGGTGCTGTGGTCAGGGGAGACATTTGGAGATGCTGTGGTCTGGGGAAATAGTGGTAGGAGACGGGGGAGAGAATTAGAGGTTCTGTAGACAGGGGAGACAATTGGAGGTACTGTAGACAGGGGAGACAATTGGAGGTACTGTAAACAGGGGTGACAATTGGAGGTACTGTAGACAGGAGAGACAATTGGAGGTACTGTAGACAGGGGAGACAATTGGAGGTACTGTAGACAGGGGAGACAATTGGAGATGCTGTGGTCTGGGAAAATAGTGGTAGGAGACGGGGGAGAGAATTAAAGGTTCTGTAGAGAGGAGAGACAATTGGAGGTACTGTAGACAGGGAAGACAATTGGAGGTACTGTAGACAGAGTAGAAAATTAGAGGTTCTGTAGAGAGGAGAGACAATTGGAGGTACTGTAGACAGGAGAGACAATTTGAGGTGCTGTGATCAAGGGAAAAAATTGGAGGTACTGTAGACAAAGGAGACAATTTGAAGTAATGTAGACAAGGGAGACAATTGGAGTAACTGTAGACAGGGGAGAGTTTGGAGGTACTGAAGACGGGGAGACAATTGGAGAAATTGTAGACAGGGGAGAGTTTGGAGGTACTGAAGACGGGAGACAATTGGAGTTACTGTAAACAGGGGAGACAATTGGGGTCTATAGACAGGGGAGACAATTGGAGGTGCTGTAGACAGGGGAGGCAATTGGAGGTGTTGTGATCTTGGGAGACAATTGGAGGTAATGTAGACAGGGGAGACAATTGGAGGTGTTGTGATCTTGGGAGACAATTGGAGGTTATGTAGACAGGGGAGACAATTGGAGGTGTTGTGATCTTGGGAGACAATTGGAGGTAATGTAGACAGGGGAGACAATTGGAGGTGCTGTGGTCATGGGAGACAGTGGTAGGGTGCTGTAGTCTTCACCTTCTTGAAAAGAATCTTTACAAATTGTATTTATGTTTTGTATCACAGGTATTGTTTGTTGCTTTAAATAACTTTGGAGTTTGGACTTTTTACTGAAAATGTGAAGCCTTCAAACTAAGTTTACTTTAAGCAATTTTGCCGCTTCAGGCCTACAAACTTTACTGCATTGTAGCCTTCGGAGGCACAATGAATAAATATTGTATATTTCTGACACTTGGGGAGTTACCAACTTAATTAAAACAGTGCTTTTGGAACCTTTATACACCTGGTAGGATTACCGTAGTATTACAGCTGTTGGATACCTGTAGTATAGGTTAAGTTATTTTATCCTCCTTAGATCTGGGGTGTTTACCGTAGAGTTTCTGACCCTACAACTTATTTAGTATAGTTAATCAGGAAGTAAAGGGTAATGCTACATGATCTACAACTTAAATTTGAGAATGAAAAAGATTACTCATGACATCTGGGTCAGTGTAACACTTGGCAGTTATGTATGCGTGGTATAGTCCTAGTTATATTTGTTGTAAAATGTTTATAAAAGTGAGACTATTGCTGTCATTTTAACACATAAAAGTATAAAGAGGGTTGATTTCTTGATTGAAAAATATATGTTCATTTATATTCTGAGAAATAACACTTAATTGTTATTGGAATGTTAACAGCATTTTATGAAATATTTGCTGCCTTTAGATATTCATTCCCAAAATCTCTGTGAAACAGATGGTTTGCCATACTAAAATTGTCTATTGTATAAGCTCCAAATATAGATCATACTTAGTGTGGTTATAGTTGAGAGATTTTCACATGTAAACAAATCCACATAATCTAGAATATAACACTGTTTTATTGTTGGTAAGTAATATTTTCTGTGATTCGTCTCTGTGGACACTAACCTAAGTGAATAAGAGGACTCGTTTAAATTATTTATAACCCATGAACACCTAGCTTTGTTTGACATACAATATAAGTACATGTATCAATAATATCTTTCTATAGGCTTGGATGCCTGGTATTATTTCATTCTTAAATTTAGGGTAACATTTTTCTTATATACAGTTATAATGTTACTATTATTATGTCATTGTAATAGAAAGATATTTTATCAAATTTATTTTCAAATATATGTACTCCCAATGTGTCTGCTATATTTTCACAAAACAAATGTAACTAAAAATCTAAATTTTCTAAAATTTTCCTCAGGCCTAAATGTAATGAGCGAGACCGATACCCCTGTCAAAAAGATGAAGTATTCAACATACACATCACTTAGGCTAGCTGGCTTAACACATCTGTCCTAGTTTTATTTTATCCACTGTTGTACTATCCTAGGTAGACTGGAACATATTCAGGTATTTTTATTTATATATGTGACTTCATATATAAATCTGTTGATCTAGCGCATTTCCTGTCAACCTGATTTCCAGATCTGGAATGATAGAAATGTTGAACTGACAAACAAGTAGCTAGCTGGGTTAACTTGAGTTTGTGTGATGTATATATATTCTTACATCTGTGTCACAGTACTATGTCTGTGTTGTGCATTTAATATGTAAACAAAATCAGGTAGCTCACAGTATCAAAAATGTTTATTTAAAAATAACATAAACTCTGATTTAAATAAAACATCATATTATTTAGTATAGGGCAATTATGTACATGTATAATTTTGGTGGTTAATAAAGCCAGCCCAAAAATAAACTGTGTTGGTCAGTTTTTCTTGTGGTTAATGTGGGAGGTTGACCAGAATTGCTGTAGAACTTGAACATGTAACAGGAGAGGAAAAATGCATGGCCACACTTGGGTTCGAACCCAGAACTATCTGAACTAGAGCAATTTAACTGTCTTGTTGCCATTGTTTGACCCAGTCCAGTTCCCCTATGTATACATTCCTTCCTTTCCTTAGTCTTCGCCCCCTAAAAATGTACACTCTATAACAGGAGAAAATAAATGTACGGCCACACTGTATGGAGTCTGAACTACGTATACGGACCTTCTGAACTCTAGACAGACTCTTCACTATTTGAGCTATCTGGACTTTGACACAGTCCAGTTCCGCTACAGATATATAAAAATGAAGATGTTCACAGTTATAAGATAATCCTGTTACAAAACAAATATAAGGTGGTCCTACATTATTTGTTTATTATATATATACAGTGATCAATCTACATGCGAGTCCCGAGTCCAGTACTCATAAAATTATGAAAGGACTCATAGAAATTCTGGAAATACTCCAATTTAACATTATGGGACCCATAGTTTTTGGCAATATTTACAAAAAGGACCCATGAAAATAAATTGTAAATTGATCGCTGTATATAGATTACAATTTACCTATATATTCACCCCTGGAGTCAAATTTGAATCTTACCAAATCAGAGACTGGGCTGGTCCATTTTAACATTGTAGGGGTAAATGAGTGAATTAGTGTATACTTTAGGACTCCTGATCACTTGACCTGATGAGACCTCTGCGTGTGTACACACCTGTAGTACACACCTGTAGTACACACCTGTTAAGTACCTGGTACATATATGAGGTCATATCGGCTTTGATATGGCTGTCACTTGACCAGAGCTTTCCATCAGTCATTCTTTCTGGACATTTTGATCTCCCCAATGGTCAGGAAGCTAGCTAAATTGTATAGGCCCCCTAAGGCTGGGACTGATGACCAGAGTATAATTTGCCTATAGTTATAGACTTTGTCAGATGTCAACAGCCACCATATCATATTACAGCTCTCAGTAAGATACCTGTCTGTAGTAAGTAATTGAGTCAAGTCTGTGGAATTCCTTCTCTTGTCTACCTGACCAGTGACGATCATTTACTGTGACTTTTTCACCTGTGGGCAGTAGCTATATATAGTACACCTGTATATTATGTATTTGATCATTAAGTGTTGATTACGTCCACCCAGACTGTTTATCTCGTTCCTGTTACCTGAAACGCCTACAGTGTATATACACAATACAAAACATTTAAATGCCCCTCACAAAATCTCTCGCATGTAATTTTATTCATACAAGTATTTCTGTCTGTCCACACTCAGGTGTGCTGGAGTAAACACTTGTTGACTTTCTCAACAGGAAGAGGAAGTTGACTCTCCAATAACAGGAGAACCAAGTGGTGTCTCCCAAATATCTTGTCTGGAGAAATACCTGGGTAGACCGTCTCGTCTGGAATCGTTCATTCTCTAATATACCCAAGTTTCTACTGATCGTGCATCAGTTCAATCAGTTCATAGTGTCGTGTAGATAAATTCCATACATTCTGAAGTGCGATTCACAAAAGTTTGTTCTACCATGGTTCTGGATGAGTGGAGCTACACGTTGTGAAAAACATGTGACAAATTGAAGCAAATCTTGTGTAAATCTGTATGTGCACACCTTTACATCTATATATCACCTGGTCAGTGATACATCAAGGAATTTAGTTTTACTGTCACCAGTGCTGTAATTCCTGCTCACCCAAGCTTGACAAAGGGAGGTAATTTGCTACTAATCTGTACAGCTAACCTTGTATGTGTTGTTGACTGTGCAGGCATTGTGTGAGGAAGGTGTCACTTCCTCAGGCCCTTAGGGTCATCATACCGGGTCATCTGTCCTGTCAGTATAGACAGTCTACAGTTCAGACTTATCATACTGTCCCGCTATAAGTTATTGTTTCCTACTGATAACGGAATAACTGTTTAATATAACTCTAGGAAGTCATCAGAAGCTCCAGGCAATGTAGTCCTGTTACAACAATATTGGGAGATCAAGAACGTGACTTGTTGTGAATAGACAGTTGTTTGTTATTGTGTAAGATTGAGGATCGTGTGTATATCTTACAGTGCAGTGTTTATATACCTAAGCCGGAACAATATCAGCCGTATAAACTTGATATCAGTTTCATCATATCTGAATTTTCTCCTGTAAATGTTGTTGAGGAACACGACTTGAGGAGGATAGTGGAGTGACTAAATTCTAAGTGTGGACCACACCTACAGATTACATGTGTTTTCGTCCTTCATACCCATGGATATATAACTGACCTCTAATTCTGTGATAAACTGTGCCGTTCTATACTGAAGCTTTGTCTTGTTCATTGTTTACATGTTGCTCTGAAGGAATTTCAAACAGTTTTCCCCTACCAACATTTTGGAATTTGTGTTGTTGCCGTTGTCTTCGTTAGTGCAGCATGTTTCGTGTGGTAGCACCCGCTGACGATAGTCTGTTGGATTCTAAACATGATTATATCACTGTACTTTCAGATGGAGGGGAAAGTCAGCCACTACCCACATGGAAAACCTACTGTAAGTATTGATTTTTATCTACTTTCACTTTATTATCATTTTGTTTAGTTGTATTTTTAACATAACAATAAGTACATGAATGAGAATTCTACTTTCATTTTACAGTTGGTTTATATTAACCAGTTCTCATTGGGCATGGAACATGCCATAAGTATTTGAAATTTGAATGAATGTAACAATTCATTTCAAAGCTGCTGTTTCATTCAAAGATTCAACTTCAATTATCAAAAAGAATTGTGCTAAGACTCAGCATTTTGAAAATGAAATAAATTGAAAAAAAACAAGAGTATTTTATAAGAAAAGGAAATCATCACCATACATATTAATGTATAGCCCTTATTGACTCAATTTTGTTGATGGGTACCTAAAGTCGAAGACATAAACTTCTTTTAATTAAGATTTGAATTAAGGTGTTTATTCAAGCATGTTTATTTTACCTACATACCCCATATCACCCAGACTTGGTAACACCTGCAGTGAATTTGCAGATATAGAGTAATTACCAGATGTGTTTAAAGTCCATAGAAGCATGTTTTTCTGTCAGATATTGCCTTGTTTATATTAGGCTCAATGACCTATACAGTTGATATCTATTGAGGTTAGCATACTTGCCAACCCTCCCTATTTAGGAGGGAGATTCCCGATTTTGGACCTTAAAATGTTGCATTTTCAACTTTAGAATTTGCTAAAGTGGTCCTATTTTTAAAGTTCTGATGATTTCATCTGAAAGAAAAGCTCAAAAGAAGCCATTTAAAAGTGTTATTTTCCCCCCAGAATGTACATGTATACATATTATTTATATTTTCAATTCTGAGCACGCGTAATCTCCCCCATGGAAATTTCAAAAAGTTGGCAAGTATGGGTTAGAGCTCATATCAGACAAAAACTTTGAAATTGTGCATTTCATGGAAAGTACTTCTGGAGTGATATGATTCCACAAGGCTTTTATTCGTATATGGGGTGAATATTTGGTCTTGTATTTGGGCAAGGGGCCACGGCCCAGTGGTTAAGGTGTCCTGACATTCTATCACTAGCCCTCCATGTTTGGGTTGTGAGTTCCAAACCCACGTGAGGCAGTTGCCAGATACTGACCTTAAGTCGGTGGTTTTTCTCCGGGTACTCACCTCCAAAACCTGGCATGTCCTTAAATGACCTGGCCTGGCTGTTAATAGGACTTACAACAAAAATAAACCTGACCATATTTGGGTAAGGAATATTTTCTAAATATAGATATTTTCCATGTTACGTACGTCAAAATCATTGTATAGACTAGTATTCTGAATATGAAATTGTATATAATTGTGTTCTTGGGATGTGAGACCATGCCCTATACATGCTATAGCTGGAGAAAGATGTCCAGATCAAACGATGACCTCACACGCCCTGAGTCACTGATGCATGACAAATTGATTTGATAATGATCTTAGCCTAGCTTTTTTTCAAAAGATTCAAATTTCAGTAGCTTGATGGCCATCTGAAAGTGAAAAAATGCTTGTTCGCTGTGAAATTGGACAGATTATAACAGAAAAACCCCAATTTGATTAAAGAAAATATGGTTATAGATTTTAGGCTCTCCAGCTTCCTGTTTGAATCATTACGTAACATATTAACTCATTCTCCCCCAAAGACACATTTGAACTCTTCCATTTCAATGGTCGGAATAATTCAGTGTGAAATTTTAGGGGTAGATGCGTTATATTTGCAGAGAACCCTGAGGCCATGGAAGTTTTAAGAAACCTTAATCCTATCATGTTATCAGGGAAGAATTTCATCATTTAGATCCTCTCATATGAGTCAATCATCTAACCTGATAATCTTTGCGTGAAAACACCTTTCCTATAAATCATCCAGGAACCTTTAGGAGTAATGATGTCCCAAACTGTCGCATCCAAATAATTCCTGTGTGTTTCCTTGCGTCATTAAATGTTCAGTACAACCAAACTTACATTATCAAGTATTTTATACTTGTTCAATTTCCCTATAAGGTTGGAGAATCTAGAATTGTGATCCTTGAATTTAACATCTTCATCCAAGGGATTCACTAAACTATTCAAATGTTCCAAGATCAAATGATTTTATCTGAAAGACCAACAATTGTTTAAACGACATCTTCTCCATAACCACTGATAGGAAATCAACCTTATTTGGCAGGAAGCATCCCTAGGTGCACAGGATTCAAAATTGTACTAATGGTGGGACCGACCCAACAGGGGGCTGAGGGGCAGGGCCAAAAAGAGCTTTTCAGCTATATTGATATTAGCGACTTCTTCTCCATTACCACTGATTGGAAATCAACCTTATTTAGCAGGAAGCATCCCTAGGTGCTCAAGATCCAAATTTTACTAATGGTGGGACTAGCAGACCCCTTAGGGGGTTGAGGGGTGGGGCCAAAAAGGGTTATTTAGCTATATCATGTTTATATGAAAATATTTTACCATGATTAACTAGATACCAATGTATCCAGGTGAGCGATTAAGGCCCTCTGGGCCTCTTGTTATTTACTCTTTTAATTTAGAGCATGCAGGACAATCAAAGGTTCATGCTGTGGATAATAAATCCCACAAACAAGTTAAAGATTCTTCTAGTTGTAAGCAAATGTCTCTTCCAGTTTAAAATATATCATACTGTTGGTCTAAAGTGGTAAATTAGAGGGGGCTAGTAAGTTTGAAATCTTTTACTTACTTCAAATTAAACTTGGAGGGAGACTAATGAATGACGAAGATCTTGCTCTTGAAGAACTCAAGTTTTTAACTTCCTCTGCATGGTCATATCCTCTAGATTTCTATCCATTGGTTACGGTCACCTATGCTCTCTACACCCCTGGAATATGTCATGGCAAAATGGAAGGCTCAGTGTGCACCAACTTTGTTGATGATGCAAGAAAACTGCAGGTTCAACCCTTTATAGGCTTTGAAGTCTGTTACGGCTCCTTTGTGATCTTCAAAGGACAGGCATATGCATGCAGCCTAGGTATTGGTCAGGAGTTTTTACCCGAGCGTGCCTTCAGTTTTGCCATGACATATATTCCAGGGGTGTAGAGAGCATAGGTGATGGTAATCCCTGGATATCAAGGATGCCGCATGATTTGGCCATTGTGCCAAGTTTTAGGCCAAGGTTATTTCAATAGTTTCATTATGGAAAGGATGCTCTAGTGTTGAAGTTCATTTCTAGCCTGAAAGTTGTTTGAATTTGCTTCAGTATGAGAGGAAGGGCTAAAGCATTCAATGGCGGTGTTACAGAGGTCATTATTACTTTGCGATGCCTCTGTTAAGAATCCAACCAATGCAATGGAACCCTGGTTTTCTGGTTTTGTGAGCTACCAAATGAGCATAAGAGTAATTCTCCTCCCTAGCCGAGTCGTTAGGAAGAAGCTAGTATTTTATTGGGGTGTCCTAGTGACATATATCTCTTCCAGGATGTAAGAGGGGGCAGATTGTTCCAGAGATCATAGCAATTCTTGTTAAAGTTTTTCTGAGTAAACCCAGCACTTTTGGCTTACTGGTCTTGCATTCTACCGAAAGAGCTAGGTATGTAATTTGAAATTCTCCCTAGTCCAGTTAGTAGAAAGTGCATGACCATTGTCTATACATCATGCCAGTTAATAATGCTAGAGAAAATATTATTGTAGATGATTCATCAAAGTTTGTATCACTTGAATAGATATATGGGCTTGTTGGGAATTCACAGTGACCTAAAGATATCAATCTCAACATCTTCCGGTGATCATGAGTTGAATATATTTCATTTCATTAAGGGATCTCTTTTCCTAAGGATAAGATAAAGTGTTTCTGATGTTGACCAAAGACGTGACAGACATACAGTATATACATGGATCACATACGTGGGTACCTACATGTGTAATAATGCGGTATAATCACAGGAATGCTATGTGATCAGAAGTATACATACCCGTTAACCCTCCCTCATTACAAGGAAAACTCCATTATTTTGACCAAAATTTACCAATCTCCCTCATCCAAGTCCAAACTCACACAAACTCAAAATCCACATCCTGTGGTCAAATGATCTCCTAGTTAATGCAGGGTATGTGTAATAACCATAACAGATTTGTCTGGATCAAATGAATACTTTTTGAAGTTATTTTGATGCATAAAATGGAAAAGACAAATTGAGCAATGCAGTTTCAGTCGCATTTTGCGCACTTTCTCCCTCAGTGGAAATGTGGAATGAGGGAGATCTCCTTCATTGGAGGTTTCAAAGGTTAACACCTATGAGTATATGGTGTTTACAGGAGGGAGACTGCCTGTAGTCTTGCTGTATTATGTTGAGTTGTACTCTATTGTTGTAAAGTAATCTACCTCAGTGTGAAATTTAGTAACAAGTCCCTTGAATATAATCAAATGCTCTTTTGTCAAGTGCATAATTCTAGGTCAAAAACTGTTTAGTCCGGTTTTAGACCACTTAGGTCACAAATGAGAGATTAATACCAGGTGAGCGATGCAGGCCCATTTGGCCTCTTGTTTGCTATTGAATAGCAAAAATGAGCTCCAAAAAGAAAGAAAACAAAAAAAATTGACAAAAATTTCCCCACTTTGTAAAATATGAATGCTCCACATAGTTTCTGGAAGAGCTGGTGGTCTTCAAAAGTACTGTCTTTTTGCCTAGTGTAATAATGTGGCTTTCATGTTGAAACAGACATGCTTGTGTCAGTTAGGTATGATTAGGTTGTAACAAGTCAATTATTGGCAGGCCCTACAAGCCTCCATCTGTTTACTGTAAAAGATGCCTGGAAGTCGGTCAGTAGTATATATACATCCCTATATATAGATTATACCTATCTCTACCTGGACGTCAGTCAGTATAGTATACATCCCTATACATAGATTATACCTATATATATACCTATCTATACCTGGAAGTCGGTCAGTAGTATATATACATCCCTATATATAGATTATACCTATCTCTACCTGGACGTCAGTCAGTATAGTATACATCCCTATACATAGATTATACCTATATATATACCTATCTATACCTGGAAGTCGGTCAGTAGTATATATACATCCCTATATATAGATTATACCTATCTCTACCTGGACGTCAGTCAGTATAGTATACATCCCTATACATAGATTATACCTATATATATACCTATCTATACCTGGAAGTCGGTCAGTAGTATATATACATCCCTATATACATAGATTATACCTATCTCTACCTGGATGTCAGTCAGTAGTATATACATCCCTATACATAGATTATACCTATCTATACCTATCTATACATAGATTATACCTATATATACATGGATGTCAGTCAGTAGTATATACATCCCTATACATAGATTATACCTATCTCTACCTGGATGTCAGTCAGTAGTATATATACATCCCTATACATAGATTATACCTATCTCTACCTGGATGTCAGTCAGTAGTATATATACATCCCTATACATAGATTATACCTATCTCTACCTGGATGTCAGTCAGTAGTATATATACATCCCTATATACATAGATTATACCTATCTATACCTGGATGTCAGTCAGTAGTATATATACATCCCTATACATAGATTATACCTATCTATACCTGGATGTCAGTCAGTAGTATATATACATCCCTATATACATAGATTATACCTATCTATACCTGGATGTCAGTCAGTAGTATATATACATCCCTATACATAGATTATACCTATCTATACCTGGATGTCAGTCAGTAGTATATACCAGGTACATCCCTATACATAGATTATACCTATCTATACCTGGATGTCAGTCAGTAGTATATATACATCCCTATATACATAGATTATACCTATCTATACCTGGAAGTCAGTCAGTAGTATATATACATCCCTATACATAGATTATACCTATCTATACCTGGATGTCAGTCAGTAGTATATATACATCCCTATACATAGATTATACCTATCTATACCTGGACGTCAGTCAGTAGTATATACATCCCTATATACATAGATTATACCTATCTCTACCTGGAAGTCAGTCAGTAGTATATATACATCCCTATACATAGATTATACCTATCTATACCTGGATGTCAGTCAGTAGTATATATACATCCCTATACATAGATTATACCTATATATACCTGGACGTCAGTCAGTAGTATATATACATCCCTATACATAGATTATACCTATATATACCTGGAAGTCGGTCAGTAGTATATATACATCCCTATACATAGATTATACCTATCTATACCTGGAAGTCGGTCAGTAGTATATATACATCCCTATACATAGATTATACCTATATATACCTATCTATACCTGGATGTCAGTCAGTAGTATATATACATCCCTATACATAGATTATACCTATATATACCTATATATACCTGGATGTCAGTCAGTAGTATATATACATCCCTATACATAGATTATACCTATCTATACCTGGATGTCAGTCAGTAGTATATATACATCCCTATACATAGATTATACCTATATATACCTGGATGTCAGTCAGTAGTATATATACATCCCTATACATAGATTATACCTATCTATACATGGACGTCAGTCAGTAGTATACATCCCTATACATAGATTATACCTATCTCTACCTGGATGTCAGTCAGTAGTATATATACATCCCTATACATAGATTATACCTATCTCTACCTGGACGTCAGTCAGTAGTATATATACATCCCTATACATAGATTATACCTATCTCTACCTGGATGTCAGTCAGTAGTATATATACATCCCTATACATAGATTATACCTATCTCTACCTGGACGTCAGTCAGTAGTATATACATCCCTATACATAGATTATACCTATCTATACCTGGATGTCAGTCAGTAGTATATACATCCCTATACATAGATTATACCTATCTATACCTGGATGTCAGTCAGTAGTATATACATCCCTATATATATAGATTATACCTATCTCTACCTGGATGTCAGTCAGTAGTATATACATCCCTATATATATAGATTATACCTATATATACCTATCTATACATGGACATCAGTCAGTAGTATACATCCCTATACATAGATTATGCATGTACCTATCTATACAAGGTGCTGTCCACATATGACATGTACAAAGTGTCTCATTCCAGGATCACAGAATTTCCTACACTTAAATTTCTGGGGGTTTTTAGACTCTTTTACCTTCCTTATCTTACAAATACCCCAACAGATAATTTCAAAATTTATAATTATAAAAAAAAACAACATTGCTGCAGGTGTGAGTTAATTAAAGTCTCCAAAGCTTATTTTTTGCATTGATTCAAATATCATGAAAGATTAGAAATGTGTGCATCATTTTATTTCTTGCTTCAACTTAGTGCTCTCATATATATTTCCGTCGACAACAGACAGACAGTCAACATCAGATATTTTAAATCATCAAAGTGCAATGGTGACTAACAGGCACTCAAAACAAGTCCTCTGACACTAAATACATGTTTTTCACTTATCAATAGCTATAGTGTATTAGCAATAGCTATAGTGTATTTTCAATTTAATTTGAAGTTTTAATAGGAACTTGGTCAAAATTTGTTCATATACATTTGGAACAGTTAAATGAGTTACACATTACACATGACTAAACATGGACACTATAAAGTCACAATTACTGAAATTCATTTGTTAAAAGCAATTAATTCAATATTTTTTCATGAAAGGATTGTTCTGTAAAGATCTACAAAATCAATTGACCCATAATAGAGAAAAGTCTATTTTTCCCAAAACACTTGTCAAACATGTAAATCAGTATTTTCAGGGGAAAAAAGACAGTTACCATGAAACAGGAAATGGAAATGATGTAGAATAATTCAAGGTCACCTTGGTTACTTTAGCTCTCAGGACCTTGAAATGAACTTCATTTGAAAGAAATAAAATGCTGAATGTCTGTCTTTTAAAGCAACCCAGTAATAAAAATGCAAGTATTAAGATTATCGCCTGATTGAACGGTGTCAGTATTTACTCGACCGAAGTGATAGGGTCACTGGAGACAGAATTACTCATAGCACACGATTGATCGGGTATTGATAAATGTCACTCGGAAACATGCCGGTAGTCCATGGCACGTTCCATATCATCAATATGGACACATTGCGGTGAAATGCAGCGATACGGACATTAAGAGTGATCACGAGACTGGCTGAAACTATTAAGTAAGGAATTCCTCAAGTTAGCTTCCCATATAGGGACCCGGGTAATATAAATAACAGACACCGAGCAAACTGCTCCAACAAAACATTGGATTTCCGCAGGTCCTCGAAGATGGTAAAGCATTCGTGCACATTCCATTAACACAGTTTTAGGACGTTCAGTCTTTATTCATGTAGAACAATTGGAGGCACTTAAATGGTGACATGGAAAAAAAACAGCACTGATCTCCCTACTATAACCACCAAAAAAATTAATTAAAAATCCAATTTTAATGTTATCAGAGTTTGACTTTGGGGATAAAATAAGTGGTCAGATCTGTCTACTTTCATCTGGTAAAATACATGTATAGAAATAAATAATTAACAGCTAAAGTTATTAAGATCTGATGTTATTGTCCAAAGACCAAAAATCTACAAAAATATGTTAGTTTTCAAGACATTTTGAAAATAATGCTCTGATAACAATTCTTTGTATATATGCATCACTGCATTTTAGAAAATGATCATGGTTGCTATAAGAGCTGCCAATATTCCTGACATTTTCAACCATTAAATACACATGGTAGCTGTAAGCTATATGTGTGCTGATGGTTGCGTGTCAGAGTCTCGTTTTGTCTCTGATTGGCCATTATGAAGCATGTAACACTTGATTAATTTGTAAGGTTGTATGCATGCTGAGACAATTTTCTAATGTAGGAATCACGCTTTAATTTGAGAAATTGATGCTGTGTCATCAGGTGGCACACTTTCATTGATTGTATTTATATGGCAGAATTTCCAAAAAAACCAATAGAAACCACCAGGAAAATGTGCATGACATTTGGATGCTAAATTTATTCAGATAATTCGGAGCATAAATGTTACAGATTACTGGAAACAGAGCTAGTAGTTTATAGACATTAGGATGGCCTGATGATCAGAGACTGGAGTGGTTAAAATTTAAACTAGCCCTATTCACTATAGGTATTGAAAAAATTCTATCCTTTTTCTATCCCTGTGTATTTTCAAGTTTGATTTCCTACAACTTTGCCTTAATAAGTCTGAAGTCTTCTGAATATGTTATTGTAAATACAGCATGCTGTTATCTGTTACACGTCCTTTGAACTGTTTATATTGGTCTGAAAGTAAATCTAAATACTGCATGATATCTCATTGTCTTTTGCTGACAAATCTAGATCATAAAGAATTGGTGAACAATAATACAATAGATATTTTGATATTGATAAAGCATTTATTTTCCTTTAGTATTTGTAGTCATTGAGAAAATTTTATGCTACATTAAACCAGCTGTTTTGTTTTACATGATGTATGAGATGTACATAAAACGTTCAATAAAATATTATCGTAAATGACCTATAAGTTCAGGTGCACTAGTACAACTACTTATTATAGGTAGGAATACTAGAGTACTAGGCTTCTTCAAGATTAATCTCTTCTTAATTAGGACAAAGGTGAGCTTAAGCAATACATTGCTGTGTCCATCGTAACTGTCTATCAGTCAACAATTTGACTATTTGACTGGAATAAAGTATATTCCTAGCTAGGATTCTTTAGACGGGATTAAACGTTGAACAAATGAAGGGCTGACCCCACGGGGATGAGCTGATGGATCAAAGGGTTATTTTTGGCATATTGGTTTAAGCTACTTCTTCTCTAAAACGAAAAGAAAGATATCAACCATATCTTGTAATAATAATTCTAAGATGGTATTATCTAAAACAGTTTTATAGTACAAATGAAAGGGCTGATATGGTCATCAATAAGGGATCATTTGGTCCTGGCCCAGCCCCAGGGACTTAAATTTCTGGGTCATAACTTTGAAATGGTTGATAGATTACCAACTCATATCCATACAAACCATTGCTTGGCATAAAGATCCCATGTGAGCCATACAGGCCCTCTGGTCCTCTTGTTTTTTTTTACCAATGATTGCAGATATATGTTAACCTCATATAATCTAAAGCTTGATTGATTACAAGGTAGCTTTTGGTAAGAGCACAAGAAGACTGTTAGGTGTTGATTATTAGGTAGAACTTCTGAAATTGATAGGTCGTCAAAGTAAAAACCAATATTAATTACATCCCAATTATTTCCATCAAATACTAGTACAGTTGTATATTGAGAAAGAGGCACTAATTTTAGTTGAGATAAAAAAAATAATGTATTCTTGGTTTATCTCCATTAATTACGGTAATGATATAACAATAATTACCTTGATCTTAGTTCAAGATAAGTTAAAACATTGTACTTCATCATAATTGTTTATCCTGAATGTACTAAAGAAATCCATCAAATTGTCATTTTTCATGTCAGCAAAATTATTGTATTTAAGCACTCTTCAAAAAAAAAGTCACCACAATTTATGATGTCACTTGTCACATCCTTTTGAGTATAATGTCTGCTAATGTGTGCGTTTCAAATATTGAGCAGTGACTGATCTGTAGTGTGAGGACATGTCCTGTAACACATATTGATCGATATGTAGTGATTAATGGCCGGGGCTTTTAACGCTGACATTTAATCAACTTACTTGCACCAACGACATTGTCCATCTGTAACGTGCCTGCAGCTAAAACCGACAATTTTTAAATCCATAATACAATGTCGCAAAGTTCATCATGTTTAGCTTTTAATTGTTATTTACGAGTTAAACATTTGATTTGTATCTTCCATAGCACAGAGATAAAATTTCATGTGAGGCAGTAATTGTTCACCGGTAACATTTCAGTGTGGTGTTTTCCTGCAAGAGGCAGGATATTAATATTTTCTCTGCTGTCTGCAAAATGTCTAGGATATAATAATGGCAAAAATTCTTTTAAAATGCTTAATTTAATTATGTGTAAATACTTATCATAATATAGTAAACAAGCAACACTTGAAGTGTAAATATATTAAATCCAGCTGGTTGCAGGCCTGTTCTTTATCATTGGTAGGTTTACAAGGAAAAAAAAAACCTTCACGTTATCGAGACCTGAAGGATACTCCCCTCCAATTCTGCTACTTCTGTCCTATATATGGGACAGCCCCTCTCCAATTCTGCTACTTCTGTCCTATATATGGGACAGCCCCCCCTTCTAATTCTGCTACTTCTGTCCTATATATGGGACAGCCCCCCCCCCTCCAATTCTGCTACTTCTGTCCTATATATGGGACAGCCCCCCCCCTCCAATTCTGCTACTTCTGTCCTATATATGGGACAGCCCCCCCCCCCTCCAATTCTGCTACTTCTGTCCTATATATGGGACAGCCCCCCCCCCCCCTCCAATTCTGCTACTTCTGTCCTATATATTGGACAGCCCCCCCCTCCCCCCCTCCAATTCTGCTACTTCTGTCCTACAGCTTTGAAATCTGTGTGGGCAGCCCTCCAATTCTGCTACTTCTGTCCTATATCTGGGGCAGCTCTCCAATTCTACTACTTCTGTCCTAAAGCTTTGAGATCTATGTGGGACAGCTGTCAGCTACTGCCCATAGGTGTTTCCTCCACCACCAAACCAGCTGGCGCATTCTTAAATCCAAACCCTAGGATTGTATACAGAAAATTAAGCTGAGGTGTTGGCTGATTATTAAGGCTCTTTACATGAATTGTATCAATAAAATTGTTTGAAAAACAAAAAGATTTACATGGAGAAAATATGATTAAGTGTCATGAAAATTTTGTCAAGAAAATGTTTTTTTGATGAAGTGATTGCCATTCCTGAAGACTGGAATTCCTGTGAAAGGTGCTGGGAACCTGACTCACTGGATCTGTATCCAGACTTCTGTTAGACAGTCTTGTAAATATTTAAAACATCATCAAAATTTCATTTAGAAGAAGGATAGGCTGAATTTTGACCTGTTTAATTCTTTTGTGTTGAAAGAGTTTAAAGAGGAATTGTTAGTCCTGTAGCAGTGGGGCATGTTTAAAATTAGCACAATTGTAATCTCTATTTAAGTGTCAGAGACTCTGTATTGATTTGTTATATTCATATGGTTATTAATATTCAACTTTTCTACAATATGCAGCTTTAGTAATATTAAAAAATAATATCAATATGTTTTACTTTACATAAATAGATTGGAACCAAGTTACAGTTCTGGTACACCTTCTCCTTGATAAACTTAGTTATATTCCTCATGCACTTCACCTTGATGGTTTAAAAAATGTCCAAAAAGTCTGCTTAAGGATCCCCAGACCACTGCCACACACTGTACATATGGGGTGAGATTTGATCAAGAAAAACAGTAAATGCAGGATTTAGATAAGAAAAAAATATCATGAAATGGGAATATAACCAACAATAGTGTTACTTGATATGATTGGACCAAGTATTGTATACACCTAGGGCTCAACTGTCAGAGAGTACCTACTCCATTGAAGTGTTCTGACCAACAAATGGTACCCTGTTTTATCGAAAGGTAAGGGGAGGTTACTGTGTAAAGAACCAGTACAGTGGGGCAGGGGATCCTGAAGGAGAGATATAACTCTTTAAAAGAAATAGCACATTATAGTGGGACAGGGATCCTTAAGGAGAGATCATTCTGTAAAACAAATACCACAGTACAGTGGGACAGGGATCCTTTAGGGAAGATAACTCTGTAAAAGAAATACCACAGTACAATGGGACAGGGATCCTTAAGGAGAGATAACTCTATAAAAGAAATACCACAGTACAGTGGGACAGGGATCATTAATGGGAGGTTACTGTATATATATATATATAGGTATCCTTTAATCTTAATACTTGTTACAATTGATGTTTAACACATTCATCTCTGTACATGTATTTCAGTTCTCTAAGTTCAAAGGTTAGAATAGTTCATTCTAAAATTTCATGGGTCAAACATGCAATCAAGCCCTTACAAACATGTCCTTTTCACAGGGAAGGTTCATATCAGTACAGCTAGGTGATACCCATTAATACAGCTGTGTGACTTAAAGCAATGTATATGTTGTATGTTACATGTTTGATATTGGTGGCAGAAAAAGTATAAACTTAGATCTACATTGTATTTAAACTCCAAAGCTAAGACAAAGGGATGACTATGGAATGTTGGCAAGTGTTGTCAGTACGCCACTCCAGATGTGGAGTCGTAATCTGTTAAACACCCGCTACATAAAGTGGGACATAAACCGCACCTGTGCTAGAGTGTCATGTGATCATTAGGCATGTGCATCTCCTTACCATGTCTTCAAGTGCAAAGTCGTGCGAGGTGTAAGTCACTCCGATAAAAACTCTCCCCTCTAGTGATGTCCCTATATAGAAGTATGGCAATAGATGATGATGGCGGAGCTTCCTCAAAAGTTTTTACTTTCCTGCATACGTTCCTCTCTCCTTCTAACATGGGTATTCAGTGAAGTTCTCCTTTTCTCCTTCATCATACTCCAGTTTTTCTAGAGTTATTCATGTCTACTGTGTCCTGTACCATCCTTATATTTATTATTGTCAGCATTTTCCCTGCTTCACTTTCAACATTTAGATTCCTTAAACTTCGTACACATGAACAGGTCATGTATGAATCTGTGTTTTAGCATTCCCAGGTCAAGTTCACTGTTACTAAGGGTATTTATGAGAGATTTTGTTGAAACTATTGAAATGTCATATTATTAATCAATATTATATATTTTTGTATTTCGGGAACTAGAGGTCAAAGTTACTAATATTACTTCTACAAAGTATATATACATGTATAATGATTATCAGACATTGACAGTGGTTTGTATGAGGGCATTGGTGATCGTGGCTATAGCTACACTTTCCAGTCTTTATCCTGATCAGTATTTCTCTCCTTTATTTGTTGCGACAATGTTTCTCAACCATCCTTTGTTATGGTTTTATGCTTCGTTCTCCAGAGTGTATTTATCATGTCTGAATGATTTCTCGGATTATTTCGGCTGTCAATTTAAGCCCGTTAGTCAGGTCCCTCGTGTGGTGATAACTCAACTTTTATATTCCTAATTTAGGTTCAATTTGCAATGCAATTGGAACAATTCTTCACATTTGTTCCAATAAAACAAAGTTTTGCTACCTGCTGAATCTTCCGAACCTGGTCCGTGCTGATTGATCAATAACAGATTATGGAAATAAGTTTTAGGAAAAACCGATAGGGTCATTAATCTACCAGGATAAAATCTGCTAAATAGGTGATTATAGCTTGCACAACTAATGATATCAACAGTCTCAATTGCTCCATTCACCATAAATAATTCTGATTAAATGAGCAGTTTTCTGGTTACCATGGAGACTGTTGTGTTGCCCAGGACATGCTAGGGTTTATGGTGACATGAGAGGGAAGAGGGATGTTATAATGACATATGGGTTATGTGAAACAGGAGCTGACTTCAGAGCTATATGTATTACCTGTGACATTATTTACAGGGTCTTCCTCAGTCTGTCCCTGTGGCTTTCATTATCGGGCCATTACCTAATTATAAGTGGCTGTGGGTTTCTATCATGTACATAATTTGTAAAAGAAACGACAGATATTATTTATGTTATTAAGGCAACAATTGATAAAAAGTTGTGAATGGAACTGCATAAGATGTATTTAACATAACAATAAAATCTTCTTCCTCTAGCCATTGCTGTGTAAATCTGTCTTCCTATGCCATTGCTGTACATATAAATCTGTCGCTCTAGATTTGTGTGATGTACACAGACCTAGGGAAGCACCTGTCCTGTTATGATGATAGTTATGTCTGGATGTGGATAGCTATCAAGTGTTTCATTATTGCCTTGCTGCCACGACTTGGGTTTTGGCGACCTCAGTATTATATTTTTGTATTTAGTTCACTGAGAGTTATGGATGCATCTTGGGTAATACATCACAACCCATGTATCACTAATGCTGGATCCATGCGACCTACCTTTCATGGTCTACGACTTTGTCAGCATCTCGTTCAACATTATGTATTTGGGTTTCAGTTAATTTCTCTGAAACTGCTTCACCAACCAAACCAATGAGATGTGCATTGGTGGTCAAAGGTGAAACTTGTCAATCTGGAAGACTTTTGATAGTTGTAGCAATGATACAGACTTTTGATAGCTGTAGCAATGATACAGACTTTTGATAGTTGTAGCAATGATACAGACTTTTGATAGTTGTAGCAATGATACAGACTTTTGATAGCTGTAGCAATGATACAGACTTTTGATAGCTGTAGCAATGATACAGACTTTTGATAGTTGTAGCAATGATACAGACTTTTGATAGTTGTAGCAATGATACAGACTTTTGATAGCTTCAGCAATGATACAGACTTTTGATAGTTGTAGCAATGATACAGACTTTTGATAGCTGTAGCAATGATACAGACTTTTGATAGCTGTAGCAATGATACAGACTTTTGATAGTTGTAGTAATGATACAGACTTTTGATAGCTGTAGCAATGATACAGACTTTTGATAGTTGTAGCAATGATACAGACTTTTGATAGCTGTAGCAATGATACAGACTTTTGATAGATGTAGCAATGATACAGACTTTTGATAGCTGTAGCAATGATACAGACTTTTGATAGATGTAGCAATGATACAGACTTTTGATAGATGTAGCAATGATACAGACTTTTGATAGTTGTAGCAATGATACAGACTTTTGATAGCTGTAGCAATGATACAGACTTTTGATAGCTGTAGCGATGATACAGACTTTTGATAGTTGTAGCAATGATACAGACTTTTGATAGATGTAGCAATGATACAGACTTTTGATAGCTGTAGCAATGATACAGACTTTTGATAGCTTCAGCAATGATACAGACTTTTGATAGCTGTAGCAATGATACAGACTTTTGATAGCTGTAGCAATGATACAGACTTTTGATAGCTGTAGCAATGATACAGACTTTTGATAGCTGTAGCAATGATACAGACTTTTGATAGTTGTAGCAATGAAACAGACTTTTGATAGCTGTAGCAATGATACAGACTTTTGATAGCTGTAGCAATGATACAGCCACAGACAGCTCTGAAAATGATGCCTATAAATTTCAGACCTCTCTCTCTCTGTATATATTGTATCTTATCTTATGGTATCATTTGACATCATTGATTTAATCAGTATCATTTGGTATTATGAAAATTGTTTGGTATCATGACATATCATTTTGCATCAGGACTTATCATTTGACATCATGGCGTATCGTTTGGTATCATGAAGTATCGTTTGGTATCATGACGTATCATTTTGTATCATGACATATCCTTTGGTATCATGACGTTTCATTTGGTACCATGACATATCGTTTGATATCATGACGTATCGTTTGGTATCATGACTTATCGTTTGATATCATGACGTATCGTTTGGTATCATGACGTATCATTTGGTATCATGACTTATCGTTTGGTATCATGACGTATCATTTTGTATCATGACATTTGGTATCATGACGTTTCATTTGGTATCATGACGTATCGTTTGGTATCATGACGTATCGTTTGGTATCATGACATATCGTTTGGTATCATGATGTATCATTTGGTATCATGACATATCATTTGGTATCATGACGTATCATTTTGTATCAAGACATATCCTTTGGTATCATGACGTTTCATTTGGTACCATGACATATCGTTTGATATCATGATGTATCGTTTGGTATCATGACTTATCGTTTGATATCATGACGTATCGTTTGGTATCATGACGTATCTTTTGGTATCATGCCATATTGTTTGGCATCATGACGTATCATTTTGTATCATGACATATCCTTTGGTATCATGACGTTTCATTTGGTACCATGACGTATCGTTTGGCATCATGACATATTGTTTGGTATCATGATGTATTGTTTGATATCATGACATATCGTTTGGTATCATGACGTATCGTTTTGTATCATGACATATCCTTTGGTATCATGACGTTTCATTTGGTACCATGACGTATCGTTTGGTATCATGATGTATCATTTGGTATCATGACATATCGTTTGGTATCATGACGTATCATTTGGTATCATGATGTATCATTTGGCATCATGATGTATCATTTGGTATTATGACGTATCGTTTGGTATCATGACATATCCTTCGGTTTCATGACGTATCGTTTGGTATCATGACGTATCGTTCGGTTTCATGACGTATCGTTTGGTATCATGACATATCGTTTGGTATCATGACATATCGTTTGGTATCATGATGTATAGTTTGGTATTATGACGTATCGTTTGGTATCATGGTGTATCGTTTGGTATTATGACGTATCGTTTGGTATCATGATGTATCGTTTGGTATTATGACGTATCGTTTGGTATCATGAAGTATCGTTCGGTATCATGAAGATCGTTCGGTATCATGACGTATCGTTTTGGTATCATGACGTATCGTTCAGTATCATGACTTATCGTTTGGTATCATGACGTATCGTTTGGTATCATGACGTATCGTTTGGTATCATGACGTATAGTTCAGTATCATGACGTATCGTTTGGTATCATGACATATCGTTTGATATCATGGCATATTGTTTGGTATCATGACGTATCGTTTGGTATCATGGCATATTGTTTGATATCATGGCGTATCGTTTGGTATCATGACGTATCGTTTGGTATCATGACGTATCGTTTGGTATCATGACATATCGTTTGATATCATGGCATATTGTTTGATATCATGGCATATCGTTTGATATCATGACATATCGTTTGGTATCATGACATATCATTTGGTATCATGACGTATCGTTTGGTATCATGACATATCGTTTGACATCATGATGTATCGTTTGACATCATGATGTATCATTTGGCATCATGACATATTGTTTGGTATCATGACATATCGTTTGTTTCCAGGGGCCCTATATATCTGCCGATAGAGGGGATCATGTTTGTGTTTCCAGGGGCCCTATATTCCCCAGCGTTTTTCCTGGTGTCAGCTAGGTGGTTGGAGCACATATATTTCAATGTCCCATACAGATGTACAGATCTTACTTTGGTTGGGGGCAGCAAACATACATTGTAGACCTCTGTCCACTACACATGTTACTTTGTAGTGGGGGAGGGGTGGGGTGGGAGGGGGGTAATATTACTGTCCACTATACACATGTTACTTTGTATTGGGAGGGGGGTCAGTAAAACATACATCCTTGTCCAGTACATATGTTTATTTATCTCTCACCTCACACTCACCCCAACAGCCCTCATCAACGAGAATTCTTAAAGCTGTCTTGAACATCATATGCATGCATGTATTCACGGAAACAAACACTTGTAAAAACTTAACATTCCTGTGATATATTTTCAGAAGACATGTGAAATTACGTTGGTGATGAATTTTTAAGTTTATTTGTCAGATGTATAATGGTTTTGTGTCAAAAAGATGAAAATATTGTTCTTGAAGAAAACTAGATTTCATTCTGATAAATAAAATGATTATTGAAAATATTTTGAATGAATTGAACCTTTAATGTTAGGAAACCTGTAGTATATATGGAGTATGTCAGCTGGTCTTAGTTAAGTGCATCTGTAGTGCGAGAGAATTTGTACAAGGTGGACTAAAGATATTTTTGGGAAAATGGCTGATCATGTAACCTTATGTTGGGTTCCTCCGTGCTACATCTGTTCTCCTCCATAACCTGGGAGGGCTGCAGGAAATCCCCTTGTATTAACACAATGAGATCTCAAGGAGCTCAGCAATGAGGTATGGGAACTGCTCTGCAGGTTTGAAGGAAATAAATTACTGGATGAGGACCTGATTGTTCAATGACTAAACAGTGTCTTATTAACCAAGTTTTTTTTTTAGAAATATTATTAAATGATTTTAAAATTTCATAAGCCCATTAATAGATTTAAGCAACATTATGCCAAGGTATATCGGTAAATATCGGTATGCATAGGTATAAATTTATTTTCATATATAAGTTTTCTGTATTTTGGATATGGAGCAATAGGCATTTAATGTCACATAGCCATGTATCTTTTAACCACTCAAATCCTATCCCCATCCTATACCATCACTCCAGAGACCATGTTTTACCAAATTTTACACAAAGCTTTCCACAGAGTAGTTGGTTAAATTGCTTAACATTTAAAGACTAATTTTGCTTGGCAGGAGGTCATTTTAATTTTGACCGACTTTGATTTCCAGTGTTTCATATAGTCAGAATATCAATCTATATGTAGTGTTCATTTAAAACAAATTTCACTGTCTTACTGGATTCCTTAAGCAGGACATATACACTTCCCTTATTCAGATATACCTACAGTTTACTAAGTTTTTGCTATGTTCAAAAGAGATCCAGCTAGCAGAGTTTTGGAGCATTTACCACTTGTGCATTTCTGCACTGTAAAGGGGAGTGAAGTGATAATTGAAAGTCGTCCTCCGTTAATTGGTGGGAATGCACATTCCATGTAAGTGATTTCCAAGTATCCTAACAGAGCAGGAGACAAGAGCACACTTTAGATGAATCGAAAGATTTCACGTTTTTCAGACAAACCTAATATCAAAGGGTGCCGTTTTATTTGTTGGTGTGACAAATAGAGGTGTTTGAAAGAAA
Source organism: Mimachlamys varia (assembly GCA_947623455.1). NCBI lineage: Eukaryota > Metazoa > Mollusca > Bivalvia > Pectinida > Pectinidae > Mimachlamys > Mimachlamys varia. Next base: position 33,099,010 of record OX392529.1, on the reverse strand, counting down.
CAATTAAGTAAGAAACCTAGAATGTGGAAAGAGCCTAGTAATTAAGTCTCTACATTAAAGTTTCCAACAAGAAGATTAAGGTTTTTGGACATGCTGTTAGCATCTATTATTGGCTTTAACCAAATGAAAACAGAAAACATATCTCATATTGTCCTTGAACAATTTCTCTCTCCAGTTGCATTGTATACCGGTATATGCTAATTTCATTTTGGAAAATGAAGGAAACCATTTGTGAAAAATACAGAAATAAAAAATAAATTTGAATGAATTTAACTTTTTGATAACATATGATACTAAAAGTTGCATATATCTTGGCAAGCATCCAATAAGGTTGATGGTGATCTCAAATTAAAGATTATAGACGATCAGAAGTTCTATCTAGAAGTATTCACGCTTGTTTGGTGTTAAGATGTCTGGCAGTCGCTGCACGTTTTTCTTGTATATCTACGTACATGTACATAGATGTACATACATGTATATAGTACATTTCCATATATTGCCTGTCAAGTTCAACGACACCTGTTTCAAATTTTCAAATTACATGAAAAGCTTTTTCGTGTCACTTTGGCACTTTCCAATTACTTGTTTTAATAGAATTTCCCAACCCACAACTATTCCTAGGCAGATACTGTTCTGTTTTCACCACTCTGTGACGGCCGTTTCCTTTCATCCCTAGTCGCCCAAGATAGAATTGCTTTCACTGGTAATATGGACCAGTCCAATATGACAAGTAGGGTTTGCAGACTGCACTTTGTCTAGTCTTCCGACTTCTGTAAGAACTTTAATACCAGTAAAGAATATTCGGAGTATAGTGTTCTACATGTAATAAAGCATTGTATAAAATATTTAGATTATTCACTGGAAAGAAATTTCTTACTGCTGCATTTCTTTTAAAAAAAATGTCAATATATACGCTGATGGTTTACAATTCAAGTCCAAGACCTTAAAGTTTTAACACTTGAAGACACGTGACTCATATTGCTTTATAGGCTCAGTTGCATTTCAATGAGAACATGTTGCTGTGGATTTTGCGAGTTGTATATTTTTTTTGTTACCCAAAATATTAAAAAGAAATGACAGAGTGTTTAGTTTGTCAAGAAAAAATGTTTTTGTTCGTTATCCAAGAGAAAGGAACAGATCTTATATAATGGAAGCGGACCTGATTGATTCTGAACCCTGTATACACCTCTGTTTTGTCAGACAATGTTTCTGTAACCATGATGTAGAGATTATGTAGGATTTTATTGAATGAAGACTGGTTTATTAGTGTCAAGTACAGTAAGCCACATATGTGGAGCAGGTGGGGTCGGACCATGCAGTATAGTATTTCCTTGTCCTGTCTACTCCATCCTGGGCACATCTGGAGTTGTACTAAATCCGAAGTTCGTTCATAAATCCGAACTGACAGGAGGTATTTGCCCTTGTTATCAATAATATAATATACAGCACATGATCAGGTCGAACTGATGTTCTTGTAGGTTGTATGACCTCAGAAATTCCAGTTATTATTGCCTATAGCTAGAGTAGGAGATCGAGGCAATAAATTTGGACCTATATTTCATTATTTGGTATGTAGATATGTTTTTTCTGTTGAAGAGTACGTGGAGTAACACAGTAAGCTGGGATATATTGTTACTTTTCTGTCATACACACAATGCTGTTGAGAAATATCATCTCAAACACACAGAAAAACATCTAGGGGCATTACAAGGAAACGGTTCCAATGCTTGTTACATATTGAATTTTTGGCTTTTTCGTTTCTTTTTGGGTTTCTAGATTTATTTTTATTTATAGAGTATTTTATACATTATGCATGAACTAAAAAATAACATCACACATAAGTCTATGTTTGTCAGGAAGAGACAAGTATATCAGTGTTTGAAGTCAAAGTTCATGCTCTGCCATTGAAGGGAGGTAACTCTAACACTAAACACAGGTATGATGTAATAAGGGAGTTAACTCTAACACATCACGATAAAGTGCTATGTACTGAATAACTTTACAAGTGTGTCGACAGTCGTATACAGTTTAATGTGTAAGGTGGTGTGAGGATGTTGTTCCTACATATTTCTGGTACAATCTCCTGGCTGGTGTGCTGTAGTAATTGTGTATTCACTTGTAGGAGTTCCCATTGAGTGATAATGACAACTACTGTTTTTATCTGTTATGTGTATCATCATAACAAACAGGGTGGTGTAATCACAGCAGAGCTGCTGGCACCTTCTTCTAAACATCCCACACTTCCTGCTAACTCGCATAATTCTACAGACATCATTCTACAGACTACAATTCTAGGTGATTCTACTGACCTTATTTCTACAGACCACAATTCTACGTGATTCTACTGACCATAATTTTACAGACTACAATTCTACTGACGGTAATTCTACAGACCACAATTTTACGTTATTCTACTGACCGTAATTCTACAGACCACAATTTTACGTGATTCTACTGACCGTAATTCTACATACTACAATTCTACGTGATTCTACTGATTGTAATTCTACAGACCACAATTCTATGTGATTCGACTGAATGCAATTCTACAGACTACAATTTTACGTGATTCTACTGACCATAATTCTTCAGACCACAATTCTACGTGATTCTACTGACTGTAATTCTACCTACCATAATTTTACTTGATTCTACTGACCGTAATTCTACAGACCACAATTTTACGTGATTCTACTGACTGTAATTCTACCTACCATAATTTTACTTGATTCTACTGACCGTAATTCTACAGACCACAATTCTACGTGATTCTACTGACTGTAATTCTACCTACCATAATTTTACGTGATTCTACTGACCGTAATTCTACAGACCACAATTTTACGTGATTCTACTGACCATAATTCTACAGACCACAATTCTACGTGATTCTACTGATTGTAATTCTACAGACCACAATTCTACGTGATTCTACAGACCACAATTCTACGTGATTCAACTGACCGTAATTCTACAGACCACAATTTTACGTGATTCTACTGACCGTGATTCTACTGATTGTAATTCTACAGACCACAATTCTATGTGTTTCGACTGAACGCAATTCTACAGACTACAATTTTACGTGATTCTACTGACCATAATTCTACAGACCACAATTCTACATGATTAGACTGAACGTAATTCTACAGACCACAATTTTACGTTATTCTACTGACCACAGTGTTATGTAACTCTACAGATCACTGTGAGTTCTATGTTATTCTAAAGATCACAATTATAAATTATTCTACAGAACACAATTCTATATATAATTCTACAGACCATAATTTGATGTAATTTTGCAATTGAAAATTTTTATTTTTCTATACAAAAATGATGCTAGAGTGTGACTATCTTTCAGTCTTTGTCTAGAAGACATTGCTTACACCCTGACTTGGGTACCAATATTCTATTGTCAAGTCTTTACCATCCTGAAGGCTGCAGGAGGACAATCTACAGTACCTCAATAATCATTTTGGCTACGTACATATAACTGGCAAATCACCTATTGACTGGTTCTGGTGACACTCTATCACCCAAAATCAAGAAATCTTCATTATCACTATGCAATATCTCACTGTCTCCAGAGGATCAACACAATATCAGTTTTGTTTCAGGATCACAAACTTTTGAATAATCATTTGTGGTATGTCTGGTACAGGGAAATATAAATTGTACAGGTTTTCTACTGGTCCCATATTCACCCTCAGGGTTTACTGTAGATTTATTGAGAATAAGTAAATTTGCATTCTGCATATTTGTAAGGCTGTATAGGTTTGCTTGAGATGGCTTTCTGCATACGTTTGTAATATGCTGGATCAATATTGAATTAATTGTAAAGGAATTGGTACTGGTATATAGAAATGCATTTTGTTCCAGCAAAATAAATAAAACGTAAAGTCTGGGCTAAAAACCAGGTCTGTTCTTTGAGATATCTTCAATTTGACCAGATCACATTCTTACTTCCTGTAGAAGTATCATCAATAACACTGCATGTGTCTTAAATGTAATGAAGGTCAAGGGTGAAAGTCAAGGTGACCTTTCTTGAGTTACTGAAACATCAGGTAACATACCTTTAATGATCAAGGTTTATAAAAAAAATGTCCCCCTCCCAGATGGTCCAATTTCACTTGTTGACTCTTTCTAGAGAGAGCTCGAGATAGAGATAGATTAGGAGCTGCAGTGGTCGAGTGTTTAAGGTGTCCTGACTTTCTACCACTAGCCCTCTACCTCTGGGTTGTGAGTTCAAACCCATGTGGGGCAGTAATAATGCCAGGTACTGACCATATGTACTTTGGCTTTCCTCCACCTCCAAAACCTGGCGTGTCCTTAAATTAAATGACCCTGGCTGTTAATAGGACCTAAAACAAAATAAACCAAACCAATTTGTCTTTCTTGAGTTTCTGTTGCTGTATTGTATGTTCATACACACTGTGGTATATTTAAAGGTATATAGTCCTAGACTTGTGTTATTTTGGTGCCTGAGGCATTAGAATTTATGTAAACACTAAGATGAAGTTTTTCAAATATTTATTACAAAAATGTAGGTCAAGCTCATAGATTTTTGTCAAAGTTTGCCAGAGGGCTTTACTTAAAATATCCGATTACTGTACTATTCCTGTTGGGCTCTGACTTGGGTGACAGATCATTTAAGGAGTGTTATAGAATTACTGTTTTGTGAGAATTAATTTAAATATAGAACAGCTTGGGACTATTGTATTTCTCATTGTTTCATTTTAATATATAGCTCAATCCAGCTGGAAGCATTGCATATATAAACGGAAGAAAATTGAAGAAGCACAAGAAATTTTCATAAAGATCTACCGGTATCAGAAAAAATCATGCAAAAAGTAATAAGAAAAAAGATAAGAAAAAAGTCGAAAAATTTTAATTTTGAAAAGCCTTGAAAATGCAAAAGGCAACCTCAGCAGGATAAGCCTACAATGTGTAATTTATATCTATAGGAGACCTGAAATGAGAGGGAGAGGTACATAGTGATGATAGTTTGGGAGCCAGGTGGGTACAGCAGATGTATATAACCAGTGTCTATAGGTACAGACCGTTATCTGCCTTTAGGCTGTCTATTTTGTAAACAACTACCTGAGGTAGTTCAGTTCTAACACCCCATAGGATCTCATACTTTCATCTGGTCGCCTGAAATGCTAGATGGAATCACCAACTGCACATGTTTTGATGTAATTGAAATCAAATTTTGGGATGACCAATCATGAGATGGATTTATAAATGGTATAGTTTCTAATAATGTTTTTCTTCCTTTACTGATTGCATTATCAAAATATTTCATTGAAAGTTTAATAAAGGTAGACAAGATTGTGTATTTGCACTAGGTATATACATCTTATGAGTACAGAATTTAGTTTGTGATACATGCCAATGGGTATATATATGTAGCTTATTTGCTAGTACAAGTTTCTCAACCTCCTGATCTTTTAATTAATATTGCAAAAGCGTTTCAGAAATAGACTCATGTCGGATTCCAAACAAATCAAACAGTAAACCTGGGATCATTAGACATGTACACTAACCACTGAGCCGCCTCGGTTGTTTTATTGAGCCGTAGGTGCACGTGGCAGGTGGCTGGTAGTTGGTGATCACTACCATTATCTATCAGAATTTAAATTTGAGAAACATAAACACCACCTGTGACTACTTTAGTACGGTAACTATCGGAAATATTTACTTTTATTTAACCTGTAGATTTTAAATGATAGTTATAAATCTATATCAGTTACCATAAATTAAAAAAAATTATTTTCATATCAATATGAGATTGATAGATTTGTAGTATATATTTATGCATTAGATATAAGTAAATCATTAAGTTACCTGTTATTTACCTGATTTAGGGTCAAATTACCTGGTAATGTTTAATTCAGTGACCACATTTTAGCAGTAATAAAATGATATTTATGTTAATTAGTTATGTTTGAACAAATTTTAGCCTACAGATATAACATTCAGGACTTTCTATTTAACTTAATGAAATTGTCTGAAGCAAATTTCCATTTTGAAGTTTGATTTACAGTGTGATCATTCCATACAGCGCTTTTGTATAATAAACAAAAAGAAGGAAAAATTAAATGAAAGTTTCCATTAACGTGGAGACTGAAACTCCAACCTGACAATTGAATTGGTACCAACTGTAAAAACATCAGATTTACTATGCTGTGAGCCTTATATCTGTATTAAAATGATATATTGTTTTTGTTTAACATTCAGAAATCTTGCCACCTTTATGTCTGTCCTATATCTGATTCCATTTATCGTTTCTTTCTTTGGATCAGATAGAAAACTCTTGGGTTATGTCTTGTCATCCTTGTGTCTACTGAAGTTATTGGGAGAATTGTCTTTGTTGGATCTTAAATGTTACAGGGATGTAATTTACTATAGCAAAAACCTACTTTATCCACCACCACCAATTACCTTGTCAAACCCCGTCCCTTATTCCTAACTGATCCCAACAAAATTCTGTGTTACTGTTAGTTTTACGGAATGTTTTGTCAACCTTAAAAAATCTGAAAATCACAAATTACCTCCCCTTACTTCCCCACACTGTTAAGTAGATGATGATCACCTATATTAGGGGACAATCTGCATTATCGTAACAGTGATTTCATTGTGATAAGATACCACCTGTGTTAAGGGGCCACCTACATTAAGAAACAACTTTAAATTTACAACATTGCAGTTATTTCTTTGTTACCAGAACCTGTGATAAGGGGCCATATGTGTTGAAAGAATATTTCTTAAACTTCAAAAGTGAATTCTTACGATAAGTATGGCTGTTTAAGTATGGCTATTGTAATACTATATTTTGTCTATTTCTGTCTTCCACAGTATACACACTGCAGTTACAAGCGCCAAAGCCTAGAAGGATCATTTGTCAGTATGAGGTAAGTGGAACAATTATCAAACTATTGAATTGCTCCAATTCAACAATGATTATGTATTGGTGTCTGCATGCAACACAGTTATATTAAAAATTCCAATGAATTACTAGATCAAACTTAGGCATTTTACAGGAAACACATGAAATTTCAGAAGTTCCTGGTCCAACAATCTTGCAATTGTTCTCCAGTTTTACTATCGTTCATGTAATATGAGCAAACAGGAACACTAAGTATTTAAATAAATTTAAGATGATTTATTTCCTGTTTACTTTTTACCCCAGGTCAAATTATATATAATTAGAGCATGGCTATAAACTTCTTAGACAAGGTTGTTTAAGGAAGTTAATTATCAGAGATTGTGTACAATAATTAAATTTCAGGTTCCTCAGGAAAGCATTGCTCAGATGGCTAAAATGTTCTTAAAAGAATGTCGCTTTCTGTAAAATTATCGGCATTATAAAATCCTACTTAATAGTCTTTTGAGGAGACAAAGTATAGCCTGCATGTGGTAGAATGCCTGGATTGTGACCTTAAGGTAACAGGTTTGAGTCATGGCATGGCACTCACTGTGTTTTATCTTTGAGCAAGATACTTTACTCAACATGTTCCAGTCTACTTGGCTGTAAATATCTAACATCAGTAAATTTAAACATACAGGACTGAATTTTCACACTCAGAGTCTCTGCTAGAATGGAATACCTGACTGAATTTTACCCTGTGGTTAGACTTTCAGTCGTGGACATTATACTGTGTTTATTCTGCATAATGTTTTGCACTAACTCAAGTTTTCTAAAACCTTGATGATGCCTGCCTGGAAGAGCCAGGCAGGCAGACAGTACCGTAGTTTGTTACTACAGGTGTTAAGCAATGCCATCTGCACAGACCCAAATGTGATATCAGGTGTTTCACAGGGGAAATCATCAGTTCTCTTCTCCTGATCCTGATACAGAAAGTTGAAGCTGACCAATTTCTGTCATACCAACAAGAGCTTTTTGTTTAAGATATTTTGCTTCTGCAGAGAACTGGTATTGGTAAATTTAAAAGCTGTAACATCATGTAGACACTAACATTGAATAAATGAGCTAGGTTATTTGATTTTTTTTTTATTACATTTTAGGTACCAAACAAACCACCATTTTATGGAAAAGAGTAAGTATTCCCTTTTTTTTATGATTCATAATAAAATGTCTCTTTGGTCATAAGATGTTTATTTAAGTATATGCATCGAAAGTCTTTAGTTTGAAGTAAAATTTGTAAAAGGGAACAGTTTTAAGTTTGATTAGTGTTTGATCTGTTCCTGTGTACCTGGTATATAGATGTAAACTTGATCTAATAGTCTAAGTGATGAACATTTGATCAAGTAGCGCTAGATCATATATGTATGAAGGAGGTTTATTGGTGTAGTCTTTGTATCACAAAGATTCTTGACATGGTGTGAAGAGGATTATAACTATAGATTTATTTCTAAGTAGTAAGACATTTGGAAGTCATAGAGTCTATCACATTGATTTCTGAGAATATCTTTGTTTGGCCAGCGTGAAGGGTTCTGTGTGAGGAAGATGAACCCCAAGGGAGATAATTCCAGACATCTGTTGATTGTGTAGGTGATGTTCGCTGATCAGCTTTAGTTATTGGTGATAACATTGTTAAACTGTTATCGTATACCGGTTGTGTCTGTGTCTCTCACCTGAATTATTGGCATGGTCAGTCTGAGTGGTGTTGGTAAATTGGCACTTAGAAATCTATTGTGGCCGTGCTAAACAATGTATTAGATATGTGATAAGTTTACAGAAAGGTTATGTTTGGTAAATATGGTAAACTGATCTTCAGAAGCTGGTGTCTGTGGTGGTAAACCACATACTTGTTGAGTTTACAAGAGTGTTCAGTTTGGTAAATATGGTAAACTGGTCCTCTGACAGACTTGTTGGGTTTACAGGAGTGTTCAGTTTGGTAAATATGGTAAACTGGTCCTCTGACAGACTTGTTGGGTTTACAGGAGTGTTCAGTTAGGTAAATATGGTAAACTGGTCCTCTGACAGACTTGTTGGGTTAACAGGAGTGTTCAGTTAGGTAAATATGGTAAACTGGTCCTCTGACAGACTTGTTGGGTTAACAGGAGTGTTCAGTTAGGTAAATATGGTAAACTGGTCCTCTGACAGACTTGTTGGGTTTACAGGAGTGTTCAGTTAGGTAAATATGGTAAACTGGTCCTCTGACAGACTTGTTGGGTTTACAGGAGTGTTCAGTTAGGTAAATATGGTAAACTGGTCCTCTGACAGACTTGTTGGGTTTACAGGAGTGTTCAGTTAGGTAAATATGGTAAACTGGTCCTCTGACAGACTTGTTGGGTTTACAGGAGTGTTCAGTTAGGTAAATATGGTAAACTGGTCCCCTGACAAACTTGTTGGGTTTACAGGAGTGTTCAGTTATGTAAATATGGTAAACTGGTCCCTTGACAGACTTGTTGGGTTTACAGGAGTGTTCAGTTAGGTAAATATGGTAAATTGGTCCTCTGACAGACCTGTTGGGCTTACAGGAGTGTTTAGTTAGGTACATATGGTAAACTGGTCCCCTGACAGACTTGTTGGGTTTACAGGAGTGTTCAGTTAGGTAAATATGGTAAACTGGTCCCTTGACAAACTTGTTGGGTTTACAGGAGTGTTCAGTTAGGTAAATGTGGTAAACTGGTCCTCTGACAGACTTGTTGGGTTTACAGGAGTGTGCAGTTAGGTAAATATGGTAAACTGGTCCCTTGACAGACTTGTTGGGCTTACATACAGGAGTGTTCAGTTAGGTAAATATGGTAAACTGGTCCCCTGACAAACTTGTTGGGTTTACAGGAGTGTTCAGTTAGGTAAATATGGTAAACTGGTCCCTTGACAGACTTGTTGGGCTTACATACAGGAGTGTTCAGTTAGGTAAATATGGTAAACTGGTCCCCTAACAGACTTGTTGGGCTTATATACAGGAGTGTTCAGTTAGGTAAATATGGTAAACTGGTCCCATAACAGACTTGTTGGGCTTATATACAGGAGTGTTCAGTTAGGTAAATATGGTAAACTGGTCCCATAACAGACTTGTTGGGCTTATATACAGGAGTGTTCAGTTAGGTAAATATGGTAAACTGGTCCCATAACAGACTTGTTGGGCTTATATATAGGAGTGTTCAGTTAGGTAAATATGGTAAACTGGTCCTCTGACAGAAGTCAGTGTCTGTGGTGGTTATACTACAATTTGATGACTGGTCTGACCAATAAATGTCAGACAGAGTTATTTGCTCCTCAGCCCTAAAACAAGGTAATAAGTAGTTGAATGTAAACAGGACATCCTTAATATGATGGCGGGGCCCCTGTCTGGGCTCAAATTAGACTCCTTATTACCCTGAGGCTACATCTCCGACACATCTCTTGACCATTTTATCAGACTTTAGATTACAAGGTATGGAGACATTTTATATCCAGTTGAGAAAATTAATTGATTTCCAGAAAAAGGCCTAATTTGTTTTCAGTAAAATTTACGTAAAAAATCATTTAACAATCTCTATAGAATGTGCACACTGAAAAGGTGACTTGATTATGGGACTATTGGATAGCAGGAATAATTTTATACAGGAAGGGCCAGTCTTTCCCCATACCCACGGATGAAAGCAATATTTTCCCTGAAACATCTGTTTACTCGAGCAAAATCTCTTCTTCACCTTAGTATTACAGCCTGTTATAGAAACTGTGTCTTGAGACAAAGAAATATGGTAACTTTAATACACGTACATGTACCTTGGTTAAGACATGCATTAATAGTTGAGATATAATGTTGAAAGTACAACTTGAGGTTTTTGAAGTAAAACCAATGTTTATGATATAATACTCACCACCATATAGACAATAGCGTTATCCCTCCGGCAGCCCATAATTTACATAACAAAAAATGAAAATAAATATCCCGTAAGAGGCCCCTTAATGCTTGGTACGAACGCACCGCGCAAGCCCAATAACCTCACTTCCGCAACCAAATTAATTGGATGAGGAGACAAGGGGAGGAGGGTGGGAACTCAAATATATGGTGGTGAGTATTATATCATAAACATTGGTTTTACTTCAAAAACCTCAAGTTTATTTCAATAATAGCTCACCACCATATAGACAATAGCGAATTTGTCTTACCGTAGAGGAGTCACCGAAGACAATCACTAAAAACCAGCAGCAACAACGTAGTTTAAAAACCCCTAAGGGGCAAGGATATTTACAATAAAAACTCCCTCAACATTGAAGCAGCTATGGAGCCTTCCTACAGATTGACTGGGGGACAGGTGACTGCCTGAGCAGTGACAAGAGGACCCAGAGAATACAATCCATCAGAATGGGAGGAAAGCGATCGAAGATAAAAATCAGCAAAAGTATTCTTGCCTCTCCAAAAGGCAGATGCCATAACCTCATTAAATGAGGTGCCATTGAAAAGGGCCCAAGATGCTGAAAGAGCCCTTAGCTCATGCGCCCTTACCCGAACACTGTCACGTGTTTCAGAACTGGACCCCTCATAGGCTTTCCTGATGATGTCACAGATCCACCTAGAAATGGTCTGAGACGATATGTCGGACTGCCTTGACTTAATGGGCAAGAACAGACGGGATCTGGGACCCCGCCGCCCCCCCTTAGTTTTATCAAGATAAAACTTCAAAGCCCTACAAGGACAGAGCAACAGATCTTGATCATCTGAACCAGAGACACCTTTTAAGGAAGGAATCTTAATAGGATCTGGTGAGAAACTTGGGACCTGATTCTTAGCCAGGAAAGAAGGATCAGTGATAAGGGTAACCAAAGAATAATCTCGGGACCACCTGAGACAAGAAGGAGAAGACGAAAGTGCATGGATTTCACTTCTCCGTCTACCAGAAGCAAGTGCAACGAGAAACACTGTTTTCCAGGTAAGGAACTTGACTGAAGCTGAAGCCATAGGTTCATAAGGAAACTTAGTTAGAGTCTCCAACACCAAAGCCAAATCCCACTGGGGTGTTAATAGTCTAACTCTAGGCTTCTCTAAGGAGAAAGACCTCAGAAGATTAGAAATGGTGGGACATGTTCCAACCTCAGAACGACCCCTGTAGGATAAGACGTTGGCTATGGCTGAACGATAGCCTCGAATTGTACTCGGAGCTAATTCCTTAACTTTAAAAAGGTAAAGGAAAAACTCGGCTATCGATTGAAGAGAGGCACAGAGTGGATCAATCTTCCTGCTGTTACACCAACTGCAGAAAGATGACCATCTGGACTCATAGATGGCAGATGAGGAAGATCGAATTGACCTCGTGATGCCATCGGTAACCTCTGCAGAAAAGCCTGCCTGCAAGAGGGAGACCGAGATAGCCTCCACGCGTGAAGGTGGAGGCGTTCCGGATTCTGAAGAAAATGCCTGGATTTTGGCTGGCTGAGAAGATTCCACCTGGCTGGAATGGCCAAAGGGAGATCTACCAGCAAATCTAGAAGAGCCGGAAACCAAGGCTGCCTGGGCCACAGAGGTGCTATCAAGAGGACTGAGCAATCGTGCTCCCTGACCTTCTGTAGCACCCTGCCCAGGAGATTGAAGGGTGGGAAGGCATATGCCAACAGACCCTCCCAGCTCAGAGACAGGGCATCTACCTCCCAAGCCATTGGGTCTGGAACTGGGGACACAAACGTCTGAATTTGAAAATTCAGGGCTGTGGCAAACAGATCCACTAGAGGAGTCTCCCATGTCATGCAGATGGCCTTGAATATAGACTTGTTCAAGGTCCATTCTGTGATGACTGGACTCTGTGACCTGGACAGAGTGTCTGCTAACACATTCAAGTGCCCTGGCAGATGCCTCACTGTGAGGGACAGTCCCATAGTTTGGCACAGAAGAAGAATCTTGATTGTGAGTGCACACAGCTTGTGAGACTTTGTGCCCCCCTGATTCTCCAAATAAGCCACTACTGTTGCATTGTCTGTAGCCAGACAAATGGACTGACCCTGAAGCCAATGACGCAGGGACTGAATGGCTAGCAGAACTGCTCTCATCTCCAGCACATTGATGTGCTCCTGGAGTTGATCTCCCCTCCAGACCCCTGACCGACACTGACCGTTGAGGTAGGCACCCCAACCTGTCATTGATGCGTCCGTGTACAGAGTAACTGTAGGGGAAGATCTCCGAAGAGAGACGCCCTTCAGAATATTGCTCTCTGAAGCCCACCACATGGCCGAAGCCTTGACGGATTCTTCCAAAGGAATCTGAACGTCCCACTGAAGGGATGCCGGATTCCATTTGGACAAGAGAAACATTTGAAGAGGTCGTATATGGAGTCGACCCAACGGCACAACATCCGAAAGGGAATTGAGGAATCCGAGAAGCCTCAAAAACCACCTGACCTGAATTGAGTCCAAACTGTTGAGCAGAAGAACCAACTCCCTGGCCTTCTGGAACTTGGACTGGGGAGGAAGAACAAGGCCCCGATCCGTAAGGAAACGGTTGCCCAGGAAGACAAAATCCTGGGAGGGAATGACCTCCGATTTCTCCTGGGAAGGTATAAAACCTAGGCGAAAGAGTGTTGCCAAGACCGATCTGGTGCTGCAACTCAGAGAATCTGGGTTTAAATGCAGCATCAGCGAGTCGTCGAAATAAATATGGACGTCTACTCCGCGACTGTGTAGATAGCCCACAACCACCTGCAGGAGCTTGGTGAAAACCAAGGGAGCAGTGGTCAGACCAAAGGGCATGGCCTTGAACTGGAACACTTTGCCCCGAGACGTGAATCTCAGGTATTTCCTGACCGATTTCTTTATCGGTATATGGAAATAAGCGTCCTTGAGGTCGATAGAGGTCGCCCACATGCCTGGTACTACTGAAGCCAGAATGCCTCGAGGAGTCTCCATTTTGAAGTGGGGCGAGTCCACATGCTTGTTGAAGGCACTTAGGTCTATGATTGGACGCCAGGCCCCGGATTTTTTCTTGACAAGAAACATCCGTGAGTAAAAGCCTGGAGTCCAATGAGACCGAGGAACCTCCTCCACAGCACCCTTGATTAACAAGGCATTGACCTCGTCTAGGAGGGCCTGAGCCTTCTCCTGGTCGCCTGGTGGAGGAAAGAAGATGGGATCTATGGAAAGAGGGGGGTCCCGCAAAAGGGGGATACCTAGACCCTCGGAAACCACTGAAATTGCCCACTTGTCCTTGGTAACTTCCTGCCACTCTGGAAGGAAGTGGGATAAACGACCGCCTACTGGAAGGTCTGGCTTTGGAAGCTCGAGGCCTGCCCATGGATCGTCTTCTAGATTGGACAAGGGACAAGGAGGGACCGAGGGACTGCAAGAGTCAGGAACTCTGCCCCTTCTTACCCAGATTCTTCTTGCCTCCCCTTCCCCCCCTGTGACTCTGACCGCCACGTCCCCGGGAAGAGTGCCCACCGCGAATAGCTGTGGCAACAGGAAGCTGAACCTGAGGCTGAGCTGTCTGTGTACTCTTCTTAGGTTTACCTAGTCGCTGCACCCGACTAGGTTTAGGCTTAGCCCTAAGCTTCTCCAGCCGGGCTGAAGCCGCCTTGTCATTATTGACTCTGTCCATGACAGAGGTGAGAACACCTCCGAACATTTCCGAGCCAGACAAGGGAGCGGTCATGAGGTCCGAAATAAATGGCTCACCGACAGTCAGTCTGGGCTTCAGAACTGAAGCGCGGCGAGCCAGGATGAAGTCAGCCAAAACAGCCAGAATGAGCGCGGTCCCATCCATGTGAGCCCGGTTCATGGCCTTGCTGAGTTCAGCCAAGAGCTTAGTCTTGTTAGGTAGACTTTCCTCAGCACGAGAAGAGGCTACAAACAATGCAGAGGAAAAGGAATCTGCATAAGCCAGCACATGAATGGCAAGGCGAAGCAGTCTTTCCATCCGACTATGCTCTTTAGGAGTCAAATGAACAAAGTCATTTGATCTCCCAGGCCAGCGATGGTCCAAAATGAGATCCACCTTGGCCGTGTTCGGTTCAATGGAGGGATCATGAACAGCATATCGAGCAGGACTGAACCCCTCGATATCGCTCACCCCCAACAGTAAGCCAGAAAGGTCCTGCTTTCTATTAGCAGAACCCTTGGCCTGCAGAACCTTTTGAATCTGGGCCAATGCTGAGGAGACCATAGTCCCCTCAGCCAGTGACCTACCTGATGCCCTAGCCTCAGGTTCCGAAGGAAGAAAGGCACTTAAAGTAGAAGTCCTTTCGGGGAGACCTGAAGCAGAAGGGGGTGGACAAAACTCCACTCCCAAGAGGGAAGCAACCTCCAACCGAAGGCTGCGAAAGGAATCCAGATTCCTCTCAGCCTGGGAAGCTGCAAGACATGACTCTGTGTCAGGAGGGTCAGCCTCAGAGTCTGAAGACTCTTGAAAAGAACCCTCAGGTGGAAGTGATGGGAGCCAAGAGCGAGTCTCTGCTTCAACATCAGAACCAGCATCCAAAGACAGAGTGTCACCATCAGGAAAAGTCTGTTGACCCACACCCTCAACCTCCGACTCTTCACAATCCATTTCCTCAGCCTCATCATGATCTGACTGAGAAAACTGGCCCAAACTAGAGGTGAGACTAGACACCATCTGGTCAGGAACCTCTGTTCTTCGACACTTGGAGGCAGAAGAAAGGCCAGCACTAAAATCTGAAAAGTTAACTCTGCGCTTAGCTCCACGGGAAAGCTTGCGAGTTTCAGCCAAAACCTTAGAGGGACGGTGAACCCTCTTAGATTTGTGAAGATGTGAGCGAGAAGGGGGGGGACCCAACTCAACACCAGGCTGATGACAGAGGGTTGAGGGACCCCAAGGTTGACCTGAGTAACCTAACGGGGTCTGACCATATGCAGAATATGGATATCCCACAGGCTGGGATGGGCCCCAGTATTGGCCATGGCCAGAATACTGGGGAGGAGGCAACATTCCGGAACCCGCAGGACCATGAAATGAATTGCCTCCTACTGGAGACCTGCCTGGCAAATAAGGCTGATAATGGCCGAAATTGACAGAAGACTGCAAATTACCACCAAACCCAGGTGCAGACTGAGGGTAGGGGTAAGGTGGGGGATGCCCTGGAGCACCCATAAAACCCACCGAGCCAGGAGCTCTAACTGGTGGAGGACCAGATAGCGGCGAGGTGAACCTAGGAACCGAAGGATATAATACCCTGGTACCTGTACCCGACACAGGGCAAGGAAGACTGACGCCTGAGAATGGGAATGAGCCACTCTCATCTCCTAGTGCAGCCTCTCCAGTGTAACCGTAAAAACTGGCAGTACCAGCCGGCCGACTGTCAGTGGGTACACCGGCACCCCTCAATGGGGCCCGGGTCGCTTGACTGGCCTGTTCGGTAGCCATTCCGCTAACGGAATTGGTACCCGGACACTCGCTCCCTTCGACCTCCAAAGAAATTCCCGGGTGAATGCCCCTCTGATGCACAATAGGAGACCCAAAAGGCCCTATTGCCACAGAAGTAGGTACGTGAATAGGATCCTCTGTAGCCATAGAGGACCTACCACTTTGAGGCAATATCACATCCCCCTCAGGGGGTAAAATAGCCTCACTGCCAGGTGGAAGGCTGACAACAGCTCCACTCTGGGCTTTAGGGTGACGTTTACTGTCTGCCCCAGACTTAACAACCCTTCTACGGGTGCAAGACATATGGGACAGCACCTTGTCCCACATAGTGTTGGACCATGTCAAACACACGGAACACGTACTGTCCCGGGAGCAGTCTCGGTAGGAGGAACAGGAGTCATGATCATCCCCCTCAAGGATGACATGACCACAGTCTCCTGCACGAGTTTTAATACAAGAAGCAAGCTTCTTACCTTTCATACTGCTTTGCGGGCAGCGACCAGCAAACGAAAAAATTCACGCAAAATATCGAGTGAAAAAATCACCGATAAAATTACGTAGAAACGTCCCGTAAACTGAAAATGAAATACAAAAACAGTAAAGGACGTAAAACACTAAACAAAACAAGTTGACAGAACCAAACGGTAGAAAAAGACGTGAAAAATAGACACCGAAATGGCCTACTAGACAGCGGTACCGTAGCGAGACAGTCCACGTGTCCGGTAAAAACCCGACACAAAAAGACGAAATACGACACAAAAACGGACTGACAATTCAAACGAAGTTGAAAAACCTGTCAACAAATATCAAATGAACAAATTGCAACTACAATGGAACAGAATTATTGGGCTTGCGCGGTGCGTTCGTACCAAGCATTAAGGGGCCTCTTACGGGATATTTATTTTCATTTTTTGTTATGTAAATTATGGGCTGCCGGAGGGATAACGCTATTGTCTATATGGTGGTGAGCTATTATTGAAATAAACTTGGTATTTCTGTATCAATAGAACTTATCCTATAATTATATTCTAAATAGACTATCACAATCAATGATTTAAGTTTAGATTTCATTGTGTCTTACGTACATCGATAAATGGTATGACGTGAAGGTAGCCAATAAATGGTATGATGTGAAGGTAGCCAATAAATGGTATGATGTGAAGGTAGCCGATAAATGGTATGATGTGAAGGTAGCCGATAAATGGTATGATGTGAAGGTAGCCGATAAATGGTATGATGTGAAGGTAGCCGATAAATGGTATGACGTGGAGGTAGGTGATAAATGGTATGATGTGAAGGTAGCCGATAAATGGTATGATGTGAAGGTAGCCGATAAATGGTATGACGTGGAGGTAGGTGATAAATGGTATGATGTGAAGGTAGCCGATAAATGGTATGACATATGAAGGTAGCCGATATATGGTATGACGTGGAGGTAGGTGATAAATGGTATGACATATGAAGGTAGCCGATAAATGGTATGATGTGAAGGTAGTCGATAAATGGTATGATGTGAAGGTAGCCGATAAATGGTATGATGTGAAGGTAGTCGATAAATGGTATGATGTGAAGGTAGCCGATAAATGGTATGATGTGAAGGTAGCCGATAAATGGTATGATGTGAAGGTAGCCGATAGATAATATGATGTGAAGGTAGCCGATAAATGATACAATGTGAAGGTAACTGATAAATGGTATGATGTGAAGGTAGCTGATAAATGGTATGATGTGAAGGTAGCCGATAAATGGTATGACATGAAGGTAGCCAATAAATGGTATGACATGAAGGTAGCCGATAAATGATATGATGTTAAGGTAGCCAATAAATGGTATGATGTGAAGGTAGCCGATAAATGGTATGATGTGAAGGTAGCCAATAAATGATATGATGTGAAGGTGGCCGATAAATGGTATGATGTGAAGGTAGCTGATAAATGGTATGATGTGAAGGTAGCCAATTAATGGTATGATGTGAAGGTGGCCGATAAATGGTATGATGTGAAGGTAGTCGATAAATGGTATGATGTGAAGGTGGCCGATAAATGGTATGATGTGAAGGTGGCCGATAAATGGTATGATGTGAAGGTGGCCGATAAATGGTATGATGTGAAGGTAGTCGATAAATGGTATGATGTGAAGGTAGCCGATAAATGGTTTGATGTGAAGGTAGCTGATAAATGGTATGATGTGAAGGTGGCTGATAAATGGTATGATGTGAATGTGGCCGATAAATGGTATGATGTGAAGGTGGCCGATATATGGTATGATGTGAAGGTAGCCGATAAATGGTATGATGTGAAGGTGGCCGATAAATGGTATGATGTGAAGGTAGCCGATAATTGGTATGATGTGAAGGTGGCCAATAAATGGTATGATGTGAAGGTAGCCGATAAATGATAGGATGTGAAGGTAGCTGATAAATGGTATGTGAAGGTGGGCGATAAATGGTATGATGTGAAGGTGGCGGATAAATGGTATGTGAAGGTGGCCGATAAATGGTATGATGTGAAGGTAGCAGATTAATGGTATGTGAAGGTAGTCGATAAATGGTATGATGTGAAGGTAGCCGATAAATGGTATGATGTGATGGTAGCTGTGGTTACAGTTTGAAGTGTAAGGTTTTTCCTCAGGCAGTTCCTGATATTTCAGTGGAGTTAATTACTGTTGCGAATCATGTCTAATGATTACAGTGAAGGGTACTTAGCCGACCGCTAATGTAACCTTATCAGGTATATTTAGAAGGTCACACAAATATTTTCTGTGAATCAATAAACATTTTGTCACTGTTTAATGCCAAAGGAATGGCTAATTACAACAGAAAACAAAACCGGAACAAATTTAGGTCATATCAGCAGGCGTTTATAAGGTCAAAACACTGATGTTGCCGATACCTTGTACTTGTAACACACTAATGGCTTTTACAAGTGAATTACCGAGTTAGATGGAACTGTTAACGTTGTTTGGTGTGTAATTGTCTTGGTCTTTATCATTAATGAATTTGCAGATTGGGCCGTAACAAATTTTAGCTTGTAGTCTTCTGTGTTAAAATCTGGTAAATTACTCCAGTTTTCCTGAAATAGAATAGCATGCGACTTTCATTACTTGAGGTTATTTGGCCGTTGTTGACAGTTACCATGGTGATATGAAACTGAGATAATGTTTTGAGTAGTGTGGTCATTTGTTTACAGTGTCCACTTGAGTAGGTCACTCAGCAGCCACTTAGGGCCATCTGTTTAAAATGTGGTAACTTGGAAACAGCATATTGAAAGGGAGATAATCATAGTGAACTATGTTTACAGGTACCATGGTAACATAACCCGAGACGAGGCGGAACGTCTGTTGTGTGATGGAGACGGATGTTACCTCGTCCGGAAAAGTGACCGAGCCCCTGATGCATTCACTCTTGCAATTAGGTAAAATCTTCTTCACTAATCATAAAAACCAAAGTTATGACAAAGCAAGGGGAAAGGCACTAATCATAACTAAAATAGTGTCAAAGAATTGGGAATGGCACTGATCATTTAAAAAATAAATTCACCACAGTGAGGGGTTAATCACTACTGACTCTACAAATATACATGAAATTATTTTACCATTTCTGTCCTGAATTTTTAAAGGCCGTTTATTAAAGTTGGATTGATAAAGAAAATCGAGAAAGGACTGTTAAAATATATTATAGCATTTCTATACTAAGGGGGATAACTCTGACTTGATCAGTCTGATGTTTTCTTTTGCAGGTTTGAAAGTCAGACAAAGAACTTTAAGTTGTATTATGATGGAATGCACTATGTTGGTGAGAAAAGATTTGATACAGTTCACGACTTAGTGGCAGATGGACTTATCCACTTTTATGTGGAAGCAAAAGCTGCAGATTATATTGCATCTCTTTCTAATGAGTCGAACTATGCGGAGTCGCCGTATTTGGCGTACAGTGCAAAAAAGAAACGGCTGCAGCGATCACAGAAATCAGTGGTCGCCAGGAAAATAGAACACACAGATTCAGGAAACGCAAACGTAGATGGACCAAATAGACTCAGTAATGGTTCGAATGGGACAACTGTTCAAGCTCAAGGGGTGAGTTTGTGGTCTGTAGATTAATAACACAGTAGAGTGTCACGTAGGTAGTTGACCTGGATCCAGGATAATACTGTATACCTACATCTTTTGACGGTAATTTATTTTAGCGATTTGTCGCAATTAAAGTATTTTGTTAAATAAGGAATGCACTAATTAAGTATTGTGAGTGCGTCAAAAAATTATTGCTCTTATCTGCTTAAATATGGTTTAGTTATGCACTAAAATTTGAGTGCGCCAAAATATATATTATGTTAACAGTATATTGTCAGTAAATATTTCAAGAAATATTTGAAGAAAATAAATAAAATCACAAGACTTATTTAATGCATCATCCAATTACATTATCTAAGGCAAGATTCAATGCCTATATTTTTCAATTGGTTAATCTTGAATGAGACTACTATCAGATAGGCCTTTGGAGCTTGCATCAATTTAGCCTTAAATATGGATCTTAAGTTGAAATAAAGCAGAATCAGTAAAGATGAAATTTCTTGAGATGTTGAGAATCCTTTATTTCATTTTGTTTTGTTCAATACCTGGTAGATAGAGAAATGCCAGAACAATGAAACCACAGAATGTTTTGAAGTTGTGACATTTATAACATAATGACAGTCACTCATTCATCCTTTTCTTTTACAGCAAATGCCAGAAGTTGATGATGACGATATCCTGGCTAACGTCCACGAGTTTGAAAAGGCACATAATTTTAAGGTAAGATCATTGAATGTTGAACATTTGATCGATGTTGGTCAAATTGTAAAATTTTATGTGAAAGTCAATTCTGTTGATAAAGGGATGGCCCTCTTTAACTGATACCAAGGTGTTACTTCTTGTGTTTAACTATTTAAGAATGAATGGTGTATCAAAATAGAACTGTGGTCTTCTAACACACATAGTTATAAACTCCAGGGCCATGGGGGTGAAAGTGTCTGACATTCTGCTACCACTCGCCCTCCACCACGTGGTCATGGTGGCCAAGTGGTTAAAGTGTCTGACATTCTGCTACCACTCGCCCTCCACCACTTGGTCATGGTGGCCAAGTGGTTAAAGTGTCTGACATTCTGCTACCGCTCGCCCTCCACCACTTTGCCACAAACCATGGCCAAGTGGTTATTAAGTGTCTGACCTTCTGCTTCCACTAACCCTCCACCACTTGGTTGTAGTGGCCAAGTGGTTAAAGTGTCTGACATTCTGCTACCGCTCGCCCTCCACCACTTTGCCACAAACCATGGCCAAGTGGTTATTAAGTGTCTAACCTTCTGCTTCCACCTGCCTTCCACCACTTGGTCATGGTGGCTAAGTGGTTAAAGTGTCTGACATTCTGCTACCGCTCGCCCTCCACCACTTTGCCACAAACCATGGCCAAGTGGTTATTAAGTGTCTGACCTTCTGCTTCCACTTGCCCTCCACCACTTGGTTGTAGTGGCCAAGTGGTTCAATTGTCTGACATTCTACTACCACTAACCCTCCACCATTGGTTGCATATTCAAGTCCACTGTTGTTACCAGGTACTGACAGTAGGCTGGGTTAGTGATTTCTTTGACCTTTTTCACCAACAGAATCTGACTTATCCGTAACTGATAAGGCTTTTAATAGTAAGTAAATTACACAAACCAATTATAACAAAATCTAATCATGTTTATCATATAAGGGTAGACTAAAGATTTTCGTTATATTATACCATTGATTACGATATTTCATTATCATGATTTTTTCACCTGATTACAACTTTTAGTAAACACTTGTTTATGGTTATGTTAAAGATTTTAGAATGTTCAGTAACTTGTAAAGGCAAAGCAGATATAATAGAGCTTTGCGAAAAATACAATTTTAGATACAATGGGATATTTCAATTCAGTGATACGATATATAATCTGTGTGTGACTTGTGATATACCACTACATAGTGACTACCCTAAACTCTGAAGGTCAGTTTGTCAAGTTTTTAGAACATGAAAATCATTATTATCATAGTCAAATTGGTGGCAACACAATAGTGGTCACCTGAGCAAATAGTGTTACATGTTTGCAATATGTATTGTTTTCACTCTGTGTAAAAGTGGCAGCAGCAGCAGAGCTTATGTAAATAATAGACTTTTTAATGTAAGCCATTTGTCTTTACAGACTCAAAACTTCATGGGACTACACTGGTGTGACTACTGTGCAAACTTTATGTGGGGTCTCATTGCTCAGGGGGTCAAATGTCAAGGTGAGTCTAATGTACAAGGTCAAATTTCAAGGTGAGTTTAATGAACAAGGTCAAATGTCAAGATGAGTTTTATATACAAGGTCAAATGTCAAGGTGACTTTATTGTACAAGGTCAAATGTCTGGGTGAATTTAAAATATAAGGTCAAATGTCAAGGCAAGTCCACTGTACAACATCATATGTCAAGGCGAGTATAATATGCAAGGTCAAATGTCAAGGTGAGTAATGTATATGGGCAAATGTCTTGGTGAGTCTAATGTGCAATGTCAAATGTCAAGATGAGTTAAATGTACAAGGTCAAATGTCAAGGTGAGTTTAATGTACAAGGTCAAATCTCAAATGAGTCTAATGTACATGGGCAAATGTCATGGTGAGTGAAATGTATCAGGTCCAATGTCAAACTTGTACAATATCAAATATTAAGGTGAGTAATACATAGGGTCATATGTCATGAATCTGATAAAGGGTCAAATGTTAAGGTCAGTTCTCAAATCAACATTAAAGTAAGTCATTAATGTCTGATATCAGCTATGTAATGACTGGTCTGAGTCTAATGTCCTGTTGAAATGTTGATAGTATAAAAGTTAGTTGTCAGGGATGAGATGTCAAGTTTGGTTAGTTCTAATAAAACTGAAACCAAATATTGCATAAGGTTATGTACCCCAATCGATTGTTGGAAGTGGATGACTGGTGGGCACAAAGCATGTGTTCTTTATGTTGAGTCTTGAAGGTCACCAATTAAAACTTTTTGTCAAAATATTTACTAAATACAATACTGTAATACCAGTGTCAACAAATGAAATGAAAAATATAAGAACTGTTTTGATCAAACATATGTATTAAGTTTTCACAAAAAGATGTTTCTTATTGATTGTATGCTTATTCTGTATTACAGATTGTGGATTTGAAGCTCATAAAAAGTGTTCTGAGAAGGTCCCTAATGACTGCATGCCCGACATAAAGTTTGTGAAGAACTTATATGGAGCTGATCTCACTACAGTGGTCAAGGCGAGGAACACCCCCATCCCCGTGGTCGTGGAGAAGTGTATTAAAGAGATAGAGTCCCGAGGTAATTGTCTGCCCTTAGCTCCCTCTGTAGTTCATTTAGCTCCCTCTGTTGTTCATCTAATTAGTGCAGATATCATGGTTTCATGGAAAAAAATAGATGTTAATAAATCTTTCTGAAGGCTTAAAAAATGGATATGTCTGCAAAAGACAATGATTTAGTAATTTTTTTTATAAAAATGTGTGAAGTTGTAAAGTCAATGTGTCGTGGTATTAATAGCAAAATGAAATAATACACAAAATGTATATCAATGCATCTTAATGTGATGCTTTATGAGAACTTAACAGAAAATGCTTAGTGTGAATGATTTAAAAAATGAAGATTTTTTTATCAGAGTTTTATAAAATATCTTGATACTCTAAGATTGCTAAAAAATTAAAATATAATTACATGTATTTTGCATATGATACAAACAAAAAGCAAAACAATGAATGCAGGATTGAGCATTCAAGGGCATAGGTTCTATAACATAAAATAATGCCATGATACTTATTACAGCGGTTCTTAGTTCCACTACTTGTATGATGGCCATGTACAGTGTTCTGCCATCTGCCATTAACTATTATTTATGCAGACTTCGCAATTTCAATTAACACAAGATAGTGAAAGTCAAAAACAATAATAATCAAACACTGATTTCCCCCCATAAAATAACACACACAGAGGTCTGTTTGCATTGTTTGGGAAGGGAGGACTTAATGCATTGTGTGGGAAGGGAAGTAACCCAACATTTCTGATTATACATGTATAAACAGACTTTGATTTTTGCAATTAAATAAGAATCTGCAATTGAAATACATGTATATTTTTGTGGTAGCATATATGTAAACACATTGCAAATGCCTCAAGTTCTGGAGAAATTTTAGAACTTATGTAATTTTTTGTGTCCGCTTTCAGGTCTAGAGTCGGAGGGACTGTACAGAATAGCTGGTCTACATGACGAAGTGGAGGGCATCAGGATGGCGTTTGATAAAGGTCCAGTGTAACATCTTCTTTTATACCGCCATCATTTCACCAAAGAGATTTTGGCATTTTGAAGGAAAATGTATCAAGGATTTGTGAATGTTGGCAAGGAAGTTAAAAGGGACTTTGAAATATATGAGCAGTAAATCTTAAATATTTTACAGCTGTGTAAAATAATTGACAATTATTTCATTATTTACTTCTGAGGTATTTTAAAATTGCCAAGTTTCCGAAGAGGATGAGTGAGACTTAATTGCATCCCATTAACATAAAATTACGTAGACTTATAATATTTGAAAGCATGCTTACTGGGTGTAGTGAATATGTTACAATAAAAGGCAAATAGTATTGTATACCCTAAGACATCAATCACAACATGATATTATTTTGATGTTTATTGTAATATGGACTATTTGATTTGAGTTGTCATTAAATTCTGAAAAAGTAAACCATTCTCCTTTGTTTTCAGTATACTCAGTGTAACAGATCTATAATTATGTCTTTATTTGTCATTACTATATACATTGTATATATTTTGCTTCGTATAACATTTTGAACCCTTTGAAGCTGAAGTTGCTTCATTCACCCCCGAAAGATACATTTTAACTCTTCCCATTCCATAATTTGAATAGTTCATTATGAAATTTCAGGGGTGAATGAGTTATGATTTTCCTTTAAAAGTAAAGTTGTTGGTTTGGTGTATTGTAGATGGAGAGAACACAGACATCAGTGTGAATAAATACGATGACATCAACAGTATCACCAGCGTGCTGAAGTTGTACTTCCGACTACTACCAATCCCACTGCTTACCTTCGACGCCTATAAGTTTATCATTGATGTCATAAGTAAGTGAAACTTCATCATCTAATTAATGGGTCATAATTTGTGTACCACTTCATTTATACTTCATCTAATTAATGCGTCATATTTTGTGTACCAGTGCATCTGTACTTCATCATCTAATTAATGGGTCATAATTTGTGTACAACTTCATTTATACTTCATCTAATTAATAGGTCATATTTTGTGTACCACTGCATCTGTACTTCATCATCTAATTAATGGGTTGGTCGGGTGGTGCAGTGGATAGCGCACTTGCCTTTCACCAAGGTGGCCGGGGTTCGATTCCCCGATCGGACGTGAAAAGGTACGGGGTCACCTGCCCGTCCACGTGGGTTTTCTCCGGGTAATCTGGTTTCCTCCCACAATAAGACCCCTCGCGCGCTAACATCCGGGCCAACAAGAGTGATTAATATAAGTTGTATAGCTTGTTTCATAATTGTTGTAAAAAAATAAAGTTTATATTTATATTTAATTAATGGGTCATAATTTGTGTACCACTGCATCTGTACTTCATCATCTGATTAATGGGTCAGTATTTGTGTACCATTGCATCTGTACTTCATCATCTGATTAATGGGTCAGTATTTGTGTACCACTGCATTTATGCTAAATGTCATCTTATTAGGGCATCAATAATGGAATCCTTACCCGTGATGATTGGATGAGGTAATTCAAATCCAAGCAGTGAAATATTGCTAGCAGACTTGAGGGTTTGATGTTTTATCCTTACATCACACCAGGGAGGATTCCATTTCTTGCTTATTACTAAACCCCATACAAACAGCTGTTCAGACCCTAGTAAAGTTGTAAACTGTCCACTCATTTCTCATTTGTTTTTAAAGTCTGTATGACAAAAGCTAATGGTGTCAATACATGGCCTTGGTTGACTCAAAAACATCATAAAATCATAATGGTTTTACAAACAGAAGCGTGACACTGAAAGGTCACTATAATTCCCCTACTGGTCAGCGATTGTAAACGATATAGACCCGTTATTCAGTAAGAATTTTCCAACAACAATGGAAATGCTGATATCTCCTTGTATTGTATACAAGAATTAGTGCTTCAGAATTTGTCTTTAATGTTCCAACTAGAGTCATAATTACTGTGACAGAATTAGTCCTGATTTATGTTTATATTGCAACAAGTAGTCGAGGGATCACACATTATTTCATTCACACTTGTGGTGATATTAAATGTTGTGCTTTGCTAAAATAATTTTATTACAGTTTTCTACGTTAGTTTTGTGGAAAAAAAATTCATTACAACAATTATGACACAAGTTGTTCAACTTATATTAATCACTTTTGTTGGCCTGGATATTGTGAGAGGAAACCAGAGTGCCCAGAGAAAACCCATGTTGGTGACCCGATACCTTTTTACGTCCAATAGGGGGATAAAACCCGGCTGCCTTGGTGAAAGGAATGTGCGCTATCCACTGCACCACTCGACCACCTTAATTTTGACAGTTATTTTACTGGAAAACATGTTTGTAATTCAAGCTTTGAGTCCAAAAGTACAGCAAACGTGCACAAACCAATTTCACGTGGGTTAGTTTTGTTTTTATTTCAGAATAGCTAAGGCCTTTGTTATTTTTGTGTTGCAGAGCGTGAAGATCTTCGTTCAAGGGAGCTAATCGTCAAGCTGAAGGAGGGACTATCCATATTACCCCCCGCACACTACCAGACACTTAAATACCTCTTAGCACATCTAATCCGGTGAGTGACAGTTCCTTGAATATCATCTTCTCATTTCATTTCTTTCCAATACTCCATCTTGTGTAATATTTGGTACCATGACATTTCATGTGAATTTGATAAATTTTCATACATTTCATCATGGAGCTATCTCAGACTTTTGCTCTGCAGGTAGGGGCAAGAATTGTACCTGCTGCCCTGATCATGAGTGCATGATCGTAAGAGGCGACAAATATGGAATTTTATCTTTTCTCTTCCTTCTGAACAATTTTTTCCATCCGAATGTCTACCTTACACTGCCTCAGTTTCGGCCTTAAGTCGAGTGTTCACCTCTGCGCAGACAGCTTTGGTTTCTTCCCCTTGGCTGAGACATACCAGAGTCTCAAAAAATAGTATTTACCGCACTGTGTTTGAGGTTTAGTGTACTTCGGCAGTATACTTCAGTGTTGTACCTGCATCATTTCTGGACTTCTCCAAGAAGGCTTACACGAACATACTGCAGCCTCCCAGAATTACACACCCACTCAACACATAAACTCACATACGAATAAACAAATAAGCGAAGAACAAAATATCACCCCCATTACACAGAAGGGCCTTTAAAGACCTTAGTTGTTCACTGGACTTCAAACAAAACAGAATCTTACAGAAAAACAAAAGCACAAATATTTCTTTTTGATGAGATATCAGTGTGGCATTGGTACTGGATACTATTGGACTATATGTCTGCACTCCTTTTATCATGTGGTCTGGGCATCATATCTCATATGCTTTCACCTTCAGGTGCCAGATTTTATACAATTTCATTAGAAGACACAATGGTGTAGGATAGAAAAATTGCACATAAGGTTATTCAAATTGGCTGACACCAATTTGATAATCTAAGGTTGGGATTTCAGTATCTTACACCCCTGCATGGGTATTATAAAAAAAAGTGTATTTATCTCATTCCAGTAATCAGAATTAGCATAGAAACCACAAAAAGCATCCAAATAGCGTATTTCTGCATAAATGTATCAGAATAAGCGAAGAATAAAATATCAGTCCACTTTTCTTACCTTTGACACTTTCTACACACAAAGACATGAGAAAAAGAATATGCAAAGGGTATTTGGAAAATTCAAATTGCTTTAAACATTTTACGGTTGCATATATAAGTTTGTGTAACTTTCAAAAAAGAAGTGCTTAGTTATTAATCAATATTTTGGTTGCTTGTTTTCAGAGTAACAGAGAAGAAGCCCAAGAACATGATGGGAGCTGATAACTTGGCTATAGTGTTTGCTCCAACTCTGATGCGAAGTCCCGACGCCAACCCCATGATCAGTCTTATGGCCGCCCAATTTGAACAGAAATGTGTAGAACTTTTGTTGACCCACTATAGGGAACTGTTTTCCAGAATGAGCACACAAATCAGTGTTGACATACCCAGAGTCGACCCCTCACGCCTCGTAGACCATGTGTGATGAATACTCAAGGAGCTTGGAATTGTATATTATTGCAAAACATTTATATGACTCAGAAGATTTTTATCAGTGCAAGAGTTTCATTGGCTCGGACAAAGTTTTATCAGTGCAAGAGTTTATGTGATGCAGATGTTTTTCTCCGAATGTAAATGTATGATGCAGTGAAGTTATTATGTAGAACAAGTTATTGTAATCATGTTTATAAAATGTTTTCAAAACCACACACATCATTATATACATGTTTCATTAGCTGTAGCAGGCTTTTGTAGAACTGTGTTATGGCAAATATTTGACGCAGCTTGATGTTGAAACCTCTGCCCTCTTTAGTAATGAGGTCAAGGTCGTGATGTCTTATACAGGTACCCGTGTACATGATCATATTAGTGGATATTAACACTGGGCTCAATGTTTCCCATGGAGGGCAAATACTTCACCAGATAGTATACAGTATTTATTGAAAGTATTGACTATTTAACACTCTAATCAGAAGTTTTACATTGTTCTTTTATAGCTATAATATAGTTATTCTGATGCTAACAGAATAACTATATAGAGAAATTTACATTATTCTGCAGTTCAATTTCTCGTACTTTGGTATTATGTACTAATCCCATTATTGCCTCTTGTTGAGGGCTCTTTGGGTGTTGGAAGTAATGATTCCATCTTTTCAGCACAGACACTATATAATAACTAAAACCACAGTTTTACTCATCAGAAGTTTGTACCGTATAAGTAGTGTTTGGGGGAAAAAATCATTGTCATTGTATGTAATCATAATTTCTCTAATATCAATCATTTCTAGCCATGTGTGTTAATTTTATACTTTGTATGCTAAAGCAAAATGTTCTTGTGTTAGTTTTCAAGTTTGCATGCATTAAGTATTTTGTGTTAAGGGCCATTCCATAACTAAACATGTAGGGGAGGTGGGAGACACCTGATGATCAGCGACCTGTATTAATATGTCTTGGGTGGTAGGGTTAAATCTAGATCTTCCTTTTATTCCTAATATTAAAATCTCTTTCCATTTTTCATGGATGGTAAGGTCTCTGAAAAAATGCCTCCCGCCCCTCCCATGATAATGGTTAATTTTAAAACAGCACTAATTTTAAAAGATGTGGAATTTATTACTCATCTGCTTACAAAATGTTTTTATCAAGATACAATCAAACTTGATACAACTCCAAGCAATCATGTAACTGAAAATATATATATCTGAAATTTTATGATTTACCGTCATCCTTATACATAGCTTGTTTGATATAAAGTTTAATCTAATCACTGGGTTGAAAATTTAAAATATGTTAGTAGATTGTAGTAGGTACATGTATTGTGATACTATTGAAATTTCAATATTTTACAAAATTGGACTGATGTTTGGGGTCAGGGGGTTTTGGTAGCCATTGGCGATCTGTAATTTCTTGATAGCTTTTTCTTTTAAATTTTAAGAGTCAAAACATAGATTTGTTGCATTGGATACGTCAAAACTTCAGACCTGATTTTGGGATTACAAAAACATACTCTCCTGAAGGGATGGAGCTATACATAAAATCTGTTTGGGTTATCTGCTTCTGTCAAGTTGTGTATAACACTGTGATGACTACAGATTATACAATGTTTCTGTACTATTCAAATGACTTCAAAGGTAGATTAATATCTTTTTCATAATTCTGCCACAACATTCATGTTGCAAGTGCAATAAAACTTAAAAAAAATTTCCTAAGAAACTTTAGATTAATTGAAAATGTTAGAATGTAATTGATAGTTAATGTTTAGATGGTTGTTTTTCTACAGCTGTACACATGTAGTACTGTAACGTACATGTTTTGATGGGAAATTCATTTTAGCAATGTTTGTGCTGAATGCATTCCGCTGTATTATCAGTATGATGACACATATGCAGTTTCTGTATATTACTTTCTACAGCAAATATTGTGAGTGTACCAGTTCATCCTTGTGCTTATCTCTTTAAATTCGATTAAGTGAAAAATAGTGTGCACTGAAATAAGTAAGTTTACAATATATTGTTTGCTGAAAGCAGAATTCTTATTTTTGCAATTTGATAATTTGCAATTTGATAAATCATATATTCAGACCTTTATTGTTTTGTTATATAGTTATATTTATTTTCCATTTATATTCCATATCTTAGAACAAAGTTTTTGTATGCGATGTTTAAATCAAGGTTTGTACACTAGATTTGTAGGCTCCACTGCCTATTACCAATCACTTCCCACCCGATATGAACAAATCATAGTATTGACATTACATACTGTAAAACGGGAAATTTTGCCCGGTCTTTATTTCGTCCTCTCATGAAAAGTTTTTAATTCACCCTGCCTTGAATTTGCCCTCTCAAACTTAGGTCATCGTCGCACATGTAATATGAGATGCAAGCCTATGTTTGGAAAAATATTCACCCTGTCTTAAATTTACCCACTCATTATTGGGCGGAAAAGGCGGAAATAAAACGAGGGCAAATTTTTCCAGTTTTACAGTACTTTTTCACAGGTGAAATTTTGTTTAAAATTTTCTGGAAAAATCAAATTACAACGATACACCACCATTAAAACCTGTTTGTTTACTGCGAGTAATGTTTGTAATCTTATAGACTAAAGTTGAAGGCTATAGTTAAGGTTGTACATCAATCAAAGTGGTCCGCTTGCTTAATATTTGCTTGTGAGTGAAATAATCATATTTGATAATCAAAGGCACATTGTTGCAAGATATGTTGAGTCGCTTTATATATAAAGAAATATTTTCCTTTTATCCATCAATCAAAATTACAATTACATTACATATAAGAAAAGGCGTGCATGTATGTCAATCAAAATTACCTACTTGCTTAACCTTTTTATACTCTCTTATATATAAGAAAAGACGTCAATGTATGTCAAAGTTACATGCTTGATAAACCAGCTTATGGAATTACTGTCCCCAGTGTCTGCACAGTGGTATCTCACATCTACAGGTGCATCTTTCAAGTTAGCCCGAGTTTCCTCTGGCCTAACACCAGACTTGGACCCACACCAATGGACATCTATCTCTTCAAAATGACCAAGTCTGGTGTCATGGCCAGGGGAATCTTGTGTTATTCCCATTTCAAAACTTTAAAAAAGGTATCTTTTATCAATGTAGTGAGCAAACAAGACCCAGTGCTTTACTGAGAACTCACCTCAACCTATCTGGAGAGAAGGCAGAAGTGTATGACATAAGCTATCAAATTGTTTAAGGCTACTTCAATGTTATAAATGGACCGCTTTATAGGAGTGGTTTGCTATGAGTGTTAATGCTATACTGCTTTGATTACCTGAGTATCAAGGTAGATATTTTGTATTCTAATGGCCATTTCAGCTTGTTATTTAGATAACTGCGGTTCTTAATCAAAACAGTATGTATCCTCTTTGGATACCTGTGCACGACCTCTTTCAGGTGAATTGAAGAATTTTGGTATTTTCGATTTTTTTTATGATATCATTTAAGGCTTTTTACAACTTGGAGGTGATTTAAGCCACTGATAAAATTCTATTCTTAATATTTACAGAAACAATTTGACACTTGTTCGAATTATGATATTGTGCAAAAATATAATCACTTAATCAAGGGACACAACTCTGTCATTTTTCAGCTAGTTGTTTAGAACTTATATTGTTTCACATTGGTGATTTACATTTTTTTCTGTAACTGATGTTAACTTTGTGAACTAGGCTTCAAGCTTTTGGTCTTGTTTATGCCATTTGCATACTAACCATGATTTTAGAATTTTTTATAGGGAGTTTACACTCTCAGAATTAAAAGCAGAAATAGAACGTGTGTATATATACAAATTCACTTTACCTAAGTATAGAATAAAACTTGTACTTGGCACATATATTCAGTAATTGCAAGTTGAAGTAAAAAGGCAAAACCATGACTCTACAATGTAAAACAGGTTGGTATATATTGAGTTGCCAGGGATTTTCTTCATTTAAAGTTGATGTCATGTACAGGTATTTGTAAAGCATGACTCAAATTTATTTGTGATTTTATAGCTTGCTTTAAAGTAAATTGTGAATGCATCACATTTTTAAATGATAACTTGCAGTATTTGCAAATTTGCTTCAAATACATTAATACCTTCATCTATTGTCATTTGATATCAAATATTAGTTTTTTTATAACTTTAAGCATTACACACATAACCATTGTGTATATTGTTGCCATGCTTTTCATTAAATACATAACACATCTAGTTCATTTCATCACGATTCCATGGAAATTGTGAAGAATTATTAGATGTATCCATTTCATTTTATTACAGTATTTAATTAATAAAGAATGTTATTGTGGACTATAATTTATGATAACCATTTAAGCTAGCAATAACTAACATGTATCACTGGATTTGTTTGTTTTAGTGTTTTATTGTTTACTGTGAGTTACTTTATTCTACCAGTGGTAAGCCCACTGCCATTCATACACCCCTTCCATAACCAAAACCCTTTCTTCACCTGCATCTCTGCATCAAATAGACATTTTTTTCATTTTTGGAGTCAGGTTTCTTGAAAAGAATGTATAGGAGAATTACGTCACTTTACACACTTTAAGAGTTATATCCCCTCACATCCTTCATGAGTTATGCCCCTTTACAGGCTTCACACACAGGGACACGTATGGTCATATATGATAAAACTTAATATATATATTGTCAAAATATATAAGTAGTTTTGTCGCTGATTTTATCTTACGAGATTAAACGTGTGCCTGTGCTTTACGAATTATGTCCCCTTGGGCCTGTCACTGGTAGAATACTGACGTTGTGGAAGCTACTTATTGACTTTTTGTTTATGTGGGGATGTCATTAGAGTATCGTGGATGTTGATATTGTTCTCAGATCTGTCAATAAACATATATGTTCTTCAGAGACAACACGACATTGTTTCT
Source organism: Mimachlamys varia (assembly GCA_947623455.1). Taxonomy (NCBI): domain Eukaryota; kingdom Metazoa; phylum Mollusca; class Bivalvia; order Pectinida; family Pectinidae; genus Mimachlamys; species Mimachlamys varia. The sequence continues at coordinate 33,065,505 of OX392529.1, read as the reverse complement.
TATTTTTGTACCCCAGTAAGGGTATCGGACGTTATTTCGTAATTTGCTGTTTTTATGCTCTAATTATAGGAGGAGACATAATTGGATATTCTTGAATTATATATACATGTCATCTTTCAGAAATAAAAATAGGAAAAAAAGTATTTGCCAAAGGTTGACATTTAACCATTGCTGACTTGGAATACCGATCCAGAACACTGCGAACTACCGGCATAAGCTCTAACAAGTGAGCCACCGGATCACAAGTGAACAAACCCAGTGCAGTTCCACTATAAACTACAAATGTATCAATAAAATCTGCCTGTTAGTTTGTAAGGATGGTGTTTTGCGGACAACTTATTTTGCATATAGGGCCATAGGTCCTTTAAAACGTGTTGAAATCTGAAACTAAAATGCCGGTGCATGCATATCTACAAAATATACAAATCATTAGGGCCCACCACCATCCTACTGTGATTGCTCTGCCCGTGCGCCTGTCCAAAACCACTATTAGGTGGTACGTACATGTGTTTCATTCAACTTTGTCCTCCTAAGACCAGAGTCTCAAACTAAGGTTTTTTCAATGGACTCATTTAATGTGAAACACATTCGTTTCCACTCCATATTTTTATAACCTGTCAAAGTAGAGCAATGGACATTTGTATGTTTGGTAACGACTAATAGACAATGTGCCGTGCTCTCTCATTACGTAATTGTGACGTTAACCCAAAGGGCAATAGTAAAAAAATGTCCGGTTACTTTAAACATTCAAATGGGAACGCCAAGTAATGAAACTGTTCTTCACCCTTCCTTATTAAATAGCTGACAAAAAATCAATAGATTACCGAAGCGTCAACAAAATTGTGATCCGAAATCAAAGCCGGTTAAACTGGGGGCAAAATGAACAAAAGAAACATTTACACGGATATACTTGACAAAGTGCTAGAGACTAAAATCAAGTAAATGTCACGTTCTCAAAGTTGGAACTTGGGCATCATCCTCAATCCCAACTAGTAGGTGTGCATACTTAAGGGTACATACAAGGATACAGAATAGCTCTTAATGAGACCAAGATGGCAACCATGAAAGTTATTCAAAGTCTATAATTATCAACCTGCATTTCTCGAATCCCTGTGCCTTAAGATTGTTCGTCAGCAGCCGACATCTATCAAGAAAACCACAGTATATGGAGCAGACTCTATAATAAAACTTTTACTGCGACATTAAACACAATAGATTGGAGAAGTAGGGCTGTTATCCTCAAGAAAGGAGAGTTTTTTGTGACCTTAAAACATTAATCTTCACGACGCCATGTCGGCCAAGCATTAAATCAAATATGAAGCTGATATTTGACATCTTCAAACTGATAAACATTTCACTACAACACTTTGAAGCAAAGGTGGTAGTAAGCAAGTTGTCAACCGACCAATCGTCTGTATCATCAGATCAAAAGTCAAGACAACATTAACACCCCTTCGCTTCTTTATTAGGTAATATTAAAGGCCCAATTTAGTAACTCCAGGAATTTTTTCGGGATTCTAAAAAATTCCAAAAAAATCCAAAGAATTAAAAATAATCCAGATAAGGCCCACTTCAACAACAAGCTGAAAGTAGAAAACAGTTCAAAATTGACGCGTATTAACAAATACCGTGTTTCAACTGCTGATGTCCCGGTAACTGCACAAGAATTCATCTTGAACATTGATGATATCAGTTAATCTTAACTAAATCTATAAATATAATAAGTTGTATTTAGCTCGTTTATAACTAATTTATACTGGTGGACTGATGTGGCATGGTGATGTAGAAGAACTTCATCTCTGTGCTATTCTCATGCATTTGCCTATCATCTTAACGGTTTGTATTCATTAAGACTTACGTTACTTTTGCTCCAGAAAACCTCGGGGACTTAAACCTCCACCAGCAGAGTCTGCCACCCTTTATCATTGAAGATGACGTAACACACATATGCTGCACCTTTTAAAATTAGTAATAGATACAATATGCCGAAAAAATGAATTAAACTGCATCATACAGCAGTTTCGTCATCCTAGGACTCTTCAGTGATGCTAGGGGCCAAAAAGCGGGGATCCAAAATTTCTAGACTAATGTAGAAGCAGAAAGGTCAGGTGCGAAACACCCAGCAACCATTACCAACAAAACAGTTTGTTTTTTAACAAATAAATGCCAAGATGTAATTAAATACCATAGATATTCGTAAAAAATCATTTTTTACATTTCAAACAACTATATGTTTATATAATAGACCAGTCAGAACAATGAAGTAGATAAAAAGGTTCACAAAAAACCCAACAGCAAGCGTGTTTTCGTACCTCAACAAGAAATGTGATTTTTGATGTAAGAAAGATAGGTTGGAATATTCGACCTCGGAAGCATTCCACAATATAGCCGTTAAATTCCTCGAAAAAAAATGGTTTAAGTGATGGTTTGGTGTATGAAAATTGAACGAACAAAACACTAAACATTTATATAATATGGGTATTTTTGTGACAAAAGAGATATTTCTACTTTCATCTCTTCTTGCGTTAGCAAAGCTGACTTTCACTAGCAGTTATTACAATCCATTTAGTGTAGAAAATGCAATATCCAGTAAATACACTATAAATTGAATATCACGAGAAGTCAAATATCAGTTTAAAACAGTCTATACAATTTGCATCCATTCAGCAGCATGAAGACGTAACTACTATTTTTGAACCAAGCAGCTATTTATGTTTTCCTCTCTCACTCCTAAACGAACATGGATAGATGACTACAAAAAGTATTACGCAGAATCCTGAAAAAAATGTTAAAATATAAAATCATCTGAAACAACACAATTGAAACAGCTTCTTTTCAGACATTCCAAATTTTAAAAGACGGCCTCATAACCATACAGTCTATTAGAAGAGAAACAAGATGGTACATATGTATCACGGAGCAGAGCAACCAGGGGACACAGCCGAGACATACTAGGGTCAAGCAGACATTTCCGGACCGTTAATGGATAATTGGAAACTCAAAACATCTAGATACCGGCAAGTATATAGTTTATCACGATTAAAAAAAATGAACAAAAACACTTTTTGCCCCCCAAAAATGCAAGCCTGACTATGGGAGCGGCATATAGACGATATACTTAAAGTAATCAAGAAAGGACCATAGATTATTGAATGACGTCGCTGATTCCACAAGCAGCATCGAAATCACATGTGAAGAAGAAATCACCGATGCGATGCCCTTCTTTATCACCAAACTGGTAAAACATATTCTGTCGTTAGAGCCTACAACTGTAAACATCTTGGACTACACGACAAAGACGCACGCATACCAAAACCTGAACTTAGAATCTCGTTGGCTTTAAGGGCAGTCAGTTGCGATGGATTAGCACAGAGAAACGTGACACAATACAAGAACATCAGAGGCACGAATAGTAGACAAAGGAAACATGTAAAGATCCACGAATATTAGACAAAGGAAACATGTAAAGATCCACAAATATTAGACAAAGGAAACACGTAAAGATCCACGAATATTAGACAAAGGAAACACATAAAGATCCACGAATATTAGACAAAGGAAACACGTAAAGATCCACGAATATTAGACAAAGGAAACCTGTAAAGATCCACGAATATTAGACAAAGAAAACCTGTAAAGATCCACGAATATTAGACAAAGGAAACATGTAAAGGTCCACGAATATTAGACAAAGGAAACATGTAAATATCCACGAATATTAGACAAAGGAAACATGTAAATATCCACGAATATTAGACAAAGGAAACATGTAAAGATCCACGAATATTAGACAAAGCAAACATGTAAAGATTCACGAATATTAGACAAAGCAAACATGTAAAGATCAACGAATATTAGAGAAAGGAAACATGTAAAGATCCACGAATATTAGACAGAGGAAACATGTAAAGATCCACGAATATAAGACAAAGGAAACATGTAAAGATCCATGAACATAAGACAAAGGGAACATGTAAAGATCCATGAACATAAGACAAAGGAAACATGTAAAGATCCACAAATATTAGACAGAGGAAACATGTGAAGATCCGCGAATATTAGACAAAGGAAACATGTAAAGATCCACGAATATTGGACAAAGGAATCATGTAAAGATCCACGTTGGGCGAAAGTTTCAAACTGAACGAGGAACAGAACAAAGCAGACCAAGGACCTTTTGAGATATAAGATACCTTAGTAGACATTTCATACCACTTAATGGGTGTAGCATACAAGTATGTCGCACATTATACTGATAGAGATACCTCGGAAGACAGAGGAGTTTAGATAGAAATAGAAAGGTTAGTAAGCTCATTCAAATATTCTACTTGTACATACTTGCTGGATACACCTTTCAATCTTAGGATCCGAGCAAATGAAATCGAGGACATTCCCGGGGGATTCTGAAGGGACTAGATCGAGCTTAAGAAAGTACAATGTCTCTTAAAGAATGGCACTTCATGCTGTCCACAATACCGAAACGGATACCAAGGGATACAGAGAAGATAAGAAGAAGTAGTAGCGACATATAACCAGGGTGTTTGGGAGGTAGGTTCCCTGTTGTTACATTCCGTTTTGCTAAATCAAATATCATTATGTGAAATATTTATACCGAACACTTCATTTCTGGAAATAGCACCGTTTTTAATGTTTAATTAAAACTTAACAATATTTTCCATTAGATATGCTAATGTCCTTTTCATTAAACACATGTTAAAATCAATAATTAGACCTGGAGCGTGTTAGTCATTTTCAGAAGCAGGGCGTCGATTTCCCCTCCTACCAACGTCATACGTTGACCACTCTTACATATTGCTGTTCCTATCCTTTAGCAAGACAGTACCGTATATATGACGGGTGTCCTATCACGTTTTATATCCGTATATTGTTTTTCTGTCTACCAGATCATGCACGTGTCTGTTAAATCTCACCACATTCCAATGTTTTAGCGGGTAACTACGGTCGTCGAATTATCTCCTCACGCCGGTCGATATGGAGTAGGCGAGTTTTTAGAGTAGTTGGAATGTTCGGGTGTCTCCATCATTTATATAAGGATTATACTTCTACTATCTCACCCGCACTTTCCGTTCTTAAAGGCTCGTGGTCAGTCGCATGCAAGAGTTTTAAATCTGTGTCATATGGTTTTAAATCTATCATTCTTATGAAGTAACGCAAGAACAATTAACGGGAGAAGTATTCATGTACAGTCTTGTAAATTTCTAATACAGACCACTTTATCTGTCGTTTCTTGCAAACAAGGATATTAATATGAAATAAACACTTCAAAGTTTACTTACTGTCAGCGTATGACCTTGTGCCTTTAACATTCTGCTAGGTTATTCCGACAGTATACTAAGTAATAGCCATTTGACGACTCGCTTAGTTTTCTTATAAAACCAAAATGGAGCGACGTACAGGTGAATGGATACTGTTATTGTTGGTGATCAGTGTGACATACAGCCAAGGTAAGATTATATAACTCATTAAATCATATATGTATTTAGTACCATTTTATTTTGCTCAATGTGATACCTAGCTGATAATTTTAGGAATAAAAATATTGTGTTGTAAAATATTTATTAGTGTTGGCTGGGCAGATTTCTGAATCGTAAAACAGAGGCAACATCTTATTCTATAGGAAAAATAACTACCTTGTTAGCAAAAATTATTTAAGGGATTTTCAAGACTTTTTGTATGTTTACAATCTAAGATTGTGTCATTGTCGCTTGAAACCACTATAAGCATATATCACATTATACAAAATATCACGGAAATCATCTAAATTTGATGGGCATGTTTTATTTACTTGTAGCCCGGTTATGTTACATATGTGGATATAACGCACCGACAGACGGAAAATTAGGCATCAATTGCATGAACGATACGTCAAAAGCCAATGTTCATAGGAATTGTTCTAATGACCGGGTTTGTACCTTTGATGTACAGTTCCTCAAAAGTAAGTTTCACTTACCTTTGTTTGTTGTTTTATACTTGAGAAAGCCATACAATGCAAAACAATATTTGAAAGAGATTTTGTCAGGTCTTTGTGTGTCCAAGGACGTCCGAATGTGTTTTTTACAGTTTCAGTCTGTTTGGGTTGCATCCAAAAGGTCTTTCTTTGTGTTTATGTAAATCCGCATGAAAAAATCAGAGAATACCGAAATGTCAACAAAACCATAACCCGAAATCAAAATCGATTAAACTAGGGGCAAAATATGAACAAGGGAAAGACTAACATGGAGACCCTGGTAAAAAGTTTACAAAAATAAGACAAGTTTTTCTAAGTAAGCTTCTTCTGTTTCATCTACGACACCCGCCATGTAAATCCAGGGCCCGTATTCATGAAACCGTTCTCATGCTCAAGCATAGATTCTGTGTTCAAGCCAGCTTTCTTGAAACTAACCTTAATCATAACAAAGAGTAAAAAAAATCACCGTAAATGTTGAAAACAGCTTTCGACTTAATGTCTTTTCAACTTGTTTCCAAAACTTTGACAAAAGTAGATTTTTAAAATAAATTATAGAAGGTATAAGAAATAAGGCCTAATCACAAAATCAATGCTTGAGCATGAGAACGGTTTCATGAATACGGGCCCTGGTCCCATCCAGGTAAACGTCAAGTCCTCAAGGTGAGAACCGAACATATAGGGTATCACACGAGTTGGCATTACTATGAGTTTAGGTTAAGACATTCTTCAGTCTGATGCCAGGCTGTATGTACCAGGGGTAGATACTCCTCTAAGGTAACTACGACCAAGGTCATATGGTCATTCAGGTCAAAGGTGAAATTAATTTTCTGAACCATAACATTTTAACTTTTAAAGATATCTCATATGTTGGAAAATATGTGCCAAAATATATGTTCTTTTTAATATGTGCGACATTCAGTGGTTTAAGACATCATGCTTACCAATGACACTTCAGTCATACAAAACATAGCCCGAGTTTCCTCTGCTCCCGACATATCTGTGTGTGTTGGTTGTGACTAGGACCAATACTGCCTTCACTATCTGTCTATCTATCTGTCCAAATGTCTGATGTCGGCTTTATTGGAAACTCGGACTGAAAGAGACCAATGATTTGGTGCATTATTAAAGACCCAATATACGTAACTTCAGGAGATTTTCATGATTCTGAAAAATTCTGAAAAAAATCCAGTTGATAACCATGCAAAAAATAAGTCTAAAACGAAGTAAACCTGAACGGAAACTAACAAGAAACCCTTGACCAAAGAATTGAAAATAACTCAGGTGGGGCCCACTTTAACAACAAGGCGAAGTTAAAGGACTGTTCAAAATGGACACGTGTTTACAAATACCGAGTTTCAACTGCTGCTGTACCGGTGACCGCGTAAGAATTCATCTTGAATATTGCTGATATCAGTTAATCTTAGCTGAATCAATAAATATAAAAAGTTATTAGGCTTGATTTTCGCTTCAAGGTTTGCCGAAAGTTACGTATATTGGGCCTTTAACACATCAGAAAATATCGGTTAATTATCAGGAAATTTGTATAAACCAGCATTATATTTGACTTACACGGTACTTTTCTGTAGGATCAATGGAGGTGGTGTCTGTGACCCGGAGCTGTCTTCCGTCCTCCGCCCCACGTCACAACACGTGCATAGACGACTGGACGCACCGACAGTGTTCATTTTCATGTAATACAGACTTATGTAACAACTTGACGGCTAGGGAGCTTAATCATCGTTACGGCGATGGGGGTGTGAACTCTGCACATTCTCCAGTCGAAATTATTTCCATTTTTTCTAGTTTGTTTATAGTGTGCGTTGTTTGGATTGTAAAGACACGAATTAGTCTCTAACTGATGAAAGTCAAGTATTACGGAACCTATTATATCCGTAATCTGGGAATCAAGAAATAACGTTGTCTGGATATTATTGATACTAGAATAATTGAACGGAATACTATTTCCCTTTCTAGCTACCGACGTATATTAACAAAAGCTAATATGAATAGATGATTGCTATTCACCAATTGAATGGTCTTAAGGTGCTTTATCAGAATTTGATTTGAATTACGTCCATGAGATGACAGTTTAATATCGGAAGAATTTGACTCTGGCCTTCATGTGGGCCCGGGCTGTTGGGATGGGCTCAAAAGGGTCAAAATGTGCTAAAATTTCAACAATCGTCTTCTCCAGACCCAGATACTCCGTATGCTGGAATCAAATACTATTCACCAATGAAAAGAAAGGTCTTAAGGTGCTTTATTGAATTGTGAATTTCAGGCCCCCCAGTTAGCTGACCAAAATGTCACCGGATAAAAGATCAAGGTCAAATTTTATATGTTTTCACTGATGAATATTTGCAATGACACTATGAAAAGTGATCAGAATTAAAACAAGGAGTCAACTGACCAAAAGTCAAGGTCACAGTGTGAAAAAGGTTAAGGTCACTGATTTAAAGGTCAAGGGAACCGTTTTTAACTTTCTTTTTTGAGATGTTAATCGAACAAAAATCAAAGTTCAAAGCTCAAAGATCGATGACTATGAGAGATATATGGACATATAAGCAGGGCCTTTTTTACCTGTCAGCTTTCTGGCTCAAACTTGGTTTAAGTTACTGATAATTTCAGTATAAGGATACAGCAACAAAAGTTATTGGCACTAGTACATCAAAATTCAGGTGACCGTTAAGCCCCATAGGCCTCTTGTTCGTTGTCCTAGGGAGGTCTTCCTTTAACTCTCGTCCGTTGGCACTGAGATAAAGAAACCGCAAACCGAGAAGGAAGATTCCTTAGTCGTCAAACACGTTACACGTCAAGTATTGGACAACTGTAAACACATTCCCTAAGACTGTGATTCTCCAATTTGATCCCAAAACGAGCTGATTATTTTTTATCCTGTTCTATTTCCACTGTCATCTGTGCAATGTTGGAGTTTATATTTACCCTTAAATACAGCATTTTGAAAACAACATTAAGAATACGGATGTTTTTTTATTAATGATTATTTTATTCACTGCATCCGTTTGTTTACTGCAATAGGTACATCATAAATTTTCAGCAATGATAGCCTCCTTCAATTGATATTGAATGCATGTGCCCTTATGTGTCTTTTTAAATGTGTCATACATTCTTGTGTACGTCTGAAATGTGTCATACATTCTTGTGTTCGTTTGAAATGTGTCATACATTCTTGTGTACGTCTGAAATGTGTCATACTTCTTGTGTACGTCTGAAATGTGTCATACATTATTGTGTACGTCTAAAATATGACATACATTCTTGTGTAAGTCTGAAATATGTCATACATTCTTGTGTACGTCTGAAATATGTCATACATTCTTGTGTACGTCTGAAATATGTCATACATTCTTGTGTACGTCTGAAATATGTCATACATTCTTGTGTACGTCTGAAATATGTCATACATTCTTGTATTCGTTTGAAATATGTCATACATTCTTGTGTACGTTTGAAATGTGTCATATATTCTTGTGTACGTATGAAATGTGTCATAGATTCTTGTGTACGTCTGAAATATGTCATACATACTTGTGTACGTCTGAAATATGTCACACATTCTTGTGTACGTCTGAAATATGTCACACATTCTTGTGTACGTCTGAAATATGTCATACATTCTTGTATTCGTTTGAAATGTGTCATACATTCTTGTGTACGTTTGAAATGTGTCATACATTCTTGTGTACGTTTGAAATGTGTCAAACATACTTGTGTTCGTTTGAAATGTGTCAAACATACTTGTGTTCGTTTGAAATGTGTCAAACATACTTGTATTCGTTTGAAATGTGTCAAACATACTTGTGTTCGTTTGAAATGTGTCATATATCTTGTGTATGTCTGAAAAGTGTCATACTTACTTGTGTATGTCTGAAAAGTGTCATACTATAGTACTTGTTTAGATTAACAGCAAATCTTGAATGCTATCTCCCATATAACTTTCATTGAAATGAAACGTATGGACATGTCACGTTTGATAGTATATACCCTTAAATATATCGTAACCCTAATTCAACAAGATAGTGCATCTGAAGCTGCTTTGACTACTTTATTTTTTGTGTTGTAAGTTTGATGTGTCCGTTTTAACATTGTTTATTTAGTGAACATATGTCTATTTTAATATTGTTTAAGTCTTTCAGTGAATTCCTTTCTCTTGCTTTAGTTACGAGATATTTTCATCATTATATATGGGGTGTGAAAAGATACGGATACTTATGCCGTCTAGATTGATGCTCGTCAATTATTTATAATCAGCTAGATGATCAGCATAATAAACAGTATGTTTTCAATCTACGCTTCAACCGTGAGAAAACAGATATTTCCTATGTCTGCCTCAACATCGAAATATGCGAAACCTTATTTAGTCGTTATTATAATTCATTGTGCAAGTTATTCGATGATAATTATTTTGGCGGTGGTTGGGCTATTTTTTGTTATTCGAAAGGTAAGATACAGTGTATCGTGTCTGATAATTGTCCAACAAAACAGTAGTTACTACGTGTACTATTACTTAAATGTTTCAGATATATTCCCATTAGATATCAGTTTTTATTGATATTCTTAATACAAAATGGTATTGAAAAATCACTCTATTATGTACAAAACCTCTAATATATAATAAGAAAATAATGAGAAAATGGTAATGTTTTAACATGTTCATGGAATTGATAATATTTTTGATACAAATTTTTTGGTTGTATCTTCTAAATATGGATTTGACAAAAAGTAATAAAAATTGATAATACTTTCCAAACACATTCTCAGCTCAGCTCAGATAAAACTCTTTACAAGGGTACGTATGTAATGTTAATATTATGTGAGTTAAATGATAACCCTTTGATATTAATGATATATTTATTTCGTCTGTTTTATTTTCCCCCCTTTTTCTGTGTTGCTTGATTTAATCTTTTAACGATATTTCTCATGTTCACTCACCAAAACCCCACCATATAATAATGTTCACATTTGTTTATTTTCTTTTATTTTAAGGTAAGCGATATAAAAAAATGATTTCAATATCAGAAAGTGACATTTGATGTTTATAACATTTTCAACAATCAATAAACATTTTATGTCTACACTTACCTGGTAATTTTATTTGTATATCACAAAATAAGAAAACGATATTAGTTTTACAGTATATAAAAATACAGAAAGTGATATTAGTTTTTTATAGCATGTTCAACCATCAAAATGTGTTTTGTTCACACATCTGGTTATTTTTGTATTAGTTGATATACAGTCTATTGATATTAAGAGAGACGTATATGTGACGTATACGTCCCCGATTTTAATGAATGATATTTTCTTTTGTTAAACAATTGATATTAACTTCTAAAGTAGCATGATTGTACATAAACCTTGTTAATAATTGATTAGTGACAAAATGTTGGAAAAATCAAAATTGGTGATATTCTATCATGTTTAACTGTTTTAATTAGGATAAAATATCAATTTTGTTCAAACGTCCTCCACTTCTGTCTGCTTGTCTGTTTTGTATGATAACGTCATGGTATATGATTTAGTACGGCTTTGCTTTATGGTATTAAAATCCCTGCAAAAAACTGATTCTTGCATTGTTATCATTTACACAGATTCATACAGGCGCCATAGTTCGTTTCCCAATATCTTTAATAATATGGCAAAGGCAAAGCCTTAAAAGAGAGTAGCTTCAGTTAATCTATGATATTTAATGAGAATCATTCATATACTGGTTCAGAGTAAGATACAGTTTCGATAATTTAAAGTCGACTCGGCGAAAAAAACAGCTTCTGAACAAACGACGGAAAACACTGGAGGCCTTAATAAGAAGTTAAAAAAGGTAATCTACATGGTCACTCCTTCAAGAGGGTTTTCAACACATGGAATAGTCTCTCTGAGGAAGTGGTGAATGCCCTATCCATGTTCTTCAGAGCAGACTAAACAGACATTGGGAAAAACATCCAAACACATTTTATTCAAGTTTTTACTAATATGCCCGATTATCTGCTCCTAATTCAAAAGCAAATCTAATATAGGTTTGAAGTAACTAGATATTATATTCCAATATCCACAGGTCAGAAAATCTCAATGTATGAAATTGACAAATTACATAAAGTGTGATTATTAAATAGTGTAATGCAATCTATTCACGGGATCCACTGTGATTAACTCAATCCCAGCCAGTGATAGGATTTACCAAAAACACAACAAAATTATATATAAAATGCTTTGTTTATAGTTTTACAAATAAGTGAGTTTTACAAAGGAATAGAAAATTAAAAATGAATATAAACAAATCTGAAACTTTGTTTTAAAATTGGGTATTTCTGCGGTTTTTTTTTTGACAAACCAAACGTCTCGATTAACGACAAAAACTACTGCTCGTAAATGAAAGGTTGTAGGTCGCATACCTCCTTACCATGATGGACACTTTCAAACAGTTTCTTTAATTTCTTCACTACACGAGTCCTTGAAATTAAAACCATAACGCAGTCCACTTGGTAATTCGTTGGTCAGTTCAAGCATCAGGTAATGTCAAGTCAGAAACCATTTTTCATTTCAACAAATTTTTATTGACATAAGATGTTACAAGTCAATGTGGATAAAATAACAGGCAAAGCCTATATTAATTCTCTCCACTAGATGGCCAAAGTAAACTTACAAAATTAATTTAGAATTGATATGATAATGAGGGAAAGAATGAAATGAAAAGCTATTACAACATAGGGTAAAGGGAGGTAATCCTTTAAAGAGGAATGGGGGGGGGGGGGGGGGTAAGTCATAAAATACACTCTCACACTTCATACACACTTGACACATCATGCACATTACATTATATAATTACATTATAATATTAGAAGTTTATCAACAGTAATTGACAGAGTGGCCCAAAGTCCTTGTGCATATAACTGCACGGCCACAGCTGTCAATTAATTAACATTTCATTTAAATTAAAACAAATCATATTCAATATGTACATGCATTGATCATCAGCCATGCTCAACGAGTAATCCTATATGTTTCTTTAAGAAGACAATAAAAAGTATTTGATACATCTTGGCTTCCTAAATCATATATGAATTAAAACGATGGGATTTTCCAATGAAGAATTGAACATCCTCAAGTAAGATTCTGTTTGAAAGCCCATCACAATCAGGACAGCCTTGGAGTAGCACATTTATGTTTATATGATTATGATTAACGTGGCTATTAAGAGAAGAAAATAGTGAAATTATTTGGTTATCATACATGGGACATTCCAGAAAGTAATGAGACACTGTTTCATATTCAGCCGAACAGTTACAAGTAGGACTATTAGTTAAGTGATCACAATATAAGTCAAAATTTAAGTTACTACATGAATTTCTCAGTTGACAAAGATTGATATTACCTAATCTGTTACCTTCAGTTTTAAAGATTATAGAGGATTCCTTCTCAGAAATAGTTTCTTTATTCAGATAGCTTTTCAGTGCAGCAGGAGAGGGAGAGTTTAGGAAATCAGTACTAACAGTGTTAATTGTGCGACACATATAGGGAAAGAAGCTGTCAAAGTAATTATTAGTTCTACATAATGGTGGATTGAAAAGCCTAGTTTGTCTGAGAGTGTAGGAGGTGTCATCTTGATTGTTGGTAAAAGTTCAAGCATCAGGTAATGTCAAGTCAGAAACCATATTTTTAAGTCACATATGACATTAAAACCAATTGATCACTTGTTCGAATGTCCCAATTTGGTTCCACAAAACACTTGGGGAATGTTTACACAGTGTGTTGTTGTACCGCCTTGTCTAGTGTGGCCTCTGTAATAGTCCTTGCACTACAGTCCTATCACATGTACAGTACCATTCGAACATCCGATCCACACGTTCCCGACCGTGCCGACACCCATTGCTGTAGGTTTCACGACTCCATGGTTCCGGTCCAGGAGACACGTGGCTTGTTTGCTATCTCTCGTAAGGACATACACCTGGTTGTTCCTGATGTCTGGGACAAATACTATGTCGTACTCATCACGTGACATCTTACAGAGGAAAATACTGCTAACTTTTTGGCCGTCGTTGAGTTCACCCGTCCATTTGTGATCGGTTGTGCCAGAACTGTCTGTTATGACTTATACATAACTCTGGTCCGACACTGCAATGTTTCCCGAAGACAAACATGTAACAAACCATCCATCCATTCCACACATGACCTTCCTTATAACGGTACCTGACTGATTCAGGACCACTATGTCAGGGGTACCAGTACTAACAATCACCTCGTCCCTCTCGTTTATGATAATATCACGTGCATTGTTTGGTCTTATGTCAGCAAATGTTGTCATTTTTTGTTGTGCAGTGATAGTTTATATAACGATGTACTGTCAACCAAATTGGTCATAAGTATGTCTGTTGTCCCGGCTATGGCGATTCCGTATGGATAGAGTTCCAGTTTAACTGTCTCTATTACAATACCCTCCCTGTTGACCAGGACCAGACCCTTGTATCCGTGTATTAACAACCATGCATGTCTTTCGTCGACTGGACATATAGCAGATATTTCCTTTTGTTGAGTAACAGTAAACTTAGAGCGACATTGAACGTGTTTACTCCCGATGTCTGTCTTCTCGTACTGGTTCTCGTGGTGTAATGGACCGAATATTTTCGTCAACCTAACTCGGTCGATATTTCCTCTAGACACAAAGCCTGGTTGTTTTATCAAAACATGTTTCATCTTCACGTCATACAGAGGCAGAGTTGTCCTCAAAGACATTTCTGTTTCAAAGACTGACACACTGGATGCATCTGCCATTTCACCTTTTTCAAGCAAACGTATTAGTTCTTCGACTTTCTTCTTCGATTGTTGAATATCTCTCTCGTACAGCAATGTTTTTTTAAAGCACTCAGAGCCGAGAAATGTGTTATAGCAACCAGCAAAAAAAACAAACTGCCCCAATTGCTTTTCGTGAAAAAATCTCTCATTCTCTCATTTTCTTTTGTTTTTGTTTTTTCAGTTTCGTTCTTACGTGCACTTTATAACACATTAATGTACGCCATCACCTCCACTCAGATCGCACAAAACATTTGTTCATAATACTAGTATACTTACCAACATACATATGTATCGTTCACTCGTAAACACAGTCTCACACATCAGACATATTTGAATACCTACTTTCGTACTTACACACCATATTTCATTATATTTATAGTATACATATGCACATACTTGCAAACTAAAAAAACCCTGCAAACATGTATGCGAATATCAGTATATTCATTGGTACATACAGGTACCCATGCCCGTACACACATACACCAAAACACGCATACCCCTAACTATTTACTCTCTAACCAACGAATATACATATAATACACCCGTTCATATACAATGTATCAACATGAATATAGACATTCATTCATACTTACAGTGTATATATTTGTTTTTGCTGTCATTTTTACATTCTCATTTTTTATTCTCATCACAGTGCATGTATGTTTCTTCTTTTTCTTTTCTTTTCTTTTTTTTTAATCTGTGGTTTCATGTGATTTATTATCTGCTACATTGCATAAATATAACATTATACATAAAACATTTATCATTTTTCAAATCCGTTACATGTAGTTCTTTCTTATACACTGTATCATGTATTAGGAAAAGGCTAAATACTATGATCTTGAGCCCTTACAAAAATGATTGTAAAAATGACATTTGTTGATAATGTTTCAAATAAAGCTTCTTTTTTAGTTCATGCTTAAATAAATTTACTATATCCACGTATTTAGTTCTTGCTTCACTAAGATGATACCATTTATATATTACAAAACCAATCAGTGATAAGAGACTATTAATCCCGTTATATGCATTGTAAGTAATTTTGTACCAAATCACTATGTTTTACAAATTCCGTAGATTGATGGTGTAGTCTAACCTATTAAGCGACTTTCCTTTATGATTCCAGAGTGCAAAACCACAACGACATTCAATAAAATAATGGTTATAATCATCCTGAACATCACAAACTTGACAGTTCTCATTTAACTTTATCTTCCATCTCTTTAATAATAAACCATTCGGAAGTATGTTATGAAATAATTTCCACCGAAATATTTTTTCATCATTTTCAGTTATTACACTGAACAAAAATCGGAAAAAGCATAAAAACTCGTGCCAACTATTTTCTCTTATATTTAGTTTTTCCCTCCACACGTTAAATATATGTGTGGTAAGTGTTTTTTTGTCCCGCAGTATCCGGTATATATCTTTATTGCTTATATGTTCTATTAAAAGTATACTGTGAGTAGTTCTATTATATACATAAACTTCTTTCCAGACAATTTGAACTACTGATTTTGAGTTTTCATTACTTAATTCCTCTAACCATTTCTTTGGTATGGCTCTTTTTACAGACGTTATTTCCGCTTACCAATTGCGTTTACATTTTAATTTCTGATATATAAGCTTATCATCGATTTTTCCACTTCTCCCAACAATATCATTAATGTATATCAAACCGGAATCTACCCAATCTTTAAACCAAAATGATTTCCCATTTAGTTTTATAAGTTTATTACCCCAAAACACTTGTTGTTTTATTTCCCTGTAATTCTTCATTATTCCATTATCTGTCTGTAATGTATACCATGAATTTAATATATCCGAATAAAAGCTTGGTAATTTATACATCTCTGGCAACAGTTTTGTAGAACCTGTAGTCATTTTAAATATTAAGTTATTCTTTCCAAACTTGTCAAAATACAAACGTGGTATAATTTTCCATTTTGCTTCATCTTCATGCAGTAATCGCTTAATCCAAGAAATGCGTAGTACATTGATATGACTTTCAATATCTCTTATGTTTAGCCCACCCCTCTCAAAATCACCAATCATTACCTTCCGTTTCACTCGATCAGGCTTTCCATCCCATATAAATTTGTATATTATTTTTTCTAATATTTTTGTCGTACCGTCCTCTATTACAATTGCATTGACGAAAAAGGTGATTGTTGGAATAATTAAACTTTGAATAATAATCGACTTTCCAAGCAATGTTAGTTTTCTTTTTTTCCAATTCTTAATTAAATGGTCTATACTTATTATTTTCTCTTTCCAGCAAATATTGGAACAAACTTAATTGTTTGTACCAAAATAAACACCAAGTGATTTCGCCATCTTTACCCATTTGATACCAGCGTATCCACTACCTTTATTTTTATTAGATCCGGCAAAAATTCCTTCTGTTTTTTCTTTATCTAATTTCAACCCTGACACTTTTCCGTATTCTTCAACCAGTTTTAAAGCCTTTTCCACATCATTATACCTCATAAACAACGTCGTATCATCAGCTAACTGAGAAACCTTCACACTTTATTATTTATTTTGACACCACGGACATCTGTAGCAGATCTTAATTTTCAAGCCAGATTTTCTGCGGCAATGACAAATAACAAACAAGAAAGAGGAAAACCTTGCCTAATACCACGTGATATCTTGTAACTTCCGGTTAACCAATTATTGTTCTTTACACAACCTCTAATATCAGTTTTAACCCAATTAATAAACGATTCCCCAAAACCGAACTTTTTCAAACTATTAACCATGAATTTCCACTCTATCGTATCAAAAGCTTTTGAAAAGTCTAAAAAAATAATGCAAGAATCAATGTTAAATTTCTCCGAAAAGTCAATTATATCCTGAATCAGTCTGATATTGTATCCGATAAATCTATTCCGTATGTAACCATTTTGATCAGTACTAATTATCTTTGACATAAAAGGTTTAATTCGAGTAGCTAAAGCATGAGCAGCAATTTTGTAATCGGTGTTTAATAAAGTTATCGGCCTCCAATTTCGTAATCTTAGTGCATCGTTCTTTTTATAAATAAGAGAAACAATTCCTTTCTTTTGAGAAGTACTTAATTCACCCCTTTTGTACGATTCATTCAAAGCATCAACTACTGTTTTACTTATTTTTTTCCAAAATGTTTTGTAAAATTCTGCTGTAAGACCATCACTCCCAGGACTTTTATTTAATTTCATATTTTGTACTGCATCTTCACATTCCTTCAATGATAATTCTCCTTCACATTTGTTTCTCTCACCTTCACTAAGCACATAATCAATATCGCAAATTTTAATATATTCCTTTACTTTAACTTCATCCGGGTTAGTTGTTTCGTATAGTTTTGAGTAAAACTTCTCAATTTCAATCAGTATTTTTTCCGAGTCCTTTTCAATTTCCCCATTATCCATTCTTAGTTGTGTGATAGAGTTTTTTAATTGTCTATTTTTTCCATCCCCAAGAAAAATTTGGTATTCATTTCCCCATTTTCTATCCAGTTTACCCTTGCTCTTATTTGAGCGCCCCTGGCTCTGTCTTCATATATCTCACTTAACTGGTTTTCTAAATCTTTTATTTTACCTTGTGTTGCTTTGGCAGGACATTCATCATATGTTGCAGTCTGTGCAATAAGATCATTTTCTAGTCGAATGATATTGTCTTTTATTTTTATACTTACAGTATTCTTTAGTTTTGTGTTTAATCATTATTTTACACAAATCCCACAGTTCTACTTTATTTAACGTTGGAGAGCTATCCATCGCCTCATCAATTACGTTATCTATTATAATCGTCATTTTCCAAAACACTATTATTCATTTTCCAAATTCCACATCCTTTATTTTTTCTTAAGTTATATTCAAGTTTCAAAGATACTGCTAAATTATCAGTGTATTTGATCTGTGCCGGTCTTATATCACAGCTTTTTATGTCATTCATATTATTTTCAATTAAAAAATAATCAAGTCTTATTGCTTCCCCCGGAGTTTTCCTCCTCCATGTAAATTGTCTAATGTTTGTATTCCTCACTCTCCATATGTCGTTTAAATTGTTGTTCTTTATTAATTGTTTCAGTCCATATGTGTTTTTAAAGATCCTATTTTGATTTCTAGATATTCTATCTATGTTTTCCTTTGCCTCGTTATAATCTCCTCCCATTAGAACGGCACCTTGTTTAAAATCATTTATTTTGCTATTCAAATTCTTAAAAAACGTGTGTCTGCTATTTTCATCATTTGGGGCGTATAAATTCAGCATTGTATAAAAAGTATCCTCTACCTCTATGTTGAGCATGACATATCTGCCTTCTCCATCCGACTCTCTGTTTATTACTGTTACGGGTACTTTTTTGTTAATCAGAACACTTACCCCTTTACTGTTTGTTTTACCAAAGCTGTGATAAGCTTCAGCAAAATCATATATCTCTCTATTTATTACATCAGACAAATCTTTAGAGAAATGTGTATCTTGTAGGAAAGCTATTCCAAATTTCTGTTTTTTAAGCCATTCATACAGCAATGTTTCTTCTGTTTCTAAAGACGTTAACTCAGCCATTGCTGCTTCTGCGATATAATCTATCTTCTGCTTTTTTTACTTCTACTTTTAACTTTGTCCTTTGTGAGTCTATATCTTTCCTCGTTGTATCAATTGTGTCTTTAGAAACTCTGTTCACATGATGTCGCTCTTAGTTTAGGTCAAAAACTAGCTGTAACAAATAATCAGGTCCCTGTGCATATGAATATAATATGTACTATTTTTCTCCATTCGCTTCTTTGGTCAAAGCTTTTGATTGATGTACTTTGCTTATTGTTTCCCTATAATTTCATGTACATGTATATATTATTATGCCATGCTCTTCATCTTGTAGGAAATAAAGACAATAACAATACAACAGAAACAATTAAGAACGGGATTTCATTGGGGAAGATGTCGCGCATTAGACACGGTGTTGTAGGGGAGACAACCGTGGCATGCTTATGCAGAAACGGTTCTTGAGTAAATACTTTGGGTAAATGTACTACTTTATGTACTCCTGTGCTGCAAATGAAAACTGAGGTAGTTACAGAAATATGGTCAAATACACTAGCGATGATACTAACTTTAAAATGAGAGAATATCTAATGGCAGTGATTATTACGACGAATCGCGCGGTTTCTCCTTTCCATGAGATTGCCAGGGGCGGTAATGCTTGTCTCGCTTGCGACAACATATGTTCAATAAAATTTTGATATATTCAACGTTAAATTTTCAATTTAACCTCTGCTTTTGCTGCTGCTTATTCAGTTTTAAATGACACAAGGGTGCTGATGTTTTGTAGGAAAGTGCTAATGGTGTTTACGATTATATTTATTTTTCATATAATTAATTGACATGTTTCCGGACTTTTTCAGTCAATTTGTCCATTTCTCAAATGTTAATTCCGACGATGTTCCACTACCGACAATTCTGTATCATCGCCCAAATTTACATGGACCTTCGAAGGTCGAAAACTATTGGTTCTGGGAAAACCAACACCTATTTAAACTTTGATTTATATAACGAAGGCATTCACCCGGGTCACACACTAAACAAGTACTGGCTCAAGCACATATACGAATAAGTCCTACACGACTGCTAAAATCCATGAGGTTGGCGAGAATTACCTAACAACACGAACCCTATGACATCAGACATTAGCTGAAGCAAAAACACAGGATAGAGACCTCAGCCTCATACAAACTCAACACAAGATTATCTTCAAATCAGCTTGCCACGGGGGAAGAGTTGGCGAATATTGCCTGGCAAGACGAACCATGTGACACACAACAAGGCAACACATGGAACCATAAGTACTAGACAGTTCACACAGCTGCATAACAGAAGAAATAGTCGACCCATGAATTAATTTACACAGCGTCTAAACCAGCATCATATTACTACACAGGACAAAAGCGATCGTAAAGAAAATTGCTACATGTGACAGAACAACAGTCTTTTCATATGAAAACAAAGGAAGGAAACACATCAGCATATGAGCAGCAACGGCAGCATATGAGCCCTTCAGGGAAAAATTAAGCACCTACCTGGATTCCAAGCAAAACATACCCCATACCAACAAACAAACAGTTAAAAAAATCAGGCCTGTGTGTACAAGACACAACATCAGTAAAATTCCTATAAAGAGGACAGCTTTGCAGAATGAATCCGTACCACACGACCTGCAATGCCGAGGTTATCGGGAGCAGCTCAAAACTATTTTTTGACGACCTTATAACGAAATACTGCAAGAGATCAACAAAATGGACAACTTTCCACATCTAAATGATCACATTCGAAAACATTTCAAACAACAAATCTACATTTCCGAAGCAACTTATATTATTTATTCTGGCACAGCTGACGGGTAACAGGGTATAGAAATTCCCCCATGACAATGTGGAAGCAGTAGAGGAGGATGAATACCAAACAAAATTACTGAAAGTAATTACAACCACCAGAAATACTGCAGACAAAGAAGCCTCAGCATGCCCACTATGCATTATACCATCATATATGCGAAGATCTAAGAAAAGTCACAATACAACCTATACGTGCAACATGTAAAATCCTCGAATATAAAGACAAGGAGGAACCAAATGATGACACGACACACAGCAAGCAGGGAAATGAAGGCCCACACTTAAGCAACGTACGGACTGAAGACGATAGGGGTGATGTATCGGAAGATAAAGATCACCACCTGATAACCACAACAGTAGAAAGACAACGCGCTATACCCCAAGTGTCGCCAGACCTGGCATCACGGTTAACGAAACCCCAAGGAGACCGAGTGAGACAATAGCATATATAGACATGGGAAAACATAGCAAATCCAAACAAAACCAAACAACAAAGACTACCTGGAGGAACTATTCTCCGTGTGAAGGGCAAGAATAGTCTAATTAGAAGAAGTCAGCAAAGACTTTAAACAAACTATAGAGCTTCCTACAGACAGGAACAGCCAAAGTAACAAAAGCAAACCAGAAACAGATACACTGTCGATAACGTGATATGGAATGGTCTGACCAAGATGGCGGACCAGGACGTACAAATAAGTTAGGTCCTCACTTCAAGCGTCCAGATCAGTTATTTATAAAAACACATTATGACCATGACAAGTGACACGCTAAATTCAGGAAGATGTTAGCTTAAAGTTACATTGTTGGTTGTTTGTCGTTCATTTACAATAAAACTTGTAAAATCCATCATGAAGATCGACGAATTATTGAAATCGTAATCGAAGCGGAATCTGTCGTTACAATTTGCCGATTTCGAATTATCCTAAGGTCAAATGTCTCTCAAACTAGTCAGATATACTCCCCAGTGAGATCCGATAACATTTCGTATTTTGTTAACGCACACAATCCTGTAATATTTCGAAAATCAATAGACATAATAAATGTTTATGTTAGGGATTGGTCCAACGTTATAAAATGCATGCTTTGAAAAACAATGTTATGGACGGTTCCAAAAAATCAAAACATTTGGTTATGTATTGGTCCAAAAACAATTTTATATATGGTACGCTGAAACTATGATTGCTTAGGATGATCATCACAACTAATGATATCAACCCTTTTTTGTTTAGTTTTTGATACAGATATCTTAACTAAGATAATGGCGGTCTTTCATTGCTGTTATTGCAATTTCGAAGAGGAATGTTACAAATAATTATCGAACATAGATACTCCATCAATGCAACTTAACAAAATTCCACTTCTGGAGTATAAAGTGTCACAATAAGACTGGAGCCCTGATTTTATGGTACCGTACTAAAAATAGCAGTAAGACGTTTTGATGATGGTAATGGCCATTTAGTAGAGCCATGATGCAACGAAAAATCTAACAATTTCGAAAAATGTAACAATCTTCGAAATTGTTACAGTTTTCGTAACAATTTCGAAAAATGTAACATTTGTTACAATTTTCGTGCAATAAAGACGAGGTAGGTCAGCGTCTTGCTCATTAACCGGTACTTTGAAAGATTGTAATACAGAAGCATGGTTAGACAGTATTTCATCTTTCGAAAAACCGGTCAATGTGAAAGAAGGGGTTACCTTGGTTATCAAGCAGACTTAGTTATTTCTGCAAGCAATAAATGTAATAGCGTTTGCAAACAATGGTCAAGTTGTTAGATGCTTTGTTTGAAGACGCAACCACATACTTATCATATAGATCGTTGAGTGTTGTTTGAACATCGGGTTCAAGAAATATCGACTTGTGTTTAGTTTTCATTTTGTGACGCAAATTGCGTATTCTTTTCCGTAAAGAGGACCTGATAGATTTAACCCAATTGTTTAATAAGTTTCGGCTTATCAGTATCAATTCAAGAACTCAAATTTATTTTCTTCTCTTCCAAATTACCATCCATATTGCCATCCTACAACGTTAATTGCCATCCAACCGAAAGCCTTAATATGGGTCTGTTCAGAAAACTCACTATCCGATATCATAAGTGTTTTCGTGTCTACAATACAGTAGTTTGTTGGAGTTTGTGTAAATATACCAATATCGCCGATGATCAAAATTAGTAGTCGTACTCATGACAACCTCAACAGATTTGTCAGACAGGTGAGAAATCGTGCCACAGCAATTTCAGCTCCTTTTTTTCACTCGGGGAGAAATTGTGTCGGGATGAGAAATCGTGACATAACACACTTTCTAAAATGACTTTTGGTGTGTATAAGTCGTTAGAGAACAATCAAACCAACCCAAACTAAGCCTCTGAAATCATTTGAAAATCTTCATACATTGATTGGTATGTTTTCTTCAAAACAGGAGCGGAACGAGGGGAAGGTTTATCAGACCCTAGTGTGCTTGGTACGTATAGCTATATTACATAACACACAATATTTGATCTGACCACTTTTTGCCTCCTTGAGGCTAGACAGATAAAAAAACAAAGTTGTTTTTGTGTAAGTTCAATTGAAACGCCGGCTGTGATTACATAATATCTATAGTGCAGTTTTATGTAGTAGGTTTCCTAGAGCCATAATACACCATCATACCATTTTATCGATATAAGACAATATTTGTATTTCGATCAATAAGAGGGCAGGAAATGGTGGCTAATTTGTTAAAATATGAAACCCATGCTGTGGTAATTTTTGTATCTATAAGCATTAAATCTTTTTGTAATATGTATTATACGTGAAAAAACTATATAATTAAATATTTATAACCAGGAACTCAAGTAGAGTACAATAATCTATCCCATTTTCTCCAGTCAGTATTAAAGTTATTCAGACAAGTATCCCCTTTACCTGTATCGATATACTTTTGAAGATTGTGCATTTCCCTGATAAAATTTTTCAATGCTGGAACTAATAGGCTAGTCTGCTGACATCTAGCTTTGTAAAGGATTTTGTGGCCATTGGTAATACTTTTGTACAATGAATAACCCCTATAATAGCATGCCTATCAAATCCTAAAATTGGCTTAAGCATGATAAAGTGAACTTGTGAACTTCACATTTGTAAAAAGAGACAAAAAAAAACAATTTTGGTTAGAGATTAAAATTTTGACCCTTCCGAAACGGGTGTCTACACATGAAAAGCTAGCTTTACAGGAAGTGAAATTTCGACAACAGCACATGAGGGAAATAGCGAAAAATCTAAACAAATGACCTATGCTGGGACACAAATAATTCTGTAACTAAGTATGATATCTTTAGTCTTAGATAGAACCTAAGAAAAGTGGGTTTGTTTTTGCATTTTTCAGTATTTTTTTATGTGGTTACCATGGTTTCACACAAATAAGATACATACAAAATATAAGTTTATACACTTTTCATTCCTTTCTATGGGTTGGAAATACAATGTTGTTTGCAAAAATATATACATTTATAAATTTTATGTGTAAATTGCACACCCTGTGTTTATGTTTCTCGGCCTTGGGCCTTGTTTTCCAGAAATATGTTAATGTTCTGTAGTCTGCTACCCAAGTTCAGTAGTGTTAGCATTATAATATCATATTGGAAAAAGAGTAAGAGCTGGCCTGGATCCTTGGTGTACACCTGTAAATGTACCAAGAACAGATGTTAAATTAACTTTAAAAAAAAAACAGTTGTAAAAGTAAAAGGTGTATCTGTGGAACATGACAAAACTGAATTCTTCGTGAAAGCCACTTGTTGATGACTACATGTAGTTCGACACGTCGATGTACATCAAAATGTCTCACGGTTACATAACGGTAATATTAAAAGACTTTGAAGTTGGTTGTCGCACCTTGAAATCTTCATAGACAAATATGTATCTGCCTAGCAATCGATTTCCTTTTTATACCTGTGACCAATCAAACTGCTATCTTTGATTTGTGACTTCAGTTTAACCATGACATATTCAAGGAGTTTCGAAAGCGTAGGTGAGCGGTGGGGATAAACGGTGTGTTATTGAAGGAATGGCGTCTTCCGTGTTATCAATAGTTATGTGATTCAAAGTCAACTTGTCATGAGAAAAGGCTCGAAGTTAGATACTTTATTGCTTTTGGGGCCTACAGTTGACCGGTGATAGCTGATAGCTGCCGTTTGACGGTCAAGTTTACCGTTAGGTTCCATGCTAGATACATGTACCTGTTCACCTGTATCAGAACCTGACACGTGCACAACCTTCCATAGTGTAATGTTACATTCCAGGAGTGCAAAGAACGTACACAACACCAGGATGTCGAGGTTAATCTTGATCAAATCAAAGACGAATTACGTCATGATATTGATAGCCAAGGCAGTGATAACGAGACCACTAGGCACGCCTTAAGTACTTCAGTAATATTTTCGCCGACAATGCAATTCCTTGGAAATGAAAAGCAGATCCCCATATTTGCTCGTTACTCTCCGCATATGAAGGCACTGTCAACTTCCCATAAAGGGCAATCATTTAGTAAACTTTAAGCCATTCATATTATCGCGTATATGACCACGTTCTGATAACCTTTGTACATTTTGTACTTCACACTAATTGTCCTGCGCGGCAGGTCATTTCGTAGCAACATACATAATACATATATATAAACAAAACACAGCCTTAAAAGAGCGTAGCTTTAGATAAAGAACTAGAAAATACCGACGCGTCACCACAGCCATAATCAGAACTCAAAATCGATAAAACTAGAGGTAAATAGGAACGAAGGAAAGATTTACATGGAGACCCCAGTACAAGAAAATAAGACTAAGTGTTCCAGAGGTATGCGTCTTATTCTGCTTCATTCTGCTTCACAGACGACGCCTACCATGTGAATATTGGTCACATCCAAGTAAGCACCAAGTCGGTGCTCATATAGCGGAAGTGCTTTTGTTCATTTTAATTTGCTCTGCCCTTCAAAATACTCTCCGCCAGCCAGAAAGCACCTTTTTAGCCG
Source organism: Mimachlamys varia (assembly GCA_947623455.1). Classification (NCBI taxonomy): domain Eukaryota; kingdom Metazoa; phylum Mollusca; class Bivalvia; order Pectinida; family Pectinidae; genus Mimachlamys; species Mimachlamys varia. The sequence continues at coordinate 33,039,350 of OX392529.1, read as the reverse complement.
GTCAACCCATTTTTGGAACAATTTTTATACTCTTCAATTGGTACATCCATCAGACACTGATAAACAGCAGATCGAATTGTATCTCCTTCCAGATAAACGTTATTTAAGTTTTGGAAAGAGAAAATAGTCGCAGGGGGCCAAGTCTGGCGAATACGGAGGGTGCGGAAGGACGGTAACCTTCTCTGAATCCAAAAAGTCAGTCACAATACGTGCCTTGTGAGCGGGTGCATTATCATGCAAAAGTCGGACATACTTAAGTCCTGTTTTGGGGTGGCGACTTTTGTAGTAGTTCTTCAACTTTCTCGGAACAACGTTTTTATAGAACTTGCCTGTGACCGTTTTGCCTTTTGGCACCGGGATTTGAATAGCTGGACCCTTGTGAAAAAAATAGTGAAAAAAATAGCATACAAAACCTTCTTTGCCGTTTGTATTCGTTTGGCAATACTTGGGCGTCTGGCATTTTTAGTGGCCGATATTCGGTTGGCAACCTTCCGCTTTGGTTCAAAATAATACACCCATGTCTCATCACCAGTGACTATATTATCAAAAGCCTTTTTACTATATTTTGGGTACATTTTGAGAAGTGTTTTTGCCATCGTACACGCGTCTTCTTTTGCTCATCCGTTAACAAATAGGGTATCCATCTTGCATTTATCTTTCTAACTTTTAGGTGTTTCTTCAAAATTGCATGAACTCTTGCTAACGACAAGTTTGTCATTCGAGCCAATTGTCTAACGGTGAATCGAGCATCAGTTTGGAGGATATTTCGGATTTTTTCTATGTTACCTTTGGTCGTAGTTATTGCAGGACGACCTGGGTGAGCAGCATCTTTCAGTTGCTGCTGCCCAACACTAAATTTACCTACCCACCTACAAACAGTCCTGTGAGACATTTGGCCCTCCCCATAAATGTCACACACCTCGCGGTGAATATCTACAGCCTTTATATAGGCCCTAATTTCAAGAACATTTTCACCTCGTTTTCCTGTGATTTTGTGTCTAGTCTAACGAATAGGCTATGAAACGATGTACACTGTACCGAGGCCAGTGAACGTGTGGACGAGATATTTACCTGTGTCACGAGCCAGTGATCACTCAATCGACACGAGGTGGTTTTGTGCATAAATTGCACGATTTCCGCGAAATAAAGCACAGATGACATTATTTATGGAACACCCTTCGTATCTCACTAAATTTAAAAGGTGCTGCATATGTGTGTGTTACGTCATCTTTGAAGTCGGCAAGTCGGAAGATAAGAAGAAAAAAACCTGAAGCAATGACAAAACAAAAAGATAAATGCAACAGATATCATCTGAAAAGCTTATTCGTTTTTTTTCAACCTTCCTGGAATAACAAAGGAAGGCTGAGTGTGACGTACACTTTAATTGTGTAATGTGTTTCCGGTTTCCCCACTGGAGGGCTTCATCCGGACAAAAATAAAAGCAATGTGTTGCAAGGGGAAACAACGCATGCACGTGTTACCATTCAAGAGCTTTGCTCGGGCGTCGCTACACTCTTATTAGCTTATTGTGACGAAATGACCTTATGTACGAAAAGGATTATACAAACTTTTATGATTATGTAAGCCGTAATTGGTTGACTGATAAAATATATAGGAAGTGTCAGGTCCTACGTATACGGAGAGTAATGGAGTGGAATTTGAATCAGATTGCTTGAAAGTGAATGCTATTGAGCCAAAAAGTCATTTCGTCACATCAATATTCCATGTATATTGTGACGAAATGACTGTGAAGTACAGAGGATGGAAAGGTCAACAGAACATGACCTCTAAGACTTGTCAGATGCTTCATGTAATGGAATGAGAACAAGGATCCTCGTTTTAATCAGAATGCCATGTCGATTTAAAATAATAAACTTACATCACAGAATATGATATTTTATGATACGTGTTATAGATGTCTTGTCTGGTATGCCGCAGTGGCAGTCCTTTTTTTCAAAATTCTACTCCATGTAATTGTTATGGGAACAGTGAGCATCGCATTCAATCTTTTTCATGATTTGCCGACCGTTTGTAAATATGGCCACAGGAAGGCCACGCCAGCTGGTAACACTAAACTGTGAATGTTAACCGCCGTAATTATAAATCGTCGTACATTGCCGAGCTCTTACGGAAACTCGGTATAAACAGCGTTTCGGTCGAGAGGTTAACATTACGCCCGAGAGGTTAACACTACGCCCGAGAGATTAACACTAAGCCCGAGAGGTTTACACTACGATCAAGAGGTCAACACTAATCGTGAGAGGTTAATACTACGCCCGAGAGGTTAACACTAAGCCCGAGAGGATACCACTAAGCCCGAGAGGTTAACACTAAGCCCTACAGTTCAACACTGAGCCCGAGAGGTTATACTACGCCCGAAAGGATACCACTACGCCCGAAAGGTTAACGCTACGCCCGAGAGGTTAACACTACGCCCGAAAGGTTAACACTAAACCCGAGAGGTTAACACTACGCCCGAAAGGTTAACACTACGCCCGAGAGGTAAACACTGCGCTCGAGAGGTTAACACTAAGTCCGAGAGGTTAACACTAAGCCCGAGATGGTTAACACTACGCCCGAGAGGTTAACACTAAGCCCGAGAGATTAACACTACGCTCGAGAGATTAACAAAACGCCAGAGAGGTTAACACTACGCCCGAGAGGTTAACACTACGCCCGAGAGATTAACACTAAGCCCGAGAGGTTAACCCTAAGCCCGAGAGATTAACACTAATCCCGAGAGGTTAACACTACGCCCGAGAGGTTAACACTACGCCCGAGAGGTTAACACTAAGCCTGAGAGGTTAACACTACGCCCGAGAGGTTAACACTACGCCCGAGAGGTTAACACTACGCCCGAGAGGTTATCACTACTCCCGAGAGGTTAACACTACGCCCGAGAGGTTAACACTAAGACCGAGAGATTAACGCTACGCCCGAGAGGTTAACACTACGCCCGAGAAGTTAACATTAATCCCAAGAGGTTAACACTAATCCCGAGAGGTTAACACTACGCCCGAGAGGTTAACACTACGCCCGAGAAGTTAACACTAATCCCGAGAGGTTAACACTTCGCCCGAGAGGTTAACACTACGCCCGAGAGATTAACGCTACGCCCGAGAGGTTAACACTAGTCCCGATAGATTAACACTACGCCCGAAAGGTTAACACTACGCCCGAGAGGTTAACACTACGCTCGAGAGGTTAACACAAAGCCCGAGAGGTTAACACTACTCCCGAGAGGTTAACACTACGCTCGTGAGGTTAACATTAAGTCCGAGAGGTTAACACTACGCCCGAGAGGTTAACACTACGCTCGAGAGGTTAACACTACGCCCGAGAGGTTAACGCTACGCTCGAGAGGTTAACACTACGCTCGAGAGGTTAACACTAAGTCCGAGAGGTTAACACTACGCCCGAGAGGTTAACACTACGCCCGAGAGGTTAACACTACGCTCGAGAGGTTAACACTAAGTCCGAGAGTTTAACACTACGCCCTTCCACATAGGCGTCTAAGTTTGATACCCGAAATCGTCGTACACGTCTCCAGAGAAAATGCCTTTCTCCTCTAAACCAAAACAAACCGCGATACATCCCCACCACACACTTGCACATACACATGAAGTGAGACATTAGCCAGGTGACATAGTACTAAATTATATTAACACCTGTTTCCGCGATTTTCTCAAAATTGCAGTTATCGATGTATATGTTAATTGTATTGATGGTATAAATTGCACATTTATGTACGGTACCACGCTTTAGAGTGGCATATTTTTATCAAAGATGTTCCATCATCTTGCGATCGATACGCCTGAAGCGGAATTATGTTACGGTACATCTTTGTGTTTCAATATTAGCTAGACAAAATAAAGCTTTATGAAGAGATATTTTACATTTTTTGTAATTTTATGAAGTCGTATCAATGCGGAAATTAACACGTTATTCGTTCGCTTTCAGTAGCAAACCCATGTGGTAGATATTGAATTCCCAATATTACCTAAGCTACATGTAATATATCCACATGTTGTAGCCCTTTGTTCCCCATTGAATCAAGAGAATGTATAGGTAAAGTCAGGTAGGTCAATATCTCCAGATAGAGCTAGTGTATTAATATATATTTTTCCATTTTCTATAAAAACCAAAATAACATTTCCCTCTAAGTAGCGTGCAAAGTTGGATAACTAGGGAACAACAATTTGAAAAACAGTTCTTTGTGAAATCAGAGAAAAAAAAACAGGTGCGAGAGGCTGGACTTTATTTCTGAATGATATTTGGAAGAATTCATTGGTTTTGATACCTGAAAATGTGCTCACGTTGGATTGTTTCTACGAAATGTGACTTTAAGAACTGTTTTAAGGCATTTCTAAGAGAAATGATTTGTACTGGGAATGTTAACCTATAATGGACCTGCCCGAAACCAGAATGAATTCCATTAATCGTATCCAGTGTCATCCTAATATAATTAAATCACTATCTTCTGAAAAAAGAGTCATTGAAGATTATATGTTATCCTGTTTGAAATAGAGTCTCAAATCCAAATACTACTCTTATTTTAGTTTTTTTATGCCCCCGCCATGAAATATAGTGTTACCCATGTCCGTCCCGTCCGGTCGCGTCCCGTCCCGTCCAATGGTAATGTAACCAGCTTATTAAAATAACTTCTGATCCGATTGTCATCAAACTTCGCATACATAGTAAGCACGAAGAACTAATTTAATATGGGGAAGGCGGCATTTATGTCTCAAAGACATTTCTAGTTTTATTATAAAACGATGTGTAACATTTCTAAAAAAAAAAATCATAGAAATGTCTATATACATTTCGTATCAAGCCGCTATAGACTCTTTTTCTTGATTTTAACTGACCGTGTCGTGTTTCAGAACTAGACAGAAGAAAAATAAATTCCTTTTACCAGAAAGTCTTTTTAAGGTATAGACAGTGGATTTAATGAAAAAAATATATCAAAATATCTATGGAAAAAACGATAAGTCATTTGAGGATGATAATAAAAACAAGTTGAAAACGATGATAGCCAACAACAATCTTTAATGTAACAATAGATTAACACGATCTTTATTGCGTGGACACCTAAACAAACAATTTTTTTATTGGAACACTTACACCAGTCCAAAGTCGTGTATGAAATTCAAGTATAAATATCATTACAAACATACGAATCAATATCATTAATTATTTAACTTGATAATTAAGGATTTACCTTTTTATTTTGTTTAATTTATGGGATCATAAATTAAATAAAGCACGAGGTAAATTGCGAAACAGTAATAGCTGATGGATGTACCTGTACATAAACCGCAATAGTTGGCCGACTTGGATGTGTTGTTGTGTTTCTATTTTAATCTTTATAGACCTTTATGTATGCCCGGTGTCTGCTGTTTGATCTGTTACGCTCTCTACGTTTGTTCCTTTGCCATTGACATTGTACACAATATCGTGTTATTCTGATGATAATCTAAGATGATTAAAAATACAATTATATGTCGATCGCATCCTTTTCTTATCTATAATAATAATTTTTAACTTTTCTCCTGTGTAAAATCGTAATTTCCATTTCATGAACGATGAATCGTTCACAGTAATTGTTTTAGTACGTATTCCTTCTACGGGACTTAATTTACACACAGTACGTGTTCAGTCCACAGGGGCTAGGCACGGACCTATGTTACTACGATTGTCAGATATTTTGTTTTACCTTTCTCGAATATAGCCCCTCCCACTACTATATCTGTGACAAGGGAAAGAACTAGCCTCAACGAGAAAATCGACCTATTTTCACTCTAAGCTTGTTTTCGTCACTGAATGAAGTCCAATTTTTTACATGCATGCCTCATTTTAAAGGTGAAACTTTTATCTTTCAGCCGATACCAAATATATCCCGCTACACGCATGTAAAAGCTCACTAGGCTGTCTAGAATCCGAGGTTTTACATGAAAAACAGTAGGTAGGCACTTGCCATCTTCAAAATCTGACGAATTCATTCTCGACATTTATCATTTATCTATATATCGACAACGGAAACCTCAGGTTTGGAATATGTGAAGCTGCAAGCTGATAGTCCAAATAGGTACCAACCAACACGTGCGTACTGACGAAGGACAGGATAAATGATTTTGTCTTGATTTGCTAGATTTGGTGTCTGTGGCACCGTTTGAGAGTTTGGTCATTGGTCTCTGTCTAGATCCAATAACAAGATCGGTCCAACTCATTGTCAGTGGGTACTGTTATCAACTAAACCATTGAAAATAAAAAGCATCATTATAAAACGCAAGCACTTGCAAAACAAGATATTCTCAGAAAATTAAAAAAAAAATCGATTACTGTAATATCATTTTATATATTAAACATCTGAGCCATTGGGGACCATTAGCTGTGTTTACCTGTGTTTAATAGGAAAATGTCGGTGACGGTGGTAAAATCGTCGGAGATATATTTCCTATATTTACAGTACCATCCTGGGGGAATGTGATCAGCGAAGAAAACAAAGAAGCTGTTGAGATAGAGGATGATAGACCGGCGTCACAGAAATATTAACCGATATCATATTGACAGCATCACCTGTTTATCAATAAGCTAGACATATAGACCGCCCGTGTTCAGTAATTTGATGTTTCGTGACCATATTGATTTAATCGTATCGTTCAACTTGGCATGAAAAGATCCATTCTTTACCACACTATTATATCTCGTTATTGTCGTTTTGGACTGTTTAATGCCATGACGCTCTGTTGAGCTTGTCCGATAATGTTACAATTGTATGTTGGTCTTTCTCCGGTTTATATATAAATGCATATATATACTCATCTAAAATGGTTAGAAATGACACAATGTTATGAAAAATGTGTGATGTTATACTTTCTTTTAACTCATATTTATACCTACTACAACTATTAGGACTGAATAGCTACAGAACGTATACGAATGGCTTTGACATACCGTATAATTATTAGAGAGCGAAGCTTTCACTAATGATAACACATACGTACGTACATGTATATATCACTGTCATATCAACATCAAAATGTATAGGCTATGACTTTCAAAAACTTTGTACCGCGGCGAAATGTCGCGCCTCCATATGGAGCCCACCACCTTTGCATTAATGTTCGGTATACGAGGGGTGTTCCAAAAATAATGGCATTGGCATCGGTGCTCATATAGCGGAAGTGCTTTTGTTCATTTTAATTTGCTCTGCCCTTCAAAATACTCTCCGCCAGCCAGAACACACCTTTTTAGCCGGTCAATCCATTTTTGGAAGCATTTTTCATACTCTTCAATGGGTACAACCATCAGACACTGATAAACAGCAGATCCAAGGGCATTTCTCGAATTGTATCTCCTTCCAGATAAATGATATTTAAGTTTTGGAAAGAGAAAATAGTCGCAGGGGGCCAAGTCTGGCGAATACGGAGGGTGAGGAAGGACGGTAACCTTCTCTGACTTCAAAAAGTCAGTCACAATACGTGCCTTGTGAGCGGGTGCATTATCATGCAAAAGTCGGACATACTTAAGTCCTGTTTTGGGGTGGCGACTTTTGTAGTAGTTCTTCAACTTTCTCAGAACAACGTTTTTATAGAACTTGCCTGTGACCGTTCTGCCTTTTAGCACCGGGATTTGAATAGCTGGACCCTTATTAGTGAAAAAAAAAACATACAAAACCTTCTTTACCGTTCGTATTCGTTTGGCAATACTTGGGCCTCTGGTATTTTTAGTGGCCGATATTCGGTTGGCAACCTTCCGCTTTGGTTCAAAATAATACACCCAGGTCTCATCACCAGTGACTATATTATCAAAAGCCTTTTTACTATATTTTGGGTACATTTTGAGAAGTTTTTTTGCCATTGTTACACGCGTCTTCTTTTGCTCATCCGTTAACAAATGGGGTATCCATCTTGCATTTATCTTTCTAACTTTTAGGTGTTTCTTCAAAATTGCATGAACTCTTGCTAACGACAAGTTTGTCATTCGAGCCAATTGGCTAACGGTGAATCAAGCATCAGTTTGGAGGATATTTCGGATTTTTTCTATGTTACCTTTGGTCGTAGTTGTTGCGGGACGACCTGGGTGAGCAGCATCTTTCAGTTGCTGCCCAGCACTAAATTTACCTACCAACCTACAAACAGTCCTGTGAGACATTTGGCCCTCCCCATAAATGTCACACACCTCGCGGTGAATATCTACAGCCTTTATGCCGAGTAATGATACCTTTTATATAGGCCCTAATTTCAAGAACATTTTCACCTCGTTTTCCTGTGATTTTGTGTCTAGTCTAACGAATAGGCTATGAAACGATGTACACTGTACCGAGGCCAGTGAACGTGTGGACGAGATATTTACCTGTGTCACGAGCTAGTGATCACACAATCGACACGAGGTGGTTTTGTGTATAAATTGCACGATTTCCGCGAAATAAAGCAAAGATGACATTATTTATGGAACACCCCTCGTATTCTGGGTTGTATTGGAGGTACAAGATTATTTTAAATATTTCCAGTGGAGCAATATAAATTGTAAAAATTAAACGATTTTTGTGCATAATACAATAATTTCATATTTCAATTTCGTTTCATTTCAAGGCCAATTCATACATGTATAAGGTTTCCGAAGCTCGGCCATTCGGATAGATTGGCACATGTCGTCTTCGGCCTGCATTGGTGCACTTGTGTGACCTGCTGCTCTATTTCTAGAAGCTAAACATCGCGTGCATGACCAGAAATTATCAGAGTAACCAGCGCAAAGGGGGTGCAACTCATTCTAATGACGTCATGTTGTTTATAGTTTCTCCGTTGTTTTTGAACCGAGAAACACGGAGTTTGCTGTTTGTGTTTTCAACAATTAGATCTTTATTGAAATTTATTGATATTATATTTTTAAATGCCATACAAGAAGATGATTTTACAAAACACAGTAAATTAAACATTGGCCTTCAATTTACACTATTTTCACTTTCACTTTCATTAGTTACTGTTGCCATGGTACAGTACCCAACATGTTCTTTCCATTGATGTATATATATACATGGATATATATTAAAATACTGCTCTATCAGTGACTCGCAGACGGTCGCTAGAATTTAACATTGTTTCAATAAAGAGGAATTCTGAATATCGACCGTCAAAAACACCATATATTCATAGGCGGGTCAGATAGTCCTAGTCAGTGCCCATCTTGCATAGAAACATGTCGTTAAGAGTGTCGTCTGCCAGCGCAAAAGCCGCTTTTAGGAAGAACTTTTGATGTACAAGCGATGAAGGATGGTGGAGCTATATATCAAATACACAACTGATACCTTTATATCTACTGCCTAAACACTAGCATGTTGGCCATGTAAAATACTGGAGGAAAACGTGTTCCTAAGGCGCACTTTGTGGGCAAAAGTAATTTTGTGAGCTTAAAAAAACGCCCTAATGTAACGATTGACTGGCGTTTTGAAAGTGCCTTTGTTTTAAGGCGAAAACTCTTTCCCGTCCATCAATTTAACAGCTGTTGCTTAATATGTATATACACTTACAGAGTTCAGTCTGTACCTGTATAATTAACAGTTTTGAATTTGTCTTCAGCAGTCGCTTCATAAAGGGATTGAAAAGAATTAAAAAAAAAGAAACACATTCAAGTCGTAATAAACAGTCTGGTTTCAGTCATATTGCATGAAGCCCGCTAGGGCTGTTAGATATTGATGTTACCGAATTTAAAAGTATAATTAAAAAATAGTGGGTTGCAGCGCAAATATCGATATATAGCAAGAAACAGCTTGTGACGTTAGCACCTTTATTACAATAGGTCACAATCAGTACATACTTATCTAAAACCATATCATTATAACAATCCCAGTACGACTTATATAACGATCAGTACACATTTATCTAAAACCATATCATTATAACAATCCCAGTATGACTGATATAACGATCAGTAAATACTAATCGTAAACCATTTAAGCAATGAATGTTTTAGCAAATGTTGTTACAGTCCTATAACACATATTGCTATTGATGACAAACTAAATAAAGCCCGGTAGGCCTTATTAATGTAAGTTTGTCAGCAACAGCAATGTGTGTTATAGGACTGTAACAATATCTGCTAAAATGTTCTTTACTTATATTTACATTTTGATAGAATTATTGTGCTTTATTTAGTTTCTTCGGACCGATTTTGAACACCAAAACAAGTGAAGACATCAATGAAATCGATGACGTCACAATAGCAACTGCTGTTATAGTCTAAGGCACTGGGTGCTATAGGCCTATGACAGCAACTGCCTCTTAGCATTGGGTCAATGGAAAATTACAGAGCAAATGTAAATATATCCTTATAACAATCCCAGTCCGACTAATATACCGATCAGTATTAAGAAGCCCATACATACTTCTATGTCAACACTCGTAACAGTATTGCTATCTATCTAGATCTACATAAGTAAGTGCCCATTATATTTTTTTCTCAAGCAATCTGGTACTTTGAAGACGATGGGGACAGGAAGACGTGAATAGCAAGATAAGTGTTGTAACTTAGCTGTACAATGTAGACGTAGTGACATTTGGGGTGTCAGATGATTTCTTCAAGAGTTTGTTTTCACTTGAAGTGGGCGTCGGTTGCAATTTGTACGGGAATTTGAAAGAGCAAATTTCTAAAATAAAAACGCTATCATAGTATACATAGTGTTGATTGTTACCATCTTTACAATAATGGTCGTATGAAACTCGACCGTCTTTACCATACTGGTCGCATGAAACTCTACCTTTTTGACCATACTCGTGATATGAAACTCTACCTTTTTTACCATAATGGTCGTATGAAACTCTACCTTTTTTTTACCATAATGGTCGTATGAAACTCTACCTTTTTTACCATAATCGTGATATGAAACTCTACCGTTTTTACCATAATGGTCGTATGAAACTCTACCGTCTTTAACATAATGGTCGCATGAAACTCTACCTTTTTTTACCATAATCGTGATATGAAACTCTACCTTTTTTTACCATAATCGTGATATGAAACTCTGCCGTCTTTACCATAATCGTGATATGAAACTCTATCGTCTTTACCATAATCGTGATATGAAACTCTGCCGTCTTTACCATAATGGTCGCATGAAACTCTACCTTTTTTTACCATAATCGTGATATGAAACTCTAACTTTTTTACCATAATCGTGATATGAAACTCTACCTTTTTTACCATAATCGTGATATGAAACTCTACCTTTTTTACCATAATCGTGATATGAAACTCTACCTTTTTTACCATAATCGTGATATGAAACTCTACCTTTTTTACCATAATCGTGATATAAAACTCTACCTTTTTTACCATAATCGTGATATGAAACTCTATCGTCTTTACCATAATGGTTGTATGAAACCTCTTCATTTTTTTCATCTTCATGCAAATCCTACAGTTTGAAACACAATTGTGTGACGTTACCAACAATAAACGTGGACGGAGCTTGTAAATTTCATGCTGTTACATTTATTGAACCATTCACGCGTTTATTAGTTTTGAAATGTAATCTATGTCCGTAGATTGGACTATAATGAACAAAATAGTTACGAACATTTCACAGAAAGATACTGTAAATATAAGGATACACCTTCTTTTTTGTTTATGTTATCGGGGGATAACCTAAACAAAATAGAAAGTTCCTTAATTATATCAACAGCTTAGGCTATACATCAAGACCCACTGGGCGCTGATCGGGTCATTTGCCCTCTTGACCTTGTAAAGTATGTCGAGCACTACAACAGATGGACATTACTAACCTTCAATGAGGTTAATAGAATGGTTTATCAACCTTTTCTCTGGTGGCCGGAAACATCAATCTTAGGCTGGCAATTATATTCACCTCAACTATATTCAATATGTAATTTGGGTAGGATATGTACTCTCACCACCCTGACTGTACGCATACAAACCACATATGTTAGCTGGGTCCCTCTGGTATCTAAACAGTAGGAAGTTATACACGTGGGAGGAAACAATAACATTGGGGCTAAATCACATTGCTATGTGCAATACTGTAATCATAATCCCGAAGAAGCTACTAGTAAGATACGAAAGTATAGCGCCGTATTTAATTCAAACATAATCTTACATAATAATAAGAATTAGCTCGTGTTTGGACCAATTTCTAAATGAAATACATTTTCTGAAGGCAAATGTTATTCTAAGAAGGAAAATCAAGGCCTCAGTTAACCGGAAAGTACTTTTAAAACGGCATTATCAAACAATAACATATTTATTTAATATCAAGATTTATTACTAAGCACATCAGTACCATAGCTTTATTCTTATTATCGTTTTCTGTGTTAAAAACACTTCTTATGTTTTCTTTCGAATCGGCACGGAACCGGGAGCAGGATAGTGGTCACATGATTCGAAAAACAATCACATGATTGCTCGTATAAAAATAGAACCGGAAGCGCAAATGTCAGGTAGTCGCGGTAAACAAATATTGGCTGACGAAAACAGAGTCACAAGACTAGACAGGAAAGAAGCTGAAAGAAACTATTGAAAGATCGGAACAGGTGCACAGGTCAACAAAAAGAAATACGACGCCATCAAAGAAGACGAAGAGCATGGTTTGACGGAAGTGTGGTTGAGTTGACAGTGCTTTCTGTATCTGTATCGATTCGTCGCAGATCCCAATTCTGGTTTTTGCACGACGGAGAGAGAGAGAGAGGGCAATGCCTTTATTGGCACTGCCTGGTGAGGGATAGTTTAAATCCCTCGACTGTCTTTGCACACACAACAGACTCTTCTGGATGGTTCCAATCGACAACAGTTCTTTTGAAAAAGAATTTTATATGGATTTGTTGTGGCGCGTTGCACTTGGTATGACTTGCTGTTGTTGGTTGTATAGGTGTCCACAATGTTTGATGATATAAATCTGTCCAAGTTTCTTGGTGTTCTGATGCTCTTTTTGGTCTAGATTTTTGTAGGAAATCAGATGGTGGTATAGCTGGTACCAACCCCTCGACAGTTTTGAACATGCAACTGAGGCGCTGTGCTGTTCGTCTTGACTGAAGTGACGATAAATTCAAATCTTGTAGCATTTTTGTCACACATCCTTCTTCCCGGCTGGAGTAGTTTTTGGTTATGAACCTGGCTGCCTGTCTTTGTATTTTTCTAACTTATCAATTTCGTTTTTGGTGTATGGGTCCCAGACGATAGCTCCATATTCCATGATAGATCTTACTAGCGAGATGTAGGCATTTCTTTTGCAGTTTTCGTTGCAGTGTCGTAGTTTGCGTCTCAGGAAGCCTAGTGTTGAGTTTGCTTTCCTGGCCACGTTTTTAATGTGAGTACTCCATTTAAGGTCTTCCGAGTTTTGCAGGCCGAGATACGGGTTGTTTTGTACTTGTTGGAGGGTGCGCCCGTTTAGTGTGTAGAATTTTTGACTTTGGTTTTTGATGCTAAGTATATAACACTTTTTTGCATTGAATTTATTCCCCCATGCTTCTGCCCAGTTTTCAAGGTTTTTTAGGTCGTTTTGTAGTGTTACATGGTCCGAGAAGGTTCTAATGTTTCGGTAGAGAAGGCAGTCGTCTGCAAATAATCGAACAGATAATTTGACTGTGTCTGGTAAGTCGTTGATATGACAGAGGAATAGCATCGGCCCGAGGACTGTTCCTTGAGGGACCCCGAGTCGACTGTAACCTCTTCGGATTGTCCCCTTCTAGAACGACTCGCATTTTTCTGTTTGTTAAGAATGTTGTTAACCATGAGTGGATTGGTCCCCGAATTCCATAATGGTCCAGTTTAACGTAAAGCAGTTTGTTATGGGGAACCGTGTCAAATGCTTTCGAAAAGTCCAAAATTGCTACGTCTACCTGGTTTCCTGCCTCGTAAGCCTTTGTGAAGTCATGTAGTGTTGTTAAAGCTGTGTTTTACAGCTTTTAACAACATGACTTTCGGAAAACAAAAGCGTACGGCTGATACGTATACGAAAAGACATTCTTCATTCACATACACTGTAAGATTATGTTCGGTAAAGCTTGTAACAATAATAACTCGAGGTTCTTATATACCGCTTTATCACGACCTTAAAGGGCATCTTAAAGCGGTTCACAAATTATTATCCGTGGTTATAGGGCCTTAGCAACCAACCAATATCGTTCTCAACTCCCCAGATACAACCGGTGCCCCCATTTCGGCGCTCACAGTTAGCATTCTACAATTTCTAGCACTACCCAACCACGTACTCATTTACAGCTGATTAGACAATACACAGAGGGATCTTTTGCGTGTAGGTTGGACATTCCCAAACGGGACAACGTTTAAAGTCCTATCCGAAGGACTGTGTGCAGGTGCGTAAGTTACATGCAGATTTTAATTAACTTTATTTTTGGTGTCCGTTCTTGAAACCTGTTCTCTTTCTTCACATCCTTACATTTCTGAACAAACTTAACTTCTCTACAAAGTCATCTTTCTTAGAAATCTTTCTTAGGCTTTCTCCTTGTGTCTTCTCATCTGTTCTTACGTTTTATTTATATTGTGAAAAGATGGTGCTGTGGTTTGATTTAGTTAGGGGTTGGGGTCGAAAAGGTTGGGTGGGTAATGTTGCGGGAAAGGGCGTAGTTGTATCATGTTAGAGATGTTATGAAGGCGGGTAGTGTGACATCGTCGGAAACCCACGGTACACTTCTCTGACGTTTGCATCCCGTGGGCCAGAATCGGTGTAAACCTTCGTTTCCCCAAATAGAAGTTTATTCGGAGATTTCGACCAATCAGAATGGTCGTTTCTCGTGACACTGTGTTAGGTCACTTTACCGTGACCACGACCAGTATATTTCGGAAGGCATGACGCCGATGTCAATCGCCGTATAGCAGGACCTTATATTTTAATCACAATCGACACAATTATAACACAACCGACAGGTTTTGTTGACAGGCGGTGCTACAAATGAAACGGGATACCCCGGCTTGATGTCCCGGCTGTAGGTAGTCACGGATGAAACTATCGATATGATTGGCTACTATTTTAGTACGAAAACGAGAATTTCTCTTCATTTTAGCCCACGGGATGCAAACGTCAGAGAAGTGTACCTTGGGTTTCCGACGAAGGTAGTGTGAAGGTGGGGGTGTTTTAGGATATTAATATGTGCTCAGGTTTTTAGAGGATGATAATGATGATGGAAGGTGGGGTTAAAGGGGTGAGGATGTCGGTGGGGGTAGGGGTTGGTGGGAGCGGTTCGAAGGAGGTGCACGTGGTTAACATAATCTTTGGGTTAGAGTGCCAGGGGTTTAGCTGCCATGTAACCACATAAGGCCGTGCTTGCACATCATTTTTCCAACGTATATGTATTAAAGCCGAGATATTTCATAATTCGACTAATATTCCACTGATAATGTTACTCCTTTTAATCAACTGGTCAGATTAACAGACCAGACTGCAGGAAGTTTATTATTCGTACAATCATATGTCATATCGGGTTTTATCACATAACTGACCCGTTCGGTCATGTCATACGACCAAAGTCATGAATATGGTATCACACAATGTAATCACACCATTATGACACAATAAAAAATGACGTCTTCATGACATTATATGACTGTCTCGTAAGTGAAATTTACCTTTTTATCAAGAAATAAATTTGAGAGTTTTGTTGTATTTTCTCATGAATATAAGTTATGCTTTTAATAGAATCTTACACTCGTGTCAATGTTACTGTATAATTTGATATGTCATTTTGGATATTGACTTTTCGGTCAGTTCGAATAAAATGACAGCAAAAATAATGGCTGATGAGCCTGTTAAATTATGCGAAATTATGCTGAAGAAAATAAGCGAGATTTCTAACTACAGATGTACAGCTGTACCTGAGTTGAAAGCGGCAAAATCACGCATACTTACTGACAGAGACGTGAATGTAACACAGATGGCTTTTATGTCTCTGTTATTACTTACTAACGAGTAAATGAAACGTATGTATATTACTTTTGTTTTCAAGACATCATGGAAGTAAAACATAACATCGTATTTTATTTTTACATCAATAATTTGTATAATGACATGACCAAATGGCACCATTTGAAGTAACTGCTGATAAATGCTCGCCGGGCTTGCACATTGAAACACCTCCAGCTAGGCCCATGAGTACATGGAGATTTGTTTGCAAGGGGTAGGATATTTTAGGGTGGTCCAGGATAGGATGAGCAGTACATGGGTTTTGGGTTTTAAGTTTTATTTATGGGTGGGGACCGGGAGAGGTTGGGAGGTGGAGGTGGGTTTTGGGTGAGGGTTGATATTGATTTTAATGATTTATATCTATCTTTGTATGGTTATTTCCCTGGGATATGACGATAGATGACTGTGGGATAGGAGACAGTTCAATTGAGCGGAACTTCCCGCCTGAGGTTGGAACAAAGACATTGCAGGAATCCATTGTCTATCTTGGGATTCTATACCTATATCTATGTATTACATTTTTTATTGTATTTGATGTTTGGTTATGTCAACGCCTTAACATAAATCGAGCGGCAGGTATACCACCAGGCCCCACCGGTGGGGCGCAACCGCCAATGTATGTTAATTGTCAACTTATATCCTATTCGTTTTAAATTTACCTACATTGATTTTAATTGGTTTTTTAATTTTAAACCGATTAATAATAATTCTTATATACCGCTTTATCACAACCTGAAGGTCGCCTCAAAGCAGTTCACAAATTATTATCCGTGGTTATAGGGCAACAAGCCAATATCGTTCTCAACTCCCTAGGGAGCATTCAACCGGTGCTGTTGGAGGGAAAATGTATGTATTGCTGTACATACATTTACCCTCCTCCTCAAGAGAAATATTTTCCCTCCTCCTCCTCCTCCTCCTCAATACATACATTTCCCTCCTCCTCCTCCTCCTCAATACATACATTTTCTCTCCTCCTCCTCCTCCTCCTCCTCAACAATACATACATTTTCCTCCTCCTGAATAGATACATTCCCCCCCCCCCTCCTCCTCCTCCACCTCCTCAATACAAACATTTCCCCTCTTCCTCCTCCTCCTCCTCAATACATACACTTTCCCTCCTCCTCAATGAAACATTTCCCTCCTCCTCCTCCTCAATACAAACATTTCCCCTGCTCCTCCTCCTCCTCAATACATACATTTCCCTCCTCCTGAATAGAAACATTTCCCTTCTCCTCCTTCTGATTACATGCATTTCTTATCTTAATTGTTGTGTCTTTTGCTTCTGTTCTGTTTTTGTTATTTTGTTTGTTTTTAATAAAACGCCAGTCTTATATCCAAATTGGTCATTTGAAGAGAGAGTAAATTATAAGCGTAGAGAAGGACGTGTCCATAATGGTTGGGTCGGTATACGTGTCTAATCCAGATCATTGGAGACCATATTATCAAATGATAATCCACGAACAAATAATGGTAAACCATATTCCTTTGTTATCAACAATAAAGTTGGTGAAAAACAAGATATCAAAGGCCGGGAAATTATTCAAGTTACACCTGTTGAAGCGGCGTTGCAGAGAACAATCTCTGAGAGGAAGTGTGTTATCGAAGAAGGAAAACCCCACGTTGTACCAATTCAGAAAAGAGGTGGTATCGGACTGAAACGAAAACTACCACGAAGGAGAATAACAGCTGCAATTAAATCTATGAAGACTGAAATAACCGGTATACCAAGGAGATGATGGGGCAAGAGCCTATCAGAAACAAATGATTCGTTCCGCGGAAATCGAAGATTTCAGATGAAAAACAATGGAGGACATTAACGTTACATCAAATAAACGTTGACATAGGTAAGATATGCATATATATACAGTGTAAAAGTGGATATGGGATTGATTTCTGACCTATAATCACTTTCATTTATGACGTCATACATTAACCTTTTTCCATGAAAGTCTTGTCGCATCGCTTCGAATAACATGGAGAACACCACTGCATGAAACACTCGTTGATTCCTATCAAAACAATTATGAAGTTATCGACTAAACAAAAACAATATGTCTGATTATGACGACTATGGAAAGCTGAGACTTTTATCATTTTAATTAGAACCGACGAATGACGGAGTCGTAACTTTAGTGAGTACCAACTTCTCGAATTCATATTGTCCTGTTGGTATACATATCGTAAATCAATGCCATATTGAAAAGCATTAAGTAAATTTGTTTACCTGGAATACGTACATTCCATCTGTTGTTTATATTCAGGTATCAGCCTCGAATTAAAGGAATAAAGGAAAGAGAATGGTAGCAAAATGGCACACTAATTAAAAAACATGTGATTGACTGGAATAAACCCAAAAGGGCTATGATCATGTCTTAAGCAAAGTGTAGATGAATCGAGTCATTTCGTTGCAATAATTTTACTATTGTACATTTGCCTAAAAGCGTAGACGAAATGACCGATTTGTTGTTACCAACTCGTACATAATTTACACCCTTGGGCGCATACGCTTTGTTAGTCATTAGTATGATGAAGGTGACAGGATACATATCGTACTAGTCATCGAAACGTCACATGAAAAACATAATTTGGTTATGTAAAATAATCTTTTCATATAAATCATACTTTCCAACCCGAAGAAAATGTTAACAGAAGGATACACTTTTCACATAATAAAAACAATATACTTAAAATCAATTAGAAATCATAGTTTTTGGTTAATCAAGCATCTCATCCCCCAAATCATGAGGCAAATCTTACTAATTTAATTTTGAAGAAAAGTACCCTTTCTGAAGGTTGTCTGCATATTGTATTTCTGATGCTTAAAAGCTTAATTATTCTGGATGTCATTCAGGGAAATTCGGTTTATTTCAATTCACACATCCCCATTAATTCATAGCATATGTAACGTGTCGCTTATGTTGTATTTCCGGCTGGACTTGACAGCCATCACTATGTCCAAACCAGAGAGGGTATCATTTTCCCCCTAACACCGTCCACAACACCATCAATCACAACGAGATGTTTCACAAGCACGGCTATTTTTAGCGAAAGCAGACGATCCCGACCGAGGTGACGTTGTACAGAAAGATCGGAACTGACCTGACAGGTAGAGTTTTCAGTTGTTTAATAGATTTACTTATGTACTGTTTAAAATTGCAATTATTCTTTTGATAAAGATGTATGCGCTGGTCATCAGACCTTTCAATTAACTTAGATTAAGTGGCAGGGTCTAATGTCCTTGGCCATGGACAGACGTAAGATATATCTTTTATTATAAAACATATTTTGTCTTGTTAAAGAAACTAAAAGTTCGTTGAAAATTTTCCGAATGTATTTTGATGAATCCAAAGAAAGGACGGAACAAACTAGTATCCACCTAAATGAAGCCCCTGAAGTGTTTTGATACGATGCTAGTTGTCTACATAAATCATAAACAGTTTTCCCCTTTGATGTTTTCATAAACAGGCAAGTCTTCTTGGCTGCGAGGATTATTGTTGTAATAGGAAGAACAAAACAGAACATTAGGAAATCAATATCACTACATGTATATATTCTGTATGTCGGATATAGATACTAGTTTAACAGCAGGAAGGGACACTGGGATTCGGAAATCAGATCCGAAAATCTGTTTGGGATTCCTTACTGGCTAAAGTCTGGTTAGCATAACGCATGCCCCCCCCCCCTCCACACAGAAAACCCCGTCTTCATGAGATTTGTTTTAAAAACATTGTTTTTTTAAAAATATACACGTGTGTAACGTGTTTATTTCCGTGAATTGTTTACTGTCATACATATGTGGTATTTTATAAGTGTACACTTCGTGTCTGAGAGGAATGAGTAAATTCCGGAAATAAACTCATTAACTGTGGGGACTTGACGATTAAATCAAGTTTAAACTTCAATTCATTGCTAAAATAGTTAAACACTTGATAAATTGAGAGGATTATTAAGTCTCTTTGTTGGACTTTACGAGTGCATTTTGTTTTATGACATGTATTTTCTTTACACACATAAAAAAATAGCAACATTAAGATATCAAGCTAACCACAAGCTAACCATGCTTTATGGATATAAGCCGTCTACCCCCCGCGGCCATCCCCTGCTTCCCTTACCAAGAGTGACGAGTCATTATCCTTCTATGTAAGATATGTGCACCACAGGGACCTAAGAATGTGATACAGTTCATGCATTCGGACACATGTATGTCTAATTACACAGACTAACTTACGAAATATGTAACAGTTCTCAGGTCCCTGTGATGAGGTCCGGTATTGTAATCAGAGGCCCAGGATCGATGGTGCATATTGTTTATAGTAAAATGATCCAATATATACACTAAAGCCTAAGTGGAAGCTGGTATTTGTGAAAATTAGTATGATGAAGATGATGCGTTAGCCAAGACTTGTGGCTGTGTTGTAGCCATTGACTCTGCGGTTATTTTACATTATAGGACCTTGGCGAAAACCAATAAATGTTCTAGGTAATTATATATAACATGACTGCACTAATTTGGTGGGTCGGTTGACTTATCTTAGATAAGAGGCGTATGTAAGAAATTTGGAAAAAAAAATCTGACTGTCTGACCATATCGGTTTTCTAAAACATTAATTGTAGGAAGTGTGGGCTTGTATTGATGATATTAAAACAGTTATCTTAAAATATAAATCACGATTCTTGCTTATTTTGATTTCGTTTGTACAAAGTTGAAGGCATATATGTAACATGAAGATGTTTTCCACGATCGATTCAAAACAAGTAATACAACTAATATTAATCAGTCTTGTTGGCCCGGATGTTAGCGCGCGAGGGGTCTTACTGTGGTAAGAAACCGAAGTACCCGGAGAAAACCCACGTGATCGGGCAGGTGACCCCATACCTTTTCACGTCCGTTCGGGTAATCGAACCCCGGCGTGTTGCAAGCTATCCACTACACCGCAACTCCATCTTATGTATAGGGAAGTAAGTTGTGTTCCGGAAAGTTGTGTCAGTCCAATAGTTAACCTGGTATAGACACCAATGCTGTTTTGGTGGTTGATTTCATTTTACGATAATATGACAATAGAAGATGCAATATGGATATGTTGTGTGTCTGCGTCTGATGTTTGTCACTATTAGAGGCAATGACGAGGACTGTTGAAGGATACCTGTGGCTGATGTCTGGTATTTAGAAAGGCAATAACGAGAACTGTTGACGGATACCTGTGGCTGATGTCTGGTATTTAGAAAGGCAATAACGAGAACTGTTGACGGATACCTGTGGCTGATGTCTGGTATTTAGAAAGGCAATAACGAGAACTGTTGACGGATACCTGTGGCTGATGTCTGGTATTTAGAAAGGCAATAACGAGAACTGTTGATGGATACCTGTGGCTGATGTCTGGTATTTAGAAAGGCAATAACGAGAACTGTTGACGGATACCTGTGGCTGATGTCTGGTATTTAGAAAGGCAATAACGAGAACTGTTGATGGATACCTGTGGCTGATGTCTGGTATTTAGAAAGGCAATAACGAGAACTGTTGACGGATACCTGTGGCTGATGTCTGGTATTTAGAAAGGCAATAACGAGAACTGTTGACGGATACCTGTGGCTGATGTCTGGTATTTAGAAAGGCAATAACGAGAACTGTTGACGGATACCTGTGGCTGATGTCTGGTATTTAGAAAGGCAATAACGAGAACTGTTGACGGATACCTGTGGCTGATATCTGGTATTTAGAAAGGCAATAACGAGAACTGTTGACGGATACCTGTGGCTGATACCTAGTGATTTGAAAGGCAATAACGAGAACTGTTGACGGATACCTGTGGCTGATGTCTGGTATTTAGAAAGGCAATAACGAGAACTGTTGACGGATACCTGTGACTGATACCTGGTGATTTGAAAGGCAATAACGAGAGCTGTTGACGGATACATGTGGCTGATGTCTGGTATTTAGAAAGGCAATAACGAGAACTGTTGACGGATACCTGTGGCTGATGCCTTGTGATTTGAAAGGCAATAACGAGAACTGTTGACGGATACCTGTGGCTGATGTCTGGTATTTAGAAAGGCAATAACGAGAACTGTTGACGGATACCTGTGGCTGATACCTAGTGATTTGAAAGGCAATAACGAGAACTGTTAACGGATACATGTGGCTGATGTCTGGTATTCAGAAAGGCAATAACGAGATCTGTTGACGGATACCTGTGGCTGATGCCTTGTGATTTGAAAGGCAATAACGAGAACTGTTGACGGATACCTGTGGCTGATGCCTGGTGATTTGAAAGGTAATAACGAGAACTGTTGACGGATACCTGTGGCTGATGCCTTGGTGATTTGAAAGGCAATAACGAGAACTGTTGACGGATACCTGTGGCTGATGCCTGGTGATTTGAAAGGCAATAACGAGAACTGTTGACGGATACCTGTGACTGATTTCTGGTTTTTAGAAAGGCAATAACGAGAACTGTTGACGATTACCTGTCAGGGGCGTAGCTGGAGGTGTTTCAATGTGCAAGCCCGGCTAGCATTTATTAGCAGTTGTTTCAAATGGTGCCATTTGGTCGTGTCATTATACAAATCATTGATGAAAAAATAAAATACGATGAAATGTTTTACTTCCATGATGTCTTGAAAACAAAATTATTATACATACGTTTCCTAAGTCATTTACTCGTCAGTAAGTAATAACAGAGACATAAAAGCCATCTGTGTTACATTCACGTCTCTGTCAGTAAGTATTATGCACTGTGATTTTGCCGCTTTCAACTCAGGTAGAGCTGTACATCTGTAGTTAGAAATCTCGCTTCTTTTCTTCAGCACAATTTCGCATAATTTAACAGGCTCATCATCAATTATTTTTGCTGTCATTTTATTCGAACTGACCGAAAAGTCAATATCCAAAATTGGTAATATTTATATTATTCGAATAAAGATGCACTAAATAGAGGATCTTGCATGAGTGTCAATGTGTAAAATGGGATTTATTAAACGAGTTAGAGAATTTAATATGTCCGAGCCTTTAGGCGAGTGACATATTAAATTATACAGTAACATTGACACGAGTGTAAGATTCTATTTACAACATGACTTATATTCATGAGAAAATACACCAAAACTCTCTTTATTTCTTGATAAAAAGGTAAATTTCACTTCCGAGACAGTCATATAATGTCATGAAGACGTCATTTGTTATGGGGTCACAATGGTGTGATTACATTGTGTGATACCATATTCATGACTTTGGTCGTATGACATGACCGAACAGGTCAGTTATGTGATAAAACCAATATGACATATGATTGTACGAATAATAAACTTCCTGCAGTATGGTCTGTTAATTTGACGAGTTAATTAAAATGAGTAACATTATCAGTGGACTTCAGAAGAATATTAGTCGAATTATGAAATATCTCGGGTTTAATACATATACTTTGGGAAAATGATGTGCAAGCACGGGCTTATGTCCTTACATGGCAGCTACGCCTATGCCTGTCACTGATTTCTGGTTTTTAGAAAGGAAATGACGAGGACTGTTGACGGATACCCGAGGCTGATGCCTGGTATTTAGAAAGGAAATGACGAGGACTGTTGACGGATACCCGAGGCTGATGCCTGGTATTTAGAAAGGCAATGACGATATAGGCAATTACAAAGGCTGTAGAAGGATACCTGTATCTGCTGTCTGTTATTGGGAAAGGCAGTGACGAGGTCTATCGAAGAATACATGTGTCGAATGTCTGCCACTGAGATTGCGCAAAAGGAGTTTGGCAGGATACCTCTTAAAAAACGGACCATCACAAATTTAAGCTTTCCATTACGTCTTTCTAGTCATGCAGTATCACACGGGAATCCAATGTAAAGCAACTGCGAGCGTGGTCATTAGTTAGATGGGTGACCCACAGGCACTAGCCTCGTCTGTCAAACACCTATAATATTAACAAGGTTATGAACTACATCAGCCCGGCAACACGACCTAATTTCGGGAAACATGTGATTTTGACATAACCACCCAAGATATCTTGCCGGGAGTGGTGTAGATCGACAGAGAAATAATTTCCCTTTAATTTGGTATATAATTTACTATGTATCATGCCGTAAATATTTTTGTAGATGACATGAAACATCAGAAAACTGTCAAATTTCAGTTGGGTGGACACTGTGCTGTCCACAGAAAACACGCAAAATCCCAAGTGGGTATCTCCTTACTCACGGCATGTATAAAGTTCAACATTAATACAGTGTAACTACAACAAAAAACAAACTTACTTGTGTGTTTAATCATGTCCTTAAATTATCATGTCGGACACTGGAGACAAAAGTTCAAGCTAGTGAGACTGGCAGACAGAAAGCAGGCCATTTACTTCCATTTTGTTGAATATTTGTGATCTCGGCGCTGATTGGCCAGTTTAAAATAGGAAGCCAATCAGTTTTCTGATGTTTCATGTCATCTACAAAAATTTTTACGGCATGATACATAGTAAATTATATACCAAATTAAAGGGAAATTATTTCTCTGTCGATCTACACCACTCCCGGCAAGATATCTTGGGTGGTTATGTCAAAATCACATGTTTCCCGAAATTAGGTCGTGTCGCCGAGCCGATGTAGTTCATAACCTTGTTAATACTATAGGTGTTTGACAGACGAGGCTAGTGCCTGTGGGTGACCTCTAGCTCATGTACGTTACATTTGGTGGCAGCGATGGGATCATGCAAGGCTAGATCTCTGTGGTTCGGGAAGGTACATTGATACACAGAGACCACTAGTTCATCTCCCCTGTTCAAAATCAGGCATCCGAGTAATCGAATTTAAGGGACTATTTTTTTGCTAAATAATTCAATATCTGTGTGCACTATACTAGAGGCGAGCCAGTCTATGAGAGGACATGCGAAATCCAAGACCAATTCTCGGAAAGGGGGAATACTGTCCAGATAGGTATACGGCGGTGGGGTGGGTTACTTCCTTAATGGCGGGCTAGCTTCACTAAGGCATCGGCAAACGGGGTTAGTGGTTGGATGGGTAACCGTCTTCACGTAACAGGGTCACCATGTCGGAAGTATATTACCCCTTTATTTTCGTGCTAATTGTATTTTGTTTTTTCGTGCGGATCCCCCCCCCCCCCCAAAAAAAAAAAAAAATAACCATATTATGAAGACTGCTTTACCATTACGCCCTCTAGTGAGTGAAAATCACATCCAATATGACTGATGTATTTACGTTCGCTTCAAATCACAGACTTTGAAATGTATTTACATTAGACAAAATCTCACATCCGGTTTAAAACCCTTTGGCAGCTAATCGCGACAAAAATCCTTTTGCTAAAATGGAACAGTTTTGTCTTTTGTCTTACTGTTGGTCGCGACAAAAGTGTAATTTTCAATCGGTATTAGTCCGGAAGTAAAATCGATATTTGGAATTCCTATGTTTATGTCTAACAATGACAGAATACTTCCGAAGTTCCGATTGGTTCTGATGAGCGTGCCGCGAACCCTCATCCAATATGACAAAGGGGTGAAAAAGGTAGATCTGGTCTCGTTCATCGGTGCGTACCAAACAATGAATGTACTGATATTTCAAATTTGATTCTCAGAAAGGATATTTGTTACAATATTTATCAGTGATGAAAAGATAATCATATCATGACTCCGATACATTAAAATGCCGAAACGTGCATTAGAATAAATGAAAGACTGAAAAAACAAAGCCTTAATTGAAGTTATAATCGATCATGTTTTACCCGAGAATCACAAGAAATATTAAGTTTAAGAAAATAGAAATACACGATTAGAAAGTTTCTCTATCATTATGACCAATAAAAAAATATATTTAATGATTTTAATAGGAAAGTTCTATGTTTAATCAAATAAATTAACAAAATGATACCTATGGGTGAATGTTAACTTTTAAAGTCTGTTATATCTTTAATCTTTAAAAAATTAAGTGATCTGCACAAAATGTTCGTTTTCAGTAATTGGATTACTTTGATAACTCCTGTACATGCGAAATGTGTCGTCTATAATAATGTGTTCCATCGACTCAAGAGCGCCACTTGTTCCTTATACACTGTAGTTAATAGTTTATGGACACAATGGCTAAGCAACATGTTTACACGCTTATGTAGGCATGTATATTGCATATCTACACAAGCTTGTAAAATATGGCTATGCTATGTGGAAAAATGTATTCTCAAACGATTTATCTACATTTTATACATCCGCCATGAATTCGCCGTGACGTATAGTGTTGAACATTTACTCCTTATTTGATATGTAGTTGTATGATGCTAAGATGCAAGTTGAATTATATTTTGATGAATATTCACCTATTTCTCCTGAGTAATGGCCACGTGACTCTGAGAAGTTTGATACATTAAAAAAAATAACAATACCATAATCTGAGAGCCTTGTATAACTCCTGAGTTTTAATCCATTTTCACAGAAACAACGTATGACCAAAATTGCACTGCAAGTCCGTTTAGATTACATCTGACCAAAATGTTAATCGGCAAAACTTTAGTTTCCATGACACATATTTAAACAACGGAATCAATGCCAACTTGCACTTGTATTGGCGTCAGAAAACAATCTATCTTTGTCCGCGCTTCTACACACATTCACTGATGGTCTTTGCATTAATGTTACAATATTATGCCATTTGGCTTGACTCCAATGTTATGAACTTTAAAGATAGTGCTTTCAGAAAATACTAATATATTCGTAATTTGACATTTTCGTTATCAAATCGCCATCAGAAAACCACTCCGAATGTTAACGTCTATACATCGTTTAGTTTACATAAATGACATCTGTTGTTTATGGGACGTACAACACACAAAAACAAAGCCCCACCAAACCAAGCTAATTATCATCATGTCAACCTATTGAGGTAACGACAGTCATACTCCCCCTCAGCCTCTGTAGCCAATTATACCACACATATGTTTGTCGTTTGTGTCAGAATGTCAGTGTTCCATTGGTTTCCTGTTTACATGGAAACACAAATGAAACATTCGGTTTTGTCAGAAGCACATGTAAAACATGAAGACAAGAGCTTACACGTTTGTGTGGTTCCACTGAACTCGGGTACGACAACTTTCACGAGACATATCGGTACCTTTGATGCGGATTATATTACACAATATTTAACTTCCATGGATGCGACATATAAAGAAAATGTTTGCCAATCTATGATATTTGCAATTGTAACCATGGGACAAAAATATTAGAGTAGTTCATTCAGTTGTTTAATCTTTATTTATATCGAAGCTTTATGAAATATTTGGCTATTGCTGAAATTGAGGTCAATGTAACGTTGTACCCTATTTAGTGTATTTTTTAAACCTCAACAAGAAAGATTTTTTAACTTTCTTTGTCAGCTGTAAGAACGCTTTACGTGATTCTAATAATATTTCACATGTGGGATGGTCATTGGTGGTAGATGTCCTCGATGAATTTTCAGGTCAAATGTCAAAATTAAAATTAAAGAGTGAAATGCGATAACTGGTTTCAGCGCAATAAAGATGTACGCAATTGTGATGGCAACGGTCCCTTCGGTGTCTAGTTACATGTAAACTCACTTACCAAACCTCAACGTCATCAGATTTAAGGAAACTCATATTTAACAGCTTTATATCTTGGTCATCAGATCAAAGGTCATGGCCAAATGTTACAGCTCTTAAGTGTCGAACTATTAGGGGTCACTAGGGTCGGATAACATACTAGACCGTTGCCTAAACTTGTATACAGTATGATGACGAAGAAAGCTATATCAAAGCATTATTTTCAACTGTGGGGTCGGTTTAAAATCAGCAGGGGGCACTTGCTTTGATAATAGGGTCAAGAAAGAACCCAGATTTTCAGATAAAATTTGTTATCTGTGCAATATTTCCAGGAAAATCTGGATCGGAACATTTAAACTCTACACCCCTGGAATAGTCATCCTGTTGCATTTTATAGCAATAACATATGTTTAAACTAAACTTTAAACTAATAGTCATCCTCGATATCCAGCATACGTAGTGCGTTCATATGTCTTGAGCAATTTTGGTGTGGGCGACTGGGGAGGGGTTGGGGGGGGGGGGGGGTGTTAAGCAAACATGTCTTGTGTTGCTTGTATGGGCCGATGATGGGAAGTGAACCTCGTGCAAATGGTACATGTTCACTTCATTTGCACGAGGTTGATTATCTTCATAAGCCCATGCAACTAACGAAATCAAATAGTAATCCAATCCTTCAGAGGGACACTTAATTGTAAGAAAGACTTAATAGTGATGGGATGAGTGGCTTTGGTGTTTAACCTAAAGGAGTGGATCAGACAAGTAAAGGGTAGTATAGTAAAATGTACGGCGACTCCACCAGATAACATTCAGGGAAGACAATCTATCATATTTATAATAATTGACTTGCCATTTTTAAAATTTAACCCTTTTACATTTGTATTCATCACACCCAAATATAAACAAAATTCTACATCAATTGATAGACTCACATAATTGTTCTGAAATATGATTTGATATTTTGGTAAATGAACCTGTAAAGAAATATGTCTTACTGTCAATGTTTGTTAATTTTTACTGATAAGTAATGCTGTTACATATACAACACACTATTTAAATTGAACCCTAATCAGTATCTGTTGAATCGGTTAAATATTTCTCTACGTTGGACAGTCCACTGTGAAGGCCTTCCCCTGACTTTTACGTCTCTACGTTGGACTGTGAAGGCTTTCTCCTGACTTTTACGTGTCTATGTTGGACTGTGAAGACTTTCCTCTGACATTTTTTGGTCTCTATGTTGGACTGTGAAGACTTTCCCCTGACTTTTTACGTCTCTATGTTGGACTGTGAAGACTTTCCCCTGACTTTTTTCGTGTCTACGTTGGACTGTGAAGACCTTCCCCTGACTTTTACGTGTCTACGTTAGACTGTGAAGACTTTCTCCTGAATTATTACGTCTCTACGTTGGACTGTGGAAACTTTCCCCTGACTTTTACGTGTCTATGTTGGACTGTGAAGACTTTCCTCTGACATTTTTTGGTCTCTATGTTGGACTGTGAAGACTTTCCCCTGACTTTTTACCTCTCTACGTTGGACTGTGAGGTCTTCCCCCTGACTTTTTACGTCTCTATGTTGGACTGTGAAGACTTTCCCCTGACTTTTTTCGTGTCTACGTTGGACTGTGAAGACCTTCCCCTGACTTTTACGTGTCTACGTTGGGCTGTGAGACTTTCTCCTGAATTATTACGTGTCTATGTTGGACTGTGAAGACCTTCCCCTGACTTTTACGTGTCTACGTTGGGCTGTGAGACTTTCTCCTGAATTATTACGTGTCTATGTTGGACTGTGAAGACCTTCCCCTGACTTTTACGTGTCTACGTTGGGCTGTGAGACTTTCTCCTGAATTATTACGTGTCTACGTTGGACTGTGAAGACCTTCCCCTGACTTTTACGTGTCTACGTTGGGCTGTGAGACTTTCTCCTGAATTATTACGTGTCTATGTTGGACTGTGAAGACCTTCCCCTGACTTTTACGTGTCTACGTTGGGCTGTGAGACTTTCTCCTGAATTATTACGTGTCTACGTTGGACTGTGAAGACCTTCCCCTGACTTTTACGTGTCTACGTTGGGCTGTGAGACTTTCTCCTGAATTATTACGTGTCTACGTTGGACTGTGAAGACCTTCCCCTGACTTTTACGTGTCTACGTTGGGCTGTGAGACTTTCTCCTGAATTATTACGTGTCTATGTTGGACTGTGAAGACCTTCCCCTGACTTTTACGTGTCTACGTTGGGCTGTGAGACTTTCCCCTGACTTTTACGTGTCTACGTTGGGCTGTGAGACTTTCTCCTGAATTATTACGTGTCTATGTTGGACTGTGGAGACTTTCCCCTGACTTTTTACGTCTCTATGTTGGACCGTGAAGACTTTCCCCTGACTTTTTACGTCTCTATGTTGGACCGTGAAGACTTTCCCCTGACTTTTTACGTCTCTATGTTGGACCGTGAAGACTTTCCCCTGACTTTTTACGTCTCTATGTTGGACTGTGAAAACTTTCCTCTGACTTTTTACGTCTCTATGTTGGACTGTGAAGACTTTCCCCTGACTTTTTTCGTGTCTACGTTGGACTGTGAAGACCTTCCCCTGACTTTTTACGTCTCTATGTTGGACTGTGAAGACCTTCCCCTGACTTTTTACGTCTCTTGTTGGACTGTGAAGACTTTCCCCTGACTTTTTACGTCTCTATGTTGGACTGTGAAGACTTTCCCCTGACTTTTTACGTCTCTATGTTGGACTGTGAAGACCTTCCCCTGACTTTTACGTGTCTACGTTGGGCTGTGAGACTTTCTCCTGAATTATTACGTGTCTATGTTGGACTGTGAAGACCTTCCCCTGACTTTTACGTGTCTACGTTGGGCTGTGAGACTTTCTCCTGAATTATTACGTGTCTATGTTTGACTGTGAAGGCTTTCCCCTGACTTTTTACGTCTCTGCGTTGGACTGTGAGACTTTCCCCTGACTTTTACGTGTCTACGTTGGACTGTGAAGGCTTTCCCCTGACTTTTTACGTCTCTATGTTGGACTGTGAAGACTTTCCTCTGACTTTTTACGTCTCTATGTTGGACTGTGAAGACTTTCCGCTGACTTTTTACGTCTTTATGTTGGACTATGAAGACCTTCCTCTGACTTTTTACGTCTCTATGTTGGACTGTGAAGACTTTCCCCTGACTTTTTACGTCTCTACGTTGTACTGTGAAGGCTTTCCCCTGACTGTTTACGTCTCTACGTTGGACTGTGAAGGCTTTCCCCTGACTTTTTACGTCTCTATGTTGGACTGTGAAGGCTTTTCCCTGACTTTTTACGTCTCTATGTTGGACTATGAAGACCTTCATCTGACTTTTTACGTCTCTATGTTGGACTATGAAGACCTTCCTCTGACTTTTTACGTCTCTATGTTGGACTGTGGAGACTTTCCCCTGACTTTTTACGTCTCTATGTTGGACTGTGGAGACTTTCCCCTGACTTTTTACGTCTCTATGTTGGACTGTGAAGACTTTCCCCTGACTTTTTACGTCTCTATGTTGGACTGTGAAGACTTTCCCCTGACTTTTTACGTCTCTATGTTGGACTGTGGAGACTTTCCCCTGACTTTTTACGTCTCTATGTTGGACTGTGAAGACTTTCCCCTGACTTTTTACGTCTCTATGTTGGACTGTGAAGACTTTCCCCTGACTTTTTACGTCTCTATGTTGGACTGTGAAGACTTTCCCTGACTTTTTACGTCTCTATGTTGGACTGTGAAGACTTTCCCTTGACATTTACGTCTCTATGTTGGACTGTGAAGACTTTCCCCTGGCCTTTTACGTCCCCTTTTCTCAAGAATCGTACATTAAAAAAAGTATACCTAATCCCGCCCAACCCCACGGCCTAGGTCCAAAGAGAAAAAGAACGAACCAACATTTCAAAACCTTTTTCCTACTCAGATCGTACTCAGAGGTAGGTGTACCCTGGTCTATTACATAGAAATGTCTACCTACATATTTCAAGTTTCTCCCAAGGCGAGGCTATTAGCGGAAGTGCATGACATGATGAGGAACACTCGAAGATAAAGTACTCGTTATTGTAAATATCCATTAACAACGTACCAGGGTCATTTAGGATGTGCCTGGTTTTGGAGGTTGAGGAAAGCCGGAGTACCCGAAGAAAAACTACCGACCTACGGTCAGTACCTGGCAGCTGCCCCATGTAAGTTTCAACTCGAAACCCAGAGGTGTGTGTGTGTGTGTGAGGGGGGTGGGGCTAGGGGTAGAATGGCGTGACACCTTAACTACTAGGTCACCGCGGTCCAGAGGTGTGTGTGTGTGTGAGGTTGGTGGGGTTAGGGGTAGAATGGCTTGACACCTTAACTACTAGGTCACCGCGGTCCAGAGGTGTGTGTGTGTGTGAGGTTGGTGGGGCTATGGTAGAATGGCGTGACACCTTAACTACTAGGTCACCGCGGTCCAGAGGTGTGTGTGTGTGTGAGGTTGGTGGGGCTAGGGGTAGAATGGCGTGACACCTTAACTACTAGGTCACCGCGGTCCAGAGGTGTGTGTGTGTGTGAGGTGGGTGGGGCTAGGGGTAGAATGGCTTGACACCTTAACTACTAGGTCACCGCGGTCTAGAGGTGTGTGCGTGTGTGAGGGGGTGGGGCTATGGTAGAATGGCGTGACACCTTAACTAAGAGGTCACCGCGGTCTAGAGGTGTGTGTGTGTGTGAGGTGGGTGGGGCTAGGGGTAGAATGGCTTGACACCTTAACTACTAGGTCACCGCGGTCCAGAGGTGTGTGTGTGTGTGAGGTTGGTGGGGTTAGGGGTAGAATGGCTTGACACCTTAACTACTAGGTCACCGCGGTCTAGAGGTGTGTGTGTGTGTGAGGTGGGTGGGGCTAGGGGTAGAATGGCTTGACACCTTAACTACTAGGTCACCGCGGTCTAGAGGTGTGTGCGTGTGTGAGGGGGTGGGGCTATGGTAGAATGGCGTGACACCTTAACTAAGAGGTCACCGCGGTCTAGAGGTGTGTGTGTGTGTGAGGTGGGTGGGGCTAGGGGTAGAATGGCTTGACACCTTAACTACTAGGTCACCGCGGTCCAGAGGTGTGTGTGTGTGTGAGGTGGGTGGGGCTAGGGGTAGAATGGCTTGACACCTTAACTACTAGGTCACCGCGGTCCAGAGGTGTGTGTGTGTGTGAGGAGGGTGGGGCTAGGGGTAGAATGGCTTGACACCTTAACTACTAAGTCACAGCGGTCCCGTAGATATGTTTTCTATAAAATGACGTTTGTAAGGCTTACTCCATATAGCTCAATGGAATTTGAATATGTAGGTCAAAGGTCACAATACATAAGTACTTCTTATCAGGGTCACACATTTAACCGAGTGGTTTTAAGCCGATTTAGTGACATTTGTGTCGATACAGAAGATCAGTGTCCCTGGTCCTCAGCTTAATACTTTTGGGGTTTTAGATTAATTTTCGATAAAAATGTAACCTTCAATGATCATACATGTATATCTACTGACACGGTGATAGGTTTCGATGTCGAAAACTTCACCCTATACAGCTTTCTTGCATTAGAAACAACACATTCATTTTCAGTTGATAAAAGGGAAAATGCCTAATACTGTTAGTTATAAAGATTGATCATATTTGTTCTAGAAACCTCCTAAACCGTTAACACACGTTAAATGCATTATCAGTCGGCGGGCATCTCCGTTTTCTCCACTCCTATAACATGAGAGGCCGCTGGTCTGCCTTTTTTTCAACGAACATGATTTTAACGACTCTTGCCTCTTGTTTCCAAAGCACCAATTCTTTGATACAGGCTATACGCCCGGAACCTGAGCGCAATGAAAGTAAGCTTTAAAAACCTACCTAAGCGGTTGACAATTGATGACAACAGTGTCTACTCACGGGTCAGGTAAAACAGATCCCATATGTTAATGAATATAATACGCTAACAAATATGTCAGTGCTGTTTTAGCCCACATGTTTTCACAGCATGTTTCGCTCGGTGGATATAAATTAGTAGAGGAGCTTTCAAACGGAACAAAGTGATACGTATTTGTTTTTTGTATTCCGCTTGTAGAATATTGCATGTAATCATTTTTTGTATTGACCGCGGTTTTGCGTGATAATACACAAGTATTGCTTTTTAATTTCCAGCATTTTGTCTGCTTCACTTCTGAAGAAGGAAAAAACAACATTATTTGCACAATAAATATGACTGTTTGACATGAAGTTTTCCTGCTTTAATCATGGCTTTATGGAAAGAAATGTTCATTGGGTCGTGTTGATCATTTAAATGCGAGTGACTCGCTATATATGTTTTTTTTTCTCAAAATCCAAACTTTGAAAATTAAAGATGATTGTCAGCATCCGGGAAATAAGCTTTATGGGTAGATAGAGGTTACACGGCGCCTGTCAAAAGTATCTCGTCGTGAAAGTTTTACGCAGTCATTACGACACTTTTTTTCAATCGTCAGCTTCCTGTCTTGACCCGTGTGATCGATGTTATTGGCTGTAAGCATCAATGGGTGGTGGTTGTCAGACGCGATGCAGGATTTTCGAAAGGAGGGGGTCCAGCTGACGCTTTTTTAATGATACAATGGAAAGACTTCCATTTTTAAGGCTATTAAAACTTTTATCCGCACCCCACCCCCAAAGACCGTGCCTCCCACCCCCACCCCACCCCCCCCCTCCTCTGGATCCGCTAGTGGTTGTGGTCGTGGGCAGGGCAATTTATCAAAAAAAACCCCCAAAACATAGCGGTAACAAATTCTCAGGTCCCTGCTTTAATATATGTACCGGACTCTTACACCGTTCATGAACTTTGACCCGACCTCTGCCTTCCTGTACAATCTGAACTGGTCAAAATGATTGGAGTGACATTGCGATAGCTGTAGAGGACAACATTTGAACTGATTATCTAAGATTGTTTAAATCAACATATTTTTGAAAGTTGATAGTTAATTTAAAAGCCGTGTCCAGTGATGATTACTGATATTGAGAACTAGAGACCTATAGATAACGCAGAGTAGCGCTTTATCTGTCCGTTCGTGTTGCGCACACGTCACAAACGCGACAGAAACATAGAGATCTGTCGTGTCAGTGATAGAGCTCGCTAGTCATACGTCCACAATATATATAGCCGCGGGCAAAAACGCCTCGAGCTACAGTCTTACACAGCATTGTAGGTCTTTATTGTTGTAAAAATATATAGCTGTATGTGTGGATGTGTTTACATGGACGAGACGGGATTGTGAAGGTTGGTAACACTTTTAGTCCTAGTATCGTGACCAGAATTATCTTGATAACGATTGCTCACATCTTATCCAAATTATACATTATACACTCACATATTGACTTTTACTGATCATCAGCAGTTACGATAAGGCTTCATTGTGTGTAGGTTGATAATGAGACAAATATATCGGCGGTATTTTTTGTTTTCAGTGTGACTAATCAGCGTGTTTTCTTTAAATTAACATTTTGTATCCGGAAATACCAATTCTAACTTGCAATGAACAACTGGACGAATCAAAATAATTGCTTTAATGAATTACAGGCAGAGAGGAAGCACTTTTTAGGTTAGCCAGTAACTGCGTTGGTCAGAAGGAAAACAGGAAATACATTTCATGTGGTGTGTATGTATAATCGTACTTGGAAAGGCGTGACACAAGGAAGACATACTCTAACCATATCCGTTTCGTACTAGGAAGAAAAACTTCATTGGGGAAAAATTCGAATTCTGTAAAAGTTTGTTGTAATACTTCAATAAAAGGGAATATTTTTACTTTCCCTTTTTTGTAATTAATGCACGAATGTGTTTAACAATACGTAAACAAAACGTCATAAACGGTCTTTACTACTAAATGGCAACAAAGAGTTCATTATGATGAATATTATTGCTAATTTTGTAAAAGCTGACATACTGCACGGCTCACTAATCTACATTACATTTTTAGTTGCCATGCATCTTAATTGATGTTAATAACACACTACGTGATCTCATTAATTTACACTGAATATTAAGCCGTCATCATGACTTATGTTAAGTAGTATAATATTTAGTCGTCAACCTGACTGATGTTAAGAAGTGTAATGTTTAGTCGTCATCATGACTGATGTTAACAAGAGTAATGTTTAGTCGTCATACTGACAGATGTTAAGAAGTGTACTGTGTAGTCGTCATCCTGACTGATGTTAAGTAGTATAATGTTTGGTCGTCATACTGACTGAAGTTAAGTAGTATACGTTATACTGACTGAAGTTTAGAAGTATAATGTTTAGTCGTCATCCTGACTGAAGTTAAGTAGTATACGTTATACTGACTGAAGTTTAGAAGTATAATGTTTAGTCGTCATCCTGACTGAAGTTAAGAAGTATAATGTTTAGTCGTCATCCTGACTGAAGTTAAGAAGTGTAATGTTTAGTCGTCATCCTGACTGTAGTTAAGAAGTATAATGTTTAGTCGTCATCCTGACTGAAGTTAAGTAGTATACGTTATACTGACTGAAGTTTAGAAGTATAATGTTTAGTCGTCATCCTGACTGAAGTTTACAAGTATTAGGTTTAGTCGTCATCCTGACTGAAGTTAAGTAGTGTAATGTTTGGTCGTCATCCTGACTGTAGTGAAGTAGTATAATGTTTGGTCGTCATCCTGACTGTAGTTAAAAAGTGTCATGTTTAGTCGTCATACTGACTGAAGTTAACAAGTGTAATTATTAGTCGTCATCCTGACAGATATTAAGAAGTGTAATGTTTGGTCGTCATCCTGACTGATGTTAAGTAGTGTAATGTTTAGTTGTCATACTGACTGAAGTTAAGAAGTGTAATGTTTAGTCGTCATACTGACTGAAGTTAAGTAGTGTAGTGTTTAGTCGTCATACTGACTGATGTTAAGAAGTATAATATTTAGTCGTCATCCTGACTGATGTTAAGTAATATACTGTTTAGTCGTCATACTGACTGATGTGAAGAAGTATAATATTTAGTCGTCATCCTGACTGATGTTAAGTAGTGTAATGTTTAGTCGTCATACTGACTGATGTTTAGAAGTATAATGTTTGGTCGTCATCCTGACTGATGTTTAGAAGGATAATGTTTGGTCGTCATCCTGACTGATGTTTAGAAGTGTAATGTTTAGTCGTCATACTGACTGTAGTTAAGTAGTATAATGTTTGGTCGTCATCCTGACTGATGTTTAGAAGTATAATGTTTGGTCGTCATCCTGACTGATGTTTAGAAGTGTAATGTTTAGTCGTCATACTGACTGTAGTTAAGTAGTATAATGTTTGGTCGTCATCCTGACTGATGTTAAGAAGTATAATGTTTAGTCGTCATCCTGACTGATATTAAGAAGTGTAATGTTTAGTCGTCATACTGACTGATGTTAAGAAGTATAATGTTTAGTTGTCATACTGACTGGTGTTAAGAAGTATAATGTTTAGTCGTCATCCTGACTGATGTTAAGAAGTATAATGTTTAGTTGTCATACTGACTGATGTTAAGAAGTATAATGTTTAGTCGTCATACTGACTGAAGTTAACAAGTGTAGTGTTTAGTCGTCATACTGACTGAAGTTTAGAAGTATAATGTTTAGTCGTCATCCTGACTGATGTTTAGAAGTATAATGTTTAGTCGTCATTCTGACTGAAGTTAACAAGTGTAGTGTTTAGTCGTCATACTGACTGTAGTTAAGAAGTTAAGTGTTTAGTCGTCATCCTGACTGATGTTAAGTAGTGTAATGTTTAGTCGTCATACTGACTGAAGTTAACAAGTGTATTGTTTGGTCGTCATCCTGACTGAAGTTAACAAGTGTAATGTTTAGTCGTCATAATGACTGTAGTGAAGTAGTATAATGTTTGGTCGTCATTCTGACTGTAGTTAAAAAGTGTCATGTTTAGTCGTCATACTGACTGAAGTTAACAAGTGTAATTATTAGTCGTCATCCTGACAGATGTTAAGAAGTGTAATGTTTGGTCGTCATCCTGACTGATGTTAAGTAGTGTAATGTTTAGTTGTCATACTGACTGAAGTTAAGAAGTGTAATGTTTAGTCGTCATACTGACTGAAGTTAAGTAGTGTAGTGTTTAGTCGTCATACTGACTGATGTTAAGAAGTATAATATTTAGTCGTCATCCTGACTGATGTTAAGTAATATACTGTTTAGTCGTCATACTGACTGATGTGAAGAAGTATAATATTTAGTCGTCATCCTGACTGATGTTAAGTAGTGTAATGTTTAGTCGTCATACTGACTGTAGTAAAGAAGTGTAATGTTTAGTCGTCATCCTGACAGATGTTAAGAAGTATAATGTTTGGTCGTCATCCTGACTGATGTTTAGAAGTATAATGTTTGGTCGTCATCCTGACTGATGTTTAGAAGTGTAATGTTTAGTCGTCATACTGACTGATGTTAAGAAGTATAATGTTTAGTTGTCATACTGACTGATGTTAAGAAGTATAATGTTTAGTCGTCATCCTGACTGATGTTAAGAAGTATAATGTTTAGTTGTCATACTGACTGATGTTAAGAAGTATGATGTTTAGTCGTCATACTGACTGAAGTTAAGAAGTATGATGTTTAGTCGTCATACTGACTGAAGTTTAGAAGTATAATGTTTAGTCGTCATCCTGACTGATGTTTAGAAGTATAATGTTTAGTCGTCATTCTGACTGAAGTTAACAAGTGTAGTGTTTAGTCGTCATACTGACTGTAGTTAAGAAGTTAAGTGTTTAGTCGTCATCCTGACTGATGTTAAGTAGTGTAATGTTTAGTCGTCATACTGACTGAAGTTAACAAGTGTATTGTTTGGTCGTCATCCTGACTGAAGTTAAGAAGTGTAATGTTTAGTCGTCATAATGACTGTAGTGAAGTAGTATAATGTTGAGTCGTCATTCTGACTGAAGTTAACAAGTGTAGTGTTTAGTCGTCATACTGACTGATGTTAAGAAGTGTAATGTTTAGTCGTCATACTGACTGAAGTTAAGAAGTGTAGTGTTTAGTCGTCATACTGACTGATGTTAAGAAGTGTAGTGTTTAGTCGTCATCCTGACTGATGTTAAGAAGTATAATGTTTAGTCGTCATACTGATTGAAGTTAAGTAGTATAATGTTTAGTCGTCATTCTGACTGAAGTTAACAAGTATAATGTTTAGTCGTCATACTGACTGAAGTTAAGAAGTATAATGTTTGGTCGTCATACTGACTGAAGTTAAGTAGTATAATGTTTGGTCGTCATCCTGACTGAAGTTAAGAAGTGTAATGTTTAGTTGTCATACTGACTGAAGTTAAGAAGTGTAATGTTTAGTTGTCATACTGACTGAAGTTAAGAAGTGTAATGTTTAGTTGTCATACTGACTGAAGTTAAGAAGTGTAATGTTTAGTCGTCATACTGACTGAAGTTAAGAAGTATAATGTTTAGTCGTCATACTGACTGAAGTTAAGAAGTATAATGTTTAGTCGTCATACTGACTGAAGTTAAGAAGTGTAATGTTTAGTCGTCATGCTGACTGATGTTAAGAAGTGTAATGTTTAGTCGTCATCCTGACTGAAGTTAAGAAGTGTAATGTTTAGTCGTCATGCTGACTGAAGTTAAGAAGTGTAATGTTTAGTCGTCATGCTGACTGAAGTTAAGAAGTGTAATGTTTAGTCGTCATACTGACTGAAGTTAAGAAGTGTAATGTTTAGTCGTCATACTAACTGAAGTTAAGAAGTGTAATGTTTAGTCGTCATACTGACTGAAGTTAAGAAGTGTAATGTTTAGTCGTCATACTAACTGAAGTTAAGAAGTGTAATGTTTAGTTGTCATACTGACTGAAGTTAAGAAGTGTAATGTTTAGTTGTCATACTAACTGAAGTTAAGAAGTGTAATGTTTAGTTGTCATACTAACTGAAGTTAAGAAGTGTAATGTTTAGTTGTCATACTAACTGAAGTTAAGAAGTGTAATGTTTAGTTGTCATACTAACTGAAGTTAAGAAGTGTTATGTTTAGTTGTCATACTAACTGAAGTTAAGAAGTGTAATGTTTAGTTGTCATACTGACTGAAGTTAAGAAGTGTAATGTTTAGTTATCATACTGACTGATGTTAAGAAGTGTAATGTTTAGTCGTCATACTGACTGATGTTAAGAAGTATAATGTTTAGTCGTCATCCTGCCTGATGTTTAGAAGTGTAATGTTTAGTTGTCATACTGACTGATGTTAAGAAGTGTAATGTTTAGTCGTCATACTGACTGATGTTAAGAAGTGTAATGTTTAGTCGTCATCCTGCCTGATGTTTAGAAGTGTAATGTTTAGTTGTCATACTGACTGAAGTTAAGAAGTGTAATGTTTAGTTGTCATACTGACTGATGTTTAGAAGTATAATGTTTAGTCGTCATTCTGACTGAAGTTAAAAAGTGTAGTGTTTAGTCGTCATACTGACTGTAGTTAAGAAGTTAAGTGTTTAGTCGTCATCCTGACTGATGTTAAGTAGTGTAATGTTTAGTCGTCATACTGACTGAAGTTAACAAGTGTATTGTTTGGTCGTCATCCTGACTGAAGTTAAGAAGTGTAATGTTTAGTCGTCATAATGACTGTAGTGAAGTAGTATAATGTTGAGTCGTCATTCTGACTGAAGTTAACAAGTGTAGTGTTTAGTCGTCATACTGACTGATGTTAAGAAGTGTAATGTTTAGTCGTCATACTGACTGAAGTTAAGAAGTGTAGTGTTTAGTCGTCATACTGACTGATGTTAATAAGTGTAGTGTTTAGTCGTCATCCTGACTGATGTTAAGAAGTATAATGTTTAGTCGTCATACTGATTGAAGTTAAGTAGTATAATGTTTAGTCGTCATACTGACTGAAGTTAAGAAGTATAATGTTTGGTCGTCATACTGACTGAAGTTAAGTAGTATAATGTTTGGTCGTCATCCTGACTGAAGTTAAGAAGTGTAATGTTTAGTTGTCATACTGACTGAAGTTAAGAAGTGTAATGTTTAGTCGTCATCCTGACTGAAGTTAAGAAGTATACTGTTTAGTCGTCATCCTGACTGAAGTTAAGAAGTGTAATGTTTAGTCGTCATCCTGACTGAAGTTAAGAAGTGTAATGTTTAGTTGTCATACTGACTGAAGTTAAGAAGTGTAATGTTTAGTCGTCATCCTGACTGAAGTTAAGAAGTATACTGTTTAGTCGTCATACTGACTGAAATTAAGAAGTGTAATGTTTAGTCGTCATCCTGACTGAAGTTAAGAAGTGTAATGTTTAGTCGTCATACTGACTGATGTTAAGAAGTGTAATGTATAGTCGTCATCCTGACTGAAGTTAAGAAGTATACTGTTTAGTCGTCATCCTGACTGAAGTTAAGAAGTGTAATGTTTAGTCGTCATACTGACTGTAGTTAAGAAGTGTAATGTTTAGTCGTCATACTGACTGATGTTAAGAAGTATAATGTTTAGTCGCCATCCTGACTGAAGTTAAGAAGTATACTGTTTAGTCGTCATCCTGACTGATGTTAAGTAGTATAATGTTTGGTCGTCATACTGACTGAAGTTAAGAAGATGTTTAGTCGTCATTCTGACTGATGTTAAGAAGTACAATGTTTAGTCGTCATACTGACTGATGTTTAGAAGTGTAATGTTTGGTCGTCATCCTGACTGATGTTAAGAAGTGTAATGTATAGTCGTCATACTGACTGATGTTAAGTAGTGTAATGTTTGGTCGTCATCCTGACTGATGTTAAGAAGTGTAATGTTTAGTCGTCATACTGACTGATGTTTAGAAGTATAATGTTTAGTCGTCATCCTGACTGAAGTTAAGTAGTATAATGTTTGGTCGTCATACTGACTGATGTTAAGTAGTATACGTTATACTGACTGAAGTTTAGAAGTATAATGTTTAGTCGTCATCCTGACTGAAGTTAAGTAGTATAATGTTTGGTCGTCATACTGACTGATGTTAAGTAGTATACGTTATACTGACTGAAGTTAAGTAGTATAATGTTTAGTCGTCATCCTGACTGAAGTTAATTAGTATACGTTATACTGACTGAAGTTAAGAAGTATAATGATTAGTCGTTATACTGACTGATGTTAAGTAGTATAATGTTTAGTCGTCATACTGACTGAAGTTAAGTAGTGTAATGTTTAGTCGTCATCCTGACTGAAGTTAAGTAGTGTAATGTTTAGTCGTCATCCTGACTGATGTTTAGAAGTGTAATGTATAGTCGTCATCCTGACTGATGTTTAGAAGTGTAATGTTTAGTCGTCATCCTGACTGATGTTTAGAAGTGTAATGTATAGTCGTCATCCTGACTGATGTTTAGAAGTATAATGTTTAGTTGTCATACTGACAGATGTTAAGTAGTGTAATGTTTAGTTGTCATACTGACTGATGTTAAGTAGTGTAATGTTTAGTTGTCATACTGACTGAAGTTAAGTAGTGTAATGTTTAGTTGTCCACCTGACTGAAGTTAAGAAGTATAATGTTTAGTTGTCCACCTGACTGAAGTTAAGAAGTGTAATGTTTAGTTGTCATCCTGACTGATGTTAAGAAGTGTAATGTTTAGTTGTCCACCTGACTGAAGTTAAGAAGTATAATGTTTAGTTGTCCACCTGACTGAAGTTAAGAAGTGTAATGTTTAGTTGTCCACCTGACTGATGTTTTTGTTTTATGTTTGTTTAGCCGTCCTCCCCATCGAAGATTTTCTACCATATTTATCAATAACTTTGAAATCTATCTGACGTTCAAAATGTACAAGTCATCGAAGCTGCACAGATCAACACGTTTTCGTGTGCTATACATGAATCTGTTTACAATCGTTAATTACCAAACTGAAAAATGGTTAGTTGCATGTTACCCAAAAACTAAAATTTACCATATCTTATTATAGGGCGTTATAAAGTATTACAGTAGTTAAAATGTTTTTTTTTCTGTGTTGATAGTGTTGTTATATAAATACGGATCTATGATATAGGTATAAAACACAGACACACAAACTACGAACATAGACAATTTTGACTCGCGCCCTAACTTGGACTCGAATTTCTGGCTAAAGCGATTTGGTGCCGTAGATTGTGAGTATGAGGTCCAGTCAGGGCACGGGTCTAAACATTGTCTTTCCTTGTCTTTGTGTTTCTGATTTATATATCTTAGTATTAAACACAATGTATCCTGCATAAATATATGATATGAGTGTTGCCGATCCGAAGGTTAAACTGAATTCACTGTCGTGATTTTACCGTATGTGATATACAATCATATTTTTAATAGTAAAAATATCACGACGACAAATGTTATGTTCCATGTTCCGTCAGCGCTAATATCGTTTTGGATAAGTATTCAATCGCTACACTATG
Organism: Mimachlamys varia; assembly: GCA_947623455.1. NCBI lineage: Eukaryota > Metazoa > Mollusca > Bivalvia > Pectinida > Pectinidae > Mimachlamys > Mimachlamys varia. The sequence continues at coordinate 32,996,558 of OX392529.1, read as the reverse complement.
TATCTACACGTTTTAACCTATAGACCCACTTCTTATAGGGATTAGGGATTTGTGTTATTAATAACACTCGTTTTAGATTATAGACATATGAATCACGGACGCATCTAACACTCAGTTTTGATTCTGTTTGTTAGCTCACATAGTTTGCAGTTCTGACTCCATTGTAAACTGCGATGGGTGCATTACGATTCAGCAAAGGTAAAAGTCCCGACTCTTTTGCAGTTTTACTTTCTGTTTGCTTGTTGTGGTTTTAAAAAATTTGGGCCATATATCTTTCAGCTGTATTTATTTTGACACTGGCTTCGTTTACCTTCTCTAGTTCCTGTTATTACTTTTCGTTTCTTATTGAGTAAAATTGGCATAATGGCAGATTCAGCAGTTATATATTCAATTATCGTAAAAAAACGTGACAAACTTTTCAAACTACCCTTTAAATGTGAATCGAATGAAAAAAGATATGCAGAATTCAAAACAAGCAAACTTATGTTTGGATATACATAATTTTGTAGTATAGAAAGGAAATTCTTCTAAATATATTTTTCATGTCTTAAAGAAATAGCCATTGCTATTCAATATAAGTATTTTCACATAAATAATCACGAGCTACTGAAATTGTCTTACATCTAATGCTTGATCTTGTGCATCCCCCACCATTTAATAGTTCTTATTCTCAATGGAGGATCTCATCAGAAAACGCCTGATCAGGTAGTTTATCTAGTAAACCCTGGTTTTGTTATATTTTGCTTAACATCCTATTTACAGGGTATGCTGGTGTATGTGTGTCAGAGACAGGGTATGCTGGTGTATGTGTGTCAGACAGTGTATGTTGGTATGTGTGTCAGAGACAGTGTATGTTGGTATGTGTGTCAGAGACAGGGTATGCTGGCGTATGTGTGTCAGAGACAGGGCTTGTTGGTGTATGTGTGTCAGAGACAGTGTGTGTTCGTGTATGTTTGTCAGAGACAGTGTGTGTTCGTGTATGTGTGTCAGAGACAGTGTATGTTGGTGTATTTGTGACAGGGTATGTTGTAGTTTATGCCTCCTTGTGTAAGCGTACGTGAGTATATGTGTTATAGAGACAGGGTATGTTGAGTATATGCCTCATTATGTAAGCGCAGATGTACTGTCGACGTTATAGTGTCCATTGGTGACGAGTGCGCTCAGTTCATCATTCCGCCTTGACACATTATCCTGAAAATGGTTAAGCTACCTTGTATTTGTTGACATTTCATATTAACATACCATTCAAGTAGTATGAACTACAAATGCACCATTCTTTGGACTTTTGTATATCTCGGCCTGGGAACAGTACCCATTGACTCCCCAACCTTTGGGATTATTTAAATATTAAAGCCAAATGTAAGATGCTGCTGAAGCAGAAAATGCTAGGTAACTATGGTCTTAGATTTAGGACGAAAGATAAATATCCCAAATATATATTTCGGTCGAGTTTGTATCCCTAAGGTAAAAAGTACTTCCCACTATCGCAGGGGGTCCCACATAAGTCGCCTCCTACGATATATTTTGTAGGTATAGTTGGTGTACTCTTACTCTTAGTAAACTCCGTTTTGGTACAAGTGTACTTGTACTCTCAGAACGCTGTTTTCGGGTTAGGAATGGTGTTTTTTTAAAACAGGATTGATTAAATTTGAGATGTCATGCCATTAAAAAGGTGTCCTCTGCATTCTATCAGTATTTGACAGAGTTTTTGGTACCCTTCACTCTACTAGGTTATAGTTATCAGACAAAACGATTAAAACAAACGACGTTTGACATACTCAACTAATCAACAATGTTTGATTGAGTTATATCTATATTTGTAAGAACATAATGCATTGTAATTTTACAAGTAATTTGTTTTAAAATATTGAAAAGTTAATGTCAACGTTAGATTTTATCAAAATTTTATAAATAAAACGAGAAATTAGGCTTGAGCACAAAGTCTATGTTGAGCATGAGAACGATTTTATGAATGCTGACACTGGTTTTATGTTTTTTTTTATGGTTCTCCGTGTAAATATTTCCATTTTTCAATATTTTTGTTCTGGTTTAATCGATTTTGAGTTCGGATTATGGTTTTGACCCTTCGGTATTCTTTAATGTTTTTTTCCTCTCGGGCGTTCTCTGTAGTTATCAGGTGATTTGGTAGTCTAGTGACACAGACATGCAGGAAGTGAGGGGACGCGATAAGGTACATGTAATGTATTCTTATAGTGGTTCAGATTATATAATTAGGTAATGCCTCGGTATCTGTAAATAATTTATACGGACGTGCTTAAATATAAAGTGTAATTAATTGTAATATCTCTTTTGACGTTTTTGTTGTTAATAGTTTTGATCTTCTTTTATGTGGCAGTAATTTTTGTGACTAAAGCATGAATTTACAATTACAATCTGCAAATGGGATGTTTTAGACGCATTGACTTATTTTCAGATGTTTCACATTTCACTTGTTTTCAGATGTTTCACATTTCACTTATTGTAAATGTTTCACATTTCACTTGTTTTTAGATGTTTCACATTACACTTGTTTTCGGAAGTTTCATATTTCTCTTAAAGTTTTCAGATGGTTCACATTTCACTTGTTTTCAGATGTTTCACATTGCACTTGTTTTTGTTGCCAATACATAGCTGTCCTGGTTTGGAAATCATCTGCGATTTTATTTTTAATTTTGTGGATTCTAATCCATTTAGTTTGTTACATGGCGATTTTGTACAGATGAATGCTGAACACCGTTTGGAGTGAAAAATGTTGTCCAAATAGGGGAGAGTTGTAAACGTTTGTGTCATCACTCTATAGATCAAGTTTGCATGCCTCGACCAAGGTGAGCTACACCTCACAATGGCTCGTCATATTCCGAAAGTATCTATGATGAGTGTGTCATCTCCAAGTATTGTCATGAATGAATACAAGCTGTCGAGGACCAATTATGTCTCCGTCAAACCTGAATTCTAACGGGTCATCTGGTAGAAGTTCCTGAGATAGTTCGAATAACAATCCCAGCATAGACTAAAGGAAACAGAAAACGTCTAAACTCATAAAATGTGTCCAAACTGATAAAATATGTCCAAACTGATAAAATATGTTCAAATCGATAAAATGTGTCCAAACTGATAAAATATGTTCAAATCGATAAAATGTGTTAAAATTGATAAAATGTGTTCATTGTTTTATCAGTTTTTAAATCAAATAATGGTTTTGTTAGCATTTCATTTCTATTGGGGTTTTTTTTAAAGAAAAACACAAATAAGTGGTTTGAGTTCAAAACCAGAACACGAATTATCGTGTGTTACATACTAACATATATCGCGAAGGTTATATTTGAATCTGAAGATATATGGTTTAAACGTAAGGATTTGTTTCCATCGTTAAAGGCCCGAAACTGCATTACAATCCTTTGCATTAAGATACAAATATTCCCGTTGAGTTAGGTGACCATCATTTAATCCACTCACCGCTGAAATTTCATTATGGGCTATTCCAACCCTTGGATTGGAAGATTTCAAATGTGTCCTGAGGGTTGACTGGGTTAACACATGCCTTAAGTTTACGTCTCGTTGATCCATTATGTACACATCCCTCATTGTATACCATATGGGTATGTGTCACTAATTACAATGTCAAAGAGAAAACCGACCCCTATTCTGGGCTTATCAACGAAAGTTAGTTTATGGTTGTGTATAATATGTCATTGTATTACATAATAAATAGCTCAAATAAACGTTTTATTTTTATCACTGAAAATCTGCGTTTTCAGAATGTGAATCAATTTACCATTGCTGTATGTTCTGTATATGATTTTTTTCGTGTTGTATAACGGCTTAATTCATATTAACATACCGTTCAACCCTCGTGTGATTACGACCTAATTCATATTAACACATTCGTTATTTTGATGTTACAATAATTAATATTTGTTCATCATCACAGAAAGGGATAGTCGCGTTAAAGTTAAAATAAGAACATATAAGCACATAGTGTATTATTCAGAAATTACAACATGTCCCATTACGTTTTAAGTCTGGCTGGAAATAGTGTAACAGTTGTGTCATCCGACATGAGTTATCGCCCAGGCCTCGGGCGACAACATGTGTCGAGGGCTGACAAAATTGATATCCTTAATAGCTAAACAGCATTACATTATACCGGTGTTCCGAGTGTGATGAATCTACATATCGAATTCGAATAAATTAAGCTAGAGAAAATCCAAACAAAAACACGAAATGATCCGGTAATGTCGAGATGCTCCGGAAATGTAATAGTTTTTGTCACATTGATGGAATGTGTAATGCAATTCCGGGTTAACCGTGGTCCCAGACTGAGAGCGAAGGTATACATGTACGTAGCGAGCCTAAGTAATATACATTATCAAAAAGTATTTAAATTGATATAAGGTTATAAAATGTGACCATAATGGAGACGGCCGAACTGTTTTGTCAGTTTTTCCGCCAGTTTCCACATCATGATATTCCTCTCAAACACATGGTTTTCTAACTTACTTTGGAGAATGATGGATGTTGCTGTCAAGAAAGGGATGGTTGACAATTGGGACAAAATGAAATCATTCTTATAATTAAATAGCTTTGTCTTTGAACTGTCGATTGTATTGTATATTGTGGCAGATTTCTTTAAATGCTATATGTTCCAATGGTTTCTATGTTGAATATGTAGGTGATGCTAATGGTACTTAACATATTGTGTATTGCTGTGTCTGTTTGCCCTAACTTGGTCTTTCACTTTAATAATAGTTCTTTTTTTGTTTGACATTTTTACACGTCGTTACAATTCTGCTCAACAAGTCATAACAACAAAATAAGCCAAATACCTAAAATTTTAAGGTAACACTGTCTTTTAAAGTTTTAAGCCATATTTTGAATCTTTTGGATTCGTTTTGCAGATCAGTAAAGCATTAAATCTCAAATGCTCTGACCTATTAACCAATGTTGTTTTTTCTGCTATTTTCTGTTTGAAATGATCGGTGTCGTTTCAGCGATAATCAAACGAACGCTTGAATTCACCATTGCACAACTAGTGACAACCGTGAGCCAAATTAGTTAGATGTTGCACTGAAAGCTCTGCTTTTGTGTTTTCTCTTTCTATCATCTACTTTTAGATGTTACAATCGCTTAGCTTGGATCTAAAGAACATTCTCGAGTATGGTAGGTTTTTCTACAGACATATCCATCCCATAACATGTACCTGTCAATTTCCTTTACCTGTTTCAATTGATAAAGGAATTCAAAGATCAACCGTGCACTTGGTAGAAAGGATTTGACTGATGGGAAAGGAGAAAATGTTTTAAAGGTTACAGGACCTTTCGTCTCTTTAAACAAACGATTCTTTGTGTTTAAAGTTTCTTATCTTTTCCAAACAAACCGGCGATAAAATTACAAAAGCACTTGATTGATTTGTCAACTACACGGTGTAGAAATGGTGGGAAACGGTCTGGTGTACAATCCACCTTTGATTATGACGTCATACTAAGCATTTACCCTTCAAAATAAGCACTGACGCTGATGCGAGTAGTTTGCCGTATCACTGACGCTATATCGAGTAGTTTGCCGTATCATTGACGCTATATCGAGTAGTTTGCCGTATCACTAACGCTATATCGAGTAGTTTGCCGTATCACTGACGCTATATCGAGTAGTTTGCCGTATCACTGACGCTATATCGAGTAGTTTGCCGTATCACTGACGCTATATCGAGTAGTTTGCCGTATCACGGACGCTATATCGAGTATCTTGACTCATCAGCTGGTCGATCATTAAGTTTTAGGGTATAAAATGATGTATTTTAATAAAACATTTTGGCCGTTTTGGTAATTTAAAATGCTTTTTCCTTGTTTCTGGTAAAGGTAAAGATAGTGACAGTTCTGAAGATAATGATGCAACTCCAATAACAATCAATGTCAAAAAGTGATTTTAAATAAGTTAGAGAAGTACAACATGCATGTCATTTGTTAAATCATTTTCTCTTGTTCTATGGACTTATGTTACATGACCGATACTTGTAACAGGATTAAAGCTAAAATTAATGCTGAGAAGATTAATAAACGTTGAATATGTTTCGCTCCTTTTCCTAGGAGAAACGGCATGACAAGTATAGACAAGTCGGGAATAAAACTACAATGAAATTAGTGCGTGCGTTACATGTCCAGGTTAGGTGAAATGATATCACCACTGGTCACTGACAAAAAGAAATACAAATAACTGACCATTGTTGAACGAAATGTTTAACTATAGGGTAATATTGCCTCATAGTAACTACTGTTTTTTCTTACAGTGTGGCCGACAATGAACGCAATTGGTAAAATTGCACTGGCAGGATGCGTCTCCATGGTGATGTTGTACTTTGTACTGTATGTAGGGCAATATTCCCTCACACCTAGTACCGGTAAGTACAGTGAGATCTAAAGTCATGGAAATACACTAGTGGTACAGGTATAATTTGTGAGTAAAATAAAACAAAGTACAGGTACAATTCAAAATTTGGACAGATAAGGGTAATTGCACTTGGTACATATATAAGTATATAATTAGGACTTGATAGGTTAGTTCAATAACACTTGGTCTTGGTAAGTTAATGTATAATAACACATAAATAATGCAAGTCCTATTTCACTTGGTTAAAGGCAGTAGATTTATACCTGTACAGTTACCTATAGTAACACCTAAAACGCAGCAATAGTCTGTAACAATAAAGCTATAAGATTTGAGAATTTGAGACTCGGGTTCCAACATAACAGTATTATATCTCCGGATTTCTCGGGATTTGGATATCTTTGTCATTCACGCAAGGTACATAAGAAAATACATTTTGTCCCAAATTAAAATCGATATAGATAGTAAGCATGTGAATATGCTTTCTTTCCCTCTTGAATTTAAGGGAATTTGCTTCAAACAATGCTATGAGATTATATTCCTTCGAGTTCAGTTGCCAGAAATAAAACACTTATTATTATTAACAAATTTCTTTCTTGTTTTCATTTCAGATGTAATTGTATGTCCTTCAGAAAATAGGGACATATCTATAAATAGTTTGGCGCCTCTTGTAGCGAACAAATCCGAAAGTAGGACGAAACCAACATCTGTTCCGATTGTGCCGGTTCACCCTAGTGATTGGAATGAGAACCGCCCTACTTACGATTTGAACAATTCTGTCGTCAAGACTGATTGGTTCACAGCAGCCTCGTTCCTGGAACTGTAAGTATATATACCTTGTTTTGAAAACTGTTAGCTTGCGTAGATTCCTTATTCAAGTGTAATTAACGTTTCTAGAATTGTAAGAATGGTTAACAGTTATCGAATGTAAGCTTGCGTAAATCTCTGAAAGGAAGTATGGTTAGTGTTAAGCGTAGATCTCTGATTTACATGGAGACCCTCGTAAAAGTACAAGATAATAAGACCAGATATTCCGGCAGAATAAGCGTCTGTATGACATCATATTGCAGTAGGTCTGACGACACCATTTGACGTTCAGATATCTATAGAAAATTGTCATAGGAGTTAAAAGACGCACCTCTTAAAATCAGCAGAATGTGTTATACAGAAATGTGGGGTCACAACATTTAGATGGTATTTGTCAGGGCCGTACCAATCATATATTCTTTTATGCTTAAGCATACACTCTAATTCCACCCACATATGTTTCTCTGTCTTGATTTTGATTTACCTTTGTGTAAACTAAATCTCAAAGGAAGAGACTTACACGGACATTTTGATGTAAGACAAATCATTTTATTTCAATTTGTCCTCTTCCTTTCATTTTCAACGAAACAAGGTGAACTTTCATTCAAATGTTTGTTGTAGTACTGTTGTTTGTTAATATATGAAAGCTAAGGAATGATCACTTAAAACCCGAAATCTTCAAGGGACTTCATATAACCAAACACCTCCAGGGCTTCGCTCCTGGACCTCTAATCCAAAGCATACGAGAGGTGTTCCAAAAATAATGTCACTTGCATCGGTGCTCATATAGCGGAAGTGCTTTTGTTCATTTTAATTTGCTCTGCCCTTCAAAATACTCTCCGCCAGCCAGAACACACCTTTTTAGCCGGTCAATCCATTTTTGGAAGCATTTTTCATACTCTTAAATGGGTACACCCATCAGACACTGATAAACAGCAGATCCAAGGGCATTTCTCGAATTGTATCTCCTTCCAGATAAACGATATTTAAGTTTTGGAAAGAGAAAATAGTCGAAGGGGGCCAAGTCTGGCGAATACGGAGGGTGCGGAAGGACGGTAACCTTCTCTGACTTCAAAAAGTCAGTCACAATACGTGCCTTGTGAGCGGGTGCATTATCATGCAAAAGTCGGACATACTTAAGTCCTGTTTTGGGGTGGCGACTTTTGTAGTAGTTCTTCAACTTTCTCAGAACAACGTTTTTATAGAACTTGCCTGTGACCGTTCTGCCTTTTGGCACCGGGATTTGAATAGCTGGACCCTTCTTAGTGAAAAAATAGCATACAAAACCTTCTTTACCGTTCGTATTCGTTTGGCAATACTTGGGCGTCTGGCATTTTTTGTGGCCCATATTCGGTTGGCAACCTTCCGCTTTGGATCAAAATAATACACCCAGGTCTCATCACCAGTGACTTTATTATCAAAAGCCTTTATACTATATTTTGGGTACATTTTGAGAAGTGTTTTTGCCATTGTTACACGCGTCTTCTTTTGCTCATCCGTTAAGAAATGGGGTATCCATCTTGAATTTATCTTTCTAACTTTAAGTTGTTTCTTCAAAAGTGCATGAACTCTTGCTAACGACAAGTTTGTCATTCGAGCCAATTGTTTTACGGTGAATCGAGCATCAGTTTGGAGGATATTTCGGATTTTTCCTATGTTACCTTTGGTCGTAGTTGTTGCAGGACGACCTGGTTGAGCAGCATCTTTCAGTTGCTGCTGCAAAGCACTAAATTTACCTACCAACCTACAAACAGTCCTGTGAGACATTTGGCCCTCCCCATAAACGTCACACACCTCGCCGTGAATATCTACAGCCTTTATGCCGAGTAATGACCTACCTTTTATATAGGCCCTAATTTCAAGAACATTTTCACCTCGTTTTCCTTTGATTTTGTTTCTAGTCTAACGAATAGGCTATGAAACGATGTACACTGTATCGAGGCCAGTGAACGTGTGGACGAGATATTTACCTGTGTCACGAGCCAGGGATCACTCAATCGACACGAGGTAGTTTTGTGCATAAATTGCACGATTTCCGCGAAATAAAGCACAGATGACATTATTTATGGAACACCCATCGTACACTTTCAAAATAGATTTGCTACGCCAAATGACCACAAATTTGTTGGTATTTTGATGAATGATTAATTGTTTTCACTTTAAACGAAGTAAATTACAATTAACCAAATTCAGTTTTGAGGATCTGGTCTTGTGAAAAATGTATTGATGTCTGTTTTTTTCTCATGTATATTTGAAACAGGGAGTTCATGGCAGTCTAGAACATGTAAAAAAGAAATACATATGTATTTATTATGTCAGTGTGTTAGTTTTTATTCTATGATCGGTCAGATGTTAGACGTTTTATAGTTCGAATGTTTGGAGATCTGAAAAAAATTTTCTGACAAATTATGAAAGGGAAATGTCTTTCCTTAAAAATAAATGATCTTACCTGTCCCCCTTATTATTTATTGAGAAAAGAAAAAAATTCCCCATTGTTTCGCATATTTAAAGCTTGATATTAAGGGTTCTATTTTCAGCCTTTTTGTTTTCAAATATTTAGCTGATCAGAAGGGAACGGGGTATAACAATCATAGGAATGGGATGTTGGTGTGTTTCTATTTTCGTCCCGTTTTGATCTGTTATTTCCACTATTTCGAAGTCAAAAGTTAAAATAGCTTCAGTTACATTGAATATCATGAAATGTTTGCTTTTGAAATTATCATACTTTGTTAGATATTACGAAACTCTCACAACAGATCAAACCGAGACTTGAACGTGATTGAAACCCGACAACAACAGATAATACGATGTGCAGTAATGAGTATCAAGTTATAGTCCCGCTACAGGTTCTGTAGTTTGGTTTTCCTAACGTGACCCCTATCTCTGATTGTGTATAACCTATTATCTATTTCACCTACACGTATTATGATAAAGGCGGCACGATAGCATTGATAGGCTTTACTCTTATACTTACATCTGTACGGCTTTTCAAGCAATATCAGCGGACTTTGTTAAACAGTGGTGCTTAACCTGTAAGTCGGTCAACTTTATAACCTGTTTACCACTAATATGAATGTTATTACATGCGTGGTAATTTCTGGCAATTCTTGACATGACTTATGGTCTACTGTGTGATAAAGTTCCTTATAACACACTCTCCCTCTCAAGTCCATAACACACTCTCCCTCTCAAGTCCATAACACACTCTCCCTCTCAAGTCCGATATCAAACCAAGTAGGAGATATTGTCATATTCCCAATAAAGTAAAGGGTTATGTAGTTGAAGGTTATTTGTCTTTTTTCTTGTAGAGTAGAGGGTTATTTAGTTATAACTTATTATCTTATTGTTTATAAAGAAGATTTTTATTTAATTATCACCCTCACTTTTAAAGCCACAGTTTAGGTTATGGACGAGATAGTTGTTGTTTGAAATGCTAGTAAGGGCTACCCAGCCGTTCGGCTGTTCTCCAAATATCGAACAAGTTGATCTTGCTAGTTACTTCGTAAACAACATGTATTGTTTATTACCAAAAATAAATACAATTTAAACGAACTACTTTTAAATAGTTGAACAATCAATCTATGAAGCGTTATGTGGAAGAAGGAATCAAATGCTGTATAAAACGGAACAGTATAGTACTTTTTAGTATCTCAGGATACTAAGGCGTGGATCCCTTTTTAAAAGAACACTAAAATTTGAATTTTCTTTTTTTTTTATTTTCAGTGACTTTCGTCGGAGACCGAGAGAATACGAATGTCAGAATTCCAGTATGATGGGTAACTGGTACGTGTGTTTGGATGACAGGTTCTTCCCAGACGACCCGTGTCTCGTGTACTCTTTCGGGTGAGCCATGTTTTGTCCCGTCACGTTTATCTAGATAAAAAGGACGCTCTTCTAAGACTTCACATGTGTCCAATGTTAATAAGTAGGTCACACGTACATGTATAATATAGGATTGTAATCATTCACTTAACAGATATCTTGTCATGTTCCTTATGAAATAACAAACTTGGTCTTATTCATTCAAATCTGTGATCCATTTTGACAATTGTATTCAGCATTGCCTTACTGATAAATTGATTGGACCTTATACATTTTATAAAAATATGTTTAGGACAGGATTTTAAATGTCGATATATAAAGATAACGACTTAACCTTTCGAGATAAAGATTCAAATCTAAATACATGATTTTTTTGAGGCTGTTCCATGAATGAATTTTGCTTATACGTGTCCGGACTGAAAGACGATCCCCGATACAATTGTTTATCACTAAAAAAGTGCCCTTGGATGATCTTTATTTAGATTTCAGTATCCATCGTACAGTACTTATTATATCCCCGTGCTCTTGTTTCAGGATTGGAAATGATTTCTCATTTGACGACGCAATGGCGGATCAGGGTTGTGAAGTGCACTCATTTGACCCAAGGTCTGTTAAGAAATTTTCACATTGTTATAGATTTATCATTGGTATTTATCACCAATACAAATACCTTCATCAGTAATCTTTCCTTCATAACCGCATTTCTTCCGTATGTCAGTACGACAGAAGATAAGAAAATCTAAACTAATTCGACCCTAACTTTAGCTACTGTATGATGACTCTACAGTGGTATTACTTAGTCCCCAGAGTAACCATGATGGCCGAATTCCCTCTTCGGAGTACATGTAGTTCACGGTTCATATTACACAAAGGTTACTAACTATTAATTTGAATTGAAGTGAACATTTCACAAGCAATTTTATTGGACGTGCAATAATTTTTTTCGAACAACAATTATCTTAATGTGAAGGTCATTACTTATTACCCAATATGTCAAAAAACTGAGCTACTTGATGAAACAGGCAGAATTCCGAGTTATGTACAGTTCGCCAATGAAGCATGACAATGCATCATATCACACTTGCGTTCTTCTATGGCTCTAAAGGAAAATAGATAATTAAATGTTAGCAATGAATATGGGAATAATTAAATGTCAGCAATAAATATGGGATAAAACCAACCGTGAAATGGTAGACCAAATTTTCATTTTCGCCTTTACACCTACTGGTATTAGGGTGAATTTGTCACGACAGCACCGTGCACAAAAAATGAACATAGTGGCTAAATGAGAAAGGTACATTCAATAGTTTATTTATCACCAGATCAAATGATATAAAAGTCTTTCATACTTTTATTTTGTCAGCATGGGAGTAAAAGACTATATCAGGAATTCTACGGTACATTTCCATAACCTTGGTCTTGGTGGCAAGGTCATTGAGAACTTCAATGCTCGAAAGGATATGTATGTAAGGGAAAAACAGACCTGGACAATAATGACGTTAGGGTCTATAATGGCGGCCTTAGGACATAAAGATGTAAGTAAAACTTATTACGGACTTTCTGGCGGTTTGTTTACGGACTTTCTGGCGGTTTGTTTACGGACTTTCTGGCGGTTTGTTTACAGACTTTCTGGTGGTTTGTTTACAGACTTTCTAGTGGTTTGTTTACAGATTTTCTGGCGGTTTGTTTACAGACTTTCTGGTGGTTTGTTTACATACTTTCTGGCGGTTTGTTTACAGACTTTCTGGTGGTTTGTTTACAGACTTTCTGGCGGTTTGTTTGTCATAACATGTTTATGTGTTTATGTAGACAGATGTGGAGTGACTCAACACGGGAGGTGAAATGATGATAAAGTTTAAACATAAATTAAAAAAAAGACTTAGATTGAAAATACTTGAGTAACCTTGCGATTTCGTAAGAAATATGACAAAAACAATATACTATCTTTCAGCTAACTTTGTTTAAATTTAAGCATAAACGATTAACATGATGTTTGTATCTATTTTGACGTTTGGAATCGGGTACAGTAAGATAATCGGGTACAGTAAGAGTATCGGGAACAGTAAGATAATCGGTCACAGTAAGATAATCGGGTACAGTACGATAATCGGGTACAGTAAGATAATCGGCCACAGTAGGATAATCGGCTACAGTAAGATAATCGGTCACAGTAAGATAATCGGGTACAGTAAGATAATCGGGTACAGTAAGATAATCGGCCACAGTAAGATAATCGGGAACAGTAAGATAATCGGGTACAGTAAGATAATCGGGAACAGTAAGATAAACAGTAAGATAATCGGGTACAGTAAGATAATCGGGTATAGACTGATATTCGGTCACAGTAATATAATCGGGTACAGTAAGATAATCGGGTACAGTAAGATAATCGGCCACAGTAGGATAATCGGCTACAGTCAGATAATCGGGTACAGTAAGATAATCGGGTACAGTAAGATAATCGGCCACAGTAAGATAATCGGGTACAGTAAGATAATCGGGTACAGTAAGATAATCGGGTACAGTAAGATAATCGGGTATAGTATGATATTCGGTCACAGTAATATAATCGGGTACAGTAAGATAATCGGGTACAGTAAGATAAACAGTAAGATAATCGGGTACAGTAAGATAATCGGGTACAGTAAGATTATCGGGTACAGTAAGATTATCGGTAGCAGTAAGATAATCGGGTACAGTAAGATAATCGGTCACATTAAGATAATCGGGTACAGTAAGATAATCGGGTACAGTAAGATAATCGGGTACAGTAAGATAATCGGGTACAGTAATATAATCGGGTACAGTAAGATTATCGGGTATAGTAAGATTATCGGGTACAGTATGATAATCGGTCACATTAAGATAATCGGGTACAGTAAGATAATCGGGTACAGTAAGATAATCGGGTACAGTAAGATAATCGGTCACAGGAAAGGAAATAATTGTGTTTTCTCCTTCAATACTTCACTACAGCTGTAAAGCTAAATAGTATTAGTGCCATACGAGGGAAACATGACCATACTCCACAACAGCTTTACCGCATAGAATGGACTAGGTATCAGGTCAATCCCTTTATTCATAAAATGCCCTACTTCGGTAAGCAAATATTAGATAAGATTATATACTATTGAAGTACTAGCAATACTCGAATGTAAACATCACAAATTGATCTTAAGTAATGGACAAAACTATGGTATCTCACTTGGGCACAGAATGTGTGTACATGTGTGATAGTTAATTGGAAATTAGGGCAGTATAGGAAGCCAGCAGTCAGCAACAAAACAATGTAAACAAGAAAATACCAAATCTACAATCTGGCCAAACCAAACAAACATATTTGTTTCTCGTCATACCTCTGACGAAAAGTAAAGTAAGATAGGAAGGTCACATACAGTAGTTTTCATTATATATTATTTTTTCATTACTTAATTTGTTTTTAACGAGAGCAATCTTGTTTTATTTTTTTACTTATGTTTCATTAGAAAGTTCTGATAGACAATAAAGGGTAAACAAAACAAATTTGAGATCGCTAAGATAGGCGAAAACAGCATTGTTCTCTGTAGTGTTCCTCTTATTGCCTTGTACTTTTAAAAACTGTCCGAATGTACTTCACCGTCGGAACAGCTTTGTACTTCTCGCGTTGTTAGAGAACTCATTCAGGTCTGGCATTTCATAATGAGCTCAGATGTATCTGCAGATGTCATGGAGTTAGATAATAATTGTTAACAGGACCACAGGGACCTGAGAATTTGTTACAGCTAGTTTTGGACTTAAAATAGGGTGTTTAGGGTAATTTTACACATTTGGGGGTTAAGATCAATTTTCGATAAAAATGACCCATCAATGGTCATAAAAGCTAAAGCAGAAATAATCTCAATTTCCTCCAAAAACACGCAAAATTTCCGTGTCTCAAAGTTTTCGGCAGCTTGCCGGCCACTTCGTTACATATTCATTGCGGTTGACGTCACTGCACGCGAAGGCCTTACGCTGTCAATGGATGGCGGTCATCCTTTAAATTTAGCCATTTAATGACAGCAAAAGACCAGCACGCGGGGTGACGTCAACCGCAATGAATATGTAGCGAAGTGGCCGGCAAGCTGCCGAAAACTTTGAGACACGACAATTTTGCGTGTTTTTGGAGGAAATTGAGATTATTTCTGCTCAAGGAGGATCCTTTTGGCTTTCATTTAGGATGTTTATAAAATAAAAATTATCAACCTTTCCAACGGTACCAAGCGTTTTTTCGTACCTCAACTAGAAATGTGATTTTTGCTGCAAGAAAGGTAGGTGGGGTCGATTTTTCGACCTGGAAAGCTTTCCACCCTTTAGATTTATGACCATTGGGGGCATTTTTATCGAAAATTGATCTTAACCCCAAATGTGTAAAATTACTCTAAACACCCTATTTTAGGTCAAAAACTAGCTGTAACAAATTCTCAGGTCCCTGTGAACAGGACTAGCTAGTTAACTAGTGGAAAATTGATACATATATTTATTGCCTTTTAAATGTTTATTTTTGCAGCGGGACATTGATGTGCTGAAGATCGATGTTGAAGGCCATGAATGGGCAGTTATTGAGTACTTGCTACAGAATGGACTTTTACCCAGGATCAAACAGTTTTCGTTGGAGTACCACTTGTTTCCCGATTGGCCTAAAAAATCTGAATATCCAAAATTATTAGATATTTATAGACAATTAAGCGCCAATGGTTTCAAGAAATTTATGACGGGACTTCATCCTCTAAATCATAAACCAGAGTCTTTCAATATTCAAGCGGATGTAGGCTACGTAAATATGCTTTATAAACCAAAAAGAGAACCGTTATCATGAAGTTGTTTCTCAGTCATTCCATATGTTTGCCAATCATATACCAATAACATGCCTTTGAATACATATATAATAATGTGATCTCTCCTTAGCCATCTCAGACTTTAACTAGTTGCTATACAGAATTATAGAGCATATGTACAATATGATTTAAAATGCGTATGGTTAAAATACTTCACAGAGTCATGGAATCTTCAAATCTTCGATCTTGAGTCATGCCCGACGCCACGGCTCTATAGCGACTCTTATAACCGAAAAAAATGATACATATCTAGTCATATTACTTATAAATTAATCAATTGATACATATATTCACGAAAATACCAAATTAATTTGGACGGAAACAGCTTTTATTTTATTTTTGTTTTGATTATGAATATCTTTATTTGGTTATTCTGAGGCATGTAAAATTATGAGAAAAATCATTGGGACATCTTTTATTGTTTCAAACATCCACGTTTCTATAGTATTAATAGGAGCATTGCTGAATTTCATAAATTTTAAGGATCCCTGTACCACTGTTTTAAACCTGAACTACGCATCATATGCTGATATGACTCTAGTTATGATCTTAATTGAAAAGCATAACATAACATATTAGATTATTACTTAAATCCCATTCAAGTTATTACATTCCACAATGGTGTTCCGGAGTAGAAAATGTAGCTTGTTAAATCGGTATTCGAACCCAGGACGTCAGTGTGTAATACTGTGACGCTAACCGAATCTCCTGTTTAACGAAAGTGTTATGGATCAACAATACTGCAGCCTTATCCAGATCAACATTATGTGGAGGCTAGAAAGTGCCCATAACGCAAGGGTGTAGTGACACAAGGTTCATTAACGGTAAGGTCCAAACGATGTATGTACCGACTTGTTCGAGTATATTACGGTACATTTTATTCATACATATCATAAATGTAAATGTTTTAATGTTAACGTTTATTGGATGGTCCGGTTTTTTATTCCTAGTCTTTTATTAAAGTATTACATAGAATTATTAAAAGAATGTTTAGCGATGAATACCCTGTATCAAAAGAATGTTATGCGATGAATACCCTGTAACCAACATTTTTACATGTTACTATGTTCAGATTCATTCTTGCCATGACTTGTTTTATAGAAAGTATTCTTCTAATGTCACTTTGAAAATCATTTTTTTTAATATTAGTTTGAACTATGTTTTAGGGTGTGTGGACTTTTCGTGATTTTAGAGAATATTTTAGTTATGTATTTAATAACAATTGCAAATGTATATTATAAAGATGTTTTTCTTGCCCGATATTCTTCATGTTACGGAATACAGCATTACGTTTAATCTGATCCCGCGCTCCCACAAGTTTATTTGTAAAAATACTGGTCCAGTATCCGATCAGAAAGGTATTTATAACCATGGGTGTATTGCTCGGTCACATATTGGTATTTTTTAGAATAAAAAGATGGAGAACTTTCCTTTCCAACGACAATTCAAAATTGGATTAAAACACGTTTTCAGAAAATGAGCAAGAAAACAGTTTTTGAAAATGTTCAAGGGTTCTCCTTATGGAAAACGTGTTTTCTCTACATCCCTGGAATATGTCGTGATAATATAGATAAGACCTTAGAGATGTTTGCAATGATAACGGGATTAATTGCCTAAGCGGAATTGTATAATCGACAGACGTCAAAGTTTTGGACGAAACAGCTGTATGATGCAATTTAATTCATTTTTTTCGGCATATTGTATCTATTGCTAAATTTAAAAGATGCAGCATATGTAATAATAATGATAATATACAACATTTATATGGCGCTCTATATAATTTGTAAAATAACTCTAAAGCGCTTCATAACATGTGGATAATAATTTGATACTAACTATGCATAAATAAAGAAGTTATTACAATCTAAGCTCACATGTGATAATATAAAAATGCATATAAATACAAACTAGGTGACCAAATGTCAGTATATGAGTGTGTTACGTCATCTTTTTTGATGTCGTACAACAGTTATCGGTCTTCATTTGGTCTTGTATACCAGAAACCAATCAAATATTTCACCGCGAGCCTTCAATTTTATCTCATTCATGTTTATCATGGGTAAATTCTGGGATATCAACGATGATGCAAAAAGGCATGTAATCAAAATATAAGTACTGGCAATAGTTCATGTTTCTCGCTCTATCACAGTGTAGTTTTCGGTTTTGCCTGCGATATCATCGTTTGATCATTAAGAGAAGGTCAAAAATGAGAAACGACACCAAAAAAGACGCCATACTGGTCTATATTATTTCTTATTTTTCCCGGAGTCGAAGAGCAGAAGAAAACTATCCTTCTTTGATGTTTTCTTTCTATTTCTGAAGTATGCCATTGTGTTTCCAAGGAAAATGTTATTTTTTAACTGTTTGTCTTGTGACTCGTGAATGTGTATGTTGTTGTAGGCCAGATAATTTCATAAATGCGAATGCTACTATGTTCAATGTGGCTAATAAGTGTTAGTGATGAACTTTTATTGCAAGGACGCGAGTTTGCGAGAAGTTGAGTTGTGTGTGGAAAGTCAAGTGTGTGGTTTTATATTCGATGTCTTATTTGACAGTTAATGTTTTATCAGCCTTTAAGATATGAGAAAGAGAAGAAGTAGAATTGAATTTAAATGGCATGTACTCATATGAGGACATTTTTGGGAGTTTACATGTGCTGAAAGAAAATGCTGCTTGCATGGCATTCAACCTAACGTTGTTGTAATCATTTTCATTCATTGAAAAATGGAAGTTGGAGGAATTGCTATTTTCTGACATCATATTGACGGCTTTTATGAACAACAAGTGTAAAAGAGAATACATGAAATACTTATAAAATAAGAAAATGAATTCCATTCTCAGGTTGATGCATTAGAAGAAACATTCCTTGCCAAGTCGAGGGTATTATAAGGTATTACATAAAGTTCCGCTTTTGAATTGAGCTGCCTTTCAAACTTAACAGGTAAAAGTGTCTTTTTATTAAACGGGTGTTGAAAACAAATGCACACGTCAGTCTGCCGTCCTCAGATTTTGTTTACATTTGTATTTCAATTCTGCATGGCATTGTGATACCTGTGTTTATTCATAAGAAAATATATGATTTGCTGTCATGATTACTTATATAGCATACTTTAAGTCGCTAATTTGATGAAACAACAAATAAGTATGTCGCAAATTGACATCGGACATTTCCATATTGTTCCATATTGCTTATTTTACTCTGCCAAAACAAACGTATATCGTTGACATCGTATGGCATTACAGTTTGATTTCAACATATTTATTGCCTTCAATAGCAATTGGGTTTCCCACAAGTTTTACAACTTATACTAAGTCCTTTCCCTACAGCATAACAGTTGACCGCCTACTCCCCAAAACTCTTACTATGAATTTGAACTCTGTGTATGTGAAACTAGCTTTAATATTATTATTATTTCTGAAAAGACTTGTGAAACTTTCCATATTTGTTTTGTATCTGTATCAAGTGATTCCAATCATTGTTTAGTTATACTTGTGACAAATCAGGAAATTTTCACTAACTTGTCGAGCTGTCCATGTCAACACAAAATAGGTTGACTTACGAACCTGTTAACGAACATGTTCATCGGCAAGCATGTATTCTAAACCAGCTACTGCCATTACGCAGTTTGATGTGTTTTTGACATTGGATGATTTATAAACATCATTTTCACAATTCCCGTCTTATTTTACTTTTCATACAAACAAAACAAGGTTGAATAATTTTAAAATACCCTCTTAACTTTATTTTTATTACTTCCTATTTTTTCCAGCTTATTTTTATTTGAACCAAACGTCAGCCATTGTTAACCGCTTTTTATCCACTTTACAATGCATGTTAAATCATTTACATTTTTCGCTTTAAAAATCGTTCTGTAGCTAGATAAGTAATATAATTTACTTTCAATCAATTTTATTGGTGTAATTTAAAAATTTTCTTAATCTTAGTTCCTCACCTGAGCTTTACGTTCATGTTAAAACATTCTAGTCAGATGATAGGAATATTCCAGGTAAAGGATGATTACATCGTCGTACTATATAGGTGAAACATGTAGTAAAGTGACCGTCAAGAATTCGTCTTTTTTCATCAGAAACATTAGATCTTGGAACATAAATTATGACACCAAACAATTAGGGCCAAACATTTACATTTAAATAACTTGACATAACTTATAAAGGGCAGTCATTGCAACATCCCCCCTCATGTGTCCGATATAGGTAGATTGAATACCATAATTAAAAGTGACTGTTTTGAAATGTCCGTTGGTATCTGAAATATTACGCGTACTTTACAATATAAATCTCAAGAGACACGACAGTTGTCTTTGTAATGCCATTACTTTATTATTTTTTTGTTGTTTCACACAATATTTAACTTTAAATATATTTTTGCAAGCTTTCTCAAATGTGTCATAAAAAGTGTGCTTATTGATGTTTGTTGAAGAATAAACTGTGATAGAAAACACGAAGCGTCATTGTGTTCTATATCCTGTCCTGTCGTGATAGCATACGATTTTTGTCTTTACCAAGGTCCATGCATTATTGTTAAAAAAGGATTATGCGCCATCCAGTTAAATACTGACAAAATATCAGGTTGTTGCAATCCAAAATCCCATTCAAAAACTTTGCGGAACCAAATCGTGAACAATCGGTGGAGTGCGTGGCTGAAAAGTAACTGTGACGTATTGGCATATTGAAACATGACTTTTAAAGGCCCAATATACGTAACTTCAGAAAATTTTGCGGGATTCTGAAAAATTATGAAAAAAACCCAATTGATAACCATGCAAAAATAAGTCTCAAACGAAGTCAACCTGAGCGGTAACTAACAAGAAACTCCTGACAGAAAAATCAAAAGAATTTAAAATAATTCAGGTGTGGCCCACTTCAACAACAAGCACAGGTTAGAAGACAGTTCAAAATGGACGCGTGTTTACAAAAACCGAGTTTCAATTGCTGCTGTACCGGTAATTGCGTAAGAATTCATCTTGAATATTACGGATATCAGTTAATTTTAACTAAATCTATGAATATAATAAATTATTAAGCTTGAATTTCGCTTCAAGTTTTGCCGAAAGTTACGTACATCATTGTATATTGGGCCTTTAATTAACCTGCAGCTGGTATATTATGACGTTTGGTCAACACCAAAGGGCAATGTAGAAAGCCATACGACTTGACAACAGCTGGGAAGACATCTAAATGAAGAAACATCTTCAAAAACGTCACCATCGCTTCCTATGACAACGACATGGAACAATAAGGTCTCAATTTTGATTTTAAAGACAAGTCAAAAGGCTCTTGGCTTATGTTTATTCTCCTGCATACTGAAATACACAAATAACAGGTTTAACATACTGTAATACACAAAGAACAGGTTTAGAGCATTCAAAACCATCTGGATCACAGAACCAACTCTATAAGAACGCTCAGCAAATATTCGAATGATTACTTACTGTTTTAGTAATGTGAACAGTAGTACATGTCAGCTTTGTAATCTTATACAATTGTATAAGACGAGAATACAGCTGAAAGCCCATTGGACATCTCATACAGTGTCTGAATGGCTACCTCTGAATAATCGTCCACCAACTGTATGTTAAATTTTTTAAATGTAAAAAATCAAACCACTCTTACATTTATCTGGAAACACTCAAAGAAAATATTTTCGTATATTGCCCGAGGAAAGTTCTTATATTTTTGTCTGGATATTTAGATTTAGTTTGTAAATTGTATCCCATATGTTTAATAGATGATCTCTTCTGACCGTTTGTTGGCCAAAACAGGTATTCCTAGAACTGTTGTAGACTAATAATATCAACCAGAGGCTGTCTTTCTAAAACGTATATATAGAATAATGGCAAAAATTTAATTGTAATGTCTCTGCGGAATGTACGTCTTTTGTTCATTGGTCAGAGGGCATCACTGCGAATTATCACCATGCAGATCAACCATGGGGCATTGACCACAGCCAATTCTGCAAAAGGTCTTCAGCCAAATGACATCGAATTTATACAGTCAGTAAATACTGGTGAAATACCGGAATACCACGCCATCTTTGTTTTCACGTCCATAGGAAGTCCTCGTTATTCAAAAGGTTCGATAACTCCACATTGAACGGTTGGTAGATGTCCCTTAGAATGTCCCTGGTCTTGTTTAACATAGGGCCGGCCTTGACCTTGCGCTTGGTGACGTTCTCGCGGACCGGACTGAGGATGCCCAGGACAGCTGTCTCTTGAAGGGACACGGGATCTGAGGAAACAACGTATCATATTCAAACTCGTTATTTTGTAATTTTCTTAACAGAAACAGGAATCCTAATTATGTATTGATTGATTAAGTTTGTTTTTCACATATACCAGGGAGCAAAAGGTATTAATAAAGAATCATATAAAGTATAATATCCCTGTTGAATGTTTAGCATTCAGGGTTATCTCTACGAATGGTTTACCTTTTAAACTGTATTTGAACCTGAGGCTTCGGCATGGTATTTCACCAGGAATCGTTTTGATATAGGCATAAAGTCTGCGCTCTATCGCAAAGGAGCATTTTACCAACATACTACCCGAAGTACACATACAGCATCATCATCGATATCTAGGGGTTAACACGTCATTGAGCTAACCCACGGATATCGAGATGACACCCATAGAAGCAAGTCGATATCGCCTCAGGTGTGGCATTTGGTGGAACGTCTAACTTTCCGATGTCATTTGCACATTGCATGGTATTAATAAAGTGTGATACACTATAAATATCGATTCCAATGCCCCTGTACAGTTTAACATCAATTAAGACCAGGAGTTGTAAAGGACTAAAATTTGTATTCTAACCAGTCCCAGGCTAGCCCGTACACTAGCTTGTAACTGATAGAAGTGCGAGGGGAGATAACCCTATTCATTCTTAAACTACTACGTGTTTCGTGAATCATATGGGACATACCTAGATCCAGAAATCTGTACGCACGGTTGATATACTTGGGGATATCGTTGATGTAGTCTTCAAACCGTATTATCAGAAACTGTTTCCGAGGGAAGACTTTGAGCCATTCTACCAAATACACAAAATAAAATCCTATGTGTATTCGTGCCTGAAAAAATAACAAGGTCCTTTGTGTTTATAACTTGTGGTTTAAAATTGTCACTGAGGACAAAAATACCTAGGAACAATGTCATTCGAATAAAAGGTTAAAATATATGCATATTATATTGATCAGGCCCTGTTATTGTTAACGTGGTTATTTATATAACCATTGGGTCTTTAATATCCTGTTAGATAAATATCAATTATGGACCTTTGCTGAGGTCAATATGGTGTTGAACCAACCCGGTAGAATCAAATATTAACGGAGGGTGTTAGCCCGAGGTCAATATTTTAGATTCTACCAGGTCGGTATAACACCATATTGACCGAATCAAAGGTCCTTAATATTATAATAGATGTGAAAATTGTTTGCAAAAGACTTAAATTGAATCATATCTGTCTTGATAAAGAATGAAAATTACAGTTGCATGCATGGGTGCTATAACGTCACACTGATTATGACGTCACAAATGCAATATTGACACGGTGTTTCTAAAAAAAAAAAAAACATCAGGTTGATATCACAAAATATGGACCTCCATGTGACCATATTTTAGCCAATGAGAATTGCGGAAAGTCAGACCACATTTGATATCATTTGATATTACATATAACAATAGGAACTGTAACTTTAATGAGGTTCATAACGACAAGTGACATTTAATATTTAATATCATAGAAAGACATATTCCAGCGTAAACCTATTTGTTATATGGCACAAGGGTTTTGCATCAAAACTAGTGTTTTCTACGAGTATCACAATCCCAGATATCTATAAAGATAATACTTGCATTCTCATTAAATTGTTGATGTAAATCCTTGTCAAACAGGCAGTGACGTAACGTTTTGCCATGGAGGCAGGACGACAAGGCACCAAACGACCTTGACACAGCACTGTGGAAGGATTCTGGAGTACACACTCTCTTTATAGGCAGGAAATGGTAATCGGAGTAAAGTCTGAAAACAGCGAACGTTCAAAATGATTGCGGAGTGTGAGAGGGAAAGTATGCATAAAAACACGAGAAGGAAAGAAGAAAGAAAATGTACAATGCATGATTGACTGACCATAACAAACAGGAACGGGTTGTGTTGTATACTGATGACTTAGCAGTTTTTTAAAATGAGATTTATGCAAAAAATCTAGGTCCAAAACATGGTAAAATAAGAAAAATAAAAAATACTTCAACAAATGTATGCTGTAACATTAACACCGACTTAGACGTGGACGCCGGGGGAACGGTTATTTGTTACCGCGAGCTAAAAACGAACATAGCAAGTAGGAGAGAAAGAAAGCATTGTAAACACAGAAAGAAAGAAATATGAAAGTAAGAAAAAAACCTTGCAGTGGAGAAAAGAAAGCAAACATTGAATTTAAAAGAAAGAAACGTGGAATGTAAGAGAGAACACATCAAAAAGCTAAACCAAAATTCAACAGTTCGACTACCTTTGGATGGGGTCCCGGAGTATCAAGATGAACCTTGTGTCGGGGTTGAGGTGGCGGATAAGGTGAGGGGTGAGGACCTGGGGCTGCTCTAAACCCATATTCTGTGGAATGTCTGTCCAACCACGAAAATCCCAGAAATCCACTGGCGATCCATCACCTTAAGTATCAAAACAATTTCTAGAATTGTATCTAAAATCGCACCTGTTGTTCAAAATATGTTGTGTAAAACCTCGATATACTGTCATGGTTTCACGGGTCACTCTGTTCAATACAAACTTACATTAAGGTCCCTTTTGCCCTAGGGCTCCTTGAGATCGTTTCCCCCAGTTTACCACCAAACGTGATTATACTGACAACAAATGGTGACAGCATAACGAGTATTTACTGTTTACCGTGTAGAGCAAGGACGGAATATGATATTGTATTTACGAATTGCATTAAAACCTGTTTTCATAATTGTAATGGCTTGTTCAATATCACGCTATGTATTGTCTGAGCTTCCAGTTATTTACTTTAATAATGCTGCCTTACAATGGTTTATAAATGTCGTAAACCACAGCTGAAGACGATCGATATCAGGAAAATTATCAAAGCTAATATTATCTCATTTCCAAACAGAGAAGTAGTTTGAACATTATAGATGCCAACGGTTATCTATAAAATATGTCAGTACAGCTGTCATTCACATACAATGTATACTTCAGCCTTTCCAGCTCATACCAGTAATGACGTCATGATAACCGGAAACGTCTGTTGTCCCCTCTATGGTGACTGCCGATTCCTTGAAGAAATTGATATAATATTCAAAATCTCTGCGTGGTACTGTTTTACGAAGGTCCAAACCTGCAAACACAAATACAACAATAAAACAATCTCCTCCACATAGTTGTTAGCTGTTTAGACTGGCAAATAACACTGTTGGGTTGTATTAAGGATGTACACCTCTGAGAAGTCAAAATTTTCCTGTATCAAACTTTTTTTCTCATATACGTTTTTGGATAAGGGAGATTAAGGCATGACAGAAAATGCAAAGACAATGATATGTCGGTGTGCTCATTTTTGTGCTATGATCGGTCAAACATACCAATATGACATAATAAGCAATTTTAAGTGAATTTTGTAGTTTTGACCAATTGCGGGACATCTTCATACAATATCTTCCAAATTTGTAATCCCAAATGTATGAAAGTTTGCAGAAATAACAAAATTAGTGTTTTCTTTTAAATTATGGAAGTAAAATTTCCCTTACTTTATATTTTTACTCAGGAAAGCAATTTGAGTTACCCCTACCCCTAATTTTTTAATGAGAAAATTATCATTTTTTCACCATTTTTTGCAGATTAACCGCTTAATAAAAAAAGTTCTGATATCAAACTTTTTTAATATTTAGCGTATGAAAAGAAAATGGGTTTCTCTTTCTAAAACCGTCATAAAAATGGGGGGTTAGTGTGCTTAATTTTTTGTCCCTGTATTATTTGTGTTATTTTTCACAGTTTTGGGTTCAAAAATAAAAACTGCTCCAGTTGCACTAAATGTATGACAAAAATACTAAAATTGTATAATTATCCACTTAATAGCATAATATTTCCATAAAATTGAACTTTATGAAGTTGTACAGCAAAAATGAGCTTGCTATAATTAAAAATGGCCAAACACTAATGTTTTAAAGAGAGCGATATAGCATCAAAAATGTGAAATTTTGGCCTTTCGCGAAGAGCATAAAATACACAGAAATATGCATATTCAAAATGGCCGCCAAATTGGTAATTTTTTAAAATTCATGTAAAAAAGTTCTACAAGCAACAGACACTTACATTTTTGACACAATTTTCAGATGCATATTTGCTATTAAAATTGATAATAATTTCTTCAATATAACAAAAAATCTTTAAATGAGACAGAAACGAGACTTGAACGTGACTGAAACCTCAGAAGTGTACATCCTTAATTAATATGTACTTTTTCTATTTGAGTGTATATATAAATAACGCATCTTGTCTGATGTGACACATAAACCTACATAGAGATCATTTACAGATGAAATCCTACCGTAACGTTTCCATGCCCACCAAAATGTTTCCTTGCCAATGTAACCCTGGTTACCGATGACGTGGGGGTGACGGATAAGTCTGTAAAATAGGTCAGTAGTTCCGGATGTGTCCACTCCTATTAACTGGAAGTACGGAAGACACTGCAGCGGACGACCGGACACCCTCCAGCAGGGGTTTCTATAGTCGGGCAGAAAGTTAGGCGACTCCTGCAACAATTACGTCATACTGAGACAACGTTTAACTTTTTCTTTTATTTGAATATAAGCAAAATCAAATGTATTCCATAATGCGATCGCAAATGTGTGCTATCAATTCCCTTCATATCATGGGAGGGGATGAGGTTAGAGTTAGACTGATGTTGATGGTGTGATATGGGGGTCGGTCGATATGGGGTGGGGTAATGGGAGGCTTATGGTGCGGACATAAGGATGGGGTTTTAAAGGCTCGTTTGCATGACTGTGGTTGGGTTGATGCTGATGGTGTGGGATCAGGAGAGGGCTGATGGAGATTGGATTGTTTGGTATGAGAGTGCGATGGGGGTTGATGGTTTGGGGCGATTGTGAAAGGTGTATAATAACTAATTGACTCGGTGTGTGTTAGCGGGAGGGATAGGAGCGGGTCTTATCTATAAGGTAGAAGAAAACCGGATTACATGGAGAAAACCTGTGTACATGGTCAAATCCCAAAATACCTTTTCAATCGGACTAGGCCTCCTTGGTGGAGTGCGTTGTCTACTGCGCAAAAAATATTAAATTTATACAACAGATATGTTATCTAATGTTTGTTTCATTTCTTGAATAATCAAATTGAATATCGATTTTAGAAGATATAATTTTTTCTTATAATATACCTACAACGTCACACAGCAAATCCTCGTCGTCAGTCCTAACGTCACACGTGTACCCGTCTAGGTCGCCATCAGTTCCAGTGAGGCTCTCAAACGTCCCCGATATGGACGCGTTTAGACCGAGACGACTAGTTGAAATCGAGCCCTCATGTAGGGCGGATTTTAAGAGAATGCCCAAACGTCGCACATCTTTTGGTCTGACGTCATAGAAAGGTTCATCGAGGACGTGATAGATCACGGCAGCTATTGAAAGGTATACCACAAATATCAGCAGCAAAATCAGTTTTCGCTTACGCCTGCAAGAAAAAGATAATCAATATATATTAAAAAAAATCGTTTTGGTATTTTATATGAATGATTACGCAAATATTAAAATGATTTGATTAACCCATATAATACAGACCATTTAATGGCAAACAAACAGTGTAATTACAATGCATCGAACTACTAGAACAATGCATCGCAATAGTAAAGTGGCAATAAATAGACAATCGCAATAGTATTGATCATTTCATCAGAAGTATTTTATTACTTAAATAGCATTAAACCAGGGACGTATATTTGTGTGTGTCTCACATATATACGTCCATAATTAAACAAATAGGTTTAATGTAGTTGGTTAATATGAAACACTTTATTGAATATTACAATCATAATGCAAACATAAATGGGCTAAACAGACAAATATTTTAACCTAAACTTAGTAAATGAAGGTACTTGTGTTATTTTAAATACAAATAGTTTGGGTATCAATTACTATAGCAATAGTATCGCAATAGTTTGTTGGTATCGTAATACTATCGTAATAGTATCGTAATAGTTTGTTGGTATCGTAATACTATCGTAATAGTAATTCAGACTATTGTAAAAATATCGCAATGGTAAAATTGTGCTCAATAGTCACCCCTTTAATTAACCACAGGGGCTAGGCACGGACCTATGTCACTATGATATGATTGTCAGATATTTTTGTTTTATCTCTCTCGAATACAGCCCCTTCAACTACTATATATATGTAGTGGAAGGTGCTATATTCGAGAAAGGTAAAAAAATATCTGACAATCATTTCATAGTGACATAGGTCCGTGCCTAGTCGCTGTGTAATTAACAAGGGGCGACAGGAGGAAGACCTCTGGAAACTTGAGCAAGTCTACAATGTATTGTTGTACCTGTCCTACACTGTACGTACACTGTATTCACTAAACCTGTCAGCCGATCAGCCATTGTTGTCGGTACAGACGTAACTCCATGTTCTTCTGCAGTACT
Source organism: Mimachlamys varia (assembly GCA_947623455.1). Lineage (NCBI taxonomy): Eukaryota > Metazoa > Mollusca > Bivalvia > Pectinida > Pectinidae > Mimachlamys > Mimachlamys varia. Next base: position 32,968,004 of record OX392529.1, on the reverse strand, counting down.
GGGGAGCTAGACTCGGTTCCTAGACCCGATGTCCGTGTAAACAAGCACATATGTCTCTAACACGCTTGCTACTTTCTCTTTAGTAGTCGTACATATGTATGTAGTTCCTGTATCCCGCCATTTTGCCGAAATGTTGCACACCTGTAATTTCGCTACACCTGTGTATAGTAGGTACGTGTGCACGCCCCTGTTGTACGCGTCACTGGTCTAGAGTTATTATTCACAGAACAACGTACTAGTATAGAGAGTCCGTTTATCTATCTATATTAGTGAGGGGACCCTCGACTACAGTGGTGAACGGACACAGTATGATAGCATGAATTGGTATACCTTGCTGTTGTACTACTACACACCATGTTAAGTTGACATTGCTTGAATTCAGTTATAGGTACAATGCAATTTGCTTAAATGTACATGTATGCTTTTTCTGCAGGCACCCCCCTCCTCCTTCCAGGACATTTACCAAAGTGGAGAGGGTACTTATATGATTGTGGTCAACTACGTTAGTACATGCACGTTTATAAATATTACTAAGTGTTGATCGTTAGTATCTTATTATTGCTACATTTAAAAGTCTTTTGCATACTTTTTATAGGTGCTTATCACTTGTACCATACGTTCATTCTGCTGATACGCCTTTAGTCCCCGCGGTCTGACGTAATCCTTGTTACGTGCACGTGACCTCTTTGGAGTAATGGTACGGCGCGTGATACACACTATGTAGGTACACTCTTGTTATCAGTTTGAAATTAACTAGAACTTCTTTTTATTTCAAAAGTGTTTACCTTTTTCCTTTTGAAATGTCAATAATTTCAATTCAACCGATCCTAATTTCTAATAATAAAATTGAAAACAACGTGGATGTTGTATCACAGTTGTTTGAGTTTCTGTCGTTAAATAATATCTCTATATAAGGAGCCGCCCATTACAGAATGTATATTCTATGTATATTCTATTATGGGTGGAGGGGGTCCTTATATATAGGCATATACATTTTTTTATTTACTGACAGAAACTCAAGCAACTAACTGTGGTTGTATATAAAACAGTTACGGAGATTTATACAAGAACAATACTGTATTAATAAGTGACTATTAGTTGTTACAATGTACTTATTGTGGAAAATTACTGGTTTTATCAGCTGTTTCCTAAAACCTAACTGAGAATGACACGTCGTGTCCAAATTACATGTTAAAGTTAAAAAGTCTAAAGCAACTAAAGTTACATTTGATTTTGACGTGGAATATCCCTGTATCGCCGAAGTCACACTATATAAAAATGTGTTTTCGCCGAAAAGGGTCATCTGGGTCTTGCCAATAGTGTTGATATAAATTTGCATGAACGCAGCACAGCCTTCCGCCCAGTTATTTTTTGATACAGGTGAACCAGTGGTCACCTTTAACTCTAGAGGCCACCGTGGCCGAGTGGATAAAGTGTTCCGACATTCTACCACTAGCCCTCCACCTCTGGGTTGCGAGTTCGAATCCCACGTGGGGCAATTGGCAGGTACTGCCGTAGATCGGTGGTTTTTCTCCGGGTACTCCGACTTTCTCCACCTCCAAAACCTGGCACGTCCTCAAATGACCCTGGCTGTTAATAGGACATTACAACTTTACCTCTATAGTCCGAAGGGTTCTAACTCTCTAACCCGTTAAGTAGTTGGACGACAGGCGGGTGCGAGCGTCAGAAATCCATTCTAGTTGTAAACTGGACATTTTACTGACCCTAACACGGGTCGCTGTTTAAGCTGTGTTTAATAATATGAAACATTTTCGACCATATGTGAATTAAGTATCAATGGAAAGAACATATATTTTTTCTTCTAACCTACACATTTAATCAAGTCGTAGGAGGTCGTAAACAAACTGTAGGCACCCATTTCTAAAAAGTACAGCAGTTCCTCGTCCGAATAATCTGCATATCTTTTTTCAAGTGACATTTTAACTAGTTTCATGACTTCTGTTTGAAAATGGTCGTAGCCTAACGTCACGTTATAAAAATAAGATAGTTCAGAAAAATATTCTGGCGCGATTTTCAAACAGATGCACGGGTCGGTAAAATTTCCAGTTTATAAGTAGAGTGGGATTCTGACGCTCACAACCGCCAGACGTCCAAATATTTAACGGGTCCGAGAGCCAGAACCCTTCGGACTACTTTATCTTCAGAGCTGAATGTGGGACAGGGAACTACCATTCTATCAAACTTCGGCATGTCAGCCTCACTGCCTTCCTCCCCAAGACGAACACGCATCAGTTCCTGGCCATTGGAAATATCCAACGCAGGGCTGCTAGATATGTGGTTAATGACATTGGGTCAAGAACTGCTGGCTGTGTTTCCAATATGATCAGGCCCTGGTTTCATCAACGTTCCTTAACTTAAGGAAATTCCTTAACTTAAAAATCTCCATAGAATTACAGAAGTTAAGGGGAAATCCTTAGTTACAATTATGTAAGGAACATTCCTTAAATTCTGTAATGCTTTCCTATGGAGATTTTAAGTTAAGGAATTTCCTTAAGTTAAGGAATGTTGATGAAACCGGGGCAAGTTCACTTGACTGGAAACCCCAAGACCAGAGAAGATCAACACAAATCTGCAATACCCGTTTTTCCCACGGACCACTGTAGACTGGAATTCCCTTCCAAATTCCATAGCACAGGAGCAAAACCTAAATTATTTCAGGTGTGCCTTGTTAAGTTTCCCTAGTTCCAAAGTTTCTGTCTTATAGTGAAAAATACAAAAAATATGTTTTATCATTACCTGGTATGCCACCTCGCAGGATCCAACCCTAACCCTGGAAGGAAGAAGAAGAAAAGTAAAAAATGAACTATTGAAAAGCTAAGCGCTAAAACACATTTCAGGATCCCAAATACGACTATGGGTATTATATTGACTTTTGTATCTACATGTTGAGAAGACAAACGTACAGCTGCATTACTATAGGGGATCCCCACAACAAAATCTTTGTCTCCGATCCTTCGCTTTGTGTTGTAGGAGTTATTTCCCTTGGTCTGTTTCACAGTTATGGCTCTCGTTAACCTTGTTACCTCGTACAGTGAATATAAACTATATGTACCATTGTATTTATGGATTAATTTCAGTTACAGTTTTAAATCGGAATAGATAAAATATTACACAATATATTTATCTGCATTATTGTACTAAATGAAAATAAAAACATATTTCGTAGGCTATAAGAAACTTTAACAAATTATGTTCTTTAAATAAATGTATGGCTTCATATATGGCTATCAGTAAATGAAATGACGCCATTTACATATACCCTTGAGACTAAAAGATCCACTGAATAGGTTGGCTGATCACAACCCTTTCTGATGGAGGGTACTGTGCGTATTGCAGGAAGATACATGTAGCATGCATTGTTAATTAAATTATATAAAATAAGTGAATCAGAAAGTCAGAAACTACCGAAGCGTCAATCAAAACTTTCAGCCGATTAAACTAAGGGGAAATTATAAACAAAGGAATTACATGGATATCCTTGTAATAGTACAAGAGAATAAGAACTGGTGTTCCGGAAGGGTAAGCGTCTTCTGCTTCATCGACGACACCCGCAATGTCATATCCAAGTAAACATCAATCCTGAAAATGAGAACAGAGTCATACTAATCTTAGCATGCATAATGGAGTTAAGCTGATACAATACGTACATACATGTACCTAGTACATGTATCGTATTGAAGCTTACGCATACTCATGCAGTTCAGTTTGGTTTTATTTTGTTTAAAGTCTAATTAGTATGCGGCTTTACTTGTTATGTACATGTATAACACATATTTAACTTAAGCTTAAATCGTGAAAGAAGCATGTATTTTAGGTGAAACTATAAATATACCAGCTACATGCATCTTTAATTGAAACTTATCTGATTAAATCGGTAGCAATATGTCGAGCAGCAATGCTAACTAAAGTGCTCCGAGTTCGAGTTTAGGTTTAATCGTGATAGCCAACACCCCCTATTTTCACCCTGTCAGCTATGGCAGTGTTTACTATCACTAACACCTGACAAGCGTTGGAGGTGCTATGTGTACTCGGACCGCATTCAATCTAAATTTTAGATCTCATCTTTGAATGGTCAGCCGAAACCAAACTCTAAGTTCATTGTCACTAGTATCGCTTATTCCGGCACGGTCAGTGGTTTTATATGTCGTTGCGATCAAGACCTGTCGAAATGGACGTCTTGGCCATTCAACGTCAAGGTGTGGCTGATGATCTCGTGGTCATCCTCGATGATTTTCAATAGCGGCGTGTACGCCTGACCCTCGGTATAATGACCAGTGCCCAATGGAACTATGTGCCTATTATGTGGGTTTGGTGTTGACCGCTGTGCTCAGACGTACCTGTCCCCACAAACAGGGTTACCGCAGGGTGTCGGGTGGTTTACAGAATAAATAGAAAGCGGATCATAGCGAGGGTTTCCAATGGGATTTATATCTAATTGCATTATACGACATAATCTAAACCCCGTAATTGTCTTCTGCCACATAATCACCAGATTCCCCGTCCGATGTAATCGAACCAAACCCTTGATCCGCCATTGTTGTAAGCTCCAAAGATGTCACACCCTCCTGTTTGAGTTGAGTACAGATTTGCATATAATATTATCAAATGTGGTGAAATCGACAACGGGCGAGCTAATCATCAGACGTGTTTACGTCATAGCTTACGTTTAATGACAATATTATCATCGAGCGGGGTAGAAATCGACTTTGATCAAACATTTGTTGGACATTATCCTATTGCGAAGATCCTGCCACATTTTGTAAACATAACACTGGCATGACTATTTAAAGAATTGTTTTAATTAATTCCTGAATACTATCAGGTATTTCACCTGCGATGTTTAAAATTTATAGTAATTCCTTCTGATATGGGTTAACTTCTAAGCTATTTTTTGCTTTTAGATATTATAAAACCTCCCACGTGTATTCGTAAATAGAAAGAGAGAAAGAAAACATCGTTCAATTTGTATACAACATACTCTAGATCTTCTGATTTCACACTTCCGCCATGACCTGGATGCACCGTTCCATATCATCTATCACACTACTAGCAAGCTTAAAGGTCCCTCCATTATATGGATAGAAGATTATTTTGTTCTAAAGAATCAAACGAAATCCCGAATTATCTTCAAAGTAAATCATAAAGAAAGCCGGGATGACTATTTTAGTCAACTATTCGATTTCTAAATATTTTATTTTCGAATTTAGAATTAAAGAAATATAAGTCTATTAGCACAAAGCCATTTGAAAATAAGGTTATTCACAACTTCATGTGTCCGAACAAGTGAACCCGTCCTTTTGTATTTGAATACTTCGTCATGCTGGTAACAGAAAGTAAAATTCTGTGCTTGCTATCTCTAACAGCACAATTAGCACTCCCTCCCAACCCTCAAACTCTCCAAACCCTCCGACTAACTAATGTACATTTACAAACAAGGTATAACATATCAAAAGTAAAGTATGTGTAGCTTGTATTGTAGTTTTACGGTAAGTGTTTACTGTTGGTATATCAAATTAAAAGGCACCGGTAAAGTGGCTAGGATTCCAATACTGTATTTATCACAGGACTAACCTATTGTTATGTCTCAGACCGCCACATAACTCGGGCTTAACCCAGTTGATTGACCAACTCTGTATAACAAGGAGCTTTGAGCTAAGCGCCTTAAAGTTGTACGGCTGTGCGCACTCAAGAATGTCATTATAAACATAGCTTTGACATTGAAAACATGAGACGATTCAGTGGGTTTACGGGGTGCTATTTAATTCTGATCACGTGACAGGGACCCCCCTCAGGGTTTCTATTTTAGTATCGGTATATAAGAAGGAAAACGCTAACCTACAAACGTCATTCGGTCCTGACGGACCGTGAGAGTACCATGGTACGCACTCACAGATCGTGACGATTCAGATAACCGGGTGGGACTGGGTGTTAAGCAACATAAAAGATACGTCGATTTAGATCAACAAGTTCTCCTAGTTAATTTTACAGCCTTGAAAGCTTTTAAGTATTTACACATTCACGGTGAATTTATTTCATAAACAGAGTTGTTAATATAAAGGGGTGGATTGTCAACAATATTTATGAATCATCCTTTTTTCTCAGGGTGTTAAAATATCGGATTACTGATAAAAGAGCAAATTATTTCAATAAACATCTGTAAATGTTGTGAGAAAAGTGAGAATGAATGCAACAAACACACGCATACGTTTAGTTTACGTTTTTGTGTGTGACTTATGAAAACTCTATACATTCCAAAATCTGGCACGTCATTAAATGACCCTGACTGTAAATAGAAAGTAAAACAAAATAAACCAAATCGATCCAATTTTCTTTAATTTACTTTAAACAATTCTTGGCTTTCTTTAAATGCCACCATCTATACATGTACATTTGATAAGTAAATTAGTATATTCCGCACAATCAAATGAAATATATTCAAAGTGTTCAGAATGCCCGATCTTAGATATTTTCTGCTGTATTACCAAGTATTACTTCAAATACGTTCTGAGACGTACAGTTGTGTTATTCAATTTATTAAAACAGAAATCATCAGACCCGCAGCTAAATAGTTCTGTTCAATCCTGACTTCTAATAGATTCTAAATATGTATTATAGGGTTAATTCTTCTGTAACTGGTTAGGTACAATGAAGTAGGGGAATCTTTCACTGATGTACACTCTAGATAAAATACAAACTCTGTAGTTCTTTATACTAAAAACAAAAAGAGAATATCAAAGCGTCAACAAAACCATAATCCGAACTCAAAATTGATTAATTCAGGGGTAAAAAATGAATAAAGGAAATATTTACACGGATACACTAATAAAAAGACAAAAGAATAAGACCAAGTGTTTAGACAGAGTTAGCATATTCTGCTTCATCGACGACATCCGCCATGCAAATCTAGGTCACATCCTAATAAATGTCACCTCCTCAAAGAGAGAACTTGGGCACCTTTCTTCATCAAAACAAGAAGGCATTCTGATGAGAATAGCCAACAATGTCTCCCTTTATATCATACAAGTATGCAGAATAATACAGAATATCTCTCAATGAGACCATGATAAATACAATGTATAAGATAATGTTTTGATATAAAATTGGGTTTCTCGGATCACCTGTGATTTGTTTGTTGTTTAAGTACTTATTGTGGTACTATAGTACCTATAACGTAAATATACAGACAATCCTACATGTTTTATCTACTTTTGACGAAGTCATCTTCTGACACCTGGTGTCTGACGTAATTCTAAAATCATGTCCGCCTTACACACAAGCTTACGCACAAAGCTATTTGTGATATCATTTCTACATAGCATCCGTCTATAATGTCATGAAACATGATTCTTAGTGCATGAATTGCTGTTTCATAGTTCAACCGTGTACAATACCGGAAACTGTGTTACATCTATATTAATAATATCAAACATGATTTCTCGAAAACTTTCCAATAAAACGTGTGTTGTTAAAAAGGTTTGATAGTAAAAGTCGACCAGAACAAAAATTTTGTAGATTTTTTTCTTAAAATTCAACTCATGTTAAATAAAACACTACTAAAATCATTTATTCAATTATATTCAATCAAGAACAGTTTTATTCCCTCCAGGTTACTATGGAGTGAGGCCATTGTAAGAAGAGGGTATTCATAACCATACCATAACCAAACATATATTTCCATATAGAGGTTTAATTTTACATGTTTATATGCTACTATTTTACTAACTGTTTGGTTCAGAGCCATTAAAACATTTGAGAAATTCAAACATTCTGATACTTCACGGGAAACATTACGACAGGTAGGAAGGGAAGAGAACAATATAACTGCCTGTCCTATATTTTTAGGTAAGGCATATTTTCCCTTTGTTTGGTCTCTTATTGGTGTCCAATTTTTTTCACTTTTGAAACTATATTTAACAATATTTGTGCTCTTAAATAGATAGTAGATTTATCTGTACCCATTTTAACCTTCCCGAATCCAAGACGCCATAAATACCTTCCATCGTACTTTTGGTATTTGATATGACGATATTTGTACCCATGAAGTTTTTCCTTTGTTTTTCTTCAAGGAAACTTAACACTTTGAATATTTACTACACAACGTTGAGTATTCCATTTTACAATATGTGTAGTTTTAAGTGTACGTCTATTTAATGTGAGGTTATTTTACCAGTAGGCACATATATTTTCCACCAAATCCTCACCGCGTTTTACTGACCTTTGCATACAATAGGAGTGGGGCTGTGCCGAGATTTATTGTAGATCGAATATGTGTGCGCCATTGTTAGTCTAGGTGGGAAGGTTTGTCTGACTTCACAAATCCACACGGGTATGGTAATGCTCTCGACAAATCGACCATCCCGGGGCCTACATTAACATTCCTGAACGATAATAAGGCAGGTAGCCACAGAAAAGCTTCGTACCCCGCACTAGTTAATAGTTAAGATGCCCGGATAAATATTTAAACATTGTTTTCGTTCTACATACCATGTATATATATGTGTGTGCGTTTTCACACCATAAGTGGCAATTAATACATTGGTTCGATTTAAATAGATACTGAGTGATATGTGTCTTTCACATTTAAGGGGTTAGTGGAGTTAAATCCAACTTACTAAAGAAAACAGAAAATAAAGAAGAGTCTACAAAATTATAATCCGAACTCAATATCATCTAAAACAAGTAACAAGAACTATGAACAAAAGGAAGTATAAGAAGAGAAATCAAGGTGTTCCTGAAGAGTAAGCGTCTTCTGCTTCATCGACTACACCCGCAATTCAAATCTTGGTCACATTCAACAAATGTCATTTCTTCAAAGTGAGATTTTAAAATCATCACAAGAAGACATGCCATTGAGAATATTGAATAACGTCCACTTACGTATCACACAAGTATACAAAAAACATATGAACTGTAACTTATATTGGATCATCATACATTTACGTTAAACACAAACTTTATTAACAGGTTTTCCGTGAACATTTTGAATATTTCATATCTGTCGACAACAATAAGCTTATTAAGCAAGCACTCCCTTCACAAAAACATAATTTATACGGAATGGATGATTGTAATTACCGTTAACTGTACATTGGTATTTGAAAAAAAAAATAGAAAAACGTATCATTATATTCCTCACATTACACTCTGTCCAAATATGTATTTATTTAAATATTGCTTTTTGGATTTAACCAATCTAGTGACGGACCTATAAATGGACAAATGTTATGGATTTGTGTTCTAGTTTGCTGCTTTGTGTTCGTGTTACTGAATACAAGGCATTGATTCGTTATTAATTCATTACTATTTTCAAATGGTGAGATGTCGTCCAAACTTTCGGAATCAGGAGGAAAGTGAAATCGTATCAATCGGATAGACTTGATTTAAACAGCTATGGGGTCAAGGAAAGAGAAATGGAATTCAGGCCCTAAAGTCATCATCAGACCAAAAACAAGGATGCGTATTCGGTATTCCGGAAGGTCAAGTATTTCCTGTACAACATGGGGTAACCACTATCCATCAATCACTTTACTAAACGATCGTATACGTTTTTTCAATGTAGACACTGAAACCAAACAGCTGGACATTTCCCTTACTCAGACGTTTGTAGTCTCATCATCCTGCTCGTGCCGAACAGTATTTTCTAAAAGGTTTGGTTTCAGCTATAAAAACGGATTGCTTATTATTTCAAAATTTTGACAAGCTAATGAATTCCAGTTCCATAAGGCATGAGAAACGTGTTGGATAGATTATCTAAAAATAAAAAAAATCAGAGAACACCAAAGCGTCAACAAGCTATAATCGGAAATCAAAATAGATTAAACTAGGGGCAAAATATGAACAAAGGAAATATTAACATACAGACCCTCGTAAAAGTACAATAGAATTAGACTAAATAAGACCAGGTGTTCCAGAAGAGGAAGCGTCTTCTGCTTCATCGACGACACCCACCATCTAAATCTCTTGTCACATCCAAGTAAACACCAAGTCCTCAAAATGATAACCGAGACATCATTGTCATTCACATCAAGTAAGCACTCTAATGAGTATAATCAAAAACGTCCATCTTCATATCACACACAGCATCAAAATAATATACGATGATTGAAATAAATTTTATCAGAAATGTTTTGCTTAGAAACAAACATAAATAGATAAATAAAATATAACAAAACCCAAATGTTCAATTTTACACATTCAAGTATTTGAGTGGCAAACACCATGCATTTCATAGTTCTTAATGCAAACAAAAATCCACTTTAAACAGCAAATTTTGCTACATTTATTGATGTCAAAAACACCGCGAAACTACTTTTGTGCGATTTAACATCAAGAAAAAAATTGAAAGCACATTGTTATTTGACGCCCTGCAGAGTTAACGCACTTCTGATGCAAAACGTTGCCTAGCCATGCTTATCATTGCTACTTTGTATAATTTCGTATTAATTATTGAAAGATTTTAAAATAGATAAAAACCTTGTTTACATAAAACGAACATGATCTCAATGTGAAAATCATCACTTGCTGTTAAAATAGTTCTTAAATCATGCACTATAAACGTCCTTGGGTATATATCAGGGAGACGATATATCACAGGGAAACTATACATTCTGGGTGTCTTGTCTATGATATAGGAAAATCGTTACAGGTAAATACCCGGTGCGTCACTGTAGTACAATAGAGAAAAAGGGTGTTGAATGCATTACATGTAGGTCAGATCTAGAGACCGTGTCTGGGACATCAGTCAACGCCCAATAAAAATAAAAAATACACGATTTCTTATTTTTGATAACAAACAATCTCAAATATAATACCATGCGTATTATACAAAACAAAGCTCCACCCTTTTGGAAAACGACCAAACCCTTTCTCGAGATAAGTCTAAATACTGGACCATTCGTTGAACCGCAAATCGTATCATCGGCTTAAACTCAAGGCTTACACTGCAGCACTTATGATTACGTAGTGTCATATAGTAAGACATTGGTCTCCCCACCTGGTTCTCTCGTAATGACTAAAGCGGGGAAAGTAGAGCAAACCTCTGGGCAAATATGGGTACAAGAAATATTAAGCATTTCAAATTTTCCAAAGTTGTTTTGGTCGTAGTCTACTCTAATATTTGAAGTTATTGTTTTTGTTAGCGACAGTAACCTATTCTTACAGCTAAAACAATTAGAGAACCCCGAAGCGTCAACAAAACCATAATCCGAACACAAAATCGAATAAAGTAGATACAAAATAATTATGAACGAAAGGGAAAGATTTACATGGAGACATCTGCAAAAACACTAAAGAATAAGACCGAGTAAAAACAATTAGTCCCCACTTGGTTTGGGGGACTTAATAAGACCAGGTGTTCCGGAAGCGTCTTCCGCTTCATCAACGACCCCGACATGTAAATCTTGGTCACATCCAAATAAGAATCAAGTCCTTAAAATGATAACCGAGTCATCAAAAGAAGACATCGGTCAAAACATATCTGACACCTGTACCAAGCGCCATATCCAGACGTAGTAGCCATTCTGAGAATTTGCAATTAACATCATTTCTAGTGACCGTGTGCGATTTTTCTAATGAAAATGGTCAAATTGAATTTAACCTTGAGAGTATTATTTAATGATCGATCTACCTGGTTACATGTTTAATATAATTAAAATCGACGTTAAGTATATTTCAGATCTATTGCTGTGCGGTACTCTTGAGATGGCCGGTAGTTTCCGTTACGTACGGCAGGTATTTTTATAATTATTTAAGATAGACTTGTTCACTGATATATGTTTTCTGATACGGTGTTTATTTTTTCGTATGTTTCTCAATCTTTTCATTTAGCAGTTTGATGTGCTTAGCCTTCCGTTTCAACAGCGGGGAGGCTAATGCGTGTTTAACATCTATTTAACTCAGTAAAGTAACTCCATATCATTGTGAAGAACAAAAAGTGGCATGGTACAGTTAGTGCAGGCTGAAGTATTTTGTTCGCCATCTTGGTCAAGTTTTGAGTATGCTCATTAGTGTGCTTACTTATTGTGATTGACAATGATTACTCGGTTCGCATTTTGAAGAATTGATGTCTACATGACGTGTGTTTCGATGAAGCAGAAGACGCTTACGCTTCCTGAACACTTGTACTTTAACGAGGATCGCCATGTAAATATTTACTTTATTCATATTTTGCCTATAGTTGAATCAATTTTGAGTTCGGATTATGGTTTTGTTGACGATTTTGTATTCTTTATTGTTAAATACAGTTAAACTGAGTGTGTCTGTTACCATATCAAAAAGGCACAGTTACGTGTGTGCAGGTTTCGTTCCTCTTTCAGGGCACAAGATTTAGACGATATCGGAGGATTTCTTCGTACCTTGGTTTGTCGTAAATTACCTCTTTTGATTAGTGATACGGTTCAGGTTTTGGCACTTTACTCATTATATTACTAACTTCAAATCAATACCAGTATTCCTGTGATTGTTCTGACACTTCGATATTTTCTAATTAGTTTAGAATTAAAGCAATTTACATATAAAAATAAAAACAACTAGAAAATATGAACCTCATGATTTCTTTTTTGGTGTCGATATCTAAGCTACATAAACATGAGCTTATAGGTAAAGTTAAATATCCCACGGCCCTTGTTATACAATTGAATACTCAGTAGTATTATAGTACCTCGGTCCTTTTATGGTTTTTCATTCAATGATTCAGTCGGTCAATTCAGCGAAGATAACTTGTCCTCCACTAAAAGAACCACAATGTAAGATATTCCGCTTAGATAGCCGATTGACCTACTAAGTGTACGTATAAGACAGAATGGGGGAGTGTTGGTATTTTAGAATCTGCCGTGACAAGGAGTTACGGTCTGTTTGAGTCCTTCTGTTCAAAAATAGGTTTAAATGAAAGCTAGGTGAGTATTCCACAACATAGGGACAATTTACCAACCCTTATACCACAAGGACAATTAGCGGGGGATTGGCATGTTGTCTTAATAGTTCATTGGACGTATTTGGATCCATATTGTCGATGAGACTTTGAGGATTTGTTTAGTTTATATATCATTATTAACTTCAACATATCCTTGCTAATGCTATTGAATCATCACAGCTTTGCGGCATATGCCTTTGGTTCAGTCTGCTTTCTGCTCCTATCGCTATGACATTGGAATTGGCTTTTGTCCTTGTATATGTTTTACAAAGCAGTCGATATTGTTTCCTTACCTGGGGTCTTATTCTTTAAAATATTTCCATTGTGTTTTCAGATGTAACTGCAAAACAAATATTTTTACTTTATACATATGTGTCGTGTTCTATGCTATATGCCAATGCAGCTGTATCCCCCGGCTGCATGTTATTCTTTCGAACGAGTGGACGGCTGAAATATTGTGAACTACATAGTTCAATTATGGTCATGTTATATCATATCATGTAGCGAAGAATATTGTAAACACAAACACTCCTGTAGACAATGTTGCAATGTATCTAACGGAACGGTAAATTTAATTTTCACTTGTTCTATGTATATTACATTTGGTGTTTCGAGTTGTCGACATCGTGAGTATGCCGTCCTTCCACTATATTGGGATGATATATTGTATATTGATTAAAATGATCTAACCTCCCTAAACGTAACTTAGATTGAATTATAAATATAATTTTACCACAATATCGGATCCCTGTGTTTTAGAGGTTATGCACCTGCTGTAAAGTATAACTAAAATGTACTAGTAGTGTAGCTAAATTAAATAAAGAAATATATCATTAAATTTCACCAGTAACATGTTTGGTAAACGCATGTATATACTATTTAAATTAGATGATGTGAGTAACAAGTTTTTTAGAACATGGTGTTAATTTAAAAGCAGATTTCTTGTTATCTCATATAATGTTACATGCTTTTCATATTAATGTGTCCTATATAACGGACTATGCAGCAGTATATAAAACTAGAACATGTAGGCGACAATTTATCGGGTTCATTTTAAATAAGGCTACAACATTATGTAATTATTATGAATAAACACGACTGTGTTATTGAAATAATAGTATTTAACAATCGAAACAATTTATTGTCGCATTTCAAGTATCCGTAATTTCCTGCGTATTACCCGCACCGGGGTATAGCCCGCGGGAAGTAAATCAAGGCATTTTGGAGGTTATTCGTCGAATGTATACCTAGTGAAGACGAGTGAACTTGTATGTGACTTTGTGATTTATTATTTTGAATGTTTGAAATCAGAAATATATGATGGAAATATTGTGTTTATTTTGTAATGTTTATGTGTATAATTAAAGATATATATATATATAAACTTCTTAATGATATTTTTTGCTTACAAATAGCATAGATCTACATGTTGATCAAAGTGGAAATATTTAACTAAGTATAGCCCGCATTTTTAATAGTTTTGTAAAGATATCAACAGATAGTCCGCACCGGCAGATAGCCCTGATCTTCTGATGTAAACAATCGTATAGCCCGCGGGCTATACACAGGAAATTACGGTAAATCATTTCGTATACTTGAATACAACAGTTCCTACAAGTCATCATCAATATCATATTTTACGCTCACCTACGCTCTCTTCACCCCTGGAATATGTCATTGCAAAACTGAAGGCTCCATGTGTGCCACCTTGTTGATGAGGCAAAAGAGTGGTTCGACCCTTTTTTGTACATCAATAGAATCACGAGATCCCATGACGATAAATTGACAAGCTTTGAAGTCGGTTGCAGCTGCTTTGTAATCTACAAAAGACAGGCATCGGCCTAGCGATTGATTTTTTTTTACCTGAGCGTGCCCTCAGTTTTGCCATGACATAGATGCCAGGGTGTGATCGTAAACCCTGGATATCGACGATGACTTGTATGAATTGTTGGAGAAACTATGAAGCTGTGTAGGCATCTCGTTCTATCAGACGCAGGCACATACTGCACTAATCTCCCAGTGGTGCTTTTTTAACCTGTTTGTCGTTTGTATTATTCTTCCTTTCCTCGACGCTTTGGTCTTGCTTTCTCCACTAATGTTCATTATCGTAATGCATAAATGTAAACGTAACATATAAAGTCTAAACGTCATGAGATAATCTGATGATCCACTCCGTACAAATCGATTTAAATCTGTGAATGCAGCTTTTCCTATAACATGTGTCGTGCAATGTCAAATCAAACCGGAACAGATTCGGAAACATATTTTTACCTTATTTTCAAAGTGAATATACCATATTATATTTTAGAAGGGATGTGCGATTTCGAAATTGGTTAAGCAGTATAGATATTGTTCAAATTACTTTTAGTTGTCAACCATAATTAAATAAAGTTCTATCATTTGTGATGTCACAGTTCTAATATTTCATGGTGTTTTAGTCATGTATTCCTCCGACGTATTTTGTATTTGATCAAATGATAGGTTTTTTTATTTAATATTTTGATGCGTCATAACATGTTTAACACAAAATCAACTTTCTGTATATCAGTTGTTAGAGATTGTTGTTATAAGGATATAGTGCTGACATCACCTTTAGAGTGTTGATTTTATCGGTTAGAGTGTCGATATCACCTGTAGTAGTGTTGATATCACCTGTTAACGTGTCTATTTCACCTGTAAATGTGTCGATATCACCGGTTAGAGTGTTGATATCACCGGTTAGAGTGTTGATATCACCGGTTAGAGTGTTGATATCACCGGTTAGAGTGTTGATATCACCGGGAAGAGTGTTGATATCACCTGTAAGAGTGTCGATATCACCGGTTAGAGTGTTGATATCACCGGTTAGAATGTTGATATCACCGGTTAGAGTGTTGATATCACCGGTTAGAGTGTTGATATCACCGGTTAGAGTGTTGATATCACCGGTTAGAGTGTTGATATCACCGGTTAGAGTGTTGATATCACCTGTAAGAGTGTTGATATCACCGGTTAGAGTGTTGATATCACCTGTAAGAGTGTTGATATCACCGGTTAGAGTGTTGATATCACCGGTTAGAGTGTTGATATCACCGGTAAGAGTGTTGATATCACCGGTTAGAGTGTTGATATCACCGGTTAGAGTGTTGATATCACCGGTTAGAGTGTTGATATCACCGGGTAGAGTGTTGATATCACCGGTTAGAGTGTTGATATCACCGGTTAGAGTGTTGATATCACCGGTTAGAGTGTTGATTTGACCGGTTAGAGTGTTGATATCACCGGTTAGAGTCCTAAAGAGTGTTGATATCACATGTAAGAGTGTTGATATCACCGGTTAGAGTGTTGATATAACCGGTATTAGTTGATATCACCTGTCAGAGTATTGATATCACCTGTTAGAGTATTGATATCACCTGTAAGAGTGTCGATATCACCTGTAGTAGTATTGATATCACCTGTTAACGTGTCTATTTCACCAGTAAGAGTGTTGATATAACCGGTATTAGTTGATATCACCTGTTAGAGTATTGATATCACCTGTAAGAGTGTCAATATCACCTGTAGTAGTGTTGATATCACCTGTTAACGTGTCTATTTCACCAGTAAGAGTGTTGATATAACCGGTATTAGTTTATAACATTGGTTATCTTTAACCTTCTGGTAATGTTTATGGAGTGACATTTAGTTTTCTCTTTATTTATATCGTAAATAAAACATCTAGATAAGATTTAAATCAGTTTCCTGTTGCACAGAGAATCTGAGTGTTTGGTCAAACAGTGGTTGGTTCTTCTTGCGTAGCCATTATGAATTATAAAATATAATATAACTAACAATCAAGGCGTTCTGATACATATCGGTCTTTGTCCGGGACACTTATTTTATAAGTTGGTGTGTTATTAGATAGCATGCATGATAAATTACCCGCCTCTAACGCATGCCACGAAATATTCGTTCTTTATTCATAAACCTCATTACTAAATCACTGATGCACACAAGATAGCTTTAAAACTTACGAAAATAACACATAATAAATAACACAAAATAATAACAAGAAGAAAAATGCATCTCGCTTTCATTGTGTTTCAAACTTCTTCAGCTTATCAAATTTAGAATTCGTTGTTGACATATTAAATGCTGTTGTAGTGTTTAAATATTTCCTAATGTCCACCTCAATCATTACATGCATATGTTTTAGCTTAGCATGTGGAAGGATAGGAACATGATTTATGTTTCAATTACACTGAGAAGCCTATCCAGCATGACACAAGGTACATGTAACACAAAGAACATCTTGTACCGAAATAAATGAATCGTGAATATGCAGTCTTCGCCATGAAAAACAAAATGTGCATAATCGAATGTAGGCACTATTCGATGGCAAATAAACAATCAAAGAAAAATACCTGCTTCTTTCATTTGTATGTAGTTGTACAAAGTTTGGTTCTGGTTGTTATATAAGACCTTTCTAAAATGTATATTTTTCGACTCGAAAAATGTTTAGTAAATCAAAAATGATAATGACATCGCCTACAAATGTCCACCTCTCTAACGAGTAGACAATAGCAAACATTTATTCAGGATGGGGATCTATGATTCTAATTGTTACTAGAACAAAAGACTTGGCGATAGTCAAATGGTGAGTTTGTAATAACATAATGCAAATAAATATGAAAATAATGTAAACTTTGACCTATAAGAGGCTGATATGGCCATATTTGATATATGAAGACAATTGAAAAAGAAATGCACAGATGCACATCTATGCATGCCAATGAATACGTATGTCATATTACATTGGATTCTGGATAATAGTAACACTGAATTTTGAAGCGGAAAACGACATTGCGGAACATTGCTCATGAAACATCATTCGTACATTGTATATACCGGATAATCGTGTGTTAAAGCAGTCGTATGAACTATTGTGTGGGCAATTGTGTTTGTGTTTGCGATTTGACCATTTATTGAATACTAAAAAGGAGAATAATAGCGAGTTATCAGAATCCAAAGACTTGATGCAACTATAAATTTATCCAAGCAATGATCGTTAAAACAACTCCAACTATAGCGGATTCTCGGAAAGTGTACCTAAAGCCGGCCCTGGCCTCGTTATCAATAGTATTTCTTTCTCCCCCACCCCCTCGCTATCTATGCATTATGTTGTTAACTGTATATGTTTTTCTTGTCTACTTGAAAACAGCAACTGGTTCATAAAAAAAGTATGCTTGTCGAAACCCCAACAACTATTATTTCGATATATGGTCCCCGCCAATAGCTCGTGTAACTTGCTCGACCGCCCGTCCAGTGCTCTGTTACCTTCTACATTCGCACAAAACTACTTGTAACCTCGCCGCAGGATGTAAATGGTCTTGTGTGTTCTCCGTTTTAAATCATGATATAAGTCTAAAAAAAAGTTGCGATGTTTCCTAACTGGTTAGGGGCTCTCGTCTACCAGAAGGCAGGTAGCTCACAATCCGTTACAGTGTCCGTTTAGATTTCGGATTTCCATGAATCGAGCTCTGGTCTTGTGCTTTATTTTCCTGGTTCACAGTCAACACCGTGCCCTTTCCACTGAAAATACCCGAAACTTTTGCCCTAATAATCGTACGAGCCCACAGGTTAATTAGCATGTGCAACGAACCATACAACTCCATTTACGTCTAAACCCTGTATACTAGGCGTGATAGTATGCTTGACCGATTATCACACCTTTATGGCGGTCTGAGTTGATTGTTAGTACAGTTCTCAGATAGGTAGACACACTTTGTAAAGAAGTCTTTATAAGCCACGGCGGTGGCCGTGGTTATCCGTATGTTTATACGGGACATTGTCCGAGGTGTTCCAAATGTGAACCAGGAAATATTTGCATTGATAAGACATTCCTTTAACTATATCAGCCATGAACGTTGCCGCACATCTTTTGCTACATTCGTCGTAAAGCTACCCTTGTAGAAGCGCATAATGCACCAAAATATCACAAAAACGCAAAGTAATATTTGAAATAAATTTAATATAAATCTCACCGAACAGAAGCTGAACTACGATGGCCATCTTGTCTGATGAGGAAATGGAAATCATTGGATGACAAAGTACAGTTCTGCGTATTCGTATCTCTCAAAAGCGAATTAAGAACATTTCAAATAATAATCATTCAGCACGCCCGGCGGCAATGTCGATTTTAACTGCAATGCAATACATCTTCAAGTTTAATGTAACCTGAAGCGGAAGTGTATGGCATTGACAATAATGACCGGTAAGGGGGGGGGGGGATTCCTTCCACTAGATTGTAATTATTACTGAGTATATTAATGTATAAATTACTTTACACGAATAAAATATACACTTTGTCTCAACTTTATACCGATTTCATGCTTCAAATTATGTCAAATTATACTGGACAGTGTCATCATCCTTTTCTCATGGTTACATTTACTAATATTATTTTGCAAAACATTATTTCCAATTTTTTATCTCTCATTCTTCGTTTTTCCCCTTCTATATTGGACATTATTACACTTATACAGACTTGGTGTCATGTACGCGTATGATTATAAGTTAATACAATTTCGTGTTTTGACCATTGTTACCAATGTAGTGTATACATTATCTTATTTTGCGGTATTTGAAGTTTAAATCTGCTTAGTACGCTCATCAATGTGCCTTGTGGATTTGTTCTCGCTATCGTGAGATGTCATGACATTGATTGGATGTGACCTAGTTATCGTGGCGAGTTATGTCGATGAAGAAGAAGAAGTCTACTCTTCCGGAACACCTGGTCCTATTCTGTAGTATTTTGTTTACATTGTCCGTATGCCATTTAATGTGAGTGATCTTCAGGATCCAGATTTAACGGGATAAAATCCCAAATTTCAAACAAAACAGAAGTTTCCTTTATAGTGGAAAATGCAATCATTCACTTATAAGTACATCCCGATATCACTCAGAAAAGTAATTATTTCTGTAGATATTGTTTAAAATAAATGTGTAGTTTTACAAGTGTTTTTAATTTCACAGTCTTCATCATCAACGTCTTACAGTACTTACCATTAATATACTTGTGAAACAACATATCGTCAATATACGGGTAATAGAGCTTCGTTTGATACGAATAAGCTATATCGAATGATGAAATACTTATATACATGTGTATCTAATCCTCAATTGTATAGAAAAAGAACATGCATTCATGTCGTTGAGATTTCCTTTTCTTATCTGCCGACGTCAACCCTCTCATCTCTGATTTGTGATGACCATATTTCGGACAAATTGACAGGTTAGGCTGAACTTTAACGACCTTACGGTATCCACAAAACTCCTGATGACGGTGATATTACTATCTGATGCGAAACGAATGTGATGCTATACACAAACTACCGAAATACTCTAAGGATATATTTTGTATATCAACAGGATTGTGGGTGAAAAAGTTTTTAAAGTTGCAGAAGCATTTATATTAGGTCAAACATTCTAGTTTTTTTGTATTATGCATACAATCGTACAAGGCAGCAGCAGGAGGGGTTCCATTCATGTGTTAAATATTCTATATAGATTGGGATTTTATTTTGTTTTAATGAATTTTTGGTAGGACATTCCCCTTAACGTCTTGTATACTTCTTTTGACATCGGCGGGGTAGAACCCGGTATAAGTTGTCATTAAACCGAATAGAAATTGCAAGTAGGCAACAGACTGGCTTTTTAAACAGCACATCTTTGTCAAGTGAAATTCTATACCTTATTAGCATGTCTATACATGCCATAATCTGATTTGTTCACGTTTTGTCAGCTTTACGATACGGTGTGTCAAAACCTCACAATATTTGTAAGTTCTTTTGAATTATTTTGATTTGCTTTGTTTTTCCTTTTTTAAAAAATCAAGAATTTTATAACAATATCAATTAAAACCTATCTTTTGAACCAAGAACGAACGTTTTAAAATATTGTAAGCAAAGTTTTTTTTAGAATGTTACCATAAACACGTGTCATTAACATAATGACGTGGTTCCGCACTAGTGACTCGCGACATCTACGCTTTCTACGTTTATATATCTATTAAGGGTGACAGAAGCCCGGTAATATTACCATTAGCCTGCGTGGTCAGCGACCCGAGAGGGGTTAAACAAGTCAACATTCCCACGTTTCTTATTTCTGCATTACCTTTAGAATTACGTTAAGAAATTAACTGTTCTTGCTATAATAAAACTCCCATTAGGACCCGGAAACCAAAGGTTTACCTAGATTTATATTTTCTGAATATATAGCCGAGATTTCTTTTTAAGAAATACTATGTTGTTTGATATTAGTTTGAACGCCTATTTGTAATAAGTTGAAAACTGACATATCCTGGCATTTCAAACCTTTTGTATTGACGTTGGTCTTGTCCCTAAGTTGTAGCTGTTAGAAGAGTCATTTCAATGTACTAAAGGTCACTAACCTTCTCAAAAACGCCACTCATTGGTCATTGTATATGTATGAAGACAGTTTTTGAAAAAAGTGTGTTATCTATTTCAGCTCTACATGCAGTTAATACAGGTTTTAAATGAAATGTGAAGTGTGCCACCAAAGCCAAGATACGAATGCTTAAAGGATGACGTAACACACATATGCTGTACCTTTTAAATTTAGTAAGTCGAAAAAAATGAATTAAACTGTATCATACAGCTGTTTCGTCCTCCTAGAACTCTTCAGTGATGCTAGGGGCCAAAAGGTGGAAATCCAAAATTTCTAAATTAATGTATACGTATTAAAGATTCCGCAGAAAATTTTTTAGTCATTAAGAAATTTCTTTTTTTCTCATTGTTATAGATGGTAAAACAGAGAATACCAAAGCGTCAACAAACGTATAATCTGAACTAAAAGAAAATAAAGGAAAAGGTCGATGTTTTATCTGTACGCTCTTTAGTCTTGTCAAAAGCCAGTTTCTTGCAATTGGTATTAGGGCGTGAGGGAATCTAAACATGGTCTAGGTGTACATAGCGAGCATTGTATGTGGAGATAGCAGAATACACCAACGACCAAATTTGTCGATTTCAGATTAATCATGTTGTTTAATGATCATTTGTTGTGTATCACCGTATGATATAATGTCGGAACATCCACACAACAGTCTAAAGCATTGTTTTCAAACATTGGATGTATCGATAGATAAATGCAATTTACGCATTTATTATTCATAACAATCTTCTCTACTAAAATGATGTTTTGCATTCAGCAACAGGACCGTACAAAATATGTATGCTGATTAGACAGGTTCGTTCCTACAGCAAGGTTATGTTGTACTGTTAAACAATGTATATTGACGTCAGTACAAAGTGAGGTGAAAATTTATACAGTTGGATTGTTTGGCATTTATTGGGTAAAATGATACCATTACACTCATGGTAAATGAAGCGTGACTTTCACTATGATTTTATTACCATGTCTATGAATGCCCTAGTTATTCTGTTCATTTTTGATCTTTTGTAAATATACGTAAAATATATACCCGCGTCTTAACCTTGGTATGAACTGGTCGTGCGGTGTAAGGACGTTTAGGTCCATAATGCTTTCAAGCGTCAGTTACATGGGTTCAGCAAAACGTTCCATTGAACCAGATCATGTTTTTAATGGATGCATTGATAATCAAATGTAACTTTAAGATTGTAACAGCTGGGAGTTACATATAGAAGCCAGCTACCGTAACTACAACAACATACACGTCAGACAGTCGTGTTGGGGACAGCTTAACAATGTCAAATACATTACCTCAGCAATAGATCTGTCTCACCACTCATCAACGTTTCCTGGTCATAGGGATGCTCAAATAACTTCAATTTAGATCAATTTTGAGGAAATTAAAGCTAAAATTCAAGAAAATGTAATGCTCTATCCGGTACTGGGCTTAGTTATATTCACCTGGGGATGGGTAAGAGTACATTTATGTGTTTTATAAATTTGACAATTTCCCCAATCAAAGAGCTAATGCAACTTTCATATTTCCAAACAGGGTTCTTTTCTGAAGCTAATTTTGGCTGAAAAACGTAATAGATAGAGCTTAACTAGTATGCCTTTGTTCGATTTTGGAGGAATGAGTTTTCATGTTTTAGGCGTTTCTCCATGCCATTCTTCTGACGTATTCTTATGGGGATAGATTGAATAAAGACATTATCAGGACTTGAAGTAAAAGCTTGAACAACATCCTCAATTTCATTTTCATCAAGTGTTATCTTTGACCGTTTAGATAATATTCACTCGTGAACCTGAAATCAAGGAGTAACATAATTATTGCACAATACGTGATTTTATGTAAATTGTGCTGTTGTGACCAATTGCACGACAGCTTTATTTAATATCATTTGTTATCAGATATGTGTGAATGTCTGAAAGAGTTAACACTAAAACCTTTTCTTATAGATTATGGAAATAAAATGTCTTTTAGTTATTCTTTTAAAGTTATTTAAGTTATTCCTACCCCTTACTTTTAATAAGAAAATATTAATTTTTTATCATTTTGGCAGATTTAATGTATGAGAAACAAAAATCAGAGAAAACTGAAGCAAAACCATAATCCGAGCTCAAAAATAATTAAACTAGGGACAAAAATATACGAAGAAAAGATTTACACAGATACGCCAACCAGGTGTTCCGGAAGAGTAAGCGTCTTCTGCGTCATCGACGACACCCGCCATGCTAATTGTGGTCATATCAAAGTAAAAGACAAGCCCTCAAAGTGGGAACCACGTCATCACTCTCAATCACAATAAATAAGCACAGCAATGAGCATATTTCAAAACGTCCATCTTCGTATCATGTACAAGGATACAACATATTTTTCAATGAGACCAAGATGGCGATTATATAATGCTTATAGTCTTCATCAACGTGCATCTCTATAGTATAGCTTAGTAGTAAGCTGTCCATGTTGGTCATAGTATAACTAAAGATCGAGGTAAGCAGCTGATATGTTGAAGTGTCTCTAGACGCCTTTATTTCAAATCTAGAACTGTATAAGGGTGTACATGTATACGATTGACGTGGTCAGCAGACTTCTTGTTATTCATAGACAATACCTCTTAGATCATTTTGAAAGTGAAATAAAAAGATTGCAAGGCTTTTGCTTACTGTGCTGATTTGCTCTTCCACAAATTCAGCCACGTATTCAGCAACGTTGAGAACAAAAACATCGCAGTTGCTGTATGATATTTGCATTCATTGAAAATAAAAAAAAAGTTACCCAGCAAAACGGAACTTGTCATGATTGAACATGACAACAAACTCATGATTTAAATGAACAATATTGCATAAAAATGTGAATTTTGGTCATTCGTTAAGTGCAAATAATACACAGAAATACTTATTTTGCAAATGGATGCCATCTAGAATTTGGACACGGTTTTCTCAAACGAATATTTGCGATATATAATAAAATCGAAACCTGGAGTTTTTCCTGACTTGAAAGTTGCATACGCCAATATACGTAACTTTCGGCAAAACTTGAAGCCTAATAACTTTTTATATTTAAACATTTAGTTACGATTAACTGATAACAGCAAAATTCAAGATGAATTCTTACGCGGCAACTGGTACAGCAGCAGTTAAAACTCGGTATTTGTAACACGTGTCCATTTTGAACTGTCTCCTAACCCCGGCTTGTTGTTAAAGTGGGCCCCACCTGAATTTTTTTCTGTCAAGAGTTTCTTGTTAGTTATCGCTCAGGTTTACTTCGCTTTAGTGGTGTGCAGATATTACCTACTGTTGAAAGGGAAAGTGCCATAATTCATTGTAAGGAATGTTAAGATTACGTTTTAAGCTCGTCATCATAAGGTCAATAAGGGAAGGCTCGATTTCGTTTATTTAAAGGTCGATGTTTTATCGTGTTCATAAATGACATTGCTATTTCGTTTCCATACCCCGTCTCTATGTAGGCTTATATATGTATCGTAGATTACTCTTTCTCTTTAGTTCCACACGGTATATTTTTCTTTACTTCCAAATGTGTCGCCTAATACATTTGCTAATAGATTACCATAGCCTTACTGGTTTGTGGTCAAATCGCCGTTATGTTGGCAGTGAGCTTGACCTTTACAAAACACGCTTAGAAAGCCTGTTGTACCTACTAACACATTGAGGTCTATGCTGCTCTGTGTTGATGTCTGATACTTTTTTACGGTTGTTACATTGCGAATTTCTTTGATCCACCCAAACAATTTCCCCGATCAACGCCCAGTAATAAAGCAGCCTGTGATTTATAAAGAATTTATGATAAATCCACCCAAAACTGCTTTTAGTACGACAAGTTATCTGATGTTGCTAAGTAGGTCGTTTCTATCAAATTGAGTCTGAGTGTCAAAACAAATATTTGAGTTTTATGCACTGTACTATAACATAAAAAGTCGGCCGATGAGGTTATTCAACACTGTGAAATTAACTATTTTTAGTATAAAAGCGATACATTCTCGGGGGAAAAACATTTACGTATAAAAGGCTGGTTTGGTGATATTTCTATACTGACTGATTTACGACCGTGATATCTAAAGGCGGGATAATGATAATAAATAATATTAATTCAAGGTTCTTATATAACTGCTTTATTACAAATCTAGTTTGTAAGTCGTCTCAAAACGGTTCACGAGGCCTTGGTTATGAGGCCTTGGTAACCAGTCGATACCTTTCTCATCTCCCTGGGGAGGATACAACCGGTGTAGCCATTTTGCCGTGTTCGTTCTACTATTTGGAGCACTGCCTAATCACGTACTCATTTACAGCTGAGTAGACTGGAACAAGTGGAGTAAAGTATCTTGCTCAAAGATACAACACAGTGCCGTGCCCTGAAACGCCGAACCATTCAGTCACGAGCCCAACGTCCTACCACTAGACCACTTTGTCTCCTTTATATGAAAAAACCTCTCAAGTGGTGATAGCTCTCCTCTCTTTAGATGGTTTCATTAGTACTTAAGATAGAGAAGTCATTTAATATCTAAACTTGCATCACGACTTAACTTCCTATTATACATATAGTATGGTAGACTGTATGTGTAAAGTTTACTTAAACTCGGACCGAGTCTCCTGCCCATAAAACACACTCATAGCCACAGAAATAAGTTATATATGTTTTATCTGGAAGTATGACAAAGTAAAATATAAGTGATGAAACAAACTGCTAAAACTATATGATTTTTTAATATTTACACAATCTCAAAGAGAATATATTATTTCAAAGTCAATAAAGATAATAATTTGTTCTGTATATGACAAATCCGAGAGCGATAAATTATATACGTCCAATGACATGTATATAGAAGCATCGCGATTTGTAAGACTGGATCCACTGAAGCTGGAGAATAAAGCCAGGTTTACGGCAAAACTAAGAGTCTTCTCCTACATTGACGATAATCGCAATGTAAATCTCGGTCAAATCCAACACTTTTCACGTCCGCGCATATCAAAGTCTCGAAACGAGCACATCATTGGATACAATATACAACACGGAGTTTACCCAAGACGATTATGTTGGCGACCATAAATTTTGCTCAAAGTCCGTTTCGATCTGAATTTTTGGAAAAGCTGTGTTGTCATTTTGTTCGCAAGCAGAAGGCACAAACGCCATTGGAGCAAGCTCTAGAACATGTGAATTGGTAATACCTAGATTTACTGTCAAGAAAGGGAGTTAGTTTGGATGCTATGGTTGATAACCAGCACTAGAGGGCGTATACGATCGACTAGGTCAATACAAGTGTCTTGCTATTGAAAGTGAGCAAATAGTCGTTATGTCTGAATGAGAAATTGAAGGACTCAATTAGGTTTGTGCAAATTTACCTTACATAATACACTACATCTATAGAAATACCACTTCCCGTCAGGAGATGGGCGCTGTTTGTTACCATAGGAATACATACACTCTGCTGGAAGATCGTGCCATTGAACTTAACAAAAACAGTCAACATGGAACTACATTTTCAAAAGTTTTCCTTCTGCATACGTTTACATATTTCTCCACAAAATGTTCCAAAACAATTTTCAACCATATACAATCGTTCGTCTTTCTTAGAGAAGAGAACTTTCAACAAGAGATTGGGGAGTTTCCGTCAGTGAGTTGCGGGATTTGGTGAAATAAAACGGTTGGAAAATCACAAGTTTAGGTGGAAAACTGTTTTGTAAAAGGTATGTTAAGTTTTATCAAAAGACATTTCGAGGTTCAATCCATATTTCATTTACTCCATTTCTATACCGGACACAATACCATTGTGGTCTTAGTTTTGGGACCCCGGTAATGACAGAGAGAGGATTGGGTGATGGGTTGGTTATATAATTATAGCAACTAGACGAGCCAGTGATAAAACATTACGTTGAAGAATTATTTTGACGTATCAGAATCCATTTTAAACGGCTCTGTATTGTTGTCATTATAGTTGGGACGATTGTAAAAGAAAATATGAATTTCGTGTTTGAATATTAAGAAATGTTTAACTTGGTTTTTTAGCAAGTCTAATGTTTTCCTTTCAATAGGGCATTAATATTGTTTACAGAAAAAGATTATTAGATGCTTTGTCTACAGATACAACTATATTCGCCTAAAGACTTTTTTTTTTTTCTTGTTGCCGAGTTTAAACATTGTTTTTCGATTTCTTCACTTTATATCTATATTGCTGAACCTTGCGGGATAGGGATATACATGATTCGACTACCGCAAGTGTTTTTTGTTTTTTTTTGTTCAGTCAAATAAGGGAAATACACAGAATGATTAAGAAAGGTATGTCCGCACCATCAAATCATCTCAACAAACATGTGACTGAAACTATAGGCCGAATTATCATTTCTTCGGGCAGGCAACATAACATATGTCCTGGAAATAAAAGATAAAGATAAAAAATAAACCCAAGGACGTAGCAGACTTATTGCTGTGTATACCTCAACAATGTTCTTCATTTTTATGTATTTCTATGCCTTTCCTTTCACTTACCTTCATTTATTGTGATTTGCTGTGATTGACAATGATACTCGGTTCCGATTTTGAGAATTTGATGTTTAATTGGATGTGACAAAGCTTTACATGGCGGGTGTCGTCGATGAAGCAGAAGACGCTTACGCTTCGGGAATACCTGGTCTTATTCTCTTGTACTTTTACAAGGGTTTCCATGTAGATCTTTCCTTTGTTCATATTTTGTCCCTGGTTTAATCGATTTTGAGTTCGGATTATGATTTTGTTAACGCTTCGGTATTCTCTGATTTATTTTTACATTAAACTACATCTAAAGGAGTTTTTTCGTTTCACACTATCAGAGAGATGTTTTTGTTTGGTGTTGATATGGATTCTAAATTATCTATTTTTTCTTCCTAGAAAATGAAGACGTTTTATTTTGACTTCTCTTTTCTGTATGATCTTAACTTGTCTAATGGCCATTTAGTTTAAAATCGTATATTTAAAGTGGTAAGCGTTTTTCGCATTAAACCTACACGTAACACTCGTAGGCCACGCTTGGTATGTTGTTGCTGTTTGAACTCACGTAATATTTATCAACTTGTTTTAAACTGGTTTGGAAGAAGACGTAGACGATAAAAAATACGTTTAAATAGGATTTCTCCTCGGGTTGCAATCTTACTATGACATAAGCATATTCACGTACTATAAATTAAACGGCGAGTGCATGCTCTCGAACCGGAACACATCGATGGGTAATAAGTCTGAAAGATTTGTTAATTTACAATTTAGCTTTTTGTGATATAAAATGTTAAGATTATAAATAAATAAGATATGATATAAATACCTGTTTATTGTTTTGCATCCGTAGACGTTGAATTTGAATCTTTACATCTACATTAATGTATAACTTTGAGAAATAACGAGCAATGAGAATCAGTCCTCGCACGTCACAGGGCTAACCAATCTTCCGAAAAAATAGGAGTGTTGTTATGTAGCGAACAACTATGGGCGTCAATAGCTTTGTTTACGAGCTGAAGGAAAGTCACGCTGTATGATGCCCAACTCGGAAATGTACGCATCTTGGATTTCATTAGTCTAAACACATTACATAATAAACCACGCTAAGTTCACGAATACGCCTGGTTACCTCATAGCACTGCTCAATCTACGTACCCGTCGTCGATGTCCTCTAGCTGATGTCTTTCTTCCTTTTGGACCGACAATAACCTCTTCCACAACAGGCCTAGGGTATCTCTCTTTGGCTTCTACGATGGCCCTCAATGGGATTAAGATTCAATTCAATACAACCGTGACCACATATGCCACAAGTATAATGTAAACTTTTTTATAAATATTTCGTCAATAAATGAAGATAGGCTCGATTTTCTTGTTTTCGTGTTCTTTATTATAACGTCTAACAAATACCAGTGTAAAGGATTTGCAAATCATCCTCTTCACAACATACGATATTCACCCTTGTCGTTTCTCGTAGACCGGCATTGAGGAAAAACTATAAAGTTCGTTTTCGTTATTCATTCGGTTTGCCTTCTATAGCCTCACGCTTGAGTGCCAGATGTTGGAAGAGGTACTGTATGCTGTGAAATCTTACATTTTACGGGACACCAAATCTCATTAAAATACTAATTCATACGGAGCATGGCAATATTACTTCGTGGACCTTTTAATCAATGGGTAAAGTTAACGCACGAAAACAATGAAATTAAAAACCCTATTTCACAATATGTGATACTATAAAAGTTACTGTAAGTAGAGCGCTCATCTAATACATGTTAACAATGATAGGTTCATTTTCATTTCTAACATGTATGGTGTGTAATATGCAGGTAAAGAACTGTCATGCCCATGTAATAAAAACCGTGAGGTTTAGTTAGACCGATTTTCCTTTGGCCCGAACCCGATATCCCGATACCACGCTGAACATGAACACATAATCAAAGGGCCTAATTAAATTTGTTATCTTGAACTACACGCCTTAACATGTTAATAGCATTGAATATTGCGCTTTACATATATGACAACATTGCAATTAATTAATTATGTGTTTCTGGTGAATGTATTATGATGCTCTGCTATTGCGAGGCTGGGTGTATGAAGGACGTTATAGAACAAATGAATAAAATATGCCGAGTCTTCTCTGCTTAGTACTGATCTGCCACGAATGTTCCAGTGTTTAAAAAAACTTGACAACGAAATAAGAAATATTCATTAAATAATTATTTTTTCACTACATGTCTGAGATATTGAATCGACACAACTGCCAGACAAATCTAAACAGGATCAGACAGGATGTACAACAATATAAACTAATACGGTACCTTATCATATAATCATTTCCATACTTAATAATCAGCCGCGTGTTAACAATGTTATGACACCCCGCGTGGATTATCAGTACAGAGCTCTAATTACTGTACAATGACGTGTTAGATTGTCAGATTGGTTGGGTAGTTCGCGCAATTGTTTCCGTCCTTGGAGCGTCCGTTTTGCGACTATGGCTGTGTTGGAGGACGAAACATTCAAACAACAAAATTACTATCCGTCTCTGGCCCTGGTTTCATCAAAGTTCCTTAGCTGAGGATTTTCCCCTTAACTTCTGTAATGCTTTCCTATGGAGATGTATAAGTTAAGGAATTTCCTTAAGTTAAGGAACGTTGATGAAACCGGGGCCTGGTCTTGTGAATAAGGAATTAGGCACAGTGTATTACTTATGATCGGCTCCTCCCATCATAGATTGACAATAGTAGCCAACAAGGACAATATACATAAACACGAAGAATATATATACATGTATATATAATTCACACAGGTACAAATACTCAACATAATAATGTCGTTCAAAACAAATTGCTTGGTTAGATAAAGACTTTCCAATACAAATATCTGATAGTCTTATCATTTTATGGAATATGAACAAAAATAATTTATGGAAATCTTCTATTACAAATTGTTTTAATATTGTAAAACAACGTTTACATGTGAGTATAATTTTCCGGAATCGAGCACGAGAAAGAAAATGGTCCCTGAGAATACACGACAAGAATGTGAGGGATCCGAATTGGGATCTACATGTAGCTTCTACATGTATGAGGTAAAATGTAAGCTGCTTAGGTGTTTCACATTGCATTTAAAGGGTCATATCTTGTTCCGAAATACGAGTAGAAGGTTCAGTGTGTTCGTAAGATGGGCGTTTTATCAATCTCACCTACTGGCACATCTTTAATTAGCCCGGTCATGGTACTCATAATGTACCTACTATAAATGTACACATCCCGGGGGGTTCGACATATAGACAAACCACCCATAACGCCCGGGCTGAGAAATTCCGTTCCGGCACTATCAACCAAGCGCGACCTATTCCCAACTTGTATCATAAGTGGACATTCTAAATTCCATAACGATCGAATCCGGAAACTAATGCGTACGACGCAGTGCTTGTAACGCTATGTAAATATGTCTAAACTGTTTCAGGTAAATCACCAGGTGTGTCTTGTTACGTGATAAGAAGTGAGAGAGACTTGTTCAAACAGATAAAAAATATAGCTTAATCAAAGACGTTAGAGGAAGAAAGTACTTGACTAAATCGTGTGATTCTATGATATATGACCGATTGTCGAAATGGCATTCTCGTCCGTCAAGTAGATACACTGCATAATCCGGTGGATCACACCTTACCCTAGTCAATATCCACCTTACCCTAGTTAATATCCACCTTACCCTAGTTAATATCCACCATACCCTAGTTAATATCCACCTTACCCTAGTTAATATCCACCTTACCCTAGTCAATATCCACCTTACCCTAGTTAATATCCACCATACCCTAGTCAATATCCACCTTACCCTAGTCAATATCCCACTTACCCTAGTCAATATCCACCTTACCCTAGTCAATATCCATCTTACCCTAGTTAATATCCATCTTACCCTAGTTAATATCCACCTTACCCTAGTTAATATCCACCTTACCCTAGTCAATATCCATCTTACCCTAGTTAATATCCACCTTACCCTAGTTAATATCCACCTTACCCTAGTTAATATCCACCTTACCCTAGTTAATATCCACCTTACTCTAGTCAATATCCACCTTACCCTAGTCAATATCCACCTTACCCTAGTCAATATCCATCTTACCCTAGTTAATATCCACCTTACCCTAGTCAATATCCACCTTACCCTAGTTAATATCCACCTTACCCTAGTCAATATCCAACTTACCCTAGTTAATATCCACCTTACCCTAGTTAATATCCATCATCCCCTAGTCAATATCCACCTTACCCTAGTTAATATCCATCTTCCCCTAGTCAATATCCACCTTACCCTAGTTAATATCCACCTTACCCTAGTTAATATCCACCTTACCCTAGTTACAGTAATATCCACCTTACCCTAGTTAATATCCACCTTACCCTAGTTAATAATCCACCTTACTCTAGTCAATATCCACCTTACCCTAGTCAATATCCACCTTACCCTAGTCAATATCCACCTTACCCTAGTCAATATCCACCTTACCCTGGTCAATATCCACCTTACCCTAGTTAATATCCACCTTACCCTAGTTAATATCCACCTTACCCTAGTTAATATCCACCTTACCCTAGTTAATATCCACATCATGTCTCGTCATCTGTTTGTGTGTATGAATGTAAAGAAGATTAAACTTAAACAGTTTGATCTTCAAGCAATTAATACAACGATATCGGGCTTAATCAGAATTCATATCAAAATCAAAACATGAAATTTAAATGATTTTAAGTTTTATGGTAATTTCGTACAAATTGAAAACTAGCATAATGTATAATTGACGCGTTATTGAAAACCCTGACTATTCGAATATTTTCTTTTCAATATAAGTATAATGTCCTTTCAATTGTGAGATCGTAAACAACAGATATAGGGTCACAGTAAAACCGACATGCCTGCAGAAAGAGGGTCACAGTCCATTTTTGTCATCGTCCGTTCTTGTCATCGTCCGTCCTAATCATCGTCCGTCCTTGTCATCGTCCGTTCTTGATTTCATCCGTCTTAATCATCGTCCGTCCTTGTCATCGTCCGTTCTTGTCATCATCCGTCCTTATCAACGTCCGTTCTTGCTATGATCAATTTCATCATTTGTCCGTCCTTGTCATAGTCTGAAGCTGTAAGTGTCCGTCCGTTATTTTTTTCGCTTTTCTCTTTTACCGGTCGTTTTACGTCGAACTTGATATCAAATCTTCGTCTGTAATCTTTCTTCGCCTGCCACCACCGTTAATCTTTAGTCCCGTTTGACCTCGCAGTTATTGCTTCATACTCGTCATACTATAAGTTTTACTCATAGCTTTACCCGTATGCCTTCTCCAGCTCTCTACATCCATTTCAAACTGATCGCTCATTTCCCACTAGAATCTTTCCTTTTTCGTGTGTACCCTGGAAGGTCGCTCTACACCCTCGTACATTGACCAAGAACTATACTTTCCCTTTTGTCCCAGAATATATAAGCACATAAGTCAAATTCTTGTCGATCGTCTTTCCTTACAACAACTTTTGTATTCCGTGATAGTTTGTGAGTAAATCCAGGTCGATAAATACTACGACACAAATACCGTAGTAGTATAGTCATTTAAACCCACAAACAAATTCCATTCATAAAACTTTGAATAGGGATAATTCGCCAAACCCAAACCTATCGTCATTGAACCATGTCGGGTGTAACCTGCTAGCGAACCAATGTATCGGCGGGGGACGCCGTCCGACGTATGAACCGGACACGCCTTCTATTGTGAGCTGTTTGATATACCCTTACTTAGCGAGGCTGCCTTCCTCACTGGAACTGCACATATAGTAGGAGAAACACGCCCGGATTACTACACCTGTCGGCGAGCATGGAGTTAATACGGTGACATTTCGGAAAAATACCGTTTAAACAGTATCCATATTATAGTATTGACTGTT
Organism: Mimachlamys varia; assembly: GCA_947623455.1. Taxonomy (NCBI): domain Eukaryota; kingdom Metazoa; phylum Mollusca; class Bivalvia; order Pectinida; family Pectinidae; genus Mimachlamys; species Mimachlamys varia. Next base: position 32,934,237 of record OX392529.1, on the reverse strand, counting down.
AAAAAGTGTTTTATCCTAAAACCGTTTTGGATCTAATATAAATTCTACAAAGAGAAACAAGGTGAGTACTTTTGAGATGTATTGATCTAATGCACATTTATTTGATATCTCTAAATTATGAATTTCACTGCTAAAATTCTTATATTGAATAACTGTTCATCATATGAAAAAAAATCGGCATTTCAGAACGAACCTGCTTATAATTCCCGCAAACATAAAGCTTTTAATAGATTTTAATAGAACACCCTGTAATAATTGATACAGAAAATATCTATTTCACAATCATATGTACAGGTATGATATCACGTAAGGTAAACATAAATAAAAACATCTACATTTTACGTGCGAATATATAAATATACTCATCAGTGAAAACAAATAGGTGGAGTATTTACTCTGAGTAGTAGCGGTGTTTGAAGATCGAATATTTGCTTTATTTTCCTTGTGGTGTTCTCTGTTGTGAAGCTTATTGACCGCTTCTGTCTGGGTATTTGTTCTGGTTCCGCAGACAATCCCCAGATATAGGGCATTTTCTAGTCAGGCCGGTATACCGCCCAGGCTTTAATGAGACTGTAAAACATTGCGAATGATAACAATTAAATAGCGACCAGAATCTAGCGCACCACGGTTATCATACCGTTATTGATTTCGCTGTCTCCAAGTTGTCACAGGATGCAGATTTCATATTACTGGTAAAGGTTAAAGCTACAGCAGGTAGCGCGATGGCCAGGCGTGTTCATCGGTCTGTAAAATACGGAATCGCTTGTATACATCGACTTCTGTCAAGTACCACATACGTGTAACAATTCAGATTGAAAACAGTGATATTACATGCTTAGTCAAAATATTATTATGTATGAAAGTATTAACAAAGAATTTTACGCCAAAAAGTCACTAATTAATTAGCGATTGATGTATAAAACGGAAAACTTTCATTAGAATCACAAGGTACATGTACGGTATAACACGTCACAATGCACCGCGTCAATTAATGCGTTACCCTGTACGTACATACCTGAGAAGCAATTTCATTAAAAAATGCAATACGCAATATAATATGTGTGTTTACCCAGCAAGGCGGTTTTAAAAACCGGTGTCAGTTCGTACTTTGACGTAAGAGACCAAGAACATTAAATCAAGGTACATTTGTTTTTCAGAATTTCAGATTTTATTTTCCATCACCCAGACACATATAAATGTGTAACATGAGGTACATGTACATATATTGTAGAGTTAAATAACAGCGAACTTATACATTACACTTTTACTCAACAATTAGGTGATGTAATGTTGGTCCACCTCACAGACTAACCGCTCCTCTGTTGAAAACAAGGGTGCACTTGTCATGTACTATATATGAATGATGTTTTTCAGTTTTTTCACGTCTGGAGTTTTGTTTAATATTGTCTCTGGAGAGTTATAAGACAATTTGTCGATATTTTGCTTGTTAAAAAAACAATTTGTTTGATATTTTGTCTGTTAAACACAATTTGTCGATGTTTTATCGGTTTTAAAAACTCTTTTGTTGATCTTTTGTCTGTTAAAACAAATTTGTCGATATTTTGTCGGTTTTAAAAACGCAATCTTTATGACATTTTGTCTGTTAAAACACAATTGTCGATTTTCAAAACACAGTTTGTCGATATTTTGTCTCTAAAGTAAGACGCAGGTGTCACCATTTTGTCTTTTGTATTAGTCAGTTCACAGTTGCTTGAGTTTCTGTCAGTAAATAATATATAATATATAAAGAGCCATCCATTATAGAATATAATGACATTCTGTAATGGGCGGCTCCTTATATAGTGCGGTTAGCTTGTCAAAAAAAACCTATCCTTTGTTTATCGTAGGGGTCGATTTGACAACACTTTGTAAGGGAAAGTGTAGAATTTGTCTAAACTCGTATCGTCGTTTGTTATACAATTTGTAAATTCTCTGTTGTGGCAATAGAAAGTCGGCAATGACGATCAGCTGTTCCGCGCCGAGAGAGCAGTACACGCCCGTCCGAAATTCAACAAAACCAACATTAGTTTTATATTTAAATTCTGAAATAGAAGTATCGGGCAGAATTGATACATACCCTAATACGTGTACACACGTTCTTCATTTTGAAACACAGGTATTTAAAGTATTGTTAAAGTTCGCTGACCCGAGAGGTCAGGCTGGTTTAATGTGTTTAAAGGGCACTGTATTCTTCTGTCACTGTAGTCCGCCTGGGTCGGTACTTCTTAACGTGACGAGGTGCTACTAATCTGTACCTAGTCATTAGGCGTCAGTGTAGATAGTACGTTGACATGTGTACACTATCATATTTCGGATATACTGTTCTCGCTACAGTTATGATAATACGGAACCGGACACGTATAATGTTAAATTCAAGTGAGTACGATGGAGTAAATACCGCAGGTTCCTTCCTTGCCTTCTAGGCTAGCCAAAACACAGAAAGAAACTCCCGTTTTGAAATACACACCTTTCTACATATCATTTTTGACATTTACAATTTCTTTTACATGTCCATCTCTTTTCGTAACACCTGTTTTTACCCATGGACGTTTGTAAATGTGTAAAGCAGAACGACCAACACATATAAATTGTACCGTGGTAGTTTTATCATCTAAACTCACTCCCAGTCATTTCCCGAGAGATGGCGTGCTAAACAATACCTTACAAAAAGAAGAACGATATCTTTTCAGATGGTTCTTTGAACAATTCGATAATATCACAAATTCTTACTTGCACGTAAAACATAAAAAACCTAAGATACTGCAAAAAAAATACAAAAAAAAAAAAAATAACAAAAGTTTAAAAAGGACTTTGTGTATCAAAACTATTTGATACAGTATTCTATCAGTGAACCACCTATCAACAAAAACAATTTTGTGTACATATATATATGCTTGTTTTCAAAATCATATAACGATGATATTTTGATGACACATTTGTATATGTGAAAATTGAAACAATTCATTAAATCACATCAGAATAATTAGAGAATATTTAACATTTTGACAAAAATCGATTTTTTTTATTTACAGGTTCACAGTTTTCAAAATGGTTCTTCTGAAGATGACCATGAGGTGGGCGATGATTATGATGCTCGGAAGTATAATGATGACCTCGACAGAAAGCTCATCGACCACAGCCGCCTCCACAACAGCTGAGACAACAACAGCCGCAGCCACAACAACAGCCGCAGCCACAACAACAGCCGACACAACAATAGCCGACACAACAACAGCCGACATAACAACAGCCGCAGCCACAACAACAGCTGAGACAACAACAGCTGAGACAACAACAGCTGAGACAACAACAGCCGCCGCCACAACAACAGCCGCTGCCACAACAACAGCCGCAGCCACAACAACAGCTGAGACAACAACAGCTGCAGTCACAACAACAGCTGAGACAACAACAGCCGCAGTCACAGCAACAGCCGAGGCCACAACAACAGAGATTTCAACAGCCGCGACCACAACAGCTGCAACCACAACAGCCGCAGTCACAACAACAGCTGAGGCTGCAACAGCCGCAACCACAACAACAGAGGCTTCAACAGCCGCGACCACAACAGCCGCAGTCACAACCACAGCTGAGACAACAACAGCCGCAGCTACAACAACAGCTGAAACAACAGCCGCCGCAACAACAACAGCTGAGACAACAACAGCCGCAGCCACAACAACTGAGGCTGCAACAGCCGCAACCACAACAACAGAGGCTTCAACAGCCGCGACCACAACAGCCGCAGTCACAACCACAGCTGAGACAACAACAGCCGCAGCTACAACAACAGCTGAAACAACAGCCGCCGCAACAACAACAGCTGAGACAACAACAGCCGCAGCCACAACAACTGAGGCTGCAACAGCCGCAACAACAACAACAGAGGCTTCAACAGCCGCGACAACAACCGCTGCGACCACAACAGCCGCAGCCACAACAACAGACGCAGCCACAACAACAGCTGCAGCCACAGCAACAGCTGAGACAACAACAGCCGTCGTCACAACAACAGAGGCTATAACAGCCGCATCCACAACATCTGCGACCACAACAGCCGCAGCCACAACAACTGAGGCGGCAACAGCCGCGACCACAACAACAGAGGCTTCAACAGCCGTGACCACAACAGCCGCAGTCACAACAACAGCTGAGACAACAACAGCCGCAGCCACAACAACTGAGGCGGCAACCGCCGCTACCACAACAACAGAGGCTTCAACAGCCGCGACCACAACAGCCGCAGTCACCACAACAGCTGAGACAACAACAGCCGCAGCCACAACAACAGAGGCTTCAACAGCCGCGACCACAACAGCCGCAGTCACAACAACATCTGAGACAACAACAGCCGCAGCCACAACAACTGTGGCTGCAACAGCCGCAACCACAACAGAGGCTTCAACAGCCGCGACCACAACCGCTGCGACCACCACAGCCGCAGCCACAACAACAGCTGAGACAACAACAGCCGCAGCCACAACAACTGAGGCTGCAACGGCCGCAACCACAACAGCCGAGGCTTCAACAGCCGCGACCACAACCGCTACGACATCAACAGCCGCAGCCACAACAACAGCCGCAGCTACGACAGCAGCTGAGACAACAACAGCTGCAGCTACAACAGCAGCTGAGACAACAACAGCCTCAGCCACAACAACTGAGGCTGCAACAGCCGCAACCACAACAACAGAGGCTTCAACAACCGCAGCCACAACAACAGCTGAGACAACAACAGCTGCAGTCACAACAACAGTTGAGACAACAACAGCTGCAGCCACAACAACAGCCGCAGCCACTACAACAGCCGCAGCCACAACAACAGTTGAGACAACAACAGCCGCAGCCACAACAACAGCCGCAGCTACAACAACTGCCGTAGTCACCACAACAGCTGAGACAACAACAGCCGCAGCCACAACAACAGCTGCAGTCACAACAGCAGCTGAGACAACAACAGCCTCAGCCACAACAACTGAGGCTGCAACAGCCGCAACCACAACAACAGAGGCTTCAACAGCCGCAGCCACAACAACAGCTGAGACAACAACAGCTGCAGTCACAACAACTGCCGCAGCCACTACAACAGCCGCAGCCACAACAACAGTTGAGACAACAACAGCTGCAGCCACAACAACAGCCGCAGTCACAACAACAGCCGCAGCCACAACAACAGCCGCAGTCACAACAACAGCTGAGACAACAACAGCCGCAGCCACAACAACAGCTGAGACAACAACAGCCGCAGCCACAACAACTGAGGCTGCAACGGCCGCAACCACAACAGCAGAGGCTTCAACAGCCGCGACCACAACCGCTGCGACAACAACAGCCGCAGCTACAACAACAGCTGCAGTCACAACAACAGCTGAGACAACAACCGCCGCAGCTACAACATCAGCTGAGACAACCACAGTTGCAGCTACAACAGCAGCTGAGACAACAACAGCCTCAGCCACAACAACTGAGGCTGCAACAGCCACAACCACAACAACAGAGGCTTCAACAGCCGCAGCCACAACAACAGCTGAGACAACAACAGACGCAGCCACAACAACAGCTGAGACAACAACAGACGCAGCCACAACAACAGCCGCAGCTACAACAACTGCCGTAGTCACCACAACAGCTGAGACAACAACAGCCGCAGCCACAACAACAGCTGCAGTCACAACAGCAGCTGAGACAACAACAGCCTCAGCCACAACAACTGAGGCTGCAACAGCCGCAACCACAACAACAGAGGCTTCAACAGCCGCAGCCACAACAACAGCTGAGACAACAACAGACGCAGCCACAACAACAGCTGAGACAACAACAGACGCAGCCACAACAACAGCTGAGACAACAACAGCCGCAGCCACAACAACAGCCGCAGCTACAACAACTGCCGTAGTCACCACAACAGCTGAGACAACAACAGCCGCAGCCACAACAACAGCTGCAGTCACAACAGCAGCTGAGACAACAACAGCCTCAGCCACAACAACTGAGGCTGCAACAGCCGCAACCACAACAACAGAGGCTTCAACAGCCGCAGCCACAACAACAGCTGAGACAACAACAGCCGCAGCCACAACAACAGCTGAGACAACAACAGCTGCAGACACAACAACAGCCGCAGCCACAACAACAGCTGAGACAACAACAGCCGCAGCCACAACAACTGAGGCTGCAACGGCCGCAACCACAACAGCAGAGGCTTCAACAGCCGCGACCACAACCGCTGCGACAACAACAGCCGCAGCTACAACAACAGCTGCAGTCACAACAACAGCTGAGACAACAACAGCCGCAGCTACAACATCAGCTGAGACAACCACAGTTGCAGCTACAACAGCAGCTGAGACAACAACAGCCTCAGCCACAACAACTGAGGCTGCAACAGCCGCAACCACAACAATAGAGGCTTCAACAGCCGCAGCCACAACAACAGCTGAGACAACAACAGCTGAGACAACAACAGCTGCAGCCACAACAACAGCTGCAGCCACAACAACAGCCGCAGCCACAACAACAGCTGAGACAACATCAGCCGCAGCCACAACAACAGCTGAAACAACAGCCGCCGCAACAACAACAGCTGAGACAACAACAGCCGCAGCCACAACAACTGAGGCTGCAACAGCCGCAACCACAACAACAGAGGCTGCAACAGCCGCAGCCACAACAACAGCTGAGACAACAACAGCTGCAGTCACAACAACAGCCGCAGCCACTACAACAGCCGCAGCCACAACAACAGCTGCAGCCACTACAACAGCTGAGACAACAACAGCTGCAGCTACAACAACAGCCGCAGCCACTACAACAGCCGCAGTCACCACAACAGCCGCAGTAACCACAACAGCTGAGACAACTACAGCCGCAGCCACAACAACAGCTGAGACAACAACAGCTGCAGCCACAACAACAGCCGCAGCCACAACAACAGCTGAGACAACAACAGCCGCAGCCACAACAACAGCTGAGACAACAACAGCCGCAGCCACAACAACAGCTGAGACAACAACAGCTGCAGCCACAACAACCGCTTCTGCCACAACGACAACTGCTGCTACCGCAACAACCGCTGATGCCACAACGACAACTGCTGCTGCCACAACAACCGCTGCTGCCACAACAACAAACGCTGCTGCCACAACAACAAACGCCGCTGCCACAACAACCGCTGCTGCCACAACGACAACCGCTGCTGCAACAACAACCGTTGCTGCCACAACAACAACCGCTGCTCCTATAGACAGTAAGTATTCATTATCATATTAAATCACTTTATTCATTAATAAGTCAGTCTCCATCGTCTACTCTGTAGAATTTTCAATTGTTTGAGGTTTATTTCCTGAAAATGCAATCCACAACGGTACGATACGTAACCCGAATTTTATATTAAATCCAATTGTTATGAGTTGTAATACCACGTTGTCTTGAAGCCAAGCTCATGGTGAAACTATTCTATAACTGTTGTTGCTGTGCATGCTGTTCAAGTTGTTATACAAACTTTGTATAACGGTGTATAACAACTCCTGTCTCTGTTTCAGCCGCCACCCAGCAGGCTACCGTTATCACCGTAATACTACCGTTTACGGCCCCGGCCTCTATCAGCGACACCACCTCGTCAATTTACATCGCTACTGCGAACAGCATGAGAGAAATTGTAGGTATCACTATATCTTCAAAACTGTGAAAAAATATGATCTATCAAATTAGTTACTTAGTCAGTCTTACGATATGATATGTTTCCTCGTGAAATTGCATCCTTTACGAGATCAGATCTCTCACGAAATCACATCGCTATCAAGAGATCAAACATCTCTCACCAGGTCTTGTATCTCTCACGAGATAACATATCTCCCTCTCTATATCGGCTGTCTATTTTCTTTTCTCGAGAGAGATATCACATCTCTTTAGCAACGAGTTTTTCGTGGAAAGTTTAACATTCTTATACCCCCTTCACATACACGGATTTTCCTTACGAGTCCTTACAAATCGCCAATTCGTAGTCAATCGCAAGCATCCGTAAATAGCTTGCCATAACTCGCACACACTCATGAGGATCCAGGAGAGGTTAGGCAAAAATTTTGACGTCAAAAAAATTCTAACGATTGTCCACGGATTGATTTTAAATAACTAACGAAACTAAATAACTAAATAACGTAAATAACTCGTAAATAAGACATAACAATACGTAACTTGTATCGTTAACCGGTCGCAAAAACACGTAACCATCCGTAAACAGCTCGCAACAATCCGGAAATGACTCGTGACAGTTTGTATTTCGATTGGTTTACGGTTAAGTTACGTTTTGTTTACGGATTATTATGAGTGCTTTGTGATTTCATTGAGGTCGTGTTACGATGACTTTACGGATTATTACGAGCATTTAACGTGTTGTAACGAGTACATTATGAAATATATGCGTATACTTTACGATTTACGTTTTCACGCAGATTCGCATGTACTTTGCAATCTGTTTCTCTCATATTCAATGTTGGAGGTCAGTTGTCAAATGACGTTGCATAGAAAATACTTTTTGCCATAAAACACGTAAGGACTCTTAAATACTCGCAACTAACTTGTTTCTACAAGTAACAAAACGTCAACAGGTCGGGACTTACACGTCCTAGCTTCTATGAATCGTAGTATTCCGTAATATACTCGTAACAATCCATAAAAAGCTCGTAAAATGCACGTAAATTGATCTTGTTTATTCGCCGGAACTCGTAACAAAGCATTACGAATGATTAATAATACCAGTCAATGATATTTGTGAGATTTATAAAAAACGAATATATATGTTTGAACCATTTAGATCTATGTTTTGTAATAATACTATGCCGTATTTCACTAGGTACTCAACATGTTTCATTTTACAGCTGACTCTGATATACATACTACGGGTTCCGGGGTTCCTCTTCGTCAACATCATACAAATCAGGTAAGTCACAGGTGGAGAACGTGATTGTGGTTCAGACTACGGTCATACCCAGGACCTACTGTAAAGAAATCGGAGTTTCAGCATTATTTTGTTTTACACAGGATCATTTTTTTCTCGTGGGTTGGATACAATGTAAGACAAGTTTCCTTGTATATTTATCGTAGCGTCTAGCCGAGACAATATATACTGTATATCTTCAATCTGTCGTCACCCCAAGCTGTGGTCATTTTGGTTTCTTTTCTTTCGTTTTGATATATTTAACTTGCCAAAAAAGCAATGTTTAAATAGGAGAGTTTCCACAGTTTCGTTGATTTTACTTTCAATTTCATGAGATACAAACTTATTAAATACATTCTGATCAGTTATAGGTTACATAAGCTAAAATTCACTTATGATTTCGGGGATTTATAAATTAGTCATCGCTTATGTAATGGCATATCCTTGTATAATATTCGTGTGAAATTATATTCTTAAAATCATGAACTTTTATATCCTTAATAGGCTTTTGATTATGATCGTTATTTTTTTCTTTTATCAGACGCGGAAGTTTGGTAGTAGAGCACGAGGTTGTTACTAATAAGACCGAAGCTGCTGCTACAGGGGTATCGAACGCTGTGTCGGATATCGGCAACCAAAGAGTCAACTTCACTCTGGATAATCAGACCGCTACTGCGTCATCGGTAATACTAACCCGGCCCGGTACAACAGGTAAGTACAATGACGCCTGGTATATGGTCGACAACGACTCAGATAAGTGCATGGCGCGGGTTTTTACATCTCTTTTCGTAAAGATATTTTCGTCCGTTGATGTATGTGTTTTTTTTTTGAATAATTGTTTTAGTTGACTTTCTTTTAATTTAGTACGGTTAAAGCATCTTAGTTGAAACTGATACAAAGATATATCATTGAGTCGCCATACCATTGTATCAGTTACAAGCCAGTGGAACTCTATGATCTTCTGGAAAAATATTTAAGAAATTCCTGTAGAATTTTCTGATTTTCTGAACAGATCTGACCATAACACCGTCGACGGATGAGTGTTTGATATTCGTCTCGACATTTACGTGTGCGACAGGCTTTCAGTGTCAGACGATCGACGGGAACGCTCAGTGTGTGTAAGTAGCTCGTGTTTATTGCAATATACTGTCAACATGTCCGTTTTCGTAAGATCGATATTTTGATATTTATTCGCAAAGGCAGTCTGCAGATTTCTGTTTTGTTTGTTTTATATCAGAGCAAGATTCATTTGAAAAAAAACCCTTTGATATGTTGTTATAATTTCTTTTACCTGTCTGAATTCTCGTGAAATTATATTCGTGTTTCATACTCTGATTTGACACCAATGTACAGGTGACAGTTTCATGTGCGTTTGGTAATCAAAAATGTACTTTCGATGCGTAACTATGAACGGTTATTAAATATTGATATGAACAAAGGAAAGATTTAAATGGAGATCCTTGAATAAGTAAAGGAGAACACGTGATCCGGAAGAGTAAGCGTCTTCTACTACATCGACCACATCCGCCACGTAAATCTTGGTCATATTCAAGTAAATATTACGTCTTGATTATGAAAACTGAGGCATCTTTCTCATTCAAAAGATGTAGGCGTACGGATGAGCGTATTCAGGAAACATCCATCTTTATGCTATATAATGTTTAGTCTCGATGTTAATTTGACTTTTATCTTTTGTTCACAGGCAATCAGAGACATCAGGTTAGTGTTCTATTTTATTCAAATAAATAACTTAATACAAGGATAAAAAAAACAATTTTATACAGTGATCAAATAAATAACTTAATACAAGGATCAAACAAATAACTTAATACAAGGAAAACACGAGTGAGCATAGGGAAACTTCAGTAAAAACCATTAGGAGATTAATTAATATTTAAAGGAAAGTTTTTGCAACGTCCAACGTTTTGCCCCCGTCATGAAAGGGGGGCATATAGTGTTACCCATGTCCGCCCCGTCCCGTATCGTCGCGTCACGTCCCGTCCCATGGTAATGTAACCAGCTTATGTTAATAACTACTGATCCGATTGTCAACAAACTTCGCATACGTAATTAGCATGAAGAACTTATTTCACATGGGGGAAGGGCGCACTTATGTATCACAGACATTTATAGCTTATTTTTAAAACGTTAACGAAAAGACGTTACTTCATAGCAGGAACATATAATCACTCTTTCTTATGACAATTTCTCGATATTACATTGTACGACCATTGCTTTATGTGTTTCAGATGGATTTGACCTCGTAGTGGGGCTAGGGGTAGGAATACCAGTCGCTTTTCTGGCTTTGCTTATTGCCGTCATCGTGTGTGTGTACTCAAAACGTTCCGGTCGCCGAAGAAGCAAGGATTTGGAAAGCTTAGACAGGTTGGTTACATATCCACGCTTCGTATAATTGTATATGCCATCCCCCCTCCTTTCTTTCGTTAAGGAAACTATTAGGCAAACATTGTATATCATTTTACTTCGTATATACATTTTGAAAAGTGTCTGTCTTTTTTGAAAATTAGATATATATTATACTGCCTGTAGTTGTCATTCAATTAGCTAAGCTATATTATCTTTCACGCTTGATGACGATAAATTTGACAACATCTTTTTAAATACATACAAGAATTAACACATTAAAGTAATATCACTCGCGTGGTTAGTGAAAGAGGAATAGGTAATACATGTACGTAAATGATCATACAATTAGTGATGACTTAGCAATACGTACAGCAATGTAACCGCCTTGTTCTCTAATTCGTCAGGTATTACATTGTAATATATGTGAAAAGTATAACATTAATAAGCGTTAAAGGGGTGGGGGTGGGGGTTGTTAACCAAATATTTGAATCGAAAATATATACAGTGTATATATCAAGACATAAACAAGTTTCAATGAAGTGTCCCTATGTGAAAATAGCCCTCATTTTTTGTAAACAAATCAAATATGAAGTTCGTTTGTGAAATATATTAATTTAAAATAATCACTACATGTAATGATATTAACAAAATATAAATAAAAGTTTTTGGGAAATCGTTTTTACCATTTATCATGATTAGATTATTATTATCATTATTTGTAGAGAAGACAAAGTGCATATATTGTCATAAAGATATTTTTATCAATCTAATATTTGTATTATTTTGATAGAACACTTGATGCTGGCCCTCACTACCCCTCCGGTATCGCTCCTAAATTCAATACCTGGGGACGACCGGCTTACTATCAACCCGGGGGCTGGCAAGATCCCGATTCAGATTCAGATTCGTCCGACAATAAAAAACGTAACAGAAGAGATGCTGATTTATATCAAGGCAGAGATTATTATGGTGAGTCAGGAATTACAAAGTATACAGTGAATCAGTTATATAGTGAGCTGTGAATGAATTACATAGTGAATTGTGAATAAATTCAAAAGTAAAGTATTTGTTTTAAAGATTAAAAAAGAAGATATCTGCAAAACAAAAACAAATAGAAAATGAGCGGTCGCTTATTTTCTTTTGCATTATGTACAACTTTGCCTAGCATCGCATTAAATATCAGTGAAAATAGAAATAACAAACGAATAATTATTTAGAGATAAGTTAAACATGAAATGCTTGATGAGAGTACTGCTAAAGAAGAACCTCTTGAGAATGATCACTGCGATAAACAGCTCACAAACAACTGATCACTGCGATAAACAGCTCACAAACAACTGATCACTGCGATAAACAGCTCACAAACAACTGATCACTGCGATAAACAGCTCACAAACAACTGATCACTGCGATAAACAGCTCACAAACAACAAATAACTGGTATACATTCAAATATCTATATCCACAGCTCACAAACAATTGGTAACTGGTATACATTCAAATATCTATACTACAGCTCACAAACAATTGGTAACTGGTATACATTCAAATATCTATACTACAGCTCACAAACAATTGGTAACTGGTATACATTCAAATATCTATACTACAGCTCACAAACAATTGGTAACTGATATACATTCAAATATCTATACCACAGCCCACAAACAATTGGTAACTGATATACATTCAAATATCTATACCACAGCTCACTAACAACTGATATACACTCAAATATCTATACCACAGCTCACAAACAATTGAATTGATATACATTCGAAATTAATAGGGATAGCTATAGCAAAACAAATACGCAAAGAATAAATATTTCTTGGATCAATATCTTTACGAACAATGTTTGAGAAATTCATGGTAGTCTCTTTAAGAAATATCTACGAATTGACGTATTTGACAACAAAAAACCCGTAATTGGTTTGAAAAATAAATTGCATACCATCTATACACATTATAGTGTTGGATGACAAAATTGAAATAACATATTTGCACTCGAAAGTGGTTTAGAGTCGGGTGTTCCTTCCCCCTAGCCTTACATTTTGAACTGTATGCGATATGATAACTTTAAAGCCTGAATTTAATATCATAGTACAATGATTTCTGCTAACATAACCTTTGTTGATAAAGGAAATAGCATTATAAACTAGTCGATAACGAGAGGGCGGGTACGGTATACTCCCAATCAGTGTGTATACAGTGTGTGAGTACATTTAGTCTCGTATTCACTGGAGCAAATAAAGATGGCCACACCCTTGTCGCTGTAACGTAATGAAAAGACATTTTTTAAAGATCATGTTCAGCTTTTCGAAAAACATTTTTTTAAACAAAACAAAAAAAAAACAAAAAAAACCTAGGAAACCAAGAATCAAATTGTATTCATGTTTCAGTATAAAAAAAAATTCCTCTCTAATGTTTGAATACAAAACCAATATCCCATGCGGTCCAACATTTTCGCAAGATAATGAACAATTAAGCTAAACTAATAGACAAACTACAGTATAAACTTAATAAAATATAATTATATAAATAAATATCTACACATGTAAGATAATAAAATATGATTACATAAAAAATAGCTTTACATATAAGTAATAAAATATAATCAAATAAAAAAAAATCTTTACTTGTAAAATAATTAAATATAATTACACTGTACATGAATAAAAATCTAAAATGTAAAATAATTTATACCTTGACGTTTAAAGCACGACCAAACGTGATGTAGAAGAGCCTTTGTGAACTGTAGGGCGTCAAATAACATGTAGCAGATTCATCAAAAGGTCGCTATTAGAAACATCTAGTTTCTGTGGTGTACTTATACTTTAGGATACTGTTAAATATGAAACTTTCATGTTATTAGATATAGCGCTCTTACACCTGTAATTTCTGTTTGCTTTTCACAGTCTACGACAATCCTGATACTTCTAATTTCTCGTGGGATTTTATGTACCAGTATGTGGATCCAAAACAAAAGGTAGGTCTCAACATGTGATTTCTGTTTATTATTATACCCATCTTACTAGAGATATTTTTATAACAATTTCAATATATCATTTCTATGCCAATATAAAATTAGGTATACAAATATTTAGCATCTTTCTAAAGTTTCTTCGTGTTACACTAAAGATGTGCTGGTGAAAAAACTTTTCAGCATTTGTAGAAGTTTGCCACTTGAATAACTGTTGTTGTCATGCAAACACACAGAGACATATATATATGTTTTGTTGTTTATTTCAGTACAAAATACAGAGGCCTAATACAGATTTATCACCTAACCCTGTGTACGTGGTAAGTAAACTATATGTTGTAATAAATTAAGCCCTCATGACCAAATTGAGCAATCTTAATCATCATAATAACATATTAAGGTAGAATATATTTATATTTTTTTTTCATTTCATATTATCTAAAAATAACTGAAATAATTGTGAGTGTTATTAATTAAAAATGCAAATTGAATAAGTAAGGTAAACTGAAATTTTCAAATGAGATTAAAAAACTTTGGAATTTTGGTCAATCTGTAATCTAAATATCATTTTTCTTTACAGAAGAAATAAGTGAAGCATACAAAAGGGAACTTGTCAGAATTACTACCAGAGATTACCATACGAACACTTGTGCTGTCGACTCTCTTGCGCCATAATGTAAAGCGATTTCTGAGGGTGTCGTTCTTGCCAAAGTCCAGTGTTCAACAGCCAAGGGTGTTGACTGTAGGAAAATGTTTCTTAACAAGCATCGTTTTGTCAGTAGAAAGGATACGTATTGCGGGCAAATCATGTCCTTTCTATCTCACTTTGGGGCCACTGGGTGTTTTCCTGTCCATAGAAAGCAGAGATCAGCAGTCGTCGAAAGGAAACAATAAAACTGCCCCTCGTTTCCTTTAACAATAAGAGAGTGTTTCGTGTATGTTTCTGAATGTGATCTTACTTGCACATTTGAGTCAGCACCGGACACCATATTTCATTCTACCTCTTCAAAGGTGCATGTCAAATGTATTGTGTTCCTTTATGCATAATAAAACGCCTGAGTTATTGAAAAACATTACTTGCATATCAACATAACTTCATCAGCATTTCGTGGTGGCCGAGTGCTTCTCTATTTCGTGAAGTGTGCCTCCGTATGCGTACATAACTCATTGGTATGCCCACATATTCATCCTAATTTATTTTTGAAAAAAATACATCAGGACAAGCTGTTAATGAAATTGACATGTTAAATGCAAATGACATAATACATGTTAACATATTGTTATTGTATGTTTTTTTTGTTGGAAATATAGAATCCAAAAGGACCACTTATGTTATAGATGTTAATCAAAACATTAAATGTGATAAATTCATGACATTTCATACTTTATAACCATTGAAGTTGTATTGTACGTGTGTTCAGCATGCCAGTAAGTGTAAATATAGTATAGTCTTATCAATATGCATATACACAAAATATTTATACATATAATAGTACAGGGCAAATTGATGTTGTACGTATAGACTATCTTGATTGGAAGACTTGTGCTAGTGAAATTACCAATGTTTCAAACTTGAGTGTGCTTGTGTCAAAATATTTTTTGCAATTTTACTTTTAAAGTTTGATTTATAAAATGTATAGCAATGTGGGTATCTGCACATTATGCATGTTATCAGTCATATCAGTGAGATAAATGTGGTTTTGAATGAATGACGTAAGAAATAAAAATGGGCAATTGTGCTGATATGCCGGATATACGCACCGACGAAGGACCAAATGACGCGCTGTATGCGTGTTGCTTTTAGGGCAAACTTACGCGTGATATAAAGTGTTGTGTATTCAGATCACAAGCTGTTTAGTGACGATTATGTTTGTTGAATAAAAGTGTAAGTGACTTTCACTCAGCGAGGCTAAGTAAAGCGAGGCTCAGTGCAGCAAGGCTAAGTAAAGCGAGGCTCAGTGCAGCGAGGCTAAGTAAAGCGAGGCTCAGTGCAGCGAAAGTAAAGCAGGACTTAGTGAATGAGGCTAAATTAAGTGAGGTTAACTGGTATTTTGTGTAAGCACTGTGCGAATGATTTAGCTGCCACAAATTCGAGTACGAAACACGATGTCTTTGGTCGAAAGATAAACTCATCTGAAGGGGAAGGAAATAAATTCATGGATATTATATATATTTTTATATCAATTTGAAATGAAAATTACCTTGTTTTAATAAAGAGATTATATATTTTTCAAATGAAACCGACTTATGTTTCTTTATACATGTACAGAAAAATATTCCCAGTTCAAACTATGTCTATCAACATTATTCTGTGTACACGTACATGATACAACTGAGCTTGTACTGGGTGGTAAGAATTACTGATGTAATTTCAGTTATCATACTTGACTTATTCGTGTTTGACCGGATTTTGTGTTAAAATTACAAATGGATATTAATGACATGGAATGGTGAAAATGAGGAAATATTGTGGGTCTGCCACATTGTTTTAGAAGAATTTATTCTTTACGTTTAAAACGTGTTACTTCCATTCGATCCAAGTACCATTAAATAAGTCTACATTCTTCAGCACCTCTTGAATACCCCTCCTCAAAATGTTTCGCTATCAACATACTTCATTTTCCCAGCCCTGTACACTACCTGTACACAAATTAAAAGAATGTCTTTAATCTTTCATTATGAGATCGTTATTTTCCAAGAAAGGTGGACGACGATACAAATATGTGCCTGTGCGCTATCCATCTGTTGTGAAAAACACAACACAAGCTAAGATAAAAAAAAACTGAGGAAGATATAGTAAGATTGATTGAATTCCTGCTTGCCAATGTTTTGTTGAGGTTGGAGGAAAGATTTTCCAGCAGACTGTTTGCATTCCTATGGAAACAAACTATGCCTCACTCTTATCTGACTTGTTTTTGTTTTCTGTGGAAGAACTTATCTAGACAGGTAGCCAAAACCTCGCAACATTGTTTACTTTCACTTTCAGATATATCGACGGTGTATTGTCTATAAATAACAAGATATTGACTGACCACGTCAAGCGTATATACTTCTCTGAACATGAAAACAAGGAATCAACAGCCTCTTCTACATCTGTTGCCAACCTCTATCTATTCTTAAACTATGCCCAACATGAACGGCTGACTACTAAGCTATACGATAAACGATTTCGATTTTCCGATCGTGAAAGTTCCCATTCTTGATAATGACATCTCCGCTTCTCCAACCTATGGTGTTTAAATGTCACATTCGGTTCGTTATTCTACGGATTGTTCTAAATATTAGCTTTGAAATTTATTTCTTGTAACCTGTCTTCAACTTATTTTTATTGAAGAAGGAATCCAGTTTTACTGGTATTTATTTCAAAATTGACGTACAGGTGTACATGTATGTACGTAAAATAAGTTACTGAAAACCCATACAATCGGGTACTCTTCGTGAATAATGTATCGAGGTGGGTCCTCGAGTTTACGCGCTGATGGGGGATTATAATTCAGACGGACAAAACCAACATAGCATCTGCGTTCTTCGATATAGCTTAGATACCTGTGTAAATAAGTGTAAGCCTGTCTGAATACCGGTTAGTTTTGGTACATTAACTGTCTGACTCACAAACAGTAACAAATGATTTAAACTTGTAAAACATGCATTACAATCTGATCATTATGGGAATAAAACCGGTTGTAGTAGACGATCTACATTTTAATAGTTTCATTTGCCAGACAGTAAATAGACTATACAATGCACAAATAGATGTGCCGTGAAAAATTTGAGAAAATTACACGTACATGTTTTGAAGACGATGTGCACATTACAAAAACCACCAGAGGTATCTTTGAAACTTTAATTAGTTTTTAATGCGATATTTATTAAGGATGCAAGCATTTCCTAACTTTATTTTGTATTTAATCCATATTCACACTGTTACACAGTAATGGTGAAATCGAGAAAAGGAGGCTCACATATTGCATTGCTAACGCATTTAATTTGTTTGTTCGGTGTATTTAAATCCCGACGTCATCATCCATTCAGAACTAATGGAGAATGCAATGCATGTCGTATTTATTATCGGTACATGACGCCCTGTTCTCACGTCATCAGAGGCCACACCATTGATCATGGTCATGAACCAGAACAGAGAGCCGGCGTTTACACCATTCAAGGTGTTTTTTTCTCGAGTACAATCTTTACCAGATTCTTATTTGAGAGAGGAAATGTTCACTGGAAGATGACTATATCGAATAAAATACACACTAGTACGATAAGGTAATTTCTGCATAAGTTTTGTATTGCTTTGTTTGTCAGTTGTTTCGGCGAGGAGATTTAGGTCAGATGTGGAAACGGACAATTCTGCATTTCATTTATAAATAGTTTTTTCTTCTCATTGGTTGGCCGAACATAACTTGACTTCGATATACATGATGTATGTAGTTTGTAGGATAGTGATTCTTGTTGGGGTCAGTTTCTCCGTCAGCCATCCTCACAACACGGTTATTATCAGCCATCCTCACAACACGGTTATTATCAGCCATCCTCACAACACGGTTATTATCAGCCATCCTCACAACACGGTTATTATCAGCCATCCTCACAACACGGTTATTATCAGGCAACGTGATCGTCCATGGATGAATGAAAAAAGACAGAAAACTAACATCAGACCATTAGGTACTTCACAACAAGGCTAAACCTAATGAAAATTTATCAGACTGGTCTATTTTCAGAAACCAGAAATAACTGTGTTAATGCTATTACACAGCATAGAAATGTTCTATCTAATGATTCGTCATCACAATTTTAGTCAATATAGCCAGTCATTGTGGTTTACATGGAAATTCGTCATAGAAGGAGGAGGCAAATTCGAAGGAACACTATCGTTTTTTTCTTATGATATCTAAATTTGATTGCGATGACGTAACACACACATATGCTGGATCGTTTAAATTTAGTAACAGATACAGTATGCCGAAAAATTAATTAAACTGCATCATACAGCTGTTTTGTCCTCCTAGAACTCGTCAGGGATGCTAGGGGCCAAAAGGTGGGAATCCAAGATTTCTAAACTAATGTAGAAGCAGAAGGGTCAAGTGCGTAAAACCCCTTTAATTATGAATGTAGAAGTACAATTAAACTAGTTCTGTATAATTTCAATTATGCTAATGCTTTCTACTATATTTGTAAGACAATCTGTAGTGGATGAGGCAATCGAACGCCGTTCTCCTCTTATAGATACCTCGCCATAGAAGTCGGAATGATATAAATATAAATCAAGTGCTGAGGTCAAAGATGCTTTACTCGAGTTTTATGACTGATCCATACGTATGAATGGGGAGGGTGCAATATCGATGGCTCAGCCATGATTGTCCTTATCACAACACTTCCATCATCGTAAAAGGAAGCAAAAGGTTTACCTATTTATAACAAGAGCTGGTGTCAAAGCCATCCAATACTCGCCTGTTTATACACGGAATAACTTTTATTGACCTCTCCAAAACAAACGTTTATTGTTCAGTCCTACTTTTAGTTTGCACAAGAGAGACAACTCGTGCAGAAATGAGATTTTGCCTATTATAACATTTTTGTGCAACGACATTTACTATTAAAGGGTCCATGACAAATGATAGCACGTCTAACTACAAATATTGTAAAACCAAAAGCAAAATCGAATAAACTAAACTACTCATGAACCATGTTGGTTGTTGTTTCCCAAAAAAAAAAAAAAAACCATCAGAGAATACCAAAGCGTCAACAAAACCATAATCCGAATTTAAAATCGACTAAACTAAAACAAAATAGGAACAAAGGAAAGATTTACATGGAGACTCTCGTAAAAGCACAAGAGAATAAGACAAGGTGTTCCGGAAGAGTAAGCGTCGTCTGCTTCATCGACGACACCCGCGATGTAAATCTTTGTCACATCCAAGTAAGCATCAATCCTCAAAATGAGAACCGAGTCATCATTATCATCACAACAAGTAAACACACTAACATGCAAACTCAAAAACGTCCATCTTCATATCACACAACGATACGGAATATTTCTCGATGAGATCAAGAAGGCGACCATAAAACTTGCCCATAGTCCTCATCAAGCTGCATCTCTCGAATCCCTGTACCGCAATTTTGTTCTTCAGCAGTTGACATCTATCACGAATATCTCTTAAGACGTTTAAGAAGTTTGTTGTATGTAATGCTATACTTTCGGTTGCTTTTTTGTCTTTTTGCACCATGGACGGGACGGACATGGTAACACAAAATGCCTAACCCCCCATTTCATGGAGGGGGCATAAAAATGCTTCTTAAATTAGACAACCTCGTGATGTCCACGCTGACAAATGTTTTGCCCCGTCTGTATTCAGATACCTATACTCATAAATATCCAATATATAGATGATGGAAAACATGTACAGAGTATTTACTTTTTTTTCAGCAGCCCCATAAAAGAAAAAGTAGTATTGTCTCCCTGAAAGGTTATTTGTTTATTTATTTCTTTAAAACCTGTGTCCATTTTTGAGTCAAAATTAAAATAATCATCATTAATACTACGCAAAAATCAAATTGAACACAAGAGGGAATAACAGCAGCTTTATTTTGTCTTCAGATATAGAATGGACATCAAATAACAAAATAATTATGAATCAACAACGTATTGCTTTATTTTCCAAATAAATCCATGTTATTACATACATGTATCATCAAAACGATATTACTTTATCATGTAATTATCACACAGAACAGTATCTTATAAAACGATATCACAGAACGAATTGAAACTTATCTAACTCATTCGGAAACGAAACGCTCATGTCAGTATTTAAATACATGGCTGCATAAGTATCATAATATTAGAATATTGATAAATCAAATTGCGATGTTGCATACTCTGAATTCTATATGCACAATCTGTTTCTGGAAAAGGTGAATGGGGTATTTTGAAAAACAAAATCATTCAACAAATTCTTTAAGATAAATTAAGATTTTTTTATTGATATTAATGTAAAATCTGAACCATATAAACAAATTAAACATATTGCCACTGCATATGATACGAATTGTTAATTTGGTTGATTTTTTAACACGGTATCATTTGGCTATTTACGTTTTAAAAGAATGTATACTCTTTATCTGTAGATACAATTCCTATATTGGTATGCATGCTTGTATTATGAATGCAACATTGAAAGAAACTTTAACCTGTTGCAATTATCTTAGTATTTAATAACTTAAAATGTATACCTTTCCAATACACATTATGCTACTGTAAGTCTTTTACAGCGTAGGTTGGTTTAAATAAAACATGTAATGGACACAATAACCCATACTACATCAATATTTCTTATGCAATAGTAACACAATGTTACTTCTGTGAAATATGAAGCAAGCAGATATAAACCGTTTATAGCATTCAAAGCAATCATTCCTTCTCCACACAATCTTAATTCATGATTTCTCGAAAAAGCGGATTTGAAACCTCTAAGATAAATATATCACCTACACGCAATGCTCATTGAAATAACGCTTAAATGTAACATGACATCTTATGCCATTTAGATTTGAATTTAAAATCAAATATGCATTAGTTTTTCCGACTTGGACAATTAAGTGGCCGTCAGCTTCTTAATGACTCACACAACTAAATAATTTACTATATGTTATTACTAAGCTTTAGAGCTAATAACTTTAATATTTGAAGTTCAACACTAGTGACAACTGCCTGGATTCACAGATACATACATGACAAAGACTTCAAATGACATTTTATCAGAAGTTTCGTGGCATTTTAGCTCGCTACGGGCGTCTGCTTCGGACAACTGGAAATTTACATACCAAACCAGTGAAATGGGACGGGACACCCTCTGACTTTTGACCCCATATCAATCCGCCATCACATATCAAAATCTACCAAAAGTATACATATTTGTAAAGTTAAATATCTATAAATTTCATTCAATGCAGAATATGTCAACAATTACCTATTTAGATTATTCAGAATCACTGTACTTAGCCGGAACAAATTTTCGGTAGGGACAACAAACGTATGAAACACTTCTTGATAGGCTGATTTAGTTCTGTGATTCCTTAAACCCAATAATATGGTATGTATGCATATTGACACTGTGGATTTACCGGGCGTTACTATCGAATATCATATGATTAAAATGCTACACACAAATTAATATTCTTCTTGTGGGCTTGTTCTCTAAACAAGTATTCTAAATGTAAATAGGTGTCATAAAACAATGAACAGGTTTATAAGTTGGCAGAGTATCATTCTGTGAGTTACAAAAACACCCTATGAATTTCCAGCTTAGCAGCGCCATCTATGGTGTAGTTGAATAAGCTTGCCGAAAACGAAAGCAATTGGCTTTCGAGGGATACTGAATATCTTCTCACAGTTTAATGTGTAGCACGAGTGCTCATTTTGTAATTATACAAAATCGAAAATTGTCCCTTTCTTAACTTCGCCTGTCTTGTACGGGCTCTTAGGGATGTCAATACAAGAATGTTCCTGTTCAACATTTAGCCTACCAGTTTTGAACATTAATACGTTTTGCGAGTTACTGGAAATATCCAATGCAGGTATCCCCGTCTGTGTTACGCATATACTAGTAGGTCTTAACCAACAGGTTATATGTGGGGCTCAATGGTAGCTCCATAACTCCTATTGGGATGTTCCCCCACGTAACCCTTAAACAGTTTACATCAGTATGTACTTCTTAACATCCTTAACATCTACCTTGTGTTGTAAGGGTATTGATAATACATTCCAGGGCACTTATGTTAGTTAACATAAATTAGGTTTGGGTCGAAATAGAATATCCAAACTTAATCCATTGGAGTTCATGTATTACTCAATATCATGTCATTCCTCTGTGCCAATTTTTCTGTCCAACATTTCTTGTATCGAATTGCACAAATTACTCAACAAACATGTTCGATAGTTTAATATCTTCAACTACAACATCTTCGCAATAACGCATCCCCATATGATAGATAGTATCTCCAGTTTTCAATTAAATCAATCTTAATTCAAAATGGTGTCTGGTATTAAGAGGGCACATTCATATCCGATTGTTCGAAAGTATGATTTTAAGTCCAATCCTTTGTGAGATATTATTCACAAACGTCAATTGCATTTCAAGGGCAAAGCAGTGTACAGTTTTATTATAGTCGTATACAATCAAACATATTTCCATAATTACATGCTTTAAACACTACCCACTAAAACTGCATGATCGTTTTGTGTAGCATATGGTATCCACATGAACTAATTGTTTTTCTCCCGAGACAAGCATTTTTTCGAATATTTTGTCAACATTAACAGCTTGACAAGCCCCGTAATAAGCCATGATACGAGTATAAGCCGACGACTGATCAAATTACTTAAGTTAAATTGCACTGGAGAAGCGATTAAAGGCCAAATATACGTAACTTTCGGCAAACATTTAAGTGAAAATAAAGCCTAATAACTAATTGCATTGATAGATTTAGTTAAGATTAACTGATATCATCATTATTCAAGATGAATTCTTACATGGGTATCGATACAGCAACAGTTGAAAATCGGTATTTGTAAACATGCATCCATTTTGAACTGCCGTCTAACTTCGGTTTGTTGTTTTAGGGGTCCACACCGAAATTATTTTGAATTCTTTTGAATTTTCTGTCAAGAGTTTCTAGGTAGTTTACGCCCAGGTTTACTTCGTTTAAGCCTTATTTTGCATGGTTATCAACTGGGTTTTTTTCAAATGTTTTTGGAATTACGAAAAAGTTACGTATATTGGACCTTTAATCAGCATGTACAAATCACTCAATATGCTATATACATGTAGATCTCCCTTAAATATGTGACGATACAAAAACAACTATAGTTATTATAATGATTTTCTAAAAATCTATAAGATCTAATAATTTATTGTTAACGTATCGCTAAGTTCTGATTGAAATGGAATGATTTTAAATATCTACAATGATCTCTTAATAAGTTGACTGTTTTTTGATATGTAGGATATTGAACTAAATAACATTTTTGATGGATTTTAATGGGTGAAAAGTCTTAAAGTGAGTCTACCGTATAAACACATCCTTACAGCGGAATACAAACGATAAAAGTACTTGTACCTCATGCACATTTTTGTTCATAAACCGCATATTCTATACCCGGCCTATCTTTATTGTTCTCTCCAGTTATACAATTAGCTATATTCCTGACGTTACCGGTATAATATGGCAGACTGTATTCACTTGTATTTTGTTATTTATCGAATAACAATGGCATCAGGTATTTATTTGGCATAATGTACAAATGCAATATGTAAAACGAAGTATAATACAACGTTTTTCAAACGCTATGTGCCATTGGTCCACAAGCAGGGTTCTTATGCCATGAGGAATCAATTCAATGCATGTCCATATCACTGAAAAGACAAAAGACAAGACAACGAAAATATAAATACGAAGCGTATAGGTGTTATAATACAGATTATCGATATAATGCCAGTCGTTATATGACCACCCCGTTAGATCACCAGCGTGGTCCAAATTCACACATTTTCTTCCTAATTCATTCAATATATTGCCAAATATCGACAAAAATTTGATCAAAATTAATCGTTATTTCATATCTATATCATGAAGAAAGGTGTTAATGATTGCTAAGATTGAAATAACTGACACATGTTAAAAAGATGTTGTAGAGGTTACATAACGAATGGTTGTTAGACACGGAATTTATTTCACTCGAGTTTTTTTTTTAAAGTTACGAAAGACACGAGCTTTAGCTTTTATCAATAATCGGTGACGTCGTAAACAATCAGTAAGTGACGTTGGTCCGTCAAAGGTCATCGTGTCAGCCAATCAAAATGCGTTTAGAGTTTATTCCACGTGTGGTACAAACAAAATGTTATTCAACAGTTGTAATGATTATTTGGTACCCCGATATTTGTGAAACATCCACTTATTGTGGTAGAAATCATTATAATAACTAATACGTACATTGACTTCATCGGGATTTTGACGTATCCTTGGACGTCGTATTCTGAACTGTAAAAGAAACACATTAAAATATTGTTAAACCACTTTCGAGGAATGTTAATTATACAGGACGTACAGAGAAGAAATTAGCTGAGTAAAGCAACAAGTGACAGATGTTTCTTACAAGAGAAAATAACACAGATGGTTTGGTCGAGTGGTTCAAACTCGAGCCTTACAAAATTACTAAATTTAAAAGGTGCATCACATGGGTGAGTTATAGATTCATCTTCTACACAGGAGTATAACATCGTCTGGGTGAGGAATTTTGGTTTTCTTTACAGTAGCATTTAAGTGAGGTGGTACTATACGATATGCCTTTGGAAGAAATGTCCAATTACTTAAAACGCTGTAACATTACCAGCACAATGGCAGACATGCACATTAATGGGAATATGGGCCAGATGGCATATCAGTTTGCACCTGCTAAAGCAACACCTACAAGCTTCTCGGAATTGTATATGGGATTCCCACCTTTTGGCCCCTAGCATCACTGAAGAGTCTGATTTTATTCAATTTTTCGGTTTACTGTATCTATTTCCATCTAAATTTTAAATCTAAAAGTTGCAGCATATGTGTGGGTTACGTCATCTTTCATTTTAATTTATTGATAGTATACAAATACTTCTCTTTGTATTTTAAAACGCTCTAGAGTATCTTGATAGGGCGTTATATAGAATGTTTCTTTATTTCTATTAAATGATGATAAGGTTTAATATCTACAAACCTCCTCTCCATCGGTGTATAGGGTGTCCCAGGATGACAAGTAAAATGGCGGAGAGGCCGGAACTGTCAAAGAAGATAAATTTATCCTTTTGTTCTCCAAACTAAGGCATTGGTGTTTTATCACGAATAATACTGTAAAGTACGTTAAGTGGTATTCTATTTTTACCGATGTCCACGCCTTGGTTGAGCTAAATGCACTAATTATATTTCAATGCTCTTCTTCATTGCATTTACATGTATATACATTTTGTTGTGCAAATTCATTTATGCAAAACAAAAACAAAAAGACAAAAACAAAAAAAAATTAAAAATCCAATTTTACAATACTCTACAATGTCCTTACGCTTAATCACGTAATTAATATGAATGTACAAATGTACAAACGATTAATAAAGTACGAAATATTTTAATTCCAAAGTCTCATTTGAGCGAAGGTAGATCATTTAGTACGTTATCTGAAAAGTAACTATTTGTTTGCTATTCTCCAGACATACGTGATGGTTTTGGATACGCAGCTTCGTCATAAAGTCTAGGTCTTGACATTTGATCGCTGGATGAGCTTGACCTGGACTCGGTGTCTGTCCAATTATCTGGCATTTGATAAGGTTTTCGTCCCCAGCTCTGGAACTTAGGCATAATGCCTTGGGCAAATATACTTCTATGTGGTATTCTGTTCAACGGGAAATAATTCAATGGTTTATCATATATCAGTATGACGCGTATACATGCAGCGTCTTGCATTTGTAAACAAGGTACAGAAATGGTTTTCATCCCATAGATTATCTAAAACTTGTTACTTTTTAGTTCCTGTTTTTTTACCTCAAAATCAGAAAAAAATCCACTAAACACATATACTTGTACATAACATTCTTCTTGAGGGTATGCTCCGTGGAAAGCTCAACTAAAACATCAATGCACAGTCAACTCATATTCATATTTAATACACAGGTTTCTTTACATTATGCAATTTCTATATGACTCAAATCTCATTTTCTGACGAAATTGAAATACAAAATTACGAATTGTTTTTTATCAACAGCACTCTTTTAATGTTTTAACGCTTTTAAGCTTCGAACAAGCGACATTTAAAACGTGCAGGTTAACACGTTATTTAAATGATTTATATGAGATGTTACGATGAAAAAGTCTAATTGAAATTGATAAGACTTATCTTAAAACTAATAAAGAACAACCAATCTGATTAACTAAATATGTTTATTCTTTTGGGGATTTATCGGAATCATTGTTGATTTCAAGTTACTTTTACGATAGCTATCACACAGACATGATTTCTAGAACTATCCTAAACTTCATCATTAAGGGTTAGATATTTACATTAATTGCAATATTCTATACTTGCCCCAACATTTGTAATGTCACAATTTGGTCATAACGTAAGATAAACATGTTATGGAATTTTCGCCATATTTTCTTCTGATTAATTTTTTTTTATATTTGAGTTATCGCCTGATCAGCTTACAATGACAACATTTTAAAAGACAAAATGTGGATGTGCAAAGGCATTTATACCACATACACATAGTGACAGTTTAACTAAACATTAAATCAAACCTTGGAGGTGGCGCATGCTTTTTCATGATCCTTACGCGCCTCCGGTAGACAATCATTACTGCGAATAGTGACGCCACAAGGATAAATACAGGAATCCCCACGCCAAGGCCGATAACCACAGCGAGATCGTCTGTTGTAGAAGCAACATTTATTCAGTATCATATTATTCTTTCTTTATCAAAAAGAAAACAATTGATTTATAGAACCATATTTACTACACTACAGAGGGCCTTACACAATGCTTGCAATAGCGATTCACCAGTGAATACACTGATATTGCTAAGTAATATACTTATTTAGTTTCGTTGGTTATTTCACTCATCTCGCATGTAACTATAAAGACATTTCATGTTGAAAATATTATAATATTTCCCATAATATAACAAACAAAACGTACCTGTTATGGCTGCCATTCTGTGGAAAAAAAATTGATGGATGAAATTAGTTTATAAGTAATATTCTGCAACCAAATCAAATCAAAACAAAAAAGTGATGAATGATAAACAATATACTTTCAAACGGAGGATAACTGAATCATCACAACAACATTCGATCTACTCAAGTACTTGTCCGTGTACATATAAGCACAACGCTGTCACAGCTAATCTTTTACTTTAATGGGTCCGATGTTTATCGGATTTTTAAACTGTTACAAAACGTAGCTGCAAACGAAGAGAACATAACGAAGACAGACCAATCAAACCAGACCTGTCACGACACAGACAACGTAACACTGAAATGGGACCCAGGGCTGTAATAATATTATGATATCGCATATTTTGAAATCACAACACACAAACAACCTAACAATAGCAAGAAATAATATTTTATGAGAAAAAGAAGATAAAAAACTAGTGAGACTAGTGCGGCGCGAACCTGAGACCTTCAGTTCCAGGACGTTACAACAAGGTCTAATGATCCAGACCTTTGCAGTGGTGCCTAACGTCCTAACGTCTCCCCACAACGAGGATTTAGTTTTTAATGGTGCTAGTAATTTTTCATTTTTGCTACTGTCATTCTTTTGTAAAGGTCAGTATAAAATAAATTGACGAAAGGGATGGATATCACTTATAAATAAACAAAAATATCACCGAGTATATAGAAGGAATATTTACATTGTATCAGCTCTCATCATATCTTTTACTGCATGATGTATTGTAGTAAATTTCATTAGTTTACAATATGGTCATTTTCAAGTATATAACGCAAATACACGTATTGTGGAGAAGGGAAAAGCCAAGACAACAAGATAACATTTCTGAACATTACTGAACCCTGTTCCGACGTTACCATACTTACAGACAAGACGCTTGGTTGTTTTGATCCATGCATATCGAGTTCTTTGGACATGGTTTGATTCGTTCGAAAACTGTGCAAAGGTCGCTAGCAGAATTCAGCAACGATACTGAAAATTTATAAGAGTAAATATGTATTTCATATCGAATACTTTAGAGAGGTGCGATGACATCTATACAATAAAAAAACAGAGAATACGAAAGCGTCAACAAAACCACATTCCGAACTCAAAATCGATTAAACTAGAGGCAAAATAGGAACAAAGAAAAGATTTACATGGATACCCTCGTAAAAGTACAGGAGAATGAGACCAGGTGTTCCGGAATAGTAAGCGTCTTCTGCTTCATTGACGACACCCGCCATGCTAATCTTGGTCACATCCAAGTAAGCATCAATCCTCAAAATGAGAACCGACTCATCATTGTCAATCATAACAAGTAAGCACACTAATAAGCAAACTCAAAAACATCCGTCTTCATATCACACAAAGAGTATTTATCGATGAGATAAAGATGGTGACCATAAAACTTGCCCATATTCCTCATCAACTTGCATCTCTCGAAACCCTGTGCCGTAAGTTTGTTCGTCATCAACTTGTATCAATACATCTCGGATACTTCACAATAAAAAATAATGTTTATCGAATACTTCGTAAAAAAATAGCGATAGCGAATACAAAAAAAAGTAGTGTGATATTTATAGAATACGTAACAACATGGCTTGATTAGTGTTTATAATACTTTAAAACAAAAAAATATGCTATTTATAGAATACCTAACAAAAACTGCTTGATAAGTGTATAAAATACATTAAAAACAAAGGAAGGATAATATTTATCGAATGCGTAAAAAAGAAAAGATGAAATATTCAAACTAATCAACGAAGAAATATAATGCATATCAAACACCATACAAGTTATTGTTAATATATCTCGGATATTTAACAAAGCTAAGATAATATATATCGAACACTTCATAATAGAAATGTCGAATACGTCACCAAGAAAATATTATATATTTACATATTGATTTATCATAGATACTATAAAAAATAAAATATAAAACACTGGGAATATCAAAAAAGTGTTTAGAAAATAGTAATAATAATAATAAAAAAAATAAAATAATGATTTTTTTTAAAAAATATAATTTATATCGAATAGTTTACAAAACATTTTAAATATGAATCGAATATCTAGCAAACCTTTTTGATATATTTCATATACTTAACAACGATAAGATAATATCTAATACTTGGATGAACTAAAAGGCACCAACCGTTTGGGAAAACCTTTTCTTATTACTCTTAACCTTCTTAATGGTCCTCATGTAAATATCTCCTTTGCTCATAGTCTGCCCTTATTCTATTTTTCATTGATTTTTGTGCTCGAATTTTTGGTTTATTGACAATTTGTTGCCAGAGAATGTAAATATTGCATTGACGTATTTTGGAGCATTGTAAGATTCTTACCCGCCGATTAAAGTGTTAATCATAAATCATTTACTCGACAAAATAACGTTAAACCCATATGGTTGTATAATCATTCTATCATCATCCACTTTTGTAAAAAATATTTGTTCTCGCTACATACCTGAACCATCCGCATAGCGGACATTAATTTGACGTACAGGAGTGAGATTTCCATTGATATTGAGAATGGTATCCCGCCTTGTTAGATTCAAAAGTGCACTAGTCAGTGATGACTGTGTAATATCTCCAGCGCGTGTCGCCATGGATACATCAACAACAATGCTGGATAATCTGTAAAAAAAACATTCAAATTTAAAATATAGAAATACAACAGAAAATAATAAGTATATATATTGCAAAGGAAAACCACCAAATTTCAATAGACTGCACGAAGCATTGAATAGGTGTGTCAATTCAATTCACAAATATTTCAACATTAAAATAAAACATTTCAAAATATTGCAACTTTGAGGTAAAACAGTTCATAAATATTGTACCATTACGGTAAAACATTTCATAAATATTGTAAAAAAGAACAAAAATCAATAGATAATCATAAACAAACAACATATGTAAATTAATTTAAACAAATATTGCAACAGTATATTAAAACAATTCATCAATATTGTAAAAAGATATAAATATATACTGCACAAAAGTAATGTTAAACAATTCACAGATACAATAGCTTATGAGTAAATACGGGAAAAAATGGACAATTGCTTTAGAAAGAGTAGTTATATGGATATGGTATTTTCTTTTACTCAAGTTTGTTGATTTTCAAAAGATACGAATATACAAGCTTTAGTGAGTGTCTTTGTAACTTTTGAAAATTAGCTTACAAGAGTGACATAAATATTGATTCCAACAACCACGAATCGTGTGATCTGTTTCTTCCATAATCTCAGTCAAAAACAGCTGGAGTGAGCCCTGATTTAAACAAGGCTGGCGTAGTAATATAGCCATATGCATAAAGTCACTCATTGATATTCAAAATGGCTTCGTTTTCTAAATCTCATTATTTTCAAGCCATAATTTCGTTAACAATTTCCGGACAAAATCAATTTAACGAAAACATATAAGTACTAAAACTTTGAAGTATTTCATTAAATCAAAAATAAACGAACCATTGACTATATACGCGTAAACATAATCGTATCGTATATTCCCGCCAAAAATATCAGCACGTTATATTGAACCACGTGGTTTGGAGGAAGTTTTTGTTAAAATAATATAAAACAAAATCTTTAATGTAACCAGGTTTAAATATTTAGACAACCAGGTTTACATAGTTCGACAAGTATAATGTACAATATGGCCCTGGATCTATCAGGCAAAAGTCTAATTTACGTTTGGATTGTTTTGTTTAACCAATAGTTGCAATGACTATTGTATTTGGTGCCATTGGAGCTGGATAGCACCGACTTATTGTGGTAGAAAGCAATTTACAAATATTACAAAATTTACCGTCAAACAAATCATCAGTACCCTGAAAACAATAAACCAAAAAGATAAAATGAATATCTTCAATTAATATTTTGCAGAATTACACACTTGGCCGTAAACTAAGAACCAAATGTATCCTAGATTGGATTTAATTTTATTCGCTGTATTTGAGAACAATATTCAAAGACAACTCAATAGAATATATAGTATTGATTGTATGGTATCTAACGAAGCCAAACAGAACTTGGTGTGTTTTAATACGAGCTCCAACAGGTATTTTTAAAGTTTGATTTGTCGTCTTAACTTTCTCTTGTTAACAGATTCGTCACCAAATCACCAAAACATTTTACATGATCACGAGTTCTATTGGGTAGGAAAACGTCATTATCGGATACAATCACCAAGCATCTGTTAACATTTCTAGTGACGGTCGTCTCATACCAGTGACCAGATGCGATGCTTGTTCCGAGGAAATTTCTATCACTCGTGACTCAGTGCAGCCCGTAATTCTCCATTTTTGTATTTTGGATCTCGTACAATGGGATGATCTTTATCACTTCTTGTTGACGATAATTCAGTTTTAGACGGGCTTTGTGTGATTTGACATTTTCACCCATTAGCATAAGCCATCAATGGATGGACATCAAAAGACAGAACTACTAAAGGTCGAAGGATCGGATCACGGTATTTTTGTCCATTTCAAATTGCTTTAGTGACATGCAAGCGAGGTTTTGAGAAAAGCATTTCCAAACAGTAACACGGCGACCACCAGATGCTGTTGTGCCCAGCATGTGTTTCTGGTAGTATGCTGTATTTCTTGGTCTGCAAACACGGACCAGGCCGTCTGTTGGACGACGTAAAAAGCACCTTTTATCAAACTTTGTGACAATTCGCCTAAACCCAATATTGGTTGGGTGATCATGACAATACCATTCGAAGTCGTCTTGCTTGTTTGTGCCGTCCAGTCAACAGAGGACGTCTTACCCGTTTTTGTCAATTTTAGACGTGCCATTTTTAGTGAAATATGAGCACGTGCCATTTTTAGTGAAATATGAGCACGTGTATCATTTACCAGTAATACACGTGCAAATGCTGTTTTTGGTGGCAATTTGTACACTGTACGTGTGTTTTGTTCAGGTACATGGTACTGTAGTTTAATCCTAGTTATCATTACGTAGGATGTTTTACCTGGCGACAACCGGCACCAGACAAAAAAGGGGGCACTGCAAATAGTACAAGGTTTACACTTACAAAAGGACAAATCTGTTTGGATCAAGAAATTCTCTTGAAATTGATGGTCCCTAACTGAGGATATGACCAATTAATTGATTCGGTGACAAGTTTTCATAGAAATCTACGCCTTATCATATAATCAGCAATACTGAAACATTTAATCAACTTACGATATATTTGTAACAGTCAAGTTCGTGCATCCAACGATGAAAGTGTTGAAGTAATCTTGCAGCTGCAATACAAATTAATATGTGTGAACAATAGCATAAAAAAATAACCCGATAACGAATCCCGAGTTGAAGTACAGTATTCATATAGATAATATTAGAAGACCGTTTTCCGGGTTTTCAGGTGTTCAAATATAACGCCCAAGATAAATAAATAAATAAAAAACCCATCTATTTTGAAGTTTTAGAGTTTTGTTTCATCCTTTTTCGTTCGTCTGATAAAACATTGTATTTCATTGAACTGTTAACTTTTCTTTATTGTACCATTTGTTTTTGGAAGAAAATAATAGTTCATTCGGAAATATGTGAAATGTATAAAGAAATATATGGAAGAAAAAGGTAGTTCATTCGGATATTTAACATGACCTACGATAAATGCTTTTAAGAGGATTCATTCTCACAAAAACTGAATAAAATGCCGTTATTGTTTGTACATGATTGGCATGTGATATTTTTGATGGTTAAAATATCGAAAATAATGCCCCTTTCCAATATAAGAAATATACAAGATACAAGAAGTTTGATTTTAAGTCGCATATTGAAAACAATAAACATTAGCACTGTATTGCGACAAAATAAAGAATACACATTATAAATAACATGAATAACAACATGCAGGTACTAAAAAAAATGAGAAATGAAAAGCAGATATCACAGAAACGTTTAGCTTAATTTAAAAGCTACCCCCCCCCCAATAAAAGAAAACAAAACAGTACAGATACAAAGAAATTAGAGAATGCCGAAGCGTTAACAAAATCATAATCCGAACTGAAAATCGATTAAACCTGGGGCAAAATATGAGCAAAGGAAAGATCTACATGGATACCTAAAAGTACACGAGAATAAGACCAGGTGTTCCAAAGAGTAGGCGTCTTCTGCTTCATTGACGACATCCATAAACAGAGCAGGGCATATATAAGTTACCACAGAGAGTAGTATTGGGGTATAAATATATGAAAAGAGGTAATAAATGAATACAAGTATAATTTAACACAAGTATCACTATGTTAAGAGAAACGTATTAATTACGTACCGCATATAGTGTGGACAGCCTCAAGGTATACGTAAGCTCGGTCTCTGTACTATTGAACACTATGGTGAACTTGTATTCCACTGTGTCGTGTACATCAGCTGTTAATGTATAAAAGAAACAGCATTAAAAGGCATTACGGTAAAGTTTGTAATCCTCCAACACTGCCTGGAGTATATGTATTACAAATACCATGCATGTTGACAAGCTGAGCAACAATATAACAAAGATTTCTTTCAGCAATGTTTTTATTGAACTATTTTGTTTTGCTTGTTGTCTCTCTTATCCTTTCTATTGCATCTCATTCAGAGAAAAGTTTACAATTAAAATACAGCATCAAAGAAAAATATATATAAAAAGGGACTGTTGCATTTAAATAACTTACTTCAGTAAATGAAATTTTGTCGTGGTTATTAATTATAATATAACCCTGATATTCTACAATTATGGAACAAGTTCTTTCACTATTGTTGATCCAAATGCAAATGCGTAGTTGGTCGTCATGTGTTAGGAAACCAGAGTACCCGAAGAAAACCAAAATTTTGGGCAGGTTACTAATGCTTTTCCACGTACGATCGGGAATCGAACCCAGGTCGCCTCGTGAAACCCCCCTCTCCCACTCCACAAAAAAAAAATTTAACACAAAAATGAAAACAAAACAAAAAATGCATATACGTATTATACTCACCGTTGAAACAGGCAGGTACCGCTGGCGAAACTGAAATAATGAACCATTCACATTACACCAGAAGAATGTTTTTAGTAGTTTAAGTGTTGTAATGTTTAATGGTCGCTATATTGATCCGATCGAGAAATATTCTGTATTTTTGTATATATAAATATGGTCAGTCTTAGATATGCTCATCAGTATACCATGTTGCAGTGTTTGCAAATACCCCAGTTCTCACTTTG
Organism: Mimachlamys varia; assembly: GCA_947623455.1. Taxonomy (NCBI): domain Eukaryota; kingdom Metazoa; phylum Mollusca; class Bivalvia; order Pectinida; family Pectinidae; genus Mimachlamys; species Mimachlamys varia. Next base: position 32,899,009 of record OX392529.1, on the reverse strand, counting down.
AGAATGTGACATTTATATTTACATAGCGGATATCGTCGATGACGTAGAGGTCACTTCCCTTTCATTAATAACTGGTCTGATTATCTTGTACCTTTACATGGGTCGCCATGTAAATAGTTCATTTGTTCATAGATTGTCTCTAGTGCTTCGATTTTGAGTTCAGATTATGGTTTGGTATTCTCTAATTTATTTTCTCCAGACGCTTCCGTAAATAAGAATTCAATTTCTGTGTATACATTTTCTAATGAAAAAGAAGAATATTATATGACATTAGATGATATTCGTATATATCTCGCTCTACATGTGTTTTGTTTTCGGTATCAGTTGTTGCATCATGATATGACGTGGAGTGAACTGCAACTTATACATATGAAAAACTTACATTTCAAAATATGAGAAAGTATCACAACCAAAACCAATTAAAGAGAGTAAAATCTTTAAAGCAAAAAATTGATGGAAATAAATTCAAAATAATAAAGGAACCATTTTTCACGCGTTAACAAGTTCCGTTCATCGTTATACAATAGTATCTCCTTAAGAATTGGCTATGGTCATGAATTATAAAACAATATCATTTAATATGTAATCCACGTATGACCAATAACGGAGTTTGGTTTAAGTGTTTAAGTGGTAATATATACCTGCGAATCAACCTGGGCTTGGTTTGGATAAAGTCTTTTTCTCATAACTGTGTACATAACTTTAAATTCACACCAACAAAACTTTAATATTGATTTAATATTTACAGGGAATTAATTGCAAAGTTAACTTACTTGTCGGTACAGGAACTGCAGTAGTTTGTCGAGCCGTAGTGATGGGATCAGTCGAGGACAGTGGACCGGTTGTCGGATCAGTCGAGGATAGTGAACCGGTTGTCGTTATTGCTGCAGCACTACCACCAGTAGTAGGGCCAGCAGTAGAAGTCGTGGTTACTTCGGATATTGTAGAGGGAATAGTAGTGATAGGGCCGGTAGTCGTCGATCCAGTTGTAGTGGTAGTCACTTCATCAGTTGTAGTAGTTACTGAATGAGTAGAGGCAGTGACACCATCAGTAGTGGTAGTGACACCATCAGTCGTGGTAGTGACACCATCAGTCGTGGTAGTGACACCATCAGTGGTGCTAGTGACACCATCATTAGTGGTAGTGACACCATCAGTCGTGGTAGTGACACCATCAGTGGTGGTAGTGACACCATCAGTAGTGGTAGTGACTGCATCAGTAGTGGTAATGACACCATCAGTTGTGGTAGTGACTACATCAGTAGTGGCAGTGACACTATCAGTAGTGGTAGTGGCTGCATCAGTAGTGGTAGTGGCAGAATCAGTAGTGGTAGTGACACCATCAGTAGTGGTAGTGACACCATCAGTAGTGGTAGTGGCAGAATCAGTAGTGGTAATGACACCATCAGTTGTGGTAGAGACTAGATCAATAGTGGAAGTGACACCATCAGTAGTGGTAGTGACCGCATCAGTAGTGGTAGTGACTAAAGCAGTAATGGTCGTGACACCATCACTAGTGGTAATGACACCATCAGTTGTGGTTGAGACTAGATCAATAGTGGTAGTGACACCAACAGTAGTGGTAGTGGCCGCATCAGTGGTGCTAGTGACACCATCATTAGTGGTAGTGACTAAAGCAGTAGTGGTCGTGACTACATCAGTTGTGGCAGTGGTTGCATCAGTAGTGGTAGCAACAGCATCAGTTGTGATAGTGACACCATCAATAGTGGTAGTGACACTATCAGTAGTGGTAGTGACACCATCAGTAGTGGTAGTTACAACATCAGTAGTGGAAGTGACAGCACCAGTAGTGGTAATGACACCATCAGTTGTGGTAAAGACTAGATCAATAGTGGTAGTGACACCATCAGTAGTGGTAGTGACACCATCAGTAGTGGTAGAGACACCATCAGTTATGGTAGTGACAACATCAGCAGTGGTAGTGACAGCATTACTAGTAGTAGCGAAACCATCAGTAGTGGTAGTGACTGCATCAGTAGTAGTAGTGCCACCATCAGCAGTGGTAGTGACAGCATTAGTAGTGGTAGTGACACTATCAGTCGTGGTAGTGACACCATCAGTAGTGGATGTGACACCATCAGTTGTTGAAGTGACACCATCATCTGTTGTAAGTACAGCATCAGTAGTGGTAGTGATTGCATCAGTAGTGGTAGTGACACCATCAGTAGTGGTAGAGACACCATCAGTAGTGGTAGTGACACCATCAGTAGTGGTAGTGACACCATCAGTAGTGGTAGTGACACCATAAGTAGTGGTAGTGACACCATCAGTTGTGGTAGTGACACCATCAGTTGTGGTAGTGATTGCATCAGTAGTGGTAGTGACACCATCAGTTGTGGTAGTGATTGCATCAGTAGTGGTAGTGACACCATCAGTTGTGGTAGTGACACCATCAGTTGTTGTACTGACTGCGTCAGTAGACGTATTTACACCATCAGTAATAGAAGTGACACCATCAGGGGCGGTAGTGACACCATCAGTTGTGGTAGTGACACCATCAGTTGTCGTAGTGACACCATCAGTTGTGGTAGTGACATCATCAGTAGTGGTGGTGACACCATCAGTTGTGGTAGTGACACCATCAGTACTGGTAGTGACACCATCGGTAGTGGCAGTGACACCATCAGTTGTGGTAGTGACATCATCAGTAGTGGTAGTGACACCATCAGTAGTGGTAGTGACACCATTAGTAGTGATAGTGACATCATCAGTAGTGGTAATGACAGGATCAGTAGTGGTAGTGACACCAACAGTTGTCGTAGTGATTGCATCAGTTGTGGTAGTTACAACATCCATAGTGGTAGTGACATCATCAGTAGTGGTGATAACACCATCAGTAGTGGTAGTGACACCATCAGTTGTGGTAGTGACACCATCCATAGTGGTAGTGACATCATCAGTAGTGGTAATGACACCATCAGTAGTGGTAGTGACACCATCAGTAGGGGTAGTGTCACCATCAGCAAGGGAAGTGGCACCATCAGTAGTGGTAGTGACACCATCAGTTGTGGTAGTGACACCATCCATAGTGGTAATGACACCATCCATAGTGGTAGTGACACCATCAGTAGTGGTAATGACACCATCACTAGTGGTAGTGACACCATCAGTAGTGGTAGTGACACCATCAGTAGTGGTAGTAACACCATCAGTAGTGGTAGTGACAGCATCGATAGTGGTAGTTGCAGCATCAGTAATAGTAGTGACACTATCAGTAGTGGTAGTGACTGCATCAGTAGTGGTAGTGACACCATCAGTAGTGGTAGTGACTGCATCAGTAGTGGTAGTGACTGCATCATCGGTGGTAGTGACTGCATCAGTAGTGGTAGTGACTGCATCATCGGTGGTAGTGACACCATTAGTAGTGGTAGTGACTGCAGCAGTAGTGGTAGTGACACCATCAGTAGTGGTAGTGACTGCAGCAGTGGTGGTAGTGACTGCATCAGTTGAGGTAGTGACATCATCAGTTGTCGTAGTGATTGAATCAGTTGTGGTAGTGACCCCATCAATTGTAGTAGTGACACCATCAGTAGTGGTAGTGACTGCATCAGTAGTGGTAGTGGCTGCATCAGTAGTGGTAGTGGCTGCATCAGTTGTGGTAGTGACAACATCAGTTGTGGAAGAGACACCATCAGTAGTGGTACTGACAACACCATCAATAGTGGTAGTGACACCATTAGTAAAGAGAGTGGCAGCATCAGTAGTGGTAGTTGCACCACCAGTAGTGGTAGTGACTGCATCAGTAGTGGTAATGACATCATCAGTTGTCGTAGTGATTGCATCAGTTGTGGTAATGATTGCATCAGTAATGGTAGTGGCTGCATCGGTAGTGGTAGTGACTGCATCAGTTGTCGTAGTAATTGCATCATTTGTGGTAGTGACACCATCCGTAATGGTAGTGACTGCATCAGTAGTGGTAGTGATTGCATCAGTTGTGGTAAAGACACCATCAGTAGTGGTAGTGACAGCATCAGTAGTGGTAGAGACACCATCAATAGTGGTAGTGACACCATTAGTAAAGAGAGTGGCAGCATCAGTAGTGGTAGTTGTACCACCAGTAGTGGTAGTGACTGCATCAGTAGTGGTAATGGCTGCATCAGTAGTGGTAGTGAAACCATCAATAGTGGTAGTGACTGCAGCAGTAGTGGTAGTGACTGCATCATTAGTGGTATTGACTGCATCAGTAGTGGTAATGACTGCATCAGTAGAGGTAGTGACTGCAGCAGTAGTGGTAGTGACTGCATCAGTAGTGGTAGTGACTGCATCAGTAGTGGTAGGGGCAACATCAGTAGTGGAAGGGGCACCATCAGTTTGTGTTGTGACTGCATCAGTAGTAGTAGTGGCAGCTTCAGTTGTGATAGTGACACCATCAGTAGTGGTAGTGACATCATCAGTTGTGGTAGTGATTGCATCAATTGTGGTAGTGACACCATCAGTTGGTGTAGTGACAGCATCAGTAGTGGTAGTGACACCATCAGTTGGTGTTGTGACTGCATCAGTAGTAGTAGTGGCAGCATCAGTTGTGATAGTGACACCATCTGTAGTGGTAGTGACATCATCAGTTGTGGTAGTGATTGCATCAATTGTGGTAGTGACACCATCCATAGTGGTAGGGACACCATAAGTAGTGGTAGCGATTGCATCAGTTGTGGTAGTGACTGCATCATTAGTGGTAGTGACCGCACCAGTAGTGGTAGTGACATCATCAGTTGTCGTAGTGATTGCATCAGTTGTGGTAGTGACACCATCCATAGTGGTAGTGACACCATAAGTAGTGGTAGCGATTGCATCAGTTGTGGTAGTGACTGCATCATTAGTGGTAGTGACCGCACCAGTAGTGGTAGTGACATCATCAGTTGTCGTAGTGATTGCATCAGTTGTGGTAGTGACACCATCCATAGTGGTAGTGACACCATCAGTAGTGGCAGTGACACCATCAGTAGTGGTAGTGACTGCATCATTAGTGGTATTGACACCATCAGTAGTGGTAGTGACACCATCATTAGTGGTAGTGACAGCATCAGTTGTGGTAGTGACACCATCAGTTGTGGTAGTGACATCATCAGTTGTGGTAGTGAGAGCATCGATAGTGGTAGTGACACCATCAGTTGTGGTAGTGACAGCATCGATAGTGGTAGTGACTGGATCATTAGTGGTAGTGACCGCACCAGTAGTGGTAGTGACATCATCAGTTGTCGTAGTGATTGCATCAGTTGTGGTAGTGACACCATCCATAGTGGTAGTGACACCATAAGTAGTGGTAGCGATTGCATCAGTTGTGGTAGTGACTGCATCATTAGTGGTAGTGACCGCACCAGTAGTGGTAGTGACATCTTCAGTTGTCGTAGTGATTGCATCAGTTGTGGTAGTGACACCATCCATAGTGGTAGTGACACCATAAGTAGTGGTAGCGATTGCATCAGTTGTGGTAGTGACTGCATCATTAGTGGTAGTGACCGCACCAGTAGTGGTAGTGACATCATCAGTTGTCGTAGTGATTGCATCAGTTGTGGTAGTGACACCATCCATAGTGGTAGTGACACCATCAGTAGTGGCAGTGACACCATCAGTAGTGGTAGTGACTGCATCGGTAGTGGTAGTGACTGCATCAGTGGGGGTATTGACACCATCAGTAGTGGTAGTGACACCATCATTAGTGGTAGTGACAGCATCAGTTGTGGTAGTGACACCATCAGTTGTGGTAGTGACACCATCAGTTGTGGTAGTGACAGCATCGATAGTGGTAGTGACACCATCAGTTGTGGTAGTGACAGCATCGATAGTGGTAGTGACTGGATCATTAGTGGTAGTGACCGCACCAGTAGTGGTAGTGACATCATCAGTTGTCGTAGTGATTGCATCAGTTGTGGTAGTGACACCATCCATAGTGGTAGTGACACCATAAGTAGTGGTAGCGATTGCATCAGTTGTGGTAGTGACTGCATCATTAGTGGTAGTGACCGCACCAGTAGTGGTAGTGACATCTTCAGTTGTCGTAGTGATTGCATCAGTTGTGGTAGTGACACCATCCATAGTGGTAGTGACACCATAAGTAGTGGTAGCGATTGCATCAGTTGTGGTAGTGACTGCATCATTAGTGGTAGTGACCGCACCAGTAGTGGTAGTGACATCATCAGTTGTCGTAGTGATCGCATCAGTTGTGGTAGTGACACCATCCATAGTGGTAGTGACACCATCAGTAGTGGCAGTGACACCATCAGTAGTGGTAGTGGCTGCATCGGTAGTGGTAGTGACTGCATCAGTGGGGGTATTGACACCATCAGTAGTGGTAGTGACACCATCATTAGTGGTAGTGACAGCATCAGTTGTGGTAGTGACACCATCAGTTGTGGTAGTGACACCATCAGTTGTGGTAGTGACAGCATCGATAGTGGTAGTGACACCATCAGTTGTGGTAGTGACAGCATCATTAGTGGCGGTAATTGCAGCATTAGTTGTGGTAGTGACAACATCAGTTGTGGTAGAGACACTATCAGTAATGGTAGTGACACCATCAGTTGTGGTAGAGACACCATCAGTTATGGTAGTGACTGCATCATCAGTGGTAGTTGCAGCATTAGTAGTGGTAGTGACAACATCAGTTGTGGTAGAGACACTATCAGTAGTGGTAGTGACACCATCAGTTATGGTAGTGCCACTATCAGATGTGGTAGTGACTACATCGGTAGTGGTAGTGACAGGATCAGTAGTGGTAAAGACACCATCAATAGTGGTAGTGACAGCATTAGTAGTAGTAATGGCTGCATCAGAAGTGGTTGTGACTGCATCAGTAGTGGTAGTGACACCATCAGTTGTGATAGTGAAATCATCAGTAGTGGTAGTGACATCATCAGTTGTCCTAGTGATTGCATCAGTTGTGGAAGTAAACCCATCAATTGTGGTAGTGACAGCATCAGTAGTGGTAGTGACTGCATCATTAGTGGTAGTGACCGCACCAGTAGTGGTAGTGACATCATCAGTTGTCGTAGTGATTGCATCAGTTGTGGTAGTGACACCATCCATAGTGGTAGTGACATCATCAGTTGTCGTAGTGATTGCATCAGTTGTGGTAGTGACACCATCCATAGTGGTAGTGACACCATAAGTAGTGGTAGCGATTGCATCAGTTGTGGTAGTGACTGCATCATTAGTGGTAGTGACCGCACCAGTAGTGGTAGTGACATCATCAGTTGTCGTAGTGATTGCATCAGTTGTGGTAGTGACATCCATAGTGGTAGTGACACCATCAGTAGTGGCAGTGACACCATCAGTAGTGGTAGTGACTGCATCATTAGTGGTAGTGACACCATCAGTAGTGGTAATGGCTGCATCGGTAGTGGTAGTGACTGCATCAGTGGTGGTATTGACACCATCAGTAGTGGTAGTGACACCATCATTAGTGGTAGTGACAGCATCAGTTGTGGTAGTGACACCATCAGTTGTGGTAGTGACAGCATCGATAGTGGTAGTGACACCATCAGTTGTGGTAGTGACAGCATCATTAGTGGCGGTAATTGCAGCATTAGTTGTGGTAGTGACAACATCAGTTGTGGTAGAGACACTATCAGTAATGGTAGTGACACCATCAGTTGTGGTAGAGACACCATCAGTTATGGTAGTGACTGCATCATCAGTGGTAGTTGCAGCATCAGTAGTGGTAGTGACAACATCAGTTGTGGTAGAGACACTATCAGTTGTGGTAGTGACACCATCAGTTATGGTAGTGCCACTATCAGCTGTGGTAGTGACTACATCGGTAGTGGTAGTGACAGGATCAGTAGTGGTAAAGACACCATCAATAGTGGTAGTGACAGCATTAGTAGTAGTAATGGCTGCATCAGAAGTGGTAGTGACTGCATCAGTAGTGGTAGTGACACCATCAGTTGTGATAGTGAAATCATCAGTAGTGGTAGTGACATCATCAGTTGTCCTAGTGATTGCATCAGTTGTGGAAGTGACCCCATCAATTGTGGTAGTGACAGCATCAGTAGTGGTAGTGACTGCATCAGTAATGGTAGTGGCTGCATCGGTAGTGGTAGTGATTGTATCAGTTGTCGTAGTGATTGCATCAGTTATGGTAGTGACACCATCCGTAGTGGTAGTGATTGCATCAGTAGTGGTAGTGACCGCATCAGTAGTGGTAGTGATTGCATCAGTAGTGGTAGTGATTGCATCAGTGGTGGTAATGGCTGCATCAGTAGTGGTAATGACAACCTCAGTTGTGGTAGTGACTGCAGCAGTAGTGGTAGTGACACCATCAATAGTGGTAGTGACACCATTAGTAAAGAGAGTGGTAGCATCCGTAGTGGTAGTGACACCATCAGTTGTGGTAGTGATTGCATCAGTTGTTGTAGTGACACCATCAGTTGTTGTATCAGTTGTGGTAGTGACACCATCAGTAGTGGTAGTGACAGCATCAGAAGTGGTCGAGACACTATCAATTGTGGTAGTAACACCATCAATAGTGGTAGTGACACCATTAGTAAAGAGAGTGGCAGCATCAGTAGTGGTAGTTGCACCATCAATAGTGGTAGTGACTGCATCAATAGTGGTATTGGCTGCATCAGTAGTGGCAGTGAAACCATCAATAGTGGTATTGACTGCATCAGTAGAGGTAGTGACTGCAGCCGAAGTTGTAGTGACTGCATCAGTTGTCGTAGTGACAGCATCAGTAGTGGTAGGGGCAACATCAGTTGTGGTAGTGACTGCATCAGTAGTGGTAGTGACAGCATCAGTAGTGGTAAGGGCAACAACAGTTGTGGTTGTGACTGCATCAGTAGTGGTAGTGACAGCATCAGTAGTGGTAGGGGCAACATCAGTTGTGGTTGTGACTGCATCAGTAGTGGTAGTGACTGCATCAGTAGTGGTAGTGACAGCACCAGTAGTGGCAGTATCAGTTGCGGTAGTGACATCATCAGTTGTCGTAGTGATTGCATCAGTTGTGGTAATGACCCCATCAATTGTGGTAGTGACACCATCAGTAGTGGTAGTGACTGCATCAGTTGTCGTAGTGATTGCATGAGTTGTGGTAGTGACACCATCCATAGTGGTAGTGACACCATCAGTAGTGGTAGTGGCTGCATCAGAAGTGGTAGTGACTGCATCAGTTGTGGTAGTGACACCAACAGTTGTGATAATGACACCATCAGTAGTGGTAGTGACACCATCAGTTGGTGTAGTGAAACCATCAGTAGTTGAAGTGACACCATCAGTAGTGGTAGTGATTGCTTCAGTAGTGGTAGTGACTGAATCAGTTGTGGTAGTGATTGCATCAGTAGTGGTAGTGACACCATCAGTAGTGGTAGTGGCAACATCAGTTGTGGTAGTGACTGCATCAGTAGTGGTAGTGACACCATCAGTAGTGGTAGTGACTGAATCAGTTGTGGTAGTGACTGCATCATTAGTTGTAGTGGCAGCATCAGTAGTGGTAGTGACTGCATCAGTTATGGTAGTGACATCATCCGTAGTGGTAGTGATTGCATCAGTGGTAGTAATGGCTGCATCAGTAGTGGTAGTGAGAACATCAGTTGTGGTAGACACACCATCAGTAGTGGTAGTGACAACATCAGTTGTGGTAGTGACTGCAGCAGTAGTGGAAGTGACACCATCAGTAGTTGAAGTGACACCATTAGTAGTGGTAGTGGCAACATCAGTTGTGGTAGTGATACCATCAGTAGTGGTAGTGACACCATCAGTAGTGGCAGTGACTGCATCAGTAGTGGTAGTGACATCATCAGTTGTGGTAGTGATTGCATCAGTTGTGGTAGTGACCCCATCAATTGTGGTAGTGATACCATCAGTAGTGGTAGTGACACCATCAGTAGTGGCAGTGACTGCATCAGTAGTGGTAGTGACATCATCAGTTGTCGTAGTGATTGCATCAGTTGTGGTAGTGACCCCATCCATAGTGGTAGTGACACCATCAGTAGTGGTATTGGCTGTTTCGGTAGTGGTAGTGACTGCATCAGTGAGGGTATTGACACCATCAGTAGTGGTAGCGACACCATCAGTTGTGGTAGTGACACCATCAGTTGTAGTAGTGACAACATCAGTTGTGATAATGACACCATCAGTAGTGGTAGTGACACCATCAGTTGGTGTAGTGACACCATCAGTTGATGTAGTGACACCATCAGTTGGTGTAGTGACACCATCAGTAGTGGATTTGACACCATCAGTAGTGGTGGTGACTGGATCAGTAGAGGTAGTGATACCATCAGTTGTGGTAGTGACACTATCAGTAATGGTATTGGCTGCAATAGTAGTGGTAGTGACTGCATCAGTTGTGGTAGTGACACCATCAGTTGTGGTATTGACTGCATTGGTAGTGTTAGTGACTGCATCAGTGGTGGTAGTGACACCATCAGTAGTGGTAGTGACACTATCAGTAGGGGTAGCAGCTGCATCAGTAGTGGTAGTGAATGCATCAGTAGTGGTAGTGACACCATCAGTTGTGGTAGTGGCACCATCAGAAGTGGAAGTGACACCATCAGTAGTGAAAGTGACACCATCAGTAGTGGAAGTGACACCATCAGTAGTGGTAGTGATTGCATCAGTAGTGGTAGTGACTGAATCAGTTGTGGTAGTGATTACATCAGTAGTAGTAGTGACACCATCGGTTGTGGTAGTGACAACATCAGTAGTGGAAGTGACACCATCAGTAGTGATGGTGACTGCATCAGTAGTGGTAGTGACTGGATCAGTAGTGGTAGTGAAACCATCAGTTGTGGTAGTGACACCATCAGTTGGTATAGTGACACCATCAGTAGTGGAAGTGACACCATCAGTAGTGGTAGTGACACCATCAGTTGGTGTAGTGACACCATCAGTAGTGGAAGTGACACCATCAGTAGTGATGGTGACTGCATCAGTAGTGGTAGTGACTGGATCAGTAGTGGTAGTGAAACCATCAGTTGTGGTAGTGACACCATCAGTTGGTATAGTGACACCATCAGTAGTGGAAGTGACAACATCAGTTGGTGTAGTGACACCATCAGTAGTGGAAGTGACACCATCAGTAGTGAAGGTGACTGCATCAGTAGTGGTAGTGACTGGATCAGTAGTGGTAGTGACACCATCAGTAGTGGTAGTGACAACATAAGTTGTGGTAGTGACACCATCAGTTGTGGTAGTGACACCATCAGTAATGGTATTGACTGCATTAGTAGTGGTAGTGACTGCATCAGTTGTGGTAGTGCCACCATCAGTAGTGGTAATGGCTTCATCATTTGTGGTAGTGACACCATCAGTTGTTGTAGTGGCTGCATCAGTGGTGGTAGTGACACCATCAGTAGTGGTAGTGACACCATCGGTAGTGGTAGTGACTGCATCAGTAGTGGTAGTGACACCATCAGTTGTGGTAGTGGCACCATCAGTAGTGGTAGTGACACCATCAGCTGTGGTAGTGACACCATCAGTTGTGGTAGTAACACTATCAGTAGTGATATTGACAGAATAAGAAGTGGTAATGACACCATCATTAGTGGTAGTTACTGCATCAGTAGTGGTAGTGACTGCATCAATTGTGGTAGTGACACCATCAGTAGTGGTAGTGACACCATCACTAGTGGTTGTGACATCAGCAATTGTTGTAGTGACTGCATCTGTTGATAACAATTTTTAAATGTAAACGGTTTGAAACATGATCATAAACATTGTTCTGGTAAATGTACCGATAGTCATTAAACTGCTGCCTGATTTTGGTGAACTGACTCGAGTACAATTAGTATGTTGAAAGACATCTTCAGACAATCGTCTGTTATAATAATTATTATGTAAGCATGAACTGGCTTTGTCTGATATTTTTTCACTCTACCGTAAGTCCATGGTACAAGTGTACACAGTATAAACTGTAAATCCGTGGTACAAGTGTACACAGAATGAACTGTAAGTCCGTAGTACAAGTGTACACATTATAAACTGTAAGGCCGTTGCACAAGTGTACACGGTATAACTGTAAGTCCGTGGTACAAGTGTACACAGTATAACTGTAAGTCCGTGGTACAAGTATACACAGTATAACTGTAAGTCCGTGGTACAAGTGTACACATTATAAACTGTAAGGCCGAGGTACAAGTGTACACAGTATAACTGTAAGTCCGTGGCACAAGTGTACATAGTATAAACTGTATATCCGTGGTACAAGTATACACAGTATAACTGTAAGTCCTTGGTACAAGTGTACACATTATAAACTGTAAATCAGCGGTACAAGTGTACACAGTATAACTGTAAGTCCGTGGCACAAGTGTACATAGTATAAACTGTAAATCCGTGGTACAAGTGTACACAGTATAACTGTAAGTCCGTGGCACAAGTGTACATAGTATAAACTGTAAATCCGTGGTACAAGTATACACAGTATAACTGTAAGTCCTTGGTACAAGTGTACACATTATAAACTGTAAATCCGTGGTACAAGTGTACACAGTATAACTGTAAGTCCGTGGCACAAGTGTACATAGTATTAACTGTAAATCCGTGGTACAAGTGTACACAGTATAACTGTAAGTCCGTGGCACAAGTGTACATAGTATAAACTGTAAATCCGTGGTACAAGTGTACACAGTATAACTGTAAGTCCGTGGCACAAGTGTACATAGTATAAACTGTAAATCCGTGGTACAAGTGTACACAGTATAACTGTAAGTCCGTGGCACAAGTGTACATAGTATAAACTGTAAGTCCGTGGTACAAGTGTACATAGTATAAACTGTAAGGCCGTGGTACAAGTGTACACAGTATAACTGTAAGTCCGTGGCACAAGTGTACATAGTATAAACTGTAAATCCGTGGTACAAGTGTACACATTATAAACTGTAAGTCCGTGGTACAAGTGTACATAGTATAAACTGTAAGTCCGTGGTACAAGTGTACACAGTATAACTGTAAGTCCGTGGTACAAGTGTACACATTATAAACTGTAAGGCCGTGGCACAAGTGTACATAGTATAAACTTTGATTTTGGAGTTTTACCTCAATGACACACCATGCCAGAGTCGCCCACCCAACACATATTCAACCTGTCAGCTTACAACGGAGAAACAGTTGTTTCTATAACCAAGCCTTAGGCAAAAGTTCAGCACAAATGCCAAAATAGGGGCATTGCGTTCACTCCAGAGACCCCTTTCAGTCCTCGTAGGGGGGTGAGGCATCATCGTTATCAACTGTTACAATGATCGTGACAACTTTGTATGTGAGAAGCGTTGGAAGTGTTGTATTAGAAGTCCAATCGTATTCCATAGTTTACTCTCTCTTACTTATTACGCATACATATATTTTGATATATGTTGTTTGAAATATCATTTACGAAAGTAAAATAACCTCAAAGTTAACGTTTTCGTCTAACGTCACTGTATCCAACTCTGGACAGTGCCCAAATCAGGACATTTGTGGGAAAAGGGCACAACGAAGTGTCATGGAATGCAGAAATATAATTTTATGTATACAGTATTCACCCTATGATACTTAAAAAACAATTCAAATCTAAATAAGTGTTAATGGTTGTTGATTATGATTAAAATTCTAATGTGAGAAAAAGTAACAAAATAAAACCATGCTTACGACGCTATTTTCAGAAGTGTATTTTATGAAAACCACTATTAGTTCGGGGAAGAAATACATATCATCATTACCCTTTTTGATTCAAGAATATTTCAACTATACATATTTTCCTGCCGAAATTTATAGTTTACTTCCAAATATTTGCCAACATAACAAAGTTTATCTCTCAGGGTAAGTTAAACTGGTTGAATGGCCTACGTATCCCTGATAGTATTTGGCGCTATTTTTATAGAACCACGTGCCCAAAATATCACCCAGTAACAGAAATGAAAGGAAGATAGTATCAAATTGTCAAAAATGAACAATACTTTTTTACATTGACATTATACTATAAAGAATATTGATATTTATCTAAAAAGTGTCCCGATTTTGGTACAGTGACGTAAGTGTTTCCCACGAGTCTTTATAATATTGGCGTGGTACAGCTGGTCATAGTGTTGAAGGTATAATTGGAGCTTATTGTTTTGTGAGAACATAATATTCAAAACAATATATGCAGATATGTATGATTACTTACCAATAGGAATACATACTGTACAGATCACAAGGATACAAACACACAAGTCTAGACGTGCCATGTCGCCACCTGCCAGAAACACAAATAAGTGCATTTAAACTGCTTACATGTATAAGATTGTAAAATATATTGTAAATCAGTTTCTTTCTTTGAAAATTAATTTTTTTAACATTTCCGTATACCGATCGCAACCCTATATTTCAACAGTGGTTTCAAAACAATTTGGGTTTTCAATGTTTTGGTACTAGCATCACAAATGAGTCCTATAAAGACGAAGCATCTATGTGGTGCAGTGGCATTCGTTTATGTACAGTATATCTTGTAATGACAGTCAATATACGTCAATGAAGAAACTCTTTTTTAGAAATATAATAGTGAAATTGACCGCTTTTGCTGTTGTCAGTTTTAATCAATGCAGCACTTCAAAGAAGTCAAATAGTAATTATATACAGTTGCAGTATCAATACATTACATTAACAAAATGGCTTAATTCCTGTTAAATTAGCTCAAATGATTGTTGATCCTAAGTGTTGCATTGGACTGTTAGGTTATGGTCTTGCTGGCATAAATTACCCAAGAAATACAAAATACATGCGACATGTGCACATATCCTAACTGTTTGCCTGTCCGCTGGAGAGACAGTAATAATCTTAGGTAGGGTCATCGAGGTTATTTTTATCAATACGATATTTCGTCAGCGATTTGTGTGTGTGGAATTCGATTTTACAGGTGTCAAGCTTTAGGCAGCTGACCCTATTGCTTGTAGAAAGGTCTGGCTCATCAGGTACCCTTGGGGCAAAAGTATTGTGTAGTGCCAAACGGGATTACATGTGCCTAGCAAGGCGATGGTCCATCAAGTCATTTATGCAATTATGGTTTATTTTAGGTATCTACAAATGACGAACAAATATTTCAAAAAATCGCACTAAGGACCCACCTTTTATTTGTTGTACCCGCCCTTAGGATTGACAACATCGTTTCCGTGTGTCTTTTGTACAATCACTTGATAACATGACATCGAGGTTTCTGTTTCAGTGGGATTTTGACAGATAACACACACAGTTTTTATGTATATGCCTGTTTTTTTTTTTTTTTGCGGACGTTGTACCCTAATGATTTATTTTATTGTCTTCAATAACAATGTTTTTGTAAGTCTAAATGCTATATACCTTATACCTTACAGATCCTAACGTACATACACGAGTATATTTCTGAGGCAATGGGTGCCCTGGTTAAATCTACAAATAATGTAACCATAAATCGTAAAAGTATCATTGATCAGAACGCGAATATAACAAAAGTGTAAAGAGTTTGTGTGCTCATAATAGGCGATTCTACGTTTTCTGTAACCACAAATATGCTATATATCATTGTTTTAGTTTAATTGCAGACATGTGAACATTGTTCTTTAAAGAAATTTTCTTACTTCCGTTTTTTTTCCATTTTATCTAATCGGCCATATTCTAAGCAATAACATTGGGTTTGTCATCTTGAGCCTTCGGCTACTTTCAATCTCGACCACGTTAAACTAACCTATGGTGTTTATTCTAGGGTGTGACAATGTCTGGGTTGTTTTAACTGACGACACGGTGAAAGACATAGTCACCGAGCAGTGTTATCACTAACGACCCGTGAGCCTAAATAGTGGCCCCAAACCCGGCATGATAGCACAAATCCGATGCCAACAAAAATTTAGTTCTACTTCACTGATATGGCCTGACGATGCCACCAAGGACAGCTCCACATCGGGTCACATCATACAGGGAACGGGAGGTCCAGTTGTTGCCATTATGCTTAGTACTGAACGATAAGTAAAAATAACTGTCCCTATGTTATAACTATGTATCTATGATGTAAGATCTTATCTTGTAGCAGAAAAAATATGTTATGTCAATCTTTGATACGAGAAAAATATGAAGGAAAGATTTTTTACGGAATCCCTGAAAAAATACAAAATAATAAGACCAGGTGTTCTTAGTGTCTTCTACATCATCAACTACAGCCAAAATATAACTCTAGATAAGATCCAAACAAATGAATGACACGTCCTCAAAATGAGAACTTTGGTATAGTTCTCAATCACAGCAAGAAGACATATTAAAAATCTCCATCTTCATATCATAAGGATATAGAATATTTTTCAATGAGACCAAGATAGCGACCATTAAAAAATCGTCATAGTCCTTCTATCCCTAATCCCTGTGTCGTAAGAGAGGACCCCTTTGCCGGTATTTGATTTGATTTTGCATATGACATGATGGAATTAAAAAAATATTAAAATATTGGTCCTCGTAAGGAAATATTGATATATATAACTCAGAAGTTCTAAATATCAAATATAAATATCAATTTTAATTTATATATTTTCTATGTTTTTTTTCGCTACCAGAAAAAGTATTCCCTCGATCACAATTTTTTCCCGGTTTCATAAATGCTAGCTTAGGGAAATATGGGCAGTTTCCTACCATACCTTTTTGGCCTGAAAGGAAGGGCAATCATACACAATGTCACTTATAAGAAAGTATTTGGGATCCAAGGGGACCAAAGGCGAAGCCCATAATGGGGAATTAGAAAATATGGCTCTAAAATACTAAGGTTCCCATATGTTTGGACAGATTTTATCCAAATTAGGCAGGAAACATGTTAGTCATACATGAAGGTGTTGTGACAACAAGGGACAAGGCCAATTAGGGAAAATTGGGAAATCGGGCTTTAAATTTTTAACACAACTGTAATATAATAAAAAGAAGCTTCTGTTTTTCTGTTTAATAACAGAGAGATTGCTTTTGTTTTGTTAGTTGTAATACGGTGGACATCTTAGAATGATTATAGATATTTTCTTTTTACCGTGTTCTTGTAAAATACTCTTTTAAATGGTATGCGGACTAAACATATTACGACGGATTCACATGCATGTACATGAATGAAATTAAATAAGATCCTATGTGTATCATTTCTTTCTGGAATTGAATTGTAGTTTTTTTTTGTAATTAAAAACAACTATCATAGAAGGACAGATAACATTGTTACTTACCTTTTCGTCAACTTAGTTGTGTAGAATTATTATTTCCTTCTTTTTAATACAATGGTCGAAATATTATATCATTGTATTGGTCGAGAAGCATATAATCCACACCACTTCTGTAATACAGATCGACCCTTTCCCACTGCCTGTTGATTTTAAGTGGTTACACAGTTTCTCCACGATATCTCATGAGGAGCAGTGGGCGTTGTCACAGTGTTCAGTCGTGTTACCTATCGTCTCTAAGAATAACAATTATTTAATTTCAAATATGTTTGTTTAAATCGCGCTCCGATATGAAGCGTAACAAAAATAAAGTGTGCATGATTGAACACGTGGGTATGAGGCATGCAATCCAAGTTTTCATTTATTCATTTATCTTTGTCATTTATGTATGATATCTAATTTAAAGTTTTATAAGATATATTATATAAGGTATATTAAGACATATTATAGTGAAAATTAAACAGTGTAATAAGTATAAATAATGAGACTTTCGCGGAACTTACTATATAGACTAAATAAATAAAATATCGATCCGCCAGCAACATCAATATTAAGCGGATCAGACAGTCTGAACCCTGCGGACGATGTATATGTAGGGCCAAGGAAACTGAAACGTCGCATGATGTTCCATTTTTTTTTAAATGTTAACACAAAGAATTATTTCCATCATCATGGAAACAAGGAAATGTTTTATGCTGTATATGAAAAAGATAGTGATACACTGTAAGGATATTGAAATATCGGCCTTTTATAACTATACACTTGTTAAGTGGTTGATAGGGGCGTTTATAAACATGTTCATAATGTTCTTCTTAATTAAAATTTTAAAATGGGTAAGTTACTAGACCGCTAAATTCCTATAATACTGAATCATTAAAGATTCCCAGCGATTCCATTAATGTCCTAGATTCAGGTATAAAAATAAGAATAAAAACTTTTGACATCACCCAATTGAATCCGGAACTGTTCGAAAACTAATTAACTGATAGAAAACAGATATTTATTATCAGTACTATTCCTTCTAATTGGATGAAATAAAGGCTGGAGTTCCGAAGTGTTCCATACTTGGACCACTGTGTGTTCCGAAGTGTTCCATTCTTGGACATTTATTGTTTTTAATTTATATCAATGACACAATCGACGTTATCAGTTATTGCTGATGTCACTACTCTACATGATACGTATAGTTCATAGCCCCCTAGAAACTTAAATTACTATATGGTTCAATTATTGGTCGGTTTAGAGCCTAAAAGTCACCAAGCATGACTCTCAGAAAAAACTTAAACAACCACTTCCTATCTCAAATTTGTGAAATGACGAATTGATATCAATAACATTTGTGAATTCTTTTTTCGAAGATTTACATTTGGATTGAACATGTAAAACAAATTATTCAGAAAGCAACGTCTAGATTGAATATGTTAGCTCTTAAATATACACCCTACATGATAACAATAGGCTTTATATAAGGTTCGTTTATTTGACCACAAGTAGAATAAATAGTACTACAATACTGTCACCGAAAGCATTGTCAAAGAATATAGAAAATACACGACGCTAAATTTGCTGAAGAGCTTATCAGGACAAGTGACAAATCTTTTAATTTCACTTTCAGATATATGGACGATGTGTTGCCTATAAACAACAAGAAGTTTGCTGACCACGTCGATCGTATATACCCCTCTGAACTTGAAAAAAGGACACAACAGACTCTTCTACATCACCTGCTTACCATGATATTTTACTGGTCAGCTTGCTCTATGCTATAGGATAAACGTGACGATTTCACTGTTCCAATCGTGAAGTTTCCATTTTTGATAGTAACATCCCTGCTTCTCCAACCATGTCGTAGTTGATATCGAGACTTCCGTGATCGATGCCGATTGCTGACCAAAAAAAAAAACCCTTACAACACCGGGCTTTGAGAGAGGCAGGTTGATCAGAACCGTGAGCAATTTTTTGGTCGTCATCTTTGTCTCATTGAGAACTATTTTGTATCTTTGTGTGATATGAGGATAGACGTTTTTGTATGCTTACTTGTTGTGATTGCGAACGATGACTCGGTTGTCCATTTAATAACTTGATGCTTACTTGGTGGACGTGACCAAGAGTTTCATGGCGGGTGTCGTCGATGAAGCAGAAGATACTAATCCTTCCGGAACACCTGGTCTTATTCTCATGTACTTTTACAAGGATCTCCGTGTTAATCTTTCCTATCCCATATTTTGCCTCAAGTTTAATCGATATTGAGTTCCGATCATGGTTTTGGTGACGTTTTTTTTCCCATACATAACAAATTTGGAGGCTCCTAGAATTGTTTCGTATGCAATTTCACTTGCACGCTTCATATTCTCAGCTTGTGGTGTTAATCAAATATTTTTACACTATGGTTTTGATTCTCTTATCCACCAAAAAAACTCGTTTTCAGTCCACAATGATACACTGGTGTTTTATTCGATTTGTTAAATCAGTATCAAGTCACTTACAGGCAATGACAAGGACGAACTGTTACAGTGAGTGGTGATCTTTGAAGAGAAAGACATAATAGGGACGAGTTGAGAAAGTGTTTGATGGACTGGAAAGTGTGGTGGCTAGTATAGCGTATGCTACGTTTTTAATTACCATGGTGATGCCTTGCGACATATTTAATATGTCAAAAGTTATTCAGTGGTAACTGATGATATTAACAAGCCCCTGAATGATGCAGTATAGTCACCCTAAAGTTTACTACCTGAAATGAGCCTAATCCAAAGCTTATACAGTTTTTATCATCGTCGGATACCCACGGTTGATCTCGCTTCGCTAACTCACTCATCACCCGTGGGCAAACTCGCCGAGAAATCCTCGTAAAATATGGTAATTCGTATATTAGAACGGACCAATCAGAAAATCGGAACTCTCCAGTTTGAAGACCCGTTTCGTGGTACACCATACACAACAATGGCTGCGCCCATGAGAAAGCGTGTAAACGGCGAGTAGAAGACGTGTTCACAACGATGGCGGCGTCAATTAATAAGTCTTGTGAATTTTGTTTAAAAATCATATGAGACAAGTCTTACAGGTCGTTGACTTCAAAAACAAGTCAAGAACAATACAGTGCTACTTATCTAAGTTATGCTTCCGTATAGATTATATAACGCTAATTCTGATTGGTTTAACATCCCATCGCGAAACTGCACTGGAACCAATCAAATGTTTCGTACATATTAATTACCTACATTTACGAGGATTTCTCGGCGAGTTTGCCCACGGGTGATGAGTGAGTTAGCGAAGCGAGATCAACCGTGGGTATCCGACGATGAGTTTTTATTGGCATTACTCTAATGTTTTGCATCAAGTCAATAAAATATGTTTCTAAGACTTTAATTTGTGTACATTCTCCTAACCATCTTCATCTTTTAAGGCCGGTATGCCTTTCCACATCCAGGCGAGGAGAGAGCATGCTCCACATGACCTAGGTATATAAATGAACTTTAAATAATATATCATCTTTAAGCATTCAGTTAGTTCGGTGAAGAGATTGACGTGTTATAAATCCGATGAGCTAATTTAATGAAGACTTTAGCCTTAATGTCTTATTATTGACTGCGTTTACCCAGTCATGTACCTTTTTAATAGCGTATATATATATATACAAGACCAATACATCTAAATTACACTTTGTCTTTGAATATAACTAACCAGGTGGTTGAAATTCAGGTCGACAATTGCATGTTTTAGGGGGCTTATTGCATATTAATACATGTAGTAACATACCTGCATTTCCATCCTTTGGTGTTTACGTGTCGCAATTGATTCGCTATTTAAAGGGTTTTGGCCACGATTTTGAAAATCTTGTAAAAAGTTATGAAACTTGTAATACATTTCAATAAATACTGATTAGCCCATCAACGAGCATTCGATCGTGTCCCGGTATCTAGATATTGACAGTCAAAGTTGACCGCTCCCGACTGGCGAGAATTTTAATGAGCTGACCGGTCACGTGGTACCTGTGACGTCATTGAAGCACAACTGATCGACTCAGGTAAACTGATCAGTGGTACATTGACGAAGAAAGTTTAGTAGAAAAACGCCTATTGATTTCGACATATAAGTCGATCTTGATTTTTGTTTAATTCTATTGATTAACCAATAAAATACCTTGAAAAAAATATAGGTGGATGATGATCAAGTGGTGGTGGATGATGATGATGTGGGTGGATGATGATGATGTGGGTGGATGATGATGATGTGGGTGGATGATGATGATGTGGGTGGATGATGATGATGTGGGTGGATGATGATGATGTGGGTGGATGATGATGATGTGGGTGGATGATGATGATGTGGTGGATGATGCTGTGATGGATGACGTGGTGGATGATGATGGTGGATGATGGTGTGGTGGATGATGATGTGGAGGATGATGATGATGATGTGGTAGATGATGATGATGTGGTGGCGGATGATGATGATGATGATGATGTGGTGGCGGATGATGATGATGATGATGTGGTCGATGATTATAATGTGGTGGATGATGATGATGCGGTGGATGATGCCGATGATGTGATGGATGCTGATGTGGTTGATGATGATGATGATGAGGTGGTGGATGATAATGATGATGCGATGATGTGATGGATGATGACGATGTGGTGGATGAAGATAATGTGGTGGATGATGTGATGATGATGTGGTGGATGATGATGATGATGATGATGTGGTAGATGATGATGATGTGGTGGATGATGACGATGATGTGATGGATGATACCGATGATGTGGTGGTGGATGATGACGATGATGTGGTTGATGATGATGATGTGGTGGATGATGATGATGATGTGGTAGATGATGTGGTGGTGGATGATGATGATGATGATGATGTGGATGATGATGATGATGATGATGATGATGATAATGATGTGGTAGATGATGATGTGGTGGATGATGACGATGATGTGATTGATGATAACGATGATGTGGTGGTGGATGATGACGATGATGTGGTTGATAATGATGATGTGGTGGATGATGATGATGATGTGGTAGATGATGATGATGTGGTGGATGATGATGATGATGATGTGGATGATGATGATGATGATAATGATGTGGTAGATGATGATGTGGTGGATGATGACGATGATGTGATTGATGATAACGATGATGTGGTGGTGGATGATGACGATGATGTGGTTGATAATGATGATGTGGTGGATGATGATGATGTGGTGGATGATGATGATGAAGATGTGGTGGATGATAATGATGATGATGTGGATGATGACGATGATGTGGTGGATGATGATGATGATGATGATGTAGATGATGATGTGATGGATGATGATGATGTGTTAGATGATGATGATGTTGTGGATGATGATAATGTGGTGGATGATGGTGATGATGTGGTAGATGATGATGATGTGGTGGATGATGATGATGTAGTAGATGATGATGATGTGGTGGATGATGATGATGTAGTAGATGATGATGATGTGGTGGATGATGGTGATGATGTGGTAGATGATGATGTGGTAGATGATGATGATGTGGTGGATGATGATGATGTGGTAGATGATGATGATGTGGTGGATGATGATAATGTGGTGGATGATGGTGATGATGTGGTAGATGATGATGATGTGGTGGATGATGATGATGTGGTAGATGATGATGATGTGGTGGATGATGATGTGGTAGATGATGATGATGTGGTAGATGATGATGAGGTGGTGGATGATGATGATGCGATGATGTGGTGGATGATGACGATGATGATGTGTTGGATGAAGATGATGTGAATGATGTGGTGGATGATGCTGCTTATCGCTGCTTATCCACATCTTCCTCATCAACAGCAGCATCCTCACCATTCTTATCCTTATTAACTTCATCATTCTCATCCTCGACATCATTATCCTCTACATTCTCATCCTTTTCCACATAATTCTTCATCCATCTCATTATCTGCATCCTCCATATCATCTTTATTCTCATCATCATCCTTTTCAAAAACCTCCACAACATCTGCCTCATCTTCTTCCATATAATATTTATCCTCATCTTCCACATCCCCATCAAAATCCTCATCTATATCCTCATCCTCTACATCCTTCTCTTCCTCTACATATTATCCTCATTCTTCATCTTCATCCTTATCAACATCATCATCTTAAACATCATCCTCCAACCACATCATCATCCGCATCTTTATCCTCATTCTCCACTTTTCAACATTCTCACCATTCTTATCATCATCCATCATCATCCATCATCCATCATCATCCATCATCCATCATCCATTATCATCCACATCCACATCATCATCATCATCATCCATCATCATCCACATCATTATCAGCATCCACATCATCATCATCATAATCATCCACATCAACATCATCATCATCCACATCATCATCCACATCATCATCCACATCCACATCATCACCATCATCCACATCATCATCCACATCATCATCCACATCATTATCCACAACCACATCATCATCATCATCATCATCATCATCATCATCATCATCATCATCCACATCCACATCATCATCCACATCATCATCCACATCCACATCATCATCTACATCCACATCCACATCATCATCTACATCCACATCCACATCCACATCATCCACATCCACATCCACATCCACATCATCCACATCCATGTCATCATCCACATCCACATCATCATCCACATCCACATCATCATCCATCATCCATCATCATCCATCATCCATTATCATCCACATCATCATCATCATCCACATCATCATCATCATCCACATCATCATCATCCACATCATTATCAGCATCCACATCATCATCATCCACATCATCATCATCCACGTCATCATCATCCACATCATCACATCATCATCAACATCATCCACATCATCATCAACATCATCATCCAGATCATCATCATAATCATCCACATCAACATCATCATCATCCACATCATCATCCACATAATCATCCACATCCACATCATCATCCACATCCACATCATCACCATCATCCACATCATCATCCACATCATCATCCACATCATTATCCACAACCACATCCACATCCACATCATCATCCACATCATCATCCACATCCACATCATCATCTACATCCACATCCACATCATCATCCACATCCACATCATCATCCACATCCACATCATCATCCACATCCACATCCACATCATCCACATCCACATCCACATCATCATCCACATCCACATCATCACCCACATCCACATCATCATCCACATCCACATCATCATCCACATCCACATCATCCACATCCACATCATCATCCACATCCACATCAACATCCACATCATCATCCACATCCACATCAACATCCACATCATCATCCACATCCACATCATCATCCACATCCAGATCCACATCATCATCCAGATCCACATCATCATCCACATCCACATCATCATCCACATCCACGTCATCATCCACATCCACATCCACAAAATCATCCACATCCACATCATCATCCACATCCACATCATCACCCACATCCACATCATCATCCACATCATCATCCACATCATCATCCACATCATCGTCCACATCCACATCATCATCCACATCCACATCATCATCCACATCCACATCATCATCCACATCCACATCATCATCCACATCAACATCGAGTCATCCACATCATCATCCACATCATCATCATCATCATCATCATCATCATCATCATCATCATCATCATCATCATCCACATCGTCACGCTGCTCATCCACATCTTCCACATCAACAGCAGCATCCTCAACATTCTTATCCTTATTAACTTCATCATTCTCATCCTCGACATCATTATCCTCTACATTCTCATCCTTTTCCACATAATTCTTCATCCATCTCATTATCTGCATTCTCCATATCATCTTTATACTCATCATCATCTTCATTAAAAACCACAACATCTGCATCGTCTTCTTCCATATAATATTTATCCTCATCTTCCACACCCCCATCAAAATCCTCATTCTCATCCACATCATCTGCATCACGCACATAATCCTCATCTATATCCTCATCCTCTACATCCTTCTCTTCCTCTACATATTATCCTCATCCTTCATCTTCATCCTTATCAACATCATCATCTTAAACATCATCCTCCAACCACATCATCATCCGCATCTTTATCCTCATTCTCCACTTATCAACATCCTCACCATTCTTATCATCATCAACATTATTATACACATCATCATCTGCATCCTTCTTTCTGTAACCACATAATCTTCATCAACTTCATCCTCAACATCCACCTAATTCTCATCAATATTCTCACTTTCATCCACATCCTCCTCATCATCCACATCCTAAACCATTGTCATCGTCACCATCATCTATCTCATCCTCATCAACATTATCATCCTCAACATTCTTATCCTCATCAACAGCATCCTCATTCTCATCAACTTCATCCTCTTCTACATCACTATCCATATCATCATCCTCTATTCACATCATCCACATCCTGCTTATTCACATCATCCCTACCATCCTCCACCTCATCAACAGCCTTATCCACACCATTCTGATTACTAGTATCATTCTCCACATCCTTAAACATCCACATAATCCTCATCAGCAGGATTTTTATCCTCATTTTCCACCTAACTCTCATCATTTTCCTCATCAATTTCATCATCATTCACATTATTATCCTCTACATCCTCATCAGTATACACATCCTTCTCCATTCACATCATCCACATCATCTTTCTCCATTCACATCCTCATCAACATGCACATCCTGTTTATCTTCATCCTCATCAACATGCACATCCTACTTATTCGCATCCTCATTCTCATCATCCTCACAATTCTTATCCTCATCAACTGCATCCCAATTTTCATCCTGCTTATCCATATCATCCACCTCATCTTCACCATTCTGATTATCATCGTCATCCTCCTCTACATCACCATCCTCCTCTACATCGTCATCATTCTACACATCATTATCCGCATCTTGTTAATTAACAATCCTCATCCATATTTATCCTCATCCACATCCTCCTTATCTTCTACATCATTATCTTCATCCTCACAATTCTGATTCTCATCATCCTCCATCACATCATCCGCATCCTGCTTATTTGCATCATCAACATCCTCATCCGCACCATTCTTATCTACATCCTTCTCTACATCCTCATCATTATATGCATCCTCTTCGGCATGTTGTTTATTCACATAATCCCCATCCACATCATCTTCAACCTTATTCTCATCAACATTATCATCATCCACATCATCATCTTCATCCTCACAATTCTGATTCTGATTCCTTATCCGCATCCTCAACATTCTCATCTGCAAACTCATTCTCATCATCCACATCGTCACCATCATCCATCCCATCCTCATCCACAACATAATCACCCTCAACATTCTTATCCTCATCAACAGCATCTTCATAATCATCCTTAACATTTGCATCATTCACATTATCATCCTCCTCATGTACATTATCTACATCATCATCTATTCACATCCTCATCAACATGCACATCCTGCTTATCCGCTATCCTCTATATTCTCTTCATCAACATTTTTATCATTATTAACATTCTCATCAAGCAGATCATCATCTTCATCCTCATTCTAATCCACTACATCATCATTATCATCATCTACATCATCATTATCATCATCCTCTACATCATCATCATCATCATCATAATCATCATCATCATCATCATCATCATCATCATTATCATAATATATCATCCTTTACATCACCCTCTACACCATCATCATCCTCTTCATCTTCATTATCATCATCCTCTACACCATTATCATCATCCACTACACCATCATTATCATCATCATAATCATCATCCTCTACATCATCATTACCATCATCCACTACACCATCCTCTACATCATCATTATCATCATCCTCTACATCATCATTATCATCATCCTCTAAATTATCATTATCATTATCCTCTACATCATCATCATCATCCACTACTTCATCATCATCATTATCATCATCATCCTCTACATCATCCTCTACATCATTATTATCATCATCCTCTACATCATCATCATCATCATCATCCACTACATCATCATTTTTTTTCATCCACTACATCATCATTTTTTTTCATCCACTACATCATCATCATCATCCACTACAACATCATTTTTTTCATCCACTACACCATCATTATCATCATCACAATAATCATCCTCTACATCATCATTATCATCATCCCTTTCATCATTATCATCATTCTCTACATCATCATTATCATCATCCTCTACATCATCATTTTCATCATCCCTTTCATCATTATCATCATCCCTTACATCATCATAATCATCATCCTCTACATCATCATTATCATCATCCTCTACATCATCATAATCATCCTCTTCTACATCATCATTATCATCATTCTCTTCATAATCATTATCATAATCCTGTACATCATCGTTATCACCTTCCCCTACATCATATTCATCATCATCTACATCATCATAATCAGCCTCCTCTACATCATCATAATCATCATCTTCTACATCATCATTATCATCATCCGCTATATCATCATTATCATCATCCTCTACATCGTCATTATCATCATCTTCTACATCATAATCATCATCCTCTACATCATTATCATCATCCTCTACATCATTATCATCATCCTCTACATCATTATCATCATCCTCTACATCATAATTATCGTCATCATCTACATCATCATTATCATCATCCACTACATCACTATCATCATCATCTACATCATTATTATCATCATCCTCTGCATCATCATTATCATCATCCTCTACTTTATCATTTTCATCATCCTCTACATCATCATTATCATCATAATCTACATCATCATTATTATCATCCTCAATTCACATTATCCGTATCCTGTTTATCCACATCAATATTCTCATCCTCAACATTCTGATAAGCATCTAACTCCACATCCTCATCCACACCATCTTTATTCACATTCTCATCGTTCTAATCCTTATCAACTTCATCATCATCCTCATCTTCCACATCAATACCTTCCTATGCATCCTCATTGTTTTCACATTCTTCTTCATTCATCTCATCTGAATCCTGCTTATCTGCATCCTCCACATCTTCATCATCCACCTCATCATCATCAAGATATTCATCCTCACAGCTCTGATTATCATCCTCCATCCATTTCATCATCCGCATCCTGATTATCTGCATCATCAAAGTCATCCACATCTTTATCCACCTCATCATCCACATCCTAATCATACTCCTACATTCACATCACCAACATCTGTATCCGGCTTATCAACATCCTCACCATTATGTAATATATTCTCATCAATATTATCCTCATTCTCATAATCACCCTCCTCCACATCATCCGCATCTTGCATATCCACATCTTTCTCCTCCACATCCTCATTCACATTATCATCCACATCTTTATCATCCTCATTCTCATTCAGATTTGCATCCTCACCATTCTTATATTCATCAACAGCATCCTCATTCTCATCCACATCATCCTTATCCACATCACCCTTTACATAATCATTTTCCAAATCATCCTCCATTCACATCATCCGCTTCCTGCTTATCTACATCACCCACCTTATCCTTATCCTGCTCATCCACATAATCCCCATCCACATCATCTTTATTCTCATCACCCACCTTATCCTCATCCTGCTCATCCACATAATCCTCATCCACATCATCTTTATTTTCATCATCCACCTTATTCTCATCAACATGCTCACTACCATCCACATCTTCCACATCATCTTCATCCTCACCATTCGATTAACCTCCATCACATCATTATTCTGCTTATCCGCATTCTCTTCCGCATATTTATCCTCATTCTCATCATCTTCAACCTCATCATCAACATAATAATCTTCAACAATCTTGTTCTTATCAACAGCATCCTCATTCTCATCAACACCATTTGCAACATCTACGCCATCTTTCTCCTCTACATTATCCACATCATCCTCTAACATTCACATCATCATCAACATGTGCATCCTCCTCCTCATACACATCTTAATCATCCATATCACCATCCTCCTCTACATCCTCATCATTATAAAAATCATCATCCACATCCTGCATATCCACATCTTCTTTATCCTCATCCTCAACCTTATCAACATCATCATCAAGTAAATCCTCCTCGTATACCACATCATCATATTCTACTCGCCATTCTCATTCTCATCATGCTAAACACAATCATCTTCATCCTAATCCACATCTTCATCCACATATTTGTCCTCATTTTTATCATCCACATCCTAATCATCGCCATCCTCATCATCATCCATCAAATCTTTATCATCAACAGACTCATTCTGATAATTATTCTCATCATCTTCCACATCATCCTCATCCTCATCTTCCACCTTATTCTCAACATCTACATCTTATTCTTCACAACTCTGATGATTATCATCCTCAATTCATATAATCATCCACATCCTGATTGTCCATATCATTCACGTCAACATCATCTTCATCCATATCAACTTTGTCCACCTCATTCTCATCATCCACATCCTAATTATTCTCCTACAGTCACACCATCCACATCACCCGCATCCTCCTCATCAACATCATCATTCACTTTATCTTTATCTTTATCATCAACATCCTTATCCTAACACCTCTGATTCTCATCATCATCTTCCATTCAGATCATCATCCGTATCCTCCTCATCTTTATCCTAATTCTCATCATCAACATCCTTATCCTCATCCTCACCTTCAACATTTTATCCTCATCAACATCATCCTCAGTTTCATCCACATCCTCCTCCATCCATATCTGCAACCCGCTTTTCCAAATCATCCGCATCCTCTTTATCCACATATTTATCCTCATTCTCATCATCCACACGTTCATCAACATCCTCACCATTCGTATCCTCATTGACAGCATCCTCATTCTCATCCACTATATATGTATATTTATCCACATCATCCTCTACATCATCATTACCAACATTTAATACTGTGACGCTAAGGCTGTGTGTTACTTTACTGCTACGTTACGGCTGTATGCTACCTTACTGCTACGTTAAGGCTGTATACTACCTAACTGTGACGTTAAGGCTGTGAGCTACTTTACTGTGACGTTAAGGCTGTATGCTACCTTACTGCTACGTTAAGGCTGTGTGTTACCTTACTGCTACGTTAAGGCTGTATGCTACCTTACTGCTACGTTAAGGCTGTATACTACCTAACTGTGACGTTAAGGCTTTAAGCTACTTTAATGTGACGTTAAGGATGTATGCTACCTTACTGTGACGTTAAGGCTGTATGCTACCTTACTGTGACGTTAAGGCTGTACGCTACCTTACCGTGCCGTTAAGGATGTGTACTACCTTACTGTGACGCTAAGGATGTATGCTACCTGTCTGTGTCGTTAAGGCTGCATGTAATCTTACTGTGACGTTAAGGCTGTATGATACCTTTGTGAGAAATCAGAAGGAAAAAAATTATAAAAAAAAATTTAAAAAATTAATACTATATTTGCTTTATAATAATGTCCCATATAATAAATGTTGTTATTGCTGAACCACAAGTTTTCTTGTGTCATTCTGTTCTGAGGGAGTATGTCTTCTTGTATGCATATTTGAAGTTGGCTGTAAACATATGTCACCTGACAAGCGGCAGATTAACAACACCATGATAATAGGAAATATATCGCTTATAAAGTAGCATTGATAATACAGACATCAATACCTTTATCATTATGTGATATTATAAAAGAATTTGAAACGTGCAGGCGGTCACCCGTCCAACTACTGACCACGCTCAACGTGGTATCATACAGCCTTAACGCCTAAAATGTTTTTGTGCCAAATTTAATTAGGAGTTATCGCCCTTCGATTGTATGGTAAATGTGGCAATTTGCACCTCTGCACGGTCATTGAATGCATATTTGAAAATTAGTTTCGTATTTTTGTCTGCGCATGCGTAAATGACATGACTTCCTATAGTGGTAAAATCGAAGTGAAAGTCACTGTGTCCTATTTTAATTCATTTACAGTCCTTATTTTGATGCATGTTTTGTACCACCGACGTACAAAATGACGATTGGCAAGTACATTGATCGGTATTTTGTAATGCCATGTTATTTATCTGCTTCTGCAGTAACAGGGGGCCCATTCATATCCCCCATTCGTTTTTGCAGTTTAAAACGAAAGTAGAGGCGGGGGGGGGGGGGGGGGCCGTGGTCACGCTGTCTTTTGTAGTTATTTTAGATCAAAGGCAAGAGGCTAGTGCAAGTGTTTAGACAAACTGTTTCTTTCTTTCTGACATGCATATTTAGGTACATACATGTATGATAAGCATAGTTATTGTACTATGATTTAGTATCAGACATGTATTACAACTATATTACACATTCAATTAAATTTAACATTGCAGATAGGTATTACACATGTTTTTAGTATCACAGACAGTATATATTCCAGAAGTATTTACAGACAGTAAATATTGTCACTATCAGTCAGGAATTACAGTGCATACATGTTTTTTTACACAGCTATTGTCAGATATTGTCAGGGGCGTAGCTGGAGGTATTTTGATGTGCAAGCCCCGCGACGTTTTCAATTTAGGGGAGGGGGTACTTGGGGATGGGTGGGTGGGGGGATCACAGTTGGACTTCAAATGGTGCCATTGTTTTGGACTTGTTTAAAACATCATTGTCTGGCCTATCATTATACAAATTATTAATCCGAAAATGGAATACGATATGTTTTCTTTCCATGATGTATGGAAACAAAATCATTATCTATACCTTTCTTATGTCATTAACTCGTCAGTAATTAATACCAGGGACATTTACATGTAAAACTATCTTTGATATACATACGTCTCTGCTTATAAGTACATATGTTCTGTGCAGGACTCAGGAAGTAAGAACTCATGCTTGTGTTCTTAAGCATAATTTTATATAATTCGAACAGGCCTAGTTTCACGAAGGTTCTTTAACTTAAAAATCTCCATAGAAAAGCATTCAAGAATTAACGGGAAAATCTTAAGTTAAAGAAATTTTCCTTAATTTCTGCAATGCTTTCCTAACCGAAATGTAGTAAAAATTGGCCCTTCTTTTGTTACACTTCGAATGATAAAAGGGTCATTTTTTTATAGAGATTTACTAAAAAAAACAGAGAGTACCAAAGCGTCAACAAAACCATAATCCGAACTCAAAATCGATTAAACTAGAGGCATAATATGAAAAAAGGAAAGATGTACATGGAGAACTCTGTAAACGTACAAGAGAATAAGACCAGGTGTTCCGGAAGAGTAAGCGTCTTCTTCTTCACCGACGACGACACCCGCCATGTAAATCTTTGTCACATCCAAGTAAACATCAGGTTCTCAAAATGAGAAACGAGTCATCATTGTCAATAAAAAAAGGGAGAACACTAATGAGCATACTCAAAACGCCGCCATATCACTTAAAGATACAGAACATGTCCCATGAAACCAAGATGGCGACCATAAAACTTGCCCATAGTTTTCTTCAACCTGCACCTCTCCTTTCCCTGTACCATAAGTTTGTTCGTCCTAATATGACATGATTTTATAAAAAAGTCGGCCTAAGTGAAGGTAGTTTCAAACTGATGCTTATGTTTGGATGTTGCTTGGTACTCATTTGTATACGAATTTCCTCACGATAAAGTCATTACCTATATTGTTGTAGTGAGCTGTATTATAAATATTATTTGAATTGTGTTGGCTGCGGTCTCCGACATCTTGCACAATTATATCTGATTTAATATGTATGTGTATTGTATTCCTATATGCTGTTGCATTTAGAATGAAATAAAATTGAATTTTAAGTAGTTATAGCGAACAAATTTTCTGCAGCCTAATATGTTAATCTGACGAGTCGAAAAAAAGGAGTAACAATATCAGTGGACTTTTACGAATATAAGGTGAATTATGAAATTTCTCGACTTTAATACACATACTTTGGAAAATGATGTGCAAGCACGGGCTTATGTGCTTACATGGCAGCTACGCCCCTGAATGTACTGAAATTTACTTAGGCCAAATGAAAATATGTGTGCTTCATATTTTAGTTCTTAAAAAAATGGGTGTAGAAAAATTATCTTACATTTTCAATTAATTTTCTGGTGAAGAAAATATTATAATAACGGTAAACCTCTGACAACTTTCAATAACAAAAATGTTATTTTTACCAATACATGGTATTTAGGCAAATACTGCGGTACGTACCACGGTATACCACCCTGATTGAATGTTTGAGCTAGCTAAAGGTCTCTGGCTGTTTTTGTTCTGAAACCAATTACAAGAGGCCTGTCATAAGTTTCTCTTTTGTTATCCTCTAATATTGTTTGAGTGAAGCTTTATCTTATCCTAGTTGATCAGTAAACTTATAAGATATTATAAATAAACCATATTGGAATTCCAGTTGATCTATGTAACAAATAGTTCATTGATAAGTTAAATGAAAGTCCCAAAAAAACCAGTACAGGACTAATGTACCACGGTATGTACCATCACAGCTTAATACCACGGTATACCGGTAAAACCGCCCAGCCCTAATATACAATTTCAAGTAAAGATATGAATGTAACCTTAATTCCAGTCCAAAATGACTTTTTTGGAGCATAAGCCATCAGATTTTGTGATCCTCATGGTTTTTTTTATATTTAAGGATTGACTTATTTGAAACATTTTTTTATGTTATGCAGGTTTAACACAAAAAATCAGAGTGTACTCTGAATAAACACTCAGCTGTTTGTGTTATAACCCCATAGCATAAAAAATTATTGAAAATTGATTCAAGTTAATCCTTATAATTTAATCTGTACCCTACGAAAATTCACTTGATTGATGGACTCTTTTCTTTTACGAATTACAAACTATCATGTATAATTGCTGAATAACTGCAGGACACTTCTCATGCTTAGTTATTTCCAAGACATTCTTAAGCAGGTGTTATTAAAGCCATGGACAGAAACCCATGTCAATCCGTATTCTTACTTAAATCCATTAAAATGGTATATGGAAGTTTGTTGCGGTAATGGTTGTGTTCAATGGGCCTATTTTAGATCAGAGACTTTTATACGTCTCTGTTTAGATGATCGAAACTGCAACAATCAATGAACGTATATGTGTGTTTGTGTGTGTGTCAATGTACTTGCCAGTAGCCGTTATGCACGTCGGTGGTACAATATTAAACCTAAACAATCTGTGAAATTGAATGAAATGCAACACAAACAATAACAGCATCACTTCGATTTTACCACTATAGGAAGTCATGTAATTTACGCATGCGCAGAAAAAAATACTTATTTTCAAATATGCATTCAATGACCGTGCAGAGGTGCAAATTGCCACATTCGTTAAAATTCCCTTTTTTTTCTCTCTCTTTCTTTTACCAGGTATTTGCTCTTTGAGACACTAACGTAAACAAAAGTCCGGTCGCCTATCGGCAATGTTGATTATTTGATCAGTTTGAAAATTGGACAATGCACAACAAGGGACAAAGAATTACGATCCATGATGTACATGTATCTGTCAAGAAATAGCTTTTGTAATATATACATAATATACACACGTTCGTAGTACACGATTTGAAATCATATAGTACTCACTCGAATTTTCTTCTTAATTTATAAATTAAAGGTGTTTACGCACCTGAGCCTTCTGTTCTATATCAGTTGAGAAAATTTCGTTTACCACCTTTTGGCCGCTAGCATCACTTACGAGTCCAAGGACAAAACAGCAGTTTAATTAATTAACGTATCTACATGTATTACTAAATTCAAAAGATGCAGCATGTATGTGTTACGTCATCCTTTAAACTATGACTCTCACATATGGTTATTCAAATCAGTCCGAAGAGTGTTGACAATGTACTTTCAGATCCATGATGTCTGTCAACCCTATTGTTGCATGCATTTTGAGCCGCCCGGAAATGGCAACATTGGAAGAAGAATCATTAACATTAAGAAATAGTGCACAGGGACCTGAGAATTTGTTACATCTAGTTTCGGACCTAAAATAGGGTGTTTAGAGTAATTTTACACATTTGGGGGGTTAAGATCAATTTTCGATAAAAATGCCCCCTCAGTGGTCATAAAAGCTAAAGGGTGGAAAGCTTTCCAGATCGAAAAATCTACCCCATTTCTTGAATAAAAAATCACATTTCTAGTTGAGGTACGAAAAAACGCTTGGTACCGTTGGAAAGATGGATAATTTTTATTTTATAAACCTCCTAAATACAAGTCAAATGTATCCTCCTTCCGCAGAAATAATCTCCATTTCCTCCAAAATTTCTGTCGTTACATATTCATGAGGTTGACGTCACTGCACGCGGAGGCCTTACGCTGTCATTGGACGGCGGTCTTCCTTTAAATTCAAGCATCCAATGAAAGCAAAAGACCAGCAGGTCTTTGAGACACGGAAATTTTGCGTGTTTTTGGAGGAAATGGAGATTATTTCTGCGGAAGAAGGATACATTTGACTTGCATTTAGGAGGTTTATAAAACAAAAATATCCATCTTTCCAACGGTACCAAGCGTTTTTTCGTACCTCAACTAGAAATGTGATTTTTGATGCAAGAAATGTAGGTGGGGTCGATTTTTCGATCTGGAAAGCTTTCCACCCTTTAGCTTTTATGACCACTGAGGGGGCATTTTTATCGAAAATTGATCTTAACCCCCCAAATGTGTAAAATTACTCTAAACATCATATTTTAGGTCCAAAACTAGCTGTAACAAATTCTCAGGTCCCTGTGAAATTGTGTACCTAGGTTATACAATAACAGAACGATCAATCGCCAGGCCCTCTGATGGTACATGAATTTCCCAGTTTTTGTTGCATAACTTTAAAGAGTGAACCAAATTTAAGGTATGATTTTCATAAACGTTTCGTAGAGACTTCATGCATAATTGTTTCAGTACCTCTTTTAAACCAGTTGGGCAGATGTTCCCTTGGAGGGTATACATATTCAAAAGGTCAGCACCCAGAACACATTGCCCTTCGGTCCTCGGATAATGTTCCTGAGGACAGTTTCAACCATGAGGGGATTCTCTTAGTCCTAAGAGGTATTGTCCCCCATCGCACGGCGATATCCTGCAGCTCTCAGAGTAACGAGTCTCCAAACCGTCATATGCCTCCAAAGAAAGCGCCGACATATCTTCACTCGGCCCTCAGAAGAAAGCGTCCCCGACCTTCAGTGGACGTCCCTCGAATGTAATAGCACTTCATGCAAGGAACCTACTGGCCAAGTAATCCAAAGGGTTCTGACTCTCCACTCATCTAAATATTGGAACGGCAGGCGGCCACGAGACCAGCCGTCCCAATATTTTGAGGATCAGAGAGTCTGAACCCTTCGGACTACAGGCATCGTCGGGAACCCAAGGTACACTTTCTGTAACGTGTGTACACAAACGTTAGAGAGAAGTGTAACATGGGTTTCCGACGATGGACTACCGAGTATCAGTATTCTTGGCCTCTTGGTATTGTTTTTTTGACATATTCAACTCTTTGTGACTTTGAAAATTTAAACAGGTGTTAACCTTTGAAACGTCCAATGAAGGAGATCATTCTCCATTTCCAATGACAGAAAGTGTGTGAAATGCGACAGAAACTGCATTGTTTAATTTGTCTTAATTAAAATAGTTTCATGAAGCATTCATTTGATCCAGACACAGCCGTTACAATGTATGTTCATTACACGCAATTCTGCAGTAACTAGGATATCATTTGACCACAGGATGTACAATTATAAATTTTGAGTATATGTGAGTTTGGACTTACATAATTATGTAAATGAGTTAGATTTCGAGAGAAATTGATTATTGTTTCTGTCCAAATTAGGCGGTCTTGAACACTGCTAATGAGGGGGAGTCAACAGGTTTGCATTTATTTGAGGAATCTTACTAGAACTTTATGGCAGCTACCTACTGGTCGAGTATCAGTACTCTAGGCTTCCTGTTGGTTATTCAGAAGATGTTTACCAAGTCTGAACCCTGTGACTTCGAAAGTACATTTATTTCAAGGCCATTCATTCGAGGAAACTTTATGGTAATTCAAGTCATGTACCTTCTGGGCAAGTATCAGTAACTGGGCCCCCTGGTATTGTAGACGAATAACGTAAAGGTTTCAAATCTTGTTACCTGAAAAGTAGGTCAAGGTCATTTATGTGAGAAAACTTTTAAAGCATTTTAAGCTAGTAATTTAATTGGTCAAGCACCAGTATTCTGAGCCTCCAACTCGTTATTTTGATGATTTCCGAAGGATTTTTCATGTTTTAATCATGTGACCTTGGAAGTTGACCAAGGTCATTTATATTAGGAAAGTTCATTGCGCTTTATTTGAGGTTCTTACTGGCAAGATAGTATTGCTCTTGGCCTTCTGGTTATTAAGAAGTTGTTTGCCCACGATATATCATGACCTAGGTCCTTCAGTTCTTGTTAAGTCGTTTGAAGAAAAACTTGGCGGACGCCAGACAACACCTACATGTACATACAACATACCATAAGCTTGATTAAATGGTACTTTGTGCCAGGTGAGCTGAAAAATCTCAAAAGACCTTAAAAATTGAAAAAAAATTACCTTGACCTTTGATCATATTACCTTGAATTTCTGTCAGTTGACTTCTTGTTTAGTTCATGATCACATAAAGATGTCATAATAAAACGTTCATCAGCGAAGATACAAAATTAAACCTTGACCAGGTGATTTGACCTTTGACTTTGTGACCTTGAAATTTGGTCAACTCCTTGTTTAATTCTGAGCAAGTTTGTTTTATAATGTTATGACAAAATGTATATCAGTAAAGAAATACAAAATTTGACCTTGACCTTTGAATCTGATGACCTTGCTTTTTGACCATAGCAGGTAATTTTGTAAACTGGACATTTTGACTAAGTTTCATGAAAATCGGTCAATAAATATTGAAGTTATCACAGACAGAGTGATTACTATAGGGACACCTATCTTCCATACAGGACCCTTATAAGAAAGCACTGCATGAAGTTTCAGTTAGATTGACCCAAGGAAACTCGAGTTATTGATAGGAAATAAAAGTGCTGATGGACAAACAGACAGACACAGTATTTACTATAGGGCACCCAGCACTTTTGTGCGGCGCCCTTATAAAGTCCTGTCTTGCTGCATATTCTTTTCACCGATTCAGTGAAGCAATAAATATACTATATTAAATGTACTCAATTTTATTCATGGTAAAATTGCACTAGCATCAAATTTATTGACTTTTCATAAAATAAACATGTACTTCGTAATAAAATGTGTACATGTAGAAATACTTTGATTTAAAACTGTAATACACATATACATGTAATTTGCTTTGAAATTGTATTACATGTTGAACATTTCCTGTTTAAATTTTATAAAATTCACATGTATTTTTTACTTAAATTATAACTGGGGTTCAATCATTCTGATTTAAATAATGATCACATTTATACTTGTCAGTAAATATCTGCTGAACAAAAACACAGATCAACAAGGTAGATAACACAGATTTACAGAGATAGATTCTAGGTATATCATCTCAACATTTGAAATATTTCTATTTTCTGAAATACTAAATCTTATTAATATTGTCTGAAGCTTGGAACAAAAAATAAATTCTCAGCCATACATCATAGTGATATTCAACATAGAAAGTATATGCAACTCTTTAATAAAGTTGACATCAACAATATAAATATACTTAGACAAAGTATTCAACTTGTAACTAATGGTTGCAGGAATCATGATGCCCTTTCCATTTCAACAATAAAGATAAATTGCATATACAGTAACAACAATATAATATAAATCAGCCAAGTATTCATAAAGAAAATGAAAGGAAAAAATCTTAAAAAGATCAAAATCGTTTTCATTATCATATCCTTCAAAATGTATATATATGTTAGATTTCAAGTCTAATGAGAACTATTATTTATACATGATTAGGACAAATGATCTTTATGTTTATGAGGCTGAATATAGTGATTGTATTTAAGACTTCACGCATCGTTTGTAGTACTGACTACTTGCTCGGCCGGCATGTAATCAGGCTGACAAGATATATGTACAATGTATTCTGTCTGTGTGGAACCGTACTGGCTCTGTTCCGGAGAGTAATCGACGTGGACTTCCGAGTATGGTTGATCACTAGTAGACACATATTCAGTATGACTAATTCCATACTCCATCTCTTTAGAATCCAACTCTGTCTGTTTCGGTAAGTGGTACTCCACATGCTCGGGTGAATGGTATTCCGCTTGTTGTTGGGGTTTGAACTCCACCTGCTCAGGGGAATGGAAGTCTGTTTGTACCGGAGAGTGGTATGTGACTTGTTTGGACACATTGGTAAAATTCGTTTCGTATTCAGTCTGTTTCATAGCCACATACTGAGTAGAATGTTTCTGTTTTGGACCTAACTGTTTGTTTTCAGTGTCTTGCTCTTTGCGAGAGACTAGGTTTGGACCAGCGACACCATCAACCTGTGGTGACCGAATTACAATAATATTCTGGCTGGGTCTGTGATCAACTTTCTGATTAGAATGCACTATTTCACAATTGGGAATCTTGGAGTAAGCACTGGGCGTTTTTTCCTGCCTTTCTACAGGCCCCTGGTTTGAGTGGAACTTCTTCATGTGAAGAGTAATGCCACGGTCATGTTTAAATGTGATGTTACATATGTCACAAGTACTCTGGGTATCACTGTCGTGTGCCTTCCGATGCTCCTTGAGCTGGACGTTCCAGGCAGATGCGTAGTTACATAGGTCACACTTATACGGCTTCTCCCCGGTATGTGTACGCATGTGACTCTTCAGCTGGTAGTCCTGTACACAGGAAAATTCGCACAGCTGACATTTAATCGGGTGGATACCTGGAAAAGGAAATGTTTACAATCATTAACAGAATGGAGTTTTAGGGAAGTGAAGAACTTTTAGATAATTAGTTTTTTCCAACCACTGCTACCTGAGAATGATTATGAAAATTTAATGGGTATTTTGTTTTAGCATCTAAAATCCTAAGTTAAAGCATTATTCAGATATGAATTAAGATAAATTTATACATCACTGACTTTTTAAATTAATTCAAGGATTATTTACATTTGAATGGTAATCATTGCATAATTAAAGCATATTTACATATCAGCACTTGAAATAAACTTTTAAATATTATGTACATTGTAGGATGGCAAATTCTGCAGCATTAACTACCTTTACATCCCTGTATTACCAGGACAGGTACGATGTTCATCACTAGAAAAGAGTGATAGGCGTGACCAGAATCTAAATTCAACAGGTGTGTGTGTGTGTTTGTTTGATATCTTATATTACCCAAGACCAATGCTTTTCAGAGGGTTTAACAACAAGCTTTAAGTCATAGTCACCTCCAGGGTTGGGGATTTCTATGAGCTGACTATATATGTTAAACCATCAAGGTAAGAGATGATATTTTCTTCTCTCTCCAATGACTGTTCTTAGATTTTGCTTGAAAATAACAGCTTTCAGCAATTGTAAATAAGCAGTGTGCTTTTTTATTCTGATAATGACAATCTGATTGTTTATTTAGCTTCAACGTATCATTTCTTTTCACATATACTATGTTGTTCACTTTAGGGCAACAGAAGTAACCTGCAAAGGCGGAAGGGGAGATAATTCTGAAAATAGGAGGAGACCTCACCTGTATGTCTCATCCTGTGGTGTTTGATGGACTGCGTAGAGTTAGTTGTGAAGGAACAAATCTCACACTTGTGACTGTGGATTTTCAGATGTATTGTGTCCATGTGTTTCTTCATCCCTGACCTTAGAACTGTCTTTCCACACACCTCACACGGGATCTTGTTGCCTTCTGCATTTGACCTAGCTTTACACTTCATCCCCCTCACATGACACTGTAGCCTCTCTTGACCAAAGAAAAACTCACCACACTTTTCACACTGAGCTGCAAGTTCTGGATGTGCTACCGTAACATGTTTCTTTTTATCATTACGGCAGCTGAAATACTCCAGACATTTCGGACACTTGAAGGGTTTCTGGTCATGTTTTTTGGCCAAGTGTACTTTAAGACTTCTCTGCGTGTAGAATTGTTCAGCACAAAATTCACAGGTGTAGAATTTTTCTATGTGGTTGTCGATTCTGTGGTGAAACAATACAAGAGGCTTGCTGAAGGTAACACCGCAATCGACACAGGTCAACTGACCTTGCAGGTGAAGCTTGATGTGGTTCTCCATCGAGGCTTTGTCTGTCGC
Organism: Mimachlamys varia; assembly: GCA_947623455.1. Lineage (NCBI taxonomy): Eukaryota > Metazoa > Mollusca > Bivalvia > Pectinida > Pectinidae > Mimachlamys > Mimachlamys varia. The sequence continues at coordinate 32,857,571 of OX392529.1, read as the reverse complement.
GTTGAACTGGCCTTCGCACATCTTACACGTATACCTGTAGTAGGATTTATGTTCAAAGTCTAGATTTCTATCCTTTTGACTTTTTGAGGTAAACATGGTCAATTCATACTTGTCCTCATGGTCCTCCAGTTTTACATCCATATCCTGGCTTTTTTGAACAGCACTTCTGTGAATGGCTCTCAGCTCCTTCAGTTGGCTCTTACGTTCCTTCTTCCTTTCAATTTCTTTCCTTTTAGCCTCTTTCTCCAGTAGAGTGAGCTTTGATTTCACTTTGACCTTCCAGAAGCTCTCTGTATTTTTCTCATTTCCTAGCCCCTTTTTCTTGCGACCCCTTTTTCCTTTTGGTTTAACACCGTCTTCCACTTTTTCTGCCACACTGGGTTCATCAATAAGTTCCTCTTTCACCACACCCCCCTCATCTGATTCAGGGTCAAAATCTGGATCCATTTCCTCTTCACAGACACTTTTTCTTTGTTTCTTCTTGGCCATCTCACCATTTTCAATTTCTAGCTCAATTTCATCATTTTCATCAATATCATCAATATCTTCATCATCCTCATCATCAAGATCATCTTCACTATTGTCTAAATCTTCATCACTGATGTCCAATTCAACCATCTTCATAAATGAAATACGATCTTTTCCTTTTAGCCTAGTACTGCGACGGCGACCACCATCTTCCTCATCGCTCTCTTTGTTTTCCTCTAATTTGTTATTGCCACTAGTGGTCTTATCCGTCTTCCCTTCGCTGTTTTCCAGTGATGCACTGGCTGCTGTTTGCTTTCGTTTTTTCTCCGTTTTATCAGTCTCTGTTGGGGGTGTTGTTGCAGAAGCTGTGTCAACAGTCTCATTAACTGTCTTAAGAAAAGTTCTCTTTCTGCGTTTTTTGTATGGAATAGTAACATCAATGTCACTGTTAATCATACTGTTATCACTAGTAATAGATGCGTTACACACTAAGCTTGTCGGGTGAGGTGACGTATGGACTGTTTTCATAGCAACATTGTCGACACTCATTGGTTCGCTGATACTTTCAGTATTATCGTCATGTTCCATTTTGACCCGGACACAATTGGTTGATGATGCTGATGTCTGTGAGGTAGGTACATCATCCTTCACAACAACTTCTATGTCATCTGATCCACAGGACTTGCAGTAGAAGGTATAGTCATTTAGTTCTGCAGGTATACCTTTCCTGTGAAAGGTAAATTCAAAATTAAATCAGGCACAATACAGGTATATTAATGTTTCATCACAATACCTAAGAGGCTGTCTCTGTCTCATAAATACGTTCTTTATCGTCAAATATGGAAAAAAAAATTAAAAAAAACTGAAATGATATGCATCTTATGACAAGTGAGAGGGATCTTGGCATCCACCATTCATAATCTTTGTTTGCTCTCTAAATGTTGCAGCTATCATATCTAATATGGTCGCCTGTCAGCAATTTACTTTTTCTGACTGGTCATAAAATGAAACAACAAAGGACCGATTGCAAGGAAGCCCTCCATATGAAATTACAATGTTTCTCTCAAAATTAAAGATGGCTTCATGGTAACCATATTGTTATTCTTATCAGTCCAAAAATGAAACAATGCACAATAAAGCACCAAGAGGAACCTCCAAGTAAAATTTTGAAAATGATCCATCTAGTACTTATCAAGAAATAGTAAAAACTCACTGTCAAAATCCAAGACGGCTGCATACAGGCAATATTGCTTTTCGAATCAGTCCAAAAATTGGCCAATACACAACTAGCTATAGAGACCAAGAGGAACCTTCATGTGAAATTTGAGAATGATCTATCCTTAACTTGTCAAAAATATTACTGTCAAAATCAAAGATGGCCACATGTGATGTTCATCCGCAACTTGGTTCCAAAGTTTAACTTTTTGCTTAGTTAATTAAGAAAAATGTAATAATTATTTTTGCTAAAAATGTAATAATTTTTTTTGCTAAAAATTTCAACTTAAAACTACTCAAATTCAACCATACTATTTTTTATTTTGAGATATAGCAATACCTTTTATTCCTGCCAGGATAAAATGGACCTCGGGACCGTTTCTCATAACTGAAAAAGACAGAAAGATGAAATTAGAAAAAGTTTGTTAACAATAGAGTTACTTCTTCTACATCGAAGTATACATGCCCGTTATTTTACAAAGTGACCACCAAATTTTAATAATGTGATTTGTTCCAGACAGTTACATTTCGGACACAATGTGATATGATTTATTATGTCAGACAAATGTTCACAGTGATAGAGGGAGATCAATGGGTGCACTTCAAGTAAACAGTAGAGCTGTGTATCGCAGGGGGGTTGGTAATACAATAGTATCACAATACAAGGGCCACAATACGATACTTATATTGATATATGACAAACCAAATGCAACAAACTGTCAGACAATAAATATTCCATTGCCACTTTACCTACAAGTCAAATTCAAAAGTTACTTCTCTGTTGTGTTATCTGTGGAAAAATAATATGTAATAGGCTAATCAACAGTTGAAATAGTTTTCTATTTTGTTTATTTTCCTGTTTTGTTTTCAACTGATAAAGTTTGCATTTGACTCTGTGATTGAATTTGAGTGTGTTCAGTCACATTTGATTGTCTTTTGAAACAAAGATTTTAACTTAATTTTGCATGTTTAGATACTTCAGAGTTTGAGGCTGTTAATGAAGGGCTGGACTGAGATTTAATGTTAATATGCATTTATGTCAATGTCATAGCAATTTTGTTGTGGTATTGTGAATATGTGTCTAATCTAATATTCCGTGCTTCGCCAGAATATTTGAGCCCTTTCCCAATTTCATTACCAGAGGTTTTATCTATCCCATAAACCACACTTGCTTTTGGTTGATCTAAATTTAAAATAAGTCCAACAAGCTGCCTTGAAAGAAGCTAGAGCAGCAATAAGTTTCTGTTCAACCACATTTCCTGCTCATCGGCCAAGGGAGACAACTTGTTTCAGGTATCGCGATACCAAACCAACCCAAACGATGCACTGTCCCTTGATCCGATACATCGATGAATTGTTACACCACTAGTAATAAACAGTACACAATTTATTGTCAAGATGATAGTTTTATTTAAATACATGTCATGTGAAATGTATACCTTTAATTAACACTGATACTCGGTAAGTGATAATCTGACAGCTAAATTTTCAGAACATTGGTGTTGCATCGGTGCATGACCCATATCATGTGCAGTGGTCCAGCTAGGTCGGGTTAGCAGGGCGCGGCGCCCTGCCCTTAATATGAAAATTAAAAATGCGCCCTGCCCTTTTTTCTGACGCCCTGCCCTTTTTTCTGACGCCCTGCCCTTTTCCACGCGCCCCATAGCAATTTTTCTTCGTCGTGAGTTCAGCTCCGAACTTCCATTCCGACGTTTCTAAATTTATGTAACTTCCCGCTTCCTATCTGCTCGCGCATACCGCCTATGCATTCGACTTCCGCCATACAATAAACAAGCCATAAACAAGAAAATTATCATGCCTTCTCGCCAAAGACGTATCCAGCAACTCAGCAAATCGGCAAAGAAATGCCACAACATTATGTCTATGTTCAGGTACGTGATTTTGCTTATTGTTTGTTATAAATATTGACTGATATGTATCGCCGATGACTTACAATCGGCAAGTTATTTTCGTCTGTCGGCTTTCCTTTGATGTGCAGGGTGTAATTTGATTTACGAATTAACAAGTTTTAGCTTTCACGTTTCGATATATATAGAAGATTAATGACAAATTATGATATCGGAAACATTTTTCACATGAATAATTATGGTTTAATGCGTTATATCTTAAGAAAATGGTCTATTTTTGTAGGGCATGATATGGCTTATACAAATCCAAGCACGACGTTTTTATCAAAAATACACCAATTTGTTTTAGCCATCAAATAATTGTTTTTATATAGGAATATTTATAAGATATCTGTTGAATATAATTCGTAAAGAATTTGTCGTATTTTCATTTCATTTTATTGAAATAGACGATATAAAATATATATTAATTGTCTATTTGATAATGAATTTATGACTCATTGGACATTTATAATGATTTCATCTGTATAGTTCGAAAAATATACAGGCTTATTTTAGCCATCAAATGCCAATTTAATCAAGAATTACTTTGATCTCACAAATTTCATTTTATTCAACCTTCAGGAAGCATTTAGTACTGTAATTAACAGCCACTATGGTTTGAACACTGTAAACTTTATGCTTCCTTAAGATTGTTTAATTACTACAAGTTTCTACAATGGAAAAAAAAATAAGAAATTATTCAAAATTGAGTCATGGTTTGACTGAAGCCTGGTATCTATTCACTTCATAGATTTGACATGTGGAAACCTAACGGTGTCAACATAAGCATGTGAAATTTTGAAGGGACCTATTCATAATATTCTTAATTTCAAAAAATAATTTTTGTATCAATTTGATGTTGTTCTAATTCAATACAAGTTTAAGTTGGCAAAATAATGTATGAAAAATAGTCAAAAGGGTAATATTTCTTTAATTATACTATTTCTGTTTGTTTACCCGGTATGTTTCATGCATTTCAGAAAACATTGAGTAATTGTCTGTAAACTCTATGTTTTTTTAAATTGCAGGAACATGCATAATAAGGATAAAAAACAATTACCCTTGCCCCACTTAATTGATGTTAATTTAAATATAATTTTATTTTTTTCTCTTGTAGAAGCACTAATTCTGCTCCAAACACAGATGATGAGTCAGATGCTGATATGTCCTGTCCAGGATCACCATTGCCCAACATGTCCCGCCCGGCTACACCATTGCCCGAAATATCCTGCCCGGCTACACCATTGCCTGAATTATCCCGCATGGCTACACCATTGCCTGAATTATCAGATGATGCCCGACCACTTCCTGACTCACCGTTTTTGACAGAGTTACATACACCAGTAGCATCCCCAGTCAGAACACCTGCCTGTAAGCGCCGCCTAGAGGATACACCAGATCAAGACGCTACTACACCAAGGAAGAGGCATACATCTGGGCATTGTTTAGGATTCAGATCGGAATGGACAGTTGACAGACCATGGTTGATGAACAAAACAGTCTGTACAGATGAAGAGACTTATGTGGTTATGGTATGTCGTCTCTGTATCAAGCAGCGCTCCTCCTCCTCCTCTGTATGGACCGATGATGGATGTCGCACCCTTCGTCTCGACAAAGTGAAGGACCATGAGAAAAGCTTACAGCATAAGTCATCATTAGCCAAGGAAGATGCCAGGTTAGCCGGAGAAGCACAAGCAACCTCTGTGTCTACGTCCACTGAGAAGGCTGTTAGGGATGCCCTGAAAGTTCTATTTTACATCGTGCAGAACAACCTATCCCTAGACCTGTTTTCATCTATGGTTGACATGTGTATTGATGTGGGGTCTCCAACTTTACAGCACCTTAGACTGGCCAAGAATGCTTCATACACTAGTTGGGACATTGTACAGGAGCTGTTATCCTGTCTGAGTGAAGAGGTACAGAAAATCATCCTAACCGATATTAGACGAAGCCCCTGCTACGGTCTGATGGTAGATGAGGTTTGCGACATCGTGTCTCACAAACACATGGCTATGTGCTGCCAGTACATCACCCCCAATGGAGACGTATCATCAGCATTTCTTTGCGACCCCTTCATCAAAGATGGAAAGGCAACTACCATTGTTGATACCATCCAGGAGGAGATAACTAGCCTGGCCTTGGACTCACAGAAGATGGCAGGGTTTGCCTCGGATGGAGCTGCGGTCTTTACAGGAAAGCACAATGGAGTTGGGAAAAAACTGAAAGACATCAGCCCAGGTTTGGTTACTAACCATTGCAGGGACCATAGATTAGCCCTGGCCTGTAGAGACAGTTTTAAAGAGGTCAAGGTAGCCAACAAAGTGGATGACTGTCTGGACAGACTGCACAAGTACTACAAATACAGCACTGTCCACACTGCCACACTGAAAGAAGTCCAGAAAGCCTTTGGAGAGCCAACACTATGTGTGCAGCAAGCTAAACACCACCGATGGCTGAGCCACTCCAAAGCTGTGACATCTGTTGTAAGGAGCTTCAAAAGCCTCATAACAGACCTAGAGCAGAACACCATCTCTTCTGATGCGGTTGGAAATGGTATCTTGAAACTAATGAAAGACCCTGCAGTTGTTCAGACCATCTTCTTCCTTGCTGATGTTTTGCCACACGTTGCAAGCCTTTCCCTGTTTTTCCAGAAGCAAGCAGTGAACATGGGGATGGTTGGGGCTGTTGTTCAGAAGACACTGAAGAGTCTTGAGATGAGGGGGAAAGATGATGGACCATGGTTAAGAAAACTTGACAGCATCTTGCAGGATTGTGGAGTGGATACTCCGGACACCAAGGCCAGAGACAGTTTCAGGAACCAGGTCAGGGAGCCCTTCATCACGACCCTCATCAAAAACATCCAGAACCGGTTCCAGGACACTGAGATCATGGACAACCTTGCCATTCTGGACACTTCATCAATTGAGTCTGCTGGTTGTTTCTATGGAGTATCCGAGATGGAGCATCTGGCAAACCACTACAGCCTTGAGGAGGAGTCCTTAGTAGTGGAATGGACAGACTTCATCAACTTCATCACTGAGAGACAGAATTCCCGTGATATGCTGACATGCCTCAAACTCTTACATGGCAAGAATGACCTAGGACTGAAGGCAATGTTTCCGAACATTTCGGCTCTGTATGCCAAGGCCTGTGTTATTCCTCTAAGTACAGCCGAGGTTGAGAGAGTATTCTCGCAGGTCAAATTGATGAAGACAGCCCACCGCAACAGGATGAACCAGAGGACACTTAACCTACTGCTTAACGTGAAACTGAATTGTTCATCAGACATGTTTGAGGAGGTTTTACCAGCAGTCACCAGGAGATGGATTGGTGCCAAGAATAGGTGGTTGCCTACTGTGATTGCCCTGAACAAAGCTAGTCTTTGTTAGTGTCTGTTTGTGTGACAGTTTGTTTGCCTGACTGTGACAATGCAATAATGAATTTAAACAATTATATGTGATGAAAGACAATATATAGATCTTTATTTATGAAGACCTGTGATAGTGATTTAATATATGGATTTATGAGATGTAATTATGAATTTAAAGTGAGAAAAATGTGTTTTCAAAAATGTCTGACTTTGTTACTATTAGAATCATTCATAGATTTACTAACTTAATTTATGGTGTGTATGTTTGAGTGAAACATTGAGTATTTGTCTGAGTTACTGAAGTCCTGGAAGCACATTCATTGTGATTATGTCTGTATTTAAAAAAACATTTTATAGTTAAATGTTATTAGGTTTTTTTATTTTAGTAATGAGCTTTCAATTTTGAATTTGTTACAATGTTAAACTGCCATATTTTGTTTGAATGTAATTTAACTTATTCTGAAAGGTGTGAGCTGTGAGATTGATTATGTGAAAGTGTGTTGTTAAAGTGAGACTAGAGAAGTGCTTTTTATTGGTCAGAGTCTGAGAGAGTGCAATAGAGAAAGTTGATAAAAATATTGTTGTAATGACATTGTTGTTTCCATTGTTACACTGTTAATAAATTAAATTTAATTGTTAAACTTTTGTTTCTCTTTAATTCATTATTAGTCTGTAAATTTCATTCAAACTCATGGACAAAACTACTGAATTCTGAAAGAAAACAATGATGAAATGATTATAAAAGATATCCAAATTAACTAACTGATACAATATAAGTCAATACAATCTTGAAATGAGGCTGAATGGACTTAACAAACATAATTATTGAAGATGAAGACAAATCTGCAGAGGGACAGCATATTTTATAATATAGCATATTCTAGTTTATTATATAGAGAGTCACTTGATGATTAGTAATATATCACTTAAAAAACAAACCCATATAGGTTTACTGGATGCCCAAAATATATTCAATTAATTGGCAAATAAGCCAATACATCATTAATAGAGCCCATTAGGTAAACACAAATTAATGCAGTAATTATAATCACCTTGCAAAAAGAATAGCAATACTTATTTGACATATAACATGTTTTATACAGTTATATTGTATGTTACGTGTAATATGCCCTAAAAATCTGAAATCGCGCGAAAAAATGCCCTTTTTTTGGGTCAGTGACCTGCCCTTTTGAAATCCTAGCTGGAACACTGATGTGCACCATTCAATATGTAGGTGCACCAATGTATGTTACACTCCGATGATATTTTTCTACTAACCTGCCCATTTAATCAAGTCACAGAAGGTCGTAAACTGTCACCACCCATTTCTTAAAAATAAACAGGTTCCAGCAGACATTTGTTTGAAAATGGCAATGCGTTGCGAGATCCCACGAGTTTCTTTCTGAACTATCTACACTCACATGGTCAAAAGCCTTTCTGCATTTGTTTATTTCTCTGTATACTCTTTGTATTTACAACTTTTTTCAATTAATTTTCCTGACTTTATTTATGGAGCATTTTTAATGAAATTTGTACAGTCATAGATAATTGTTTCTTGTTTCATCTCATAATATTTTTACTGTTTTCCGATGAGCATGTCCAGGGAAATCATGAGTTATTTACAGCATCCAATTTTTTGGTCGCCATTTTGACATTATCATTATGTCGTTTGCTTCATATACTATGGAGTCAAACAGAAATTAGCAGTGTGGATAATTCTGTGTTGCTCCACAAATACACAACAGAAAATTAAATAAATATTAAGAGAAGAAACTTTGGATATTTCTTTACACAATGACCAAAATAATTAGAAACGGGTGGCGACAGGCCTGGTTGACGACCTTCTGTGAGTTTGACTTGATTATATGTGTAGATTAGTGTTCTTGCCATTGATACCTTATTTGCACGAAGTAGAAAACTTTGGATATCTTAAAACACAGCTTAAACAACGTCCCGTGCACAGGTCGGTAAGTTTTCGCATATTTAATATAGGCCTAAGGGAAAATCCTTCCCTCGCATCCGCCAGCAGTCCAAATATTTAGCGGGTCAGAGAATCATAACCATTCAGACTAGAGCCTAGATAGTCCGAAGGGTTCTGACTCTCTAACCCGCTAAATATTTTGACGACAGGCGGGCACGAGAGTCAGAATTCCTCCTTAGTTAAAAAGTGGGAATTTTACCGACCCGTCCAGGGGTCGCCGTTTAAGCTGAGTTTTATGATATGCAACGTTTTCGATCACATGCAAATTATGTATCAATGGAAAGAACAGATATTTTCCAACTAACCTACTAGTCTATATATACACCTTTACTCAAGTCACAGTAGGTCGCTAACTTACGGTCGCCATCCATTTCTAAAAAAACAGGGACGCATATGTACACACATACGTCCCTGTAAAAAATAACCAGTTTCCTGACATCTGTTTGAAAATGGCCAAAAATGATCAAATATAGCTAGGTCAAAAGAAATTCTCGCGGAATCTCGCGACCATTTTCAAACAGATGTCAGGAAACTGGTTATTTTTTTAGAAATGTATGGCAACAGTTAGTTTACGACCTCCTATGACTTGATTAAATGTGTAGGTTAGTAGAAAAATATGTTCTTTCCATTGCTATATATTTCATTTAATGTGATCACAATTTTTTTATATTATAAAACTCAGCTTAAACAGTGACCTGTGCATGGGTCGGTAAAATTTCCACTTTTTAACTAAGGAGGAATTCTTACTCTCGTGCCCGACTGTCGTCAAAATATTTAGCGGGTCAGAGAGTCAGAACCCTTCGGACTAGGCCTACTGTAGTGTAGACAGATATATTGCTTCAGGCCGATCTAATAATAGGATAAACAAGATGCAACATATATTCATGTTAATTAAAGGGAAAATCTGCATGGATATGTATATATGTATGTAATTGTTAAACGATGACCCCATGACTGAGAAATATACAACCACAAATGTCATTACCGGTCCAGAAGGAAATGAACAACATCGGCGTTGCTTTCCAAATTTTGTGTTGCTTTGATCGAATTCAACCTTTTATGATCAGCATCGCTCCCAAGCATTATTTGGCGTTCAAGCTTTTTCTTCTCACTAGAAACAGTTTGCGTTGGTGCCTTTTTCGGCTCAACCGGGCGGGTTCTTGGTCGCCCTCGCCGGCGCTTTAGATTGGGATTTGGTGCCCCGTTTTTCCTCGCCGCCATATTTATTTATAGTGTTTCCTAATTTTAAAACCGGATATTCGATCCGGAAAATTCACCAAAAATACATTACGAGATAACTTGAGAAAACATTTCATTTTGTGTTCATCCAAAAGTGTTTTTTTCTTCTTCTTTATTTAGAAAATTCGTGTATTTTTAGGTTCTAAAATCAGAGCTAAAACGTTAACCCAACTTCACGGAAAATTGGAAAGTGAAAGTAAAGAAGCCTCATTCTCATAACACTCATGATCACCGGAACTAGATGGGAGTTGGCCCTGCCTGTAAAAAATAAATTAATGTGATTTTTTCACGGACTTAGATAAGTCCGTGGTTTTTTTTAAGTAACAACAGATGTTTAAAAAAATGCTCAGTAACCCCCATTTTTCTTTAGATATTTATGAAATATGGATCTTCCATTATCATCTGACACAGTATATTAAAAATGTTAATTTTTCCTTCCCATTTTTTATGAAAAATCTAGAGGAGTTCTTTTCCCGCCAATTTTTAAAACCTTATATCGCTTTGAAATAACCCCAATGATCTATCAATAATTTAGCTAATTTCTGATGTATTATACATATGTTAAAATCCTTGCTACCTTGCTTTCAAGAAAAGTTCCATACACAAATCCTGATTGAGCAAGCTTCCTGCAAAATTTCCTTTAATTCCAGCATAGACTTAGATAGCAATCTAATTCCATGATTCCAGGTAAAATAATTTGTAACAAATAGTTTTATATGGTTATATAGGAGTGTGATCTTTCAGTTAAGTTTGTAGTCTGCATATATACCTTCTATAAAATTGACAGAAAAAGGTTACAGGTTGCACAAAAATATTCAGGTAGGATTCACAAATGAAAGAAAAAAATCATCTTACCCCTAAACTGATCAGCTAAAACAATGGACAATGCATAACTAGGGACCTTTGAGAAAGGTCCATCCAGTACTAATCATGAAGTAGCTATCACAACTTTATTGTTAAAATCCAAAATGGCTGCCTGTCAGCCATGTTGGTTTTCAGATTATCTCAAAAATGGACAATTCATAGATGAAGACCAAGGGGAACCTCTATTTTAAGTTTCAGAAGGAGCCATTCCATACTTCCAAAGAAAAATAGTTTAGGTATAGGACGGTCAACGGATCATGGATGCAGGGCGACCAAAAATAACAACTTTCAAGTGCACAATCCCATCATCACCAGGTGCACCTCTTCACTCACATGAGTTGATTTAAATTATTAACATTCCACGATGGTGTCCTAATAATCAATAATCTTGTATGAATATCAGTCTTTTAATCTTGAATTTAATGATACGGTATATCGCTATGCAATGTAGACTAAACTACATGTTGGTAAATTTACAAAACATTGAAGTCAAGTTAGCCATACAGTAGTGGGCCAAGAATCACCGAAACTGACCAAATCGGAACCAAATCTGAGTCGAAACAGAATATTAATGGTCATTATACTTTAAATATGCTGCTGTTTCATTTCCTTCAGTGCCGCAATATGGCCTATCGGCCAAAGAGTCAAACTGTAAATCTGATGTCACAATACATACATTATTTGAGGTCTCTCCCACTCTTTGGCGTAATATTGTGGCTCATCTTACTTCTCATTTTTATGATTGATTAATGACATTTTTATGAAGTCAATATTTTTACAATTTTTCTGAAACTTTATATATCCCAAGACCCATAGATTCTTTTTCTGTTCAGTTCACAGTTTCCCACTGAATTGTTTTTCAGTTATAATACATGAAATAGCCGACAAAAGATTAGAATCCGCCAACAGCATACTTGCCAACTTTTTGAAATTTCCATGGGGGAGATTACGCGTGCTCAGAATTAAAAACATGAATAATATGTATATATGTACATTCAGAAGAAAAATAACACTTTTAAATGGCTTCTTTTGAGCTCTTCTTTCAGATGAGATCATCAGATCTTTAAAAACAGGAACAGTTAAGCAAATTTCAAAGTTGAAAATGCAACATTTTAGGGTCCAAAATCGGGAGTCTCCCTCCTAAATAGGGAGGGTTGGCAAGTATGCAACAGAATGAAAAAAAAAACAAATAAAAATGTGTAAAACACAGTTTTTAAACCTTTGATATATTTATATAAGATTATGATAAATGATGCAGATTGATTAGGTACTTCAACAGACTTAATGTAGGCCATTAATTCTTCACTTTTCTGAGCAAACTAAGTAGGTAAGCATTGCCCAATCACTTTAATAGTTTGGAGTTGGGAATTAGTGTGGGCTTGGCTTTGAACAGCCATAGAATGATTTTTGGAAAATTTGGCTGTACGTTTCAGTAAACATTGATCATATGCATAACATTTACATGCAAGTAGTATATCTGATGGTATATTGAAAAACTATATTTCAAATATTTTTTGTTTGTTTTTTAGTGGGCCTAGAATTACGTTTTCTTCCCACCCCAAAGTGTTTAAGACAAAAATATGTTTTACGCTTTCTTCCCACCCCAAAGTGTTTAAGACAAAAATATGTTTTAACGAAAAATACTATATACATTTTAACATTATGCCACCTCCCAAGATCAAATGCACTAGTACTCAAACCTTAGTCTGATCCTTGTCAAGAAGAAGATCTAAGCTTGCATTAAAAAAACATGTACAAATGTATCATAATGCAATGTAATACATATTAAGTTTGTAATTTTATTACATTTTTAGTAAAAAAAAATCACTTTTTCTGATTTGACCAATCAGAACGCTGCTTAAAAATGATGTTTGGGAAAATCAGAAGCTGCCACTGCAGATTTTCATATAAAAATGTAATAAACAGAATATCTAACTGTATCTTTAGTAATACCATATATATATTTTCACTCGTGTGGCTAATATATTTGGTATTACTGAAGACGCTGTTAGATATCCTCTAATTCTTATGCTAATTAAAGGCCCAATATACATAACTTATGGCAAAACTTGAATCGAAAATGCAAGGCTTTTAACGCATTGTATTTATAGATTTAGTAAAGATTTACTGATATCAGCAATATTCAAGATAAATTCTTACGCAGTTACCGGTACAGCAACAGTTGAAACACAGTATTTGTAAACACTCGTCCATTTTGAACTGTCTTCTACCTTCGGCTTGTTGTTGAAGTTGGCCACACCTGAATTATTTTAAATTCTTTTAATTTTTTTTGCCCAGTTTGTTGTTAGTTACTGCTTAGGGTTACTTCGTTTTAGACTTATGTTTGCATGGTAATCAACTGGATTTTTTTTCATAATTTTTCATAATCCTGAAAAATTTCCTGAAGTTACGTATATTATATACGTCCCTGATTGGGCCTTTAAATCATTAAGAATTACATATATTTATGTTACGCATAATTAATTTTCCCTTGTCAAAACATACATGTAGGTAGGGGGAGATTGTTGTTACATCTCAAGTCATATGCATGAGTAGCATAAATTATCTCCCTTTGTGGAACTCGTACTTTTGACAAGTGAAAATGTCCAAAGAGTAACATATATCCAACTATTAATCAGTTAATAAAATGTAAAGAAAGTACTTTGTGTAATTGTCATCTATATTTCATGCACACAAAGAGCCGAATTTATCTCGGGCCGATTTCACTACCTAGGGTAAACCGAGGAATCGACCCCCAATTCTGTCCGTTTCGGTCCCTCTCGGTGATTCGTCGCACCACCAGTGAACTAACCTGTCAAGCAACAGCTCAGCTAACTTGGCATCCGATTTGATACCCTCGCTTCCTTTCAAACGTTGCCATCTGTCTGCCCTGTCCCTTAAATAGACTCTTGTCCTTCCCATATTTGAATCCAGAGTTCGCTTCCTTTCTTTCCTTGCACTTTCCGAAAGGTAGCACTTTGGCCCCCTTCGTCGTGGCCTAGAATCCGCCATCTCCTTGTTATTATTTTTTTTTTTAGATTTCCCGCAAAGCGCATGCGCATTTACAATGTTTACACATGTATCTTTTCCCTCAGTTTTCAAACAAAAAACCTTGCTTACTTTTTGATTTTATAATTAACAGCAAGTACATTCTAACTATTATTAAACTTTTAATTGTTTAGCACTTTTTAGCAGTAATGTTAGTGGTTTGTCTATCTTAAGAAGCAAATTCATTCAAAACAGTAGTAAATTTCCATTAAATACATTTACAAAAACTAGATTTTTACTTTTACTTTTTTTTGTCAAGTTTGTTGTTAGTTACTGCTTAGGGTTACTTCGTTTTAGACGTATGTTTGCATGGTAATCAACTGGATTTTTTTTCATAATTTTTCATAATCCTGAAAAATTTCCTGAAGTTACGCATATTATATACGTCCCTGATTTGGCTGATTCCCTGAACGCATACATTTTAAAAACAAGTATTAGGGAACATGTTGTTACAATGATTATAGTCTATTTCGTTAATGTTAGTTTGATTTGCCTGTATTTTACCTGTGTTTTTTACCTGTGTTTTTCACTGGTACTCGTGACAGAAATTTAGATGAACATAATAGATCAAGATTTTTTTTTTTTTAAATAAAAATGAATATGAAGAGACACATCCATTTTTTCATTTATTCCAAAATCATTTATTAATTATCATTTTGTTGATTGTTTCTAAACTTAGATTTTGGAAAGGCTTTTGATTCTGTTTCTTAGAAATTTAGAGGTCAAACACTGATTTTGGGGGGTTTGGAGATAGTATAAAAATGGGTTAAATTTTTCAGTCAAATGTAAATTCAGCTATAAATCAGGGTGGTAATCTATCAACTTTCTCCAAGGTCAAGCAAGTTGCGCCATATAATTTCATATTACACATAGAAATTTTAGCAACATGGTTAAGAAATAATAGAAATAAAACGGGTATATATATAGATGATAAAGACGTCGATTATTGGTATAGTTCATAACCAAATCTCTTCCGATCAAAGCTGATTAAAACTTTTGGAAGGTGAATTAATTCTAATGTTATGAAGGCAAATCAAAGAAAACTTTCATTTCTGAAAAAATCCTCTTTGGTACAACCTTCAACTGAAAATTGGTGGTCATTCTGTTCCTTATAAAGATTGATATTCTTAAGTTCTAAGATGCTAATACTAGTTCTTTCTCTCGATCTTTCTCTCTTCTCTTTAAAAATTTAAAAGGAAATTCAACATTTACATAATTTTTTAAATTTCAAGGTATTGTTTAATACAAAATGAATAATATTGAATTACATATTCATTTATGGCAAACTTAGTTACAATCCAATTGTTTTCACTCTGCAACTTAAAATGACAACCAGTTCAAAAATTTACTACAGAGTTTTGAAATACTTCTAGTGTTGCACAATAAATTCTGTTCACATTAAACAAAGATTCATTTATGTTTGGAACATGGTCTCAGAAATATATGATTGAAGCAAAATTGATAATCAAATTAAAATAATCATAAAACATTTTCAAATTAACTAGGTGTTCATAAAACTTTCAATTTAAGTGCACCATAGTTGTATTAATCAAAGATCGTCATTAGCATATTTTACAATTCATAGTTCCCGTAATTAAGTTTCATTAATAAATATCATAATGATATCAATGAAAATGTAATAGTTATATTGCACTGATTATGTTTCACCTTTTAATATCTGTATATTATATCTGTATATATACTATTATTGTTACAAATTTTTATCTGAGGTTATATTAATCATAAAAACTTTTAATTAATAAAAAATATTACATGTAGTAGTATTAAATATTGAATTTGATATTATTGTCTTATAAAGCTTTCTTTCATGAAGTTTCATTAGTTCCAGTAGTAACCTATGCCTATTTAAGTGATATGTCTCAGGTAAATAGCCAGGTAGATTTACAGGTGAAATACCTCAGGTAAATATGATATAGACTATAATTACCCTCTCTTTGATGTTCTACCTATTGTCTTAAACATGTATGCGTTCGGGGAACACACCCCTGATTTGGCCTTTAATACATAAGAATTAGATATATTTATGTTACGCATAATTAATTTTCCCTTGTCAAAACATAGGTAGGGGGAGATATATACATTATTATCATAATTGATATTGTTTTACACTATCTTATTGTCTAAACCTTGGTCATGTCGAGCTCAATATTTTGTGACATTAACCTTAGTTAGTAAGTTCCGAGTTTAGCGCCGATGCAGACACCGATTTATATCGGTGTTACGACCGGCGTGATATTAACCTGATGTTTCTCTGCTTTTAGACCGAGTTAATATTGCGTTTATGACGTCAAAATCATTGTGACGTCACAGTACCTCTGTTAATTTAATGCTTAAAATGAAGCCAATGAGGTATATATATAATGCAATTTCAGTCTTTTGCAAGTAAGTTTCATATCTAATATAAAAAATAAGGACCTTTGATAATGGTGTTATACCAACTCGATAGAATCAAATATTGACTAATATTTTGTTTTGTATCGTTATGATATTGTATTGTTATAACATTGTTTGAGAATTTGTCAAATGTTGAAAAAACTTTCTTTTGTTGTCTGATTTTAAATTAAAAAAATATCAATTTATGATAAAATTATTATTGCCTTTCGATTTCGGTCGATACATGGTTTCGACCTCAACAAAAGGCTATATATATAATAATAGTAAACTAAAGATGAATTATTCGAGGATTTAACATTGTCATCTATTCATACTTACTATCATTATAGTCTTTTGTTGAGGTCGAAACCATGTATCGCTCGAAATATATACAGATCTAATGATATTCAACAATCAACCTCATGCAGATTCCAGATTTCAATAATTTACACCATACGTTTTATGAGATATACTATCGAACCCTAACTTACACCATACGTTTTATGAGAGATACTATCGAACCCTAACTTACACCATACGTTTTATGAGATATATACTATCGGACCCTAACTTACATCATACGTTTTATGAGATATATACTATCGAACCCTAACTTACATCATACGTTTTATGAGATATACTATCGAACACCCTAACTTACACCATACGTTTTATGAGATATACTATCGAACCCTAACTTACACCATACGTTTTATGAGATATACTATCGAACCCTAACTTACACCATACGTTTTATGAGAGATACTATCGAACCCTAACTTACACCATACGTTTTATGAGATATATACTATCGAACCCTAACTTACATCATACGTTTTATGAGATATATACTATCGAACCCTAACTTACACCATACGTTTTATGAGATATATACTATCGAACCCTAACTTACATCATACGTTTTATGAGATATATACTATCGAACCCTAACTTACATCATACGTTTTATGAGATATATACTATCGAACCCTAACTTACACCATACGTTTTATGAGAGATACTATCGAACCCTAACTTACACCATACGTTTTATGAGATATACAATCGAATTCTAATTTACATCATACGTTTTATGAGATATACTATCGAACTCTAACTTACACCATACGTTTTATGAGATATATACTATCGAACCCTAACTTACATCATACGTTTTATGAGATATACTATCGAACTCTAACTTACACCATACGTTTTATGAGATATACTATCGAACCCTAACTTACACCATACGTTTTATGAGAGATACTATCGAACCCTAACTTACACCATACGTTTTATGAGATATACTATCGAACCCTAACTTACACCATACGTTTTATGAGATATATACTATCGAACCCTAACTTACACCATACGTTTTATGAGAGATACTATCGAACCCTAACTTACACCATACGTTTTATGAGAGATACTATCGAACCCTAACTTACATCATACGTTTTATGAGATATACTATCGAACTCTAACTTACACCATACGTTTTATGAGATATATACTATCGAACCCTAACTTACATCATACGTTTTATGAGATATATACTATCGAACCCTAACTTACACCATACGTTTTATGAGAGATACTATCGAACCCTAACTTACATCATACGTTTTATGAGATATACAATCGAATTCTAACTTACATCATACGTTTTATGAGATATACTATCGAACTCTAACTTACACCATACGTTTTATGAGATATATACTATCGAACCCTAACTTACATCATACGTTTTATGAGATATATACTATCGAACCCTAACTTACACCATACGTTTTATGAGATATATACTATCGAACCCTAACTTACACCATACGTTTTATGAGATATACTATCGAACCCTAACTTACATCATACGTTTTATGAGAGATACTATCGAACCCTAACTTACACCATACGTTTTATGAGATATATACTATCGAACCCTAACTTACATCATACGTTTTATGAGATATATACTATCGAACCCTAACTTACATCATACGTTTTATGAGATATATACTATCGAACCCTAACTTACATCATACGTTTTATGAGATATATACTATCGAACCCTAACTTACACCATACGTTTTATGAGATATACTATCGAACCCTAACTTACATCATACGTTTTATGAGATATACTATCGAACCCTAACTTACACCATACGTTTTATGAGAGATACTATCGAACCCTAACTTACACCATACGTTTTATGAGATATATACTATCGGACCCTAACTTACATCATACGTTTTATGAGATATATACTATCGAACCCTAACTTACATCATACGTTTTATGAGAGATACTATCGAACTCTAACTTACATCATACGTTTTATGAGATATACAATCGAATTCTAACTTACATCATACGTTTTATGAGATATAGTACTATCGAACCCTTTTCGGTAATCAACAAATACACAATACACGCCCCCCTTTTTTTGTTATTGTGTTAAGTCATAGAAATCAAACTATCAAAAATAAAAGCGGCGTCTCTAGTACCATAGCCAGGCCGAAATCCAATCTGGGTGTCCGAAATAACAATTTCATTTTTACTCCATGACAACAATCTGCAATCGCTTATTCAAAAGAGAAGTAAAATGTTTTATTACATGACCGGTGATCAACCTACAATTATTTGTCATTGGTCCTTTCTACATGTTTTGTGACACGGACTTAGATCTAATTCTGTGATTATGAAAAACAATGGGTCCCATAATGTAAAATTTAACAATTTCCAGAAATCCAATGCGACGTCCTTTCAAAATTCTATGCGTATATGGATGCTGGATGCCCACGTAGGTTTATCGCTGTACGATGATGACTTATTATAGTAATACCAAGGATTCAGATAGTCGTCTAATTCCGTGGTAATACCTCTATAGTTGTTTACTTTGTTGTATCACCCTTTTTATGTAAAGGTACAATAACACCCTGTGTCAATCTTTGGGGAAATACCTTACGGATGCAAACAATTCACTGTATATTCAATAAAATACTCCTTGAATAAGTCAACACCAGCAGACTTCCCTTTAGGGAGAATTCTGAACAAAGACTGTATAATTACTTTTAATAAATATAAGTTACCATAAATTTGATTAAAATACAGATCCTCACTATTACTATCGTGTGTAGGATCTCCTACACACGATAGTAATAAATGAGGATCTGTGTTGCAACCCTTATTGTAATAAATTGCTTAATGATATAATTTATTACATTAAGGTTAACCTTATTGTAATAAATTAAAAAATATTACATTAAGCGACGCTTATTGTAATAAACATGAGATTTATTACAATAAGGTTAACCTTAATGTAATAATTATTACATTTAGCAATTTATTACAATAAGGGTTGCAACAGATCTGTATTTCAATCAGACTGAGTTACCATGTACCGTACGTGTTGTATCAGCTAAATCCTAAAGTACATGCAGGGACGTTTATATATGTATGCCGTGAACTTCGCTTAGAATAGTTATACTTACTAGTCAGAAGTGTAAGATTACAATTAACAGTACTGAACGATCCCTTGAGGCTTTTTATCCCTACCCACACCTTCCTCCCTTTGTTCGGCTGAGTAAGACCTCCACACAGGTAAGTCATCTGCACACCTGTAATGACCCCCGCTGCTCTCCATCACCGCAAGGGTTATTTGTGTGTCCCAGTATATAATTAGCGATGAAATGACAACTAGTAAATAGGCGAAGTGAATAAAATTATCATTTGGATGCTCATATAAAAGCTAAACATTTTGAAATCACATGCTTTTTCAAAAATATATTTTTAATGTTATAATTCACCCTATATTCTGTTAGATTTCATTTCAAATCGATATATGAGAAGGGATATTATGAAAAAAATAGAATTTAAATCATGAATAGATTTAAAATTGAACGTCTTGAAAAAGGAGTTTAACGACAGTTTTGCCTGTTTTTGTTTTTGTATTATGACTTCCTCATTTTGAAATACTGTTACATTCGCATATGAATTAAGCAATTTTGT
Organism: Mimachlamys varia; assembly: GCA_947623455.1. Classification (NCBI taxonomy): domain Eukaryota; kingdom Metazoa; phylum Mollusca; class Bivalvia; order Pectinida; family Pectinidae; genus Mimachlamys; species Mimachlamys varia. The sequence continues at coordinate 32,837,061 of OX392529.1, read as the reverse complement.
AGTTATTTCCCGAAGTTGAACCAAAGAAGACTGCTGTAAAACATATTATTAAATACAAATCACCAAATAGATTTAAAATTGACCATCTAGAAAAACAGGAGTTTAAAGAACATTCTTGCCTATTTTCTTTACATAATAAATCATGGTAAATTTTCATATTTTAACCTCATTTTGAAATACTGGTACATTCTCAGCTGAATTAAGCAATTTTGCAGTTATTTCCTGAAGCTGAACCAAAGATGACTGATATAAAACATATTATAAAATACAAATCACCAAACAGATATAATATTTGATATCAATAAATCGATTTTGGGAATTCCATAATTATTTTCTGATTTCCAAAATTATTTTCTGATAATCATAAATCATTTATGGAAATAAATAGATAATTACTGATATCCATAAATGAAATATGGAATTCCATAAATGAATTATAGATATCCATAAATGGGGACTGTTTTCCACTTTGGCTTGCCATACGTCCGAAGGGTTTTGACTCTCTTACCTACTAAATATTTTGACGGCTGATATGGGAGCGAGACCCCACCAGCCGTCCAAATATTTACAGTAGTTGGTAATAAGAGAGTCAGAACCCTTCGGACTAGGGTATGTCCTGCAGGGGTCTTCGACTACACATCTCTCCACGTACCCCGCGGGATGTATTCCCTCGCACAGGACCCGAGAATTTGTTACAGCTAGTTTTGGACCTAATGTTTAGAGCAATCTGACATTTTTTGGGGGGTGGAGTGGGGGGAGGGATTATATCAATATCCCAACTCTACCCACAGTCAGTATATACGGCCACTCTCCCAACCTACCTACAGCCACTTCCGTATCCGGGATTAGGATATCATCTTTTTGTCGTTATTCATTAAAACTTCTTGAAGTGGGTGTAGGAATTATACATGTCCGAGTGGTTTATGCTACAATGCATAAATGGTACATGTGAGGAAGTACCAAAACTCGAGATGAACATACTGAAAAAACAACTTTCGTTGGAAAACCTCTTGAGTTACATGACAACGAAAACTCATATCACCACAACGCTTTAATCTTATATCGATATGAAATACGATTATACATGGTATTCAACAATACGCACATATCAACATGCACACTATTATGCTAAACAGAACGGTAAGTAATTAAACAAAAATATAATGAGGCCTTATAACTATACCCATGAGCGACATAGGTATGATTTAAAATAACTTACATTCCTGGGAGACTCTAGAACAGACAAAAACAATTTGTCAACAATGTATATGTTTATCAAGGAATCATCTAGTATCGATTATTATAACAGTTCTGCATAAATACACAACACGTAGTCTGTTCATTTTCACGTTGACAGTGGCTTGTTCTACAAATCGAGTAAGGATTAAGCAGACAGTAATTATGGATGTTATATAGTCGATCCACGTGTCCTGCCAAGACAACATGCGGTTTTTCTGACGACACGATTTGGATATTCTGTTTCAAATCCTGGTATGCTGGACCTATTTCCATTGAGATAACTTTATCATGAAATTGTTACAAGTTTTACATAAAATGCTGAATTTCCATCACCATATTGTTTACGACGTCATGCAAAGGAATGTTTGATATTTCGTCACCATACTGTATGACGTCATACACGGAATATATGGATCTTGTCGGATTCGTCCTCTGAAATGACAAGTTCTCCACCACAGGCGCTCGTCGCGTACGGCCGCTTTACCCCATCTGTTGGCTTCACGATGTTCCTCAATTTCTCGCCATCCTTTTGGTCAAGTGCAATCACGTGATTTGCATCCGGCAGAGTTACGTAGACCGTGTCTGCGTCACACGTGACCCCACAGGGCGTGCTCTCAACCTGACAACACCACAGCGGCGAAAGCGCGTCACTCACACAAATGACATGGCGAGTGTCGCTGAAGTCACAGAACACAATGTTTCCGGTCGACGTTTTTGTCAAGAACATTGGGACAACGAAGAGCGGGTCATTCCCAATCCCAGAAGTGTTACTGAGGAGGGAGTGCTGTATTTCGCCCTTTTTAGAAATTATATCAATGCCAGGGGGTTCATCGTCGCTGTAGAAAGTCGTGGCGAATTTGTCGTGGCTCAGAGAACATATCCCCACGTAAGAACGCTTGGTTTTGATATGGTCTTTCACGTGCATTTTTCTACCGAGGGTTATGGTTGTGATTTTCTTCTTAAAGAATCTACTGACGGCGATCTCGTTTTCTGCTATAAAAGTGATCCGACATGGGTTCGTGATTGACATGCTGTCGACGTAACTTCCGTCGATAAGGAAGCGCCTGATGACTCCATTCTCACCGTCTGTAATGATGATGTATTTGGCGTTAACGGCTACGTCATAGAAGTTAACGCGGGAGGCATCACCGGGATTCGGCTGACCACTAAAATTGAAGTGTTCGATAGAATGCAGTGTACCAAAGTTCAGCTGATTGTGAAAGAGCTCTTGAAGTTTTGGATCCGGTACAAACTCAAAGCTACAATTACGTGAACTCTTGCCGAGCGTAGAGTTAAGGCGTTTTCGAAGCTTCGCAATCTTTGGTTTCATGTCCGAGAAGGACATCAGCAGGGAATCCATGTTCTCGTCGTCTATCGCGTCATTTAGGTCGATATACGCGTCTTTGATTTGATCTCGAACCGCTTCCATGTCATCTGCGACATCGTCGACATCTTGTTCCACCACATACTCCAACACTTCTCCCTTCAGCAAACTGACCTTTTCCTTTGTCTCCATGTAAAACGTTTCAAGTTTGGATTCGTACAGTTCTATCTGTTGTAGTACCTCTTGCTGAGACTCTGACAGGCCCGTTGTGCCATTCTTCTGCCAGCGCCACCTGTCAGATTCACGAAGCATCTTTTCCAGATCTTGTCTGTAGCCCACAAGGGACGGCAAGACTCTGGTATAGGCCTTGGATAGCTTGATACACTCACAGTCGTCGCCCTTGTGTCCCTGTACCGCGGCCTCGGCCGTTGCCATCGTCTGACATGCGAAGCAATAGAATGTTAGAGCGTCGCTATTACGTCGTATATCATTGTGCACAACACGTAGGAATCCATCCAGTGTCGGATTAACGTCAAAGTTAGCTGCTATGACCCAGGGGTCTTTTATATTATCTGTCAGTTTGATTTCTAATCTATCGACTGGGCAGCTAAACGTGTCGTCCGATCGAGTTCTGTCTATATGTCCTGCTAAACAAGCAAGACAGAAGGAATGCTCACATCCTGGTAATGTCCGGGGCTCTTTGAATCGTTCTAAACACACCGGGCACGTAAGGAATTCCTCCGTCACGTTCTTCGCCAGTCTACCGGCCATTGTAGATTATTTGTAACTAATTTCAGGTCTATGGCGAGAATCGTTTGTCAAGATTTATCGTCAATATCCTGTATCACAGCTGTGAATCTGGTTGAGGTTCTTAGTATCACACTCTGAGAAAAGGCTGTATGGTATTTTCCCAGTTTCGTTAGATGTCCAAGAAAGGCTAGCGGTGCATGTGTGTTGTCCGCTGTCACCTTTGCTGGACAAAACGGTGACAGCGTATTTATACCAGATAAGGTAGATATGGTTGTGGGCAAACAACTAGTCAATATACAGTAACCCTTTGACGTAGAATGGGCTTAGTATCGTACCACTTACAATGAAACGAAAACCAAGAGGATTATCACCCACAAATCTTTGTATTTAAAATGTTTACTCAAGTCGTGTATTTTTTTGTGAAGCACGCGTCCTTTAGAGGTCAAAACTCAATGGTTTATTCTGATCAGCATTGTTTTGAGTGGTTTTGTGTGTAACAAACAACCTCGAGACGTAATGCTAACAGTAAACAAGATTAAAGAGAGTTGAATGCTTGATATGCCGTTGATTCACCAAATAAAGTATCGTAGATAGTAGTGACACGGTTCCAGATAAATTTGAAAACTTAAAAGTACAGAACTTATGATTTTTTTAATGGGTGTAATGAAACGACCTTATCGACATTATGCAAACCTTTTTGGCCGCTAGCATCACCGATGAAGCAGAAGAACAGTTAGGTCGGGTTATGTACATTATTATTGTAATGTCATATTTCGAAGTAACAGTAGTTTGATTTTTGTTCCGGTTTTATTCAAACATTTTTATTTTCAAATAAAGCAAGAACATCCCATCACAGCTCTCTATGCACCAGCTACAAGGGAGATAATAGATCTGCAAAGGCCCGTATTTATGAAACCGTTATCATGCTCAAGCAGGATTTTGTGGTCAAGTCAACTTTCTTGTTATTTACTTAAATCTTGTCAAACGCTCAAAAAGTAAAGTGTAAACATGGAAAGCAGTAATTTACCGTAATTAACTTCAAAATATTTCCAAATTTTTGGCAAATTATGATTTCGTTTTTAATTTATATCCGGAACAAGAAATTGGGTTTGGACATAGAATCCGTGCTTGAGCATAAGAACTGTTTCATGAATACGGACCCAGATTTTTGGGTCACGAGATGGTCTTTCACAAACGAACAGTTAATGTTGACTGGATGTGAACAGATTTGAAGAGGGAGGGGAAGTGAGACAGTGCAGTGGATAAGGGAGTTTACAGAAAGCAAAGGAAAACGATATATTTAGTGTTAATATTAGATGCATTATCTACACAGGGAAGATGACAAACACGGGTGATTTACTAAAGGCGGTATCCGAACCGTTTCTCGTGTTGTAATATTGCCCCACCGTCAGTATTCGTTACTAAATCTAAAGTTATTTGTAATTACAGTACATTATGTACTAGTTACTCAATATGTATTTTTCACTTCATAACTTATACTATACCTTAGGTACAGTATTTTGGAAAGATCACTGCACCCATGAAATGTGTTGTCTCTTTGCTTAATATTTCAATGAAACAAGGAAAGTTTACAAGAACAGTAAACTGGTTCTGATTACCGAAAAAAATATTGATATGTTTTGTTTTAAATTATTAACTGAATTGAATGTTGTGGGGAAATTATCATGTTTTAACCACGCAGAAATTTGATGTATCCACACGACTCAGAATCTGTACATTTGGACGTGTCGTCACGACTTGGGAATTATAGCACACAATATCATAAAGCTGCCGCCAGGACTTACTGTATATATTTACTGTACTAAGAATGATTAAGTTAATCCTGCAGTGTAGATTAGTGCGGAGAATTTAATAGCAGGTGTAAAGCTAAACGACAATGGTGTAGTCATTGTTTCAACAAATAAAGTCAGTTTGGAGAACCTTGTCTTATACCCTTCACTACGTAAGTCCTACAAATTAAACTTGTCTGAATAATCAATTACTTAATTATATACAGTGCTTTTCTTCAACATTAATTCGATATATATAAAGGTATGACACTTAGTTGTAAATATAACGTATCTCATCAGAGACGTATAAGGCTTTATACGTCTCTGATCTCATTAATAACATATATATATCACTTCCCAGTACGCGGAATGCTGCCGTTATAAGGTATGGACGGACATGTACAATGGATACGGTAGCAGGAAAAACCTTCTAGCCAGGAAGGAAAATGACAACTAGGAATCGAAATCAAGGAAAATATCTACATTTTATTGATGAATGGTGCACATTTTTACAAATGCATCGTATCATGTAGAAGTACAACTTTAAACAAGGGAGATAACTCGTCACCATGAGAGTTAATTGATACCATACAAGGTTCAAGAAGCTTTAACTGTAACATTTCTCTGATAAAACACTTTGTTTTGAAATAAACTCATAGTCTCTCTTTTTTTTTAACTGGGACTCAAAATTTGACAGATACTCTGTAAAACAGAACAATTGTACGAATAAGTCACCAACCGAATGTGACCACCCCACAGAGGTTAAGCTAGTTTATAATTCTAATATAAAGTTCCAGTGAGAATATTTTTCTTTGATGCATGTCAAAGGTCAAAATACAGGTCACAATGACCTACTTTGATACATGACACAACACACACCAAGTTGAATCAATGCCCTATGTATAAAGTTTTAGTGACAAGTAGTGTGGGAAATGGTTCTTTTTCTTTGATGTAGGTCAAAGGTTAAATGAAAGTCAGAGTGGCCTACTTTTGATATATGAACTAAAGCCTTACCAAGGTGAACCTACCTACATATCAAGTATGAAGTTCACAGTGACATGTATGTAGTTTGCAGGTAAAGCCCGGAAAAAAAATGCTTTGATATACAAAAATTGTAAGTCCGAGTGACTTATTTTTGATACATGACACACTGCTTCACCAAGGTGAACTCTTCAAACCAGACACATATAAATATATACGTCCCTGTTCAAACCAAGTATGAAGTTCCAGCGACAAGAAGTGTAGGAAATAAAGCCCAGAAAAGACAGTGGAAGGACAGACGGACACTGGCCCTACAAGATATGTCTTGATTGTTCCGATGCTTCTATTCCATGTTTATTATCCTATATTTGACAATTTCTGTTATTGTGGATCCTTGAGGTTCCATAATAACAGGAAATGACAAATAAATGACAATAAACACGGAATAGAACGGACACAAGTAAAACTATAATCCAGCTCGCAGTGGGGAGCTAATAACATTGTCTTTTTACATGCATGCACAGTTATCTCCCTTCGTAATTTCCTCATTTCGTTGTACCTTTGAATTTGGGTTCACAATCATCCACACAGCAAGCATAATAACATCCAATCTAATAGAGACCAACTCTTTTTAATAAATGTTTATCATTCTAATCACAGGGACCAGATACTTCACACCATACCTACTACGTCAGGCCCTGTGCACATCACATTCCCCAATAAAAGAAAAAAACCCTACATGTAATAATTCAATTAATCTTAGTTCTCCTAGATCTTGTATGGAGCCAGATATATGTAAGATAGGGATATCAGATTGATTCAGTAAGATAATTGTACCAGATTAGGCCGAAAAATAGAGTTTTCTGGTTTCCCTGTCGACCTTTCAATTTTGTGTCCACCAAATAGTTGGCATTTAGTGATATAGACTTTAAAGCGAAAGCTCCCAGCTCTATATTTAGGCAGTTTATTTTAAATGCCTACCAAACCGTTCTATTTTTTTTCTATGGAGAAACAGGAAACAAATTATTCAGGGCGAGTAGCTGTGATTTCAATGGCCAGTGACAAACACTATATACCTATACCTTATTTACAAGCAATCATTTCCAGTTTCTCATACAAAGCATGTGTCCTTATTTTAACGTGCAAGTATAGGCAACACAATAAATAATGATGACTATATTTTATTACAATGCCAAAACGTTACTCAGAAACGGAATGGAATTCTGTACATATCATCGATATATGATACTAATACCTAACGTTATAACTGTGTTGTACAATGCATGGTGGTGCACTTAATTGACATGTATCTGCTCTACCTAAATCCATTCACCCCTCAAGTCACACTTAAACTCCTCCAATTCAAAGGTTGGAATAGTTCATTGTAAAATATCATATTGGGCCTATTAGGAAACTCAATACTTACAAACCTATTTATGGCAAGTCAAAATGTTCAACCTTGATCTTACCCAACACAATTTGACCAATGTTTATTCCAAGCAATGTTTTATATTCTGAAATTAATTGATTTTTCCATATGATTACTAAGTTATTAAATTAATAAGTATGTGTCACACTTTTCTGTAGGGACTTCGGTTTTATGGTCGTTTGTGATGTTATCAAATAATTATTATTTCACAGACTAGATTATATCAATTAGATAACAATATTCTTGATTAAGTGATGAAATAAATCTTGAATTCAATTGTTTTCATTTCATACAAAAATTATTATACAACTTGGACACTTCAAAATTCAGCTTATATGAAAAAGGAAAATAAGACAATTTAAAGTAGATATGGTATTGTTCATGGAAACAAACCACAAGTATTAAATGTACACTGAGATCACATCAATATAGCCAGATAATAATGTTCCACTATACTGTTACATTACAAAATCATCAAGATCAAAGATGCAAATAGGGGAAATTCCAACTTTGATATGGCAAAGCCTTATCAGCCAAGGGTTTCAAGGCCTAAATTGAAAATCCAGAGGGTGAAATTTTCCTATCTCACACACCTGGTCTCAAACTAAAACAAAATTTAGAAAGATTTAGCAAAAAAGTACTCCATATAATTGGTTCATATGTAGATTGTATTAGACTACCGGGTAGTGTGCCTGTCATTAAAGGGAAAGACAGGAGAAAATCTTATTTACTTTCTGTAGCAGTAATGAGTAAAAGCAAACAGCTTACTATACATCTATAGCCACACAATATCTAAAACACCAAACATAATTAAAATACAACATACATCTAGCTACGGTCAAGTGGGTTAGTGATTGTTACTTTGGGCGAAAAAACTGATTGCAAGTTGAGAAATATATCATTAAGACTTATCTTTTGATTATCTTTGATGTTCTGTAATGTTAGCTTGTGATGTTAATATGTGATGAAACCTCTTATGACTTTCAATCCTTGTAAATGAATAATTATATAAATGCAGGAAAAAACATTAACTGTAAATGCCTAACTGTACTGGTAATTAACTGTAAATGCCTAACTGTACTGGTAATTAACTGTAAATGCCTAACTGTACTGGTAATTAACTGTAAATGCCTAACTGTACTGGTAATTAACTGTAAATGCCAACTCTACCGGTAATTAACTGTAACTGCCTAACTGTACTGGTAATTAACTGTAAATGCCAACTCTACCGGTAATTAACTGTAACTGCCTAACTGTACTGGTAATTAACTGTAAATGCCAACTCTACCGGTAATTAACTGTAACTGCCTAACTGTACTGGTAATTAACTGTAAATGCCAACTCTACCGGTAATTAACTGTAAATACCAACTCTACCGGTAATTAACTGTAACTGCCTAACTGTACTGGTAATTAACTGTAAATGCCAACTCTACTGGTAATTAACTGTAAATGCCTAACTGTACTGGTAATTAACTGTAAATGCCAACTCTACCGGTAATTAACTGTAACTGCCTAACTGTACTGGTAATTAACTGTAAATGCCAACTCTACCGGTAATTAACTGTAACTGCCTAACTGTACTGGTAATTAACTGTAAATGCCTAACTCTACCGGTAATTATCTGTAACTGCCTAACTGTACTGGTAATTAACTGTAAATGCCTAACTCTACTGGTAATTTACATGTAGCACTTCAGGACTCCATAGAACATAGAATTTCCTCTTTCCAGTAAAATATCTATATTGTTTTGTTTTGTGTTGCCATAACCTTGTAAACATGTTGTACATAACACAATCAGTTTCATATTACATTTGCTTGGATAAAGTTATGTAAATTGCATGTACTCTTGCCAAATGTTTCACTGGTTTCAGAATAAGAACATTACATCATTGACAATCAAGCGAAGTGTATGATAATTAATCAAAGTTTGTCCGTGGATCTAATAAGATCACCATTGTTGAAATAGATCATCATTTCCTTGATGGTATCATGTACCATGGATAATTCACAATCACAATCATGGCAGCCCATATAAAACAGAAACTATTTACATGATATATAATACTGAGTTAAATAGTAAATACACAACAGCTGACTTGAGCAACTAAAAAACATTATATGTCAACGTTATGTACGTAACCCTTGTAAATACTAGCTGCAATATACTGTTCGGCTAGCGAGATCTTCTCTTTAGCTCGATCTGTTAAGCATAAGACTAGTAGTTCAGAGGTCACGGGTTCGACTCCTGGCAGAGGCATTGGAAAGGTAATGACCTCTGTAACATTTACATATATTCGTTTGACCTAAAGATCTAATCATGCCTTTACTTTAACAATGCAATATGGAATTTAGAAACAAAAACAAGCACTAGGGTGACATTAAATCAATGCAACGAAATGCAATCAAATAATGATAATTATGAAACCCTGAAATAACACATGCTCACATACTACAGTACAAGCATAAATATTGTACAGGTACAACAGTATTTAACATAAATGTTGTACACTACAGTATTTAACATAAATGTTGTACACTACAGTATAAGCATGTCATTTAAAAGTTTCCACAAGATAACAAAGGACGCATACTAAGAAATGTTCATATTATTTGATGTGTCCCCCCCCCCTTTTTTTTAAAAAAAAAGTCCTGCAATGATTAATATTGAAGATTAAATTTGATTACTTACTTAAAAATAAGTAAATCTGTGTTTAGGAGGGAATCCAGCTCATTGTGATGTGTCCCTCCTTTTCGAAAGCGTTCTACACTAATTGCACAATATTAAAATAACTGTTTGTGATTTCATTACACACATTTCTAATAGATAACACTCTTTTACAAATCATTTAAGTACATGTATAATATGCGAGGTAGCATATATCTTTAAAGGGTTGGAACAGATTCAGTGCGAGACATTACATAACAATAGATATTCTGTAAGCACATAACATTTGATTTTACATATTTTAACACAAATTTCACATGTAACCAATCAGTAAGTCAGCACTTCAATAATTACTTATCCCAATCTCCACTCCTGAAGACACATTTGGACTCTTCAAATTCAAAGCTTGGTATGTTTCATTATGAAATAAGTTATCAAGGAATCAGCCTGTCTTATACACAGTTACCTCCCCTTATCTTTAGTTAGACTGATAGAACACGACTACCTTACAGAGTAAGAATCCTCATATTGTCATGTTGAGACTTTCACACGCAGAACAATGTTGTTGCTTTATATTTCGTGACATGTATTTCATATCTAACATTGCATTTCAGGAAAGTCCTGTGAGGTATGGTCCTTTTACAGAAATGAGTTTACTGTCTTGCTGGAAAAAATCCTTTTCAATACTAATTGACAGTTTTAGGTATTGGTATGGGAATTCTTATTTTGTACTATTTGGTTTGAAAGATTTACTCCATTGAAACAAGACCTTTCAGCAAAAATTTTAAACTGCTATTGTGGCATAATTAGTCTGGGGTATGAGAGAAAATTAACTTTTCTTTTTGATATAATTAGTCTTGGGTATGAGACTTAAAGCTACACTGTCAATATACATTAACTGACTTTCTTCATTTGTGTCTGTAGGTTGGTTTCTGCTTAAATATTCAAAATGAAAAAAAAAAAAAAAATACAAGCAATTTTTATTCATAAAGGACATCTATAGAGGTACACATATAAACTTGATTTACCATGTGTATGATACCGATTTACATTCTGGATCATCACCAGTTTTCTTACCACTGCAGCTCTATAGCTATAAACAGGTGACAGCTGTCATATTACACACTGACATTTCATTAATATCTGTTTTCACAAATCTACATTACAAGCTATTATTGAAAATAAAACATTACTTCTACCTCTCAGTAACCTCAGAAGATAAACACATTGTATACCACCAAACTAACCAGGAAACAAACGACTAACATAAAACAGCAAGCCTGAAGAAATGGAATGAAATGTGAACAATAAATAGCTTGACTAAATGTACCAATTTAGTTCGTTACATGAGTTGATACTTCAATGTTTTTGATAATTTCTGACGTTATTTTTTATACTGTGCAATGATGTTAAAAACAAATAAAAGTCAAAATTGTTTTGAAGTAATTAAATTATATACCAATTACAGTTGTACATATTTTGTATATACACTATACATATTTTAATTACATGGGTATATATATAATTTCATTATTACAAACATGTATATATACCACAATGGGAAAATTTGATTTCATTTGAATATTTACATATTATTTCTTAACAATTTCATAAATATATTTTGACCAGATGTAAAACTTGTTTAGAGAGGACTGATAATGAAACGTCATAACAGGGTAATCGACCTTTTACAACCTAGTCCACAACAAAAACCATTGTTAATTGTCCTGCCAACAGGTGTTTTGGAATTTGAATTATCACAACAAAAAACATTGTTAATTGATCTGCCAACAGTGTTTTGTAAGTTGAATCATCAGGTAAAGATTGTTTGTGAACAACCTTGTCCACAACAAAAACCCAAGTTCAAAGTCACAAAAAGATTTAACGAGACAAAGTTCACCTGTAGACTGTAAATTAAACATGATTATTACTTCCCTACACAGGTGTGGACAGCTGTGGTGTGGTTCTGTCTGATATATCTGTACATTGGTTCTCTAGTTTATCACTAGGATAGTAGACACGACGACTTTTCCGGCTCGTTTCCTTGCAGGCGCTCAATCGCCATTATGACTTTGGAAAAAACTTCTTTCACACTCTGCAAAACATCAAAGAAACCTGCTATTGACTTTTAATTATATCATGTTGTCGTAGTTCTGTTCATTGGTGAGAAGTTTTTTATTCACGTGTGAATATTAAACATAAATATAATCACATCATGAGAAAGTCAGCTTGTCCAGCCTTAATCAGCAAAATAATGTTCAGGTTTACAGACATGAAATGGGGACATTGTACAGTCTAAATATAGATTACTCTAGGATTGTTGAATTTCTTCAGAATTCCCTCCCTTACAAATATTTAGGTACATTCATGTAGTCCAGTATCATGTTATTATGAGCCTGTTATTGTTAGCCTTTTAATACAATACTACGGGGATGTTTGGAGACTGTGACAGACCTCGTGTTCCTTGGCGGATGTCTCCATGAAGGGAACCTCCCACTTCCTGGCCAGTCCTTTAGCCTCATCTTCTGGCACCTCTCTGTACAACACAGTATCATCAATAAATGTACAGAAACAAGGGAGGGCATCACAACATATACCAACCTCTATACAGTATCAGCAATACATGTACAGAAACAAGGGAGGGCATCACAACATATACCAACCTCTATACAGTATCAGCAATACATGTACAGAAACAAGGGAGGGCATCACAACATATACCAACCTCTATACAGTATCAGCAATACATGTACAGAAACAAGGGAGGGCATCACAACATATACCAACCTCTATACAGTATCAGCAATACATGTACAGAAACAAGGGAGGGCATCACAACATATACCAACCCATACCTTTATAGGAGAGATTCTGAACAGCAAAGATCATGTTTCTTTCTGATAGAGAAATTATATTTTTGTAACATTTCAAATCAGTGTTGGCCATGGGCAGTATGAGTGACACACGTACCTCTCACCAGGAAACTGTTCAGCAACGTCCCTCTTGTTCCCTACCAGTATAATCGGCACTCTGTAAGGGACATAACTCTTTATATAGTACAGTCTTACACAAGTAAACACTATTATTTCAGGATTGACTTCTATTTTGATGGCATATATGTTAGCATGAACACAGTTGGCAATGAACACATCATATGGTGCATGTTAGAACTTCCTAAAGAATTTGTCCATTGTTAACTGCATTCATACTACCGTATATGTATGGTAGTACCGTATATGTATATATGGTAGTATGAATGCAGTTGACAATGGAAAATTGTCAAATATTATTAAGTTGACAATGGACAACTTTATGATGTCAATCCTTATATTAACATCATAGATACCACGATAATGTTTAAATACATTCAAAGCGAATTGCTAGCAAATCTACATCGATGTATTGATACATTTAGAAAATACAGTGAATGACATTAATTCCTTCTTTTATAAAATCTCTATCAAGTCATATAAATGGCACTTCTAACATTTTTATTTACAATGGTAGTTTTGTAACACAATCCTCAGGTAGAGATGCTGTTAACATAAAAGAAAGCCACCATTATGTTGAATTCACTGGCAAAGAATTTTGAATTTGCATCCATGAAAGCTTTCCAGTATCCCTTTGTTGTATAACCAGACATAATGTATTCTGAATATATCTTACAGCTATGACTGTGTGTACAGTGTCCTTGCTTGCTTACAAGTTTAGCGCCGATACACACACCGAATTACATTGGTGTTTCGACCGGCGTTACAATGGCCTTGTCTAGTACTTACTTTATATTGCCTTTCATGTCCAACAGTTTGTCATAAATCACCTTGACAACATCAAAGCTGCAAATACAATGATCAACTACTAAGTATACAGATTCTCCATTGCCGATTTGCCATGTCACAGAATTAATATGTATATTTTAGTATACAATATTAGGCAAATATCATCATAGGGTAATTACACGTAATGGGATTTCCCTTTGTCAAAATGTAGTACCACATCATGGTAATATGATGGGTTATAAATAAATTCAATGCAGGCTTAAATTTTGTCTTTTTTATCCAAAATTAAAAAAAAAAAATTACACAGAAAATTTACACAATCTCGACATAAATGAATGAACTTTTGTGCAGGTTTAATATTTGCAAGTAAAATGTCAAATAAATGTATTCTGGTAATCAAATCATTGATGTGTGATATAATCTATTTTCAAGCATCTTGTATCAAGTACACATTATATGTAAATGATTATTAAGTTATCAATTAGGCAATTAAAATAAATTATTTTAATGAGTAGGCCTATATATATTTCACGATAACTTTGCCAGTGACATTTTATTTTGTATATGTTGTGATATGGACTTAGAGGCTTCTAGCCTGCGTCCATTATTTTTCAATGAAATTCCATTAAATTCCATTAAATTACTCGTTTTCGCTTTCGAAATTATTGACCCGTGAAATAGCAAAATAAATCCTTTGGGGAGAAATATTGTGTTTAACAGTAAGTGAATCTTGAGTAACGATTTTAATTGAAGTGGTGATCACTTACCTTTTCCGTGAGTTAACAGAGTATACTAGTATATAACCATCTATGCTCATGAAATATGACTGAGGTAGAATAGAATACTCATCCTGAAATGACAAAATTATAAACTGATTTACTTATTGGCATTACTTCAGCTACAGAAAAAATGCAATTTGACACATGGATTTTAAACTCATGCAGAAAGGCATATTTGTATCACACCTAAAAGGGTCATACATTTGATTTGTCAACATCATTCTGCTTAGGTCATCCCTATACCACTATCCTATAGCTAACCAGTGGGATTTATGTTTTTCTGGATTTATAAAGAGACAGTAATGGAAGAAAACTTATCAGATCAATCTGATTTGATACCTGTCTCACAGTACATAATACCTGTCTCGCTGTAAATAATATCTGTATCACTGTACATATAATACATGTCTCACTACATAATACCTGTCTCACTAAACGCAATACCTGTTTCACTATACATAATACCTATCTCACTACATAATACCTGTCTCACTAAACATAATACCTGTATCACTGTACATAATACCTGTATCACTGTACATATTACCTGTATCACTGTACATAATACCTGTATCACTGTACATATAATACCTGTATTACTGTACATAATACCTGTATCACTATACATATTACCTGTCTCACTGTACATAATACCTGTATCCCTGAACATAATACCTGTATCACTGTACATATAATACCTGTCTCACTGTACATAATACCTGAATCACTATACATAATACCTGTATCACTATACATAATACCTATCTCACTACATAATACCTGTCTCACTAAACATAATACCTGTATCACTGTACATAATACCTGTATCACTGTACACAATACCTGTATCACTGTACATATAATACCTGTATCACTGTACATAATACCTGTATCACTGTATATAATACCTGTATCACTGAATATAATACCTGTATCAATGTACATAATACCTGTCTCACTGTACATAATACCTGTATCAATGTACATAATACCTGTATCACTGTGCATAATACCTGTATCAATGTACATATAATACGTGTCTCACTGTACATAATACATGTCTCACTGTACATAATACATGTCTCACTGTATATAATACCTGTATCAATGTACATATAATACATGAATCACTATACATAATACCTGTCTTGATATATAATACCTGTCTCACTAAACACAATTCCTGCATCACTGTACAAAATACCTGTTTCACTACATAATACATGTCTTACTGTACATAATACCTGTATCAATGTACATAATACCTGTATCTCTGTACATAATACCTGTCTCACTGTACATAATACCTGTATCACTGTACATAATACCTGTATCACTGTACATAATACCTGTATCACTGTACATAATACCTGTCTCACTGTACATAATACCTGTATCACTGTACATAATACCTGTATCACTGTACATAATACCTGTCTCACTGTACATAATACCTGTATCACTGTACATAATACCTGTATCACTGTACATAATACCTGTATCACTGTACATAATACCTGTATCACTGTACATAATACCTTATCACTGTACATAATACCTGTCTAACTATACATAATACCTGTATACCTGTACACAATATATGTATACCTGTACACAATATATGTATCTCTGAACACAATAACTGTCTCTTTGTATATAATTCCTGTCTTACTGTACCAAATCTCTAAGATAGAAGAAAATAAAAACCAAATACTGACGCAGACACCTTTTGTCTTTTAATTCTAAAAATGAAATTACAAATGTAGGATTAACATGATTTTCATTATGAACTTTTACAAATTAAGACAAAACTTCATTTCCAAAAAATAGCCAAAACAAGCAACCCAGCATCAAGATAAAACATTATCAAATGTATGATATGTAGCTACAATACCTGGCCAGCTGTATCTATGACATCTAGTACATAATCCTGACCATTGATCTTCTGGTTTTTCTGAAATGCTGCAAAAGATAAAAGCATAGAATACCATGAATGTAGATTGTGCAGACTCGCTATTCCAGTCATATATCTAGATATGTATACAAGTAATGAAGTATATATAACATCAAAAGTACTTAAAATTGGGAGATTGGGATAATGATGGGCAATGGAAAGTAAAACTTTAGGACATGTGGTGGCTGACCATGGGATGTGGGACTTCAGGATATGTGGTGGCTGACCATGGGATGTGGGACTTCAGGATATGTGGTGGCTGACCATGGGATGTGGGACTTCAGGAGATGTAGGGGCTGACCAAGGAAAGTAGGACTTCAGGATATATGGTGGCTGACCAAGGAAAGTAGGACTTCAGGCTATGTGGTGGCTGACCATGGGATGTGGGACTTCAGGCTATGTGGTGGCTGACCATGGGATGTGGGACTTCAGGATATGTGGTGGCTGACCAAGGAAAGTAGGACTTCAGGATATGTGGTGGCTGACCATGGGATGTGGGACTTCAGGATATGTGGTGGCTGACCATGGGATGTGGGACTTCAGGATATGTGGTGGCTGACCATGGGATGTGGGACTTCAGGAGATGTAGGGGCTGACCAAGGAAAGTAGGACTTCAGGATATATGGTGGCTGACCAAGGAAAGTAGGACTTCAGGCTATGTGGTGGCTGACCATGGGATGTGGGACTTCAGGCTATGTGGTGGCTGACCATGGGATGTGGGACTTCAGGATATGTGGTGGCTGACCAAGGAAAGTAGGACTTCAGGATATGTGGTGGCTGACCATGGGATGTGGGACTACAGGATATGTGGTGGCTGACAATGGACAGTGGGACTTTAAGATATGTGTTGGCTGACCATGGAATGTAGGACTTCAGGATATGTGGTGACTGACCATGGGATGTGGGACTTCAGGATATGTGGTGGCTGACCATGGGAAGTAGGACTTTATGATATGTGGTGGCTGATCATGGAAAGTAGGACTTTAGGATATGTGGTGGCTGACCATGAAAATAGGACTACAGGATATGTGGTGGCTGTTCATGGGATGTGGGACTTTATGATATGTGGTGGCTGACCATGGAAATAGGACTTTGAAATATGTGGTGGCTGACCATGGACAGTAGGACTTCAGGATATGTCGTGTCTGACCACGTGATGTGGGACATGAGGATATGTGGTGGCTGGCTATGGACAGTGGGAATTTAGGATATGTGGTGGCTGACTAGTATGGACAGTGGGAATTTAGGATATGTGGTGACTGACTAGTATGGACAGTGGGAATTTAGGATATGTGGTGACTGACTAGTATGGACAGTGGGAATTTAGGATATGTGGTGGCTGACTATGGACAGTGGGAATTTAGGATATGTTGTGACTGACCATGTAATGTGGGAGTTTAGGATATGTGGTGGCTGACTAGTATGGACAGTGGGACTTGAGGATATGTGGTGGCTGACTATGGACAGTGGGAATTTAGGATATGTGGGGGCTGACCAAGGAAAGTAGGACTTCAGGATATGTGGTGGCTGACTATGGACAGTGGGAATTTAGGATATGTGGTGGCTGACTAGTATGGACAGTGGGAATTTAGGATATGTGGTGGCTGACCATGGATGGACAGTAGGACTTGAGGATATGTGGTGGCTGACCATGTAATGTGGGACTTCAGGATATGTGGTGGATCACCTAGCATTTGCTGGATACCACACTTGTCAGATGTGGGAAAAAAGTCACAAAAAAAGCAAAGTTTGAATCAAGCAAAGTCACACAACTTGCAAGCATCACTGTATCAATAACAAATATTGTGTTCTAACTATTCTGTTGTAACCCTAGTTAACATACTAGCTGCAATATACTGCTTGGCTAGAGGGACTTTCTCTTTAGCTTGATCGGTTGAGCATAAGACTCTTTGTAGCCAGAGGTACGGGTTCAACTCTTACTTGGGTCATGATTGAAAAAATAATTACCTCTGATACACTATATACAATCAGAGACAGAATGACAACTGATTATTTTCTGTGTACATACTGTATCCTTGTGTTATACATACTGTTTTCTATGGTTGGGTCGTAGGAGTCCACAAAGTGGTTCTCAACAAACTGTATGGTGACAGATGATTTTCCTGTAACAAGGAAAAATGTTTAAATACATATTAAATATCTATTTTACAACAATTATAAAACAAGTTCTTTAAATTCTATTAATTACTCTTGTTGGCCTGGATGTTAATGGAAACAATGGATCTAAAGAACATGATGTATTTAGAAGGAAAATGGAGAATCTGGGAGAAAACAACATCACATAGGTGCACTATCAGAGTTAGAAACTAACTTTATCAATATATTAGTCCAAAGGATTAGTAAACGTTTTAAGGCACTAGTCCTGTGGTATTGTCACTAGTCCTGAGGGCTTCAGCTGCCCTCAGTGAAAGCACTAAGTGACAAACAACAAATCACACAGGGATATCAGGGGTCTAGATCTCTCCCAGAAACATTTGATATCTGAATGCTCTGATATGAGTTTTGGTGTATCCTGAGTGCTAACTTTGTATAGTTATAAATTAGAATACAAAAACAAAATAGAAAACTCAACTAGTCTACATGACTAATAAACAGAGCATATTTACTAGTCCTTCAGAATTTTTAATTACAATCGTGTAGTCTCGGACTAACGGAATAGTGTTAGTGTCGAACCCTGGACTATCTATAGCCCTACCCAACTACCCCCCCCCCCAAAAAAACAACATGATTATCATACACAGGCAAAATTTCTTGATGTCAATTCATGTCAATTCCAGGTATATTTCAGGTCAAGATTTTTTCAGGTCAAATTGACCTGAAGACATTTTGCCTGTGTATAACTTCTGGAAATCTGCTACCTTATACGCTTGTTTCAGATAAATGTTTAGAGTGACAGACAGGGAAGCAGAGGTCCTTGATCCAATATTAATAGGAGAAGCATATGATTGCAGTGTCACTTCTCCCTTTCCTCTCTCAATTGGTGTGTTTGGATGACATGGAGTTAGAATATGTGTTGTTTGGTATGATGTTCAAGGAAGAACTCAGATAATATAAATTTGAAATTGGGAAATAGTGTTTTAAGTATTTTATTTATATATATATATATTCATAAAATCAAATTGGCCTTCATGATCTATTTTTGACAGGTTTGATAGTACATGTTATCATGATAACCTTGTATCTTCATACATGTATATGCCCGAGGGAATTTCCGTTTCTATAATTAGCTCACTCTGTAGAGCATCTTCGTGGTAATCTGCGGGTTGCTGGTTTGATGCCCATTGGAAACACTACGATCTCTAGATCTTCTATCAATATGAAGTGTACTTCTCCTGCCAGAAATGAGTTGTTTAGGTGTACAAGTGGATCACAAGAGTGAACATACTCAGACAGAGGGGGGGGGGGGGGGGGAGGGTCAAATCCTTCCTAAATGATAATCTAGAGTTTAAACCCTTCTTAAATTAAAAAGGACACTTAACTAATTCAAGCCAATTAATTACATCTATCCAGACCTGTTCCACTTCAACATTCCTCCCTCTATTATTATATTGTAAATGACCTTGGCTGTTATTAGGACTCAACAATAAACCTGAGCTCTTCAGGACAGCCACATTTACAACCCAGGTTCGGGTATCCCGTTGCATATTGCCTGCCAAGCATACGCTAAATCAAATGATTGAAAGAGGGTTGATCAGAGGCACCAGTGTAAACAGGAGAAAGCCCAAATGTAGTGGCCAAACTGGGACTTTCTCAACTCCAAGAGGCCTAGGATACTCAAACAATTGAGCTACAGTATATGAAAGGTCATTGCCAATCAATCCAGTATAATTCCGCTATAGCAGCAAACAATCTTTATATAATATACCTGTTGTGTGATAAACTAAGGTTTTTTATTTACAAAATGTTATAATTTTGTGATTAAATGTTTGCAGACACTGTTAAACTATGTAATTGTACATTTTTTATATAACAGATGCTTTTCAGCTTTACTTTAAAGGGATATCCTTTTAAATATAAAATATACATAATACATATATATATGTAAATGCTTATATTGTCAAACTAGTCTACATATTGTTTATTCAGATTTTGGTCTATTTTTAGACTATAATCACCCACGAGTTTTCGGATTTACGCATTTGTTTACCTTATTTTCAAATAATTTATATTAATCGTAGGCTACAATTTTAAAATTGGCTTAAGAGCGACAAGATTTTAAGTGCTTAGATGTATCACAAGGACATCACATGGATATAAGTAACATTACTTGTATCTGGCAGAACTCCAGCACGCAGATCTGATACGAAACACGATGAAATGAAAATAGAAAACACGAGTGCAAAATTTGAAAGTCATAAATGGAGAGTTACAATGTCACCGACTTACCGACAGATCGGAAGCCCATGATGGCTATCTTCCTTTGTCTTGTCGGCATCTTCGTGTATTTTCAAACTTCGTTACATTTGCTTTGGTGACTAAAGTACGTTGTTGTTTCTGTTTCCAATTTTACACCATTTTCTGGTGTTGTTTTTCGATGTGAACTTCCGGTCAATATATTTACTCAGAGTTACTTCCCTTGGACCGACAGCGTAATTTCAGAATGTAGGGAAGGTGATGGGCTACTTAACGTTGGGAAGGCGGAGTGTAGAGAAAAGAAAAATGAATCAATTATAATAATGCAAACAAAATAGGTCTACAAGACAAAGTAATTTCATAATGTTCAAAAGGAAGCTATGTCACAAAAAGTCAAAAGGCAAAGTGATAAAATGTAATTTCATAATCACATAAATCATAACATGTAAAGGTGGACACATAAATACGAATAAGGAGAAAAACAAATATATTGTGCCGATTTGACCCACATAGCACTAAAACTTAGGGCAACATATAATGTTACAATTTTTCGGTACTTTCTACTAAGTCATGACTTCCTTTTCCAAAACTGGCAATGCACACCAGAAAAAGTAATCCTCCTGATCAGGAACGCTATTTAATTTGTTCCAATTAAGTGGTTATAAAGAATACTGGCTACGAAAATAATGATATAATGATTTTTTCCCCTTGAAACTGGGCAGTTTTGCCTTCGAACGGCTGCACAGTCTCATGATCTAGTTCAGAATTTTTAGATTTAGTATGTTGATGACTTTAACTTGCAATTTGTCTGTGCTATATTAGTAATTTCGGTATCACAGAATAATTAAAACATAATCTTACATAATAATACTAATTAGCTCGTATTTGGACCAATTTCTAAATGAAATACATTTTCTGAAGGCCAATGTTATTCTAAGTAGGAAAATCAAGGTCTCAGTTGTGTCAATTAACCGGAAAGTACCTTAAAACGGCATTATCTGCTAAATTTGGTGCTCGTCTGCTCAATTCCGCCGCCGCCATTCGACTAATTATAGGAATCTCATCATGGTACGACATGAAAAATGTTCTATAATTTTTTTTAACCTTAACAGTTTATATTATCAAACAATAACATATTTATGTAATATCAAGATTTATTACTTAGCACATCAGTACCATAATATTTTTATTATCGTTTTCTATGTTAAAAAAAAAACATTTCTTATGTTTTCTTGCGAATTGGCACGGAGCCGGGAGCAGGATAGTGGTCACATGATTCGAAAAAAAATCACGTGATTTCTCGTATAGAAATAGAACGGGAAGCGCAAATGTCAGGTGGCCGCTAAAAACAAATATTGGCTGACGAAAACAGAGTCACAAGCTAAGACTAGACAAGAAAGAAGCTGAAAGAGACTATTGAAAGATCGGCACAGATGCATCTGACAAACAAAAAGAAATACGACACTATTAAAGAAAACGAAGAGCATGGTTTGACGGACGAAGTGTGGTTGATCATGAGTTGACAGTGCTTTCGGGAAACAAAAATGTACAGCTGATACTTGTACGAAAATACATTCTTCATTCACGTACACTGTAAGATTATGTTCGGTAAAGCTTGTAAAGATAATAATAACAATAATGATTCCAGGTTCAAAAATTACTATCCGTGGTTATATCAGGTTTTTACAACCAGCCAATATCGTACTTAACTCCCTTGGGAGCATACAACCGGTGCTGTCATTTCGGCCCCCAAAGCTCTAGCATTTTACAAATTCAAGCACTGCCAAACCACGTACTCATTTACAGCAAGTCATTGAAACAAGCGGAGTGAAGTATTTTTGCCCAAGGATACAACACAAGTGTCTTGAATGAGACTCGAACTCGCAACCCTTTGATCACGAGCCCGGCGTCCTACCACTAGACCACCGTGCCTCCCATAGAATTGTCGCTATGCATATAATAGAGCAGCAAATAATCATGTTATTTAGTTTACAATTTTAAATATTTGTTCGCAGATTTAACGCTTGATACAAAAAGTTCTACTACATGTATTAAACTTCTGCTGTTTTTTTTTATTTTTCAAAAGTAGAAAGGTTTCTATTAAACCATCATATAAAAATTGGGTCGATGTGCTTGCTTTTTAACTTAATGTGTTATGTTTTACCATAGCGAGGTCAAAAATCAAAACTGTTCCAGAACTATACACTAAACATGTACAACAACAACAAAAATGAACGATTTTCCACTTTGTTGCAGAGTATCTCCATTTTACTGAACATCATAAATTGCACAACAAAAGAATGAACTTGAAACGATAGATTTAGCATAAAAATGTGTTTTTTTTTCGTGAAAGACAAATTACACACAGAAATACACGTATTCGAAACTGCCGCCTAATTTGTATTTAAAAAAAAATTTCTTGTGAAAAATAATTTTACATACTACAGATATCTAGATTTTGACAAAATTTTCAGAAGCATATTTGCTATTAGAATTGATCATACTTTGTTAAATGTCACCAAAATCCCTTACGTGAAATCGAGACTTGAACGTGATTGAAATCTCTGATCATTAAGAAGATTGGCAACATATTTTATTTGCCGTGTTGATATCTTGATTTGAATAAGTATTTTGTAAATATAAACTTCATTCATATAGATCTATATATGCATTATACCATAGAGAAAATCACTTTTCAATTGGATTCGGAAACATTTTTTTAAATGTATTAATCTATAGCTGTCTATAAAGCACATTGATTAATTAGAATTGGGTATTCACCATGTCACTCATCTTGATACTCTGCTTTGGGGTGACAAGGATCTGCCGTTCTACACAAATGTTTATATTATAAATTCAGTTTTAACATTTATTAAATAAACTACGAGGTTTGAAAACAATAATTGGAAAATCTGCACATTTCCCCTTTTGTCTTTTCCCTTCCCCTTCCCCTCTTTTCTTTCCATTGTACCTTATTCCATATATAAATAGTAATGGTCGAACATCTAAATGTTGTCAATGCGTATTGTCAAACCAGGGACATATACGTCCCTGGTCAAACTGATTATATATCATACTGTTGGGAGAGGGCCTAGTAAGTTGTGAGAAATTGTGCCTCATACCTTTGATTGTTATGATCAATCGAATATGTTTAGATGAATTAATTAAACATGGCCTTTCGCTGTCATTGGATGCCTATATTTAGAGGAAGACCGCATTCCAATGACAGCGAAAGGCCAGTGCGTGCAGTGACGTCAAAACTCATTTGCTATGCAAAAGTGCCAGCATAGCGGACGAAAACTTTGAGACACAGAAATTTTGCTTGTTTGTGGATTAAGTCGATATTATTTTTGCAGAAGGAGGATACATTTGACGTGCATTTAGAAGGTTTTTACAATAAAAATGACCCATCTTTCCAACGGTACCGAGCGTTTTTTCGTACCTCAACTAGAAATGTGATTTTTGATGCAAGAAGGATAGGCGGGGTCGATTTTTCGACATGGAAAGCGTTCCACCCTTTAGCCTTTTATGACCATTGAGGGGGCATTTTTATCGAAAATTAATCTAAACCCTCAAAAAGTGTAAAAATTACTCTAAACACCCTAGTTTAGGTCCAAAACTAGTTGTAACAAATTCCCAGGTCTCTGTGCTTCTATCAATAGTGTCGAAACTCTTCCTGGAGGATGCGAAAAAAATAAAATAAAAATGTAATATTAAAGCGTTGAACACTATAGAAAGATGAAAAAGAAAGAAAGAACGAAGAAAGACGAAGACGTTTGTGACAGCCCATCACTATAAATGTATAGGGTCGTAAAGGTTAACCAATTGAAGACCCGTTTCATATTTAGTAAACTGCCAACCTGTACTCTTTGGAACTGACGAACAACTTGAACAAACTTACTTTCATGGTCCTGTAGTACTATTGGTGTCCCGTTACTGATCTCTCCCAGAATTCACTACAGTTCCTGGACGCAGGGAAATAAAATGCCTCTAAATGATTTTTTTTTTTAAATTTTCGATTGGTTATACCACGGACTTAAATCTAATCTAAGTCCGTGGTTATACAGTTGGCAGTTACTTTTCCTCCCTCTCGCTTTTGTCTCTGAACATCCGTAAGATTATGTTTTTATGGACTGTAGACAAATTGGTATGGTCCTTTCGGTATTATTTTCCTTAATATTTTCCTTTTGCATTCGTTGGTATCAGATGTTATCAGAATTGACCTGTTCCGTGACTCCCCGCTATATATGTTTATCGGAACAGTCGCAGCAGGCTCCAATTATCTCTAATAGCCCTAAGGTATCAAGTTTCATTCTTGTGATTGTTCGGGAACTCTGAGCAAAATTATTGTTTTTTCTTCTCTCTCGTTGAATTATTACAGCAATGATCTTTTCTGATTTCTGTATTGGAGATTCAATAGGATGTTCCTGTATTCAAAGCTTGTCTTTTATGGTATTTGTTATTTCAATGTCTCATCACCTCACTGTGGAAAATCTTTTTAGATCCCTGATACGGACTTCATATGACGCCATTATTTCTCTACACGACTCTTCAATATTTCTATCAGTGAAAATGCTCTTCTCCCCAGTATATCTATATCTACTACAAAACTACATCATGTTAGAATCAATTATCCTATTGAATATCTTTCAATAAAATCTTTGTGAAAAGGAAATGTTAGAATTAACCAGAAAATCGTATTCTGAAAATGGACGTTTGGAGTATACTCATTAGTGTGCTTATACTTGTGATTGAGAATGATGACTCGGTTCTCACTTCGAGGGCTTTTACTTGGATGCGACAAATTTACATGGCGGGTGTCGTCTTTAAAGCAGAAGGCGAATACTCATCTGGAACACGTGGTCTTATTCTCTTGTACTTTTACAAGGGTTTCAATGGAAATTTTTCCTTTGTTCATATTTGTCCCTAGTTTAATCGATTTTGAGTTCGGGTTATGGCTTTGTAGACGCGTCGTATTCTCCGATTGTTTTCTTCAGTGTAAGAAAGGTTGCATCTTTAGCACTTTCCCTCTTTATCCATCATTCTTTCGGGGATACGCAGAAGTACCCTTTTCTGTATAATTCTTTTTGATCCAATCCCCCTCGCTGAACTGGCCCTATATAGTTATCACTCCTTCTGTGCTACTTCCAGGCAATGTTTTTTTTTACGTTTTCAGGTATTTTTTTACCAGCAAAATAAAGGAAGGAATTCGGTTTTTTACACAAAATCCTTACCGATCAATACTTTTATGAATCCACTATGTACCGCTTAAACGAAACCTTTCATTGAAGTTCGCTCCGGTTACTGAGGAGAGCTCGAAAACATGAAAATCCGTATCACATTATTTCGCAACATTATGAATATAAGTTTAATATTTCGCTAAAACGTTATTCCGACAGATTGTTTTTGTATTTGGTAATTTGGATATAAACTAAAACCCTGTGAGAGATGGGCTTGCCTCAAACTGTGAATAACAACGTGCAAACTGAGAACATATGGCAGGATTGCCTTATAGTTGTGAACAACAGATGGATCACCAACGCAATGCTTGGTCTACAAAAATAATTTGACAGGCGATGATTGAAAACATGTTCTATAGAAATGAATTGATATCTTCATTTGTTTTGCGAAGACAATATCCCCTACCATCCTCGATCCTCGATTTTGCTGTCTGCACCACTGGAATATGTCATAGGAAAATTGAAGGGCCACACAACAATGACAAGTTTGATCCTTGGATGGTAGTTAGAGAACAGAACCCCCACACAACCCGCACAAACACACAAAACCCGCACAAACACACAAAACCCGCACAAACACGCATACAAAACCCGCACAAACACACATACAAAACCCGCACAAACACACAAAACCCGCACAAACACACATACAAAACCCGCACAAACACACATACAAAACCCGCACAAACACACATACAAAACCCGCACAGACACACATACAAAACCCGCTCAGACACACATACAAAACCCGCACAAATACACATACAAAACCCGCACAGACACACATACAAAACCCGCACAAACACACTAAACCCGCACAAACACACAAAACCCGCACAAACACACAAAACCCGCAAAAACACACATACAAAACCCGCACAAACACACATACAAAACCCGCACAGACACACATACAAAACTCGAAGTAGGTGTATAATTGAGTGACTATGAAGTCGGGTGCCGCTCCGCTACAAACCTGGAAGGATTAGTATTAACGAAGGGATTAGTAAGGATTTCTTTTCATCATAGAGCGATCAGATAACCCGCCTCATGCCTTCAGTTCTACAATGACAGATTCTCCGGTACATACATAACAACATGGTCCAAGTTCTACAATGACATATTCCACGATACATACATAACAACATGGTCCAAATTCTACAATGACAGATTCCACGGTACAAACATAACAACATGGTCCAAGTTCTACAATGACAGATTTCACGATACATACATAACAACATGGTCCAAGTTCTTCAATGACAGATTTCACGATACATACATAACAACATGGTCCAAGTTCTACAATGACAGATTCCACGGTACAAACATAACAACATGGTCCAGGTTCTACAATGACAGATTTCACGATACATACATAACAACATGGTCCAAGTTCTTCAATGACAGATTTCACGATACATACATAACAACATGGTCCAAGTTCTACAATGACAGATTTCACGATACATACATAACAACATGGTCCAAGTTCTACAATGACAGATTCCACGATACATACATAAAAACATGGTCCAAGTTCTACAATGACAGATTCCAAGATACATACATAACAACATGGTCCAAGTTCTACAATGACAGATTCCAAGATACATACATAACAACATGGTCCAAGTTCTACAATGACAGATTCCACGGTACATAGATAACAACATGGTCCAAGTTCTACAATGACAGATTCCACGGTACATAGATAACAACATGGTCCAAGTTCTACAATGACAGATTCCACGATACATACATAAAAACATGGTCCAAGTTCTACAATGACAGATTCCACGATACATACATAACAACATGGTCCAAGTTCTACAATGACAGATTCCACGATACATAGATAACAACATGGTCCAAGTTCTACAATGACAGATTCCACGATACATACATAACAACATGGTCCAAGTTCTACAATGACAGATTCCACGGTACATACATAACACCATGGTCTAATTTCTACTTTAATAGACTCCACCATACATACATAACAACATGGTACAAGTTCTACAATGACAGATTCCACGATACAAACATGACAACATGGTCCAAGTTCTACAATGACACATTCCACGATATAAACATGACAACATGGTCCAAGTTCTACAATGACAGATTCCACGATACATACATAACAACATGGTCCAAGTTCTACTTTAATAGACTCCACCATACATACATAACAACATGGTCCAAGTTCTACAATGACAGATTCCACGATACATACATAACAACATTGTCCAAGTTCTACTTTAATAGACTCAACGATACATCCATAACACCATGGTCCAAATTCTACTTTAATAGATTCCACGATACATACATAACAACATGGTCCAAGTTCTACAATGACAGATTTCACGGTACAAGCATAACAACATGGTCCAAGTTCTACAATGACAGATTCCACGATACATACATAACAACATGGTCCAAGTTCTACAATGACAGATTCCACGGTACATACATAACAACATGGTCCAAGTTCTACAATGACAGATTCCACGGTACATACATAACAACATGGTCCAAGTTCTACAATGACAGATTCCACGATACATAGATAACAACATGGTCCAAGTTCTACAATGACAGATTCCACGGTACATACATAACAACATGGTCCAAGGTCTACAATGACAGATTCCACGATACATATATAACAACATGGTCCAAGTTCTACTATGACAGATTCCACGGTACATAGATAACAACATGGTCCAAGTTCTACAATGACAGATTCCACGGTACATAGATAACAACATGGTCCAAGTTCTACAATGACAGATTCCACGGTACAAACATGACAACATGGTCCAAGTTCTACAATGACAGATTCCACGGTACATACATGACAACATGGTCCAAGTTCTACAATGACAGATTCCACGGTACAAACATGACAACATGGTCCAAGTTCTACAATGACAGATTCCATGATACATACATAACAACATGGTCCAAGTTCTACAATGACAGATTCCAAGATACATACATAACAACATGGTCCAAGTTCTACAATGACAGATTCCACGATACATACATAACAACATGGTCCAAGTTCTACAATGACAGATTCCACGATACATACATAACAACATGGTCCAAGTTCTACAATGACAGGTTCCACGATACATACATGACAACATGGTCCAAGTTCTACAATGACAGATTCCACGGTACAAACATGACAACATGGTCCAAGTTCTACAATGACAGATTCCACGGTACAAACATGACAACATGGTCCAAGTTCTACAATGACAGATTCCACGGTACATAGATAACAACATGGTCCAAGTTCTACAATGACAGATTCCACGATACATACATAACAACATGGTCCAAGTTCTACAATGACAGATTTCACGATACATACATAACAACATGGTCCAAGTTCTACAATGACAGATTCCACGGTACATAGATAACAACATGGTCCAAGTTCTACAATGACAGATTCCACGGTACATAGATAACAACATGGTCCAAGTTCTACAATGACAGATTCCACGATACATACATAAAAACATGGTCCAAGTTCTACTTTAATAGACTCAACGATACATCCATAACACCATGGTCCAAGTTCTACTTTAATAGACTCCACGATACATACATAACAACATGGTCCAAGTTCTACAATGACAGATTTCACGGTACAAGCATAATAACAACATGGTCCAAGTTCTACAATGACAGATTCCACGGTACATACATAACAACATGGTCCAAGTTCTACAATGACAGATTCCACGGTACATACATAACAACATGGTCCAAGTTCTACAATGACAGATTCCACGGTACATACATAACAACATGGTCCAAGGTCTACAATGACAGATTCCACGATACATATATAACAACATGGTCCAAGTTCTACTATGACAGATTCCACGGTACATAGATAACAACATGGTCCAAGTTCTACAATGACAGATTCCACGGTACATAGATAACAACATGGTCCAAGTTCTACAATGACAGATTCCACGGTACAAACATGACAACATGGTCCAAGTTCTACAATGACAGATTCCACGGTACATAGATAACAACATGGTCCAAGTTCTACAATGACAGATTCCACGGTACAAACATGACAACATGGTCCAAGTTATACAATGACAGATTCCATGATACATACATAACAACATGGTCCAAGTTCTACAATGACAGATTCCAAGATACATACATAACAACATGGTCCAAGTTCTACAATGACAGATTCCACGATACATACATAACAACATGGTCCAAGTTGTACAATGACAGATTCCACGATACATACATAACAACATGGTCCAAGTTCTACAATGACAGGTTCCACGATACATACATGACAACATGGTCCAAGTTCTACAATGACAGATTCCACGGTACAAACATGACAACATGGTCCAAGTTCTACAATGACAGATTCCACGGTACAAACATAACAACATGGTCCAGGTTCTACAATGACAGATTCCACGATACATACATAACAACATGGTCCAAGTTCTACAATGACAGATTTCACGATACATACATAACAACATGGTCCAAGTTCTACAATGACAGGTTCCACGATACAAACATAACAACATGGTCCAAGTTCTACAATGACAGATTCCACGATACATACATAACAACATGGTCCAAGTTCTACAATGACAGATTTCATGATACATAGATAACAACATGGTCCAAATTCTACAATGACAGATTCCACGATACATACATAACAACATGGTCCAAGTTCTACAATGACAGATTCCACGATACATACATAACAACATGGTCCAAGTTCTACAATGACAGATTCCACGATACATACATAACAACATGGTCCAAGTTCTACAATGACAGATTCCACGGTACATAGATAACAACATGGTCCAAGTTCTACAATGACAGATTCCACGATACATACATAACAACATGGTCCAAGTTCTACAATGACAGATTCCACGGTACAAACATAACAACATGGTCCAAGTTCTACAATGACAGATTCCACGATACATACATAACAACATGGTCCAAGTTCTACAATGACAGATTCCACGGTACAAACATAACAACATGGTCCAAGTTCTACAATGACAGACTCCACGATACAAACATAACAACATGGTCCAAGTTCTACAATGACAGATTCCACGGTACAAACATGACAACATGGTCCAAGTTCTACAATGACAGATTCCACGGTACAAACATGACAACATGGTCCAAGTTCTACAATGACAGATTCCACGATATAAACATGACAACATGGTCCAAGTTCTACAATGACAGATTCCACGATACATACATAACAACATGGTCCAAGTTCTACTTTAATAGACTCCACCATACATACATGACAACATGGTCCAAGTTCTACAATGACAGATTCCACGGTACAAACATGACAACATGGTCCAAGTTCTACAATGACATATTCCACGGTACAAAGATAGCAACATGGTCCAAGTTCTACAATGACAGATTCCACGATACATACATAACAACATGTTCCAAGTTCTACAATGACATATTCCACGGTACAAAGATAGCAACATGGTCCACTGATGATGATCATATTAACAAAAGTCCAATTCATATCACACAACGACACAAAAGATTTCCTAATAAGATCATGAAGGTGAATAATTATGTTTTTACCCATCTGTATCTCTCGAATATTTGTGTTATAAGATGGTTCGTCAGCAGCCACCATCTATAACCAAAACCTCGATATTCAGAACAAGTCTTGGAATAAGGAGTTGACCGAGTCATGGGAACACCATACATCTCGTTTATCGTATAATTCGTAGTTAACTCACTATGTTAGTAAAATTCTAATTAATGATTGAGGTAGAGCGTTGTGACCAATATGGCCAACAAACGTCTTGTTATTTATAGGCAACACCTCGTCAGTATAAAAGCCCGTTTACCTTTATTAACTTCCCGACTGCTAGCTGGAAATTGAAAATTGACGGATTGAATCAGGTGAAAACTCCATGATGGGCATCTCTCCAAAACACTCCCAACCTCCTTCACAAATCCGTCCCACCAACCTCCTACTCCGAGCTGTTCGTCCAGCGGAGATGATGTCCTTTCTAAAACGCTTTATCCGCGCCCTACATCTCAAACTAATTTTGGACAGAACATATTATAGGGTATTGGCGTGTTTAACATTGAGAAATTGTTACAAAATACCATTATTGTCTTCATATTAACCATCGAATTAAGATATACTTCAAGTCATAGTATAAAACAGGCTTATTGAAAAATGAAAGAATAATCCAGCATTAGGTAACTCATACAGCGCTTCCAATGGAAAGCCTTATTTCATGACGACAATTTGTTTTTCTTTTTGTAATGTTTTCTTATATCATCTGTCTGTTATTGAAATATTATTAGACTGAAATTAGATTACGTATACTACATAAAAATTCAGTTGAAATATAATATATAAATTAATGTTTTGATGAAAAATAAACCCACTTTTTCACAGACGCAAGTATTATGATGATAACAGTATGTAACTCACGTCTGGTGTTTAATGTATTGTTTTCATTTGTCCCATAATTGGAACATAGAGTAACATATGTTAACTCGAATTCGGGAACATGTATTGATGAAGTGTTATATTGGTGAAGTGCTTATTGTTTATTCTATTGATTAGATATCAATATAAAAGCAGTCTTGTCAACACCAACGAATCCCTGTTTTATTTCTATAGACATTAAAAGTGTAAAATGAAATATGATACTCTACATTCTTGAGTTCTCGTAGAAGAAAACTTCGCCGAGAGTAATTAGGGATATTGACAGCTGTGCGAATTGTATTGCGTGAAATGAAGTTAATGACATTCATAAATGTCAAAAACTTATTTTTTATTTATAAAAAGTCATTGATTTCCTTATTAAATTTCTCCTTAAATTTCAATAGGGAGAGTTTTAAAGAAAACACTGTCAGAATCAAATACATCATTACGTGTCATACCATCATTTAATCAGTTTCTGTCGGTACAGTGTATGATTCATACTGCGATAATATATAAGACGACAGAAAAAAATGTGTGGGGGTCCCCGGCGGGGTATTTGTTTACAGCCAAAACATAGACACAAATCATATTCATGATACAAATACATTAATCCAGATAAAATGAACATACCACTTAACGTTGTACATAATGAAACATTTTAATAAAAAAAAACATATTCTGTGCATCGAATCATGTCAGAAGTGGTTGCAGAGTTTTTAACCGGGATGTATAATGCTAAGCGCAGGTAGTGTAGGCGAGCTAAGAGCGGAAACTTCAGAATGACCCTCCCCTCTGCCAAGACAACAGAAACATTTCTTGACGACAACAATCGTGACGATACCATTGTGCATTGAAACATATTTCACACACAGGTACACCAACGTACATATAACAGACATTATAACTCATTGTACCAGGTGTTTATAATGACAAATATACCTGTATGTGTAACAAAGCTAATCAACAATTAATAGGTCTGAAATTACAAACTTCCATTTAAAGAATTTATAAATAAGGTATGCCGAAAAGATTCAGCAAGCTGGTGCAATGCATATCATATCTTAATTAAGATGATGCACAGCTAATTTAAAATTCTTTTGAAGGATTTTCTTCACATTCTATATACATGAAAAACATAATATGAAGATGAATAATTATAAAGGCGGCAAATAACTTCCTTATATACCTCTTGGTATACAATACGGGGTAATCAATCCCAATAAAACCCTGTTATATAGTAGTAAACATGTCTTATTATCCACGTCAAAAACAAGCTATTATTATCTTTCAGAAAACACGTTTTGTCATTGATTTTATTTTAAAGTTAGCTTCAATATTTTTATGTTATTGAGCTATAACACAAAACAATCAGTGTACTTTAAGCAGTTTATGAATAGAGTACTCTCCGATGTTTGTGTTATTAATTTTTCTACATAATCCCTCTGATAATCCACATTTAACAAATTGTTATAAATCATAATCACATTCTAATATATCAATAAATCCATTAACTTTTCGTATTATCTATATACATCATAATATAAAGCTCCTAATCTCCAAATAAAGCAGAACAACCAATCAGTTGCTAATTCACCTCTAACGTCTTCTCTTATACTTCATGCAGCTCATCAATATGATGCACGGACATAATAATGGTATAATACACCAACACCCTATCATTAAAATTGACAAACACATTTAAACATGAGGAGAGATGAAGATTGGGTTTTATGTTTATTCATAATAGATATTCATCACATATATCCTGTAAATAACCACAAATACGTGAGAAAATAATTCATAATTGATCATTAAAAGTTGAATAATTTGCTGCTCACAAAAGCATGGGGTAAATGAAGATATAGTAATGCCAAACCGTGAACTTGAAAAAATACAGATTTTGGTCTGGTAAGAAAGTAACATTTAACATTAGGAGATATTTTGCATATGTACATTTGTTGCTATGCTAGTACAGAGAAGAAAAATAAATACAAACATTCCACACAAAAAAAAACATTGTCGAAATAGGATATATGTATCTTCATATTTTCGTGATCGAGTTAATAAAAAATTATAATTTTACTGTCGTTCATTACAGTTTTTGCTTCAAATCAACACGCAGTTTAAACTGAATTACATCTGTGAGTAATAAAATGTAAATAATAACCTGATACTCACGTACCTATCCATCAAATAGTATCTACTGACAACGAACAGGTAGCCTATTATGACGCACTCTCTCGCTCTCTTCCTGAACAGTTGTGTGTCTTACTTTGTACGATTTAATTGATACTCGTATTTCACTTCAAACATCACATGTTACTTTCCTTTTAAAGCGTTGTTTTTACGTGTCTGTGTCAAGAAAACCTGAAGTAGACTTTGTAGCCTTGTGTCCACAATTCCATACCGTAACTCCTTACTGATTGTCTTTACGTATGTACAACAACACGTATATTCGTTATTACATGTATTGTATTAAATATTTTTATCAAGCTTCAAAATATTGTAACTCTTGGTAATTCAAGAACCCCAAATGAAAATAACGACCCAACAAAACTATCTATAATCGCCTTTAATTAATTTTCTTTACCTAAACAGTATTACGAATGATATTTCTTTTGTAAAATTTCGAACCTCTTATCTCGACAATAATAAATGGAAATCATAAGGATATTGATTTCAAGACCAACCACTTCATGTAACACCCGGCTCATTATTTCCTATCCATGTGTTTATATTTTGACATTACATTGTTGAAGTAGACCTAACATATCCTACCCTTTGCAAAGAAGATGGTTAAATTGCATTTATAGAGAAGAGAGTTTGAGTATACAAAGTGTATTGATGTTTTGTCTGCTTCTATATAACCATCTAACTCAAATATGTAACAGTTAAACCCTTTTATTTCAAACTGTTCAGATAAAGAAATAGTTTGGAGACAAACATGGTATTTGTAACATACATAAACACACATGAAGTATGTCTTCAGGTAGTTCGTATTTTTCTAGCTCCACCAAAGACGTTTTGACACGTGGGCAGATGGATGTCTGGTGTGAGGAATATACATTATCCAAGGCAGCTTGATAAAACATAATTTATTGTCTCAAGGAGAAAATATATAATTTCGAATGAAGTTTTGACAGTATAAAGTAG
Organism: Mimachlamys varia; assembly: GCA_947623455.1. Classification (NCBI taxonomy): domain Eukaryota; kingdom Metazoa; phylum Mollusca; class Bivalvia; order Pectinida; family Pectinidae; genus Mimachlamys; species Mimachlamys varia. The sequence continues at coordinate 32,801,064 of OX392529.1, read as the reverse complement.
CGTGATGATGTACAAGGACTATTGTAGAAAAAGAGAAGAAAGGAACTAAAACCACGGGCTACAGTTCACGGGCATGTGCATTTTGCTGGCATGAATTATCTGTCATAAAACGAAAATAGATACACACCCCTAATGGTGCCTCAAACAAACCACACAAATACGGCTTTGTTCTGTTATGTCAAAGTGTTTCTCCTATATCCTATTACATTCCCGCGTGGGACGGGAGAGTGAAAGATGTGGTCCTAATACCTGTTTTCGTTCCATTTTACCTGGCTGATTACCTGTCAATGTTGCTCGCCTGTTACACCTGTCCACACAAGCTGTTTATCACCTCTCTATCTTTTACCTGTTCAAGTATAAGTTTATGTCGAAATATTTCCTAGCTCATCCCTATGGGTTCGGATATTTAAAGTTTATAAAAATATACGTATATGTCTCCAGAGTTCATTTAAAAACAATTTTATCACCGCTGTTTTATGGCAGTATTTGTATTAGTACAGCCGAGAGGTAGTCAAGTTTTATGTAAGGTGTATCCTTTCATTCATACGACAAAAATGGAACTTAATCAGTAGTTACGTGTTGATTATTTTTACATTTTGGCATGAATCTGTCCTGTAGGAATTATTACTTTTCTTTATTTGTATTATTACTTATTGTTATAAGTTTCATTAGTTGGCAAAGGTTACTTTAGATTCAATCGACAAATGCCATTTCAATATGAATTTAACAGCATCTTGTTCGATCCCGTACTACTGTTAAAAGTGTCAGCTAAAGTGACGGGACGACCCGAACAGTACTCGCACAATTTCCCCCTTTTCAAAAATATTAACAAACGATATCCCATGGCAAAACGTGATGGTCAAATCATATTGCCTGTAACGCCTGTTAACATCGAATCCACCGTAATGTAAAAACAAAACAAAACAAAATAAAAAAAACAAAACAGATCACTTGTCTGAGAATTTTGCTTAATTAAACGGAAGAATGTTAATTTTGTTTTTCAATGTTTTACCATTGTTAAAAGTTTTTTTTTATATTTTAATAAATTAAAAGTATCGTCCTCAAAGAGATATATACACTGTACCTCACTAAATTTCGGAAAACAAAGACACTTGCATTTTATTGATTTATTTCATAGAACTGACAATTCTAAGATGATATCAAGTTAGTTGGTTTTTTTTTGTTTACCCATTGTAGTAGTCGCATGAGTAAACTCAACATGGACACTTATTACATATATGAAAAAGGTTTTTTTAGATGTCATAACGGGTGTGAACATTGTTGCTTTTAAACAATATCGAGACCACTTGGTTACATGTTCGACTTTAGTTCAAATGCCTCTTTGTTTCCTGCTGATGGTTGTATGTTTCAATGTGATTTGTTTACGAGTTCTGTAGCTATGTTTTATTTCATTGCTGTTTAGATTTTTGGCGTGCGTGAACGATTATAAAGGCTACATGACTATTTATCAAGCGTTTTGGCATTATGTCTTCCCTAAGCTTCAATTTCGTTAGTTGTTTTCATATTGGGGATAATTTCACTGGGAAAACCTCGTTATATCAGACAGCGTTATCTTCCTTTTGAGTCACAACCTCCTCCAATACGGCAGACATTTCTTGTTCGTGTCCTTACTATATAAATAGGATTTAATTACTTCCGGTAGTCCACGTCAACTCAGTGTATTCAGATTATAGATGTGTATCGCTGACTATACAAGGGACCCGTATCTAAGTGATCTATTCAACACAGAAAACTACCCGTATACATGAAATGTATGCAAATGTCCAACGTCAAAAAGAAGTTATGTTATTTTCTTTATCAGATTCTGTCCAAGCTAGAGTCGATGTATTTTCAAGTATATGTACTTTTAACCATGAAGTTATTACAACTAAAAGTACTTGTCCTGACATTACACGAGAGTGATAGTTGTTCCAATCTCAATAAGTGAATTCCATGTCCAAGACATAATTCAATTTTTATTTAAGCATTGAACTGTTACCAGATGAGATGTAGTATACACTCGATATGAATACAATTTGGATGACAGATAAATAGAATATTGCCCGTTAAGGGCGACATGATTATTTATCTGTCATCCAAATTGTATTCATATCGACTGTATACTACATCTGGTAACAGTTCAATGCTTATATTTACATTACGGATAATTATAAAATATGCCGGTGTCTATTTATTTGGGATATAGTCGGTCAATGTTCTCCATTTTTCCGTGTGTGTTTCTTTACTGAAAGAGCCTGATTTGATTTAAATCAAAGTCATCTGAGCTATTGACTCAAAGCCGTTATATACATGTTATCTGAGGTGGAGTGCAAAGCGTTGACGTAACGTAGTCCAACATGGTGCCAGAATGACGTCATAATAGCCTGATTTAAATCAGTGTTATCTAAGCGATTGGTTCAATGTCATTATACATGTTATCTGAGGCGGAGTGCAAAACTTTGATATTACGTAGTCTAACATGGCGTCAGAAATAACGTCATGTGATTTGGATTGCAAATTGTAGTATACAGTGTGATATACTACAATTTGGTTAAGTAATGACATAGGGTATCGGCAAAGGCAACACAGATAAATATACTGACATACTGAAATATATGTATGTAACATAAATTGCTGAATTGTTTTCAATTGGTATGGTTTCATTTTCAAAATATGTAGACGGGCGCTATTTCGTTTCATAAATGCGATATGACTTTAATGAAGAGCTTGCATATAGCAATAAATCTATTAATGTTTAAAGTTCAAATGGTATATCTAGTATGCAGGGTTTTGAATTTATAATGCATAAATGGGCAAAACAAAAAAAATATTAACATTTTATTCTCGTTTCTGAAATGTCATAAATCTGACAACAATTTGTAAACAGAAAAATAATAATAAAAACAGTTTCACATAATGAGGATAAATAAGATTATTATGATTTTTTAACGCTTCGGTATTCTCTAAATGAAATTATAATATTGGAGAATGATATTCGTAGTGTTTTTGAAACGTAATCGGGTTTTAAAAACATAACTCAAACATATATCGTCATCAATTCTTTATCAGTTAATGTAAGTTCTAGTTAAGGTTATCCTGCAGACAAAGTCAAGCAAAAGAGTCATATTTATGTAAGGTGAACTTAAGAAAGCACAAATGAATAGCAAACATGAATTACACTGCACCATACAACCAACTGTTTCGTCCCTGTAAAAGGTGAGACGCGTGTGTGTGTGTTTGTGTGTGTGTGAGGTTTATCTTCAAGATACAAGGTGGTGGATGATGTAGTCCCCGGGGTTTGCTGGAGCCTTGATGGCCACAGTAAATTCATTCGAGTAGTACCATGGTCCATATTAATATACACACCTTCTTAGTACATGATTTGAAATTATACAGTACTCATCTTTCTTAATTCATAAATTAAAGGGGTTTTACGCACATGACGCTTCTGCTTTTACAGTAGTTAAGAAATTCCCAAATTGTGGCCCCTTGCATCACTGAGCAGTCCTAGAAGGACGAAACAGCTGTACATAGGTGTCAAACTCTGAACCTCTAATGAGATCTCTCTCCCTCTTTCCATATTTCCAATGAGGGAGAAAGTGCGTGAAATGCGACTGAAACTGCATTGCTCAATTTGTCTTTTCCTTATTATGTATCAAAATAACATTCATTTGATCCAGATACATCTATTATGGTCATTACACATATCCTGCAGTAACTAGGATCTCATTTGACCACAAGATGTAGATTTTGAGTTATTGTGGGTTTTGACTTAAATGAGGGAGATGTCGAGGGAGATTGGTAAATTTTGGTCTAAATGAGGGAGATATCGAGGGAGTTTGGTAAATTTTGGTCGAAATGAGGGAGTCTCCCTCCTAATGATGAAGGGTTGACAGGTATGGCTGTATGATGCAGTGTAACTCATATTTCGGCACACTATATCTATTATTATTGAGGGTGCATCATCGTTGAATCGATTTAAGCTATTGTTACAATTGACGAAAAGGTGCATAAAACGTATCTGAGGATATTGGTTAAGATCCAAAGGACTTGTACAGCTTCATCACAGATTTAGAAATATCACATCGTGTATTTGATCATTAAGTTAGAATTACATTAGCTTGCTGCAAATTGAATAAATAGCAGATACTCATTCAGTACACTGAATACACTTAGTTAAACTAGAGTACACCATGGATTCCATACAGCTTGTACAATAGTGGCACAAAACTCTGTTTAGATAAAGACTCACCAAACCTGTAAATACACACAGGCAAATACGGAACAAAGACTCACCAAAATCTGTAAATACACACAGGCAAATACGGAACAAAGACTCACCAAAACCTGTAAATACACACAGGCAAATACGGAACAAAGACTCACCAAAATCTGTAAATACACACAGGTAAATACGGAACAAAGACTCACCAAAATCTGTAAATACACACAGGCAAATACGGAACAAAGACTCACCAAAATCTGTAAATACACACAGGCAAATACGGAACAAAGACTCACCAAAACCTGTAAATACACACAGGCAAATACGGAACAAAGACTCACCAAAATCTGTAAATACACACAGGCAAATACGGAACAAAGACTCACCAAAACCTGTAAATACACACAGGCAAATACGGAACAAAGACTCACCAAAATCTGTAAATACACACAGGCAAATACGGAACAAAGACTCACCAAAACCTGTAAATACGCAATGCATGACAACTAGTAAATACATTGTAAATTAATAAGATAATAATAAAATGTGCTCCACAGGTGTAAGTGTTTCCGTATCGATCACATGTCGCAATCGACTTTACTTCCCTCGTCTAAACTACAAAAGTATGGCGACCCACCGATAATGATTTAAACAAATTGATAGTAACATCCCTGCTTCTCCAACTTATGGTGTTTTGATATAGCAGTTGATTCGATATTCTAGGGCTTGCTTTAAATATCGTGATTTTCGTGATCGATGTCGACTGCTGACAAACAAACTAAGAACACAAGGATTCGAGAGATGCAGGTTGATCAGAACTATGGGCAAGTTTTATGGTCGCCATTTTGTCTTATTGAGAAATATTCTGCATCTTTAAGTCATATGAAGATGGACATTTTTGAACATGCTCTTTAGTATGCCTGCTTGTTGTGATTAAAATTATGCCTCAGTTCTCACTTTGAGGCCATGACATTTACTTGGATTTGACCTAACTTTGCATGGTGGGTGTCGTCGATGAAGCAGAAGACGCTTACTCTTCCGGAACACCTTGTCTTATTCTTTTGTACTTTTACAAGGGTCTCCATGTAAATATTTCCTTTGTTCATATTTTGCTCCTAGTTTAATCGATTTTGAGTTCGGATTATGATTTCGTTAACGCTTCGGTATCCTCTAATTTATTAAACGTTAAACGTTTGCCTTTGGAAATACAAAGACATGACAATGAACGAAATTGCCTTAAGTGTAGATAAAAAAGTGTCTCGTTGCTAGCAAACCTTGACTAAATGTCACAGTTGTCAATACAATACATTTTCCACGGCTTAATATGATTTAGGTACGCAACAAGAAAAAGATACCAGTAGTCTTGTACCTTCATCTGTCATAGAGTGTGTTTTTTAGCTAAATATTATTTGTATTTCAAATGCAATGTTAAGATATAAAGTTATTATAACTATGGGGTTGAATAATAAAGAGAAGGTTCTCGAAAGGCTAACTCTGAAGTAGTAGAACAGGGAAGTATTTCTGTTATAAGCCTAATATAGTGAATCAAGTAAATATCCATATTTGAGCAACAAAATGAGGGAGTAAACATCTCAGGACACATTAACACATGCTACATATAGAACTCATGTTAGTTGTTACATAGTCACGGATGTGATACATTTGCATGGTGATATATTACGTGGCTTATAAAATACAGGTATGAATTGCATCATAGTAGGTACATCAGTGGCTTGCCAGTGAGGTAAGCGATCTCTAATGTATACAGACGTCTGGCGAGGAACGTGTACCTGTGCATACAAATATTTTGTGCAACAGAGGGTCATTGTGATATCAGCCCCTAGACGACCACCAGGTGTGTTGCAGCTTTCCTGTCTGGGTGTAGACACGGAAGTTAAATATGTAATGACAATATTGTGGGAGTGTAACGTTTCATCAGTAGATTACCTCACAGAACACGGGATGTATCCAACTGCTAAGCAAACTTGAGATAATATAAACTTCAGTTCTATATAGAAATCTGAATAGACGACGACTGATAAAGACGCCTTAGCAACAGCCGAATCTTCATATGTTTACTCGAGCTTGTAATTATAAACATAAATACTAGCATTATATAAGTTAATCGGTTGACTTCTAAGTCGCTTCGTTTTATAGACATTGAACTAAAAGTGTAGTGTTGAGAATATAAAAAACGTCAACAAAACCATAAACAAGCTAAACAAGCTTTCTTGTGATATACATATGTAGTTTCATCGATGACAGTTGCTTCCTCTCCAGATCAGCTAATTAGGTTTCGTGTCTGTTCTTACATCCTTTCCTCATTCCAACTTAGTGAAACCATTTCATGCTCAAACACGGACCTTTGCCTATTTCAACTAGTGTACCATGAGCAGAAAATCAAACCAGCTGCATCTTAACTAGTTCAACTAGTGTACCATGAGCAGAAAATCAAACCAGCTGCCTCTTAACTAGTTCAACTAGTGTACCATGATCAGAAAATCAAACCAGCTGCTTCTTAACTAGTTCAACTAGTGTACCATGATCAGAAAATCAAACCAGCTACATCTTAACTAGTTCAACTAGTGTACCATGAGCAGAAAATTAACCAGCTGCCTCTTAACTAGTTCAACTAGTGTACCATGAGCAGAAAATCAACCAGCTGCCTCTTAACTAGTTCAACTAGTGTACTATGAGCAGAAAATCAAACCAGCTGCCTCTTAACTAGTTCAACTAGTGTACCATGAGCAGAAAATCAAGTATTAACGAATCTGAACTAGAGCACGAGGCTATGTCATCAATGAAGGTTAATTATTGTTTCGATCTGTCAGTTTCTAGACATGGGACATAGCAAGTAGATTTTTCTTTATTTTTCATACTTAACACACAGACAGATACACCCCCTCGTTTTTTAATGCAATGCTTGCCTGACAGATGGAGCGTACAGTGATTTATATAAGATTTAGGCCAGTGTAGAGTTTTTTTTAAAGACATCGAAGTGGGTGGTCGAAATAAAAACCACTCTACACTAAGTGATCCAAAAAGTACGGCGTTAACACACAAGGAGAAAATCCACAAACCCAATCAAAACTCCAATTCAATGGGGAAAAATAACAGGAATCAAAGAGTCACCAAAACAAAAGCAAAGCCCACATGAGCAAGGCTTGTGCAGAAATAAGATGCTCCTTAGGTATGTAGATCACAATCAATTTAAATGACTCGAATTCGTTTTTAAAACTTAAACTGGCCAGCATATTGGTGTACAACGAGTTGTTTGTCAGAAAAAGTAGTATAACTTCAAGAAATTGACTAATGGTGAATAATTGACATGTTAATTGACTTAGGCCCTTGTGATTAAGTCACCGAAATCTAAGCAGGTCGACATTAAAATATCTTTCGAAATCATGAAGGTTACATTATTTTTTTAAATTGTTAACATGGAACTAATGAATTATCGGCGGAATCAATTTATCGAGAAAATCAGATAACATGCATTTATATATAGTAGGAAAGTCCATGATCGTAGCATTTTAGTGTTGACTCGCGATTTATGTTAATCGAGCAAATTCTAATTACTAACTGTCAAATCATTCAGTTTAAGATGAAAAATTATTTCATTTACAAAACTTTTTAGGCGACATTCTTGATTGTTAATTTTAATGTTCGCGAATACATCAAACAGGATAGCTCGAAAAATAGAGCAAATGCCGGCGACGTCCATAAAGTAATACATAGTACCAAATGCTGGTGCTTCAAACGTTCAGCAATCTATATTCCACGTTCACAACATTTTAAACTACAACAGTCAGTATTATTTCACGAATTGTTTAATATAATAAAACCGTCAGTATAATTTTATGACCCTTTTTGACTACAACAAAACCTTCAGTATAATCACGACCTTTCTAACAACATCAAATATCAGTACTATTTCGTGACATTTTTGACTAACAAAAATATTATAATATTAAATATTATTTAACGACCTTCTTTACAACAAAACCGTCGATATTGTTTCAGGGCCTTTGTATCTACAACGAAACTGTCAGTATAATTTCACTACCATTCTGTCTACAACGAAACTGTCAGTATAATTTCACGACCATTCTATCTACAACGAAACTGTCAGTATAATTTTCACGACCATTCTCTCTACAACAAATGCCTCAGTATAATTTCACGACCATTTTATCTACAACAAAACTCAGTATTTTTTCACAACCTTTTTTTCTACAGCGAAACTGTTATCTGACACAAGTATTATTATACGACCGTGTTAGGCACAATTATTTTATTCACCTTTCTAACTACAACAGAATCGTAAGCATTATGTCACGGGATTTTGAACTGCAACAACTTTCGGTATTACTTTAAATACGACATTTTTTCACCAACACAACTGTCTTTTTATTTCACAACCATTTTAACTACAACAAAAATGTAAGTATGCCTACATGACCTTTTAACATCAAGAGGTAATTCACGACCGTTCTACTAACATCAAGGTTGTCTGTATAATTTCACTTCTTTTTAAACAACACTGAACAAACATCAGTGAACACCGAAGCCAATTAAACCATAATCTGAGCTCAAAATCGATTAAACTAGGGGCAAAATGAGCAAAGGAACGATTTACACAGAGACCATTGAAAAAGTACATAAGAAAAAGATGTTCCTGAATAGTAAGTGTCTTCTGCTTCATCGACGACACCCGTCATGTAAACCTAGGTCAAATGTCATGGCCTCAACGTGAGAACTGAGGCATCATCCTTAATCACAACAAGCAGGCATACTAATGAGCATATATATATTCAAAAACGTCCACGGTCATATCATACAAGACGATAGTCTGTTGTCCAAATATTTAGCGGGTCAGAGAGTCAGAACCCTTCGGACTAACAAGACGACAGAGTAGTTTTTCAATGAAACCAAGATGGCGACCATAAAACTTGCTCAGTCATTATTAAACCTTGTAGTGCTGAATCGTCCCAGAATTGGTCATCTCCCACTGCTGAATTGTTTCAATTTTTTTTTTTTCAAAATGCTTTGAAATGTTCCTTAGGAATCATATTAAGTAATTTTTATCAATTCCACTCATTATCTCTTGTCGTTTTTATATTTAAACCCTCAAAGTTGAAGGTAAAGTTGATGAAAAATTTTGTAATCTTACTTGTTTTATTGTTTTACTGTTGGTGTAATAGTGTTTATTTCTCAGATTGTAATTCTAGTCATATTTGGATATTATATCAAGAATAAGTAATACTGATATATATATATTCTAAAGCAGTCATTTTAACTACTTTGAGATAAGCCATATTACTTCACATAAGCTGCTATATAGTGCTTGTGAACAGCAGCTTGGTGACCAGGTTCATTATTCCAAGCAGTTGAACGATTTGCATTCTGATGGTGTTTTATAGTCTGTTTGTATTGTCAAAATGATATTTTTTTTTGCAATGAACCATTATCACGAAGGCGTCATGATATTTCCATTCAAAACACGGTATGGAAAGCATGTTGCTATGCAAGACAAATTGTTGCTAGGCAACCTACAACCAAGTACATAACACACTTACCTTAAATCGTATTGATAATTGGATCAGAGTTTTCATCAGTTTGGAAATTGGAAGAAGTTTCATCAGGTAATAGCAAAAAAAGTATCTCTTTCAACATGTTATATAAATCTAAACTATGTACATTGTTTTTCAATTGTAGTTTGAAAACATATATGGTTGACACTATTCCTCCTGCCCAGACTGGGTGGTCGCAGTTTTCTGCCGTTTATACGCCAAAACATACTCCGACTTTGTATGGAATATTTCAAAGCAGGGCTCTATGCATAATGCTACTTGACACTGCTTGAATCCTTGTGTCGTAGGTTTGCGCGTCAGCAGCTACGCTAATTTCGATATTCACAGCAAGCCCTAGAATAACAACAAATTTCACGACTTTTTTTCTACAACAAAACTGAGAGTTTGTTCCACAATCTTCTTGTCAGTATTAATTCATGAACTGTTTAGCTATAACAAAACTGTCAGGATAATTCAGTAAATTCACGTCCTTTTTAACTTAACGTAATACTTTTTTTAAGTAAACCTGAAGGTACTGGTTTTGATTCGCCCATCGACATCTCGGCTTCATTATTATTTGTACATATCCCAATGTTTTCATTATCATATTCATTTTGTTCTAATCTCAATTACAATTCACTCTGCTTACGATATTGATATTTAGAATGAATGTAATTTAAATCAATTCAAGGTCGATCGTATTTGGACTACTAAAATATATAAAAATTCCTTCGTCATTTGGGTTACGCGGTAGATATTGCCACAGATAAGCCCATGTTCAGCACTCTCGTATTACGAGTTCGGAATCCTCTTGTGTTCCTGATATAAACGTTTCAATCGGACACGTGACCAGAACCAAGGCTACAATGCTCTGTCGATCACTATCACGCCTAGCAGCCTGTCGATACTCAATTATTTATTTGTTAATGTGTATCGGGTGCCACGTTTACAATAAATAATGGAGACATATTATTGAATTATAATTGCTTTATGGAAATAACAGGATAAAACTTTTTTTGGAATACTGCAGTAAAGTATTGAAAAATGATTTCACTGGTATATATTTAAGATATAAATGTATACGTACAGTATATACATGGTATAGCAATGACTCGTTATTATTTCGAACTTAGATCGCTCCAGGTGGTTCGTTCTAAATTTCAACAGCACAATGGCTGTGGCTTAGATGATCATCAGGTCAGATATATACCTATATAGATGTCTCGGTGATTAGACCCGACACAAGTCCCCGTCAGTTCATAGATCTTGTAAGCTTATAACAATGTATACCTGGTGTACGTCCGGACGTATTTAGGCCAAGTTCCTAATTCTCTATGTATGAATCTCCGCAAAACGTCTGCATGTTACTGAAAATACAGATCTTTGCAGCACAATCATTCTTTTCACTAGATACCGAATCTTAAGACTGCTTCACTGTAAAAAGTTGTTTAGAAGATCGCAGTTATTCTCAAGTTCATTTTTAAACCAACTATTAAAGGTTGTTTGATTATGATGTTCTGGTGTCTAGTAAAAAAAATCAACGAAAATTACTTTAGAGATGTCGTCCTCCATTACAAATTTCGAAATATCAAGATATATTTTCACCATCCATTAAACTCCCTTTCTTCAAGATGTAGCATTTATTTTTTCACTACATTTATTTACTTTTTACATGGGGCAGATAATTCAAATCATACTGGCCTTGAAAATGGGAGGAACGGGGAATGGTTATAATGTACACGTCATCGGGGTAACGCATTAAATTTAACTTTAAATGACTATGTATGGTTTTGTCTGTTTTTGAATTTCATTATTGAACTCTCAAATAATTTTATCTGAAATATAGACTACATCCCTAATGCAATGGTAATAATATTTATTAGTTGTTTGTGCTATGGTTGCCATGGTAACCTTCCCGAATATGCATATATTATGTAAATATAAATATTTGGTCAATTTTACATACTAGTTTTCCACGTAGCAACCATAGAGCGCATTCTTGAACAAACTTTATGTTTCTCCTAAAGATGTGGTATAAGTGCCCACATATTCTCATTTGATATTACCTGGTAAGTTTGTTCATGAATGCACTCAATGGTTTCTATATAGAAAAACTATCCAAAAATGGGCCAAAATTGACTAAATGGTCAAATTTCCCTAATTTATGCATATTTGAGATGGTTGCCATGCTAACCAGAATTGAAACAACAAATAATTATTGTTTCAGTATTATCAGGGATATATTCCATATCTGAAATACATTGATTTGACTGTTTAATGAAATGTTTCAAAATTTGATGATTTAGGGGCCAAAATAGGCCCAAACCATACATAGTCTTTTAAACATAACTTTGTTCACCCGATGATAATCATCTTAAGGTCTAAAGGAATGTGAATTTCAATTTTCTATCGAACAACCATACATGTAAAGCATTTTCTGACTTTTCCCCTGGAACTCTAAATCAGGTCTTCACGATCCTTAGACCAATGTATCTGGTCTCGATGAGACTGTTTATGTTTTAAAAACAAAACAACAAATGGGATATTTTCATATAAACCTGTGTATTTCTATATTTTTTCAAAACCTTTTTTTCACAATTTTTTGATATACAAGAAATTCATTAGGCAATGAAATAGAACATCATTACTGTACATGTATACATCATGCAACACCATATTTCAGTGGAAAAATAGCACTTTTATAATATATCACAAAAATATGGTACAAATGAAGCCATCCTTTGCTAAATGGCATTTCCATGAGAAACCCTGATGTTTCAATGTCCCATATCTGGCTATAACAACTCTTAACTGCCAATTCTACCATCGTCAAATAGCCAAATATTTCTTCATATATTTCAACTCTTATCTGTAATTCAGAATCAGAAAATGTTTAGTGCCTCTCCCACGTACATATTATTCTAGTTCCTTAAGACGTTTTAGAAACATAACTTAATTGTTTTCAATAGAAAGTTGAATCGGAAACTGGAAGTAGACCTATTTATTAGACAATAATTTAAGCAATCTATGTGTTACAAATATTAAACAGGATCGCCGTGTCTACTTGTTTGCTGTACAATGGACGGCCGTTCGCCAGATTTTGACAATACATACATAGAGATCATAGTTGTAGTATGTACCTGAGCTTATCTCTACCTTATAATCAGTCGGAGACTTTATGCCGACACTCTGTCAAGCACACGATCTTAATATTAGGAACGTGCACTGCTATGTGCGTCTATGCACACCGATATATACCAGAACTGTAAACAATAGGTAGGGGAATAATAGTATCGATATCCACTATTGTTCTCCTATCCTGACCGACTTAACAAGGCGTACTATGGCTTGTGGCAAACAATGATGAAACGTGTGTCTTGTGTTAATATTTGACGTAATGGAAGATATCAAAAGCACAAAGCTTCAATCCATTATTTTTTTCTGTTAACTTGTTTAAACAAACGTAACAATAATTGAACAATGGCTGATTATACCATATACATGTGTGGTAAAATCCGTATTTTAAAAAGATTGTTATTTTTCTAATAGTAACTACCTATCAATGCACAGAAGTTAAAAACCCCGTAAAATGTGAGCGATGTTTCTTGAACAAAAACTAAATCTCAGCATCACTGTTCTTTCTGGAAGGTTTGTGTTCAAAAGTACTTGCCCGACGTTTACAAAGTGGTAAAATTAGACTGATTTAGTAGAAGTTATAGTATTCAAAGAAAAAAATAGAATTACAAGAAAATCTATCTGCATTAGTGGGGCAAGCAGTCACCAATTAACATTTACTTGCCCTCAGAGACCGAATCCAGTGTCCTGGAAACAGCAGACATGAAGAAATATGTTTAAAAAGATCAACAATGCCCAAAGCGTACCAATCGTGGATGCTCTTTGCTGTGTTGTTTGACCATTTCATGTAACCGTGTTACGGATTTCACAGAAAAAAACAACATATTTAACTTCATCACAAACTATTTACCTCAATAAAATTATCAAAATAATGAGAGACATTATATCCTTTACTTTTCTGCATTACCATAATACAATGGCTAATGGTTATTTATGAAATTCTCACTCTTTTCATAAAAGAATTGTTTTCATCAACCATTTAATAAGAAAAATTCCAGATAAGTATAACACTAATGTTCAACATCCATTTGCTTTTTTAAAAATAGCTTTTCTTTTAAGATCAAGCATGTATCTAAAACTCGATGTGATTATGTTGGCAATGGTAATTTAATTGTCGGAGTAAAAGGAACATCTGAAGTATGTTTTGGGGGGAGCAGTTGCAGGCACATAGGTGAAATATTTAGCAAAGGACTCAATACACATATAATCATTAACAGATTTTAAATATCATAACTCAACAAAATTCATAACAAAATCTTTTAACAAATTGTTCAACATTTCTCTCAATACGATGTCAGCTGTAAATTTAGAATGATACAAATGTTATTATGACGTAGCTGATCAAAAAAGTGTACTATGAATTGTATAAACCAAACATATACATGTATATATATGCACACTATTGATAAATGGATTACAGTCACTATTTATGATCTAAATATTAGCTACATGGTTACTTGATATGGAGGACATGGCAACCGAATACATTTTCTATAATTACATGCTATCAAAGTGAAATGCCTGGGCAGATATGACTGTTCACCTTAGTAGACTTCAATGAAATTGGCATACTAATCTGGGTTGAATCAACAGAAACAACAAACTTACGCCAAAAGCTACTGATGTTATTTTTTTTTTGTATTTATCATGCAGACAAACTGTGTAAACAAAACTACATTTCCAATGAACCTGCTAGCACATGTAACACAGGAACCTTGTTGATTGGCACTCTGACATTTCACAAAACTGTCCTCTTGATGTCAACATTCAGTAGTGAAACAATTTTTCGAATAAATCTTTGTCTTACCAGTGTTAACATGAAATAATAATAATAATAATTCGAGGTTCTTATATAACGCTTGATCACGACCTTAAAGGGCGTCTAAAAGCGGTTCACAAATTATTATCCGTAGTTATTGGGCCTTAGCAACTAGCCAATATCGTTATCAACTTACTGGGGAGCATATATGCAACCAGTGCTGCCATTTCGGCGCTCACAGCTAGCATTCTACAGTTTCAAGCACTGCCCAACCACGTACTCATTTACAGCTGAGTAGACTGGAACAAGCAGAGTAAAGTATCTTGCTCAAGGATACAACATAAGTGCCGTGAACGGGACTCAAACTCGCAACCCTTCGATCACGAGCCCAGCGTCCTACCACTAGACCACCGTGTCTCCGTTCATACAAAGCTAGGACTAAAGAAACCACTGATTAACTGAATGTGTAATAATTTCATTAAAATGTTGCTGCTGAATGCCCAAAGTCCAACAAACAAGGTTCCACATCACAATGTACCAACCTACCCAGACAACAGACCTCTTTGTTACAATTACTCAAATGTAAGTAAATTTTCTCTCCCTCTCTGTCTCTACACATTCAGCAACAATTACATACCTTCTTTTCTTGGACTCACAATTGTTAATTTGATTTTTACTCCACACAATTAACAAAACACTTATTCAAAACAATAGAAAACAGTCAAACTTTTTTTCATAATCACAAACACACAAAAGAAACAAAAGAGAACTTGCTACAGAAAGTACTATAAATGATATCTAGCAAACATGAACAAGAATTCATAACTACGATATTTGTAACCAATGAAAGACAATGATATGGAATGATGTCAACCTATAAAAAGTGCAACCAACCCCTTTGATAAGGAATAATGCATTCACCCCTGAAATTTTGATATGGACTATTCCAATCTTTGAATTGGAAAAGTTCAAATAGGTCTTCAGGGGTTGATGACCATTTTAAACATCCCACTGTAAATTTCAACATTGTAAGTGAAGACCTCGCTGTATATTTTCATAAACCATTGCAGTGCAGATTTTCAGGTTAACCGCTGTCAAGTCAGTTTTTACTTAAAACATATAATGGTGACATATGAAGATGTTAGCACATGGTACTGGGGTTGGAGATAATATATTAGTCACAATCATTTGATTTAGAATTTCAATTAAAATTACTTCCTAAATCATGAGATACAATAAATTTCAAAACAAAGGAAGTAATATTTACTTTTTTTTCATTGATTATTTACCATCCATATATAATTTAACCTTGCTTTAAAATTTACACCTTAGTAATGACATTGATTTGAAATCAATAATTAAAGCACCTCTATTACAAACAAACTGAAAATTAATTCTGACATTTGTCCATTCTAAACCATAGATGTTTATGCTGATATTTTTGGAAATCCTACCACATATTTACCACATTTTTATCAGGTCTCATCATTAAAATGCATGGGTCACTGGCAGATTGGAACTGATATTAAATACATTAGGCATTAATACGACGAACTGTAGGAATGAAATGTTTGTTTATATTACTCAACCACTGATAAGGACCCATCGAGTTCTTGCAGTGACAAGTCTATCTTTTTTAACCTGCTGTCCTTATCAGGTCCAGTTATGAAAATTCTTTATGAAAATGTCACATTTTGTTTGATTTCTTTTCAATATTCTCTGCAAATGCTGTTTTATGATTTTCAATGAAATAGTAATGTTCATGGGACCAAAAGTTTTGAGTGTTTTGCCCCTGAAACCTCAGTGATGATGCTCTAGTACTTAAAGCAGAGGTCAGAAACCCTGTGAGGCAAATTGCTGCTTGAGCTCTGAAAACTCATATTCATTTTTTCTCATTTTTCTTCTTTTTGTTCTTCGCCTGCTGTTCATCTGCTGTGATGTTACGGGGGACCAAGAACACATTTCCGTCACTTGATTGCTGCAGCGAGAACAAATGGGGATCATATGGACGACCATGCTCATCGCGTAGTGACTGGAATATCTCCCTGTACAGGGAGCTAAATTTGTCTTTCATTTCACGTGTTTGCTTATCGATGGCATGCCTCTCCTGCAGGAGACGATCACGAGTTGTTTTGAGAGATGTCATGTCGTCTTCAAGAGTTACTATGACATCTAACTTTCGTTTTCGACAGTTCTGAGCAGCGACTTTGTTTTTGCCTCGTCTCCTTATATCTCGGATTAACTGTAATTGTGGTTCTGTAAGTTTGTATTGTGTAAGCAGTTCATTGAACTCTTCAACAGGTACATCAACAATTTCTTCAACTGTTAACGGCACTTTGAGTTCTTGTATCCTTTTTGAATCTTTACACTGAGGGCCTTTGTGGCGAGGTTCCTTCTCCATGGACGTGCAGTATTTCTTGTACTCGCGCGGAGACTGCCCGGGCTGCAAAGGGTATGAATGATTGTGACGGATGTGATTGTGGTTCGTTTTTGAAGAAGGGAAGTTGAAGTCAGTGTCATTAGATGAGCTGTGGGCACTGTCCCCATTGGAGCTGCTTCCGGAGCTATAGCTATCTCCACCACTGTTGTAGTTGTCCCCTTCACTGTTGTAGCCGTTATTACCTCCGTTAAATTTGCTGTAATTGTTGTGCTCAAAACTGCTGGCTTTGTTAAAGCCTGGAGATCCACCACTGTAGTCATGCCCACCAGTAGCTCCCTCTAGACCATCAAATGGCGAATTAGCTGCTTCACTGAACTGGTCCTGGAAAAAAACAATGAATTTGCAGTTGTAATACTTTCTGTTTGAGAAATCTATTGAAGTTGCAACTGAAGTAAATGTCTTCAATTTATGACTATGCAAAAAACCTTTAAGAAAATGATTTATCCAAAATCTGCAAAGGCCTGGTAGAAATACTTTTCGGGAGAAATATGGTTTGGAATCAAGACAACCTAATGAATGAAAACATTCATGACCAAGATATATGCAAGACCTTTTAATGCAAAAGTTAATTAAGGAGGGTTAAGACTGTCTTGATTTAACTTGGAAATTTTACACAGATGTGGCTAGCATTGATATTTTAAAAATTTGTACAAATATTAAAGTCACATAGCAGTTATTAGCTACACTATTTACACAAAAGCGAGTGGGGGTCCTGTTACAGTGACTAGATAACATACCTGATCAGAGCTCCCTAGTGACACTCCAGACTCACTGCTATTGTCATCAAGCATTCTCATGGACCTCAATCCTGGATAAATCAGAGAAAGTAAATGTATTTGTGTAGTACGTCCCTCACACAAATTCAAGTGAACAGAGCATTGGTCAAGTGAAACCATGTTATATTATTGACTTGAAATTAATTGATAAAAACAAATAAGTACACTGATGCAGGGTTAATTCCTGATATGAATATACTTGTTATTTTCTCCATGTCTCGCTATACATATGAGCAATTGAAGCAGAACACAAGTATGCAACATCCCCTTATATTACGCATATATATAGCAATAATATTTCTTTTTGCTTGGTTATATTTCTTTTAATTTGGAAAGGAATATAATGGGAAAACATACCATCATTAAGAGCCATCTCTGTGAGGTTGTAGTCCTCTGGGATGATGTCGGGGAGAATACTCTCCATATCTTCAATGGGATCAGTTGGGTTTTCCCCACCACTTCCATTATTGTAGAACAGTTCACTTCGCTCCCAGTCCAGAGGTGTTGGACAGCCCTCACTGGAACTTGTTGAGGTGAAGTTATTCATCGGTTGCTGTGGGATTGCTGTGAAGAAAAGCAAAATTATTATTTTTGATTCATGGGTTCCCTTTTTATTGCAACAAAATACTTTGCTTTTTCTTTTCTTTCAAATAAAGTGACCAAGTGAACATGTTTTGTATCTGTTTTTATTCTATATACAAAAAAAGTTACTGAATTTATTCCTTCACTAGTATAGGATGGGTTTCATGACTTACAACTGATCACTCATCAGCTAAGTGTACTTACAAGTGTTTGAGTATGGTGTTGGCAGTGTGTTGTTGAGCTGAGGGGCCACGGGCAGGGTGGCGTTCTGTATTAACACCGAGCTGTTGTCTGTTGGGGACACCACAGTCTGGTTCACCGAGCCCATCCCCATGGGAGGCCTCATACTCGTCTCATTTTCAGGCAGTTCTAGCAGGTTCACAAGATCTTGCCATCTCTCCTCAAGGCTTTCCATAGGAGTATATTGTTCAGGATTCTACAGAAAACAAAATCAGAATCATTTTAATCTACATACATACAGATATATATAGTTGACTATTTTATTTATAGGTTTCATTTTATGTTTTAAATCTTCATTGAAATTTGTGAAGGTAATTTTCGTAGTCAGAACACATACTAGGTAACTTTAGCTACTAATTTTGGTGGAAAAGAATAATAACTCAATTACTTCATGTGTTGGAAAGTTAAAGAAAGCTTATTAAAGATATTAGCTATGAAATCTACAATGAAAATGGAGAGGTCTGCATAAAAGGTATGCATACATACATCATACTACACAACAAGAAATGTTTAGGCGGAATCATGTTTTGATCATTTCACATTTTCAAGCAATGATTTTAGGTTACAACAGTTCTTTATTGTAATACCATCTAACAGACCACAATCACAGCAGCTAATACCATTGTTCATCTGTATTAACAACATTCCTAAACAAGTTCTGAAAATTTCTATATGGCAACTGAATAAACGAGCGACCAGGGCAGTTTTCAAAAATCCATGGTTGTGCTTAAACCGTTATCTTGTAATACCCTTAATCTGGAGACGCAATTGAGTTCTACAAAACCTTATTAAAAACACCAATAATAAAAGATTTATTTTTATATTTTAAAATACCTGTTGTGTTGCTGTGTAGTTAGCCATATCCTGCCCGAAACCCGTCATCATCTGAGCGGGCTGCGCTTGAGGAGATGCAATTGTTTGAGACGGGTGCTGAAACTGATGTTCCGGCATACCATAATCTCCCTCGAGGGGTGGGGGCTCACTCACCACAGTCATGTTATTATCATACGGCATAAAGTTCTGTAAAATTCAAACATACAGGTCAGCATCCATCTCTCCAATACCATCTTATTTAATGTTCATTTAACTCCGATTCCAGATACCATCTTATATAATGTTTAACAATCACATCTGTCATATTTAATAACAGATTACCATGGAAACTTAAGAATTTTCTAAACTGCTATGAAGAGAAGTATCAACTTATTGAAAATCCCAGAATGTTAACGGGCAAACTTCAGCTTGCATTCAGATATGTTTCAATGGAGTAAATTAATCAGTATGTAAACATGTTATAAACAATTTTCACATTTGAACTCTATTTCATCATTTAAATTCTACAGGTTTTTTCCTGATCAACTGACCTGAATCTGGCCGTTCTGAATTGGAGGCTGTCCGCTAGGAGCTCTGCCTCTAAGGGGTACCCATTCACCTAAACGAAAATAAACATTATCACCACATTGCCACAAAAAATAATTCTATGATATATTCATTTATTTCTCAAAGTCTTTAGGATGATAACTCATCAATGCAAAAATCAATAAATCAGAATTTTTAGAATAGGAAAATAATAAATTAAGCAGCCCTAATAAAAAGTTTAAACCAAACTGCCTGAATTCAAAGTAAAATACAAACTAAACTGGCTTGAGAATTCTTTGAAGGGAGAAAGATACCAAGGGATATTAAACCCCCTACCAAACAGAAACCAATCGGGTGTTTTACAGCATACACAGCATTATATTATTATCGCTAATTTTTTTTTTTTTTTTTTTTATTTCTCAGCCCAAAAAGCTGATCTTTACTCAATACCTTGTTTCAAACCATACCTGTTTCCGTATCTTGCATAAAATTTTCTGTCAACCATCTTCTTTGCTGCTGCAACCTCTGTTCCTCGTGTTTGCACTGCAGAAGTTCTCTTTCTTTTTGCTTTAAGTGAAAAATGATCAACAATGAATGATCCATTGTATGACCACACTTCATGTATAGCTAGTAAATAAAAGGTTTTTACAATGCGTTGCCTATTTTTGTATCAGTAATGTTCATAAACCAAACTTAACGACTGATCACTAGTAACATAGGTAAAAAAACTAAGCAAAACCAAATTCTTAAATTATCAAGACTACATATAATAGAATTAAATCACTCCTAAAGATACAGATGGTCACACTTTCTAAACATAAATATTATCTTTACAATATACTAAGTGTCTATAGCGAGCTGTATAAAGAGTTCTACAATATTCTTTCATTCATAATTCATTGTAGACTTATTAGTGCTCACCTGTTCTCTATCCTTCTGGAGTTCCAACTCCCGTTCTCGTTCCAGCTCCTGTCTGAGGTTGATGTCGAACACCTCCTTTCCCACTCCCAGGTCTATGTCTTGTCTCCATAGCACGTCTATCAAATCAAGATCCTGCAACAAAACAAACCACACATTACGTAAACACCAACAGTGCGCTACCTTTCTCATAATTAAGTATGTACATTAACCCCGGAAATTGGCGAGATTTGATGCTGTACACCCACACCAAATATGTCACCACAAATTGCAACACATTACTCCTGTCAACACACTCCAAGCAAATTGCAACACATTTCAGATACACATACGTGCATGTACAAACGCAGATAAACCGTAGCTGCTTAATTTTCAACACAGGACCGACTGAGTGCTGTTGGATAACAATGTTTCCGATATGTATAGGACAGTGAGCTGATTCAGGAATGGTTTCTATGTATTGTGTTATCTAGATCCTTGTGTACATGGACTATGTCAGAGTATGACAACATTGTGGACAGGACATGTACTTAGAGACCTCACACAGGTGATATGTGGACAGGTGAACAGGCAGGACTTTAACCTGTGGTCTTGTTTATATTTTATGCTTCTTTATGCATTGGGAGTGTGTCTCTAAGATTCAATGTACACCTACATTGGTGACATGCAATCAATGGATGATATTTGATATCACAGTTATGTAAAATTTTAATATCATTATCTAATATTATATACATGTATCTAGATTTTTACCTAAAATACAAAACTGTACACCCCTGAATATAAATTTCTGTCACAAAAAAAAACTGAAGAATCACTGAATGAAAATATATTTGATGTGTATATCTATCCCTAGCAAGTAAACATTACAGTGTACCAAATACTTGAATTTATTGAGATGTAAAATTTTCTATCTTGATGGTGGCTTGATAGCAAAGAAACCTTTTCACCATATGGAACTCTACCACTCACTCAATATCGGTGACGGCGGATAATCGCCTAGTTTGCAGCAACTTAAAACTATTGTTTTAACATCTATTGAGCAATGATTTTTTTCTCAAAAATTCTTTTCCTTTTAATTCCTTTTCAAGAAAGAAACGCAAGTCTGAGGACCTGTTGTAAAAACTTTGTTTAACAAATAAAGAGTACTTTTTAACTGTTTATCATTTCTGCCATGGACAGATAAGATTACAATGTAGCTAATTAGTCAGTTACAAAATGTAGAGCTACATGTATAAATCAAGGTGAAGTAGGATCAATATATCCTTGTTCCTTACAAGGATCAACCAATCAGGATGTAGAGAAGGGATTCTAGGTACTTGTGTACTGATAAACCCTGTGATATAAGTCAGTGTTGATGACACATCCTGTATCTGGTGAGAGGATTAACCCTGTAATATGACTGTTTATCATGTTTTTGGCAAGAATCTCTGGGTGTGAGCTTGACCACCTATACTTTTGAATTACTCCAAAGGTGTGTACTGACTGGTCGTAAAATATTGAAACTGAATTCGTTTTCCTGGTAGCTATATAGAGGAGTGGATAATTCAATAAAATTTCAAGATCCTGGTTGTCCAAGAGATTTATCACCTTCATTGCTTGCTTAAGCAGCTTGCATACATGTATGTTCATGGAGATACAGCACACTTAGAACTGAAGATTAAAGATTTACACTTCTGTAGATTAAAGATCTACAGTGTAGGTGTAATGAATTATTGTTACAGGCTGTTGGCTCAGTATGCATTATTTGCTAACTAAGTAGTACATGTTATCAATAATTTTGACTTTGGAAAATTAACAACATTCAAGGCAAAATTCTTATGATTCATGGAAATACAGTAACACATACTGTAGTGTAACATATTATCCACGCAATACATACCCATGCACATATATATACAATCTTGTTTTCTACCCAGATTTCACATTGAAACCTTTCCCTCCACATGCTTTATTAATTAAGCACACCATTTCCAAGTCTTTTATTACCAAACAGTCTTTATTAATCAAATATAGTATGCAATATACTGTATGTCACTCCATGTTTAATTTGGTTCCCATTATATCGCTACCCATTACACCTTTGTGATTAATTGATTCTCATAACATGTATGTACCAATTAAGCCATATGGCCCCTGGGAAAACTCTTAATTATAATTTGCTGAGAACACTCAGTTTTTAAAAAATAGTAATTTTATTAACAGCAATTATCAAGACTGAATACCTTATAAATCATGTACTTAACATGTACACAAACTCTAGTAGGCTGTAGGCGGACATCACTATTGTCAATAAGGTCAAAAGTTCACAAATCTACCCACAGTAATTAAACTGTTACTTTATTATCAATTTAACGAAATCTATCTTTTTACATCACTGACCATTAAAAATATTTCTTTTTCATTTTTTTTTAGTTTTCTACAGGATTAAAGAGATGAGTTAGGTTTTATCTAATTAAGCCAAACGGTCGGGTAATCCTTAATTTTTGAGAATTTTTTTTTTTGTTTTATTCTGTGAAAAAAATATAAACCTACAATGTAGGTATTTCAACTATTAGTTAACAAGTTTTTTAATTAAACTCAATCACATTTAAATTTGCTCTCACTTTCAACATCATAATTTGAATACCTGTACTTGAGTTGTGATGATTGATTATATTATTCACATCAAATGAAGGCTTCAGGTAGAGACTGGTTTTCCCAGTCTAAATGACACGAGTTGGCCCTTCCCAACTTCCATTATCGCGTATATATATTATACACCTGTAGTATTCCTGTGTATTGAGTCAGGTGAGTACAACATTAACACACAGTACAGTTAGCTTCAGAAATATTTTTTTAAATTAAATATGCTTTAAAAATTCATATAAAAACAATCACAGTCCAATATTTGGTTACATATTATTAACAGATAGGGGTTCTTTCTTATCAGTAAACTGATAACTCCATCAGTAGATCTTGAATGGCGATCAAATAGTTAAAACAAATTCACAAAGCTGGTTGAGTGGAACCTTACAACAGGGACAAAACAGGCCTTGTTTGTCACACTACAACCAATAAATGGTTTCTGCTCCATCAATCAAGTGGAAAACTTCCTCCGTAATGGGCTTCTATAGTTTTCCATTATATCAGAGCAACTGACCCCGACATAAAGCTTCCTGATGACCTAGAATGCTATAGATCCTCCGCGCTCGAATCATTATCGCAATCAGACCCATGTAATTGTGTGGGATTTTAAGCCGACAACAAAGCAACTGTTCCATACCAATGTCGTTCAAACCAGAATTAAAAACATTTCGATCCTCTGAACAACAAGAGATTTGAAAACTTACAAAGCAAGCTCAGTTCCCTGTTCATAAAAGCTTTCTAATAAGGATTCAATTTACCTCAAAACTTTTACCTGGCCATACAATAGCATTGTGTATTGACAACGTGGGGATGGGGCTTTTTGCTGCCCTGAAGGTACCAAGGCCATGCTTGTAAACAGCCTAGATACAGTATTGTACTTTACCACTGATGGTATTTAAATTAAAACCAGGACATGTGCTCTTCCTCCGTATTATTACAGTAACTTATATATATATATGTGTATATATCTACAATGTATATTGCAATGACATAATTAAGTATGTCAGAAATAACTTAGAATGTGAAAATTTAAGCCAGACAGATTCTTGTAATAATAGTACTTGATAATTAGGTAATCAAAACCCACTCTCATGTAATTGCCATTAATTATATATCAAGACATACATGTACACATAAAAGTGACAGATTTTAATTGTAAATATACTGCAGGATTTAGGAAGCCTTAAAGCTTTTAGCTGAGCTTAGTTGTAGAGTGTACTCTGACTAGGAACCTTGAACACTGCAGGTTCGATCCCCAGTTGGTGACCAATATGGTACATGTTAAATATGTGCCAGGATTTGGTGGTGGAGGAAATTAAGTCAGGAACTCCGGTATGCCTTAAACCTACGACTGAGTGGTGGAGGGTTAGTGGTAGCAGAATGTCAGGCACTATAACCACTGTCTCTGTGCCATGGGCGATACATTCATGTATTACATGAACATAAGAAAGGAAAGCAATTGAAATTACAATAAAAATGGCATTGTCAAATATAAATCTTTTTAAAAATGATTTTAAATCATGTTATATCATATTGCAGTTCTTCCACGCTGTACTTGAACTAAATATTATTTTGTAGTAAGTTAATAAGTATTGGGCAGCCTTTTAGCCATTCATTTTAAGTTCAACAACAAAATCTTGCATGGCCATGGCCATCTGCTTAAAAAAATTGCCGGTCACCTCGTCTTAAAACACCATCCATACGAAGGAGAAATTATCCTTAGAAGAAAAAAAACTAGCATTTAGGGGTGGATTAATATCTGAATTTATCGGAAATGTCGATGTTTAGTTTGAAAATTGCACGACAGTCTAACAACAAGTAAGGTATTTGCATTGTTTACAAACAGTTGAGAAATAACGTTGGAACACTTTAATTATATTCTATATGGGGAGGCTCCTTATATATGTAGGCATACATATATTTTTTATTTACGGACAGAAACTCAAGCAACTGTGGTTATAGACTTCCAACAATCAGAAAATTAAAAAGTGTAAATCTATTATAAGTATTTAAATTATATTTAAAATATATATGAGGGAGTCATGCGTCTTTTGATCAGGTGCCCTTATATCATTAACATATGGTATGAAAATTTTCAAAATTCCGTAATATAAATTACCGTTATATGCATATTGTAGAATATAGGTAAATGAGTCTAGTGCACAAAGATGTCTATAGAACTGTAATTGTTCTGCTTAACCACATTTATGTACAAGTTTTAGGTTAATAGAATTTATAATAAATGTTTGTATTCCAACACAGCATGTACATTAAATACAATGTTGTATCCTGTATATCATTGTATATATTGCAGGCAGTTTAAATACCAGGTACTGGACTTTATCGACTAAGTACAGAATTCAAGTTAAAATGTCACATCTGAATAAGGTTTTAGAAATAAGGTGTCCTTGTATCCTTTTCTATGCTAGCGACAACAGAGTAGGATATTTGTGTCACTTGAAGCCCAGAATCGGCTCCATAGGAATTAACCCGCAACAGTCTCTCTTCTAGATTACTGATAAAATTTCGGTAAACTTTTTTCAGTTCTGACTCACAGCCAGATCAATATCACAGGTAAGAACAACCCTTGTTATGTGTACCTGTGCTTGGTGTTTTGGTTCTTTTTACCTGTGCGATAAGGTGAAGTTCACCTGTAATGCATTTTAGATCAAGGTGTGCCTCATTTTACCTGAAACCCGAGTCGTGCCACGCTAACCCGAAAGCTGTATGAAATCTCTATCATCTTTCAGTGGAAGACGTGTACAATCTACCCCGAGATTGACGTCCTTTGCAAACCAGTTTCTGTACAAGACGTCACCCAAGATCCCATTTACTCTACTTAATTACATACAAATGTATCCTGTTTCACCGCCCAGTGAGAGAGAGAGCAAAGTATTCCATTCAGTGACGGATCACATTGACAAGGTTTATATGGAAATGCTCAATTTTTATGTAAATTTTGTTTAATGCCCTCAGGTAAATGTTGTTAAATGATATGCAGAGATGAAAAAATGAGAACATTTAGAGAGCTCTGCGAAAGACATTTATGGGAACAAACTTTTAACAAGACAGTGTACAATTACATTCATGCAAATCTCTTACTCCACAGCTGGTTCATGGCTTAATTTTTGAAACTTAACAACAATCACATTTTCTTTCAGTAATTAATGCATGGCCAAAGCAACACGAAAATTGTCAGTTCAATTTTAGGGAGTGCTTTTCGAGATAAACATAACAAATTGCCTATGCAAACTTGTGATATATGCCAACATGACAAACTGCCCCAGATCTATATAATTTACCAAAGCTTTAAGGAGTTACAAAATTATTTATCATTGTTTATGTTTGTTTGTTTGTCTGTTGATGTTGCTTAATACATCTGCTTTACTTAATGTACCGAGTGGTTCAGTTATCCTGATTCAAGCAGTCTCAGACAATCATTGGAAAACAAGTAGAATCATGGATGGGTTTTAAATTTGTCAATTCTTGAACTAGTTAACAGTAATAACACCTATCACAATTTATCACCTAGAGTGTCACAATAATGTCACATACAATTAAAAATGCACATTTATACAATATATGCAGACATTACGTAAATGGGTGGGGACAAGGATCGATCATCGATGCAAGCGCAATGTGAGGGAAGGGAATTTAACCCTGTCACCATATAAGGAATTTTCAGTAAAACATTTAAATTTATTCTAACAGATTTACATTTGTAGTTATAATATAATTTACAAGTAGACGGAAAAGTTAAAATATTGTTTAGGAATGTCATGTAAACATTTTCATCACTTCATTGGAAATAGCGGAAAAAATTAATTATAAAGGGGGCAAATGGAATCAACTGTTTTTGTGCCTCAAATCTACATGAGGGGCTGAGGACAACAAAATTTTCTGAAAAATTCAGTTATATTAGTAATGGTCTACTCTTGCATGTTGAAAAGTACTTTCGGCATCTGCTCTGTGGCAATCTGACCGGTTTGTTCTTGCCCTGAATACAATCATGAATTATACAGGTTTATATAGCTGCAGTTTTGTTCTTTAAGGCCTACATGTATGCTATAGCTTATAAGATGTCACATTTGTTATTGATTTGTATCATCTCTCCCGATCAAGGTTGACATCTTGTACTAGCTGGCCTTTCACAAGCCTTTGGCCTACTTTTAGACTGTCAGGTAAAAGCTGTATTGCGATCTATGTGATCATGCACATAGTACATGGTCAGGGATATTTGAGTGTATATCATTTAGCTTCCAGGAATCACCAACAATAATTCTGAAATTAATCATTTGATTTTCATAGGAAATGTTAAAACGTTTGTTGTTTAAAAACTTAATCATGTTATTACTAACAAGGTCATTTGATAATAAAATAGAGGAAAATCTGGATCTGTAACATTCATTTTGTGGAGGCTAATGTTTGCTTGCAGTTTCTATATTACAAAACAAGAGTACCAGGGACATTTCATGATACGCCCACCCAGGAAATCAATGAGCATAATTACGGAAGCGGGAATCTACCATTAATTCTTACATGTACATGTATCTGTTGAAATTTTTGAAGTTAAAGGGCCATAACTCTGTACCAACATATTGAACCAGCTCAAAATCAATTCAGTTTCATAACTTCATGCATATGACCTTTGTGTAAAGTTTCATCAACATCCTACAAATAGTTCTCCAGAAAAGTGTCAGACAAGGACCAATTTTACATTTGATTGATTTTTTTAAGTTAAAGGGCCATAACTCTGCAACAACATATTGGATGAATTCAAAATTCAATTGACTTGGTTTCAGATCTCCTTGCATATAACCTTTTTGTGAAGTTTTGTGTGCATTTATATGTATAGGAGCCAGAGTTTTTGCCAAGCATTCATAAGGTCCGGTATATTACCAATTTCCAATTGATAATCGACTCTATATTTTCCCAATTTCAGTCTGTATTTTCACAGTAAGGGTTATAATAAGTTAACACTCCTATCTTCCCCAAATCCCAATTTGTGAAAATTATGCCGATGATATTTTCCAAACATTTGCTCAGGGGCCATTTCCAAAAAAAACCTGGCAAAATCCCCAAGGGAAAACACATTTTTATAATTAGTATATAAGCAACTTCAACCAATCAGATTACAAAATACTGCCCCAAAGTGAGAAACACAACGATAAATGAATTTGTCATTTTGGCATAAGGTAGTTTCAGTACCAAGTCAATTTGGTACTTGTGAAAGTTGTTTAGGTACCAAGTGTGAAAGTCAATATATGCAATTATGCATTCATGAATCGTGTTTTTAATTAATTTGTTTACTCTCATAAACTTGCTTTTGTCATGTTGTCTATGATTACACATTAACTTGTTCAAATGTAAAGTGTTCCATTGCCATTTTACTTATCTTATGTCCAGTTTTTTCTCCTTAAATCTTTTCATTTTGTTAATTGATATATGCATGTATGTTTTTATATTAAACAACCAAAAAATAAAACAAGCTAGATTAATGTTAGAAGTACCGGAACAACTGAAATTAGGCACCAAACGGAATGAAATAAAGGTACCAGCATAACTTACATTAAAAGTGTTGAAATGACTTGTTTTTCTACCAGGTTTGTTTAAACTACCAGGTGCTGAAGACGACTGTATACCTGGTACAATGTATATGACAATCAGTTTTTGCTGTGTCTGATTATTTAGGTTATATGTGCCATGTATAAACCTGAAAAGGTTTAACATTTAGGGAATGAATCAGTTATGATTGAATTACATATGATAAAGAATTTTCTGAGGGTGTTTTGGAGCCGTAATTGGCCCCATTTCCAAATAAATTACTTCATATTTAAGCCAGATTCCCAAAATTTACAGTTAACTCCTGAAAAAATCTTTCCCAATTCACCTATTTTCTTCCCAAAACAAGAGAAAAAGGCCCCATCCCAAACCGATGAGAAAAAGCCCTGCATTCCCCCTATGTATAAGGTTCATGTCATGTGTGAGGGAATGCTTAGGCAGCTGGTGATCACTGAAAGACAAGTGGGAGGTGGGGAGGTGGGGTGCCTATAAATATTGCGTTACTTTTGTTTTGATTTTGTGGTACCAAGCTCTATTTGAAGATGTTATTTTTAAAAGCTAATAACTTTCACATCAGTATCTGGTTTTTTCCAGATCAAACTTCCTTCTTTCAAAACAGTATAAATATGTTATGAAGAAGCATTATACCGTATAGATCTACTTGTAGGAACTAAAAAGCACGGAAACTACCACTTGTATCATGTGTTTTGTTTCCATGAGTTTGATAACGTACAGCATTTCATTTTACATCTCCTCAATATATATATATATAGCAAGCTGTTTAATTTCTGTAAACACTGCATGTGCCTTCGTTGTACTCATTTTTCATCAGATCTGGATAATAATGTTCCAAATAAGTTTTGTGAATTTTACTTCCTAGTGCTATAGCTATAGCATTTT
This sequence comes from Mimachlamys varia, assembly GCA_947623455.1. Lineage (NCBI taxonomy): Eukaryota > Metazoa > Mollusca > Bivalvia > Pectinida > Pectinidae > Mimachlamys > Mimachlamys varia. The sequence goes on along the minus strand of OX392529.1, from coordinate 32,770,970 downwards.
TTAAATATAGGGTTCCAGCTATTTTGGTAAATCATATTATAACATAGGAAAATAAATGTATACTATAAATTCTAGCCTGATGATTAGCTGCAGTTAGATGTTATCTTTTGAAAGCACTTTTCTCTGTTCTGTGACTTCAACAGAGGGCTTTGCCAATACCTCAGATGTCAGCTCCTCTGCCTGCTGGTCAGGAGATGCTGCTCCAGATTCAAAGTCATTGTTTTCATACAGAGAAAACTCATTATGCACATCATTTTCAATTTCATCTCCCTGGTTTAATGCAGCTGTCAGCTCCTGATTGTCCCCTTCATCCACATCTTCATTGTTATTATTGTTATCATTATGTTGATTGTTAATGTTTATTACAGGTTGCTGTATCAATGTTGACCTGCTGGCAAGAAAAGCAGATATACCCCTTCCGCCATTGTTTCTAACATCTGATGTTCTTCGCCAGTTACCAAACCGATTTAAGGAACGCAAGTCTTGAATAATGATATCAATATTATTGTCAGGGGATTTGGGATGAACTCGTCCATGGAGAGAATCAATGTAATTATTGAAATTGGTTAACGAAATTGCAGCAGTTTGTCCATATAAAATGTCCTGGACCTCAGGATAATGACTGTAGGTACGGTCCACTACATTGTTCAAATCTGTCCTCAGTAAACTAAGGAGAATTGCTATGTTGAGCAATCCGTCAGCGAAATACTCCTTGAATCTCATGCCAGCAGATTTTATAGTTTTCGGATTAACGAATAATAAGGCCTATGTCATTAACACCCGCAATGGGCTCACGTGTCCATGTTCGTATGTAAACACAAAGCACTTTGTTCTGATCCGCGTCGCCCACCAACTATGGAAATGGTGTAAAACTAGTCACCGAACACGGTTTCAATAATCCTGTTTTGGAGATAATGACTCAGATGTATATTTATCTCAAAGCTCTTCAAGACGATCAAAATATATATCACAGTATCTTATTAATTCCGATGAAGTAAGAAGGTGTTTGTTGTATCTAGTGTGTACTTGGATGCCATGACAGTTCGTCTGCGATGAGACACGCACATGTCTTTTTCTGTTAAATGGAACTGTCCATCATCTAAATGTATACATTTCGTCCCATGTATGATGTCTGAACAAAATATGACGAAATGTCACCAGCAGTATTTACAAACATTCGAGAATATTCCTCAAAGTAGGTCCTATAACAGCGGAAGTCGTGTGTGTGAATCAGCGAAATAGAAATTGACGTCATACTAAGCATGCGCAGAATGTAGTTTTCCTTCATTTGATTTACTTCCGGTGCAAAATATTGACCCTACCTGTCAAAGCGAGCACAAACATACCTACCTGAGCATAATGCTATTTTTTAAATTTAATCCACATACGCACTCAATAAATATAGACATGGCAACATGAAATCCAACAACACAATACACACATAACAATGTATCAATTTAAATACTGAAATATTGCATGATGTTATGTTTGTGAAATCAGGTCATTGATACCTACATGTTGTTTCTTCACAAGGGCGAACGACCAATATCGTAATACACATCTCAGGAAGAGACAAGAACTCACCTGCGTAACAGCGTTGTTATTGCCGGGAACACACACCGGCTCTAATTTAATCATGTTGTCTTTTTACAGTGTTGACGATCAAGTCTTGGTGTGACCTACAGAGCTTAAAGCTCAGAGACGGTGCCTTTCAACACCAATAGCAAGTTAATATTCCGTCTGAAACCTGAAAATAATGTCATCGAATCACAACCCCAGTAAATTCCAGGACATTGGAGTGAAATCTACCACATTAATTCCATAGATGAACGAACACAGCGATGACAATTCCGTGCACATCTAGCACACTCCACTCGCGTACATGAGATCCCTCGCACAACTGTACATACAGTAGGCTAAACTGTGTCACCTCGATTGAAGTCTACGGGATCTGAAGTGAGAGCTCATTGGTTCATCGCCGATCACGTGGTACGCTAATGAACAACCCCCACATACATGAACAATTTGCGGTAGGCCTAGTAGTTCGTTGTATACATGGTATATTATTTGAAATAAGCAAACGGTTCGATAATTCTACAGATGCTAATTTAAGCGATGAATTATTTGTGACATACCAAAGGTCATAATTTGATTGCTAGCGATGGATATTAATATAAAAGAGATCTTAGACAGGTACACACGAAGACACAACCAGGTGTTTCAATAGTATACAGGTGTGTACAGCTCACACCTGTATAGCATATATACATTATTATATCTAGCACTGAACGTTAGAACTACGGAGTGTAACTGCATGAGTACAGACAAAGTATTTGATACAACAGGAAAGGTATTTATATTCCCGTTTTGGGAAAACTTAGATAGCATAATCTAATCTAAATCAGTGCTAATATACATCTGTATGTAAGAAATTAAAACAACATTTAAAAAAAAAAATTACTTTTAATTTAAATTACTTTAATTTATTTTTTGTAAAAACTTAATATTGTACAGCAGTGGAACTTCGATTGATATCGCCGGCGATCAGATAGCAAAATTTGTTAAATTGTCGAGCGTCCTTCTAGAGTTTAAATTAAGCTTCCGTGTTCGAACCCCAGTCTTCGCCGTGCATTTCCCCTCTTCTGCTGTCGTATGCAGCAAGTCTGTTAGTAAAGTACGTGACAGAAAATAGTGCACATGTGTTCCAACGGGGACGAATAAACCCACGGTCGCTAGATTCCTTTACTCGGACGTTTTGTTCTTATTTTTTTTTTATCCCACACACGTATAGAACTCCACGGCCTAGTCGACCGATTCACAGTTGCTTGAGTTTCTGTCGGTAAATAAAAAAAAAAACTATATATAAGGAGCCGCCTTTTATAGAATACTATTACTTTCTGTAATGGGAGGCTCCTTATATATATTATTTACTGACAGAAACTCAAGCAACTGTGGCCGATTAATAATTATACCACTGAACTAAAGGGGAATCAGAGAACAAATCAGTTAATTTATCTTCAGCATAACATCAAAATAACGTATGGTCTTCCACTTAATAAACGTCAAACACGTAACTAGACATTTGCATGGAATAAAGATTAATTTTAAAATGATTTTTAGGAAGGAAAGAGTTCTTGGGCCCTATGTAAGGACCATGTAAGGGTCAGGTTATAGGGGTCAGGGTCGCCATCCCCCCTTATAACCCCCACCCTCTCTCTAAAAGGGAAAGTAAACGATAACATGTACTTCATTCTTGTACCTGTATGAGAAATTTTACTTCTTTCTCCTATATTTCTATGGTAGAAAAATGTATTTTGTATCATAGATGGCAATTAAAACAATAGCAAGCAATATCAACTCGTGATGTATCAGCACTGTATGTGATATAGAAATAGTTAAGACCAAATATGTTATACCAATCACATGAACTGAGAATTTGTTACAGCTAGGCTAGTTTTGGACCTGAACTAATGTGTTTAGAGTAATTTTTTGTTAAAAATCAATGCCCCTTTCAATGGTCATAAAGGCTTTATGATCATTGATGGGCATTTTTATCGAAAATTGATCCAAACCCCCCAAAAATGTAAAATTACTCTATACAAAACTAGCTATAACGCAATTCGCAGGTCCATGTGATAGAGTGATAGAAATAATATATAACGCGTACAATTATGAGAAACAAGTACATGTGTGTAACGAACCACCTGTCTTTGGGGTGGACTATCGATTTATTTCGTTCCCTTTTCCTTCTTTCTCTCTTTCGTTAAAATCACAGAGTCGATATTTGGCAGGTAAATATATCATTTGAAGGCTTTAGATTTATATGAATTAAATAGTAAAGCGTACACTGTATTTGTAAACACGCACCTCCGTTAGAACACAGTTTACTGTCGTTCGGGTGCATTGGTGATCGATTACCAACACGAATAACTTGAAGGGTATTGACAATAGAACTCTGTACTGGCTTGACACTCATATCATTATATATAAGTTATGTATACAAGAACTTACAGTGTACATCCATATACCTGTTCCTAATCCCATGACATACCCCACACTATACCCTGTACAGTGTGCATGATATCATTGGCAAATTGCCATTTACTGCACAGATGTAGAAAGGCCCTCAAATAGGTAATACGATATTATTTACATGGGAAACACAACTACTTACCTGGTGATATTTAAGTGAGGGTATAGAAGGGGGATATTTGGGCATGCGACTTTAGAGTACAAAAGGGTCAGATGTATGATTGCTACAAAAAAGGAATTAACCTTTTTGATTTATGTAGAGAGATATAGAGCCGAGCAATAAAACATATTTCGTTAGTTTAAGAATAATCACAGGTGTTAAGTCGACGGGCAAAAACGAAGGAAATGGTAAAATGCATAAAAAATAGTATATTCTAAGGTGCTATAAAATTCCCTCCTCTCCCACAACCAATTAGAAATTCCTTATAACCCCCTTCTCCCGGGATAACCCTGCAAGTGCAGTAGATAACACACTGGGAGATATTTTCATTGCTTAATCCAAGAGGCGGAATGCAGGGAAGACGGACTATAGGATACAGAAAAGATGGACGGGGTTTATATGAGCGATGGACAGAGAAGACATATTATTGTGGAGACATGTACAAATTACAGAGAAGACGGGGGGTTGGGGGGGGGGGGGGGGGGGTGTGGAGTATAGAGCAGACGTAGAGTGAAAAAAAATCAAAAGTACAGAGAAGACGAAGCATGGATTAGACAGAGGCCTGTTAAGTACCGGGGCGCTGCATCGTATCATTGAATGGTGAAATTTCAAATTAGTCGAAAGGGAATTCAACCTTTCCATTCGAACGGCCGGGGAAGCCATCTAGATACGCATCAACAGTCGAATACTAAACATGAACGAAGGGAGTCACATACCCTTGCATATTAGTGACGCAGTGCATGTATATGATAGAATGGGCGGTGTCTAGAGGGGTAGGAGTACCGAGAACACGGAGTATAGAAGGGCGGTGTCTAGAGGGGTCGGAGTACAGAGAACACGGAGTATAGAAGGGCGGTGTCTAGAGGGGTCGGAGTACAGAGAACACGGAGTATAGAAGGGCGGTGTCTAGAGGGGTCGGAGTACCGAGAACATGGAGTATAGAAGGGCGGTGTCTAGAGGGGTCGGGGTACAGAGAACACGGAGTATAGAAGGGAAGTGTCTAGAGGGGTAGGAGTACCGAGAACATGGAGTATAGAAGGGAAGTGTCTAGAGGGGTCGGAGTACCGAGAACATGGAGTATAGAAGGGCGGTGTCTAGAGGGGTCGGGGTACAGAGAACACGGAGTATAGAAGGGAAGTGTCTAGAGGGGTCGGGGTACAGAGAACACGGAGTATAGAAGGGAAGTGTCTAGAGGGGTAGGAGTACCGAGAACATGGAGTATAGAAGGGCGGTGTCTAGAGGGGTCGGGGTACAGAGAACACGGAGTATAGAAGGGAAGTGTCTAGAGGGGTAGGAGTACCGAGAACACGGAGTATAGAAGGGAAGTGTCTAGAGGGGTCGGGGTACAGAGAACACGGAGTATAGAAGGGAAGTGTCTAGAGGGGTCGGGGTACAGAGAACACGGAGTATAGAATGGCGGTGTCTAGAGGGGTAGGAGTACCGAGAACACGGAGTATAGAAGGGAAGTGTCTAGAGGGGTCGGGGTACAGAGAACACGGAGTATAGAATGGGCGGTGTCTAGAGGGGTCGGGGTACAGAGAACACGGAGTATAGAATGGGCGGTGTCTAGAGGGGTCGGAGTACAGAGAACACGGAGTATAGAAGGGCGGTGTCTAGAGGGGTCGGGGTACAGAGAACACGGAGTATAGAAGGGAAGTGTCTAGAGGGGTCGGGGTACCGAGAACACGGAGTATAGAAGGGCGGTGTCTAGAGGGGTCGGGGTACAGAGAACACGGAGTATAGAAGGACGGTGTCTAGAGGGGTCGGAGTACCGAGAACACGGAGTATAGAAGGGCGGTGTCTAGAGGGGTCGGAGTACCGAGAACATGGAGTATAAAAGGGCGGTGTCTAGAGGGGTCGGAGTACCGAGAACACGGAGTATAGAATGGGCGGTGTCTAGAGGGGTCGGAGTACAGAGAACACGGAGTATAGAAGGGCGGTGTCTAGAGGGGTCGGAGTACAGAGAACACGGAGTATAGAAGGGCGGTGTCTAGAGGGGTCGGGGTACAGAGAACACGGAGTATAGAAGGGCGGTGTCTAGGGGGACGGGGTACAGAGAACACGGAGTATAGAAGGGCGGTGTCTAGAGGGGTCGGAGTTCCGAGAACACGGAGTATAGAAGGGCGGTGTCTAGAGGGGTCGGAGTACCGAGAACACAGAGTATAGAAGGGCGGTGTCTAGAGGGGTCGGAGTACCGAGAACACGGAGTATAGAAGGACGGTGTCTAGAGGGGTCGGAGTACAGAGAACACGTAGTATAGAAGGGCGGTGTCTAGAGGGGTCGGGGTACAGAGAACACTGAGTATAGAAGGGCGGTGTCTAGAGGGGTCGGAGTACCGAGAACATGGAGTATAGAAGGGCGGTGTCTGGTGGGGTCGGAGTACAGAGAACACGTAGTATAGAAGGGCGGTGTCTAGAGGGGTCGGAGTACAGAGAACACGGAGTATAGAAGGGCGGTGTCTAGAGGGGTCGGAGTACAGAGAACACGGAGTATAGAAGGGCGGTGTCTAGAGGGGTCGGAGTACAGAGAACACGGAGTATAGAAGGGCGGTGTCTAGAGGGGTCGGAGTACAGAGAACACGGAGTATAGAAGGGCGGTGTCTAGAGGGGTCGGAGTACCGAGAACATGGAGTATAGAAGGGCGATGTCTGGTGGGGTCGGAGTACAGAGAACACGTAGTAAAGAAGGGCGGTGTCTAGAGGGGTCGGAGTACAGAGAACACGGAGTATAGAAGGGCGGTGTCTAGAGGGGTCGGAGTACCGAGAACATGGAGTATAGAAGGGCGGTGTCTAGAGGGGTCGGAGTACCGAGAACACGGAGTAAAGAAGGGTGGTGTCTAGGGGGTCGGATTACCGAGAACATGGAGTATAGAAGGGCGGTGTCTAGTGGGGTCGGAGTACCGAGAACACGGAGTATAAAAGGGCGGTGTCTAGAGGGGTCGGAGTACCGAGAACACGGTGTATAGAAGGGCAGTGTCTAGAGGGGTCGGAGTACCGAGAACATGGAGTATAGAAGGGCAGTGTCTAGAGGGGTCGGAGTACCGCGAACACGGAGTATAGAAGGACGGTGTGTAGAGGGGTCGGAGTAGAAAGAACATGGGGTATAGAAGGGCGGTGTCTAGGGGGTCGGAGTACCGAGAACACGGTGTATAGAAGGGCGGTGTCTAGAGGGGTCGGAGTACCGAGAACATGGAGTATAGAAGGGCGGTGTCTAGAGGGGTCGGAGTACCGAGAACACGGTGTATAGAAGGGCGGTGTCTAGGGGGTCGGAGTACCGAGAACATGGAGTATAGAAGGGCGGTGTCTAATGGGGTCGGAGTACAGAGAACACGGAGTATAGAAGGGCGGTGTCTAGAGGGGTCGGAGTACAGAGAACACGGAGTATAGAAGGGCGGTGTCTAATGGGGTCGGAGTACCGAGAACACGGAGTATAAAAGGGCGGTGTCTAGAGGGGTCGGAGTACCGAGAACACGGAGTATAGGAGGGCGGTGTCTAGAGGGGTCGGAGTACCGAGAACACGGAGTATAGAAGGACGGTGTGTAGAGGGGTCGGAGTACAAAGAACATGGAGTATAGAAGGGCGGTGTCTAGGGGGTCGGAGTACCGAGAACACGGTGTATAGAAGGGCGGTGTCTAGAGGGGTCGGGGTACCGAGAACACGGAGTATAGAAGGGCGGTGTCTAGAGGGGTCGGAGTACCGAGAACATGGAGTATAGAAGGGCGGTGTCTAGAGGGGTCGGAGTACCGAAAACATTGAGTATAGAAGGGCGGTGTCTAGAGGGGTCGGAGTACCGAGAACATGGAGTATAGAAGGATGGTGTCTAGAGGGGTCGGAGTACCGAGAACACGGAGTATAGAAGGGCGGTGTCTAGAGGGGTCGGAGTACAGAGAACACGGAGTATAGAAGGGCGGTGTCTAGAGGCGTCGGGGTACCGAGAACACGGAGTATAGAAGGGCGGTGTCTAGAGGGGTCGGAGTACCGAGAACACGGAGTATAGAAGGGCGATGTCTAGAGGGGTCGGGGTACCGAGAACACGGAGTATAGATGGGCGGTGTGTAGAGGCGTCGGGGTACCGAGAACATGGAGTATAGAAGGGCGGTGTCTAGAGGGGTCGGAGTACAGCGAACACGTACGGAATCATTAAAAGGGACGGAATACAGAGGGACTGAGTATAAACCGACGAAATAAAGAAATGACAGAGTACAGAAGGAACGGAGTATAAAGGGATAGGAATAAAGAAAAGTTAGAGAAAAACAGGAAGTGTGGGTGATGGTGTGAATCGTGAAACTGGGTGTAAATTTGATTGTTTACCGAGGTGTACAGAATAGCGGGGGCGGTGTCAAGAAAGGCGGCGGAATATAGAAAAACAGGATGGAATATAGAAGGACAGAGTAAACAGGAGATGGATACTAGTACAGCACAGACCTTAGACGGGACGTAATACAAAAACGACGTTGTGTTGAGAGAAGATATATTAAAACAGCAAGGATGACAGAAGTGAAGGACATAGAAAGATGTATTAATGATGTGAAGCGCAATAGAGAGAGCGGTGGTACTTGCAGGGGGTTGGGTATAGAAGACAGAGTAAAGAAAGGACGGAGTATGGAGGGGACATACCAAACATTTATACAGAAGACCGAGTTTTATGTTTACAGGTACAGATGGGAACGATTTATGGAGCGGACAAGGTATGCACTGGAATTACATCCTCGATATCCAGTGGTTACGATCACCTACGCCCTCTCTACACCCCTGGACACATCCGCGATAATCAGGGGTTATGATCACCTACGTTCTCTACACCTTGGAATCATCCTCAATATCCAGGAGTTACGATCACCTACGGTCTCTACACTCCTGGAATATGTCATGGCAAAACTGAAGGCGTCGTGTGTACCACCTTAAAATGTTGATGAGGCAAGAAGACTAGTTCGATCGACAATTTGATGTACATCAAAAAGATTCTCGTTGTCACAAAACGGTTAAAATTGACATGCTTTGAGGTCGGTTGCGGCTGCTTTGTAATCTTCAAAGGTTAGGCATGCAGCCTAGCGATTGGTCAGGGTTTTTTCACCTGAACGTGCCTTCAGTTTTACCATGTCACATCACAGGGGTGTAGAGAGAGAGAGAGGGAGAGAGAGAGGGAGAGAGAGAGAGAGAGGGAGAGAGAGAGCGTAGCCGTGTTCATAACACCTGGATGCCGAGGAAGTTGGACTTAGTAAAGAGAGGAATCTACCGCGAGTACAGAACAAGGGGGAGGATCACTGAAGTATATAAATCCTGGAATAGTTAAATTTATCATCTAATTAGAACAAGTATGATCTTTGGTCATTATCTAGATTTAGAAATAAAAATGTATTAAACACCCAGACCGGTCTACTTCATCACCTCATGACGTGTCTTCCACGGGAGTGGCGTATCAGAAAAGATAATGGTCATGTACAGTAGGATTTAAAGTATTCTGTAGAAAACTACCTATTCTTAGCGTTCACACTGTCGTTTATGTAGAAACGCCTCGATATCATTCAAGTCACTTAAACACAATGATGTTTGGGAAATATACTTTTAGAGTTAAAGGGTAATTGCTTATGTAGTCAGAGATTATTTTTATTCCGAATGGAGAACCTAAGTACATTCGTAATATCATAAAATTGTTATACATTTCTAACGTTGTTTTATAATATTTTATCATTTTTGTTAATATAATATAAACTTTATTTATTTTACAACAATTATGAAACAAGTTATCCAACTTATAGTTATCACTCTTGTTATCATTTCTATTGTATCTGTATGATTAATATCATGTGGGATATAACACTTATAACATAGAATATTGATATTTCAAAGATCACAAAGTGATTATATTCCTGATAAAAGATAACATAATATTGATATAGTTGAAATGTTTAAATTCTTTTCATTTTACGATAATTATGAAAGCAATTACACAACTTTTATTAATAACTCTGTTAATACCCGAGGAGTCATATTGTAGAAGGAAACGGGAGTACCAGGAGAAAACCGTGGTCGGGCAGGTGACGCCATACCTTTTCACGTCCGGTCGGGGAATCGAATCCCGGTGTTGGTGAAAAGTAAGTGCGCTATCCACTGCACCACCCGACCACCCAATGAAATGTGCTGTGATATATTTCTCCCTAGAACTAGTCTTACACTCTGATTTTGTTCTTGCTGTTTAGCCACACAGATGATGTTCTGGAATCGTACTCAGGAAACCATTCTCATGCTCAGGTATTGATTTTGTGCTCTTACATACTCTTTTTAATCCCTTAAGTCATGTTAAACGTTAAACGGAACATGGGTGGTCGGGTGGTGCAGTGGATAGCGCACTTGCCTTTCACGAAGGCGGCCGGGGTTCGATTCCCCGACCGGACGTGAAAAGGCATGGGGTAACCTGGCCAATCACGTGGGTTTTATCCGGGTACTCCGGTTTTTTCCCACAGTAAGACACATCGCGCGCTAACATCCGGGCCAACAAGAGTGATTGATATAAGTTGTATAACTTGTTTCATAATTATTGTAAAATAAATAAATTTTATTTTATATAAACGCAACAAGAGTTGTTGTTAGGTTTGAGCAGAAATCCATGCTTGAGCATGAGGACGATTTCATGAACACGTTCCCTGGTCAATATCAATTTTCTTGTTATTTGGATCAAAGAACAATATTTTAGTGTTGACAAAAAAAAAAAAACCCAAAAATTGAAAAAAACGAAACAAAACAAAAACCACTGTTCTTATTGTTGTACCAAGAACAATATTTTAATTAGTGTTAACAAAATAAGTTCGATTGAAAAAAACAACAACACCACTGTTCTGTTCATGCTGTTGGACCAAGAACAATATTTTGGTGTTATAAAAATTCAACATAAATGTTCTTGTTGTTGGGCCTAACAATATTCTGATGCTAACGACATTTCAACATCAGTTGTTTTATATTCTATCTTTGTTTTATTTTGAAAATCGAGAATAAGAGTTTGATGTGAATTAAAAATGAAAACATCATTGTTCTTGATTTTGAGCATCAAAAACAATATTTTTTGTGTATACTGTCAACATCTTTGTTCTAGTAGTTTGGCACCAAGAACAATATTTTTGTTTATACTGTCAACATCATTGTTGGGCACTGCCCTACAGGTAGGGCGCTATAATTGTACCTGCTACCTCCATTTCATGATAGTAGATGGCGATTAAATTTGGGATCCTATCTTTTCTCTCCTTTCTAAACAGCATTCTCCTTCCTAATGTCTCCCTGACACTACCGTACTTTTAGCCTTTAGTTGAGCGTTCGCCCCTGTGAGGAAGGCTTTGGGTTCTGTCTCCATGCCGAGACATACTAGAGTTTCAAACAATAATAGCTACTACTCCTTGCTTAACACTAAGCATTTTGGGGAAAGATCTAGACTATTGCAAGGAGGCTTACTCGCACATACCTCCAAAACACACACGTATTCAACACACACACTCACACACACATCCGCACCGATATCGCAAACACCAGGAGATAACCCTGGTTGATAATAGAACATATAAACAATTGAATCAAACCAAGCCGAACATAGAACTGGATATTTGTGTATACTGTTGACATCGTTGTTCTTTTTGTGGGCACTAAGAACAGTATTCTGGTGCAAACTGTCAACATCAGGGTTCTTGGTGTGAGGCACCAACATACTATTCTGGTGAATACTGGCAACACCAGAGTCCTTGTTGTTGGACACAAAGAACAATAGACTGGTTTATGCTGTCAATCTCACGGTTTTTTTTTGTCTCTGAAAGACGCTTTAGTTGGCGATACCGTCAACCTTGTTCGGCGGTGGGTCTAGCCACGTAAGGTCCAGCCAGATTTTATACCTGGTAACTGCATGCCCCACGTGTGCTTCGAACTCGCAACCAAGAGGTGGAGGGCTAGTGGTACTGAACCACTCGGCCTCCGCCGTCTTTTTTCAATGCATTTTAACATATGCTCATCAGCAAATAATTATATAAAAGCAAATTGAGTATCAAAATGATATTGCTTTCAAAATATCTGTATGCCAAAGAAAAGTTCAGTTAACGATAAAAGGGTGAAATACTATAGCATATTTATCATAGTCTCTCATTATCATTTTGTTGACATTTCAGCATTTTCTTGATGTTCCTAAAATATCACCAGCAAAAGTTAAGGATCGTATAATGTACTTTTCGCTGGAAATTAATGCATTCTTTGTTAGGGTTTACATTGATAAGTGTGTTAAAATATCAGTCTATACTTGATCTCACATTGAACTCGTAGTAGAAATGCTTGATAAATCTACGATATTGGATAAACAAATGCTCATTAATTACACGAGGTTCCACATAAATGTCTTTACTAATACAATCAGTGTTTGCATTAGTAAATGATTAATCGTTTTACATTTCATTTCAAATAGCAGAGTATATATCCCGCCGTCTTTGTTTCTTGAAAAAGAAAATCGTAGATGTATTTGATCGAAGCATTAAGGCTTGATCTGATTATCTTTTTCCCGTGTAGGAGTATGAATGAGGAGGTAAAGCTACCAAACAAGATACAATAAAACAAAGGAGGGCTTTCAAAATGGCCTAAAAGCAAATATGATATCGTTTCTGTGCTATATTTTTGGATTCTATATTAGGAACTAACCATTAAGTTCCAAGAAAGAGGTAGTGCAATGGAAAAAAAAAAACAACAACAACACCGCAGATATAGATGTTGTTTGATCATTTCAACGATAGTAAATCGTACAATGTACTTATACCACACCCACACAATATGTTAAAACAACTGTGTTAGCAATACACATTTAACTGATATGCTGGTACGGTAGTTGAGTGCAAGCTAAATCAGGTACAATGTATACAGGTATAAGCCTTGCTCAAGTTCGAAAACATAGTGATAGCCACGGAGTGGGGGCACGTGAGTCAACCGCCCGCGATCCATTAATAAGGTAACGTATTGTTAGCGAGGTACGCTTTTATCGTGATAAATCGAAAAGAACTCTTTAAGTCATAAACAGCTCCCGAAAAAAAAAAAAAAAAAAACAAGCGGTATTATTACTACGCTTTACTGTTAAATATATAAATTGACATGACGTCACAATACAAAGTTTGATGGAAATTAAATGAAATATCATTAAATGTTCCATCGTGTAGTACATTCCAGAAACAACATAATATATATATAAAAAAAAATCGCAATAATTTTCATAAATAATAATAATAAAATAACTTACCAAAATGTCTTGTATTCGATATCCGTAAATATAGCACATATAGGCACAGAGGTGGAAAGTGGTCGATGGTGGCTCTTTAGAGAACATAGTATAGGACGTTTCTGTATCAAAAACTTCCATACCAGCTCTAAAACAACAAACGCTGTACCATCGTACTGGTGATGAGGAGTATGTTTACCCCGCGACAACTTTCTCACTTAAGCGACGATCGTTCATGTGTAATACATGTGTACGAACATTACAAGGTCAAGTGATGTTGGGGAAGCCCGCCTCCGCCTCCTTGTTAGTACACATGTCAGTAATAATAGGACGATGTATCGAGGGCTAGGGGCCAATCGTATTCTAGATTCCTGGAAATTGTTGTCGTTCAGCGGTGTTTAACGAGAAATTAACGTTCATCCGAGGATAAAGCAATTAAAGGCTTTATTAACATGTTTTGTTTTAATATCTGTTAGTTTATTTAGAAAAGCAAGTTTTTATTCATAACGGTTTATTCAACTGCCCAGCAATATTGATAGTAAAGTATGTAAAATGTATGAGATACATGTAAAAAGTCATGGATAAGTACATTATACCTAGAAAGTCCTCTTCCGACATGTCTGCAGAAGTACCTACGAAATAAATCGTAAAATAATTCGGATTTCAATAATGACAATAGGCTTGATTCCTATTCCAGAAATTTCTGTCACGGAAAAGAGGGACCTGGACGTGTTTTTGTACTTATCGGACGGTGTGATTTATTTTTCAACATGGATTATATGCAATATCTTGTAATAATGATGTTTACGTGAGTATAGGTGCGATGACTTAGACAATGACATAAGTATTGACTTGTGAAAGTAAGTTAGGGTAGAGTGATTTCTCAATAGATATCTTTGCCCTTTTATAACAATCTCCCAGAATGTCATCACTGAATTAAACATGCCTAGTTACCAACTTACCCCGCACTTAAAAAATAGAGAATACTGAAGCTTCTACAAAACTACAAAAAACTCTAAATTGATTAAACTTGGGGTAACATATGAAAAAGAGAACGATTTTCATAGATACCTTGGTAAAAGTACATGAGAATAAGACCAGGTGTTTTGTAAGAGTGAGAACCGATTCATCATTCTCAAAAATCACAAGTTAGTACACTAATGAGCTTACCTAAAAATATCTTCATAACACACACAAAATATTTCTCAATTAGACTAAAATGGTGACCATAAAACTTGCCCATAGTTCTGATTAACCTTCATCTCTCGAATCCCAGTGTAGTAAGTTTGTTTGTCAGCAGTCGACATCGATCACGAAAATCACGATATTTAGAGCATGCCCTAGAATATCGAATCAACTGCGACATGTAAACACCATAGGTTGGAGAACCAGGGATGTTACTATGAAGAAATGGAAAGTTTACGTTCGAAAAATTGAAATCGTCACGTTTATCGAATAGCTTAGTAATCTTTCCATGTCGATCATAGTTTAAGTAGAGATCGAGGCAAGCAGCTGACGTAGAAGAGTCTGTTGTGTTATTTATTTCAAACTCAGAAGGATATATACGATCGACTAGATCAGCAAACTTCTTGTTGTTTATAGACAACACATCGTCGATATACCTGAAAGTGAAATTAAACAAAAGCAAGTCAGTTTAGAGTGGGGCACAGTCTTTTTTCTAATGGGAATGCCACTGGAAACCCTTCCTCCAAACTCAATAAAAATATTGTCAACCTGGAATGCAATCATTCGTACTATATCTTATTCAGTATGTTCCAAGATATAAAACTCAACAAAACGCTCTTAAAAGAAACAGGAAGTCTGCTTGAGTTGTTTAAACGTACAGATAATTTGATCAATTGTGTACACTTACACTGGAATCAGGATATAATATTTAACTTGATGATAAAATCAGACTCTGCCGATCTATGAGTGCATTTGGAAGAATAGAAAGCCATACTAAGGATGAAGTCTTGGGGAATGCCGAATTTCTGGTTGAAAATATTCTTTTTTAGTTTGTTGGCAACGAATCCGGCAGAGTGTTTCGACGTTTAAAGTGAAAAAGACTCGGCGTTAGAGGTAGTATCAATGTTTTATTTCAAGCGAGGATGAGTATAACGAAGAAGAGATAAGGATCAGTTTTAAAAACGAAAAAATCGATTTGAAATATATCGAAGATGTGTTGTCATAAAATCACAAAAAGTGTATCAGCCCTTCTAAATCAACTGCTTACTGAATACTTCGATCTTAAATAACAAAATGATCACCTACTAAGCTGTATGATAATGTGCTTCTCAATTTTATATAATTATTTCTATGTGTATTTCTATTTCTTTCATTGTGTGACATGACAGTCTGTGTTTTTATTTTGCTCATTGATATATTGTTTTATGGTGTAATACGAAGGTTAGTGTTTTTATCCTTCTCATTTGTGTATTGTTTTATGAAGTAATACGAAAGTTAGTATTTTGAATTATGTAATTGGCGTGTATTTCTTTTTGTGACACGAAGGTGAATGTCTTTATCATATCATTGATGTGTATCATTTTATGCTGTGAAACAAAGGTTATTGTTTTTTATTTTGCCCATTGGGATGTTATTGTTTCATGGTGTGATACGAAGGTTAGTGTTTTTATTGTGTTTATTGGTGTGTATTGTTTTTTTGTAATATTCTTCCATAAGTTTAAAATTCAATAAAACCGTTTATTAACAACGATATTATGCACGTGTAATGAACGTTCAAATCTGTCTTGCTACTCCTCGAGGACTATTGTGACGTCATATATGAATGACCTCACGCTACATTAGTAAGTAATTTTTATATAATAAATATAGGATATAACACTCGTGTTGATGTAATATCAAATCTATTAAACTTGCCTGAGGTTTTTCTATGAAATTCACCAACGAGTTTGATAAATTGAATGTACAACATGAACACGAACGTTAGACCCTCTAAAAATGAATGCATCATAAGGATGGTTCATAAACGTACCTCAGATTGGCTGGATCATATTACCGATTATGTTGTCGAGACAATACCCCTGGATTCAAGTTAACTTACATAAGACCAATGATCTTCAGAATCCAAGGATGACCAATTCGATACGTATCATTATGCTAATTGGAATTGTCATATAGCGAACAGAGCCCGTTAAAGTCATAAATGAACAATCATATCTTTGGGAATGCATTTCCCTTGTTATCCCTTATATCAATAGTGGCACGGATAATAATATTCACACTTATTTCGTTATTAATTTGAAATTAAACCAAGTGGCCAACTTTCTTGTCATAAAAAAGACAGGACAGTATGAATTGTAATATGTAAAAATGATAAAGTATTAAAGTATTAAAGTAATAAAATTGTATTCCAACAATTCCTTTTGAGTTACGGAAAAGCCGGGTTGAGATGTAGAAAAAATAATCCTCTTCGATTTCAATGAGAGCACACAACACAGTAACATAATGTGAGAAACATTCATGCTTTATAATTAGTTCTGATTCAGAATATGCAGAATACGATAAATATTGCAAATAAGGATCGAAAGTAATTTTTAAAATCTTTTATAGTGCTATGATAGGTCAGCCGTTTCATCCATATTGCATCAAGCTCGATAGCGCTATAGAAGTTAGCAAATACCTTTCAATCCATATATTTGTATTTTAACTACAGAACAATGGCTTAAATTCATTTATATTTGTTCTAATAATTAGTTCATTACCTGCGTTTGTTTATACGTTTTCATTTAAACAACGCTGGCGGAACAGCCCAGTTTGAATAAAATTGGCGCCAATGATAATAATTTGTCATTTGAGCGTTTGACGCAGGGGCGTTCTCCATGTTATTCGAAGCGGAGCCGCCACAAGACTCTCATTGAACACGCTTGATCTATGACGTCATAAGTAAACCACGTGCTAAGTCTCGAGAACTTTTGATTTCATACTTTTATAGAAATCATTTCTGCTGGTAATGTTCATATCGTGGGTTGCAGCACAATTGTAAATATAAATCTATGCAAGACAACGGTGCAAAAATTAAGGAATAATTGTAATAAAAAACCACTAATGTTTCTAATCTCGAAGGGCTTAGGTTTGGTATATCATAATTGGAAATCTACTTTTTTTTTTTAAAAAGCCAACATGTCGTTTTAAAAGTGTGCATTGTGGTGTATCGTATTAATTGGTATTATCCACTTGTTTTCTTTTCTGTTATCAAATTAAGAATACATACTGTTCCAGTATGTATAACATATAATTCAGCTATTACCTTTATGAAAATTGTGAAGAGTTCATGACTTATTACCGGCGTATTCTCCAATGTTCTTGATATTACTTTCTCATGTACACTACATTTTTTTGTCCTAGCCAATTCACGGTATTACACACAATAAGAAAGCGGAAGGCGCTTATCATGGAAAACCCAAAACGCCACATATCTTTTTTGTCGGCGTTATTCCAGGCCGCTCACGCGACACGTTCATAGGTAAATAAGGACCCTCACATGACCATTAGACAAGTAATGCTTAATGTGTCACGCATTTCTCCAGCACATTTTTATTTTTACCATTTCAAGCACCGGCAAAATTGTGCGTGAAATCCAAGATAACTTGCTATTCGACCTTACTAATTGTGTACCCTATCAATGCGTTAGGCCCTGGATCAGATCCCAGAGGTTGATGGTCCACTGTACGTATTGGTCACTTAGATATTCAGGTTACTAAAGTACTAGTGTCAGTGCGGACAAAACAGTTGCCAAAATCTTCGGAGCGATCAAGACAACGTAATGAATAGATTTCAACCACTCCTTGCCAGAAATATCCTTAGCAATATAATGTAAAATGATAGCCCCTTTTATCACGGGTTCCAGGTTCCTGGAGACGTTTGATCACGCCACATTGTGAGTAACAGATTTGCCCCACCCCCTTAGATAATATTTATGACATCACCACACATGGGCGAGTATACATACACTTGTATGTAATTGGTTGTGTGCATCAGTCTCGTCTACTGCTCGGACTTTGTACCTCTACTGGACCTGCATTTGATTGGCCGATAAATTTAGCGTATAGTAAAAAAAGAAAATAGGTTTTGCTAATACTAATGAAAAAATGTCGACAGGATATAAATACGTCAGTTGTGACTGGAAATGCTTTAGATGAATATGAAATGAATAAGCTAGAATTACCGGGTAAATCATATTACACATATTTCGTATCTGAATATTTAATAAAGCTTATTCAATGAATCCTAGGAACAGTTATGTCATGTTTTCATATCATCTAGCATCCACATTATTTCCGTTATTAATAACATAATTACAGTAAACTTTCAGATGCATTAATGGACATTGTATCTTTAATTCACTGAAAAAAATCAAACATTGATATCAGTTGGATCGATTTATTTGTAAGAATTTCATGCTTTTCTTGTTTGGTAAAGATGGTAAAGAAGGCAATAGCACCATGTGATTAGGTGCAGGTATTTGATACATAGTTGCAGACAGTGCTATATAGTTAGCACTAGATCGCTGATGCTATTTAGCCCGTTGACAGCGCTACTTTTTGCAGCCGCTTTTATGGTTGAGAATCGGCCGGCATTCTGAAAAACCACAAACAGTTTTCTATATAGCGCCATCTAAATTATATTTGGACGAAAGAGCATGCTTATGAGAAATGATAGCCCAGGTTACTAGAATGGTCATATACAAATCAAATTCAAGATTACTTTCGAATGAATGTATTTAAGTGGACGACAAAATACAATCGATCAGGCATCGAGTAATGACACCTTTTTTACACAATTAATCAGAGTAGCCAACCTACATATGTGTTCTCTAACTAAAGGTCGCGGAACGCACAAAGTGAATATCACGCCATTGGTTCATTAACGTGCAAGTCGAGATGGATAAAATGTAGCAAATAATATAGATAAATGCTACGTTGTTTTGAACACAAACAATAGTTGAAAACGTGTTTAACGAGCTTTCAAGTACGTCCTTTGTTAACTGCAAATCACAATGTATTTCAATACTAAACTGCCAAAGAAAACTCACTAAATCAGAAGGTGGCTTGTCAGTAAGGCTGCTGTCAGACTATATCGAGCCATTCCATGAAACGGCATTCTTCTACCGCATACCGACACGTTGACTCCACCGTACAGTGCCTAAGCGGTTGATAAAGGAAACAGACGTTTTCAAATCTTATAAATAAAAAAAGGAGGCACGGTGGTCTAGTGGTAGGACGCCGGGCTCGTGTTCGAAGAGTAATGAGTTCGAGTCCCGGTCACGGCACTTGTGTTGAATCCTTGATAAAGATACTTTACTCCGCTTGTTCAAGGCTACTCATCTGTGAATGAGTACGTGGTTTAGCAGTACTAGAAATTGAAGTTGTAGAATGCTAGCTTTGAGCGCCGATATGGCAGCACCGGTTGTATACTCCCCAGGGAGTTGAGAACGATATTGGCTGGTTGCTAAGGCCCTATAACCACGGATAATAATTTGTGAACCGCTTTGAGGCGACCTTCAAGTTGTGATAAAGCGGTATATAAGAACCTCGAATTATTATTATTATAGAGTTTCCAATATCCAAAACAAACATTTATCATATATATACCAAACTTATATTTGGTTCAGTAATTATCCACATGGTAATAATGACGCATGTATTTCTAGAGACGACCCCTGGCATTTTATTTATTCCAATTCCAATTATCACATTGTCTCTATTGATGATATAAATAAAAAAATCAGAGAATACCAAAGCCTCAACAGAACCATAATCCGAAATCAAAATAGATTAAACTAGGGGCAAAATAGGAACAAAGGAAAAATTTACATGGAGACTCTTGTAAAAGCACAAGAGAATAATACCAGGTGTTCCAGAGGAGTAAGCGTCTTCTGCTTCATCGACGACATCCGCCATGTAAATGTAAATCTTGGTCACATCCAATATATCAGGATGTTCGTCCGGCCGGTTGGCCACACCGAGGGCCACACCGGTCATTAGCATGTGAGTATGTTTGGCTACACTATGTCAGGAATAACGTAGATACTGATCTGCAAAATTATATTACCGAATGAGACTGTGTGTACTTTTTCGATTTAAACAAAACGGCATGCTTCGGTAATAAATTTGGGAGCTCCAATGTTAAATAAGCGAAAACGTAAGGGACATTTTGAGCACGGAATAACACTGCCGAAATCATCCTTGATGCTGGTCAAAGCAGTATAGTCTTCCATGTCGCCTATATAACAGCAAGCTACTGATGAAAGAATGACACTCGGGATAACTAGTCGTTGCTCATATAGTTAATGAAGTTTGCTTAACTACTTGAATTGATAGACAATTTAGAACTTGTTCAGAAAGAAATACCATATACTTCCGATCTTTCTCAGTAGTTATATATTGCTGTAAAACAGCGGGAACGTCTGTCATAATTAACTTGTAGTTTCTTTTGCACTGAGTGAACAGCTAAGAACTAAAGTTCAACGGTAGCAGAAATTGTGCTACAGAAATATTTGTTTTGACAAAGATGCGAGACAGAAGACAACACATTGCGGAAACCATAGTGAAACAAGTACACGCCGCGACCATCGACAGTTTCCGTATGCTGACGTCACGTTTTGTAGTCAGGTCCTGTCTACTCAGTAAGCGAGGGGGCGGCACATCATTTTGCACTGAAAGCACATTTCCATCGAAAACAATAACGAATTTGTAATAACTGCAGATACTTTATAGTTCGTGTGTACTATCTTGTTTCGAATAATACCACAGTACATATGTCCTGAGATTGTGTCCAGTGATTTTCTAGTGCTTATGCACGTTCACATGATTTGCGTCCTATGACTAGGTGTGGAAGTTCACGATATTGGCCTATTTGGCGGTTAATTGTGTCAACAATGTAAATGCTTTACTAATATAGATAGTCATTGTTTACGACGAGCATAATTGGTTATTTTCCTGACACTAGCTTAATATATTCTTCGGCTTTGAGAAAACAGATGCGGTCATTGACATTGTATTTTTTACATGCTCTCAGTTTTGTTTATTTACACAAATAGGTTATCAATGGAGTACGATGATAATTGGTTTGTATCGACTGATAAAACAATGCACCAGGATTGATATATGTTTTATGAAAAATAAAGTCAATTAGTTTCCGTAGTAACAACTTGTTTTTAAAAGCACAAGGTTCTTGGACTTTATATCATTGACCACAAGAATTTGAGACACATCGACAGAAAGAATCCTACTATTGTTTGGTACACGTGATGAAGTGACACGCCTTGTTGGCTGTGATAAATGTATGAGAATGAGTTACACACTAGTGCTGTGGGAATATGGTGTACGTGGTGAACGACACACGTAGAGGTACTTGTTTAATTAGTAATTTACGTATACGCATACATGTGAGTTTACGGATATAGGGGTGACGGGCAGTAACCATGTTGAACATATTTACTATGGAGCGCTAACCCGCACCATTTATGATCGATGCCAACTTCGGGCATACTACTGTATACGCAGTCAAAATGAGGCACAATCCTTATATATGTTCACTGTTACAGTTATTAATCAATAAATGTGTTACATTAAGATGATTTACAGTAAGAGTGATCGTGGATAGGCTGTTTTGGTACGAAGTCTGTTGACCGGCGTTATCACTAGATATATAAGGATTGTACTTCATTTTGACTGCGTATACGGTAGAATGCCCGCAGTTGGCAACGAACATATTCTATGGTGGGGTTAGCGCTCCATAGTGAATATGTTTGTTGCCAACTGCGGGCATACTACCATGTTCGCAGTCAAAATGAGCTAGCTAGGTACAATCATTATATTTACACCATTACTAATTTCCAAGTGCTATACGAAGAAAAAAGCACTCGAAGCGGGTTGCTTAGAATGTAACTACGATGGCCGTGGATAATATAGTCCCATTGGATTTCATCAATATATTGGTAAATTTAGAAAATACACAGTGAACAATACTATTTTTCTTTATAACATCATATGTAAATTTGGCATTAAATATTATTTCTAGCATGTCAAATATATTTCTTTATCTATTCCATTTATTTTGATCTCTCAGTATATTTACATTATTGATGACACCGGAAACAAACGTACATCACCTGAAAAGTTCGAAGGTAGACGTAAATATTAATGACACAATTGATCATATCAGCAATAAAACATAATTGATACCACATTTGATGTATATTTGAGACATGTTGTATTGTGCGCAACAACATTTTAGCTTTCATATTTTCTATCAACTGAACACTAGTTCCATGTTTTAGAGATATCTTATTGACGGAAATATACCTGACGACATAATTACGACTTAAGTTCTGACCCTTCTACTTTTGCATTAGTTTAGAAATTTCGGATTACCACGTTTTGGCACCTAGCGTGACTGAAGAGTCCTAGGAGGACGGAACAGCTGTATGATGCAGTTTTATTCCTTTTTCGGCATACGATATCTATGATTAATGGTGCAATATATATGTGTGTTACGCGTCTTTCATGATAAGGGTGGCATACTCTGCATACTCTGGTTTTTTTAGTCCCCGAGGTTTGCTGGAGCCTCCATAATTGTATTTCTAAATTCATAAATTTAAAGGGTTTTACGCACCTGACTCCTCTGCTTCTACATTAGTTTAGACATTTTGGATTCCCATCTGTTGGCCCCTAGCGTCATTGAAGAGTCCTGGGAGGATGACGCAGCTGTATGGTGCAGTGTAATAAAATTTTTCGGCAAACTGTATCTATTACTTAATTTAAAAAGTTTCAGCATGATTATGTGTGTGTTACGACATCCTTGGGTCAACATTAAGTTGCTAATAATTAAACTATATGCTTTAACTGACTTTCTGGCATAGCTTTATCCTGAATAATTAAATTCGGAAAGGATTGCATAAACGTGGTAAACTTTGTAGTGAACAATATAGGTAAAGGTAAACAAAACAATACCCAAACTAATGTTTCTGGTATAAAACGTGCTGTGCAATCCCTTCATCGGGAGTCCTGTGTCCTAGTGCGAATTTCATCTGGCCCTGACATCCGAAAAAAATCTGCTAGAAAGAATGATGTTTTATATTTTATTAATAAGTATTTCTATACTATCATGTAACAATAAAAAAATCAATCAAAATAAAAAAAAAAACAAAAAATAATATTCAAATTCGAACTCAAAACAAAACGTCTGTAGAAAGGATCCATGTCAAATGAATAAAAACAAGTTGGTTTGCATAGTCTTCGTTTGGGTATTTAATGATTATATAATTTTTTATAGTAGTAAATACAAATCGGAGAATACCAAAGCGTAAACAAAAGCATGACATATTATAGACAGAGAAATTATTGACACGGGGAGCTTTAGCAAGTACAAGAAAGTAAGACCAGGTAATCCTGAATATTACGTGTCTCCTGCTTTATTGACGACATCGCGGAAAAATGAGAAAGTACGATGTCAAGTTCTTCTCAGGTGTTCCTACGTCGTTCTCGCCTTCTCGTATTGACATCATATTATGATTAATTTATCATGCTACCGGTAGGTAGTAAAAAGTAATGATGTAGATATAGAAAATCAGAGAATACCGAAGCGTCATCAAAACCATATTCCGCATTCAAAACCGATTGAATTAGGGACAAAATATGTAGAAATGAAATATTTACTCGGAGACCGTTGTAAACAAAGCATTGCTTTTAAAGACGACGTTAGAGCACATGCGTTTTATAAAGATTCACGTACAACTGCCAAAATGGTGACCGTGCTTTGGAATGGATTGTTTTTCGGAATGACGGAAGATTTGATAAATGAAGTCAAATAATTAAATTGCGTGTTGGAAAATAAGTAGATAATAGAATAATAAAAATTAAATAACATAAAAAACGAAAGAATAGAACTTATGTAACGAATTAAGTAGAATTGAATATATCGAATAAGTTTTCGAATGAACTTACATACTTCATAATACGTGACATTGTACACACTTATGTATACATTACTTTATATTTATGTTTGTTTAAGTGTTTTATTCTTCATGTTAAGATCCCGGCAGAATTATTTATGTATTCCTATCAAACTGACAATATACATTTTACGTCCAGATTTACCGCAGTGCATTACAAACATGCTTAGTGAGACATCTCCTTACAAACCGGAAATACGTCATTGGGCATATTGTTTGTGTATTGCATAGTAGCTTACCCAATGACTGCTATTTCAAACGACGCTTCAGATATAACGAATTAGACATTTTGAATTACTGAATCTAGTCGAATAAGCAAGCTTTATATAAGACATTACTTTTGCCTATGTTATTATATTAAACGTTCATCGAAAATTGATATTTCGTGAAAAAGCATTCGTCAAATGCAATGAAGCAAATGATGAATAGATATCAAATATGTGTTACACACATAAATATATCGTATGAGAGCCTACATTCATGTATGAGTCTAAGTGTTTTAAGATTCAGATTCAGATAGAAGTTCTGTACTTTCCTGAAGACCTCACACCTTTTTATCTACTATATATAGTATACAAGATGACATCACCAACTCCTTATTGGCTTTGGAGGGTCATGTGTTATCCGGTCTATGACCTTCGAACGAAGATGAGGTATTTTAAGATCCCCGTCCCTCTGTACTTTTTTGTGCACACGTTAGCCCCCTTTTGATTTATATGTAGCCGTAGCGCTGTGTGACCGGCGGATTCCGTTGATCACATGATATGGTGTCTTTTTCAGAAAAAAATCTATCAACAGGCTCTAGTGCACTGTTAGCGTTTAATACTGGTGCATGTATACATAAATGGTAAGCATGCGTTCTGTTTAGTCTGAAGAGCGTGACACAAATAGACAGATAGAGCGAACAATTCAAGGAAGACATGACATCAAACATACAAGAAAAACTTATTTTTTTTCAACGCAAGAATTCATACAGTCGTTATCGTAACAGATATAACACCACACCGGAAGTCAAAGCTTCTTATAATGCGGTTGTATTTAATTATATAATCTTTCAACTAAAACAAAACTCTGTTTAAGATACTAATATAATTACTGTACTAATTTTCCAATACCAAACTAGTTGACAGTTAAGTTATTCATAACTTGAAGAATTGCACTCGACAAATTTTTATCTAAAAGCTAAACAGATCAGTTTGTAACAAAAATCACCAAAATTTAAAGAAATCTCCTAAAATACCTTACTTGTCAGGAAAAGCTTTTCTTGTTTTCAGAAGATAAACCGTTACAATCCCAACATTAAATGTATGTCTTGTTGCAAAAATACAAATATTTGGTACATCAGTCATCGACTGGGATTAAGGGTTTTATCGGGGTTCTCTGGTTCACTCCTACATTCTGACACCCACGTATTAACATATATGCTTATAACTGTCAAAGGCAACCGATAGAAAGAACATAGTTCATATTGATTTCAGAAAAATGCACAGATTTCAAATTATTTTTATCTTTTGCAAAATGTTATCATTATTTTAATGTTATGCTAAGTCCACACACTGCTAATAGTTTCCCGGTGAAGTTTACACAATATCATTAGCAACAGGAAACTATATGGTTGTCCGATATATAATTTCAACATTAGGATAGGAAGTACATGTAGTTGTTAGTTGTTTTTGACCCTTTCTTCAGTTTCAAGTATTAACGTTTATCCGTATCATGGTTACCAATGACCTCAGTACGATATTCTATAACAGCGTGAAGACATATATGTCATCGTCGTGAACTTTCCTTTTTCTGCAGACTGCTACAAGCCACCAACACTTACAGTGTTTACATGTAACCAGGAGGGAGTTGTTATTTGTTATCAGTTATTTAATTGATTGGACAGGGGATGAGCAATACACCAACAGTTGCCGTATAGGATTAACCAAGTGCATCAGCAAGAATAACGTGATCCGTCTTTGTTTTTTTTATATCTTTTTATCTCTCTATTGTTAAGGTATAATTTGTGTTCCTGTTATGTTTTGTCACTCTGTGTTGAGCATTTGTTATGACAATGCTATGATACTTCAAATACTTTGTATAGTTTTAAAGTCTTATGGTGTTATTCTCTCTACGTTATACATAGAAGAAAATAAATTTTCAACAGGGTAATGAAAATGAAGACATTTTTTTTATTTAGAAAGTTCTGAATACCGGCAAAGTTTCGCCCCTGTGTGATTTTCGCACTTTCGCGCTTTAGACATAGGTCGAATTTATATATTTAAAACACTTTATCACTTAGAAATCTACCAATTTTAGATAAAAGTGTTACATTAATTTATCAAATTTATCCATGCGTTTTCAAAGATACAATTAAAATGTTGATGTGTATCGGTTAGTTCAATAACAGAGTCCATCCAGTGGGTTTAAAATGTGTTTACCTTTCTCAACTAAGCGTGTAACGATGCGTGGAAAATCCGTTTTACGAACGATACATCCCGAGTGTTTCGAGTGTAACTGTATCAAGTATAACCATGGGTGTAAAGGGCGA
This sequence comes from Mimachlamys varia, assembly GCA_947623455.1. Classification (NCBI taxonomy): domain Eukaryota; kingdom Metazoa; phylum Mollusca; class Bivalvia; order Pectinida; family Pectinidae; genus Mimachlamys; species Mimachlamys varia. Next base: position 32,744,037 of record OX392529.1, on the reverse strand, counting down.
ATACAATGGTGAATATGTTTTGTGTTGCCAAAGGGCGAAAATAAAGGGCGAACATTTGCCGGCATACTGTAGTTGTTTAGTTCCTTATTGGAATGCTTGTCTATTTGTCTTTTCTTTCTTTCTTTGATAAATGATTCGTTTGTCAAACATTTACAATTTGAAACAATTTTTTTAATGATTGAATATGATAAAAGATCTGATAATGCTATCACAGTATCAATGATATTGATGTAAGGATGACCTAATATCACGTCTGTGGTGCATTGTACGAAGATATGTGTATTACATATGTTACCACGGACAGGTCAGAACGCCACGGCCATAGAAATATTTAATAGCATCCTTATCTGAATTCCTTCCTCGTACTTAGCAGGACAGGAAACTTTGCTTAGCCGTGTAATGTATTTATAATTATCTATGACACTTTAAACAAGTGCTATATCCTTATGATGAACTGATCGAGGCGGGGATTGGAACGTTTTCAAACCAATCACACATGTAAAGTGTAAACACACTTATATCGAAGCATTTATACATAAAGTATATTCACATGATATGTAATAATATAAAATGTTACATCATATGATAATCATGGACAACTTAGACGCTTATCATTAAACTAATTCCGGTTGCACGTTGATTTTTTTTTATCCCGATTTAAATGAACAGTATCTCTTTGTAGTATGTATTTAAATAATGACAACTGCACTACTACAGAAGACCCCCTTTTTAATGGAACGTCATCTGACATTATAGCTCAGAAACCACAAATTCATGTTGTTACAAAAACTAACCTTATTTTCACTTCGCCTTTTATTCCAACAGTTGTAAATAATAGTTTGAATTTCCACTTTTTGGCCCCTAACATCACCGACGAGTCCTATAAGGACGAAACAGCTGATACCACGTGATACCCATTTCAAATCGGACCAATATCAATTAATTCCCATATCAAAGTTTAGAAATGCCTTTTTCATGAACAGTAAATTGCAATCGCAAGGGATATTCCATTTATTGTTTGCAGTGAAAATAGTTTCGAAAAGGTCGATAGTGAAACGAGTTTATAATGCATTATGTCATGAAAGTTACAAGGATATATAAAAGCAAATACTTAAAGGATAAATACACGCAATCGCTGAAAAGTCGGTAATGTAGACAAAAACTTCGCTTAATTTTTTGAACTGGATAAAATGTTGCCTGTTATAGACTCCCTTTCTGGGATACTACTCAAATTCACTGGTGCATAGCACAATATGTACATGCTAATTGTTCAAAGAATAGAAAAACAAAAAACATTATCCAAAACCCCGTCTGAATGGTCGGTTTTAAATTTCTGTGAGCAACTCTTGAGACATATCGGTCTTGATTTTCGATTTTTTTAAATGAAACAAATGCCACGGTTTTCAGAAGCTAAGAGTGGTTGTGATATTCCACTTCTGATACACGGTACCGCGCAAAGGTTCCGCGTAACCACTGCAGATCACAAAGGACATATGTGATATAGATGGGCCACCAACATTTTTCATTTGAGAGGTGTGCCCTTGGATAAATCTGTAATTCGACGAGGGTACTAAACGTACACAGACAACAGTTCCACAGATGACCGACTTTAATACATAAAATAACATCTTTTTATTTCCCGCAGAAAAAAAGACAATTTCCTATTGCTTTTCATTTTCTTTTCAGTATACTTTATATATCTACTTCACTCTCCTGATTGTGAACAGTCCCTTTCTTAATAGTAACGTCTCAGTTTCTCCAACATATGATGTTCACATGTCGTGATTGATTCTTTGTTCTTGTGCTTGGACTAGATACCGAGATTTTCGTGATAGATGTCGGATGCTGACGGACAATCTTACGGCACACGGATTCGGGAGATGCAGTTTAATAATTATAGACTTTGAGCAAGTTTCATGGTTGCCATCTTGGTCTCATTAAGCGATATTCTGTATTTTTGTATGAGATGAAGGTGGACTTTGTTGCGATTGAGAATGATGTCCAAGTTCGCACATTGAAAAGGTGAATGATGCGATCAAGATCTACATGGAGGATATCGTCGGTGAAGAAGAAGACGCTTACTTTTTCAGAACACGTGGCCTTTTTCTTTTGTACTTTTACTTTTAAGAGTCTCTGAGTAATTTTCCCTATGTTCATATTCTGCCCCTAGTTTAATAGATTTAAAGTTTCGATTATGATTATTTTGACGTATCGGTATTGTCTGATTTTGTTGAAGACATTCCGCATTAGATGAACTTTATTTTACCGTGATAAATTATGTGAGAAGACGCAATGGACTAATATCGGTTCGGTTACATGAAAGTCTCAATTATGTAAGTCACAATTTACACGTATATAAGTTTTTATTTTCTGTCCCCGATAAAATTTTCACATTTAACTATGACGTTTACTTGAAATGTAAACGATGAAGAGGTTCGTGTGATGTTTAAAATGATTTACAACCACAATATAAACGGGGAAAAACATCAAAAGAGTGATAATGTTACACTGTCAATAGCACGAGATCCGAAATTATATGTTGAGTGAGTCATTTGACTGTTAATGTGTCTATAACTGGTATTCTGTGATCATCTACTGCTCTTAACGATTGTTTACTCTCTACCTGTAGTATAGTCTGTGCTCGCAATAAACGAAAACAAAATAATGTATTGTATATACTATTACGTCTTTACACACAGTGTAATGGTAAGTGCAGATTCATAAAATATCCAGATACGATCTGGTCTATTATTGTATGACTAGCTATGCATTATTACCTGGTTTAATCAACCGGAACGTACATTAAAACTTACTTACCTTCTGGCTAGTTATACCATGCCCACTACATCCTACACTCTTTCAAGTAAATTTAGCTTAAACGAACAAAGGGTTTAGAAAGTGGGACACATTTTTGAGACTTTGACGAACATTTGGTTTCCAACCAACATTTATTTTCTCAAATTCGGACATATATGTTGTTCTGGAGTAATTAAGAACACATTAAGTAAAACTAATACGTTGTTTTAGAGCATGACGGATGGCGGACATGTAACAACATGTACAATACTGTACAAAATAAAAGACTGAATGCCTATTTATTTTGATATCAACAACACGTGACCTTCTTATACAGTGTATACAGTAGTGCACTATGGTTGTTTGAAAAATAAAATCTTCCACCGACATAATTGTTCCCACGTTTAACATGTATGTTACATTATATAATGAAATGCTCTAGTGTAAGTAAAAAAGTGAATTGTAAACACAGGTGAGGGAGCACGAGGATAAGCCACAACTGAGTTCAAGGTGAAAGCCTTATGTTACAGGTACAATCCGAAATGTGTGAGCCTGACGAGACTCTATCACGAATATCGACTCTGATGTGGGATACTATAGAAACGAGAACAATAACTGGATTTAATACCATTTGTAAAGTTTACACAAAATTATCGCATGTATGAAACACATTCTAACCGATCTTTTCGAATGTAATGCAATCGTTGATGGTTATCTGAAAATGAAGACTACAGACATTTTTTCATTAGGCAAAGAGAATGTACAAAATCCAATGGAGAAGTGTTTTCAGCTCTTTCCATATAGGTCCACCACAAAAGTTAAAGTTTGTAACAAATAGCATCTTGAGGTCAAGATGTATTTATACGTATTTCCATTCACACGTTCCAAGATCTTCAAAACAAAACAGGATAATTGATAACTTTTTTAAGTCGACATCGGTGTTGGTGATGGCAGTGATTATATCATAACGCGCTATGCGACCATGTATTCCCCGCCTTTATGTAGGATGTGAAATATTATAAATCCTGCCGTATTGTCTGAACAAAAACATGCGTGTTTAAACATTGATCTTACCTGGAAAACAGATATAAATACAGTTTATGTTATGGTTGGTCGGTTTGTTTTAGCCACATTTGACGCCAGGGAGACATAAGGGAAAGAGTGATTTAAGAGCAAAGTAGTCATCACATCATTTCCCCTGGCATATATGTCCACGACGCTACTGAACCACTGACCGTGAAGACGAAAACACCATCAATAGGCGCTGATTCACTAGATAAACAAATCTAGGTTATATCAAACTTGTTCAATTACAGATGAATAAGCAATAAACAAGTCCCCAGAATAGCTAGTCTATACCATATATTTACAAACTAGGCTTATACTGAATTCAAATACACAATGATATGTTTATATTCAATTTATTATGTGAATCTATGTACTGTCAACAAAATCAGTATTCACATATAAATCACAAATTCATAGATTTATATTTGTGTCTAATCGTGGTTTTTTATTTTGATGATACTTTTCTTTTGTGCTTTTTAAATATGAAGTTTCTAAAGTTGACACCCAATGGATTCTCATATGACATGAACATAATATCATGCTTATATTTTATTGTTTTTCTTTTATTTATAAAAATATATATAGAGTCAATGTATCCATCAAAGATAACAAGTACAAATATTGCACTCATATGACTCTATCTTCATTTCTCTCTCCATCTTCCATATTCTTTCTCTTCCTCTCTCTATCCACCCCTCTCTATCGTCTTCAGCCTCTCTCCCGTCATCTACCGCCTACTGCTTTCTATAATCCCAGTTTTCTATCCCTTTCCTGCCCCCTACATCTTCCAATCTCTGTTTCTGTCCTCCTTCTGTCGTCTTCAATTAATAATATCGTGCCGTCCTGTCTGCTTTCTCTTCTTTATGTCTTTTTCCCTCCCACCATCTCAAATCTTCATCCTCTTGCCTTCCTGAACCCCCCGTCTCTTTTTCTCGTTTCTGTAATTCTCGCCTGTACAGGTAACACAAGAGGGGCATTCCATCTGCGTTAGTCATTTCCGGATTGACACATGTACAGTATTTTTCTGTGTTCATTCCCTACTTAGCATAACTGAAATGATGTCCCTCTAAATGTAGGGGTATGAAACGGTCTTATCTGTTAAACAAATCTCCTCTACATTATTGGTGCATTGAAAACGAAAGCAACATTTTCAAAAAATATTAATGGACTGTATTATCTTCGGCTGTTAAGGATACGTGTAGTGTTTATTAAATGAGATGAGTGTCAAGTATGAAATATACCGCTTAAGTGGTATAAACAAGCTACAATCTACTACAAAAAGTCGAATTTTAAAAGACATATTTTGTGATTTATAGGCTGAAAAAAACTCGAACAAGGAATTTGGCATATTACACTTTTAGATAATGAAGGCTCATAATTGATAGCTTTATTTAAACAAATATTAGCAACAAATGACTGGTGTTAGTGAGAAGTATCTAAATCAGACAGAAAAGAGCAACGTTATCTATGTTAACATTCTATAGATATTATAAATGTATTATATATAATATTTAAAATATTAGAGATATGAACGGTGGAGTGGAAATGGTGTACTGATTCTGTTAATACATATACTACAACGGTACGACGGTTTTCATCATCTTTTGGACGAAAATTCTGAATCTCGGAATTTCATTTGGTCCATATCTTTATTACGGTTTGTTACTCATTTCCAATGTTTTAATGATGTATTATTTTACGAAAAGCAAATATATACTACATATTTATTATCACGAAAGTTTTCGGAAGGTACTAAACTGTATTCCAAGTATGATCTTAGCAAGACATCGTCATGTTATTATTCAAGAATCAGCCTCATTTTTTCATAGATATTTTTAGATTTATTAGTTCTCACACACTGGCATCATTGGACATGCGACCAGGGAAATGCTAGCCGAAGGGTTTATGTTTGCACCTAAGCTTTATCTCATTATATGTATATTATTGATTTTATATAATACAATTGTTTTATGGTTTTATTGGTTGCTTGGAAAATGTGACATCATATTGTCCACTCTTGTAAGACATAACTTTCCTGTGGAAAAAACAAATACTTGTGATACGACACATTTAGTCGTAGTCTCATCTGACTATGGGCCATAAGAAGTATTGATAATAGAATACCCAATCGTCCACAAAACCATAATCTGAACTAACAATCGAATAAACCAGGGGCAAAACATAAACAAAGGACGGAGACTCTTGAAAAAGTACAAGATATTGAGACCAGGTGTTCCGGAAGAGTAAGCGTCTTCTACTTCATCGACAACATGTCTTGCAGTTTTTAGTTCCACATTTGGAAACATTAAAAACATCTGATGTATCAGAAAACCAAACAAATCAGTCAGATCTTGCATGGTTTTGCACGAACAGAAGAGTCAGATTTTGTTTTATAATATTTAAAAAAAATGTTTCTACTAACAGAGCGCTGGACATACTAAGAGTATTTGGTGTTTATGTCAATGAAAGTGCTATATACCATTACTATTCACTGAACTTGAGAATAAGGGCATAACAAACAGACTCCCCTACTTCAGCTCCAAACCTCGATCTTTAGTTAAACTATGAACAACACGGGCAGCTTACTACTAAGCTATACGACAAACGTGACGATTTCAATTTTCCGATCATGAACTTTCCCTTTCTTGAAAATAACATCCCTACTTCTCCATCCTATGGTGTTTACATATCGCAGTTGATTCTTTGTTCTGGGCCTGTTACAAATATCGAGCTTTTCGTGATTGATGTCAGCAGCTGACGAACAAACTTACGGCGCAGTGATTCGAGATATTCAGGTTGATGAAGACTAGGGGCAAGGTTTATTGTCGCCATCTTGGTCTCATCGGGAAATATTCTTTAACTTTATGTTTTATGAAAATGAAGGTTTTGAACCCCCGCAACCAAGTTAGGATGTATACTGGAATCACCCGGGATGTCGGTCTGTCCTCCGCAGTAACTTGTTCAGAGATCTCCTCCTTAACTAACTATTAGATTTCAATAAAACTTCACAATGATGATCAGTATGTCATGCAGTTGTGCATCGGCATATTTATTTCAGATTTCGACCTCTTTTTAGGGAGATATGACTTTCCTCCCATGCTTACAGTGCAATTTTACTTTGAAAAATTTCATTTAAATTGGTATGACGGACATTGCAGACCATCGTCTCACAGTAGTTAATATTAAAAAAAAAACCGAAAATGTTTAATTCGCTTAAAGTCATTGAAATATCTTGCTCATACTCAACTGATATTTCATATTTAAGTTCTTTTTAAGGGAGATATGTCTCTTGTTGCAAAACAACTTCGCCAGATATCTTATTTCACTTACAGGCCATCATCATTTCATTGAATTCACTAAAGCTTCAAATCGTGATCAATATGTTATGCAGTTGTGCATTGCATTTTAATTTCAAATTTCGACCCCTTTTAAGAGAGTTATGCCCATTCCTGTGAGGGGAAAATTGGCCAGACAGGTTTTGATGAACCTTCACATGAATGATCAGTATGTAATGCAGTTGTGCATCAGCATTTTCAAGATAAAGAATATCTCAAGAAAATTCCCATTTCTGTAAGTTGACCGTCAAGGTCAGTAAAAGATTATAAACTACCAACATCTGCAAGGAGGATTAGTTATCTTACAGATGACAGTTCTAGTTGAGTATGCTTAGCAGTGTGTTTACTTGTTGTGATTGACAATGATGTTTCATTTTGAGGATTGATATTTACTTGGATGTAACCAAGACTTACATGGTGGGTGTGTCAATGAAGCAGAATACGCTTACTCTTCCGGAACACATGGTCTTATTCTCTGGTACTTTTACGAGATCTCCATCTATATATTTCCTTTGTTCATATTTTGCCCCTGGTTTAATCGATTATGAATTCGGATTATGATTTTGTTAACGATTCGGTATTATTTAATTTTGTTTCCTCCAACAATAAGAACCCCTTCGCGCGCTGATATGTTTTTTTCTGTCCAAGGGTGGTCCACGGACTTTCTGTTTTGCTTCTTTCATCAATTCTTTTTCCTTTTCTCTCTGTTGTATGGTCAGATCATTTCGAATCCGAATTGAATAAAATTTCGCTTGGCTTCTAAATCTCATGATGTGTCGGAAAATACTTTTCTTTATTCGATCCGGTAGCGCTGTTTGGAAATACCAAATACAATCAGGTTAATTTCTCTCTGTTTTCTGTCTTTTATTTATAATATTATGGAATCCGTGTTTGGTTCTCGGGCTGTCCGTGTATTTGCTTTGATCTTCTCTCTCACTGTATTCTTCACCTGAACCATGTCACATTTATTGATGATAAACAGCTCCACTCATTTTATCCTTGTTTCAAAACTTTCCATGGTTTCCTGACTCATACCTTGCTTTAATTTTTCCTTTCGTCAGAATACTCTTCTCTCCACTACCACTATACAAGGAGCACAAAACCACATTATATGAATTTTTGTAAGTATTTATTGGTCTTGTCATCAAAATCAAGAGATTTGACACAAAAATGTTGATGACAACGACCACATTCCACCATCCTTTTTTTCCTTTTCTAAGTCTATAGGATTACAGAGTTTACATGGGACGTTTAAGCTGCTCAAGCATTCTTAAACACATCTTCCGAGTTTGAGCAAACGTGGAAGCCAACTTTGTGCTGGTTACGGCTGGTTAATGTTACTTTCGGACTACTTCCGGTTCTATTATTCTTCATAACTTTTCATCCTTTTTTTTAGATAAACCGTATCTTCAGCACCCGTCTTTTCCTTGTTTGTAATCGATTCATTTTATGCTAGATGATACAACATTTACTGCGTTAAATAGGTAAATATTGATAGAAATTACCTGGTATCTACGGAGCTCCCAGAGACAGGTCCGTATTCTTATAGTGTGAGGTCACAATACCCCTCAATGCCCTTTGTAACTTTTGCAAATTAACTTACGAGAGTGAAGTACTATATTCAACAAATAAACAACACGTTGTTTAACTTCTATATAAATACAAAAAAGTATGTGTATTGGAAGCTTCAATCAGAAAATCAGAAAACTCATTTTACGTAAAACATGACTTTATTGATTAACACATGTGTTGGTGTGAAAAGTGCAGGAATAAAGCCCTCCGTGGAAATTTAAATACCACGTCCACACAACGATACCTCAGATAGTGACTATTCTGACGTCACCTTCTTTTAACGAGGTCTCAGATAGTGACAACACAACAGCAAACTACCCTAACGTCACGTCGTCACAGCGAGATCTCAGATAGCGACAACACAACAAACTACCCTAACGTCACGTCGTCACAGCGAGATCTCAGACAGTGACAACACAACAGCAAACTACCCTAACGTCACGTCGTCACAGCGAGATCTCAGATTGTGACAACACAACAACAAACCACTCTAACGTCACGTATGCATAACGAGATCTCAGATAATGACAACACAACAAACCACTCTAACGTTACGTATGCATAACGAGAACTCATATAGTGACAACAAAAGCATATATTTACACATCCTTTCTCCAGCTAAATAAACTCCGATTGCGTATAAATTAGCGAATACGCAGCGTAAAAAGGCTCGGTGGATTGATCTTTGCTTACCGCTTCGATCAGAGCGATAACAATTAAATGACAGCCGATGTTTGGTTCCTTCACATCTTGAAACGCGGAACATATTTGTGATCTATTACGTCTAATCTTACAATATATAGATGGCTGTAAACCCTTTATTCCATTGATCTGAACTCGAAATTCTTTCATGGTAATGCTAACAATGGCGACATCATGAAAATACAGAGAAATTTCATAAATATCATAACAATATATCTGCGAGATCCCGATGACGCACGTACTATTGACAATAACAGCACTGATACTCCACCCTCCAGCAGATACTTATTATGGTATCGGAGCCATGCCCTTTATCCAGCTGCCTATCTGCTCGTACGTCAATGATATTTTAAGATATTTTTCAACACCCAAACACGAGGCCACATGCGGCTTGTATAGTCACAAACATTCTGTGTGCGAACAACTTCCACTCCATCTTTGCCTCCACAACGCCCTTTAAGAGTACAAAAGTAATTTCAACATCATCTAAGGTCAGTTGGAAGACACTCTGGACTTTTCCTAATATGTCTGTATGGAAAGGACACAGTTAACAATAACAGAAGGATGTACCACAATCTGTTTTAAAAGGTCATTCGAAGATGGACACCCAAATTACGCAATGTTTATGCTTTATATAATTTGTATATTTCAACATTGGATTTACAATGTGAAGGTATCCTGTTCATTTGCATTTGTTTTTTATTCCTTTTCAGACAATCATTAGATCAACAGAAAACTTTTGTTTTTCTACGGCCATTTCTGTCAGAAACAACTGGAAATGAACCTGTAAAATCTCATTTGTATTTAAATATGACATCGTTTTACAAGTCTGCATATTTTCAGTTAACATTTTTACTACAACTTCAAGATAAAAACCTAGGTTATAGAAGCTTTTAAATATTGCAACTATGCAATGCCTCTTCAAATTAGATACACTCTAAAAATAAGCCACAGACTTCCCATACACGTGATACTAAACCACATTATTTGAAAAAAAAGAAAACCAGAGAATACCAAAGCGTCAACAAAACCATAAGCCGAACTCAAAATCGATTAAACCAGGTACAAAATAGGAACAAAGGAAATATTTACATGACAACCCTCGTAAAAGTCCAAGATAATAAGACCAGGTGTTCCAGAAGAGGAAGCGTCTTCTGCTTGATGTAAATCTTGATTTCATCCAAGTAAACGTCAATCCTCGAAATGAGAACCGAGCCATCATTGTTAATCACAATTAAGCACACTAATCAGCAAACTCAAAAACGTCCATCTTCCTATCACACAAAGATACAGAATGTTTCTTGACGAGATCAAGATGGCGACCATAAAACTTGCCTATAGTCTTCATCAACTTGCATCTCTCGAACCCCTATGCCGTAAGTTTGTTCGTCAGCAGCCGACATCTATCACGAACATCTCGAAACGTACTTAATAAACGAAATTCCGGTTCACCTTGTCACCCAATCAAAACTTTAAGGATAATTTTTGTAAAATCGATCCGTTTCAAAGGTAAGATCAACGCCTATGGAAAGGAATTTCACAATATTATTAAAAAAATAATCAGTAAAATAAGATATCGTGTGCATTTGTAATTGTGTTTTGAAGTTTTAACCTTCAACCATAGCTACACAACGAATGGTTCTTGGATATGGTATACATTTCTATTTCGTTTGTTTGTCTTTCGTTTTTCTACGACAGTAAGTGAGTTGAAAACAGCTGGGATTTGGCCTGATTTCAATGCACATACACAAACGTTTTGTGGACATGTAAAAAGTAACTAATTAATATGTTAATATGATTTCGTTTTATAAATCATATTATTATCGGAGTTAACCTTTTAACTACAAAAAATGTTTTATCTGATGAAGTATTTTAAATATTGCAACTATGCAGTATTTCATCAAATACGATATAAATGAGCATCGGACTTTATGTATATACGTGTTTAAACATATGTGATCGTATATTCCCGCCCTGTGATGGCGACGTAGACAATCAACACGTTTTATGAAACGTTGTTTACTTTTATCTGTAACATTTATATACGTCATTACGTGACGATAGTCCGGTCACGCAGCCTGGTGACAAGGAGGCCCTCGGGTTTTATCTGTAGTGATAGACTTCTCATGTTTGTCCTTTTTGTCACATTTAAATAAATGCAACGTTCTCAAAGTGAAAGGAGATATTTTCCTCCTCACGACGATACCTGAAAGTGACAAAAAGATACAAACCACTGTCACAACGAGACATCAGATAGTGACAACTCTACAACACAACAACATACCACTATAATGTCACGTCCTCATAACCAGATCTCAGATAGTGACAACAAAACAACATACCACTCTAAAGACACGTCCTCATAACGACACCCCAGATAGTGACACAACAACAACAAACGTGACGTCTGGATAGCGAGACATCATATAGCCAAACAAAACTATAACTACTCTGATAAACATTAGAAAAATATAACACAGAGAAATTTCATAAATATCATAATTTTATCTCCCTGATATCCTGGTGACGCCCATAATATTGACAATAAATGCATTGATACGCCTTCCTCCGGAAAATACGTATTATGGTCCTTCCTCCAGTTGCATTTCTTTTTTGCACGTCAAGGACATTTTAAGATTTTTCCAACATCAAAACACGCCACGGACTTCACGTTCACGTTTCATTAAATCACGTTATTTGATTGATTCCGGTCAAAGTTTATCTTGTCACCCAATCCAAGCGCGTCGAAAGTTTGATACTATAAGCAGTTAAAACGATTGATTCGTGCCTTAGAAGATGAGTAACGCCCACTTTCGAATGTTGCAGTACAAATGTTTTTTTTTTCAAACCCCCAAGCAGGAATGCCTTCTTGTAAATTAAGGCCGCATACGGTCTACAAAATATAATAGCTGCATCCACGTTATTCATGTTTTGTAAATTATTAGTGAAATATGAATTCTCCGTTTGATGAAAACTGAACGCAGTAAATGTACACAAACTATTCTAGCATGAATGCAGCAAGAAATCCGTTCAAAATGGCGCTTTCTATGGTTGTCAATCGTGCACGTCACTTTAACCTGGCATCACAAATTATGCTATACATTCCCGCGCTTTTCTAATGAAGGCATGTTGGTGCCTTTTTCACTGGGTGTTAGGTGAACAAAATAATGGAAGACCAAAACAACAAATAAATAGAAAATATCATAGTTTTCACCCTAAACATAATGTGACATATTTAAATTGTGCAGAGGATTAATTAAGATCTATTTCTAGCTTCGAGCTAGAGGAAATGTCTCTGTAGCTCAGTGGTAGAGCGTCCGACGAGGAACCAATTGATCGAGGATGCGATCCCCTGTGGAAGCACATTATTTTGTTTCCTGAACATAACAAATGGTGTTCATGGCCCTCATTACAGGGAATAAGAACCTGGGTTGTGGTGTTCGAGGACCAACACATCTGAAAAGCGGAGAGCAGACTTTAGTTGTACATTTAGCTATATGGTATTCATTTTACCTCTAGCTCAGCGGTAAAGCGTACGGCTGTCCAAGAGCCAAGGGTTCCACGCTATTCTTCGTCCTATGATATATATGTTTCACACTTGGTTTTGTTGACGCTTTGGTATTCTCTGATTTTTTTTCACACATGTTAAACGAAAACCAAGCAACATCGTTTAGGCAAAATGGTAAGAAATTCTATACAAATATGGTCTCCGATTGACGCTTTAAGTCAGAGAATAGTAGTTATTTTATCCAAAAGCATTGTCAAAAGAAATATTCGTGAAAATCTCTGTAATTTTGACAATTGTTTTTTTTCTATCAAAAGTATCACTACGCTTACCACTTTTACGCCAATACCACATATTAAGTATCTTCTTTTGAGGAATCCTAGTATTAGTCTGGTTTTTTGGTTGTATTAAGGATATGTGTGCTCCATTAAGATCCTCCTGGATGTTGATTCCCAAATAGGGGTTTGATGTAATTACTTTTAGTATGGTATTTCCTAATTCGTAGAAACGGATTGATTTGCTTCTGATACTCATGACATAGTATGTTGCTGGATTGAAACGCATACCCCATTTCTCTGCCATTTTCTAGTTCTTTAAGGTCTTGCTGGATGATATGGTGGACGTTTTATTTGTTGATGGATCTGTAAAAGAGGAAGTAATAGCCTCCTCTGGGATTTCACACAGTCGGGGAAGTCATTTATATGACAAAGGGGCAGCAGTTGTCCTAGACATGTCCATTGGGGGACAACGGATATCATGTTTGTTTCCTTAGAGTGTTCTCCTCTAGCACTACTACCATTTTCCGCTTTGTTAGGAATGATGCAATCCAGTTGTAGATGGTGTTTCTAATTCCATATTGGTAAAATTTATGGAGTAGTTATTTGTGTGGCGCGGTGTCGAATGCTTTAGTAAAGTCTAAAATTACCATATCAATTTGTTTCATTTTGTCAAACGTGGTCAAAAATTAAAGAAATTAAAGTGGGGACCAACTTTTGAACCATAGCTATATATGCCCATGCGCTGACAAAAAAATCAGAGAATATCAAAGCGTCAACAAAACCAGAATCCGAACTCGATTAAACTAGAGGCAAAATAGGAACAAAGGTAAAATGTACATGGAGAATCTCGTAAAAGCACACGAGAATAAGACCAGGTGTTCCGGAAGAGTAAGCGTCTTCTGCTTCATCGACGTCACCCGCCATGTAAATCTTGGTCACATCCAGGTTAGCATCAATACTCAAAATGAGAACCGAGCCATCATTGTCATCACAACAACTAAGCACATTAATAAGCAAACTCAAAAATGTCCATCTTCATATCAAACAAAGATACAAAATCTTTCTCGATGAGATTAAGATGGCGACCATAAAAACTTGCCCAAAGTCTTCATCAACCTGCATCTCTCTAATCCCTGTGCCATAAGTTTGTTCGTCAGCAGTTGACATCTATCACGAAAATTTTGGTATTCATAGCAAGCCCTAGAATAACGAACCAACTGCGACTTGTAAACACCATAGGATGGAGAAATCAAGAAAGGGAAAGTTCACGATCGGAAAATCGAAATCGGCACGTTTATCATGCAGCTTAGTAGTAAGTTGCCGGTGTTGGTCATAGTTTAAGTAAAGATCTAGGTACATGTAAGAAGCTGATGTGAGAGAGACTGTTGTGTCTTTAATCTTAAGTTCAGTAGGGTATATACGATCGACTATGTCAGCAAACTTCTTGTTGTTTATAGACAACACATCATCGATATACATGAAAGTGAAATTGTAAGATTTAGCAAGGTTTTTGTTACCCGTCCTGATAAGCCCTTCGACAAATTCAGCCTCGTGTGAATACAAAAACAAGTCAGCCAAAAGTGGGGCACAGTTAGTGCCCATTGGATTGCCAACAGTCTGTCCTCCAAACTCAACAAAGATAAGGTCGACCAGGAATTCAATCATTCGTACTATATCTTCCACAATAAATTTCAACCTATCTTTTTTTTTTCACAAAGTATGCTCCAAGATAGCTCACAACCACGTATTTGTATCGCCGTTCACCTTCTTTGAAAAGAAAGCTCTCATAATGAGAGATCGAAGACGTTCTTTCAGTTTGGCATGTGGTATGGTAGTGTACAGATTGGAAAAATCAAATGTTTTAATGGACGAAACATTTTGGGAAGGGTGTGCTCAAGACTGATCAGAATATCTTTTGGGTTTTTCAAAATCCACATCCCATTAATGCCACTTCTGAAGTATACAGTGTAACATATAAGAATGAAGCCCTGGTTTAACGGTACTAAGAATGGTAGTAAGACGTTTTGGTAATGGCTTGGTTGAGCAATGAGACGAGCCAGCGATAAACGTTGCTCACACCTTGTAAACATGTGTGACCGTGTACCAAATGCGTACCTATTAAAAACAATGTTGAAGCATACATAAGCTGGTTCAAGACTAAGGAGCGGTGTGACAAGAGAATGTCATGATTGTATGATTATGTATCACGCCAATTGTAGCAGTTTGATCGACCGCCCGGTGAGTTTGTTTTTCAAGAAATTTATAAAATACACCTGTCATGTTTCATAAGAATCTCTAAAACAAAAGGCAAATATAGAAAACCTTTTCATTGCATAGCAAAATTGCTCTCATCAATGTTTTGGAGCGACATACTATCGGTTTCCTGTTAACAATCGAGAATCTTGTTAATGTATTAAATTCAAATTTCATGAAGGGAGTAAAAATAGAATTAACACACTACTGTAATAATCATGGCCCTGAACTTCCCAAAAGTTTCGTAGAATTTTCTTTTTAAAATCGAGTTTAAAAGCTAGAAGTAAAGTTTGCTATGATTCTGACAAGCATATATTGTGATCCCATAAATAGATCTACAACAAAACGTTTGTCCGTCAGTGTCTATCTGTCTTCAACGTTCTTAATTCAACATATGTAGTATATCAATGTAATTACGTATATAACTCTGATAAACACCTCTCACTACAGAGTTCTCGTCAGCCGACAGGTGTGTAAAAATACGTATGCTAATCATATGCAGAGCAATAATCACAAAATACTACGCATTATAAAAATGAACCCATTTTCTTGATTATGAAACGAACAATAAACATTTCATTGTACAGTGTTAAGGGTCTTCAACAGATTATGTATGCGTGTTTGTGGTATGGCGACTTCAATAGCATCACAAAAGGGCGGCGTCCTTAATGTGTAATATAACGAGGGTCTTAAGGGAAACACTAGCGTTTGTAATTTTAATTTCCACAAACTTCAGTGAGCACTGTCGATCGAGACTGTTGGAAAGGAGGGTCATCAACAGGAAACACTTATAAACTCAAATGCATGCTTTGAAAAATGTAATGCTATAAATATGGCACATGCTGTTCAAGGCGATTCCCCTATCATCGTATAAGGGAATTGGGTTACCTGTCTGACCACGTTGACTTCTCTGGGAACTTATCCTACAGTCCCGCATACCCGTGCTAACATCCATGCCGACAAGAGTGCTTAATAAACGTTTAAACATATTGAAATCAAGTTTTATTTATAAAAGCCGCGCTCTTTATAGTAAATGCCTTAATCAATAGAATCAAAGTGAAATATACCCATTCGCGCAATAGACGGAGCAATCTGTTCCGAATTAATACTTGAATGCGGTTTTTCTTGTTTGAAACCCATTTAATCATTTAGTAAGCTTATGACCATGTTTCTCAAACCTTTACTCATTCCTACCCTTTCATTAACATTAATTTTTATACCTGAGTCTTAAAGTGTTCTTTTACTAGTTTGCGTTATTTCGCTATTCGAAATACGTCGAATTTATCATTGGTTATCAACCGATAAGTTCCAGGTAGAAAACCAAACTGTTACTGGGTTACATGCACCGGATTAGAAACAGCATACACGGAAACCTGCTTGTCACTACAGTAGGCTCAAGTTGATGTAATAAATGATGGTAATGGATTTCGTCAAAATTAAAACAGTATTTGTTTGTTAGTATTGATTATTTAATTGACTGGCTGTAAAAAGTTTCTGTACGAGACTGACAATAAAAGGAAACCAAAGTTTCAATTTCAAATGGTAGATTCATTAACTAGTGATCAAATAATATTTTTTTTAAAGTTGTCTGAAAAGCTCGATATCAATCTTTGCAGCACATATACACTGTATGTTAGCCTGGATCTACTTTACATAGTTACAAACAATCTAGTTCACCAATAAGACAGAAAAGTCAACCCTTTCTGACCCCCTACTTCGGGAGACAGCAAAATGACACATAGCGATAGCTATCGTAGGTAATCGATCAGCGATGTAATTTCATTCACATTTCATCTAAATTAAAAACTCAAATATGTTTTATTTTGACATAGGTGTATATTAAGTATGCTGATCGCTCATGTGAAAAATACACAATGACATTCCTTCTGAGACTAAACATCTTATAAGGACTATAGTGATAAAACTTGCATCTTTAATAGATAGACATAATTCATCTTTAAAATATTTTTTATTGTTCCATTGGAAATATTAATAACGCATATATATGATGAAAGATGACGTAACACACACATAATTATGCTGCACATTTTAAAAATAACGCGGGCATTAGTAAAAAGAGAACAGTGTTTGTCTGTATCAGCTTTGATCAAAATCAAAATATCTTGATTATATATCTTCATTAGATTCACTCTATTACTAGAATATAATACATATTGGAATATACTTACATTAGATTAACTGTGTTACTAAAATATATTACAGAGGAAGCTTCATCAGCACCTATACAATTCCGCATTGGATAAACCTTCTAGGAGTTCGTAACCTCTTTTTTGTATCCTTACAAGAGGGATATTCCCTTTCCGTTAATTCATTGGTAAAACGTTTCATCACTTTGGACGTGTGATAGAAAACACCTGCATTAGCCATGTGGAATGTGTGTCTAGCTCTGCTGAGTGATCCTGAGGGAACTAGTTTTCTCGTGGTCAGGTGATTTTTCTGCTTTTTTCACGGGATAGGTCATTTTTCAGATATTTCCCGGATAAAGCAATTTCGCTGTAATTTCTGGGGGTAGATAACTTTTATGCTATTCTCGAGTCAGGTGATTGCCAGCTGTTTCTCGGGGTAGGTGCTGTCTCGGGGTAGGTGCTGTTTCTGCGGAGTTTCTCGGATAGGACATTTCTTTGATGATTTTCGGGGAAGGTTATTTCTCCACTGTTTCTCGGGATATAACATATCGCGGGGTAAGTGTTTTTTTTATCTAAAGTAAGGTTTTTATTCCTGTTTCCTGGGCAGGTAATATCTCTTCTGCTTCTCAGGTCAGGCAAAAGTCGGACATACTTAAGTCCTGTTTTGGGGCCGCGACTTTTGTAGTAGTTCTTCAACTTTCTCAGAACAACGTTTTTATAGAACTTGCCTGTGACCGTTATGCCTTTTGGCACCGGGATTTGAATAGCTGGACCCTTATAAGTGAAAACAATAGCATACAAAACCTTCTGTACCGTTCGTATTCATTTGGCAATGCTTGGGCGTGTGGCTTTTTTAGTGGCCCATATTCGGTTGGCAAACTTCCGCGTTGGTTCAAAATAATACACCCAGGTCTCATATTCAGTGACTATATTATTAAAAGCCTTTTTACTATATTTTGGGTACATTTTGAGAATTTTTTTGCCATTGTTACACGCGTCTTCTTTTGCTCATCCGTTAACAAATGGGGTATCCATCTTGCTTTTATCTTTCTAACTTTTAGGTGTTTCTTCAAAACTGCATGAACTCTTGCTAACGACAAGTTCGTCATTCGAGCCAATTGTCTTACGGTGAATCGAGCATCAGTTTGGAGGATATTTCGGATTTTTTCTATGTTACCTTTGGTCGTAGTTGTTGCAGGACGACCTGGGTGAGCAGCATCTTTCAGTTGCTGCTGCCCAGCACTAAATTTACGTACCCACCTACAAACAGTCCTGTGAGACATTTGGCCCTCCCCATAAATGTCACACACCTCGCGGTGAATATCTACAGCCTTTATGCCGAGTAATGACCTACCTTTTATATAGGCCCTAATTTCAAGAACATTTTCAGCTCGTTTTCCTGTCATTTTGTGTCTAGTCTAACGAATAGGCTATGGAATGATGTACACTGTACCGAAGCCAGTGAATTTGTGGACAAGATATTTACCTGTGTCACGAGCCAGTGATCACTCAATCGACACGAAGTGGTTTTGTGCATAAATTGCACGATTTCCGCGAACTAAAGCACAGATGACATTAATTATGGAACACCCCTCGTATCTCCATTGAGGTTGATAGTATTGCTCAAGCACTTAAAATGTTAGCTGAAAGAGATATCAACCCTGCCCTTAAAAAGACTCCCAGTTAATGATATAAAAATGAGGGATTTCTTTGACTGTTATAGGATTGTGTTTCTCCTATCCTAATATTCCAACCACAACGTCACCAACAATTACTCTTCTTAATTTGTAAAAAAATAAAATAAAATTAGGGGAGAAGGGGAGGGACAGTATAATTGTGTAAAATGAAATCATAGCTTAGTTTTTCTCTAAAATTTATCTTACATGCTTTTAAACCGTCTTCAGTTTAACCGTTGTAACACCCAAGGAACAAAGAGCATATTGCATCCCAACCCCTTACTGAACAATATTGAAATTAAAATGTTAATTGAGCCAGTGTGAATGATGCTTCTGTACTGTATATCGATCTATCACGTCCGTACGTACATTGTGTAATTAGTTCGTTGTATTGACGTATGGCTGACCTATATAATAACTATATCATCCTCACCACTTCATTATTGTCAAAATCATCATAAATGACCAAATGAAAGACACCAGTCTTCAAACAACCCTTACTACTTCAGTTATCGTGTATCAAGGGCAGAATCTGAATCCATGATAGACTAAACTAATAATCCTATACTTCGACGTTGTCTGGTTTGATTTAAAACATTCAAAAGATGAAATAGAAAACATCCGCCAGGTAAATATAAGTCATGTTCATGTAAATCGTCACCACAAAGTGGAAACTGCGGCATCGATTTCAAACATAATAAGCAGGCATATCATTTAAAACTTCATATCATAAATACCTAAGCCATAAGATTCTGTATTTTGTAGCAACCGATATGATGGGGTTCTCGATATTAAGAGCAATCCATAGAATAACGAATGAAATGCGACATGTGAATAACATATAATTAATACTAAGTTCTCGATGCTGGTCATAATGTAAGTAAAGATCGAGGTAAGCAGTTGATGTATAAGAGGATGTCGTGTCATTGATTTCACATATAGAAGAGTATATATATACGATCAAACTGATAAGCAAACTTAATGCTATTTATAGACAACACATCGTCGATATACTGTACCTGAAAGTGAAATTAAAAGATATAACAAGGCTTTTGCTACCTGCCCTGATAACTTCTTCGGCAGAAGTCTAAGAGCTGGGAATGCCACAGAGAATGGCCGCCTTTTCAATTTCTAGTTTCCATGATACACAGACCAACCAGGGCATCTACTGGAGGGAAATATGTCGTTCCCAAACACATAAGGATTGAAAGTCATTTTTTAACTTTAATGAAGCTATAAAAGGTCAGCCGTTACATCCATATTGAATGAAGCCCGCTAGGGCTTCATGCTGAATATAGATGTAACGGCTGACCTTTCATAGCACTATGAAAGTTAAAAAAATGAATTTCAATCCATATATTTACATTTTTACTATAGAACAATTGCTGAACTTTATTGATATTTTTTCCAATTAATAGTTTATTAGCTGCGTTTGTATATGTGTCGTCATTTAAACAACATGGGTGGAACAGCCTAGCTTGAATAAAATTGGTGCCAATGATAATAATTAGTCATTTGAGCGTTTGACGCAAGGGCAATCTCCATGTTATTCGAAGCGGTGCGACAAGACTCTCGTTGAACAAGCTTGATATATGACGTCATCATGAAATCACGTGCTACGTCTCGAGAACCATTGCTTTCATACTTTTATAAAAGGCATTTTTGCTGGTAATGTTCATATAGTGGGTTACAGCGCGAATGTAAATATAAGACTATGAAATTTATAATTCATTTTTATTCAATGGCCGACCATTTTGAAATGGGTAACCAGACAGTGCCAAAACCTACCAAATTCTAAGCTTGAATGCAAGAAGCATGTGTCAAATTTTATGACATGAGGTTATCACTGTCTGGAAGTTTTTGTAGTACAAAATTAGTATCTCATTGTTGTATTCTAATCTCACTATTTTATTTTATGTAACTCTCAACACCTAACTTTGATACTTTTTTATGTTTTAAATATATGGCATGATATTTGATTTGTAATATGTGTCACAAGTGTTTTTTTTACAAATCATGGCACAACTTTTATCGTGACCTCTTTTATCTATGCATTTTTTTAATTTACCTTACTGGCTTATCAAATGTTTGTATGCAATGTTTTAATTTTACATGTTGTTGATATTGTACATTAATAAGGTCGACCACTTTGAGGAAGAGTCTTGCAACTCAAAGGTTTGGCGTATATTTCTTGATCTCCATAGGAAACCTACAGACATGCATTTCTTCAGAGAAATACTTAAACTGTCAAATACTCGGCAAGCTTCGTCATTGGAAACTTAAAATTCTTATACTTCGGGTTGAAATTCCCCTGTCTTGAACAAAATGGAATGAAAGATTCTTTGAGTCTATCGCCTCTGTAAATGAAGATTACATCCATTGATGTTGATATTATTGCTCAAACACTTAAAATGTAGGCTGAAAGAGATATCAACCTGCCCCGGGGATTTGTTTGACCGCTATAGGATTGTGTTTCTCCTATCCCAATATTTCAACTACAACGTCAACAACATTAGTCTTCTTAAGTTGTTAAAAAATAATAAAATAAAAATGAGGGGAGAAGGGGAGGGACAGTAAAATTTGCGAAATGAGATATTCTCTAAATTTTATCTTACATGTTTTAAACCATCTTCAGTTTAACCGTTGGCACACCCAAGGAACAAAAAGCATAATGCATAGCAACCCTTACTAAACAATATTGAAATGAATATGTTAATTGATCCAATGTGAATGATGCTTCTGTTACTGTAAATCGATCTGTCACTTTCGTACGCACATTGTGTAATTAGTTCGTTGTATTGACGTATGACTGACCTATTTAACATCTATTTCATCCTAACCACCTGAATATTATCGCATTCACCTTAAATGGTCATTTATCAAATTTAAAAGGGTATATACGGTCAAACTGGTCAGCAAACTTAATGCTATTTATAGACACATCGCCGATATTCCTGAAAGTGAAAATAAAAATATGACAAGTTGTTTGTTGCCTGCCCTGAATATCTCCTCGACAAATTCAGCCTAGTATGAAAACAAGTATGCAAAGAGTGAGGAATACCAACAGCCTGCTCGAATACCTTTCCCAAAAACTCAACAAATATACTGTCAACGACGAATTAAATCAATCGTACTATATCCTCTTTGGTATTTTGTTGTAAGCAATACAGCATGCCACACAAGAGTTACACTGCCCTATAAACCTCTGGGTATGGATTAATTTAAGATGCAAAACTTGTTTCCAAATCCAATTTCAAAATTTGTGTATTCGCTCTTCACTATGTATTGAATTAAAAAAGAAATAAAATGAAGTTTATACTGGCCTCTGTCCTTAAATGACTCGTCGGTGATGCTTGGAGCAAATCAATTTGAAATCCAAATTTCATTTTACTCCCGTTGAAAAAGTATATATTCAAACTGTATTCGAATAAAAGAACAGTTAAAAGAAATTGATGTTATCTTATCTTTTGAAGAAATGAATTGTTAATCTCGCACATATAGGGTTTGGCGTTTACCTCTAAATCTCTATAGGAAACATACGGACAAGTAGTTCTTGGTCCGGAGTATCTCAGCCACTCACACCAGCAATAATCATATAGATAATCATTTGGTCTTGGATTAAGGTTACGGAGTCCCCGAGGTTTGCTGGAACCTCCATAGCCACAGTTAATCTCATTCGAGTAGTGGCACGGAACATTATAATATACACCTTTTCGTTGTACACGATTTGACAATATACAGAACTAGTTTAATGTTTCTTCTAAATTCATAAATTAAAGGGGTTTTACGCACCTGACCCTTCTGCTTCTACATTAGTTTAGAAATTTTTGATTCCCACCTTTTGGCCCCTAGCATCACTGAAGAGTCCTAGGAGGACGAAACAGCTGTATGGTGCAGTTTAATTCATTTTTTCGGTATGCCGTATCTATAACTAAATTTAAAAAGTGCAGCACGTGTGTGTGTTACATCATCTTTAGAGAAAGCAGACGAGATGAAAAAGGAGGTATCCTAGCATTTTTTTATCGCAAATCTTTATCACAGGACATGGATATTTTCATTTCGATCGAGACCAATCCTCCGGTTGTACTTTCGCTGGTGTTAATGGTTATTACAGCTTGTATGATCATTGACGTGATGGGAGGTGTAAGTGACGCACTACCTTTATGTAAGTCGCTAACACATATGTACGATAATGAGAAATGTTCATTACCGGTACTGTGTCGTTGATACGTAGAGTACTACTGTTACACGAAATGTTAATTGACACTGTGTGTAATCCATAAAGTTATTCGGGATTAATATAGAGCCACGATATCAGATACGTTTTGTTTGCATGGATTATACGATAAACGTTTGTATGACTAAACGATCCATTTCTATTTCATTATTTATGAATTTAAGCATCAAATATTGATTAATTCATAATGCCATTTATATTAGTATAACAAGAACGGATTATAGAAGATTACCTCAATGGAATATGTGATGTTTAACTTATAAGAATATGTGATTAAATAATGTTCAAGGTATTATCTATGACAATATCATTTAATATTGACTCAAGGTATATTGATAAAATACAAACAGGTCTTAGATACTGAGGCATACAAGTGTTTCGACTTGATGCTAGAGACATTTTGTAGCACAGATCGATATTCCTTCATACATCTGCTTTTTAAATAACACTTTCTCAAAATCATAAATAAAAGGCTGCACTTCAATCATTGGTAAAGGGTACAAAATGTATTGATAGTTTTCTTACACAGGACAAGCGTATCCGCACTTTTACTGGAGCGAGATAACGTAATTAATTCTAAGGTCTTGATGGTCTTTTTTTACGGGGTGATGAATTGAGTTGGTCTTGAAACTTTGAGCAGTTCTTATTGACTTTGATTCAGGACCAACTCAATTAATAACTCCATGAAATAGACCAATACAAAGCCAGATTCAATTATTCAATTCCCTTTTCATACAGGACGTGACCAGACTAGTACCAGAGGTGGCACTGACTCCAGAGGTACGGTGTACATACCTGTAGAATGGATGATTCCTAGGACAGAATTTGACTTGTTACTACCGCTAGCAATCGATTTTCAGTTCCGATTATACTTTTATTGACGTGTCGGAATAATGTAGTCAATGAAAAATGACGTAACACACACATGATATTTGCTGCTAAGGTGTTGTATTTTCTTTCGTCTTTTGTAACCAAACATTGTAATCAATGTCCCAGACAACATACAAACTTGTTTTTGATCGGCCACTCTATGTATCGCCAACAATAAAGCAACCCCGCCCGAAGGGTTCATGTTGATACATTTAAGGATTAAAGTTTCTTTCTGGTGGTTTTATCAAAGGATAAAGTTCAGTAGGATATCGATAGTTGGAATGGAACGCGAAGCGTTCCATGAAACAACTATCGATATCCTACTGGACTTTATCCTTTGATAAAACCACCAGAAAGAAACTTTAATCCTTATATTTACTGTCCAGACCTTATATTCCCACGTGTAATTATTTCTTTAATCAGATATTATGATACTTACTGCGATGAAATCAAACAGTATCGTTTGGTTTCGGTAGACTGTTGAAACAGCCGCCTTATGAGGTGACGAACTCCCGCGAAATTTCAGTCAACAAGCAAACAAAAAAGTTCCAAAAGATTACATCTTTTTACTGTTATTTTTTCACATAAGTTCATATATAAATAAACCATACTGTCTTTGTTACTGTTATTGTATTTAAAAAAAACACACATTAAAATGATTTTTATTTATTTCTTAAATAAATTAACACATACTACGCGGCAGGATATTGATCGAGTCTGTAAAATAGTGACGCGGCCTCGTGTTCAAATCGTAACGGAGTGTATTACTGCGCGCTGCGCCAATAGGCGCGTGATCCACTGATTTTATCGGAAAATAAAGTTCAGTAGGCATTCGCAGAAATGTAAAGGCATTATACTATCAATTCCAAACAGACTGTAAATATTTTTTGATATGTGTCCATACCAATGACGTTAAAACCCTTTCTAACTTTAAATCTCCCTTTGATGAACAGCAACAGCATTACCATTTTTATTGACTTAAAACATCATTATGTTTCGAGATCGAATGAAAATAAATAAGGGAATACCGAAGCGTTAACAAAATCATAATCCAAACTCAAAATCGATTAAACCAGTGGCAAAATATGAACAAAGGAAAGATTAACATGGAGACCCCAACAAAAGTACAAGAGAATAAGACCAGGTGTTCCGGAAGAGTAAGCGTCTTCTGCTTCATCGACGACACCCGCCATGTAAATCTTTGTCACATCCAAGTAAACATCATGTCCTCAAAATGAGAACCGAATATTATTGTCAATCACAACAAGTAAACACACTAATGAGCATACTCAAAAACGTCCATCTTCATATCACTTAAAGATACAGAATATTTCTCAATGAGACAAAGATGGCGACCATAAAACTTCCCCATAGTTCTGATCAACCTGCATCTCTCGAATCCTTGTGTTGTTAGTTTGTTTGTCAGCAGTCGACATCGATCACGAAAATCCCGATATTTAGAGAAAGCCCTGGAATACCGAATCAACTGCGACATGTAAACACCATATGTTG
This sequence comes from Mimachlamys varia, assembly GCA_947623455.1. Lineage (NCBI taxonomy): Eukaryota > Metazoa > Mollusca > Bivalvia > Pectinida > Pectinidae > Mimachlamys > Mimachlamys varia. The sequence goes on along the minus strand of OX392529.1, from coordinate 32,718,086 downwards.
GAGAAGCAATGATGTTACTATCAAGAAATTGAAAGTTAACAATCGGAAAATTGAAATTATCACGTTTATCGTATAGCTTAGTAGTAAGCTGTCCACGTTGGTCGTAGTTTAAGTAGAGATCGAGGTAAGCAGCTGATGTAGAAGAGTCTGTTGTGTCCTTTATTTCAAGTTCAGAAGGGTATATACGATCGACGTGGTCAGCAAACTTCTTGTTGTTTATAGACAACACATCGTCGATATATCTGAAAGTGAAATTAAAAGATTTTGCAAGGTTTTTGTTACCTGTCGAGTTAAGCTCCTCCACAAATTCAGCCTCGTATAAAAAAAAAACAAGTCGGCTAAGAGTGGGGCACAGTTTGTTCCCATGGGCATGACAACAGTCTGCTGGAAAATCTTTCCTCCGAACTCAACAAAAATGTTGTCGACCAGGAATTCAATCATCCTTACTACATCTAATTCAGTATATTTCCTCTTAGCTTTTGTCGTGTTTTGACAAAGTATGCTCCAATATAGCTCACTACCATATATTTGTATCGTCGTCCGCCTTTCTTGGAAAAGAAAGCTCTCATAACAAGAGCTCGGAGACGTTACTTCAATTTTGTATGAGGTATGGTAGTGTACAGGGTGGAAAAATCAAATGTTTTGATCGAAAATACATTTTTTAGGAGGGGGTGTTCAATATTGATCAAAGGATCTTTCGAGTTTTTCAAAATCCACATCCCATTAATTCCACTTCTGGAGTATATAGTGTCACAATACGACTGAAGCCCTGATTTTATGGTACTAAGAATTGTAGTGAGAAGTTTTGATAATGGCTTGGTCGAGCAATTAGCAGAGCCATAAAACAACTAGCCGTTGGTCAATGATTGTACCCCGAGTACTATAGCTGTTAACTGAATGTAAAACAAAAACAAACCGAAATAAGTTTTATATTTCATATTTGATATTTGACAGCTGTGAGTAGGGCACTAGGTTCCCGTAGAGTCCACGGGTATATGGTTAACTGTCACGCGCTGTTCGACAATGGGTGTTTTGCGGTAATTGATTTATGTCGGGTATATGAATGTAGATAAGTTATAAGATATGTAATATATTCCGATTGTGTTGGAGATAATCTTACTTCACGCACCATGCCATGTCCAGTGAGACAGTGTACTAGCGGACATGGCAGTTATACTACCCAGACATCAGACACTTGATATTACAGCGTTTAAAAAACCCTGAAATAAGACCAGCTTAACACCATATTACGTACCGCGCTGAAACTAACAGGAAATGCATCATTCGTCTCATTTTTCCTTTTTCTGTCGGTTTAATTACCAGAAAGGCATGCTTTTCATTTTATTGCTGCGACATTAACAAAATCAACATAATATGTCATTAATGATTGTTTCAAATTCGTTGTATGGTTAAGCTTGACAACTAGTTCATGAAACAGTTGATTTATTAATTGATAAAAACTTTTAAAATTATCCAGTCCAAAAATCAATTACAATGCATTGATAATTTATAATAGTTATCTTTTCAGTACCTTGATATAATTAAAAAAACATATTTATTAAATTCATATTTCAATAGTTTCAACAGATCAAACACTGCTAACTATACATGAGATATGATGAATGATTTTGCATACATCTTATGATAAATCACATTAGTGATATATTTCATGTTTTCCACATTAAATGGAATGCTTTGTAAAAAAGGTTCATATCACGACCTGTAGTTGTTTTTAATTGTGACGTTTCGTTGACTGGTACTGACTAGCTACACCGTCACCTGTGTCAGGTAAATATTGGCCGGTGTCTCTATGTCTACCAACCAGGGAATGTTCCTACCCTCTTCCTCATTTTATGCAGTCATATTTATTTCCAATGGTCTTTCTTGTGTAGATATCGTACAATCTTGCAATCATCCCATGGTTTCATAATCATACCACCGGCGACCCTTCTATGACATATATACATCATTGTGTCATTTTATACATACATACACCCACATTCAGTGCGATGATTTCTACAATAGAAGGTACAATATAGGTGTATTTTTGTATAAACTTAATATATACTAAATTTATTTAAGGTAGTCGATCTAACTGCGCTCTGGATATCAATGGATATTTCGCGCTACATAGAACATTACACAAATTGCACAACCATTATATAATTATTGTTTCATATTATTACTCTGTTATACAACGGATGTATCATAGTTTTGCGAAATACGAACATGCAGTATAACCTGTAAGTCCTTCATATTATGTTACGTCTAGTATAATTGCATAGCGTCATCGACTTCCCATCCTCGTTATCCAGGGGTTGCGCTCACTCACACTCTCTACACCCCTGAAATATGTCTAACATAACTGACGGCTTCGTGTGGGCCACCTTGTTAATGAGGCAGGATATCTTGATTCGAACCTTTGATGTACATCAAAATAATCTCGCGGTAACATAATGGTAAAAGTTAACAAGCTGTGAAGTCGGCTGTGGCTCCATTGTAAACTGCACAAGACAGGGATCAGTCTAGCGATTGGTCAGTTTTTTTTTCACCTGAGCGTACCTGTAGTTTTGCCATGACATATTCCAGGGAGAACGTAGGTGAACGTTACCACTGGACACCAAGAGGTCGACCTCCGCACTGGAGTCAAAATGGTGGCGTTTTACAGTTCAGAAAATTGCCATTTCCCACGAAGAAGTTCAACAAATTTTGATAATGTGATTAAACGAATAAATCATAATACATGTTTTCATTTCATGTGGAATTTATTAAACTCGTCACGAATTCCATGAAATTGAAACTCCTATATTTCCCACAAAAAAAAGTTTATCATTTTTTAACACAAGCAAAACTTGGTAAATTCGTTAATATCTACTGAATTTGAATACAACTAGTATCGTGTAAGAAATTTCCTAGTCGCTGTTGTATCGTTTCCCATAAACAAAATCATACTTCAGTGCATTTTAAATGTTATGTTCCTCTGGTCAGTTAGTTACATAACTGATCGGTGTTCAATAATTATTGACAAAGTGCATTTATTACCAAAAAGCATCTGACCTTAAACTGCAAACATCGTTTTTGTGATATGTTTTGAACAATGAAATCAAAGTATTTGATCAAGGATCGTATCAAACATCTCTTTTGAATGACTATATGCGGCCTTAAGTAAGCTGTCTGTGGTTTGTTACGGAAAGAATACACGTGATGTTAGATAAGGAGGGGAGTGGTTTGCCGATGACTAGTCAGCCAATATGTGGTCCGGCACGAACCGGAACACAAAACACATGCATAGAGCTATGTATCACAGGGACCTTGGAATTTGTTACAGCTAGTTTAAGACCTAGTCTAAGGTGTTTGAAGTAATTGTTCGCTTTTAGGTGGCTTCGATAAATTTTCGATAAAAATGCCCCCCTCAATGGTAGCCTTTATGATCATTGAGGGGGCACTTTTATCGAAAATTGATCTAAACCCCCCAAAAGCGTAAAATTACTCTAAACGGTCCAAAACTAGTTGTAACAAATTTGAAGCTCCTTGTGCTATACATGGTGTCAGGGCAGGACCAAACGTTAAGTGTAGGTATGGCGTACGAATTGTAAATTTGGGATAATAAATAAGAGAATACCGAAGCGTTAACACTTTTCCATTCTTTTTAAACACCTTTATCCTTCCTTGTGTCTCCCCTGATACAACCTCACTTTTTGCCCGTAGTTGAGCGTTCGCCCCTGTGAGGAAGGCTATGGGTTCTGTCTCCAGGCCAAGACATACCAGAGTCTCTAGCAATGGTAGTGACTACTCCCTGCTTGATATTCAGCATTATGGGAGTGGAACGACTGGTTCACCCGTTGTCAGTATAATGTGACCGGGTGGGGTATTCCGCTGGGGCCTTCGGCAGTATACTTCAGTGTGGTTGCACTTAATTTAAATCGGCAAAAGATCCGGACTATCGCAATAAGGCTTACACGAACAAACCACAGGCATTTGTGGCCAGGAGAATAACCATCAATATATATATAGATACTATAGCGAAATATGAATAATTAAAATAAAATATAAAAACAAAATTTTCCAATTTTCTTTTTCATAAATGCCAAATTTCAGCTTGACACGTCAAGCGGTTAAATTTCACAATAAAATCGACTCTTTTTCAGTGTCTGAAAGTCGACTTTTTGTGAAATTTTACCGCTTGACGTATCAAGCTGAAATTTGGCATTTATTTTCATTATGGTTTTAGACGATTAATAACATTAATAGAAAATTTTAATTTTATATTTTATCTTAATTATTCATATTTCGCTATATTTTCTCCCTATATATAGACGGTTATTCTCTTGGCCACAAATGCCTGTGGAACATACCGCAGTCCGTGAAATTCAGACATATGGATATAACTAATGGTACGATAATACAATGTACCTTAAGAAAACCTTAACACACGATTAGAAGGGACTTGGTCATGGATCTCCTTGTGTTAGTATGATAGCATCTTTCAGACTCATTATTGATCTGTGCATAATCTAGTCCTAATTATGATCTATGTTTAATCAGTGGCGTGATACTATTATCTGGTTGATCAAACGCGTAAATATCCTTACATAATTACCTGTTATCAATCGACCTTTGTAGTTTAACAATGGTACCGGACTTTGGTCGTTTGAAGATCTATCTACCATCAAAAATGGTTATTATAATCTTCTTCAGCTTCGAACGCCTTCAGAGCCGAATTTATCAACGCAGCGTCATCCCTTAAGTTTCTCTCATTTTGTTGTGTTGGTCGTGTTAAATTATGTAGTGATCGTTTGAGTGAGAGTTGCTTTTCTTTGGTCGCATCGAAGATTGAATATAAATTATAGCACAGCAAACAGATTTAAACAACTGTGTATCACTTGATACATGCTAGAATACTTTGCTTTTCTTTTTTAACCGGTTACTTCAGTGAACTTAAAGATTTTTCAAAACTTAGATTCGGGTTAAAAGCATAATTATCAAAGCTGTTTCTTAAAGAGCATTTTGTTTGGGGGGGGTTATAAAACGATTGAATGTTGATACAAGGGAGGTAACTGCTACTTCCATTGTACCAAATGATCGGTTACATCACAGTCAAGGTTTGCATTTCCTTTTCCAATCATATCTTATGCTATCGAACACACAACACAACACTTTAAGTTTTATGCAATATAGCCGTGTGGACATTTAGTTCAGCCGAAATGACATTAGAAAAAAAACAACATGTACATCAATGAAATACTGATAAACCAAACTCATCTCTCGCAAAAATTACCTCCTTTTAATCGACAAGGAATTAGATCCAGTACACCCAGGATTAAAAAAACAGAGATCAAAAACCTTCCACCAAAGTAAATCCTTGGGCAAAATTTTGGCTGTCCTCCAAGTAGCAAAATGATCTCTTTTAAATTACAAAAACATGTTATATGAGCAGTAAAACCAAAAACAATTAAAATAAGCTAGATATATATTGAAACTTTCGCTTGAAACGGTATAGTCGCTCTACGCATTCTACAGTAGAACATTATATTTATAAATAGTCATTATCCTTATTACAATCGAGTACCAGAAATGTACAGACAATAATTTCCTGCTATTCAATGAAACGTAGGAAAATAATAAATATGAACAGGTTGCAACTTCATAGGAGAAATATTACAGACATAGATTAATAATTTTTAAACTTAGAATAGAAGAAAAACTTCATATAGGTTAAATAAATAGATAAATTTCATTTCAACAAATTTTAATGACAAAACAAGGTGGAAAATGTCAAAAGGATTGAATATCAGGCATTGCCTATATTAATTCTCTCCTTTGGTGGTTTTGTACACAGTGAGCAAATATATATACAATAAAGATAAATTAAAGCGAAATAGCGATAGCGATAGTGAAATGAAAACAGTCAAAGGGAGGTAACACACATTTGATAAACAAGTATACTTTTACAAACATACATTAGACATACACACACACAACATTCTCACCATGCATATATAATGTAATTAGCATCATAATAATATAGTTAATTGCATGCATTCAAAAATATAAATTACAATTTATTCAGTTACCTGGCAGATTGACCATATATAGATATATCATAAATAGATAAATGAATGAATACGTCAAAATAATGAAATAGAAGAGGCATTCGAGATATACAAGTTGATAAAGACTATGGGCAAGTTTTATGGTCGTCATCTTGATCTCATCGCAACATATTCGGCATCTTTGTGCGATATGAAGATGGACGTTTTTGAACTTGCTCAATCCGATCATCTAAAAATAAATTAAAGAATACCGAAGCGTTAACAAAATCATAATCCGAACTCAAAATCGATTAAACCAGAGGCAAAATATGAACAAATGAAATATCCCTGTAAAAGTACAAGAGAATAAGACAGATGTTCCGGAAGAGTGAGCGTCTTCCGCGTCATCGACGACACCCGCCAAATACGCAAATAACACATTTCATGTTCATGAAATGTTTTTATTTAGCATGATGAATCATTAATGGACGAAATGAATAGAATAGTCCGAAAAACGCCTTTCGCCGGTTCCAGTTTTTCGATAGATATAAACATTTTCATACATTCATCATTTATCAATGTGAAACAATTCCTCTTGAACTAATAAAACACGAATACTTGACGCTTTGATTTTGTTTTGTGTTGAAATGCCTGTCCAAAGTTTTGCAATGGAGTAGAAAGATATACGGGCCCCTGATACATGTTTATTAACCATTAAGTGGTGATACATGTACGACATGTTCGTTAGTAAGTTGATTGATACGCTCATGCCGTTAACATAATTACTATATTCTGTGTAAAATATCACACTTATACTGATAAATTGTAACATAATACGGCAAAATAAATTTGCACGGGTACATAACAAGGATCTAACACTTTAACCCTGGACTTATATTTCAATTTGTTGTAAACCTGGTGACAATAAAAAAAATGATAAACAAAGACTACCAAACCGCCAACAAACCATAATCCGAACTCAAAGTCGATTAGACTGGAGACAAACATTAACAAAGTAAATATTTACACGGAGACCCTTGAAAATGTACAAAACAAATAAGACCTTGTGTTCCGGTAAAGTACATGTTTTCTGCTTCATCGACACCTCGTCGTTTATTTTTTGGTCAAATCGAAGAAAATGTCACGACCCCAAAGTGTGAGGAGGCAATATTAAATTGTACAATAAAAAGGTATACAAATTCACTTATTCAACACGTCCACATTCATATCAAATATACAAGGATATGGACTTATTTATCAATGAGATCTAGATGGCTACCATAAAATCGTCATTGATATGTATCTCTCTATTTCTTGTGCCTTCAAAAGCCGAGATAAAACACGAAAATCTCGGTATCTAGAGCAAGTCCTAAAATAGCAAATAGAACACCAAAGCATCAACAAATCCATAAACTGAACTCAAAATCAATTAAACTAGAGGCAAGATAAGGAAAAAGATTTACATAGAGACCCTCGTAAAAGTACAAGAGAATAAGGCCATGTGTACCGGAAGAGTAAGCGTCCATACGTTGAAGAATCATTAATGTTGCTTTTAAGAAATAGTCACGTTAATCGTATATTTCAGTAGTAAGCTGTCCATGTCATAGTTTAAGTAAAGATCGAGGAAAGAGGCTGATGCAGAATGGTCTGTTGTGTCCTAGATTTCAAGTTCTGAAGTTAAGTTAAGTTAAGTTTATTACCAGAACAGGATTATTTATCCTCTACTCTGGTCTCAAAACATACAATATATATATACATGATATTCCATATAATAAATATAGTATGTACATATCAATTAATATTTGTTTAGTTAAAGTTCCGTAATCTTACTAGTAAAACAGTTCATATTGATATATCAGCTCTATAATTATAAATAATTTCTTGGTTTTCCCAGAATTTATCTAGTCTATTTTTGAAATAGTTTGTGTTTGGAGCAGATACAACAGTCTCTGGTAAAGAGTTCCAAATACGTGTTGCTCTTAAAGTGAAGTAATTACTTCTGAACGAAGAATTTGCTCGTTGTGGAAAGAGTTTTTTAGTGTTTATTCTTGTGCTATGTTTGTCGGACATGTTTGACCACATCTTGATGTAGGTACAGCATTCCTTGTCATACACTCCGCTGATCATTTTATATAACTCTATCATGTCACCCCGCAAGCGTCTATATGCTAATGTTGGTAGTTTTAGCTTCTCTAATCTTTCCTAATATGGCAAGTTCCGTAGACCAGGTAGGCACCGTGTCGCTCTTCTTTGGACATTTTCAATTAAATCTATATATTTGTATTTGCAGGGGTACCAAACTGTACTTGCGTAGTCAAGCTGAGATCTCACAAGCGATTTGTATAATGGGATGAACAATTTAATATCCATAAACTGAAACGTTCTTCTAGCATCCCAAACATTGAGTTAGCTTTTTTCACTTTTTCGCTTATATGACTTTCAAAACTTAGTCCGGTTCAAAAATAACTCCAATATCTTTCTCCTTCGATGTTGAATGAAGTTGATTATTATTTATATGCTATGTGACCAAATCTGTATTCTTTCCTATGTGCAAACGTGTTTGCACTTATCCGGGTGCATTCTTAATAGCCATTCATCACTCCATTCACACATAGTATCCAAGTCTTTTTGCAGTTTTGCTGTATCTCCATCCTCGGTTAAAATTTTAAATATTTCAGTGTCATCTGCAAAAAGGTACATTTCTGAATCCACCAAGTCTGGTAGCTCGTTGATAAAAATGACGAAGAGGAGTGGACCCAATACAGCTTTTCGGTATACCGGAAGTAACATCATTCCATTCTGAGTCCTCTCCATTCACCGTTACCTTTTGTTGTCGACCTTGAAGAAAGTTTGAAACCAATGATATTATATGTTTTGAAAATCCATAAGAGACGAGTTTGTTGATTAAGCGCAGATGAGGGACTGTGTCGAAAGCCTTCTTGTAATCCATATATATGCAATCAACAGCATGACCTTTATCGAGTGCTTCCGTCCATTTGTCTAACACTTCTAGTAACTGGAGGGAAGTAGATCTTCCAGATATAAAACCATATTGTTTGGTTGAATAGAAATCATTGATCCTCATGTGTTTTGTTATATGTTCCCTTATAATACTTTCCAGAATCTTACAGATCACCGATGTCAGACTGACGGGACGATAGTTTCCGGCCTCGCATTTGTCACCCTTCTTGAAAATGACACAAACTTTTGGTTTTTTCCAATCTAGCGGTAGGTCCCCGAAAATTTGCTTTATAATAGCATTTTTTTGTTTTTCTTCTTATGGTTGTGGTGAAATTGCATTCTATATTAAATGACAGAACACAATGATAACTTTTTCCGAGTGGGCTATTGTAGTCAATGTTCGAAATGTTAACATCTTCCTTAGTTAATATAAGGTTTAGTATATTAGGGTTATCGTTACCCCTCCATCTGGTAGGTTGATCAACATATTGTGAGAAGAAATTGTCTTGAAACTTTTGTATAAATTTGTATTCTGGAGTTTCGGTGCTATTGCTGAGTGTATTCCATGTGTTCCAGTTGATGTTCGGATAATTGAAGTCACCCATTATCAATATATCGGAAAATCCTTTTCTAGTTACTTCATCTAGTAATAGATGTAATTTATTGTTATTCTCCGATGAACCCGAGTCCGACCTATCTATTAGGCCTACAAGAACTTTCCTATTTCTATTGATTTTAACTTCAACAAAAAGATTCTCTTCAATATCTGTTTCCATGACGAGTTCTGATGCACTGATGCAGATAAAAGGTTATTGACAAATAGTACCATGCCTCTCCCTGTGCTGTTTCCAATATTTCTGCTGAACATTTGGTGGTCTAAATTTCCCTCAACAGCAAATTCAGATGCCGACATATCCTGAAGTCTATTTTTGGCTTTCACTTCTGTGATGCCTATTATGTGCGGATTCCTATCTTTAATTCTAGAGTTAAGTTCTGTTAATTTGTTTTTAAGTTGATCTGCATTTGTGTAGAAAAAGTTTAATCGTTCCTGTTGCTGATGCATCTGTTTGAATTTTAGTTCCTTTTTACCTTGATTACTTTTCTTGCCCATGGCGGGCCTCTGACTTTGTACACGTATTCCCCCGATGAGTTGTTCCCCCGTTTTGTTTTCGCTTCTTCCCATAGCCTTTTCTCTTGCTCCCTCTCTGTCCTAGTTAGGTCATTGCTAATTCTATATTTTCTGAAGTCTTCGTGTTCTCCAAGTGACCTTATATTTTTGAACAATCGTTTTTTCGCTTCAGGGTTTGCTAATGTTACAAGTAAGGGCCTTGTTTTTGTTTTATCCTCCTCTTTGGCAAATCTCCCAAGCCTGATACATTTTAGTTTATCCTCATCTCGAACTTCACATTTGTTGAGGATTTTGTTCGCGGCTTTGGTATCATGGGATATTCTTTTCTCTCTTATATTGGTGTCCTTTTCTTGTACTCCGTATATTACAACATTGCATTCCCTTGATTTACGCTCATTCATTTCGGACAGCATTGTTTCCACACTGCCAGGTCCCTTGGTTTTAGCCTGCGGTGTATTTTGTTTCTTCGCTTTTTCTTCAACAATTATTTTCCTCACTGTCGCCTCATCACATTTAGAGGAGATTTTGTTTTCTAACCGCTGGAACCTTTCTTCATACCCTTCTGTAATCCCCTTTACCATTTCTTCAATCTTCTTGATAATATCGGTTCTGATGTTGATTTTCACCTGTGGTTTGCAATCATTGCAAAACCACATTGAGTCCGATTCTTGAAGAAAGGCATATTCCTTACTTGATTTTCCCAAGCATCCTATGCAGAAATGCTCCGTGCATCGCTCACACTCGAACAATTTAGCCTCCGTATCTGTGAATACGTCCTTGCACAGTAGGCATTGCCATTGACTCTCGGAACCTTCATCATCTCTATTAAATGGTGATGTGAATTCGAAGTTTTTTTCCTGGCTTTCTGCTGGTCTTGCACCGTCCTGCAATCCTTTCCCTGGCATTTTAGACTCTACTCTGCCGCTTGGGGGTCTAATTATCTGCTTCCGAGTATCGTTGCTAGGGCCGCCGCCGCCATTTTGTTTAGCCTTCTGCGAGGCCATCCTCCTAAAAACGCGATTTGCGCAAAGGAACTCCTTTGTCAGTGTGTAAACAGTTCATTAATTTCAGGAAAACGGTATAAGAATGTTATCTAAACATTCCCATATTCTAGTAATTCCTCATTCGGCTGTGATCGACTATTGTTCCCGGAGCCGATACTTTCTATTGTTTATCGCCGAAAATGAAGGGTAAAATGAAAATATTTTGTAAGATGTTTTGTAACTGTCCTGATACGCTTCTCGTTATATCATTATATTCCATCTTGGATTATGCTATGTATTACACAAAGAAAGTTCCAAGATAACGCACAACTTTATATTTGTATCATTGTCCACTTTTCTTGGAAAGCTCTCATAATTACTAAGTCAAAGACTTTTTTCAGTTTGGTTTTTCAGGTGGCGTACAGGGTGGAAAAATCAAATGTTTTGATTGAGGAAACAAAATTTAGGAGAGAGTGCTCAAGATAAACAGGAAAATCAACATCCCGTTAAGTCCACCTTTTAAGCAGACAGTGTCACAAAAACACTGTAGCCCTGTTTAAATGGTACTAAAATTTAGTATGGTAGTACGAAGTTTTGATAATGGTTTGGTTGGTTTGTCATCAAAGCTACCGACCAAACTTTTCTTAATGTAGATGTATATTTATGAACAACTTCCAAAAAAAATAATTCACAGTACCGTTACTTGATGAAAATATGCACCTGATCACAAGTTGAGTATCATCAATTTTAATCAAAACTGAATTTTGCTTCAGAAAAGTTAAACTTGTCGTGTGCCTTGCACTGTCTCCTTTTGCGTTAGGTGCCGTATGTCACCATGTGATACACTAGGCGGACCGATGATCCGGGTTAATCTGAGGTACTCCGAAGGCCCCCACCAGAACACCCCTCCCGGTCACATTATACTAACTACGGGTGCACAAGTCGTCCCACTCCCATAATGCTGAGCGTCAGGTAGTGGGGACGTAACTTTCATTCTTTAAGACTTTGGTATACCTCGGCCAGAGAGCAAAACCCAAAGCCTTCTAAACAGGGGCGAAAGTTCAATTAAAGGCCAAAAGTCTAGAGAGACATTAGGAAGGAGAAATTTGATTAGAAAGTTGAGAAAAGATAAGATCCCATAGTTAGTCGCCTCTTAGAATCACACAATAGGAGTAGCAGGTATACTACTTCGCCCTACTTGCAGCGCCGGAACTAAACCGGGCACGTTGATGCACTGTCTGTATTTGATCTTTTCTCTTGCCCTTTAGACTTTGAGTTAGAGTATCAGTATATTTACATGATACACAATGCAGCTGCCTACCTCGATCTCTACTTAAACTACGACCAACATGGACAGCTTACTACAAAGCTATACGATAAACCTGATGATTTCAATTTTCCGATCGTTAACTTTCCATTTCTTGATAGTAACATCCCTGCTTCTCCAACCTATGGTGTTTACATGTCGCAGTTGATTCGGTATTTCAGGGCTTGCTCTAAATATCGGGATTTTCGTGATCGATGTCGACTGCTGACAAACAAACAAACTAACAACCCAAGGATTCGAGAGATGCAGGTTGATCAGTACTATGGGCAAGTTTTATGGTCGCCATCTTTGTCTCATTGAGAAATATTCTGTATCTTTAAGTGATATGAAGATGGACGTTTTTGAGTATGCTCATTAGTGTGTTTACTTGTTGTGATTGACAATGATACTCGGTTCTCATTTTGAGAACTTGATGTTTACTTGGAAGTGACAAAGATTTACATGGCGGGTGTCGTCGATGAAGCAGAAGACGCTTACTCTTCCGGAACGCCTGGTCTTATTCTCTTGTACTTTTGCAAGGGTCTCCATGTTAATCTTTCCTTTGTTCAAATTTTGTCCCTGGTTTAATCGATTGTTTGGATTATGATTATGTTGACGCTTCGGTATTCTCTTATTTCATTGGTAAGATTAAGCGCTTTGAAAAACTTACTGCGTCTCGAAAACACGAAAATGCTGTAAATATATAAACCGCTGTATGTCACTGTCTTAAACCGCTTACTAGTTTTATCATGTTGTTTTAAGCAGCGAAAATACAAAGTATTACATGGGAATCAAAGCAACAGTTGAAACGTTAAAGAGAACAAATCAGAGAATATCGGTATTCTCCGAGTGTTTATGATATTAAGCGGCCCCTGTGACAACAGCAACACCAGGTTTCGACAGGTGTCCAAAATGGCACGCCAGACGGTCAATGTATGGATCTATACAGACAGGTCAGTGGGCGTTACAGGTTTATACAATACTAGGTACCGACCAGTGTCCAACATGGTACGCCACACGTATAGGGTATGAACCTACACAGACAAGTCAGTGGGTGCTACATGTTTATACAATACTTGGTATCGACCAGTGTCCAACATGGTACGCCAGACGTATATAGGGCATGAACCTACACAGACAAGTCAGTGGGTGCTACAAGTTTTTCCAATACTTGGTATCGACCAGTGTCCAACATGGTATACCAGACGTACAGGGTATGGACATACACAGACAAGTTAGTGGGTGCTACAAGTTTTTACAATACTTTGTATCGACCAGTGCCCAACATGGTATGCCAGATGTGTAGGGTATGAACCTAAAGAGACAAGTCAGTGGGTGCTACAAGTTTATACAATACTAGGTATCGACCAGTGTCCAACATGGTACGCCAGACGTATATAGGGCATGAACCTACACAGACAAGTCAGTGGGTGCTATATGATTATACAACACGAGACATCGACCAGTGTCCAACATGGTACGCCAGACGTACAGGGTATGAACCTACACAGACAAGTCAGTGGGTGCTACAGGTTTATACATCACGAGGCAGATGGGTGCATACTTCTGTATTTCTACAGATGTTAATTAAAACCTACTCGAACCCGAAAGAATTTAGAACATTACAATAGTCCATTAATGAAAAACTGTGAACAATGCGTTCACTTTTACTTATGCTAACGTACCCTGAACAATGTCGCTCACATTCACTTTTCTTGTAAATACTCTTACATGTTTGCCTATTAAGAACTCTCTAGAGGTCAATCGGAACGTCCCTGGTACACCATCTACAGCTGACAAGCTATAATCCGCGACAGTAGCTTAGCTATCATGTACTAATTGATGAAACATGGACAAATCGTATATCATTGTTCCAAAATATACAAGCCAAGTACGCATGATACAATGTGCTGTTTGCTAAGGCGTCGACCTATTATTTCATTGAACAAATATTGTTGTCTAAGTGTAAACACTTCACGTGCCACTCCCGAATATCAAGTGTTTTGATGATACATTTCAACGTTCAATTCTTCTACAGTCACGTGCTATTGGCTCCAGAAGAGGGGGTTTCGGAGATACCATTTAATTTCATATAAAGATTTGACACATGTTTTTGCGTTTTATGAGGGTCATTAAGTAAACTAGCTTTATTTATTTTTCAACAATCACGAGATTACAACTTATATTAATAAAATCTTGTTGGGCCGGATATAAACACGTCGGCTGTCTTATCATGAAAGGAAACCGGAGTACCCAAAGAAAATCCACTAGGTCGGTAGGTGACCCCATACCTTTTCACGTCCGATCTGCGAATCAAACCCTTGCACCGTTGTGAAAGGCAAATGCGCTATTCACTGCACCAGTCGACCTTGAGGTTAACTTTTAGCAACACGAAGAGTTATATGAAACATAAAAATAGATATTCAATATATTGCAGTATCAGCAGTTTAAAAGTTTTAGTTTATTTAATGACCCTCTCAGCCAAAGGAAGAAATGGACGATAACCACGACTATACATCACAGCATGACCTTGGATGATGTACAGAACAATGTAGGCTTACTGATATTCCGAGCTTGCAGTACCTTGTGTTGCAGGAATGTTTATGATTGTTTTTATTTAGTAATTTGTGTAAGAATTATCCTTTCTGACGGCATAACCTAGACACTGTATATGACGTCATAACATTTTTCATCTTATCAAGATGATGAAATTGTAAACGTATGGTAACATTATTTTATTCCTCACAGAACTGCTTAAGTTTGGAAGAGGTTTCCTTGAATGAAAACTTTAGTTTAGATGTATTTATGAATTCACACCACACTTATTTTTGTACTTGGCATTATGATCAAAACTATTTGTTGTTTCAGGTTGTCCAACGCTTATGGATAATACAGAAATGAATCAAAAGAAAATGTGAAATGTTTTCCAGATGTAGTGACAGGTCATTTACTTGCCCAATTAAAGGAAAAGAGACTACCGAGGCGTAAACAAAATCATAATCCGAACTCACAATCGATTAAACTAGGGGCAAATATGAACAAAAGATTTACATGGAAATCCTTACAAAAGTACAAGAGAATAAGCCCAGGTGTTCTGGAAGAGTAAGTGTCTTCTGCTTCATTGACGACAGCCGCCATGTAAATCTTGGTTACATCCAAGTAAACATCTAGTCCTTGAAATGAGAACCGAGTCATTGCCAATCCCTATAATTAAGCACACTAATGAGTTTACTCAAAAACGCCCATATTCATTTCACACAAAGACACAAAATATTTTTAAAAAGATGGCGACCATACAATTGCCCATTGTTCTGATCAACTTGTCTCTCTTGAATCCCTGCGTTTTCAAATAGTTTGTCAGCAGAGAACATCGATCACGAAAATCACTATATTTAGAGCAAGCCTCAGAATAACGAATCAACTGCGACATGAAAACACCATAAGGTAGAGAAGCAGGGATGTTACTATCAAGAAATGTAAAGTTCACGATAGAAACTTATAAAATACAAAAAAATATTTACGAACTTTGCATGAAGAGGAAAAAGATGTTTTCGAATCGCAAACCTATGTTCAAACCAAACCTTCTATTTAGGAGTGAAAATTTATAGAAGTGGTTTTAATTGTAAAAATCTCTGAAATGTTAGGTAGTATTTACTATGTTATTTATGATAATAAGTTTTATTTACTATATTATATTTTGAGGATAACAGAGCGAAGGTTTTCTCCAAAACTGTGAGAATGATCATGTCATTTTGCGAAAGCATACACTTATATAATTTTCTTTTGTAAATTCTGTGTGTAAGAGACAAACAACCTGTTAGCCTAAACATCCATTACATTTGGTTTGATAATACAAATTTATGACATCACAAATTCGGTCATCTGTGTTTAGTATGACGAATATGCTGGAAATACCTTTGTTTCTTATGTCATTTATTAGTTTAGATTTTCCCCCGTATTTTATATTTGGCTGTTTAGTGAGCATGAAAGCCAAATATATATGATCCAAACAAAATGTCCCTACCAGAGCCTCGTCAGCAAACTTCATACCAGGTGTTTGTGCCCTTGTATTGTTCCGCCTCATACAGGTAGTGTTGTCGATCTCAGATTAATTACACCCGTAATTATACATCTCAGAATTAAATACTGGAAATGAATCTGTCTCCTTTGTTATGTCATGTGTGAAATACAAACAAAGGGCAACCACACCTTCAACGAAAGTATGCAATATCAAAGAAAAAACATACCACTTACACTTTATCAAAGAGCCTATTTAATATTGCATCTTTAATGGAATAAATCAGACAATTGTACTGGATTAAGGACTTAAGATGACAATAATGGCCATGATTTATTATTAAATAAATTTATGTTTGTACATGCGTTTTAATAACTATGACCATTCCTTACTATGTAATTAACAATATGTGTTAATATCAATTGCACTTATTAATTCTTAAAGAATAGGGTAAGTTTCTACATTTATGTAAAGAAAAAATCGTATGATATTAAAATCCACGTCGATCTTATATACTCTTCTGAATTTAAAATCAGGGACACAACAGATTTTCCAACATAAGCTGCTTACCTCGATCTTTACTTAAGCTAATTCCAACATTTACTGCTAAGCTATACGATAAACGATTTCGATTTTCCGACCGTAAACTTTCCATTTTTTTTATAGTAACATCCCTTATTCTCCGACCTATGTGTTTACATATTCAATGGTTTGCTTTGAAAATTGAGATTTCAGTTGCCGACAAACAAGCTTATGGCACAGATATTCGAGAGATTTTGGTTGATGGGGACTGAACAAATTTTGCGGTCGTCATATTGAGAAATATTTTATATACTTTATGGTATAAAGAAGGAAGGTTTTTAATTATGCTAATTGGTTTGCTTACTTGTTATGATTGAGAATGATGACGCGGTTCTAACTTTGAGGATTTGGTGTTTAACTCGATGTGACCGAAATTTACATGACGGGTTTCTTGGGTGAAGACCTTTACTTTTCCAGAACATCTGATCTTATTTTAATAATTCCCTGTTACTTTTGCGAGGGTCTCCTTGTAAATCTTTCCTTTATTTATATTGTGTCTGCAGTTTAATGGATATTTAGTTCGGATTATGGTTTTGTTGGCGCTCCAGTATTCTTTGATTTTTGTTTATTGTTTTTTATTATTTTGAAATTTGTACCTTACCGCTTAACCTGGAACGAAACGCCTGTTTACATGTTTTGATATAGCTGTTGTCCAAAAATATATTGCCCATGGTAAAGGTGAACAATGGGTGCAGAAATTTTTAAATGAATGGAAAAAATGGATAAAATTGATTGAAATTGCCTGATCCTGTCATATTAAGCTGATAAATCACACTAGTAGCTTTTAATTATTATAATATTTTACACATTTGGATGATTTTTGCCTTCCACAATAGATACTGTTTTTTTTCTTAGCTGTTTTCTGTCCTTTTCTTTCCCTTCGCTGTCTGTCATAGTCGATGTCTTTTCTGTCTTTCCTTCTTTTTGTTTTTTTTCTGAAGTTTCTTTCTTCATTCCTTCCCCCCCCCCTTTTTCTCTTATTTTCATGCTTTCTCTTTAAATCAATACAGTAGAAATCTTGACAACAACAATTACCTAACAGATCAAATATCAGTGTGGTGTTTTTATTTATAATGAACGAACATTGTTTTTATATCTTGTAGTAATGTAAATGCATACCAGGCCCTAATATTGATACACAAAAGTGTTACATATTGTAGCACTGATAATTTGGAGCAAAGTATAAGGATTGGTATGCATATACGCATTGTTGTAATATATAATATGGTGCATAGTGTTGGGAAATTAATCATCAGTTAGGGTTCATAATCATTTAAAATTGACCGAATGAATTTTCTTTTTCTCGCTTTCCTTTATTGCAATACTTTGCTTACAAACATTATTTGGCGAAAAGGTTTTATTAATATTGAATGATATCAAAACACAATAAGAGCTTTAAAAATTTAAGATTTAACATGCAGAAATAGAAAGTACAAATTATATGGGATTTATTGTCTCTATTTTGAAAAAAACACCTTGCTCTATGTAAACCCAGTTTAATCGATCATCAGAAATTACACACTGTAATTGATGACGGCATCGGAAAAAGGTCAATTACTGATTAATCAACTATATCTGATCATCATCCCATCACTAAAAGTGCATACAAATAATTAATTTACATGATGCTACATGTATGTACTTAATCCAGTAATGGTGTTTGTGGTATGTACTACAGTATTGGCAACGTTAATTATTATGAAATAACCTGTTCTGGTATAAACTTTGGATGAACTTTGTATGTGTGTAATTAAGATTATACTGTATTGAAAAAAAAAGAAAACTCTGAAAAATGAAATAAATATAAAAAAAAAATGTTTTGATATAGCATGCATGTACACATATCAATCGTTATTACCATTATGGCCACACTACTGATCAATTGAAAAGGGAACGATGGTTTTAAACAAAGTATGGCATACCTTAATTTATATACTTATTGTTCATTTTACATGAATTTACATTTTGTAAATTACTTTGATGGAAAGGTAGATCGTGGTGTAGTGTTTCATTGCAATGCACAGAAATATAACAATTGTATATATACCAATGAACAAGGCTCTTTAGTGACACACTTTGTATAAGTTTAAAAGAGTTGTCTTTCTTAGGGCAGGATGGATAATTCTCAAAGCTTAAGTGCATCAAGTCGGAACAGAAAATCAAATATTTCAAGAAAAGTTTGAAGGCTGATTTCGACAAAAAATAGAACTTGAATACAATGCAGTCGTATTTTCAAATATTTTTACGACCATGTTTCCTAAACAGAATTAAAAAAAAATCATGTTTACACAAGTATTTAGCGGGCCCTGGTGGAAAGAAATGGATATGCCATTACTTAACGGAACAGTAGTAAGCTTCATTTGAAATGTTTGTATTGCTGAAACGGATCAAATATCATATAAATAAAGGACACTTTCACTGTTAATATCACTCCTCCGTACTTTAAATGACAAGTATCACCCGAGACCAACGGACTAACTGACCGTGTGTGATGATACACTCCGGGCGTATAGAAAAGGACAGTGAGCGAAACCCTGGGAATCTGCAACTAGAACATGTTCAGTACGCTGCATGTTAAGTTTATATAACATGTTCGCCCCGAACAAGGCAAAAATACGAGCAACCTCTTAAAAGCACTGCGTTGCATTGACAAAAGACTGCTAGCCTTTCGATTTTAATACACTTGCAGACCTCCTCTTAGTTTCATTTTATATTCAAATAAATCTACTCAATTAATGTGTTTCGTTACCCTTATTCCTTATCAGCTCAATCAACTCGTTCATTGCATTTGTCTGTTGTGATTGAACGTACATGACTGAAGCTGCATTGCCTCTATTTTCCAGTTTTACAGTGATGTCATACTAGGTGCTTTGTGTAGCAGAAAAGATGTATTTCGTTGATTATACTATCTAACCCTCTATTTGTTCCTTTAAGTCCTGCAATTTTCTTTAAAATATCTCGCAATAGAGAGGTTATGGAAGACAAACAGTGTAAGGACTACACAACGATAATAATAATACTAATTCGAGGTTCGTATATACCGTTTTATCACGACCTTAAGGCACTACTATCCGTGGTTATAGGGCATTAGCAACCAGCCAATATCGTTCTCAACTTACATGGTAAGCATACAACCGGTGCTGCCATTTTGGTGCTCACAGCTAGTATTCTACAATTTCCTGCACTACCCATCCACCTACTCGTTACAGGTGAGTATAATGTACAAGAATATTAAGTATATTGATCAAGGATACAACACAAGTACTTGCAAATAACTTGCAACCCTTCGGTCACGAGCCCGGCGTCCTACCACTATACCACCGTGTCTTACAAATAAACTTTGCTAATGGATTCAGACGACCAACCAGAATTGGACTGCACATTAAAGCCTTTACAGGTGTTCCAGAAGGATCAGCGTCTTCTTCATCGACGCAACCCGCTTTATAAATATAGGTCATGTCATACTAAATGTCTTCTAACATATTCAAAGATACAGATTATTTCCCAATGGAATCATGATAAGACTATAACAGTTAGTCTTCATTAATATGCATATTTTAAGTACTTGTTTTACATAAGTTTAAGTCAAACTAGAAAAACAAACTAGAAATATGTATTTCGATAAAGAAAGAAAACAAAATATTACTGCCTTATTTGACAATTTGGAAATTTAGAAATTGGATAGGACTATAGATTTCGTCGATCGGATCTCCTGTACAACTAAAATGCGTATTTAGTCCTTGTAATACGTTCAGCAGTATGGCTATTTATCAGCAGTTGATACAATGCTTTTCGGCTTATTTTTTCATGTCTTGATTTGAATAATGAAAGAAAGTGTAATACACATAAGGCATATTAAAATTCAAATTATTATTATACATGTATTCCACAGTAAACAAGAATATTTATTCAAGAAAATATGTCCTATCCACATTATCTTCAAATATCTATTTAGCTGTCGGCAATTAATATAATAATTATATGAATTTAGGTAATGGGTAACATGATATACGGTAAAGTATCATTTACGCGTGTGTTTTCGTCATAATTAACATCATACCGAACTGTAATTGATACTCAAACAGTACAAACAATGACTCTTAATGCTGCGCCGATTCCTCGTGTTAAGAGTTGAGTTTTTGCGAGACATGGCATTGTGGCAGGTTGCGACATAGTACATGTACATCATTAAAGAATCCCAGATCACGGAATCCAACTCATGTAAACAAATGTTTAGACAACCATACTTCACACACCTATATTTTGATAGGTAAGTAAACCCTCTCTTAATAATAAAAGATGAATGGTATACGTTATGTGTTTTACAAGACCATCAGTCAACACTCGGATCCTTTTATACAATGCAGTCTTTGTCGACGATGTAAATTCCTTTTATTTCATGTTGACAGTGAAATTGACAAGGCTTTCTAAAGTGTAATGTGACTTTTCATTGCAAAGAAATAGACAAGCCAGATATGGATATACCCGGCCCATTCACAACCGTTCTGTCTGTTTCAATGCCAGATTTTTTTTCGTTGTGTCAACACAAGTGACAGACGCATATCAATATAGCAAACCAAATAAACTTGATAAACAATCAGTGCTCCTGTATTCACCGGGTAAATCCGTATTTGATATCAGTGTAATGTTACGAGGTCTGCAATATTCTAAATAATGAAAAGATGTATTGTTCTTTCTAGGCCTATTGATGTCTTCAAAAATGGCAGATTGTCAAAAGCATTGTATGGAGTGTTTACCAAGAAGTTGTCAGTAAACCGGAAGATACGCCCCGTCAAAGCCAGTATTTGACTGAGGAAAATTGCACTTGATATGATAATAACAGGATAATGGTAGACTTTAAAAAGTGTTTTGTTACAATGTTTATTGTACTTATAAACTGTGACAATAACAGGTTTACTAGAGCTATATCTATATATACAAAACCTTACTTCTGTTATCCTTGTAAAGTTCACGTGTCAGTCTATTACGCTGCGGAGAAAATAAATTTACTTTTCGTGATTTTGCTTAATCAGCTATTCCCGTCAGTTTCTTTAGAGCAGATTTTATTTAAAAAAAAGAATGATATATGGAGTGTTCATGTTTAAGTGAGGGGTAATAAAGAAACTATTCATATATGCAACGTGATGATTAGAAACCAATCCAGAATGGTTCAAGTGAGGTTTGAGTCTGTTTCTTCATAAGAGACGGGGATAGTGTTTAACAACAATATCATTACATGTGTAAAGAAAGAAAACGTACATTTTTGTGCTAGTAGGGGGAATTTAGATATGGAAGATATTTCATTTTTTAAAAGTAAATACCTGTTCCTACCTACACTGTAATAAACGCACCAAAAAGCGCACCTGCCTGTTTCCATCAGCTCGAATAGGATAACTGTCCTTAATTGGAGTAGTTGAGTATTGTCCTTCCAAGAATCACAATTCATTATGAGGAGAAATGGTACATGTAGTAACTAAACATGGTAACATTGGCTCCCACAGATACATTTTATGTATGGACAATGTCCTTATACGACGGTATTTTAAGCAAATGAGTTAGTGAATTTAAACATGTTTGGTGAATTGATTGATGAATTAAGTAATCAATCAACGAGTCAATCAGTAATAAAATGAATGAATAAAAAACATAGAAAATAAAAACGAAAAAAAACCCCAATAAATAAAGAAAGGAAAAAAGAATGAATGATTGAACGAACAAATACAAAATGGTGAATGAAAGAATGACTGACAAATGCATGAATGACGATTCATAATATTTGTTACATCCAATGAACATGTATACTGAAAAGAGCAAAAAGAATAACTACATTGATTTATGAAATACAGGTCAGACGCACATTTCAATAAAGCACATAAACATGCCATTGATTGTGTGTACTATAATGTAAAGTTATGCTGAGTACGCTGAAAGGTAGGGCCGGAAAACCCGTCAGAACGACATTTATGTGTATTTCGATGTGCGTAGTACGGAGGTCAAGACTTTCAGATCACAGGTTATCGGAACAGTCTTTTGATATTAATACAGTTAGCATACATGCGATCATTGAGTCGGATATCGAGGTTCAAATATGTGGGTAAAGTTTCACTGAACAAAAACTTGATTCTTTAAGATAGTATTGATTATGTTTAAAGATATTTTCACACGAAGAACGTAGTTTAAGAGTAGATTTCTGAAACAAGTAAAATGGGGAAAAAATTATCCCACGATCAATGCATTATAGTATGAATACAGCCATATAACAATATTGCATGTTTTCTCGTGAAATGTCACCGATTCTGATGACGCAAAAATATGTTGTGAACCTGACATTTGAAAAATCACTTTTTGTATATTTGCAAAAGAAATCAGATTTTACTTCTGTAAATTCGCGAATAATATAGGTCTTATACAGAGTAGAGAATGCCTAATACATGAATGTTTAATTTCAATTTATGCTTTTAAACTTGCATTCGATTTTATGTTATTAAAAACACTTACATCGGCGTTCATTGTATATTTTCATGTTGATGACAATCAACACCAACTTAACACTATTAGTGGTATAATATAACACTGACGTCATCATCTATGGTGTTACTGAATATTAACACCCCTGATGTTCGTTCCCCTGGCCAAACTCAACAATGCCAGTAGTCCCCGTAATGTCAGTCCACAAGCTTGACACTGACGTCTATTTCCGAAGTACAATTGAACTCTGACGTCCGTTCTCCCGCTATACCTGAATGCTGACGTCAGTCTTCTTGGTATATTTGAATGCTGACGTGTGTCCGACGGCAGTCCACCTGGTATAAATTTAACATTGAGACATCTCATTGGGTCCACCTTAAATTGATGCTTTAGTTCAAACGTTAGTTCTAATAACTAGAAAACTGGTTATTGTATGAAATTTATTCAAGACTTGTTTTTTTTCTGTTTAGTTGATACACGAATGCAGATACTATACTTATAGCTATCCGTCCGATATGTAAAATTCAATGCGTACTTAAATTCCATTCCCATGCATCTGAACAAATATTCTTGTATAAGAAACGGTGCCTGTGCGCGCGTTACTCAATATTTTATAGATATATCAGGAATTTCGACATATACAATTATTCTTTTATAAAAATATTTTGTATCTTTCTATTATTTTTGCAGTGTAAATATCAATAAACACAGCAACCCTTTTCAATAAAATAGTGACATGTGGGGTTCAACGACCTGATTATGTTATAATGAATGCACGTATTGCGTTTACAGGGTAGAATTGGACACGGTATCAGAGAGACCCGATACCAGACCGCCTGTGCTTGCCACCGCAGTGTGACCTAGCCTGTCATACAGGCCACAGGCCTCCTTTATACTCACGGACACCTGCATAAGGAGAATTTTACTTTCTGGAATATATATAGCTCCTGCAAAATAAAAACATCATAACGTAAGCACAAAGGGATAAAGATTGTAACATTTTTTCATGACCAGGGAAGCACGTTCGGGAAATTCCACAGGAGGGTTTTTCTAATTTTGGTAAAACCCGAGGATTGACCTATTTACAGTTTTTTCTCTCATATCCACTACCTGAATCAGCTAAATACAACTATAAAATACGTTTTGGCTGGCTACCATTTTGACCTTTTCTTTTGGCCTTTTTGACGAAAACTAATCAGACAGCGAGATTAAGCATACCCCATATTGCAAATAAATAAGAGAATACCGAAGCGTTAACAAAATCATAATCCAAACTCAAAATCGATTAAACCAGGGGCAAAATATCAACAAATGAAAGATTCACATGGAGACTCTTGTAAAAGTACAAGAGAATAAAACCAAGTGCTCCTGAAGAGTAAGCGTCATCTGCTTCATCGGCGAAACCCGCCATGTAAATCTTGGTCAAATACAAGTAAACACCAAGTCCTTAAAACGAGAACCGAATCAGCATTGTCAATCACGACAATTAAACACACTAATAAGCAAACTTAAAAACGGCCATCTTCATATCACACAAAGATACAGAATATTTCTCAATGAGAGAAAGATGCAGACCATAAAACTTGCCAATACTTCAGATCAGCCTGCATCTTTTGAATCATTGTGTAGTTAGTTTGTTTTTAAGCAGTCGACATCGATCACAAAAATCTCGATATTCAGAGCAAGCCCTAGAATATCGAATCAACTGCGACATGTAAACGCCATAAGTTGGCGAAACAGGGATGTTACTATCAAGAAATGGGAAGTTTAAGTAGAGATCGAGGTAGGCAGCTGAGGTAGAAAAGTCTGTTGTTTGCTTGAAACCAATAAAAGACTTAAAGTTACACACACCTCGATGTGTTGATTTTGTCATCATTGACATCGCTGCCGTGTTGTTCGCCGTAGTCATCGTTCTTGACGTTTGGGGTTTAAGATTTACATATATGTTTACGTGAGTTGTAAAATATTTTAATATCTTTTACAATACTTATATGATGTTATTACACATTGAATGTGATGCATTGTTTTAAACAGTACCAAAGTTAGTTTAGTACATTATTCATTGATTCAGAATATTCCAGTAATAAACGAAAACATATTCCCATTAATAATAATCATTATAAATATCATTATTGTTTCAATTGTAGTGATGAAAAGTCTATGAAAATTGATGTACAAAAAGAGCTACAAGCCAAAACAATTAATGTTGATTCCGAAAAATAGATATAATAATACTTTATTTAGCCCTCCATATAATTTGCCTTAGAATAACGAAAACATGATAGTGAATTCGAAACAAGCATTGTTTTTCATAAATCATTATATCAATTTTCCATTTTGATATTCTTCTTAAACATAAAGCATATTACCAAATTATAGTTAAGCCAACAAATAATCGATTTGGTGTACCAATCTAGCGTGATTTACCTACAAAAGCGGCCCTGTTGTCGCCTCAGTGAAAGGTACACGACAAATTCGTTCTGCCCTCTCGCAGATCCTAACGATATGATGTATGTGGATAATAGTTTAGTGAATACCCTGAGTTCATGACACTGTGTGAAACAATTTGTAGGTAGACGAAACTGATAAGAATTCCAGGCGATATCTGCTCTTTTGCATTTGAAACATTGCTGCTTACGGTTGTCCAATATTGTATTTTGGTACCCTATACCGTTACGATAAAATCGTATGACACAAAGTACGTGTTGTTAAATATTCAATATTTAGTATCATTGACCTCTAATACCATTGCACCTTTAACCTATTTGATATTCGATATTAGTTTAAGTTTTCTATATAAGTTTAGTTTTTAACTTAACTTTGAACATGTACTTTAAAATCAATTGACTTTAAGACGATGTATATATGAATGCATGCTTTTTTATGGTAAACGTTATAAAATGATCATACTGAATACCACATAAAGCAAAAAATAGTAATAACAATATCCGAAACTTATATCATCTGGTTTAGTTTAATAGCAATCCCAGTGTTCATGTTTCATGTGTTCCTCAGTTCTTGTCTCAACAATAATCGTTACGATTTATTAATTTCCCGATCGTGAGCTTTCCCTTTCTTGAAAGTATCCTCCTGCTTTTCCAGTGTTACGTGGAGAGACTACCTTGCATAACAATATCAGGAAATTACGAAGCAGTTCAACTGGTCCGGACCTTTTTGCCTGGTAATAACGTCCTTGCCCCTGTTCATCTCACTAGTTTCATTACTCATCTTTCTCGTAAAATACTGTTTATTTCCCTGGTCGGGATGTTTGAATGTACAACATTTACTCATTATCACAATGATGCTTTCTGAAATATAATTACAGCCCCTAGTACCCGAATAAATGTTACGTCGTGACAAATCTATTTGATGTGTATGCCTGGTAGATGTCGACTGCTGCAGACGAACAAACTTAGGACACACGTGTTCGAGTGATTCAGATTGGAAAATTGACTATGAGCAAGTTTTATGATTGGCATTTTGACTCGTTGAGGGATATTCTGTATCCTTGTATGATAGGAAGGATTTTGATAGAATTTGAGTTTAGAATATGGGGTTTTCTTTTTATTTTGTAATATTTCATTAATTGTCCCTCGGTCCCTATTCTTTTCTTTTTTGAGTTTGTTCTTTTCCTGATGATTCCTCCGGATTGAGTCATTTCCTAATGCTTCATTTAATTATGTCTGCTCAGATCTGCTGATAACGATAATTTGCGGTCTGTTCAGCGCCTGTCGTGTCCTTATGCATTGGTTCCTGCTTTTTTAAAAACGTTCGCGTTCGTCTCCATACTGTCCCTGCACGCCTTGTTATAATACCTTATGTTTAGATAGTGTTATACATCGGTAGTCATGTCGTGCGGCTTTCCTAAAACTAACACAACTACAACTTACTTGTGCATTGATAGACTAAACAAATCGCATTAAAGATGGTGTGATCGTATTATGAAAAGGTTAGCTTTGTATTTTGTACCACAAGATACGTATCTGGCTACTGTGAGCCTTCAAATTCAGGGACAATATCAAAGAATATATACTAGAGAAAAATAAGCTTGTGTGGGGTTTCTGTAGACACAGATTTGATGTGAGCGTGTGTACTTGTTTAACTGATTCGTTTACCTTTCTGGTCTCACTTTTGCACCTGTTATAATTGACTCGGTGTCACACTAACAGGATCACATGCCTTAAGTTATGGCAAAACATATGTACATATTGATACATTTAAGCGTACGTGTAATTATGCATTTATGTGACCCTGGGAAATGATAGAGTACACAGTCATATCCTAAAGAAGTTGAAATATCATCGACAAAGCTTTAATCTTCTTGTCTTTTGATAACAAACATTCAATTCATTATAAACTATTTTAGTTATGTAACTAGGATTTCTAACATTCCATTCCATACATGATTTATATATATGAATTTCAACAAAAGAGAAATCGGTTGAACTTGTCATTATTTTTGCACAATACATAACATTGAAAATATATTGGACTTATTATCATTTTGCGTTATTTAAGCCCTAATTTAACTTTTTACATTTATGAATTTATTAGGGACATATATACACGTGAACGGTTGGAAGGCTTACTAGATAGCATTGCGGTTCTAAGATACGGTTTCATCTATCTGTACTGCAACCAACCAGACTTGAGTGGTATTTCTGTTGGGAAAAAAAAGAATATTTATTTGTATTTGTCTGTACAGCAAATCATAAACTTATGAATGAGTACCCGGATGTTCGCAGATGTATACATACCATTGCTGCTAATTATTTCTTGTTTAACCCATAGTTGGAAAGGCCAAAACAATGGTGTCTTCAATTTGAGACAATTGACTGTGTTTGTACTGATAGGAAACGCATGTGCCTACGAACAGACTGAGGAAACACCTGTCTATTGGACGCCATGGATAATATTAGTCTAGCTCTTGCATTAAAACAAAGCATATTTCTACAACAGCGGGAGTGCTTGACGTTCAAGCAAGTCATTTGAATTAATTTTATCAACCAATTGATTATCAGTTATCACGCTACTTTGATGTTTTAAAGGGACACGTGCGGTATCCATTTCATCACGTGCTCCAAAAGATTCAATTTAGACCTTAAACAACTGTTGTTTTGTTAAAGTGTTTGGTATAGATCTGAAATATAATTTTAAACAAATGATTCTTCAATAACTAGTTAAAGCATTAAAAAAATAACTATGTCACTGAGACATGATATTCGTCTCTTAAATACAAGAGGGCCATCGTTTTACAATGTGATAGTGTATTGAAACTATGACAAAATCTTAATACAATCATATTAAAAGTGGGTAAGATTTATACAATACATTGTGCTGCAAGGCGATATCAATGATGAATGTATTACTACAGTAAAACGCCACTTACTCGAACCCGGTTGTATTCCTTGTACTATTGATCAAGTCCCCACGAGTTCGAGTAAATGGGGTTTACTGTATATAAAAATAATATTTAATATGCACTCGCTACTACTCTATAAAATCACTTTCAGAATATGTATATACAATGTATATAAAGCTATGAAGTGAAACGAAGTTGGTGTGGGGAACAGGTGACAACCATTATGTATGGGTGGAGCAGGGTCGGGGAGTCATTACGTGATCCTAATACAGGAGCAGCAGTCAGCCGCGTAAACGCATTATAGGAGACCGCTGTGAAGGATTGAATGAATGAATAAACCAATACCGCTTGTCCTCTGTTTAGAAAATATTTAGAGTACATATCGATATATATATGTGCATGAAATACGACAAGAGGTCACACAAACAGGGACAAGAGGGCACGCCAACCGGGAAATAGTGCCAAGGTTTCTGGGGGTGCATACTAAGCAAAGTCACTTCAATGTAAAGTGGACCGGGATATACATAGGGATCTGGTCACATGAGGTCTTTGAAGTTGTTATGCAGATGGTTACAACGTTGTCATTCATTCTGAATTGCTATCAATCAAATTGCAAAACTAAAGACAAAATTAAAAAAAAAACTGATCAATTTTAGATGAGATGTCGATCGCAGATTACTAGCTGTACTCTGTCTTTAATGGGATTGGCTAGCTATAAAGCGCTTACCTGTTAACTTACCTCAGTGTTTTGCTCTTTTATACATTTTCACGAAAATCATTTAATTCAATATCATGCTTTATAATTCCGCAAATCTTCCTTTGATCCGAAGATTTGAATGCTTAAGGGCAAGGTATGATATGGAAATTGTCTAGATATTCATTTTTGCTTTTCACTATTTTATCGTAATCCCAGCGAAAAGAGAAAAACAAAATGATGGCTCTGTCGGGCTGCTTCTAGCAAAACATTTTTCTTACACAATTTATTTCCGTGCCATATACATCAACACGGTTCCACATGTATACAGCCTAAATCATTGAATGGACTTAATATGAAATTTCAGGTCAGCCAGGTAAGGGGCACACTTAAAATAGCCTCTTGTTGCAAAATGCATATAGAGTTTTCGATCAGATCCATCAGTTTGTAAAGCAAAGCAATATATTGCCCAGATGTAGTCTAAGTAGGGGAGTAAGGTATCACTTGATGGTTTTCTTTTTCTTTAGTTTTCTTTCAAGTGGTGCATACGTTAGATGTTCTTTAAAATGACCCGATTTACTCGAACAACCCTATCTCGTTTTGTTACATAATGATTGTAAATGCTAATTAATACATATCAAATTTCTTCTCCTGAGAGATAGGAGATACAGATAAGGTGACTATAAAACATAAATCGATAAAAAAACCCATCTCCTGACAAGCATATATATCAAAGGTGAATGAAGTCAGTGGATACATAGATATATTAAAGACTAATTCACCTTTCACATCAATACATCCCGTGAGGGTGATTTGAGTTTATTTAACAGTTGAGTGACAATTAAAAATGGCCGGTGAGGTCGATTTGAGTTTATTTTACGCATGGCGTAAAATTACCTGCTGAACAGTGCCCTACGTGTCTGCTTGATCATTTGTTTCAAGGTGCACATGCAGAAGAATATGTCTGGGCGTGGCGTGAGAGACCGTCTGCTCACCTGACATTTGATACCTGCATGTGGTAATCGTTACAACAAAAACACACATCATAATTAAGAAGGCACTCATACAAAACAGACCATGTCTATCACATGTTTATCAAAAGTTCGCATCATTTAAACGTTTTCTTTGAATGAAATATTAAAAGGGTCATATCGTAAAACCGCAGGAAGTCAACTTGGGAGATCCTCGTTCATAAACCAGGGCTTTTATTTGTTCATCAAATTGGATTTAACACCCTTATACTAGTATCGTACAGGACTTCTGTACACTTCGTACCTTATTCTAAACGTCTACCAATGCCAACCTCATTATATCAAGGAGTTGGCGACTCTTCCATATTTTATTTAGTCTCTAGTTTGCTATGCAGTATATTCCTTTGAAAATTTAGCTGCTCGTTTGTTTATTTATTTAGAGTTTATCCATTTATGTTGCAGCTACCGAAATATAATACTTTTGTAGCTAGTTACAGGTATCATACCAAGGACACTGATTGTATCCCAACAATCTGTACTCATTTATATCGTTTATTGCACAATGCTTTTCTTTCGCTGGTTCTTTAGGTGGAACTCCTTTTAAACATATGCCACAACAAAGTGACCAGTTGATTGCCATGCTATCACCGTTTCGTTTCTGTCAATTATTTTCATATCTGTGCGACAAAATTATAAAACAGCCCTGTATACATACAACAACTGAAGGTAACGTTTCTGATGGTGAAGTTGTAGTAGTTCTATGTCTTCATGACATTTCAATTTGACAACACACAGACCTTTAGACATAGATCAAAACTATGGACAAGTTTTAGGGTGGCCATCTTTGTCTCGTTGTGAAATATTCTTTATCTTTGTGTTATATGAAGATGGACGTTTTTGATCATTGATGTGCTTGCATTTTGTGATTTACAACGATGACTCGGTTCTCATTTTGAGGATTTATGTTTACCTGGATGTGACAAAGATTTACATCGCGGTTGTCGTCGATGAAGCAGAAGACGCTTACTCTTTCGGAGCACATGGCCAACACCTACCACATTTGATTGGTAAAGATGCATTACTTTGAATCATTTCAACCCGTTTTCAAGTTCCAAACCGTCTACTTTTTCACACATGTTTAAGACCATTGATGAACAAATAAGGCGTATAGATTGCTATCACAGTGCAAAATGGAAAAAAAATAAATAAAAATAAAAAAAACCCAACTCTTCTATTTTGTTTCTGCATCAAATATAATAATTCGTACAACACAAAACCTAGTCGTTTTAATAATCTTGCAAATGAAACTAAAAAGTAGTAACAGTTTAGTAGTGTTATAAGGAGTAATGCCATCTATGCGTATACGTAATATAAATGCTATAAGAAAGTCTCTGCGTTTAAGAGGACCGGATAGCCCATACCACGTTAAGTGAAATCTCCGTGTGTGACACTATACACTGGATGTTAGAAACGCATATTGTTAAGTCTCTTCAGTAGCGACGCGGCACCAAAACACATCAAAATGTCGTTCCCTAACTACCTGTGTCACAGCTATACAGGGACGTCCCTAATATTTTCCCCTTTCGATCCGAAAATAAGGGAAATACATATGTCAAAACTGAATCTTGCTGACCTAAATTGGAAAAACCAAATTTATTGTGTCATACATTTAACAAATATTTACATAGAAGTAATTTTATGTTGGTATTTCCAACACAGTCCGTATATGGTATATTTTTTATATTTTTATATATTTTTATTTTTTATATATGAAGCGACCTTGCTGGGAACCCTATTTATACTGTTACTGCGTACGATTTAACCTGTTCGTCCCTTTGACATGTGTCCTCCTTACAAAGTATATCGGAGCAACCTGATTGTAATTATGTCATTGCTGAAAGTGTGTATTCATGAGTGATTCGTTTGATTATAAATT
Organism: Mimachlamys varia; assembly: GCA_947623455.1. Classification (NCBI taxonomy): domain Eukaryota; kingdom Metazoa; phylum Mollusca; class Bivalvia; order Pectinida; family Pectinidae; genus Mimachlamys; species Mimachlamys varia. Next base: position 32,685,644 of record OX392529.1, on the reverse strand, counting down.
CAATTATGTTAATTCGATCAAGATAATGGCTGACGGCCCAAGAGACGGATTGTGCTGGAGTTATCAATGAAGGTCGATCTAGACATTGACTGACGGTCGCAGAGACGGGATTGTACTGGAATTAAGATAATAATTGACGTTCTTAAAGATGGGATTGTGCCGGAATTAAGATAATAATTGACGTTCTTAGAGATGGGATTGTGCTGGGTTATCAATGAAGGTCGATCTAGATAATCTCTGACGGCCCAAGAGACGAGATTGAACCGCAATTAAGATAATAATTGACGGTTCCAGAGACGGAATGGTGTCGGAGTTAAGATAATGACTGACGGTCACAGAGACGGAATAGTGTCGGAGTTAAGAGAATGACTGACGGTCACAGAGACGGAATGGTGTCGGAGTTAAGATAATGACTGACGGTCACAAAGACGGAATAGTGTCGGAGTTAAGAGAATGACTGACGGTCACAGAGACGGAATGGTGTCGGAGTTAAGATAATGACTGACGGTCACAGAGACGGAATGGTGTCGGAGTTAAGATAATGACTGACGGTCACAGAGACGGAATGGTGTCGGAGTTAAGATAATGACTGACGGTCACTGAGACGGTATGGTGTCGGAGTTAAGATAATGACTGACGGTCACAGATACGGGATGGTGTCGGAGTTAAGATAATGACTGACGGTCACAGAGACGGAATGGTGTCGGAGTTAAGATAATGACTGACGGTCACAGAGACGGAATGGTGTCGGAGTTAAGAGAATGACTGACGGTCACAGAGACGGAATGGTGTCGGAGTTAAGATAATGACTGACGGTCACAAAGACGGAATAGTGTCGGAGTTAAGAGAATGACTGACGGTCACAGAGACGGAATGTTGTCGGAGTTAAGATAATGACTGACGGTCACAGAGACGGAATAGTGTCGGAGTTAAGATAATGACTGACGGTCACAGAGACGGAATGGTGTCGGAGTTAAGATAATGACTGACGGTCACTGAGACGGTATGGTGTCGGAGTTAAGATAATGACTGACGGTCACAGATACGGGATGGTGTCGGAGTTAAGATAATGACTGACGGTCACAGAGACGGAATGGTGTCGGAGTTAAGATAATGACTGACGGTCACAGAGACGGGATTCTGTCGGAGTTTAGATGTCTGGCGGTCCTACAGACGGGATTGTGCCAGAATTCTCAATGATGGACCACCGATGGGTAGGACTCTCATTCATTGCTGAAATACGGCATTCATAAGTGTTTTATATCACCGCCGGAACTGATCGATCATTGTAAGATGATAAAGATTTTGACACAAGTTCGACAGGATAATTAGCATTGTGACAGTAGATGATGACATATACAGCTGAATCGTGGTAAATGGTCGGCCATCAATCTGCGATGAAATACCGACTAGCCTTGTTAGCTTTACAACTCATTTAAATTATAGTTTCGAGTTTACTATGCACAATATGAATTGTCTTTTGTTTCTCTCCAGTTCACACTTTCCTGTGTTTGTGAAATTGTGGTATGTAATAATCGATAATCGTGCCATTAATGACGCTAGGTTAAGAAATAGCAAACTATTAAAATATCCTGATCAATTAACAATGCTTTAATAACTTTCAAAAAGTAAGGTCACGGGACAATTCTGAAAGATGCATTTCATTCATGGTTATACAATGATAATATGGAATTGAATTAATATTTTCGGAGGATGTTAGAAATCTACCTTCTGTATGTCTTAGTCGTCTCCTCTATCCAATTGATTGTCTTTCTGCATTTTTTTTTATATCTCTTTAAATCAACAGTTGTATTAAATTTCGTCCAGTTCCTATTACTCTTTTCTCGGTGATAGTAAAGTTGTTTGTTCGGGGTCAATTATTTTCTTTTATTTTGTTTTGTGGTCTCACTGATTCCTCGTAATCTGTCTCTGTTTTGACCTGGTGCGTTATGGTGGTAAATGTAAAATATTCAATATCACCTTATAGCTGTGTGGGGTTGCAGTGACATATTTCCTTGTGGAAATCTATCATATACAAGACGATGTGGAAAACACTAATGCTTTTGTTTACGCCATGAATCCCATACGTCTGTTAATTAAAACCCAATCAATAACAAGTGTTGTTTCCGCATTAGCCTAAAACCAAGCTAAACAAGCATACAATTAATTTTAAGAAGATTTATATGAGGATGTGGAGATAATTTGCAATGATGAATTTACATAATTTACTATCTAACCTTGGTGAGTTAATTAACACAACAGAGCTTGGATGTTTTACATCCGTTATATAATCAATCAGTCTATTTACTTACATTTCCTTCCTGTAAAGATTGGTGACGATTGTAAACATGCCTAAAGGGGCAAAACGTAGAACAAATATCGATGCAATGTTCACTTGAAAATAATAGAATGAATCAAATCATTACCATAAATGACCGTTCAGGAACAAATTTGAAACTCTGAAACAAAAGGGAAAACATATTTTGTCCGCATAAATACCGGAGATGCAAACATTAGTTCAAGTTTAGTACTTTTTATTATAAAAACAGTCATGAAATCGTCGTCGCAAATGACTTAAAAATTACGAGGAATCATGCTTGAAGAGCTGCATAGAACATTTTTAAAATCACTGTCTCACTGCAGTTTTATCTACATACAAAAAAATCCCTTGAACGTTTGCTTTAGGGAAATTGGGTAAGAACAATCTGGCAAAGGGTTAGAGCGATAGTTTTATTGCCTGAGGTAAATGGCTTGAATCCGAGTTGAGTCAATTCATATGTATTTTTTTTAAACATCTTACAAGTTAGATAATTGTTTTGAACATGGAATTTTTTAATCATAATCACTATTTACATGTATGCTTAATTGACTTCCTTCAATTGTTACTAGAATATAACAACAACTTCTGTTAATAAGAGATGACTTTTTGATTTTTCAGAACGTGTGCCAAATCATTTGCATGTATAATAATAAATAAGAGAATACCGAAGCGTTAACAAAACCATTATCCAAACTCAAAATTGATTAAACTAGGGGCAAAATATGAACAAAGAAAGACTAACACGGAGATCATTGTAAAAGCACACGAGAACGAGACCAGGGGCTCCGGAAGAGAAAGTGTCCATTGCTTCATTGAGGACACCCGCTATGTAAATCTTTGTCACATCCAAGTAAACATGAAGTTCTGAAATGAGAACCGTGTATCATTGTCAATCACAACAAGTAAACACACTAATGAGCATACTTAAAAGGATACAGAATATTTCTCAATGAGACAAAGATGACGACCATAATATTTGCCCATAGTTCTGATCAACTTACATCTCCCGAATCCTTGTGTTGTTAGTTTGTTTGTCAGCAGTCGACATCAATCACGAAAATTCCGATACTTAGAGCAAGCCCTAGAATCTCGAATCAACTGCGACAAGTAAACACCATATGTTGGAGAAGCAGGGATGTTACTATCAAGAAATGGAAATTTCACGATCGGAAAATTTAAATCATCACGTTTATCGTATAGCTTAGTAATAAGCTGTCCATGTTGGTTGTAGTTTAAATAGCTTAGGGATCATCTATAGGCAAACTATGTTGAATTTTAAAACAACAGAAAACAACAAAATATGGCACAAATATGGTCATGTGATATACCATAATGTTTGCCATCACATGAACTTTCTTAATATATTCCATAATAAGCTGATATGATAAGAGATTCTTGAATAAAGTGACTTTGTGGCAGGATGCAGCATGGGATAATATTTAAGCTTTAAAACAAGAAAAAAACAATGTCGTTGTACTCTCAAGTATCTTTAGCACACGATTTGGATATTTGTCTGACTGGATATGCCTCTTTCAAAGCTTACACATTGATTTTATTTTGACATTGGAATGCAAATGGCGGTTGTGAATAACATCACACACAGAAGCAAAAAGCACACATGAAGGTATTTTGCTCATAAACAATGCTCTTGTTAGAGACTTATAAGACTACTGAACATACTGTAACATAAGGGCTCTTTTTAGGAAAACAGTTTAACCGTTGAGTTTAAGGTAAAAAATGCAGATTTCATAAAACAGCATCAAACTCAAAAGTTTAAACATTTGCCTTGAAAACAGTCTTCTCATTTTGTTCAGAAGTCTTAATAGTATCCAATAGGAACTTTGTAAATAATTAAGATACATCCATGTATACATATTTAAGTAAAACGTTTTAAAGTCGCCACTTGCAATTCAAGGTCAAAACAGAATCAACGTGTACGCTTTAGTAGAGCCATATCCAGTCAAACAAATGTCCATATCGCTATAGACACTTGATAGTACAACGGCAGTGTTGTTTTGTGCAACATCTTTGATCTACATATGCTAATTGTTCCGCCCTGGAACATACATCTTTTGCATATTGTGCCTAAATTTGCAAACACTTTGGCAAATTACATGTCAAAAAGACTGTTAATGGATAGCCATGATACATACCGACAATTGATCAAGTTACTTATGGTGAATGTGTCCGTAGGAGTGATTAATAAGCTTGTAAAATATCTGTAGATATGCTATATATGCTATACGTAATATATACTTTATATTGTAGCAGTTTTATGGGGGCCCTTTCAACGGCATGCGTGTCTTTCAGAGGCGTACATGTACTTATTGTTTTTCTTGTTAGTATTGGTATGGTATATTCTATTGACTGACCTGCGATGAAAATTCGAAATAAATACACAGTATTTTTGCTGCGATGACGCATCAAAAAATTGTATATCTTACGAATTCATCAATAAAAAATTAAGGTAACAATCAAAAACTGGTTTTATTTTTTGTATATACACAATTTGAATTATTGAACAATAAACGTACATGATAATGTTATTTGATAGTCATGCGATGGAGGACTATAGTTTTTCCGTTACGTCAATACGTAAACTTGCACAAGATCCAGAACGTGGGGCAATCTAATTTAATGGACTTCAAAAGTTAAAACCATTGAAAAAAAAACCCACTTAGGACTGCACTACTTTTGTTTTCGAAATCGATCGACTCACGTCACCAACCCATGGAATAAAAGATTCAATGTTGAAATTAACAAGTATGATATTTTAATCAAAGTGACTACGTCTACATGGCATCATTAGATTACTCTGATCCTAACGAGGACGTATGGTAATAAAAAATAAAATCTTTGCCTGAAGTGTTCCAGGATGCCCCCCCCCCCCCCCCCACACACACACACAACAACAAAATCACAATTTCAATGGTTAGATCCAACGGTGGTCACGATAGCCAACTCTTACAGAGAGCAGCTGTTGACCCGATCATAATTGCATGGACTTGCGAAATCAATGGAAAATAAAAGCTCCATTAAGCTGTTAACTGTAAAAGGGGCATAACATAATTTGCAACGTTGTATGAAATAATATATGATTTCTTCTCTGATTTATTATTTTTAAATCATATCTGACAGGTTTTTACTTAATCTTAATTCACGTTTGTATTTATTATCTTTTTGAACATTCAATGAATTAATAAATCCAATCAAATTGAAAAAAAAAACAGTAGACGAAATTGAATTCCATAAGCTGTTGCATGTTGATTGTAAAACATGTTATGTCTATCAGAGAAGACAGATATGAACATTACTTTGATATTGTAGGTTTAGACTTTGAGTCTCGCATTTTACCTCATACTGTGATTCGGTGCACATTTTGTATAAAAAACGGTTTCCTTAATGAATGATGCGTGTAGACACTAATTAGGATAGATAGCTTCTTAATTGATTATCTTTGAACCTTTAGTGTTAACTTATATAAAACAATTCATAACAATCTATCTGTAAACTTAAATTAGCAATAATGAGAATCAATTCTTAAGCCCCCATTCACAGCAGGTTTGTGATAGATGTCTAATTAATGAGCGCATGTCGTCACTTCACAGTTACCTGTCCAGCATTCTCTGCAGTGGTCGCCTACCTTTCGGGGGCTCGCTTATGGGAACATGCTATTTACACGGTATGGTAATTTCGGAATACAAATCTCGAATGGTGCAATTATATGCATAAATGAACCAAAATCATGCAGACTTCAATATAGATATTACTTATACGATTATCAGCGCAGGTATGCAAGCCGAGATATCATTTGTTTAATTTGTTGTGCAGCCCTTATCAAATGGACCCTTGATTAATCAAATGCCTCTTTGTCTTTGGCCAAGGTAGCATTAGTTAGTATCAACTACAATCGATACGTGGACCCTTTTTTTATTAAATGAATAAGTTGCATATTACAAACATTTCAAGAAGATTAGAATGAAATAAAAAAGCAAGAAATTTATGAAAGAAAACAAATAAATATCGAACTATCTTTTAAAAACATCTGAATATCGAGATTTCGTGATAGATATCAACTGCTGACGAACAAACTTACGCCACAGGGATTCGAAAGATGCAGGTTGATGAAGACTATAGGCGAGTTTTATGGTCGCCATCTTGATTTCATCAAGGAATATTCTGTATCTTTGTGTGATATGAGGATGGACGTTTTTGAGTTTGCTTATTAGTGTGCTTACTTGTTGTGATTGACAATGATGGCTCGGTTCTAATTTTAAGGATTGATGCTTATTTGGATGTCATCAAGATTTACATGGCGGATGTTATCGATGAACCAGAAGACGTTTACTCTTCCGGAACACCTGGTCGTATTCCCTTGTACGTTTATGAGGGTCTCCATGTGGATATTTCCTTTGGTCCTATTTTTCCTCTAGTTTAATCGATTTTTAGTTCGGATTATGGTTATGTTGACGCTTTGGTATTCTGTGATTTTTTTCTATTCACCAATTACAAATAGGTCCTTATCTCATTTTTCACATGATCCATGCACGTCTGGTCTCTTTGACAAATATCATATATCGTTAAATGATATGAAGGTGAGCATATCGCAATGTGCTCATTAGCATGCCTGCTTATTGTGACAGTGTTTTAGGCCTCACTTTGAGGCCATGATATTTACTTGGATGTGATCTAGGTGTACATAGTGGGTATCGTCGATAAAGCAGCAGACGCTTACTCTTCTGGAACGCATGATTTTATTCTCTTGTTCTTTTTCAAGGGTCTCCATTTACTTTTCCTGCTTTCATGTTTATCGATTTTGAGTTCTGAATACGGTTGTTTAAGGCTTCGTTCTTTTTTTATGTTCTGCTTTACAGTCGTCGGTCTAAATATAATTCGAAGAATACCAAAGCGTCAACACAACCATAATCAGAACTCAAAATCGATCAAACCGAAGACGAGAAACGGAGACCCTTGAAAAAGTACAAGGAAATATTAACAGGTGTTTCGGGAGGTTAAGTGTCCTCTGCTTCATCAACGACACCCACCATGTAAATCTAGGTCAGAACCAGGTAAATGTCAAGTCTTCCAGGTGAAAACTGAGGCATAATATGCAATCACAACAAGCAGACATCCTTATGAGGATATTCAAAAAGTCAATTTTTCTATCTTGGTTTTATCTTTTAATCGCAATGTTTAAAAACAATCCTGCAAAATAGAATATATTTATTTTCATTGATGCAATATTACTGACAACTTCTTTATTAATTCAGCATTGAATTTGTTGACGCTTTGGTATTCTCTGATGTATTTTTATTGTCAAATAGCCACCAAGTGTTCCTAGAATCACTTCTATGTTCATAGAACCACTTATTTGGGTAATCCTTCTGAAACAAACGGTTTTAACAGCGGCGTAGGACGTGGTCCTGGTGTATTTGAACAATATATATCTGTCACTAAACTTTAAACACGTCGTTTATCATTAGACGAATGTTATCAGGTATAGTTATGCCATGATTGAAAATAATATGATTCGTTCTTGCACAGGGATGTAGGATAGCAAATTTTACGTGGGTAATGGTTAAAATAAGTAAATTTTCTTGGGTTAAATCTAGTTTAAATACCATCTTGAAGACCTTTTCCTTTTATCAACGTCTCTCATTCCAATCAACAGGTTTTACTGACCCTCCACTTCCGCCCCTACGCACACACAAACAAAAGTTGTGAAATAGAAATGCCCTGCACTCTAATTTTATTCTAGAATCCCTGTGCCGTAGGTTTGTTCGTCAGCACCTGACATCTATCACGAAAATCACGATATTGAGAGAAATCACTGGAATAAAAAATCAACTGCGACATGAAAGCATCATAGGATGAAGAAACAGGGATGTTACTGTCAGGAAAGGGAAAGTTATATCAAATGATAATGATAGTTATATAAAACAATAATAATAGTTTTATATAAAACAAACGTTAGACTGTAATATTTTTGAAAATTTGACTGATTTTTATAAAGCCTTTGTTGAAGTAAACTTTTTTAGTGTGTCTTAATAAAAAAAACCATATTGACCCCGAAAATGTGAAAAAAGGTACTCTCTTTGCCTGTTAACATTATTTTTTTTACCTAAGAACTCAACAATTAGTTATCAAATCCAAGTTTGTTTAATTGTTACATGTATGCAAACAATTTGTATTTTGCTGATGATATTTCTTAAAAAACCAAACAAACAAACGAAAACATAATGACGCGATAAATGTTTTATGAAAATGCACAAACTGTGATTTTCACAGAAAATTGAATTAGGACCCACACAAGTCACATGACTAGAAGATAAAAACAGATTGCATGAGCAGTTACCTGTACGAGACCAGCCTATTCAGATAGTTACCAAACCTTATATAGTGCATAGGATTGTGTTAACTGTAAAATATCAATGATATTGACCAAGAAATAGTCCTCAATATGTTTGATTATCAATTGATATCAAATTGTATTGCATGAAATCTGTATAAGTTAATACTGCTTAACGACCAAAATAACGTTCTATTATTTTATGAACCATTAAAACAAACAATGAAAACAACACAAAAAAGATTAAAAAGCAGGAAAGAAAAATCTGTTATATTTATTTTTGTCTTTTAATGCGTTTAAGAATATGTAATTTACTTTTTTAAAGATTGAAATTACCATATCGTTAAGCTAATGAATTCGGATTAGTACACCTGGATTTTAAAGTATGAAATTAATGTATTTCTGCTAATACCGCAACAATGTCTATAGCGTGCACCATTCCGCAGTGCCGCCCAGATAGAATAGTCCGTGCAGCCTACACACGCCTCGCTGTATAGGTTATATCAGTTGTGAGACTTTTGTCAATGATACTATACAAAGAATTATTAGCTTTATAATTGTATTTTGAATTTGAAAGAGTAGAAATGAAACATTTCTACTTGAAAATTCGAAACAAAGTTTATAGATTTCAAAAAAGGTCACTGCTAGATAAAAATATGATCGCAGAATATATTTTTTGTATTGTGATCAATATGAATAGAAATCGTAATTTTGAGATTTGTATTAATGTGAGAATAAGCGAACTAAGCTTGAGGAAACTCTTGGCTGTTTATACTATAGACTACTTGTGTGAACGTGCGAACGGCATTATAACATGTCCCACCACTACTATCTGTTAATGAATGAGATGTGTACATACAATTCGGATAATAGCCACTTTGTCAATCTATGTGATGTAAGTCAGATAACAGTCACGGACCACGAACAAGTTCATGTGTTATCTTTAAAGGCTAAAGGTCATCACAAGGGTTACGTTTCTTTGGACTGTTTTAACCCCTGTAATACCGACCTCCGCTATAACTATGATGCAATGAATGGGTTCCGATAGCGCCTCCCCGTAGTAAGGGGGTGAAATATGTCGAGGTTATTACAGAAGATCAAAAGATTCTTCCTGTGTAGATATAATTAACATTGATAGAGTGTACAAACTCTATACATTGTATAACATTGTAGGTTACTGTGTATCAAGGCAGACAATATCAGCAAAGGCGGGTTATCAGCCAATTAGGCGGTTTAATAGCCAAAGAGTTAAGGATTCCGCGGAGGAAAAGTTGGGCCAACTAAATAGGACAGGGAACGATTAAATTATTGTCAGACAGATACGTTTAACGAAAGATGATGAGTAGACAATGAGCCATAAATCACATAACCAACGAGACAATCAAACCACAGAGTTGACGCCGACCAAACATCAATCAGCCAAAAATCAAATAAGACCAGTAATGGCTGTCCAAACGTCGCGTGGAATCGACGGAATCAGATCAAACCCAGTTCTGTCAACTTCGTACTTAACAGGTCTATTTTAAACCTTAATTACTACCAAAACAAAACCCATCTACAATACCTGGCCACTTGTTAGCCAGAAACATTAAGATACATATATAGAATCATTTAGTGAACATAGGATTGTTTTAAAGAAATTATCACTTTTTTACTTTACCATAACAAGATGAAATTAATGTAGGTACGCTAATGCAGCATGCTTTGTTTTGTATAGAATTATGAACTAAAGACATTTGGAACATCAACGAATGGAATATACATTGACCTATTTAACTCGTCTAGCTGTTTGCAGCTTTATATATTTGTTTATTAAGCATTTAAAGACGCCAAAACATATATGGCGCCGATTCAAGAGAGCCATTGCCAAATGATATCGAGGGAAAAAAATAAAAAAGATAATGATCGAAGATATGGTAAAGGTAGGCGGCTGATCAGCAATAGGCTTTGCATTATGTCCTGGACAAGAAGACAAGCAAAACAGTCAACGGTTTGGCCTAGTTTTAGTTCCTATTACAGTTCCGTAGACAAAATGAAATGAATGAAAAGATATTTGCTCAGCAGTTGTCATTTCTTTATGTGGAAGTATTATGATATAATTCACTGTTTTACTGGTGCTGTTTCTCGTTTCATTGTATGTCGTGAATCACCTAATTAATGACTTTATACTACATACTCATTAAATGACGTTATACTATATACTTATTACATGACGTTATATACTATATACTAATTAAATTACTTAATACTATATACTTATTACAGTCATGATGTTATATACTATGTACTAATTAAATGACTTTATACCATATACTAATCACATGACGTTATATACTATATGCTTATTAAATTATTTATACTATATACTTATTACATGACGTTATATACTTATTACATGACGTTATATTATATACCTTTTACATGACGTTATACTATATTCTTATTATGACTGTATACTATATACTAACTATATGATTTTATACTTTGTACTTCACGTAATTACACGTTTTTATGCTGCATGTGGGACCGCATTCATTTAAGCAATGAATGTTTTAGCAAATGTTGTTACATGTACAGTCCTATAACACACATTGCTATTGATGACAAACTAAATAAAGCCCGGTAGGGCTTTATGTAAGTTTGTCAGCAATAGCAATGTGTGTTATAGGACTGTAACAATATTTGCTAAAATGTTCATTACTTATATTTACATTTTTATATAATAATTGTGCTTTATTTAGTTTCTTCGGACCGATTTTGAACAGCAAATCAAGTGAAGACAACAATGAAATCGATGACGTCACAATAGAGAATGATGACGTCACGATGCCAACTGCTGTTATAGTCTGAGGTACTGGGTGTTATAGGCCTATGACAGCAACTGCCTCTTAGCATTGCGTCAATGGAAAATTACAGAGCAAATGTAAATATTGTATTATTGTGATTTCTTCTCTATACATAGTTCTCTTCCTTGAGAGATAAACGTATAAAGTACATCCTCCTGAAAGTTAAAGGATGCTGACAATGCGTTGTTTAACATATTGCTAGCAGAATTAGTTGAGTTACATAAGGAGCGAAACTACTTATGATTACAGACACGTAGCTGTGGTAAGTACTGACATACTCATGAATCTATTTTGTGATAGCCTTGTCGATTCAACATACAGTACGTATACACGATCATGTCTCATCACTGATATAACGGCTGCTAAACCCTTTAATTAGCTTGTAAGACACAGTCACGCCATACTTACCGGGAATGTGTTATGTAAAGTGTTAGCTTTAAATGTACAACATTATCCCTTTGTTTACATTTCGGGTTGTGAGAGAAACAGAATCATTCTGGTGATGAACACTTGCTTACTTGTTTTTTAATCACTGTTGTTATCATGTTATATTTCATCTTTATTGTTAATTCATAAACATCATTCAAGATATAGTTTTATTTTGATAAAATGATAATAAGAGCTATACATTGAAGGTTAAAGAAGACTAAGAGCAAACTTTATGATCGCCGTCGTGGTCGTTTTGGGGAGTATTACGTATTTTTAGTATGTGCATTAGTATTCCGACTAATTATGGTTTAGAATGATGCCTCCGTTTTCACCCTGGGTATGTGATATTAATTTGGATATGACCTAGATGCACTTGGCTGGTGTCGTCTATGAAGCAGAGGACGCTTACTATTCCGGGACACTGGGTCATATTTTGCCACTATTTTAATCGATTTTGATTTTGGATTATGGTTTTGTTGACGCTTCGGTATTCTCTTTTTGTTCTAAATCATTAATCTATATCTTAAATCTTATCAAACTGGAAATATTTAAGAAAATCATAAAAACTATGATGATTGCGAGCTCTACAAACATAGCTCTTATGGTATGCAATTTGTTGGTACCTGTAAAAAGGAACTGCCTGCTTCGAATTGAATTAAAATGATTAATAAACTGCAATTCTGTGCATTAATAAAAACAAAAGATGTATCACTATCATCAGTGAAACTAGGAGGGCTTTTCACAAATACTATTGCCTTTACCTTAGTCATTCTTGATGTTTTGAAAAGCTGGATATGTCAGTTATACCCTTTAATGTTTTCTTAACTCTGAAATAATTATCTACATACAACGTAAGCAAAACCCGCTCTATCAGTGACGGATGTCTTACATAAGTATCTCTTTGAACATTTATAATTGTATTAATCCATGTTAACATTATTTTGTTAATATTTTGAGTTCGAAATACGCTATTCAACAGGTATACGCCTGTTGTTTGTCGTGTGAGATGTTTGCGGTTTCAGGACATATTTATTGTATACATCGATTTCGAATATATTTCGAATCATCATGTGATTATAACGAAGTTTTTGTTCTAATTGTCCATGCTCAATTATTTGTATTAGTATTACAAAAAAAAAATCGTTTCGTATTAACAATACGTATGACAACAGGGTAATACTTCTAAGGACATTTTCAGTGTGACTAATGAATAACGGCAGTAATTGTATCTTAATTCCAATACAACATCTGATAAAATCATGACATACTGCCGTTTAATTGATATATATGTTTTATTTCAAAACTGCTTACAGCAAATCCCGTAGGGCTCTCTGGAAACGTACATATAGTTCATATCGATGTTTTATTTTGAATATATCAACGGTTGAAAATCGTTATCAACGATCATATAGCTAATCTGTACAGTTAAGCTCGGAGGTGAATTTGATCAGATACCCGAAATTTGTCATATTAAGATCATAGATATACTATATATTCTGCGTCTATGGAGACGGTCAGTACAGGTAGGACGCTGTTAGGACCAGGTAAAAATACCCCATCCGGTCCTCTCCATAAAAAAAAGATAGGGCACTACTAAAAAACAAAATATAGATGCAATAAATTTTATTTATGTCATGACTTTTATATTTTCATTATGAAGCGAGCATTTAAAAAGTTATTGTATCTGTAAAATTGTAAATGTCGGCGCAGTGATTGTGACGCCATTGGCCACTCCTCCGCCGCCATTATCCCGCCACCCTCCGCGGTCCACTGACACTATCGATATACTCTGTCTGGCGGCTATACCCATAATGTCGACAATAAAGCAAAGTTATTTTCATTGAGTAAATATCCAGTTATCGCGCCTGACCTATCATTGTTGTGACGTCAATTACTCTTAGCAGATGTATAACGATTTATACCATTTGCGTCTTGTATCATAACGCCATAAACCCCAATCAGATCTGGGAATGGCTGTGCCGGCATAACTCATAGCTACTTAGCAGGCCGAGGTTTGCAATTTCTTTGTTTATCTGTCAGAATACAAACATCGTTTGTATTTAAGGCGTAAATATAGCAACTTCCGCTTTGCGGGAATAGTTTTAATCTTAATTACACCATGCAGGTAAAGTTTTAATCTTAACTCGACAACTTAACCTCGGATGCGATAGACACGACGTACGTCATTTCCTCTGAACATTATTTTCAAATTAAAAATAAATGATCCCTAACTATTTTCAAAAATATATGCCAATGCATTGATTTTTTTTTTAAAATAGGTATACTTTATTTTTTTGTGTCTTTTTATTTTGAGGATTGATGCTTAGTTGGGTGTGACCAATATTTACATGGCGGGTGTCGTCGATGAAGCAGAAGACGCTTACTCTTTCCGAACACCTGGTCTTATTCTCTTGCGCTTTTACGAGAATCTCCATGTAAATCTTTCATTTGTTCCTATTTTGCCCCTTGTTTAATCGATTTTGAGTTCGAATTAGGGTTTTGTTGACGCTTTGGTATTCTGATTTTTTATGACATATAGGACAAATGAAAATAAATAACAACAGTATTGTTTTGCGTATAAAATGTTTTTTTATGGTCGACATGATTCGAACCATTGACCGCCGGTTAATGCTCCTCCGCTTTAACTAACTGCACTTGTTAATACAAAAAAGCATCATACATTTTCCGTCTGTATCTGAAGTGAAACAAAAGAAAACACTCTATATTTGTATATCTCTGGGAATTTTTTGTCAGGAGTAGACCAGTGATTCTAAATTTATTTACTTACATGTATAAAGACAATTATGAATTCTTTCAGTTCAAAGGTTGGAAACGATCATAGACATTTCAGATGTGGATATGTCATGTGTCAGAGTCAAAAGTAATATGGGCATTTCGAATACGGATTGACAACGTACTAACTGTATACAAAATCTCCTAAAGCCATATCACAGACTAAAATGCGGGAACTAACTTGAAGTCATATGTCAACATGAACAGGAAATAGAAAAGGGAAAAAAACGAAGAGTCTCAATATGAAACCAGAAGGGTTACACAGGAAATCAATCGCTTTCTACATTACAAATACATATCACAGGGATTTTACTTCAAGGTCGTTGTACACGAATGAAGTTACATAAGAAAGTTTCGAGTTTGTTTTTCGCAGCAGCACACAATGAGGGATGAAGAATGCACATTGATTTTTTAAAGTTTTGCTAGTGACATTCAAATTCAAATTATCTTTTTTAGGGGCCGGTCATGACGTACTTTCCAGCTCATTGCAGGTTCAGCTTCAATATATCTACAATATGAAGTAGGTTTGATAGTAGCCTATAGCAGAATTTATTCTGTTTTACTGCCTGTATATGGGTTTCCGTCAACCAAAGACCTGTTTATCTTCACAAACATAACGTATCATCTGTGTGGCCGAATTCTTGATTGAAGTGTTGAGTTTCTGCTTTGGACATTCTTTCCGAAACTGAAATCCGTCATAGTGAGTAACAATTATATAGTTGTTGGCTGCCAATTTTGTTACGTGTGTTCTAACATTCCTTGTTGGTGACTTCACCTCAGGTGTCACTGTTCATTCATGTCACTATCATATCCTTTACACATGTATTGTATCAACCATAAGCATACACCATTTTTGTACAATTTTATTGGATAGTCGACAGCTTTAAGTTACAATTAGTATGTTGTTGGCTGGTCATTTTAGGTTACAGAAATTCATAGAAAAACCGGATTCGCCACAGCTAGAAACAGAGAAAAACAATCGACTTGCCTGAATGCATTTATAAGCAATACCGGCGTTACATAGCTATTGCGTGGGAGGTAATCTGCATGATCGGACAGTGGACAGACACACACTCAATGTAACTGTCACTACCGGGGTTACCGCTTCGCTATCTCAAAGGAGGAATACAGCACGTGCTGCGTTCTGATCAGCTACCCAGCCTCTGTTACACACATTAATTGACAATATGTAGGAGGTTTCCGGAAACTGGGATTAAGTAATTATCGACGGTAATACTGACAACTTTGCTGTTTTATAGCATTTCGATTGGTAACAGATATAGGCAGAATGTTATCTCTCGTAGCCTTCTATAAGTGGAACAATATACCACGAAATGAGGGGATCCCTCAGTACATCTCTATGTTCAAATAGCATTGTATTGTATTATGCCATTAACAGTTATCCTCAATGACCTTATCGCAACTTGTAGCAGCAAAAAGGCAGTTTATTCCATACAGACAGAAAAACAGAGAAATATTTTTACGTATTTTAAAGGTTTGGGAAATCAACCCACGCAAAAAACCATTGCTCGTCCAAGTGCAACCAAGTACAAACTTTTATTTCGCTACCCTATGGAATAATTAATAGTTTTGATGGAACGGTAGACTAATTACATGTTGTGCTGCAAAAGTATAAGGGCTTTGAGTCGTCAGAATAGTCCCATTTACAGAAATACGTCCATTTTGGTAGACATTCATAGCATGGGTTTTGTATTTTAGCAAATAGAAATTAAAAAAAAGAAAACCAGAAAATACAGAAACGTCATAATCGGAACTCAAGTTCTATCAAACTAGAGGTAAAATGTAAAACAAATGAATCATTTACACGGAGATCCTTGAAATAGCAACTAAACTACTGATATTTACATCTTAAACGTATGCTTAGTTTAAGTAACATTTTATATGAGATAAATTTCTCTAAATGTTTCACGCATATACTTCTAACCATTTTCCTCTCGTTCGTAGGTGTTTAATGGTCCAGGGTTTATATTGGGGTATCTGTGCTTTAGCATTCCGACGTGATGGCACAAAGATGAGGCTACTACTGGAAGCACGGTCTCACTTCCAACATAACACAATACATTTCTTCCAACATAACACAATACATTTCTTCCAACATAACACAATACATTTCTTCCAACATAACACAATACATTTCTTCCAACATAACACAATACATTTCTTCCAACATAACACAATACATTTCTTCCAACATAACACAATACATTTCTTCCAACATAACACAATACATTTCTTCCAACATAACACAACACATTCTATCACATACGAACACATACACACTTGAATTCAGTGATAAAACAGACTCTTCTATATTAGCTGCATACCTCGATCTCTAATATTACGATCAATACGGGCAGTTATGATACAAAGTTGAATGCTTTTGAATATGATCATTAGTATGCCTTTTGGTTGTAATTGCGAATGACGCTTAAATTTTCACTTTGAGGAAGTGACATTTTCTTTGATGTGACCAAGATTTACATCGTAGGTGTCGTCGATGAAGTAGAAGAATCTTACTCCTACGAAAACATGGTCTTATTCTCTTTTGTTTTTCAAACGGCCAATGTAAATCATTGCTTTGTTCATATTTTGTCCCTAGTACGCCTAGTACGGTATAATCAGTTTTGATTTTGTTGTTGTTTTGGCTTTTCTTTTCGTTTCTCCTTAAGGTCATCTTAAAAGTTTTTGATGAATTATCTTATAAAGACCGCGTTATGCAGAGCTAGGAAATGATTGCAGTGTAGTTCATGTACACCTTATATATTCCTTTAGAATGTCCGTGATGTCTTCTTTCTTCACATTGCGTTCTGTTGTACTGTTGAAATGCTGAAGCTCATGATTACGACTACGTCTCCTTTAAGTGTAAACAAAGACATTACAGCTTGCGCACCTTACATTATTTACATGCAAAGCTGTGACATTATCATAGATCCATAATGTCATACATAAA
Organism: Mimachlamys varia; assembly: GCA_947623455.1. Classification (NCBI taxonomy): domain Eukaryota; kingdom Metazoa; phylum Mollusca; class Bivalvia; order Pectinida; family Pectinidae; genus Mimachlamys; species Mimachlamys varia. The sequence goes on along the minus strand of OX392529.1, from coordinate 32,667,936 downwards.
CAGTTCAGTGTTTAATCATTTTGTTTCGAGCATATTTAATATCCAAAGTACCCTGATAGACACATGTATTTAGAGACCCTCAGTTCATCGTAAACTGTGCACTGTAATATCTATCGCTTAGTTTGTTTCTTCACTTTATCATTGGTTTTTAAAAAATGAATGTTTTTATATAAACATACTTGGTTTATCAATGTTTTCCATAACAAATCATGTATTGATACAACAATATCACACCTTTAAGATAAGTGTTTCTCCCCTTACCGATGTGGTCTCCACCCTGAAGGGTTGGACTCTGACATACAATCGACAAGCACACTATTTCACCGGCTTATTCATTGAAATGTTCTAAAAATGACGCTAGTTTGTCAAATCACGCTACGGAATGTTGTTAGGTTGATGTAGAACACTGTTGAACATGACGTGTGTATAGAAGAATCCAGTATTTTCGCTAACATTGAATTATATCAGATATCGTGTATGGTTTAGGATCGGGTGAGTGTTGTGTTTATGTCTTTGGTGAGGAAAATGTGCCTTTAAGTGTCACCCATGGTGTTTAATTGTGTCAAAGCTCCTTTTAACACGTGTATTTGTCAGAGTTTTACAAATCTGCCAATACAGACACTTCAACAGTTTAAACCTGGTGTATACCCGACCGAGGCTACAGTTGTCCGTACGGGGACGGGCTTGCCGGTGTCGGAAACATTCATTGCACGACCTTTGTTTATGTTAGATAATGATGAGTTTATTAACCTTACTGTAGAAAAGAATAATATCCATCGACTTCTGGCTTACTTTATGACTGTGCATTTTGTAGTTGACTAGTTAGCCGAAATACGTCTAAAATGTTTCAGAAAAAAAAGCAAAAAAAAAAAGCGATCTTATTCGCCTACAATCTTTTTAAAGTGTACGATACATATCGCATTTTGAAATATTGCCTCAATACAAGATAGGAACGAAGAACGAAAGTGATGAGAAGCAACACGAATCCTCCTATCCCTGCTTCAGATAGCATTATGGCGTGTCGGAATGTATATCTAATGATTTGCTTTAGGACTTAACTTACAGTTTAAAGCAGTTCTTCATTATTTTTGCATACAAATAAGGACATTTAATAACGTGAATTTTCGAATCGTTTCATTATTCCGAACTGAGATTAGGTTCTTAATTCCAATCACGTTTGTGCAGATACATTTAGTTGTAACAATGAAAGTAAACAGATTTATTTAAATATATCACCACTGTTTTTTTCTCCATGCATTTATTTAAGTTTTTATTATCATGTTTATATAAGCGTTGTAACGATTCTACTGCTAGTCTACAACATGTTAGTACTAGACACGTGTCTGCATACAATACCTTAATGGCCAGTCTTTTTATGTTGATATTTCATTAATTACCTAATCTTTGTCACATGGATAACTTCTTCTTTGTAGACATTTAATTGATTTTCCAATCTTTGTCTACAGACACTGTATTAACATCCCAATCTTTGTCTACAGACACTATATTAACATCCCAATCTTTGTCTACAGACACTGTATTAACATCCCAATCGTTGTCTGACTGTAGACAATGCAATATAAACATAATCTTTGTCTTTCGGTAATACATTGGTATCTTTTTCAACCGTAACTTTCCCTTTCTGGATAGTAACACCTGTGATTATCCTAGTTTCGCTCAGTATTTAATATTCACCAGGGAATCATCATGTTAATCTTGCCATGTTTCTGAAATATAAATATCAAGATGTTTTTAATTGTGGTTATTAGCAAGCCTGTTTTAATTGTTACTACTGGAGTTTGCGATGTGAAGACGTGAATAAACTTATTTAACCTAGATATACATGGCGGGTATCATCAATGAAAGAGAAGACACTTATCCTTTCAGTACATATGGTAATATTATCATTGTTTCTGTATCAGAATCTCCTTTTTATATTTTGCCATGGTTAATCAATTAAGAGTAAACGTGGTGGGTACGTTGAACTTTAAAAGTCTATTTTTAAATGTTCTATCCCCAGGTTAACTGGAACAGTTGCGTTGTGGTTTAGGAAGACTATGAACGGGGATTTAAAACGTCATTCTAACGTTTCTAATAATCGAGGCATAATGACGTACAATTAAGCCCTCATTATATCTAGTTGTGTTTGATGCGTTATCGGAACAAACCCTCGGGAGGTTTCCAGGGAACCGGACTAGTGTGTCGAATGATAATTGTTCTATATGATGACGGCCCTCAAGATATACAAAGGATATAACAATAGAGAATTACTTCCTTTCTATTGCTCAATTTCAACAATGATTTTAAAAACATGATTGTTATAAACTTAGTTTGTATTCATCGTAAAAACGCCAAAGGGTATGAAATAAAAATTAGGTGACTTGAAAGTGAAATAACAGAAAACTTTCATGTGTAGTATTTTTTTTTGTATTTTTTTACCCAATAACTCTTTTTTGTACGACAAACAGCCAATTTCCGTTGGCCATTTTTCGACCTCGTGCCATATTTCAATATTATACGACACATATAGAATTAGTTGAACGGTAGTCATAATTAAAAACTTGCTTCTGGACTATTATGACAAAAAAGTCTTTGTCAACACCTGCCTTTTCCCGTATGCATGTTTCTAAACTGTAATTAAACATCTTGGATATTCCAGAAAGTAGACATACTTACGCTCCCTGCATACCTGGCAAATGTAACAGCAGAATACAAGGCGCACAGCTCACAATTGTATAGGTCTCTGGTTAACAAACCTGAATTTTTGCTACGAGGTACATCACAAGGTAGTTGTACCCGAATGTACTCAAAGCCAGTTAATAAAACCGTTGCACTGACAGGAGTTTTATTGGCATCAACGGGTTCAACAAGTCTTCATACCACCCCAACAAGGTGGTGACATATATAGAGCCTCCGATTTTCCAATGACATATTCCATGCGTATAGAAACGATAACGAAAAGTAATCCCCGAATATCGAGAATGAACTAAAAGGATTAAAGTTTTTTTCCAGAAATATTTTCATTAATCTTTTCTTATTCGGACTTAGATGAATAATATTTCAGAGAAAATCGCAAAAATGCATGGGGAAATAGTAATTATTGATGGTGGAATAAAATTAATTTCATGTATTGAATGTTGTGGTATTACGTCCATTAGTTGATCGTAGATACAACTCTTCTACATCAGCTGCTAAAATTAGTCTTCAATTATGCCCAGCATGTATAACTTATTATCTAGCTATACGTAATGGCCAAAACAGTATAGAACATATCACAGAATATCGAAGGGTCGACAAATCCATAATACGAACTCCACATCAATTAAACTAGGGGCAAAAATATGAACAAAAAGATCGTTTTTCATGCATTGCTGCTCTTACAACATTTTAAACCAAAGACACTCTCCTTAAATAAGCTTCAAAATTTGTCGGTTTTTATTTCAAATTGCCATACTGCTAAATTGGCTTGCTTTCATGTCTTAATTGTAATGGAATGTGCAAAAATTATGTTGATGTAGTAGAGAAAAGCTTAAACTTTAGAAACTCTTTTAAAATTAGTTTTATCATTGCAGTTGTTAAAATAATTGCCCAGTTTAAGCAATTATGAGACACAATGTATCAACAATGAACAATGGGTATCACTTGCAAGTGATGGGTCCATTTGAGAGTTATACATTATATATATATATATATATATACAAAGCATCCGTCACTTTACATTGTCACAAGTTTAGTTTTTATTTAACAATACAAGTATAAACCACAATTCTTAGAAAGACATCAAAACACTTTTTCATGACAATTACCATAAGAACGATCCAATATGGGCTGTATGATGCAGTTTAATTCATTTTTGTTGCCATACTGTATCTATTACTAAGTTTAAGAGGTGCAGCATATGTGTGTGTTACGTGATCTTTATGATAGGGGGTGGCAGACTCTGCTGGTGGATTTTTTAGTCCCGAAGTTTGCTGGAGCCTCAATAGCCACAGTTAATCTCATTTGAGTAGTGTAACGGTATATAATATACACATTTTCGTAGTACACGATTTAAAATTATACAGAACTAGTTTAGTTTTACTTCTAAATTCATAAATTAAAGGGGTTTTACGCACCTGACCGTTCTGCTTCTACATTAGTTTAGAAATTTTGGATTCCTACCTTTTGGCCCCTAGCATCAATGGAGAGTCCTAGGAGGACGAAACAGCTGTATGATGCAGTTTAATTCATTTTCGGCATACTGTATCTATTACTAAATTTAAGAGGTGCAGCATTTTTGTGTGTTACGTGATCTTCCAGGTATCAAAACCCATAATTGTTCAATTTTAATACCTCTTGCTGCAATAAAAAAGACATAAAAAGTGCAATTTCTACTCTCTTCCTTCAGATTAATTGTTTTATTGTAAAGATTTTCATTTCATTATCCACTATTCCTTTTACTCCAATCTGACCTATATTCCTAAACGATACGAAACCTTGCTTTGATATGTATTCAGCTCCAGCTAAAATCTTAATAAAATAAACTAGAACAATTATACCTTTATCTCCGTCATGGAATATCAGTAATTCACCAAATGCTAATGATTTGGTCTGGAATTTCCCCGTAAGTGAGTCCTTAGTCTGTCGATCCTTCCTGAATCCACCCCTGTAGCGGTAGGCTATACACGTTTATTCATCACACACCTTACTACTTGTCTAACTGAAATAACTTTCTTTAATTTCTGGGTGCTTCACTTTTTGAGACGTTCCTAAGTCCTGAGTCCTCAGTTCTCTATCTGAAGTAGGTTTTCAATCACGAGTCTGATGTGATAGATTATTTTTCCTTTTACGGACTCGTTAACAATTCTGAAAAAAAGAAATATTTAAAGTGCGTAAGGTACGTCATGTTTGTACCATGTATACAGATTTCAATGTGTATACACAATTGTTTCACCCGTGCTTTGGTTTTGCTCAACTGCAGCTTACCTGCCAGACTCCTGCTGATACAACCTGACTGAATTGAATTAAACAACAATGAATGACTAAAACAATTAGAAAGTAAATATGCTATTAAATATAAGATTGTGAAAACAGCATTACTAAATATGATCATGATCTTATTGTAAGCCTCAAAATTTAATGTGGAGCGAATAAGGCCAATATTTGCATACTACTCTCTTTTTGATGAAACACCATAGTATCACTAAGGGTTTTCTGCATCATAGTGGCATATGAATGTGGTCGATTTTTAGATATGCCAATACGTATCAATACCCCAGTTCTCACTTTGAGGAGGTGACATTTACTGTCGGCGATGTACACTTAAGGACGAACAAGGTTTTGGTGTTGGATGAACCCTGGAATACGAGTGACCAATGTACGATAATTAAAGAGCATAGATGGTCAGGTACATAGATAACTCAATACAGCCTTTTATAAAACAAGCAATGTCTACGCAATGAATGACACACATGTTACAAATATAATATTATGTTAATAATTGGGCCACAAGTATCGTAAAAAGCATAATGGTATTTCAATAAGCAGGCCAATGCCAGAAAATAAAATACACAAAGTGAGGTCACTGTCTGCAAAACTTTAAAGTAATATTTTGTATCTCTGTGTGATATGAAGATGGACGTTGTTGAGATAGTTCAGAAGTGTGCTTACTTGCTGTGATTGAGAATGGTTACTCGGTTATCATTTTCAGGAAGTGACAATTACTTGGATGTAACTAAGATTTACATGGCGGATGTCGATGAAGCAGGAGATGTTTTATTCTTCTGGAACAGCTGGTCTTATTGTCTTGTATTTTTGTCTTGTTTTGTCTTCTTCCAAGATACCCGTTAATGACTAAGGAAACCTAAACTGCACAAGGATCATATAAGCAACGTTTTATTGCTTGCTCTTCTCATTGCTCAACCAAACCATTATCAAAATTCCTTACTACCATTCTTAGTACTGTTAAATCAGGGCTTCAGTCCTATTGTGACAATGCATACTCTAGGAGAGGCATTCATGGGTTGTGGATTTTGGAAAACTCAAATGACATTCTGGTCAATCTTGGGCACCCCTTCTAAGAAATGTTTCGTCCATCAGAACATTTGATTTCCCATCCGTTCACTACCATATCACATACTCAACTGAAAGAACGTTTTCTGTCTCTCATTATGAAAGCTTTCTTTTCCAAGAAATGCGGCCGACGATACAAATACATGGTTGTGAGCTATATTGGAGCATACTTTGTGAAAAACACAACAAATGCTCGGATGAAATATACTGAGGAAGACATAGTACGAATGATTGAATTCCTGGTTGACAATATCTTTGTTTAGTTCGGAGGACAGATTTCCCAACAGGCTGTTGCCATTACAATGGGCATTAACTGTGCACCACTTTTGGCTGACTTGTTTTTGTTTTCATACGAGGCTAAATTTGTCGAGGGACTTATCAGGACGGGTAACAAAAACCTTGCCTAATCTTTCAAATTCAAGTTCAGGTATATAAACAACAAAACATTTGCTGACTTACTCGATCGTATATACCCTGCTGAACTTGAGATTAAACGACACAATAAACTCTCAAACGTCAGCTTCCTACTTCGATCTTTACTTAAACTATGACCAACACGGGCAGCTAATTAGTAAGTCTTTTGATTAACGTGACGATTTTAATTTTCCGATCATGAACTATCCTTTTCTTGATAGTAACATCCCTGCTTCTCCATCCCATGGGGTTTACATGTCGAAGTTGATCTTTTATTTTAGGGCTTGCTCTGGATATCGAGCTCTTCGTTATAGATGTCACCTGCTGATATCAAAACTTATGACCCAGGGTCGAGAGGTACAGGTTGATGAAGACTATCGGCAAGTTTTATTGTTGTCATCTTGGTCTCATCGCGAAATATTCTGTATCTTTGTGTGATATGAATATGGACGTTTCTGAGTATGCTCATTAGTGTGCGCCCTTGTTGTGATTGACAATGATAACTCGGTTTTCATTTTGAGGATTGATGTTTACTTGGATTTGACCAACATTTTCATGGCGGGTGTCATCAATGAAGCAGAAGATGCTTACTTTTCCGGAACACCAGGTCTTATTCTTTTGTACTTTTACGAGGGTCTCCATTTAAATCTTTTCTTTGTATTATTATGTCCACACATGTATGCATCGTTTATTTACACATATACATATATTGTTAGCGTAGGATATCTACACACGTTAAAATATCAGTTATGTATATAATCTACACACACATACAAACACATACATCAGAGATGCTTAATGCAGTTGTATCTACACACCTACAGATATCAGTAATATATTATATTGACAAATGTACAAACTTAAGTTATGTATTTTATCTACACATGCGTAAACATAAGGATTGTATTATATCTTTACAGGTATTGATGAATACATCGTTGAATATAATATATACACACACACGCTCGGGTATTAGTTAATATCCGTTTATTCACAGTTACATTTCAGATATCATTTTCATTTCAATCTTCGTTTTTATCTAGTGTATTATGACATATCATTGGTGATTTATATGGGATAGAAATTTGTCAAGTTTTCAAATTTATTCAGCTAATTTACTGACATACGTGAACTTTTAACACGTTTGATTCCGATCCTTGTGATAAGACTGCCTCGTACCGGTAGATTAAACTTGACGAGATCTCAGGCGTCAGGCCTAAGACACCACTGACCAGTGGGTCGGCTGTCACGTTGGTGGGGACAAAGCCTACTGTAGACGCCTGTCACAGCCAATCGGCCGGCAGTAATCACTGAAAGGCCGCACCCTATCTCCACTCTGACACCTTAAAAGAAGGTTTGTTCGCTCCAGAAAACCTTGTTCACTACATTGTCAACATAATTCATTTTCTTTTTTAAATCTGAATAACCAATTAATCCAAAAGTGCTGAATTTGATTCACGGGTCTAACGGCATTTGTAGGTATGCTGAAATGTATTATTACTGAAAAGGATATATAATCCGTGTTTAGTGTAAACTTAGGGACGAAGATGAATGACTTGGCAAAAATTGCGAAAACAACATTGTAAGATTATTGAAGATAAAACGAGACCACATTTAAAAGATGGTAATATTCTTCTTGATTTATCATTTCCGGCAGACAATAAAGGTAATGTATAAAAGGATGTCAAATCGGTGAGAACATACACCTGTATTTCTAATTAAATTGTTGGTAATATATATCTAATAGGTTCAATAAATAGAGGATGTCCACAGTGTCTTCAGTAATACGAAAAATATTGTGGGGCTAATATTATGATATTGTTCACGAGTGCGCAGCAGAAACCATGCTACAAAATGGAACCACACTGCCGGTAAATAAACGTGTTATCATCACAGGTCAACAATTACATACTATATGAAATTGACTGACATATATCTGGCTTTGTTTTACACTAAAGCTGAAAATCGATATATTTTCTACATAACCAGAAGACAACTAGGTCAATGCTTCATGTAACACCGTGTCCACGACAAGGATTCGTTTCAGTATGCAGTGGCCAAACTAAGCTCGGCACCCATGATTTTTGAAAAGACGTCAGTGCAACAGTAAGTTATATTCGTACTGCTTGTCAACAATTTATCTCAAATACATTTGTATCAACAACTGTTTTGATTTATAAATGACTTCTTGATTTTATAAAACTAATGTACATAGCTCAACATAGGTATGGTTGTTGAAGGTTTCCATATATATTAAAAACAATTAATTTTTCCAATTTCTAAATTATATCATTATAAAGCTGCTTCAGATATTGAAATTGTATATCATCACAACACTCTTCAATCATTTATGCTATTCATAAAATTCTTACAATATCTTATTAAATGTCATAAAATGGCAGCCATTTTTTTTAATCGTGAAATCGATGTTGCGGTTGTGTTTGTAGACAAATTACACCTTCATATCAAATTCCATCCTAATTGGACAAAACTCTTCCGGAACACCTGGTCTTATTCTCTTGTACTTTTACAAGGGTCTCCATGTGGATCTTTCCTTTGTTCATATTTTGCCCCTGGTTTAATCAATTTTGAGTTTGGATTATCATTATGTTAACGCTTCGGTATTCTCTTATTTATTTTTCAACCAATCAGAAGCCTTCTTGCTGGCCGCCATATTATTTTAAATGATATCTGTTATTAGGGCATATCATAGAGTATCACCTGAACAATCTTTAGATGATGTTTCATTAAATGTCTAATTTTAGAAGGAAAGTTATAGGTTTTGACCCATCAGAGAGCAGGAAATAGCGGCCATTTTGAATTTGGTGACGAAACATGTATATTGCACATCTTGAGTGGCCAACAAATACGTACATTGTATGTGAAGTTTTATTAGTTTCGCTTTAATAATTTCAGAGAAAAACTCTGGACACAGCTGGCTGAAGAAAAAGAAATAATAAAAGTAATAAAAATAAAAACGAAGTAGAACCAAGAGTCCCCCCGCTTCGTTTGGGGACTTAATAACGTTGACATGTTTGACATAAATACAACTTACCTCCGCGATGTTGAATTTACAATACACTTAGAAAGTGATTGCACCAAACCCATTACCGTCCTGATAAACCAGTCTCGACATTATTTCATATTTATAAATATCTCCCTTTTTCTGCTTAGTAAATTATGATTGCTTATGATTTGGCGTATATGCAATTAAAATGGCGGCACGGATGTATGTTTGTTGGAATATCGCGTTGTTAACGCTTCGGAACGATAATGATACGATGTTACTCATTCTTTGGTTCCCTCAACATTTTTAAACATGGATCATATAATAAGTGATGGGATCCATTCAGTCTAACATAAATGGATGCTGGCAAAACAATCTTACCCCATTTAAGCGGAGGCCTCCTGCGACCGTTATGAGTGAATGTATTTGAAACGCTACTAATTCAATAACAAGTTCAACGACATGCAGACAAATATTACTGTTTGCTGCATATTTTCTAAATTAACCATTATATCGACGTTGAAACACTTGCGCTATATACATCTTAGCAACCACTGCTATCTAAGTTACAACCATGGGATTTATTATAGGATTTTAAAATAATTTTTACACATGTACCTCATTTAGACTGCGTACATTGTATACGGTACTATGCCCGTAACTGGCAACAAGCATGTTCACAATGGAGCGTTAACGCGCTCAATAGAATGTGTTCGTATACGCAGTCAGAATAAGGTACGACTCTTATATAAACGTTCATTGAGATTAAAGTAGCATCACCACCGTATACTAAGCATAGAAGTATCCGAAACAGGGAGACGGGGCTCTATCAGTTAATGTTATAACAGCTAACAATAATAACACGATTAAAACTATTTCGAAACTGCATATCTTCTGAAAGATATCGACCCCATAAGGCCACAAGGAGCATTCCTTTGCTAGCTACATAAGAAACCAAAGGTGTGACTCATAAAGTCGACCACATGAAGGTGTTGAGTATATAAATGTTATATCTAACCGAGATTGAAGAATCTACATGTGTTATCAAACTAAGCCTTGTTAAGGTTTTTATCCTTAAATCGTAAATAACAAATGTATACCCAATGACGCTGATTTTACCAGACACATCGTAACATTTACCGATATCAATTCACCAATACTATATTTATATACACGATCTGGACAAATGTGCTCATCGTCAAAGGATTGACCAAAAGAAATTCTAAACAAAGCACCTTCTAGTGTCAATAAAATACCGTTTATAATTAGAAAATATCCAAAGTCATGGAATGACTGGACATAACTTTCTACTATGTAGAATTTTTTTTATTGATGAACCGTAGTAATTAGACTATGAGAAAAAGCAAATCCATAAAATCAGGAAAAATGAGAATTCGAAATTATTAGGAAATATTTACATTGGAACGCTTATAAAAAGAGTCAATTTCAAGTAGTGTCGCGGTTACAGTAGAAAATACAAGTAATATATAAATATTCTATTAGGGACATCAGTTAGATTAATACAAACGTTTGGTATTCATATCACACAAGGAATATAAATGAGGTCTACCTCCGTATGACTGTCGATTGTTGAAAAAAGAGGAGTTTGTGTGTATTAAACAATAATGTGTAACAGGGGATTTTTAAGTCATCATTGAAGGTCCTGCTTATAAGGTCAACGTCATCAATATACTGGATTAGTAAAGTTAAATATGGGTCATCCCAGCAACGATGTTCTACATCAATATTAGTTTTGACCTAGATCAGGTTTAAATATATTACAGAACAACTTATCAGCGCACAATTAAGATAATTACATATGACAGCAGTAATACTCAAACAGCGTGTACAATACACTAGATCTACCACACATCAATCATTACTCAGCTATTCCGTATGATGTGTACTTCATATACATATGTAATGCAGATATCTCTAGGTAAATTGTTCAATTGGGTTAATCTTGAAAAAAGATGTGATTACATCCATCGGAAAGTGGGTCAAATCGCTGTTAAACCTTAGGTGTCAACGATAGAATTACTACAGTTTTAATGAGCTCTGTGCTCTTTAGCATTTAGACAAATGTCATATGAGTATTTACGTTTTCCTAATAACATTTTAATGAAGTTTTGTTATTTATTCTTTTCGAATCTATTATCAAATATGTAATATTATTATATATATATACAACTGGTGTAAAATGTACCGTTTCATGTTGAAGAACTCGATGTCAATATATTTTGATTAAAATATACATATAATTATGTCAATGATGTGTATTATCTATCATTAAGTTATCAATCGGGTTAACATTAATGGATACATTATAATCTCTTGCAATCTTCGCAAATGGAAATATTGACATTTACAAAATGCCTATTTACATGTATGTATTTTAAATCACAAAATATGTTTCTTTTTCAGAGAACTTTTCGTCTACATTTTGTTAAATTTATATTTTTGACACGCATAACACAATCTACTATGTATATCTATTTTACATTGTTGCATTTAATACGTTAATACTTTTGGAGAAAAAAAACTGGAGAAAAGAAGGAAAAACATTAGACCCGAGTTCAATATTGAAATTCTACCAGGTCGGTATAACACCATATTGTCCGAACCAAAGGTCTTTAATTTCAAATTAAGATATTTATGTATGAAACTAGTTTGCAAAAGACCGAAATTACCTTATATATGTAATAGGACGAAGATAAATTATAAAGATAGTGCCGTCGCTGGGGCTCGATCCTACTACCCTCTCCAGCTCGATGCTCTATCGACTGAGCTAAAGGCACGCTTGCAAGGTAACCTAATCAATGTACATCTTTTACATATATATCTTGATAAAGCATGAAATTTATCACTGTGACGTCATAATGATTATGACATAATCAACACAATATTGACTGGGTGTTTAAAACAGTAGAAACGCCAGGTCATTATAAACAAATATGGACCTCCACGTGACCGTATTTTAACCAATAGGAATCGAGGAGAGTCGGATGATATTTATCAGGGTATTTGAATAGTTTAAAAATGTAAAGTAATAGAAGCTGTATATAAATCAAAACAAAAGGGAAGGCACCATAACTCCCGAAAAGGTGATCACGATGCTTTAGAAGCATTTTCTGAATCAAATGATGCACCTCTCTAGATGTGACCCGTCTATTCTAGAACAACTTTTCGCTATATGATTATTTTTCTCATAGGAATACAGATAATTGAAATTCAGTAGTTTGTATATTTGCAATTTATAAGAGCATACCCTTTGAAAATAAAGTAGCAATCCTGGATATTCAACCTATGGTATGCATATTTCGCAATCGATTCTTTATTCTAAAGCTTTCTCTGAACATTGAGAAAATCTTGATAGGCATAGCCTGCTGACGAGCTACCTACAGCACAGGGATGCGAGAGATGTAGTTTGATGAAGACTATGAACAAGTTATATGATCGCCATCGTGGTGTCATTGGGAACTACACTTTTTTACAACTTTATTAATTAACTAGCTTCATTTTGTCACAATACAGAAAAATCGACCCGCAATTCATACAAATAAGTCGGCCAATACAGAAAAAGTCGGCCAATGCAAGAAAAAGTCGGCCAATACAAGATTTGGTGCGAAACATGTATGTTTACGACGTCCTGAAATTGCGTCATAGACGTCATATCGTAGCCCCAGCAGAAACGTTTCAAGATGGACGGACCGACGTTACCAAAGAGAAGACGAATATTAAATGGTGAGAAAATTACAGACATAATAGCTGCAGACCCGCTTTGGTATAAATACTGTAAGAAGGAATAATCCAGGTGGATGTTGAATGTCTTGAATAATGATAACTTCCCGGTAACCGAGATGAATTCTGCAGATCTGTTTTTTAGGGCTGTGTTGATTCTGAACAACCTAAACATTTAGATAACAAGTTTGTTTCAAACTTAAACAACATCGTTCAGAAATTATTTATTGTCATTTCTTTATTTTCTGAGAGTGACGTCGACTTTCTGCATTATCGATACAAATGTCATATGCACGGAGCTACAAAACGACATAGTTGATTTAGTATACTGAACGTTTGATAGGCCTAGACGCTGATATAATAAAGAAGATGCCTTATGTGTTAATGCTGTGCTTGTCATTACTTTCTTTTTAATGCTCACAGAGTTAATTGATAAAGTAATTTTTGATTGGTTATTTCTGTATTCACCGAGTTATTGGTCCTCGGCCTGCTATATTGGTCTTCGGCTTCACCTCAGGCCAATATAGCAGGCCTTGGACCAATAACTAGGCCAAGACAGAAATAACCAATCAATAATACTATATTATCCTTTATTGATAAGACTTTTTTAAATAATGATGCTCCTTAGTATGCCGTGTTGTTATATTTGAAAATACCTCACTTTTCACTTTGAGGACGTGGCATTAACATGGATATGACCTAGATCTACCTGGCGTGTGTCGTCAATGAAGCAGAAGATAATTACTCATCCGGAACACCTGGCCCCAGGATCATGAAACAATCTTTAGTCTAAATATGTCTTAAGCTTTGACTTAGCCAATCTCGATTAACGTAACAAAAAGTAACGTCATACGTGATTGGCTAAGCACAAACTTAAGTCTGAGATTGTTTCATGATCTCGATCGGGGCCTGGTCTTAATCTCTTGTACTTTTTTAATGGTTCCCGTGTAAATCTTTCCCTAGTTCATATTTTGTACTAGCCATGTTAGTCTATGTTACAACCAAGTAAACATCTAGTCCTCAAAGTGAGAACTGAGTCATCTTTCTTAATCACAACAATTACGCAGCTAAATGAGCATATTCAAAACGTCCATCTATGTAGGTTGGAGAACAGAGTTCTAACTAATATGATACCAATTATCGGCTGTGCAAGACTGTACGAGAAAATATATTGATATGTACACATATATGTATATCAAATTTTAAAGGAAAGTCGTTACTAAATGTGCTTTTTAATAACATACTATAATTATCTCTGTAATGCTATGTTGATTTTATTATTGATGGGATTGACACTTCAGACTTAATCGTTTCCATCAATGATGCAATATGGAGTTAATCACGCTTATGCTTGAGATGAGAGAGGTGGAGATCCAATGTAGCATAGCGCACCTATTTAAATTGGGTTCGTGTTATTGGCACATCAAGAAGACATGGCGATCCCTACTGATCGATCACTCAAAGTTCAGTTAGCTTAAGTATTCATCTTGAAAATTCAATTTGTTCCTTTTCTTAATTTTGTGTTTTATTCAAAAGTCTTCATTTATTTTTTATTGTCTATAAAGCATCGATTTGAATTGATATAAACATTGATTTGTGTTATGATGGCTATTTTAACGAGTATTTTCAAAATTAACACATTTATTATTATATAGTGAAGCTAATTGGACCTTGAGCGACGGTACCAAGGCTTGACTTCTGCCAGAAACTGTGCCCTATTACCCCCTGCGGAAATGCTGCTTAACCTTTAAGAAGGAAACATTCATTACTTTCCCACATACAAAAGGCAGAGATACCTTCTGACCCTATCAATTGGTCTTAAGGCGAATTCGAGTGGCTATTACTATGTTAATAAACGAGAAGGGATTCGAGTGACACTGACGTATAGGCGATATAACGGAATTATTCTGGATGAAAACATGGTCTTACCACATTCCTTTGTCATGTAAATGCCTGTTAGCGGTCAGTTAGCTTTACACGTCTTATCGTACGCTGACATGATGGCATTTTGACACCTCTCTGTAAATGTGAAAACAAGAAAGATTATCTATAACTTCATCATGTTTAGTTGAATATCTAGAGCTAGAAAATAATGTCACCATTCATGGCAGTAATCATATATCACAAGATATTGTTAGTTGAAGCATGGTCAGTTTATTTTAATTCAAAAAGCAAGTTTTGGAGAATTGAACATTAGAAAATTAAAGAAAACATTTCATGTTCTATCAGATTATCTGATACAACACGAGAAAACAAATGGTAGATACATTCGAGATCATAGTTTTTGTTTTAAAATCAATATAAACGGTACACGAAGCTGAGTAATCTTGTTTCATAGATACAGACAGGTATTGTGGCTGATATCGCACGCAGGAAGGAACCAGCGGGACTGAACACGTGTTTAAGGGGCGATAACTTGGTGACATTATTTGGACAACTGGCTATTGGTTGTCGTTCAAACAGCGAAGGTAATTGTGTGATAACTGCTCAATAAAGGTTTTATATACACCAGGGCTGAACCAAGACTTTAAAAGTGTTATTAGCTTGACACAGAATAATTCTAATCAACATGTGTTTAACAAAATATCGCCTTTCTATTGATTTCCTACGTGATATTTTTTAGACTTTCCAGACACGAGAATCGTCGCAGTTGCATTTCTTGATAGCTAAAATTGATTTCTGCAACTAACATATATTTTTCCATTTTTTGAAAGAAAAAAAAGAAGAACGTTGCCCTCTCTCTACAGCTATACAATTAACGAACCTAGAAGTGACGGAACTGTTTCGAGAGGAGTAGCTTTTTCGAGATTCCGGACAAATTCATAAACAAGAAGGAAAGACAAAGAGCATAAGTCTGTGGTAGCTTATGCATTTTTCCGTATTTTAAAAGGAACAACATAATAATGTGAAGCAATATGCTATTTCTCTCTCAGAACATCTTTGTTTTTACTTCTTTCTCCTGGGTTTTGCCTGTGCTGTTTTTTTTCAAATCATTCAGATTTAATAGTATGTTTTTAATGCTGACGCGTTAGCATAATTAAGTTTAAATTAATGTAGTTAGTTTACTACTAAGCTGTATGCAAAACGTGACAATTTCGATTTTCTTGATAGTAACATCCCTGCTTCCTCATCCTATGGTGTTTACATGTCGCAGAATATTTGTTATTCTAGGGCTTGCTCCGAATATCGAGATTTTCGTGATAGATGTCAACTGCTGACGAACAAACTTACGGCACAGGGATTCGAGAGATGCATGTTGATGAAGTCTATGGGCAAGTTTTATAGTCGCCATCTTGATCTCATCGAGAAATAGTCTGTATCTTTGTGTGATAAAAGAGATGGACGTTTTTGAGTTTACTTGTGATGACAATGATGACTCGGTTCTCATTTTGAGGATTGATGCTTACTTGGATGTGACCAAGATTTACATGGCGGGTGTCGTCGATGAAGCAGAAGACGCCTACTCTTCCGGACCACCTGGTCCTATTCTCTTGTGCTTTTACGAGAGTCTCAATGAAAAACTTTCCTTTGGTCCTTTTTTTGCCCCTAGTTTAATCGAATTTGAGTTCGGATTTTGGTTTTGTTTAAGCTTTGGTATTCTGATTTTTTTTAATGCTTTAGGAGGAAGTTTTCAGTTGTCAACTTATTTGATAAGAAAAAATTGCAGATTTTTTTTATGAGATATGAAGGTCTATTAGTTCACGAATCCATGGAAGGTGTCGTTGATAAAGAGGAAGAAACTTATCTTTGCGTCACACATGAACTAATTATCCTAATAATTTTACGCTATGATCTCTGGGCATCACGATTTGATTCAGAAATATTATAGTTCTTTGTTAAATGAGAAGGTTTATAATTGCGAGTATACACGGAGGGTGTCGATAGAGTAAAGAACACCTGGTCACACTCGCCTTGCACGTTTTGAAGTGCCGCCATGTGAATTGTACATCAACTATTCATAATCAATATACATTTGTTTATGCAGCCAATGACTTGAATTCCTAAACCGTGTATATGAAGTTGTCGATGATTGGGTTAAACTATCTTTTTGTTGTAAACCTTACCTTCGATTAACATTTCATAATTGTAACTATTGCAAACACATCAGGCAGTGGGTTTTGATTATATGTAAATAAGTCGTGATGGAAGTGAATTTTCGTCGCTAGTATTTAAGTACTGATAATATCATACATTTGTCTTTATATTGATTTAAATAAAGAAAGTTCGAAGATTTAATATATCGCTTTTTTATGCGGAACCACATATTTAAGAATTGTTAACACTGCACTATAACTTTTAAATCAATCTGAAACTGCCTAAAAAAAGTGTCATAGACGTTTTGAATTAGTATAGTAAAAGGGCAGGGCACTATATGTCGTGTTCATGTGTGTGGTGGCGTGTGTGTGTATGTGTACGCGCCTGTTTGTAAAACGGCATTGAGAGAACATACACTATATCACACACAAGCAAAGAAAAGATATTTGGAAAAGAGAGGTCATTTTAATGTTCTCTCTTTGTGTGTAGGTATGTGCGCGTGTGTGTATTCAAATCAAAGTAGTGACCGGCTATCATCAAGTACAATATCGGGATATGCCTTTCGATACCTAATTACGTTGGTCGCCAGAAGTTCATTATATACATTTACTGCACGTGAAAAATAAGTAATCAACGAAATGTAAGTGTCATGCAGTATGCTGTAAAAAAAATGCGCAAAATTCTTTGTTTTCTAAAATAAATTCGACTGTTCAATACTCCCCTTTGTTTAAGTTTTAAGGGATGAAATGATAAAGTGTACGTGATGCAAAGCACATTTTAATGAAATATTTGTATATCGTAAAAGTGTATTTATTCGAAAACAAGGTCACCTGAATTTCGAGGCCCAAAGAAACCTCACAGTTATGGCTATATGTCGAGTCAGCAGATCACAGTAATTTTTTTTTTCAAATGAGATCATAAAAAATGTTTATTAAACAGTCATGGATTAGTCATATGGATGTGTCATGGCGGTGTCAATGCGTTTACCTACAGAGCGGCGACATTCGGATATGACCTATTTTAATTTGTATAACGTCACATATGCACTTTTTTATTATCAGGTCAAAGCTCTGTCAGCATATAGGAAGTTCCATACGCAGGCGCCATACAAATGCAGCACAAACCCGTCAACAGGCTAGGGTTATTTGTTTTACTTTATTGGTCTGTATGTCCTTCTTTATCCATTCATTAATGTTATAACCGGGGAACAGGATATTGAATAAACAGCAAAACGATCCTGTTTCACGAGTTGATTTAGCTCAATAGGCCAAAAGCAGCGGTTTCCAGGCACGACATACACTTCATTAGTCATACATCAGAATAGTAGTGGAATAAACAATATTGTATTAGGTATTTCTATATATCACAAAGGTCTCTTGATTATACATTCACTTCTATCGAAACCATTTATATCATTTTTTTTTACCGGTAGCATAATGTAAATAAGAAGGTATTGATAGAGGATCACGATAGAAAAACAAAACCATCCCGACTGCATTGTCTTTTTTATTATTACAAAACGCTACTTTTTCCTGGCTTGTACAAAGAACATTTAAGATGACGTCAATCAAAAGCCACATCTCGCATGACGTCACAAATGATTGGGACGTTGTCTTTGCAGTGCGACAAATGTATATTTAAAGGTCACGTATTGTAGGTTTAAACGCATTCAACACATAACCTGTACTGTGCATAACATACTTCAACATCTTGTATGCTGCTAATACTTCTGGAGTAAACCAAACCTATTCACGGCACAAGGTATAAATGTCCCCTCTCTATCGCACATGATTTCCCTACGTGTTGGGAGCAAGAAATCTTGCCGTGCATTTTGGAGTTCAATATTCGATAATATCTCGACGTTGACCGAGCTATTGCCCTTATTTATCTTTGGCATGGAGTCGCCAATCTTTCTGTTAAGGATCTTCGCCGAGTGGCATGGTTCATATCAAAATGTCATTTCAATAAACAACAATATGGGGTTTTATGAGCGGTGCTAATAAAGGTATTTACAATCGGCTGACTGAGACCTGGCCTTGGATGTCGTTTGCTGTGACAGACCCTGACACGGGCTGCTCGTATCGGGAAGGTTTCGCCTCAACTTAAACAACGGAATAGTCACATTCGGTACAGCGTCGTCGTTGTATGATTATAAATAAATCATAAAACACGTTTTGTCAGATGACTATGCACAAAAATGGATGGAAATCTTTGAATATATATTTTCATTGGTGCGCTTAGGCAATGAAAAATGAATTGGTAGACAAACCCATGTTTTGTATAGGTTAACGTTGCAGAAATGAGATGCGGCATTTTCTTCCATTGTCACATGGTTGATGTCGATTACATAAACGATATTGTTAACACATTTCAAAAACTTAAAATGTTATGAAGTAAAAAACGAATATGACCATTAAAAGTAATTTAGTTTTCAATATGTAGGTGATTTCACACCTGTGAATAGCTCGCCTGTTCTTTCAAGAAATAGTTTACCTATATGTTATTTTAGCAAGTATGTCATATTCACAACCAAGAAACAAATATTATTGGTACAGACTTTATTCAAACGGAAGTATTTTGGTGCTCTGACTGAAAATATAAAGAATTATCAAATTACACGAAGGAATCGCAGAAGCTCTTCTTAGAAATAATAGACACCTTGCCAAATATTTTAATTGAAGATAAATCGAAGTTTGTTGTCTTGGGCAATCGTTAATACCATTCTGAACTTGAAATCAAGGACAAAACAGGCTCTTCTACGACAGCTGCTTATTTAAACTATAATTAACATGGACAGCTTACTACTAAGCTATAGCATTCATTTGGTAGTTGTGCTTCTTCAACTTATAGTTGTTTCACGTTTCGGTTGATCTGTGTTTTATGGCTTGCTCTAAAAATCAAGACTTATGTTATAGTTGTCGACTGTTTAAAAAACATCTTACGGCACAGGGATTCAAGGTGGAAAGGTAATGAAGACTATGAGCGAGTTTTATGATCAACATCTGTGTGTCATTGATAGATATTCCGAATTCTTGTAAGCTTACTTATGATTGAGAATGGTGCATACGTTCTCACTCTGACAGAGACGTAACCGTTACTTAGATGTGACCTATATTTACATGACGGGTGTCGTCAAGGAAGCAGAAAATGGTTAATCTTCCGGAGCACATGGTCTTATTTTCTTGCATATTTCAAGGGTCTCCGTAAAACATCTTTCTTATGCTAAAGTGTTGCCCCTAGATTAATCGATTTTGAGTTGAGATAAAGGATTTGTTGAGGCTTCAGTATTCTCTTTTTTGTTTTTGAGTTGCAATGCCTTACTCGGCGATTCTAGAAAGTGTGCGAAATACCTGACGACATGAGTAAAACTTTACCACATGAAGTGCGTATGCACCAATTTTTTGATGTTACAAAAATATATAGTACAACTTGTGCAATCAACTTTTGATACTCGATATCATGGTTTCAGGTGCAAAATTAAAACGCATCAGATCGTACGAAAGCAATATTGACCGTTTAGGAGCAGTATACAAGCTGGTGAATGCGTTAGTCAGACGTATAGTTTAGACTACGGGTGTAAACTGTTTTGCCCACTTGTCGGCCTAACTCGACGTATCTCTATCAGTCATAGCTATCAAAACACGACCATGTAAACACTGTCAGTATACTCACATGCCGGAAGTTGCCATATAAAAAGCTATCTTTAGTCCCCTGACCTTATACCATTTAAACCGTATATTAGCCTATATTACAATTCAGGGGAGTGTATGGCGTAAGTTATACGGTTATTATGTAATACAGTCTCAGAGTGGCATATAATCAAAATTTAGGTGAATCGACCCTGTGCAGTAAGACTACCTTACAATTAAGGGATATACATGTACATTAAAAAAGTGTATATGTGAGGTTTGTATCTTTGTGTTGAAAGGGGCATGGGGTGAATGTGGATTCATGCGCGTTTAACAAACGTGCTTTTAAAGTTAAATAAGTCAGAAACTGATCCAAATTGATTGGTTTTAGGTAAAAAATATCTTTCAAGATTAAAGAACATATTAGAAATAAACTGCTCCAATCATTTATATGCCTTATTGTCGCTCTCAAAATACGTTCAAAATATCATTTTTGTTCACCTGACAGCCTGTGATCAGAGGGCCCACTGTATTTGACTGGGTATAAGTATATTATGTATAGACTATCTGTCACCTCGTACAAACCCAGTAATCAGCATTGTCTACATTAAGCCAGCATATCTCTGCCGTTTAGACGTACTAGCTACCGGAACGTTAGCCAGGCGATGTGTAATGGGAGTTGGTGGGTAACTGTTTCGGTTTACCGCCAACTATATTACAGCTATATGTTTCAATCGCCCATTCATAAGGTGTGTGCCTGTGACTCGATTCTGACTGAACAGGTAATGCTAGTCGTAGATAGGGCTGTCATGTGGCTCATGAATGGGGGGATAAATGATCTATATCAAGCAGCTACCCGGGCCAGCACAGGCAGTTCTATTTATTTACCTAATACTGGTTAGTTTTACTTCACAAACAGCTTTTGGAAATGTTTTACATATGGTTATAAAGTTTATATAATTTGCTTTTACAATAGTTAACATCACACACAAAACTACTGGAATTAATAACACATATACAGATACTTGGTGGGCAAAAGTTTATGTTTGCAATAACCTTTGATTTCATCTGTATTTACGATTTTCGAAAAGTGGAAACTTTGGATTCATTCAGTAATTACCTGACTCCAGAAATTTAATTAACGTATATGTCTATCGATTTAGCTAGATATCTTTCATGTACAGTAAATTTGTTTGTGGCATTCGTTTCTGTTTGGAGACAGGAACTCAAACAGCAAACGAAGGAGGCTGTGGCGTCTCTCGCGTGAACGCTGAAGCATCGCGTCAGAAAGCTGACTATTCTACCGCCACGGCCGTGTATACCTCCACCACCCGTCAACAATGACAAATCCCACCGGGGCATCCGACAGGATACCCAATCATTCACAAGTGGGTATGGGTACCATAAAAAGAAGCCTGCCCAGCCGGGGATATAGTCAGATCAACAATAAGGTCAGGCCGTTAGGTTTACGTTAGACAGCCACAGACGTAATGTTTATTGTTCGGCTCCGATGAACTACTACCCCGTTAACTGACCTTGTCTGAAGTGTAGTCACGTGACCACTTGTCGCACGCTTATCCTTAAGTAAGACCCCCTCATGCCAGCGTCGTCACTTGTCAGCGGCCGCCATTTGGCGTGATTAAATTTAAATAAAAGATAGATAACGACGACTTTCAAAGTAAGCCAAGGTCACGTTTTGTATTTAAATCGTAATTTTTGATGTAATTTGTTGAATACAATTGTACAATATGTTCTGTATGGTTCAGATAATTGATATCAATAAATTACTTTTACAGTTTAGATATAAAATATATGATAAACACTTTTTTGCTAGCTTTTGTTTTTGTTTTTTCTTTGTTTTGCTTGAATTAAAGATATGATTAGCTTGCTTTAATTTTTTTTATAAAAGATCCCTTTAGCTATACATTTTCAAAATTATATAGTGAAGATTTGTTTATTCGAATCTGAAAGAAAGTAACGTTTGGTCAACCATAACACAACACTTAACTACCTGCTCGCTGTCTCGAATTGCCAGCAGACCAGGGTAGACATAATACTTGCTATTCTGCATATCACCGATAATTGTAAGAGATAACTCAAGTGTACTACTTGTATCAGAGGAGTATTAAAAAGTATATCGTTGGTCGTACGGCGAAACCGTATATATTTTCTCAGCATATCATTAGTCCTCCCTATCAGACCAAAGATAGTATAACGTCTGGGACTGTGGACGAGGTCACTATTTTATCAAATGTTCATTCTTACCTGACGATGTAGATGGTACTTTGCCTAATGTTGGCGTAAAGAACTATCTCGTCATATTACCATCCAATGTTTGATTGGTTGCTACATTTTGTGAGGTTTTTACGGGATGCGTTTTGGGGTGTTTTGTTTGTTCAATAAGAAACGATGAAGTTAGCATTAGTCATGATTTATATAATCTAATAAACAGACGAGAAAATGACAATACCACTTAACATTGCCCCAATGCAACAATCACATCCACTTTCTTCCAGTTTTATCTCACCTGCCAACCATGCACTTATTTGTGTTCAAACATCCATTGAACTAGCTAGTAGACATTGCATGTTTTCATACGAGGCTAAAAAAAGCTAATCAGGACAGGTAACAAACCCTTGCTAAATCTTTTAAAGTTTCTTTCAGATATCAGACACATCAACGATGTGTTGTCTATAAACAACAAGAAGTTCGCTGACCACGTCGATCGTATGTACCCTTCTGAACTCGAAATAAAGGCCATCTCTTCTACATCATCTGATTACCTCGATCTCTGCTTAAAATATGACCAACATGGACAGCTTACGATTTCAGTTTTCCGATCTTGGATATTCCATTTCTTGATAGTAATGCCCTGCTTCTCCTACCTATGGTGTTAATACTCTTTATATCGAGATTTTCTTAATCGATGTCGATAGATCTTGACAAAATTTACATAGCGGATGTCGTCGATGAAGCAGAAGACGCTTACTCTTCCGGAACACCTGCGTTTATTCTCTTATTCTTTTACAAAGGTCTTCTTCCCCTTTTTCAAATTATCGTTTTTGAGTTCGGATTATGATTTTGTGGACGCTTCAGTAATCTCTATTTTGTACATAATTATATATTCTAACATCAGACTCAACAACAGATAGAAGCAATGTCATTATCATTGAGCCGATGAAGCGGTTTCAGGCGCATTGAAAGGAAAAACGATTCATAGATCATTAAACTTATGCATCCTCACCTGAAAACATTTCTTCTATCATATCATGTTTTTTTTTTTAACATTTGAATTCTCCATTTTATCATATCTCTTATAGTTTGTAGGAATTTCTGCAGCTAACGGTGTTCACATACTGTAGATAAGTATTTTGAAGTTCCTGATTACTCTGTCTGCTTAAGGACGAACTCCAGCACAGAGTTACCGAATAGTTATCTAAACATTTTAGTAATTCACGTTTGATTGTTTTTCATTAATACCTTTTTCCTATGCATCTTAGCTGATAACACCCAACTGATCCTTTTTGGTTAAGGACTATTGATATGTATATAAAGCAATTCCTTTTTAACAATAATTAAACTTAAATGTATTACTGTATGATATATCTGTATCTGTATATACCCATATTGTGATTTTAATGAACAGAAAACCAATGCAGACATCTCACATCAAAGGAAATACCGTTAGACCTTCATAAAACATTTGAAATAAAAAAAAAATTACTGACTTCGGTAAAAATGTTTAATTCTTTATTCATATAATATTAAGCAAACAGTACTGATATCTCCTGTTTATCATATATACACAAAGGTATAACTTAAACAATCACTGTATATAAAGTCAACAGTCCAAAGCCTAAAGGAGTCACAGTACGGTAAGGTTTAATTTCAGTTATCTGCAGGGACAGCTACTCAAGCGATATAAGTGTAAAATCATACCCTTGTCAGGATACTTATCGATGATTACCTTACTCAGTAAGTGTGGGATTGTATAAAACTTTATTTAAGATGGTATCAAAAGGCATGTACCTATTGCTGAAATATATATGTAGATGTACATAGCCACACCGTTGTACATAGCTAGGCGTGGATAGAAAACAAAATTGTTCACATGATGCGACAACACGAACAGTTAAGTATGTCAGATAGTAAACAAAGTGTAAACACATTTTTGAATAAACAATTGGATGATGAAAATATCATAGGAACGATTATATCATGGAAAGCTGGGTACAATAAGTGATATGTATAAACTGCGCAGACCTGTTACGGGGTAACGAGAGAAGTTCTATATATGATATGTGAATGATAACGTGTAGGACTATCTTTGATAAATATGATTACACTAGTAGCACTATCTACTTGTACTTTAATGTGACAGATAACCGGTGATCTTTAGATAAGTATTAGGGATATACTATGTAAATAGTAAACCCTTCGCCTCAAAATTAAGTTACTGACGTTAACAATTATGAATGGAAACTTCGACTGGTTATTACTGTTGCTAAAATATTTTTACCTGCACCGAAGCGTCAACTTAACGATATTTCAATCACAAACGAACTAAACCAGAGTGAACACACGAGCAAGTAAGGGATGTACAAGGACACCCTTGGAAATGTACAAGTGAATTAAAAGAATAAACGTCTTCTGCTTCTTCGATGACACTTTCTATGTAAAACTAGGTCACATCCAAAACTAGGTCACATCCAAGTTAATACCACGTCCTCAAAGAAAAAACTGCGGCATCATGCCAAATCACAAGTAGGTATACTTGTGAGCAAAGTTTTTAGCATATATCGGTTATAATTGCAAATATTGAGAAACACATTTGAGCTTGATCGATTGAATACTAGTACAGCTGTATACAGTTACTTACAATTGTGCATGCAAAGTAATAAGTAACGCCCTTTCAAATAAGACATTTCAATCAAAATTGATATTCAAATACGAATTATATCACAACAAAACATTCATTTGTTAGTAGCCTGCTTGATTGTTAATATTTGCTGACAATGGTACTATATTTGTTACGAGATTATCTTAATCTGTTATCGATATAGTTACATTATAATCATTGCAAATTTCGTTATTACTCTGTTTTACACAGGAAAATGGAACGATGATATTCAGTATAAATGCTGTAATAAATTAAACAAAACTGAATGTCGCTCGGAGTAGTTAACAAACCGTCGTTTATTCCGCATGTGATTCCTAAGTGTATCAAACTGTATTTTACATTTATTCACGAAATACGTGGTTTACGATGTTTTTAATCCCAATATTTGTTTACTCGTCGATTACTTGAGCTGATGCGGTGCTTGATTCCTCGTCCAATTCAGCTTTTAATTACGCAGAGTTCGTGACTTTATAATCAATACCACGCGCATTAGGGTTTTAACTCATTTAGATAGCAGGTCCCCATTAAGCTATTTTTTAAATAATCAGATTTCGAAAAATATTGCTATCGGGCAAGTGTTTTTTTTTATAGGAAAATTGATAAAGTGATACATTTTGTTACTGTATACGGTAGGATTTGCATAAACGGGTCACAGATTTGTTGTCTTTCACCCTTATCTGAGACCCCGGCGGTATAATGGTGAAAGGGCGCAACTTCAACAGGAAATGGGTGACTTGTTATGTCGGAATAATCTCGCGAGATAGGGAGCAGTAACACACCCTTTAAAACTTCATCAGACACACTGTATTCGTACTTACAGAAATGATCTATTAGTTCTATTTTTGTTTTGGATCATTATAATTTATTATTTTAAGTAACTCTCTTTCTGTTTCGACAAACGTTCGGAAACATGGATTCGCCACTGCTTAGCCCCTAGCATCACCTAAAAACAATACAGGGACGAAACAGTTGCAGGATGTTATGTAAATAAATAAAATAAAAATAAAAAAAATTCCGAAGCGCTAACAAAATCATAATCCAAACTCAAAATCAATCAAACCAGGGGCAAAATATGAACAAAGGCAAGATTTACATGGAGACTCTTGTAAAAGTACAAGAGAATTAGACCAGGTGTTCCGGAAGAGTAAGCGTCTTCTGCTTCATCGACGACACCCGCCATGTAAAACTTGGTCACATCCATGTAAAGATCAAATTCTCAAAATGAAAACCGTGTATCAATGTCAATCACAATAGGTGAACACACAAATAAGCATACTCAAAAACGTCCATCTTCAGATCACTTATAGATATAGAATATTTCTCAATGAGACAAAGATGGCGACCATAAAACTTGCCCATAGTTCTGATCAACCTGCATCTCTCGAATCCTTGGGTTGTTAGTTTATTTGTCAGCAGTCGACATCGATCACGAAAATCACGATAATTAGAGCAAGCCCTAAAATATCGAATCAACTGCGATATGTAAACACCATAGGTTGGAGAAGCAGGGATGTAACTATCAAGAAATGAAAAGTTCACGATCGGAAAATTGAAATCATCACGTTTATCGTATAGCTTAGTAGTAAGCTGTCCATGTTGGTCGTAGTTTAGGTAGAGATCGAGGTTTAAACATCTTGTATCTGTTACGTACTTGCGAACGGTTGAAACACGTTTGTTTGTGTGTCAGTTACGTTCATCCTTGAAAAAGAAACACTGGATAATTACACCTTTTATGGTTACTTTAGTCCAAAAAGCAATTGTACTTAAGATTAAGGAAGTAAAAAGCATTGCTGAAAATAGCTATAAAGTAATATTTATAGCTTTGGGCTATATCATAGCATTTTGTTTTAGAAATTCTTGCGACTCGTTGTAGCTGTGTCCTGATCGTCAATGTGCCCATCTGTCAGGTAGAAGCATTAACGTAAATATGTTGTTTTATTTCAAGGAGAGTAAACATGATTATTGCGCAACGATACAGATATTCCGTGACCTTTCGAATGCTGGAAGTGCCCCTACAAAAGTAAATATCCGCAAGAAAATAACCTATTGTTGTTTCCCATATTGTTGTTGCAAAAACAATAGGATTGGCTTGATTAGCAAAATGACTCATTTATTCAAATCACGCGGACTATACGCATTATTAACACCCCCTGTTTCGTTACTTATTTATTAACAAGCAATCATTCTGGAAACAATCAGTTTGAGTGATCTTTTTTTCTCATCGTGTCAATAATTCTAATTGGAATATACAGCCAAGTCAAATGGGTACATGTAAAAAACACAGTTTAATAGCATCACTGGCTAACTAGTCAATCAAACCTTCCCTGAGCTAGATCCGGTATCGGAAATATCAAAAGTGTTGGCGATCAACATATCAAGACCTCAACAGGAATCTTACTGGTGGCAGCCTCATGTGATACAAGACGTGATCATCCTATCAGAACAATTTCATTTGTGTGGTATTTCATTTTTTATTACAAAATAAAAGAAAATCTTTTATTCTACCCTATTGTTGTCGTATACAAAGTATACAGCAGCGAAGTTTCCTGGTTATGAGTAAGTGTATACCGTGGTGACCAGTTATAGATTATTGGAAAACAGTCAGCATAGGTACCAAAGGTGATTCACCTGTTTACGATAGGCGATGGTACCAGGTGTGTCATAAAGGTGAGGTAATGATGAGAAGATTATACGAATGAGTAGAAAGGGTCATGTACTCTACCCTGTAAACACCGTTATATAAAGATATATTTCAACGGTCTGACGACAAAAGCTATAAACTCGATGCAGTCCACTGCAGGATTAGACCATATAAGAGAGCAAACGTATTGCTTCTGTCGGACTAGATTTGTTTCATTATGTAAATGGGATATTGTGGAATCGATTTCCCTATCAAATAATCATAGATTTTAAATAAGAGTACGACAAATGCACATATTCAATTGCAGTTTTTATATGGCAAGCATAGTATAATGATGTGACTCCTAAATTAGTAAATATAACAACAACAAGATAAAGTAATGAAAACCTTGACCGTGTCAAGTTCCTATGAAGTAAGATTTATAGAGTTCTGTTGATAGTGGAGCCGTGTTTTCAATGGCATCTTCAATAGTGCCATCTCTCTTTAATGCTACAACAAAAACTCTACAACATCAACCCCAGACGATTTTATACTTAACTTTGGTTCCTGGAGTTCTGAACAAGAGAAAACAAATGCTCTGAATATTCCGAGATCAATGACTTTGGGGTCGAACCGAGGCCACCTGCGTAAAAGGCCGATATGTTAACTACTCCTCCAATCCGCCCATACTATAAAGTACCATGAATCATAAGATCTTAGATAACAAAATACAACAAGAATACTAGAAACAAGGCGAGGTTGTCTAGAGGAATGAATGTTACTTACTCCACATGTGGTACCAGTGATGACCCGCAAATGGTTTGTAGGTCGAACACTGTATACGATAAAACGAACAATACTTGGCCAATTTATATAGACCGAAAATCACAGGTAAATGGTCAGGGGTGAATTGCCAAGAGCGGAGGTTGAAACCTCTAAGAAAGAAATTCCTATGTTGTTTATATTTTAAAAGGCTCCATCTACCATCCGAAATACTTGTACTTATAACACGCTCTAAAGTAATGAATTAACCTTAAAATGTTAGCTTCTGAAACCAAAAACAGACTATGGAATAACACATCAAATGTGACATATACACTGTACTCGTAACATTGCTTTGGCAATCACGACAGGTGGTAAGATATTTTAATATCTGGCGACGATACAAATCCACCGATATGAGCTATCTTGGAGCAAATGTTGTGAAAAACATAATAAAAGCTAATATTAAATTCAACGAGGAAGATACAGTACGAATAAGTGGATGCCTGTTCTCGGAGTGCGAAGGAAATATTTTCCAACATACGTGTGGTTTCAATGGGAGCAAACTGTGTGTTTTGGCTGACTTGTTTTTGTTTTCATACGTGGCTGAAATGGTCGATGAGTTAATCCGAACTGGTAACAAAAACCTTTTTACCTTACCAGATATTTCAATTTCACGTTCAGATGTATTGCCATTGTGTTGTCTATAAACAACGAAGGCTTTGCTGACCTAGTCAATCGTATAAATCTTTGGAACTTGAAATCAAGGATACAACACACTCTTCTACATCAGCTTCATCGATCTTCACTTAAACTATGACCAACAAGGATAGCTTACTATTGGACAATAAACGGGACGATTTTGATTTTCCTATCTTGAACATTCCCTTTCTTTATGAGAACATCCCTATATCTTCATTTTATTGGGTCTACATGTCGCATTTGATCTATTGTCCTAGGGCTTGCTTTACATATCGAGATTTTCGTGATATATGTCAACTGCTGATGAATAAACTTACAGCATAGTGATTTGAGAGAAATAGGTTGATGAAGATTATGGGCAGGTTTTATGATCACCATCTTCGTCTCATTGAGAAATATCTTAATCCTTGTATGATCTGTTCATGAATTCTTTTCAATATGCTCATTAGTATGCCTGTTTGTTGTGATTGAGACTGATGCCTCAGTTCTCACTTTGAGGCCATGACTTTCATTTAAATCTGATCAAGATTTACGCGGCGGGTGTCGTCGATGAAGCAGACGAAGCCTACCGGAACACCGGAACTTATTCTGTTTTATTTGCAAAAAGTCTCCAATTGATTTTGAGTTAAGATTATTGTTTTGTTGACGTTTTTATATTCTTCGAATATTTCTGTTCTTGCAAAATAGTTAATTTAAAATTCATCGTTTGTCAAATAACAAATACCAGTAATCCCGCTGAGGAAAACTGAGAGTTATAATGGATGAAGTAGTGGCTGTGATTGTTACTAATTGTATGTGACATTTTCTCATCTTTAGTATAAGCAGTAAAGCAATACTCTACCGCGACAACATAAATTTGTGCGCCAACCTATTTTACGCGATGACGGAGTAGATAAGTCGAGCGTGAGCCAATACCAGAGATATACAACCAGGTAAGGAATCATAACGTTCCGTACAGAATCACGTCTTATCTTCCTAAACATCAAGTGAACTTGTAGTGCGGACTGATTTTCAAATCAAACACGATCAACTTCGCGACGTAGTATCACGTTATCACACAGGACAGAGCAGACGATCAACTGATAAATTTACAATTTTATTTGATGCAAAGTAACAGAAAGGTGGTAAAGTTTAGGGTAGGTGCGCCTCGAACGGTTGTAAGCTAACTATTCACGAACCACCCGGGCAGGTAATGCAGGTGGGCTGATTAAAGGCAGGAGAGACAAAACAACTTCACCGCCTTTATAAATTTAATCTTCAATATACAAGGAAACAGAGGCTCTCTACACAGGTGGCTCTACAATACAGCCAACAGGTGCTCCATTTGCTTGCTGGGCCGGCCACTGATGTATACAGCGCTCACACGAAAAATTATGTAAATTTTACCCGCTCTATAGGGCTAGTGAGATTGTACAGATACTCTTCACAGCTATCACTCCGACCGAAACCCTTTATTACAGGGACCATGCTTTCATATATGTCCCAAGTAGCGTAATACCATTCGGATTCCCGTCCCTGGCATTGTTATACCCATATCCAGCCAAATAAGCGATCCAGCTACCTCTACAATTCGCTTCATAAAACGTTAAGAGCTGTGGAAAAATGGGTTTGGTTTTTTTCCTGGTATAGTTTCCACATCTACGGGGCGGAACATGATCGCTGACAAATCAAATTCACGGAATACAGTGCAGTCTGTCTATATAGTAGTGCTATATACTCCCTTGTTTCGGGAGATTCTACATGTGTATATATGTTTGTACCCTCTCGGTCGTATATTATATTTTACTATGCGTACAGTCCCAGCAGGGAAGTTTCATTGACAAACCTACCTTGCTAGTGATTGACGTTTGTACGTTCTGCTCCGGTGATAGAGGCCACGCCCCTTTGTTGCCCAGTGTTGTGTACTACGATACGGAGCTAGTAGTCAGTCGACT
Source organism: Mimachlamys varia (assembly GCA_947623455.1). Taxonomy (NCBI): domain Eukaryota; kingdom Metazoa; phylum Mollusca; class Bivalvia; order Pectinida; family Pectinidae; genus Mimachlamys; species Mimachlamys varia. The sequence goes on along the minus strand of OX392529.1, from coordinate 32,636,141 downwards.
CGTCGAGGCCCGGCGCCAGATTAACGAAACATGTTGTCCACACTTGGGAGTATTGCTGTGTACGCTAAGTTCTCCGACCAAATAATGTTGCTTTTTCTAATGCACGAAAATTATTTGCCACATCAATGACATGTGATGTCCAACAGATGAAAGTTGTCTTCAAAATTAATTGTTATGTATGCATTCTGAGGAGTGTTTGTGAATAATACAACTTGCCAAATGAGGTAAACCATGCGGCGGATTAAAGACGGAAGCTTGCTTTGCACTGTTTTCGCTCTCTTCAGTGCGTACGAAGCAGCACATGTGCTCAGCCCTCCCTCATTAACGGATAGTGGCAAGGAGGGGCCCGTAGAAGCAGACTTATTAAATCACGGATTCATTAATAAACATCTATATCCCAAACCAGGTAGGTCAATATCCAATTATAGAAATATACGCTGCCGAAATGTCATAGTTGATACATCTTTATGCAAAACTCCTATATGATACATGCTCTAATTAAAAAGCATTGTTTTTTACAATATCCATACAGTTTTCTGACAGTACTGAATGGCCACAGAAGTGAAGCATTACTTACTATATCTGTATTATACTTTAACATTTGTATATCTATAAACAATATTTGCATATTTATTATAAAGGTGACATTATTATTGTCTTGATCATGTGCCATAATGTATCATATGCTCTATATATTAGTGTGCCACATGCATCTTGGAATGATATCAAGTATGGGTAAAGAGGTAGGGCTTTGTGTGACCAATAGGCGTCAAAGGAAAACGTTTCTGGTGTCGGCTGGGCATTTTATACGCCATTTCGTTTAAATCAGAATTTGAATTAACTGTTATATAATACCGTTTTGAAATATAGTTCATGTTTTATTCTGAAATTCATACAAAGATGTAGAAACAGATGCTTACATGGTGTTCTTTCGTGTTTAGATAATATAACGTTCGAATATGAACACATAGCCACGTGTTTAGTTTATTACCGAAACATGTGCGTGCGTTGTACTAAAATAATAGGGGTTCAATCAATAGTCACAACTAGGAGTGTAAACAGGGCGAACATTGAAACATAGAAAGATGCATACAAATGATTGAAATTTACCTTGATAACGCTGTACCTTGCTATCTGACGCTGGTTGTTTATAATGGTTTGATAGCGGCTAGGGTTGTGTAAGTTGTTATCCTCAGACTAATCATTGACAGTTTGATATTTATGAGAGCTTTGTAGTCGAATTATTGTGCTCGATATAGACCTGGCGAATGACTAAAAGGAAGCGTGAAAGAAAACGTGTTTCTCATGACGAGTAGAAGAAACTGCAATAGTAGCGTGATTTAAAGTCATACTCAACTTGAATGACCCACATTTTGTGTCACTGCGCAGATGAATGGAGAAGGGCCAGGTGGCCGGGGCCTACCCCTTATATTGATATGGTATGCAAATCAGACCCTTCTCCTGTGTAAATTACAGCATAGTAAACAGTGTAAGTAAAACACTGAGTCGTCGGTGAGATCAAATCTTACTGTACGACACCCTTTGCTCATGTTTTCCTTCATGAAAAAAGGAGAAAAAGAAATCAGTTCTGAAATACTATAGCCTTTGATTAATAAGAACACACTTCATTTGATTAAGTAAATCTTGAATCATGATATTTCAAGGCATATATATAATGAAATACTTAATGGATAAGCATAAAAAAATAAAAGATTCTCAGTATTTAATAATTGTTGTAATGTCATGTATTTGGGTTTCAATTTATTTTACATTAATATGAATTTTCCTTTATTTTTTCGAGAAGCATTGTGTATTTCGTAGTAAATACTGGAATTAAAAATAATCATTCCTACTACAATCCGTGAGAAATTCAGTACACATCACTAGAGATAGAGGGTGTTCCTTTTGTCCCTAAAAGTGCACAGCCAATCCCCAGTATTTTACGAGAGGTTATTCATCAATATTGCCATACTCGTCCACCAGTTCAATTTGATTGTGTACTACATGTAGCATCCGTTTCTGATTATATATAACACGTTTGAAAATGTGTCAACTCTTGATAAGAATATCTGTTCATTCATTCATTTTATCACAATAACACATTTATATACACCCAACTCTTCCCAAATCATCAATGATAGGAGTTGATATTAATATGCGTCAGTACGTTTTCTCATTTGTAGACTTACCAATGTATTTTAAATGTGTAGCTTTTTTCAGAACTAATGCACGCGCTGAGAGACATTTATGGCTCTGTATATCTGTAATAGTTAACATGTACGTGCTTAATAATCGAGTTTAATTGACACTTCCGTTATATGTTACTCTGCCTTCTTATAACTTCTTATATACTGATAATTAACACAAGTGTTATAGGAAATATAATGAATAAATACTGCATGTTATCGACTTGTAATCTAAATATATGTTAATTAAGTCATTCGTCGTATAAAAGCAATTGGATCCCATTTCACTGGTGAGGTGAGGTCGAGGGGCATTACATAATTCAGACATGTTATCTATATATACCTGTTAATCGATGTACAAGCATTCTATAACCATAAATGTAAGACTTTAATTAGTAAAAATGTTTAACATTAGTTGATATTTCTTCTGACTTATATGGATGTTCCTCTACAAATCTCATTATTGGTTTTTATTCAGATTCAAATTCAAAGCAATTATGTTGACTAGGCGATCAGTTAAATCCTTCTTGTCGATTATGTTGAGACCCGATACACTAACCTAAAAAGAAAATGTTTAAAACCTACACTAGCAACCTTTAAATTTGGCTAGAGGTATGAATAAATTACCTACAAAAATAAACACCGATATATATTACATAGGTTGCAACGTTGAATCAACTCTGCCACACAAAGCAACTAAGTACACAATTAAAATCTATTATATGGGCCATGAACCTGTAAATAACAGAAACCCTTCTAAAAGTCAAGTCAAGTCAACTTTCTATGTTAACCACAACCAATATACAACAAGCACCTGTTAATCTACTAATGCAAAAATAGCTTTCATCAAGTTTATCACAATGCATATGGATTACAAATGTACGTGTTTGAGGCAGTAGCTAAGGCTTGCTACTGGAGGGGCCTGCATCTAATCTGAGAGGCTTCCAGGTCGTTATTATAACATGATTGCTGTGAAACATGTATGATCTATCATATATTAGTTAGAATAATGGACATGCTTGATGACGTCTGTTTTTAAATAGAGAACATTGATACATTTCCTCAATGTTAGTTTTAATAATAATTTAATCTTATCCATATCAATTTCGACTTTAGCATTGTTGGACGACTCTGTAGTGTATATAGCTCCTATGCCTTACTACTGTAATGTTTCTAGACATTTTAAATTCCTTCACTTTTTATTTATCATTACATCGACTTTAAGGCCGTTATTACATACCTTTTACCGGTCCTTTATTACGCTCACATGTAACAACCGATATAATATAGTATTTGTGAATATCGTTTCATTTTAAAGATATTCCTAAATAACCAAGACGATTAAAGAATAATACGGTATGTTTGGTAGATATACAGTAGAACACAATATATAATAGTATAGATACTATTATCTATAATAGTATACATAATAGAATATATAACAATATAGTATAACAAAGTAGAATAAAACCCAGTAGAACAACAATCATTCTGTCATTGTATATCTGACCCTGTCTGTTCTGTCATACGTCCGTGTCGTAGATATGCTATAAACATATGTAATAACACTGTTGTGGCGTCATAAATAAAAGACTATTTTATGACATCATATGACTGTTTCGCTATTGAAAATTTTATCATCAAAGTAGAAATTTTCCCTTTCTTATAGCGACATGAATTGGAGACTTTTGGTGTATAATAAAAAAGTAATGTGAAAAAAATAATAATTAATTATTACTCGTATCAATGTAATATTGAATTCATCACCCCCGTTAGATATTTAACATGTCACGCGCCTGGAGGTTCCTGACATATTAAATTATTCAACTCGTTTACTTATTTCCATTTTACATTGACCTTCCTGAAGAATCCTCTATTTTTCTAACTGATTATTTGTCAGAAATTTCTTCTTAAATGAAAAAGTCCATGCTGTCTTGACGAAATGTCACCTTTCTGATGCAAACACACTTTTTAAATCGTCTAATGCTAGACCAAAAACACACGTTAATAGTTCAGTCTTGATCTACCCAGATACATAACATGTACCCCCAGATTCTATAATGAATTAACCTTCCTCACCACCGAACAAGAACTGAAAGAAGGGATTATTGCTATCGAAAAAATGTTTTTCTTCTGGCTCAACCAATCATATACTAGTGAAACTTTATATAGGGACAGGACGTGGCTGATGATATTTAATTAGGATATTTGTACAAGGGCAGGTATATGACTCCCTGTGAAGACCGTCACCTATAAAGAGATATACCTTAAGAGGGGACTTGAAAGGTTACTCCAGGCGTATTTACAAAGACAAGCAGCGAGTAAATAGGTCACAGAGTTCTACCTTCCAATCAACGATTTACAAGATAAATGTAATCTCTCATTAGTATCGTTCTGAAGACTGAACCTTTTTTAAGTTTCAAGAGGCCAAAACGAGAAACAAATCACCAAAAGGAGCATAGCTAACTAACAGGCCAGCACGCTTAAATGGTAGATTTGAACAGATGCTCTGTTGAAATAGAAACCGTTTGAAGATAGGGGGACATACAAAGAGAAACTACCTCTGGCATGTAATGTTTAACTTCCGTAGAAAAATTGGTGATATTATTCCCTTACATGTCAATTACATGTCCCGTGACGGAATTAAACATGGCAGCCTGGCAGGCAAGCAGGCAGACAGACCTCTCGACGTGGGGGAGGGAGCAGGGGTCTCGAAAGCTCACGTGCAACATGGGACCACCGACCTGCACATTTATATATCAGTACGCCATTGATCTACTGCACATATGAACGTAAGCTTATACATATCTACTTTACCATTTAATTGTGGGTAGTAAAGGGAGCAACACGACTCTGTTCTTATAACGTTAAAGGGACGTCTCCTGACGATGTACAACAGTAGTCCAGTATATTGGCCGTTTTATGGGAGAAATGTGGTGAAATGAATCAGTGTTTATAATAGTCATCTTCAAATGAACACGGCGTTTCAAATAGTCATTGGAATGCATGTTTTTTTTTATATTTGCATAAACTCAGTTCATCTTATTGCATCAACGTATATTGGGTTTCGAGTTTACTCTTACAAAATGACAATTTTCATGTTCATTTAATCATTTTCGTCTCAACAAACAAGAAGATTGGTATCTGGAATATTACGCCTATTTTTTTGTTTTATTAATTTGCTGCCTTAAAACATTGAATCGATCCCTTTAACTTAGTTCATCAAATTTGAAGATCATTATTCTATTAATAAATAAATTAACCAAATAATTGAATGATGATTCTAACAACTTACTGAAGTGTAACTAAAATATATATCTCGATTACGGGTATCTTGTGTTATGTTCCTCGAGTTTTTACATTAGCCAGACGATGAATTTGTAGGACATTAAGTACTTTACCTGTGAAAAGGTAGGATATTAAGTAGTTATATTTAACCCTGAAACGGTACCTAAGAGAAGATAGAACTGTTGAGAAGTAATACGAACCTTACCTGAGAGAAGGTAGGACAGTTTTGTATCAATACGTACCTTTCCTGGGAGTAGGTAGGACCGTTAAGTATCAATACGTACCTTACCTGGGAGTAGGTAGGACCGTTGAGTATCAATACGTACCTTACCTGTGAGTAGGTAGGACAGTTAAGTATCAATACGTACCTTACCTGTGAGTAGGTAGGACTGTTGCGTATCAACACGTACCTTACCTGGGAGTATTTAGGACCGTTGAGTATCAATACGTTCCTTACCTCTGAGTAAGTAGGACTGTCAGTATCAATAGTACCTTACCTGTACATAAGTAGGACGTACCTAACATGTATGTAGGTAGGACAGTTAAGTATCAATAGTACCTTACCTGTAAATAAGTAGGACGTACCTAACATGTATGTAGGTAGGACAGTGGCTATCAATACGTATCGTTACTGTAAGTAACTAGGACAGTTGGTGTACATGTATACTTACCTTACCTATGAGTATATAGGACAATGAGTATATTCACCTCACACACCTGTATTCATCACCTGTACAACATATACGTATATTGAACTGTCTGGTAAGCCAGAATAGAGCTTCTTTATAACTGTATATCACATCTGAGTAATGTTGCCTGTTTTGATTGATTCTATATTTTCAATTGAATATCCACCAAACAGATCATATGATCGGCTTCGATACTTTAAATGTGGCATGTGCCAAGAAGCTGCCTGTCATTCGGTTAAAAGATATACATAAATTGAACGACATTTATACCTGTATATGATATATAGGGACCTGACCTTAATGCGAAATATATGAACGGATTGTAGAGGAAATGAACAGAATATGTTACTGGATAGATTTACAAGTTTAGCAGTTTGTGGTGTATTTACGGTATTCAATTTGTTTTTACTTGTTAGCATGTTAATGCGCCTGATGGTTATATACGTATAACACCTAATCATTCACCATTGCTTACGTTGACGTATATCTGAATCAAGATATACCCCCTTTATAGGAATAATACGTCCCATGTGTTCCGAATATTAACATAACGTCAGCGGTCCTATATATTATAAGTAACACTAGTTTAAGAATTAGTCATATTTTGCTTTTAATTTTAAAGAGAACCAGTTATATGGTTAGCACATATCACATCGTCTGTTCATATTCCATATGAGCAATAAACGCCATATATAAGTATATATATGTAAGTCGTTCTGGAGCTTAATCGTCAAGCTCCAGTTACCGGCGTGTCATGTGACTTTGAAGAGCTAATTGCGGTTCAATTAAATGTGTCCTTCAGTAAAAATGTTTCCTTTTTTCAATTTTATTGTCGATATTAAAAACGAGAAAAAAAATCTTTGATTATTCGATATTAAGTTAGGACTTTAGAGTGTCGTAAATCATCACACAAAAAACTATCTCAATGTGACTGATACCAGCATAATATCTGTGTAGGCCATGTAGTTGTTATAGCTATCATGACACTACCTCTCTTGGTTTTTCTAACTCGATAACGGAGAATAAATCATATTAATGTGATAATAAAGGTTTAAGCATACATGAAATGTACGTTAAAGCTAAATAGTTGTGCAGCCAGACAGCTTTAGCACGGGATAAAGGGCTTCTCGTACGCCATTATAGACTAAATGTTAGTTAAACTACTAACGTCTTTTTCCTAAATTATTTCGTTGGGCTCTTTCACTGATATTGTTAGGAATTTATTCTGTAAGTAAGACTACATTTATACAAACTTTGTTTCGTCAACGTCTTGCGCTCGTGACGCTACTTCGACGTAAACATGATAGCAAGAATAAATTGGTAGGTGAACAGGGAAATAGCAAGAGTATTTAATGATCGAGATGGACGTATACATTTAGCTATATGATACGGTAAAATGTTGCCTTTAGTCGGCTTTCTGCATACAGAAAGAGTACAATGTACTTGAGCAATCAGAACATTTAGTTTATCTCCCATTGAAAACATTCTGACGGTGACACTGTACAACATCGACTACTTGATGTTGTGTTCGATAACAACATAACAAATCTGAAACATGGCTCTCTGTTATGTTTAAAGCTAATTATGAAGTTGTGTGTCTAGTAGACGGGGTTATGTTTTCTATCTTAATATGTTGCTTATATTTTGAATTTAAATTTGTTGACGGTTTTGTATCTTATTTTATTAAAGTAACTTGTATCTAACGGAAATTAATTTCTTGTTTAAATCTTCTCTAAGGAAAGGTCATTTTCCTGGCTAGGTGTCTGGAATACCTCGTACTTCGACTGTATGTTGGAGGTATTAGTTTGGTGTCCGCAAGGGCTCGTCTTTGTATGCTAGACCACAGAATCAGGTGTTTCAATAAGACGTTTATTCGCTAGAGTGCACGTGTAATGGACCCAGGAGATAGAGCGGACTGGGTTTCGCGTGAGTGGTGTGTGTAACAAATAACAAAACAACGCACAATTTGAAGCAACAACGCCAGCGAAGCATTGTTGCCTCCTGACAATTGATTTACCTGCAAACGCTTCTCGTGTGTGCATTGTTTGTAACCTTACCATCCCTTAAACCACCAGCGTTACATTGTCACTGGTTGGCGCCAACAAACAATCTTACTCGCATCGAAATATATTCGTGGAAGAATATCCAATATGTTTTCTGTTAAACTGTTTCAATGCAATCTATGATGTACAGTTTACGATACATATTCTGCCGTTTGATCTTCTGAACCATCGTATTGCAAGAATACACCTTCCAATATCTACTTCTTTCACATAATTATCAAAGTACTATTTAAGATTCACATTCACCTTAAGGTAAGGAACTTAATAAAGTGTTTGTATATTAAAGACTTTTTTTCTTTCTAAGAAAATATTTATGTACAGCAAGCCTCTGGTATATTGTATTATAGAACTTCCATATCTGTCACTGTTATTCAATATTATGACCTTTAATGAAGTAATGTTAAAATGATAGTCGAAAACACCATCATGAGTTAAAGATCGGATTTTTAAAATGGGACTTGATTTAACAGGAATATGCCGGTTTAAAGTGTATTCGGAAAATATATCCACAATTGATCCAGGATAGAGTGTCTACAATACTGTATCGGAATATGTTTGGACAATATTTACTATACACATATGCTGTACTAGTGATGCATCTAAAGAACATTTTATAAAGTCAAGTATAAAATGTCTACAAAAATATAAAAATACCACCTGATAAGATACGTATCTAGAATGAAATGACGCAGGTTCCCCCCAGATATATAATAACATCGAAAAAAAGATATGGGGCTACAGAAACAAGTGTCTTAATGATACGGAGATTACAGCAGTAAGAGTCTTAATGATACGTAGATTACAGTAGTAAGTGTCTTAATGATACGTAGATTACAGCAGTAAGTGTCTTAATGATACGAACATTATAGTTACAAGTATCTTAATGATACGTAGATTACAGCAGTAAGTGTCTTAATGATACGTAGATTTCAGCAGTAAGTGTCTTAATGATACAAACATTATAGTTACAAGTATCTTAATGATACGTAGATTACAGCAGTAAGTGTCTTAAAGATACGGAGATTACAGCAGTAAGTGTCTTAATGATACGTAGATTACAGCAGTAAGTGTCTTAATGAAACGAACATTATAGTACAAGTATCTTAATGATTATGCTAATACAGTAACAAGTGTCTTAATGATACGTAGATTACAGCAGTAAGTGTCTTAATGATACGTAAATTACAGCAGTAAGTGTCTTAATGATACGTAGATTACAGCAGTAAGTGTCTTAAAGATACGTGAATTACAGCAGTAAGTGTCTTAATGATACGTAGATTACAGCAGTAAGTGTCTTAATGATACGTATATTACAGTAACTGGTGTCTTAATGATTCTGATATTACAGTAACAAGTGTCTTAATGATACGTAAATTACAGCAGTAAGTGTCTTAATGATACGTAGATTACAGCAGTAAGTGTCTTAATGATACGTATATTACAGTAACTGGTGTCTTAATGATTCTGATATTACAGTTACAAGTGTCTTAATGATTATGCTATTATAGCAACAAGTCTCTTAATGATGCGGAAATTACAGTACAAAGTGTTTAATAATAAGAAGGTAACAGAACCAGGTGTCGTAATGATACAGTTAGTACCGGAGGACATGCTTACATTTATATATTATATATATGTTCAAGAGAATGTTTGCAAAAGTAAAGTGTTTACAGTGCAGGAAAAAGTGTCTGGATGGACATCATATTAATAATAAATGGCTTCCACGATGTTTACAGGATAAAGTGTCTACAATGATGTAAAGGATAAAGTGTCTTAAATAATGTACCGTATAGACACATTAAGTCAATTCCGTCATGTTTTGTCGCCAAATGATAGAGTAAATAGCCTTTTGCTTATGACCTATTATACAGACTGCCGTCGTACCCATACGTTTACGACCACGGCTCGGGATGAAGACGTTGAGCCAGGATTCTTTACGACACAGTATTATGTTTTATACAAATCTCTTTTGTCCTCACAAAACCTTCTCTTTCAAAGGAAATGTAGCAATCTACAATATGCATAAGCGTACAGAGAAGCGCCTATGATTGTTAGCTTCATAGACGTGCATTCATAAGTAGCCTTATACAGCATTTTGATAAAAATCGCCAGCTAGACTCTTTCTGTCTGCATGTCGAAGGGCGAGCGATATTGTGTTATCTCTGAGGATGTTAACATATATTACGTTTATTTCGATGATGTGACGCTGACTAGTCCATGCAGGCCTGACAGTGCTCCATCTACCCGGCTCCAAGTATTATCTGCCCTATCTAACGAGATGTTTTGCCTCACCTGTTTCCGGGCTTGTTATTTAAAACCTCAGTTAACTTAACACCCTGGGATGTGTATGGCCTCAGTACCTGACGGTTCTCATACACAAATGTCAACCTTTACGTTGACTGTGGGCCCAATGCAGGTTTCTTTTTTATCAGTTTGAAAATGTTCCTAATAGAATACCTAACCATGTCACTTAAGCTAACGAGATCTTAACAAATGTCCCTATTAACGCAATCGTTGTGCATGTATATGTTTTAAATGACGTTTGCATCTATGTGAATGTTCGTTCTTTACTACTGCAATACGTGTCCTGTGCCCGGTATATTAACTATATCAAAATATATATGACTTTGAAAGGCCATTCCACTTTTCTGTTATGTGAACAAAAAATCTTTGTCATAAAGAAGACCCAATTTTACATGTTCAATACATGCAATGACAAACTTCATAAATGGGTTTCATATATGTGTGTAATAAAATATACGTGATCTGGACCGACAGAAACGGAGAAAAACATATTTCAATTGTACATATTTTACTCCCTAATTCATAAATGTACAGTATTTGACAAATATTCTCTGATTCTTTGTATTGAGATTTTATTGCCATTTGAATGGTGTGTAACAATCTTGAAGTGTTGCAGAAAATCATGAACTGAAAATAACCCTGTAAGAAAAGAAGTATGACTGACATACATGTAAAACCAGTTTGTTATGACCTACCTAAGTCCTATACGACACGCATCGTATTTAGCTCTCTGTGGTTGTAAAATGAATCAACCACGCGCAATGAACCATGAGATAAAACGTGTGCATCTGCAGTGCAGTAGGCTCTCAGTTATATTAGGAAGCACGTGGCCAGACATTTATACTATTTGTTTTCCGCGGGCGAATGGGATTTGCCTTCAAATTTTTGATTTAATTGTCGGATTTCAGAGCATATATAGAAATAAATACGTAGAAATTGTACAACCCTTTAATGTTTGAACGTTTTTGCATAATACGGTAATATCTGCCATTCCTTGTACTACTGAATGACCTGGTTTCGATTTTTGCTAAAGTTGAATGACATATAAATATCATTGTTTAAGGGTTATGCAACTTGACGATACATTTGACGTCGTTAAACATTGTTTTACATATGAAGTCGCAGTTTCAATGTGAGCGAGGTCTACGCTTGTCCTATAATCACACTGTTTGTTCGCCCGAGCTAATGAGAATAGGTGTAGCTAAAACCGGATAATTATTTCTTGAGGCAGTTTACACTATAACGATAGTGCGGCGATGAAACGTATAACTGTCAGAGATAGACAAGTCTGACAAGCGGAATGTGATCCATACAATGTCTCTATTGTATCAGCAGGCTCTTCGTTAACTATATTACATAGCATTACGGAGATGCAGATTCTTTTTTAAAACCTTTGAATGTCCCATACCGTACTTATTGGACCCATCACATACATGTAGCAGTGTCTAGGAATGTAGCAATGAGTTCAAACCATATCTTTTGTGTTATTTAGATGCTTTGATGAGCATGCACTTTACTCCGCTATATATCCAAATGTCACTGCACACATTTAGCTACTTTAAAGATAGGTTACTCATTTAGGTGCTACGGGGGCCGAGAGGTCAATATGTGCTGAAATTCTGCCACTAGCCATCCACCACATCGGCAGTTGCCAGGTACCGTAGATCGATGGTTTTTCTCTGGGCACACCAGCTTTCTTCCACCTCCAATACATGGAACGTCCTTAACTGACTCTTGCTTTTAATAGGACGTAAAACAAAAGAAACCAAATGTTTCTCATTTTGAGTGCTCAGTATTCAGGAAATATTTGTAACCTGGCACAATACAAAACAACAGCCTTCACTCAGAACTCGAAGGTAATTAAATAAACGTTGATTTTGATTAATTAATTTATCTTGACGTCAGAATGACCAGCAGTTGACAAGCATGATTGACGCGAATTCATTGAAAAGGGAGGGATATAGGTAATAGATGGTATATTTATTTTTATGTGTTTACCTAAATGCACTAAATTCAAACTGATTGAATATGTACAATATCGGACTAACACGTAATGTTTACCAACAAACGCCGATTGAATGTGCCAGGTAAGCGTATGCCTTACATTTAAGTTTTTTCACGAAAATACGAAAAATTGCCGACATGTCAACAAAAACGGTTATTCACAAGCGTGATGTTGTCCCCGGTTATTTATTTATATCACTGTGCTACGTTTGTCTCCTTTATAAGGTAAAGTGCAGAGAGTAAGACACAACTATTTGTTTAAGAAAAAAACTATCGAACGGAACCCTTATCCGTACACAATGTTTATAAAGTGATTCATGCAGCTTGTCAACAGCATATTAATCCTTGTGAAAATACGGTTGTGATTTTGAAGCAGAGATTTTTTTTAAAACGCATAATAATTATTTTCTGTAGAATTACGATTTTATCTCGAGGTTAGTACCCAAATGCTCAAAACAACTCATAAGCTAAAATGCTGAACAGGTGAACTGGCCTCTGACTTTTTGTTATTGTATAGGGACGGCAAACATAGATAAACAGTTAACCCAGGCGAGGTTTCCGATCTACATGATTCAGAAATTAAAGCCCTAGTTTAGTGGACTTGGGTGCGGAAGTTTAAGAAGCAAGAAGAATACTTATTTTGAAATACAACTTCTTCATAGAAACGACAAATGATACAACATCAGGTATCACAGTGTTACAATAGCAACGAATACAAAAGATGGAGCTCTACTCATTGAAAGATAGCAGTAAACAAACACCATTAATCACATTTCTTTTCAATTACATGTGCTTATATCTTATGAAGCAAATATATTACCACAAACAAAACTAAAACTCGAAAAACGGAAAGTGAGATGTTTTTAATATTATTATCTTTGTGATTTGGCGTTAACGCGTTCAGATGTTCAAACAAAATATCATGCTTTGATTTGCAAACTACAAGTGATGACTATTCATCGATATTTTGTTTTGTTATGATTAAAAGGACTACCAGGACGTCAAAAACGCACTATATTTTTCACAAATCTGTACGGCGGCTTGTCAGTTTCCACATTAACTCGGTTATAAATAATCAAACACGGGTGTTGAGGGAAATCAGAGTGGGGCAGTATAACAAAACAGTAATTATATCAGCTTTTAATCGACAATTAGGTTTTAAAAGGCTATTAAATCAGCTGTTAAGATACCCTTGCTGACATGATGATGTGAACGATGGTGGGGTTTATTATAGACAGAAGCTGGCACATCAGTAATTAACAAACAGTTTGTTTTTTATTTTACTTTTTTAAAAGAAATTTTCGGGGATTAAAACTCAAAATATGTTCCCTTCAAACTGAAATAAGAATCTGTTTAAGTTTAAGAAATATTTTGAAAATATGTGTTGACGGTATGGTTTTCTATATATTTGTGTTGATCATAATTTGATGCTATGTTATTTTATTATTTCATATGTTTGGGTGTTGATCATGAGTTGATGCCATGATGTTGTATATGTTTGTGAGTTGATATGATATGATGCTACGATATTTTATATGTTTGTGAGTCGATCATGATTTGATGCTATGGTATTTTATATGTTTGTGAGTCGATCATGATTTGATGCTATGGTATTTTATATGTTTGTGAGTTGATCATGATTTGATGCCATGGTGTTTGTGAGTTGATCATGATTTGATGCCATGGTATTTTATATGTTTGTGAGTTGATCATGATTTGATGCCATGGTATTTTAGATGTTTGTGAGTTGATCATGATTTGATGCCATGGTATTTTATATGTCTGTCAGTTGATCATGGTTTGATGCCATGGTATTTTATATGTCTGTCAGTTGATCATGATTTGATGCCTTGGTATTTTATATGTTTGTGAGTTGATCATGATTTGATGCCATGGTATTTTATATGTTTGTGAGTTGATCATGATTTGATGCCATGGTATTTTATATGTCTGTCAGTTGATCATGGTTTGATGCCATGGTATTTTATATGTCTGTCAGTTGATCATGATTTGATGCCTTGGTATTTTATATGTTTGTAAGTTTATCATGATTTGATGCCATGGTATTTTATATGTTTGTGAGTTGATCATGGTTTGATGCCATGGTATTTTATATGTTTGTGAGTTGATCATGGTTTGATGCCATGGTATTTTATATGTTTGTGAGTTGATCATGGTTTGATGCCATGGTATTTTATATGTTTGTCAGTTGATCATGATTTGATGCCTTGGTATTTTTATATGTCTGTCAGTTGATCATGATTTGATGCCATGGTATTTTATATGTTTGTGAGTTGATCATGATTTGATGCCTTGGTATTTTATATGTTTGTAAGTTGATCATGATTTGATGCCATGGTATTTTATATGTATGTCAGTTGATCATGATTTGATGCCATGGTATTTTATATGTTTGGGTATTAGTCATGAGGCTTTCCGTTCTTATATTGTTGAATATTTGATATTTTCATAACGTATTTGTTCTGGTGCTATTGCGCTTAACCAGAAATATATCTTGTTGATGTGTGTTGAGATAGTCTTACATTTCCCCCTAATATTGACGTGGTGGGGTGTTAGGACTATTCGGTTTGAAAAGGTCTGCGGATAAATCTGGTCCACTTTCCACTGTAAGCAATATGAACTTAATTTCTTACCTATAAATGGACGGTTTGAAATTATACTTACTAAAATAAGATTAAGCGTGTATGGAATACCTTATCTGGTGCATGTAGTTGTATAAAATTGTCAATTAAGAAAATACGAAATGAAATTTTGACACTGGGGTTGTAAGTTGTAAGAGAAAGCGAGACTAGCAAGCTTATTTACGCCAGTGTATGGTATATCTATATGTACGTATATGTGTATATCAACCCAAGGTTACATATAGAGGACGCATTGATAAACAGATACACACGAAACGTAGCTGAGTTAGGGTATGAATAGACAGATAAACAGATGAATAACGGGCAGAGAGAAAGAGAGGTCACCAGAACTCCAGGTGGTCAAATATGAATGGATAATTCTGTATGAATTGATGAGTGAATGATTGTATGTATGAATTAAAGAACGACCGATTATTTTCGTAAAGATAGCCTGAATAAATATTGCGGTGATACGTAAAGGCCATTTGAACCCCACCAGGTGGCGCTCTTGTTGTTAAATAAACATGCATAGGACTTGTGAAATCAATTAGAAAACGTATAACGGACCTTTTATATAGGTGATCAATCGAACGACCGCAGTAATGAATTAAGTAATGAGATACCTAAGTAGGCTAAATTCATGAATGAACAACGCAGGTTTGTAATACTCTTAATATATCATTGCACGCTTGACACTTCAATATTTTTGCTACAGTAATTAGTAATCGCGATACGATCAAACAATATACACTGCGTAAGCACCCATACACCATAGCCTGTTATGATACAATAATGGGGTATTATATAATTACAGAAGATAATATATGAAATATGCACGAACGAATAAATTATTTTTATTTCATTATAAGCTTCTTGTGGTCATACGATAAAGCGATCATTAACAGAATTCATTTGTCTGGTTTCGTTTGCGGATAACCTCCTATTTAACAGCTATGGTCATTTAAAGGATATGCCAGATTTTGGTGGGAGAGGCGGAGGGCTAGTGGTAGTGAAATGTCAGATAGTACGTTAGTTATCTGGCCATCGTCACTCCCTTTCTTATTATATTTAACTTCCACGTGATACATTTAGCCACCTTGGCATAAGAATGAATAAATATGGGTCATATATGTAGTAACCGGTAACATCAACTCACTGACGAAAACATGTCAATGTGCTATATTTATGCATGTTACGTAAGTAAGTCCATCATTCTATGTTAATGTGAAATGCTAGTAACAAAACATTGGTATGACACGTCATTGTTGGCTGTTTTTGCAGGAATACTGACGCCATTTTGGTGCAGTTTCATGTCGAGCTGTATTTGTTGTAAACTATATAATAATACAGATCATGTTTGTTAGGTCATCTCTTGTCCAATATATCATCTATATTTAACTCAACTACATGGATTTTGTTTTATTTTCGATAATTTTCGCAAAACTTATAATGATCTTATCAACATTATTACATTGTATTTCAGAGACTTGAGAAATGCAGGTTGACCAAGACTAGAGTAAATTGCATGACCACCATGTTGGTCTCGTTGAGAAATATTCTGTTTCCTAATATGCTTATCAGTTTGCCGCGTTATGTTCGTAAACACAACCCAGCTCAATCTAGTCACATGTTATTTACTTATATGTGGAACCAAGATGTACGTAGCGGTTGAATGCAATAAAGCAGTAAACGTTATTCATTAATGTTCATATTTTGTCGCTAATTTATTAGATTTTGAGCTTTGGTTATCATTTTGTTGACAATTCGGTAATCTCTGCTTTTTGTATATATGTAAAATGTAAAAAGACATTCCCAGAAACAAAACAAAAAAATAATAGGATTGGTTGAATTATGCTGATAAGGGCAGCCACCAATGATGGTTAACATGGCAGTTAGGTGACCTAATTGACCACCGTTAATAATGAAATTATGGATGATTGTAAGGAACTAGATAGTTAGAATATCCATGAATAGTTTGGATGAGATTCCGTCATGGTTTCAGGTTGAAAAATCCTCCTTTCCAATATAGTTTTCTTGTTTCAAAGGAAATCAAAACATTTGTTTTAACGTTTACAGAAGTGCAGAAGTGTTTTGGTTCTTTACCGAATCCGCTATAAAACATTGTTGTATCACCATAACACAGCGTCTGGATTGATGTGATGTAACTGTGTCACTGCACGTTTTATCAGGACAAAACACGGTTTCTTACAAAATATATAGGTTTTTTTATGGGGGGGGGGGGGGGTCTCCCTTGAGGACATTACCACCTTCTATTCAAGTCACTTTTCCTGTATTATTAGGATTTGATTATTTTCAAAGGAAGGGTCATTACAGTTTAGGAAATATACTATCACTTTCTGTGCACAACAGTTCACCACACTCAATTGTCTTAATTCTAATTAATCTAACGAAAAAATAACAGTACTGAAATAATATAAGGTGGCTTGTGTGATTTATATAATAGTAATCAATATATTTTACGAAAATTCGCCGCAGGATATATATGCTAATTTGTTATATAAAGTTCTCTATGGAGGGAGGCAACTACACTTTTTGGTGCATTCCTTTTATAGCAAATAATAAACCAAATGAATGAAAAAACCACGTGCACTTTTGATATTTTGATAAAACCTTGACTGTTGAGTTGAGCTATGTTTTCGTCGCCCCATTGAGTTGTTCTGTCACATCGCTGTCTCAGTACAGCTCAGTACAGGTCATACAATGTAGATCCCATTGGGCGTAAACATCAGTTCATACCGCCGTGTACTCCAGGGAAGCAAAGGTCATCAGGTGCATATTTTCAATAATAAAAAAAGTTATTCAAATTAGAGACAATTTGGTCACATCTCCATAAGTTAAGCACACACGAATGCTGCTACCAATAACATTACGACCTTTACGTCTAATTCCCTTGTGTGAACCTCCCAAATATTAATTGTAGATAAACAAAGGCTACATTCATCAACACCCACACTGACATTAACCACTGGCAGACCTTTCAGTAGTGACACACATAACTACAGCCACGACCATCCCCGGTCTCGGTAAAGCAACTACCTGTTCTTATCAAACACATTCTGTTGGCTACATAAAGGACCGAAAATGTCTCTAATTAGTGTTAAAACTGACTATTTCCAAAAATAAAAAGGCATTCACAGTATTTGTATGTAATTGTGCATATCAGGCTGATCCCTGATAAGGTACCAATTGAGTCTTGTCTCGATTAGGTCGCTGTATGATGAAATCCGGTCATCATTCAAGTGTGGTGTATCAGCCTTGCTCTATGATAAACCAGTATATCTATCGGTATGGTATGTGGTATAACCATGTACTAGTGTGGTATCCTAATCAAATACAGGCGGTTCCTAATGTGGTTTATTACTATAGAGAGTTTAATGTAAAACGCCGACGAGTGATTGGGCTAGTCTTCAACATACAAGAAATCGTAGGACGAGCATAACGTAAATAATTACCACATAGAAAATTGACATAGTGTAGAATTTCCAGCTTACTTTCACGACAGAGGTGTGCTACAATGCATGGATATCCACATTAAAACCGCAGAGTGTCTATAGGTGTGGTGTATCTACCCTTTTGTGGTTACAACACACTAGTTCACAGAAACCGCAAAATGTTACACAAAGCTTAACCTATACAAATACTCAAACTGATAACATTGAAAAGTCATTTAACATACCACGTTTTCTCTGTGATGAAACGACATAATGTCGGTTTTTATTGCTAATTCATTATTTTGATAAGAGAATAATATAAAATTGGTGTCATATCTACTAATGCATTTTCAATATAATTCACCATATTTGTAAGGCATTGTGTGACATTGGTATACGTACAGAATATTGTACTTTTAAATTTCAAAGGGTATCTGCAATAATGATATACAATCACAATGCATTCATTGTGGAGAAGGAACAGAATCATATTAAAACAGGGTTCGTTTGATTTCCTTGATCCCTGTCAATTGACATCGGTAGGTTGTAAATACAGATGAAAACATATCCTTATCTAAAGTCTGTTTAAACAAATAAACCAGCTGAACATCGTTTTGGCACCCGGTCTATAAGCAACAACGTCGTCTTTCTTCAGATACATTGTCTCAGTTATGAATATTTCGCTGTATATCTCTATTGTAGTAATTCAAATGCCCTAGCTAATACGAATGCTCTCGTTATTGTCCCGACAATGCTACCCACACCACTAACACCTTACAGCTAATACGTGTTAGGAATAGCAAAAATGAAAACAAATTATTATCTCCATCACTTATAAAAATCCCAAACCACAAACTAGCCACTCTATGGTAAGTTTTACAGCGATCAGTGGGATTTGACACGGGCGGTGGTCAGAAGGGATCAAGTGTACGTGGTCATCGGGATGAAGTGGCCATGTTTATTACCTGTGGAATGTACACAGAAATTGGCACGTGTCAAAACCACTCGAAAGTGTCAGTCCCAGTATGGTGGAATTCCACAACGACCTTACTACTGTAGAGTATTAAGATACTACAGGTCTGAATTGTGACAATCAGCTCTTAATCCATCATGTAAAAAACACTTGTTTTTTTCTAAAAGGTGACAAACGTAGGCGATTGGAAGCCTCTCGCTAGACCAGGCAAACCCCGACTATAGAAGCCTCCCTTGTTACACAGGAATTAACACCTAAATCTGACAACCTTCTACTCATAATAATCAGGGAATACTGGAGCGTCAACAAAACCATAATCATAACTCAAAATCGAGTAAACCAGGAAAAACAAATAATAAAGGAAAGATTTACATGGAGACCCTTGAAAAAGTACAACAGATAAGACCCGGTGTTCCAGAAGAGCACGCGTTTTCTGCTTCATCGACGACACCCAACATGTAAATCTAGGCCACATCCAAGTAAATATCGTGATCTTAAAGTTGGAATTGAAGCATCATTCTCAATCACAACAAGCCAGCATACTAATAATCATATTCAAAACCATCCACCTTCATATCGTACAAGAAAACAGAATATTTGCCTATGATACCCAGATGGCGACCATAACATTTGCTCATAGTCTTCAACCATCTGCACCTCTCGTACCCTGTGTTGTAGTTTTGTTCCTCACCAGACGATATCTATCACGGAAATCTCGATATGCAGAGCAAGCCATACACTAACGAATCAACTGCGACATGTAAACACCATAGGTTGGAAAAGCAGTGATGTTGCTGTCGAGAAAAACGATGTTAGGAAAATTAAGTCTAGGTAGCTCCTATTTACACTAAACTAACACAATTGTCATAAATATTGTAGCTTCTTGGAAAGCTAATTGCACTTCGTTCTAGCAGCTTGTATAATAACTTAACCAACACATCGTTCTAGCAGCTTATATGCTTCAGTTAAGCCAAACCAAAACAGTTCATAGCACATCTGAACAATGTTTTTACTATGTGATTAAGTGATCACTTAAATCGTGTAAAATGATTAAGAAAACAACAACATTTGTTTCAGGAATTACAAATAATCGTTCGGAAGACTTGTAAAGGGACAATAAACGTGGACACAGATACAGGAGTTATATATACCACTCATTTACATTCCTTGGTATCTTGGATGTACTTAAATCGTTTACGAGCTGCTTGATTAAGGCCAGAGAAGACTTCAAGTACTATCCAAAATATTTTGCCAAATACGGGAGTTCGTATTCAAAAGCACTGGAATGTTTCAAAACCCAGCTGTGGAAACTCGGAAGCGAAAGATATTAATTTGCACATACCATAAATCTCTATAGCTTACGTATACAGTCTAGTTGTCCGACAAAACAATAGAGAGTGAGCCTTGCTTTATACAAGAACAAAAAAGATGTCGTCAATTGGGTTTTTTTCCTCTTGTCTTGAATGTCATGCGCGTGTACTCTCTTAGTTGATATAAATAAACTGATAGGAAAATAATTAAGGCAGGACACGTAAACCGCTAAAGTATCCGAACTTGATTGTCTTTATATAAACATATATGTATGCCAGAGCATACATATATTTGTATAAATGAGGACGAACGAGCTGCATTAAGTATTATTTAGATTATAAAATAATTTAAAGCTCTACTGAAAACACTACTCTTCATTAAGGATTCTTTATTTTACAGTGTGAACGGATAAATCGTTAATGTAGCTGACTTTATTTCAATATTCCCTGATGCGACCATTATATGATTTTCACATAAGGTTTACTTAGAGTGTGTATCCGTAGTTTACAAACCTTCAATATATATGTTTGCATATTCAAAGGTTTGAATGGTGTCAGTCCATATCTCATAGACGTTATAGGGATATGAAGAGATAACACATTCAGGTTGAACTCACCGCTCCATCCCAGTGACTAGCCTGTGTGCTACGCCAGTATTCAGGTGAGAGCAATGCTAATCTGGTCATGAATGGAATGGATGGTTGACAGTTAATTATTTGTCAAATTTGCGTTGCCCCACGTGTTCCTTATATACACCAACAGCGATATGTGTATTGAGCAAGGGAATGATAGCCCGGATCTCCAGTTTGATAAGTCCCCAAGAAAGCGGATAACGGCAGCGATAGCGGCACATAGGCTACCGCTCCTGTCAATCAAAGCACACTGACGTTTCTAGATTGATCAGCCTGGATGAAGCTTTTAAAATTAATCCATCTTTAAGAAAATGACTTTACATTGAATTTCTGACTTGATTTGTTCAGTCCGGATCACTATTTCCAACCAAGTATACGTTTTGAATAGGTTTTTGGCAGATAAAAGAGCGATCTCGAGACAAAAGGAAATAAAGCTGTAAGCTGACCGCGATGTTTACGACGGTACCCGTTGTAGATCTAGAACAATGTGTTTGCAGATTAAACAGACAAGTGTAAATATCAACGGACCCGATTGCCACCTCGAAGTGTTTGACTTCGTGGTCAGTAGCCGCGGGTCAAACTGACCAATATCCATTTAGGCATGTTCGAAAGCAGGTTAGAAACACGTGAGGTCGTTGTCTTTGTAACCATAGGTCAATTGAACTCTGTTGGGTTTGAGTGGAGAAAGTATTGCGACTGCATTTGGGTATTTTCTGACAACCTGTATGGATCCATGTTTGTTTTAGGTTTATCATAATGTCTCCTTGGTTTTTTTGCATCAAAATTACCGTTTCCTTTTGTTGGTTTTTTTTTGTATTTTGTATATTTCAGTTTGCTAAGCAGTGTTCATATAGTGTAGAAGTACGTTAGGCAATCCATGTAAAAGTAGACTTTGGCGTATTGTGAACTATTAAACTGTTTGAGGTGTAGAAATCCTAGCAGAGTGAACATTAACTCTGTACCCCCCATATATAAGCTTTCAATATTTGCATGTTGATATTTTTCAAGCTTATTTACTCAATAGGAACAGCGGGGATATTTTAGCACAGCAAACTCTTCCACTTTAACAGTAAATGATATCAAGTTTAAACAGCACAATTAAACGAGGTTGCATATTACCTTGATTGATTTGTGATGGTTATATTTGAAGAAGCAAAGACGCTTTCACATCCGCGATACCAAGTCTTGATCATATATATCAGATGTATACGGATCTCATGATATTAATCTTCTTTCTGTGGTTTAAAATCTACGTCTTTCTGCCGTAACAATGGCTTAACCCCTTATTAAAAATGAAAGTTTTCACTGAGTTTGGATTTAGAACAAAGTCGAACAGAAACCATTTAAAGTACCTACTCCATATTTTGTTTCTATGAATACCATTTTGTCTCATATTTAACAACAACAAAAATGTGACCTTTGCAGATTTTGACTTGCTAACTATAGTAGATTTGATTTAGTCAAAACTGGTAATTACACCTTCCAGAAATGTGAGGAAATGTAAATGTCATTTCAATTGTAAACATCCTCCATTTTCTACTACTGTAGAGTTGTAAAGGATTCAGGTTTCGATCCCGTAGCAAGATGTGACATACACAGATGGGCTGTAGTATATTGAACCAATGACGCCTACACTTGCGAAGCACATGGTCTTTTTCTCCTTTTGCCTGTTCCATGTTTTTATGTAGATATTTATATTGATTGTATTTACATTTGATAGAGTTGTGTTGTTGTTTTGCTGACTCGTCAACATGACCTTGCTGCTGATACCTCAAAAACGACGTGATACCTTGATTGGAGTTACTATGTCAAAACTCTTCAACATTAACATCAAAGCGTATTGAGTTTGATGCAATCAATCGAGGGGAAACATCAAAAGGCAAAGGAAACGTGTCGATGAAGTCGATAATTGTCCACCAATATAAAGTAAAAACGAAAGCGAGTTGTAACAGACACATAACAATATAACATTTTCTAATTCAATATTTGTATAAGTGATAAATAGAATCTGGCATTTGAAGTAAGTTCATAGTTTGTTATATATTCTTAGACACGTACAAATGTCAGTCAGTTTTTTCATTTTTTGAAATCAGCACATCGTTGCAATGACACATTGAGTCATACTCTTTATTGCGTATATGTTTTCTCGCTCTCTGGCTCTCTGGCTCTCTGTCTCTCTGGCTCTCTGGCTCTTTGTCTCTCTGTCTCTTTTTTAATCAAAACATACATTTGTTAAACACACAAAACATTTTTAAGCTTGATTTGTGAAAGTTTCAAGTTTCATTTTAATGTGTCACATGTTTAAGGTAAGAAAAACCAGGTATTGTGCCTGAGTGATTTTCTTACCTGACCTAGGTATCAGACGTAAACTTGTACAGTGGGGAGAAAATCTGTCTAACATCGTGTCAACACACCAATGTTTAACTATATGTACGTACAAATCCGAACTTACAAACTCCATTCATAAATCCGTGTTTACCACTCGGTACAAATACACTCACTGGGAGGCGTGCCCAGAATAAACTATATGGCTGAGTGCGTAAAGTGTTCTAAACATATAATCAAAAACTGCGTTCATACAGATTTAACTATTAGGGAAATATAGCAACAGTTAAATAATTAAAAATAATTGCTAAAGCTATATAATTTCCTTGCCAAAAATGAAACCGGAGACTGATTCATTCTGTCCATATGGATCCGCACCTGTGGCAGGTGTCCTCTAAATCTCTGTCGCAGATAAGGATGGGTGACGTCATCAGTTTAATAGATGTATGCTGAGAGATTGTGATCTTGTAGTTTGTTTTTATCTTCACGTCCGTAAATACATACAGGTAATCTAGGGTAGCATGAATCGAGATCAGCTAGTTTTATTGTGTGTCTGTATAAACACTGGTGGCGTGTCTCCGACAGCCCAGTAATATACATATGATATCAATTTGACCTAATTTAGAGACTTATTGAATTTACACTTCAGTTTGTGTAAGTTATCGCCGTCCTATTTCCTAAAATGAAAACAAGGTGTATTTTTTATGTAAATGTGGCTGCAGATGTCACTTAATTGATGCAATAACTGTTTCACAGTCTACAGTAACTTCTGTTATTTATTACGTAACGTTTTGCTGATAAATATCAAACGTAGACGAATCATCAGTAAACAAGGTGCATTAGTTTACAAGAGGCCTGCTATGTCTGGGGAATGATATCGTTATAAAAATACTCCATTAGAATTTGAATTATGAAAATTATGGAAAGTTATTGAAAATGAAAAGTATTTCTTTTGCAAATACACCTTTTATGTAAATTATAGATTAAAGCTTTGTCAGACTAAATGATCAATAAGAAAATGTTCTCTAACGACTTAAAGATTATAACAACACAAAGCCGTCCTGCAAACTGAGGGTTTTGTGATCGGGGTGGAGATTGTAGTCAGTGTGCAAATTCTGCTTAATATGATGTTGTATTGTCTGTTTTCTTTTCTGCTATTATTCGACGTTGTCGACAAATAACTGTTCAATATTAATTGTATAAATACAATCGCAATACTACCCAAATAGGTCAGCGTTCGTTAAAATGACTTTTTACTTTTGAGCGTTATTTTCTTAATTTTGTCACTTAATGTTGCAGTGGAAGCGTTAATCTTGGGCCTAAAATAGAGATGTTCGGGATATATGTTGTTGACTGCTGACGAATAAACTTACGGCACAGATATTAGTGAGATGCAGGCAGCAAGAAATGGGCAAATTTTATGGTCGCCATCTTGGTCTTATTAACAACTAGTTTATATCCTAGTATGATATGAAGATGGACGTTTTTAAACATGCTCATCAAAAAACCATGTTGTTACTTGTGTAAATATCTCAGTTCTCACTTTGAGAAAGTGACATTACTTAAATTTGACATAGATGTATATGGCGAGTGTCGTCGATAAGACAGAAAACGCTTTCGTTTATGGAACATTTGGTCGACTTCTCTTAACATTTTGAAGGTTTTATTTCTTTGCATTATGTCGTGTCTAGTGTAATATATTTAGGTTTTGGTTTTGTTGACACTTTTGTAGTCTCTGAGAATTGGTTTGCACAGTATGGATAACTTTTGTCAAGGCAAACAAAACGAGAAAACAAAATACTTTTACTTGTACAATGGATATAAATTTGTGTTCATTATTAAGCTTGTTGTAAATTGTACTGCGTTTGTCTCGTTCATAAAATGGGTCACAAGAAGAAGTATAATTAATAATATCATCAATCCCCCCCCTCCCCCCATCACGTAGTTGGAGAAACAGGTTCGATGTATCGAAAATCTAAAAACAAAAAATACTTAAGATTATGAAAATGTAATGGTTGTATTTCAGTGTACGTATTTAATCTTATAGTGCTAGTCAATCGAACACGTTTTGTTCACAAAAAAATATGACACATATAATTTACTGTATAATCGACAGTGTGTGACAACCGCATGCATATTACCTTATATAAAGCGACCTGTTTTTTACACTGATTTTTCACCTCAATCACATGTTCCACGTTGCGTTTCTATTTCTTAACAAAGGTTCTTCTTTTAATCAGGATCAATGATTGATAAATAGATTTAACTTTGGCAAAGCCTATAATGTCATAATGTTATAAGCAAATGTGCTTGTAATTGGTGATTATTTGCACCGACCCCCATCAACAAGTGTCTGCACGTTAGCTACCTCGCTTACATGAATCTGCATGTAAGACGATTTCTAAGCTAATGTGTTACCAATTTGCATTTTGAATAATGTATTATCAAAAACCTATAAACATTTTATTTAAATTTAAGATACCTTAATTCAAATGGGTATTGATATAATGATGTGATGTTTCCCTATGCAGGGTTTCCTTTTTTATTCTGTAATAAATATAATACTGTAAGTAATTATAAGTGCATGTTTTTTAAATGTTATTTTAGTGGCTATGCTACGACCTAAACTGAAACGATTGAATCACTATAATCGTCTGTGTTATGTTTTATGTTGATATGTCTAAATAAAGTAAATTGTCGGCAAATAATAATCTGCTACACAACCATTGAAACAAATCATCTTAATAACAAATATTTAATACAGACCAATACATATCAGTCAAAATATATACATGTTGATAAATCAGATTAACTATTATGTAACGTAATCAGTTTTAACGGATACGGTAAGTCTGTGTACATGCATTATTTCTATTTAAAGGTTGGAATAATACAGTGTGAAGCCAGAAATGCCACTCGATTTACAAGTTCTGACAATGTTGTTTCCGTTTGGCAGTTACATCGGATAAAAAAACTAATATTGGCATAATGCCAAAGGACTATGAATTCGTGTTGAATCCATTCTTTGCCACAATATGATTTACTTCTATATCAGTTTTCCTTTCGTTTGAAAATATTTTATTGCACAAAAAAAAAATCGTAGGTATTGGACGCCGTTTTTAGCTTAATTACGTCTTTTTGAGAGTCTCGTGTCACTTTTTATACAGCCTCGTACACATCAACTATACAGTTTGACGAATATATTAATGGCCTGATAATATATATATATACACATGCGTAGATTTTATGAATGGGGAGTCCAACATTCGGCGAGGGACACGGTACATTAATTTTTTTACGCCAACACGTCGAGTGGTTGTGAAGTTGATTCCATCAAAGGGGCAGCCATTACAATGTACGGACTGTGGTCAATGTTGCGTGATTAACGTGCTAGAGAGGTACGTCTGGGGCTATAGGCGGGTACACCTGGGGCTAGAGAGGTACGTCTGGGGCTATAGAGCGGTACACCTGGGGCTAGAGAGGTACGTCTAGGGCTATAGGCGGGTACACCTGGGGCTAGAGAGGTACGTCTGGGGCTATAGGCGGGTACACCTGGGGCTAGAAAGGTACGTCTGGGGCTAAAGACGGGCGGGTAAACCTGGGGCTAGAGAGGTACGTCTAGGGCTATAGGCGGGTACACCTGGGGCTAGAGAGGTACGTCTGGGGCTATAGGCGGGTACACCTGGGGCTAGAGAGGTACGTCTGGGGCTATAGGCGGGTACACCTGGAGCAAGAGATGTACGTCTGGGGCTATAGACGGGTAAACCTGGGGCTAGACAGGTACGTCTGGGGCTATAGGCGGGTACACCTGGGGCTAGAGAGGTACGTCTGGGGCTATAGGCGGGTACACCTGGGGTTAGAGAGGTACGTCTGGGGCTATAGGCGGGAACATCTGGAGCTAGAGAGGTACGTCTGGGGCTATAGAACAATACACCTGGGACTAGAGAGGTACGTCTGGGGCTATAGACGAGTACACCTGGGACTAGAGAGTTACGTCTGGGGCTATAGAGCGGTACATCTGGGGCTAGAGAGGTACGTCTGGGGCTGTAGAGCAATACACTTTGGGCTAGAGAGGTACGTCTGGGGCTATAGGCGGGTACACATGGGGCTAGAGAGGTACGTCTGGGGCTATAGACGGCTACACCTGGGGCTAGAGAGGTGAGTCTGGGGCTATAGAGCGGTACACCTGGGGCTAGAGAGTTACGTCTGGGGCTATAGAGCGGTATACCTGGGACTAGAGAGGTACGTCTGGGGCTATAGAGCAATACACCTTGGGCTAGAGAGGTACGTCTGGGGCTATAGGCGGGTACACCTGGGGCTAGAGAGGTACGTCTGGGGCTATAGACGGCTACACCTGGAGCAATAGATTGGTACATCTTGGGCAATAGATTGGTACGTCCCGGGCTATAGAGGCGCACACCTTGGGCTACACTGGTACGTCTGGGGCTATAGACCGGTACACCTACACCTTTGTGCAATAGATTGGCACGTCTTGAGCAATGGATTGGTACGTCTGGGACTATAGAGGGTTACACCTTGGGCAATAGATTGGTACATATTGGGCTATAGAGGAGCACACCTGTAGCAATAGATTGTTACTTTTAGGGCTATGGAGGGGTACACCTGGGGCAATAGATTGGTACGTCAGGGGTTTAGGGGGCATATCTGGGGCAATATATTAGGTAACATCTATCCTTCAACCTAAACTGATATAATTTTGTAAATAGACTAGTTGATATTGTCTGATAAACTTTCGTTAACGATAATGCTATAGTTGCGCCTTTTGCTCGAAATCATGACCGCCAATAATAATAAAATCACTGAATTTCATTTTTTATTTTTTTCTAGTCTATATCACGAAACTTGTATTAAAATAACGCTCGATGTTTAAACATGAGAGCGTTTAAACAGGTTGGTTTACGGTAATATATTCATGTTACGCTGTAAATAAAAAGTTGGATTATTTTATCCTAATTGCATATTGCACTATTCAAACACACCGTTAGAGATATTTGTGACGGGACAGTGATCTACCTGTTACAGTGATAGCCAGTTTATGCTTACATGTGGTTGTTTATAGCAATATAAACTCTTACTCTATAAAATACGCTACCCGAATCACTTTAGATTAAAATCCGGACATTAAAATCCCACCTTCCCTTATCTCGAAAAAGTCATTCATGAAATATAGCCTTTCTATTTTTTAGACATGTGTTTTTGAAGTGTTTTGATATGTAACATGGGTCAATTGAAACCACTGACCCGTGTGAGGTCCCTCTCTGGTTACCTATACTTGCCAGTGCGGTTCTGAAAGCTCCGCTGTATTAACAAGGACGCCTGTGTTTATATAGACGGAATCGTAAGGTGAGCTGTTTGCTCTTTGACAGTGCCGTATATGTCAATTCAGCACTTTTTTTTTTGCGTTCTTACCTGAGCCGACATCTGAACATTAACTGATACCATTACGCTTTGACCTACATATCTGTATATAAATATACAAAAACAATAAACGTCAGTATGCAATGAATATATGTTTAAATATTTATTGAACACCAAAATAAAACAAGAAACATGTCTACCTTTTTAAAGATGAGTTATTCTGTATAATTGATTGAAAGCTGAAATGGAATATTGCCCAAATATTGTGTATATGACTCACATGTTGTTATTGTCAACAGCAGGTCGTTATATACATGTATACGTGTGTGAGAGTGCGTTTTCACTGTGTAAGCGCTAAGGAAATGACATCACCGAGAGGGTACAAGGTGGATGTAAGAGTTTTGCATTTCGAAAGAATATTACCTAGAGGCTACTGTACAAACCGGCCTTCGCATCCTCTAAAGTTGTATTGCGTATTACAAAGTTGTCTTCGGCTCAGATTAGCACTTTTTGGGGCTTCTTTCTTTTAATATGTTGTTGTGAAGAAGAGTGTATCTTTGATTGTTGTAAATGTGATGTTAAGCTGTCAGTAAAGTTTAAGCCAACATTACACTCACATTTGGTGATTTTCGCCAGTAAAATGATGCTAGTGACCAAAGCGTGGATACATAAGATAGAGGTTAATACATTCTGGCATTTCTTTCAGCATTAAACAGCATTCTGTTCCGTGTTATAGGACCATAACATGGAACTGAATGCTGTTTAATGCTTATATTTACATTTTGTCATTGGTTTATATTCTACATTTATTCTGAAAATTTAAGATTGATTTCAAATAAATGGAACAGCCAACAGCCAGTACCGCCCAGCCATTTCCAACGTTATGATAATGATCGTAATGACGTCATAAGAACCATTCCAGTGGTATGTCTCATAACACAGAATTGGCCTTGCAAGTGTTATATAGTGACAATGCAGAGCAAATGTAAATATTTCTGTATCACCATGTAAAGCGCGCTGACTAATTCACTTTTCAGATTATGTTAGAATAAGATGCCTTCCTCCATAATACTTTCATGTTAATTTTTGTCTTTTCAGATGAGGTCACAATTAAATGCAAGATGTTGACGTCAAAGCGGTTAATTTACGATGGGGCGTGTGTCTCTACTGACTTTGTACGGGACAGAGTTTGTGCAGGACGATGTCATCCTGAGAGACAAGAAAATAAGGCTTGGTGGGGCGAATATCTTAAGTATTGGCATTCCCAGTATGTG
Organism: Mimachlamys varia; assembly: GCA_947623455.1. Lineage (NCBI taxonomy): Eukaryota > Metazoa > Mollusca > Bivalvia > Pectinida > Pectinidae > Mimachlamys > Mimachlamys varia. The sequence goes on along the minus strand of OX392529.1, from coordinate 32,605,620 downwards.
AAACACTGGAAATGTAAGGAAGGCAAAACACAGCGCCAGAAAGTAAATTTACTGTGTCCTAACGGCACAATTCGGACTTATAAGATTAGGGTAGTGACCACGTGTAACTGTGTACAATATTCTAAAAAGGACAAAGAATCAAAATCTCGGAGAAGGAGACCGCGGCGAAAACGCCAACGACATCGCACAAAGAAGAGGAGGGGAAACGGAAGGAAGAATACAAACAATAGAAAATACTTAAACAGTAATAGTCCAGAGTTATGAACGGTCTGTGTAAAAACCTAGGAGGAACTTCTTTTTTTCTATTTATAGAATTCTATTTATAGAAATCACGTGTCGTCAATCGTTGTTTAATGGCTAATGATAGTAATGGATCGACCTGTCGAGTGTGGACCTGTGTCTTCCAGAACATGTGGTGTGTTTGTTGGTTGACGATATCCTCGACGATTCCCCCCGGAATTCTACGAAATAGCACGACCAATGTGTTTACGAAAATCGGAATGCTGATGGGGAAACTATAACGACAGAGGAACAACAGTTCTGTGGTACATGTATATACATTGTTTGATATAGTCCTCTTTACGCATGTCATATTTATTGACGAACGGGAAGTGACGCAGTAAACATTCCCGTGCATGTGCAGTGTTCAGAATTTAGTTTTCCTGTGGTGCATTCAACGAACGACAATCGCCTCTCCGCTTCCGGAGAACGAGATCCGTGCGTGTGCTGGCCTACCAATGACAAAACAATGCATTAACAAACAGTAGGTCTGTGGAATAGAACAATTCCAGAAAGGTGCATAAGTTTCCCCCGATATCTGTGATCAACATTGTCTTCTAACATTGTTTATTTTGAGACTCGTTTGTTATCCTGTATGTTGGTAACTGTTTCATTTTAATTGTCACCTATTGTATGTGTTCCGTGTCCTACAACTCAGCCCATTAAATCCAAACATAATTTATCTTAGCCAATATATTGTCTTGTGGCTACCTACAACGTTATCTAATCTTATTTCCATATCTTCACGAATGTTTTACTTCCCTTAGATACAATAGACACAACAGTAGCGACCTGCCTGTACTAACAGCAAAGCCCACCTTTTGGCCCCTAGCATCATCGAAGAGTCCTAAGAAGACGAAACAGCTGTATGGTTCAGTTTAATTCATTCTTTCGGCATACTGTATTTATTACTAAATTTACAAGGTGTGTTACGTCATCTCTAGGGAAACATCTACAAGTCAACTCCTTAAAATTATTCTGAATTCCAGGCGAGAATCGTTTCCTTTATTGCAATAAATGTCCCTTGTGTAGATCAGTACCGATTTTCCTTAATTGTATCATGTATAGTATTGTCATAAACCCCGGCCACTACCATCAGCTATTTATCCTTCGAATACTATTGATCACTTTACGTTTGCTGAACAATAGATTTTCATGGGAACAATCCGAACAACGTACTAGAAATCTAATTTATTTCAGTTCTTTAAATGAAATTGCATATAGTTAACATTCGCAATCGACACATATCACAAACAAAAGCAGATATATTGTACACAGGGACAATTTTCGCGTAGTGAACATTCGCCCTTTTCTGTAAATTAGTACTTAAATCTAAATTTTTCAAATGATATGCACATGACTTCAACATCAAGCCATGATAATTTAGGGCAAAACGTCAAAAATTCAGCACAGCAAGTATTAACCTGTTTACAGTTTAACGTCACGCTACCACAATTAGTACGCTACCCCATTTGGTACACGGTCAAAAAATAGTTTGAAAAGTTCTTGAAAATGAAATTTGAACATTTCCCTTTGACAGTATAACAAAATAGATATTTGTCAGCTTTACCACAAAATATTGTTATTTTCTTGAACAATTTACAACTACACGATGCCATCAAATTCAACATATCAGAAACCCAGTAAAAACGCTGTGCGTTGACGACATTTTGGCGAATTTGGAAGGGGGTAATTTTAACCAAGTTTAAATGTAGATTTGTGGTCCTTATAACCGAATAATATCAAAGTGGATAGGTAAAACTGTAGTTAAGTATGGTGTTTAAAATAGCAGATTTTTGTTGTTGTAATAGGTACATTCATTAATCGAAATAAAAACAGATTCCATTACCTGTGATACGGTGTACCAATTCGGGCACGGGTCAGGACAGAAAAAAAAGACAAAATTTCCGTTGAAGTTTTGCGTAATATTTTCAAAATAAAATCACCAAGTATACTTTTTATTTCTGAAAATGAACCAACATACGTACTCTTTGTCAAAAATCAAGAAACATTCCAAATACAATTTCTGAATTTGTAGATATCACTGAAAATCTGTCAAAATTGTACCAATTGTGGTAGTGTGACGTTACTCCTGGCAGAAGTGATTTTCAGTATTTGTTTATCATACATTACGTTGAAGCATATTGAAAGGGTCAAATATGTCATTAAAAGTGTCGTTACCAACAACATTCCTGGAATATGTACTCCATTGTATTGTTTTAATGGACGTCAGCACGTATAGATGGTATCATAAGTAAAATTGCTATTGTGTTAAAGTATAAGAAGTGCAACTAGACAAATTGGTCACACTTTACTCCATTTAATTAAGTATATTTATCAGCTGTTTTAAATCTGCAAATAGTAAACTGTCAGCATAGCATCAACATCCAGAACAGACGGTGTCATGGTTACAGTGTAAGAACGCCTTCCAACCAAAATGTGCATTCAAACCTTTCAGCCATTTATAACTAGCGTCGATACACCAATCAGTGATGTAAAAAATTGCATAATTATATTGACACTGACAAATTTATATAAAAAAGATTAACTCACATATTATTGACGTCAATTAGCAACTTGTAATGACGTCTTCACTTACTCATAAACGGTAAGAACAAAATACACAGTACATTTCAAAGTATCAAGGTTGCATTCCAGCAGAAGATTGTTTTATTTTAACAATCTCATTCCAAACACGTTTACCAAAACATTCTATCTGCCATGTGACGACATCTGACAAAAACAAAGTGATGTCATTTAATCGGTTTGCCAAGAAAGCTGTTCAGTCCCATCCTAAAACGACAATGTATTTAATCCTAATTAACTTATAGCTGCCAGGTCAAAAATCAACTTAGTCATTTTGGAATCATACTGAAAAATCTGGTAGGAATTATTGCGCAAACTATCAAATTAAGTTTAACTCAAATAAAATGTCTCAATATATATTCTGTCTCGTCTTTTGTGGTCATAGTTGACTGGCATTATCACAGTAATCCAAACTGAAATATTGGAGCAATGCATCTTGTGTAGTATTAAAACCCTATGTCTCTATGGCCAGTTCACTATCAAGTGTCTAATTATATCATTGTGTATGTTGAGATATATTGCTGTCGTTACGAACGTAAAATACTGCTGTAGCATTTCTTGTATCAATTAGATTTTATTGTAAACTGGGTACATATAAACTCTAAAACGAAAGGTCACTTAATCATTCCGGAACAACGCAATCTGGATAATCCTGATTGCAGTAATTTATATACGTTTTCGGTAATTATGATATATGATACGTCTTTCAGAAAAAAATCACTATATTTAGAAAACAATAATTGAACCGATATTCAACAGCAAACAAGGTAGCTGTACAATGGAGTTATTTTTTATACTGTTTTATGTCTGGAGAATAATTATTTTTATTTTGTTGAATATAATAATTATATTCTAGGTTATGAACCTAGACGACCAAGGTTTGAATCAGATTCCATGAAAAAGAATCGAATAGTATAAGATATTTCTTAATAATGTTTTCTCTATCAACACTGTCACAATACAATGTATTGCGTTATATCATCAAAATATAAACTTTATTGTGATAACATTCTTACGTTCTAAAATTATATGCTTCATCATCTGAACTGTTGTGTAAAGCGTCGACATGACGTCTTAATTTAATGCTGACTGTGCATGGACATGTGTGTACAAATTAAATGATATGCATTCGTATTTGTGTGCATTTAATAACGTCACTAAAATGTATGTACATCTTTAATGACGTCATCTGCATTTGTGTACAAATAATGGCGTCATTTGTGAATACTTAACGTGACATATGTCATGTTTACATCTGTTTCTCATACAATGTGCGTACAGATAGACACAATAAACAAACAAACATAATTCTATGAAAACCGAATTAGTGTGATTTTTTTTGTAATCAAATTTGGGACTTCAGCAACTATTTCACAGCAACTCTTTTAAATATATCATTTATCTTGTTAAAGAACAGTGTGAAAACATTGTCATTCATTTCAAATGTGAATGTTTTTCGAATAACCGCCATAATGACATTGTCGTCTAATGGTAGGTTTACTTAATCAACAAACGTCCATATCAACATGGATAAAGAAATATGGTCGTACTAAATTCTAAAATTGTATCATCTACATTCACGTAAAAGGTCGAGATGGAATCATTTACGTAACCCGTCAAGCCTGCATTAACATCATAAATGTGCCCTGAGGAAATCGCATTTTTGACGTCATGAATGGATTTTAAGCAAATGCATTTCATTTTCTGCCAGGGTTGATTAAGCCGAAATCATCGAATCAGTATTAGGGGATAGTGACGGAAATTTTACATACCCCTTCGGAATATCTTTTTAATTTTTATTGCTGATGTCATTGATTTAGGATAGAGGATGTCTGGTAATCATGCAGAACAAAAGAGAGCAAAGCAATACCAAAACTTGTACAAAGTCACAGCTCGGATACGGTAGGCCTCTCTCACTTAACCGAAATCATTCAGCGTGTCTAGGTCAGGCTAAATTAATGTCACGTCCTCAAGTTGGGACTTCGCGAAGTAATGACAAAAAATGAGTATATTGATAAGCATTACAAATTGTATAAGAATGACCTTAATAGCAAATCATGATGTCGATCCCAACCCCGATTATCTTCCCCATCCTGCCTGTTTGGCAATCATGTATTCAACAAAAATATAGTTCTTTGTTTGTCTTCCATAAACGAGTCTAATTTGTTTTTCCGTTGGGTATGTTGAAACAACCAACATACCGGATCCTGCATAATCAATTAAGGGTCGACAGATTATCAGTTTATACCTAACTAGTTCAACCCTGTCTAATCATCTAAACTACTCCAATTCAAATGTTGGAGTAGTTCATAATGCAATTTCAGGGTTGAGCGAGTTACGCAGACAACTGGACGTCTGCAGATGTCTTTATTCAGAAGTAAAGATGATTATACTATTCACTTGATGTCGACCATTTCCTCGCGATTGGGCAACGGATAATTAAATTTTATGTAACATATGGTTCATGTCATCATATTACCACTGGGTAACACTATTCTGAAATACTATCTTCACCAAAAGAATAAAGGACCGCTTTATTTTCCCTCCTTACGAAAGCACGATTTCTTGTTGCAAAAACGCAGCTAACTGATGTCATTGTATTTTGTAAGGGTCCCATTATTGAAACCCCGGTGAAGCTGACAGCGAGGAGCGGTAGCGACAGCAGATCCTGAGGAGCTGATACCCAGGCTCTATACGATCAGTGAATCTTCTTACCAACAAAGGGAGGTGATATTATCTGTTTAATGGGAACACACATGGCCTAAGTTATAATTTTACGGCCAATTGAACAGCCACTTCAGCACCTGTCGCTCCATGCCTGTTAATGGCGGAGGCAGCCAGGGGCGGTTGTCTCGGTAGATATTATAATTCACTAATTAAACCACCGAGACAACCGCTTCGAAAAGCTGATCCCTATTTGACAGACATTTGTCGTGTGAGTTATCAAATGTAAAACAGAGATGATGTGTTTTTTTTATCATTATTTTTATTGTTTAAGGAAAAGGTATTTTTGCAGTATAGTAAAATGATAATTCTTCGCTACTATAGTAACGTCCTCTTAACAAAAAACTGTTTTGACTTTTTAATTTAATTTTGTCAAACGTTTCCAGGGAAAGATGATATATAGGAAATCCTGACAAGCTTCCAATTTTCAAGGGATATCATAGGATATGGGCGAAGTTACTTTTATAGATCGTCACTAGTACACACACATAGTGTAATTTAAAAAGTTATGAAAATATAAATTGTTACATAAAAAAAACTAAGAATCCGAAGCGTCAACAAAACGGTAAAGGGACTATTGCCGTATATTTTATACCCAGCAAATAGAAAATCTTTGTTATATCGCCAGCTTTGGTGCATACATATACACTCTGAGTAGGCTTTGTACAGACATGCAGCTTCCTTATAGTTGTATTTCTTCTTAAGTGATCGTTGTGTCATCACTGTAACTCCAGCTTCAAAATAACATTAAAAAAAAGAAACGGGATCGTCTAGACTAGATTCGTCCTGCTTAGTTGTAAGACGTGTCTCAATGTCATGCTGAAAAGAAAACTGCTGAGGCCGAAGGGTCTGTCGTGTCATTGGTTCCAAACTCCGGATAGTTTTTAGGATCAAAGCGGTCAATACAATCCATGTCCTTCAAAGACAGCACCTCGTCGATATATCGCACTGTGAAACGGAATTGTCGTCGTCCACAGTATTCTCTTCATTTAAATGTACAACCACATCGGCACGAAAAGGGATAACAATTATAGAATACCAAAGCGTCAACAAAACCATAATCCGAACTCAACATCGATTAAACTTGAGGCAAACTAGGATCAAAAGAAAGATTTACATGGAGACTCTCGATAGCACAAGAAAATAAGACCTGGTGTTCTCGAAGAGTAAGCGTTTTCTGCTTCATCGACGAAACCCGCCTTGTCAATCTTTATCACATCCAAGTACATGTAAACATCAAGTTATCAAAACGAGAACTGATTATCATTGTCAATCACAAGAAGTAAACACATTAATGAGCATACTCAAAAACGCCCATCTTCATATCACTTAAAGATACAGAATATTTCTCAATGAGACAAAGACGGCGACCATAAAACTTGCTTCTAGTTCTACAATTTATTCCACAAGAATAACGCCTAGACGATAAATTGTATGCTTAGTGTGCAAGTGATATAGACAACGTACGGATATTATTAATTACGTTATAACGACCAGGATCGAAAACAAAGGAGATACTCAGCACAAATATCGCTACCCAATTTCGGTACATTTGCAAAAGAATGTATTTCAGCTAATATTGTTATTATTCAGTGATATTCATATTGTAAACCAACGTGTTTATAGTAACAACAGGATGGAGAGCTATGTTTCAGAATACATTACGTAGCGTTAATAATACAATGAGACGTTTCAGTATTATGACTGGCAACTTGACTCGTTTCTCGTTTTTTTAATCGACATCGATATCGAGTGTTAACATGAATGCATCTAATAAGCCTTCATCAGATTTCACCGTGTATCATTGAATGTACCATTTTTTTCACAGGATTCCATTTTGATGATATAATTATACTTGTTTTTTATTTTTATATTCACAATAGTGTTGAACGGCAACTACGATAGTACATGTTGTGCTTCGGTGTGTTAAAATAGGTTAAATATTTTAAAGCTGACTTTGCTATTCTTGTAAATTTGAAACATAATGAGTCGCGAAGGAAATTTGTGAACCTCATTATGAGAAACTAGAGTAATGTGATCTGATAATGAGCTCGTTCATTGTTACACTGACTAGGGTGACTGTGAGGTGTTCATTTCCCAGCAGCAATAACATTATTTAAATGATGACAATGATACTTAGTAAAGGGGTTTCTTTAAGAATATGTTTGACCTAACCATGATCAAATTTCTGTGGCTGTTAAACATGATACTTATCTTTGATAGCTCTATATCTTGTAATGTACCTATACGTCGACAATAACGGTCACCTCATACCAAACCCCAGGACAAACTGAACCACGCCCACCGCTGTTTATGAAGTGTACAACTCCAAGTTGATATGCTTCAGGGGAACCTGTTCTCATAGTTTAAAACCGACCAAATACTCGGCACTCATAAATTATAAAGGACTTGTTTTCATTCCTTGCAACTGTGGAAATATCGTTTTTTGTGTGATAATTTCTTGGTGATGTGCTTACAACAACCTTGACAGCTTTGTTAATTTCACTTTTATTTAGGTATATTGACGAATGCGTTGTCCATGAAAGTTTTCTGTCCCGTCGATCGTATATACAATTCTGGACTGTAATCAAGTACACAACAGACTCTTCTGCATCGGTTGCTTACCTCGATATTCACTTAAAATGTTACTAACATGGACAGCTTACCACTATGCTATACGATAAGCGTGACGATTTCTATTTTGCAATCGGGAACTTTCCCTTTTCCTGATAGTAACATCCCTACTCCCAAACCTATGAAGTTTACAAGTCACAGTTAATTCGTTATTTCAGGGCTTGCTATAATCGTTGATATTTTTTAGTTAGATTGCGGCTGCTGACGAAGTTATTCCACAGAGATTCGAGAGATGTAGCTTGATACATTTTAGGGCCAGCTTGGTGGTACCTCGGCTTCGTTGAGAAATATTGTCTATCATTGCAAAATAGGAAGATGGTCGTTTTAGGATCTGCCTTCAAATGTCTCTACTCATTTAATTTAAAATGATACTATAACACTTACTTTGAGGGCATGACATTTATTTAAATGTGACCTTAGTTAACTGTTGGGTGTCAAAGATAAAGGAAAACACCTGTTCTTATCACTTTATACTTTTCAAGATATCCGTGTACAAAAATGCCTTTATCAATATTTTGATCCTGGTCGATATTACATTCGGATAATAGTTCTGATGACGCTAAAGAACTGTATTCTCTGACTTTTTTATATATAATGTGATAACATTTTGGTCGTTAATAAGACAATGGAATATAAATGAGCATTATCTTCTATATGCATTGATAATGCATTAAACATTGGTTGCAATATTAACCACTTCCAAATTTTCTGATAAACATTTGACATTTTAATTTGTGTTGTTTATTTCAGCGATACTGCCATTGTCACGAGCTCAAATAGGTGAGTTTTTTCATCCTTTTTAAATTCAAGAGTACGGATTGGTATTTTGTTTAAGAGAAGGGCGCTTTCAACACAAATGTTGATTTTAAAAACTGTTTGCCATCAGAATAGAAACGGGTCAGTATTGTATGATCAGGGAGTGAACCAACAGAAATGACCATGACACACTGTATTTACTGTATCCTTTTTATTGTTATTCCCTAGTGTCCTGGTGGGAGGAAGGGGCGAGGTTAATAGTTAGTTAATGGACAGATCGACACGGAATGCGGACATACACAATAGTTATAAGGTGTGTTGGATATTTAGTTATCATACATCTCTTTTCAAACTGCAAACAGAAACATTTCACGTGATATATTTTGTTCGTTTTTTTATAGTCAAAGCTTTATTTCCATTTTGTCATAAACGTAACTTCAAAAATAAGAGGAGCACCGACAGCGTGAATACCAAAGGTCAAAGGTCGTATGTAAACACCGGTATGAAACGACAATAATAAAATGGAGACACAAAAACAAATTGAAAGGCAACAGGAACTCCCATAAAATAACAATAAACAAATTAAACAATTTCATGAAACGAAAATAATATAAATTGCAAAAACTGTTGGTTCGAATCTTCACAAGAAGCCATATGTAGCCATTTCTAATATTTCGTAGTCTTTTAACGCTAAATTTGAGTTAATGCCGTATAATGAGTTTACTGTCTAGTCAAATACCAGGAATGCATATTTTCAAGAACTCGTTTCGATAAATATACAACATCTTCTCCTACCAAAACGCTTTCCTTCTCTCAAATCTTTGATTTTTTCGATTTGTTAAACAATCAATCATCAAACCAATCTACAGATTGTGTTTACAGTTAATACGATATCCTGGCCTCGAGACCATGAAAGAATCTTAGACTAAAGTTTGTGTTTAGCCAATCACGTATAACGTTACTGAGAGCTTGCTCCAAAAGTCACGATTTCCATGATAGATGTTTACTGTTGACAGGCATTCGGCACGGTGTTACTTGTTTTTAATAGGATAAATGTGAAATACGTAACACAATCTGCATAAATTAAAATTGTTGTCATTGGATTAAAACAATAATCCTATGTACATATTCTGCAGTTCATTCATTTGCAATTTGAAACTTACCCATGTAATACAAATTTAAAAACAAAATCTCTACTTCTTAAATGGCTTTTATAACACGTTACAGGGGCCAGTTACTCGTGATACAGATTGTCCAAATACTTTTCCAATTCAAGGGTCAAGGTTGTGGGGAGGGGGGGGGGGGGGGTCAAGGACATGAAACACTGTACTGACATTATACAGAAAAGATGTTTGTTCTTGTGACAAAGCAAGAACAACTACATCTAGTGAGCGCAGATTTCCGCTTATCGTTGTGGGCGTGGGGGCAAATGTAAATCACCAGTTTAATGGTGGAACATAGAACTCGACACGGAATGCGGACATACAAGTTCCGGATTTGGTAAGCGTTGTGCGGGGGCAGAACGATTGAACACGTTTCAACGTAAGGTGGAGTCGCGTATTGATGTCTACGCTACTTGTATTCATGCTAACAAATTAACGTATTGCATGTTTACACGTACAGTAAACCTTTTGTTTATCAAAAATTCTTTCATTTACATATTTTCGGTTGAGGGTATGGATACACCTGTCAGCTATGATATACATTTCTGTAAAGCCATTATGATAATATGAGTATCACTTAATTCATTTCTATAAAATATCTATACAAGCAAACAATTAAAGCACTTATGATGGATACAATTGCAATTAAACAAGCAGTATTTGTATTCAGTTTAACAAACTGTGTTGGTATCAGTTTATGTTAGAAATCTTTAGATTAGAAATTGTGTGTTCCCATTTTTTTGCCCCTAGCATGACCGAAGAGTTCTAGGAGGACGAAACAGCTGTATGATGCAGTCTAATTGTTTTTCGGCATACTATATCTATTACTAAATTTAAAAGGTGCAGCATGTGTGTGTTGCGTCATCTTTAAAATAATATACAGCCAAGATCCAGTGAGGGAATTTAGGCTAACACTATAAGTAATGCATAATACAAATATGAATGTGCAAACAATATGATGTATTAATAATAAAGACGAACGATATATGTAGACATCATAAGCAAAGACCGTTAAACAAACAATATGAGTAAAGCAATAGCGATACAGGCAGAAATATACAAAATATTAAAACGTATCAGAAAACAAAGTGAAGTAAACAATATGTGCAAGCAATCAAGCAATATAAGTAAAACAAAAGAGGCAGAAAAGACACGCAATAAAAATATTAGTAAACCATAAGTGGATTTAAATATGAACAAAACAATAGAAGCAAGCAAGATAGCCAGAATAATAAACAATATGACCCAGATGTTTGTGGATGGCGACTTAACACCGTGTTGTACAACGTAGCCACAGTCAGTCGGTAATACATGTACAATATATATATAATGTTATGTAATTTGTTAGAATTATCAGAACACCGATGTTCTTTACGCTTGTGTCGTCTGTTTCCTCATGCATACATGGATATCTAAAAAACGTAATTTCAGTTACGACAGAAAACTGGAAACAGTGATAAAATTATTTAATCAAATATTCGTAGTTAATTAAAACAGACAAATTTCTACAATATTTACGTGAAATAAAACATTTGTTACTGATACTAAAACAAGAGTTTGCTTTCGAATGCTGCTACTGCCAAGGAGTGAGAGTATCTCAGCATTGTCTGTATGGGTGACAAATAATGGCACAGTATATCAGTTTGGGTTTTTTTTGTAGAATCATAAAATTATAAAAAAAAACATTAGGTTTAATGTATTTCGAACATCATTTCAACAATACTGATATGATGCATGCTATAAATCATTTGAAGATTTGAAAATCAGTATTCAATTTTTAAACACTCTGGAAAAAAATTGTGATTTTTTGGAGAAAATAATACAATACAGTACTATAAACCATCTTAACCTAGGCCAACAGGTAGTGTAGAGAAGGATAGCGTCACCCCTTTAACGGTATTCAATGATTGTGAAGGGGTTCTCTTGTGAGTTGCCAATACTATGTCCGCGAAAGAGTCCGATGTTATAAAGGGTTTTAATACTAAGATGATAAGTAAAATGCCTGTCTCACGGCAGTGGGGGTCAGACACGGTCTGATGACGTTGGTCGTACGTCTCCTTCACTGGGTTGACCACTCTAGTCTATGGTCAATACAACAGTACCCGTGTCCAGTGTTTCACTGGTCAGCGTGACTCGGTAGTTTTGGCCGTACGTGTTTACTAGAGCTTACTGATATAAACCCCTCTAATGATTGTAAGCCGACAACTGCCCGCCCTCGTATCACCATATACACGCGTAACACTGCCCCATTACACCGAATTATGGTCAAAAACATAACGGGATGGTGTGATCACCTTTAGTACATTTACCTTGTAAGTAGAGCATTTCAATACATTGCCATTTTCTTTGGGGTTTTTTTCAACGTTTTGCAGAAATATGATTAATACCGTCTAATGCTGCTGAATATGAATCCAGGGGAAGCTAATCACATATTTCATTTTGTTTACATAACTTTTATGCATTTGAATAGATTGTACTACAAATATCAACCTACCAAAAACCCATACACACAATAAATGTGGCTCTGTTGACTCATCTAAACAGCTCCATTCGTGTTACGGTTTCAGGCATGGAAGCCCCAAACTGAAACCAAGATTGACTGACTCACATGATATAAACTGTTAGCTTCAAACTGAAACCAAGACTGACTGACTGACTGACTGACATGATATAAACTGAACATACTGAACAACAAAAATGTCTACGAGGAACATTTTGTTAAAGGCCCAATATACGTAACTTTCGGCAAAACTTGAAGCGAAAATCAAGCCTAATAACTTCTTATATTTATAGATTTAGTTAAAATTAACTGATATCAGTAATATTCAAGATGAATTCTTACGCGGTTACAGGTACAGCAGCAGTTGAAACTCGGTATTTGTCTTCTAACTTCGGCTTGTTGTTGAAGTGCGCCCCACCTGAATTATTTTTTTAATTCTTTGGATTTTTCTGTTGGAGTTTCTTGTTAGTTACCGCTCACGTTTACTTCGATTTAGGCTTATTTTTGCATGGTTATTAACTGGATTTTTTTCGGATTTTTTTCAGAATCACGAAAAATGTCCTGAAGCTACGTATATTGGGCCTTTTCACCGATGACGTAAGTACAGAACCCCTTTGACGTATACGGAATATCTTTAACACGGCAGAATTTGAAATCCTGTACACACCAACGGTTTCGTGTTTGGCTGACAGGACACATCTGAAGAGTGAAGGGCGTGGCCTCATATCAAGCATTCCAATACACAATAAGTTCTTATAACAGACGATACCTTGTCCATGCCAACTTTCCAGATAACAAATTTTGATATCGCCATATTATTATTTCTACAAGAATGTTCATTCACGTTGAAAGGATTCCGTAGTGGAAACATATAAAGAACTTGATTTGTTTGAGTGGGGAAAAAACAACTCAAAAATATATTCGTTTTGTTAATATTTCAACTTAATTTGCCAGAGTATCCTACTGACTGATATTAATATGGAATACATCAAGCCGAAAACACACATGTACAAAATAAATAAAACATTTTATGTCTTTTCTGTCTGTATTTATTATTAGTACTATTGTTTACGTTTTGTCTGTAGACTATGACGCCTATGACTTCATGCTCTATAACGTGGGGCAATCGACGCGCTTCACTTAAATGGTTTTCACGAATGACGTCGCATCACTTATTTGGATCAACCAGGACAAAAACTGACGACTAAATTGTCTTTCAACAAAATAAACCAACATCACACAAGTATTCCGCTACAATGTGCCGTTTGAAGTGATCGAAATAAAAATAAATTAGAGAATACCGAAGCGTTAACAAAATCATAATCCGAACTCAAATCGACTAAATCAGGGGCATAATATGTACAAAGGAAATATTTTCATGGAGATCCCTTGTAAAAATGCAAGAGAATAAGACCAGGTGTTCTGGAAGAGTGTGCGTCTTCTGATTCATCGACGACATCCGCCATGCACATCTTTGTCATATCATCATTTGGAATGTCCCCAGTTAACATCAAGTCAATCATCCCCAACTGCACGTTCTCTCGGGGTGACTATAAAAAAGAAACAGCTTTCTTAATTATATCCTACTATCATCTTCCTTTTTATCTTCAAACTTTCCTTTCTGTCTTGACCAATTTACAATTTACTCGTTTCAACAGAACACACCATTATTAGTAAACTCTATTAAAATGATATTTCTCGCCATTTCAGTCAAAGTTGTGCACCAATAAGTATGACGTTGTACACCAGTAAGTTTGACGTTATGTGATGTCTATACACACTGTCCGCTGGCGGACGATTGGCGTCTTAGATGGCCAGCAGGAGGTCGTTCGGGAATGCGTATATCTATATTTAGACTGGTCAGTACCATTATCAGCACACTCCTACCGTCGTCGACATAATAATGTACTTAGTATTTCTAAATAAGGATGACCAGGACATCTACACCGGATCTACGGTGAGGTGGCGGTCTATCTGCTAGTGCGTGACATGATACGAGTATGTAAAATATGTGTTCATAAAATATACATCAACCAAACTCCACTGGGTGTTGCAGTCCTAAGAATTCGGTTTTCAGAGCGGCATCCGGTTTTGTTCAAGAGAGGAAGGCAAACTCGTCAATGAACTGAGCACACCTGTGCTTTATACCCGGCGACTGATATTATACGTGAAAATAAACACTTTGACCATAAACGTCCTCTATAAGGACCCTTCTTAATACGCCGCTGACATTTTTAAAGCCTGCTAATACGGCGCCATTAGTTTGTCATAAAACTGCTCCTAATATGAAACTTTTGTTTAATGCTTTCAAATGGCGTTTCACACAAATACTCGGCAACTTTGACAGTAGGTCGAACGTTCTATTGCTCTAACATCAGCTCTTACTTCCCCGTCTGTGCTTCAGTCAATGTGCACATGTAGGTCAACTACTGATAAAAGGATACACCTTTGGCAGTTATAGTGTGTCCAATGCATCTTGTAGAAGGCCGCTAAAGTGGTAATCGTGTGCCTCCAATTCGGGACAGTATAGTGGTCACATCTGTATGATGCACCTGCATTGCAACATTTCAAATATGATATTTTGTCAATATTCCCTACTTTTTATCAATTTTGTTGATTTGTACATGTTTGATTTCGAGCACTTGCTAAAAAAACGTTCGCCAAAGCTGAGGAGCTGATGGATGTAGACACGGCCCTCGAAATACATGTACCAATGACTTTCAAATGATGATTGCTATTCCCTGCTAAATTATCTCCGCGGGTCGGGGATTGCAAAAAAAGAGGCAAGTAATGTTGGATCTGATTTAGAGACCAAAACAATACTGCTACACCCTTTACAACTTTTGGTATGTTTATCTTTTTTCCACTTTCATCTACGTTTTATTCTCGACGTTTTTGAGTTTGCTTGTTAGTGTGTTTACTTGTTGCGATGACAATGATGACTCGGTTCTCATTTTGAGGATTGATGCTTACTTGGATGTGACCAAGATTTACATGGCGAGTGTCGTCGATGAAGCAGAATACGCTTACTCTTCCGGAACACCTGGTCTTATTCTCTTGTGCTTTTACAAGAGTCTCCATGTACATATTTCCTTTGTTCATATTTTGCCCCTAGTTTAATCGATTTTGAGTTGGGATTATGGTTTTGTTGACGCTTTGATATCCTTTTTTTTCTCTAGTGCCTTACTTGACAATGCCTCATATTTTGATTTTTGCGCTAAAACCATGGACTTTGCTGCTGAGATCTACGATGATATTGGCGAAAATAACGATGATAACAACGTTTATTTAACTCGTTGTGAAAAATAAGCTTATTTCACGTCGTGTACAAATGATTACAACAATCATACGCTCTGTGCAACGCAGCTTATAAAACAAAAGTTGTTATCGTGATGGAGAACACCTACGGGGAAAAAACACTGTGCCACCGGAGGAATAACGGCTAGCCCTATCAAGCATCACTCTCTCCTTCCGCGAACGATGGGGATCGACCCGCAAGTCATTGGAGAGAGAAATGTCTGAAAGTCACGTTTGATTGCATACGGTGGCACATGGCGTACGGGTGGTCGGGTGGTGCTGTGCATAGCGCACTTGCCTTTCACCAATGCGGCCGGGGTTCGATTTTCCGACTGGACGTGAAAAGGTATGGGGTCACCTGCCCGACCAAGTGGGTTTTCTCCGGGTACTCCGGTTTCCTCCCACAATAAGATCCATTGTGCGCTAACATCTGGGCCAACAATAGTGATTTATATAAGTTGGATAACTTGTTTCATAATTGTTGTAAAATAATAAAAGTTAATATTTAAATTGGCGTTAGCATTGTGTACCTGCTGCCTCATTGCATGATCTTAACTTTGCGTTCTGTCTCAACCAATGGTACTTACTACCCCCCGTTTGACGCTCATCATTATAGAAGTGTAACGACTGATTAGTAGCTGATGTGCGAGATTATGTTGCCCTCCTCGTCCATGTTTGGTACCCGACCACTGCGGCGCATCCAGATGACATCCCTGACCAGTCGCTTTGAAAGGTTAACTATTTTGGAATGTCCCCAGTTAATGATATTTTACTGCATTGCTACGAATCTGTAAGTACCGATTAATTGATCTGGAACTGAAAATACATTCTTTTTATCTGTTTTTTTTTCAATTTTGTATTGATGTGAGCAGTCAAATCCCTATGTGACCCTTTCTTGGCCATTTCTAATATGCCATCAGCATATTGTTTCCACAGACAAGGCTTGCATTCCACAAGTGACATGGCTATAGCGTCTCTCTCGAAGTGTTCAAAAATAAGCTGGCCACATTCGGAGACACCTGGCTGCCTATGGCTCAGTAAGCAAAATGTTTTGTGCGAACACATTCTAGTAAATCCATGATGTCTTGGATGTTAAGACAAGTGTACTTTCGCCATGACCGGTCTCGCTCTAGGCAGCTTCGAATGATACGAAGCGCATTGTCAGCGAGTATGTTGGTGAAGAGAGGCACTACACCATGTGAATGGATTAGCTGGGTTCCATTCAATTTCCCACTTGTGCTGTTATTTGTAGATATGCCATGCGTCTTAACTTCGTCAAATGACGTTCTTCGGTCGTGTTGAGCGCTGTTTTCTCTGTGCGCTTCAAATGCAACATGTTCATATCCCTGAGTGTGGCACTCGACAACTGCGCGGTAAGCTAAGCAGTGATTGTATTTTCTCGCTAGTCAATGCTTCAAATTGTTGTTAATAAACACGTATATTCTTCCTCATTAGATCTGTCTTCACTTTACTTATCGGTCATCTATTAATGGAAACTCGAGGGTATAATGTGTAGGTCCTATATCGTATTTTTATATTTAGCATATTTTTGTTAACATCGGATGATTTCTTCATATTGGTTATGTCAATAAAATAGAACCTATATAACACTATCTATATAGGAACTACTGTCACCTTCATTACACTAGTGACTGGTTCATCCGGTTTCATCATTATGTGACCGGGTGGGGTGCTCTGCTAGGACCTTCGGACAGTTTACTTCAGTATAGTAGCACTTTAAATCGGCAGCAAAATCCGGACTATCAAGGCGTACACGAACAAAAAAAACAACCACTCAAATCCTACACCGGGAATCCGTCTAAGCTTTTAGGATGACGTAAGATGACGTAACACAAACATATGCCGCACCTTTTGAATTGAGTAAACCGGTAGATACTTTATGCCGCAAAAATGAATTAAACTGCATCATACAGCTGTTTCGTCCTCCTAGGACTCTTCAGTGATGCTTGTGGCTACAAGGTGGGAATCCAAAAGTTCTATTGTCGAAGCAGAAGGTCAGGTGCGTAAAACCCCTTTAATTTATTAATTTAAAAGTAAAATTAAGCTAGTTCCGAATAATCATGAATACAATCAAAGAAAACAAGACCAAAGTCACTAACATAGAACTTCAGTTTAGTAGCATTCTAAGGTCGGGTTCAATTCCGCTCTATAAGTTTTCAAATTCACCAACTAACCACTTACATCGCATCCGCTCACGATGATTATATACTGATAGTAGGATGCGGAAGGAGATTGATATAAAACATTGACAGTACGTTGATATTTATTGACAATACGATGACTGTATACTGACAGTACGATGACTGTATACTGACAGTACGATGACTGTATACTGATAGTACGATGACTGTATACTGACAGTACAATGACTGTATACTGACAGTACGATGACTGTATACTGATAGTACGATGACTGTGTACTGATAGTACGATGAATGTATACTGATAGTACGATGACTGTATACTGACAGTACAATGACTGTATACTGACAGTACGATGACTGTATACTGACAGTACGATGGCTGTATGTTGATAGTACGATGATTGTATACTATTTATTGACAGTACGATGACTGTATACTGACAGTACGATGACTGTATACTGACAGTACGATGGCTGTATACTGATAGTACGATGACTGTGTACTGATAGTACGATGACTGTATACTGACAGTACAATGACTGTATACTGACAGTACGATGACTGTATACTGATAGTACGATGACTGTATACTGACAGTACAATGACTGTATACTGACAGTACGATGACTGTATACTGACAGTACGATGACTGTATACTGACAGTACGATGACTGTATACTGACAGTACAATGACTGTATACTGACAGTACGATGACTGTATACTGATAGTACGATGACTGTGTACTGATAGTACGATGAATGTATACTGACAGTACAATGACTGTATACTGACAGTACGATGAATGTATACTGATAGTACGATGAATGTATACCGACAGTACGATGGCTGTATGTTGATAGTACGATGATTGTATACTATTTATTGACAGTACGATGACTGTATATTGACAGTACGATGGCTGTATGTTGATAGTACGATGATTGTATACTGACAATACGATGACTATATATTGACAGTACGATGACTGTATACTGACAGTACGATTACTATATATTGATAGTACGATGACTGTATACTGAATCTGATAGTACGATGAATGTATACTGATAGTACGATGACTGTATACTGACAGTACGATGACTAAATACTGACAGTACGATGACTAAACACTGACCGTAAGATGACTATTTATTGATAGTACGATGACTGTATACTGACAGTACGATGAATGTATGTTGATAGTATGATGATTGTATACTGACAATACGATGACTGTATATTGACAATACGATGACTGTATACTGACAGTACGATGACTATATATTGATAGTACGATGACTATATACTGACAGTACGATGACTGGAAACTGACAGTACGATGACTATAAACTGACAGTACGATGACTATATACTGACAGTACGATGACTGTTTATTGATAGTACGATGACTATGTACGGACAGTACGATGGCTGGATATTAACGGCACGATGACTGCGATGACCGTATATTGACAGTTTAATGACCACTATGACCGTATATTGACAATACGATGACAACGATGACAATATTGACAGTACGATGACTGTATATTGACAGTACGATGACCACGATGACGGTATATTGACAGTACGATGACCACGATGATTGTATATTGATAGTACGATGATCACGATGACGGTATATTGACAGTACGATGATCACGATGACTGTATATTGACAGTACGATGATCACGATGACTGTATATTGACAGTACGATGACCACGATGACGGTATATTGACAGTACGATGACCGAGATGACGGTATATTGACAGTGAATATATTTACAATACAACCTTAGTGTTAATACTTTTAAGTTTCGAAAGTCTGATCTAGAATGAATAAAAATACGACAATCAAATACGTTTAAATTGACATATCATATCGGTGTTGGTCTGAGATAAAGAGTGAGTGATATAAATTAAAGTTTATAGATTTTGAATGATGATTCATACCGGTTTAGCGAGCCGGCGCGGGCCATGGCGATATAATGACTAATAGAAGGACGGTTTGGACCGCATACTGTATCGATTTTAGCTTGTTCTTTTTAAATTAATCAAAATTGCAAAAAAGTGGCCCTGACGTGTAGTGATAAAAGGCCATAAGCGGCCTTTAACATCGTTACACATCCAAACGATGGCGGAATAAAGCATACAACTTGTGATTTCCTAATTTCCAATCTGCTCCATTGGATGCGATAGTTGACGGATATGACGAGGTATTACATTAGTGCCCCCGTGTACGCCCAGTGTTTGGTGGATCTCGTCCCCCCAGACGCTTATGACTCAGTATACTGATTAGCGATTGATTTATTGTATGTCACGTGATTTTTAAAGTTTGTTTTGAAAACAAATAAAGAATATTTTTGTATCTGTCAAAATAATAATAAAAAAAATTTTTAAGCGATTCCCAACTCAGTATGATTGGCAACGACGGATCTAAATCCTAGTCTGGGGAGTATCCGGATGATATCAGCAAAGATTTTAAAATAAATTATTTGCCAACAACTTCTAAAAACAGTATGGTAATAATATAAAATGGTCATATTGTAGAACTCCGTAAAAGCTAAAAACAAAAAAAAAACTAAATAATAAACAAATGGTTATCATTTTTTTCCGTGGTATTTACGGGAGTTTGAAGGACTCCATAAGAATTTGTTTACACTTAGAAGTTTTTGAACACAGTCCGGGTGCACTAGGTTTGCTGTATTGTTTTATTTATAAAAGCTAGTGGAATAAAATCTCCTTCAGCAGGTGTTCTATTTCGGAAATGTATGCCAATAATGTTGTGAGTATTTGATAATCATTCACATGAACAGGTACGGGCACCGCATACTAATGGCAGCCTTGACATGGTTTACATTAAACACAAGTAGGATTAGGAGGTGTTTTGTGTCAAATTATCAATGTACAGTATTCTTAACACTGTTTATCTCATCCAGTTTGTTTACATGTTATCACAGGTAGATAATCGACAAAGTGTGTTAGTACACTCCCTGGAAAACAAAAACAACTTCGCCCTCATATAACCAAAATAATTTACCGTGTCGATTAAATAACAATAAATCATTGCGAGATCTTGGTAGCGGAAAATCTTACAACATTACGTACTCCCTAGGGTAGATTCTCTATAACAGTAAATCTGACGACATTACTCCCCGAGGTAGATTCTCTATAACAGTAAATCTGACGACATTACTCCCCGAGGTAGATTCTCTATAACGGTAAATCTGACGACATTACTCCCGAAGGTAGATTCTCTATTAAAGTAAATCTGACGACATTACTTTCCAAGGTAGATTCTCTATAACAGTAAATCTGACGACATTACTTTCCAAGGTAGATTCTCTATAACAGTAAATCTGACGACATTACTTTCCAAGGTAGATTCTCTATAACAGTAAATCTGACGATATTACTCCCCGAGGTAGATTCTCTATAACAATAAATCTGACGACATTACTCCCCGAGGTAGATTCTCTATTAAAGTAAATCTGACGACACTACCTACTCTCCCCTAGGTAGATTCTCTATAACAGTAAATCTGACGACAATACTCCCCGCCAAAGAAGATTCTCTATAACAGTTAATCTGACGACAGTACTCCCCAAGGTAGATTATCTATAACAGTAAATTTGACGACATTACTCCCTAAGGTAGATTCTCTTTAACAGTAAATCTGACGACATTACTCCCTAAGGTAGATTCTCTATAACAGTAAATCTGACGACATTACTCCCCGAGGTAATTCTCTATAACAGTAAATCTGACGACATTACTCTCCAAGGTAGATTCTCTATAACAGTAAATCTGACGACATTACTCCCCGAGGTAATTCTCTATAACAGTAAATCTGACGACATTTCTCCCCAAGGTAGATTCTCTATAACAGTAAATCTGACGACATTACTCCCGAGGTAGATTCTCTATAACAGTAAATCTGACGACATTACTCCCTAAGGTAGATTCTCTATAACAGTAAATCTGACGACATTTCTCCCCAAGGTAGATTCTCTATAACAGTAAATCTGACGACATTACTCCCCAAGGTAGATTCTCTATAACAGTAAATCTGACGACACCACTCCCCAAGGTAGATTCTCTATAACAGTAAATCTGACGACATTACTCCCCGAGGTAGATTCTCTATAACAGTAAATCTGACGACACTACTCCCCGAAGTAGATTCTCTATAACAGTAAATCTGACGACATTACTCCCCGAGGTAATTCTCTATAACAGTAAATCTGACGGCATTTCTCCCCAAGGTAGATTCTCTATAACAGTAAATCAGACGACATTACTCTCCAAGGTAGATTCTCTATAACAGTAAATCTGACGACATTACTCCCGAGGTAGATTCTCTATAACAGTAAATCTGACGACACTACTCCCCGAGGTAGATTCTCTATAACAATAAATCTGACGACACTACTCCCCGAGGTAGATTCTCTATAACAGTAAATCTGACGACATTACTCCCCGAGGTAATTCTCTATAACAGTAAATCTGACGACATTTCTCCCCAAGGTAGATTCTCTATAACAGTAAATCATACGACATTACTCTCCAAGGTAGATTCTCTATAACAGTAAATCTGACGACATTACTCCCGAGGTAGATTCTCTATAACAGTAAATCTGACGACACTACTCCCCGAGGTAGATTCTCTATAACAGTAAATCTGACGACACTACTCCCCGAGGTAGATTTTCTATACTCTATACACTGTAACAGAAAATATGACGACATTACTCCCCAAGGTAGATTCTCTATAACAGTAAATCTGACGACACTACTCCCCGAGGTAGATTTTCTATACTCTATACACTGTAACAGAAAATATGACGACACCACTCCCCAAGGTAGATTATCTATAACAGTAAATCTGACGACATTTCTCCCCAAGGTAGATTCTCTTTAACAGTAAATCTGACGACATTACTCCCTAAGGTAGATTCTCTATAACAGTAAATCTGTCGACATTACTCCCCGAGGTAGATTCTCTATAACAGGAAATATAATGACATTACTAGATTCTCTATAAATATAAATAGGACCACATTTTTTCAACGAAATTAGAGATAACCTATAAGTACCATTTGGTTCGTTGGGTCCAGAGTTATGTCTGTGGCGTTTTTCATAACCACATCTTAGACTTGACTCTGTATCTAAAAATATTTTATATATGTAATAACTTCGATTTCACTGAATATTTAAAAAGTTTTGGATATGTACCGTTTTTGAAAGTTGTATATGTACATGTACATCTTTATATATTCTTACGTCGTTTAATAAAACGGCCATTTTCAGTTCAAATTTGGTGTTTGTTGTTTACTTTAAGTTGTACAAGTCTAACTAGCATGCCATGATTATGATAGGAATCATTTGTAATGACTTTTAGTTTTGAATATGTAATCAAACAACAAGAGAGACGTAGTAATCTTTATACTGTAAATATTAATCTTCGCGAAATGTGATGATTTAAAAGTAACGACTTTCTATAATATCTTTGTACGTAATGAACACATTACAGCCAATCAATTACTTAGGTCGTTACGTCAATATAGTGATGGCTGACGTATAAAGTCATTGACCCAGATTTATAAATAAAGCGTTTAGCATGCAGATCCTACTCATTCATGTGTCTTTATAGTTATATATAGTCATTCATTCATTAATTTTGACATGTTTTGAAAATGAGAGAAGTTATATACACTGTGCATGTAAGTACGCCGCGTTACTCTACTGATAAAATTACCCTTTGGTGAGCCTTTCACGTTCTTTATATGTCCATTGATGACTTGATAAAATATAAGGCTTGATTCCTTTGATCTTATACAATTTAAATCAGATTACTAGGAAGTACAGTACCGTAGAATCTTGCTGACCAACTTAGGAAGTACCGCCGATTCTTGCTAATCCAGCTACTGTACATATCGATTGTAATTGTTTCAAACAAAATATATATATAGATTAAAAAACAAAATTCGAAATATGTTTTTTTTTTTTTTTTGTTCAACTGTAAATAAAATGATTTATATATGTCTCATTATTCTTAAAATTTATTTGTCGATACAACTTTTTTTTCAGAAAAAATCGAAATCAAATTTCTAATTAAATTTATCCGTATAATTTTCACCTTGCTTTATACCTTGGTAAATTGTTTACCTATATATTTGTATAGTAAGTGACTCATAAGTACCTCTTAACGTCTTCTTGATTGTTGAGACTCCGACGTGTATTATGTAAAATCCCACGAGCGTGGTGGAGCGTAGACGTCGTGACTAATTTACAGAGTGATGAAGATGATCATCTCTATCACAACTCACAAATACAAATTGACAGATCTATCGAATATTCATT
This sequence comes from Mimachlamys varia, assembly GCA_947623455.1. Taxonomy (NCBI): domain Eukaryota; kingdom Metazoa; phylum Mollusca; class Bivalvia; order Pectinida; family Pectinidae; genus Mimachlamys; species Mimachlamys varia. Next base: position 32,581,149 of record OX392529.1, on the reverse strand, counting down.
TATTCAGTTTGTAATAATCCTGAAATAAAATCTTATTCAAAGAAAATTCATTTTGACATGTGACGGTTTTACGAGATATTGAATAAAGTCGAAATTGTGTAAGAAATATTAGCCATCCAAGACCATGAAACCGTAGTTTAACAACAACGTGTATATCGGATATACTACATGTGGCTACTTTGATAAAAGACATGTACTATATTTCGGTAGTCCTCAACGGTCGGTGGCACGACTACAGAAACATTGCCTGCATTCCAAACCAATCAGAGAGATTTGCCGTCGCCATGACCTTCGTTATCACTGTTGTTATCACTGTTATGGTGATGACGTACACATCTACATTGTCATCAGACCACAGGACATGTACAATTGGGACAACGCGTCAGAATATCGTGAAGCTTGTCTGACAGGCATCAGTACCTGAATAAACGCCAACATGCTACAGTAAAGCTCATCCTCGATATCCAGGGTTACGCTCACCCACGCTCTCTACACCCCTGGAATACAATGTATGTCATGGCAAAACAGAAGGCGACTCTGAGTGCATCACCTTGTTGATGAGACAAGAAGGTTTGTTCGACCCTTTGATGTACATCAAAAGAATCTCGAGGTCACATAACAGTAAAAAACGACAGGCTTTGAAGTCGGTTGCGACCAATTTCAAATCTTCTTTAGACAGCTCGGCGATTGGTCAGGTTTTGTTACCTAAGACCAATAAAACTGTTACATGTATCTGCTTTTACTGTTGCAATGATATATTCCAGGGATGTAGAGAGCGTTACCCATGGATATAGAGGATGGCTAAAGCTACATTTGTAAATCAGTAAAAGGCGGAACTACATTCTTACTTCAAAGTGTCAGCAAATAATGACTGTCCAGCTCAATGCCGGAACCAGACCTACTGAGTCTGTCTCAGCTGTTTGAAATTGAGGGGTATACCTTGAGTATGATATTTCCATATTCTACCAGATCAGGAACATCAGCTGTATTCGGCAGTTCATAACTGCAGATGCATGCAAGATTTTGGTGAATTAATTTGTTTTCTCAAGGTTGGATTATCGCGGTGCCGTATTTTGTGGTATATCTGACAGGCTAATTTGTCGTATACAGAGGATTCAGAACAACACTGCATCACTTCTGGTTTCTTTAACTCGAACACATGAACACATCGCTCACGTGCTATATCCATAGAACCAGGCAGTGGAGAGAACAGCTCCCCAGCAGAAGCAGAATCCAATATCTCGTGATGTGACCTACGGAAACCGGTGCTTTAGGAGGGCCTTTGGCACGTTGTAGAATACCTGTCATCTGCTATAAGAAAACCGAATACTATGACCAATTTTAAGAAAGATTTAAAGACCTATCTGTTCAATGTGTAACAGAAACCTATCATATGATGATATATTAAAATCTAAAGCGATAATTTATGTATTTATTTTAATTTATAAAGTTATAATGATCCATCAACATAATTAAGGTCGTACTCTGGCAAACGTCAACTGAAACCGCATTATTATTACATGTTGTTTAATCTAGGGCAATCAGTGCGACAGATCAAACGCCGTTACGTCAATATTTTGTACAGCACTAAATACAATTGTCCCGATTAACGAATTCTCATTATATGTTAGACCACTCTGACAGGGCTAGCTATTTAATAGTGCACTCGAATACTTAATACCGGGACTCTTAACTTTGGATCGGCTTTGCTCTCCAAATTTATAAATATATTTCCTCATTATTTAAATCATGTGGTATATCGCCGTGAGCGCATGCGTTGATTAGTTCGTATACATGTGATCGATTTCGCGGAAAACCGTTGAAGGAAAATTACGTCACTGTCTAAAAATTTTAAAGTGGTGTTTTCCGAGTTGGGTGGGATTTTCCTATTGCTGCTGGAGGTCTTTCCATTTTTTGTTTCGTATCATTTGAGTTCCTGTTCCATCATATCTCGAGTCACATATTTTATGATTCTGATGTCGTATTGGTACTCAAGTTTACATACAATTGTAATGTACATCGGAGTCGAATCAACATCGAGATAGAAAACGTAATTCCCCTGACCATTTTGTTATATCAATATGGGACCCCCGAATTCGCTAGGTGGACAATAACAACTTTGTTTACTAAGAAATAGATACCTTAGCCTGAATTCAAATCGTTCTAGGAGGGGATGTGTACGCCGCCATCTTTGAGGATGTCAATAGGAAAGTTTTTGATAAGCCTTGAATCTAATAACGGTAATTTCTTAAACGTTCACTGAATGATCTATTTCGTTTATCTATTAGAAATGATCTTTCCTCCTGACCCCATCCCGTTAGAGTATTAGCTTCATGCCATCCGTTTGGTGTAACAAACAGCACGAAGAAAATCGTGATGTCATGGGAACAGCCAATATTTATGACGTCGATGGGAAATGCCATGTTCTGACCAGGTCACACATAAGTTTCATACGTTGGAAGCTATCGTATTAGGTCATTGTATTTTGAAAATGACAGACATACCTCGGGGCCTGCTTCACACTTATACATTGTACAAGTTGCCTGCTCTGTCATAAATCGTAACCTCTCTTGGGAATGGCCCTCCTCCGAAACACACACCATTTTCAGTTGTGACACAGAAATATGCTACCTCTGATTTTCTTGTGGCGTCATTGGCGTTGACCCTCCAGGATTTCGGACTTTCGGTTTGACGAGATTAGACAATGCCACATCTCAATATAAAATTCTCGTCTCATCATTTGTGCTATGACATTGGTTGAACAGCTAGTTAAAGCCACATGGTCCTGTTTCACTTTTGGAATGCTAAGTAATGAGATAATGAAAATCAATTACCTATAGCTACATGCAAACGTCAAATAAAACTACGTATATGTAATATTCTTCTGTAGATTCTTTATAATATGTTCCTTACATACAGGTGACGTGGTTTCATTGAAATATCGTTGTTGCATTGCAACATACAAGAATTGTATCTACTAGTAAGGATTAACTGCTAACTTGTGAGTATACATATATACTGTATAAAAAACTTAGTATTGTATTTTCTCAAAAGTTGGACGTTTAGAGTGCTGACTTGTTTTATTTGGCGCTAAATTCCCATACATGTACCACATTTAACAAATTTGTGCTCAAATGGTTTCACCTGGAACGTAATGTATATCTATTGATCAGGAGACGAATGTAGACCGTATATTATAGCGAAGCCGTTACAGTATACGTATATATCTTACATGTCGTAGCGACAACCAGGGATGTTCCCCTCAAATGCTGTAAAGACTTTTATTTCGTGAATGAAAATTCAGTGAAGCGTAAACTTAAGAAGATCTTCGCAGATAATCGGATATAAAAGCGCGCAGCTAACCCTGAATCTGACGATCTCATTCATGGACGCTCTTAACATACATCGTAAATTGTATGTATAAATACGAATCACGAAACTGGGGCAATGTATTGTGGCTTTGACCTGGTTTGTGAAATGTGATACACCAATTTAACAGATCGAGAAGAAGTGCCTATCAATTTAACTACATTAATGTTTTTGTATTTCAATGAAAATAGAAATACACGAGGCGATTTAAAGGTACACTTACAGCTCGAACAAGCAAAGACAGTGCCCTGGTTTAATAGATAGTTTAGCGACAACCACGTCGGAAATAAATGTCCGATACATTCACTACTATTTGGATTTATTTGTTTGATTTCTGCGAGGTTAACGACTTCTAAACCAAATGTATATGTTTAAAACGCCTGTCGTATTTGTAACAGAATTCGGTGACAGCTGTTTTTATAGCGCAGTCTCGCTGAAATACAGAGTTGTCCACGGATTAAAGTGAATTAGAAATCGCAATCTGTCGCATGTCGAAAATAAATTCAACATTTGGGTAATGTTTGTCCTTTATAACGGGTTAACGTGAGTGGCCAGTGGTTCAGGGTAGAACTTAGTCCGAAGGGTTCTGACTCTCTGACCCGCTAAAACTTTTGACGACTGGCGGCTGCGAGAGTCAGAATTCCTCCTTAGTAAAAAAGTAGAAATTTTACCGACCCGTGCACGGGTCGCCTTTAAAGCCGTGTTTTATAATATGAAACATTTTCGATCACATGTAAATTAAGTATCAATGGAAAGAATAGATATTTTCCCACTAACCTAAACATTTAATCAAGTCACAGGAGGTCGTAAACCAACTGTCGTCATCCATTTCTAAAAAATAACCAGTTTCCTGACATCTGTTTGAAAATGGCCTCCGCCTTACATCACGTGATCAAAATTAGATAGGTCAAGCGTAATTCTCGCGGGATCTCGCGACGCGCGGCCATTTTCAAACAGATGTCAGGAAACTGGTTATTTTTTTAGAAATGGGTGGAAACAGTTAGTTTACGACCTCCAGTGACTTGATTAAATGTGTAGGTTAGTAGAAAAATATCTGTTCTTTCCATCGATACTTAAATTACATGTGGTCGATAATGTTTCATATCATAAGACACAGCTTAAACAGTGACCTGTGCACGGGTTTGTAAAATTTCCACTTTTTAACTAAGGAGGAATTCTGACTCTCGCAGCCGCCAGTAGTCAAAATTTTTAGCGGGTCAGAGAGTCAGAACCCTTCGGACTAGGTAGAACTGGATACCGTAAGAATTGGCGATTTTTTGTAACTTATTTACGACCTGTTAGATACGCCATGTTGTTTATGCAGATGTATTGCATTGTCTCTAACCTCTTTCCTTGTATATTTAAATGTAGCTTGAGTTTCCTCTAGCCCTTACACCAGACTTAGATATTTTGACAGATAGATGTCTGGTGTGGGTAGCCCGAGTTTCCTCTAGTCCTAACACCAGACTTAGATATTTTGACAGATAGATGTCTGGTGGGGTAGCCCGAGTTTCCTCTAGCCCTAACACCAGACTTAGATATTTTGACAGATAGATGTCTGGTGGGGTAGCCCGAGTTTCCTCTGGCCCTAACACCAGACTTAGACATTTTGACAGTTAGATATCAGGTGTGGGTAGCCCGAGTTTCCTCTGGCCCTAACACCAGACTTAGATATTTTGACAGATAGATGTCTGGTGGGGTAGCCCGAGTTTCCCCTGGCCCTAACACCAGACTTAGACATTTTGACAGTTAGATGTCTGGTGTGGGTAGCCCGAGTTTCCTCTGGCCCTAACACCAGACTTAGATATTTTGACAGATAGATGTCTGGTGGGGTAGCCCGAGTTTCCTCTGGCCCTAACACCAGACTTAGACATTTTGACAGTTAGATATCTGGTGTGGGTAGCCCGAGTTTCCTCTGGCCCTAACACCAGACTTAGATATTTTGACAGATATATGTCTGGTGGGGTAGCCATAGTTTCCTCTAGCCCTTACACCAGACTTAGACATTTTGACAGTTAGATGTCTGGTGTGGGTAGCCCGAGTTTCCTCTGGCCCTAACACCAGACTTAGATATTTTGACAGATAGATGTCTGTGTGGGTCCAAACCAGATATGGTGTAGGGGCCAGAGCAACCTTGGGCTAATTTGAATTACACTTTCCACCGGGTTAGTTTCCATGTTTTCTCAGTCTTGTCAAACGGATTAAAACATATACTGTTGCATAACATAATTTAATATTCAATGTATAGTTTCAATATCATAATTTAGCTTCCTTTCCTTATTTGCTCTGTTAGATTTTGGCTTGACCCTCCGACGATATGATGGTTATATCCGGAGAGAGATATAGGACAAACAGTTTGTTTCTCCACCTTTTTCTGTACAATACTGCTCACTTTTCCTGCTATTAGAGACGACAGACATGTGAACAGTGCAATTTGAAATTATTGGCATCATATCGATGCTTTGTAGTGGTAAAGTACCGCAAGTACTTTGCAGCGTGCGCAAATATCCAGCTGTCGAAACAAGAAAAAATAAATAAAAACCAAACAAACAACATAAAAAAAAACAAATAAACAAACAAACAAATAAACAAACAAAATATAGCAAAAAGAGCATAAGTTATTATTTGCTATTATCCGAGGTCAACTCAATTAGATTATAATACGTTTCAAATTAAAATAGTAAGTGTGCGCTATTTTAGATCTGTGATTAGACTAACTCGGGATATATTACGATCAAACTAGTAAGTATGCGCTATTTTAGATCTGTGATGAGGCTAACTGAAAATATATTATGGCTTTCGCAGGCTCAAATTTGTCAGTTTGGATCGCGTTAACATGTTTAACGCATTATCTGTATTCTAAGAGCCGTTTCAAAATGAAGACATCGGCAGAAAAGCGTCAATTTGACTTCTGGTGATTCCTCCAAACGACTTCCGACCGGATGTGAGATTTTCATGCGTCACGCAGGCTTCCCGGTGTCGTGTTACAAGCGTCGAGATGACAGCGAGTACTTAATTGTGTAATCGCAGCACCTAGTCCTCTTCAGACTTCCGGAAGACAATGAAGCGTTGTTGAGATATAGATGACAATCAAAGCGTTGTTGAGATAAAGACGACAATTGAGCGTTGTTGAGAATTCTGTTGATTGACTTGCTGTCAGGGAGCTCTTGACAGGAACAATAAGTGGCCACGGTGTAAGAGGAGCGCCGATAAGATAGTCCCCCACTTCACTGTATCACAAGAGGCGAGAGCATGGCCGTGTTTTGTTTGGTTGTATTGATTTTACCGTCTTCTTTTATTTTTTTCTTCAAATAATTTTCTGCTTAATTAAAGACCCCACTTTAATTGAAATTGGATCGTTGTGAAACATCGAATTTCCAAAAGATAAAAAAGAAAACTTAATTTGTATTATCACATCTTGTTTATTAGCTAAACAGAATTAATGAAAAGGACAGAAATATAAAAGGAATTTAATTATCTGTTGTTAATTGATGAATTGATAACATTTGTGATTATTTCTGCGTTTGACCATCGCATGTCTCCTTTTCTTTAAAAATAAGACGACAGACCTGAATGATTCAATCTCCCGGTCTTTTAAAACATCGCGATATTTTAGTCAAGAGGATTTTGAAAACCTAAAAGGTTTGATATTTATCAATTGGTGATCTTATGCAAGACAGCATGATTGTATTTTAGATCGTGTTAATGGGAAAATCCAAAAAAGCTGAGGCTGTAAGACCAGTCCATGTAGAAGTAAATGAGTGGTGAGCAACTGAGCCAGCTATGTATCCTAATGTTAGTTACTCTTTCATAAATTGTTATCGTTCAAAAATTTATTAAAATCGTAGGTCTTTAAGAATATTCTATTTTCCTCTATTCGTTTATTTTGTTGGTATTGTTTCTTTAATACTGTGACCGAATCACGGAAAAATCACGTGTTTGTCTATTGATTATACAACTAGGTGATGTATTATATAATCACCGAGTATTATTGTGTCTAGATATCATATTGTCACGTTTTGTTTCGTGGTTCTGAGTCTAGATCACATGATATTTAGTCAGAGTTACGTGTTACCACGTTTTGGTTTCGTGGTATCGTATCTAGGTCACATGTTGTTATTTCGAGGTCACGAGGAACTGTGCTTGGGCAACATATTGCCATTTTTGATTTCGTGGTATTGTTTGTAGGTCATGAGGTACTTTGTCTTGGTAACGAAGTATTCTGTATAGTATACAAATAGTCTTGTTTTTTTTGGTTTGGTGGTGCTGTGTCTAGGCAACATATTTCCACTATGTGGTTTTGTGGTATTGTTTGTAAGTCACGAGGTACTGTGTATAGGTCACTTGGTACTGTTTATCAGTTATGTATATTGTCATGTTTTGGTCTCGTATTTCTGTATTTTGGTTTATTAGATCATGTTTCTAGGTGGTCTTCTGTTACCATGATTGCTAAAATGTTCCTCCAGAACTGTAATCCATATGTAACTGTCCTAGTGGATACACTACGTTCGGAAAACGAGCGCAACGTTCACGTGTAGTGAACGTGTTAACAGTAACGTTGTTGGGACGTGAATTACAAATGACGATAATAAAACTTGCATGGAGATAATGTAATTATTTCAAAAGTTCTTCTTAAATACTAGTAAGACTTATAAACACAGTCAGAAGATTGTTTTAAGGCAAATGTTAAGACAGGAGTTTGAGGCTTTTAAGAAGACTGCATTTTTGACTTCAAACTCAGCTGTTAAGCAATTTTTCCTAAAAACAGTCTTCTAGATATGTTCAGAAGTCTTCATATTTTCTAATAAGAGCATTTTTTTGATGATTGCAATGCTTCATTATATGCTATGTTTGTGTTATTCACAACCGGCATTTGCATTTCAAAGCCCCTTTAGTGTGTTGTTATACACACTTGGAGAGTACAATGACATTGGGTCTGTTATTACTTCATCTATTGTGTAACGTAAAATTAATCCATGAAGTATCTTGCAACAAAGTCTCTTTTTTCAAGAATCTCTTATCATATCAGCTTATTAAGGAATATATTAAGAAAGTTTATCAAATCACAATCATTTTGGTATATTGCATGACTATATTTGTATCATATTTTGTTGATTTCTATGTTTTTAAAACTCAACCAACATAATGTGCTTATTTATATGATCCTTTATTTATATGGAGCCTTTATAGAAAATTTGGGGCCGCGGTAGCCGAGTGGTTATGGTGTTCCGATATTCTACCAATAGCACTCCACCTTTGAGTTGCGAGTTCGAAACCCAAGTGGAGCAGTCACCAGGTACTGACCGTAAGTCGGTGTTTTTTCTCCTGGTACTTCGGCTTTCCTCCACCCCCAAAACCTGGCACCTTCTTAAATGACCCTGGTTGTTAATAGGACGTAAAACAGAATCAACCAAGCTAATTATAGAACATTGGCAAGAACCAACAAGACTTACTTACTGACTGAGGTAGACAAACGTCAACTGTAAGAATTGGACTTTTTTGTTTTAGTTTATGATCAAACAGTGTTTTTGTCATCGCTGCAGGAAAACACAATTCCTATCTTTCTACGACATGAATCACTTTTCACAGAGGAGGGAGAAAAGATTGATGATGTACCTCGGAAAAAATAACAAATCGAATAATTGCCATTGTTCATATGCCCACATCAAACAATGTGTAATAAGTTTACCTAAAAAACAAAAACAAAACACATTGGAAAAGAAAAGGACATCATAAGAACCCCGCAGAAAGATATTTCCATACAATCTGTAGCTACCCGTCCTATATCTGACGGCACATTGCATGTGCCATGCTTGCATGGTTAGCTATAGTCATTGGAGGATGAATAATGTTTCTGTCATGACAACCACTGGTTATGATTTTACTTACCACAAATTATTTAGAACCGTTTAATATTTGGATTATTCTTTTTATGGTACAACAATTTTAATGTCCAGAACAAATACAGGTTATGCCAGGGTTGGAGCCCTGAATTCATAAACCTTACAGTAATTCCGCACGCAGGAGGTATCCACGTTTACACATTTTAATTTCCATATTGTTTCCCATTTACATGTTTGGATTATTAAAATGAAGGTTTGAGATCTCATTTACCATTTAGTTTGTCAGGTAACAAAGATATTACAGAAAGTGGTTCAGGAATCGTCCATGATTGTACAGGGACCTGAGAGTTTGTAACAGCTACGGTCTTGGACCTTAACTAAGGTGTCAGAGCAATGTTACACTTTTCAGAGGTTGGGGGGGGGCATTTTTCACGAAAATGATTGAATATAATCTGTATGACCATTGAGAGGGGGGCATGTTATTGAAAATTGATCTACACCCCCAAAAATGTATACTTGCTCTAATCGCCTTTATTTAGGTCAATAAATCCTCAGGGTGTTTGATACAGTTGTATGTTTTTTGAAGTAAACGATAGATGGGGAATAACTCTTACATCTGTCATAGCAGTTTGACGTTTTAACAGTTATTATATACGTTAGTCATCTGCAACATCTTCTAATCAAAATTGATAAAATCCAGAGGTATATAGATTCATGAATTCTTTCGGCTTTTAAAAGTATAATATTTAATTTGATGTTTTGCACACACTTCAACAAATCATCTGATTTAGGCTCCGAGGAAAGCTATGTGTTTTCCAAAACATGTCAATAATTCTGAACTTTCTGTATTGAACTGTGAAAGTACTTTCTTTACATTAGGTGATAGGTACATCGTCATTAATTTCTGTACATTAAATGATGGGTACATCGTCATTAACTTCTGTACATTAGATGATGGATACATCGGCATTGATTTCTGTACATTAGGTGATGGGTACATCGTCATTGATTTCTGCACACACAAGACAGCGGCATCCAGCAATGCTCGCCAAACACATGCCATGACGTTGAGGTCTTTATAGAATTGACAATATTGCCGAATATGTTTTCTGTCCTGTCATCCTGTCAAACACAAGTAATAAAGGTGGTACTTATCTGGTTATGAATTCAATACACTAGACTGAATTTTCTTTCTTTGTGACCATTCAAATTTGGTATCCAAGTATTTGTATTTTAAACTTATAAAAGTCATGATATTTGTTAAAATTGTGCTGCTTAGCATTTTTCAATTAGTCAGATATGCAGTCATGCAGGAAGTTCACCAGCGACAATTTTCGAAAGAGGACATATTCTTTTTATTATAAACCTAATTTGCATTGAATTTTTGGTGTTTTTGTTTTAGCAATTTTTGTTTGTATCGTTTTATAGCGAAAAATACATATTTAAAGTAGACGTCCAGACGTATGTATTAAATATTAAAAATTAAAAACAAGATGCATAATTTATATCAATAGCATACGAAATCCACGTAGCTGAAAGATATGTACCATGATTTTTGTGCACACTAATTAAAATTGATAATACTAGACACGTTATTTATTTGTTTTTTTTTTGTTACATAAAATTATTTTAGATACAACTGCTGAAAATAAGATATTTGGTGCTAAAACATTGTTTCTTTGGCAATTCCATCTTCAATTTTCTCCCAGTTCCAGTTATTCCGGTGGTTGCTTCATTGAAAGCTTGTCGTATATATTGTAGGGTGTCTATCCCTTTCGCCATGTATAGTGACGTAATTTAAAACGTCAAAGTTCCCAAGATATTTTCAAAGATTGGAAAGAAACATTTCCTTTTAGGAATTAAATAAAGACATTCATTTCTTTAATTCATTTCATATTTCAAATGGCAAAAGACGACCGTAAACCTTGTGTCTTTAGACAGTTTGCATATTACAAACTGTAACTACCTCGAGTTAGAGAAACACAGTTTAATATTAACTACCTCGTGTTAGATAAACACAGTTTAATATTAACTACCTCGAGTTAGAGGAACACAGTTTAAAATTAACTACCTCGTGTTAGATAAACACAGTTTAATATTAACTAACTCGAGTTAGATAAACACAATTTGAAGAGTAACTAGCTCGGGTGAGATAAACATTTGGTTTGGTTTATTTTGTTTTACGTCCTATTAACAGCCAGTATCATTTAAGGACGTGCCAGGTTTTGGAGGTGGAGGAAAGCCGGATTACCCGTAGAAAAACCGCCGACCTAAGGTCAGAAGTACCTGACAACTGCCCCACGTGGGATTCGAAGTCGCACCCATAGGTGGAGGGCTAGTGGTAGAATGTCGGAACACCATAACCACAAGGCCACCGCGGGCCACAGTTTAAGATTAAATAAACACGATGTAACCAGCCACAACACGTGAAGAACATGTACATACCTTGAGAGGTTACATATCAAGTCAAATCTAATCTAATCCGAGTCACTCTGCTTTATATATTTTCTAAAATCAGAATCACTATACAATTTGTACAGGTGCATGCACATTGTATATCTAAGCAAATCACAATTTATAATTAGGGGGTAGTTTTACAATATTACCAAATCATCCTGAATTTACTTTAGAGCGATTATACTACTTTAATCTTGAATGCAAATATTGTTTAAGCAAATTCCCATACACTATTCCCCTCCCAAAGCCTCGTCCAAGGCGGGTCATACAGTTCCATCCAGAATACTTTGGCTGTTGCTGCAAGAGCGATAACTCGTACATGTACACGTGTGGCAACGTTAACATTTGACACAAATACCGCGTATCACAAGGGTAAATACAGAAAAGGACCTCCTTTAATGGTCGACAAGCCACTTACTTTGGATTTGGCATGTTGTATTAGTATACAATGGAAATAAGTGTTTAATGATAATTATTTCTTATTACATATACATATTTACCAGTGAAATATCAAAAACTATTCATTCGATAAAATAAATAAGAGAATGCCGAAGCGTTAAAAAAATCATTATCCAAACTCGAAACCGATTAAACCAGGGGCAAAATATGAACAAAGTAAAGATTTACATGGAGACTCTTATTAAAGTACAACAGAATAAGACCAGGTGTTCCGGTGGGGGGTTAAGCGTCTTCTGCTTCATCGACGACACTCGCCATGTAAATCTTTGTCACATCAATGTAAACATCTCAAAATGAGAACCGAGTATCATTGTCAATCACAACAAGCGATATCATTCATCAGTTACAGTGTAGGAACATGAATTTGATTTTGTAAAAATATCACCTTTTTACAAACGATATAATGAAGATACAATGTAGTGAAGCTGTTCATGTAGCTTTTGTTTGCTATAGAAATGTAATAAACACAATACATGTATATAACAGTATCTTGTCACTCGTGCGGCTTATTGCTTGATATACAAATGTACATATATTAGCCCCTAAAAAACGACTATTTCAGACACTGAAATTGTAATAGTCTATTTTTTGGGGGGAAATTTAACCGCTTGACTATCAAGCTGAAATGTGGCTATTATTTTCATTATGGTTTTAGATGATTAATAACATTAAAAGAAAATTGAATTTTTTTTTTAATTAATCATATTTCGTTATATAGTATCTCTATATATAGGGTTATTCTCCTGGCAACAAGTGATTGTGTTTCATTCATAATGATTACACAAGATACATATTAGTATCAACTATACCAAGAATTAACTATTATTATGTTACATGTATATCATAAAGTTTGAATTCTTGACACAACCGGATCCACTCTATACCCGGGATTTTAGTCGTACTATTATTGTACCCGGTCACAGGGTGCAGCAGCCATGTTTAGAGGGCGTACATAACTATTATCTGACGTATGGTTACAACTGATCAGGCATATACGTGTGAGTACGCAATATTTGTTTATTTTGCTTCATAATAACCATGGTATCATGATAAAAATACATCAACATGTAAATAATTAACTGTAAATTTTACATTGTATTTATGAATCAATGTTTCGCCGAGGCTATCACAGTTTCATGTTATTGTAATGATAGACACATAGGAAACGAAAGTAGAGGTTGTTAATGGTTTCCTTACGAAGAAAGCAAAACTCAGTTTGACAAGAATCCCTAATGTCTTACGTATAGAAACATTTCCTTCTATGCAGTTGTTGTCCTATTGCTCCACAATCTCGTATCTTTAACCTCTGTTTACTTTCTGGTCGAGTGGGATTCCCCAGTCCACAGGGACTCGGTTTTCTGGTCGAGTGGGATTCCCCAGTCCACAGATTTCGGTTTTGGAATTTCGAGTGACTTGTCACCTAAATCGTACGACTTTCTGTTATTGAGAAACCAATACACCACTCTAGTTTTTGATATCAAAACTGTTTATCCGGTGTTTATATACATTCTAAAACGGTAACAAACGAGAGTTCTAAGGTTTTAAATGTTTGTGTGTAAAACTATATTATTAACCGAAAGTATTGCGATTTATAATAGGCAAATGATTCGTCGTCCGTCTGTCGTCTATTGTCAGTGCAGCATTATTATTTTACTTCAAACGACTTCTTAATAACTACAGTGTAAGAGGTCAAGGCTTCTGACTGATATTTGGGCAGTATCATGTTTGGTTGGATGAAGGGCTAATTTGTTAAAATGAATTATCTTAACCCCTTTTCAAGGTAACAGGGCTCAAATCTGTAAAAATCTTCCAGCAACTTCTTTTAAATAACATAATTGCCCTCGGTACTGATGTTTGGCCATGTAGCATGCCAAGGTGAAGGTCTACCAAGTATGTTCAAATTACTGACCTTGACGCACTTTCAACGTCAAAGGGTTCAACTGTATTTAAAATATTCTAGCAACTTTTATTAAAGGCAAAGGTACCGATATTCACCAAGTAGCTTGCAGGGATGAGAGGCTACAGCCTACCAATGTTTTTAATATGAATGACCTTGACCAACTCCAAGTTCACATAGAGTCAACTATCTTCAATCTTTAAACAACTTTCTTTTATCTAACTAGAACGCCCTTGATTCTGATAATTCACCCTGTAGCATGCCGGGATGGAGAGCAAACGGGTTTGTTCAAACGAATGACATAGACCCACTTTCAATGTTACATGTGTGATATGTTACTCTTTCAAAGTATTTTTTTTTTATATATATTTTGCATGTTTCTGTAACGTTGTTCAATTTTAAGATAAAATAAAAGGGAGTGAATCGGGCCTAATACTACAGGCCCCTTGTTTTATGCTTTCACCTGATATCAAATCGTCATGATGAGCTATTTATGATACTAAGCCTTCTTTATTACATGCTAATTGAGGAGATAAGAGATACCATATCATTATAATGCTTCAATACTGGTTGTAACATGGAATGGTAATTTTTGTTCCGTCGTTCGGCTTAACAATATTACTTTAAACAACTTCTTTATAATATCAAAAATGTTAAAGGTGATGAAATACGGCCAAAAGCAATGTTGGATTAAGGGGTCCAAACTTTGTTTCAATAAATGATCATTAAATGCAAGGTCACAGGGGTCAAATATGTTAAAACTTCTGAATATCCAAAATAAATTATTGAGGTTGTATAACCGTGTCTCTTTTTAATATGTACATGTAGTTTAAATGTCACAATGCTTTTGTATTGAAGTCAAACAATTAGAGGTTCAAATGATGGCCATGGATAATTTCTATTTTCTTGTTTACTGAGTTTGTATTATATATAGTAAGAGCCCGTTTTAATAAGAAATCCATTGATGGACTTCCTGGTCTGTGGTCACACCATTGGTTGTAAGGTTCTTGAATGCGACAAAGGGAGAGCCTTCACTATTTTCAGTCAGTATATACGGGTGTAGGAATAACCTTTTTTCTCTCATTTCTAGGTGTCTAATACTGGCCTGTTTAGTGCAATACACCTATGATTGATCGCTGTGGTTGTATTTCATATCTACCCTGCAATACAGCCACGGCGTGCCGTCACGAGTTCGGTAAAAATCGTATGCCGAAAAGAGAAAAAGGCGACGTGATGAAATTAAAACCTTCCACGATATTTTAACCGTGTACATAAGAAAGCTACGATTATTTTTTCTGCGCAAACAAGGTTAGCAAATATGGGGTATGCTTAATTTCGTTGTATCATTTGTTTTCGTCAAAATAGCTCATGGAAAAAATTGATATTTTCAAAATGGTGGCCAGTTTTTTTCATGGTTTTTGAGCTTATTCAGGTTGTCGAAATGAGAGAGAAAACTCTTTCATGACCAAAGGTGTAAGATAGGGAAATTCCACCCTCGGGATTTTCAAATTTTGCGAAACCCTCGGGGTCTTACCAAATTAAAAAAAAACCTCGGGTGGAATTTCCCTATCTTACAACCCTGTTCATGAAAGAGTCTTATAATATTTCATATTTGGTTTGGTGCTCGGGAATATAAAAAGTTTGAACCCGTATGCAATACTTATAGCAACATATCGATTTAGGCTCACTCAGCTAGTCTTTATCTAGTTAGCATCTCCATTCAGCGTCTTGTAAGTCTCTCTCTGTACCTTTGTATTTGTAGATAAGTAAGCCGTGTCACGTAAAATGGCAGAAAGTGGCCCCAGTCCATTATCTTCCCCCATGGACAGTACGCTTTCTGGCCTGTTTGACTCGCACCTCCTGGATTGTCCAATCTGTTTGGAACAGCTACGTCGACCGAAGTGTCTTCCCTGTCTGCATTCTCTTTGTGAGGAATGTCTGAGTAGCTACATCGTAAAGGAGGTGTCAGGGACGAGTGGTACGGCGACCTCTTTTACTTGCCCGGTTTGTAGGAAGTTAACTCAACCTCCGGACAAATCGGAAGACAAAGAAAACTGGGCCAAGCAGTTTCCGATCGACAGTCATGCCACAGAGATGATCCAAATGGCGACCAAGTCAACAGAGTCATATCACTGTAAACCCTGTGAGAAGAAAGGAAACATAAGGCCTGCACAATTCTGGTGCGGGACAAACAAGTCGTTTTTCTGTCAATCATGTAAGGTGGATTTCCATGACATGATCCACACCGACTGTGACCCTGTTGACGTCAGCAATTCAAGCAGGTTTCATCCAAAGCATCAGAACACATCTAACAGAAGATGTGATAAGCACCACAAGAAGAATCGTTACTACTGTGAGGATCACAAATCTCTCGGCTGCAGTAAGTGCATGGTTGCCGACCACAGGGGCTGTAAAGACGTTTCTACGTTAGAGGATTTCAGCGAGAAATTAGAACGCAGCTGTCTTCTGGATCAAATCAGAAATGCTCTACAGCAAGGCATGGATTGTATGGAGTCACTTATACAGGACTTTTGTCAACAGCTTCAAGGTATTTCAGACGACAAAGATATGGCTTTGAAAAGCATCGATGACCTTCAGGAAAAGATCAATAAATGTATTTCCGAGTTGAAAAAAGAAATCACAGACGAGTTGGTGTCTGCGTTCAAAAAGGAGCAAGAACAACTGAGGAGATCAAGTCAGAAATGTGAGCGACTGAAGGTATCTATGAAGAATACTCTGGAGTCTTCTACTGCAGCACATCAACAGAAAGATCTCGCGAACACGGTCCTGCTGTACCACAGAGGCCAGGTCGAGGTCGAATCCTGTAAGAACTTGGTGGACGAGTTGACGAAGATATTTTCCACCACAAAGATTGATCATGAGTTCGATTCCAACGTTTCAAAAATAAGTGAAGTTTTGAGTCTTGGTAAAGTTGTTGTCCACCAACAGGAGAGAAGTGTTCCAGGTGGAATGGCTGTTTTATACAAACCATTGTCCGGACGTAAAATGAAAGAAATAAGAAGAGCCTATGTTAAATGTCCATCGGACAAGTATGATTGTTGCCTATATGGTGTCGTATCTCTCCCTGACGGCCGAATCGTTGTTTCCGATCTGAACAACCGGAAACTTAAGTTAATCGATTGCGACGGAAACGTCGTTAACGAACTGAACGTAAATGGAAGACCATGGAATCTTTGTTTAATGGATAAAACTACTGTTGCGGTCGCTGTAGATTTACACGAGGGTATTCGTGTGGTAACAATCGCGCCCTCAAGTCTTAATCTGTCAGCTGAAATAAACATTGAACAGCCATGTTATAGCATTGAGTACAGAGATGGCGAGTTTGTTGTAAGAACAGGATCCGGATTGTGTAGCGTGAGTAAGGACGGCACGACAAAAAGGCTCCACAAGTATAATGGTATGGTATTTGGAATGGCTTATGATTCCCAGCATGGACAACTCTTCATCACGCATTACCTTACAGGTGATTATAACATGGCCGTCAGCAGATTGTCTAAAGACAACAACAACACTGACGTGTTGAAGGTCGGTGTTGTCAAGAAAGCGTTTGGAGTTGATGTCGACAAAGAAGGTAACGTCTACGTCTGTGGTCAAGACTCCAACAACGTGGTACAGATGTCCGGGGACGGGACTAACATCCGGGAACTGTTAACGGAAGAGGACGGTATCAACCACCCACAGGCAATCTCCATATGTGGGGATAAAATTGTGGTGACCAATGAATCACCAACGCAAAAGAACTATATCACATTTTTCGAATTTGTTTGACATTGAAATCTAAAAGATATGGAAGGAATGGTTGCAATTTAGTGTGTTATGTGGTAAATGCCAAAAAATCGCCTTCTAGGTTGTAGCTCAACTGTTTTTTCGCACTTACATCTGTGGTAATTAAATGCCAGGTTTTGCCTGTTTAAGACTCCGTCTACGTGAACGAGATGTGGAAGACTAGTGGTCGTACATATCGGGAGCCCCAGTTAACTGAATACTTCGATTCGTCTAACGAACTTTACATGTGAAATAAATTTTGTCAGTAGTAACTTGTTTTGTTACATCAATGAACCTGATATAGATCAACATTGCTCCAAGAAATTGGCAACGCAAAGCAAATAATCGATATCACAATAACTATCAGAATCCATGCAATCAATTTTAGAAGTTTGCATACAATTTCGCCCGTGTCTTGTCATTTAAAATTTGAAATGAACCTTCATTACAAAGAGTATGTTTACATTCCAACTACTAAAACTTATTGTGCTGTAATATGTAAACAAGTTTAGACATCTTTTCAGGTCTCCATCATCTGAAAATATTTTGCACAAAAATAAAACGCATATGTAGTATTTTATTGTCTTCCATAGTATCATCAGATGTCTGTGTTCCGGGGAGGAAGTTCGATTGAGGGGAGTTCCGGGGTACAAACGTGTTGTTATCGTTACTGAGGGAGGCTTTACTCCTTGGAAATGGTGTACACATGCTTTGCAACAGTGTCTTTACTTCCCTCTACCTTGGACACCTGCTTTTACTACACAACACTTATGTACCGGATAAGATTTGATAGTACTTAAGCATTAATATCTCCACTCTGGAATATGTTTGTTAAAACAGCTAAATATAGACTATAATATCTTACATTGTTTGCGTTTTGTGCTGTTTATATATTAGAATAAAATGATAAAGTTTTTCAACAGCAACTTCCAGAGATTTATGTATCCAAGATGTGTCCCATATCAAAAGATAAGAGTGTGACAGTTAAAGTAATAATTGTAATTTTTTTATGAACTGTTCTGTCTCAAAAATGTTTGATGCATCAAATTGAAGTATTAAGAACGCACATTACAAATAAAGACTCTTTTCATAAGTAATGTATTCGATACTTTCTAAGCCATTGACCGTGCGGAATACGGAATCTTAAACAAGCAAACCGATATACATGAGTTTAGATATTTATAGTGTCGATACAAAAGACAAAGATAAAAAGAAATCGGTCCGAATGGTCTCAACCATTCTTCCAGCTGAAGCTTTAGCATCTAGCCGTCCAAGAAAATGTAGATATGGGGCTAGAAGATCTTGATGACGCATTACTATGAGAATCAGAGAAGGCACACGGTGAAAGTGCGGAGAAGGCTGTTTGTACACCTTTTCTAAGTATTGATAATGTTAAATGCTAATATGTTATGCGGGTGATACACGACAGGTATAGCGGTCCTGGCAAGACTTAATTGTATTCGATACTTTGTACATTTTCATGTAAGTTCGTTATCGGGTAAACCTGATGGACCTCTACCTCCAAGACGTGTGAATAAAGGTAAAGGCTCCCACTGGAATTTCCGTGGTAGAAGAACTAGAAGCAGGAGAGTACATGTATGTGGATTGTGTATCAAAGGGGTGTACATCGTGATTGTATTGAAAGGCATGTACCTAACAATTACCGTTTTTTCAAACACTTCAACACAGTCTTGCAAAATGCTTGGTGTTTAGTAAAAGTATGCACAAAAAGGGCATTTTCCTTTTTACAATACGCAGTTTTCTATACACAACTAGTTGCAGTATTGCTTCAATTAGTTTGTGATGTGGACATGACAATAAAACACGCATGCACACTGTTATTTTAGTATTAGAGAAATAAATTGCGAACACGATGTTGGCTTAGGGGGATTCATGTTGACACCTTTACTTGGCTTCCGCTACATACCAAACTACCGACACCAAAACACCTTTACTTGGTTCCGCTACATACCAAACTGCCGACACCAAAACACCTTTACTTGGCTTCCGCTACATACCAAACTGCCGACAGCAACAACACCTTTACTTTTTTCCGCTACATACCAAACTACCGACATCAATATCACCTTTACTTGGCTTCCGCTATATACCAAACTGCCGACCGCAATAACAACCTTTACTTGGCTTCCGCTACATACCAAACTGCCGACAACAATAACACCTTTACTTGGCTTCCGCTATATACCAAACTGCCGACCGCAATAACAATCTTTACTTTGTTTCCACTACAAACCAAACTGCCGACCGCAATAACAACCTTTACTTGGCTTCCGCTACATACCAAACTGCCGACCGCAATAACAACCTTTACTTGGCTTCCGCTACATACCAAACTGCCGACAACAAAACACCTTTACTTGGCTTCCGCTACATACCAAACTGCCGACCGCAATAACAACCTTTATTTGGCTTCCGCGACATACCAAACTGCCGACAGCAATAACAACTTTACTTGGCTTCCGCGACATACCAAACTGCCGACAGCAATAACACCTTTATTTGGCTTACGCTACATACCATACTGCCGACAGCAATAACACCTTTACTTGGCCTCCATTACATACCAAACTGCCGACAACAATAACACCTTTATTTGGCTTCCGCTACATACCAAACTGCCGACAACAATAACACCTTTACTTGGCTTCCGCTTCCTACCAAACTGCCGGCAGCAACAACACCTTTTCTTTGCTTCCACTACAAACCAAACTGCCGACAGCAATAACAACTTTACTTGGCTTCCGCTACATACTAAACTACCGGCAGCAATAACAACCATTACTTTGTTTCCGCTACATACCAAACTGCCGACAACAATAACACCTTTACTTAGCTTCCATTACATACTAAACTGCCGACAGCAATAACAACCTTTACTTGGCTTCCGCTACATACCAAACTGCCGACGGCAATAACAACCTTTACTTGGCTTCCGCTACATACCAAACCGCCGACGGCAATAACACCTTAACTTGGCTTCCACTATATACCAAACTGCAGACAGCAATAACACCTTTATTTGGCTTACGCTACATACATTGTACCAAACTGCAGACAGCAATTACATCTTTTCTTGGCTTCCACTACAAACTACAAAGTCTATATCAAATATACGGCTTCTTTCGAGAAAGAAAAGGAAAGCTATATCAATTAGTATTGTCTTTATTTTAGATAGAGAATTGTAAGCGATATTAACACAACTAAAACATGGTATGCTGGTTAAATATTATGAAGTCTCGGCCTCAGACTCTCGTTCAGAAAAATTATGACAGAAAACAAATATTCATAATAGTCGATCCGTTAAAAATGAAATCACAGAATTTTCAGAACATTATACCATTATTTAAGGAAATTGTATTCATGAATGCAATATAGTCAATGAGTGATAGACATATTCGAATTTCAAATCACGGATGTTAATGAAAAAAATAAATATATATCGAGCACCGGAAAATCAGTCAATTTTACAATGAACACTACGTACGTGTTACTTTATGCAATATGATCCAGATCTTTTTTGTATAAAACAAATGTAGGTCCATCGTCCTACATTACATACATTATAACAAACCCGTTTAACCAATTGATGGACTCGTCCAGTGGCTTCGATTGTTTCAGTGTACTTGTCATTTAATGATTTACATGCTAAATCAACACAAATAAATCAACACAAATACCTGTTTAAATATACCTCGAGTATCGAATAGAACCACATATCGTACGCAATAGGATATATGCCGTCTAAAACAATTTGAGGACAAAGACACATGCGTATAAACATGTATATAATGCACGTATTCCGAACGGACCATGCCGAACAGTCCTTCATAGCTAAATCGATATTAACCATGAGTTTGTAATGCGTTTGCTGTGACAATTACTAAAATTCGGATCACTTAAATTGGCCACATTTGATGGTTCCATTACAACTGACTATCATCCATCATGTTTCCTTTGTCGGAAGATGACAAGGTTGTATTTCACGCAAACCGTATTTCATATATATTAACTTCCAAACGACTGGAAACGTTTTACCGTCCTGTGAAACTTTCCTGGCATCATAATGACACTACGGCAGACAGGACACTAAGTAAGAAAACTGTGAGTGATAACGTTGATCGGTCGGCCGACGCTCGAATCTCCGACATCGACGGGTCGACGTACACCATTCCACCTATAAATAGAAACAAGGGAAGACATTGGTGTTGCGGTAAATACCTTTTGTAATCGCTTTTGTATGTCATTAAGTACATGTAAGTAAAATAATCAAGTTACTGTAAGGGTTGTGCAAATGACACACACATAATATCATTTGTTACTGAGAGCATTCTTATTAAAATACAGATCCTTGTTCTC
Source organism: Mimachlamys varia (assembly GCA_947623455.1). NCBI lineage: Eukaryota > Metazoa > Mollusca > Bivalvia > Pectinida > Pectinidae > Mimachlamys > Mimachlamys varia. Next base: position 32,558,961 of record OX392529.1, on the reverse strand, counting down.
ACTCCGTTTTACAAGGATCTGACAACATCCCATTAGAGGTCGCTTTCAGATGACATTTGTCGTCTCCTTGCTTAACACTAAAATAATTTCCATATGACCTGTCATCTTGCAACAAGCCATTTCGTCACATTATTCCACATGAATATTTTGGTGATGAAATGACTAAACGGACAAATGCGATTATGCAAGCTTTGTCGCCTTAAAAAATCACTGTCAATTTCGAAAGTAGTAATTTGATTGGCTAATGCAAAAGGTCATCGGGATGTGAACCCCCTATGGGATTTTCTCAGATCTTAACGCAGCAGAGAGAAGTTTGCGGAACGGCGCGGCGATCATGTTATAATTTTAATTAGATTGTTACTGGGAGTTAAAAAAAAATATATACCATATTGTTGAAAGTATTAGGACAACGTTCGTTTGCGTATAATACAGTTCCTAGAGATAATAAATATCTACACAACCAATATTGAACCTTTATACGTTTGTCGTAGTGCGATATTTGAATATTTATGTGAATTTCAGTTTTCATCGTTATTATCCTGATATAATAAAACGCAACTTTTGTACAATTCTTTACAAAAACGCGTGAAAAAGCCATATCCGTTCCTAACTGAAGTCAACTGAGCCTGCTTACCCAACGTGAAGTAGACGGTCTCTCCCAGATTTCCGTCACCTCCCTGGCTGTATCCAAGGAGCCGTAACTTATAAAGGTTGTCCTTCTCCAGGCCGTAGATAACCGTCTGATCTACCTTGTCTACAATAACGTCTTTAGCTGTCCTTATATCGTCATTACTGAGCCAGTAACGCACCTACAACGTAATCCAATACATTACCACGTGTAACGTCATCAGCAAACGACTTGATGCGCTCAATGTGAGGGGAAAATGTATAACTTTCAACCAATGTCCGCGAATTACAGAAGCTTCAAATTCAAGGACAATGTCTTCATTGGTGTTTGCAATTTTCAAACATTGACCAGTAGCAGGTTTAACTTACCAAATATATTTCGATACAATAATGTAAACACTAAAAACAGCAAATACAAACCAACCAAAATGATTTATAAAATATTCAAAAATCTAAAATTATTAATTTTACCAAGGTAAGCACCTCTTAACTGAAATCATGTAACGTAGTTCATAAACCAGACATGTCAATTTAAAAAAAAACAACACAATTTCTATTTGTTCATAAATTAAGATTCAAACGGCTTACCTTGAAACCCTGGAGAGGTTCCTCGTACACTCCCGTAGACACGCCCCTCCAGGTCACCAACACACTGTTGGCCCCGTGTGAATGCACGTGGACTTCCGTCGGGTACAATAATGGAGCTGTAAAGCAAAAATTATTGTCACGTGATACGGGGCACATATTACCTATTGGTAACATAATCTTCTGTGCAATGGGAACCAAGTAACACCGGTGTGGGTCAGCCTCCCCATTGTTAAAAGCGGAACTATTCTAGGGGCGAGGACAGCAAAAACTAGAACTCCCATCCGTAGTATAACTAATACCCCCCCCCAGATGCTGATAGTTTTATAATGCTTTACTGACCTTGACAGTCAACTTAAAGAAATGGGAATTTTCTTCACTTTGAGTTTTGCATTAAGGTTGATGAGGATCTCCAAAAAAGGTTTTCTCACATAAAGGGACGTAACTCCCGTAAAAAAGTCGAACTCTGCAATTAAAACGCTGATGCACAACTACATAAAATACTGATCATTCATGTGGAAGTTTCATCAAAATCTAATCCGGACAAGTTTTGATGTGTATCAATGGAATATGAAGTTTGCCAGCAACCATTGATTGTATAAGACGTAATGGATCCCACTATGTTCACTATTTCAAGATGTTGTTTTTCATTGCGTACATTTGAATTTAAGCTGATGAATGGAAAGATGCAAATAATTATATTTCGACTGCAAGGTCCTCTAAAAGCATTTACATAGAAAATTGCGTTTAAATGCGGATTGAACGTTATTATACTTATTATCATTTAAACATGTATTAATGTTTTAAGTGATAACACAGAGCGATGCCTGACCGTTCTGGTAGGTACGCTGGTGGAACTTTTCACTGATCTGTCCCATCCCGGCCGTGTTGAGGACCTGGACGTCAAAAGTGTACCAGGTGTCGGGCAGAAGTCCGATAACGAGGCCCTCGGGATCGCTGGTCCTCCAGCTGATCGAGTTTATGATTGGATCCGTGTCGTTCCTCTCAAAGTAATTCACCTGTGAATACACAATTTCATACTTTAAAGTATTCAGATAACTCTCACAAGATCTACAAATGCAATGGGATGGGAGATGATACATGTACGCTGCAACTCTTATGGTTTTGGTTTTGAGAACAAAGGACGGGTGTAAAATGTTGTAGTAAGAAATTAACCAGACTAATTCAGCATAGCATGTTATACCCATTCAGATTTAATATAGTTCTCCGTACAAAATGTCTGTTTCTGCTGGTATAGTGCAAGAATTGAATCTGCTGCCCCATAATATGATCGTGAGAGGCGACTAAATGTGGGATCGTGTCTTTTCTCTTCCTTCTTAACAACTTTCTCCTTCCTAATGTCTCCCTTGGCACCGCCTAATCTTTGGCCTTTATTTGAGCGTCCGTCCCAGTGAAAAAGGTTTGGGTTCTGTTCCCTGGCCCAAACATACCAGATTCTTCAAAACAAAGGTAGTTAGTTACCTCTTACTGTTTGACGCTTAGCATTAGGGAATGACTGGTTCACCCTTTGTCCGTATAATGTGACCAGGTGGGGTGTTTTGCACGGGGTATTTGGCAGTATGTTTCAATTTGGTAGCACAAAAGGAAAATTAGTTGAAGATGACGTAACACACACATATGCTGCACCTCTTAAATTAATAAATAGATACAGTATGCCGAAAAATGAACTAAACTGCATCATACAGCTGAGTCTATTCCCTTGCCGAGATATACCAGAGCCTTAAAAATGGTAGCTACTACTTCCCGCTTTCCACTCAGCGTTATAAGAGTGGAGTGGCTGGTTCACCGGCTGTCATTATCTATGGTAACGTGTTGCAGTCGGCATACTCACATCACATAAAACCGGGAGACCGTCCCTAACTGATCCTAGCTGTTAATAAGACCTAAAATATTATCCAACAAAACACTGTATTTCTTTTGGTTTGGTTTATTTTGTTTTACATCCTATTAACAGCTAGGGTCATTTAAGGACGTGCAAGGTTTTGGATATTGCATATTTCTATATAATGTTTATGCGGATACTGTTCATTTATGCAATTAAGATTATTTGATAACACAATATATGAAATTTGACACACTGAAAAGACCACTGCAAAGGTGTTGGACAACAACATACTGGACATTTGAAATGACCACTGTTGGACACTTAAATTCAACATAGCCACAAGAGTAAAACGGAAATCTTTGCTAAACTCCGACATCACTAATTCTACAAAGCGCCATCAACATGATCCATGATCAGCTTTACGGTCAGCCAAACGTTTAGCATGTGCTATTTATTCTCCGTACCTGATATCCGAGTAGTTTCCCCCGCATTATCTCCCTTTCATCTGGAATAGGGTCCCATATCACCAAAATGGCCGTGGAGTTGTGTCGCCAAGCTTGGATGTTTGTGGCCACAGCTATTGGCACTGAAAAATCACATCAGGAAAATATTTATTTAGCTTTGTTCTGACAATCATATTGCAATTTATTATTGATTAATTAATTACTGTAGCGTTAAAACTCCGTATATTTCAATTTAGTGGAGTTTGTTTACTTTTTTTTATGATATCACTTAATATTTTATAAAATTGTTCTTCTGTAATCCTTGTGATCTGTTCATACCGATATAAACCCGATGTTTTCTGTCCGTTTTAAATAAATAATAAGGGAAACCTTAATCGTACAGTCCATGCAAATGAGACATATGGTTTACAAAAATCTCGGAGTACTTTGACACTTACGAGCACGCACCGACCTGCCTGGATTATGAACATTTATTTATTATTTCGGACTAGTATCTGAGCTGCAAATGTCCACTATTTCAGTTATGTGAAATATAATCTTATTTTGTATTTGTATATTTATATATCTGCAAATAGATATGAACATTGACAGGGTAAAATATGTTATAATGTTTTTCTTATGGATTAAAGGATGTAAGACATTGAAGGATGTTATATTGTTAATTTGATTTGCTGTTGAAACAAACATATTTAAAATGTGTCACTTCTCATAGATATCGTATACACATGCTATTTGATAAGCAGAGTAATATTATATACAATTAGATTACATTGCTAGTTGTATGAGTCGATTTAGCAATCCCCTCGAAAATAAAATCATTTAACATGTGTTCAAGCAATGCATTATTAATTGAACGATACTGTACATATTTTTCAATGTAAAAATTAATAAAGGAGAAATATCATGGCTGTTTTACACCAACGCGATGGAGGAATAATGACCCTTTCCGAATGTTTATAAACTTGCAATCATCAGTGGAATAGACTAGACGAATGTTTAAAACTTTATATTCCTTGGCTAGGTAGACCAAAGTGATGAAGGAATTTGGTGCCTTGGCGACTTTTTATAAACTTACAATCCCTAGCGGACCAAAGCGATGGAGGAATAATGAACATTCTCGAATGTTTATAAACTTACAATCCTCAGCTGAGTAGACCAAAGCGATGGAGGAATAATGAACATTCTGAAATGTGTATATACTTACAATCCTCAGCTGAGTAGACCAAAGCGATGGAGGAATTTGGACCCTTCCCGAATGTATTGTGTGCCTGAGCTTTGACCTCATATGGTGAATAATAATATTCCTGCCCGATGGTTTGTACGTGTTTCCCGACTTCTGGAGAGTTCAGAGTCTCCTGTAAAATAGCATTCATTAGCAAAATGAAAGATGTATTTTCTTCTATTGATAAATATGTTTATGCTTTGTTTATTTATTTATTCATTTTTGCAAACAATGTACATGTATCACATTTTAACATTTGATGCATACATGTGTTAAGTAAAATAAAGACAAAGCAGGACTTCCCTGTTGAAATAGTTCTACAGAATTAATGTTCTATAAAACGAAAGTTAATATTAACAAAACATATATCTTGTTGTTTCATTAAGTATAATATTCAATGTTTAACAACAGCATTGTACAGATGTTAAGTGTTGAATAACCTTAGATGTCAATAGCACGTTTGAAAGGCAAACCCAACCCAATCGATCAGGACAAATCTAGGCGTCTAGTCAAAAGGACGGAAATTCCCGAATGATTCCGGTTGACGTTTTTCCTACCTTTATCCAGGATTCCTCAGTAGTGCTTCCCGCGGCGCGCCAGTATACCGTGTACGACACCGCTGCTCCACCCCAATCTTCCTCAGCCAATGGCTGCAATGCGATGGTTTGAATATTTAGAGCAACGATTCAGTACAAAAGAGAGATCATATGGAATCGAATGGGGTGAATCACATTTTAGCTGGTATGTTTGTTTATCTTTGTAAAATGTGCTACTATTTATTTATCTATTAACGACTTTTTTGTGTAATTTCATTTTAATGTCCAATCAATAACTTGGTTAATCATATAAAATAAATTATTATGTTTCACCAATTAAGCATAATTATGTGTTCAATTATTCACAAAGCCTTTTCTCAGTCGTTGTTTGGCCAGTCTTCAGCATGGACAATCACAGCAGATGTCCTTTATTTATAAACTTACCAACCAGGTGAGTGTAAGGTCCCCGACGCTCCCTCCACCACCGCCTACATTGGCCGGGGCTACCGACGGGGCGGCCTGTAGTGTCTGGAATATATCTACAGAAACATATAAATCAAGGTACGAAACGTGCACTTGTTTGAATAGTTTGTATATAAAGTTATGTCTGTAACAATGTCGTTGAATAAACTTTTACACGAACAATTTTGTTGAATAAACTTTTACATTATATAGAGATTTCGAGATATTCAATAGGAATTATAGTGTTTCACTTGTCTCATTTCGTTTTGCTAGGACTTGACGCAAGATACTAGTCTACCATTTCGAAAATACAAAAGTTATGTTTTTGTTATAGTATATTGCATTTTTTGTACAAGTACATCCTTTGATTATGATTAAGGATAAAATCAAATCATTCGTGTAGTTCAGAGAATAAGGCATGTTTAATGGTAATTAATTACAGTTAATTATAATTTATGATGAAATTCAATGTAATGTGTAATTGATGAATTTTGTGATTACATGAAATGCTATTAATTTTCTTATATGGCAAAGTAAATGAAATGTCGAATTACTTGTAATTACTCTATAATTTCATTTATGTCAAAGCTAGTCAGTGACTTAATACACTTGTATAAACATATAAACATACCTTGTGTATCAATATGATTTTACAACCCTGAGCTTTGCATGAAATGCCAAACAGCAGTCAGTCTGCAGTGCCTAATTATATATCCCCATATTGACAACTGCCAACATACATGTATAACTAAAGTGAGGTTCTGTCAGTAAACTTTATTTTCTAACGCTCTGTCTTTCATATCATTTTTGTACTACATAGCTGTTACTATTGGTCTTCTACATTAAGTACAAGGCATATACATAATGTATAGGACAAAAATGATGAGTACACTGACGGCCTCCATTACTGACAGATTGGGCTAATATGAACAAGAAGATGTATAAGTAATAGTTGCAATCCTGGACCACGTGTTTATATTGAGGTGGTCCTGCTCAGAAACCATTCAGAGTCATACGACACTCTTTAACAAAGCAATGGAGATACTCAAATACTCAAATACCTCATACTGGTAATGATGATTATAATTCATCTCTGACTAAAAAGGGGAAGACCTAAGTTTCCTGTCAACAACCCCAGGTAAAAGACATACGTCAAGACTTCATGCTACTTATCCAATGTAATGTGTATAACTTATTTATTACATTACCAATACAGTGACCCCCGTGTCTGTACACAACGTTCCTCACCAGAAGCCTTGCTTGGTTCGCCGATCCCTACAGAGTTGGCAGCCGACACGCGGAACATGTATCCCACACCTGGCTTCAGACCTGTGACCTCTATCACGTGTTTGGTGCTTCCGGGAACAATGGTCTCAATGTCGGCAATAACTGTGACATAATACAACAGGAAGAATGTTTACGATAGAGGAACTAGATCAATGTTTTTTATGTCCAGGAAGCAAAAGCTTAAATGTGCAAGGTAGTTTTAGCTGTTGGGGACAGGGCCGCTTAATATTTTACATAAATGACAAGTGCATGTACATTGTCTATTCAATCCGGTTTGCAAATTGTAAAATTGCGTTTCATTTGCGTTAAATTTAACTTTTCTATCCGTACTTCTGACAAAGATTTTTGTGTACAATAACATTAGTATTTGGCACCATTTTAACTGCTCGTCATATTTTTAGCTGTATTGGAGACATATTTTCGGATTTTGAAACACGATTAATGGATTTTATAGATTAAAAAATTCATAATTCGTTCGTAACAAGCAGAACATGAAATATCAATCTCGATATCCAGGGAAACGCCAATGCTTTCGCTCTTTGCAGCCCATTAATATGTCATGGCAAAACCAATCGAATGCTTAATGTGCGTAACCTTGGTGACGAGACAAGCTATCTAGCTTGATTCAAAAAATGATTCAAGGTCGCGTAACCGAAGAATTAACGGGATATACAGTTTGCTTCTGTAATCTTCGAAAGGAAATGTATCAGCCCTGTGATTGGTGAGGGATTTTAACCTGAGACAAATTACATAGCTGGATGTGTTCCTTAAATATGGTTGCAACATATTGCAAGTGTGCAAAGAACGAAACTGAGCGTGTCCCCATAGGAATCGTCGGGCGTCGGCGTGTACGTACAGGGTACTACAATGGTCCAGGTTTCTCCTTGCTCCGTTCGAGCCTCTACCATGTAGAAGTCCACGGGAAGGCCATTCAATGAGCCCACGCTCCACTTAATCCGCATGGAATTCGTTGTAATGGTTGTTGTGTCGGCATACACACCAGCTGGAGGGCCTGGCGGGCCTATTAACAAAGAAATAGTTATTATATACTAAAAAGAGGTTACACTACGATTGGTTTTTGGATATGGTATTTATTTCACTCAACACGAGCTTTAGCAAGCGTGCAACTTGTTTCTACCATAATTTCAGTCGAAAACAGCAGTATTTCATTAAAATAAATATAAATGAACAGCGGACAATATGGGCGTAAGTTTACAATTCGGTTATTATTTCCCAACCAAATGATGACGACGTCAGCAATCAGCAAGTGACGTTGTTCCGGTCAAAGTTCACCATGTCAGCTTACCAAACATTCCACGTATGGTATAAACAAAATGTTATTTAACAGTTGTTATGATTATTTGATCATAAATCCAGCGAGTTGAATAACACCCACCTATTGAGGTAGTAGAAATACTCTTATCCATTTTTATTACAAAATAACAATTAGTAGGAAATAATTGAAAATCATTGATAACCCTATTACCTATAACAGTCAGACGAGCAGTTGCACTTGACCTGTCCATCGTTGTCATGACGACGCACTCATAGTCCCCTGCATGCTTGAACTGGGCGAGCCGTATGTATAGACCTTGGACGGTTTGCGATGCCCCCTATATCGACAAAAAAAACATGTTTGTTTCATTTGTTTTGATATTTGGATGGGTCTCTGTCGGTATAAACCAATGATATACCAAGGCATGATTATGACTTAAAAATAGCAAAAGTAGAAACTATATAGTCAAGAAAGTGTTGGTGTAGCAAGTTTTCAACTACAATTTAGATCTGCTTACAGTATTTTCAAAACATATTTAATCACTAGTACAGTTGTGGGATCGCACAACGTTACACGATGTGCGGTGGGCGCACGATGGGCGAACGATGCGATCCTGGGCGATAATTTCTAACGCAAATGTGGGCGCACGATAAACTAACATTGTGCGATGACAATCGTGGTTGATATAAATTTAGAAATGGTTTAACAATATATACGGTTTCGCGCTAGATGTTTTAAACATATTTATATATTGTAACTTTTTACATGAGCTGATAGTTCTATCTATATATTTCATAAAATTAGTAATAGTCTTTCTGTAGTTTTTGAAACAAACCAAATAGACACATGTAAACTTTCAACACATATTGACAAGTTCTCATGCAAGTAAATATTGCCAGTTTTTACACTGTACCAAGTTATACACTGCACCTGTACATGGACAATATATGTAGATGTCTCTGGCCCGGGGCACTTACAACACTCGCCTAGGTGTGAAAACACAGGTAAATTGTTGGGGAGGGGGTTTTCAAATAACTAATTATAAGAGTCCAGTTTGTTTTCATAACGGTCGCTCGGTAATGGCTGTCGGAGCGGATCGCCGCACACGGGACAGGTAAAACTCTGACATGTTATTTACCTATTCTGTTACCTGTTAGCTAAACCCGCACTTGGCTGTCTCATGGTCACTGTAATACTGTTTACTGTATATTGTTAAATTGACATAATCCCAATAAATATGATGCGAATTATATAGTATTTGGACAAGAGGGTTCCATATGTTTTTCATTCCGTAATATGTATCGACCAATTGTACCAAATGGTGCATGTGTGCGATTCTATCGCACACATAAACGCACGATCTTTAGATCGCCCAGTTGTGCGCACCATGGGCGAACGATGTGTACACGATGTATGCACGATGAACGCACGCAGGTTTTGGTGCGTTGTGCGATACCACAACTGTACTACATTGTTATTAATGTGCAATCTTATGATGAAACGATTGTGTATACCGTTTTGATTCCTCATGACGATTCTATTGAGTCTAGAACAGTGATATCAATCCTTGTACATTTTGGACACATACCAATCTATAGTGTTGGTCGTTGTTTAGATCAATTGTCTCCCTATTAAAGTTCCAGGTCTGGATAAACTCGATCTGCGCTGACACGGAGGCACTGCACGCGAGGAATGCTGTATTATTGACGTACACAGTGGTTGGTTGTGGTGCCACATTGATAACAGTGCTAGCTGTGGAATATATTTGTAAGAAAGGTGACAGTGTTGGGTTTCAAAGGATACGATGACAATATTTCTACAAATATAATACCCAACCAAACGAGGATTGTTTATTAAATCAAAACTCATTATTTCACACATGGTGTGGTTTAATGACGTAACATATTTAAGGACATAGATGTATACCATACATTTTGTATTTAATTGCACCAACTTACATGTAACATAAAGTGTTCCAGAGCTTGACGCGGGACCGTAGGCATTTTCGGCTGAGCACGTGTACAGACCAGCGTCACCTTGTCCAACATTTTGTATAAACAGGTTACCGTTCTGCAACATTCTAATCCGTGACGTAGTGTCGCCATGGTTCAGACCGAGGTCAGCTCCATTCCTACGCCATGTAAAGGTTGGAAACGGCGCCGCCTCCGGATCACATATTATAGTTGCATTTCCGCTTATCGCGGCGAACATGCGTTCTTCCAATGGTCTTTTAACGAAAGAAGGCGGGATTGCTGAATAAAACACAAGCATGATTCATGGCAATATTTGATGTGTGTTACATAAAACCAAGAATATGCATATTGTCACTCTTGATTTTTACATGATGACGTGGAATGCACGTGTGTTCATTCAACAAGTCCTTATAAGTACCAACCACATTTATACACGTACATTGTACTGTATATCGAAGCTTTAACCATTAAAAAACAAGGTGAACAATTCGCATATAAAATGTAAAAATCACGAATCACTCAATTACCTACAGGATAATGAACAAGAGTCATACACAGCTAGAAAATTTTAATATGTTCCCACGATTGCACGTGTCAATCTTAAATATCTTGTATTGAGTTGTAATGGTAGTGTGTGGGAAGCAAATGATCTAATTATGCTGGACTGATTTTCTGCGAAATACATATCTTTTGAATGTACTCTGGTCTGACTCCCCTTCTTACCCAGTACTCGCAGTTGTCCCTCCGTGAACACCTCCCCGTAAACATTGGTGGCCGAACACTGGTACATGCCGTTGTGTTTTTCGGGGTCGAGGTTGTTGATTAGCATTACGTTTTTGACAATATTTATCTCCCCTGGGACATTTGTAAGCTGGACACCATTTTTATACCAAGTGTAGGTCGGTGTAGGGAACGCCTTTGCTTCACATCGCCAGGTCAACTGTGTCCCGATATCAACATGTCGGTCGCTGAGTGGGTAACTGAAGAATGGCTTCGCTGAAAACAAAATAAGCATGCCAGTTTTCAGGTACAAGAGATGTCAGGCAATAGAGATTTCCGTTTTCTTTATTTTGTTTCCTGATTTGTCTACAACTTAGACATTTTGCAGACTTAAATGAACGTGTAGCTAGGTAATCCTCTGTGCCTTCTTGCACATATAATGATGTATAATTAGATACTGTTAAATATTGTGCCATTTTCCATTTCCCCCGGCATGTTACCAAAGCAAGTACATTGTATCTTAGGTTTCCAATCGGTCAAATTACGTCAGCGATTGAATGAATATTCTTCAAAAAATTGCTGCTCTGTAAACATGTACTTCATCTTACTATAGCTGGACACATTACCAAGAGGGTTTAGTTCCCATGTCAAAGATGAATGTATGCCTTATTTTAAACGCCGATAGTCAGCTTCTTCAGTCAAATATTACCAATACATTGTATCCTTACAAAAAACTCGACTGTTATTATTACTAACCTTCTATGGTAAAATTAAACGTTTTATCCACTCTGGAACCGAATCCCCGCGAGGCATGACAAGTGTAAGACCCACCATCCTCAATCTGCGCGCCCTCTATTAGCAGGACCCGGTTGTGATCTAGAATTCGGACCGTCCTCGGCATGGGAAGGTACTCCCGACTCCAGGAGTATTCGATCGGCAAGCTTAAAAAAAAATATTGGAATGCACTATGAAAGGTAACCGATGCTTACATTCTTCGTCAGATTTCAAAACTGAATAATTGTCCCTGCTTCATCGCCCGTGGTATAATAACTAAGTTTAGAATTACTAGGGCAATACTTACCTATGTTTCCCTGTACTTTAATCAACGTCCAATATTGAGAGCGTCTGATCTCGGTAGAGTAATATTTAGGGAGGAATGTTAGTGTAGTGGTGCGGAACTCCGGGCTCGTGGCCGACGGGTTACAGGTTTGACTCACGAAACGACACTGAACTGTATCTCTGAGCAAGTTACTTCAGTCTACTCGTTCCAGTATACTCATATTAAATGAATATGTGGTTGGTAGTGCTAGAATTTTTTTAAGAATGCTAACTCTGAGCGCTTAAATTGCAGCACCGGTTGTTTCCTCCCCAGGGAGTTGAGAAAGATATTTGCTAATTACAAAAGCCATAACCACGGATAATTTGTAAATAGGTCAACCGCTTTGAGACGACCAGCAAACCACATGTAGGTTGTAATAAAACTATACAAAAGAACAACTGAATAGTATTACCATCATTGCAATATGATTAACAGGGGAATATAATTGTGCTTGGTATAAAGAAGTTAAATTAGTTTGTACATTATTTTTCATTTTTATTTGATAGCAATCAGTAATGACTATTATCAGTTAATCTTTGTTTCACAATAAAATATGTTTAATTGCATCAGTGACCAGAATGACAATAAATATGGCCAAACAGATTGACGGTGCAACTTCCTTGATACGTCACCTTGTCTGACGATCTTCAGCTACCTTTAACGAGATCACATATCGCATACAATTGATTCAGTAATATTGATATATTTTAAGATATTTACCAAAATTCAACGCATATTTCCATGCCAATACATGTAACCCACCTGCCGTAGGCTAAACATTCCAGGTAAACATTCTGTCCTCTGATTGGTCGAGATGGATATACAGCCGGGAAGTCGTTACCAATCTCAGGGCCCCAAAGCGTCTCCACTACAGAGTAAACACAGAGAGAGTTATAGTTATAGAGAGGGCTATACAGTTTTGTGGAGTTTATGTTTATTTCTTAAAGTAGGATTTTGTATACAGTGTTAACATTGGATGCATTACATTTTAATCAATGCTGATTTCTACATGTGATTGGTTGAGGGCGGGTGTTATCTTTTTGATTGACGAAAAAACATTTTCTTATTAGGTGATGCAAACTGTTTCTAATTGGTTGACGCAAATTCTTACCTACCGGTAATTGGTTGATGTTCACACTTTTCTTATTGGTTGACGCAAAATCTTGGCTGACACAAAACCATTTCTTATTGATTCACGTACAACCTTATCTAACAGCTGAAGTAAATTCCTATCTCATTAATTGACGTAAAAATCAATTATCTTTGGTCTAGGGTTGTCTTTATATGAATGTTTGATTTAGTCTAAGACTTAACCTCTTTGGATGGCGCTAATGGTATTCCCTTACTTACCTCGTATCGTTAGTTATCATTACATGTATCAAGCCATTGATCAGAGTTTTTCTTTTAGTTATATCAGGCGTGGCTTTATTGTGTGTGGTTTATGTTGGAACTAACATTATACAGTCGTTGACTGGGGTTGAGGGCAACAGATGATCCGCTAGGGCTTCATGTTAAATATGGATGTAACGGCTGACCTTTCATAGCACTATGAAAGTTAAAAAAATGACTTTCAATCCATATATTTACATTTTTACTATGGAACAATTGCTTAACTTCATTTATATTTTTTTTCAATTAACAGTTTATTACCTGCGTTTGTATATGTGTCGTCATTTAGATGACTTTGGTGGAACAGCCCAGCTTGAATAAAATTGGCGCCAATGATAATGATTAGTCATTTGAGCGTTTGACGCAAGGGCATTCTCCATGTTATTCGAAGCGGCGCGACAAGACTCTAAATGAACATGTTTGATCTATGACGTCATAATTAAACCACGTGCTACGTCTCGAGAACCATTGCTTTCATACTTTTATGAAAGGCATTTTTGCTGGTAATCTTCATATAGTGGGTTGCAGCGCAAATGTTAATATATAGCAATAAACAAGGCAATAAGAAAGGCTTTTACAGCCGTTGCCCTCGGCCTTCGGCCTTCGGCAACAGTTCGTCTTCGGGTGCAACAGATCATCTGTTGCCCTCAACCCCAGTCAACAACTGTACATTGTATATGTAGTTTTACCGCCACAATTATGACGTCAAAACTGTTTCGTGACGTCAAAGCGGACAACAGCATTTTTAACAGTTACTCCCGCTCGCTGACTGAATAGTTCGTTTGTTGGCTTTTTAAAATACATAGATTGTATAGGAACTATTGTATAGGGAGTTTAAAAAAGACGAGACGTGTCTTACTTTGTTGTGTAACGATAAGCTGTATGGGAAGGCTAGTCCGGCTCGGCGGTTGATTCGTTCCGATTGCGGCTCCGTTGTTTGACGTCAGTTCCACGATGCAGAAGTACTCGTCCTCGTCGTTTATGGAAACGACCGAAAAGTACAGCTTACCATTCCGCGAGATAAAGATGTAGGGAGTGAGGTCAGGCCGGACATAGGACCCCGTCCTCCGCCTCAACCACTGGTACGTTACCGCTGAGGACAATGGTATCATAAGAATTATCACTTGTGATTAACATAACTGTATAATAATAATTAATGAAACAGAAATGAAGGGGGAAAGACATCATGTTTGCCTTCAAACTTGTTTTTATATTTCCTTTAATTTGCCTTGCAATCTCTATTACAATGCAGGCATAAGGCACAGGTTGTTTTGGCATAATTATTATATGAAAATAATACATAAACAAGGCATATTTTAGCAAATTTGTTATGGTTTATTTCCATTGCTGACATATTTACAAAGGGGCCATACAAAATTACTTAAGCATCAAGTATATGGGTGATAAATGAAAGTTCAGATTTGTGCGAGAGTTTTGTTGCTAAATATAACAAAGTGGATACGGTATAGGTTTTTTAACCTTTGTAGTTAAGTTGAGCACATGATGCACTCTTGAGATTCATCATGGCCTCATGAATAAGAACCCTGTGTTTGAGTGGTAGAATCTATGACGGACTATGGTTTGTGTGCTGGAACAGTACATGTATGACGTACAATGTTCGTGTACTTTGACCTATGACTATCCGGTTTGTGTGTTTGGGTTAATGATGTACCTGGTTTGTGTGTTTGGGTTTATGACGTACATGGTTTGTGTGTTTTGACTTTTGACCTACCTGGTTTGTGTGTTTGGGTTTATGACGTACCTGGTTTGTGTATGGGCGGGTCACAGTTGATTTGTGCACTTTCGTGGGATGGGACTGTAACTGGTTCTCTGTCCACATTTGAGAAGCTCCCAAGGCCTGGGAATATGACATAAATTAGGAGCAAAATGTTCCGAAAACAAACTGTATATTTTGATCTTGAAGCTCGAAAATAATATTTTACAGCTCTCATTTAACATCAGAAAAACATAATACATCCTTCCCTGCCTTATGTGTTACTTGTATCACAGCAATCAAGCAAACACATTTAATAACTAAAGATAGGAGGAGTAATACAGAAAACGTATATAAAGCATCAAAAACTGTTTCGATCACGAGTAACCTCCCGTGGAACGATTAGAAGGCGAACTCTTGCTTTTTAATAATTTTTTTTTTTTCGATTTTTCTATAATGCTTGTATTTAATTGAATTGATATTTTTTGCATAATTTCTTTCAGCAAATCGGATATATGCAGTACCGTATAATTATATGGGAATTCAAATGAAAAGCAATCAACTTACTTCCAAATGTTAAGTACATTGTATTTCCTAAGATACTCCCGAATGTGTTTTCAGCAATACACTGGTACGTTCCGGAATCGTTTCTCTCGTTCGGGTGTTGTATCGTGACCTTTCCGTTTGTTATTGTGTACCTGGAATCAACTTCTGATGAAATAACAGTTCGGTTGTTCTGTTCGTCGATGAACACTATAGTATAGGTCGGGGAAGGGTTCCCAGTGGCGACACACTCAAAGCTAGCGCTAACCGCTTCTCCGACGGCCACCAAACTGACGGGTTGAATTATCATGTCCGGACCTCGGGGTGCCAACGCGGGGTCAGTGAGTCCCGTCCCATAGGCTGCCAGGATATAACGATTTATTGTATTTTACTACTAAGCTATGACATTGTTGAAACTCCAGGTTTCTTCTCTAGATTTTCTTGTGCATTGTATCTTTAAAAATTAAAGGCATTTACCTGAAGCCCAAGGCGCCCTAGAGGTAACATTTACAATCTTTTTGGTTGGATTTGACATCATTTTATATAAGAAACCAATCAAACAGCTCATTGTGGGCCTTCATGTGTTAAAAATAGCGTATTCCAAAGCATAGAGCCAGAACCGTCGGGGTTCAAATATCAGACAGACAAAAACATTCTATTTAACATAAAGGCATGAAAAACAATAACAAAAAATACCGAAAGATGATTATAAATACATGTTTGATAAAAACTTAAAAAAGGACAATACTATCCACATTTTCATGCACAGGCTATCCTGTGTACAATGTACTTGTATTACCGTAGTCTCTCTGTGTTTGCGCTATCCGGTAGGCCTCGTTCCTGTTGATTTCACAGATGTATGGAAGCTGTGAGGATTCCACTTCGCGGCCCCAAAGGTATCCCAGCACTTGAAAAGCATAAGTAAATCCCTGTGGTGTACTTCAATTGCTCAAACTTTCAACATAAACGTCTTCCATTGACTTAAAATGTATAATGATTCAACTTTAACATGTACTTTTTGGTGATGACAAACAAAAACAAGCATTTTTATAATAACCAATAAAGTAGATATTGGAGCCTATTTTTTATTTTTATTTCAACTATATTCGCACTGATTGCTCCAAATAAATAACTCTGAGTTAAAAAAAGGATATGGTGTTAATGAGAATGAAAAGTGATAGCAAATGTTCAAAGGAAAGAGAACAAAGAGTTAAAAGGGGGCGACAACCACCACAAAAGCCTGTCAATGTTTACCGTTATGTGACCGCGAAATTGGTTTGATGTATATTAAAGGATCGAACTAGTCGTTTTGCCTCATCAACAATGTGGCACACAGCCTTCAGTTTTGCCATGATATAGTCCAGGGCTGTAGAGCGTTGGTGTTCGTAAACCTTGGATATCGAGGTAGCTGTAAATGCGACGGCAAGTCTTTGATAACAAGTACAGCTATATTTACTTTTCCTTATGTAGTGAAGACTTTGGTTGGTTTGGCATTTAACCATAAATGATGAGAATGGGAAGTAACGATGACTGTTGACAATGTGAAAAAGTTTAATACGTACCTGCATACGTGTAGACGATGTGAAGTCCTGGTCTGAACATCTCCTGTAAATTGAGCCAGTACTGTTCTGCTGGCTGGATTCTCGTACCGTCCCCTTTCCACTGTAGATCTCCCGTCGCCATGTCGTAAATGATACCACTAGTAAACCAACGATAGCTGTGGGAGGGCAAAACACATGGTCAAAGTTACCGGACCGGAGGAAAATTTGGGGAACATTAAAAACTGGAGGAAAAAAATGTTAATACATCAATCGATGAAAGAGATTTTTAGATTTGATCAAAATCTCAGAATTGTCAGTGGTTGAGATTGGACTTTTTTCGATTAAGAAGAAGGAAGTAGAGAAGCTACAGACGCCATTTGTCAAACATCCGATGCAAGGAGAAGGAATAGGTATGATCTAGACCTGATAGTTTGTGATGCAAAACAGACAAGTACCATAACTTTCAATGGAAATCAAACAGACTTTTAATAACACGTTTCTTACTGTTCCAGTAAAAAAAAACCCTGAATGGAAATGTGATGACGTCACAAATGTACTTACGCGCCTACGTCGTTGTTTTCCAGCCAGTTGCTGATGAAGTTGTGTTCTGATAGACCGTTAACGCTGAGGAGAGAAGCCCCATCCACCTGTCGAAGGGAGAAAGTTGACATTTGACATTTAAACAGACACGTGCGAATACATTGTACGTATAAGTCGCACTTTAGCAATGCCCTGTGATGCATCCAGTAAAATACTACCGGAAGTAGGTTTAAATCGTTCTGTAACCAATCCATTTATTATAACGTAACAGAAGTACTCTTCATTTTTTGTCGTGTCATTCGGATGATTTGAGGTTACCTCCTCTCATATTGATAGGTCTTTTTACAACATTACACTTCCTTTGTTTCCATATTATTTCAATATTTCTTGTTAGTCCGGATAAAAGTACATTATTATAATTATGTTGTGGTTGGATGGTTGGAGATGCAGTGGATATTGTACTTGTATGACTTTCTCCGAGGCGGCCGTGATTCGTTTCCCATATCTGATTTGAAAAGGTATAGGATCACCATATGACAACATCGGTTTTCTCCGGGTACTCGGGTTTCCTCCCATTATAAGACCCACGGCCCGTACACCTACATCCGAACCAAGAAGAGCGATTTATACTTTTTTTTCATGATTGTAGTAAAACAAATAAAGTTTATATCATATGTAGTTTGAATGTGAAATGAAACTCAAGTACTCGGAGAAAACCATATTTTCAAGGAGATGACTTGACACATGTTCGCGTCTGATCGGGGATACAAACCCCGGCCGTCGTCGTGAAAACTGATTGCATTATCCACTGCGCCGCTTGATCGTTTGACCTACCCCACACATCGTTTTGGCCCCGTCATAGTTCTGGTACGGATAGAACACGAATTTGTAGCAGTTTGTGTCGTAGGCCACCCATGGTTCAGGACAATCTGTGAAAATAGGAACACAAATACAAAATGTATAGTAGCATACATGTATTAATCACTAAATCACCCTGTATTAAGCATGATGTAGTAATAATATGTGACGTCACCATCAGCAACGAAAGGAATAGTGTAAGATGTAATAATTATCGTACACTGTAGGGATATGAATAACTAATTATATTCGTCTGTCATTTAATTAATAAGTAAACATTGAAAAGACACTTAAAGGGACTATTGCCGTATATTTTATACCAAGTTCTAAATACTATTTATAAACAAACTTGTATATTTTATGATGGTTTGGTTGGTGTAGGTTTGTTTAACGTCCAATTTCAGGGTCGTTTATAGAATGTTCATGATTTATGATACGATCTAAGGTACATGTAGTAGCACTATTTGAAACATGACTTATCGTGAATAACATTGCCTGAAATCTGACATTGAAGTCACCTCCCCATGGTAACCCCTAGAGAATGTGTGTGACTCGGTATTATCATTGATTTGGTACTTTATACAACCTACCGATAGCATAAAACTGCATTGCATTGAGTCGTCCGTATAAATAATACCCGAGAAGAGGTTGCAAGTGAATGGTAAACTAATTTCTCGTAATAAGGGAATGTATTTTCTCAAAACAACAACGTCTGCTCGCACAAACCGGAAGTGATAGGCACGCGAAAGTGATTCAAAAAGTCCTTCATAAGCAAATAGAAAAAGAAATGTAAATAATCATCGTGTTGATAATAACACTACTCTAAGCGTAAAAGTACTGATAAGAAAAGCCAATAGCGATAAGATTGTTTTTGGTTTGTTTTGTGTTCTTTTTTTTTTAATCCACACAGTGATAAGGTTCATCGTAATCCTAATGGCAAATCTACAACCTTAACATTGAGCTTAGGACTCATTAGGAAAACGTTGTGTTTAGTTGACTTTTTTTAAATGGGAAAATGTGTAAGGTAATAGTATACAGATACAAATGTAATAAACTTTATCACACAATATATCGGGTGTTTGCTATTCAAACAATTTTCTCATCGCTCGCACGTATATAAAATCTCGAGTCTGCCAGCTGTGGCCTCTTGATTGTGTACACGTGCAATCGATGACAAAATACATATGTACAATGAATCGACCTTTTAACACCAGAGAACAATGGGAAGTAAATGTAGTGAGCTGGCTAGACGAGATTTACTGGTGTATGGCAGAGTCCTGAGTGTTTCAAGTATGTTTAAGTGATGTCGCCCATCCCCCTCTCGTCTCTCCAGTCAAGTCAAGTATGGAGCATTGCAATACGCTTTATTTATAGTTCCTACAAACCTAGACAACTCAGGGACTTACCCTTGTATGGCCACTAAATAAATATAGCACTTTAAGAGTGATGCATATTTGTGCATGTGTTGATAGTTTTCCGGCCATATGAGGTATTAGTAATCCTGTAGTATATTTCTACTAATATATAAGTGTCGCTCCCAAAATTATATAACCACACCTCTGAAATTTAGTATGGGTACACAGTTATTTATATAAAGCAGCCTTAAACTCTACTTATCAATTCTAAAGTTTTGATATAGATTAGCTTAATGATAATCGACATCAGTGTTCTTCATGAACATTTTGGTTTCGAATTTTAGAATCTGTTCAGTTGAATTATTCCGCCACCGAAAATGTTCTGGTCCCGCTTTTTTATTGTCGCAACTGAAACGACATTAAGAGGAGGCTATATTATACACGGGTATAACACGAGGCCAAAGACCGAACGGGCATATTATGATGGATTTGTCTTGATTTGTGTAACACTTAAGGTAATGTCGCCATTAGGTACTGCACAATTATGTTTATACAATTCAGTATCAACAATTAGATACATTTACATTCATTAATTTCAGTGTAAACATTAGATAAAATCTTTGTTTATACAACATTAGATATATCGAAGTATATACATGTTAATGTCTGAGTCAACGCTCAACACTTACATAATTATATTTGTAAACAGTTTAAAGGCCAAATATACGTAACGTTCAGCAAAGCCTGAAGCAAAAATCAAGCCTCATAACGTTTTATATTTATAGCTGTAGTTCAGATTAAGGCAATATTCAAGATGAGTTTTTATGCGGTTACCTGTTCAGCAGTATCTGTAAACACGCGTCCATTTAGAACTGTCTTCTAACTTCGGCTTGTTGTTGAAGTGGGCCACACCTGAATTATTTTCAATTCTTTGGATTTTTCTGTCAAGAGTTTCTTGTTAGTTACCACTCAGGATTACTTCGTTTTAGGCTTATTTTTGCATGGTTATCAACTGGATTTTTTTCAATATTATGCAGAATCACGAAAAATTTCCTGAAGTTACGTATATTGGGCCTTTAGGAATCACACAACTAAATCTGCCGATCACGAAGTGTTTCATACGTTTGTAGTCCCTACCGAAAATTTGTTCCGGCTAAGTACAGTGATTCTAAATAATCTAAATAGGTAATTGTTGACATATACTGCATTAAATGCAATTTATAGATATTTAACTTTACAAAAATGTATACTTTTGGTAGATTTTAATAAGTGATGGCGGATTGATATGGGGTCAAAAGTCAGAGGGTATTCCCGTCCCATTTCACTGGTTTGACATGTAAATTTCCGGTTGTCCGAAGCAGACCCCCGTAGCGAGCTAAAATGCCACGAAACTCCTGATAAAATGCCATTTGAAGTCTTTGCCATGTATGTATCTGTGAATCCAGGCTGTTGTCACTAGTGTTGAACTTCAAATAGTAAAGTTATTACAAATGTAGCTCTAAAGCTTAGTAATAACATATAGTAAATTATTTAGTTGTGTGAGTCCTTTAATGCCAACAAAAAGAATATCACCTTAAGATAAGCAACAATAGGTTTGTTTTTAGGGTGAGGACTCGGTGGTGTTCTTTTTATATTACCATCAGTACTCATTCGCGATACAGGAAATACTATGGATACATGTACATATTTAACATTACATAATATGAGAAAGTGGTGTAACGTTCTCAACCTGACATGAGTCAGACCGGGAAAATCAAATACTTTGAATCATCGTCTTCACTCCGTAACTATGGATGCCTATATGTGACAATATGTCGTTGTAACTCGCGATAAGTCGCGAGGCGGCAAAGCGAAATAACGAATCAACCATTGAACCTTTAAAACAAACCCGCCTGTGCAAAAATAATTAATTACGCCAAGCTCCAGCGACGAACCACTGCCAAAGTTTCCCAATGAAAAACACCATACCTTGAGTACGAGATATATATAAGTAAGCAAAGAGCGAAATCCAAATCGCGCCTTTCCACTATTCTTTTTGGGTTAGGCTGTTATTTGGCTTTCGTCCTTCGTGATTTTTCCGCTGATAACGCATCGAAATGTTAAAGGGTCATATTTAGTTTGACTTTACTTTTTGACGTCCTATTAACAGCAACGGTAATTGTGTGCAGTACGCGTATGTTTGGGAAGCTACGGTATTTACGTTTAAGCCTCCATGTAAAGGTGCTGAATTGATGTTGACTGTATAGTGCTACAGTGTACCATACTAAACATCCTGCCAAAGGCCCGAGCGAAACACCCCATTCGGACAAACTATACTGACAACGGGTGAACAAGTCTTTCTCTCAAATAATATGAAATTCTGGTATGTCCCGGCCAGGGGACAGAACCTACGTTATCAAGGGAGAAATAAGGAAGGAAACAAACGTTTGGAAAGAAGAGAAAAGATGGATTACAAATGTATTCGTCTCTTCCGCAGTGTATTACAACGTAGGTCTTCGCAATGCTTAAATATGAGCATCAAAACTTTAATGAAAAAAATGGAACTCGCTAAAACCTTATAGTTTAGGTTGATAAGGATGAAGAATACGAATCTGAGCATGATACTTTTATTTACAACTGACGCCTCTGCTGGGTTATATACAATGTAGATTCAACGATACCGGTACTGGGTTATAGATTCAACGATACCCGTTCAACTGAAAAAAAATGTGTACGTACAATGTAATTATTAGAAATTGTTTTAACCGGTAGTTAGCTTTGGAATTGCTTAACTTTATGAGAAATGAAAAGAAAATGTTATAATGATTATAATCATCAACAATGTATAAAGTATATAAGTAAAGAGTAAAGAGAGACAGCTGGGCAATGGTCTATTTCAAACGGATGTTAAAGGGACGTTACTCCATATTGGAATACTTAACTTTCGCATATAGGCGGATCCAGTGGCGCGCTCCATCTAAACTTTGCCAAGTGACCATTTTAGCAAGGTTTAAAACTAAGGATTACATCATCAGATAGCATTGGAAAGCATGCGTTGGGTAGAAATATTTATAAAAAGTCGGGGCTACGTCCTTAGCAGACTTATACAGTTTATAATACTTATATTGAGTGTAATAAATAATATACGTCTGACTATTAACTACGTACCCCCTCCCCATCTCTTCAATGTTTCTTATTCCTCACAATTTGGCTGATATCGATCACACGATGACATACGAAGGGTGTTCGAAAACTTTTGCAAGTGACGACCTGTTTTCTCAGAAACGCATTGTTCTAGTTACATGTACATTCAAAAATATTCTTTAACTTTAGCACACCGTTTCAATCTTAAAATCCACTTTTTGAAACAATGTTCATACTCTTCTTTTCTTTGAGTATACAAATCAGAAACGGTTAAACTGCAGATTCCAGCTCACTTCTGGACCCATATCTCCCATCAGATAGTTTTTTGTTAATTTCGGAAAGAGGAAAAAAAATCACACAGGGCAAGGTCTGGGCTGAATGGAGGGCGTGGTAATACATTGACCTTTTTCGGCTTGAAACACTAGACTACAGTTGCTGATTTGTAAGCTGGGGCATTACCATGTAAAAAACTAGAGGCAAAAATGACCAAAGGAAAGATTTACATGGACACCCTCGTAAAAGTAGAATAAGACCAAGTATAAGTGTTGTCTGCTATATCAACGACACCCGCCATGTATATCTTGGTCACATCCTAGTAATCATCAAATTCTCAAAACGAATCATCATTGTCAATCACAACAAGGTAGCACACTAATGATCATACTAAATATTTCGCAATAAGACCAAGATGGCGACCATAAAACTCCTCGAATCCCTGTGTCGTAGGCTTGTTCCTCAGCTCCTGGCATCTATCATGAAAATCTCCATATTCAGAGCAAGCCCTAGAATAACGAATCAACTGTGATATCATGTAAACACCATGTGATAGAGAAGCAAGGATGTTACTATTAAGAAAGGGAAATTTCACGATCGGAAAATCGAAATCGTCACGTTTATCATAACGCTTAGTAGTAAGGTGCCCGTGTTGGTCATAGTTTAAGTTTTCAACACAGTGTTAAGGCAAGGGGCCCAGTTAGTGGATTTCAATAAAATTTATACAATCAATACAGCGATGGGCGGTGATGTTGTTCGAACTGGTTTATGCACGTCAATTATGTGATATTCGAGTAAACGGTGCATTTGCAAAACATTTTGAGCACTCTTCGTGTGAACAACAAAGATACAATTACAATGTTGTTTTAAACTAAATGTGGATGGGAGGCCGAACACTTATACACAAAAGTTCGTTCCAGAATGTACGCCCCCTCTAACCCAAAATCCTGGATCCGCCTATGGTTACAATATTTGTAGTTGTTTTTGGTTAAGATTAGGGTTTTGATAAATTAAAATGATAAAGAAGGGAGGTGGCCAGGCAGGCTAAGTTAAACCTTGGAGGGATAGTAAATGATACTGAAGGGAGGTGGCCGGACTGGCTAAGTTAAACCTTAGAGATAGTAAATGATACTGAAGGGAGGTGGCCGGGCAGGCTAAGTTAAACCTTAGAGAGATAGTTAATGATACTGAAGGGAGGTGGCCGGGCAGGCTAAGTTAAACCTTGGAGGGATAGTAAATGATACTGAAGGGAGGTGGCCGGGCAGGCTAAGTTAAACCTTGGAGGGATAGTAAATGATACTGAAGGGAGGTGGCCGGACTGGCTAAGTTAAACTTAGAGAGATAGTAAATGACACTGAAGGGAGGTGGCCGGACTGGCTAAGTTAAACCTTGGAGGGATAGTAAATGATACTGAAGGGAGGTGGCCGGACTAGCTAAGGTAAACCTTAGAGAGATAGTAAATGATACTGAAGGGAGGTGGCCGGGCAGGCTAAGTTAAACCTTGGAGGGATAGTAAATGATACTGAAGGGAGGTGGCCGGGCAGGCTAAGTTAAACCTTGGAGGGATAGTAAATGATACTGAAGGGAGATGGCCGGACTGGCTAAGTTAAACCTTAGAGAGATAGTAAATGACACTGAAGGGAGGTGGCCGGACTGGCTAAGTTAAACCTTGGAGGGATAGTAAATGATACTGAAGGGAGGTGGCCGGACTAGCTAAGGTAAACCTTAGAGAGATAGTAAATGATACTGAAGGGAGGTGGCCGGGCAGGCTAAGTTAAACCTTGGAGGGATAGTAAATGATACTGAAGGGAGGTGGCCGGGCAGGCTAAGTTAAACCTTGGAGGGATAGTAAATGATACTGAAGGGAGGTGGCCGGACTGGCTAAGTTAAACCTTAGAGAGATAGTAAATGACACTGAAGGGAGGTGGCCGGACTGGCTAAGTTAAACCTTGGAGAGATAGTAAATGATACTGAAGGGAGGTGGCCGGGCAGGCTAAGTTAAACCTTGGAGGGATAGTAAATGATACTGAAGGGAGGTGGCCGGACTGGCTAAGTTAAACCTTGGAGGGATAGTAAATGATACTGAAGGGAGGTGGCCGGGCAGGCTAAGTTAAACCTTGGAGGGATAATAAATGATACTGAAGGGAGGTGGCCGGGCAGGCTAAGTTAAGCCTTGGAGGGATAGTAAATGATACTGAAGGGAGGTGACCGGACTGGCTAAGTTAAACCTTGGAGGGATAGTAAATGATACTGAAGGGAGGTGACCGGACTGACTAAGTTAAACCTTGGAGGGATAGTAAATGATACTGAAGGGAGGTGGCCGGGCAGGCTAAGTTAAACCTTAGAGAGATAGTAAATGATACTGAAGGGAGGTGGCCGGACTGGCTAAGTTAAACCTTAGAGAGATAGTGAATGATACTGAAGGGAGGTGGCCGGACTGGCTAAGTTAAACCTTAGAGAAATAGTAAATGATACTGAAGGGAGGTGGCCGGACTGGCTAAGTTAAACCTTAGAGATATAGTAAATGATACTGAAGGGAGGTGGCCGGACTGGCTAAGTTAAACCTTAGAGAGATAGTAAATGATACTGAAGGGAGGTGGTCGGACTGGCTAAGTTAAACCTAAGAGAGATAGTAAATGATGCTGAAGGGAGGTGGCCGGACTGGCTAAGTTAAACCTTAGAGAGATAGTAAATGATGCTGAAGGGAGTTGGCCGGACTGGCTAAGTTAAACCTTAGAGAGATAGTAAATGATACTGAAGGGAGGTGGCCGGATTGGCTGAGTTAAACCTTAGAGAGATAGTAAATGATGCTGAAGGGAGTTGGCCGGACTGGCTAAGTTAAACCTTAGAGAGATAGTAAATGATACTGAAGGGAGGTGGCCGGACTGGCTGAGTTAAACCTTAGAGATAGTAAATGATACTGAAGGGAGATGGCCGGACTGGCTAAGTTAAACCTTAGAGAGATAGGAAATGATACTGAAGGGAGGTGGCGGGACTGGCTAAGTTAAACCTTAGAGAGATAGGAAATGATACAGTATACATACAGCGATATTCCTGAGTCGACAGCTGCAGCAGGCTACTCAAAATGAGACTGGTAATTATAAACATGATCCGTCAGCATCTGAATCCGTCCTCTACAAGAGATGTACGACCAGTCAACTTTCATCCTTTATATGTACCATAAAGATTAAGACGTTTGTCTTATTATTCAAATATTGACTGACTATTAACGATTTTTAATAAAAACAAAATAATCATTTACTCATTAAAATACACCCAATTCCACTAAACTACAATGTATATACTCCTATATATGATGTCAATGTAGTATGGCTATTGAATTTTGTAGAACATTATATGTATTCTAAAATAGTACCAATATCTCTATTATTTGTCAAGCGCCGTTATTCAAATATACAAATGAACTATGCTATCAAACTGTAATGTCTTTTTTATATTTATATATTTTTCGTTTTTTTTTATTAGTATTTACCTTGAAGTTGTCAATAAAGTGACTCGAGCAGTAGACATTTGGACCCTTATTTCTAAGTTAAACTTCTGACTAATTACTGTGACAAAATCCTACCCCAGACATATGTAAAAATTGCTGTTTACATGTACGTGCGCATTTTACCTACGTACAAATTACTTCGTGCACAGGGTTTTAATATTATTTGTATGGAAGCTGACTGAAAACATCCATATAATTAATGCTATTCCGTTGTATTGGTGTTTCGTTATTACGAATTTGTATGTCAAATTATGACTTTTTTTAAATTTATTACATGTATGCCCATCGGCTGAATGTTTGTGACATACCAAATTATTGAACTCGTTTAATTACTGCCTTATTACCGTGACCCTCGGGAAAAATCCTTTAATTATCACATAACTGAGTAATTGTTTTAAATAGAACGTCCATTTCTTTAATATAGTGTTAAACATAAAATGTACATTTTGTAATAATACTATAGTGACGTCATAAATAAACGACGTCTTTATGACGTCATATGCTTGTATCGACAGTGAAAATCGTACTGTCAAATTAGACATTTTCCTTTCTTAAAAAGAAATGCTCTTAAGGAAAATTTTGGCTCAAATCATGACAGTACGTTGTGTAAGAACATACTCTTTCACTCGTGACAATACATTTTCTATAATGTTGAATTTATCAAATTATATATTTTGATATATTGTTTGTGTTCGCCTAAAGGCTCGTGATACATTGAATTATCGAACACGTTTAATGAATTACATTTTACATTGACACGCATGCAAGATCCCCTATAAATAATAGGTTCCACGCTCTGTCGTTTCATAGTTTCCTAATCGATGGGTTAAGTCTAACGTTGCTTCTACGTAACTAAAATGGATACTGCTTCACAAAAAAGAAATTGATGGAAATATATGTTTATAAAATTATCAAATGAAAACTTACCTGTGTATTCAGTTAATCTTGTCCAGTTTAAACGTACATGTATATTTTTATTTCATTGTTTGCTAATGGCGGACGTCGCCTCATCTCACTAACCGGAAATAGCAGCATTTCTGTATTTTATTGTTTTATGGTGCAATAAATAACAAGTGCCAGTTGCGTTTCTCTAGTTTATGACGTACTCGATAAATACTCGGGGAAAATGTTCGGACCGCTTTTATGGCTGAGATTTACAAGCGAACTGAAAAGTTATATTTCAGAAATAATCAACATATGAGCGTATACCATGCATGGTGTTCTATATGACGAAGCATTCGGTTTAAGTCATAGCCTTACCCTATATTTATGAAGAGAATAATCAAACAAAGATAATACAAATTATCATTTAATTGACAAGCCATGATACAAACATATAAATCCAACTGCAAATATAGGAGAGTGGGATTTAAATATTTTTTTTATTTCTGGTGACATTTCTATGGTGTGTTATATTTACCATCGTATGGCATTACCATCACTTAAATCTACATAATTCATTTGGTCTTTATAGTCTTTGAATTTAGTGGACTTGTGTTTGCTGTAATCACTAGTATGACGTCATAGTTCTATTTGATACCACTAGACCTCATGGAAAATTGCTGTTTATTTAATCGAACGAATACGCTTTACACTTCATTGGAATTGAACGCTGAATAATAATAAATTATAATTAGAATTTCTATGAGATGGGAATCGATTCCAAATCGTTAATGGGGGTATTGAAAGACATAAAGCATTCATTTAAAGATTGGCTGTCAGATTTTGACATTCATTGGTGTATAACGTAAAATTGCTTACCTACATATTGAACGGTGCGTGATTCACACCAATAAATGCCAAAAAATTTAACAACTAAAACCTATATATATTTACATTTGCTCTGCATTGCCACTATATAACACTACTAAGGTCAGTTCCGTGTTATGAGACCATAACACTGGACTGGTTATTATGACATCATACTCATAACGTTGGAGATAGCTGGCCGATACTGGCTGTTGGCTGTTCGCTTTATTAGAAATCTACCTTAACTTTCAGAACAAATGTAGAATATAAATCTAAATTTAATAAATTTATTACCAACACCAATAGGAAAATGTAAATATAAGCATTAAACAGCACTCTGTTCCGTGTTATGGTCGCATAACACGGAACAGGAAGCAGACAAATAATCAAGTTATTCATTTTGTCTGCAATCCTGTTCCGTGTTATAGGACCATAACACGGAACAGAATGCTGTTTAATGCTTAAATATATTTTTGTTAATCGATATAAAGTTGATATATAAAGAATTTGTCAAAACATGTTTCAGCGTCGGGGTAAAAGCCCAGACAGAGAACAACCACCAGTTGATAATAGGGCAGTACAATATCTAAAACTACAGTTATGACGTCATACGTATGCCGACGTCTCAACATCTCAAGGCATACATATGTATTATTAGGAAATAAAATCTATTGACGCCAGTAGATTCGTCTAGTCTCGACGCAGTGGAAATGTAAATCTATTGACTATGAATGCAAATATATAAATGCATAAATGTACACTTTTAGGAATCCTCGATTCAATGTTGTTGGTGTTTTTCTCACTTGGACTAACCCATATTTAACTTCCGGCTGTAATGTATCCTGACTGAACTAGCTATACATGCTGGCTCCATTGCAGATTTACATTCAAAACACTGTGGCCCACGTCAGTTGTTGACTTCATCATTCCTTTGCCCAAAGTAATTGATAAAGCATGTATTACTACTTTTTAATGTAAATACTACCAGGTTGTTTAAATGCAGTGATACAATGTATTGTCTCACAACGGGTACACGGACCCTATACATAGGTAGATTTTATAGATAACAAATACGCAGAACATTTGATATATTGTCCCATTTAGCTCGACTATGCCTCTCTCCACTTTTTGCATTATTGTACACATGTATATATTTCAGTTAAAACCATGAGCAAATACGTAAATCACAATGTATATGAACTAATTTGCAGGAGCTGTATTAGCAGGCACTGACTACTAGTTCTATCCTACCTTTACTAATACATGCATAACACCAGGTGCATGTGAATGCATATGTGATACAAATATATTGGTTTCGGTTTGTAGTGGGACCGTGCTTCCAACACAATCTTTCACTGTGCCACTTTAACTCATTTGAATGCTACAACACAGTTAAAGCAGCACCCCCTCCCCCCTCTCCCCGACTTTTTTATAAAGTGTTCTTTGTTGAGTTTTATCTGATCACTTGAACCTGAAGCTCTGTTCAAAAGAAACCAAACACGTTTACATTCCTTAGACTTTTTACCTCCTTTCAAAACATTGCATAAACAGCCCCTTATCAGTGTTTAAACAGCTCGACGCTTACATAGATTGGCGTTAACTTTGGTAGATTTATAAGGTGAAGTCAGCTTTAGGAAAGGGTCGGCGGTATGTAGCTTACACCAAACAGACGTTGATTTTCTCTCTTTCTTTCGTTCTTTTTCCCCAGGTGTGATCCCTCAATTATATAAAAGAAATGTCATAGACAAGTACGTATACGTAAACGACATGGTGAGTTTATTTTATTCCTTTAACTTTGCCCAGACCTACCCCGTCTATATCGTGGACTGTGGGCTAGGAAGCTGAGTTGTGTAGGGGATAGTATAATGATCTGTGGTGCAAGTGTCGAATTTGGGAAGCTCTGAAATGTATGATAGATTGTTGAGCCACCTTTTGGCCATGGACGATTTTATTGTGATAGACTGAACCTTCAAAATCAGTTTTAAAATAAGTATTTTATGTAATAAGTATACTCTACCGGTGACTATCGAGACTGGACCGCGTCGTTCATTTCTGCAACTTCCTGTTAACGCTTGAAAATCGGAAACGAGTAGGCGGACAGCCAATGCACAGACTCGGAAGGTCACGTGTGTTGACCTTTCTATTCCGGGCTTAACAGAAAACATATTAGAAATCTTATATTTATCCCTATATAGTTATCTCTCTTCCCAGTCCGCTCAAGTCAGAGCTCTGTGCAACACAATATCTCGCTATTGACGAAGGTCGTCGAGGATTATTCAACCTGATGAAGTCCAACGACCTCTA
Source organism: Mimachlamys varia (assembly GCA_947623455.1). Lineage (NCBI taxonomy): Eukaryota > Metazoa > Mollusca > Bivalvia > Pectinida > Pectinidae > Mimachlamys > Mimachlamys varia. Next base: position 32,527,964 of record OX392529.1, on the reverse strand, counting down.
AAGTAAGTATAAGAAAATGTACCCATCGTTGTATGCTATTGAATGGATTATGTCATTTCATTTATGCTTACAAAAATGTATTCAAATATAATTATGCATCATGTGTGTCAGAGACATAACATGTTGGTGTAATTACCTCCCTGTGATAGCACGGGTCCAACTTTATAGTGCTAGCACACTGAAATACCATGCTGAGTACCCTGCAAAATATTCCGTCGGGTGAACCATCTAGCACAGTAATCTGCGCGGCCACATTATCACTGTCGACAACGTGTTATGGAATTGTCTTTTCAAGATGGCCGACCAGTACGTACGCAAAAGTAAGGTCCTCACGTCAAGCTATCTAATCAGTTACACATCAGGACCATGAACAGTTCCAATCTGAACTCAGAAAGCTGTCAACTTTAAATTCAATTATTGGTAATTTGTCGTTCAGTTCCAAAATTTGTATATACATGTTAAAGTTTGACGAAAGTGTTAATAATCGTAATTGAATCGGAATATGTCATCATAATTTGCCGATTTCGAATTATCTTCAGGGTTTAATGTCTCTCAACTTAGTCAGGAATACTCCCAAGTGAAATCCGATAACAATTCATATTTTGTTTACATCCACAATCCTGTAATATTTCCAGAATCATGAGACAAAATAATTGTTTATGTTAGGGATTGGACCAACGTTATCGAATGTTTGTTTTGATTGGTTCCAAAAAGTCAAATAATTTGAGTTACAATGTATCTAGAAAGGTCTCAATACAATTTTAATACACTTCAAATATGCTTGCTTAAGATGACCATTACAACTAATGATACCAACACGTATGTTGTTTCTATATATTCGTGATGATGGCGGCCTTTCATGGCGATGATGTGGAACGAAACTAGCTACAAAATGTCAGCTTCCTGTTTGATCATACTTATGCAAGGTTGCACAATTTATAATTTGTATATTGTCCTTTCAAGTAGATGTATCATAAAAATGAATCATTTCCTTAACGAAAGTGAGCGATTATTTCATAAATCAAATTTTACTTTTAAATGGTTAATACATTGTATCTCTGTTGTCACTAGGTACGTACAAATTAATGTGTCGAGCTTTTCTTCAAACGATCATAGCCAGACTATCATAAGAAAACCCTGAATCAAAAGCAGTTTATACCAAGACAGATGTAAGATAATATATTCATCGTCTAAGGGTGCGATAATCAGAAATGTTAAACGTGGCAAATCTTACATTGCAATACAGTGAAACGTTCTTTAAATATATTCACAACTCACTGCTATATTTATACCATCACGTAATATTAGAAACATGAAATGCTCATGGGTTATTTCCCTTGGTAGTTTTAATCGTGATACAAACTCCACTGGCTATCCTATAGCATAAATCAGTAGACACATACATAAATTCGTAGTAATTACTTTCGTCGTGAAGAGTTTATGTAGTATACAGTGTATACACGGATGGTGTAGCAGGACATGGTAACAGGATACAGTTCGACCTTCTACACCAAGTAGCTGACCCGACTTGTCACTCTATCGATCAGTCTTAGATCAAGACAAGCTATCAATATGTATACATTGACCGCTTTTGCTTTTAATTTTCAGTACTGTATGTATTTCAACAAATTTCAAATTATTTGTCACTTTCAAGTCATTTCTAAGCCACTTATCAGTGTTACTTTAAGCGCATATTTAAAAAGTTAATAATAAATACATGTGCTACATAAGTATCCCACCTCCTCTGATATCTCTTACTGCGGTTATAAACACCGATCTTATGTAAGGTGTATACTGTCGACCGTAATGCAGCAGCCGTGAGGGGAACTGTCTCGTGTACATGCCTTGTTTCAATAAAACGTGACTAGAATGCAGTTATACGATTACATCACGCTTTCACTGTACCTAACAGTATCCCTATGCATCAGGCTCAGCATTATGTGTAAGGTATTTAGAAATGTAGGACTTCCCTAGTATTTACACAGAACAGGAAGTTTATTCGCCCCACTGCCTTAGACAAAATACCTACTAGTATATCGACCTGAACAGGTGTAACTTCCACATTAGCATTGCTATTACATTTCAAGGTATCAGAAGGGTGTGGACACAACAGCACGCTTACTTGGAGAACATGATATAGTGATATTTCTAAAACAACATCTTGGAGCTCTTAATGCAAATGTCGGCAAGTATGAGTTGAAGTTTATTTTACGGTGTTATTCAGTAAGTTTTGTGTGTTTTGTGTCAATGTTTGCACGCCTGTTGTATTTTTATCAAGCAGTTTGTTTTTAAATCTTAATCGTGCTGAAAGCGGAACTGTCAACAAGAAATGATATAAGTCTTCTTCATCTACATAATTACAAAACCCTGCCGACACGCCCAGGTACAATTGTGTAACAATGTTTTGATGCCTCCGTATTTCAATAAGCAGGATGTGCGCTAATAAATACATTCTAGCCAGTAAACTTCTGTTCCGCTTTAGGATACTTATTGTTATTCAACATAACAAACAGTTTCGTTATTCCAATCGTAGTCATCAATAATACATTTGTAGCGATCAACCGATTATCCAAGGTATTGTTTATAACACGTACAATGGTTCAGCATAGGATAACAAGCCATGTACGTAATCCTGTGCTATGAACCCGCGAGTCAGAATTCACATGTGCGTGTATTAGCCACTATCATCGAATTTGTAAAAACAGATGTAAATGAGTTGTTTTGCTCATGCTTTACCTTCGCCGAACTTTAGGACCTCTTACAAATAATCGTTCAATTACCACGCAGTTACTTAATGAGAAAGATTAACAGTGTGAATGGGGAATTTCGTGCAAATGAGACTGTGGTCGAGTTAATCAACGACTTTATTTTTTCAAAGTAAAGCTAAAACATCAGAGAAAACCAAAGCCACAGCAAAACAATTATCCAAACTTAAAATCATTAAAACGATGGATACTGATTTTGCTTCAAGTCGAATAAAAGTTTTCTATAGTGGGGATGGAGGAAGTACACTAAAGAACGAAGAAAACATACACACAATATTCGGGGTTTGTTCACATAAGTCGTTTTGTTATGGTTGATGCATTGGTTATATTTTAAATCCAAGTCGGTCCCGGAGGACATTACAGTATAATTAAGATTATTTGTTTGAGCTTTTTGTCAGTGGTTTTTTTTTATACCTTACATTATGGCGGCATTATATTATTTACTTATCATATTTCACAATAATGTTTTTCTTTTTCCCTTTCAGACCTTCATAATGAATTTGAGGTTTTACATCATCCATCATACCCTCGTCCAACTTGTATGCTGCACACCTTGTAGTATATCAGCGGACGGAAGGACAGCAGATTGTTCCTATCGACACTTAAACGAAATTCCAAAATATCTGTCCAGACATACTCAGCATTTAGACCTGACTGGAAACAACTTCACTACCTTGACGAATTCCTCTTTTGAACATCTTCCTGAACTTCAATCGTTGAACCTAAGAAGTTGTCATATCGATCACATTGACGGACAGGTGTTTGCCGTTTTAGGAAATTTGCGGAATTTAACGATGAGTAAGAACAGAATCAACATTTTACATAAAAGGTTCAAACATCTACGGTTTCACCATAACCCCTTACTGACACATCTAGATTTATCTTACAATACCAAGGCACGGCTACAGACCACGGAACAAAGTGTGTATCCTGAGGCAGTATTCGGATCACTACCAAGTCTTCAAGTGCTTACCATGGACCTTCTACCAAATCCGGTGTTCGGGGAAGGTTTCAGCAATCTGACAAATATTACGTCATTGGTTTTTAGGGATTGCGCTATCCTACATCTAAAGAATGAAACATTTCAATATTTCGCGAATCTATCCAAGCTAACTTTCTTAGAAATGTCGAATTGTCAGGTCCACATCTTACCTTGGGTAAGAGTGGAGACCGCAGTCCTTCAGTACTTCCGCACTCTACAATATCTTGATCTCTCGGGCACCATGATAACATTTCCTGTTGCCATGGATATTTTGTATGGACTTTCTATTACAACCAATCAGAGCCATCCTGTCAGGACAATGAAACGTTTAAACTTGTACAATGTGAATCCACTGATACTTCTTTGGATGTATGACGTGAGTTATACTGTTAAACTAACCAAGGAAATGACTAAGTATTTCAAACACTTATGCATTGAGGATGTAAACATTGGAAAAAATGGTATTGTAGAAATGGACGTTGACTCGATGGAAAATATTTTTAATAAGTCCTGCTTAAAACGTATTGTAATGCGGGAAAACAATTTTCTATTTACTTTCCCGAAGTTCATGTTTGCTATTGTGAAATTGCTTGTACATGCTGTGAATTTACAGGAAATTGATTACTCATATATTGCAATACAGTTCTCAGATGTGGAAGGGGATCACTTCCCAAAAATCGTTGGGGAAATATATGATCCTCCTCTGGCTAATGATGTTTTTGTTCCCGAAACAACACGGCATTTATCATTGACCGGACGCGAGGGAAATCGATGTGTGCTTCCTTTATTATCGAAAAACATTAGATCTGTTTGTATTTCCCATCTTTTGTTTCCATTTTCAATACTTTGTGATATCGATGTGTCGATGTCACCAACGCTGAAGTATTTGGACATGTCGTACATGACTATTGCCGATATGGACTTCAGAATTATTGGGGCAAATCTTTTGTACTTTGACGTTTCCGGAATGCCTTTTAGTTACACGGGTAGTAGGCTTTTAGGGAATCTAAGTGTCCAGAGACTAATTATTCGAGACGCGAATCTGGATAGAGCATTCAGTAACGGGAATTACATTTTTAGAAACGTGAGTCGTATAGACGAACTGGACATGTCTTCAAACCATTTGAATACCTTACCAGACGAAACACTCGAGGGCCTTGAAGGTCTACACAAAATAGATCTGTCATGGAATTTTCTGAAAGAATTTCCTCAGGGATTGTTAAATATGAAAAACTTGTCCCATATTGACTTAAGATATAACAAATTAGTTTTTCTAAATAAAGCTACCACAGACTGGTTGGATAACAGAGCCAAAAACTCTGCATCTGTAATAACAGTGTTATTGGAAGGAAATAGCTTTACATGTACATGTGACACAGAGGATTTCGTGTCCTGGATTATAATGACAAAAGTTAAGTTACAACAAAGAGAACCAGCAAACTTCAACTGCACTTTAAAAGATAGTACTATTTCTAACATAAGATACGTGTACAAAAATCGGGATGACGTTTTTAGAAATTGTAACGATCATCTATTTTGGTTACAATTTTCTATATCGGCTATCAGTTTAGTAGTTTTGGCGATAGTGTGCGCTGCTATTGGTCACACTTTCCGGTGGAGACTACTGTATTTCTTTTACAGGAACTGTAAAATCAAATCTGGCTTAGAGGACACCACCTCGTATAGTTTTGATCTATTTGTTGCATACACTGCAGCAGATTCCTCTTGGATCTGGCAGCAGTTGAGGCCGAAACTAGAGCTTCAACATAACATACATTTGTGTTTACATGAGCGCGACTTTGAAGTCGGAGAATCTATTTCTCAAAACATTGTGAACTGTTTACAGAGGAGTAAGAAGATATTATTCGTGATATCACCAGAATATATCACTGCAAGGTGGTGTGACTTTGAACTTGAAATGGCTAATATGGAAAGAGTACAGCGAGGGTGTACTAACTCCATCATTGTAGCTATTAAAGGGGACATTCCGGCAGACCAAATGCCTCGCCCTATCAGAAACATCTGGCAACAGGTTACTTGCATCATATATCCGCTTGATGAGACAGACAGAGACGCTTTTGAGTTATTCTGGTGTCGATTGCATCATAGCGTTACCTCCTAAACATCGCTGCAGAGCATATTCAGAAATGCATGCTGAAAGATTATAAAAATATATTAATGGTACACGCATGTTCTTTGTCAACTTCGCAAGCCAAGGGTGTACAATACGCTACTCTACGCTAAGGAGAGTAGCGTATTGTAAACCCTTGGCTTGCGAAGTTGGTTCTTTGTATGGATGATAAAATGATAAAATTTTACTGTAATGTAATATACATAGGGCACCGAATTCATATGTTGTTGCAAAAGAAGTCATACCAATATTAAAATTCGTATTTGATATCAATGTAATGTTCTGTGTAGATGAGTATAAGGTTTAAATTATTTGTGAACTTGGCTGTTCCTTGCTCGGACATAAACGTGACCTGCGAGCCCGGATTGAATTTATTCGGGTCATCTAGATTTCTTAAAATAAATTAGAAAATACCAAACTCAAAATCGATTAACCAGAGACAAAATATAAAAAAACAAAGATTTACATGGAGACCGTAGTAAGCGTACAGGAGAATAAGACCAGGTGTTCCGGAAAAGTAAGAGTCTTCTGCTTCATCGACGACACCCGCCATGTAAATCTTTGTCACATCCCAAGTTAACATCAAGTTCTCAAAATGAGAACCGAGTATCAATGTCAATTACAACAAGTAAACACACTAATGAGCATACGCAAAAACGTCCATCTTCATATCACACAAAGATACAGAATATGTCTCAATGAGACAAAGATGGCGACCATAAAATTTGCCCATAGTTCTGATCAACCCGCATCTCTCGAATCCTTGTGTTGTTAGTTTGTTTGTCAGCAGTCGACATCGATCACGCAAATCACGATATTTAGAGCAAGCGCTTGAATATCGAATTAACTGCGACATGTACACACAATGTGTTAAACCTACGCATGGTTGCTAGCTCTCAGCCATGATGAGTAGTTATCATAAGCTTCACAATAAACTTATTCAGAAAAGTGAAATAAATAAAAATGATACCTACATATCTTTTTCGTAGTACACGATTTGAACTTATACAGAACTAGTTTTATACTTTTAATTTAATCAATTAAAGGGGTTGTACGCTCCTGACCCTTCCGCTTCTTCATTAGTTAAGAAAATTTTGATTCCCACCTTTTGGCCCCTAAAGTTTCATCACTGAAGAGTCTTAGGAACAGCTGTATGATGCAGTGATTTTTTCGGCATGAATCTATTACAAAATGTAAAAGATGCAGCATATGTGTGTGTTACGTCATTTTTCAAATAAGTACGATGAAATCCAAATCCTTTATAATGTTCCAAATATGTCCTCTTAGGTAACGTTACGCGGGATAAAATCATTTAATGTAAAGAATATCATTTTAACTAATATAAACTATAGATGGTAAAAACATAATTCTCAAAGTCCTTAGCTGTCATTGTAACTGTCATTTACACGGTTTATATATATGTATAACTTTTCTGATTTCAGAATTCAGAAATTGGAAATCATGATTAAAACCTATATCAATACATAACGCTGCGTTATTTCAAATCTGTGGAAGTTCTTAAAAACAGTTCAAATAATAACACTTTTCATTGCTGACTGCGTTGTGCAGTTGCATTGCAATTGCTGTAATTGGTTATATATAAAATGAACAGTTTCAAGTTGTCAAATAGCATGTTATATTATGTTCGTTCATTTTTGTTGGCACACAGAGACAAAACTCCGCCTCGCTGTTTATTTAATTATTCAATGTGCATGCGTAACAGGATGTCATAAAATCATCTGGAGAAGACATGACAGACGAACTGATATAGGATGATATCATTACATCTTTCCTTTCATGAAATAATGTTATCATATAATGTGTTTTTATGGCTGCTGTCATTGGATGACTCGTATATACGTGACTGTAGTGAAATAACTATATTGACTGGAAAACCAGTTTATAACGGAAAATCGGTTGGTAACAGCGCCGCTAAAAATAGATTCTGGAATTTCCCCTTACATACGGGATCCTGTACATGTAGAGATGTGCGACAAGATGCATATGGCGACAGAAGTGTCTGCTACCGCTGCTTCAGTGCACAAGTATAAATTATCAAAAAACACTATGTTTTCCCTTGTTATATGATAGCTGTTATTCGTGAAATACTATTCAAAGAAGCTGAGGTACAGTGTATGTGTTTAGCTTGAAGTTTGTCATCTTTAATCTTTACTTGCTATATAATAAAACAGTTATATACGTTTTACTTGGTTAACATGCTCTGATATTGACCGCCTCGATCAATATCTTTCGTTCTAATCAGTCTCACAGCATAAAAACCAAGTGAAAAATTCATATTTGTAACATTGATTGCAAGAAATATTATTCTTTTTTATCTTAATTATTCTAAATTATCAATGAAGTAAAATTATTTGAAACTCCTGTAAACATTTTTGGTTTACACATTTCAAATTATTTAAAGTAACAAGAGACCCAGCGGGCCTTAACGGTGATCTTGCTATATACAATTTAAGTTGGTTATGATATTAACATATTTGACCCCTGTGACCTTGAGAGTAGGTCAAGGTCAGTCCTTTTAACAAACTTGGTAGCGATTCATTTATGCATGCTACAGGCACAATATCAGTACCCTGACAATTTCGGGTATTGAGAGAAAGTTCCTTAAATATTTAAACATATGTGATCTCTGTGACCTTGAAAATAGGTCAAGGTCAATCATTTGAACAAACTTGGTAGCCTTTCATCCCAGCATGCGACATGCCAAATATCAGTTCCCTGGGTTTTTTGGTTGTGTAAAAGAAGTTGCTTGAACTTTTTAAGACATTTGACCACAGTAACTTTGAAAGTGGTTCAAGGTCATTTGTTTGACCAAACTTGGTAAAATGTAGCCCTGTATACCAGCATACTACAGGCCAAATATCAGTTGCCTTGGCATTTTGGTTGTGTAGAAGAAGTTGCTTGAATTTTTTAAGACATTTGACCACTGTTACTTTGAAAGTGGTTCAAGGTCATTTGTTTGACAAAACTTGGTAAAATGTAGCCCTGCCTCCCATCATTCTACAGGCCAAATATCAGTTGCCTTGGCATTTTGTTATTAAGAAGATGATTCTTGAGATTTTAACATATTTGACCCTTGTGGCCTAGAAAATGAGTCAAGGTCATACATTTGAACAAACTTGCTAGCCCTCCATTCTAGCATGCTACAAGCCAAATATCAGAACCCTGAACCATTCGGTTATTGAGAAAAAGTTGCTTATGTATTTTAACATATTAAACCCTGTGATCTTGAAAGAGGGTCAAGTTTACTCATTCTAACAAACATCGATAAATAGTTTGTATCTTTGTTTGACATGAAGGTGGTTGTTTTCAATATTTGAGGACTGAACTGTAACATGTATATCAATATTTGAGGACTGAACCTGTCATGAATATCACTATAGGAGGTCTTAACTGTTCCATGTATATCATTATTGAGAAAGTGTACTATTTGTCTTAATCATGCAATGCTTCTTTTGATTATCCTGACTCTGGTGTGCCTAACTGTTTCTCACTACCGTAGAAGAACTCACAGGTTTCTGTCAAGTCTTTTGATTGCTATGAAATAACTTTCTTTGGAATATTTACAATGATTATAAAAGCTTCAATATTTCAGTCAAAGGAAGAGTCAAAACCAAACGGTATAGAATTATTATTTGCTACCCGAAGAAATTGACTTTTGTAAGTCAGTTTTGAGACAACTCCTTACCACTGAGCTTATAATATCTAAATAGGGTTATGTACGCCCGTCAAACATTACGGGACGTATTATGGCATGGCGATGTCCGTCCGTCAGTCGGAAACTTTTATTTGTCCGCATATAATTTCATCCGATTTCTTTCACACTTGCTAGAATTGCTCACCATGACATGAAGTTGTGTTTTCCTGAATGACAGTTTTGGGGGTTGTTTTTCTTAAATTCCTCTAAATTGGTATGATTATTCAAAAAGCTATACTATTCAACATCTATTAAGGGTTTTGTTGAGTTAATTTAACTTTTCGCGAAACAGCTTTGCATTGTTACATATATGTATTAGGCAGAAACTGCATTTCTGTAGTAAACTGTTGTTTGTCCGCAGATCTTCTCCTACAGTTTTCAAACGATACTTTCAAACCTGATAGGCTTAATCATCATGCCATGAAGTTGTGTTTTCCTGAATGACAGTTCGATTCGACAATATTTACTAGCGTTATGGTCCTTTATGGTGCTCTTGTTAAACACACTCGAAATGAAATCAAACGTTATGTAACAGGAAAAAGAACTCCTTCAAGCGATTTAAGTTTCATGTTCCTTAATAAACATGTTTTTTAATTTCTTAAACTTTGCTTAATGATCAGTCGTACAAACATATGCCTAATACGTATTATTAAATAATTAATTACTATCTAAATCGATTTAAATATACCTTGACCTTCATAGATGGTTGCCATTATTAGCTATAGAGGAGTAGGATTTGAGGTGTGTCGTTTGATGTGTTAAGAGACCATGGAGGACAAGGACCGTCTATTAGGCATGTCGAACTAGGTGACCTACCTGCTATACTACCGTGGTCTATTGACCATCATTGAAACGAGTGCCCCAGGACATTGTAAAGAGATGTATGTCGTGTCCCTCCGTAGAACACAGAAATAAGGGGAAAGACTTGTGGCTAGTTTAATTGCTTGGACGAATACACTAGAACTAATTCTAGTGGATATCCCCCAGCCAAATATTACGTCAGTTATAGCATGTACTCATGAACGGTGGTTACATGTCGCAATTGATTCATTTTTTAGGACTTGCTCTGAATTTCGAGATTTTTGTTGCAGAAGTCGTCTGCGAACGAACAAACTTACGACACAGTAATATCATGTATGCAGGTTGATGAAGGCTTTGAGCAAGTTTTATGGTTATCATCTTGGTATCATTGCTATATCCGTGTTCTTAATGCTCATTAGTATGCCTTCAAATAGCGATCGATAATACTGCCTCACAGTTCACTTTGTGGTAATTACATTACATTTGACCAAAATTAACATGTCATCGATGAAGCGGAAAACACTTACTCTTCTGAAACACCTTGTCCTATTTTCCTGTACTTTTGTAATGGTCTCAGCGTAAATATTTCTTTTGTTCATATTTTGCCGCTTGTTTAATCGATTTTGAGTTCGGAGTTTGGTTGTTGTGATGCCTTCGTATTCTAGGACTTTTTGAGTATCTGAATGAATTCCTGTTTTAACGTGTCTCTTTCAGGAATGGCTCCAGTGGTGTATTAATATGTTTATTATCGGTTCAAAGCCACAGGGACATTTCAGGTGTCGTTACATGTTGTCACGTGCGTGGGCTATTCGTGTATTGGAGTTAACCGGGGGATGGAGTCGGTCACCAGAGAAAAATGTTTCCATTTGAAATTTACGTGAGTGTTTTAGTTGACGACTGTAGAAATATAGCTCAGGTCAGCCCTGACCCATGACCTCTAGTGACCTATATGTATTGACCTTCTATCTAAACATTGCCAATAAACTACTGCAACATTTATTGTTATTGATAGTTATTAATGTCCGGTACGTTTTTCAAATATGTTTTTCGCCGTGTGAATAATAGTAACATCAACTTTGTTCCCCCTCAGATTCGAGAGTAAACGTGCACTGTTAGCTTCATGGTTGTTTCTGTCTTTACATACAATTTGTATTGTGGCGTTAGAATGCGTTTAATCTTATGACGAATCATCTTTTGTTTTGTGTTGTTGTTCTTTCAGTGCATCATCGGCAACCCACGATGATCTGCTATTACCATTAAGTAAAACGGCAAAGGTACATTGTATAGTCTCGAAGGTATTTACAAATCAAACTCATATATTTCTGACGAAATGCTAGTTTTATTGACCTAAGCAGAATACCGTGGTCTCTTTAAATACATGTTACTGTCTAACATGTATTTCAGTTTATTGATGATTTAGAAATGTCAGATAATATAAACAAGTCATAAGATTTATTTTTCTCCTAAACAACCCGCACAGGCACTTAGGGATCGAATTTTGATTGTCTGTGTATGTTGATATTTGGTTATGTCATACAACAACACACAGACAACTCTTCATTAAGTTTTTATACATATGGAAACAAAAACGACAATAACAATCAACGAGACTGCGAGACACTGTTTACAATGACATGTGTTATTATTTTAACAATTTAAATGGTTTACAAAGATTAAAAACAAAATAAGGCTATGTTCAGTCAGATCAGTTAGATCCGTCGTATATATAATTAGAACATGCAAATGACAAAAGCAATTAAAATATACGAGGTTCTTAATATCATGATACTTATTTTGATAACTGTATAGATATATATCTTATTTATTTCATATACTCCAGCCTTTGCTAATAACGTGTCACGGCAGCACGCAAAGCATACTTTGTTTGAAGAAAACTTGATGACCCGGATAAATCCAATGTTAGTCCAAGTGTAAGCTTGGAAAGACCGACCTAACAAATCATTTAAAACTCACAATCATCTACACAAAACATTTATATTGATATCAAATACTGAAACGTAATAATGTTTGGAGTTGCGCACAGTAGTGCGCAATGGATGTAGTGGCCTTATATATAATATATTATCATTAATAACGTATCAATCTACTATCAATAAAAACGCAACTACGTGTACCATTACATATATTTGTAATATCTCAACAAGTACACCTAAATATGCTAGGTCGCGACGTTTAGGAGATAATGCTATGACGTAATCGACACCAGAATAACTCAAAAGCATCTCTGTCTATCTCATCAAGCGGATATATGATGCAGGTAACCTGTTGCCAGATGTTTCTGATAGGGCGAGGCATTTGGTCTGCCGGAATGTCCCCTTTAATAGCTACAATGATGGAGTTAGTACACCCTCGCTGTACTCTTTCCATATTAGCCATTTCAAGTTCAAAGTCACACCACCCGGCAGTGATATACTCTGGTGATATCACGAACAATACTCTCTTGCTCTTCTTTAAACAGTTCACAATGTTTTGAGAAATAGATTCTCCGACTTCAAAGTCGCGCTCATGTAAACACAAATGTATGTTATGTTGAAGCTCTAGTTTCGGCCTCAACTGCTGCCAGATCCAAGAGGAATCTGCCGCAGTGTATGCAACAAATAGATCAAAACTATACGAGGTGGTGTCCTCTAAGCCAGATTTGATTTTACAGTTCCTGTAAAAGAAATACAATATTCTCCACCGGAAAGTGTGACCAATAGCAGCGCACACTATCGCCAAAACTACTAAACTGATAGCCGATATAGAAAATTGTAACCAAAATAGATGATCGTTACAATTTCTAAAAACGTCATCCCGATTTTTGTACACGTATCTTATGTTAGAAATAGTACTATCTTTTAAAGTGCAGTTGAAGTTTGCTGGTTCTCTTTGTTGTAACTTAACTTTTGTCATTATAATCCAGGACACGAAATCCTCTGTGTCACATGTACATGTAAAGCTATTTCCTTCCAATAACACTGTTATTACAGAGTTTTTGGCTTTGTTATCCAACCAGTCTGTAGTAGCTTTATTTAGAAAAATCAATTTGTTATATCTTAAGTCAATATGGGACAAGTTTTTCATCTTAAACAATCCGAGAGGGAATTCTTTCAGAAAATTCCATGACAGATTTATTTTGTGTAGACCTTCAAGGCCCTCGAGTGTTTCGTCTGGTAAGGTATTCAAATGGTTTGAAGACATGTCCAGTTCGTCTATACGACTCACGTTTCTGAAAATGAAATTCCCGTTACTGAATGCTCTATCCAGATTCGCGTCACGAATTATTAGTCTCTGGACACTTAGATTCCCTAAAAGCCTACTACCCGTGTAACTAAAAGGCATTCCGGAAACGTCAAAGTACGAAAGATTTGCCCCAATAATCCTGAAGTCCATATCGGCAATAGTCATGTACGACATGTCAAAATAAGTCTTCGACACATCGATATCACAAAGTATTGAAAATGGAAACAAAAGATGGGAAATACAAACAGATCTTACGTTCTTGGATATAAAAGGAATCGCACATCGATTTCTCTCGCGTCCGGTCAATGATAAATGCCGTGTTGTTTCGGGGACAAACACATCATTAGCCAGAGGAGGATCATATATATCCCCAACGATTTTTGGGAAGTGATCCCCTTCCACATCTGAGAATTGTATTGCAATATATGAATAATCAATTTCCTGTAAATTCACCGCATCTACAAGAAATTTCACAATAGCAAACAAGAACTTCGGGAAAGAAAATAGAAAATTGTTTTCCCGCATAACAAAACGTTTTAAGCAGGAATTATCAACAAAACTTTCCATCGAGTCAACGTCCATTTCTACAATACCATTTTTTCCAATGTTTACATCCTCAATGCATAAGTGTTTCATATATTTAGTCATCTCCTTGGTCACTTTTACCGTATAGCTTACATCATACACCCATAAAATATGCAACGGATTCACATTGTACAAGTTCAAACGTGTCATTGTCCTGACAGGATGGCTCTGATTGGTTGTAATAGTAAGTCCATACAAAATATCCATGGCAACAGGAAATGTTATCATAGTGCCCGAGAGATCAAGATATTGTAGAGTGCGGAAGTACTGGAGGACTGCGGTCTCCACTCTTACCCAAGGTAAGATGTGGACCTGACAATTCGACATTTCCAAGAAAGTTAGCTTGGTTAAATTCGCGAAATATTGGAATGTTTCATTCTTCAGATGTAGGATAGCGCAATCCCTAAAAACCAATGACGTAATATTTGTCAGATTGCTGAAACCTTCCCCGAACACCGGATTTGGTAGAAGGTCCATGATAAGCACTTGAAGACTTGGTAGTGATCCGAATACTGCCTCAGGATACACACTTTGTTCCGTGGTCTGTAGCCTTGCCATGGTATTGTAAGATAAATCTAGATGTGTCAGTAAGGGGTTATGGTGAAACCGTAGATGTTTGAACCTTTTATGTAAAATGTTGATTCTGTTCTTACTCATCGTTAAATTCCGCAAATTTCCTAAAACGGCAAACACCTGTCCGTCAATGTGATCGATATGACAACTTCTTAGGTTCAAGGATTTAAGTTCAGGAAGATGTTCAAAAGAGGAATTCGTCAAGGTAGTGAAGTTATTTCCAGTCAGGTCTAAATGCAGAGTATGTCTGGACAGATATTTTGGAATTTCTTTTAAGTGTCGATAGGAACAATCTGCTGTCCTTCCGTCCGCTGATATACTACAAGGTGTGCAGCATACAAGTTGGACGAGGGTAAGATGGATGATGCAGAATCTCAAACTCATTATGAATTTCTGAAAGATAACAATATAGGTAATATAGATATAGATAATGCAAGGTATAAACGCGAATCTACAAACCTAATAGCAACAACAACAAAAACCAGCCAACAATTAAACGTAATCCTAATGAAGATTTAGACCGACGACCTAACAGTAAGTATCTATATTATGGTAAAGTGTGTATCTTTAAACCAAATTTTGTAAGTTCGAATGTAACATATGTGACTTATAATTTCAGTGCTAAATTCATATTATACGACTGTATGTGGTAACACGCCCTTCCAATCACTGTTAATGTGAATATATATCAGGGGTCCCGTTCCTCCCTCCTGCTTCAAACATTTTACTTCAGATGAAATATTTTGATGATGAAATGACACCAATACAATAGATAACACAAACAGCAAAATCTAGTGTACTTACTATAATCTTACTACAATCGACCAGAACACCACCAACAATGTTGATGTTGTTATATGAAACGTACACTGACAAACATAGCATCTTCTATTCAAGTCAATTGCATATTGCTGACATGAGGGAACTACAGTAATGTATGATGTAAAAAAGCTATTGCTGTATACAGTGCTATACTAGGGATATGAAGCCATGTTACATTATAAGACAAGCATATCATATCTTCACGTGAATCAGATATGATGAAAAAAAAGAATGAAAATATTGAATTATAAATAAGTACTGTACCTTAATATAACATCATGAAGAAACCTCCCCCGCACATAACATTATGTGTGTCGACTGCCGTCAAACTAGTATAAAGGTACAATACAACGACTACAGTCTTCAACACTTGATTTTAAATTAGGCAGTTTGCCTGAACAACTTCCTGGTGTATTTTTATTTATCTGCAGCGTTATATAGTATTACAACTGACAGAAGCACAAAGAGGCTAATTAACTTATGGCATGATAATGCATTTACTGTTCGAGCCGGTCTGATTGCTCAACCATGTTCGATCGAATTACACGTGAACAAGTCTAATACAAAAAAAAATACAAAAAAAAAATACCAAAAAAAACACAATACTTTGCATGTGTAGCATTCACGCCACATTTATTGTATATTCATGTTTGTGTATTTCTGCACAATAAACCACTCGTGTGTTTGAAGTAGATTAATACAACCTCAGTAAGTACATTGTATAACTCGCAAGTGTCGGGAAACAGTATGACGGGATCTGTATTCGCAATCGTGTGCGGCAATATTGTCCTCAATAACAAAATTTGATTGCCACACATTTCAAAATATCCTTGCGAATTGGTGCCTTTATCGTTAAGAAAAGGTTCAAATCTTGCGTGTAAAAGCGAGTTCACCATGTACAGGTTTCGTACTCCAGTATTCTGGCTTTCTTTTAAAAAGCCCAGGTTTTTTCTTGTGCTAGGGTATCGCTGTGTTAATCTTTACACAAATATCAGTTATATTTCAGCCGGAAGACTGAATTTACGATAAAACTATATATAGCGGTCGGAATTGGTATGGGAATATTCTCCGTTTATCTAGTTTTGTAATCAAATACATATATCCCCAGAGAGAAACTGGTTGAATAAGAACTTTTTTTCACAAATCTGTTAAAACTTGTTTTACCTGCACAAATATTATAGAAGCAGAGTGTTCTCTCACATAGATCGGCGTTATCGGTAGAAAAAGAGGACGGTGTACTTCGTGTATGTGGCTATACAAATGCCACTTAAAGAGGCATTTAAGCGAAGTTTGTTTACTTTTTTAAAATATCACCAAATATCCTATACAATTGTAGTTCGGTAATTCTTGTGAACTATTCATACCGATATATTGAAAAAACTTGATGTCATCCATGGGTTTTTCAGTTAATAATAGGACAATCCCAAATTATGTTTACAAACTTCTCTGAGCACTCTGGCCCCACGGAGCATGCGTGTGTTCAGGTTAACATATTTCCCTTCAGAGGGACCATGTGTGTGCGATCGTTGAATAATATCTGCTTTTGGTTAGTTTGAGGTATACCGACACAGTTTTTCGTATAATTCTATAATTATCATATATGTCATATTTGTTGACAACGTTTTTCGTTAATCTAACATACCTTGAAAGAAATACGTGTGAAATCAAACTCCACGTGTCCTCTCGTCGAATTGTTTACAGCACATATACATGTGGTCGCGCAAGGTCCGCAGTTATTTCGTGCTATATTTTAATGTCACTATATTTGGAGCTGGCGTTCCCAATAATAAAACTGACCACATCGGGCCTCGGCTACACGGTATCTAAATATACAGAAAGGATTCCTTTGTCTGAATATAGGACATTTTTATTCTAATTAATTAAAAAAAAAACACGCGGATTCACTTAATTGCCTCTTTAAAGCTGTTTTCTTAATCAGACGTCACATCCTGACATACTGGCCTGTTCCATTTCCTGGTCATTTTGTTTCATACTAGGCATACCAAAAGTGATATCGAGAATATCGCCTGTAGAGTTGGTAGATTAAAATGATAGAATGACATTATATGTATCACAATTGATGATACATACTGTGAACGTACACATTTTCGCGGAAATCTTATTTTAGCAGAACGCTAAAACATGATTGCGCTTATTGGAGATTGTATATGCTATTTAATGTGCTTCTTATTTACATAATCACCACGGAAGCGTGTATTTATCATTTCGCTAATGCGCCAAAAACTGACCATGGGCTAAAATTGAATAACATCAAATTAAGTATCATTACAGTATGTACAAATAAATGTATAAGAAAAATGAAAACAAAATCGAAGCGTCAGTTAAACTGAACATGTGAACTTGAAATAGAAAAGAATAACGCAAAGGATTAACGACATAAAATATTATTACATGAGGACACCTGGAAAAGAAAGATAACAGTATTTAGCTCAATCAACCGTCAGGCAAAACTATGTCAAATTCCAGTAATAAAATTTAAACAATTGCTACAAGATGATTTTAAATTGTAAAAATTGTTTCAGTTTTAAAACGACAGAAGTTCCAGCCACAAACTAAAGCAAGGGTTGATGTTTATGTCAAGCCCTTTTTAAATAGGTCACACAACCTTGTAACGGTAGTAATGTTTGTGAACATGCTTCGTGTAGAGAGCGTGGCAATCAATAAGTAATTAGTAAGTCTGCAGTTCTGCATCTAATAAGTTTTCATAAGTTTTAAAGAAATAAGAAACAAAATTATTGGTCGTCGGTCTGCCGCGCTGTTACCACCGACGTAATTGATAACTTCACCTAATTCAACCCATTCCGTTGAGCTTACTCTGAACTAAATAAGAAATCTTGGTCCCGCAAATTTTTGTTTTCACGTTTTTTCCCCAGACATACAATGTTACCACCATTCAGAACTGAACCTCCTATGTATAGCATTTTGTCTGGTGTTATGGTCCTGAGGGAATGAAATCAGCCCAGATAGAAAAAACAAAGATTCATTTACAGTGAACTCCACATAAAACGAGATCGAATGGACCTTCGGATTTGTCTTGTTATAGCCTGTTCTCGCTATAGAAGTTAAGCCCAACATCTCAAAGGAGACAACTCTAACTGACATTGTAAAATATAAATATACACTACAGATAGAAATATGTGTCTAAATAATTTAATACACTTAAAGCTGACAATGCAACTTAAAAAGCTTTCAATTAATATTTTTAAAAAACTTGGATTTTTTTCTGGCTTTGAGATCGTCCCTATTTGTTCCGACCATCGTTTCTAAGGAAGTGCCGACATTTTAGTTTTGCCATTGCTTGGTAACGAGTATGGGTCCCGATGGGTATATAAAGGTCATAACCTGTAAAACCGGTTTTCAAAGTACTCCTGACCGTCACAACATTCAGTGCTCCGCGCACTCGGCAACCGCTGTCAAAAACCCAACGCACTCACCTACAAAGTGTATTTATGTTAAAATCTCCATAACGATAACAAGGTCACGACTTAGCTATGTTTTTGGCTATCCATATATCAATAACAACAGAGAAAACTGTATCCAGTAAATGTCATTTTATTCAATGACGAATAACATAGCAGACATGGTAACAACAATGTCAGCCATGTTGCATAAACATATTTACAACATAAACAATATCTTGATATTATGTAGCCAAAAAGGTGGAGCACAAAAATACGCCACACAAAACATAAAAATTATCTTGATATCTTATAGCCAAGAAAGGTGGAGTACCAGGGTGGGATGGTGGGACCACAAAATTCCGAGCACCAGTCATTCAAGAAGTAAACATTTGATATGATCATGTGACCTGAATTCGACCATCTGATTGGCTGTCGGATTATTTATGAGTGGGCGCACTCGGTTCCCCTACACCGTGTAATATCGGCAAGGATATGTCATGGTTTTGTGTGGGTGAACTCGATTCCCCTGTGCCGTGCGATACTCCACCAATTTGGTTATTTTAATTTTACAAACATACAATATTCAATACATAAACATTTCATATAACATACAATATTCCGATATACAACATAAATTTATTTATTTGCAATAAATTGTATAGACTTTGAACCACAATACTGCCATGCTGGTTGTTACTAATAACACATTCTTGAAATTGCGTATCCGAAATAAAAGGTATATCACTGAAAATACTTCCATAAATCCAATATATATCGCCGAACTTTCACGTGCATATAATCGCATCCACGTACAAACTCTTAGTCTTGGTCATGTAGACGCTTGACAAGCAAACACGTGTAAAACACGGCACACCCGGGTGTGTAGTCGACAATGTGAAATTATATATTTTAACCATTCTCATGGACTTATTTGGAATTATTATGGTTTCTACGCTGGATGTTAGTACTAGTTGGATATCAAAAAGGTAGGCATAAGCGTTAATTAGCCATTTGTTTGTTTCACTTGCAACATATATTACATAAAGTTGTGTTGTGTTATTTTGTTGTAAGTTTCAGGGGGATATGGATGTTTTTATTACAATTTCATTTCACATTCATTATATATCTCTCCAATATCCATATCCATATCTGTAAAAAACACACAAAAACGAGCCGTAACGTAATGTGTACAGACTATCTGTACCTGTAAAAGACGTGCTACGTACAGCGAGAGGGCAGTGTCGGAATGAAACTTGTTTTGCAACTATTGGTTTTTTATACCCAAGGGTGTCTATACACGTTACCAAGCAAGGGTAAATGAAAAATGTATGCCACTTCCTTGGTTACGAAAACCGGAAGACACATGGTCAATGTAGGGAACATCTCGGAAGTATTCTGAGTAATCATAATCTGAATAATTTTTTTTTTTTTTCAAATCTCAATTGAAAGCTTTTAACTTGCACCGTCAGCTTTAAGTACTGTACAGTTGTTCTTGGATATACTTATATTTTAAAAAAAAAGCATTTTTAGACATTTTATTTTTATGAATATTTCAGGCATCAACGCCATTGAACAGATTTTCAGGGACATTTTCCAAACTTTGTATGTCTTTCCCGTCTGAAACTGTTACATGTATATTCATATTGGACGCCAAACCGTCAACATCATCGTTGATGCTTTCTGCCGTCTTTCACTGGCCGACCACTTCCATTTATGAATGATATATTGAACAATGAATTCCTCGTAGGGTTTCGATGAATACTAGCTGAAGCTAGTATTCGATGAAGCAGAAGACGCTTACTCTTCCGGAACACCTGGTCTTATTCTCTTGTACTTTTACAAGAGTCTCCATGTAAATCTTTCCTTTGTTCATATTTTGCCCCTGGTTTAATCGATTTTGAGTTTGGATTATGATTTTGTTAACGCTTCGATATTCTCTTATTTATTTCAGAGTCTTCCAACACAAAATCCTTGACACTGACATCGTGAATTTCCCCATGTTTCTTTAATTCGTTCCAAGTTCAAGAAGTTGTGCGACATCAGCCAAATCATAAGGACTAGCTGTTTCGGGAAACGGACAACCTCGTGCCTTTCCGGCAAGCTTGAAAACCGCCGTAAAGTTTCTTCTTTTTTTACTTTTAGTATTAATATCTACAAAAATTCATAATTGATCAATGGATTTATCATATTCTATATTTTGAGATGATCGAAAAAAAATATATATAAGTATATCCAATGAAACAAAGAATATTGAACGCCAGCAGACTTTAGTAAACAGTATGTTTTTTTCTGTTAATAAATATACATAAATAATAAGCAAAATCATCGAGTAATTAATTATAATCGATAAAGTCATTTTGTGTTTCCTATTGAAACTCTACAGAAATCATTAACACTAATTGGTCCAAAACAACGTTAGGTGACATAGATTTTCACTCTAGTGTTAAAATAGTGTGACGTATTTCATTCCAGAACCCCTCTCTATCGTTTTCTTCCTCTGGGTAAGTTATTGTTTTACAGTATTTATAAGCGCTCGTCACGTATCCGGGGACACGTTTAAAATCTAGATTTATAAATATCATGACTAAGCAGTCTCGACTTTTTCGAGTCACGCTCTCCTTTACACAAGTATTCAATACAAATTCGCACCAATCATCGGCAATAAAATCCTCCGTTATGACGAACACTAGTTTCTCACTGTCTGGTAGAAACTCCGACAGCTGCCTCATTTGGTATTCGCCGTCTGAAAAGTTCCTCTCCTGCCAGCAAACCCGGATATTGTGTTCGTTTTCAAACTGTTCCAGTTTAGGAAGGAGATTAGTGCGACTCCACCAATCATCCTCTGATACTACAAAAAATGCTTTAAACGTAAACTGCCTAACGTTATCGTCTGTCGCTGCTCCTTTCTGTAACTTCCTCCAGAAGAAGTACTGAACTTTCCACCGGTATTTGAAAAGGAAGGACGAAATCACAAGAAACAATAACAAAATACTCATCCCAGATATCGCAAACACTATCCAGAACGATTCCTGATTGCAGTTCCCAATAAAGGGCTGGTAATTATCATACACATGACGAAGCAAGGCCATGGAACCGTTTGGTAACATACACGTGTAGGTATGGTGATGGTCCAGCTTTACACTAGTATCCCAAATCCAGAAAACGAATTCAAGTGTATCGCATGTACAGGCAAAGGGATTTCCGTTCATCAGAATTCTGATATTACGTGTCGGTCGCGAATCCATCTGATCTAGCCATGTCCTAGCCTTCTTTCTCAGATAAGTAATCTTATTGTTCCTCAGGTCTATGTTAGTAAGATTTGGCAAAGTGTACAGGCCTGCGGGAAAATCGTTGAAAAAGTTCCAAGACAGGTCTATGTCCGTTACCCCCTCCAAGCCCTGCACGCTTTCCTCCTCTAGGGTACTCAAATGATTTGACGACATGTCTATCTCATCCAGTAGCTTGATATCCTTAAAAATGTAATTCTTGTTGCTGAAGGCGCGATCTAAATTAGCATTCTGAATAACCAATCTATGCATCCCTTTCATATTACCGAGCAACATCCGCCCTGACGTTGCAAAATCCATCCCCGAAACGTTCATGTACTCTACCCGAACTCCTGTTATACGGAAATCGGCACTTGAAATGGTCGTTTGTGATATGTCAAGCAAAAGTAATGTAGGTGACCTAGATAGATCAAGATCACAGTCGAGGGAAAACGGAAAGAGCAGATGTGTTAAGCGTATAATACGCATATGAGATCTCAAGGTGAGAGGCATTACACATCGAAACGACGATTTTCCTTGAGATTCGGGTGAATAAAGTAATTGTTTTTCATCTACTTCCGGATTTGCGTTATATCCTTTGGAAAATTGGATTGCAACATATGAATAATCTAGTTCTTCTAGATGTACACTCTCTTCATAAAACATCAAAACACTTAGGGCAAAACGAGGAAAGGTGAACAGGAAGTTGTTCTCAGAGAACGAATATCGTCTTAAACAGCTGAAATCGACAAAAGATTCCAAAGTTCCGACTTCTATTTCGACGATTCCGTTGTTACCCAAATCTATTTGCTCCACACACAACTGTCTGTAGTATCGCGTCATTTCTTTAGTAACTTTAACAGTGTAGTCAACATCGTACATCCATAACAATATTAAAGGATTCACATTGTATAGATTCAGAACTTTCATTTTTCTGACAGGGTGACTCTGATTGGTTGTACTTGTGAGGCCGTACAATATTTCCATGGCAACTGGAAACATTATCCAAGTATGAGAAAGATCCAGGTATTGCAGAGACGAGAAATATTGTAAGAAAGCTATTTCTATTTTTACGAAATATCTGTTATTAACTTGGCAATTTGACATGTCCAAATATGTCAACAATTCAAGATTACGAAAGTTTATGAATGTATCGTTCTTTAGATGCACCAATGTACAGTCCTTAAAAACTAGTTTATTAAGCTCTGCCATACTGCTGAAGCCGTTTCCAAAGACAGGATTGGGTAGAAGATCCAGATGAAGTTCTTCAAGAGACAACAATGATCCGAACAATGAGTCTGGATATACCGAATCTGCGCTCAATGGCAAATTCATATTGGATGATAAATCTAGATATTTGAGTTTGGTATTGAAGGTAAAACGGATTTCACTAAAGGGTGTTTGTAAAATGTTGATCTTGTTGTGCCCAACTGACAGATTCCTCAGTGCTGAAAGTCCAGAAAACGTGTCGTTTCCAATGAATTTTATTTCATTCCAGTTCAAATTCAAGGATTTCAAGACGGTAAGATTTAAAAACGAGGATCTGTCTAAATGTGATAACTTGTTACCAGATAAATCCAGATGTTCAGTAAGAGTCGACAGATGAGGTATATGATTGAGACCCCGGTTCGAACAGTCGGCTATTCTCTCATCGGTGGATATCTGACAAGGTCCACCACAGGAAAGGCCGATTAGCGTCAGAAGGTTAAGTACAACGAACTGCAGATAGTTCCCCATCTGAAAAGAGAACCACAGAACCAATCAAGGCTTAAAAGATATTACTCGTACAATATTGACACATCTTATAAACGTATGTAGGTGAATATAGTCATATCGCTGTATGTAAATGGAGAGGAGGGGAATACGTGTGCAAGTGGAAGGAGTATTTACGTGTCTAAGTGGATGGGTGTGTAATTGTAAAGATGAGTGTGTACGGGTGTGAGTAGGGGGGACTTTTGTGTGTTTGTGTGTGTGTGGGGGGGGGGGGGGGGGGAGGGTAGTGAAAGCGTAGTGAAATGTGAAAGTGAAGTGGCGTGTACGAATTGAGTACGGAATGTTCATGTGTACATACTGTACAATTGGGTGGTGTACTTTTTTGATAAATATGCGTGTACATGTGTAATATTTGTAAGTGTGTAAGTTGTGTGCCCTTTTTTAAGTGAAGGGGTTAGTATTTGTGATGGTGAAGGAGTGTGTACGTAGATAACTTGATGAGGCGTACATGTGTGATTGGGCGGGTATGCACGTGTACAAGTGGAGAGTATGTTATTCGAAGGGTGTAAACAGGTATCGATTGAGGGGGTGTAATCGGAGGATTATGTACGTGTATCGTTCCTGTATAAATGGAGAAATGTGTGCGTGTGTAATGCCTGTACATGTAACTGGAAGGGTGTGTGCGTGTGTTATTATTTTGTTTCTGTGTTAATTGAGGGGCATTGGTGTGAACGGGTGTGCGATGTGGGTAAGTGAAGGCATGAACGTGTGTGAGGAGGTGTATGTGCACGTGTATATGTGGACGGCGTGTGAACGTGTGCATCTCAATGGGCGTACGTGGATGTGTGTAACACATGTGAATGCGAGTGACTGGAAGGGATGTGCGTGTAAGTGGACGAGAGAAAATGGTCGCATGTACGTGGAGAGAGAGTGGCCGTATGTAAGTGGAGAGAGAGTGTTTGTATGTAAGTGGAAAGAAAGTGTTCGTACATGTATGTAAGTGGAAAGAGAGAATGTTCGTATGTAAATGGGGAGAGAGTGTTTGTATGAAAGTGGAGATAGTGGTCGTATGTAAGTGGAGATAGAGTGGTCGTATGTAAGTGGGGGAGAGTGATCGTATGTAAGTGGAGATATAGCAGTCGTATTTAAGTGAGGAAACTGGTCATATGTAAGTGGAGAGAGAGGTCGTATGTACATGGAAAGAGAGAGATCGTAAGTGGAGAGAGAGGTCGTATGTACATGGAAAGAGAGAGATCGTAAGTGGAGAGAGAGAGGTTGTATGCAAGTTGAGAGAGAGTGTTCGATTGTAAGTGGGGAGAGAAAGGTGGTATGTAAGTGGAGAGAGAGTGTTTGTTTGTAAGTAGGGAGAGAGAGAGGTCGTATGTAAGTTGCGAGAGAATGGTCGTATGAAAGTTGAAAGAGAGTGTTACTTTGTAAGTGGGGAGAGAAAGGTGGTATGTAAGTGGGGAGAGAGAGAGGTCGTATGTAAGTGCAGAGAGATAGTGGTGGTATGTAAGTGCAGAGAGAGACAAAGGTCGTATGTAAGTGAAGAGAGAGAGATCGTATTTAAGTGGAAAGAGAGTGGTCGTATGTAAGTGGAGAGAGTGGTCGTATGTAAGTGGAGAGAGAGAAAGGTCATATGTAAGTGGAGAGATAGTGGTCGTATGTAAGTGGAGAGATAGTGGTCGTATGTAAGTGGAGAGAAGAAGGTCGTATGTAAATGGAGAGAGGGAGGTCGCATGTAAGTGGAGAGAGAGTGGTCGTATGTAAGTGGAGAGTGGTCGTATGTAAGTGGAGAGAGAAAGGTCGTATGTAAGTGGAGAGAGAGAGGTCGTATGTAAGTGGAGAGAGGGAGGTCGTATGTAAGTCGAGAGATAGAGTGGTCGTATGTAAGTGGAGAGAGGGAGGTCGTATGTAAGTGGAGAGAGGGAGGTCGTATGTAAATGGAGAGAGAGTGGTCGTATGTAAGTGGAGAGAGAGTGGTCGTATTTAAGTGGAGAGAGAGTGTTCGTATGTAAGTGGAGAAAGAGTGGTCGTATGTAAGTGGAGAGAGGGAGGTCGTATGTAAGTGGAGAGAGGGAGGTCGTATGTAAGTGGAGAGAGAGTGGTCGTATGTAAGTGGAGAGAGAGTGGTCGTATGTAAGTGGAGAGAGGGAATTCGTATGTAAGTAGAGAGAGAGAGAGTTCGTATGTAAGTGGAGAGAGGGAGGTCGTATGTAAGTGGAGAGAGGGAGAGTTCGTATGTTAGTGGAGACAGTGGTCGTATGTAAGTGGAGAGAGAGTGGTCGTATGTAAGTGGAGAGAGAGGGAGGTCGTATGTAAATGGAGAGAGGAAGGTCGTATGTAAGTGGAGAGAGAGTGTTCGTATGAAAGTGGAGAGAGAGTGGTCGTATGTAAGTGGAGAGAGGGAGGTCGTATGTAAGTGGAGAGAGGGAGGTCGTATGTAAGTGGAGAGAGAGTGGTCGTATGTAAGTGGAGAGAGAGTGGTCGTATGTAAGTGGAGAGAGAGTGTTCGTATGTAAGTGGAGAGAGAGTGGTCGTATGTAAGTGGAGAGAGAGGGAGGTCGTATGTAAGTGGAGAGAGAGTGGTCGTATGTAAGTGGAGAGAGGGAATTCGTATGTAAGTGGAGAGAGAGAGTTCGTATGTAAGTGGAGAGAGGGAGGTCGTATGTAAGTGGAGAGAGGGAGAGTTCGTATGTAAGTGGAGACAGTGGTCGTATGTAAGTGGAGAGAGAGTGGTCGTATGTAAGTGGAGAGAGAGGGAGGTCGTATGTAAATGGAGAGAGGGAGGTCGTATGTAAGTGGAGAGAGAGTGGTCGTATGTAAGTGGAGAGAGAGAGAGTGGTCGTATGTAAGTGGAGAGAGAGGGAGATCGTATGTAAGTGGAGAGAGGGAGGTCGTATGTAAGTGGAGAGAGGGAGGTCGTATGTAAGTGGAGAGAGAGTGGTCGTATGTAAGAGGAGAGAGGGAGGTCGTATGTAAGTGGAGAGAGAGAGTGGTCGTATGTAAGTGGAGAGATAGTGGTCGTATGTAAGTGGAGAGAGGGAGGTCGTATGTAAGTGGAGAGAGGGAGGTCGTATGTAAGTGGAGAGAGGGAGGTCGTATGTAAATGGAGAGAGAGAGTGGTCGTATGTAAGTGGAGAGAGGGAGGTCGTATGTAAGTGGAGAGAGTGGTCGTATGTAAGTGGAGAGAGAGAAAGGTCATATGTAAGTGGAGAGATAGTGGTCGTATGTAAGTGGAGAGATAGTGGTCGTATGTAAGTGGAGAGAAGGAGGTCGTATGTAAATGGAGAGAGGGAGGTCGTATGTAAGTGGAGAGAGAGTGGTCGTATGTAAGTGGAGAGAGAGTGGTCGTATGTAAGTGGAGAGAGGGAGGTCGTATGTCAGTGGAGAGAGGGAGGTCGTATGTAAGTGGAGAGAGAGTGGTCGTATGTAAGTGGAGAGAGAGTGGTCGTATGTAAGTGGAGAGAGAGTGGTCGTATGTAAGTGGAGAGAGGGAATTCGTATGTTAGTGGAGAGAGAGAGTTCGTATGTAAGTGGAGAGAGGGAGGTCGTATGTAAGTGGAGAGAGGGAGAGTTCGTATGTAAGTGGAGACAGTGGTCGTATGTAAGTGGAGAGAGAGTGGTCGTATGTAAGTGGAGAGAGAGGGAGGTCGTATGTAAATGGAGAGAGGGAGGTCGTATGTAAGTGGAGAGAGAGTGGTCGTATTTAAGTGGAGAGAGAGTGTTCGTATGTAAGTGGAGAGAGAGTGGTCGTATGTAAGTGGAGAGAGGGAGGTCGTATGTAAGTGGAGAGAGGGAGGTCGTATGTAAGTGGAGAGAGAGTGGTCGTATGTAAGTGGAGAGAGAGTGGTCGTATGTAAGTGGAGAGAGAGTGGTCGTATGTAAGTGGAGAGAGGGAATTCGTATGTAAGTGGAGAGAGAGAGAGTTCGTATGTAAGTGGAGAGAGGGAGGTCGTATGTAAGTGGAGAGAGGGAGAGTTCGTATGTAAGTGGAGACAGTGGTCGTATGTAAGTGGAGAGAGAGTGGTCGTATGTAAGTGGAGAGAGAGGGAGGTCGTATGTAAATGGAGAGAGGGAGGTCGTATGTAAGTGGAGAGAGAGTGGTCGTATGTAAGTGGAGAGAGAGAGAGTGGTCGTATGTAAGTGGAGAGAGAGGGAGGTCGTATGTAAGTGGAGAGAGGGAGGTCGTATGTAAGTGGAGAGAGGGAGGTCGTATGTAAGTGGAGAGAGAGTGGTCGTATCTAAGAGGAGAGAGGGAGGTCGTATGTAAGTGGAGAGAGAGAGTGGTCGTATGTAAGTGGAGAGATAGTGGTCGTATGTAAGTGGAGAGAGGGAGGTCGTATGTAAGTGGAGAGAGGGAGGTCGTATGTAAATGGAGAGAGAGAGTGGTCGTATGTAAGTGGAGAGAGGTAGGTCGTATGTAAGTGGAGAGAGTGGTCGTATGTAAGTGGAGAGAGAGAAAGGTCATATGTAAGTGGAGAGATAGTGGTCGTATGTAAGTGGAGAGATAGTGGTCGTATGTAAGTGGAGAGAAGGAGGTCGTATGTAAATGGAGAGAGGGAGGTCGTATGTAAGTGGAGAGAGTGGCCGTATGTAAGTGGAGAGAGAAAGGTCGTATGTAAGTGGAGAGAGAGAGGTCGTATGTAAGTGGAGAGAGGGAGGTCGTATGTAAGTGGAGAGAGGGAGGTCGTATGTAAGTCGAGAGAGAGTGGTCGTATGTAAGTGGAGAGAGGGAGGTCGTATGTAAGTGGAGAGAGGGAGGTCGTATGTAAATGGATAGAGAGTGGTCGTATGTAAGTGGAGAGAGAGTGGTCGTATTTAAGTGGAGAGAGAGTGTTCGTATGAAAGTGGAGAGAGAGTGGTCGTATGTAAGTGGAGAGAGGGAGGTCGTATGTAAGTGGAGAGAGGGAGGTCGTATGTAAGTGGAGAGAGAGTGGTCGTATGTAAGTGGAGAGAGAGTGGTCGTATGTAAGTGGAGAGAGAGTGTTCGTATGTAAGTGGAGAGAGAGTGGTCGTATGTAAGTGGAGAGAGAGGGAGGTCGTATGTAAGTGGAGAGAGAGTGGTCGTATGTAAGTGGAGAGAGGGAATTCGTATGTAAGTGGAGAGAGAGAGTTCGTATGTAAGTGGAGAGAGGGAGGTCGTATGTAAGTGGAGAGAGGGAGAGTTCGTATGTAAGTGGAGACAGTGGTCGTATGTAAGTGGAGAGAGAGTGGTCGTATGTAAGTGGAGAGAGAGGGAGGTCGTATGTAAATGGAGAGAGGGAGGTCGTATGTAAGTGGAGAGAGAGTGGTCGTATGTAAGTGGAGAGAGAGAGAGTGGTCGTATGTAAGTGGAGAGAGAGGGAGATCGTATGTAAGTGGAGAGAGGGAGGTCGTATGTAAGTGGAGAGAGGGAGGTCGTATGTAAGTGGAGAGAGAGTGGTCGTATGTAAGAGGAGAGAGGGAGGTCGTATGTAAGTGGAGAGAGAGAGTGGTCGTATGTAAGTGGAGAGATAGTGGTCGTATGTAAGTGGAGAGAGGGAGGTCGTATGTAAGTGGAGAGAGGGAGGTCGTATGTAAGTGGAGAGAGGGAGGTCGTATGTAAATGGAGAGAGAGAGTGGTCGTATGTAAGTGGAGAGAGGGAGGTCGTATGTAAGTGGAGAGAGTGGTCGTATGTAAGTGGAGAGAGAGAAAGGTCATATGTAAGTGGAGAGATAGTGGTCGTATGTAAGTGGAGAGATAGTGGTCGTATGTAAGTGGAGAGAAGGAGGTCGTATGTAAATGGAGAGAGGGAGGTCGTATGTAAGTGGAGAGAGAGTGGTCGTATGTAAGTGGAGAGAGAGTGGTCGTATGTAAGTGGAGAGAGGGAGGTCGTATGTCAGTGGAGAGAGGGAGGTCGTATGTAAGTGGAGAGAGAGTGGTCGTATGTAAGTGGAGAGAGAGTGGTCGTATGTAAGTGGAGAGAGAGTGGTCGTATGTAAGTGGAGAGAGGGAATTCGTATGTTAGTGGAGAGAGAGAGTTCGTATGTAAGTGGAGAGAGGGAGGTCGTATGTAAGTGGAGAGAGGGAGAGTTCGTATGTAAGTGGAGACAGTGGTCGTATGTAAGTGGAGAGAGAGTGGTCGTATGTAAGTGGAGAGAGAGGGAGGTCGTATGTAAATGGAGAGAGGGAGGTCGTATGTAAGTGGAGAGAGAGTGGTCGTATTTAAGTGGAGAGAGAGTGTTCGTATGTAAGTGGAGAGAGAGTGGTCGTATGTAAGTGGAGAGAGGGAGGTCGTATGTAAGTGGAGAGAGGGAGGTCGTATGTAAGTGGAGAGAGAGTGGTCGTATGTAAGTGGAGAGAGAGTGGTCGTATGTAAGTGGAGAGAGAGTGGTCGTATGTAAGTGGAGAGAGGGAATTCGTATGTAAGTGGAGAGAGAGAGAGTTCGTATGTAAGTGGAGAGAGGGAGGTCGTATGTAAGTGGAGAGAGGGAGAGTTCGTATGTAAGTGGAGACAGTGGTCGTATGTAAGTGGAGAGAGAGTGGTCGTATGTAAGTGGAGAGAGAGGGAGGTCGTATGTAAATGGAGAGAGGGAGGTCGTATGTAAGTGGAGAGAGAGTGGTCGTATGTAAGTGGAGAGAGAGAGAGTGGTCGTATGTAAGTGGAGAGAGAGGGAGGTCGTATGTAAGTGGAGAGAGGGAGGTCGTATGTAAGTGGAGAGAGGGAGGTCGTATGTAAGTGGAGAGAGAGTGGTCGTATCTAAGAGGAGAGAGGGAGGTCGTATGTAAGTGGAGAGAGAGAGTGGTCGTATGTAAGTGGAGAGATAGTGGTCGTATGTAAGTGGAGAGAGGGAGGTCGTATGTAAGTGGAGAGAGGGAGGTCGTATGTAAATGGAGAGAGAGAGTGGTCGTATGTAAGTGGAGAGAGGTAGGTCGTATGTAAGTGGAGAGAGTGGTCGTATGTAAGTGGAGAGAGAGAAAGGTCATATGTAAGTGGAGAGATAGTGGTCGTATGTAAGTGGAGAGATAGTGGTCGTATGTAAGTGGAGAGAAGGAGGTCGTATGTAAATGGAGAGAGGGAGGTCGTATGTAAGTGGAGAGAGTGGCCGTATGTAAGTGGAGAGAGAAAGGTCGTATGTAAGTGGAGAGAGAGAGGTCGTATGTAAGTGGAGAGAGGGAGGTCGTATGTAAGTGGAGAGAGGGAGGTCGTATGTAAGTCGAGAGAGAGTGGTCGTATGTAAGTGGAGAGAGGGAGGTCGTATGTAAGTGGAGAGAGGGAGGTCGTATGTAAATGGAGAGAGAGTGGTCGTATGTAAGTGGAGAGAGAGTGGTCGTATTTAAGTGGAGAGAGAGTGTTCGTATGTAAGTGGAGAGAGAGTGGTCGTGTGTAAGTGGAGAGAGAGAGTGGTCGTATGTAAGTGGAGAGAGGGAGGTCGTATGTAAATGGAGAGAGAGTGGTCGTATGTACGTGGAGAGAGAGTGGTCGTATGTAAGTGGAGAGAGAGTGGTCGTATGTAAGTGGAGAGAGAGTGGTCGTATGTAAGTGGAGAGAGGGAGGTCGTATGTTAGTGGAGAGAGGGAGGTCGTATGTAAATGGA
This sequence comes from Mimachlamys varia, assembly GCA_947623455.1. Taxonomy (NCBI): domain Eukaryota; kingdom Metazoa; phylum Mollusca; class Bivalvia; order Pectinida; family Pectinidae; genus Mimachlamys; species Mimachlamys varia. Next base: position 32,496,386 of record OX392529.1, on the reverse strand, counting down.
GAGAGAGAGAGTGGTCGTATGTAAGTGGAAAGAGGGAGGTCGTATGTAAGTGGAGAGAGGGAGGTCGTATGTAAGTGGAGAGAGGGAGGTCGTATGTAAATGGAGAGAGAGAGTAGTCGTATGTAAGTGGAAAGAGGGAGGTCGTATGTAAGTGGAGAGAGGGAGGTCGTATATAAGTGGAGAGAGGGAGGTTGTATGTAAGTGGAGAGAGTGGTCGTATGTATGTGGAGAGAGGGAGGACGTATGTAAGTGGAGAGAGTGGTCGTATGTAAGTGGAGAGAGAGAGGTCGTATGTAAGTGGAGAGAGAGTGGTCGTATGTAAGTGGAGAGAGAGAGGTCGTATGTAAGTGGAGAGAGAGAGTGGTCGTATGTAAGTGGAGAGAGGGGGGTCGTATGTAAGTGGAGAGAGGGAGGTCGTATGTAAGTGGAGAGAGGGAGGTCGTATGTAAGTGGAGAGAGAGAGTGGTCGTATGTAAGTGGAGAGAGGGGGTCGTATGTAAGTGGAGAGAGAGTGGTCGTATGTTAGTGGAGAGAGGGAGGTCGTATGTAAGTGGAGAGAGGGAGGTCGTATGTAAGTGGAGAGAGGGAGGTCGTATGTAAGTGGAGAAAGAGTGGTTTTATGTAAGTGGAGAGCGAGAGAGGTCGTATGTAAGTGGAGAGAGAGTGGTCGTATTTAAGTGGAGAGAGTGTTCGTATGTAAGTGGAGAGAGAGTGGTCGTATGTAAGTGGAGAGAGGGAGGTCGTATGTAAGTGGAGAGAGGGAGGTCGTATGTAAATGGAGAGAGAGTGGTCGTATGTAAGTGGAGAGAGAGTGATCGTATGTAAGTGGAGAGAGAGTGGTCGTATGTAAGTGGAGAGAGAGTGGTCGTATGTAAGTGGAGAGAGGGAGGTCGTATGTAAGTGGAGAGAGGGAGGTCGTATGTAAGTGGAGAGAGAGTGGTCGTATGTAAGTGGAGAGAGAGTGGTCGTATGTAAGTGGAGAGAGGGAATTCGTATGTAAGTGGAGAGAGAGAGAGTTCGTATGTAAGTGGAGAGAGGGAGGTCGTATGTAAGTGGAGAGAGGGAGAGTTCGTATGTAAGTGGAGACAGTGGTCGTATGTAAGTGGAGAGAGAGTGGTCGTATGTAAGTGGAGAGAGAGGGAGGTCGTATGTAAATGGAGAGAGGGAGGTCGTATGTAAGTGGAGAGAGAGTGGTCGTATGTAAGTGGAGAGAGAGAGAGTGGTCGTATGTAAGTGGAGAGAGAGGGAGGTCGTATGTAAGTGGAGAGAGGGAGGTCGTATGTAAGTGGAGAGAGGGAGGTCGTATTTAAGTGGAGAGAGAGTGGTCGTATGTAAGAGGAGAGAGGGAGGTCGTATGTAAGTGGAGAGAGAGAGTGGTCGTATGTAAGTGGAGAGATAGTGGTCGTATGTAAGTGGAGAGAGGGAGGTCGTATGTAAGTGGAGAGAGGGAGGTCGTATGTAAGTGGAGAGAGGGAGGTCGTATGTAAATGGAGAGAGAGAGTGGTCGTATGTAAGTGGAGAGAGGGAGGTCGTATGTAAGTGGAGAGAGTGGTCGTATGTAAGTGGAGAGAGAGAGAAAGGTCATATGTAAGTGGAGAGATAGTGGTCGTATGTAAGTGGAGAGATAGTGGTCGTATGTAAGTGGAGAGAAGGAGGTCGTATGTAAATGGAGAGAGGGAGGTCGTATGTAAGTGGAGAGAGAGTGGTCGTATGTAAGTGGAGAGAGAGTGGTCGTATGTAAGTGGAGAGAGGGAGGTCGTATGTAAGTGGAGAGAGGGAGGTCGTATGTAAGTGGAGAGAGAGTGGTCGTATGTAAGTGGAGAGAGAGTGGTCGTATGTAAGTGGAGAGAGAGTGGTCGTATGTAAGTGGAGAGAGGGAATTCGTATGTAAGTGGAGAGAGAGAGTTCGTATGTAAGTGGAGAGAGGGAGGTCGTATGTAAGTGGAGAGAGGGAGAGTTCGTATGTAAGTGGAGACAGTGGTCGTATGTAAGTGGAGAGAGAGTGGTCGTATGTAAGTGGAGAGAGAGGGAGGTCGTATGTAAATGGAGAGAGGGAGGTCGTATGTAAGTGGAGAGAGAGTGGTCGTATTTAAGTGGAGAGAGAGTGTTCGTATGTAAGTGGAGAGAGAGTGGTCGTATGTAAGTGGAGAGAGGGAGGTCGTATGTAAGTGGAGAGAGGGAGGTCGTATGTAAGTGGAGAGAGAGTGGTCGTATGTAAGTGGAGAGAGAGTGGTCGTATGTAAGTGGAGAGAGGGAATTCGTATGTAAGTGGAGAGAGAGAGAGTTCGTATGTAAGTGGAGAGAGGGAGGTCATATGTAAGTGGAGAGAGGGAGAGTTCGTATGTAAGTGGAGACAGTGGTCGTATGTAAGTGGAGAGAGAGTGGTCGTATGTAAGTGGAGAGAGAGAGAGTGGTCGTATGTAAGTGGAGAGAGAGGGAGGTCGTATGTAAGTGGAAAGAGGGAGGTCGTACGTAAGTGGAGAGAGGGAGGTCGTATGTAAGTGGAGAGAGAGTGGTCGTATGTTAGAGGAGAGAGGGAGGTCGTATGTAAGTGGAGAGAGAGAGTGGTCGTATGTAAGTGGAGAGATAGTGGTCGTATGTAAGTGGAGAGAGGGAGGTCGTATGTAAGTGGAGAGAGGGAGGTCGTATGTAAATGGAGAGAGAGAGTGGTCGTATGTAAGTGGAGAGAGGGAGGTCGTATGTAAGTGGAGAGAGGGAGGTCGTATATAAGTGGAGAGAGGGAGGTTGTATGTAAGTGGAGAGAGAGTGGTCGTATGTATGTGGAGAGAGGGAGGACTTATGTAAGTGGAGAGAGTGGTCGTATGTAAGTGGAGAGAGAGAGGTCGTATGTAAGTGGAGAGAGAGAGTGGACGTATGTAAGTGGAGAGAGGGGGGTCGTATGTAAGTGGAGAGAGGTCGTATGTAAGTGGAGAGAGGTCGTATGTAAGTGGAGAGAAGGAGGTCGTATGTAAGTGGAGAGAGAGAGTGGTCGTATGTAAATGGAGAGAAGGGGTCGTATGTAAGTGGAGAGAGAGTGGTCGTATGTAAGTGGAGAGAGGGAGGTCGTATGTAAGTGGAGAGAGGGAGGTCGTATGTAAGTGGAGAGAGGGAGGTCGTATGTAAGTGGAGAGAGAGAGTGGTCGTATGTAAGTGGAGAGAGGGGGTCGTATGTAAGTGGGGAGAGAGTGGTCGTATGTAAGTGGAGAGAGGGAGGTCGTATGTAAGTGGAGAGAGGGAGGTCGTATGTAAGTGGAGAGAGAGAGTGGTCGTATGTAAGTGGAGAGAGGGGGTCGTATGTAAGTGGAGAGAGAGTGGTCGTATGCAAGTGGAAAGAGGGAGGTCGTATGTAAGTGGAGAGAGGTGGGTCGTATGCAAGTGGAGAAAGAGTGGTCGTATGTAAGTGGAGAGAGAGTGATCGTTTGTAAGTGGAGAGAGAGAGGGGTGTTATGTAAGTGGAGAGAGGGAGGTCGTATGTAAGTGGAGAGAGAGTGGTTTTATGTAAGTGGAGAGCGAGAGAGGTCGTATGTAAGTGGAGAGAGAGTGGTCGTATGTAAGTGGAGAGAGAGAAAGGTCATATGTAAGTGGAGAGATAGTGGTCGTATGTAAGTGGAGAGATAGTGGTCGTATGTAAGTGGAGAGAGAGTGGTTTTATGTAAGTGGAGAGAGAGAGGTCGTATGTAAATGGAGAGAGAGCGGTCGAATGTAAGTGGAGAGAGAGTGTTTGTTTGTAAGTGGGGAGAGAGAGAGGTCGTATGTAAGTGGAGAGAGAGTGGTTGTATGTTAGTGGAGAGATAGTGTTTGTTTGTAAGTGGGGAAAGAGAGTGGTCGAATGTAAGTGGAGAGAGAGTGGTCGTATGTAAGTGGAGAGAGAGAGGTCGTATGTAAGTGGAGAGAGAGAGTGGTCGTATGTAAGTGGAGAGAGGGGGGTCGTATGTAAGTGGAGAGAGGTCGTATGTAAGTGGAGAGAAGGAGGTCGTATGTAAGTGGAGAGAGAGTGGTCGTATGTAAGTGGAGAGAGAGAGTGGTCGTATGTAAGTGGAGAGAGGGGGTCGTATGTAAGTGGGGAGAGAGTGGTCGTATGTAAGTGGAGAGAGGGAGGTCGTATGTAAGTGGAGAGAGGGAGGTCGTATGTAAGTGGAGAGAGAGTGGTCGTATGTAAGTGGAGAGAGGGAGGTCGTATGTAAGTGGAGAGAGGGAGGTCGTATGTAAGTGGAGAGAGAGAGTGGTCGTATGTAAGTGGAGAGAGGGGGTCGTAGGTAAGTGGAGAGAGAGTGGTCGTATGTAAGTGGAAAGAGGGAGGTCGTATGTAAGTGGAGAGAGGTGGGTCGTATGTAAGTGGAGAAAGAGTGGTCGTATGTAAGTGGAGAGAGAGTGATCGTTTGTAAGTGGAGAGAGAGAGGGGTGTTATGTAAGTGGAGAGAGGGAGGTCGTATGTAAGTGGAGAGAGAGTGGTTTTATGTAAGTGGAGAGCGAGAGAGGTCGTATGTAAGTGGAGAGAGAGTGGTCGTATGTAAGTGGAGAGAGAGTGGTCGTATGTAAGTGGAGAGAGAGAAAGGTCATATGTAAGTGGAGAGATAGTGGTCGTATGTAAGTGGAGAGATAGTGGTCGTATGTAAGTGGAGAGAGAGTGGTTTTATGTAAGTGGAGAGAGAGAGGTCGTATGTAAATGGAGAGAGAGTGGTCGAATGTAAGTGGAGAGAGAATGTTTGTTTGTAAGTGGGGAGAGAGAGAGGTCGTATGTAAGTGGAGAGAGAGTGGTTGTATGTTAGTGGAGAGATAGTGTTTGTTTGTAAGTGGGGAAAGAGAGTGGTCGAATGTAAGTGGAGAGAGAGTGGTCGTATGTAAGTGGAGAGAGAGTGGTTTTATGTAAGTGGAGAGAGAGAGGTCGTATGTAAGTGGAGAGAGAGTGGTCGTATGTAAGTGGAGAGAGAGTGGTCGTATGTAAGTGGAGAGAGAGAGGTTGTATGTAAGTGGAGAGAGAGTGGTCGAATGTAAGTGGAGAGAGAGTGTTTGTTTGTAAGTTGGGAGAGAGAGAGGTCGTATGTAAGTGGAGAGAGAGTGGTTGTATGTTAGTGGAGAGATAGTGTTTGTTTGTAAGTGGGGAAAGAGAGTGGTCGAATATAAGTGGAGAGAGAGTGGTCGTATGTAAGTGGAGAGAGAGTGGTCGTATGTAAGTGGGGAGAGATAAAGGTCGTATGTAAGTTAAGAGAGTGGTCGTATGTAAGTGGGGAGAGTGAGGTTGTATGTAAGTTGAGATAGAGAAAGGTCGTATGTAAGTGGAGGGAGTGAGGTCGTATGTTAGCGGGGAGAGAGAGGTTGTATGTAAGTGGAGAGAGAGAGTGGTTGTATGTAAGTGGGGAGAGAGAGGTTGTATGTAAGTGGGGAGAGAAAGGTCGTATGTAAGTGGGGAGAGAGAGGTTGTATGTAATTGGAGAGAGAGAGGTTGTATGTAAGTGGAGAGAGAGAGAGGTCGTTTGTTAGTGGGGAGAGAGAGGTCGTATGTAAGTGGAGAGAGAGAGAGGTTGTATGTAAGTGGAGAGAGAAAGGTCGTATGTAAGTGGAGAGAGTGAGGTCGTATGTAAGTGGAGAAATAGTGGTCGTATATAAGTGGAGAGAGAGAGGTTGTATTTAAGTGGAGAGAGAGAGAGATTGTATGTAAGTGGGGAGAGAAAGGTCGTATGTAAGTGGGGAGAGAGAGGTTGTATGTAAGTGGAGAGAGAAAGGTCGTATGTAAGTGGAGAGATAGTGGTCGTATGTAAGTGGAGAGATAATGGTCGTATGTAAGTGGAGAGAGAGTGGTTGTATGTAAGTGGAGAGAGAGAGGTTGTATGTAAGTGGAGAGAGAGAGGTTGTATGTAAGTGGAGAGAGAGAGGTTGTATGTAAGTGGAGAGAGAGAGGTTGTATGTAAGTGGAGAGAGAGAGGTTGTATGTAAGTGGAAAGAGAGAGGTTGTATGTAAGTAGAGATAGAGAGGTTGTATGTAAGTGGAGAAAGAGAGGTTGTATGTAAGTGGAGAGAGAGAGGTTGTTTGTAAATGGAGAGAGAGAGGTTGTATGTAAGTGGAGAGAGAGAGGTTGTATGTAAGTGGAGAGAGAGAGGTTGTATGTAAGTGGAGAGAGAGGTTGTATGTAAATGGAGAGAGAGAGGTTGTATGTAAGTGGAGAGAGAGTGGTCGTATGTAAGTGGAGAGAGAGTGGTCGTATGTAAGTGGAGAGAGGGAGGTCGTATGTAAGTGGAGAGAGGGAGAGTTCGTATGTAAGTGGAGACAGTGGTCGTATGTAAGTGGAGAGAGAGTGGTCGTATGTAAGTGGAGAGAGAGGGAGGTCGTATGTAAATGGAGAGAGGGAGGTCGTATGTAAGTGGAGAGAGAGTGGTCGTATGTAAGTGGAGAGAGAGAGAGTGGTCGTATGTAAGTGGAGAGAGAGGGAGATCGTATGTAAGTGGAGAGAGGGAGGTCGTATGTAAGTGGAGAGAGGGAGGTCGTATGTAAGTGGAGAGAGAGTGGTCGTATGTAAGAGGAGAGAGGGAGGTCGTATGTAAGTGGAGAGAGAGAGTGGTCGTATGTAAGTGGAGAGATAGTGGTCGTATGTAAGTGGAGAGAGGGAGGTCGTATGTAAGTGGAGAGAGGGAGGTCGTATGTAAGTGGAGAGAGGGAGGTCGTATGTAAATGGAGAGAGAGAGTGGTCGTATGTAAGTGGAGAGAGGGAGGTCGTATGTAAGTGGAGAGAGTGGTCGTATGTAAGTGGAGAGAGAGAAAGGTCATATGTAAGTGGAGAGATAGTGGTCGTATGTAAGTGGAGAGATAGTGGTCGTATGTAAGTGGAGAGAAGGAGGTCGTATGTAAATGGAGAGAGGGAGGTCGTATGTAAGTGGAGAGAGAGTGGTCGTATGTAAGTGGAGAGAGAGTGGTCGTATGTAAGTGGAGAGAGGGAGGTCGTATGTCAGTGGAGAGAGGGAGGTCGTATGTAAGTGGAGAGAGAGTGGTCGTATGTAAGTGGAGAGAGAGTGGTCGTATGTAAGTGGAGAGAGAGTGGTCGTATGTAAGTGGAGAGAGGGAATTCGTATGTTAGTGGAGAGAGAGAGTTCGTATGTAAGTGGAGAGAGGGAGGTCGTATGTAAGTGGAGAGAGGGAGAGTTCGTATGTAAGTGGAGACAGTGGTCGTATGTAAGTGGAGAGAGAGTGGTCGTATGTAAGTGGAGAGAGAGGGAGGTCGTATGTAAATGGAGAGAGGGAGGTCGTATGTAAGTGGAGAGAGAGTGGTCGTATTTAAGTGGAGAGAGAGTGTTCGTATGTAAGTGGAGAGAGAGTGGTCGTATGTAAGTGGAGAGAGGGAGGTCGTATGTAAGTGGAGAGAGGGAGGTCGTATGTAAGTGGAGAGAGAGTGGTCGTATGTAAGTGGAGAGAGAGTGGTCGTATGTAAGTGGAGAGAGAGTGGTCGTATGTAAGTGGAGAGAGGGAATTCGTATGTAAGTGGAGAGAGAGAGAGTTCGTATGTAAGTGGAGAGAGGGAGGTCGTATGTAAGTGGAGAGAGGGAGAGTTCGTATGTAAGTGGAGACAGTGGTCGTATGTAAGTGGAGAGAGAGTGGTCGTATGTAAGTGGAGAGAGAGGGAGGTCGTATGTAAATGGAGAGAGGGAGGTCGTATGTAAGTGGAGAGAGAGTGGTCGTATGTAAGTGGAGAGAGAGAGAGTGGTCGTATGTAAGTGGAGAGAGAGGGAGGTCGTATGTAAGTGGAGAGAGGGAGGTCGTATGTAAGTGGAGAGAGGGAGGTCGTATGTAAGTGGAGAGAGAGTGGTCGTATCTAAGAGGAGAGAGGGAGGTCGTATGTAAGTGGAGAGAGAGAGTGGTCGTATGTAAGTGGAGAGATAGTGGTCGTATGTAAGTGGAGAGAGGGAGGTCGTATGTAAGTGGAGAGAGGGAGGTCGTATGTAAATGGAGAGAGAGAGTGGTCGTATGTAAGTGGAGAGAGGTAGGTCGTATGTAAGTGGAGAGAGTGGTCGTATGTAAGTGGAGAGAGAGAAAGGTCATATGTAAGTGGAGAGATAGTGGTCGTATGTAAGTGGAGAGATAGTGGTCGTATGTAAGTGGAGAGAAGGAGGTCGTATGTAAATGGAGAGAGGGAGGTCGTATGTAAGTGGAGAGAGTGGCCGTATGTAAGTGGAGAGAGAAAGGTCGTATGTAAGTGGAGAGAGAGAGGTCGTATGTAAGTGGAGAGAGGGAGGTCGTATGTAAGTGGAGAGAGGGAGGTCGTATGTAAGTCGAGAGAGAGTGGTCGTATGTAAGTGGAGAGAGGGAGGTCGTATGTAAGTGGAGAGAGGGAGGTCGTATGTAAATGGAGAGAGAGTGGTCGTATGTAAGTGGAGAGAGAGTGGTCGTATTTAAGTGGAGAGAGAGTGTTCGTATGTAAGTGGAGAGAGAGTGGTCGTGTGTAAGTGGAGAGAGAGAGTGGTCGTATGTAAGTGGAGAGAGGGAGGTCGTATGTAAATGGAGAGAGAGTGGTCGTATGTACGTGGAGAGAGAGTGGTCGTATGTAAGTGGAGAGAGAGTGGTCGTATGTAAGTGGAGAGAGAGTGGTCGTATGTAAGTGGAGAGAGGGAGGTCGTATGTTAGTGGAGAGAGGGAGGTCGTATGTAAATGGAGAGAGAGAGAGTGGTCGTATGTAAGTGGAAAGAGGGAGGTCGTATGTAAGTGGAGAGAGGGAGGTCGTATGTAAGTGGAGAGAGGGAGGTCGTATGTAAATGGAGAGAGAGAGTAGTCGTATGTAAGTGGAAAGAGGGAGGTCGTATGTAAGTGGAGAGAGGGAGGTCGTATATAAGTGGAGAGAGGGAGGTTGTATGTAAGTGGAGAGAGTGGTCGTATGTATGTGGAGAGAGGGAGGACGTATGTAAGTGGAGAGAGTGGTCGTATGTAAGTGGAGAGAGAGAGGTCGTATGTAAGTGGAGAGAGAGTGGTCGTATGTAAGTGGAGAGAGAGAGGTCGTATGTAAGTGGAGAGAGAGAGTGGTCGTATGTAAGTGGAGAGAGGGGGGTCGTATGTAAGTGGAGAGAGGGAGGTCGTATGTAAGTGGAGAGAGGGAGGTCGTATGTAAGTGGAGAGAGAGAGTGGTCGTATGTAAGTGGAGAGAGGGGGTCGTATGTAAGTGGAGAGAGAGTGGTCGTATGTTAGTGGAGAGAGGGAGGTCGTATGTAAGTGGAGAGAGGGAGGTCGTATGTAAGTGGAGAGAGGGAGGTCGTATGTAAGTGGAGAAAGAGTGGTTTTATGTAAGTGGAGAGCGAGAGAGGTCGTATGTAAGTGGAGAGAGAGTGGTCGTATTTAAGTGGAGAGAGTGTTCGTATGTAAGTGGAGAGAGAGTGGTCGTATGTAAGTGGAGAGAGGGAGGTCGTATGTAAGTGGAGAGAGGGAGGTCGTATGTAAATGGAGAGAGAGTGGTCGTATGTAAGTGGAGAGAGAGTGATCGTATGTAAGTGGAGAGAGAGTGGTCGTATGTAAGTGGAGAGAGAGTGGTCGTATGTAAGTGGAGAGAGGGAGGTCGTATGTAAGTGGAGAGAGGGAGGTCGTATGTAAGTGGAGAGAGAGTGGTCGTATGTAAGTGGAGAGAGAGTGGTCGTATGTAAGTGGAGAGAGGGAATTCGTATGTAAGTGGAGAGAGAGAGAGTTCGTATGTAAGTGGAGAGAGGGAGGTCGTATGTAAGTGGAGAGAGGGAGAGTTCGTATGTAAGTGGAGACAGTGGTCGTATGTAAGTGGAGAGAGAGTGGTCGTATGTAAGTGGAGAGAGAGGGAGGTCGTATGTAAATGGAGAGAGGGAGGTCGTATGTAAGTGGAGAGAGAGTGGTCGTATGTAAGTGGAGAGAGAGAGAGTGGTCGTATGTAAGTGGAGAGAGAGGGAGGTCGTATGTAAGTGGAGAGAGGGAGGTCGTATGTAAGTGGAGAGAGGGAGGTCGTATTTAAGTGGAGAGAGAGTGGTCGTATGTAAGAGGAGAGAGGGAGGTCGTATGTAAGTGGAGAGAGAGAGTGGTCGTATGTAAGTGGAGAGATAGTGGTCGTATGTAAGTGGAGAGAGGGAGGTCGTATGTAAGTGGAGAGAGGGAGGTCGTATGTAAGTGGAGAGAGGGAGGTCGTATGTAAATGGAGAGAGAGAGTGGTCGTATGTAAGTGGAGAGAGGGAGGTCGTATGTAAGTGGAGAGAGTGGTCGTATGTAAGTGGAGAGAGAGAGAAAGGTCATATGTAAGTGGAGAGATAGTGGTCGTATGTAAGTGGAGAGATAGTGGTCGTATGTAAGTGGAGAGAAGGAGGTCGTATGTAAATGGAGAGAGGGAGGTCGTATGTAAGTGGAGAGAGAGTGGTCGTATGTAAGTGGAGAGAGAGTGGTCGTATGTAAGTGGAGAGAGGGAGGTCGTATGTAAGTGGAGAGAGGGAGGTCGTATGTAAGTGGAGAGAGAGTGGTCGTATGTAAGTGGAGAGAGAGTGGTCGTATGTAAGTGGAGAGAGAGTGGTCGTATGTAAGTGGAGAGAGGGAATTCGTATGTAAGTGGAGAGAGAGAGTTCGTATGTAAGTGGAGAGAGGGAGGTCGTATGTAAGTGGAGAGAGGGAGAGTTCGTATGTAAGTGGAGACAGTGGTCGTATGTAAGTGGAGAGAGAGTGGTCGTATGTAAGTGGAGAGAGAGGGAGGTCGTATGTAAATGGAGAGAGGGAGGTCGTATGTAAGTGGAGAGAGAGTGGTCGTATTTAAGTGGAGAGAGTGTTCGTATGTAAGTGGAGAGAGAGTGGTCGTATGTAAGTGGAGAGAGGGAGGTCGTATGTAAGTGGAGAGAGGGAGGTCGTATGTAAGTGGAGAGAGAGTGGTCGTATGTAAGTGGAGAGAGAGTGGTCGTATGTAAGTGGAGAGAGGGAATTCGTATGTAAGTGGAGAGAGAGAGAGTTCGTATGTAAGTGGAGAGAGGGAGGTCATATGTAAGTGGAGAGAGGGAGAGTTCGTATGTAAGTGGAGACAGTGGTCGTATGTAAGTGGAGAGAGAGTGGTCGTATGTAAGTGGAGAGAGAGAGAGTGGTCGTATGTAAGTGGAGAGAGAGGGAGGTCGTATGTAAGTGGAAAGAGGGAGGTCGTACGTAAGTGGAGAGAGGGAGGTCGTATGTAAGTGGAGAGAGAGTGGTCGTATGTTAGAGGAGAGAGGGAGGTCGTATGTAAGTGGAGAGAGAGAGTGGTCGTATGTAAGTGGAGAGATAGTGGTCGTATGTAAGTGGAGAGAGGGAGGTCGTATGTAAGTGGAGAGAGGGAGGTCGTATGTAAATGGAGAGAGAGAGTGGTCGTATGTAAGTGGAGAGAGGGAGGTCGTATGTAAGTGGAGAGAGGGAGGTCGTATATAAGTGGAGAGAGGGAGGTTGTATGTAAGTGGAGAGAGAGTGGTCGTATGTATGTGGAGAGAGGGAGGACTTATGTAAGTGGAGAGAGTGGTCGTATGTAAGTGGAGAGAGAGAGGTCGTATGTAAGTGGAGAGAGAGAGTGGACGTATGTAAGTGGAGAGAGGGGGGTCGTATGTAAGTGGAGAGAGGTCGTATGTAAGTGGAGAGAAGGAGGTCGTATGTAAGTGGAGAGAGAGAGTGGTCGTATGTAAATGGAGAGAAGGGGTCGTATGTAAGTGGAGAGAGAGTGGTCGTATGTAAGTGGAGAGAGGGAGGTCGTATGTAAGTGGAGAGAGGGAGGTCGTATGTAAGTGGAGAGAGGGAGGTCGTATGTAAGTGGAGAGAGAGAGTGGTCGTATGTAAGTGGAGAGAGGGGGTCGTATGTAAGTGGGGAGAGAGTGGTCGTATGTAAGTGGAGAGAGGGAGGTCGTATGTAAGTGGAGAGAGGGAGGTCGTATGTAAGTGGAGAGAGAGAGTGGTCGTATGTAAGTGGAGAGAGGGGGTCGTATGTAAGTGGAGAGAGAGTGGTCGTATGCAAGTGGAAAGAGGGAGGTCGTATGTAAGTGGAGAGAGGTGGGTCGTATGCAAGTGGAGAAAGAGTGGTCGTATGTAAGTGGAGAGAGAGTGATCGTTTGTAAGTGGAGAGAGAGAGGGGTGTTATGTAAGTGGAGAGAGGGAGGTCGTATGTAAGTGGAGAGAGAGTGGTTTTATGTAAGTGGAGAGCGAGAGAGGTCGTATGTAAGTGGAGAGAGAGTGGTCGTATGTAAGTGGAGAGAGAGAAAGGTCATATGTAAGTGGAGAGATAGTGGTCGTATGTAAGTGGAGAGATAGTGGTCGTATGTAAGTGGAGAGAGAGTGGTTTTATGTAAGTGGAGAGAGAGAGGTCGTATGTAAATGGAGAGAGAGCGGTCGAATGTAAGTGGAGAGAGAGTGTTTGTTTGTAAGTGGGGAGAGAGAGAGGTCGTATGTAAGTGGAGAGAGAGTGGTTGTATGTTAGTGGAGAGATAGTGTTTGTTTGTAAGTGGGGAAAGAGAGTGGTCGAATGTAAGTGGAGAGAGAGTGGTCGTATGTAAGTGGAGAGAGAGAGGTCGTATGTAAGTGGAGAGAGAGAGTGGTCGTATGTAAGTGGAGAGAGGGGGGTCGTATGTAAGTGGAGAGAGGTCGTATGTAAGTGGAGAGAAGGAGGTCGTATGTAAGTGGAGAGAGAGTGGTCGTATGTAAGTGGAGAGAGAGAGTGGTCGTATGTAAGTGGAGAGAGGGGGTCGTATGTAAGTGGGGAGAGAGTGGTCGTATGTAAGTGGAGAGAGGGAGGTCGTATGTAAGTGGAGAGAGGGAGGTCGTATGTAAGTGGAGAGAGAGTGGTCGTATGTAAGTGGAGAGAGGGAGGTCGTATGTAAGTGGAGAGAGGGAGGTCGTATGTAAGTGGAGAGAGAGAGTGGTCGTATGTAAGTGGAGAGAGGGGGTCGTAGGTAAGTGGAGAGAGAGTGGTCGTATGTAAGTGGAAAGAGGGAGGTCGTATGTAAGTGGAGAGAGGTGGGTCGTATGTAAGTGGAGAAAGAGTGGTCGTATGTAAGTGGAGAGAGAGTGATCGTTTGTAAGTGGAGAGAGAGAGGGGTGTTATGTAAGTGGAGAGAGGGAGGTCGTATGTAAGTGGAGAGAGAGTGGTTTTATGTAAGTGGAGAGCGAGAGAGGTCGTATGTAAGTGGAGAGAGAGTGGTCGTATGTAAGTGGAGAGAGAGTGGTCGTATGTAAGTGGAGAGAGAGAAAGGTCATATGTAAGTGGAGAGATAGTGGTCGTATGTAAGTGGAGAGATAGTGGTCGTATGTAAGTGGAGAGAGAGTGGTTTTATGTAAGTGGAGAGAGAGAGGTCGTATGTAAATGGAGAGAGAGTGGTCGAATGTAAGTGGAGAGAGAATGTTTGTTTGTAAGTGGGGAGAGAGAGAGATCGTATGTAAGTGGAGAGAGAGTGGTTGTATGTTAGTGGAGAGATAGTGTTTGTTTGTAAGTGGGGAAAGAGAGTGGTCGAATGTAAGTGGAGAGAGAGTGGTCGTATGTAAGTGGAGAGAGAGTGGTTTTATGTAAGTGGAGAGAGAGAGGTCGTATGTAAGTGGAGAGAGAGTGGTCGTATGTAAGTGGAGAGAGAGTGGTCGTATGTAAGTGGAGAGAGAGAGGTTGTATGTAAGTGGAGAGAGAGTGGTCGAATGTAAGTGGAGAGAGAGTGTTTGTTTGTAAGTTGGGAGAGAGAGAGGTCGTATGTAAGTGGAGAGAGAGTGGTTGTATGTTAGTGGAGAGATAGTGTTTGTTTGTAAGTGGGGAAAGAGAGTGGTCGAATATAAGTGGAGAGAGAGTGGTCGTATGTAAGTGGAGAGAGAGTGGTCGTATGTAAGTGGGGAGAGATAAAGGTCGTATGTAAGTTAAGAGAGTGGTCGTATGTAAGTGGGGAGAGTGAGGTTGTATGTAAGTTGAGATAGAGAAAGGTCGTATGTAAGTGGAGGGAGTGAGGTCGTATGTTAGCGGGGAGAGAGAGGTTGTATGTAAGTGGAGAGAGAGAGTGGTTGTATGTAAGTGGGGAGAGAGAGGTTGTATGTAAGTGGGGAGAGAAAGGTCGTATGTAAGTGGGGAGAGAGAGGTTGTATGTAATTGGAGAGAGAGAGGTTGTATGTAAGTGGAGAGAGAGAGAGGTCGTTTGTTAGTGGGGAGAGAGAGGTCGTATGTAAGTGGAGAGAGAGAGAGGTTGTATGTAAGTGGAGAGAGAAAGGTCGTATGTAAGTGGAGAGAGTGAGGTCGTATGTAAGTGGAGAAATAGTGGTCGTATATAAGTGGAGAGAGAGAGGTTGTATTTAAGTGGAGAGAGAGAGAGATTGTATGTAAGTGGGGAGAGAAAGGTCGTATGTAAGTGGGGAGAGAGAGGTTGTATGTAAGTGGAGAGAGAAAGGTCGTATGTAAGTGGAGAGATAGTGGTCGTATGTAAGTGGAGAGATAATGGTCGTATGTAAGTGGAGAGAGAGTGGTTGTATGTAAGTGGAGAGAGAGAGGTTGTATGTAAGTGGAGAGAGAGAGGTTGTATGTAAGTGGAGAGAGAGAGGTTGTATGTAAGTGGAGAGAGAGAGGTTGTATGTAAGTGGAGAGAGAGAGGTTGTATGTAAGTGGAAAGAGAGAGGTTGTATGTAAGTAGAGATAGAGAGGTTGTATGTAAGTGGAGAAAGAGAGGTTGTATGTAAGTGGAGAGAGAGAGGTTGTTTGTAAATGGAGAGAGAGAGGTTGTATGTAAGTGGAGAGAGAGAGGTTGTATGTAAGTGGAGAGAGAGAGGTTGTATGTAAGTGGAGAGAGAGGTTGTATGTAAATGGAGAGAGAGAGGTTGTATGTAAGTGGAGAGAGAGTGGTCGTATGTAAGTGGAGAGAGAGTGGTCGTATGTAAGTGGAGAGAGTGAGGTCGTATGTTAGTGGAGAGTGGTCGTATGTTAGTGGAGAGATCAATTAGATATCTATAAATTTCCAAAATATTAAAAAGGTTTTTAATTTTCTTACTTTATATAATTTGATTCTAGAATAACGAACAAATAGTACACACATAGTGCGCAGTGATATCAGACCGAAACTTACGATGATATAAGCAGTGATGATATAAGTTTTATCAAGCTGATATATATTTTTCTGATATTTCACTGGTAAAAATGTAATAAATATGTACAAGTGTAAGTTTGCCAGTGTAAAGTATTTATAAATGTGTTAGTGCAAAATGTTACATATACGTGCTAATTATGTTAATAAGGATGCTTTTCAAAATGTGCATTATTGTGCCTTCTTGTAATTATTGAAATTAATACCTACATGTACATGTAGTTCCCCACTGTTAGAACGTGTCATTTACATATTGATGTATGTGACCTAAATTTACATTTCGGTTGTCGTCAATGAAGCAGAAGATGCTTACTATTCCGGAATTCCTATAGTCGTATTCTCTTATGTTTGGAGGAGTTCCCGTGTAAATATCTCCTTGTTCAGATTTTGTCACTAGTTTAATTGATTTTGAGTTTTGATTAAGGTTTTTTTACTCGTGGATATTGTCTGATATTTTTAAATACTCTTTAAGTCATTACATGTAGTTTAATTTTTACCTGTGTGCGACCAATAACTAACATTAGGATGACTAACTGATCAGCTTATTGATAGTAGTTGACTGTATTTTCAGAGGAAACACAGACAGCTAGCACTGACAACAGGTCGATGTGGTACCGGGTGACAGACATAGTGTATAGCTGCCTATGTTAATGCTTCCCAGAATTGTCACGGGCTGCTGCGTGCCGCTCCTTCCTAGACATGGGGTGGATCAATCGGGGGATTCCCCCAAATGTACCTCCGAAAGCTACATATGTACGTCTTTATTTCTGACAATATTTGGCTTCCACCTGATTAAATGTAACCCTTTAGTATCTTAACCAATTCGCGTATAGGTATTCCCCTATTGCAGGGTAAAACTGTCAAGTTATGTCGGTTGAATTCCCAAATACTTTCTAGCTTAGTTCTAATGTATTGAGCTTGATATCCAAATATTGACAGCTTAATTTCCAGGTAATATTGACTTGATATCCATGTATTATCAGCTTGTTTTCCAGATATAATCATCTTAATTTTCAGGTATCGTCAGCTTAATGATCGACTGCTCCGTGTTACGGTTAGGATATCGAACATACTTCACCTTACTGAACATTATGCACCTCCCCTTACCATATATATTTACTTGTTGGTGACTACCATATATGTCAACACACAGTTGCTGAGTTTCTGTCAGTAGATGATAATATATATGTCTGAAATGAGCCTCCCAGTGTACATTCTGTAATGGGCCGCGGCTCCATATATATAAACATTTTTATATATACTGACAGAAACTCAAGCAACTGTGGTCAACACATGGCGACTAGATTCGGGACGGGACGGGGGATGGGGACGCGACGGCCAGATGTCCGGGACTAACATGACGATATACCCCCCTTATCCCTCACATTTCATGGCGGTGCATAATTACATAACAGTAACTCTCTTTCTGCTTCAGAATTCGTTGATCTGATAATAAGTAACGTAGTAAATGTTAAACACTCACCTCTTCACACGTTCTATAGCTTACAATTCGTCTTGGACATGTGACAAACGCACGTTAAACCATGTGAAACTGATGAGTAAAGATGACCTGGCTCTATAAATATCTCTCTGCACGGTGATCGGGTATACGTAGCTGTTACGAAATATGCGCAGTTAAACGTAATACAATTCCGTCTCAATGACTCGATCCATGCATGGGTTATGGCGGTAAGGTGGGCTACTTTCTCTTTGTTGCGAAGGATATTGCATTAGTAGAGGTACAAAGCCCGATGTTTCGAAGTCATTTTAATTTGAATGAATAAGAGACCGATTCAATCAATTCATTCATAATACATGCCTGTTACAAAGTTTAGAAAACAGATACGCCTATAATCTTTATGTTATGTCAGACTTGGGACTTGGGTGCATTCTCATTAAAGGGGGAATTTAGACAACCAACGTTTTTTTTTTATTTTCATTTAACTAGAATAAAAAAACACATATATCAAGACAAAATAATCCGTACTTGCTTAATACTTGTACGTGTAGATACCACGTAGCCAGTTAATCCAGTATGGTCAGTTTAATTACTGGGAAAACCAGCGTGAAATATAGCAACATCAAAACATTGTCTACCGCGCCCCCTGGTGTGCACACGTGTATGCGTACAGTGTACAATATATGCGTGTACAAATGGAACATGGCATGTTTGATTGTACACATTCTTCTTTCTTTGGCTGTTGAATTTCCGAAATACGTTGCACACAATTATGATATGTGTTATGATTTATAGAACCCACTCGATTTTTTGTTAATATTTTTAAAGGCCCAATATACGTAACTTCAGGGAAATTTTCGTGATTCTGAAAAATTATGAAAAACATCCAGTTGATAACCATGCAAAAATAAGCCTTAAACGAAGTAAACATGAGCGGTAACAAACAAGAAACTCTTGACAAAAAAATCCAAAACATTGAAAATAATTCAGGTGGGGCCCACTTCAACAACAAACCGAAGATAGAAGACGATTCGAAATGGACGCGTGTTTACAAATATCGTGTTTCAACTGCTGCTGTACCGGTAACCGCGAAAGAATATTGCTGATATCAGTTAATCTTAACTAAATCTATAAATATAATAATTTATTAGGCTAGATTTTTGCTTCAAGTTTTGCCGAAAGCTCGCGTACAAAGGGGAGCCTCTGAAGGGATATCTCATCAACTGAGCACGCATTCGCCGGTATAACATAATGGAAGTGTTGCTTAAACGAAAAAATTGCCACGAATTTCTGCTTAAGAAGTGACATGGAGAAAGTACTATTATAGATAATGCATAATGTACTTGAAACAAGTTGCCTTTAGAAGTCATTTTTAATTGCATTCACGAGAAATGTCTGCGTATGCTCTTATGCATATTAGTATCTTTTATACATGATCCTGGCAAGAGTGAGCTTGTAAGACCAACAACAGTATACATACATAACAAACAACTTTACATAAGATTGATAATGGCCGTTTTTATTCTTCCAGAAAAACGACAGTTGCATAGTTACATAATGATCAAGTATCTTTCCTTTTTTATGAAAGATGTAACTATTATCTTTGGTCTTAGTTGGGGACCAAAAATACGCCGTACGTTCACATAGACTACAAAAATGCCTCACTGCATTTTATGACACATGATAAAATTATAAAAATGCTAGATTGCATTCTATGACAAATATATGCAAAATATTAAAATATCTGGACTGGCGGAGATCAGTTCCATTACAACAAACAAAAACAACAAACATTAAAGCAAAATGTTTCATGACGTACCATATTGAGATTCCTATAATTAGTCGAATGGCGGCGGCGAAATTGAGCAGACGAACACCAAATTTAGCGGAAAATGCCGTTTTAAGGTACTTTCCGGTTAATTGAAACAACTGAGACCTTGATATTCCTTCTTAGAATAACATTTGCCTTCAGCAAATGTATTTCATTTAGAAATTGGTCCAAACACGAGCTGATTATTATTATTTTGTAAGATTATGTTTTAAATAGGAATCAAGCACTTTTTTTAATTTGTCACAAGTACACTTTCGACGCTTAATGTAATAACACACTAAGTGTCGCGTCTGTTACGCTCACTGTAATAAAAAATAAAATTATTACACTAAGCGAAGCGGTCGCAACACTTAGTGTAATAATTATTCCATTTAGGGCTTTTATTATACTAATGCTATACCATACAGCGTATCCAGAAGTGTGCTTTCAGTTCTGCTGTATTGTACATTGTGTAGTAAGAAATATTATTTAGAGGACTTCCAATGAAAATACATAACCGGACAGTAAGAATCTTTCTCAAGCTATATAATTAATTGTCCATTGATTGTATGCAGAATGCGTCTTACTGATTGGTTGAGATTTTTTTAATTAAACTTCTATGAAAAAAAAACCCGAAAACGGCGCGAAAATTGTGACGTCACAATACGGCAGTTGACGATGCGTATTGATTTGTTAAAAAGAATGCGTTGTCAGATCAGTCAAATTTTACAAAAACATCTTTTGATATTGAAAATAAGCTTCAAAAATTAATTACAATGTATAAGCGTTGATGTCATATACGCATGTCAAACCGTCTTTTCGCTGCGAAATAACGATAAACAGCGGGGCGACATAACGAAATAACGATAAACAGCGGGGCGACATAACGAAATAACGATAAACAGCGGGGCGACATAACGAAATAACGCTAAAAAGCGGGGCAACATAACGATAAACAGCGGGGCGACATAACGAAATAACGATAAACAGCGGGGCGACATAACGAAATAACGATAAACAGCGGGGCGACATAACGAAATAACGCTAAATAGTGGGGCGACATAACGAAAAACAGCGGGGCGACAAAACGAAATAACGATAAACAGCGGGGCGACATAACGATAAACAGCGGGGCGACAAAACGATAAACAGCGGGGCGACATAACGAAATAACGATAAACAGTGGGGCGACATAACGAAATAACGATAAACAGCGGGGCGACATAACGATAAACAGCGGGGCGACATAACGATAAACAGCGGGGCGACATAACGAAATAACGATAAACAGCGGGGCGACATAACGAAAAACAGCGGGGCGACATAACGATAAACAGCGGGGCGACATAACGAAATAACGATAAACAGCGGGGCGACATAACGATAAACAGCGGGGCGACAAAACGATGAACAGCGGGGCGACATAACGAAATAACGATAAACAGTGGGGCGACATAACGAAATAACCATTAACAGCGGGGCGACATAACGATAAACAGCGGGGCGACATAACGAAATAACAATAAACAGCGGGGCGACATAACGATATACAGCGGGGCTACATAACGATAAACAGCGGGGCGACATAACGAAATAACGATAAACAGCGGGGCGACATAACGATAAACAGCGGGGCGACATAACGAAATAACGATAAACAGCGGGGCGACATAACGAAATAACGCTAAATAGTCGGGCGACATAACGATAAACAGCGGGGCGACATAACGAAATAACGATAAACAGCGGGGCGACATAACGATAAACAGCGGGGCGACAAAACGATAAACAGCGGGGCGACATAACGAAATAACGATAAACAGTGGGGCGACATAACGAAATAACGATAAACAGCGGGGCAACATAACGATAAACAGCGGGGTGACATAACGATAAACAGCGGGGCGACATAACGAAATAACGTTAAACAGCGGGGCGACATAACGATAAACAGCGGGGCGACAAAACTAAAATAACGATAAACAGCGGGGCGACATAACGAAATAACGTTAAATAGTGGGGCGACATAACGATAAACAGCGGGGCGACATAACGAAATAACGATAAACAGCGGGGCGACATAACGATAAACAACGGGGCGACAAAACGATAAACAGCGGGGCGACATAACGAAATAACGATAAACAGCGGGGCGACATAACGAAATAACGCTAAATAGTTGGGCGACATAGCGATAAACAGCGGGGCGACATAACGAAATAACGATAAACAGCGGGGCGACATAACGATAAACAGCGGGACGACAAAACGATAAACAGCGGGGCGACATAACGAAATAACGATAAACAGTGGGGCGACATAACGAAATAACGATAAACAGCGGGGCAACATAACGATAAACAGCGGGGCGACATAACGATAAACAGCGGGGCGACAAAACGATAAACAGCGGGGCGACATAAAGAAATAACGATAAACAGCGGGGCGACATAACGAAATAACGATAAATAGTGGGGCGACATAACGATAAACAGCGGGGCGACATAACGAAATAACGATAAACAGCGGGGCGACATAACGAAATAACGCTAAATAGTGGGGCGACATAACGATAAACAGCGGGGCGACATAACGAAATAACGATAAACAGCGGGGCGACATAACGATAAACAGCGGGGCGACAAAACGATTAACAGCGGGGCGACATAACAAAATAACGATAAACAGCGGGGCGACATAACGAAATAACGATAAACAGCGGGGCGACATAACGAAATAACGATAAACAGCGGGGCGACATAACGAAATAACGCTAAATAGTGGGGCGACATAACGATAAACAGCGGGGCGACATAACGAAATAACGATAAACAGCGGGGCGACATAACGAAATAACGATAAACAGCGGGGCGACATAACGATAAACAGCGGGGCGACATAACGAAATAACGATAAACAGCGGGGCGACATAACGAAATAACGATAAACAGCGGGGCGACATAACGAAATAACGATAAAGAGCGGGGCGACATAACGATAAACAGCGGGGCGACATAACGAAATAACGATAAACAGCGGGGCGACATAACGAAATAACGATAAACAGCGGGGCAAAGTATTTCGTGTCGCTTAACAGCGACTTCATATTTTCGTTATATCGCGTAACATACATGTAGTTTCGTTATTTCGTTCTGTCGCTGTGAAAAGACGCTGTTTGGCGGGGCGAAATAACGAAATGGCACATATAAGTCACCATACTGAAGAAATTATATCTTATATTTTAAATCGACCACCTTTAAGGTCTTGCTATCGAATTTAAGTAAAATCGACTAAATTTTATCATATTAAAACAGTGACAACTCAAGGTATCATGTTATTTGAATATAACTCAAATGTTTAATTGATTAAAAATCAACTAAATGCTTATTTGAACTTGAATATATAAGAATACATGTTCCGGTCACAAGCTAGTTCAATCCTGAAAATCAAGCTGTAGTAACATATGAAACACCTGTCATAGATTTAAGAAAGTTGATTAACCACGTTTTTCATTAATTTGAGTACTTTCCGAAAGGATGACCACTTTTCCGTCATTCGATTTGTGTTTGCATTTTACATCGCGGAATCAAAACGTTCATTAAAAAATTGTCCTCTGATAGGAAAGTGTACATGCATGTTGAAAGCATTTTATTAAAGTTTGAGAAATCCCATCACTTTCATGGATATATAGAATATGGATATATATATAATTTATATTAACAATATCTAATATCTCAGAAATTCAAAAAAATCATATTCAATTGGCTTCAGATATTAAAATTATTTACTCAAAAGTATTTTTGTCCGATTTCATATATATGCGTTCTTATTCAAATGTGTGTCGTTTTTTTTTTTCTCACTATGCTGAAACTAATTTGAGTTACCTCCCGTTGAACAGCGATATAGTTCTATTCTTTTTAAGACCACAGAGAGTAACTTCACGCATATGTGTATGCAAACATTACAACAATACAATTAAATGTCGATAATCAACCGTTTGATACTATGATAAAAAGTACAAGTCAATCAAGAAATACTTTAACATTCCACAGTCCCGTCAAAGCCGGGAAATTTGACGTGCAACGTATTGACGGTTAAAGCATTTGGTACTGACGGATAAAAAAAAGTTTATCCGGTAGTAGTTATCGGTCGATACATGTGATGGTTGCTGATAAATGCTCATATGGCTTATTAAGTATAGAAAATGAAAGTAATTAATTAACTTTACACTTCTATCATAATTCTGTTTTAAAATGACATTCGTCTGTGACATATATATCTGTCATGTGTATACCCCGTCACTCAGTGTGGTGTTACGCAATGTTCAGTTCAGTTTTTATTACTTTAAACCGTTTGGTTCATCAGTATAGTGCATATATATACAGTGCAAACAAGTAAAACAATACAAATTATATACAGCCACACTACTCACAGGATATTTAGTGTAGAGAGACACCTCACATTACAGTTTTCTACATTATATAAATACTTAACTATCCTAAAACATCTACAACTCATATAACATTATTGATCCAGCCTTTTTAGTATATCTATATAATAGTATACATGTATTCTCACATTATATCTAAATAATGTCATATTCTCACATTGCAGTTATCTATTACTCTCCCAATATATTTATATTATAACATATTCTCACATTACATTTATCAATCATTCTCACAATACATTTACATAATATGATCACATTCTCACATTACATTTATCTATTATTCTCACAATATATTTATATTATAACATATTCTCACATTACATTTATCAATTATTCTCAAAATACATTTACACAATGACATACACAACGATTGTCAGTTATAATGAGTACTTTTTACTATAAAATGACATTTTTCACACCTTACCTGGCTAAATAGTGCCACGTGATCACAAATAAAAATCATATTGACTAGTCGTGCAGCTGGTAACAAAAGTTTGTTAACTGGATACTTCTATTGGTGATAAAACAAATTTAATTTGATGTGAATATACATATGTTATTGCGTCACAATGTTTGTTTGTTACATCTAGACAGGCATCGTTAGTATCTTATCTTACAACATGACCAAAGTCACACATGTATGTAAATATATATTGTTTTCTTCCTTCTTTTATTACATTTGAGCAAGTAAATTTCATTTTATCAGGGACATATATACGTCCCTGATTATATCCACTACTTAAAGAGTAGTATAATAAAACTGTTATAGCATTATCATCAATGTCTTTACAAGTACATAATCATCCTTATCGAGCGCCATAAAAAATTAATCGAAATTTAATACGTATCTAAAACAAAATATATGACCAGCAATGCTTTCAAAACTCTGTTTGACATCAGCTGCTAATTTCTTTATTCTTTATCCAAGTTCTAACTTTATTTTTGAAGTTTCATCATTCTTGCCGTGATTGGTATCAGCTACTAAATTTAAATGAGTTGTCTCCCCTCCCACATGCACTGTTCATTATTGATTTTGTTTCCAGATTTTCTGACGCAAATTCTTTTATATTGGAAAGAAACACACACACAATAATATTAATGGAATTACATCACAATGCTCTATACGTGTATAAAGCACATGTTAACAAAGCAACTATAAAAGGCAAAAAAGAAAAACAATACTTATTGTTTGGACAGGTACGACATGTTCGAAAAGAGGGAACGTTCTTAAAATGTTACCCAGAAAATGCCATGTACATGTAATTATAATACGAGTAATGTATTTATAGCTGGGAGTTTTGCTGTATCGCCTCCAATGCAGATCTAGTCTTTAAGGGCTACACCATTGTTCATGTAGCTTGCATAATTATTACAATATTGGTCCTTTATTGGAACATAATCTCCGATATGTGTGAGTCAAAAAGAAAAAGAAAAGTCTTCAACTGGTATAAAATACTTGTTATATGTCATGATTAAGTTCTATGCACTCGTGAAAACATTTTAAAAAATCTGCCCTACTAATGAAATATATTTGACATTAAACGACAAACCATTGAATATCCTCTATATGTTCGATTGTATTAAGTACATAAGGTGACTACCACTATATTTCCGTATCGTCCGCTTTCTGTTCCGTATCAGTGGGATGACGTCACACGGCCCCTCTGCAGACAACATGCCTAGACAATGGTGGACAATACTCAGGGGGAAATGGCACGACTCCTACAAAACGAAGAAAAAACGTTTTATTAACAGATGAAATCAATCCAGGAGGCGCCCCAAAGTAGTGTATGTATAGTGGTGTAGGGTATGATGGTCTACTTGTGACAGCATGAATCTGACGCGGTTTCAGAGTGCTACTTCGAGCATTGCAATAATTTGGCGAAGTAACCCATACAGCATTCCACCAGGTCACATCGTACTGAAAATGGATGAAGCACCCAGTACAGCACCCTGCCCAGTCACCTTGTACTGACAACGGGTGAAACAGGAACCAGCCAGTACAGCATCCTGCCCGATCACATTGTACTGACAATGGGTGAACCACCCATTACAGCATTCTGCCCGGTCACATTATATTGACAACAGGTGAACCAGGAACCAGTCAGTACAGCATCCTGCCCGGTCACATTATACTGACAACGGGTGAACCAGGAACCAGCCAGTACAGCATCCTGCCCGGTCACATTATACTGACAACGGTTAAACCACTCAGTACAGCATCCTGCCAAGTCGCATCATACAGACAACGGGTGAACAACCCAGTATAGCTTCATGTCCGGTCACATTTTACTGACAACGGGTGAACCACCCAGATAAGCAAAAAGAAAATACAATACGTATTTTTGGACAGGTACGACATGTTCGAAAAGAGGGAACGTTCTTAGAAATGTTACCAAGAAAATGTCATGTAATACCAGTAATATATTTCTGCCTTTTCTTATGTGATGAATAAATAGCCTGTGAGTTTTGCTCTAGCTGCCTCCAATGCAGATATAGTCTTTTAGGGCTAAAACATTGTTCATTTACATGTATCTTGCTCAACTATTATCATATATTACTGACAACTGGTGAACCACCCTGCATCCTGCCCGGTCAAATTATACTGACAATGGTTGAACCAGCCAGTACAACATTCCATCCGGTCACATGATACTGACAACAGATGAACTACCCAGTAAAGCACCCTGCCAGGTCACATAATACTGGCAATGAATGAACCAGCCAGTACAGCACCTTGCCAGGTCACATAATACTGGCAATGAATGAACCAGCCAGTACAGCACCCTGCCAGGTCACATAATACTGGCAATGAATGAACCAGCCAGTACAGCACCCTGCCAGGTCACATAATACTGGCAATGAATGAACCAGCCAGTACAGCACCCTTCCCGGTCACACGATACTGACAATGGGTGAACCACCCAGAACAGCATCCTGCCCGCTCACATCGTACTGACAACGGGTGAACCACTGATTCGACCATTCGATATAGGCAGATGAAGCAGATTCGTTAAGTCTTATTTTGTGTTTCGTGATTGCTTAGTACATCTCTTGGAATGACTTGAAAATCCCTTCTTTCCAGAGTTAGTGTCCAGCTCAAACATTTTTACCTTTCACTCTCTCTTTGCATGGATTGAATAGCTACAGTCGATAATTATTTGCAATTGTCCTCTCCAGACACACACAACGGAAATGCAAGGCCGCCATCATCTCGTATGTCTGTAACAAAATAGGGGTTGATATGACTAGTTGTAATGTTCATCTTAAGCAATCATAATTAAAGTGTATCATATATAAAATTGTTTATACAAATTGTTTTGGGATTGCCATAGCCAAATTATTTGATTGTTTGGAACCAATCCATGACATTTTTTCAATATATGCATTTTATAACGTTGGACCAATCCCTAACATGAACAATTATTTTATAATGTTGGACCAATCCCTAACATGAACAATTATTTTATAACGTTGGACCAATCCCTAACATAAACAAGTATTTTATAACGTTGGACCAATCCCTAACATGAACAATTATTTTATAACGTTGGACCAATCCCTAACATGAACAATTATTTTATAATGTTGGACCAATCCCTAACATGAACAATTATTTTATAACGTTGGACCAATCCCTAACATGAACAATTATTTTATAATGTTGGACCAATCCCTAACATGAACAATTATTTTATAACGTTGGACCAATCCCTAACATGAACAATTATTTTATAATGTTGGACCAATCCCTAACATGAACAATTATTTTATAACGTTGGACCAATCCCTAACATGAACAATTATTTTATAACGTTGGACCAATCCCTAACATGAACAATTATTTTATAATGTTGGACCAATCCCTAACATGAACAATTATTTTATAACGTTGGACCAATCCCTAACATGAACAATTATTTTATAACGTTGGACCAATCCCTAACATAAACAAGTATTCTATAATGTTGGACCAATCCCTAACATGAACAATTATTTTATAATGTTGGACCAATCCCTAACATGAACAATTATTTTATAATGTTGGACCAATCCCTAACATGAACAATTATTTTATAACGTTGGACCAATCCCTAACATGAACAATTATTTTATAACGTTGGACCAATCCCTAACATGAACAATTATTTTATAATGTTGGACCAATCCCTAACATGAACAATTATTTTATAATGTTGGACCAATCCCTAACATGAACAATTATTTTGTCTCTTGATTTCCCAAATATTACAGGATTGTGGACGTAAATAAAATACAAAATGTTATCGGATTTCACTGAAGAATATTTCTGATTAGGTATAAAGACGCTTGAACCGCAAACTATTTCGAAACCGGCAACTTATCACGGCAGGTTCCGCTTCGATTACGATTTCAACAATTCGTTCAACTTCAAGATTGATTTTAAAGTATTTTGGAACTGAACACCAAACAACCAATAATTCAATTTCAAGTTGACTTATTTCTGAGAGATTTTCACTTTTCATGGTCCCAATGTCTTTACAAATACCTGATCTGGTAGCTTGAAGTGAAGAACTTGCTTATTCGTACGTCCTTGTCGGCCATCTTGAAAAGACAAATCCAAAACACTTTATCGACGGCGATCGTGATTCCGTTAAATAAAAGTCAAAAACTATCCCTACGATTTCTGATCATGTTCCCTTAAATTAAATTAATATTACATAGCATGGTTATCTAGGTATACTGTTATCACACGAAATGTAAACACGGTGCTTTTGATTACATGTGTTTATTTTGAAAACAGGAAGTTCACTTAAAACCTGTCTTGCAGCAGTAGACAGAGTCATTTAGAACCGGGACTGAATAAGCAATCACGATAGAACAAACAATGTCAAACTATTTGGTAATTAACTCATTAATGCCGAACACACGGAGCAGTCGCCGGAACGTCAATGGAGGTGTAATGCGGCGTGTGAATCAACACGAAGCTGTCGATCGTTCTAACACATCTTGTAACGACATATAATACATCCGTTTAAGCAAACAAGAAGTGTTATAACGACTTTTCGGGCCTGTGTTTACCTCACTTTTCTCCTGGTTTTATCTTCATCAACATTCGCCAGCGAAGAAAAAATAAAGAAAAAGGGAAAAAAGGACCTCCGCAGTTATCCAACGAGAATTTGATTCCTCGGCTAACGACTGTTATTCATTATGACAAACATTATATGCAGCTTTGCATAATCTTTTCGGGAATATTGAGGACAATGTAATAACAGAAAATTAGAAAAACAGGACATGTTTATTATGAGTTAAAAACTCAATTAACACACTCGTAATGACACGGGAAAGCATGTTCATAGGACGTTACCATCGTTACGTGATTCCTTCTTAAAGCGTTCATGCTATCATGATAAGGGCATTTCGTCAAAATAAGAAAATATGAAAACCAGATCATATTTATTATGATATACAAAATCAATTAACATCCATGCACCGTGGAAGTCGAAATAGAAATTATATTGTAATATAGACGCTTGCACATGTACATATTTTATTGCTAGCGCCGGAAACATTCTATATGAATTCCAAAACAATTTACAGCCATGCGTGCTAGAACCAGAAAAAAAGGTCGTTTCTCGTGACGCTATCTCTGATATTCTCTGTACTTTATTGTTTGAAGTGATGTGTATTAAAAGGTATGGCGTGCTTCTTTGACTACAGTAATATGTTTTTAGTGGGGTAGCGAGATATAGATAATCTTTATGCATCTACACACTTACAAGAAACAACTCAACAACTATAATGAATGAATACGGCCACATATTCTTTATGCTACACACAAGAGGAGATTTTAAGTTCTTCGTTCTCGATCAAACCGTCTGCTAGTTTTCAAACAAGGACTTGTTTAGAGGAGTCGTATTGTAATGATGAATTGAATTCGCATGTAACATTTAGAATCAGGTTTTTGTTACATAACGCTAAATACAGCTGTGACTTCAATACTCTCTTTATCTTAAATTATTTTGCTATGAAACATTATCTTTGATTTCTGTGTGTTTTTATTAATCTTAGATAACAAATTCAGCTCAGCGCAAAACATTTCGAAATGATAAATCATTAAAAACAAGCTAGTACACAATGCTAATGTTGAACACAATGCAGTATGAATAGGAAAGTTATATCCTAATCATGGCGGCAATATTCCCTGATATCTTGTTATTTAACATTATTCGAAACTTTAGAAAATGTACAAAGAGTATAAAAGTCCATAAACAAATAAACAAATGTCATTCTTATTAAATAACGTAATATATTGTAATGAAATATCTCCTCCCATTTATGAAAGGAAGTTTTTATGGAATGGGAATAGGCGGAAATAATGTTGAAGTATTGTAAATAAATACAATCTCTAAATCGTTGTTCTCTGATATCGTCATTAGTATCTCAATAGTATGACTGTTTGTAGCAATGTTACAAATTTTAAGTTTTAAATTGTTAAAAATGAAATAACGCTACACACACAGTCGATTGCAGTTATATAAATCAGTAATTCATGAAGAATGGAACAAAATAGTGTTCTGTGTTATACAACTGTTCCTTCCTTCTAGGGTCCAGACTCATAGGTGATGTTAGGACCGAGAGAAGTGGAAAACCTAACCGCTTTAAACTACAACTGCAACAGCGAGAGGGTCATAAAAACTTTCATTACAAAATGTAATGTAGTTTAAACATTTTAGAGTACAATAAAATGAGAGAATAGCGAAGCGTCAACAAAACTATAATCGAACTAAGACTTTTGAAGTTATTTTCAAAATTAATTTCTTACGGTAGCATATCATGAACAAAGACACAACTCAGGGTTTATATCTTTGAAATATGTTTTCAAGTATTTCAACTCCTTGTTTCTCATTACCACTCAAAAGTAACAATGTGCATTGGAACTGACACCAGGACTTTCCGCCACTCGTCTGTTTATCACAAATAACGAGCTAACTTACGTTATTGATGGATTAGTGGTTCCAGCACTTCTTCATCACAAGGAATTAGTTTGTCAGTTTGTCTGAAATAGAAGGTTTATTTTCCGTGTTAATGTTTTTCTTTGACGCCGACCCTTTGTTTCTCTTTGTTACCCCGATAAATAAACATATTGTAATGGAACTTAGTTTGTCAAAAGTTGCAACTAACTTTATCAACTGTGTGATTTACCTCGTGGAGTGTATGTTTTAATGCTAACGTGTTCTAGCGAGATATATTGTGTATATGTATAAAGAAGAAAGAAATGGCTTGTTTGTCCTAGACGCTTTGTCGTTTTCGTAACGACAAAACTTGTTACCCTATACCTAAATGAGAAACTCGTTTTGTTAAATGCTGTTGTAGAGGTATTACGCACGATGTCTACATTATCTATTTGATTTTTTGTAAAATATTTACATTTCGTGTTCACTCATCTTTTAGCGAACTACTATTCAAGTGTTTCGTTTGAAATTCATTGACTTTCTCCGAATTAGAAGCTTTGATATTTTGAATATTTTGGACAGTGTGTCATTTTTTGTGTCTTGAACTTTAGATAATTGTATCATTTTAGATATTGCGGTTTCTTGTTTGTTTTCTGTTGTTTTTTTTTAGATAATACTTTTCTCAAAGTCGCATTTGACTGAAAATCATGCGATAACTAATAGTGATTATCTGATGACGTAAATGTTATAACGTGTCATTATTAAATTCCTCTACTAATTTATGTATTTATATGTAAATATATACAATCAAATAGAAATGAATATTTAAACTGGTTCAGGTGTGTTCTTATTGTGTCACTGTCTTTCTATCATTATTGTTTATTGACAATTAAGCATTTCTAAGGGTTAATACCATTGGAATTACCTCATTTAAGACACAGAAATACTGAACCACAAACCGTAAAACAAGTGAACATGGATTGTTACAGATGAATTTTGCTACAGGAAAATTTATTTTATCAGATCTGCTCTCTTCTGATTCTCGTTTTCTGCATTTCCACTTTTCCAAACTGCTGCACGTGGGCACGTGACGCCGTATAGCTGTTCTGTCAATCGACTCGCGCATGCCGTATCATCACAACTATCCAATGTAATTTGTCACCGTTTAATTTCCCGCAGACGTTTTATGTTGTCCTATCGACTACTTGTTTCTGGCATATAAATAACCGATAAGAAGACTTTGTATCAAATTAATCCCCCGATATCGCTTGTAATGAGGTTTAGCTGCTGATAGACCACGTATGAAACAACAGAACCAGTAGTAGATGGTCTCTATCAAACCAGAGATCAAGGTCATTATGGAAACGAGACCTCTGCGGAATCAATGCTTATAGTGAACTACTTTTAATAATCATTTCCTCATTTCATTTTTTAATGGTGGAACAAATATTGAATTCACCAACTCATCTACAATATAAAATGATTTTCATTTTTTGTCACAAGACATATTCTAATAAATTGTTGGCGTTCGCTCCTGTACTAAAACATGAGTTTTAAGGATTGCATAAAAAGTCTAATCGTCCCTTGCAATGAAATACATATCTCAACACTTCATGCCGTGCTATTTTCACGGCATTTCAAGGAATGGATGTCATTTGAATCGATAATTATTAAGTCTAATTAACCAATAAAGTTTTATTTAAACTAAAGTATTTTGTTTGGAAGCAAATTTATGTCTTGTTATCACAAGAATAAGTTATATAAATATTCATTTATTTTCAATATAGAATAAAATTTTTGCACGATGATGAAATTTTGAAATATATCACGTGACATCATAAATGCTAGTTATTAATCTCTTGGTATGCTTTTTTGGTTATTGTTTTTATTGTTTCATGTTTTTATTAGCAGAATATTTTCGGAGTGAATGATACAGTTGTTTCACACTGTAATGCCCTTAATACTTCTATTTGATTTAGTTAGGTTAAACATATATATTTGAAATATACATTTGAGATATGAAGATAAATATTCAAATATATATATAAAAGAAAACGACATTAATATTTATAGGTAACAATACACAATTTCGTATGCCATACCAGTACCCACGATATACATCAAATAGTATTATAATTTCTATTGATACGCTCGATGAGCATGACTTTGTTATTACAATAAATGTCATACTTTTAGAATATGTATAGGTGACAGTATATATCTGCGTATACAAAATAAATCTGCAATTTACATCAAGTATTAATGTAACATATAAATATATTTAATGAGTATGACTTAGTTATCGTAAATATCATACTCAGTCAAGCAATTAAAACATTGTTATGATTCTAAAAACGATTAGTACTTTTTATGTATTTTTAAACTGTCAAGCGTATTTTTTCATCATCTTTTGAAACTAAGTTTATCAGAGCCAACAAGTATCAAATTCAAATCAATATCAACATTATACATAGCCAATTTTCTAAAAAACTATAACACGATAATCATTAAACTGGTAACATTGTGGGAAATAGTGGAATGCATTTTCTACGGGAAAATAACAATTAAAAGATGGATGCATAATGAAATTAACTTTATAAAGGTCGGCATTCAAAATACTACATCCATGCCGAAGTCTTGTATGTATGAAATCGAGTTTTCTGTTACCAAATGCCAGTCTGATACAGGGTTTTTTTCCGTTTAAGTTGATTTTTGAATTTTGATATTGTTTCTATAGATCTTACGGAAATGTCTAGAGAATTCCAAATTTTCACAGTACTAGGAAGAAATGATTTTTCAAATAGCACTAGAGGTGGTACATAATCTTGATTATTCCTCAAGTTATAAATACAATTTTCGTTAACTCTGTTTGGCAAAATGTCGTTTAAATAGGATGGTGCTATACTATGTTGCATTTTATAGAATAGTATCATTTTTTTCTGTTTTCTGTTTCCCAACCATTTTCTATATAAAGTGATTGCCTACTTGCAAAGGAGGGTAAACCTGTAATTATTCTAACTTGTCCGAATCCGCATTTATACATCCATCCCACACTTCATTCGCATATTCCAACAAAATCCTATAAATGCAATATATAATTTAGACAATATATCTTTTTTCAAGGTAATTTACCTGAAAATAGTTACCAATACCAAATGCTGATGTACAGTAACGGTTGTCAATGAAATGCATGTGATTTGTTTTTTTTTTTTTCTGTCATATTTTACATAAAACAAAAACAAAAAGTCATCCAATGCATCACTTGGTTTATTCAACACACTTTCTGTATTCTTGCCACAACAAACCAACAAAAAATGGGCCGGAAGCTCGAAGGTTAAAATGACATAAACCTATCTTTGGCTTGATTTCCTCCAGCAGTATGCACATCGTTAAAATGTGCATATAACCGACTTCCAAGTGTTTCCCCTAATGTATCGAGGTAAGATATGACGGCACCAATAAACTTATGATTCTACACACACCGAGGTTAAGAGTGGAGCTCGTGTTTCTATTGTCCAGAAGGCTTTTGTTACATTTGAGGTATGGGTACTCACCACCTTCAAAGCACTTGGCTATTTACCACTCAGTTATCGGTTAGATCTCGGCGGTAAGACGAACAGATCACACCCGATAACATGCCTGCTAATTTTTCCCAGCTTCCGTTGACGTAACATAAATATTTATCTTAAGTCCTGGCAATTTGTCACTGCCCGAATGTATGTACAACCCGTGGTGTAATGGACGAAACGACAACTTGTAGCGGCCTTTAATCTTTCCACGTGGCTTTCCAATGACATCGTCATATGTTACACAACATGTAAATGCACACTGATAGTTTAAATTTTAGTTTAACTTTAAAATATCAATTTCATATTGTATTCGATGTCGAAAAAGGGGAACAGAATATGATTGTTCGTTATATGGTAATATTTCAATTGTACGTTTACCACCGAAGTAGCTTACTTTTTTCAGCGAGGCCAGTTTCAATGATGTCTTCCAAATTAACTGAATGAAATAAGTTCAACGATTGTTCCAAACATCATGTGACTTTGAATGTTTCCTGACAGTGATAACGGTATTCAGAAACACACATTTATTCAAGAGGCCACCTTTAAAATATATAAAAACGAAGGAAGATGCAAAACAATGTAAATATCGGTATTACGACACCATGTCGAGGATAAGTCTGTTTAGGACATATCAGCGATGTTTTCCGTGCAAAATAAATGGCAAATGCTTCGAAATATGGCATTGGACATGTATATCTAAAACAATATATGTAAAAAATTCCATAATAAAATCCAGGTTATGTTATTGCTGAATCTCAACATGAACAAAAAAAAAGAGAATTTCCAAAATAAGATTTCAAATAACAAGCGATATCCAAATGAAAGCAATGTTCAAAAATCATATATATTTCGACATGTTTTACACGTGCATGCTCGCGTGCCCAGCTGTTAGAGTATATACACATGCCAATTACACGGTATAGTGATGTATGTCACCCCACACCAACAATACACAGAGGAGGGAGCCCACTACAGTGAAAGGGGGCTCTACAGAGAACAACCTCACCGTGACCAACAACACTTTAATGACCGTGTCAGAACGCTGAGAGAAGCGGGCCTTGTTTATGCATTATAAAACCAATTATCACGGTTCGCCTATCCATACTAACATGCCAGTCCTTGTGTGTGCAAGGCTTAGACTCATTAGCTCCTATTCACCAAAACCTAGCATTCTGTTTGTTCTAGAGACATTCCGCACGGCTACAGTCTTTCTTCAGATAAATATTCTACAAATACAGGTAGTCCGTATATCATTTTGATTATTCTTCATTAAAAAATTTGTATAAAGTGGAAACAAAACTTTTAAATGGGACCTAATTTGAAATATTTCTTCATTTTTTGCTTAATTGTGATACTAGAGTAAGTTCTTTACCTTTCCTTTCTTCGTGTAAGACATTCAATTTTGTCTTTTTGTACTCATACATTAACTAAAATATGTCACTTCAAATACAACAAATAATGGTCAAGGAGAAAAATGGTGATATGTTGAATAAATTGTAAATAATAAACGGAGTAGAAATCTATTTATTTTAACCATTATGTATCAGTCGGGCGTCACTCAACTTTATAAATATCGTTATGATTGTACGGACTATAATTATGAGAGTTTCTACATTAAACCGAATCAAAATACACATATTCATCAGTAAAGCACTGCCAGTAATATCAGTTTTCGATTTGATTTGTATAAACTACACTTAATGTGTAATGCTAGCTTAATCTGTTCTTAGTACCATTTACAGTATTAACGTGACACTGTATATATCAGAAGTGGACGTAGCGAGATAGTTATTTTGAAAACTCGAACGATCTTTTGATCAATCGTGAACACTCCCTCCTAAACAAATATTCCTTCAATCAAACATTAGATTTGTCCATCCTGTAAGCTAACCATATATTGTATAACACTGAAAAGAAACGTCTTCGATCTCCCATTATGGGAGATTTCTTTTCCAAGAAAGGTAAACGCCGATACAATTATAGACCAGTGAGTAACTTGGAACATACTATGTAAAACACATACAAAAACGCTAGGTTGAAATATTCAAAGGAGAATAGTACGATTAATTGAATTTCTGGTTGACAATAGGTTTGGAAGAAAGATTTTCCAGCAGACTGCTGCATTCCCATTCGAACAAAATGTAACCTACTCTTAATTGAATTGCTTTTGTTTTTATACCAGGCGGAAGTTGTGAAAGAGCTAATCAGGACAGGTAACAAAATATTTTTACAGTCTTTCAATGTCCCTTTCAGATATACCAACGATGTGTTTATTATAGAGGAAAATTGCCGGACCACGCCGATCGTATATTCCCTTCTGAACTTGAAATGAGAGTCACAATATATTCTTCTACATCAGCTGCTTACAGCGATCTTAAACTATGACCAACACGGACAGCTTACTGCTAAGCTATATAAGCGTGATGATTTCAATATTCTGATCACGAACTATGCCTTTCCTGATATTAATATCCCATCGTCTTGTGTTGACATGTCACAAATAATTCGTTATTCTAGGGCTTCTGTGGATTATTTTGTACAGCAAAACCTTTCCAAACAGCTTTTCATTTTCACCATGGTCGTCTGTAAAAAGTGTTTTGATTGGTCACTTGATAATTGATATCTGTTACGAGTGAAAAATATAATTTTTACAAGAGATTAGTATCATATTTCTCACTAGTGAAAAATATTGTAGACTAAATAAATTTCGATATTTTACTGGTGAAACTGCAATAAATTAGTATAGAAGGTTATGATATTATGTTATTTGGGATACAACACCATGAGAGCAAGAAATATCGAAACTAAAAGAAAGCAACATTAAGCACAGGAATGTTACCTCATATCGTCAATTCAATTTTCGGTTTGTTCTGAATATTTAGTTGAAAAGACTACCGGTACATTATTATCTTGTTTTTATTCCTAAGCATTGACATCATTCTCAATTACAACAAGTACCTTTGTAGGCACACTAATCAGCATTCAATGATACAGGATTCTTCTCAATGAGACCAATCTTGTGACCATAACATTTACACATTGTTTTCATCAACCGGCATCTGTCGGATCCCTGTGCCGTATATTTGTCTTCAAGATATATGTACGTACACATTTTTATTTGATTTTTAGAAAAAAATAAAATCAAAGCTGCCATTCAATTAAAACCTTATTTGCAATTTATAGATTTTAAATCATGGGAACAATTCATTTATCTTAGAGTCCATGCAGCCAATAGAGATCGAAATGTGATTGCGGTTTGAAAGACAATAAAAGGTTATTGACTATGACAAGTCGTGTGAACTATGCACAAAAAGAACAGGTAAACGCATGCCCACATTGTATTTCCTGCGGGTGTAGACTAACTGAACACAGAGATTGTGTATTTCTCAGGTATTTGACTTTACCTGGGGCGTCGTGGCTAACACAACTTTAATTAGTTAGGAGTAGGAATTTACATTTATGACTGCTTTATCGCACTAGTTTTACGCTTTGTGATAGAATTTGACTAATTTACTTCCTCCGGACATCAAAAACCACCAAAGGGGGATAATTAGTCAGATAACTCCAATGCTTGCCTGCCGTTCGTACGGCCCATTAACATGTCAAAGTAAAATCGTATTCGGCTAGTGTTTTTCTCCCTCCCATCTTTTAGACGGCATACAATGTATGATACAATTTCCAAGCTTTAAAACCAAACTTACAAATTAAATAAAACGTTTACATAAAATAATTATAATTAACTTGGTTATAAAAAACAAACAGAACCAATCATGTCCATCTGATATAAATTAAATCGAAATCATAAGTTCTTAATAGAATGACGTGATACACACACATGCTGCACCTTTTAAGTACTAGATACAGTATGCCGAAAAAGACTTATACTGCATCATACAGCTGTTTCGTCCTTCTAGGACTTGTCAGTGATGCTTCGGGCCAAGGTGTGAGAATCAACATTTTCTAGACTAATGTAGTAGCAGAAGGGTCAGGTGTAGACAATCTCTAAATTTATAAATTTAAACAAGAAATAAACAATTATTACTGCTTAATTTCAAACCGTGTACTACAAAAGTGTGTATATTAAGAAACATGCCACCACACAAACTGTGACTGTGAAGGCTTCAGCAAACAACTAAACAACTCACAAGTAAAGTCTACCAGCTTCTTCCCTGCAGTATTTTAGGAAACATTATCCAACAGCCTTTTGTTAAGAAACGCTTAAAAAGCTATCTTAGTTGACCTTTGATTTCGATGTCTAATAAACTCTTCACAGGTATAGGTAGTGATGCACCATTTCTACTTTGTTATAAGTTTAAATCATCTGATTTATTTTCCATTGATTTTATGCAGAATGCGGCTTTCTGATTGGTTGAGATTTTTTTCATACCTGTATGAAAACAAAATCCGAAAATCGGCGCGAAAAATGTGATGTCACAATACGGCAATTGACGTTGCGTATTGATTTGTAAAAAAGAATCCGTTGTTAGATCAGTCAAATTGTACATAAATATGTTTTAAATTTGAAAATAAATTTCAAAAAATAATCATTAGCGTTGATGTCAATTATGTTTTAGCTTGAAAGGGTCATGAAAACAAATTGCTTGCAAACTTTTGTAAGAATCCGCTACGCATCAATGCTTAAATAAATTAACGATACATAGTACCACGCGTCGTAATACGTAAAACAACCCAACTAATAGGACTGCACTCACCGAGTAAAATTTCAATGATGACAACATGAATGCCATGATATCATCAGTGAAGGTATCTGATAAAACTTGATCTCACCAACGTATGATTTATAATCAGATCTTAT
The DNA here is from genome assembly GCA_947623455.1 of Mimachlamys varia. Lineage (NCBI taxonomy): Eukaryota > Metazoa > Mollusca > Bivalvia > Pectinida > Pectinidae > Mimachlamys > Mimachlamys varia. Next base: position 32,458,317 of record OX392529.1, on the reverse strand, counting down.
CAATAAATGTACTAAAACAAAAGCGATGACAAATCGACCCTATGATACATGGAACAGGTATGTCCTGGGAACTAGTATAGGTAAATATAAACAATTCATTGATGTGTATCAATCCGTCTGGGAGCATGATTCACGTCGCACAAGACAAGCTATGTCTCTTAGGCTTAATTGATGCTCCAAGCAATGTACGGTAAGACTACCTCTGGGATGGCAGGCCTGGTACACGTCTCTTCTAAATTGTAAACAACTTGGGAAATAATCCACATAAAATGTCAGTGATGACCATATGTCCGAAATACCTGATCTCACCATTTCAATGAGTCTTTATAAACCCAGATCTGGTAATAAAACATCACGCAAGTAGCTTTGATACAGCATTGGGGCGTTCTTTGATCCTTTTATCATTGAACATGTCATAGATATGGGGCAACTTTGCTATAGGATAATTATTGTGATACAACCTGTTAGAGCTATCTGAGTTGTAGTCGTATAAAGGATGCAAAAAGATTACTGAATGTACAATGTAGAGCATCGAATCATTTCAAACCGGCCTTGTATCAATTGCAATTAAAGTTTCCTTTCAGCAAATTAATATATCTTTGAGGAAATGTAGAATGAAGTGTCAAGTTTGTATTTTTGTCATTTCCCTTCTTAAACGTTAATGTATCTTTGTAGTTCGAGGAAACGTTAAATAATACCTCGTGAAAACAATTGCATGGTATCAAATTATGTTCAAACTAAATTTCAGCTTAATTATAGATTATGCCAGTAACTACCGTACAGGACTTGTTTCAACTATGAAGACTAAGTAAGAAATATGTGGATTGAGTAATATAGTCTAGTAATACAAACACATACCGGAACATTGATGTTATTTCGTAAATAAACATGCGTCATTTTGTCCTTTCAAACGCCAGTTGTATAATCGAACAAAATCGGAATAGGGAGGCCCGGCTTCTGATACTACTAGATTAACGATAGTAGGGTAATGACACGGAATATTTATACCAGATCAACATGAATTGCATCACGTAAACTTTCAAACAGAAGAACGAACTGAATCTGATTTAAATCCCTTAAATATAACAAAATTCAAACATTAACTACGGTAAAATTCATACGGCCAATCTTGCGATTTTATCGAAATTGCAATTTGTTTACTTCAAAATTTTAATTACGTTTTGAATTGTAAACTGAATGAGGATATAATGACTTTTGTAAACTTTCAGAATGATATACACTGAACTGTGTTGGAGGAGGAGATCCTATTTGCTTCCTAAGAATAGATGTATCTGAGTTCTGAAAAGGTTAAGAATCGTTTACCTGTCGTTATAAATGCATACACGATTTTGAATTGACTTCTATCTGATCCTTATCACCACCTAGAATGGTTAATATATCAATCCAATTTTCATTCACTTACTCTACATTAACTGATAACAATAAATCGAGAGATCTCTGAATCTCGAACGTCCTTCACAAGTGTAGATCGACTTTAAATCAGATAAAGAACCATCATGAACATCCGAATTAATTCATGGACATTTAAGACACCGTTCCGGATGACTTCTTTCGAAATTATTTGATAAAATCTCTAGTTTAACAATTATTGTAAACGTCTCCGATATAAAAAGTGAGATACCTGTTCCTGTACGGTGATGCTATATAATCCGTGCGGTTGACATATTAGCCTAATGGTCTCCTCAATCCTTTTATGTGCCTATTATGCAGATTTGGACATGGTAAATATCGGATAGCAGCCGTGTTGACGGTAGAATAGCACTGATACCGACCACCATTAATCTCTGGAAGGGTGACAGGGCACCTTGGGAGCTGGAAGGGTAGTTTCGGTGCACAAGTTCAAATCATTCATAAGAATATGAATAGAATGATTAGAGAATATCGAACAAAACCATAATTCGAACTCAAAATCGATTAAATTGGGGGCTACACTTTGTAAATGGGGAAAAAAAGGAAAAAATGTGTCGAAATGTTCTTTCAATTTTAACCTTTTCACGAATATGTCGATTCTAAATTGAATCATTTATGTCTACTAGGATAGTACACGCTACATCTATAGATAACACTTGATGACCATTGTTTGTAAAATACTCTGTCTTTATAAAGTTTCTGAATATCCGAACTACAATAAGGGTTCAATAATGACCGCTTTGATTTTATGATAATATTACAAAGTTTGCAATGTGGACGTGGACAGCTGACTGTGCTTGATATGTCTTAACACATCAGCCAAAAGCTAAAAACGTTACCATGTAAAATTTAAAACAATCGTTACCCCTTGCATTTATAGGGAGCTACATGTTTGTCTTCCTTCTTTGGAGTGATACGTTATTAATCGTGTTGCAGTGTGTGTACTAGTTAAATGATAAAGTGCTTTAGTGCACACGGTTGTGATTTTCAACTCCACAAATATGACGTAATTATATTATTATTAAGATGACGACATTATCAACAAACTTGAGCAAAACATATTTCAAAATGCGTAGATACATAGATTTAAAGTGCATACAGGATTTGTAATTTGCGTACATTTTTAATGCGGCCAAACTAAAAACATTAACCCGTTTATAGACGCGATTACAAGCGCCTTCATTTAGTCGGTGTCCGGACAAGGTTCCAGCTTTGACAGGTCCTTATCATATTGAGTTCAGTGAGTGCTGTATTGCCATTGGTATTCAGATCATTGATAGTTTCAATCTGAATGATTAAATGTTCCGATGCAAATATTTTGGGAGAAACGTTACCCGCTATTGTGATTTAAAGGAAATTAAGCAGACATCTCTCTTCTTTCAAATTCAATGCCGAGGTTCATCCGGTGTATATCATAAGTGAATAAAAATGCACTAATTTGACAAAAATGACCTCAACATATCCCGTGAATTTAGATGCAAATTAGGCGCACATCTTACTTTGTCACGTGTATTGATGTATAGGTACAATGACTTTTGAAACGTTTTAAATAGGTCTGACTATCGTGAAGGTCATATCTCAGGCCAATACTCATCAATATATTTCATTTAGCCATTGATACTGACAAATTTTGGCACTAATATGAATATCATTGAATATGCAAACTGTTATTTACATATATTTGAATATGGGCCACGCAGGTGCAAATTAATTACCTTTTGGTGTTATATCAGATAATAATTCAACAAGTGCGCTATTTAACGATACCAATAGGTTTCCTTGTAAATACTCGACTGTACTCGATAATTATACAGGTATATTGTATCATAAACGTGTTATATCAGGTAATAACATAAAAATATCTTATTTAGGAAGCTATGTGTACACTTGGGTTCGTACAATAAACTAGGTTATATTAGTAAGTACACGGTTCACATATCATGTGTGTATTGCCTCATTATGACAAACCAATAAAGATAAAATTATTTCACATTATAAAATCTTGACATGATATTTTAAAGCGTTTCATACAGGCGAGATATTCAATGTTTTGACTCCCTCAACTGTTATTTATAGTGTGTTGTCACTTACCTGATATTTATAGTTTTGTCGTACTGACTTGATATTTGTGATGTTGTCTCACTGACCTGGTATTTATAGTGTTGTCGTACTGACCACGTATTTATAATGTTGTCCCACTCATCTGATATCTATAGTGTTGCCTCACTGACCTTATATTAAGAACGTTGTCTCACTGACCCGGTATTTATATGGTTGTCTCTCTGATCTGATATTTATAGTGTTGTCTGTTTGACCTGATATTTATAGCGTTGTCTCACTGATCTGATATTTATAGCGTTGTCTCACTGATGTGATATTAATAGCGTTGTCTCACTGATCTGATATTTATAATGTTGTCTGTTTGACCTGATATTTATAGCGTTGTCTCACTGATCTGATATTTATAGCATTGTCTCACTGATCTGATATTTATAGTGTCGTCTGTTTGACCTGATGTTTATAGTGTTGCCTCACTGACCTGATATTTACATATGTACATTGTATAGTGTTGTCACACTGACCTGATATTTATAGTGTTGCCTCACTGACCTGATATTTACAGTATTTTGTCAGTGGTATTTATTGTGCTAAAGCATTGATTGTGTTGTCTACCTGACCCGATATTTTACCGCGTCTACTGATCCATCGATAGTTTCCCGTGATAATGTCATCACGGCGACTCCAGTAATGTTAACGAGTCTAATTAATTCCTTTAAAACATTTTATAACACATTCAGAGTTAAACTTTTAGATATATAGAAACTAATCAAGTAGCATACCTCCCCTCTATAGAACTCGAGAAAAAACACGATTCGGTCTGTCAAATTGGTCCATACATGTAAGTTGATTAATCAATTTTATTTCGTATTTTCAATGACGTGATTAATATCATGTTGGACGTTAAATGTTTACTATTGATAAATCTTCTCATTGTGATGCGTTGGCTAAATTGACTCAAAATTAAAGCGACAAATTCAAATATGTCCCATTTTTTTATTTCATATAAGAAGCACCATATGTGCATTGATACAAATGTACGTATCTTATATATGTTGCTAGATGTTCAATTGATATGCTATGTAATATTTTTTTAAAATGATAGTTTTGAAAGCGATTCATTGAATAAACATAACATTGCAAAACGTTGTCAATTATTACTTATATGATAAAGTATTACATACTTTAATTATGAATGTAAAAGGTAGTAAATAGCAATCAATTCTTTTGGGTAAATGTTTCCGTATTACCGTGAACAAAATGAGAGCTTAAAAATGAATTGCTTTTTATTCACTACGAGAATGAAGAATAAGTTGATAAACAAAGCATAATGATGTTCTCAAGAATATATTAAATGCAGGATATACATGTATCTAGTGGTGGAAGACCACCATAATGTTACCATTTCCTTTAACTGTTTCACTCTAAACATCCGTCGTCACGTGACCGAAGATCATTTCCTCTACCCTGATTCTCCACTCTCAATCGTTTCTCTGTCGACGTCAACAATTATCATGCAACTTGTGCGTTGTTTCTTTAGTGCATTGTTATGTATTTGAAAACTTAAAAATCATCTAACCATAAGTCAATATCAAAATCTTTCAAGATTCTGGTTAATGAGAAGGACGCTGACCTACTTCTTCTTTATTTGATACCGAAACTGCACAAGGATCCTCATTAGCAACATTTTATCGCTGGATCTGCCCATTGCTTATAATACAGTTCAATTCATTTTTTGACATACTGTATCTAGATCTATTACTATATTTAAAAGGCGCAGCATGTGTGTGTGTTACGTCATCTCTCAACTTAGACTTTGTCAAGACTCCTTACGCAATCCTATTGTGACACTGTATACTCAAGAAGTCGAATCGACAGAATGTTGATTTCGAAAACCTCGAAAGATCTAGTTTATCTTGAACACCTTCTCCTCAATATTATTTCTTCGATCAAAACATTTGATTTTTCCTCCCTTTACAAAACCGTACATCAAACGAAACTGAAAGAACGTCTTCTGTCGGTCATTACGAGAGCTTTCTTTTCCAACACAGGTGAACGACGATACAGGCATATAGTTTGGAGCTATCTTGGCACATACTTAATAAAAACACAACAAACCATACAATGAAATATATTTAGGTAGATAAAGCACGAATGATTGAATTTCTGCTTGACAATATATTTGTTGATTTTGGAATTTCTATGGAAAGAAACTGTACCCCTCTCTTAGCTGACTTTTTTTTTCATTTTCACGTGTCGCTTAATTTGTAGAGGAAAAGTAACAAAAATCTTACCAAACGTTTAAATTTCAATATCCGATATATCGACGATATTTTGCCTGAAAATAGCAAAACGTTTGCTGACAAAGTCGATCGTATATATACTTCTGAGTTTGAAGTCAGGGGCAAAACAGTCGTTTTTTATTCAGCTGCTTACCTCGATTTGTACTTAAACTGGGACAAATAAGGGCAACTTACTACTAAGTTATATAATAAATATGATTCGATTTTTGAATTGTAAAATTCCATTTTGATAGTAACAACCCTGCTTCCTATTGTGTTTACACATCACGGTTGATTCGTTATTCTATAGTTTGCGCTAAATATCGAGATTTTCCTGAAAGACGTCGGTGGCTGACGAACAAACTTACGGTACAGGGAATCAAGAAAAAAAAAGGTTTTATCATCGCCATATTGTTCTCATCGAGACTATATCTTCGTATGAAATGAACGTGGGCTTTTATGAATATGCTAATTAGTATACGACTTGTTGTGACTGACAATCTGAAGACTAGTCCAACATTAACTACATGTATAAAGCAGAAGTTACAATCCTTCAGCTGACACAATTCATTATCAATTTTGATAAATGGCGTTTTAACTTAGGAAGTTAAAGATATTTACGCTCCAGTTTTCAGTGCGTTGATGCATTATTTCATTGTGTTATTGTTTTATCCGCCAATTAATAGTGAGTGTTTTGTGGAACCAAACAACAATGTTTGAAAACACATTTACAAATAGAAATGTCTAAACTTGAACAAACATATTAAAATATCTACAAAATGTAAAATCCATTGCTTTTAAACTAATTTGCTGTAAATCAAATCATATTTCACAACAAAATTAACATGTATTTGAATAATCATGTATCAACTAAATAAACACACTACGTACATGTAATTAGTATCTTACATTATATACTGTAGTTTCAGACAATGTCTACATCCGAATTCTCGTTCACGCTATACAGTATGTAGCTGCAAAAACACTTTCAGTTTTTTGATTTTGGAAAAGGAGATATTGCTTTAAGGAATCCTGAGTATGATGCATTTCTGACAATGTTGCTTTAAAATCTAAATGAGCATGACATGTTGAATTTGACGATAGCCTTCGACAGATATAACTAATGACTAAATAGCCAGGTACATTAATTCGTAATTATCATTTCAACAAGCAAAACACATGTACATGTTTAACACCTTTTTATTGTATTTAACTTAGTATTCACGACGAAACTAAATAAGTCATTAATGGACCATGGTCAAATGATAATATGCTTGATAAATGTTTAAATAAGATCCTCTTTACAATTATCAAATAGCATAAAACGGTTTGGGGTTCATATCAATTCATTAATATTTTAAACATAAATCACTGCCCGTTTACAATTGACATTAGAGCGCGGGGCTGGTTCTGTTTCATTCAGGTCACAACAGGCAGGGTCGGTCAAAAACCTTCCTCACAATCGCACACCTCACGGCTGAAACCGTGGATCTAAACGTTATACATTTACCCACTCACAAATCACCTGAAACAGAATCAGTTTAGAGTATACGAATAGCTCAACATACTCAAATATTACCTGAAGACGGGTCTTTTACAATATACCTCAGCACACTGAAAGATCACTTAAGCTTAAATCAGAGTTATTTCAAAATAAACATATACACATTCAAAGATCAACTAAAATTGTGTCAACCAAATATGTTCCCATCACAGATTAATTGAAAGTGTTTCTTAGAATTACAGACGTTACCACACGAAAGAAGTGTTCCATTTTGCTAATAATGCCGTTTAAGGTCACCAATGCGTTTTCATTGTCCTGTTGTTTAAGGTCACGAAAAATGTTTGATCACAGCGTTCGTGTAGAGGTCACGTGGAACTTGACCTGGCGTTACCCACAATGTTTGGGACTTGCTTTGCTGATAAGGACCAAAGAGGCGCTTCTATTGGGCTCAGAATTCATCCATTTCCAATGATTAAGTCGTGAAACGAGCTGGAAACTGTCAAGCATTAAAGATACATCATCTGTATTAGACAAGATACTATCTTATCATCCTAAATGACACTAGGTGGCGGTCCCTGTCCTTCATCGCAAATACAAGGTCATACGGAAACTGAACTTTCATACACAGAGGTGAAGTTACATGTACATTGTATATGTCTGTTTTTTATATATAACTGTTTTGTACTGTTGTAACAGAAAATATTATTTCTACATTTTAATCGATTGAACCGCTTTAATGAAGGGCACCGTAACACGTAATAAAGATATGGCCTGGCCTTTGTTGTTAAGCATCAGAGGAGAATATGTTTCATTTTGTTAATGGATATTTACTTCAGATGGAGACAGAAACACCTGTGCCATTATAAAAATATATTACAACTTGATCATGGGTTGGTCAAATCGGTTAGGAACAAGATTACGTGAATTTTGGTGCTTTCTTCCTATGACGACTAACTTGAAAACAATTTCGGACACATTTTCAGTCGTTATTTGGTGGAATTACTTTCGTAAAAGAAAGGAATTATACAAGGATATCACAACATTACTGAATTCAGCAACCCATGTATTTTTCCGTTTATCTGTTCTGAAGTCTGTCGCTTTGAATGCGGTTCAAAGAATGCCCTTATAGATCTGATGATGTTTATGTCTTACGTTATCCGGCTTATCGCGTTAATAACATGCTATATCTCAATGGCTCAATCTCAATATCTCAAAAAAATCACTTAAAACAATATCTATGTTAGATTTATCATTAATTATGTTTTTTATGTAACATCATTCATTAATTTGTTCAGGGTAGTGATTCCGATGTTAATGTTATTCTTTGAGACAGGTGTCAGTGGAAACACTAGAACATATCATATACGAGTGACATTTTGACAAAGGCTATATAGTTAATGAATTGAGCAGTACATGTACTAAAATTATTACCAACACGGACAGCTTACTACTAAGCTGTATGAAAAACCTGACGATTTGCATTTTCCGATCGTGAACTTTCAATTTCTTACAAGTAACATTCCTGCTTCTAAATCCTATGTATGGTGTTTACATGTCGCAATTGATTCCTTATTCTAGAGCTTGTTCTGAATATAGAGATATTCTTGATAGATGTCAGCTGCTGACGAACAAACGTTCGGCATAGGGATTCGAGAGATGCAGGTTGGTGAAGGCAAGTTTCATAGTCGCCATCTTGATCTCATCGAGAAATATTCTGTATATTTGTGTGATATAAAGATGGCCGTTTTTGAGTTTACTCATTAATATGTTTCCTTTTGGTGTTGTGATTGACAAGCATGGCTCGGTTCTCATTTTGAGTACTTGATATTAACTTAGATATAGCCAGAATTTACATGGCGGAGTGTCGTCGATGAAGCAGAACACTTATTCTTCCGGAACACATGGTCTTATTATCTTGTATTTTTACGAGGGTCTCCATGTAAATGTTTCCTTTGTTCATATTTTGCCTCTTGTTTAATCGATTTTGAGTTCGGATTATGGTTTTGTTGACGCTTTGGTATTCTCTGATTTTCTTAAGCAATATTATCATAACAATTTTGATTGCTGTTTTGTACATTTATCTATCTATTTTTATTACCGATCGTACTGCATTGCATCACACATTATTTATGATAAATTGAGACGGTGCCAAGCGAAGTGTTATAAAAAAAAAGAGTTTAGATAGAAAAGGGGAAGGGAACCGTAAAAAGGAAGAGAAGAGTCTAATATCAAAAATATTATAATATGGAACACGAGACAAATAAGCTCGCGCTGCCGTCGTTATAGTTTATGTATGGGTACATCTCTACTTGTTGAAGTGGGATGAGCCAGGCGTGCTCCAGTGACTGCGGTTATGTTCTTCCCCTCCCTGATCTATTCGTCCGATCACCCAAACTTCCCGAATTGTCTGGACAATTGAGGCGATAAACATCTGCTATCATTGGCGTGGATTTTCCTTGTTGTTTGTTCAAAAATGAAAACAAATTAGCATAAAATGTTGAAGTGATGCGGACTATGATCACAAGGCGATCTTGTTGGAAATGATGAACTTGTTCTCATAAATTCTCTCAACTATGGCAGGTGATAGTCAGGTTGCTACAATATCTATAAATCTTTGTCATCTCTTAAAATCATATTTCATAAGCTTTCAATTCTCGTATAATCCTATCTCGAATTCAGTAAATTTATTTTTTTGTGTTTGTTTTCACAAAAAGACATTTTGAGACGAATGGCACATGGTTTTCGTTTTCTAATTAAAACATATTGCATAATAATTTATAAAGTTTATATCACTGCTTGCCTCTGAAAGAAGACCAATCTTTATGAAAAAACTTCTGACTGGAAAAGTCTATGAATATTTTGCAATATTTTAATTAATATCTTCACGCGACATCTTTATGTAGCAATTATTATAATATTTCGTTCCCTCTCATTCACCGACAGATGTTGAATAAACATTTAAGTTGTATTCAATGCACTCCAGTATTTGTTCATAACCAGAAAAGCGCGGAATATAGATGTATTATCACGCTATAACTTATATGAAATTGATATATTTTATAGTAACACACTGAAGTATGAAGATATCGTAAAATGCAGATGAAACTTTTGAAATACTTCTGTATACAATATGTATACCATTTATCATGCCACAAGATTTATTTGATTATTATTCAAATTTCAAGGTGTGATATCAATTAGGAAATAAATAAACTAATAATGATTTTTTTTACGAAAAAGATTATTTAAACATATATAATTCCCGTATATATTTTTAATGGTGGATGCAATATTATTTTAATAATTTGAATTTTTTTCATATTAAGATGTTTTAAAGTTTGAGATTTTTTTTCTGCGAACTAATGTGAGACGCTTGGTTTCCCTCGACTTAAACGTAAGCTGGTCAAAAATATTTTTTCCAAAAAAGTGATACTTTCAAGTAAGACAGTTTGATGATATTCGTACGTATCAACACAATCAGTAGATTTTATGAAGTTCTTTCTATAATTGTCAATATCTTTGTAATCGGTAGATTTTATGAAGTTCTTTCTATAATTGTCAATATTTTCGTTACTTATATCAATACTTTTGGGCAATAAATAAGTACTGTTGACCTTAATTAAGCTACTTAGTATTGAAGTTGCTGTGGTGTAAATGATCCTCCGAATGAGGAGTCAATGCAGTGGTAAAATAAATATACTTAAGGCATATCTATCGCATCAACAGTTAGGCCCCAAATACACATTTCCCGGGAGCGTTTGTTATCTCAAAAGCGACATTACAAAACACGAGTTACGTCATCTTGATTTTAAATGATATACCTGTTTAAAACAGTCAATGGTATTGCTCCTGCTACTCTAACTTGTGGTGTTTACATGTCCCAGTTGATTCGTTATTCAAATACGTGCTCTAAATATCGTGATCAGTGTTTTAGATATCGGCTGCTGACAAACAAACGTACAACACAAGGGTTCCAGAAATGAAGTTTGATGCAAATTATGAGCAGGTTTTATGGTCCCAATCATAATCTCACTGAAAACTATTCTGTAATTGTTTTCGAATATGGTCATTATTTTGCCTTGTTTATATGTTGTGAATTCCTCAGTTGGCATTTTGAGGACGTGACATTTACTTGGATGTGACCTAGATTTACATGGCTGGTGTCGTCGATGAAGCAGAAGACGCTTACCATTCAGAATACCTGTTCCTATTCTTTTTAATTTTCCAAGGCTCTGTGTAAATATTGCCTTTGCCATATTTCCCCCCTAGTTAATCAATTGTGAGTGTTGCTTAGAAAATAACACGGAAATACAAAATTAATGACGAAGGAAGACAACGTTTGACTCCTCCCCTGTACGGGCCTCGAACTCACGATCTCCGGCACCAAATCTCCTGGCCAGAAATACCTGCGGCCGTTACCACCTGCGCCAACTCGACATCCCCGAAAAGGATATTTTGATGTCTCAGTGATAGACGTCCTGACGATTCTGACATGATCATAGTGGCAAGTCGTCTATCATAACACATTATTCTGACATAAGATAGGCTAAATGTGGACTTTCTATCTTAAAGATTATTTTGTGAAGGAAGGTCTGTGTTTGTATCGTTTGTCTAAAAAGCCAGCTTTATTACCCAGGTACGGTTGTCCTTTTTATACGATTAGATATAGATCTTACGAAAATAGAGGAAATGTTGAACTTCGCACAGTTTAACCATGGTGTTATCGAAATAGCCTATACTCACTACCATAGGTGTAAGCGAACACACACCGCACAAATGTAAATGATATCGGAGGCATATCTGAAAAATCCTATTTCGTCTCCTGATTTTATATTGGCTGTGAACGATAAAACTCACAGATTTTTTAACCTTTATCGGAGCCTGAGGCTAAAGGATTGCCATTATATTACCAGAGAGCTATTGGTCGATTCAACACAGCCGCACAATAAAATCTAATATCCCAACAACCGCAAAATTTGCTGGGTATCGGAATAATGATCTCAGCTATATCTACCGGAGAAACGATTGGATTTTATTTTGCCCTCGAGCTAAACTGTTAAATTATAATTATTTTCACCACCTTTTCAATAAAAGAAAAATAATAATAAAAAGTTATTATCTTCATTCAAGACACTATTAACCATAATATTTTTTATAACCCATGACGGGGTTATCTCCCCTAGCAGTTAAATTTCGTTGCGGTCAATTAAACCTATTTTGTAGTTTTAAGATGTGCTTCGTTTCGCAGACACCTGTACTTTGTGCTGTTTTGTTCGATCAACTTTAAAACACCTCTATCACTTTAACAAATAACTTTTCAAATTAATATTCCCCTTATAAAATTCTTGAAAGACAAATATATTACAAGGTAACCTTCAGTACACCAGATATACAATGTTTTTTCACAGAGATAGAGATACTTAGAGTAGAACAAGACTTATTTCACATAACAAAATGTTTGAGGAGCCTAACCAATCTAGCCCAACGTACTACAGTAGGAGATAGAAATGTCCCTCTGTCATTTAACCATTAGAAACCCATTCTTAAAACTATCAGTACTTTCATAAAGAAGCGTCATTTTTATTTACAAATAAATTTGTTCACACAGTCACAGGTCTTGAAGAGCATTAACTTTGTTTACGAGATGGACGAGTTATTGTGTGGTTACCAGCATACGCATGTAACTACATGGTATATACCGAGTGATGTGTTCAGATACGTTATAATAGGTGTCCCAGTACTGTCTAAGTGTCCACTCTACATGGTATATACCGAGTGATGTGTTCAGATACGTTATAACAAGTGTCCCAGCACTGTCTCAGTGTCCACTCTACATGGTATATACCGAGTGATGTGTTCAGATACGTTATAACAGGTGTCCCAGCACTGTCTAGGTGTCCACTCTTTCTCTCCTTTACGTCTCTGCAGTCTTAGATCTATTATCGACACACACACCCCTATCTATCTCCCTCTCGACCCCCCCCCCTTCCCCCTCCCCCACTCTCCATCCCTCCCCCCTCTCTCTCTCTCGCCCCATCTCTCTCTCTCTCCCACCCTAATCTCTGTTTCGCATCCTTCCTCGTCCTTTATCATCTACCTTCTATCTTCCTTTGCTCGTCCGTGTATCCCGATCTCCTATTTCTTACTCGTCTATCTCCCATTTATCCCCTTACACCGCGTCTATCTATCTCTGTTCCCCAGTTCTAAATCTCGTACAATACATTCGTTTACCTAGAGTCTCATATTCCATTCCATACCCCCTTCTCCTGCCCCCAACTACCACCATCACCCGAGGTGATAAATGTACGTACATGCTGTATCATTCTATCATGTTTATGATATAATGATCGCCCCGACCATTACATTACACATGTTGCTGAGTTTAACAGATGTTGAGCGCTAAGTTTAGGACGGGAATCTGCACTTTCTCATATTTTATTGACGTTTTAAAGAAATTCGAGAAATCTGTTTGCATAGAAGAAGGTGTGTCGTGAAATGGTATGCATATAATTGACCTGTAAATAACCAACCGTACATACTTACTTCTTTGTATAGTTAAAACCTTCGTACTAGATTTTTTTAATGAATACATACTTAATAGTCATACCTGTGTCTAAATTGAAATAGAAAATAAAGATATGTGGGCCTTTATGTCTACGTAATTTACGACCATACTTGAACTGTGTAAAAAAACAGACAGCGTTTTGCTTATATCATCTTTACATTTAAAAATAGCTCAAACTCGACAGTAATATATACATGTGCCGATACAGAACGTTCGTTAAGTAAGCTTAGTTGTTTATGTTTGACAGCATATCTCATTTATTTGCGAGATGTACACGTTCGTGCTTACTTGCGGATGCATATTGTCGAATTCCTGTACATTAATGTACTTCAAATGTATTCTGATAAATGCTTACTTTCGGTTATTTCGGGATATCTTTATATCGGTGTTATTTCGAGATATCTTTATATCGGTGTTATTTCGAGATCTCTTTATATCGGGGTTATTTCGAGATCTCTTTACATCGGAGTTATTTCGAGATCTCTTTATATCGGGGTTATTTCGAGATCTCTTTATATCGATGTAATTTCGAGATCTCTTTATATCGGGATTATTTCGAGATCTCTTTATATCGGGGTTATTTCGAGATCTCTTTATACCGGGGTTATTTCGAGATCTCTTTATATCGGGGTTATTTCTAGATCTCTTTATATCGGGGTTATTTCGAGATATCTTTTTATCGGGGTTATTTCGAGATCTCTTTATTTCGGGGTTATTTCGAGATCTATTTATATCGGGGTTATTTCGAGATTTCTTTATATCGGGGTTATTTCGAGATCTCTTTACTGTATATCGGGGTTATTTCGAAATCTCTTTATATCGGGGTTTTTTCGCAAACTTTATGATAGGTCGCTCGATGTTCAATAGATATTAATGTGTGTATACATGACGGCCTGAACTCGTATTAGTAAAGCACGCTGTTTTAGGGGGCAGTCATCATCCTTTCGCTTATAATTATCATTTCCAGTGCAGAGGTATCATAGATCAGATTTTGTCAGAAACACGGGTAAGATCATTACATTACAACAGCCTCTTTCGTTCCTGAGCTGTTCTAGTCCCGCCGACTTACAAAACGTGATTTATAGGGAACATCGTGCTAAACTTTCTCTGTCAATAGCATCCAACACGTTTTTACCCCACTCTCCTTCCCCACCCCTCCATCATCCCCACCCTCTACTTCTCGCCAGCCGACAATATTGTCTGTAACACCGTCAAACATCTGTCTTGATACTGTTAACGTCAGAGCCAGGCGTCAACGGCACTGCTTTACGTTACCGGTAACATTTGTCTTTCCAAAACAAGGTGCTTATTAATTTCAAGTTCTTTGGTATTTAGACGAATTGTTACGTAGGATAAGAGTAACGTGGAACGGTAGATATACTGATACATACCTTTTGGAAGATGGGTTTCGGAGCATTGATTAAACTAGGGTTTACATATAGAGTACAAGATAGTACAGACCAGGGCCCGAATTCGTGAAACCGTTTTCATGCTCAAGCATGGATTTTGTGCTCAAACCTCATTTCTTATAATGGCCATAGTTTATTTAAAAATTCTGATTTTGTCAAAGTTTTGGTAAAAAGTGAGGATCCATGAAGCCAAACACTGTTTTTGATATTTGCAATTGACTTTCTTATGGTTGGTATGAATAAGGTGAGTTTCAAGAAATCTGGCTTGAGCACAGAATCCATGCTTGAGCATGAGAACGGTTTCATGAATACGAGCCCAGGTGTTCCGGAAGAGTAAGCGTCCACTGCTTCGTCGACGGCACCGGGCCATCATGTACATCTAGGTCACATCCAAATAAATGTCATGTCATCAAAATAAGAACTAAATTAAAAGGGGTAAAACTGAAGACATAGCGAGTAGCAACAATACGGGTTATTTTGCAGGTTATGTAGAATAGATTAACTAAACATGCTTATTTTTGCGCATTTAAATTTACCACAATTAAACAGATAAGCAAAACAATAAACTAGTGCATTCAAAACTCTTGCTAAAGAAAAAATATTCAATTTTAAGTTCAGTTAGTTTAAAAATATTTTCGTACACTGTAACACATTTATAAATGGATTGGACAACACGTTATTTCAACTTAACGTAGTCCTTTCAACAATATATACAGTTGTGTGAAAATAATGTTTGGAGGGGTTGAAAAATGTTAAGAGCGGGAAGGCATTTGGATGGGGAAGAGGAATGGAGACGGTAGGGGAGGGAGAGGAAAATTAAAAGGTATTGGGATGGGGACGTGGAATGGAGAAAGTAGGGTAGGGAGAGGGAAGGGAGAAAGTAGGGAAGGGAAATGGGAAAGGCAATTGTAGAGCAGGGGATATATAAAAGGTAGTGTGAGGGGAGGGGAGAAAGCAGTGCGGAATGGAGAAGGCAGTAATAGGGGGGATAGAGCAGACAGGAGGGTTTTACCTAGGAGAGAAAGCATGTTGACTGTAAAATCGATCCACACTTAAATAAGTTAAAAATGTATAAAATGTTCAAGAATATGTTGTCGTAACTTGGTAGTAGTCTTAACATGACCAGAATATATGTTACAAAAACTTAGGTAAAATAATGAAATACAATTTCATAAACATAAAATAAGGAAAATAACTATCGTTATCAAAAATCAAATTATCAAGATTCGCATGTCTATGTTTATTAACTGATTGTATTTGATGTCTACTGAAGGTTAAACATTGCAATTCAAAAGTATTCGTTAATACAATCAGCAAGCATGTCATTCAAATATTGGAGCAGAATGCGTCTTTTATTGTTAAATATGATGCACACACATAAAAAGGTGAAAGACAATTCACAGAGATGACCACAATACCAAATTGGGCTATATATAAGAATTCATGTCGACAGGATTTGCATAGTGTTACAGCAATTTACAAAAAAGTGTGGATCTTGCAATCCTAATGTATCGACGTTTTCACCGCAAAAATCGCTATAATAATACTACCGCTAAAATATGTACGTTTACAGTATAAGGAATCATATAACTTTTGGGAAACCAAAGGAAAGTCAAATTAATTGCGTAATGATTTCAGAAATCCGCATTGGCTTTGTACCCTTTACATCATATTGCCTCTGTAATATACAATGTACATGTATACACAGGGAAACTTTCACCTGAACTCTTTCTTCCAACATTTTATGACATAAAACCTTCTATCGGACAGGCAGTACCTAACAAATTGCACAACTACAGACTCGGGCTTACATGGTGCTAGACTGCCATACATGTATAATGCGCACGAATGGCATAATTACTGCGACTGTTTGCAGAATTAATTTTTGATTAAGGAAAATGTATAGGAGTTTCTATACAGGTTCCGTATTGTTTGGGTTCTAAAATAATTTAATTCTTGAAGATCATAAAAAAAAACAGTTTTTTATCTTCTAGTAGTTAAGCTGTGATTTTACAACAAATGATGATGTTCGCAAGTTCTTT
This sequence comes from Mimachlamys varia, assembly GCA_947623455.1. Classification (NCBI taxonomy): domain Eukaryota; kingdom Metazoa; phylum Mollusca; class Bivalvia; order Pectinida; family Pectinidae; genus Mimachlamys; species Mimachlamys varia. The sequence continues at coordinate 32,441,026 of OX392529.1, read as the reverse complement.
CTTCGTCAAATTCAGTTGTCAATTCCTAAATGTTTATCTCAGAAAGCAACATTACTCTGGACAAATCAATTATTCCGTGAAAATGGTCTATCTACATGTTTATTTCGCTGAGATGGAGCTGTTGTTTAAAACTGTTTTAAACCAATTACGCAGAATGCCAATTGAAAGACCACCACCATAAACATTCTTATTGTAAATTAAATTTGATTTATCGGCGCCGATTGCCTCTTCCGTCTTTCAGCGCGAATAAAACTCGGCCAATTTTTACCAGCGTTGACATGGCTGCACGTGCATTCTCGCGCATACGGAGCCCCTGTTATGAATTGATAAAGATCTCGACACAAATAGTTCTCGTTTTAACAACTGCTACTGGTCTTGGTTTTGACACTTGTGTATTAAAGTGTTGAGATGAGGAAAGCTTAACTGCGGTAAGATAGAAGATTTATTCCGTTCCAACCGGTTTTCTACCAAATTCCCCAGAACCCTCGTTAGCGCTAATGATCCCGTACCCGATGGGGGATAATTACTAAAAGTTTCCGTGAAAATTTTCCGAAAGTTTGAAGTTCCCGAAAAATCTGTCTTAATCAAAAATTGTTAAATTGTTACATATCTCTACTAGTCTTTCATCAGCCTATATAGACAACACCCTCTGTCGAATTTCACAAACTCTACAAATGTTGTGCCCGGCATATGTGTACCCCTTTGGTATTTGTCGTAGATCAAATTTATCACTAATGTTTGTAAAATGAACTGAGCAATATCTTTATCAATATTGTATGGATTGAGAGCTTTATCAACTCAAATATGTATCTAATAAACAATATCGCTACACCAAGTACATTTGTTTTTGAGACGGAGTTAAATACACGTTACATTTATAGCGTTGGAGACACACGGTTTCATAAACAGAAGAAGTATGTATACTTGCTTTTTAAAATTGTCAACACTCAAAGGCTCTGTTTGTTGTTTGTTTGTGCTCTACGTCCTATCAAGAATACAGGTATGGACGTGACTGGTTTTGGAAGCCGGAGTTCCCAGAGAAAACCACCGACCAACGGCCAGTACCTGGTGACTGTCCCACGTAGGACTCGAACCAAAGACCCTGAGGTGGAGGCTAGTGGTAGAAGAATTTCTTGACATCTATAACACTTGGCAACCACGGTCCCTACTATTAAAGAATATACACGTACATTGATATTGAGGCTAAGTAATGTTTTCCGTTAAATACTATATATGGCGGATAGTCTTCATTCCAAAAGTCTGGTGTGAAAAACAGGTTTCAACAATATTTCAAAAGGAATCATATCGAGATACGGCATTTTGTCGAGATCCAAATTTTACTCGTTTTAATTTCCAGTTGTCTGATTGAATTGGGCAACGTGGACAAAACATGTTATAAGACTAACGCAAACACGCAACATAAGACATATAGAGGTTACACAACGAGTTGCTGTTGGATACGGAATTTAATTCACTCGAGTTAATAATTTTTTTTTTGTATCTTTTCAAAAAATAATGAACGAGAGTGAAATATGTTCCATATCCAATAACCACGAGTCGTGTGTCCTGTTTCTACCACAATAATATTAGTCGCAATGGCAGTGTTGTTTTCTGGGGTGAATCGCGGGCCATTTGTATTCCCGGAAGGTCATATACCACTAGTGGTATATAACATATATTTATCGAACAGTCAGCACGTGTATACAATGGTCTGAGAGTGGAAAAACACACGGTATTGTGGTAGAAAACGAATATTATCATTGGATTATAATTCTCTCAGGCTCCTACGTAACTTCTTTAATTTATGTCCAGGCCCTATGTCTGATCATGACAACAGCAGAATAAAGTTAACTATTCGCTGAACCAAATCTCTGATTTAACAGATTATTTCGTAATTTTAAATTCATAACTTGAAATTTCATGCGGGCTCTTTCGTTATTTCTTTTATAATGCAAGTAACAGTGAACTACCAATACTACGTTCGTAATGTAGTAATATCGATATGCAGATGTTATGATTGAGTTTTGTTATGAACAACGGGTTCTAGATTTAGTAAATAATAATTTGCTTCAGACAAGATGACGTTGTTTCGTCCTTTGTCAAATTTTAGTTTTACTGTAACAGTTTTTATTTGTTTATTTGAATGAAAATGACTTTAGGTTGTATATATCATGACGGAAATATGGCTTCCAAAATATTTTGATACTTGAAATATTAATATACCAACCACATACATTATGAGACAGACATCTTTTAGGTTCAAGTGTAATAACTGATATCGAAACGACTTTGGCTAATTTGCAGATGATGGAAGCTGTTGAGGCGTAAACGAAACTTACTGACTAAGTATGATGATATTAAGCACGTGGCCAAGGGCTCATCACGACCGGACACCTTCGGACAACGGTGACCACCAGCGATACGTAACACTACTTAGTACGTACCTGATCTAACGGGCCGACAGGTATGCAAAGGATACAGGTGAGGATACAGGTAATTACAGGTAGATTTGTTACAAAAAACGCCAAAGATATCTTTAAGGTATCTCTGATACCTATCTTAGAATTCGATACACCTGTCAACGGTATGAAACATCAAAGAGAACACACCGACCAGGTATAGTTTGTACCTGTCGTTTAACATGGAAATAAGTCATTACTGATATCCCCATGGTTCATTTCCTTCAAGAATGTTGCCGATTACACAAGCCGATTTTGAAGATAGTTTGTCAATTTATAGATCAGAAAACTAATAATGACATCAGGTTAATGTAAAATGCTTGGTCCTATGTACATGTTGGATTTCCATTCCGCGTCACGGTCTCGAGAACTAAACTTCACATAGTAATGCTAGAAATAATCCGTTAATCACTGTGATTTTCCAACGTCGTATTCGTTTTTCTTTTCATAACTTAAATAACACCGAAATACATGCAGAACAACTTATACATTGTACCTACTCAAAAATGCATATTAATTATGTACATACACTGTACAATGCTTTAAGGTTGAAATAGTAAAGCCATTCCATTTCTTAATCATGATTAAAATGATATGATACCAAAAGCAAATAAAATAGCATATGAGTATTGTTTAAATCCCTTGTATCATTTGCGTATGTAAATATGTGTTTATTAATTAATTATAAAATACAAGATTACTTAAACTTAAGGCCCAATATACGTTACTTCAGGAAATTTTTCGGGATTCTGAAAAGTTATGAAAGAAATCCAGTTTATAATCATGCAAAAATAAGTCTAAAACGAAGTAAACCTGAGCGGTAACTAACAAGAATCTCTTGACAGAATAATCCAAAGAATTGAAAATAGTTCAGGTATGGCTCACTTCAACAACAAGCCGAAGTTGGAAGACCCTTCAAAATAGACACGTGTTTACAAATACCGAGTTTCAACTGCTGCTGTACCGGTAACCGCGTAAGAATTGATCTTGAATATAGCTAATATCAGTTAATGTGAACTAAATCTGTAATATGCTATAAGCTATAAGGCTTGATTTTCCCTTCAAAGTTTGCCGAAAGTTACGTATATCGAGCCTTTAATCTATATGAAAAATGTTCCGATACCAATCGCAACACTTTCAGTAAACTAAAATCAATATACCGAACAGGAGCACCCTGTAGACCGCCAACGTGGAGTCTAAATACATTGAACACAGGTATTCACAAGTCTCGTAACAGAGTGTCCGTCAAGACTTATTTGCTTAAATGTAACAATGGCAATTATAAAAAAAAAAAAAACTTTATTTTGGATTGAGATTATTTAACCATTGCATTGCCAAGTATTCGTTTCCGTATTTCGAAGTTTTATATGTTTGACATATTTGAAACAGATTGGCAATTATAAAAACAACTTTGTTTTGGAAGTGAGCTTATTTAACCATTGCATTGCCAAGTAGTCGTTTCCGTATTTCGAAGTTTTATATGTTTGACATATTTGAAACAGATTGGCAATTATAAAAACAACTTTATTTTGGAAGTGAGCTTATTTAACCATTGCATTGCCAAGTATTCGTTTCGGTTTTCCGAAGTTTTAAATGTTTGGCCAGTCTTTCAATTAATCATGAGCTACATATAAGCATGGTGTCGTACACGTATTGCCGAGGGGCTAAATCTGTCATGTTTCGTCTACGTCACGAGCGACTGACCCCAACTCGTAGTAACAAGAATACATGACAAATTAATCAACCGGAAGCGTTACGGTACTTTCAAGGCCGAAGCCGCCTTTCTGAGTCCACCCGTGGTACCTGTCGCACCTTTAGAAGGTATTATGCGGGTAGTATGTAAGTCATCGGTGGATTATACTTTCTGACGCGTTCCGTGGGCTGGATACTGCCCCCAAGTGTATTACCCGATCAACATTAATTACTTATAACGTAAATACTTCTGAAGACCGTAGTTTTATACATGCCGATATTAGAGGAATGCATATTCACTTTCAGGAAATATGCCTTTGTGGAGGCGGTATATAGTATATTTTCGTAATGTTACAACACTTTGCAAAATGTATTTGCGATTTGACTGAATTCCTCTACACTGCATACATCTCTATCATATCTAACTGAAATTCCTGCATACAAATATTCCTATAGTCTTACGAAATATAACACCATGACAGAAGGTACTATATCTGACAATATTTCCAATTTACCAATGGAACGATTGCAAAATATGGTAAGTTGTTAAAGACGATTTCCTCGAAATATAAATGTTACATTTCATCCTTTGTAAAGTCATTTAACGGAAATGTCTTCAAATATTATCGGATTATTGTAATACGCATTTCAGTAGGTGGAAATTATTTCAATAGCCCTAGAAAAGTCAATCAAGAATAACAAAAAGTATGAAATGGAAAATAAACTTTGCGAAAATAGCGAATACTTCCGTAGGTGAAAACATTTATCTAATTGTATGTTTTGCAAAGGCGACAAACGCTCATTTGCATTGAAAACAAAATATGATAATCGTTTTAAATCAGATACAATATCTGTATTTGTAGATACAAGTAGCAAAGAATGGCTTTGTGTGTTATCGGTAACAGGCAGACCCTAGCTGGAATCATACAAACTTAGTTTCCCATACCAGTAAAACAAAAACTGTTTTAAGAGAAAATGTCGAACACAAGATCATTTTACAGTATATAATGAAGAATTAAAAATGCTTGATTCACTCTTTTTTTTTAGGTATATCATTTAAGCAATAACTGTTTTAGCAAATGTTGTTACAGTCCTATAACACACATTGATATTGATGACAAACTTAATAAAGCCCGGTAGGCTTTATGTAAATTTGTCAGCAATAGCAATACGTAAACTTAAACGTTTAGTACTTATATTTACATTTTTCTATTAAATTTGTGGTTTATTTGTTGTTGTTTTTTTTGGGGTTTTTTTTGCAAACAGTTTTTGAACAGCAAATCAAGTGAAGACAACAATAAAATTGATAATATCAAAAATAAAGATTGGTGAAGTCCAATATCGAATGTTGTTACAGTCTAGTTATTACGACAGGCAAAACAGTTTTGTTTGCAGTATACAAATGTATAGAAAATATCAAGTATTCCGTTGTCTGTTGATTCCGTTGTTGTACAAATACTATTTTATTCAGCTGAAGTTTGGGAATTTGAACATGTATGTGATATGGAAAAATAATTCATTTACAATTTTGTAAACGAATTTTGAATATTAAAATATGTAACCCGAATTTATGTTAATGGAGAAATAGGAAGATATCCGTTGAATATTGAAGTCAAAAGTAGGGTGATTATGTTTTGTTTAAAATTAATAACAAGTAATAAGTTGTCCAGTAGTTTGTATATTGAAACAGGTTTAAACTACATTTGGGAATATCAGAAAACGGGTACTAAAACAAAAAAATACTTGATATGGCTTTTTATAGAAAGATTTCAAGATCAATTTATACAAAAAATGGTTTCATGATATAGAATAATTTTGTTATGACTCACCTATTCGATATTTAAAATAAAATTCGAACTTGAAAAATATCTTACTAAACTAAAGTCAAAAGACCGACACATTATTATTATGTTTAGAACTTATGTTTCTACCGATAACTGGAAGATGAGTGATTTAACATCACTGCTTCTGCATCCTATTGTATTTACATGTCGCAGTTGATTCGTTATTTAAGGGCTTGCTCTCAATTCCGATATTTTCGTGATAGATGTCAGCTGCTGACGAACAAACTTATTACACAGGGACTCGAGAGATGCAGGTTAATGAAGACTGTGGTGTGTTTTATATGGCTGGCGTCGATGAAGCAGAAGACGCTTTCTCTTCCGGAACACTTGGTCTTATTATCCTGTTCTTTTACTAGTGTCTCCTTCCTTTGTCTTTCTTTTGATCTTTCCTTTGTTCATATTATGCCTCTAGTTTTATCGATTTTGAGTTATGGTTTTGTTGACGCTTTAATATTCCCTGATTTTTTTAACATCGTTTATTCCCGTTTCCATTTATGTTTTAATTGAGAGTGTAGTTAAGCTAACGAAGGAATTCGATTGTTATAAAGGTGTGACCTAATCTAGTTTGAGATTCAACGACTATATATATGGAACGCAAATAATTCAGAGGTTCTCAGTGCAGATTGTAAATATTGTATCTAAAACCAGCTAACATCCATAACGAAACAGTCAAACAACAATTAGGATAGAGTACACGACTGTTCTACGTGTATGTCTTACTTTCCCTTTTGCAGTAAGTAGAGTGTTTACGGCTGTTGGCATTAGGTATTCATCATAGGGATTACACGTTTTGTTCATTATAAAAACACACAATCTTAATGTTTGTCTGAGTTAACATGTACATGTATGTCTTATTTGTTTGAAGATTTTTTGTTTGGGTTAACACGTATTTTCGTTGCTTGTTTGAGGCTTTTACTGAAATCAGACAGTGTGCATTCTTATTTGTACTATAATTATATAGTTATTTGAGATCTGTGCTTGTGATTACGCGTATTTCTGTTATTTGTTAGAGCTTAATGTAAATGTTTACACGGTTTTTTTAAGTGTTTCTTGATAATTTGAGTTTTTTGACATTGGTTTATTGTTTGAGCTTGTGTGAGATGATTTTGGTCAGGTTATTCTATTTATTATTTAAAAATTTTGTTTTAAGATTATACGTGTTTTTATTATTGGTTTTCTTTGAGATGTCGTTTGAGATGATTTCTGTGAGAGCTACACGTATTTCATTATTTGTTTGAGACTTAAAGGCCCAATATACGTACAACTTCAGGAGATTTTTCGAGATTCCAGTTGATTACCAAGCAAAAATAAGTCTAAAACGAAGTAAACCTGAGTGGTAACTAACAAGAAAATCTTGACAAAAAAAATCCAAAGAATTGAAAATAGTTCAGGTGGGGCCCACTTCAACTATAAACCGAAGGTAGAAGACAGCTAGAAATGGACGCGTGTTTACAAATACCGTGTTTCAACTGCTGCTGTACCGGTAACCGCGTAAGAATTCGTCTTGAGTATTGCTGATATCAGTTAATCATAACTAAATCTATAAATATAATAAGAGATTAGGCTTGATTTTCGCTTCAAGTTTTTGCCGAAAGGTAGGTATATTGGGCCTTTAAGTGTTAGGCTATTTTCCCATATTATTTGTTTGAGATCGTATGTCCATTGTTATGATTTAACTGCGGCTTTGCATTCTTGTATTAAATGTTTTCCCCTACGGACCTGCTAATTGTATGGCTTGCGTAAATGTCTAATAAATCATAGATGATGTAAAAAAAACATAAACAGCTATTTCAAATGAGGATTTGTGTCTTCTTTTTTTTTCTTCAAAGTAAATGTTTTATCAACATCATGTGTAATACATCAACGATGAAAAAAGGGGGGGTTTTCGGGATGATTTTGTCGATATCGTATTAAAATTCAGCGGGAAAAACTCCAAAAAACTTTTATGTCTTGTTAAGGGGCACATAGAGAGGTGTTCCGAATCATTTTTTTAAACAAGCACAGCCAACTACCTTGAACAAACAAACAAGTGAGCTTGATTTCTAGGAACTGATGATCCGTTTTATTAGCGACCTGGTAGTCCCGGCTTACTACATTGGCACGCGTCACCGCCAAGCTGAATCTTACACAGGTAGTCACAGATGTCCGTTGTTGTTACCAGTTTGGGGACAATAGTAGTGGTCTTCAGTAACCGTATTGGGCTTATTGTCGACTCCGGTTCCGGTGTTTCCTGTGGATGGGGAGTGTGATGGTGGTGGTGGTGGTGCTCCTGTCTTCTTCCTTGGTCTGAAATTGAAGTTATTTGTTTGGTGTTTTTATAGTTCCTTTGTCTTTGCAGCAATATTAAAATGCATTCATCAAGTATATCACAAGTGTGTGGCATAGGTATGCGGCTGATATATTGACGATTATATGAAATATTGTATTATGACATTTTCCTGACTAACAACCTTTTGTGAAAAAAATATAGCTGTAGGAATAAACGAATGTTTCAAATCTCTCTTTATACATTTCTCATGTCAATACCAAAAGTGACATAAACAAATCTGTACTATTCGGTCATAATCATATTTCACTCTGCATAGCCTCACTATATTCATGTAGTATACCTTATCAGCTTAACAATAAATGGTTCCATAAAACTTTTACATTTGACCTCGATTGTGACGTCATACTTTTTCTACCGATTTCGTATTTACGTCATAGTGAAATGAGTTACACAGGAACCCGTGGGAAATGGTTTATTCATTCTTATTTAGAAAATATTTTCAATTTGGTTATAGTCGTAGAATGTGAACTGTAATATAAATTCCTATCAGCGATGTATAGGTAGCATGGTTATTTTTCCAGAAAAAGTGTATCACTCATAAAATGACCTCTCAATTTGCAAGAAACCAGAACACGTATTACCATTTAAATAATCAAAAAGGTTGTTGCAATTACAGTCGTTGGAATTGGCCAGCATCAAACACCTGAGGAAGCAATTCGAGGAGCCATGGACACTCGCTACGCATGCGCTAAGGCACAGAAAAGTTAATACCAGGAACGACTGCATCCCTTCGTCTGTAAAAAAGTAATCATAATCAAAACGTTTTTTAAAATGATTTTTTCAGATTAATTCCTACTAGACTCGTTCATCATGACATTTCAAACTCATACTCGCTAAACAATTTCGTGCAATATTAAAATATGTTACAAGGTACAGGACAAAGAAGTATTCTCTCTGTAGATGTTAGGGGCGTGGTATCAGCTGTAAAACGATTTACATGTAAAATTGTATTATTATCGCGCTTGGTACAATGATAACATTAAGTGATCAATTGGGTATTTATTACGTCATAAGTTCAAATTTAGATGAAGCTGACACTTGTGTGTTATACTGGCCTCTTGACAACAGAAAATAAACAGGTGATCTACTAAATACATAACGTGATCATAAATTCGATACAGAACTACAGGGCCCGATGACAAGGTTAGCAACCTTTGTGTGTTGCTACAGCTATGAATATAATAAAATTATATATTTTACCAAACTTTAAAAAGTGTTAAGAAATAGTTTTCAGTGCTCAAACCATAATCCGAATTCAAAAGGGACATAATATAAACTAAGGAAATATGTATATGGGGGTCCCTGGAAAAGTATGAGGGAATAAGACCAGAAGTTTCAGAAGAGTTAGCGTTCATAAAAGTGAGATCTGAGTCATTGTTCTCGATAAAAATAAGTAAACACACTTTCATGTATGAGCATACACAAGTAATAGGATTTTTGGGACATATATAGAATATCTTAATTAGAAGCTTAATTATGACGAGAAAAAGTATTTAAAAACCCTTTGTCACTAAATGATTATGTAAAAAAAAACTTTTATTAAAAGTAAAAACGTTTTATGCACCTCCCCTTCAAAAGTAATTTAGAATAATTTGAGTTGACCTGTTTGACCCTTAGCATCGCCGATCAGTCTCAAAACGACCAATGTACCGAACATATGCAATTGCAGATTACCGACGCGTCAAGAGAACCATATCATTCATCCAAAACCGAGTAACCTAGCGATAAAAAATAGGAAAGATTTCCCCAGAGACCATTGAACAAGTACAGATAATAAGACCAGGTGTTCCGGAGGAATAAGCGCTTCTGCTTCATCGACGACACCCGCCATGTAAAATCTAGGTCACGTTAAGGTAAGTTGACGTCCTCAAAATGAGAACTGATGTATTTGTATTCAACCATAATATAATGGTATACTGCAAACCATATATAAAAATGTCAAGCTTCAATTCACGCAATGATGTATAATTTATTTCAATGAGATCATGATGACGACCATAAGACTTGCCTATAGTCTTCATCAACTTGCATCTTTAGAATACTAGTATTGTGAGTTTGTTACGCAGTCACGAAAAATTGATACATATACGCTGCGACAAGTAATCACCATAGATTGGAAACACAGGACATATGTCTTTTGATAAAATTGTACACAAAAAGAGCGACCAACTTATTAGAGCAGAAAGGTACGACGCAAAACAAATGGTATAGGTCGATACAATGGGTAAGAACACGTTTCATAACATCGACTCACTTAAACGACGCTGAAATTAAAATAATGACAAAGAAATTGCTTATCAAGAAACGGAGAAACAAAGAACAATCCAAGAGCTAACACGGTTCATGGGCAGGACGATGAATCCACTAAATGTATATATCATGCTGTTTTTAATTCCTCAATCACAAGATGCTGATAGTTTTTTACGGGCTTTAATCTTGGAAATGAGGACATTCATTTATAAAAATATAATACCACTTTGTTTGTTTTGGTTTAAAGAATCATCCGCCAAAATGTTATTTAGATAGTTGGGTTATGTTGATGGGAAAGTCAAATATCACAGTAAAAACATAGTAAATATAGTATAGCAATGATGTAATAGCAAATTGGAATATTTTATCATTGTTTATATTGTTATACAAACGTTAAAGATTGCGACATGAGGAATGTCAACGCACCAGCCACTACCTTAAACAAAAAGTCAACAACATCATACTGAAGTTAAGTGATCGATCAAAGATAAGACCTTCTGTTTAACTTGTATGTTACATCCATGTAACTTTCATGAAATAATATCACAGCTGTTACTATATAAATATGATTATCATATGATGCTTACAAAGTCTCTGGTGTTTCTAAACTATTTTCAATCCTTTCTGTGCTGAACTAAAATATTATTATATCATTGAAAGTTGATATTGACAGATGCCTTTTTTTTCAAATTTAAGATAATTAATTAATTATCTTATCAGTGTAAAATATTCTACTGAACTAAGCCTGGTGTCAGTTCCTCATTGGCTCATGATGGTTAATTCCTAATAACATTATTTTATTTGTAACAGAGTTCATAAAGCATGTATTTGAACATCTTAATTAATTAGTCATTTCGGCTGATATCTCACGTTTAAATGATATTTTCTCAGACTTACCGAAATGTCATCGACGTACACACACATCTACTGGAGCGTCAGGTACACTGTAGATGTGTAAAGAACAAGCAAAGGTGGGCAGCTCACATATATTGAGATCGTGGTATAAGTGCACAGGTAATTGATAAGAACAATCCTAAGTTCGTGAATAAAATACGCCATGTATAGCCTTATCACGTGACCCACTGACCCCGAGTTCGTGTATATCACGTCAATCATGTAAGATCCATTTCCACGTTACATGCACGAGATCTGAACTTAATCATGATATTTAATCATTCATTCTAATACGAAGACAAATACGATTTTAGTTGTCTTTTATTGATGACTGAATGGGCAAAATGTCACGTTAATTTACTCGGAACTGTTAATCAGTTGCTTATGAATGTTAATCATTTCATTTTTCTAGGATATGAAATGTTTGGTAATTACGTTGGATTATCCTTAGATATGTATCGACAAGACAGCTTCCTAGTCAGGATTAAAGTCTTTGTTCGCAAGGTCTTCAGAGTTCGCGACAGTATATCCTTTATAACGTGAACAACGACCTTGACCTACGTATATGATAGGTTATTGGATGTGTACAGTGTACTAATGTATTAGAAGTAACAACGTTTCAATAGCCTTAAAAGGAGGTCACCGCCAACTGAATTGTGATATATTTCTCTTGTCGAAGTTAATTGTTTATATATATCTAACTTATTTCATTGATGGATACAATTCTAGTTGATATTGGTCAATTGGAAAAATAAAACTGATGGAAGGAATCTACCTGAAATGTTACAAATACTATTTTACCATGAGTACTAGTCCGACATATGTCACATTAATACCTCTGATGTAAGTTAGACGTTTTACTGTCGAAGTGAAATCTCATTTACCTGATAATCGTACCATGTCAGCATGATATTCACGTTCCCGTTAAACTTTGACACTTTTAAATTAGCTTTCACAACACCTTAGTTCCCCGTTAACATACCAACATGGTGACCAGTGGTCAGTATTCAAAATGAAAAACGGATGTAGATGTCACTATTATTCGATGAAAGTATTTATGTTCTGTTTGGAAATACCTGCGTCTAAATGACCCATTAGATAGGCCACATTTTACAAACGCGATGTCCATTCTCTACAAGGTCAATAGTGAATCAATTAAACATAAAGAATTGAAACAACGGGTGGCCACTCCCACATACGAGATTAATGGCGGCACTGACGGAAGCTCTTTAATGCTAGAGGAACATTTGATATGACATTTCTAACGATCTGTCACCCGACACCCCACAATTTCTCGGACATTAGGGTTTGGTAATTTCTGTGTATGTAGCGAGCCCCTTTACCGGGGCAGCCCAGCCCCTAGGGGTCTGTGGTATTGTGAATTGTCGCGAGAGCGAGTCGGATGGCGCTGGGCCCGTCATTTGTCAGCGATAAGTCAATACGAAGATGTCTGCATTCCTGGGACGGACTAGACACAGCTTCTGAAGGGTTATGTATACACAATATAGACAGCACCCGAACGGTGAAGCAAGGTTAAATTATTTTTCGATCTGGTGCCGATTTTTTCATTCTATATTTCCCTTCAAGCTGAAAAAGAATAATAACGATTAGGAAGAGCTTTCTGATTCTATCGTATTTAATTCATGCATCAAATATATCTCAGTATTTTTTCAGGTAAAATATGACTTGTTGAAAAACTTCAAGTATGAATTGTAGAAGGATTATATAGCAATTTATCTCACTGGTTATAAATATGAATGATAGAATGGTTAGATTGCATGGCTCATTGATTGTAAGTCTGGATTACAGAATGGTGATATAACATTGCTTACTAGTATGGTGCGTATGCACTGCAAAAAAAAAAGGTTATATAGCATAGCTTAATGGTGCATTAGTATCACAATGATACTACTGATTACATTGTACATCGACAGTTCAACACTTCTAACACATATGTTTATTGGAATCGCAGAAGCTCCAGCGATATTGATTTTTTATGTAACAAATTATTTAATAAACTCTTTAATGTATACAAAAGCTAACAAATATATAGAATTCATGCTGAAAATCAAATTTTAATTCAATGAAAAATATATTGTTTTTGACATCAAGGTGATTGAACATGTACAAGCTGAAATGTAAAACAAAGCACTGTTCTTCCTCACCTGTCGGATCTTCCTGAGATCACCTGTCAGTACCTTGACTCATCCTCCTTGGAGGCCTACCTTGATGATCAACACAACAACAACACTTTCAATGGCATTTACAGTATCAATGGAGTTTAATGTGGCCGGATTTTCTCCAGAACAATGTATCCAGTTTCGAATTGATAATATTCTGCAATACTTTGATACACAAGGGTTCGTCTCTATATAATGGCCAGCGATGGGGCAGACGGCTGTCGCCAGTATCTCATGGAACATGACTGACGATATTAAACTATTAAAACGGGACCTGACTAATACTCGGCTAACTTTGCGAAGCTATGACAAAAATGCTTCCTAAAGAATGAACTTGAATTTATTCAAAACGGATATGAATGTGAGATTTTTTTACAATGCAAGTATTTGCATTTTAGAAACATTTAATTGCGGGAAAAACATCGTTTTTAAACCAATATTTCTTATTCAAATATATTGTAATGATTATGCCCGAAATACTACAGATTGAGTCATTCTTTTTCATATTACTAACGGATATAATACAATACGGAAGAGAACAAAAGAGCATTACAGCGCATTTTCCTTAAACAATGATGTTTTTCTCTCTTCAATTATTTGACTTCTTGCAATTATATTTAAAACATCACATAATACAAATGTTACTTTTCGCATGCAATTCATGTTTTGGTAAAGTACACCAAATAACTGATCCTAAGGACGTAGTCAAGTGCATGTGTGTTACGTTCCTATATAACTTTTGTAATGAATTAAACATTTACCCAAAATAATATTTACATAACGATATCTGCATTTCGTGTGCTGAGAAATTAGCTACTTTTAGTCTTGTAACCTGTACATGTGGCATGGCGTCTACGTTCTGATTGTGACACCTGACTCCGCTATTCCAAAAACATTGCGATCTGACGCACGGAATATGGAAATATCGTATAAAGCATGCATATAACCCTTCTGCTTCTACATTAGTTTAGAAAGTTTGGTCCCTAGCATCACTGAGGATCCTTGGAGGACGAAACAGCTGTATGATGCAGTTTAATTATTTTTTCGGCATACTGTATCTATTACTAAATTTAAAAGGTGCAGCATATGTGTGTGTTACGTCATCTTTATATAACCACGTTATTATTTTTCATGTTGAGTATTTGTTTGTGAATGGGACTATACACCAAATTAAAGAATAACGATGTGACAACAAGGCCATAATCCGACTTAAAACCTAGGGGCAAAATATGAACCAAGGAAAGACTTACACGGGGACCTTTGAAAAAAACCCAGGTGTTCCAGAAGAGTCAGTGTCTTCTGCTTATAAGTCACAATATAGGAGTTTATTTTATAACTTTCCGTGCTATTACTGAATTAAACTTACACATCTATCAGCAAGAGCTACGTGCTTATGATAAAAGACCATACCACCACATTACCTGATGTAAATTTCGTAAACGGACTCGTTGGTTAGATCTATCAAATATTTTTGTTGCCGATTAAGTATAATTTGTCGTTATATACCAATTGTTTGAGCTTTTAATTTCGGTGGTGACGTCAGGTTTCATGACATTAGTTAGGAAAAAGAAAAAAATATTTTTCAACCAAAAACAAATGTCTTTTCTCTCAAGTTGTGTAAGAAAGAGGTCCCCAAACTCGTGTAAGGTGTTTATCACCATTTTGTGACTTTCGATAGTTAATTCGTGTTCTTAAACAATTTGAAAAAAAATATAACAAGAGTTAAATAAACATGATAAGCAACCACTGTCTGTTGAGGAAACACTTTTCGAAATAAATCAAAATTACTTATTTTGTCTTGGCATTAAGATCGGATATCATGTTTTAATAAAATACAATATACAATATTTGATATATATGACTTAGCGCCCTATCTAGCTAAAACAAGCCACTCTAAGGCGCTTTACTTCTAAATCTGTGGGATGGGACTGACACAGTTTTCAACTTGGGATCAGTATATTCTATATATTTATTTATGGAGGTGGCGCAGCATGTTCAAGAAATTCATTTTTTTTCGGAAATCTTCTGCCTTGTCCCTCATCAACACCTGTTTCAAATTTCTGAATTTTGATAAATTCTTTCCTTTTTTTAACTTTTAAAAGTAATTTTCCCAATGAATTTCTTCAGAAAATGAAAAGGAGTTCTTTTCCCGCCAAATGTTAAAGCTTAATGACCAACCAATACTTTTACTCATTTCTTATGTATTATATATAATATTAATTTATAACAAAATGCTTTCAAAAACAGTTAATTATAAAGTCTTTTGAGCCAGCCTCCTTGAACAGTTAAATTATCTTTAAGGGATAAATACAATAAAAATAAAAATACTAATAACGATTGGAATTAAATTACGACTTAATGGTACAATTCAAGCTAGACATTCAAGGAATGTTTGATAGTATTAGTCACCATCTCATCCACTCCAAGTATAATTGTAGACTGATTAATAATCGCTTTTTACATAATGCTTGTACTAACTTGTATGTATGTGCAGTATATATTAAAATGTCACTTTTGTCATTATGTATAATAAGTTTACATGTATATGCATTCAACGTTCTAAGAGCTTTTAGAACATCCCAATAAAATGTTAATAAATCATGTTTTAGAATATTAAATTTTTTTTTAAATTTAGAAATTAAATTTTAAGGACTTTTTATAACTGAAAAGGAACAGAAGGAGACAAAACTGCATCCTGACATTTTGTATAATAGCTGTGTATATTTAGTTTTGTTTTACATCAAGTTGTATTCGGATAATGAAACATGTCTTTGTTAACATACAGGAATGTATGAGGTATCGCACGTTGTATATAACACTGATATACACCTATTACATTCATCGCGGTGGAACGAGGACAATTTATGACTCTTTCCCCTAGAAAGGTGTCTATGATTGCAGCTTGTAATCTGAGGAATTTTCACAGGAACAAAAGAAGAAAAAAATTGGAGCAGTTTATATTTCGTTCATTTTTATTCTAGAAACTGACACCATAGCTATTTTATGAAAGGTGTAAGAACAACCCCCTACATACGTATCAATTTCGATGCTACAATCACTTATTTACATATTCGGCTCGTCCAATTCAGGCAAAGTGGGGTTGTTGTGTTCAAGTGAAGGGATGACAGGTAGCCATTTGCCACACATAGAGACATCAACTCTGGGCACAAGATTTCACACCCCGCTGTGAGAAAGGTAAATAGCGCCTTCCTCCGCAGACTTTCATGGGGTACCAGTGCAACCTGTATTTAATTTCCACCATTAACGTTCGAGCGGGTACCTGCTACCTGTTAGATATCCTCTGATTAATTGTTGCACTTTACTCCACTTCTAATCATACGCTAACTACTTTTTTGGTATCGGATGTCGATTTACTAAACAAACGACGCTGTGAGATAGAATTGCCGTGGAGAGCCGGCAATATATCTCCTCAACTAAAATGTCAACTGAAAATATACATCTCTATCAAGAAGGTGAATAAAACCCTTAAAATGAAACGTATCAATTAAGGATTCGCCACAGGAAGTGGCCGAAGGTACAAGGCTGTGTTCAGGTCCATGCTGGGAGGGTATATTTCATGTCGGCCCCCGGCCACCAGAGATGTGTTCGGCCACATCTGTGTCAGGAAACGATAAAAAATCTTTATAATACTGAAATACACGGGTGGTTAAACTCTGGTTACATTATCATTCAAAACATAATGAATGTATGAATAGCTTGTACAAAGGAATGGATTTCCTGTTTCCAAATGTTACCTCGAAATATTTTTGTCAAAGTAAAACAATATTTGCTTATAAAGTTGATAATTTTCTGTTAACAATCATCAGTAAGTATTTTATGAAACGATGGAGCTTTTCTGAGAGAATGTATTATCTTGCAACACAAAAGTCATAAAAACGATAAAATTCATGGAGGTCCAAATTCCACGTATTCAACAAGGAAATATTATTTATATACGCTACGGGGTAAGCATTTTAACACCACGAAATTGTTTTCCTGTGAATTGCATTTTGCATGACACGAACATAAAAAAACGCAAATTTACGACAATATACATGCACCACGTTATGTAGACCCCTATAAAGCCAGGGCACCAGGCCACCTTTATGATGGAGAGTGCATTTGCATTATCAATACATTAGGCATGTATAATCGAAATTTCGTTACATGAACCTTACAAACGAGATTAGTGATGGTTTTATTTAGTTTATTTAGGTGTTTCTAGTCATAGATGTAGAGGACTCGTCAATGCTTTGACGGGCACTTTGTGTTCCACTTCTTATAAAAGCCGGACTTCCACCACAGCTTGTATAAATGAGACTGGCTACCAGCCCCTAAGTTTCTATAGAGAATTTCTCTTCTTATTTTACTACTTGCTTATCTCCCCCTTGTTTCAATCTTGAATCAGACATCCAAGTGATCAAAATTATTTGACTATTTTTTCAATATCTGTATACAATTCTAGAGACAGGAGAACGGGGGATATGTTTTGTTTTTCTTTGTTGATGCCGAGGTATATTTGCTTATGAATGTATGCTATATGTTACCCCTATATGCTATACTTTTAGTATATAGTAGTACTTACGTGTCGACGATTTGATAGTGTTTATTTCCGATGAGTTATATATTTTGTAAATTTTTTTCTTAACAATTTTTATATTACAACACTCAATATTACGTTGCTCAGTACGTTTTCACTTTAGGCTATCAAGCAATGCCCTTTTACGATGATAGTAAATGTATTTGAGACATATAACATCAGGTTAATCTGTTAAGTTTCAAGATATTTTGTGATGTCATACCTTATAAAAACAAATTATCTATCTTGCTCTATGCTAAAGTGTTGCAGATCAATGGTTTTTTTTTTGTACCTATTTGTATGGCTTAAAAACTTCCTCTCACACCGGGAAAACCCGGGTAAATCCCGTTTATTTACTTATAGCGTATACTAAGTAATAGCTAGGATAATTATCACAATTACTTCATGATCAAAGCAAACACAGGAACACATGCAGTACCCTTCTCATCGACACAGAACGGGCAGGTTCAAAACAGCGCAACTTCATGAGGAGTAAATATTCAAGTAAAATCATTGCCGGATATTAGATATTCATTAGCGGTTTGTCTATCATCAACTTTGGGAAAATTGCGAGGTAATTTGTTAATGAAATGCACATCAACCATTTTGGCAATGTTGCGTTAAAATAAACATCTAATCATCTTGTTTAGCATAAAACTTGCCCATTTAATTATTCTTAAGTCTGGTGATAGTCTTGGAGCACAACACGCATTATCTACATGGAACGTTGTTTGCTGCTGTCTAAGGATTTGATTTATTTGTTGTAGTGTAATTTAATCAATACCATTTGCAAAGTCAAATGCTGATTTTAAACCTTAATATGTGTTCTACATTGAACATTCGATGCTTATAATTAGATTTTTCAATATATAAATGGAAAGATGATCAATCCTAGTAATGTCCTCACTCATCCAAAACTTTCCAGTATGTGTAATTTACATGATCGACTTTCAGGTTTTTTGTTTTGGCTTTTGTTTATCTGATTTTGTTTGTTTGTTTTAATTCGTGGAATTTTTATGTCATGTTATAAAAGATCTTGAAAAAACCAATAAAGTTAATTTTCTGAGTATTCTGAATGCTATTTTCGTACAGTCAAATATGTATAACGAACATCATCACAGTTGTTACAAAACGACAATTACAGAAACATACGACACAACAAAACATGAAGTATATCATGAAAACCGATGCCATATTATAGCCGATTAAAGTTTACTGTAGGACGAATTCCTGTTTCCACAATATGATAATCTCCACACATTTCATGGTATTACACGGAGATATTTAATATACCAATGGCTTTAATTATGATATTGTCCTAAGTAATAAAATATCAAACTCCATATGCATAACGCTTACATCCGTGATGACCTCTTTCGTTCCTGCTGTACTCTTTTCACTTTTAAGGGATTTTGATCACAGACGTGTATCTGCACTAGCGTTAGAAAAGAGGAGTTTAATCAGCTATAAAATTGAGAAGTACTCATTAGTCTCCACGGCCTGTGTGAAACATTATCATGAGGAGTACTTTGTCTGTCAGAGAAAAGTAACCACTCAAACAGAACATGAACAGTCAGCTCCGATGCCTGAAAATCATTTAAATGTTTAATGGATATATAATACATTTTTAAATGAAAAATTATTGTCAAATTACCGAGTAATTTTAAAAGTGAAACCGATGTTGCTTAACCGATGGACAGGTGATGAACTTCGAGTAGTTAGAAAACCATGTAGTATCATTATCACCTAATAATACCTCATACTAGCAATTGCTTTTCAAGTTCAATTACTGGTGGCAACGATAAGCTTTGGATAGTGATACCGTGTCAGTTTATGGGCGGAAAATATCCCATTAACTCACTTTCTAGGCCAATAACACGCCTTTCTAATTGTTGCTGCTACTTGTTCAATTATTGATAATGATATAGTCTGAAACTACCGGGGTTATTTCGGGAGAACGTGTCAACTACGGCAAAAATTAATTTTATTTTCGGGACGATGTTACTCTTTCTTTTTATATTATTTGCTATGTCAGCTTCGTTAAAGATAGCATTACCTTATGTTTGATGGATACACATTTATTTGTTTCCATTTGAAAAGTAGAACTATTTTTAATCAAAATTCAATATATTGAAGCACTTCTATCAAAATAGAAATACAAAACAAAAATCAAAATATTGTAAATTTTAGTAAATAAATATACTTCAAATTCATTTTTTGTCTTTTCGTGTGAAGTTGTACATACTTAGATTTCGGTGGTTACGATGGCAAAAACTTGAACATTGAGTAGACCCATCTCTTTTGTCCATAGGCCCGTCTGTTGGCCTGTCAAGATGATATTTTAAAAAATATAATAAAGTCTGCCTCACATGACCATCCTGTGTTATACTGGGTCCGCGGACAGGTGTTCGATGATAGTATCTGGTAATTGATTGTAAATATTGTCCTACACTGACAACTTGTTTTCGATAGGATCGTTCGGGATGTGTTTTATTACCGTGTATAATGACCTCAAAGATTGAAAACCGGTCTCATCTGATAACGATCTTCAGCGACACAACCAGTAGAGTCATGGAGCGAACAACTTTATTAAATTTTTTTTTTCAAAAAAATTAATAATCATCGACAACATTTATCCTAGTATAAATTCACTTTTAATGAGCTGTACAGAGGAAATGGCTATTTAGTTAACTTCATCAAAAACATAAATATGCATGAGAAAGAGATGTAAATATAAAGGTATCAAATTTACAACACCTGCAAATATGTAATCATCAGTGGTCATGTATTGCCCTGCCAACACGTGGAAGTGTTCCTCGTGTATTAACATAAATTCAGTGAAAGATATGAGGCGACTCATGTGGTACTCTCTTCTTTAGGGAGGTTTTCTTCTAAGACGGCAATGAAGAGATTTTTTTCTTCTAAAACGACAATGAAGAGATTTTTCTCTTCTAAGAGGACAATGAAATGAGTTTTCTGCTGCACTCATTGCAATACATGGTATAGATGTTTTGTTTCGTTTTCGGAAGCATTCCATCTCCACTTTTCTTCCTTTCAATTTAGTCGGAAAACGATCTAATATTGCGGAATATGCAATAAATACTTAGCTAAGAAGTATGTCATAAAGTTAATGACTGACATTCCAACTATCAAATTTGAACATTAGATCAATTTAAATGTCTGCAATATCTCCTCAGCATAGACCCCTTAATATTTGGGGGGCTTCACATAACACTCTTAATCCTTTGTATTTATACATACACTATGTTTATAATTATCTCTCTTTCGGTTCATCAAATTTCATTTTTCTAAATCAAAATATACTGTATTTCCTATTGTGCAAAATTGAAAACAAAACATATTCCTTAGATTTTAGGTGTTCAAGTTATTGTATATACAGTTTATGAGTAACGATATTCATATATTTCTTTTATTAAAATTTCAAAATTATGAAAATCAACATTTCACACAAACAAACAAAAAACGCAAAAGTGCAAATCCCGTTATTGATATATTTTTTTGAAAATTCAATTTTAAAATTTAATTTATATTTTATTATCTATGAAATGTGATACAGAGAAGTTCCGATAGTACAACCCTACGGTTGAACCAGAAAGAACTCAAGATATTATCGACCTATCTACATGTATTACAACAATAGAATAATAGCCTCTTAAAACTAATAATTTATCGTAAGGAAAAACCTAATTTATGATAATCGGATATTATGCTTTAAATGTTCCTTGCCCACGTTACATGTGTCAGAGTTAAAATGCCTTCTTTATTTGATCTTTATCGACGAGAGTTTAATTAATTTTCATCTCAAGTATATCGTCTCTGTATTGAAAACATAATGATATTGCTGCCTAACTATGGAGATCTTTATCCCGAGATGACACTTGTCAGTGTTATAAAGATATTGTCGTCATTTACGTGAGAGGTACTTAAGTTAAAATAACATTCCTCTCACTAGCACACACCCGTAAAATATATATCTACGTGTTAATGGAATAGGGGGTCTGTTTTTCCTGCCAAAGTAAGATGTATTATCTTCTTGCTAATACATATCGGGTAACACTATTTTCTAAATACCTGTCCGGTGAAAATAGGTCTATTTCTCATGATGTATGGTAGCAAGCCTTCGTTCGCTGTTAGAGGCTATTTAGAGTTCACCCCGTGTTTCTGTTCTTTTGCAATAACCTTCGTCATATACCATTGTGTTACTTTGGGTTTTAGTGAGAATGTACTCCTACACTCTATTTCTGTTCAGAGGAAATATATACTGAAGTTATATTAACCCGTACGTGTACTTTATCAATCAATATACCATTCATTCCACTGTTATCTAGTGTGTGAATGCGAAATCTGCAATTTGTTTTTGTTTTGTTTATTTTAAACTTGTATTAACAACAGCAAGAGCAGAGTAATTCAAACTGAAACAAATCATCTGCTGGTCTTGATATTACGGTGAAACCTTATTTTGATTTTATTTGGGTTTTCCTTGTTCTGGTTTTTCTTTTATTGTTTCATATTTTTATTGTTCACAAACACTTTTCGAAATATTCGTTTTAAGGTCATTTTGTGTATGTTTTAGGGTTTTTTGTTGTTTTATTTTTTATTGTTTTAATGTAAATTCAGCAAATTTGAATATTTTCCTTAATTTCAGTTTGTATTTTTTTCCCTTAATCTGAAAACAAAGATATTTTCAGTTATTACTGTGATGATATTTAAAGAATCATTAATACTTTTAAGTTTGATGAGCCCATGACGTTAATGAAAATAGTCATTAAAACGAAATTGCGACAATAACCGTTCCTGTCATTTAATGATGCTAACCCTGTTTCCGTCCAGCAGTTTCATAGTAAGCATTGATCTCTCTTTGACAGTATGTTTGCTCGTAAGTTTGTCCTAATAAATATAACATGTTTTCCTGTGCTTACGGTTCGGGTTAACGTGTCAGACCGTAGTAAGTGCTGATGAGCGTTTATGAAATATGCATAAGAAGTGCCGTATTTTAATAACATGCTAATGTAACAGGCAGTAAACTAGTAATTCTATATGAAACTCATTTACATATGGGGACGGAATTGTGTTAAAATTGTGTTAATGTATTAATTAGGTCTGTGACCAGCAGTAATACATGTTATTGGAATCTTAATTTATAATTGTATGGAACGTAGCAATATCATATTTGTTAAGGTTTTAATAAGGTTAAAGTTGCGTCACAGCAACTTTGTTGGGAGTTTAAAAAAAAATAGATTTAAAAAAAAACCATCATTTTCCCAATAAGTTGCAAGTGCATTTTGTAATATGATAAACTTAACTAAACATCCTTTTCAAAAAAGGAATTAAAGAATACAAAAATGTTTTCCTTGGGTCGAAAAAAAATGCCTTGACCTTTATCCGTCACAAAAGTCAATTTAAAACTTATTGTGTAGTACAGATGTACCTCCGAAATAAAGCTTTATTATTTTGAATATGAATTAACTTGATTAAGAAACAATTTCTGCACGGATAATAGCACGATTATATTAATAAAGTTTCCATTTATTTGTTCGTTTACTGAAAAAGTTGAAATATTTTAAACACCGAACTCTAAAATGGTAATTGAAACATTTTTTTTTTGTATTGTTCTTCCGTCTAGATATCCGAATGCTGGATAATGGAGATTCCTGTGTATGTCCGGTACGTGACGTAACCCTCCACGATGACGTGAACATATCGTGATTACATCAGTGAGTTGTAACTGGTCAATGAATAATGTATAAGAGCCCGTCATTAAAATGACATGAAAGCCTGGTATAGGAACTCTATATAGCTATGATATGGTAATATTTTTGAAACAACTTAATGTCTTTTTTTTTCTTGCATGAGGTAAAACTGTGTTTAATATCACGACCCAACTTTGGCCCCTGTCTTGTGCTCTTAAATTCCGTCAGTATTGGTATCTTAAGATTTATATTCTTATTATTTTGTAAATTGATTCTCGAATATCTCTGAAATCTAAAACCGTGAAGATTAAAGATCGTAGCGTCTTCCTTTGTGTGCTGGTGACACGGCTATATATATATGCCATACCACTTGACAGTAAAGTTAAAATATATTTAAATGAGTTCTCTTACGTTGATATAGTTATTGTCGAAAACGGTGATGTTTATACGGAATTGCTGATTTTCATCTGGCTGAATCATCGTCGGATGAAAGCGCTAGTTTCGTTCTGCATCGATAATATTATGTACTTTACTCGCTGACAATACGTAATTGAATCAAAATAGACGATAAAATTGTAATAATAAAGCAATGACATAATATATGATAGCCTTTTCACATCTGGTGGTACTACCTGTGTAAGGGAGATTGGGTCCTGGGAGACCCGTCACTCTCAGATCTACACACAACGCACACGTTTCATCATAATAAAATGTCTGTATACTCTCCATCATAATAAAACTTCTTTAACACTCCATCACCGTGATGTCTCGATAAAATCCTCATCACAAAATATTCATGTACATTTAAAATCTACATAATACATGTTTGTCTGTATATTATAATTGTTGTAAATGCATTATCAACATTATCTACAATAAATGTACATTGTAGGTTCATGTTGATTTAATTTAATAGCATCATTATTTACATTTACAATCATTGACAATTTATACCTTATTATCATTGCAGACATTTATCACATAATTCGCATTGTGGAAAATTTATAATCAAAGACCATAATATTATAACTCGTGTCTATATTTACAATTCTAAATTATACATTGTTGCCTTTGATGGTATTTAATATTGTATAAATATTGATTTCGTACAAAAGTTGATACGGTTATAAAGGGTGGACTACCCACCATTCGTCGTACATGTATTTCTACTTTTGTGTCGGAACAGTAAAGATTTTTACTTTTTTATTATTCAATGATTTTAAGAATTCTGACCTGATTAATCCTAAGGGACGAAATTATCATTTTTGTTTGACATCCTGCATCGATATATTAATAAACTATGCCGTCTTGTATGTCTACTGATTTACAACAAACTAATGAAAACGCTGACTGCATGTGTACATATTCAAATGTACAATATACATGAACTACAATTTAATGTTTTTAAAAGAACGTCAGTATTTATAACAAAATGAAATAAAAGTCATCCTTGTAGATATAATGTATTGCATAATACTAGTTTATTTGAAAGTAACATCACAGGACATCCTTCTACCATCAGTGTAGACTATGTGATTCAACCTGATGAAAGGTCGACTTCAATTCTGTTTATGATATATGTATCTGAGGTAATATTTCAGCTAGCTTTCATTGCAATACCAATTATGTTATGTTATATAGTTGTTGTTGTTTACCTTTACAGTCGATTGTTTTGGTTTATTTATTATTATATTAAACTTGTGTTCAAAGCTAATATCACACTTAGATTAAAAAAAATGATTACTCTAATTTCTTTAATTCAATTATTTTTTCTTGTATTGTAACAATCGGCTTTCTTAAAAAATTCTTATTTTAAATATTTAAAATTAAAAATATCAATTAATATATGTACATTTTGTAACACAAGATAGTATGATTTGATAATAACAGTTATTTGATACAGCAAATTATACTCCTAAATCGACATTGATACTCCTCCAAAGTGGCTACCACCTCATACAGTGAATATGAAGAATCATAACACAATCGTTCTCCATTAAATCACACAACTGACTCCTATAAGAAACGCTTATAACAGAGACAGAAAGATGCCTTTTTACGATTTTTTTCTTAAACAGAGACTCATATTTGAATACAAAATAAACATCCCCTTGACCCCAATTTTACAGAATGAATACCGACGCATGGCCAATAGACAGCCGTGATAAATTCAGACAGCTAAGATGCCTTCAGAAAAAGGCATAAATAGGTCTTTGGCAGGTATTGCAAAGGTATGCTGTTGTGCTTTCTAATCCGGTGTGAGTGGTTGTTATGCTTTGGTGACATTAAGTACCGGTATTATGCAAGCCTGGTTCCACAAATACCATGCCTTAAGCCAATACAATGATGCTACTCTAATTTCCAACGCGAATGCTCGTGGGACGTCATTCACGGAGTTTAAATTTTTCATCATGGTTGTTGAAATAGTGTTTTATTTCCCCCAGGGGAACGAAATGGATACTCGATGTTTTGTAGCATAATTACAAAGTCTTTATTTTGATATCCTGTGCTATAAAAAGCGCGCCACGGGTGAAGCAGTCGTAGAGGCTAGAAAATTGACTTAACTGTTAAGTGGAGGGCTAGTGGTAGATTGATAATGTATGAATAATGTACTCTCTCCATGCTGTCTCTCCAGTGTATTGTACGGCTGACAGACACGACTGATGGCTTTATTGGGAGGGGACAAGGCCCAACTGGAATTCAAATTCATGTTTATACACGGTATTCCTATACACGTTCTGGCAGTTATTTATTTAAACTACTGTTACATAATTTATATCTTATAAAATAGTTGCCATTATAAAGTACAAACGCACTTTTGCATTACGAATTCGCTATCTTCCAATTGCCAAAAGTGTTTTGGGA
The DNA here is from genome assembly GCA_947623455.1 of Mimachlamys varia. Taxonomy (NCBI): domain Eukaryota; kingdom Metazoa; phylum Mollusca; class Bivalvia; order Pectinida; family Pectinidae; genus Mimachlamys; species Mimachlamys varia. The sequence continues at coordinate 32,414,223 of OX392529.1, read as the reverse complement.
ATACAGCATTACTTTTTTATTTCTAAATTAGAACAAATTTGCAATTGCAGATGTGTTGCTCCTATAGCAGCCATTTCAATTCTCTGTATGTAAATTGGATGTATCAAATATGCAAATGTTGGTAGAATTTCTTTAGTTACAAATTGAAGTTTGAGTATGTGAAGATTTAGGGATTCACTGTTAGTCATCTATCCTTTTTTTCTTTTTTTCTTCTTCTCCTGTCTTGTGCCAAAATGTTAAACAAATTGGTTATGATTGTCGAAAATATCGTTGTAATGTCAACTTGTTATTCCGACTAACTCTGCGGTAACCATTAACATCACAAACAAACTGTCATTAAAAACGTTGTGTTGACAATTGTTCAATTTTGAATTTCTGCATTTTTCTTGCGCAATATATTTCAAATTATGACATAAGAATTTTTGGTAATATTTTCAGTATGCGAAAATACATATCACTGTTCTATAGAGCTGTTTCGACATTTATACTTCAACCTTGTGTTTACATGTCACAGTTGATTCTTTATTCCGATACTCGCTCTAAATATTAAGACAACTGTAACAGATGTCAGCTGCAGACGAAAAACTATTTCGAGAGATGCCTGATTTGAAGTTCGATGTTTTCGAATATTTTGAAAAAATAACTCTGTTCTCACATTGAGGACGTGATATTTATCTGCGACCTGTATCTACGAAAGTCATCAATGAAGCAGAGTCGGCTTGTCCTTCAGGAACACTTGGTTTTATTCATACCCATGTACGTATTCGAGAGTTTCCATGCAAATATTTCCTTTGCTCATTTTTTGCTCCTAATTCAATCGATTTTAGGTTCGGATAATGGTTTTGTTGATGTTTCATAATTTTATTCTGGAACTTATTAGTGTTTGTATTGGACCATATAAGTGGCAATAGCAACTGGCTTATAAACCACTGTTTACACAGAAGGGGGGGGGGGCTCAGGTGTTTAGTTACAAGAATTTTAAAAATGAGACGGGTTAACTTCATTACTGATAATTACTAGAGGGTGCATATATTGAATTGCGCAACATATTGCAAGAGACCATTGTAAATATGGATGATGTTGATATATTGAAAACAGATTAAAGTTATCAAGTTTACATTTGCGAAGAACGGCTACAAAATTTTTGATAGTGTAAAACAATAACGTTGCGAAAAAAAAGCATGCCTAAAGTTTAAATATATATAAGGTAAAAGATACAAATTGTAATCTTGGCTTTCAACATAAACAACAGGTAGATTTTGTGAGTTAGAATATCCTTAATCAAGTTTTAGCTTATAGCAGTTCTCTCCACATCGATTCTATATATATAAGTAATGAGTGTCAAGTTCTACACTGTGTTACAATGGTTACAGCGATTCCATACGAGGAATTAAATATTTTTGTACATTCCGGAATGTATTACTCCATATGCTTTATGTAGAAGTCTGAAAAGAAATAAGTAAAATCAGTTATAAACATATATGATCATATATAATATGTTTAAGTAGCATGCATCCTTCAATCTTACACAGATGTGGAGAGAAGAATGTCAACAAATACACGGAATTCCAACAAAGATCGCCATTTAATTATGTAGCATAGCGCACTTAGAGACTTTAAAAATATGGTTTAACAGTATTGATCTTTTCGTTAATATCATAAATAAACAATGAATCCAATCCGATTTAAAATTACCTCCATTATCATAGCTCTCTGGTTTCCTTTCATTAAGACCACCTGCATCACACCAATGCAATATTAAATATAACATAGTATTTCAAATACCTTGGGTAAGCGCTCTTACTTTATATTCAATGATATTTAACGTTTTCCTAGCCCGTTACGGAAACACTATAATTTAGCTACCTTCGATATCTAAACTCACTTTTTTGTAATATATGGCTGGATCGCTACATTTTAATGTTTGTGCGCTATACAATATCAGAGGAAGGATGAATACATCAACCTAATTAGAATGTCAATAGCAAAAACATTAACAATCATTCTGAAAACAAACTAAAGAGGAGACAGTGACAAGAGTTTAACACATTGTAACGTTGAGAACAAATCAGTCGTGTGCTCCTCAATGTTTCTGCAGGAGGCGACTCATGTGGAGGCAAGGTAGAGTTGACAAATAAGACGACACATAATTTCAAAGACACATGACACATCAAGGAGACACTGGAAAAGTAGAAATGAAGAAATGAGAAGAGGAGTTGACACATGACGCGACGACACATAAGGAGACAAGGGAGTGTAGGTGACATATTGGAGAAGTTGAAATGAGGATGCAACTCACACAAATATGGTTCATAGAACGGGTCATATAAACAGACAGCACGTGATAAGACCACCCAATCCTACCAGTGATCCCACACTCGTTAATAACGGGCTATTATAACGATTGATAAAACGTTACACTTCTTTCCGCTGTGAGTTTTTAATCATATACGAATGTAGCAGGGCAGCTTGTCCTTCTACATAAAAAGGCGGCAAACTATGTGACAAATAAATTAAAAGTTATGACCTACACGCATATATTGAATGGAGTACGACGAATTTAGTGCTTAATTGGTTTCATAGAATAGCATTTGCGGGCTAAATATCTCTTTGTTGACGTCGTGTTTCACATCGTATCTGCAATGTCAACCGAAGGCCTGTGATTTCTAAAAGAAATAATAGTTGTTAATTTTCAAATTTCGAGGTTCCTCAGTGTAAACCGATTAACGAAGTTTATAGATATATATCATATTTAACCTTTCAGACATTTTATGTCAATGTTTTGTGCATGTGTATTTTCATTTGAATTGTTCACACAATTAAATACAGAGACATTGAAAACATCTGTTAAATCTGTGGCATCAATGATATTGTGTTTGATAAAAAAATATTTAATCTCAATGATCGCATGTACGAAATGTTTATGAAAAAACATGATTCATTGCAAAACTTATTAATTGAACTTTGCATATTATAAATTAATTTATTTCTATATTGTGCTTGAACCCTGAAATCGGTTCACTTTTAATTGAGGAATTGAACTTCATCAGTGCTCAAATTTCTGAAAAAATAATTCCTAATTTCTAACTTTTTAATTTTCAATTTTGAGTAAACAACGAAATTTTATTTAAATTATTACATTCGCTATTTCAATGTCATATAACGACTATATTTGATAATGATGATTGAAATAGATAAAAATGAGTACTTAGAAGACTAATATGTATCAGCCTTCTAAGACAAGACAAGGTAAGACAATATCAAGAAGTGTGAGCATCTATGGAAGCATAAATAGCAGAACTGAAAAGCAAGTGTTTGTCAACACACAATAAGTTCTAAAAAATACAAATACAAACCGACCAGAACTGTGGCGACACCAAATAAAATGGGGAAACAACACAGACTAGCACGAACCCTGCAAATAAACGTTCAACACCACAATTTTTACTCTCATGTATGTTAACGATGTGTTTTCTATAAACAACAAGAAGTGGCGTAGTCGATCGTAAATATGTATACCCTTCTGAAATTAGTTAAGGGCACAACAGACTCATGTGCATCAGCTGATTACTTCAATCTTTACGTTTTAAACTAATATAGACACTTAACTGCTAACTTTACGATAAATGTAACGTTTCAATTGTCTAATTGTGACCTTTCCCTTTCCTGATAGTAATATCCGTACTACAACAACCTATGGTGTTTGCATGTCGTGATAGATGTTGGTGGCTGACGAACACAATTACGGCACGGGTATTCGAAAGATGCAAGTTGATGAAAACTAGATGCAGTTTTTATGGTCATCATATTAGTCTCATTGAGACATATTTTATATCCTTGTATGTGATCATTAGCATGTTTGCTTGTTCTGATTAAGAATGATGCTTAAGTTCTCACTTTGAGGAGGTGACATTTACTTGCAAATGGCCTACATTTACATGGCTGATGTCGTGCATGAAGCAGAAGACGATTACGCTTTCGAAACGCCTGACCTTATATTCTTGCACTTTTTTTTAAGATATCCGTATCAATACCTTTTGCATATTTTGTCCTTTCTTTAATCGATTTAGAGTAGGGACTATGGTTTTGTTGACGCTTCAGTATCGTTTACAAATACTCTGGCCAAATTCAAGAAACTTCTGAAGACGTACCTTTTCACGTCTGCATATTAGGGACAACTTAGACGTCATGTATATACTGACATTTGTTTATCTACAGTAGATGTAGTTCGTATTTATATGCAAATTTTTATATTATCACATTAGCTTAGATTGTAATAACTTCTTTATTTATGCAGTGTAAGTATCAAATTATTATCTACATGTTGTGAAGCGCTTTAGAGTAATTTTACAAATTATATAGAGCGCTATATAAATGTTGTATATTATTATTATTTTATTATGTTTATTATTTTATAACAGAACGAGATAACGTACCACAAACCCAACTCAGTACATTAGACAAACTGTAATTCTATGCTAGTTGAACACAAGTTTACCCTTTTTGACATTTGGCTGTGAAACATCTTTATACTTTGTTTTAATCATTTAAGGATTGAATGTCTATTTTGTTGTTTGCATCGGCTGATGAAGTTAAGTGAACCTCGCGCAAATGAAGTGAACTTGGCCAGGAACGAAAACGCGCGTGCTCCACTTACTTCATCGGGAAATGAAGCAACCAGAGTTTACTAGTTCCATTGAGGCGGAGCGAAGTGAAAATGTAAAGATTATCTTTTATACGTGATTCTCAAGTTTCTGGTGTCCTTTTTATTGTGACAAATACAAAGTTATATTTTGATTGAAAATAAAAGGATAGAAGAATATTTGGGGTTTTTGGGTGGATTAAAATTAAATACGATTATTAATTTTCTCGTTATTTATCTACACATTCATCAATCCATTTTACTTTAATACCATTGGCCAGTCTTTATAGCAATATTTATTGATGACTTATTTGATATTGCTACTGCTATTGCATCTATTACTTATCTCTCATTTGCTTGATATATATATTTAATTTAGATAAGATTACGACAGTCATGCCAAGTAAAAATACAACGCTACGATAAAGAATTAAGTTTAATTTGTATAATGAACAATTAAGATTCAAGATTAAGATTCTTTATGCACTCAAGACACACACAAAGTGTACTACAAGAGGTAAATATTACAAAGCAATGTACATGGCTGACAGGGTAATGAAGTAATAATTTAATCGCATATTTACTAAAGTAGTTATTTGTTATGTTATCTAACTGTAGATATTCAGACAAGAATAATATACATGTTGATATAATGAGTACATTATGGTACAACATATATGTATAAATATATAATCAGCGTGAGTGAGGGTTTCGACATTTTTAAGGAAAAAACTCACTTTAGATAATAACATAAGCTTGCGTGATGAAAACGTTGATTCTTCCTGATGTAATTAAATCGTATATTTCTTTTCAATTCAGTCCCTTACAACAACAAAAGAACTGCACTTGGTTTGTTTGTTTGGGTTGTTTTGTTTGTTTGTTTGCGTTTATTTGTTTGTTGTTTTGGGGGGGTTTTTTGCCCTGTTACATTGTAACAACGTTAATCATACTTAAGGACGATAAAACAATATACAAATAAACGAAAACATTTTGACGTCTTTTCAGAATTCTACCAAAAGGAGATGGAATCATACCTAAGTAGAATTATTTTAAACTTTAGCTACCCTCGTAACCCAGTATAGAACTTGACACTCAGCACTTATGAAGATAGAATCGATGTGGGGAGGACTGTTATAAGCTAACATGTGATTGTGACGTACATTACCTACCAGTTAAACGCATGTCTCGGATGACAGGTATGAGTTTGCCGTTCAGGTGAGATATGTTGGGTGGAGGTGTCAAATCATTTCACGGATTGCTCGTTTAAAAAACGACGGAAAAGTACGTGTGGGGGTCATCTAGTATGGTTAGAATCGGATGCTGCATGATCCGACAGATGTAAAGATTAGCTAGATATAGGGGCACAATAGATATAAGTTAAGAAATACGAATACCAAAGTCGTTCCTGTGATAAGCATACATCTTTTGGACCTCCGAAGGTGTTTAATGTTAGCTGAGGATTATCAATTGAACATTTTAAATTCTAAAAAATGCTAAATGTATCGTAACATATTTGTTATTAGCAATATTGAAACATCGGATAAATATGTAGAATAACTTTATATTATCATCCACCAGCAAAGAGTCGCACTGATTCAATTTGATTTGATTTCACGATAGTGCAACCCGAACGGGGGTTGGCGGTCTAGCTTAAGGACACTAAAGATGTGATATACTGTGAAATAAATTGATATAAACATATGATTGCGTGTCGTTGACGTATAAAAATGTAACCCTATACTTTCTGGTTGATAGTGTCATTTATAAAACATTACCGGGTTATTTATTACCGGTAATTGTGCTCAAAACGCGACAAAGGAGGGGAATGTCTTTGTTATGATATGTCGGTCTTAATATTCCTTCGGCAATTCGGAAATAATCTTCATGCACATCAATTAATAAAGAGAGATAATATTAAACAGAATTGCTGAAATGGCGCAATTCACCTAACGCGAATCACTATATATTATCTTTGATAAAGTAAATGTGCATTGAAACTTATTTTTAAGAAAGAAAACAATTTGAAAGATTTTTATTTTGTAAACATATTTCCAATCTTTGCAATTAACTATTGATATTATTACAAATATATCTGGAAACTTCTTCCGGAATTCTCAAATCGATTTTGTCATCTGAATATGTAAATGTGTATGAGGTAAAGTATGTGTGTTAAGTTATTATCTTGAACGTTCCAAAATATAATTGTATGAAACTTATAATTTCAAAAAAAAAATGTTTTGATTTCCAATAGTTTTGTTTATGTGTATACCAAATGATAAAGTACATGTGGTCCATCACCGGTACTAGTTTGGGTTTTATTTGTACACGTCTGGGCAGTCACCAGATCATCAACCCAGTCCTCGTGGCTGTATTAGGTATAATCACGTCTATAACGTTAACCAGATGGTATACTTTTGTCTCGTGTACCCTAACAACTTACCCCAAAGTGGTTAAAGCCTTATCGTACATGTACCTGTCGTATATTTAATTGGCCATCTTGTCTTCGGCGTGGAAATCTGATGAAAAACAAATGTTCTAATATTAGGTAAACAGGTAGGTTGTCTTTGTATATATTACATTCTATCAGTTTGTAAATCTACGTCACATGGCTGTTTAAGACATTGCGCCCAAAGGCAATTAATTGCATTAATATATATCCTTTTTAGGCTATAACCAGATTATGTTCTTCCGTTATTGGACAAGATAAATTGCACATTAAATTATTTTTCTCAAGAAAAATATAATTTGTTTTAAACACATTATATTCTCATTATAAAAAAATGCTGAGTGAAATGGAAACAATTTTGTTCCTCAAAACAGTCGAATGGTCTTTGATATGAAATAACAGAATACCGAACGTTAACAAAATCATAATCCAAACTCAAAATCGATTAAACCAGGGGCAAAATATGAACAAAGGAAAGATTTACATGGAGACTCTTGTAAAAGTACAAGAGAATAAGACCAGGTATTCCGGAAGACGCAATGTATTAACAAGAATTGCAAAACCCGTAGAACTTGTGCGTCATAGTCTTTTGCAATCTGTATATGAAAACACTTCCAAACAAAGTGTTTAAAGGGTTCGTGTCTTAATGGTTAATGGTAGAGTTTAAGCAAATGGTAACAATCACACCGACTGTGTGATGCTATGTCACTGTAAAAATATCAGACAATACCAAAACGTCAACAAAACAATAATCCGAACTCAAAATCGATTAAACTAGAGGCAAAATATAAACAAAGGAAAGGTTAACCCTTGTAAAAGTACAAGAGAATAAGACCAGGTGTTCCGTGAGAGTATGCGTCTTCTGCTTCATCGATGACACCCACCATGTAAATCTTGGCCTCATCCAAGTAAACATCAATCCTTAAAATGAGAATCGAGTCATCATTGCCAATCACAACAAGTAAGCACACTAATAAACATACTCAAAAACGTCCATCGTCATATTACACAAAGATACAAAAAAGTTTTCGATGAGATCAAGATGGCGACCATGAAACTTGTCCATAGTTTTCATTAACCTGCATCTCTCGAATCCCTGTGTCGTAAGTTTGTTCGTCAGCCGTTGACATCTATCACGAAAATCTCGACATTCAGAGCAAGCCCTAGAATAACGAATCAACTGCAATATGTAAACAACATAGGATGGAGAAGCAGGGGTGTTACTATCAGGAAAAGGGAATGTTCAAGATCGGGAAATCGAAATCGTCACGTTTATCATACAGCTTAGTAGTAAGCTGCCCGTGTTGGCCATAGTGAAACACCATGCCGAATGCACCCAGTGCAGCTTTCCCCCTGGTCATATTATACTGACCACGGGTGATCCAGCTGTGGCCATTCCCCTAAATAGTAAACGTTAAGCAGAGACCACCATTTGTAAGGACTTGACTTGGTCCCGACCTGGGAACAGAACTCACTGCCTTCCTCCCCTTGAAGAATGCTCAGTACAACGCAAGAAGCGAGGTATTAGTTAGCAAAGCGGCATTTTATTTATTCTCCAACAAGTATGTCTTGTTACGAAAACGGTATCACATAAGCATCGGTGTATATAGGATAAACCTATTGTTAGGGAACACTACGATTAAATCCCAAATTCTTATCAAAACTGAATATTCAGGCTTTTACACCATAATAGTGGCTCGTATGTACGTTTCAATATAACTTTAACGGCAGTGTATGATTAGGAACATGACTGCCTCTTTTATTTCTTTCATTCAAATTTATCTCAGAAAATGAAAAGACATCATCCTTAGTACCGGAATCAGAGTATTGTCACTACCGTAATACGAGCTTATAATGACTTTGAAATTAAACAGAAACAAACATTACAAATGTAACTCTGAGACTTTTTGAAAAGGTACATAAAATCCAGGTGCTCCAGTACGATAAGCGTGTGCAGCTTCATCGACATCATCAGAGATGTATAATGTATATTAGTTTAACTCAAAACCATGTCATGTCCTCAAAGAGAGAGCCGGAGAGTGTTCGATTTAGTAAGCACACATGTGTATAAATGTGTTATATATACAGAATGTATGTCAATTAAAATGTTTGCTTAACGTTTGAAACTTTCGCTATCATTATAAGAGTTCGTTCGTATCGTATACTATTTATTTATCGGTTTCATTAAAGTATAAATTGCTAAAATACTGTACCATGAAACAGCCGCCTGGTGTTGAATCTACAGTCTTTTTGAATTGACATCAGAAACGTATTGTGTAAAGCAGTAAGACAATGTGTGACAGTGACCTTGTAACAGACATGATAGGCCCCCACCTTCAAATCGTCTGAACACATTCGAGACTCGGCCAACATTCATTTGTGTAAAGATGATGCATGAACATTCAATAAATACGCTCACGTGCCACTACAGATGACAATATACATTGATCGACCAATAGAAATTCTCGTCACAACTTGCATGATGTACAAAAATGTAACACAATTACAACGTTCGTTAGTTCAAACATCCGTTCTCCACATAATGTTTGCTTCTTGGAAAGATTTGCCTGCGGAATACATATTGTAATCGCTTATCGTCTGTCTTTACTGGATTTTTGACTGAAGATTAATTGTGTACTGTATTCAACGTTCGGATATACCCAACGTATGTTTGGTATCATATAGGACTGCATATGTGTCTTCAGCAAACTAGAAAGGTCTTCGTTTTCTTTCCATGCTTAGACAACATTGAAGAAGCTAGCAAAGGTCTATCTTCAGTACTAGTCTTTATGACAATATATGGTATCTCTCTAACTACCCAACTCCCGGTTTTTTTGGGGTGTTTTTTTTTTTTTTGTCTCGTTTGGCATCGGTCTTCGTTTGATCTTAGTTGTTTCGGGGACCATAGACAAGCAAATTTACCCTTTTGTAAAAATACAAGTTTAAGATGCAGGTTGGGCCTGACTTTCTTTCTGATAGCAAAACGTCCGAATAAATTATCAGGAACTGTAACTCGCTGTCAAATTTGTATTTGAATTCAAGATCAAATCAAAAAGGTTTAGTTAAAATTTTAAGTTTGAACATTTTTGTCAGAAAAAGGAGCAAAGTGGAAAGTTTAACGATAAAACAGATTAATTATCACTTTTTCACTTGTTAATCCTACCTTCATGTATATAGAGCATGTCAACAAGATCAATATATGTTAACACTTACTTTCAACCACAGCCTTTTTTCAAAGCCAGCATACATGTATTTTCAAGATATATTTGACTGCCAGAAATCCAAGGCTTACTTTCAAGACCGGCCTTTTTTCGGTTCAGGCTTATTGTCGAGATTTTAGGGTATAGTGATCAGATCGACTCAACTCTAGAGGCTAGGTTAGAATAAAACAGTTACAAGTATTTACCTGTAAACATAAACATGTGGAAAAAGGCGTGGTCGACTTTACAATAGTTTATGTTGATTACCTAAAGCATTACCATTTTATCACATGTGACATGTTTCATCTTTCAGGACCTTCAGAGAAAGTGAAACTAACAGGATTGTAGACTTTTAAGATAGAAAACTGAGACAAGCAGATTGGGTTTCTCTATTTTATTTCACATTGGTATTTATACATACAGTGTACACAAGAATAATGAAAATAAGAAATAATAAAAATATCACAGATTGTTCTCTTGTTCTCTCATCTAGAAAACGTAACATGCATAAAAAAAATTCCCGCTCTTTCTCTCACCATTCATCTGTCTTTCTCTCTGGTCTACGCCGTAATAATCATAATCTAACAATCTAACAAAGCATCGAGGGGTTTCACTACGATGTATGTGACTGACAAAAGATCCTTAAAATAAGTCTACGTATATTCAGGGCTGGTACTGTTATATTACAGATTGATAATGCTTTAATTTTCATAAATAACAATAGTAAAATAGTTTTTTGGTAGTAAAATCCATATCTTAAAAAACAAAAACAACGAAAAGGAAAGAAAAATAATTTTAACGTTGATTATTATTTTTTTTACTTTCGATTTCATGTTTCTAAATTATCTCCCTTGAAAAACGTATTATTTTTATTGAAAGTCTCCATAAAATCTAAAAATGAAACGCGATTCTTAATTTTTGGTTCGTTTCATTTGAAACGGGTCTATTACGACATATCTAACAACCAAAATTTTAAGCCGATTTAAACAGTAAAATATTCGTTTCAACCCCATGAATAACGCTTATAAAAACAAAGTGATATCAAAATAAAAATGCTAAATAATTAGCCCATTGCCGCGTTCTGATATTATACAATGTAGTTAGCATTTGCCAGCACCGGGTAGGATTTTGTGTACCTTGAGTGTTTATTATTACAGTAGATTTGTTTCAGTGAATATCACCAGTTTTTACTATATATCAAGCATGCTCTTTTGTCAAAACAAATGTATTGAAAAGAACTTTGAAAGTAAAACTTTTGAGTTTTAATGAATTAAAACTAAATAAACTGGGAACATCCGGATCGTCACAAGGCCGATTGCCCTTCTGTTTGATTGAAGGGGTCTGTCAATTTTAGCGGAGCTATGATTGATGACACCACAGAACGGATCTAACACTTCAGGCAAGAAAACGGACCGGCGCTTAAAAGTCCGGTCGGGTAGAAGTGTTAGCGCTCATACCGACGGCGACGTATCTGGAATAGTTTTATATTTATCTGTTTACAGAGATGTTAATAGCACAGAAATACCATGCATGATACTTGTTCGGCATTTAACTACCGTTCATACACGTTTATAGAATCGCTAGTTAGACTATGACTGAATACAGCAAAACCTCGATATAACGCCTGCTCGTCACAACGACTGATAGCATATCGCAAGTTACCCATTTCTTTCTTCTAAATAATTTTTTTTTATGAATCTTCATCACCAGTTTATGTACCGTTATAACGCCGAAAAAGTCGTTGTACAAGCGATGTCATTATACCGAGGTTTAATTGTTAAAGACTTCCTTCACAGACTTTGTCTTCGCAGAAGATAAAATGCTCAAACTGGTTCTGTGTTTCGTCCATCATCACATTCTTACATTATATATGATCTATTTCTTCCACAAATGAAAATATCAGTTTTCATTTTGATCAAACACTATGGTCATAATAAGTTTATATATGGATTTACGTTCGACTAGACTCTCTAAATAGCACAAAATGTTAACAATATTCATTTTTCGATAAACCGTGTCCAACAAACTGTCGTCATTGACAACATCATGACGACACATGACGACATCACTATTACTCGATTAAAGTCATCAACAAAAACACAGGACAACGATTCTTCGGCAAATTCAACAAGAGTCATTCAAAACAAAGTTGTTCAATAATAAAGTTAGTTCCTGACACAACTGGCCACTCTCTATTACGTCTCCTCGTCCTTGATGGAGACCGTTGAGTGATTGTAAAGGCCCTGTGCCATCAGACTGAGAGCCAGAGTATTTCTAGGTGCCGACGACTTCTTTATCTTTGCTCGCTTGTTCTGGAACCAAATTTTAATTTGAGCTTCTGTCAAGTTGAGTTCCTGTGCGAGATCCAGCCGTCTCTGCTCCGTCAGATACCGGCATTCCTCAAATTCGCGCTTCAGTCGTTGTAATTGGTCGTTCGTAAAGGCCGTTCGGGGTCTCTTTTCATCTACCGTCTTTTCCTTACTCTTTCGAATTTTTCTCGATCTTGGTCCTGTAATGCAAATGACAGAAATAGTTATTGGTGATTAGTTATATAATACCGTGTGCAAGAATGTTTTACTCTAGAATTTATTTACCGAATGGTATAGTTGTAAAACTAGTTAGACTTTCACTAATAACATTGTATAATAGTTACAATTTTTAATGAAAAAAAAAATAAGTTCAAAGGTCATTGAATACAAATTAATATTCATAATAGTCATTATACAAAATAAATATCTGCTGTCATTGTTGGCCATATCTGTTATTGTGTATGGAATCTAAGTTGTTTGGAAAATCGTGAGAAAATATCGGCCAGTCATGTGATGGTGTTTGTATAAGAACGTAATAAATCTGAAATATATCAGAGCATTTCTTTTATTGATTGCAGGGACGGAATGGTTAAGATTTTTGTGAAAAGCTTTACTGCTATTATGCAAATGAGGCTTGCCCCCAGGTCATTTGCCATTTAATCAAGTAAAGACGTATGACCCCTATATATGTAAGAATTCAAAACCTTTAATTAAAACATATGACGTATGCCTCCAGTATATGTCAAGGAAGACCCTTTAATTATATGATGTATAAGAAACAGTTTCTATTCAATTCAGATATCGATTATTGAATATGTTACAAAGGCACACTCTTCGATCTGCCCACCCTAACCAACCTCTTCAAGTCAAGAAAGCTATATATTTATCACGGTCAGAGAAAATCCGGAATACAGGCAATTATTTGGTATTTTATTGGATCATTTGGTGGCTTTCAATGGGCCGTGGCCTTCTGGCCTGTAGGTTAGCTATTATACAAGTGTAATTGGTTGAAGGACCCCTATAAATAAACTAATTAGTTATCTATCAGACTCGTTACACCGCTAAATCAATTCTGGTTAGATCGTCCCTTTCATTAGCTCGTTGACAACGCTCAAGAGAGCTAATCTATTTTATTGTCCGGTTGACGGATACGACCCGATCCGGATCCCACTGTTCCATTAGGTAACATCCATAATGAGACTGGGAAGATGTCATTCAGAAAATGGCAGCAACCTACCCACATTATTTATTACAGTGATCGTAATTAAATGTGCTAAACTTTATCATAGTATCGATTTTTCGAGATTGAATTGGTCAATTTTATACGATTTTAAACTTTTTGTTTATTGTTTTTGTAGGAATTATGTGCGTTTAAATTGTATACAATGGCAACAATAATCAGTGGATTAATAAATCTAAAACTCAAAATGTTGTATATTATATGTATGTACGTGCTGCATAACGTACACTAATTCCAAAGATAGAGATGCATGTGTGTTTTTCTCTCACTTTTTGTTGCTTTAAAAATATTGTGTAAAATTTATTAATTTGCACTGTCGTAGCTCTGTGTGTAATGTGCGGCGCCCATCTCCCATTATAGAGATGTATCCGGCAATACAAGCCATGATGCCTATATGTATACCATATAATAAAGGACAAATCGACCCCTTAAATTCTTTCCGTTCAAAAATATATACGCGTCGATAATTGTAATATAATGGAAGTAATTCAACTGCATATCTTAATGGTCTGTATTTTTCACAGATTTCACCATCAATTTCCTGTCATCATTGAGTTCGTTATAAAAAGTCAAAGTGTGCGATCTTTAAGTATTTCTCACTGGTGTTAATGTGTCCATCAAGAAGGATTTTAGGTTGACAAATTCGGATAATTTCATAAAAAAGAAAACATTAAGTTGAAGATAGTTAGTGATCATTTCTGTAATGCGCCGGCACGCTTTTAGATCGTGTTCAGTACCTTTGCCACATTATCGTTTAAACATTTAATATGCCGAGGTAAATACTTGAAAATTACCTACTTAATTTAAATGAAATCAAAACTTTTGATAATTTAATAACAAGTTACCAGCCCATTGAAGATTTTAGACGCTTCAATTTAGTGCGTTTATCCACAAAATGCAATGGTTTTATTTTTTAACTTTTTACTTTGGGTGTTTATGTCTAAAATAAATGCCTTAAAATTGTCTTTGATTCCGAAATGCACAGGAAACAATTATTTAACATGTTAGAAATTACTCTTTAATCAATTATGATGAAATGGTTTTCATTTTGGAAAGTTGATATTCATAATATACCATAAATATATATATTATATTGCACATTCATTATATGAAAGGAACGAAAATAAAATGCAAAATTATGACATCAAATAATTCAATATACCTTTTCAATTACGTCCAAAGCCACGTTGACTTATTCTTATATTACATATAGGCCTAGACAGTGTGAATTCTCTTTCTACATAGCCGAAAACGACTAGTGTCAATAAGATTTGCTAAGTTAAAACATACTTTAATGTACTTCATTTTCTAAACAAAACCGATGAATATAAAATTAGCATAATAATTTACTCTCCTTTTGAAACATTTCATCTTTATTTTTCTATAAATTATCAAGAAATATCCCAATAGGACTTTCGATTTCGTTGTGTGAGCTTTACTGGATGAGGTAGAAAAGAAGGGCGGAAGCAAAAACACTAATAAATACTCTGATTAAATTAACATACAGCAGTTACAATATCACGCCAACAATAACCAACCATATTTGAAGAACAATTTATCTTATAAATATCTTTTATTTTTAATTTTATATATTTGAACGTAGCAGTTTGTTTTTAAGATAAAATAAGCAAATAAGAAAAACAAAATAGTATGCCTTAATACAATCCCACTATATATCTAAACGTTTGATAAAATTTTAATGCAAAATATATATTTCTGTATATTATTAAAAATCCCATACATTTTTATCTATATTTTTGTTAAATAAACATGGTCACAAATTAATTATACTCTTTCTAACAGATTTATCACAATATATTAATGTGTTGACAAATTAACTCGACTATCAAAACGTGACATTGCAGTCACGTGCCCGTACAATTACCAATAAACAATATTATCATAGAATTATTATTTAGATTTTTATTTATATACCTGTACAGGTAGCGTAAATGAATCCCTAATTATCTACCAAATAGTTAAGATAATTACCTGATGAGGGTCGGTCCGAATATCGGGTACAATATACCCAGGCAGGCCACAGGGCCGGGCGAGACTCGCTATCCGGGGATTTGGGGGTGTGGCCAGAACTTTCCGGGGAGGAGGGGACACTTCCGCAGGAACGAGGAGAAGAAGACGATGAAGAGATTGACGATGAGGCGGAAGAACACCTTGGAAGAAGTTTCTCTTGGTGACGAACAGGTGTAAATGCGGAAAACGCTGAAGACATATTAATGTCAAGTGTCTTTTTCACTCCAAAGTCTGGCTTGAGGATTTCCTCGATAGAAAAGTTTGTCACCCTCAAAACATTAGACTCCATGTTCACATTTGCATCGTCAGTATCCTCGTCACTGCTTGTTACCTCCATGTCGGCCTCTCGTTTAACATCCGAAGAAAGATCACGGGACTCCATCTTAATTTTATCATGAAAAAACAGAAGCACCATTCTGGTTACAAGTTATTAAAGGTCCAGATTAAACCAATATTTATACACGTCCTAATGATATCGGACAAGTGTTCGGTAGTCCTCTCCGATTGACAAGGTAAACAACACAGTGCTACCACTTTATGACAACATAGGGTTTGAAACTTGATCAAACTTTTCTCATCTTTTCTATGTTCCGAGGTGTTGTGGGTGGGGCTTACGTGAATAAGATCGATTTACGGGTCGGCCAATCAAAAGCGACGAAGTGAGAAAGCCATCAAGTTGGCCCGGGAGGCGTATGATACCGTGGCACTACACAGCGCCCGGCGTGGGGTGTAATTTTATAGCATAATTTTAAAGAGAGGAAAAATAACATTTCTAAACTTTTCGAAAGGATGGCGATATAATTAAGCTACGCTTGAGAAAAAAGAACACATGTTGAAATAAACTCAATACCAAAAAGCGAAAACGATAATGTTGCGCTAAATTTATATATATGAACAAGAAATGTAAACATCGTAATATCAAAGGGGTTTATGTATATTTAGGGCTTACAGTTTTTGTTCTATTCTTACTTGTATTCAGCAAGTTTGTTTGTTTTCTTCAATTTCAGCAAAACAATATCCAATAATAAAACATGTGTATAGAACGTAGTCAATGGCAAATTCAGTTACTAACAAATACAAAAATAACCAAAGCAATTACTGGTTAATAATTAAAATAATATATTTAGAATAATATACCGTAGAAAAGGCGAATACCGTGACTGAGTGTGAAGGCAGGGGAATCAAAGAATATCCATGCTAAAGAATTTTAAAATAACTTCATAAATATGCAGTCTTTGGTATAAAAATGTGATCTCGGGAACACACTACATGTAGCAAAACTCCGCCTACATAAAGTGTGGCGTCCATTTCTTATTCTATCTGCATTGTCTGTAGCGTTTATAATTAAATACTCTAAATAAATAAAAATCATGAAATCGATTTGAAAATGATACACGTAGAACCACTGATAGATTGATAAGCGAATGGCACATGGCTAACTGGGACTAAAACGCGACTCAATATGGGAACCCTATTCAATAATATTCCAATTTTGTTAGAGAGAGAAAAAAAGCCAGTAACATTTCACAATTGAAATATAATGTGCCTCTACCATACTCCATGTTACAGGTCAAAAATATTGTGTGAGCCTCCTATAATTTTGATTATTATCAGCAGAAATGTTCATATTCATAAAGAGTCATATCATCTATCACAATATACATTGTTTCGTGTTGACATAAATCAGGATTCTAAACGATACAGTGTGATTCCTATGCATATTGATACATTTGATAATTATCAAGAAGAAATTCTATCATGGATTTCGACTTAAATATTGACAATTTCTGTTGTTAATAGGAGATATGTGTAGAAATATAAATTCTTTAAAGGGTTGCTAATTCAAAAACGATGTTCATACATAAAGCTATATCGGAAATATTTCATTATGCTATTTAGCAGATGCGATGCGCCTAGATATTTTTTTTCTAAAAACGAATGGATTGTTTAAATACGACTGTCATAGATTGATATCTAACATTAATCTGTTTGATGTACAACCGTTTTATAATGTCGATATCTATATTAATGTCTTCTCATGACTTGTAATGTTACTCTATATCATCGATATGAACAACAACTTGATGAAATACTTTTATTTACGAAACAGTAATTTTAATATTAAAAACTACATTGAACATTATTTCTATAGCGTGCGTCTCTTACCGTATTTGATATAACGTTTATTTGTTTTATTACAATGTACCATACAATCCTCTCAAGCTGACTCTCAGGCCCAATTTGAGTGGAGTTAAGTCTCTTTGTTTTATCTAGTAGCAATTGGTTTTTAACTCGACTTAAGGCAGTCTTAACTTTGTATGACATAAGTTCATGTTAAGCTTGTGTAACATAGTCACGAACATATGTAACAGACTGGTTTAATAGAAAATAGTTTAAAAACTCGAAATAATGATCAGACACGACGGTAATTAAAATTGTTTAGATAGTTGTATACCTGACATTAAATTTAAAGCTGAAACATTTCAATGTCATATTAATTAAATCAGTTTTGTCATTATTGTAAATTTTATAATATAATATTTTATGTTACAATTTATTACACAAATGGTACAAAAAACAAACAATGTACGTAAAATCATATAAAAAAATAACCCAGTTATATTAATAAATTTTAATAATGTGAATATAGACTAGAGAATACCGAAGGTTACCGAAATCATAATCCAAACTCAAAATCAGAACTTACAACTTCGGCGAGGTGGAAAAAAAACTCGTGATAGAAAAATCTAAGATATATAATTATAATAAAAACTAGCTTGATACAGTTTTTTCTAATTAAATAAAGCAAACTCTAATACCAGTCGAGATCAAAGATCAAGAAACGTTGTGTACTGAATCTTTAAGAACGCAGTGGTAAATCTGTATACTTTAGATATCGGATATACACTCCATGGGATTGATAAATTGTAGGCTATAGACCTACATAATTCATATTTCGCATCACATTAAATTCTGAGTTGTTGATTTTTTAGTTAAGTTTGTAAAACATACCAGGTATCGTAATATAACACACATATAATGTAAAAAAAAACGTGTGTGATTTACTATCAATGATGCAGCAGAGATTTACCATAGATTGGAGATGTATAATTATAACACCTCGGCAGAAGACCCACACAATAAAAGTGCACTATACCGGGGGCCCGGCGCAACGATACGAAACCCGGAGAATGTGTCTAGAATTACAGTTTAAAGTTTGCCGACATAATGGTGAAGGGGAAACGAAAATATTGAAAACAATGTAGCCTGTTCGGCTGTAAAACATTACAATATGGTGTCCACAGAGCGGTTCCCGTTGCTGTGAGTTTGCATCATGAGTTCGTATTATGTCTTATACATGACTGATTCTTATTGTAGTCTCCTTCTTTTAATGAAGATCATTTTAATGAGATGAAACCGTCATCAGTGACACGTTTGGTGATTGTCTCCTCATTCCAGTTCCCCCCCCCCCCCGCCCCTCCCAACATTATTTGGTCCGTTTGCACCTCCCCACTTATTTTCTTACTTAACTCTTTCTCTGTTCCTTCTTGCAGACCTTTTCTGCCTTATTTACCTCTTCATTCCCGCTGTAGCCAAATGAGACACGAGAACCATTCCCCCCCCCCCCCCAACACCTACATGTACATTATTCATACTTCACTTGTCATAATGAAATACTCCTTTCGCGTTTCTTCTCTCTTTCCTCCCCTCGTCCTATACAGTGATCACATTTATTAATATTCTCGAATCCTTGCCCTTCCTGTCCCCTCCCAAACTTACAAAACAGATCTTCTGCAAACATCGACGAAAGATTTGTGTCAATTGCGTATTTTATATCTGCATTAAAGTTTTAATTTACGATTAATGTCTTCTGAGTTGCCCTGGGTATCAGATGACGTGAACTATCTAAGTGATAGGTTTCCAATCGACATTGTGAAATTTTAAACTGTTTGAAAGACAATATTGTAAAGAAGTATATTAACTTGTTAGACAATGACTTTAAAGGCCGTGTTAGGTGTGTTGCTATTTGTGAATTTAAGTGTAATAAAATGTAAGAATTTAAATAAATACGAATTGAAATGGATGGAATTTAAAATGTTAAGTGTTATGTGTGTGATGTGTTGATTGACTCCACTTGGAAGACAATAAAACACGAAGCGCATACGTAATACCAGTGTGTCGTGTACTTTACCCAAAGTCTGACCTTCACCTTGACCTTAAATGATTCCTTAAAGTGCTTCAGTCATCTTCGTTTATTGGGTTTCAATATACATGTACGAGCGAATCTCAAGAATTGTCCCAAAATGAGTGCAGAATGGTTTCAATAGTGATATTTCAATATGGAAACCGCATGGGATGATGATAGTTTTTTGAATACCAATCAGTTAAGTTAAAATAAATACATTTTACTGTGCAAAGAAATATAAAATTGTTTTGAAACACCAAAAAATTCCTTATTTGAACAATATGGTTTTGTCTCGAGACCATCGTGTTATACACTTATAAAGAAAACTCGGGGCAAGTGATATAGAAAACGTCATGACGAACATACATGTATTTGTTTCTCAAATATCATCATTAATTCCTGTTTAAATACAACAAAAATAAACTTCTTTTTAAATCTTGTTTTATTGATCATACATGTTTATCAAAATTCTCCATAACTTTATTCCGGTAGGGAAGAGTTTCGCTAAAACGAGTAAACGACAAATGCGCCAACAGGCAAGGAAGTGGAATTTGTTGGAAAAAAGCAGAACAAGGAGAAAGGGGTCAACAGTGGAATTTATTTATCATTATTTATTCTTATTTCGTATCATGAAAATACAATAGCTTCAATTGGTAAAATTCCATGATGCTTTTTATAAAGTTCACAAAACTCAATTGTTTGGCCCCACGGAGTGCTTAGGTACATGTATATGACCTTCAGCAATGACTCGATGACCTTGCCACGGCTGTCACCACAGCGACAAACATACTGCTGGCACGTTCCCGCCCTACGGTAGCTCTAATCAGGAACATAATATCCATTACGATTTTATCTGCTGTTTCTATTGTAGTCCACGAGTTAAATCATCTAACTATTAAAACACTTAATAGGTACTTAAACTGACCCATGTCCAGTGTGGTCAGTAGCCTCCAGCCACCCGCCGGATCTCTCAATATATATACTGACCTGTAAATGTGATAGAGTAGATATCTCGCAGGGTATGGTCAACATGTGAAACTTGTGATTTTTTTGTACATTTGTAAAAATTTATTTAGTACAAAATGTTTTTGAATGAAATACTATTGTAATAAATCGCAAATAAATATTTGGCACACTTTTGAATGGATTTGTATTTATATTACATTGTATATTAGTTGGGGTTAAAGATTCAAAGATATTTGTAATGAAAGTCATATTTTTTGATAATATTGAAACCAAACCCTGTTAAATAAAATTGGTGTAAATGTGTAAGATGAACCACTACCATATTTTTATTTTGGTTTCCAGTTTCAAACTAACAATGCTTTCCTGTGAGCGCTAAGATTAATCAATCTGCCCTGATCAGCTTTGGTCAGTTGATATACAGTTGGCACGGCCAGGGGCTACTACTTCTGTCCAGTGTCAGAGTTAACGGGTTACGACCAACTTTCTCACGGCAAGGTGTTATGGTCAATAATGGTCACTAATTCGTACTTATGTTTACAATGACCGTAACACACAGTACTAATGTTTACACTATAATGACCGTAACACACAGTAATTATGACCGTAACACACAGTACGTATGACCGTAACACACAGACAGATATAGTTTGTTAACTTATTGTTTTTTTCCTCTATTCCACCTCCAGATCTTAATGTAAATATTATGTCTTATATCTTTTTAAGAATCTCATTACATGGTTCCGCCAACAAAACTGATACCTCAAACAAAAATATTTTTGTTTTTTTTTATCTATATATACATGTATCACTGACTAAAAAGGTTCTTACTTTATCTTCTGAACAATACCCCCTCTCTCTCTCCCTTTCTTTGCTCCATCTTTCCCCTTCCTCTTCTCTTCATTTCATTATACATGGGTGTACATGTATGTGTGAGTGAGAGAGCGTGTAATGTGATCACGCTTTGTACATAATGGATTGTTTCATGCAATAATTTTAATTCTTTATTCGGCAATAGACACACCTGTCTTTGTGCCATAATAACATTGCATATACATAGATCTTTCTAGTGGTACATTCTACAATGCAATACATTTCACAAAACTATAGAACAGCAAAACAGTGACATTATGAACTTCAATGGTAATAATCCGACATAATTATGTGTTGAGGAGAGCATCTTGTAGCCCTGGGGCTGCCGTTTGTGATCCTCATTACACAAGCAAAGAATTGGATCAAAATGAAAAATCAACAAAAGAACAGAGACTGAAGGCTCGGTTGATAGCATTAAACATAGATTTACAAATGTTGTAGTGATGTCAAATAAAATAGAGGTACTTTTGGCAAATTCCGTTTTGAAGTTATGCATTGCTTAACAATGCTTACTTTACATTGTAAGATTTTAAATTTGGTGCCGTAAACCACTAAAAATAAACATTTAAATTTATCAATTATGGAAAACAGTTAGCATAACAAATCTTCACCGGTTAATTCAAACCTGCTTTGTCCGTGACATGATACATACTGTTGTACATCGCAGATCAAACTGTTAAAATGAAATTGCATCACACATAATTCATTTATATTTACTTGAATATGTTTTTACATATACAAACTCCTCCTGACAACAATGCAGTGTATCCATCTTTTACATAAAAGCAGGTTTCTATATATAGATCGGATGTACTTTAACCTCCGACTGCCCGTGTGTGGCCAGGGACATAGACTCCAAGGCCGAAAATGTGAACAACGCGGATTCAGCGTTACAAAGTGTCAAAAGAACACGGGCATAAACTATACTTGTGACTTTTCTGAATCACGATTTAATTAATTTTGGCTGTCTCAATTGTTTTGGTTTAAAACAGTTTTGTTTGGTACATGTGTACTAATCAGGTTTTTCAGTTTTTTATTAGTACCCCTATTGTTCATTCAATAAGATTATCCGTTTCGGAATGATGATAAAACGAACAACAGGGCATAGAGAAATTCCGAAACATGTCGAAACATATTTTGTGTCGAGTTCAATTTATGATTGCGTATGTTTTCGAACCATTGTCCCAACTTACGGTAGTTTTTGGAATGCCCTTTAAAGAATTATAAGGATAATACTGTAATGTAAGAACCGACTGAACATACAAGAACTTGGAAGTGTTTCCCAGGTCAACTCATAATCATTGATAGATTTGTTTGTCTCACGGTCTCCGGCCAATGTTGTCTTGAAATTTTATGAATATTTTGTTCGTAGTGGACGACATACAGTTTGATTTTTCCACGAGATTACAGAGGCCACGTGTAACACAATGATGTATAACAGAGGACGAAAGTGACTTGTACTATAACTAGACAAAAGTACGTGTACTTTGTTAAGACAGAAGAAATATTTGTTCGTGAAATTTTCACATGTTTGTTT
Source organism: Mimachlamys varia (assembly GCA_947623455.1). Taxonomy (NCBI): domain Eukaryota; kingdom Metazoa; phylum Mollusca; class Bivalvia; order Pectinida; family Pectinidae; genus Mimachlamys; species Mimachlamys varia. Next base: position 32,390,796 of record OX392529.1, on the reverse strand, counting down.
TCCATTGTCAAAAGAATGTCTGACGCTCAAAGTAAACAAAACAAAATTATTTCTGCATTTTTTACGAAAAAGCAAAATATTTCTGTCGCTAACTAGACAGTTCAAGTAAAATACGTTTCTACAATGATAGAGCAGGAAAAACATTTGGCGCGTGAATGTTAGCAATATAAACACATTCAAACTTTCAATTAAAATTTCGAAGTTTTCTACAGAATTATATGCATATTTGTGATATTTCCTGAGTATTTGGATTGCATCTTTGTATGATTGGTTCAATTTAATGACACAGTGATAAATGTGCATACAAAAAAAGTTGTCCTTGAACAAAATCACAATGTAAATGTGTCAGAAAAATTCAAGCTGAGATATTTCGGGGTTATGACCTGTAGGAAAAACCCAAGTGGCAAACGTACCACACACAAACACTTCAATAAAATTGGAAAATCGGAAAAAAATTAAAAGCTGATTTCTAAATACTAACCAAAACGCGAATCCATTTTTTTTTTTTTTTTTGCAATCGAGAAAAGCAAAAATACTAGCGTCTTAAACAAATGTTTTGTTTTTCCCCCCCACAGATTTCAGACGGGCATTTTGCTTAGTATACTATGGAGGTTCATTTTCTCTCTTCATTATGTGTGCCCCGGGTTGTATGGCCCCCACTAATATAAACACCAAAAGAAAATACAACTTAATTGAACTAGCGGTAACTTACGCCACATTTCTAATTAAAATATTTCTACTTCTTTTTCCACTAAACCGCACACGTGCACTCAGAAAAAATGGGTAATTTAAACAAACTCTCGTTTCGGAAAAAGAAATATTGCTGAGGCCATAGAAGATAGTAATCTGCCTGTAACTTAAGTTGTGACATACGTTTTGACAGAGAATTAAACAATTTGTGAAAAAGTACAAATCAACTCAATTTACTTTTTACAAACTTTGTCGGAGGTAGACCACGTTTTCAATTACTTGACTTGAAAATAAAAGAAAATTGTCTTCAGCCATTTTTTTTGCCATAACTATCAATGCCGCCGTCCGGAAAAAAAACGTGTAGTTGTTTCAGAGATTACATCACAAGCATCAATATCCGGTTACGTCGTGTGTTTTGTGAGTGCGTGTTGTTTTGTCTTCACCCTCTGCTGTCCTGACCGAGCTGTGAGATGTTGGAATTTCACAGTTCACTAGAAACAGCTCCGTGTGTGCAAGGTTTGGCTGTCTGTTTTCAAATCGACATTTTACGGATCGGTACGGTAACTAATGGTACGTCGTCGCGCGCATGTCTAACGTTTGTAACGGGATTGCACGTGCCGCTTGTCATAATAAAACTCACGTGCACCCCAGGAAATTTGTATTCCAGCAGCACGATACGGTACGGGGTTATATCCGTGATTTAAATATGCACTTGTCATCTCGGTTATAAATTCACCCCGCTGTTCCAGAGTGATGACATGTAAGGCTTTCTTGCAGTAAGCTGTATGTATGTATGTGTCGGACCATGTATACTAAGGATGAACGTTATCAAAAATCGTATTTACATGTAGAAATCTGGAGAGAAGAGACGATATTAGGCTGTAATGTTTTAAGCTGTAATTGCTTTTGTTGTTCCCGTTTGAAATAATCCGTTTATATATGAACGTTTTTGTAAACTTCTTTTAAAGTGCATTAAAATAAACAAAGATAATTCTTTTCTCGAATATTAAGTCGGCAACTTTTTTTCTCAAATTGTGATCTTTTACTCAAAAACATTTAGTTTAAACTTTATTTTATTATGGTTATAGCAATAGTATACATACATAATATAAACGTAAGGATACAGAAACAAGTACACAGTACTTATGTTAATCCGTCTCCTAATATTGATATGAGCTATGGACTGGTATTGACAAAATTATGATACATGTGTCATAAATATCATATATATATCTATATAACAAGTGCAGGGGAAAGAAAGAGAAAGGGTGCAGGGGTCGGAATGGGAACACTGGGTGGCATCGGGGTGGACATCAAAGCTGCAGAAATGCAATTTGTCGAACAATCACTAATTGTTTCCAATTCTAGTTCAAAGTATATACAGTATTTGATTTAAGTATTGGGACTGTACATCTGTTCCTTGTAATTTTTACTGTAAGCAAGCATACAGTAAACAAATAACAAAACGATAAAACAATAAAAGGATTTCAGGCATGAAGGTAATGATATTTTAGAAACGTTTAGACTGAGTGATGAAGTTTTGAACACAATCAAAAATAACTTCGTTGAACTGAACAGGGAATTCTGAACATTTAATGTTTGACCCTTAATCTTTTCGTGATTTTATGGTACATGTATATGTACATGCTACTGTAGGTAAAAAGTTAACTTTTGCATATTTCCACCTTTCTGTAAACCACAAATACGTAATGTAGAATGTGTGTTTTACTCCATACAAAAGTGTCATCATTCTAAACTTCCGATGCTTGAACATATATCATGATTCATTTATATTACAACATACTCGTACATGAGTCTTCTAAGAAAATATCTGTACATTTTTTGTAATGTCGATTGCCAACTTGACACTTGAAAAATAAATATAATTTTTATGCCAGATAAGAAAAACGATAACAATTGTGATTCTGTTACACGGGGATTGTCCATTCAGACAAAAATGATTTTATGGTTTCTGATAGGAACTTTATGGTATATCAAAACTGACACAAATGTTAAAATCTAAGTTTAATTGTCGGGCTAACATTATGCGGTTTACCACATCGCCTAGCGATGAACATACTTCTCATAATTGTACAACACAGAAAAGAATTTTTAAATCGTGACAATGAATTGGAAGAATAGTTTAATATGGGGAAAATAAACCGAATTACAAATGTACTTGCTGTGAACAAAATTAAAAAAAAAATAGCAATGATAATTTGAAAGATAAAATCTCATTTTTGAGGGAATAAATCAAAAAGTCTTTCCGTCTTAAATATTGTTTTTATTTTTACAAAAATACAAAAATTACTCCTAAAAAAAGAAAGAATTTTTATCAAATAATGTCAAACGACACTATTGTTAGCCGGCACAAGCATGTTACAAATCGATCGAGTTTACCTTTACAAATAGAATATATATGTAATAAAATCACCATCGAACGCACCTGTAGATTTCTAAAAACCCTATCGAACACACCTGTGATAATAAAAACGGTAAATCTAAACTATGTCAATCTACACAACAAGAATAGACTGTTGATAGAATTCTGAACAGATTACGGTTAAATAAAAATGTCAAGGATTTCTGTTGCTCAAATCAAAATTACATCTATCACGTATATCAATCTTTTACGATAAACTAACAATTTCCGGTCTTTAAGATCGCTACCATAAATACGAGTATATTACAAACTGGACCAATCCTGTTTACAGTAATCCAGTGGTAAGTTCGAATCTTACCATTCTGTCATCATTTGTCAATCAAGCTACCTTGGCAATTTTACTGCCTACTTTTCACAATAGATTTGCCCTCGAGGCCAGGAATTATATTTTCATCGAGCGATCGAATCTTTCCTACGACGAGATCTACATCAGGGACTACCTGATTTGATACGTGTACACATTATCGTTCGTAATGATGCAGAAAGCAATTTTAACGTTAACACTTGTTCCAACCTTAAGACGCTGCCCCAGGGCGGAGTAAACAAAACAAATTCCCTACAAATGAAAACAGAATCGGGATATTAAATTGTTAATAAAGATTTCTAAACTATTTTAGTTTCCCATAAAGATTTCTGACCAGAAGACCGAGACATTGATCGGACCTCTTGACCATTGAGTCCCTAAGTCGTATTATGATAGAAATTAAACTCACTGAACGGAATAAACAGGAGTGGACACTGTGGTTTAAATTACTTCTAGTGATTGGTCAAGTAATGTGTTGGTCGAAGAAAATGTTTGGTACATTTAAACTGTACTTACGGAACCATTGTGGCCATTTTTTTATATTAAAGTTTACAAAAATACATCCTGTATTAATTTTACGAGTTTCGCAGAAAGATTTTTTTATGATTCTTGTCATCAGGATTTAGACAATAGACATGACGTCATAATGTATGATATCATACAATTCAAGTAATTCTTGGTGAAAAGATGATGATCAGAGAAAATGTTGTTTGGGTTTTTATCATTAATTTCACATCTTTACTTTCAAAATTGTATTTTTTAATTATTTTTAAACATTTTTGTAATTACACAGTCAGAATGCCTTGCTGTAGTAAATAAAACTGTGCAAATGACTAAAATTGTTTGTCATAAGATGCACGGAAATTGTGAGTTTCCGAATAAAGTGTATTTCTAAACTTAATCAACTCTTCCTGTTATCTAAACATATATAAAAAAAACAATATGTGCATTACATTTCGAGTGAACTTATCCTTGTTGTCTGGTGGCCTCATGGTTAATGGTTCATGGACATACATGTACTTTTAAAACTTGTTTCCAGATTGTAACAAAATTGATTAGTTTACAGAAGAACACGTCTCCAATGTGAATTTCTCATACTCAATTTACTACTCTAGCTTTGTGTTGCCTGTGGTTACATCCAGATAAAATCGTGGCACTTTCAACTTCCGGAATTTAGGTACCGTACCCGATTTTTAAGTCTCTATTGTATTGTAGACGGTCGGTTAAATGCGGCCGCGGGCAGAAATATCCACATCTACCAATGACACAATGTCAACATTGGACATATTAAGCGACTACTTAGGATCTGATAATGGTTTAATGTTGATATGTCAATTTCTATTACGGTATATTTCTGGACACGTGTTAGGTATATGTCTGGACTCTAAACGCTAATTTACCTGTAAACTTTATAAGAAATATCATTCCTTTTAAGACACACCTTCTAACAAAATCTTTTCGCATCTTTTAATATTTGGTATATTTGATATACGTCCTGCGATATTTAATTCTTATTAGGATCCTTTTAGTTTCATATTTAACATATTAATCTTAGACCCATACGAATCAGAATTTCCATTAAAGGCCCAATATACGTAACTTCAGGGAAATTTTCGTGATTTTAAAAAAATCCGAAAAAAATCCAGTTAATAACCATGCAAAAATAAGCCTAAAACGAAGTAAACCTGAGCGGTAACTATCAAGAAACTCTTGACAAAAAAATCCAAAAAATTGAAAATAATTTAGGTGGGGTCCCACTTCAACAACAAACCGAAGGTAGAAGACGGTTCGAAATGGACGCGTGTTTACAAATACCGAGTTTCAACCGCTGCTGTACCGGTAACCGCGAAAGAATTCGTCTTGAATATTGCTGATATCAGTTAATTTTAACTAAATCTATAAATACAATAAGTTATTAGGCTTGATTTTCGCTTCAAGTTTTGCCGAAAGTTACGTATATTGGGCCTTTAATTACTTTATTAGAAATCATGTTGCTTATACTGGCGCAATTGTGTTAATAATTAAGTGGTTTTCTTGGTTTTATATGGAATATTGTACGAACGGGGATAGTTGACCAGTCCATTTGGTACCGATCGATATCGGAGCCGGATAATTAAAAAACGTTATCTATATTCTATTGTTGCATGCATACGATTTTCTTTTTTAAACCAAACCTGTATCTAGCCCGATATTAGGGTCGGGGGATACTCGGACTGTATCTAGCCCGGTAATAGTGTCAGGGGGTTACTCGGACTGTATCTAGCCCGGTAGTAGGGTCGGGAGATACTCGGCCTGTATATATTGTATCCCGGTATTAGGGTCGGGGGATACTCGGACTGTATCTAGCCCGGTATTAGGGTCGGGGGATACTCGGACTGTATCTAGCCCGGTATTAGGGTCGGGGGATACTCGGACTATATCTAGCCCGGTATTAGGGTCGGGGGATACTCGGGCTGTATCTAGCCCGGTATTAGGGTCGGGGGATACTCGGACTGTATCTAGCCCGGTATTAGGGTCGGGGGATACTCGGACTGTATGTAGCCCGGTATTAGGGTCGGGGGATACTCGGACTGTATCTAGCCCGGTAATAGTGTCGGAGGATACTCGGACTGTATCTAGCCTGGCATTAGGGTCGGGGGATACTCAGACTGTATCTAGCCCGGTATTAGGGTCGGAGGATACTCGGACTGTATCTAGCCCGGTAATAGGGTTGGGGATACTCGGGCTGTATTTAGCCCGGTATTAGGGTCGGGGGATACTCGGACTGTATCTAGCCCGGTATTAGGGTCGGGGGATACTCGGACTGTATCTAGCCCGGTATTATAGGGTCGGGGGATACTCGGACTGTATCTAGCCCGGCATTAGTGTCGGGGGATACTCGGACTGTATCTAACCCGGTATTAGGGTCGTGGGATACTCGGACTGTATCTAGCCCGGTATTAGGGTCGGGGGATACTCGGACTGTATTTTGCCCGGTATTAGGGTCGGGGGATACTCGGACTGTATCAAGCCCGGTATTAGGGTTTGGGGGATACTCGGACTGTATCTAGCCCGGTATTAGGGTCGGGGGATACTCGGACTGTATCTAGCCCGGTATTAGGGTCGGGAGATACTCGGACTGTATCTAGCCCGGTATTAGGGTCGGGGGATACTCGGACTGTATCTAGCCCGGTAATAGTGTCAGGGGATACTAGGACTGTATCTAGCCCGGCATTACTGTCGGGGGATACTCGGACTGTATCTAGCCCGGTATTAGGGTCGGGGATACTCGGACTGTATCTAGCCCGGTATTAGGGTCGGGGGATACTCGGACTGTATCTAATGTATCCCGGTATTAGGGTCGGGGGATACTCGGACTGTATCTAGCCCGGTATTAGGGTCGGGGGATACTCGGACTGTATCTAGCCCGGTATTAGGGTCGGGGGATACTCGGCCTGTATCTAATGTATCCCGGTATTAGGGTCGGGGGATACTCGGGCTGTATCTAGCCCGGTATTAGGGTCGGGGGATACTCGGACTGTATCTAGCCCGGTATTAGGGTCGGGGGATACTCGGACTGTATCTAGCCCGGTATTAGGGTTGGGGGATACTCGGACTGTATCTAGCCCGGTATTAGGGTCGGGGGATACTCGGACTGTATCTAGCCCGGTATTAGGGTCGGGGGATACTCGGACTGTATCAAGCCCGGTATTAGGGTCGGGGGATACTCGGACTGTATCTAGCCCGGTATTAGGGTCGGGGGATACTCAGACTGTATCTAACCAGGTATTAGGGTTGGGGGATACTCGGACTATATCTAGCCCGGTATTAGGGTCGGGGGATACTCGGACTGTATCTAGCCCGGTATTAGGGTCGGGGGATACTCGGACTGTATCAAGCCCGGTATTAGGGTAGGGGGGATACTCGGACTGTATCTAGCCCGGTATTAGGGTCGGGGGATACTCGGACTGTATCTAGCCCGGTATTAGGGTCGGGGGATACTCGGACTGTATCTAGCCCGGTATTAGGGTCGGGGGATACTCGGACTGTATCAAGCCCGGTATTAGGGTCGGGGGATACTCGGACTGTATCTAGCCCGGTATTAGGGTCGGGGGGATACTCTGACTGTATCTAACCAGGTATTAGGGTTGGGGGATATTCGGACTGTATCTAGCCCGGTATTAGGGTCGGGGGATACTCGGACTGTATCTAGCCCGGTATTAGGGTCGGGGGATACTCGGACTGTATCTAGCCCGGTATTAGGGTAGGGGGGATACTCGGACTGTATGTAGCCCGGTATTAGGGCCGGGGGATACTCGGACTGTACATGTATCTAGCCCGGTATTAGGGTCGGGGGATACTCGGACTGTATCTAGCCCGGTATTAGGGTCGGGGGATACTCGGCCTGTATCTAATGTATCCCGGTATTAGGGTCGGGGGATACTCGGACTGTATCTAGCCCGGTATTAGGGTCGGGGGATACTCGGACTGTATCTAGCCCGGTATTACGGTCGGGGGATACTCGGACTGTATCTAGCCCGGTATTAGGGTCGGGGGATACTCGGATTGTATCTAGCCCGGTAATAGTGTCTGGGGATACTCGGACTGTATCTAGCCCGGTATTAGGGTCGGGGGATACTCGGACTGTATCTAATGTATCCCGGTATTAGGGTCGGGGGATACTCGGACTGTATCTAGCCCGGTATTAGGGTCGGGGGATACTCGGACTGTATCTAATGTATCCCGGTATTAGGGTCGGGGGATACTCGGACTGTATCTAGCCCGGTATTAGGGTCGGGGGATACTCGGACTGTATCTAGCCCGGTATTAGGGTCGGGGGATACTCGGCCTGTATCTAATGTATCCCGGTATTGGGGTCGGGGCATACTCGGGCTGTATCTAGCCCGGTACTAGGGTCGGGGGATACTGGGTAGTACAAATACAAAAGTGTCTCAAATAGGAAATATTCGATTAACTTGCTAATGTGTATTAATTATTAGTTTCAATATTTATTCCATTCCTCTCGGCTTTGGAATAGCAGGCCTCTCCTTGACGTTCTACTACTCCTCAAAAGTGGGTAGGTTCGCCATATCAGTCTATCTAAACAGCCGTACCTATTTGAAACTAAAAAAGTATTTAAAACGGCCTTATCTAGATAAACAAAAATATGTCTCCAATAATTGTCTCCATCTGAATTTCAGAGCACGTGAAATTATGCATACGTAATTTCAGACCACCTCGCAGGGGTTAAGATGAGAAAAAGAATCTTGAACTTTTTGTCGAAGGAAGACGGCTTTTGTATAGCTATGCGTGTAATTATGGCGATTTTATTGAGATTTTACTGCTACGCCTATCTGTAATTAAGTTTATATCTTCATTGAGATTCGTCTGACAGGAGTTTAGAACGAGTTTTAATACGTCAAACACACTATTAAAGTTCCTCGTACCCAGCCTAGTTAAAACTACACCTCGCCAGCCTGTACAGCTTACCGAGTCTCAGGCACAACCCTCCATTCTGTCTCACATCGTCTTTATTTAATGTCCATATCAAATCAGTTTTAGTATGATTTCTGTATACATGTATGACTTCTTAGCTTATAAAACTTTTTTATTTTTGACAAATCGGCGAAATACTGATTTATATTAAACCACTCCTGGTGGTAAAGCTTAGCTCTGCATTGCACTATTCCCCTCTGACAGCGATGGGCATGTTTTGTGGCCAGTCGGAGGATTTTAATACGACTGACTATAAGTGATCTTACTTTAAATTACAATAGATGTAATAAGAAACAATTTATAGCGGTTGAAAAGCTGTTAAAATCTGTCCATGCAACTGTAGTGGCAGACAAGACACATGCAACACCTTCGGAGAAGTGCAGTTTGGAATGTATAAGTATTGTTATCCTTAGTATCCGTTAAAGACAACAGTTCTTCACGGAAAAACAACACAACGAAATTATTTCTAAAAACGAGGGGAAGCAAAGATTAAAAGGGGAATTTAAATAAATAAAAGACTGGAATCCAATTGCACGTTTGCAATTAATCTTTAATTGTAGACTCCAGTGAATTAGCACTGGTGTACACAAGGCGTTATATATGGCTTGGGGTTTTAACATCAATATGTATTTTGGTGTTCGTCTCGAATAATTCGGTGTCGTCTTAAATATGCAACTGCAAATATTACGAGCACATCAAACCTCTAAGCGACATAAACGAGCGGTGATTTATTGATGTATTCGCTGCACGTACTAATTAGCTATTATTTGAACATCTTCAATTTTTTAATTCTTTTCTCCGTTGCTTTTTTATTGCATCCGACTTGAAATTTTGCAGTGTCATTGTATATTTTTATTCACTAGTATATTAAAAAAACGCATTGTGTCTTTAATAAACAATTACTTGATAATTCCTTTTGTAATCCGTATAAGTCTCTCATCGCTTCCTGCCATCGCCTCCTTGGGGGATTAACAGTGTTTTCCAAATGGTTACGCTAAGATACTTAATAATTATTCCTTCTTTGATTACCGATTGGCTGCACCATAAAAGTCGATTAGAAACATTTATAAAAGTCAGAAACAATTACACTCAAACTTTAGCTAAGCAGTGCAAAATTATTTAGTTATTCTGCTTTATTGCCAGAATGCATGAAACGAAACACTTTTTTGGAAACTGTTGAAGTCATTCCTATACAGGATGTATCCTGTTTACAGTGTTTAAAAATACTTATCAAACACTGACTTAAAACGACTTGGACAGCACGTGGATGTTGTTTATTATGGAATGTCCAAACTCCTCAGTGAGGAGCCCAACTCCTCACTGAGGAGTTGGGTAGGGTGGGGCTCACGTGCAAAATGGCCTGTGGACAACCTTTCGGAAGAATTATCAAACCCTCACTCTAATCTCTATTTTGTTTTATTAATGAATCATAAGGGGGGGGGGCAATACAAATGTTAGTTAAAGAGTTTGCTTTAAGTCCTGCTGCTCCTTATGACCTCCCGCTATTGATTGCAGACTTGATGTGTTCATTGGGGGTTGACGAATCCTAGCTTTACTGGATACGTACACTACAATATCAGAATGGTCAAGGGTAGTAATAAGAGGCAGAATGTTACAACCAAGACTGGACGAATGGGGAACAGACGAAGATAATTCCACCTAAAACTGGACGAAGGTGGAACAGACTAATAACATTCCACAAACGACTGGTACCAGATGAAGAACATTCGACCAAAGACCAGGCGAGTAGGAGGGACCAGACGAAGAGCATTCGACCAACGACCAGGCGAGTAGGAAAGTCCAGACGAAGAACATTCCACAAACGACTGGTAGGGAATGAGAAACCAGACGAAGAACATTCGGTCAAAGACCAGACGAGTAGGAGGGACCAGATGAAGACCATTCCGCCCAGGGAGGGCGAATGAGAGACAGGCCGAAATTCTACCTACGACTGTTCTAAGAGGAGGAACAAGGCGAAGACCATCCGCCCAATAATAGTTCGGAAGGAGGATCCAGACCGGGGTTATTCCAACAAAGAGGGAGAGGGAGGGACCAGACGAAGACAATTTCCCCTACGAGTGGTTGACAAAGAACACTCCATCCAAGTCCGAAATGTTCAGCATAGGTACTGTACACAAATATCATGACGACCGAAATGCCATCCCACTCCTAAGCGTTTACTGATGGGTATAAACAGGTAGGTCTATAATATATATACATCCATCAACGAACCGCTTCCGTCCTACAATCAATTCCATTTTTAATTACACCATATCGACTAGGTAACTAGCCTGGAGGAAGTAAAGAAAACACTCCTCATTTCTTCAGTGCAGTAATATCCTGAGCACCATATCAGCAGACGTCAAACTTAACCAAATGCCCTAAAACTGATTGATCAACTAAACGGTAATTAGCCGGAAGTGATCGCAGAATGGTTGATGGAGCACGTGATCTTCAATCATACCTCTCGATTCCGACACAACTATTTATACATATCGATCCAAGGACTAGTAGTGCATGGATCGTCAGATATTCCCCGATAAGGATAGACTGGGATAAAATTCATATATATTTATGTCATGTATCAAATGAAATAACTAAAAAATATAGTCAAACGCCCGAGCGGTCACCCATCCAGCAACTGTCCACACTAGAGATTTCTGAACAAGCTTTGAGCGGGTCCCCGGGTTAGCTCCCTGTTACACATTAGTAGCAACGAATTGAACAATAAGATATGTCTGTAATCAGGTTGTTTTTAATTATTACAATGGTCATACCCGAATACTATGTGTTTTTAAGTTAATTGTTTAACATGAAAAACATAAACAGGAAGTGATGACGTTTTAGCTATTTTATACACAGACACTATTTAAAAAAAGGGGGTGGGGGGTAACAATCTGAAATGTACACACATGGTTTTCGTAAATACCGTATAACCCCACAGAAAACCCGGGTATTCACCGATAATAGAAACAAAAATAAAACAACCCCAACTACTCAGCCTCTGTGATACCTGGAATATAACAATGTTTACTACTCGACCACCACATCCCCCTGCATGCATAAATAGCGACAGTAACATATACTTTCCTGAAGATTTCAGGTGTTTTTTCTTCCGTTTTTCGAATTTGTTTACAACTCAAAGCCCATTCCCGATTCAGTGATATTGACCGAGTTAAGGTTCCGGATCTCGACTATTGATGACGTAATCATGTGATGTTGTAATCAGCTAGACGAAATGTCTACTCAACATTTAGTACATATTTAATATAATTCCGAATTATTAAAATAATAAGTATATTAAACACAATCACGTTTTTTTTTGTGTTTTTTGTTTTTATTTTATTGAGCATTTTGTAATCGCTATGAATAGCATCAGGGATGTCAATTTTATTTTATCGCATGAACCAACTTGAGGAAGGGCTATATTCAAGCTAGATGCATATTGGGTTTTTTTATCCCCACTCGTCAAAAATATTGCTGGCTTATCAATTATCAAAATTGTTATTGAAGTATCAAAATAATGGGAGATAAAAAACGCCTTAATAAGTTACAGCAAAACTGCTGACTACAATGCTTTATAATAAAAAAAGGGAAAAAATTAATTATGCAATGCTTAAAACTAGCCGATCATTCCTTAGCTTTCGGAACTGTCATTAAAAATACAAGTACTAAGCCGAAAGTTAGGTACCCTGGGAGCATTCCCACCACGATCTGTATAACACTCACTCATTAGGACATGCACTTGGAATTCTATTGATGATGAGCAGCAGTATCAGGTAAAATGAGAAATATGACGGCACAGTACTTTGTTCCATTGGCGTTACTTACTCTTACGCAGACGAGCCCCAAACTTACATGACCAATCAAAGACTCTTTACGTACATGCGCCCTATCTATAACTGTCCTTGCGTTTCGAATAAGCTTAAAGTCATTAGTGGTCTGTTGGGTTTGCTTAAAGCGACAAACGAGGCTGTGTCGGAATCTTTTTATTTCCGGGCTAGTCAGGCACGTGGCTTAATTTGTACCTATTGCTCAACTGCTCGGCAAAGTAAACAGTCCGCCTCAAGCAACATACGCGATTTTTTTAGTCAGGTATAAAGTATTGCAGTATAATTTGTCAACGGGTGGATCAGCTATCGCTTCTGTGATGTTGATGACGTCGCATTCATCCGGGTACTTTTGCCCAATCAGGTGTGACGTAGATTGGAATCAGTCGTGCGTACATCCATCTCAATTCATCATGTCAAGTTCTTAACAATCAATCATATCCTGATCATGTTTATTAACCAAGATGGAAGTAACCGAACCCCAAGACTTTATTATTTTTATTAAAAGCTAATTTTGATTTGTAAATATTGCTAAAATTTTCCCGTGAATAAGAAAAAGATGATATTTACAAAAAAATGCATTGTATGAGGAAACACTTGTTTTTGTTTTCCTATAAGGCTGAATTTGTCGAGGGGCTTATCAGGACGGGTAACGCAAACCTTGCCAAATCTTTCAATTTCACTTTCTGGTATATTGACGATGTGTTGTCTATAAACAACATGACGTTTACTGATATAGTCGATCGTATATATCCTACTGAATTTGAGATTAAAGACACAACAGACTCTCCTGCATCAGCTTCTTACGCCATCTTGGTCTTATTGAGAAATAGCCTACATCCTTGCATAATATGGAGACGGACGTTTTTGAACATGCTTATTAGTATGCCTGCTTGTTGTGATTGAAAATTATGCCTCAGTTCTCACTTTGAGGCCATGACATTTACTTGGATTTGACCTAACTTTGCATGGCGGGTGTCGTCGATTAAGCAAAAGACGCTTACTCTTCCGGAATACCTGGTCTTATTATTTTGTACTTTTACGAGGGTCTCTATGTAAATCTTTCCTTTGTTCATAAGTTGCCTCTAGTTTAATCGATTTCGAGTTTGGATTATGGTTTTGTTGACGCTTTGGTATTTTTTGTTTGTTTTCTGATAGAGTCTGAAAATCTAGCATGGGAAATAAAAGAACAAGGTCCAAGGTAAGTCAAGTATTATATATTGTTTTTTCAAATTCCAAGGAAAGTGCAAGAAACACAATGATATATTAAAGTAACTATATTTGTATTAAATTGGAATTTTTCATGATAATGGTAAAATACTATCGAGAATAATGGGAAATGAAAATTGTGACACGTTGTGTCTTATGTATCCGCGAACCTATTATCTGCCCACAGGGGGCGCTAGAGTGCTGATTTAAAGTTCCCTCGGGAGCTGCTAAACCCCTTCACAATACCCTCGAAGTTGTGACAGCTCAAGATTTACTATTAGGGAGGTAATCTTCCACGTCGCGTGCGATAAGCCGTATCAGGAATAATCACTCTACCGGCCATGTTGACCAAGTCGGTTACAGGCGCGTGTCGCTTGTCGCCGTGGCAATGTCTATTTCAGTGCACGTGCAACGGTTGAGAAACCCTATCACTTATTGACCATGGCTAGGTTTTGTTTTGACACTTATTAATTTCTAGCTTATTTAATGAACCGATGAAATTTAAGTTCAGAATTTGTGAAATTATTTTGCTATAAAGAGATAAAACTATTTATCTCTGAAAGATCTTTTGAAGAGAGAATTAATTTCCATGAACTTAAGTTATAAATAAGCGTTTGTTAGATTATTAATTACTTAAAGTTAAATAATGTTTTCATGAAATTTTAAGCTTTCGTGAACCTACAGGAGTAGCAGATTATCAAGACACTTGAATGGAAGGTTGTTTGCAAAATTTTCAAACCAATTTGTTATTGAATTCAAAAATGTTCTTAGGGTTCAAATCTATATAAATCAAGTCATTTCAAACGCCAGATCGTCATGGATGGTTTCATCAAATCGTTTTACCAGAATTGTTGACCATTCCAGCAACACACGTGTGTCGCTGGACTCCTTGTTGAGTCTGCGCGAGCTCACGTGTGAATGAAGGCTCTCTTCAGCCTCAAGTCTCCCATTGGTCAACAATTACCAATGTTTCAGCCCATGTTTATACTATCAGGTTCAGTAAAGTGTTCATCTAATCACCAATATCACGTGTAGACCACATAAATGTACCAGTGACATGCCCAGACCAGCTTTTAGCCAGACCACCATGTTTTAGAAGAGAGCAGAGAGGCAATTTCACGCATATTTCTATATCGCCCCTAAGGGAACTATCGGCGTGGGATTTCATTGCTGTCAGCCGTAATTTTGTATCATGAAAACGAGCATTTGTACGGTTGTAGCTTATTTATATATCAAATATGTCAGATAGACAGAGGGTGGTGAGTTCACGCGCATTATGCCCACACACGTGACGTCTATTTTCTGTTTGAACTTCATTTAGGACATTCGGTTGTACATAAATGAGCTCTCAAACGTCTCGTATACCTTGTTTACTGATCGATCATCTCCAAAACAAAAACAAACAAACAAAAAAAACAACAAAATAAAACAAAACATTAGTCATCGTTTGGTTGGTGGATAAAAGCATCGTTATCATACATTTATCCGGATCCAGAAAATGTAACTGTGTACAGCTATATCTAGATTTAAATCTAAGCAACACTTTCGATAGCGTTATCGGAATCATAATCCAAACAAAGTCAAAACAAAGCAAGCGATACAAACAATGCACCATATACCCCGAGCAGGACGCCACGAGGTAACCAGAGTTTCCGACATATTTTGTTTGACGGGTTTTTTTTTCAAATTTATTTTGTATTTTTTTTATTATGCTAGTACCAATGGTTCTAGGGCTTATTTGTCCGTCCATTGCTTTAGATTGAACGAAGAATCTTATATCGCACATTGATAAAATTGCAAATGTTGCAATCGCTTTAAATCATATCAGTTTGCCGTGGACCAAATTAAATTGCGAATGTAAAGAAATAAGCTTAATCGGAAAGTAGATGTAACCATTTTACACAAAAGCAAAGTAAAATTAACTGATTAATTATATACATCCAAGTAAATCTAGATCTATAGGCTGTGCTGTCGGTTAATAATGTGGGAACTGTATTTATGCCTCAGTCGCAATCGGCACAATGACACGGACTGCTCGCATCATGTACAAGATTTGTTTGTTGGAATGAAGGCAGCAGTAATCATTTGTCTGTCAGAACCCTACGTGTAATATGTTTATATAACAGACGTTCCCCAATATATGAGATAATAAACTACAGCTATACCGTCCCAATCATTACACCCCGGTAAACTTTCTACAGATATTCCCATAGATTCGTCTTCAGTCTCACAGATGACGTAATTATTTCTGAACTTTTTTGACCTCTTAATTAACAAAATGGCGATCTCCATAACAACGCATGCCAATCTCACATAATTTCCGTCGAGAGAGAATCCAAGCATCACTCCAATGTTGTATTTCGCTATGAATGTGTAAGCGATATGACATAATAATTGTCACGCTAGAAATATCTATTAGCTTTTTGTCATGTCTGTTGAAATGATTGTTAATAAAACTCGTTTGTCGATTTCAAAATTCCAATAACTACACCAACGTAAAAAGGGTTGTCAGAAACTCAGCTATTTTTATCATTTGCCCTTTCCATATGTAATGTATGCGTGTTATCACTCATGAGTACGTACATCACTTATTTAATCCAGTAGTGCACAAATATGATAACTGCCCGAACTATTGACAATGTTGTGCCAATCTCGTTTAGACTAATTATTAATGTTACAATGCTATGTTATCTATATCATAAGTGTCAAAAACAGCCTAAAGAATTCAAACTAATCTTTGATAATCTTAACAGATAGAGATGACAATGAATACATAAACTTCACAATATGTAAATTTTGTCTATATAAATCAACCTGATAACATTACAAGGGGCGTGGCCATGACGTAACAACTGATCAGCTGTTAGCACCTTCCGGTATAGTGGACATTATGCCCTGATTGCGGATGATATCGCGATATTATAGGGACGGTCTGGTCCCCTGGAGGCCGTGTCTGCGGTCCTTGACATTCCTGACAAGCACAGGTGCTATACCACGTGTTAACATCACGGCTTTTAGGGGCCAGATTCTGGGTACCAGGGGACCGGGAAGTGCTCGCGATCGTTATAGCTATTAATAAGACAATAAACGGCGTAATCCCAGAAGGTTTCGGAGGTGCCAAGTGGACCTAACCGTGTAACCTTAGCGACCCAATAATTCACATGTCATCAAGTTGAAGTATTGGTTACACTACCTCAATATCAACTGACACACGACATGTCATAACCACACAGTCAATCAACGTATCATTGTCTTGTTCATTATTTTCCTGTTGAAGGTTTAAATTACTTTAATATTCAAACAAGAAATAGTAATTAAATTTATAGTCATGACTGCATGATGATATAGTTCAACAGGAAAATTTCGTAGAAATAAAATTAATGCAATTATAATCATTAATGTGATGAGCATTAATAAACTATGATAGTCATATTTCTGTCAGACTAAAAAGAATTAACAACATCATTAATTTTGTACTCTTGATACAAATGTAAATGTAATGTAATGAAACAGTTCTGTGTATCGACTACGAACACTACAATAATTGTATTTATTCTATTGTATAAAATTATGTTTTCTTTATGCATTATATTGTGAAAAGCGAAATGAAATAAACTTGAATTTGAGACTCCATCCGTTTAATGAAGGGCTAGTATACTAAGAAATATATGCCAGTTTGAGTTTTCAGCCAATCAAAAAAAAGTGTCATTGTTTTTAGCTCACTAGATTTGTGTTCGTCTTGTTTGTGTATACGGCATATTATATATATTCGAACTCTTTTTTTATTTCGTATCTCCTTAAAAGGGTAATAAGTACCTGGTATATCGCTTATCTTATCTTGATTTAAAAAAAAAATACTGAGGTTGATGGTCCATGAAAAGACTAAAACAAAACGAACCGATGAAGAGAGTCGAACATTTCACTGATGCGACATTTTTTGTATATCTGTCTTTTTATTTACAATATATATTTTGCATTCTTAATTAAGTGACATCGATGTTCTAGCCGAATATTTTAATAGCCCTAACTGTGTGTAATCCTAGATGTTTTGTTCTTTCCAGTTTTAATGTGATCGAGGCAGAAACAAAGTGATGGCTGAAAAGAAAATGCGGACGAAAGTTAAATGTATAACAACAAAACATAGGAGTTTGTTTCATAACAAAACGTTAAATTGTCAAATGTCAAAGTCATATTTCAGGATTCTGTTTCCGACTTTTATTTTATAGCTGTTGATGCAATCGCCACGTGATGCCACATGTCGCTTAACAAAACGAAAAAATACAAATTGGAGAAGTCATAAAGAAGCAGACGACACAAAGGAATCGTCCATCACAGCGTAACGGCGCTATCAGTGTGTTTCGCACCATTTCTGTGAAATCCAGGGCCCCTCTTGTCTGCATGACGATAATTAACCGTGAAACAATACACATTCCAACATAAACGTTTTTCCTCCTAGGTCATGCATCAGTGAATTTCGCCGTTCTGATGTCACGAGCAACGGGTGCTGGAGGTAGCTTGGAGGCAAGATTGAACATATGTGCCATATGAATTAAATCAAAAGGGAATTTTACAGATAAGTTGGGGGTTTTTTTCTTATAAGAAATTTACACCTTTTTGCTTTCATAAGTTAAGGCTTTTTTTTTCAACTTTTGATCATTGTCAAATCAATGCCAGAAATCTGTCCCTGTTATCTAATGGTCACACAGATGGCCTGAGCACTCGCGCATTGCTGGAAGTTGTTCTGGTAAACTCCTTGTCACTATAACTCTTTTCTTCTTTGTTTTAAAGGCATGATACTTAGAGCTTCATTTTTATCTAAAGACACCATTTGGGAATGAAGTTACCTATAAGTGGTAATTGGATTGGCGTTTGGAAATATTGATAAATAAATCGTAAATAACTCCTTATGATAAGCGGGTGGTAAGAGTGTCTATAATTCGTGTTTGTAACGCGGTTAGTGTCCTATAGCAACAACTTACGTCGTGTTGTCCGAAGTCTAGGAACAGGAGGGATCATACTTGTTATTATAGTTCAAAATTTTTATCAGAAATAGTAAATACTTTTTTAAGCATGACGTATAATGATAAAAAATTCTATAAATGTTACGTGACTTTGTTCGACATTCAATGTCAATCCAACCTATGGTGTTTGCATGTCACAGTTGATTCGTTGTTCGAGGATACTGAGATTGTCGACTGCTGACACACAAACTTACAGCACAGGGATGCGGGTTGATGAAGACTATGAACAAGTTTTATTGTTGCAATCTTGATCCCATTGAGAGATATTCTGTATTTCTGTATGATATGAGAATGGACGTTTTTGAATATACTCATTAGAGCCTACATGTACTTGTTGTGATTTAAATTGATGCTTCATTTCTCCCTTTGAGGATAATACATTTACTTGGATCTGACCTAGATTTACATGGCAGTTGTGATCGATGAAGCAGAAAATGATTACTCCTTGTGAACACATGGTCTTATTTTATTGTACTTTTTCTAGAGTCTCCAAGTAGATATTTCCTTTGTTCTTATTGTACACCTAGTTTATTCGATTTCGGATTATGGTTTTGTTTTTGTTTTTATTCTCTGATTTTGCCTTTTATAAACTTTTATTTAGAAAGAGAATTGTCCAATATTTTTCTTCAGTACCATTAATTTTGTAAATAACAAACTGAGATTTTTGCTGAATATAAAACCTAAGGACTGAAGTGAGATATCTACAAAAATGTTTCATAGTTAATAAGTTATGATTTTGAATGATGAATTCAATGTGTTACGTAATGGGTCGGCAATCACCTTTATTTATTACAAAAATATATTACATCTTATAAACACAATAACTATTAATTCCTTTATTATTTTCATTCGCAATTTTCATTCGCAAAAAATATGATAAATTTGATTTTATTAAAATAATGAAGTTGGGTAAAATTAAACAGTAGAATCGACGATTGAAATATTGAGTGTCTTCCTCTCTCTTTCCAGAATGACTTTCACACGGTACATGCAATAGCAGGGTGGATGAGATGTTTGAAAATTAAGCAACTTTAGCACATAAATGCACAGAATTTCAAGTGACAAATAAATCGTGTCGCTTTTCCTGGGAAGTGGTTTTCGTAATGTTGTGTCTAACTGTAAACATGGTAAATAGTTAGGGCTATAATTAGCCCTGACAACTGTCATACAGGACACGACAAGGTCTGTAGTGGGACAGGAAAGGGGCGACAATTTTCACACGAGCTTTGCATTTCGGGTAGGCAATATGATGTGTGAAATATATAATTAGATACAACAAAAAATGTGCTAAGGGCAGATAAATCTTGTCTTTAACCATGGAAGTGGTTCGAGATTTATACTGTCCCCAGCAATTCTAGCTTTGTCATGAGATAGTTCTGCATTAAAACGGAAGTGACATCACAATGACGAATACATATTTTAAACTATGACAACAACCAAATGCCCAGAATGCATTTGTCACATATAAATTCGCCTAATGTGACTTTTAAAGACCTGGACTCCACGCATAGAAATGCTTGTGTGGCTACGTTTTACATAACGATCTCTGACGTAGGCCCGGAGTTTGCATTTTTGACGTAATATTGGTACAAGAGGTTAGTTAAGATTTACACAAATTACACTCTTTCACACAAAGTTTGACTTTCGTACAAATCGTGTCGTTCACATTCGTGGGAAGTGGTCGTGGGACGCAAACCTAATTGTCAACACAAGAACAGAAACCTCAACTGTACCTAACAATGATTGAACTCGATCTATTATAACAAACAAAAAAAAATGATATAATTCAAACCATAACTAGGCTAGACAATTTCCTTTTCATGATGTTCTTTTTGATGATGTATATACATTTGCATCCCCAAAAGTATTATAAACGATTCTGTTAGTATTAACCTAAGACATTCATCACAATCTAGACTGACGACAGAAGTTCCTTACAGCATCTAGACTGGCAACCGAGATACCAAATAAAATCTAGATAGAGGTTACACACGTTTGGTATAAACAGAATGTTAT
Source organism: Mimachlamys varia (assembly GCA_947623455.1). Lineage (NCBI taxonomy): Eukaryota > Metazoa > Mollusca > Bivalvia > Pectinida > Pectinidae > Mimachlamys > Mimachlamys varia. Next base: position 32,369,808 of record OX392529.1, on the reverse strand, counting down.
TCAACAGGTACAATGATTTTATACCCATTGTAATAGAAATATATATAAACAACCAACCGAGATACCAAACAAAATCTATAAAAGAATAAAATGTGTCTCGGTAAAAGTCTGCACTGTTCATTTATCAAAGCTGAATTACCTGGCGCCATTTTGAGGAAATTACATCAAAATACTGTAATTTATACTTTTGTTACAGTAAAGCCAATATGACGGACGACAGGAGGAAAGAAAAAAACATTCAAGACATTTTTGGAAAGTGACAAATGTCATTTCAAACGAGTTGAATTGATTGTTAACTGTTTAGAAAATAGGACAAAACAATATCTGCACGAAAATTTATATTTGTAGATTACATAGATAAAACATACATACAATGATTAGATAGATTTTCAACCATTACAATTCCGCATTTGCACCAGTAGTGATCTGCTTGAAGAATCAAAACAAAATCTCCTCACATGCAACAAACAAAAATCCTTTTTACTGCACATGCTAATAGTTCTATATATATGTGACTGCCTGTCCACACATCAATTTCAGCATTGGGACAACAGTGAAAGACTCCTAAAGAAATTAAACACAGGAAATGTCAAATGCGACAAATGAAGAAAACAAAAGGATTTCGCGAGAATTTCATCTGTGGTAATAAAATAGAGTTACTAAGTCTAGCGCAATGACATGCTGTTATATTTACAATTCTACGTTTACGATTCTTCGTTAGGTCACTGTCCGACAGCTCTCCATAAACTTATCAGCTCACTCTTACTAACATAAATAAATACAAGTTAGTGTAAAGATAATTGTCCTGGACAAGTATATATATCTTCTGACTCGTTATGAGCTGCATATGACAGTGAGCAACACTCGTAGGTTAACAATTTTAAAAGTTGTATAAGGATGTTTTTTTCCGAGGTTTCAGTCACGTCCAAGTCTCGTTCTGATCTCATTTAAAGATTGCATGCTACATTAACATTAGTATGATTAATTTTAATTACATATATGCATCTGAACATTGTGTCAAAAATATAGGTGTCCGTTGCTTGTAGAACTTTTTTACATAAATTTAAAAAAGAATTCGGCGGCCATTTTGAAATGCGCATTTCTGTGTATGTTTTGCACTTCCCGAAAGGCCGACATTTCACATTTGTGATGCTAGATTGATATAATAAAACATCAGTGTTTCGATATTTTTAATTATTTCAAGCTCATTCTTGCTGTACAACTTTATAATGTTCAATATTACAGAAATATTCAACATAGTGGATAATGATACAATTTTGGTATTTGTTTTACATGTTTAGGTTAATTGGAGCACCTTTTATTTTTGAAGCCGAAATTGTGAAAAATAACATTATAAGTATTAAAGTGACAAATATGAAGCACACTAACCCCCATCCCATTAGGGTAGGTGCAACTCAAATTGCTTTCCTGTGTAGTAAGTAAGAGAAATTTCACTTGCATAACTTAAACGCAAATACTATTTATATCAATTCTGCAAACATTCATACTTTTCGGATTACAAATTTGGAAGATATTGTATGAACATATTCTGCAATGGGTCAATACTACAACATTCACTTTAAATCAAGTATCATGCCAAATTGGTATGTTTGACCGATCATAGCACAAAATCGAGCACGCTGACATATCATTATCTTTGTATTTCCTGCCATGCCATGAGCTCCATTTTCCAAAAATGTATATGAGAAAAAAGTTTAATGCAGGAAAATTTTGACTTCTCAGAAGAATACATCCAAAAGCTTTCAGATATTTTAACCTAAAACATTTTCATTTTGCAAATCACGAACTTTAAATATCATTTTCTAAACTCGAAACAATACCAGAAAGCCTCAACTAATTGAAGAATATAATTCGTTCTTTCTTTGTTTAAGTAGAAATTTATTTTCTGCGTGAACAAACTTAGAAAGCCATATGGAACATATCACAATGTTGTATCATTGCTAATAGAGAAATTTTCTCAAAACTGCTTCATTTTCAGGTTTTATGCTTACTGAGCATCATGTAAAAACAATCAAAGAATCCAACGATGCATACATATTTCCAGTTTTTATAACCTGATGGAAGTTGCAGGTTTTTAAACATTAATGTATATTTCTTGATTCCGTTTTGACGTTGGAATTATGTTTTGTGCTGGCAGAATGACAAATTATGTCACTGTTATTTTGTAAGATATATTTCGACGAAGGCAACGTCACGGAAACATGTTTAGTGTATGATTTATTTATAAATATATTGTATTCTTGGTTAAGGTTTTCCCTTCAAGGCTATAAACTTGTTGATTGCAGGTTTAAAGCATATCTTACTGGATTGTTTTGTTTAATGTTTTGTTCTCTGTCGCGACAACACTACACATGCACATGTATTGTTAACACACCAAACCTCGACTCCTACCGTCGTGAAGGGCTTTAAAACGTAATCTGATATGGGGCTTTGGGTCAGTGTTAAGTGTCATATCATCAATTGTTTTATTTTTTAATTGTCACTAATTAGACTTCTATTAAACAAGTTTCTGTCGCGTGGTATGTACTTTCGCGAATTTCGCAATAAAATCAAATTCGCGAAAGTTGATTGTTGCAATCTATGACGGGGATGACTTACTCAATTATAGTATACTTACTATATACACAAAACGTTTTTTTTTCGCGAAACTTAATCCTCGCGAAATAGTTATATTTGATAATCGCAAAAGTAAATAACCACAAAAGAAACTTGTGTGACACACTTTTGATTTGCCCATCTGGGCCCAGTTGTGCAAAGGGTGATTAGCTTAATCAGTGATTAGCGCAAATTTTAATTATCTTGTAAATTTAAAATGAAGCCATCGATTTAGTTACAACTTTGCAGATATCAACTTGCTAATAGTGTCAATTTTCCTGCAAAATTATAAGAGTTTACCTTGTACATTGACAGAATTATAAAAGTTTGAAAAATGTCGGGAAATAGTTATTAAGCTTATCACCCTTTGAACAACTGGGCTCTGATATTAACGAATATTAAGGGTCGTACAAATTAAATTATCGAATGGAAACAAAGGAAATTTCACATTTTGAAATTTGATTATACGGACTATTTGAAAATGTCTGTTAAGGACGAAATGATTGAGTGGTAAAAAATGTGGTTTTGACTCTCTGTGTGCATAATGATGAGCGATTCGGATCGGCAGTAGAACCACGTGGTGTGTCAATGGTAGCGCCTCACCGAGTGTTCGCTGACAACACCAATCCGGCGCGAGTAATTTCACAAAGATGTATGACAAACTTATGCAACGAACCGTGCCATGTTTATTTTTTCTTGAGTAAACGACGGACTTCTTTTACAGGAATAAATGTTAAAGTAATGGAATTCTCCGAAATCCCAATAATTGAAACGGCCGCTAGCACGGGGTCCGTGTAGATGGCGTAATGAGAGACACATTTTCCGAGTCCATTCACAAACCATTTTCAGTTTTTTAGAAAGTCGAAAGACCAGAGGTTCATTTAGGGTTTCCTGTGTGCATCCCGTATATAATAGAAATAGTTTCAAATAAATTACAAAACTAAACAAATGGCCTGATTTTATCTGCGTTGAATAAATTCTTAATCTTCTTTATTTCAAAAACGATGTTTCATGTTTGTTTTTTTTTTTTTCAATTTTAATACGCAAGTTGTATTCAAAATAATTAATATTACAAAGTAAAAATTCAAAAAAATATTTTTGTACCGTTTTTTTTTTTTATTATTGTAATAATGCACTAACACTCCGATAATGAGCTTTCAGTCAAAAGTGTGTTTACCCGAGCAGAGCACGTAAATCTCAACCTAGGATTTTTAAAGGGAAATATTGATAGAGCTCCAGGGCATAGCGCATGCGCGTGTAGGTACTTGGGGATAGCCATCAGAAGGGAGAGACTCGACACTACGTAGAGAACCCAGTAAGGATTTATTGTTGAATATGTGACACGCCATGAATGCTAAACGCAAAGAATAACCTATTTGGACACATATATGTAAATAATGGTTGCCCATAATGACCAAACTCGTGTCAATGTCCGATGTCCAATGATTTAATCATGGGAGGGCGACATCATGCTTCCGCTTTTTGTCTTTTCCTCTTCCTGATTATATCTTAATTGACCGTTAGTCTTTGACTTATTCTGACCAAGGCGACGGAAATCTGCTGCAATTTTAACCAGTTTATGTTTTTACAATAAGGTTAATTAAATATGACAAGGTATCAGCTTGTTTTGTTCTCCGCTGTATATTTTATTTTATATTGTTTACACGTAAAAAAAACAAGGCTGACGTAATACCTTATATAGCAATGCTCTGAACATGTACATTCGTTCCAACAAGTTGCTGAATAATCGAATGTCTTTATTACTCGATTTTTTATTTATGATATATTCCATACTTGATAGAAATATTATCTGCTCTGCGGAAGTGAGAGTTGACGGAGGTTAACAGACGGAAGTTGACGGAAGGATGGGATAATCAATGACACGCCTTAAGCTCACAGCCATCCTTATTAGAACTTTGTCACGCAAGTCACTTAGTCGCCCGAAGATAGTGTAGGACTCAAACTAAATAGAAATTTCATACCTATATGTATATATGAAAATGATTAAAACATAACCATATTCCAATATTTCTGATATTTCGAAAATTGCTTATATTTACTTAAATCAAAATAAATATTATAAAAACAGATACATGGGTAGAAAGCTAAATGTTTTTATCAGAACGGTATTCTCTCGCGGATAGTTAATGCTGTAAATCAACAAATCAATGCATTTATATAATATAACGTAATTAAAAATCACTATTAAAATTAATACAAACGTTCTTTACAAAGGGAATGCGTTTTTTGTAATCACGGCAGAGGTTAAAATTTAAGAATAAGATTGTTGAAATCTATCTCTATTTCGTTTAGATGCTAATTAAAGTGATAGATGTCAACTGCTCACGAACACACTTACGGCACAGGGATTCAAAAGATGCAGGTTGATGAAGACTATGGGTAAGTTTTATGGTCATTTCATTTCATCATATTTTATTGTAAACACAATCGGATCGAACAGCAGGCTAGGCCTATATAAGTTATCTCCTTACAGGTTGACATGACAAATACAGGACATTGATGAAACAATTAATTTGAAGATATTGATGCAATTAATATAATATAATACATGTAGCATAACTATTAGCATTTGCTCAGTCTGTTTAACAAATATGAGTAGGGAGATAATCCCCTGTGTATTTAAACATAATTAATTCTATTCAAAAGAGAAAATAGTAAAGTGAAGCAATTCATTTGAAAATTTTGATAATCATAATGATTATGTCTAAGATATTATATATACATGTAGCCAGTGTTCTTTGTTTAAATCCTTCATCCAATTAAGTGTGCTTACTTGTTGTGATTGACAATGATGACTCGGCTCTCATTTTGAGGGTTGATGCTTACTTGGATGTGACCAAGATTTACATTGCAGTTGTCGTCGATGAAGCAGAAGACATGGTCTTATTTTCTTGTACTTTTACGAGGGTCTCCATGTAAATCTTCCCCCCCCCCCCTATTTTGCCTCTAGGTCAATCGATTATGGTTTTGTTGACCCTTTGGTATTCTCTGATTTTGTTGTTATTACTACATTTATAATACGTCCGACTAGATTACTATACCATATATCTAAATTATTAATGTATTCTCTTTTTTTCACATGTTCCAGTTGCATTTCATAATATGTATATTATGTAGTTTGTTTTTCATTTTGAATATGTCTTACACTTAACTGTTTTTTTGTTGGGTTGTTTTTTTTGCGTTTAAAATATCGTTAAGCTGACCAATGTTTACCAACCCGATGGTAATAAAGTACACAATAATTCGAACTCAAAATATTGCTTTTCGCAGGGATATGCTAGAAACAAATGTTGAGGAAAGAAGATGGTGTAACAATAACATCTAACACTTAAGTTACCTCATATTTACATGGGTAGAACACATGTTTATTAACTGAAGACGTCACAATTACATTGACGGTCTAGGAGCGAGTGCCAGTGTTCCCACCAGGCGTCACACTTGTCTGATTGCGATAGCTTTACGCATTTCGCACAGAGATTTAGACTATTTACTCAACAGCAGCAAAGATATTTAGCTATTTCTGTAATGCAGTGGATATTTACCATTTGTAATTCATGCCGTTTGAAAAGACGAATAAATTCAAAATATTTTCCAAATGATAATGTTTGAATGTAACTACTACTCAAATTACGTCCAAAACCAATTCTCCTCCGTCTCAATGGTTACTCCGATTGACGGCAAATTAACCCTTTCACTCCTATGAAACTTGGATAAACTCTACCACGTATTGCTCTGGATAGGTCAATTACGGTGGGCGGAGGGTTGAAGATGGTAGTATTATAATTATGAAGAGAAAAATAAATATGTTTATTACGATCCCAATCCTTTACAAGACTATGGGGAAGATAGTCCAGTCATTTTATGATTTTACCTCAAACTAATTGCAACAGAATTTATTTTTGGTTTTTCATACAGGTTTTAGTATACATTGTAACAGAAAAAAAGTCTACATTAATCAAAATTGGGGAAAATAGTTTTTTCTACCCCTAAAAAATCGGAAAAACATAAAAAATTACTTGATGTACCATTTTTAACCCAAATATCAGCATCAGGTGTAATACAGGATAACTAAAAAGCATTGTATGACAAGCCTGTTTGTTGTACAACACAAAATCAATAACAAAACAGTTTGAATGGTTTTACGAAAAAAATTATGACACCTTGAAAATCACTAAAATGTTGTTAATTTATCAATATTTCAGCTTGTGTTGGATTTTTAAGTAAGATTACTCAATCAATCAACGTCACTATTGATTCTTGTTTTATGAGAATGTATTCACATATAGTTTGCTTATTTAAATTTCAGAAAATGATATATTTAACTTACACCTTTTGAATTATATGGCTGCTCAAAGTTTGTCTGTTGGTCTGATTTGGAGCTGATTTTAAATAAAATTGAATAATTCATCGATTTATGTGAACAATATTTCATAAATACCTTCAGCATATGCTGAAATGTGCATTAAATTATTTTCTATGCAAGTTATTCTTAACAAAAAATAAAACATTTGACAAGATACCTCCATTATATTACTTGAAATTAGGTAGATGAAAACCACATTTGGTGCAAATTTGACTTGACCACTAAAATTGGCTAAGTCCACGTTTTTCAACAACAAAATTGTGAATGTATTTCTTGTTTTTTGCTGGATTTTGAAATAATTTGGCAGTAATTACCACCATGACGTAGCCTTGTGGATAAAAGTAAATTTAAATTTATGATTGATGTCAACTTTAAATAAATTGATTTTTCATATTCTGATAATGGAAATGAATGGTGGGATACTTAATTTTTAGTGAAAATACTAAAGTAAAGGAATCTTTAACTTCAAATTAATCTCATGAAATCATAGGTTTTATGGTGGTTCCATTGGCAAAATTATATTCAAATCGGACAAGACATACTCGAAAAAATATGATTTATGTTGTTCATATTGATGGACTTTGCCATTTTTGTAGTGTTCAGGCAAAAATGCACGAATTGAAGTTTTTACCGTCAGTTATTGAATATACTTTTTGAGAGAACTTGCCAAATTTATTGTTTCTTAACAATATAAACAATACACAAAAGGATATGAACTGATTTGAAGCATTTGCTTTTCTTTTTATCAAAATATTTGTTAGAGAAATACGGATATTGTTCATGAAGGCATGAAATAACACCAAATTGGTTCAACTGGTCACTTAAGAAGTGTCATATTATTTGTTTACATAAAAATATACCAATTCTTATTAATTAAAATTAGTTAATATGTTTTGGATTTAGCAACTAAGTGTAAATTAAGTTTGTTTAGAGTCAGATATTTTTATCTTTTCCATTCGAAATGAGCAAAAATGTCAATATTGTTAAATTAAACAAAAAAAAATAGCCATTTTGATAGTTGATTTAATCGTTGATAAATTGCTTTTGGTGACAAATATTGGTTATTCTGAGCTCTACTCAATTTGGTCTTCTTATACAATTAATTTCATATGTTTCTTATTGTAAAACAGCTAAATATTTCACTTTAAAAACTGTCATTTATGTAATTTTTCTTGTTTCTGGACCATAAAAATGGCTAAAAAATTAATTTCCCAAATTTTGATCGATGTAGACTTTTTTCCTGTTATTGTACAAATGATAACAATTCCAAAAACCAAAAAATAAATTCTTTTGCAATTAGTTTGAGGTAAGGCCTGTTTTTTTGCTAAAATGACTGGACTAAGAGTAAAAATGTGGGGATGACAACAAGATACACCAGTTCAAGGTAAGAATGGTGGCGAAATGACAGGGACAAAGATAACGATGACAGATGACAACAAAGACACTGGCAATGACAAATACGGACTCTATTATAACGCATATACACTCATAATGAACATCTTCATGAAGAACACGACACATCCTTACACACAAAAGATAATTCTCTTATCAGAATAAATTTGAAATAAGAGAAATCTCACTGACTCTATACTGACATTTATTTTTGAGGTGACTTCGCAATTTTAATTTTTTCATGTTATCAAATATTATCATGATATCTTATACGGCAAAGTGTGAATAGGGAAATCTCTATAGACGTACGATCACTTATCACTAGAGACATTAATCTCTTTAAATACACATTCATATATCATATTCGAAACAAAGTATTCCGTCATATACTTGGAACATCAAATTACGTGCCGTATAACCTAAGCAAATAAATTCCATCGGCGGGCCGTTTTGGCTATATTTGTCGCTCTTAAACCCTCATTTGATTGTAGATACAATCCTAGTAAACGGCTTTAGTCCCTCGTGAAGAATGTGTGTTCCATATTTCTGAATTATCAGTATACCATCAAAAGATACATCACACATACTTACTATGTATTAGCGTTGTCTGCTCCTGGAAATCCGATATCATGTTCCTGATTCGTTACACGATTATTTACTTACACTCCCTACATCGATCAAAACGGGACATATTTCATTAAGAGACAGAATCGTAATAACACATTATTAAAATAAAATCAGTCTGTGATTACTTCTGATTTTGATTCGCTGAAAGTTTATTGAGCTTTGCCCTTTATTACGTGACCGTTTAAAAGTTTTGTAGTTTGTGTTTTGTTTTGTGGTGGGGAATTTCTGGAGTGAGTGTGAAGCGTTTTCCTTGTTTTTGGATTCTTGTTTTTTGTATTGATAATGTCTCACCATCGTGTTTAAAGATGGTTTAGGTTCAAATTAATCAGTTTCAAGTGACCCTCCCTAGGTAGTCAGACTTGTAATTACAATGCTAGCAGAGTGGCAAGCAATATAAAACAAACATTGCATGTCCTTATGAAAGTTCGGATATCTTACATTTCAAGCGAGAGTAAAGCTTACAACTTCACTTTTGCACCTTCGTTTATGATACTTTAATGTCCAGGAGCGATATCTAATGTAAACAAATCACCATCCTATTTTTGTATTTACTACAGCAGATTGTTCTGCTTCCAATAGATTTGATGACGACTAATATGTGGGTTAAATGTTATTGTTGAGTATCGATAAAGAACTGTTATTACAGAAATTATAAGCATTAATTTGTTTAATTTACATTGCAACAGTTAATTATCAAGAATTCCAACAGTACCATATCACGAAATTTTATGTAAGAATCTCAACATTATATCATAATATTTAATGGACCCATCTCATACTACAAAAAAGGAAGAGTTGATAAATTCTTCTCAAGACATCATTTACATTGATGGTGCACCTAGCCGTACTCAATTAGATAGTAGTTAGATAGACTAATTCAATATTATGAAAGATGCTGATACATATTCCATGTATCCAAACCGACATCGTTGCTAATTTCTAAATTGGTACATATTACGAACTCAGATAGTTAAATTCTGTGAACTAAGTATTAACTTAAATAATCATGCAATTTAGAAAAAAATCAGACCGCCACGTTTGCCCACTGTTAATGTTAACTTCTAAATAAGTGCATATTACGTACTCAGAAAGTGAAATTCTATGAACCTAGTGTTAACTTAAAGATAATCACGTAACCCAGAAGAAATCACACCACCACGTTTTTCCACTGTTAAGGTTAATATACATTGGAAGGATGTACCAGAACACCTAAAGGGGAACTAGTCTGATAGGGTTAATATACATTGGAAGGATGTACCAGAACACCTAAAGGGGAACTAGTCTGATAGGGTTAATATACATTGGAAGGATGTACAGAACACCTAAAGAGGAACTAGTCTGATAGGGTTAGTATACATTGGAAGGTTGTACCGGAACACCTAAAGAGGAACTAGTCTGATAGGGTTAGTATACATTGGAAGGTTGTACCGGAACACCTAAAGAGGAACTAGTCTGATAGGGTTAGTATACATTGGAAGGTTGTACCGGAACACCTAAAGAGGAACTAGTCTGATAGGGTTAGTATATATTGGAAGGCTGTACCGGAACACCTAAAGAGGAACTAGTCTGATAGAGTTAGTATACATTAGAAGGATGTACAGAACACCTAAAGAGGAACTAGTCTGACAGGGTTAGTATATATTGGAAGGTTGTACCGGAACACCTAAAGAGGAACTAGTCTGATAGAGTTAGTATACATTAGAAGGCTGTACCGGAACACCTAAAGAGGAACTAGTCTGACAGGGTTAGTATACATTGGAAGGATGTACAGAACACCTAAAGAGGAACTAGTCTGACAGGGTTAGTATATATTGGAAGGTTGTACCGGAACACCTAAAGAGGAACTAGTCTGACAGGGTTAGTATATATTGGAAGGATGTACCAGAACACCTAAAGAGGGACTAGTCTGATAGGGTTAGTATACATTGGAAGGATGTACAGAACACCTAAAGAGGAACTAGTCTGACAGGGTTAGTATACATTGGAAGGTTGTACCGGAACACCTAAAGAGGAACTAGTCTGACAGGGTTAGTATACATTGGAAGGATGTACAGAACACCTAAAGAGGGACTAGTCTGATAGGGTTAGTATACATTGGAAGGTTGTACCGGAACACCTAAAGAGGAACTAGTCTGACAGGGTTAGTATACATTGGAAGGTTGTACCGGAACACCTAAAGAGGAACTAGTCTGATAGGGTTAGTATACATTGGAAGGATGTACAGAACACCTAAAGAGGAACTAATCTGATAGGGTAAGTATACATTGGAAGGTTGTACAGAACACCTAAAGAGGAACTAGGCTGACAGGGTTAGTATACATTGGAAGGTTGTACCAGAACACCTAAAGAGGAACTAATCTGATAGGGTTAGTATACATTGGAAGGTTGTACCAGAACACCTAAAGAGGAACTGATCTGATTGGGTTAGTATATATCAGAAGGATGTACCGGAACACCTAAAGAGGAACTAGTCTGATAGGGTTAGTATATATCAGAAGGATGTACCGGAACACCTAAAGAGGAACTAGTCTGATAGGGTAAGTATACATTGGAAGGATGTACAGAACACCTAAAGAGGAACTAGTCTGATAGAGTTAGTATATATCAGAAGGTTGTACCGGAACACCTAAAGAGGAACTAATATGATAGAGTTAGTATATATCAGAAGGTTGTACCGGAACACCTAAAGAGGAACTAGTCTGATAGGGTAAGTATACATTGGAAGGTTGTACCAGAACACCTAAAGAGGAACTGATCTGATAGAGTTAGTATATATCAGAAGGTTGTACCGGAACACCTAAAGAGGAACTAATATGATAGAGTTAGTATATATCAGAAGGTTGTACCGGAACACCTAAAGAGGAACTAGTCTGATAGGGTAAGTATACATTGGAAGGTTGTACCAGAACACCTAAAGAGGAACTGATCTGATAGAGTTAGTATATATCAGAAGGTTGTACCGGAACACCTAAAGAGGAACTAATATGATAGAGTTAGTATATATCAGAAGGTTGTACCGGAACACCTAAAGGGGAACTAGTCTGATAGGGTAAGTATACATTGGAAGGCTGTACCAGAACACCTAAAGAGGAACTAATCTGATAGGGTAAGTATAGATTGGAAGGCTGTACCAGAACACCTAAAGAGGAACTAGTCTGATAGAGTTAGTATACATTGGAAGGTTGTACCAGAACACCTAAAGAGGAACTAGTCTGATAGGGTTAGTATACATTGGAAGGATGTACAGAACACCTAAAGGGGAACTAGTCTGATTGGGTAAGTATACATTGGAAGGCTGTACCGAAACACCTAAAGAGGAACTAGTCTGACAGGGTTAGTATACATTGGAAGGCTGTACAGAACACCTAAAGAGGAACTAGTCTGATAGGGTAAGTATACATTGGAAGGCTGTACAGAACACCTAAAGAGGAACTAGTCTGACAGGGTTAGTATATATTGGAAGGTTGTACCAGAACACCTAAAGAGGAACTAGTCTGATAGGGTTAGTATACATTGGAAGGCTGTACAGAACACCTAAAGAGGAACTAGTCTGACAGGGTTAGTATACATTGGAAGGCTGTACCGGAACACCTAAAGAGGAACTAGTCTGATAGGGTTAGTATATATTGGAAGGCTGTACCAGAACACCTAAAGATGAACTAGTCTGATAGGGTAAGTATACTTTGGGAGGCTGTACAGAACACCTAAAGAGGAACTAGTCTGATAGGGTTAGTATACATTGGAAGGATGTACCAGAACACCTAAAGAGGAACTAGTCTGATTGGGTTAGTATATATTGGAAGGTTGTACCGGAACACCTAAAGAGGAACTAGTCTGATAGGGTTAGTATACATTGGAAGGATGTACCAGAACACCTAAAGAGGAACTAGTCTGATAGGGTAAGTATACATTGGGAGGCTGTACCGGACACCTAAAGAGGAACTAGTCTGACAGGGTTAGTATATATTGGAAGGTTGTACCGGAACACCTAAAGAGGAACTAGTCTGACAGGGTTAGTATATATTGGAAGGTTGTACCGGAACACCTAAAGAGGAACTAGTCTGATAGGGTTAGTATACATTGGAAGGATGTACCAGAACACCTAAAGAGGAACTAGTCTGATAGGGTTAGTATACATTGGGAGGCTGTACCGGACACCTAAAGAGGAACTAGTCTGATAGGGTTAGTATATATTGGAAGGTTGTACCGGAACACCTAAAGAGGAACTAGTCTGATAGGGTAAGTATACATTGGAAGGATGTACCAGAACACCTAAAGAGGAACTAGTCTGACAGGGTTAGTATAGATTGGAAGGATGTACCAGAACACCTAAAGAGGAACTAGTCTGACAGGGTTAGTATACATTGGAAGGTTGTACCAGAACACCTAAAGAGGAACTAGTCTGACAGGGTTAGTATAGATTGGAAGGCTGTACCAGAACACCTAAAGAGGAACTAGTCTGATAGGGTTAGTATACATTGGAAGGTTGTACCAGAACACCTAAAGAGGAACTAGCCTGATAGGGTAAGTATACATTGGAAGGCTGTACCAGAACACCTAAAGAGGAACTAGTCTGATAGGGTTAGTATACATTGGAAGGATGTACCAGAACACCTAAAGAGGAACTAGTCTGATAGGGTAAGTATACATTGGAAGGATGTACCAGAACACCTAAAGAGGAACTAGTCTGATAGGGTAAGTATACATTAGAAGGTTGTACCAGAACACCTAAAGAGGAACTAGTCTGACAGGGTTAGTATACATTGGAAGGATGTACCAGAACACCTAAAGAGGAACTAGTCTGATAGGGTTAGTATACATTGAAAGGATGTACCAGAACACCTAAAGAGGAACTAGTCTGACAGGGTTAGTATAGATTGGAAGGCTGTACCAGAACACCTAAAGAGGAACTAGTCTGATAGGGTTAGTATACATTGGAAGGTTGTACCAGAACACCTAAAGAGGAACTAGTCTGATAGGGTTAGTATACATTGGAAGGTTGTACCGGAACACCTAAAGAGGAACTAGTCTGATAGGGTTAGTATACATTGAAAGGATGTACCAGAACACCTAAAGAGGAACTAGTCTGACAGGGTAAGTATATATTGGAAGGATGTACCAGAACACCTAAAGAGGAACTAGTCTGATAGGGTAAGTATATATTGGAAGGATGTACCAGAACACCTAAAGAGGAACTAGTCTGATAGGGTAAGTATATATTGGAAGGATGTACCAGAACACCTAAAGAGGAACTAGTCTGATAGGGTTAGTATATATTGGAAGGATGTACCAGAACACCTAAAGAGGAACTAGTCTGATAGGGTAAGTATACATTGGAAGGCTGTACCGGAACACCTAAAGAGGAACTAGTCTGATAGGGTTAGTATACATTGGAAGGCTGTACCGGAACACCTAAAGAGGAACTAGTCTGATAGGGTTAGTATACATTGGAAGGCTGTACCGAAACACCTAAAGAGGAACTAGTCTGATAGGGTTAGTATATATTGGAAGGTTGTACCGGAACACCTAAAGAGGAACTAGTCTGATAGGGTAAGTATACATTGGAAGGCTGTACCGGAACACCTAAAGAGGAACTAGTCTGATAGGGTTAGTATACATTGGAAGGATGTACAGAACACCTAAAGAGGAACTAGTCTGATAGGGTTAGTATATATTGGAAGGTTGTACCGGAACACCTAAAGAGGAACTAGTCTGATAGGGTTAGTATACATTGGAAGGCTGTACCGAAACACCTAAAGAGGAACTAGTCTGATAGGGTTAGTATACATTGGAAGGCTGTACAGAACACCTAAAGAGGAACTAGTCTGACAGGGTTAGTATATATTGGAAGGCTGTACCGGACACCTAAAGAGGAACTAGTCTGATAGGGTTAGTATACATTGGAAGGCTGTACAGAACACCTAAAGAGGAACTAGTCTGACAGGGTTAGTATATATTGGAAGGCTGTACCGGACACCTAAAGAGGAACTAGTCTGATAGGGTAAGTATACATTGGGAGGCTGTACAGAACACCTAAAGAGGAACTAGTCTGATAGGGTTAGTATACATTGGAAGGCTGTACCGGAACACCTAAAGAGGAACTAGTCTGACAGGGTTAGTATATATTGGAAGGTTGTACAGAACACCTAAAGATGAACTAGGCTGATAGGGTTAGTATATATTGGAAGGTTGTACCAGAACACCTAAAGAGGAACTAGTCTGATAGAGTTAGTATACATTTGAAGGTTGTACCGGAACACCTCAAGAGGAACTAGTCTGATAGGGTAAGTATATATTGGAAGGATGTACAGAACACCTAAAGAGGGACTAGTCTGACAGGGTTAGTATACATTGGAAGGTTGTACCGGAACACCTAAAGAGGAACTAGTCTGATAGGGTTAGTATACATTGGAAGGATGTACAGAACACCTAAAGAGGAACTAGTCTGACAGGGTTAGTATACATTGGAAGGTTGTACCGGAACACCTAAAGAGGAACTAGTCTGATAGGGTAAGTATATATTGGAAGGATGTACAGAACACCTAAAGAGGGACTAGTCTGACAGGGTTAGTATATATTGGAAGGTTGTACCAGAACACCTAAAGAGGAACTAGTCTGATAGGGTTAGTATACATTGGAAGGCTGTACCGGAACACCTAAAGATGAACTAGTCTGATAGGGTTAGTATACATTGGAAGGTTGTACCAGAACACCTAAAGAGGAACTAATCTGATAGGGTAAGTATATATTGGAAGGTTGTACCAGAACACCTAAAGGGGAACTAGTCTGATAGGGTAAGTATACATTGGAAGGATGTACAGAACACCTAAAGAGGAACTAATCTGATAGGGTAAGTATATATTGGAAGGTTGTACCAGAACACCTAAAGAGGAACTAGTCTGACAGGGTAAGTATACATTGGAAGGCTGTACCGGAACACCTAAAGATGAACTAGTCTGACAGGGTTAGTATACATTGGAAGGATGTACAGAACACCTAAGGAGGGACTAGTCTGATAGGGTAAGTATACATTGGAAGGCTGTACCAGAACACCTAAAGAGGAACTAGTCTGACAGGGTTAGTATACATTGGAAGGCTGTACCAGAACACCTAAAGAGGAACTAGTCTGATAGGGTTAGTATACATTGGAAGGCTGTACCAGAACACCTAAAGAGGAACTAGTCTGACAGGGTTAGTATATATTGGAAGGTTGTACCGGAACACCTAAAGAGGAACTAGTCTGATAGGGTTAGTATATATTGGAAGGCTGTACAGAACACCTAAAGAGGAACTAGTCTGACAGGGTTAGTATATATTGGAAGGATGTACCAGAACACCTAAAGAGGAACTAGTCTGATAGGGTTAGTATACATTGGAAGGCTGTACAGAACACCTAAAGAGGAACTAGTCTGATAGGGTTAGTATACATTGGAAGGCTGTACAGAACACCTAAAGAGGAACTAGTCTGATAGGGTTAGTATATATTGGAAGGATGTACCAGAACACCTAAAGAGGAACTAGTCTGACAGGGTTAGTATATATTGGAAGGATGTACCAGAACACATAAAGAGGAACTAGTCTGACAGGGTTAGTATATATTGGAAGGCTGTACCAGAACACCTAAAGAGGAACTAGTCTGACAGGGTTAGTATACATTGGAAGGATGTACCAGAACACCTAAAGAGGAACTAGTCTGACAGGGTTAGTATATATTGGAAGGTTGTACCGGAACACCTAAAGAGGAACTAGTCTGATAGGGTTAGTATACATTGGAAGGATGTACAGAACACCTAAAGGGGAACTAGTCTGATTGGGTAAGTATACATTGGAAGGCTGTACCGAAACACCTAAAGAGGAACTAGTCTGACAGGGTTAGTATACATTGGAAGGCTGTACAGAACACCTAAAGAGGAACTAGTCTGATAGGGTAAGTATACATTGGAAGGCTGTACAGAACACCTAAAGAGGAACTAGTCTGACAGGGTTAGTATATATTGGAAGGTTGTACCAGAACACCTAAAGAGGAACTAGTCTGATAGGGTTAGTATACATTGGAAGGCTGTACAGAACACCTAAAGAGGAACTAGTCTGACAGGGTTAGTATACATTGGAAGGCTGTACCGGAACACCTAAAGAGGAACTAGTCTGATAGGGTTAGTATATATTGGAAGGCTGTACCAGAACACCTAAAGATGAACTAGTCTGATAGGGTAAGTATACATTGGGAGGCTGTACAGAACACCTAAAGAGGAACTAGTCTGATAGGGTTAGTATACATTGGAAGGATGTACCAGAACACCTAAAGAGGAACTAGTCTGATTGGGTTAGTATATATTGGAAGGTTGTACCGGAACACCTAAAGAGGAACTAGTCTGATAGGGTTAGTATACATTGGAAGGATGTACCAGAACACCTAAAGAGGAACTAGTCTGATAGGGTAAGTATACATTGGGAGGCTGTACCGGACACCTAAAGAGGAACTAGTCTGACAGGGTTAGTATATATTGGAAGGTTGTACCGGAACACCTAAAGAGGAACTAGTCTGACAGGGTTAGTATATATTGGAAGGTTGTACCGGAACACCTAAAGAGGAACTAGTCTGATAGGGTTAGTATACATTGGAAGGATGTACCAGAACACCTAAAGAGGAACTAGTCTGATAGGGTTAGTATACATTGGGAGGCTGTACCGGACACCTAAAGAGGAACTAGTCTGATAGGGTTAGTATATATTGGAAGGTTGTACCGGAACACCTAAAGAGGAACTAGTCTGATAGGGTAAGTATACATTGGAAGGATGTACCAGAACACCTAAAGAGGAACTAGTCTGACAGGGTTAGTATAGATTGGAAGGATGTACCAGAACACCTAAAGAGGAACTAGTCTGACAGGGTTAGTATACATTGGAAGGTTGTACCAGAACACCTAAAGAGGAACTAGTCTGACAGGGTTAGTATAGATTGGAAGGCTGTACCAGAACACCTAAAGAGGAACTAGTCTGATAGGGTTAGTATACATTGGAAGGTTGTACCAGAACACCTAAAGAGGAACTAGCCTGATAGGGTAAGTATACATTGGAAGGCTGTACCAGAACACCTAAAGAGGAACTAGTCTGATAGGGTTAGTATACATTGGAAGGATGTACCAGAACACCTAAAGAGGAACTAGTCTGATAGGGTAAGTATACATTGGAAGGATGTACCAGAACACCTAAAGAGGAACTAGTCTGATAGGGTAAGTATACATTAGAAGGTTGTACCAGAACACCTAAAGAGGAACTAGTCTGACAGGGTTAGTATACATTGGAAGGATGTACCAGAACACCTAAAGAGGAACTAGTCTGATAGGGTTAGTATACATTGAAAGGATGTACCAGAACACCTAAAGAGGAACTAGTCTGACAGGGTTAGTATAGATTGGAAGGCTGTACCAGAACACCTAAAGAGGAACTAGTCTGATAGGGTTAGTATACATTGGAAGGTTGTACCAGAACACCTAAAGAGGAACTAGTCTGATAGGGTTAGTATACATTGGAAGGTTGTACCGGAACACCTAAAGAGGAACTAGTCTGATAGGGTTAGTATACATTGAAAGGATGTACCAGAACACCTAAAGAGGAACTAGTCTGACAGGGTAAGTATATATTGGAAGGATGTACCAGAACACCTAAAGAGGAACTAGTCTGATAGGGTAAGTATATATTGGAAGGATGTACCAGAACACCTAAAGAGGAACTAGTCTGATAGGGTAAGTATATATTGGAAGGATGTACCAGAACACCTAAAGAGGAACTAGTCTGATAGGGTTAGTATATATTGGAAGGATGTACCAGAACACCTAAAGAGGAACTAGTCTGATAGGGTAAGTATACATTGGAAGGCTGTACCGGAACACCTAAAGAGGAACTAGTCTGATAGGGTTAGTATACATTGGAAGGCTGTACCGGAACACCTAAAGAGGAACTAGTCTGATAGGGTTAGTATACATTGGAAGGCTGTACCGAAACACCTAAAGAGGAACTAGTCTGATAGGGTTAGTATATATTGGAAGGTTGTACCGGAACACCTAAAGAGGAACTAGTCTGATAGGGTAAGTATACATTGGAAGGCTGTACCGGAACACCTAAAGAGGAACTAGTCTGATAGGGTTAGTATACATTGGAAGGATGTACAGAACACCTAAAGAGGAACTAGTCTGATAGGGTTAGTATATATTGGAAGGTTGTACCGGAACACCTAAAGAGGAACTAGTCTGATAGGGTTAGTATACATTGGAAGGCTGTACCGAAACACCTAAAGAGGAACTAGTCTGATAGGGTTAGTATACATTGGAAGGCTGTACAGAACACCTAAAGAGGAACTAGTCTGATAGGGTTAGTATACATTGGAAGGCTGTACCGGAACACCTAAAGAGGAACTAGTCTGACAGGGTTAGTATATATTGGAAGGTTGTACAGAACACCTAAAGATGAACTAGGCTGATAGGGTTAGTATATATTGGAAGGTTGTACCAGAACACCTAAAGAGGAACTAGTCTGATAGAGTTAGTATACATTTGAAGGTTGTACCGGAACACCTAAAGAGGAACTAGTCTGATAGGGTAAGTATATATTGGAAGGATGTACAGAACACCTAAAGAGGGACTAGTCTGATAGGGTTAGTATACATTGGAAGGCTGTACCGGAACACCTAAAGATGAACTAGTCTGATAGGGTTAGTATACATTGGAAGGTTGTACCGGAACACCTAAAGATGAACTAGTCTGATAGGGTTAGTATACATTGGAAGGCTGTACCGGAACACCTAAAGAGGAACTAATCTGATAGGGTTAGTATACATTGGAAGGTTGTACCAGAACACCTAAAGAGGAACTAATCTGATAGGGTAAGTATATATTGGAAGGTTGTACCAGAACACCTAAAGGGGAACTAGTCTGATAGGGTAAGTATACATTGGAAGGATGTACAGAACACCTAAAGAGGAACTAATCTGATAGGGTAAGTATATATTGGAAGGTTGTACCAGAACACCTAAAGAGGAACTAGTCTGACAGGGTAAGTATACATTGGAAGGCTGTACCGGAACACCTAAAGATGAACTAGTCTGACAGGGTTAGTATACATTGGAAGGATGTACAGAACACCTAAGGAGGGACTAGTCTGATAGGGTAAGTATACATTGGAAGGCTGTACCAGAACACCTAAAGAGGAACTAGTCTGACAGGGTTAGTATACATTGGAAGGCTGTACCAGAACACCTAAAGAGGAACTAGTCTGATAGGGTTAGTATACATTGGAAGGCTGTACCAGAACACCTAAAGAGGAACTAGTCTGACAGGGTTAGTATATATTGGAAGGTTGTACCGGAACACCTAAAGAGGAACTAGTCTGATAGGGTTAGTATATATTGGAAGGCTGTACAGAACACCTAAAGAGGAACTAGTCTGACAGGGTTAGTATATATTGGAAGGATGTACCAGAACACCTAAAGAGGAACTAGTCTGATAGGGTTAGTATACATTGGAAGGCTGTACAGAACACCTAAAGAGGAACTAGTCTGATAGGGTTAGTATACATTGGAAGGCTGTACAGAACACCTAAAGAGGAACTAGTCTGATAGGGTTAGTATATATTGGAAGGATGTACCAGAACACCTAAAGAGGAACTAGTCTGACAGGGTTAGTATATATTGGAAGGATGTACCAGAACACATAAAGAGGAACTAGTCTGACAGGGTTAGTATATATTGGAAGGCTGTACCAGAACACCTAAAGAGGAACTAGTCTGACAGGGTTAGTATACATTGGAAGGATGTACCAGAACACCTAAAGAGGAACTAGTCTGACAGGGTTAGTATATATTGGAAGGTTGTACCGGAACACCTAAAGAGGAACTAGTCTGATAGGGTTAGTATATATTGGAAGGCTGTACAGAACACCTAAAGAGGAACTAGTCTGATAGGGTTAGTATATATTGGAAGGATGTACCAGAACACCTAAAGAGGAACTAGTCTGACAGGGTTAGTATATATTGGAAGGATGTACCAGAACACCTAAAGAGGAACTAGTCTGACAGGGTTAGTATACATTGGAAGGTTGTACCGGAACACCTAAAGAGGAACTAGTCTGACAGGGTTAGTATATATTGGAAGGTTGTACCGGAACACCTAAAGAGGAACTAGTCTGATAGGGTTAGTATACATTGGAAGGATGTACCAGAACACCTAAAGAGGAACTAGTCTGATAGGGTAAGTATACATCGGAAGGCTGTACAGAACACCTTAAGAGGAACTAGCCTGATAGGGTTAGTATACATTGCAAGGCTGTACCGGAACACCTAAAGAGGGACTAGTCTGACAGGGTTAGTATATATTGGAAGGATGTACAGAACACCTAAAGAGGAACTAGTCTGACAGGGTTAGTATACATTGCAAGGCTGTACCGGAACACCTAAAGAGGAACTAGTCTGATAGGGTAAGTATACATTGGAAGGTTGTACCGGAACACCTAAAGAGCAACTAGTCTGATAGGGTAAGTATACATTGATAGGCTGTACCGAAACACCTAAAGAGGGACTAGTCTGATAGGGTTAGTATACATTGCAAGGCTGTACCGGAACACCTAAAGAGGAACTAGTCTGATAGGGTTAGTATACATTCGAAGGCTGTACCGGAACACCTAAAGAGGAACTAGTCTGATAGGGTAAGTATACATTGGAAGGTTGTACCGGAACACCTAAAGAGCAACTAGTCTGATAGGGTAAGTATACATTGATAGGCTGTACCGAAACACCTAAAGAGGGACTAGTCTGATAGGGTTAGTATACATTGCAAGGCTGTACCGGAACACCTAAAGAGGGACTAGTCTGATAGGGTAAGTATACATTGATAGGCTGTACCGGAACACCTAAAGAGGAACTAGTCTGATAGGGTAAGTATACATTGATAGGCTGTACCGGAACACCTAAAGAGGAACTAGTCTGATAGGGTAAGTATACATTGATAGGCTGTACCGGAACACCTAAAGAGGAACTAGACTGATAGGGTTAGTATACATTGGAAGGCTGTACCGGAACACCTAAAGAGGAACTAGTCTGATAGGGTTAGTATATATTTGAAGGCTGTACAGAACACCTAAAGAGGAACTAGTCTGACAGGGTAAGTATACATTGGAAGGCTGTACCGGAACGCCTAAAGAGGAACTAGACTGATAGGGTAAGTATACATTGGAATGTTGTACCAGAACACCTAAATAGGAACTAGTCTGAAAGGGTAAGTATATACATTGGATGGCTATACCAGAACACCTAAAGTGTAACTAGTCTGATAGGGTTAGTACATGTATACATTGGAAGGATGTCCCGAAACACCTTAAGAGGAATTAATCGTACTGATAGTGGACAGACCACGATATAAATTCTCCCCAAAGGCAACTTTAACACTAATCTATCGAATGGATACACATCACGGCAATAAAGAAATTCCATTGGGTGACCTATATACTTGATAAATGTGTTAAATCTTCACCAACAAGTTTTCATGTTGTCGAAAACCTCTCACGGTTGATTTAAAGTGAGCCTCAAGCTCAGCATATGGTAACAATTCTATTTTATTTGATATTGCTTTACAGAAATTACGAAAATTAAGTTTACATATGTATTTAGCATGCAGTAGGATTCTGTTTTCTGACATAAACTTCTTTTCACTTGTTCATTCGGATACTACTATAGCGTTGCCAACACGATTTTAATTCATAGATCCATGCCTGCCCTTTGAAAAACATTTTTTACACCAGAAAAAATCACACACAAAAATTCTTCATTCCAATATCATACTCAACTTTTCACAAAACAAATTGCTATTTAAAAGACCTGATTGTAATATCACTAAATGGTGTAATTAGTCTAGTAAAAATGTACACGAACGTTTTCATACAAAATTAGTTTGTGTTACTAAAGAATGAAATAATGTTTGACAAAAGAGAAATTTGTTGTTTTCATTTAATTGTCTTTTTTTGTCAACGTTCAAGGTTGTGCGAGATTCTTATAACATGAAAGATAGAATATACTGAACTTGTGTTATTATTATCATTTTTCATTATTTCAACGTATCATTGACAAGTTTTTAAAGTAAATTTGACTAGACATATCAAAAAACCAAAATCAATCTGCATGTCCACAACATCCAATAAAGTATTGAGATGACAAGTCCGCGTGCGTACTCTATATTCCTAACCAGAAATTTCACTTTTGCCGAATTTTTCAATTATTTCATTCTTTATTAACGTTAGTCTTTACAACTAATTTTATATGGAAATTATTCTCTTCACGTTACCTGACCAAACATGTGTACTCCCGATGGTGTCTGTCATGGCCATTGCACTGGACAAAATACCCTTTAATTCATTCAAAAAGGTTCTGCAATATATTTCCTCAATGAAAGTTAAAGCGAAAATAAAAAATTATAAATTAAAACATCCATACATTCTGCATTACATTGAGAGATAAAAGTACAAAATGTTAACACAATAATACAACTGAAGTGAATGTAAACTATTAAAGACATGAAATACATAGTGATTGAAATTTGGTCTAACACAAATGATTGTTGTAACTACACTGAGCAGTGTAGGAAACACCGCGTGGCAGGCCAATGGTCAACGTGTCTAATAATACACTATAACCAGATGTCCATTGGGATTAATTAAAGTCACGTGATAATCTGAAACGTTTCCGGATCAGCGCGTGTTGCCGACTCTGATTTTACACCCTGTTAATCTGTCACCGGTTTATCTTCCTGTTCCAGCCCATTTGAATTTTAACATCCGGTTTATTTCTTGTTTTGAAAACTTCTCAAACCCAGAGTACTGTGTAGTGTTAATGGCGGACGGTAATAGTCCCTAAATCAACACCGCTTTATGCCGTAATGATGGTAAAATAACAATGAAAACCATACCATGGATTAGTAAAACGACACAACGCCGGAACAAATGACAGATATATTGTATTCAATTCAAATTAATTCTAGTCATAAAGTGCTAATTGACAATAAGAGGCACAAAGCGTAAAAGCCGTTAAGTCGCATAAAACCGACATTTTATTAGCAACAGTTTCCTTAGTGACGAAGTTGTCCATGCATGACTTGTCAGACCTATACCCTGTACGGAAAGGAGTGTGAGTAAAAAATAGAAAAAACGGTGATTGTCTCGAATTTTTTTTTTTTTTTTTTATGTATCTTATTTATCTTTTTTTCTCTCTCTCAAAGAAACCTTATTTTGAAGCAAACCATTATTACTACACATTATACTGTAAACGTGGTTATATATATTTCCGCGGGAGGTTATTTTCACGATCGATCCACCCTCGCGTAATAAGCCTTATACCATTTTTATATCGCAAAATAATACGCGCTTGTGGAATTTTCGCGATAAAGTTGCTTTTTCGTGATTAGCGTAAATTTCCCCCGTGCATAAATTTCCACGTATACAGTATAAGACAGTTAATTAGATATTTTGATATCACCGTTCAATTGTAGATACAATGAAGCTATCCGGCTTTTGATTAAAAATGCAATTTCCCTTCCGTTCGACTTTCTTCACTAGAAATTACATTAAGAAAATTTTATCGCCACATATCATCAAAGTCAATATATATATATACTGTTAAACACGCCATTTATATTAGAAAAGCAAACAGTATACTTCGTGGCTGATATGTCATATAGAGCATTATTGGTCGACCTCGTTCGATTCCATGGGTCAGATATAGAATCAACGCTCACGGTTTACTTTCAAAACAACAGTTAAATTACCGACTAAAGAAAGCGTGAAGATGATTGAGATTCCATACCGACTAGGTCCTCTTTAAGCTTGACACTCGGTCACCACTACAGTTGGCAGGAAATCGAACACAGTTCCGTGCAGGGCACCCACCGTGAATGTAAACAGCGAAGCAAGCAACATGGCGAGAAAACATGGCGTGTTTTTGTAATCAATGCATGTGCGTGTCAACAAGTGTTTTGCAGTATCCTTAACACACGTACAGCGGTCGGAAATGGAAACGTCCGTCACACAGATACACACTGTTCAACACTAATCATTGGTTGAGATGTGAACACATAATAAGGGTCATCTACATAGCATATCTATATATATTGTACAATCTTATTAATCACTATTTCGGGTAAATTTAACGGGAGTAACTTGATCAATTGTTGGTATGTATCATGGCTAATCATGCTTTTGACATGTTCTTTGCCTAAATGTTTGTTAATTTTGGCAAAACATGCGACAAAGTGCTGTTTTTGGGCGGGACAATATGCATTTCAAGGTCAAAACAGAATCAATGTGTACGCTTTGACAGAGTCATATCCAGTCAAACAAATGTCCCTATTGTGTGCTATTGTTTTCTGATTTCATATTTTGTGAAACTTCCCATGCTGCATCTTGCCACAGAGTCACCTTATGTTACATTATGTAGGAATGTCTGACCATATACAACTTATGGTTGAATATATTGAGAAAGTTCATGTGATCACAAACATGTTGGTACATTACATGGTTATATTTGTGTCAACCGTTGTTGTTTTCTGTTGTTTTTATTACAAATATACAAAAACTCGTATGCACTTAGTCTTGGTATGTTTATGTTCGTGTAATATAACCATAATGTATTATTATGATCACATAATTATATGCACAGCCTGTAATTAATTAAGGACATGTTGACTTCCAAAAATTGAAATAACGTTCAATTTTTATTTTAAAACGAAACACGAGAATTAACGACGTGGCAAGATTCGATACATCAAATTAATCACAAACTGTAAAACAAGTACACGACCTTTCAATATAGTGGTACTCAACTCAACCTCTCCATCACAGCATAATAAACCGGCGAGAACGTCCAGTAACTAGACTTAGGACAGATATCTATATACTTCCTAAGAATAGGTCAGCAGTTTTGGATCATTTTTTGCTGGTTAAGTCCAGTTGAAAAAAATAGAGAATACTGATGCGTTAACAAAATCATATTCCGAACTCAAAATTGATAAAACTAGGGGCAAAATATGAACAAAGGAAAGATTTACAGGAAGACGCTTGTAAAAGTACAACAGAATAAGACCAGGTGTTCCGGAAGAGAAAGCGTCTTCTGCTTCGTCGACGACACCCGCCATGTAAATCTTGATCACATCTTAGTAACAATCAAGTCCTCAAAATGATAACCGAGTCATTGTCCATCTTCATATCACACAAAGATGCAGAATATTTTTCAATGAAACAAAGATGGCGACCCTAAACTATCCCCATATCATACCAGCATTCGTTTGTTAAAGTTTTGACAAAATAACTTTTTCCAACGATCAGAGCTCTTGTACACTCCCTCCCCTAACATAATACTAGCTGTACAAATCAATAAAGTGTATGATAAAACCTTTAGGACCCCCATACAATTAATTCGGTCAGAGAGTGGTGTTATTGATATAATGGAGTGGTAATATATTGTGTAAAACGTAATAAAATTAAATGATAAATAATTCAATTACTGAAGGGGATATCTTGAGTTCCTGTTCTGCATTTAAACATTTGAATTGCGTTTATGAGTAAAAATACCTCTTTGTTTCCACACTTGTGTTATTTGAAACGGGAACAAATATTACACAATACCATCCTACCATCCTTGTTTCGCATTGGCCTACCTTGATATACATTATGTTTGTTAAGATTTGTCTTCACATCGTCACCCAACTTAAACATAATTAGTAACAATAAAAGGCTGTGGTGAACAACAAATTGCTGTCGTGTTGTTTTTAAATATAATGAGCATGTGTTTAGATATCACCAAATATATGATTTATACTCAGAACATTAATTGTCAATATGAGTTACTATTACATAAAAATATTGATTTTTCGTAAATATTTCTTTGTTTTCATATTTTCCGACTTTTTGTTAGTTCGGATTATGGTTTTCACATTGGCATTTACTTGTACAAATATTTTTTTCTTGTAATAATTTTTTTTTTTTTTTTTTTTGGTTTGGAAAAAGAAAGAGAATACAGAAGCTTCAGCAAAACTATAATCCGAACTCAAAATCTATTAAACTAGGGGCAAAATACAAAATGTACGAAAAAAGGAAAGATTCACTTAAAGACCCTTCTCTAGTACAAGAGAATAAGACCAGGTGTTCCAGAAGAGTAAGCATTTGAAAGTAAAGAATACATATTTTATTAGGATTTTCTGTGAAAGTATATCGAGTAATCTAATCATCCATGTTTTGTTATTGTTTACGTTTGTTTCTATTAAACCTTTTGCAAACTACTGGTCCTGGTTTCATCAACGTTCCTGAACTTATGTAATACTTTCCTATGTAAAATAAGGAATTTCCTTGAGTTAAAAACGTTAATGAAATCGGGGCCTGATCACATGATGGTCGTATAGAAACAAACTATAAGCGTAGATTTGGTAACTTTCCAACTGATCTGCTGGAGCTTGAATTAACTTGTTAATGTTGTATCCTTTCAAAATATCATATGTTTTTATAAAGCCTTTGTATCTAATAGAACGATATTTAGAACGAGTTTACTATATTCGTACATTAAATAAGTGGGGATGGAGTTGTGATTGGCTGATAGACTGTAATTATAGCCTAGATGTACGAGTAGTTCGTTCACAGGTCTGAGAAACCATCTACAACCATATAAAAAAATGATTTATTTCGTCTTATACATGACCGATATAAACAAAATGACAAACAAAGAACGCTCTTGTATGCACGTATAAGTAGTCTATACAGTATGCTAATCATGAATTGCAGTGCACTCCGTGATGGTTGGGGCCAAAAAAAGTTAAACTACACATTAATCTAATTCGCTTCACCCCTACTGTATACAATCAATTACTACAAGTATATGTATAATAAGAGTGCATATAGTGTTATCCTTAAGGACACGCTGCCGATAAGATACCTTCGAATTTTCCTAGTTTTTTCTACTTAATCCATTATTAGATGAATAATAAATACATAGCATATATTCACAGTTTTACAGGACAAGGATTGTCTAGAAAAACACCCTTGCACAATCTTAATTTAAAAGTCATGTTTCATAATATGCACGGGAACAAATTCTTCTATGTTTTACATTACACCATGGACATTATTAAGCTTTCGTGAGACTTTGATTAATTACCTTCCTACCTATATCAAGTGGTTGTAAGAATGTGAGTATGCCATAAGAATTTAATTAAAACTCACCGCTGAAACCCAATCCGTTGTAGAACTATATGGCACTGTCTTTATTCACAGACGGCGTTTTAAAATATGAGAAAACTTACAGATTCCAACAGATAAAGGACAATACAGGTTAAACGGCGAATTTTGTTCGTGAAAGAACCGGGCAAAGGTTGGAGAGTTCCTGACAGAGATGTCGCGTCAGAGTGTTGTGTATGACGTGCTCAAGAATACAGTTCCTTGCATAGCAAGGTGCAAACGGCCGTACATGTCAGAGAACACCCGAATGACACGTATTCAGCAGGTAGACACAATACCTGTATGCAAATTATTCGTCATTTTATGAGCACTATTTTACTTTTTTATTTTCTTCTTGACGTAATAATTTACACCAGAAAACTAAATTCACAAAGACCCTTGACTATTGACCATACCAACCTTGTCACTAGTTTTATGCAGTTCCATATTTTATAGCCTTTATATACGAAACTAATTTGAATTTAATGAAGGTAGAATTTCTATTCATTAAAGGTTTATTGTTATTTTATATATTCACACAAATTATAAATAAGAAAGGATAAGAATACACTGCTTGTGATTGTTATCCTGAGGTAGTTAATATTACACGTTATATTCTTACCTATCACTTTCGTACCAAGAGAAAAATGTCTCAACAATATTTTTTTTCTAGTTTATTTCTTAATCGTCATATCTTCAAGATACTTAAATAATTACAATATTTGAACAGCATCAATATACATGTATTGAAGTAATATATGATTTACTCGGACATTACCATACGAAAGTCCAACTGTTGTGATCAAAATAGATCTCTTGATATTCAGTAAATAAGACAATGGAATTCACATGGCAGATATGAACGTTTCACTAACGGATAAATATCTCCCGTAAGTCACCGGTAGATATTCAAGATGTATAACGGATCGAAAATTGTCATTCTTTTACCTGTCTCAAACAAAATATAAAAATAAAAAATAAAAAGCAAGAATAGGTTTTAAAGAATAATGAAAAGTTAATTTGCAAGAAAGGGTAGTACTTACTTGCTTAGACTCATGACAGTAAACCTGCAAGTACAAGAGCGGTACGGATCAATTCAGTTACGTAATTTCAACAACAGTAGTGTGGGTTTCATTTAACAATGTGAAGACATTTTTGTTTAAAATATATATAAAAAAAAATATCCTAATGAAATCGTTGGAGAAATACATCACAATGGATATGTCCATATTCTTTGTTTCTAATTAATCCGATGTATACAATGTCTGTTTAAGGCCCAATAAACGTAACTTTCGACAAAACTTGAAGCGAAAAGCAAGCCTAATAACTTATTATATTCATAGATTTAGTTAAGATTAACTGATATCAGCAATATCTAGGATGAATTCGTACGCGGTTACCGGTACAGCAGCAGTTGAAACACGGAATTTGTAAACACGCGTCCATTTTGAACTGTCTTCTCGTTCGGCTTATTGTTGAAGTGGGCCCCACCTGAATTATTTTCAATTCATTGGATTTTTTTGTCAAGAGTTTCTTGTTAGTTACCGCTCAGGTTTACTTCGTTTAAGGCTTTTTTTTTTGCATGGTAATCAACTGGATTTTTTTTCATACTTTTTTTCAGAATCCCGAAATATTTCCTGAAGTTACGTATATTGGGCCTAAAGAATTGAATGAAAAAATCTATTGGTTCATTTAGAATGTTAAGACACTCAAGAAATATCCCTATATAAATGATTTACATAGTTCTACCTAGTGTGGTGCTGTAAAAGTTAAATAAGAAATTAGGGTTATCTTTAATGCCTTACACACGATTTTATCTAGACGTTAAGACATACCAAAAAGAAAAAAGGAGTATTTGATTTATTTTAACATTAATTCTATATATTCATGTATATTATTGGATACCTGATGTAAACAGTATAGTATTATCCTCGCTGACTCTACGTCGAAAGGAGGGAGAATATAAACATTTAAATGTTTCAAGATAACAAGACTACGGATACCTAGTCAGTGGAGTCCTTATAAAGGCGTAACCGTTTTACTGTCAAATCTTCGTGTTTTATACATCAATTATACCCGGGTCCCAATGCGGTTAGCGCGCGAGTGACGAATACCCCTTAAAACCACGAGGATTTAATTACACCCCCTGTGCCCGTCTGTGGTCCTGTTGGAGACAGACGGTGAGGTGTGTTTTTCTGAGTTTATACCATTCATAAACTTAAATGTTTCAATGACGAGTATATCTTTATATCGTTGTCAAATTTAATCCGTTTCCTTTCTACATGATTATATAGCGGTTTGTGTTTACATGGCTTCAAGTCATTTTACGGAAACCGTATCACGTTTCTTTGACGTCATAGAATGAGAAACATTGAGGATGATGAACTTTTAATTATTGTTTTTAAAGGAACTGCAGAACGCAAGTTGTCCACTGGTCGGTACGGATTTTGTCAACGACTTCCGGAGTATGTTATAAACAATTATTAAATTCTTAAAGATGACATTGACGAGTCATGTTTTAATGCATGGTACATTCATATATAGGATAACATGTAACATTTACTAGAGAAGTCATACATAAGTCGGCTAACTTACTGATTATTCCATTAACTAAAACTAGAATTATCCACAGGCAGTTGATACGTAACCTACAGAGTGAATTGGAATTTATTTATATTTGTGTTTTGTTATTATTATGTTATCGTTTTATTAACTTCTTCTAAATAACTCTTTCAGACCTGTGAAGATGTATAATCTGACTGTGATTATTCTATCAAATTAAGCCCGTATACAAAAATGTTTCACTGGTTATTTGGTTAAAGAAAACAATGACGTTTTTACTGTTTTTGATCAATGAAATATTTTGTTAATCTGATTTATTTTCATTTTTGTCTTGGATACACAGTTTTTACTATGTGTAATTAAAAACTGTGTTATTGATATTATTTGGTCTGTAAATGTCTACTTATTTCGTTGTCTTTTTCCCCGTTGTATCCGTATTTGTATTCATAAACATGATGTATTACATTTCCTACCTGTATCTGTTTCATAAATCTGAATATGTTTAAATTTGAATTAATAATAATGAAATCCAATGCATGTTCCCATATGCTCTAAATGCCAACCCTGCCAAACATCACAACAGTCAGGTGTTAATTTATAACCTTGAAACAGAAAGGGCATTATATGATATCAGATGATATTTCATTTTTTTTTTCTCATTAAGCCGAGGGATTAGTTCAGAATAAAATCAGCTGCCATCTTTCTTTCAGTGACGGACAATAGTCTTCGTCTGTATTAATTTCATCTTGTGTAATGCATCCACTCGTAAACAAAAGAATTTGATTCCTTCCATTTGTCGTGTATCGGTGTCATTGACGGGGAGTCAGTGGAATTCATGATTAATTTGGCTTAATATCATAAAATATCTTCCACGTGAATTATTGTGATATCAGTAGAAATGGTTGACAGAATGGCCACGTGATAGCTTAACGGAGGGATCTAAGGTTCGTAATTAGTTAATGTATAAATATATTATCAAAATTAACGCAAATATTATAAGGTATGGGTCCGTAGTCATAACACCTTTCTCGTGGTATAAGTATTGAACCTGTGGTCCAACAAATTCTCTTGTTACTCACTTCAAATCATATCCAAATCGAAAACATTTTAATCATTAGAAAATAATTCTTTTTCAATGAGTAATGAGCAGAAAAAGACTAAGTCTTGAGCCCAAAATACATGCTTGCGCATGAGAAAGTTTTTTTTTTATGAATACGCACTCAGGTACTAGTAATTATATGAAATAGGTCGTAGGTCGTAGAATGATGTCAAACTTAATACCTAAATTATGATAGTTTCATCAACGTTTTTGCATACTTATTTATAATGAATTGTTATAATTCCAGAAACATGAAATGACGCGCCTTATAAAAGTCACACTTATCGCCCGTATGAAGAAGCACATTTATCACAGAAATGATAACGATCTTCTTACACTGGGTCACTGTACCATTTATGCTAAGGCAAAGGCCAATCTGTTGCTGTAGAAAAAAATAATTATTTTGCAACTTCGAACGGACCGCATGAAAGTTTATCACAAACCACACATAAGTTAAATACCTGTCCAGATCATTATTTTGAAATATTAAGCACCACAAAAAATTAATCAGATCAGTCAGGTTTAATGATTTCAGATATTATGTGTTGATGTCAACATGACAATAAACATCCATGTCTTTGTTATTTATTGCTTACTCATGATGCAATAAGTACTAACGCATTTTCGTTGTTTGACAATAATTGTGACAGAATATGTATTTAACTGTAAGTGTCACATGTACATGTATTATCCTTTATTTTAGTAAAGTGTAACTTGAAAGAAAAATATATTATCACTGACATAAATTATGGAGGCAAATCAATTTATTTCTACATGAATTTGACATTGAAAATAAACTTTGGTTTCAATGTATTAATTTTATAACTATGATTACGACTACCAATCACTGTCTCCCAACTCGGTGAAAACAAGGCAGACTATTCCTATCTGACAAGGAGAAACGCTGAAGATTTTATAAACAACATGAATCAGTGATCTGATCAATTCTTACATTGATCTAATGTATTGTAGTCTTTTAAGACTTGTGTGAAATAAGGAATTCGCTATGATAACTTAGGGTCTATTATTTACATTATACTATATTTGTATTATAACATACATAGAGTTGTATGCATGTGTATTATTATATAATAGGAAGTCATTAAAAAGTCAACTATAAAATAGATCAGTTATGTAGAATCAAAAAGTCATTGCCTGTTTCTTCAAGAAACAGACTTGTCATATATCCCCTTTTATATAAATTCGCAGCATGAACCTTTATGAGTGCATATTCGATTATCTTAAATAGTTCATATAGCTGTTTTTTTTATAATTACTGTGATGCCATCATTCTAAAATATGTTGCAAATAGTATTGTTGACAACTTGTAAAAAGAGTCTTGTTCTTTGTGAAATCGACCATAAAAAGGTCATTTATAATTATTATTATTATAGATTAAATTAAACATCACAGAATACCGAAGCGTCAACAAAACCT
This sequence comes from Mimachlamys varia, assembly GCA_947623455.1. Classification (NCBI taxonomy): domain Eukaryota; kingdom Metazoa; phylum Mollusca; class Bivalvia; order Pectinida; family Pectinidae; genus Mimachlamys; species Mimachlamys varia. The sequence continues at coordinate 32,336,450 of OX392529.1, read as the reverse complement.
TAACCCGAATCCAAAACCGATTAAGCTAGGGGCAAAAGATTTACACGGAGACTGTTGAAACAGTACAAGACTATAGGACCAGGTGTTCAAGGAGGGTAAGTGCCTTCTTCTTCATTGACATAAGTGCCAACAATTTATGACTTTGTGATAGAAAAACGTCAATAAACTAACCCAAAGTAAACATCAACTTCCTCAAACATTTAGGGGGATATGGTATTGTGTAATATAAAGAATCAACCAGTGTTTCACGTGACCAATGGAGTATTTTCTACATACAAATGGTGCCATTTATATTTATTTCGTAAAACTCTATTTTGTAAGAAGAAATGTACAACGTAGACGGTAAGATTTTCTAGGCTCCAATGTACAAAAAAATTGTTGCACTGATTTTGTTAACATAAGGAGAAAAACATACTTCACTGGGAAATGTTTGAGAAAATATAAAATAATACAAAACGCTTTAATTTACTTCTTAATGTATTATATATCAGTCTAAATCGTTTTTTTAAATATCACATAATTTATTATCCTTTCAGATCACGATTTGAAATGAATTCATGTCAATGTATCATCGAAACATCAACAATTAATGTAAACACGAGTAAAACGTCAAACCAATTACATAAAGGGAGAGAATTATCAAAATTTCACCAAAGTTGTTAAAACGAAAATGTTCTCTAATTTCCATTCTATGAATATTTAACCACGCTAAGTATCGCGTCTGTCTTGTGATATCCGGCGATAAAAGCAAACTGCTGCATTTCCCCTGTCACTTCCATCACGTGCAATCCAACATCACGTTCATATGCTCGTGAAGTCTCGTGGATAAGGCACGTCACGAATGGCTCGTTACTTTGGTCTACAAACGCTTTTAATCTGCAGCCTATCACAACGCATCAGGCTAGTTCTGTCCGAGCCGTGCACCCCTCTTCATAGCGTGACGAAGTATAGATTGAATTTTGATTCAAACACCCTGTTACCTTTGATTTATTGCCAGGGGAGATAATTCAGATTTTAGATAATTATAATCTGTCTCTATAGATAAAGTTTGACCATCTTGTAAAGAAATCAGGGGTGTATATGTATATTAAAATTGAGATTTTATTACCGATATGCATGTTTTCTATTAAAAGTCTGGTCATTGCTTGTATGCATATCAATGCGATGCTTGTTTAATATTTCAAAAATGTTTAATGCCTTTATTAATTCTCAACCAAATTATGATTTATGAAAGTTTTGGTTTTCTTTAAAATTGTTGTATTAGCAACCAACATTTCTATACAATAAATAAATCTTATACTATTTAATTATCATTGCCTTACTCTCAAATGTCCTTCCTATGCCGTTGAATAATATTTACAATATTAGCTTAAATATAAAGGAAATTATAAAAGTTTAATTAAGCGTTATTTCGGTTCCCTGCTTTCGAGCAACATGCACAAACAAATATAGCTAATACAAAACGTTTCATAACTTGTTATATAAGGATGATGCCAATGCAACATTATCCAAACTCACAATATTTTTTTAAATAGAAACTAAAACAGAATAGTTTTGAAAATTGTCATAATGCATATACGGTGTAAATACATTCCATGATGATAGTTCCTGGAGGGTACGATAAACGGTTTGTTGATTTCCATTGTTTGTATTTCAAAAAAGGTTAATCTCTAGTTCACATCCTTGTCGTATTCCTCTGTCTATATATTTATATGTGTAGTGAATTTACCTAACATTTTACTTTTTCTACAGTGTTGGAGGTAAGAATCTACAGTATCAGAGATCTGCGATTCTACAAATTGAAAATACGTAATTACAAATCTGTTGTCATATTATTATCTTCACAGTTTGCATACTTTATTTGGCGCAATTATGACCCCTTGATTATTGTTTTTACGACAACAGATATGATCCAATTTCTGTGTACATGTATAAGGCTTTAGTTTTTGTTCCATTTCCAAGCAATACATCTTTTGTCAACAACATGTTAATTGCAAAAGATTTTTTTTCTATAATACTCCCTTACGAAAGGAGGACACGCGGGGGATATTTATTCTACGAAGTAGCTTGTATCTATACGTTTCGTGTTTACAAATGTAATTGATTGTAGAATGATACAGATACATTGTGCAGCATCAGGTGTTAATATTTCGTATACATGCATTCATCAACTAGATTATTCATACATGGTAGAAAGTAAAATAAAATGACATCGGTTGTGAATAAATCAAACACTTCCATCATCCTACGTCAAACCAATGACTGAAATATGTTCATTTAGTGATAAATGTCCAATTTTCTGCAACTACAAATTCAAAAATGCATCGTAAAAATTAAAACTAAATTAGATTTAAAGAGTAATTGAAAGGTACACATTTTGTTCGAATTTATATTAATCGTTTGACAAAGAACGATAGGACTCTCAGACTTCGGTACCTACCCGAGACTTTTTATGTCGTACTACACTGTCCAAGTTATTATACTCCACTTCTAACTATTAGACTTTTGTCGACAAACGTATTGCTATCTAAGCAATCCAATCACTAAAATAGTACGAGCAAGTAACATGTTTTAAAGGAAACGTAATTACGTGTGCCACTTGTGGTATGGGAAAATCTTAATTCCCAATACAAAATTTCAAGTTTCCCGACATTTGACAACGTTATATGAAGATTTTTCGTTTGATGTGTTCTCTGTTCATATTGTCTTTCGTGTTGGCAGTGATTTCCTATTTCAACATAGACATGCGTTTGTTCTTTTTCATCAGTCGATGCTGCGAAACATAACCTCTTAACAATCATCTAATTAACCAAATTACCCAACTCGTTTCACCCCACACAGACACGAAAGGTTACCCAATGACAAAATCTATTCCGACGTTTACATTTCAAAAACCGCATGCCTCTAATTTTCAACCATCTGTGCAGTAGAACCTATCTCATTTAACGCCATTTCTTAACGGTATTCCTGATCATTTTGTTTACCATCCATTTGTCACTTTAGTTTAAGTTTGTTTTAAACTAGGTAATAGTAAACAAGCTGTAATTGGACTTGTGTGTTTGAGACATATTAAGTATTCTACAGCAACAGACATATATCAGTAATAGGGAACATAAACACTAACGGGTGTCCTCTCTCCACACTCAGGGAGTGTGGTAGGTTACAGCTTTCTTCAAATCATTCTCCCCTGAAAAATAGACATATTTAAACTCATACTATTCAGAGGCTGAATTAGTTCAAAATGAAATGTCATGGGTGAATGAATTAACCACCATCACTTGACTGGGAGGAAATGAATCTGTTAGTAGCCACGTGTATCCCCTGATTGTTCTGCTATCCGGGAAATTGGCCCGGGTGATATTTTTGCATATGTCAATAGTTATATATAATTACTTAAGCGCAAATTTGGTTGGATGTAAGTTTCAACTATACTTATATTGTTGTCACGCCAAGGACGACTACATGACGTCATTGACTTCTCCGCTAGATGTCAATATGGCAGCGTTGTACATTTCAGTGGTGTGTGAAAATTGACGTTTTACTCGAACAAATACCGAAGATTTTAATAATGTGATCAACAGGATTTTCATGTTATTAAAATCGTCACGAATTGTTTTAATTTTGCCCGCCAGAGGCTCGCTAAATTGAATCAGTATTCTTAGACTCGTTTCATTAATCCCATATGAAATGAAAACTACAGTGACATGAAAACTATAGTGACATAAAACAACAGTGACATAAAACTACAGTGACATGAAAACTACAATGAAATGAAAACTACAGGGACATTAAAAAATTAGCGATTTTGAACATACATTTCCTGTTTTACCAAGATGCTTACGGGAAAATGAAAACATTGTTCATAGAAGTTTTTTAGAGTTTGTTTGCATGTGTCTGATTTGACATAAAGTTTGATAAAACAGTTAATCATACAAAGAGGAGTTGAAAGAAACAACCGAGACTATGATTAGGCTGGAGGGGAAGACTGTCAGAAAATACATAAAAGGATTTCCTTGGACATCAAAAAATGGATGATTTAGTAAGAACAGTAGACAGAAAGGGATGGCGAGGAATGGCTACAATGTCATCGAAGCCTCATCCGAGAACATTAACGAAAGGAAATACAATGTATATAAATTAAGGAGAATTGGTCACTGTTATTAATATGTCGCTTTTATCATAAAACCTACAGTAGGCTGTACCGACACATAAACGGGTGTCTTTGTACATTAGTTTTACTAATCAAGGGATGATATAGTGGCTTGTTGATTCTTAACAAAATCAATTGCAACCCACAGTTACAGTAAGTACAGTGAGATAATCATAAAAGATAGGGAGAAAGTAAGTCGCCTTTGGTAGCGCCAGTTCTGATTTTGATCACCGAAGACATAATGGTCATTCTAGACGACTAATCGTCTGGCTTAGGTCAAGTTTCGAAGTCCGGAGATAACTTCGGACACAGAAGGCGAGTCCAGCGAACATATTTCTTACCGAAGGGATAGTAATTACCCAGAAACACAGAATGAAATATGGCGACGTGGTCTGTAACTCTAGCTCTACTTAAACGCGACGTGATTAGCACCTCGCAGTCCGAAAATTATTGCCACTGACCCGTGTCAATTCATAAATGACCGAAGTGGACATGAGGGCTAAGGGTCAATTTACTTCGGACACTAATCATATGTTGACAGAGTCGGAACTGACCATCGGCTTTGAGACATTTATAAAAGTCGACGGTCTTGTAATGACCAGTTGTACGTCAGACGAGCAATTACTGGAGTAAGAGGCCGGTCAGTAGTGGTCAACAGTGGTCAACACAGCAATGACGAATTAAGTAATTTATCTTATCAAGTGAATTGTCGTAATTTGGAAATGAAAATTACAAATCGTTTCCAATAAGATTTCGTGGGAAATCGTTGGGTTTTTGTCAGAAGAAAAGCTGATGTGTGTTAATGGTTATCGTAATACGTATGTGAGTCAGAAATCAGTTCATTGTAACATGAACATTGTGTCACTTCCTGATTGTCCCCAGTGTATACACTGTATTAATGTCTCTGGACACAATGGAATCATCCCTACTGACTCCTAACTCGAACAGCCTGCCTTTCGGCGAGGAATTTAGATGAATGTTATTGTAGGGTTACTCCTTCAAATACGGAAAGAGTGAAAACCCCTGACATCCATCTCAAACGATACTTCGGAAATAATCTGGCTTGAAGCTTAAAAACTCGAAATAGGGAGGGAAGCTTTAAGGTTAGTGGTGGAAATGAGAAAGGGTGGGAGGTTCATTTATACAGAAATAAAATAAACCGCATTTAGAAATGAAAACAAATCTCAATTCAGCTTACCGCAAAGTTTTATGGAAGAAGGATATAAGATCGTCGATTGAAACATCAATATATATTTTCTTTCCTTTAATTTAATTTCATTTTCTTACATGTTATTTTTTAACACTTTCAAATCAATCCAAAGTGATCATTGAAATACATTTCAATACTCTCTTCAGATACTTCCATTATCTAAAATTTACACTTTTCATGATGGGAATTTAAACACGAATACACATGTTTTAACACTAATCACTCTGACTATTTTCGCGAGAGATATCAGGACGGAGATTCCTCAACGACTAAAAATGATAAGCTGAAAAAGCTGATAAGACATGAAAAATGTATGACTTTTTCAAACAATCAAAGGTGTACGACAAGGTGATGTTATCGGTCCCCCACTGTCTGATTATATACATGTAACAATAATTGACCAAACCTCAAGTTACATATATGTAATTAGGATTTATCGAAGATGCAGGTGCCCTATAGTAATAAGCTTATCCGTCCGTCTGTCTGTCGTTCTGTTCGCCTTCCGTCTGTCCATTGTTTACTGCCTGATCTTTTGTTATGACATTATGAAGAAAAGTTTATCAGAATAAAAAGGATGTCCACTGAAAAAAACTCAAGGTCACAGAATTTAAGGTCAGGGTCATAGGTTAAATTAAGGTCAAATTTTACATTTACTAAGTGCTTAACATTTTGTTATAACATGATGAAGGAAAGTTTGTGAGAATAAAAAAAAATGTGCACTGACCAAACCTCAAGGTCACGGGTCAAAGGTTTTATTATGACAGTATGAAGGTTGATCAGAAGAAAGAAAACATGAAACATGAAGATCACAGAGTCAAAGCTCAAGTTCAAAGGCCAATTTCAACTGTCACATGTCTTAACTGCTTAACATTTTGTTATGCCATCATAAAGCAAAGTTGGTCGGAATCAAGCAAGGTGTCAATTGACCATACCTCAAGGTCACCGGGTCAAAGGTCAAGGTCAAAAACTCAAACGTAAGGAAAATATACAAACTAAAATTGTCATCCGTATGATAACTTATACCCCCGCATAAGCTGGTCGTTTATACATTAAGTAACGTTGAACTTGGGGTAAACTGAAATGGAAACTTGTTAGAGATGGGTTGGCTCTTAAATTTTGAATAGTATCTCCCGTAGAGATGGTTGAAGTCTGCAAATGAAATGCTCATGCACAACTCCATAATATATTGATCATTCAAGAGAGGTTTCAATATCATAGGGATATAATAATAAACTTTTTCTACAATAAGGGGGATAACTCTTCTAAATGTTGTTGAAACTATTTATCAGAGAGATGTTGCAATATATTGCTTCAGTACTTTATTAGATACAGTTGAAACACTATTCCGGGTCAGGCAGGGTTATTTCAATATAACCCCCACCCCCCACCAACACCAACACCTACACCCCCACTCCACCCATGTATATAAAGCACTGTTACAGTGTATACATCTTGTATAATTATATAGACTAGAGCAATGTGAATTGAATCTGAATACGCTTGCAATATTCCCTTCGTTCGACGGTTATTGATGAACTTGATATCATAACAAAGTTTGTCAAGAACTGGACGTTACTGTAACATCACGCCCAACGTATCCTGTCGATAAAAGGATCGTCGATAAAGCACCCTGTTAACTGTGAACGATTGTTTAACGGGATTTATAAATGCACGTGACTTTTTGGACATGTATGAGGTTTGTATTTGTGGTCAAAGGAGGACGTGAAATGTACGAAATGCCAACTGGGATGGTAATTAATATTGCACCAAATAATGCATTTACGATTCCCTTTGTTTGATTGATAAAAACTCCAGTAAATTAAAATCATTCCTTTAATCGGATTCACACAGAAGCCTCTAGCTCGTCCGACACTCTCGTGTAATCTCGGGTCTAGAAATTTCAACCTCAGGCTAGAAGTCGTAGAAACATGAAACTTTAATTATAATATTTTGGACTGTCATGCTTTCAAAGGTCCCAAAAGACTTCATTAATTTTATACTAACCAAACACTTCAGACGTGGGCGTGTCCAAGCTAAACACGAGCACACGCTGACTAAACGCCGAAAGGGAGGACGTGTTATTAGTCCGGAAAGGGACAGCAACAGACATCATCCGAAACGCCAATCTCAGGGGCCAAATACGGGGTTATTTCATCTAAAGGTATAATAAACAAAATGTACCAGCATCAAGCTTATTCAATTTACTTTTGAGGCAGAATTTCAAACTAGTATACTAAATATAGAAATTATTTCATATGATAGATGGGGTTTTTTCAGTAGATTGTTTGAAATAAAATCTTGCTTCTCTGCATTTCTAGATATTTTTCATTTTATCATTTGCCATAAGGCAGAGTGGAAAGTGTCTTTCTTTGTTGTTATTACGTATATGTAAACGCTGTATATAATTTAAATGATTTTGGTCCTTAAGAAATATATTTCATAGTTTTTGGAGTAGAGATTCAAACTACATGAACTAGAAAATTATATTCAAACATTTCATGCAAAGTGTCCCCTAAAAGAGCCCCATTTGACCATAGTATAATTCAACTGAACATCCTTGTAATTAAATATAGCCAATCCGATAACACATGGGACTATCTCGTTTATCTTACGGTAAGGGGCCGGTTTGGCGTGGTAATGAAGGGCCACCGTACCTCCGGCTCATCCCAGTCCAACTTATACGGTTAATGACAGGGTATCGATTTCTAGTCCTCCCAAAAACCCTCTATTGATACAGTAGGCGCTTCAACTTATAAAATGTTCAAAAACTAATAAAGAATATATAAAAATGGAATTTCAAAAATTTCGAATTTACCTGTGCATGTATGTAGACAATTATTTAAGATTCGCATCGTGTGTTTGTGGCTGTTATCATGTCTTTGAAGTCAAAAGATAAAAATCGGCAGTAGAAAATTATTTTCAATTAGGTGTTATCTGGTGAAGATGTTATCGAAAATGTGTTAAATTCCTGAAAGATCGTAATTAGATGCAAAGTGTTTCCATAAAACATTAATGTATCACTTTTATTACAAAAAAAGTTCCGTTTTAATTTTTTATCAATTCTGGTTGCTATACTTATATGATTACAGATTCTAGCGATATGAAGAAGACATACGTAAGGGGTGTACGAGCAATAAAATCAGATACAGTCTATCATTATAGTTATTGCTCTTAACGCTAAAATTTCATCAAATTACTGGATGTCGTGCAATTTTACACAAGAAGTTTGATTAAAAGTCAATAAATCTACACATCAGATCGAAGGTAATTATTGTATCCATAGCAATACTTCAAGATCATCCATCCACACCTACGTCACTACAATGGTATATGTTTGTATATCAGATCTGTCCTCTACATCGCCAACGTTACTCATCTGTTCCGTTTTAATTAATGGTATTATAGGATCGTTCCCTAGCTTGAGGGTAGGGTAGAGAAATATCTACCCTCGGAGGAGTTCCCCAATCTAACACTCGGCTTCAAGGTTAGCTACAAACTGTCTGAAATCTCCAAGGGTAGAAATTTCTCTATGCCATCCTAAAGTTAGAATGTGCATTTTACTATCGCATTTATCCCATAATCGATTAATTAGTCTTTAATACGTGAATGTATAGCAATTGTATGTTGTCGGTAAAACTCATTTTCATATACTTACATTTGCATGATGGCTTCCCATTGTTAATTTATTTATCTTGCTCCAATATTGCATTCATTTTGACAATAAATACAACCTGAAAGACGGTCAGTGGTTAAATGAAGCCTTGATATCGATTGTTTATCATGTAAATGACCACGAATGACCTGAAACGTCATGAAAATGACGTCGCAAGCAATGAAATAACCCCAAAATGACACTTCCGTTGCGTGTAGTAAGTCTTGTCTGTGTAAAACTAATAGGATATATCCCTATAGGAGGGTAGGAAAGATAAATCTCCTCCGAGGGGAGAGATTTCTCTGTCCCACCCTCAAGGGAATGGTCATTGTTCTACCCCACTATCCTATAAGCGATTAATTAGTCTATAATAAGTGAATATATAGCCATTATATGATGTCGATGAAGCTCATCTGCATATATTTACATTTGCGCTGCAACCCACTATATGCACATTACCAGCAAAAATGCCTTTCATAAAAGTATGAATGAAAGCAATGGTTCTCGAAACGTATCACGTGATCTATTTTGACGTCTTAGATCAAACTTGATCAATGAGAGTCTTGTCGCTCCGCTTCCAATAGCATGGAGGTTAGCCATATCTAGCGGGCTTCATTCAATATGGATGTAACGGCTTACCTTTCATAGCACTATGAAAGTTAAAAAATGACTTTCCATCCTTATATGAAACCCATATATCGATGGTTTATAACGTTGATGACACTGCATGAATTACATTGAAACGTCACGAAAACGATGTCACAAACAATGACATGACCCTAAAAGGTGACTTCCTGAGCGTGCAGGCTGTCTTACAGTCAACAAAAGTGTGGGTATTTCTCTCCGATGGTGTAGAATATCATATCTGTCTAATTGTATCGTCCATATCACTTAAACACTACATCAAGGCCCTATACACCTTACATTACCGAAGTGGTAAATCGTATCACTACGTCAAGATCACCCCTATACACCTTCTACATTACCGAAGTGTTAAATCGTATCACTACGTCAAGATCACCCCTATACACCTTCCACATTACCGAAATGGTAAATCGGACCACTACGTCAAGATCACCCCTATACACCTTCCACATTACCGAAGTGTTAAATCGTATCACTACGTCAAGATCACTCCTATACACCTTCAACATTACCAAAGTGGTAAATCGTATCACTACATCAAGATCATCCCTATACACCTTCTACATTACCGAAGTGGTAAATCGTATCACTACGTCAAGATCTCTCCTATACACCTTCAACATTATATACATGTAATATTGTGTTGAACCGTTTGTAGATAAGACTAGACATAGAGATAGTTTCGTTTTAAATCCCTCGTTGTTGCTTCATAAGCTTTAGTATGATTCAATTAGTCGTTATTGAGTTTTATATTGGAGAACATGTAGAACCATAAACTAAAGGCAGATGCACGATTATCTTGCATAAAGTCTGGTAATTGGGAAATTCTTTACCCGGAGCAGCATTTTTTTTTTTTTTGCAAGAATAATGTGTGCATAATATTATACAGATTTATCCTGAATACGAATTTGTAAAATTGATAATTAATTAAAGAAACGGTGAAGGAGTTCCAATCATCCAACGATTTGATTTCAAATATAGGACGATGTTCACAATATTTTAATGATTATGACATTATCATTAATCAAAAACTTTTATATTAAATCAATGAACTTATCATCTCTTCAATGAGTATGAAATTTGCCATCATGACCAATAAGATATGTTTGAATTTATCTTCACCGCTTCAAAGTGCATCACAGTTTGGTCAATGATGATATTATTGATGAATGTAATCCTGTCAGTAATATTATTACAGCATATGTGTCGTGGGTAAATCTATTTCGGTATATACAGTGGAATCTATAACCATGTGTCGTGGGTAAATCTATTTCGGTATATACAGTGGAATCTCTAACCATGTGTCGTGGGTAAATCTATTTCGGTATATACAGTGGAATCTCTAACCATGTGTCGTGGGTAAATTTATTTCGGTATATACAGTGGAATCTCTAACCATGTGTCGTGGGTAAATTTATTTCGGTATATACAGTGAAATCTATAACCATGTGTCGTGGGTAAATCTATTTCGGTATATACAGTGAAATCTCTAACCATGTGTCGTGGGTAAATCTATTTCGGTATATACATTGAAATCTCTAACCATGTGTCGTGGGTAAATCTATTTCGGTATATACAGTGAAATCTATAACCATGTGTCGTGGGTAAATCTATTTCGGTATATACAGTGGAATCTCTAACCATGTGTCGTGGGTAAATCTATTTCGGTATATAGAGTGAAATCTATAACCATGTGTCGTGGGTAAATCTATTTCGGTATATACAGTGGAATCTCTAACCATGTGTCGTGGGTAAATCTATTTCGGTATATACAGTGAAATCTCTAACCATGTGTCGTGGGTAAATCTATTTCGGTATATACAGTGAAATCTCTAACCATGTGTCGTGGGTAAATCTATTTCGGTATATACAGTGAAATCTCTAACCATGTGTAGTTGGTAAATCTATTTCGGTATATACACTGTCATTTATAATTATGTGTCGTGGGTAAATCTATTTCGGTATATACACTGTCATTTCTAATTATGTGTCGTGGGTAAATCTATTTCGGTATAAACACTGTCATTTCTAATCATGTGTCGTGGGTAAATCTATTTCGGTATATACACTGTCATTTCTAATCATGTGTCGTGGGTAAATTTATTTCGGTATAAACACTGTCATTTCTAATCATGTGTCGTGGGTAAATCTATTTCGGTATATACACTGTCATTTCTAATTATGTGTCGTGGGTAAATCTATTTCGGTATATACACTGTCATTTCTAATCATGTGTCGTGGGTAAATCTATTTCGGTATATACACTGTCATTTATAATCATGTGTGTTGGGTAAATCTATTTCGGTATATACACTGTCATTTCTAATCTTAATGGCATCAAGCAATCGTTATTCGTGCTACATTACAATTTTACAATTGAATATTTTATAATAATTGAGGATTTTATAATAGCTTACATGCATTTTGAATCCTCCTTTTAATATACGATACTGTATCTTGAATTTTAGTACCATTTAATTGTGTTTAAATCAAGTTTTATATTATTTTCTTTTTTTTTGGGGGGGGGGGGGGTTGTGATCATATCAATATTTCAGGTACAAGTTTTGAAATTTTGATTTCATTATTTTGGTTTCGAAATTATATTTCAAAAGGGACAAACACGTAATGCGTACAAGTGGCATACCAGCCATGTATTTTCTTTGTTTGGTTGGAATGTAATTTCCAAATGAAAAAAAAGGTTTGTCAATGTTTATTAAAATGCCGGCGGTTCCCCATTACAAGTTATCAATTAAATTTATCGGGGAGTTATATAAGTAAGGCTATGGTAATCATTTCCAATTTTCATTCTCTTAAAATATATTTTAATTATAATTATACAGAGACTAAATTCCAACAACTTAGTTTAAAACTTCCAATTATGGAAAAGAATAGAATATTTCCCGACTATTACTCTAACACATTTCATTTTACAATTGTTCTCTGATGAGCGCCAGTTTTGTAACTGTAACTTTCAGCAGTTATTAAAAATCCCTCCATTCGCCAAGCAAAGATCGATTCCTCCTGCCGAAACATCAAATTGTTAGCATGTTTTCTGAACTAAGAAAGACAACTCTTACTCGGACATGTCACAATTCCTAGTATCATACCCAACTACCTAATATCACAGGGACCTGAGAATTTGTTACAGCCAGTTTTGGACCCAAAATAAGGTGTTTAGAGTAATTTTACACATTGGGGGGGGGGGGGGGGGGGGGTAAGATCAATTTTCGATAAAAATGCCCCCTCAATGGTCAGCTTTTATGAGTAAAATGTGTAAAATTACTCTAAAACACCCTATTTTAGATCCAAAACTAGCTGTAACAAATTCTCAGGTCCATGTGCCTAATACTGTAGCTAATTAATCTTCGGCTGTTCTTGTTCTTTTTCATTTAACCATAGAAATGTGTTTCTTAATACACGTCTGCTAGAGTGTTGTTTGGAAATCTGCCTGAGGCTACAGACATGTTCAAATATTGTTCATTGTGTTCATATGATGTGATTCTCAGATAAGTTTAATTTCTATCATATTGGATCCATTTGACTTAAAAGAGTTTCATGAATTTTTTTAAACGTACAATTTTGAAGTGGCGGACAAATCATTTGGGCGTACCATTTGAGCTTATGAAGGAAGCTGAATAGTAGCAAAAATGAGTTGAGTAAATAATCCATAATGATGGATTTGAATTGTATTACAACCATGTATTATGAATGTAATTTATATCAGGAATTTTCTTGGTCATAAACTGATCAATAATCCATAATGATGGATGCGAGTTGTATGACTTGTATCTTAGTGTGCGTTGAAGCCATTCCTATATCTTTTTTAAGCAAAGAAACTGAAAAGGACCCCACATATTTTCAGGATTCCTTTTTAAACTATGCAGAAGGACTCCATATATTTAGGAAAGACCCCATTTATAAACTTTCCAGCGTGAACCCTGATTTTTTATATACAATATTATTTATATCAGATATTTTCTTGATCATTATAGACATAGACTGAGCGGGTGGTTAGGTGGTGCAGTGGATAGGGCACTTGCCTTTCACTAAGGCGACTGGGGTTCAATTCCCCAACTGGAAGTGAAAAGGTATGCCCGACCACATGGTTTTTCTCCAGGTAGTCCAGTTTCCTTCCACACTAAGACCCCTCACACGCTAACAGCTGGGCCAGTTTATCATTATAGACTGATCAATAATCCATAATATTAAATTTGAATTACATTATATATATCATGTACAAAGTAATTTATATCAGATAGTTTCTTGATCATTTAATACCATGTGGAATATAACTCAATTTTAATGCACATCAAAAACAAGTTAACAATAAAGATTTGATTTTAGTTCAATTTAATATTTACAATGGTCTACTTATAGACACAAGTTCCACATGACCTTGCTAGGAAAGCATTGAATGATAATATATCTTCATAATAAATAGCTGTTTCACTAGGATCTGAAATATTAAATGATGCAAAAAAATGATAATGAGCTATTTAAGATCAATGATACTATGTAAAAAGATTACTTCACATTTTGATATAAAAAAACATGCCTCATCCACTTCTTTTGTAAGTGACATTTGAGACTTTCTTGGACTGACAAACAGCTAGCAAATACCATCTTGGTAATCTTTAACTTTGAAATAACATCAACACAGTCCGACAACTTGTAATGAAATCCTAATAACCAAAAAGTTTACATTTCACATGTACTTATACATTCAAAACCAACTGACTGGGAACATCACCATGAAAACTAATGCACACCTGATGCTGATTAGAATGCAGCTATATCAATGTATTTTGGGATATATTTTTTTTCTTGCACAATACGTTGACCTTAACTTTGCATTATTATTTATTTCTTGTAAAAGTTTAACCACTGTTTTTTTTTATTATTATTTCAGAATATGGTCAATTCAGACAGACAGATATTTCAAACATACCTTTTGAGTAACAAAATGGAAACTTTCTTACTACTGATACTTCGGACCATGCTATTAGTATTACATATTTAGAATAGTTTGAACACACAATTTGTATGCTGACATTACATAAAGAAATTACATGATCAAAGCCCTAATTTGACATTACATTGACATTCTTCATTAAAGACTTCTCAAATATGTCATCAATAAGTTACACCTTGATTTTCATTCATAAAAGATATGTAATATATATTAAAGAAATTTTCTGTTAAAAGGAGGTGCATTAAGTCAGCACACATCCTTAATTTTAGCCTTCATGCAAGAATAACTATTCCACTTTCATTCCTTCCAGGATCACTTTGTATTAATCCTGTGTATGATCAGAGACTTTTATTTAAATAATTAGTTCATACAAAATAAAGAAAGACAGGTGAGGGTTTCCATAATAATTAAATTAAAAAAAAAAAAAGAGTCCTGCTATGGATTTTCTTAAATTTTCTCATACTTGCAGACAAAAACCATATATTCTTATCATAAAATATACTGTATTAATCATATTCACGAACCAATGTATGTAAAGATTTGGAAAAAAAAATCTGTCATGATTTCAAATAAAGTTTAAAACTAGATAACATTGAGATTGCCCGGTAGCTATCCATGTATTTGGTGTCTGTTTTCCAGGAGTTATTTCCCTTCCATCTTATATACGTTCATCACAGTAAGATTTGTCTTTCAGGAGTTACTTCCCCCTACACACAATCATTATAGTCCGTGTGAGAAAATCCTTTCATTTTCACATATTGTCACTAAGTTTTGTTGGTACTCATATAAAACACAGTCATACAAATACCGATGCCTCCACTATTTCGCTGCCTGCGGAATCTGTGGTAACCCAAACTCATCCACTGGCACATCCTGCAAAATAAAAATATTATCATGGTAAATCATTTGAAAAACTAAATGTATTTTGTTATATAGAATAAAAGAAGAGAATCAGAAGGATCTCAGTCGCTACAATAATGTATGCTTTTCATAATTGGAAAAAAATCACTGTATTTGATCCTTCCAGGATTGTACAGTTGAGTGTAAGCTAACCTTTACACCCTAGTGCACTAGTAGTGCACTACGTTTAAACTAGTAGTGCACTACATTTAAACTACAGGTAAACTAGTAGTGCACTACGTCCAGCCAGGTGTGACCACAAAAACCCCTACAGGTAATGGGAGGGTCCTTGCCTACCTGTGTCCTTACCTGTACAGATGTAATGTGATTTACCTGTACTTTTATATTGTTATACTATTGAAGACATTAGTTTGTTAGAACCTGGTACTTCCTCATATTAGTACAAGAAAGAAAAAATCTGAGTTCATGCCAGAAGATATTTATCACAATAACTTAAATAAATTAATTCACCGTATGTCAAAATTTAAATATAATAATAATTAAATATACTAACTTATAATTCTTTTTAATAAGTAATAATGATTCTTTTCCATTGAAATATTTGTATTCTACAATTAAATTGAAAGGTATGTGTTCAAATAAAAAATGGTATAACATGTTTTATGTTGAAATTATTAACTTAATCCTACTAAAAATATATACAGAAAATAAAGTAAACAACAGATTGTAATATGAAAAAAATAGATATTAGAAGAACATATTTTTTACTTAGTATAGTTGTTTCTATCACAAATTACTTTAATATTTGACATTTAGAAGCTAGCTGTGCAATATCAGACACGTACAAGGTTTTATACGTTTCTGGCAATACTACCTACATGTACCGGTGTTGGTATTCTGTTTCACTATACACTCATGTACAATGCATACAAATGAAACGTTATATAAACATCAAGTACTAATATAAGAAAAGATTACTTTCTCCAAAACATTTAAAGCCATTCCCTTCTTCATATCATAATACCAATATACATCTACATGTAATCCAATTGACTGTAATCAATGTTATCATCATTTATTAAATAGGATCATCATTAATCAATTAACAGGGCCCTCAGGCCTTAAATCAGACTTGGCCAGTGATGGCTATGGGGGATCGGAAGGTGAGAAATTCACACCTGGCCACCTACAGACGGCCTCTATGAGGATGTGGCCTAGGCAGGTCAGGTACCAAATTATGCCTGGAGGGTAAAGGATTCTACCTGAAGATATATATTTGTCCCTTTTAGTTAAAGATTATTTAAGTCATTAGATTGATTTAAAAGTACAATAAATGTGACTGGCATAGGCTTAACTTTGTTCTAATTTAGGTTAGTATAACTGCATATTATTTATTTGTTGTATACTTAGTCTTTCAATATAGAATTAATTAAAATGATTCCATTAAACTGACCTTGCTTTTTTTAAAATCATTATTACATATATGCATAAACCTTCAAGTCATATTTAATACAATCTGTAATTCTCTTCAATATTTAGGCCTAAATATTGGAAATGCATCATTTTAAAATACTTTTATACTGATTATTAGAATAAAATTAAGTATAATGAATGTTAGTATTTTATTATCAAACTGTATGAAGCGACTGAGCCAGAGACATATATATTCTCTCACATATATATACGTCCCAGATTACACCCAATATAAACCAGTTAATTTTTCAAAATTAATTCATTTAACAAGTATATATATGTAAATATTTAAAAATCGAAATGCGTCATTGGATTGTATTCATTCAAGTGTCATAAGATACTTAGTAGCTTAAGTTATTATTTAAGAAACCCAGAATCTGGTAAAGGACTGATATAGACTTACATTGTTGACCAATTCATTATTATTAATTTCAATGCTATTTTATGTACTATCAATTTATTATTGTATAAATAAATGTTTTGAATGAAACAAAAAATGGATTAAAGTTCTTAAAATATCTACTATTTAAAAGGATGTGTAAATATCTAGATATATTATCAAAGATTTTTAATTTCATATAATCTTGATAAACCCGAGTAAAAGTTAAGATATGTATTATCATAATTATGATCATGGTCATATCCAGCTAAGCCCTTTATTAATCCAATTGGTTTCAAATTTGACCAGTGATAGTCAGATGAGAAATTCACACCTCAATTATGTCACTGACAGGCTTATGTCAGCAGGTGTTCCTACACAAGGTTGAGGCAGGTCAGGTAATTGCCTGAGGCCTGAGGGTCAAATCAAAACATCTGTCCCATACTGAACAATCTGATTAAATTTTAATTTATTGTTGTATTACTTTTTTTCAACTTCAAATTCTTATATTTATATTAACACTGTTATATGTGGTGATATATATATACATACAGATCTTAATATAGAAAATAAAATAAAATAAAGATTATCAAAACTCTATAGCGCATTCATAAATATATAGATCTGAGGCATGAATGTATTTAATAAAAATATATATCTAGTTTAATTAAGTAATAAAAGAATATTTATTTGTTATTTTCACAATTAGTTCTTACAATATTTAAAAATATACTTCTAAACAAATAATTATCAATAGATATTCCTTCAATTTTTCAATACACTTGATTGTAAATTGGTAAATGAATATAAAAGGGTTAATAGTGTATATTAAATGAAATATAAGACATCAAAACTGCTGGATAAATATAAATTTTCTATTTTATTTATATCATGTTTGCAAGGAATTTTTGGGGAAAATTGTAATTATCATGATTTCACAATTTTTAGTTTTGAAATAAAAGAAAAAAGGTTGTTAAAAATAACTACATAAGATGCATATATATACATTAAAGTTATAAATATTAACTAATGATAAGGCCAGCTTCAAAGTACTAATAGAAGACAAAGGTGAGGTACAGGTAAAAATCACAGGTAGATGGGTGGGACTGCCCATTTACCTGTAGGGGTATTTGACCTATATGGGGTTCAGGGTGTAGTGCACTACTAGTTTACCTGTAGTTTAAATGTAGTGCACTACTAGTTTAAACGTAGTGCACTACTAGTGCACTAGGTGTAAAGGTTAGCTTACACTCAACTGTATCTATCACCAACTTATTCAACGTAAGGCACAGACTTAGATGGTCTAATTCCGTGATGTAAGACGACAATTTGGCCCAACTTACCCGTGAACTATCTGCACCAGGTTCAGAGGAGGGTATTGAGGGCGCGGCGACAGCATCATCAAGGTAGGAGGAGTCTTCATCAAGACCAATCTCATCACCAAGGGCATCTAACTCTGCCTCAAGCTCGTCATCATCCACCTCGGGCATTCCGTAGCTGCGGCCCATTATCTCCTGTATCTCGTTAGACTGTTCTGTAAGGTCCTCCAGCTCATCTTGTAAATCCTTAGAAAAGAGAAACATATTTGATTCATTTTTGTATCAGGATTAATCAACATTTTTTAAATTTTACATATGCTAATGATTTATATTCCAGTACATGTACCATGAAGCCTTACATGAAGACTTAAAGGATGTAAGATTGTGTTCTCTTCACATTTTCTGATAGTTAAAGAGTTGGGTATAATAGGTAGCACATGCAACCAAGTAAGCGCCCATGGCCCTATAAACTTGCCCCTTTCTCCTTATTAGCCATGCAGCAAGACACAAAATACTGACAATAAAACAAGAACTTCTTAATTTTACACACTGTACACTAAATTAAATTGAGCATTGGTAATTGTGGCTTATGTGTTACTGGTGAATTCAGTTTCATTTGAGTCTGTATTAGTCCAAAATAAGTGCCTCAAACCAGCCTACGCCCCCCCCCCCCCTTTAAATTTTATTTCACACTTTTATTACACAGAATGGTCCATATGCATGGTATTATTGACTGAAATCCTGAAATTGACTCAATGACTATCTCTGTACAAGTACGTAGAATAAATAGCTCACATGTCTAAAGGGGAAAGTAAGAACATGTGGAAAAGAACTGACTCACCTCAATCTTGTCATAAGTACAGACTCACCTCAATCATGTCATAAGTACAGACTCCCCTCAATCATGTCATAAGTACAGACTTACCTCTATCATGTCATAAGTACAGACTCACCTCAATCATGTCATAAGTACAGACTCCCCTCAATCATGTCATAAGTACAGACTTACCTCTATCATGTCATAAGTACAGACTCACCTCAATCTTGTCATAAGTACAGACTCACCTCAATCATGTCATAAGTACAGACTCCCCTCTATCATGTCATAAGTACAGACTCAGCTCTATCATGTCATAAGTACAGACTCACCTCAATCATGTCATAAGTACAGACTCACCTCAATCATGTCATAAGTACAGACTCACCTCTATCTTGTCATAAGTACAGACTCCCCTCAATCATGTCATAAGTACAGACTCCCCTCAATCATGTCATAAGTACAGACTCACCTCAATCTTGTCATAAGTACAGACTCACCTCAATCACGTCATAAGTACAGACTCACCTCAATCATGTCATAAGTACAGACTCACCTCAATCAAGTCATAAGTACAGACTCACCCCAATCTTGTCATAAGTACAGACTCACCTCAATCATGTCATAAGTACAGACTCACCTCTATCTTGTCATAAGTACAGACTCACCTCTATCTTGTCATAAGTACAGACTCACCTCAATCATGTCATAAGTACAGACTCACCTCAATCTTGTCATAAGTACAGACTCACCTCAATCTTGTCATAAGTACAGACTCACCTCAATCATGTCATAAGTACAGACTCACCTCAATCATGTCATAAGTACAGACTCCCCTCAATCTTGTCATAAGTACGGACTCACCTCAATCTTGTCATAAGTACAGACTCACCTCAATCTTGTCATAAGTACAGACTCACCTCAATCTTGTCATAAGTACAGACTCACCTCAATCTTGTCATAAGTACAGACTCACCTCTATCTTGTCATAAGTACAGACTCACCTCAATCTTGTCATAAGTACAGACTCACCTCAATCATGTCATAAGTACAGACTCCCCTCAATCATGTCATAAGTACAGACTCCCCTCAATCTTGTCATAAGTACAGACTCCCCTCTATCATGTCATAAGTACAGACTCACCTCAATCTTGTCATAAGTACAGACTCACCTCAATCTTGTCATAAGTACAGACTCACCTCAATCTTGTCATAAGTACAGACTCACCTCAATCATGTCATAAGTACAGACTCACCTCAATCTTGTCATAAGTACGGACTCCCCTCAATCTTGTCATAAGTACAGACTCATCTCTATCTTGTCATAAGTACAGACTCACCTCTATCATGTCATAAGTACAGACTCACCTCAATCTTGTCATAAGTACAGACTCACCTCTATCTTGTCATAAGTACAGACTCACCTCTATCTTGTCATAAGTACAGACTCACCTCTATCTTGTCATAAGTACAGACTCACCTCAATCTTGTCATAAGTACAGACTCACCTCAATCTTGTCATAAGTACAGACTCACCTCTATCTTGTCATAAGTACAGACTCACCTCTATCTTGTCATAAGTACAGACTCACCTCAATCTTGTCATAAGTACAGACTCACCTCTATCTTGTCATAAGTACAGACTCACCTCTATCTTGTCATAAGTACAGACTCACCTCAATCTTGTCATAAGTACAGACTCACCTCAATCTTGTCATAAGTACGGACTCACCTCAATCTTGTCATAAGTACAGACTCACCTCAATCATGTCATAAGTACAGACTCACCTCAATCTTGTCATAAGTACGGACTCCCCTCAATCTTGTCATAAGTACAGACTCACCTCTATCTTGTCATAAGTACAGACTCACCTCTATCTTGTCATAAGTACAGACTCACCTCAATCTTGTCATAAGTACAGACTCACCTCTATCTTGTCATAAGTACAGACTCACCTCTATCTTGTCATAAGTACAGACTCACCTCAATCTTGTCATAAGTACAGACTCACCTCAATCATGTCATAAGTACAGACTCCCCTCTATCATGTCATAAGTACAGACTCAGCTCTATCATGTCATAAGTACAGACTCACCTCAATCATGTCATAAGTACAGACTCACCTCAATCATGTCATAAGTACAGACTCACCTCTATCTTGTCATAAGTACAGACTCCCCTCAATCATGTCATAAGTACAGACTCACCTCAATCATGTCATAAGTACAGACTCACCTCAATCTTGTCATAAGTACAGACTCACCTCAATCACGTCATAAGTACAGACTCACCTCAATCATGTCATAAGTACAGACTCACCTCTATCTTGTCATAAGTACAGACTCACCTCTATCTTGTCATAAGTACAGACTCACCTCAATCATGTCATAAGTACAGACTCACCTCAATTTTGTCATAAGTACAGACTCACCTCAATCTTGTCATAAGTACAGACTCACCTCAATCATGTCATAAGTACAGACTCCCCTCAATCATGTCATAAGTACAGACTCCCCTCAATCTTGTCATAAGTACGGACTCACCTCAATCTTGTCATAAGTACAGACTCACCTCAACCTTGTCATAAGTACAGACTCACCTCAATCTTGTCATAAGTACAGACTCACCTCAATCTTGTCATAAGTACAGACTCACCTCAATCTTGTCATAAGTACAGACTCACCTCAATCTTGTCATAAGTACAGACTCACCTCAATCATGTCATAAGTACAGACTCACCTCAATCATGTCATAAGTACAGACTCACCTCAATCATGTCATAAGTACAGACTCCCCTCAATCTTGTCATAAGTACAGACTCCCCTCTATCATGTCATAAGTACAGACTCCCCTCAATCTTGTCATAAGTACAGACTCACCTCAATCTTGTCATAAGTACAGACTCACCTCAATCTTGTCATAAGTACAGACTCACCTCAATCATGTCATAAGTACAGACTCACATCAATCTTGTCATAAGTACGGACTCCCCTCAATCTTGTCATAAGTACAGACTCATCTCTATCTTGTCATAAGTACAGACTCACCTCTATCATGTCATAAGTACAGACTCACCTCAATCTTGTCATAAGTACAGACTCACCTCAATCTTGTCATAAGTACAGACTCACCTCAATCTTGTCATAAGTACAGACTCACCTCTATCTTGTCATAAGTACAGACTCACCTCAATCTTGTCATAAGTACAGACTCACCTCAATCTTGTCATAAGTACAGACTCACCTCTATCTTGTCATAAGTACAGACTCACCTCTATCTTGTCATAAGTACAGACTCACCTCAATCTTGTCATAAGTACAGACTCACCTCTATCATGTCATAAGTACAGACTCACCTCTATCTTGTCATAAGTACAGACTCACCTCAATCTTGTCATAAGTACAGACTCACCTCAATCTTGTCATAAGTACAGACTCACCTCAATCTTGTCATAAGTACAGACTCACCTCAATCATGTCATAAGTACAGACTCACCTCAATCTTGTCATAAGTACGGACTCCCCTCAATCTTGTCATAAGTACAGACTCACCTCTATCTTGTCATAAGTACAGACTCACCTCTATCTTGTCATAAGTACAGACTCACCTCAATCTTGTCATAAGTACAGACTCACCTCTATCTTGTCATAAGTACAGACTCACCTCTATCTTGTCATAAGTACAGACTCACCTCAATCTTGTCATAAGTACAGACTCACCTCAATCTTGTCATAAGTACAGACTCACCTCTATCTTGTCATAAGTACAGACTCACCTCTATCTTGTCATAAGTACAGACTCACCTCAATCTTGTCATAAGTACAGACTCACCTCTATCTTGTCATAAGTACAGACTCACCTCTATCTTGTCATAAGTACAGACTCACCTCAATCTTGTCATAAGTACAGACTCATCTCTATCTTGTCATAAGTACAGACTCACCTCTATCTTGTCATAAGTACAGACTCACCTCTATCATGTCATAAGTACAGACTCACCTCAATCTTGTCAATGTTGACATGTTTGTACTCCTTCTTGAACTGTTTCACTCCGACCTTCATGGCATCCACCTTATATGATAAAATGGTAAATGTAAGTAAAGTACAACAATAATAGTGACAGTAAGGTTCAAACCATTAGCAATCTGGCCATCTCAATAATGATCATCTGTACACAAACAATTATCACAAAGTTATAGGGCCTTTGTAACCAGCCAATATCTTCCTAAACTCCCTGAAGAGCACACAGTCTGTGCTGCCATTTCAGCACTCATAGCTGGCGTTCAACAATCCTAGCACTGCACAACCAAACATACTAATTTACAGCTGGGCAGACTTGAACAAGTAGAGTTAAGCATCTTTTTCTTTTTAAATGAAACTACACAGCACCATGACATGACTCAAACCTGCTCCCAACACTTCAGTTACTGTCATCCTACCACAAGACCGGGATGTTTTATACCAGGTATTACACTATTAGAATATACTATGAGATTCTAAATGTAAAACTGAACCATACAATTAATCTCTGAGGGAAGATGACACTGTGATACACTACAGGTTGAAAATGTCAACCAAAACTATGAAATAAACCATGATAGCAATTATTTTGATTTTATCATAATTATTTACCTGAAACTATTACAAGTTTACAACAAATACATTGACTCTAATTTTATATCAAATTCAATAATAACGTTTCTTTATAATTTAAATTAAAGGCCCAATATACGTACCTTCAGGATTCTGAAAAAAATTCAGTTGATAACCATGCAAAAATAAGCCTAAAACGAAGTAAACCTGAGCTGTAACTAACAAGAAACTCTTGACAAAAAAATCCAAAGAATTGAAAAAAATTCAGGTAGGGCCCACTTCAACAACAAACCGAAGGTAGAAGACGGTTCGAAATGGACGCGTGTTTACAAAAAGCGTATTTCAAATGCTGCTGTACCTGTTGACGCGTAAGAATTCTTCTTGAATATTGCTGATATCAGTTAATCTTAACTGAATCTATAAACATAATAAGTTATTAGACTTGATTTTCGCTTCAAGTTTTGCCGAAAGTTACGTATATTGGGCCTTTAAATAACTTTATTAGCAAATATTAAATATTGAATTTCAGAAATAATTCTTAACACTTTGCTACATGTATGTACAATGTATGACACTTACCGTTGTTTTGGTATCTTTCAATGATTGAATTGCGTAACTTTGTTGTTCAATATTGAAACCTTGTTGCATTAGATTTTCTCTTTGATTTTCATACCTACAGAAGAATGACAAATAAGATTAATAAAACAAAAAGCAGTCTGTTCTTAATTAGACCGTATTCCTCTGAGAAGCCAAAAAGATCTTGAATTTGACATTTTTCTTTGGGCTTTTCAGAAAAGGATTTGATTCAAAAATAATTTGCGTGTTTGTTTTTGTACTAGATATTTCTAGAACTACATTTTCATTTAGGTGTGTTGTCATATATTTATGATCAATCATGTACTTTGACAAAATTACAGAAAATACAAAATGTAGTTTTTTCTCTTCAATTTTGAAGAAAACATTCTTTAATTTATCACCATTTACAGTCACATACACAAAATTTTACAATGAGACTATGAATTGTTCACAGCAGTCAAATACATGTGCTACAAATTCTTCGGACTGTGCTACTATTAACTGGTTTCAGGAGCGAACAATGCCCATAATAACAACACAGTGCCTCTAGGTAAATGGGTGAAACAGCCTGAGGAGACTACTGTGATGAATTTGGTACCATCGCGGACACATTTCACAGCAGACTTAGTGTCATCCTTTACTCTACCAAACTAACTCCTATAGAACTTTTTACTGAAAATCTGCAGCAGACTTCAGGTATGTAAACGAAGTGCATATTTCAAAAGAAGTTAAAATAAATATTTTATTAAGAAATCCAGTAACATTCCTTACACTTTACTTTAATTATTTTGTACTCTGTTTTTACCAATGTAGTATGATGTACCATACTCACATCTTCTTTTGTTTCAGCACTCGCATCGCTTTCTGTTTAACCATATTCTGTAAAAAAACAAATAATGCAAAGATTTAAAAATCACTTTCATTTGGAACATGCCCAGAATTATATTCTACCATATTCATATTTGTTTCATACCTGGAGCCTAAAAGTTTTTCGAATAAAGGACTGTAATTTCCTTATAAAGGGTTGAAATTTCCTTATAAAGGTCAACTGTAATTTCCTTATAAAGGATTGTAATTTTCTTATTAAGGATAGGAGTATCGATCACAACAGCAGTAGAAGTGGTAACTTTTATAACTTTATTGTATCGTCTACCGGTTTCGCCTTATCGGCTTCATCAGGACAATTTTTTACAACGTTTTGGAACCCTATTGTGCATAAAATGCGGCTCCCATAAAAGTCTAAATATAGTATGTGATTGTGACGTAATGTTCTTGTGACGCTATTCCCATTGTGCGGGTGAAAATTCTTATAACACTATACAAAGTATATCTAAATTTTTTAGCCAGTCCATTCAATATTTATAAGCTCTATATTCCATTATTATTTCCTTTACGGTTATAGTTTAAAAATTAAAAATTGATCAGTGTTCATCCAAGCATAGTGTCGATGTGGATTCCGACACATAGTAGTATGTTTTGTAGTCCCTAGTCTCCATATCTGGAGTTTATATATCGTGGTGTCAAGGAAGTTTACTTCGGTGTCGCTCACCTCAAACGTAAACTTGATCGTGGGGTGGTAGGTGTTCATGGCTTCGCGGAAGGAGGTAAGTGTCTCTCTACCATGCGGCCATATGAAGAATATATCATCGATGTATCTCCACCAGACCAATGGTGCTAATAATTGTGTATACAGAAATCGTTTCTCTATGAAATCCATAAATATAATGGCGTAGTTCGGTGTTATTAGGTCTACTACGTCCGGTATTGCTAATGTTAGCTTTGTATATACTTTGTATAGTGTTATAAGAATTTTCACCCGCACAATGGGAATAGCGTCACAAGAACATTACGTCACAATCACATACTATATTTAGACTTTTATGGGAGCCGCATTTTATGCACAATAGGGTTCCAAAACGTTGTAAAAAATTGTCCTGATGAAGCCGATAAGGCGAAACCGGTAGACGATACAATAAAGTTATAAAAGTTACCACTTCTACTGCTGTTGTGATCGATACTCCTATCGTATTTATCCTTTTGCTCGATCACCCTGCATACCATTTGATATCCAGCGGAGAAGTGGAGGACCATCTACCCACCCAACTACAAGCACGGTGTTGGCTCTATTACCTGCATCCATGCATCTTTCTTATAAAGGGATGTAATTTCCTTATAATGGCTGTATTTTCCTTATAAAGGGTTGTAATTTCTTTATAAAGGGCTGTGATTTCCTTATAAAGGGTTGAAATTGGAAATTAAAAAGCCGGTACAAAATTACTGTCAAGATAATTTTCAAGTGAAGTTTAATGTCATCAAAATCTGCCTATCAATTGAGCGAACATATACGGACAAGTTACTGCGGGTCACCGGTAAGTCCAGTTCCCCCCTTACTTTGATGTGGAGTATAAAAAAACTTTATATATACCTTAGCAGGTCCATCTCTCATCTTTTTCATCTGGTTTTTATATTTATTTAATTCCGCATCAAGTCTACCAATCTTTTTGTCCATAGACTCTCCTCGACTGTCAATCTGTGAATAAAAGAAATCATATAAGTAAAACTAATTTCACACTTCAGGCCTATCAAAGCCATGGAAGACAACATACATTGGTACTTGCATTGACACATTGACAAAAGCAATACTAAATATTTGTTACATACCGGTACTGTCATACAGTGTCATAGCTAGGCAATGATAAAAGTTTCCAAGACAGCATCCTGAATATCAAATATGCCAATGATAATATGCATCAAATTAAAATACATGTACGGCTTGTGCATGCATCTGAGTCACAGGTATCAATTAGACTCTTCTGTTTATATACTTATATCGTAATCTGATTGACGAGGCTAGTAGTACTGTAAATCTTATTGCGTATTTCATAATCCCTGCCGAAGAATATTTATTAGATTTGTTATAGCACCAGTACTGTATATCATATCTTGTCGATCTGTCTATAATTCCGTGTCTTCTTTTCATTACTTACGTTCGCCACACAGTCATTGAGATTCGGTGGTGGAACCTTTTCTTTGCCTTTTCCAAACAGCCGGTTCATTTTCGCTGATTATTCTGTTATTGTAGGATAAAATGGAGTGAAACCGATTTCTCACTGAGGTCAGGAAGTAAACAGAGCAAAAGTGAAGCGTGACGTCATATCCGGCAGGGATCAGTTATCATTTCAAGAATTATTTGGTTAAATTTATAAAAAAAAAATTATAAGATAGCCAGACTTGCAATATTACATCATTGTTCATCTTAACTAAATATTACGTTTTTATGTTTATCATCAATAAACAGTTATACATATGCTAACAAGAGCTGAGAACAAAACATGAAAGTCATGGGTAATTAATGTATGATCCCTTAAACGTCACTATTCTATCACCTGACTGTGACTGGAGTATGACAGTTTTAACTTATAAAATTAGATCATATTTTTATAAATCACACGTGCACGTGCTACCCATAGATTGATGGGTAGGGGAGCAGATTGAGTCGTTTTCGAATATAAATATATATATAAAACATATGATTTACACAAGATATCACGTACATATGGCAAGCCGTTTGGGTTTTTACCTATTAAATACATATATCTGTATTTAAAATAAAGATATCATTATTAATATAGAGATATTTTTAATTGAATTAGAGATATCTTTAATTAAATAGAGATATCTTCATTTCAATAGGTAAAAACCCAAACGGCTTGCCATACGTACAGGGACCTGAGAGTTTGTTACAGCTAATATTACATACGAATGTATCTATATATACTCTTTATTTCCTCCAAATTGAAGATTCTAATAACAGAGCATCAAAATACATTCATCAGAAATACATAATTAATTATTTGCAATGTTTTCATATATGTATAGCACAATATCCAATGTTATTTACATATTAAGGCGTGTAATTCAAGCTAACAAACTATACGCCCTTTGATTATTTGTTCATGTTCAGTACATAAATGTTACATATGTCATTTGTAATATGACGTTATCATTCGAAAAATTATTCTTACTGACCTCATACGGAACTCCTCAAGGTCAGAGTTACATAAATCATAAGAAAAGTGCCCTCCAATCAAATCATAAAATAGCTGTCTTTCGTCTAAGGCATGCAGATATACACTAAATAATATATCACTGATATTAATTATTTCGCACCACATTTCGTCTCTTAGTTCTTCAGTCGAGCTGCATTGCAGAACTATGTGAATAGCAATATCTTTATGCAAGTATCCACATTTGTGACATAATTCATTATGAGTCAGCCACCGCATGGTTACAGCTAAGTATACAGCTTCCCTATGTTCAGGGTACTTTATACATAGTTTCTACAGAAGATGTGGTACTAACTTGTCATGTATAAGAACAAATCTAGAAAAATCAACATTATTGTACATCCTGTTTAACCATAATTTTTCTTCATATTCATGTACAACATGTTTCACCTGCTTCCTCCAATACATTTTAAGAGGAAACCATCCCTCATTTAGATACTCCTTAATCAGTTCATACAAATTGTACTTTCTTAGTATCCTTAGGATGTCATACACAAAGCCATAAGTATAATGTTCTGCATTCTGATTTACAATAAAAAAATCTTGTAAACAGTATACGCGACCAGAGTGTCGTATTATCTAATCTGCAGAGCCTACCGAAGAATAGCAACTTTTTAGTGTCAATATATCCTTCTATACTCGTCCAACCTAGAAGACTAGTACACATATCGGTTCTTGTTCTGGTTTCGAAACCTTGAATGGATTTGACAATAAAGTGTTGCGCCCTCTCTAGCATTAATATTTCTGTGTTCGTTAGAATCCACAGTTCACAACCGTATAAAGCTGAAGCATAAACTTTAGTTTTGATTATTTTACCAGTAGTTAAAGGGTTTAAAGCACTAGGATGACAGCCAGAACGAATTAAACTCATTGTTCCACTTCTAAGCTTATTACAGGCACGAAGTGTGCGTTCAGTGTAATTAAATTTATTATTTAACAGCACTCCAACATGTGTAATGTTGTCCACTTCCGGAAGGGGGCAGTTATAGAGATGAAAATTTGTAATTACACCATTTTTCTTTCTCTTTGAGAAGGTTACAATGTTGCTCTTTGTCGAAGAAAATATATACCTCCATTTTTTACTGTATGACTCGCATAACTGTAACATATATTGTAAATCGGTACATTTAGTACTCACTAAACAAATGTCGTCAGCTTGGGTTGGAATATTCACCCTTAAATCTGCAATAACTGCCCCTCTCCTGCACTGTTCAACTATATTTAACAAATCATTGATGAATACCAGATACATTTTCGCCGATAAGGCACTCCCTTGTAATATCCCTCTCTCCATCCCAATCCATCTGGATTGTACGCCATTACAAACCACACAACTAGTTACATTCGTATATATTCCTTTCATAATCATCCATAATTTCGATTTCACTCCCATCTTATACAGTTTATACAGTAGGCCGGCATGCCACACTGTATCAAACGCCTTACTGCTATCAAGGAAACTTACATACACATCTTCTCCTCTCTCAATATTATAATTTATACACTCTTGTAAGTTGAATGAGGTTAGCATACTGCAAAGACCAGCCTGGTAAGCTGACTGCTGAGCATTTGGGAAAGAGCTCGAATTTAGGACTGGATCAAGCCTCTTCATTAATAACATTTCAAATACTTTGAAAATCACAGGCAAAAGAGTAACCCCACGATAGCTATTCGGATCCTCTCTCGGTTTTCCTTTTCCTTTGTGTATAGTCACAATTACACCCTTTTTACAATCGTATGGTATGTACTGGTATTTTATTATTAAGTTAAATAATCTTGACAGGTGACGATATAACAGATGATTCCCGTATTTGAGATGTCCATAGACCACATTATCAAATCCCCCTGTTTTATTGGCTTTTAATTTCCTACATACGTTTGAAACTTCTGATTCAATGATTGGCGTGTCCAAATACTCAGTTCTATCATTTAAAGTCGTTTTTGCAATCAAATCAACTTTTCCCAAAATTTCTGTTTCAAAATTTGAATCAAACATTGAGTTAGGCTTACTTTTAAACAGCTCTTCAAAATGATCAGCCCATCTCTCAGTAATATCTATAGGATTTCTGTAAGTCTTCCCTTCATATTTTATTTCTGTTTGTGATTGCTTACGCTTAGCTAATTTAGACTTGAACAGATACCAAAATAGCTTATGGTCCATCTCGCTCGATTTGTCAAGTTCCATTAACTGATCGGCCATGTATCTATCGAACGCTTGTCCAAGAGATTTCCTAAACACAGTTTTTACGTTTTTATACCTCTTAAAGCTCTCAGAAGTATCGCCTCTAGGCTTCCCTTCATTCACACAAATTCTCCTCAAGTTTTCCATATTCTTATGGATCACATTTATCTGCTTATTCCAATAGGGTTTTAAATATTTTCTATATTTAGCTTCCGGAATAGTTTCCTTTGAAGCAGAGATTATTGCAGAAACAATATCATTGTAATAACTATCTATTTGACCTTGATTGACGTCACCTTCCGGTGGATTAAGGATGGATAGCTTATCACCTAGCGATCCCTGGTAAGTACAAATCAAGTTGGTAGCTAATGCTTTATTCCAGCTAAACTTTAAGAAATTATTTTCTTTGATATATGATTGTTTTACTGGTAACTTCACTGAGCACAAAACAGGAACATGCTCTGACAAGTTAGAAGCACACTTTTCGAATATAGAAACAGTTTCAATTAAGTCAAATATACTAGTCTCAACAATTATGTGGTCTACCAGTGTACAGTTTCCAGTCTCGGGGAAAAACGTAAAGAGTGAACCTGTGCACTTAGTTTGTACATTAGTCGATAAAAGAATACAACTTTTCAAAAAATTCTGAAAATACATTGACCTTTCGTTTGTACAAAATTGGCATCGTGGGCCTTGGACCTTTACATTCATATCTCCTATAAAAATGACGTTTCCTCTTTCAGAATATACTATATAAGTATAAACTTTCTATCAACTCTACGTGTTCACTAAACACTTCAAACGCCCTTGACGACGCGGGCATGTAAACTACAAAACAATACAATCTAAAATCATCGGAAATACATATCTCTGCCCCAACAATCCTGGGACTGTCAATTTGTATCTCCTGTACTCTTTAACTTTTCTTATAGAGAAGTGCGACTCCACCTCTTATGCTACACTTGTACTTAAATGGATCTATTTCGAATACAGGTTTTACTATAGCACCATACCCTATTCCCTGAAATGTTTCAAAAAATGACATATTGAATTCTCGTAGCCAATGCTCTGATACACCACACAAAAATATATCATGCTTTTTAAGCAATCAAGTAAGTAAGGTGTGCCAGACATAATCCCTTCACTATTCCAACACAGTACATTAAACAGATTAGCTATGTTTGTGATTATTCAGAAAAACCTCTCTTGGTTCCCAATTTCGAATACTAATGCCCTCAGGCCAAAAATGTTCACCTCTTACAATATATTCGTCCTCAGCGAAGATATTCAGCTGCGCGGAGGCTGTGCTCTTCCATTTACTCTCAAAATATCTCAGAAATGTTGTTCTGACATTAGCTCCATTTAGGAAATCTTTCATTGCTGCTTCAGATGAAACATTTCTGTTCATTCCATACACATAAAACCTACTAATCTGTTGTTTACGGTACATGTAGCCAACGAATTTATCTGCTAGATTGGGTTTGACTGTAGGCTTACATAGTGAGGTAGGAAAATACACTTGGATCTTGTGCTCCGTGTTTCCTGGTTGTGGATATGAAGTATCCTTTCTATTTGTGCTGTTAGAAGTCGCCTGTACTGCTGAAGCCCAAGACCTTCTACACGGCTGTCGCTGGTCGGAAATGACGTTGTAATTGCAATTGTCCGATTCCATTACATGGTTCCTCGAACTTCTGAAACTTACCTGGAGAAAGACAACATTAGGACTCACCATGGTTTATTGTAAGTTATTATATGTTGGTTTTTGCTCTTAAACGTTGGATCTTACTACCAAAAAAAAAAAGAAATTTTTGATTTGTTCTGAACACCTTTTTGGAATTTGGACATACACAGCAATGCCGTATATCATATGAAAAATGCATATAAATGCAGGATTCATTTATAACTAAAGTTTTAGCATATGCATTTGATTTTGATATAATATTTGAAACTCTTGTGTAATTAGCTTGAAATACAGTTCTATGGACTTTGTAATTTAAGAATCTTGATCACACTATAGGCCCTTCGGGATACACTTCTTTATGTGTATAATACATACACAATGGTACAGTCTGTTTACATAGCATAATCATCACCACAAGTAACCCAACATCTAAAATTTACATGGTGGGTGTCGTCAATGAAGCAGAAACCGTTCACTTTTCCGGAACACCTGGTCTTATTCTCAAATACTTTAACAATGGTCTCCATGGTATTTCCTTTATGTTCATATTTTGCCCCTAGATTAATTAATTTTGACTTCGGATTGCGGCTTTGTAAATCCATGCTTTTCTAGGACGTGCGGAACGGGAATAAAGTATGAAAGCTATTTTGAGTTCCAGTGATAGCAACAGTTCTGGCAAATCTAAAGTTTATTGTAACTTTCTGTGTTTGAGATTTAGACGTTAATTTTCCCCATTTTTTTTTTTTTAAATAATTGTATTTTTTAATAGGATGATTCTTGGCCAAGTAGTGTTTGGCTAATTTTTGGCATATATATACGATTGCAGTTTTCTGATTGCTAGGAATGGATTTCGTCTTTATTGATGAGGTGTGGGGACGGTGATATTTTTCATTCTTCAACTTATTTTTCTTATCATATCCAGTAACTATGAGACGATATGTTTGAATTTATTTCAGATATGTACTCCTTCCAGCTATATTCTTTTTGCTAGAATGTATTGATACTATGCTATTATGATCATAACGCTTTCTATGGGATTCTTGTATCTACATATTTTACTCTGCCTTATATGGATTTAAACTCAACTAACCGAAGTAGGATATTTCGCGGACAATTCGTTTTATGGCTATTCATTTCCCGTCAGCGAGAAAATCTTGAGTAGTTACTATGATATTAGGAGAGACAGGAAGTTATGATATTAGGAGAGACTGGGAGTTATGATATTAGGAGAGACTGGGACATTTCATTTATTAATTAGTTGGTGTTAATTTTAGTAAGAATTATCGAAATTTTCATATTCTTTGTTATTTTGTTGACTTAACATAGGGATATTTCTCACCGTAACACAATCACAATAACTACCATCCATATCTTGTATATGCCATTGCGCTCGATTCATTTGTTAAAAGCTAACTTGACCGACGCAAACCAACTCACAAATTCTGAGACGTTTTGACGCAAATAGGAACATATTTAGACTGTCGTTGTATATTCCATTTTATTTCAGCATGGTATAACATGTCTTATCAATGATCATTGTCAAGCTAGCAAAACATATCTCAGGATTCGACAAAATGGACAAATTATTACCTACGGCAATATAGCCCCGGTAAATTTACCCCTATTCAGCATTTTCATCATCAAAGCATGCTCATACATGTACTTGATGAATATGAGATATTGATTGGATGTTTTTAAAACGTTTTTAAAACCCGCTTCAAAAAACATGAAGTGAATCTAAACAATTGTTCATCTGAAGAAAGAAACTTAATGGAAAATCAGTTTAATTTGACAAATAGATTGACCTTTGTTGAAAATGTCCACCTTTAAAAGATGGTTGTCGTTTTCGTCCTCCCATACACGCACGGTTAGTTTGTCGCCCTGTACACTTTCTCCATAGAAATAAATCTGAACTTTGTGAATTCCGTTAGCAAAATTGTCCCCAAAATTACGCAACGCGCCAATTTGGTAACAGTGATGAGCTGCATCTACGGCAAAGCGTGCATAGGCTGTCCAATTGGCGTGGAGGTTTAGATCAGTGTCACTCCAAGCTACATCAGTATGATAAACACTGGTTTCGGCAGGCATTTCAAACTTACTGATATTTAAAGCCTTGTGTTTTTTCCCAGATTCTGAATATTTTTCCCGCCACCACAACGGAAGGGCCATGGGTCGTCTGCTTTGCTTGTCCACGCAGACCACTTGGTTGATATTGGAGGCCAGGATTTGTTCGCTATTTTCACACCTCATTTCCGTCGAGGAATTCAAAGATGTTTTCCCGACACGTCCGCCCTTAATACTGGTGTTCATCCAGGGTGTATTCTTGGCTGGTTTGTATATTTCTTTATCAAGGACAAACTCCGATGTTACAAGAAAGATGAGACAATCCTTGGTCATTTCTTCGTAGTCTCTGAATGTCCGTCCCGCGTCGTCTAATGGATAGTGATGAGCGAAAAACCTCACAGACTCTAATATCTTCATTACCGTCCATAACTTCGGCTGACCTACAACAAACAATCAAACATGGTGAATAGGGTTTTTAATTACATATTATTTTTCTCATATAAATATAGATATTATTCAGTGCAATAATTTACATTGTAACTACGAAATGTTGTTCTGCTATCAGAATACCACACAGTCTATTAGTTACACATTAATATTTCATAGACGCTGTTAAGTAATTATATATGCATAATTAAAGACCAATCATCTTGACACGTAATACTTGGATGGAAATATTTCCGAATGACAGTTGCTTTACAGGAATAGTTAACTATAGAAAACAAATCTCGGCCCACCCAAAAACACTTGTCGATGAGTGTCCGTCTCACCCGTGTCCAAGCCAACATTAAGTTGTCAATATTGTTAACATGGGAGGGGGGAGGGGTGCAATTTACATAGTGAAATTGCCAAGGTAAAAAGGTAAGTTTTTGAATGGATTCAGAATGGTTTGAAAGATTTGATATGTGCACGGACCGCAGCAAGACACGCAATACCAATAGTTGTTTTGTACCTAAATATTACAGTGTTTTTATTTTTTAATATTTCAACACAGTCTTTCAAAATGCTTGTTGTTTGGTAAATGTGTGCTCAAAAACTGCACGAAATACCGAAATGAACGTGCCAATAGAAAGCACGTTAAATTACATTACAGAAGGAATATATGCATGTATATATAATATTTAAGGTTTAATGTCATTATCATTACATGGCGCCTCAACCTATTCCGCCTTGATGTCTGTGAGAGCCAGTGTACCATTATGGTCGTAGTCGTTGTAGGAGAGACCCGGATGTTTAACCACAGCTTCCGGTACAGTGTTGTCCACGTGCTCAAGATGATAATTCAGTGCCAGTAGAGCCTCCTTACGGTTACCCCTAAAACAACGAAGACATATGTAAGTTAGTATACCTCAAAGCAGGTACTAACTACAACTGTAAGTCAATTGCTGACTA
This sequence comes from Mimachlamys varia, assembly GCA_947623455.1. Taxonomy (NCBI): domain Eukaryota; kingdom Metazoa; phylum Mollusca; class Bivalvia; order Pectinida; family Pectinidae; genus Mimachlamys; species Mimachlamys varia. The sequence continues at coordinate 32,300,416 of OX392529.1, read as the reverse complement.
ATAACCCCACCTCCCACCATACGTAGCACTGCAATGATAATATTGATGTTTAAAGTGTTTTTTTAACTAAACATTCTTCCGCTAGGTGATATAACAGACTTTTAGTTATTTTTTCTGTAAAAAATCCCATATAATGTATTCAAAATCTTCTTGGAGATTTCTGCCATTCTTTCTTCCACATATTTTTCAACATATGAAGTAGACGAACTTTTAAGACTAACTTCGTTACGGGGTGGGGGTTGTAGCATAAAAACGAAATTTGCAGAGTCACATGCACCCCAGTGTATTCTGAATTTCTTTTGACTACTGTTTGAAACAGACTGCATCCCATTAACCGCTTTAGAATGTCTTTCTATAACAACAGTGTCCTTGGCCTTGGCCATTGCTTCCTGAAACGCTATAGAATGAAGCTGTTAGTTTACATTGGGACGCGACAGACATGGACAACAAGTAGATGCTATGCTTCATAATGACATAACTGAATTAGAAGTAGTTGAAAGATGAAAATTTGACTTTGACCTTTGATCCGACAACCTTCAAGTAAAGATTTGAAATATGACTTTTACCTTTGATTCTTGAAGGTGGGTTGGTCAGCTATATTTTATGATGTAAATAGACACTTGTTTTAGTGAACAAAAGTATATGTCTCCTCTTATAATATTTTTTATTCTGACGAACTTTCCTTCATAATGTCATTACAAAATGATAAACACTTAATAAATGTAAAATTTGACCTAAGCGTATGCCCTTGACCTTTGACCCTGTGACCTTATGGTTTGGTCAGTGAACATCTTTTTTTTATTCTGACCAACTTTCCTTCATAGTGTCATAACAAAATATATATCAATCAGTAAAAAAAGGTCAGACGGACGAACGGAAGAACAGACAGACGGATGGACGAGCTATTCACTATAGGGCACGCGCATCGAAGATGGGCCCTAATTACCTTAAGGTTTGGTTAATTATTGTTTCATGTAAATAAATTGACAGTGAGGGTGAGATTCCATCACCTTGGCGTATACCTTTAAATGTTTGAAAAAAATCATGCATTTATTATCTCCGGCCTTTTGGTGAATGTCGCACTAGCTTATTGACAGTGCACTGCACAGCGTCTATGGGTGATGCAGGTATACTAAAAGTTTTATCAATATATTTTAAACGGTTTAAAAGGTATCGCCCGGACAAGAATCATTGAAAAATTCACACGTATTTGACCTCCGACCTTGAGGTCAAGGCCACAGTAACATAATGACAGCGCATTGCACTTCTGCGTTAGGTGATGCATGTATACTCTTCAACAGTTTAGAAGTTATGGCCCGGACAAGAGTTATTAGAAGAACCAGAACAAGAACCAGAACCGGTACTAATAAAATATGTCTCCTTCATACGAAGGGGAGATATAACTAGATACAACTAATTAGGGACCGTTGGCATTTCCTTTATGTACACCTTTGAATGTTTTCAACAATTCGGTGATTCAGGTTTAATACTAGTTTCATCACTATATATTTAACGGTTTAAAATTTATCGCCCGACAATAATTATTGGAAATAACTCGCACGTATTTGACCTTTTACCTTGAGGTAAAGGTCACCACGACATGACGGCAGTGTATTGTACATAAGCCTTAGGTGAGGTCACAGGGACATGAGCTATGTTTTAACCTAAACTAGGTTGTTTATCGTAATTTTACACTCGGGGGGGGGGGGGGGGGGGGGTTAGTTCAATTTGCGATTAAAATGCCCCATTGTCATAAAAGGCTAAAGGGTGGAAAGCTTTCCAGGTCGAAAAATCGACCCCTACTACCGTTCTTGCATAAAAGATCACATTTCTAGTAGAGGTACGAAATAACGCTTGGTACCGTTGGAGAGATGGATAATTTTTCATTTTAAAAACCTCCTTAATGCATGTCAAATGTATGCTCCTTCTGCAGAAATAATCACGTATTTCTGCAAAAAGAGGATACATTTGACATGCATTAAGGAGGTTTAAATCCGATGACGATGAACTCCTTCTAAAACTATTTCGTTTAAATTCAGTTCATACAATATCTTGCCAGCTTCATAACAATGAAAAATAAAACATAAACCGTCTTCATATCGCCTACGAACAGCCAGTGAACGTCGTATCACAAAGTTAGGCCATGGTTAGAAGCACACACTTTTTCCTTTGACTGTTCACATGACATATGGGTCAAAGAAGTACTTCGTTCTTACACGACAATGTGTTAAAATCATAACAATATTTCAATCATGAAAATTAACATCGTTTTTCATAATGTCACACGCGGAGGCATGTTCGCAAAATTCTAAAACAATGTAAAGTTAAATGATGCACGAGGTCCCAATAAGCTGAAAAAATGCATTTGGATGATATTTGTGATACTGAGAGCGATATTACATGTATATGTTAACTAAGCAAATGGATAAGACTGAAGGGGACAGACTTGTCAAAAGCTTGTCAAAATGTACACTCATGATATTACTTGCATTCCATGAATTGGTTTGTATGGCATTTAAAAAGTCATTCATTTTACGGAACATTGCACTAAGCGTTCTTGAAACGTTTATCATCAGATATTCTCAGGTATTCTCCTTAAGGCGAATGACGTTTCAATCACCAAGAAGGAAACTACACTGTTCTTCATCATCTAGATTTGAAAACATGATGTACTCGTTTATGTCTAGTGTTCACAACTTGTTCAAATAAAAGGTCACACAAACAACATTATATCAAGAATGAATCCCACTCTATGTCACTACACGGTTCGTTTACAGCATCGAAAAGACGTACAAGGAATGCCTTCCATATCAATGGCATGCTACCATTACACAGCTTATTCCAAAGCATTAGTTTCCGTGCTTCCACTACATTCCACATAAGCTGAATTCCGAGTGACGGAGTCGTTGCCAAAGTTGATGACGTTTTTGGAAGACCAAGACAACGTCTGCAGGCGTATCTCTATGATTTGTCTAGCTCCAAAACAGCCTTTTTCGTGTAAGTGTTCCATAGCTCACTGCCATACAACTTAGATGGAAATACTACACGTCTCACTATGTTTGCGCTAATCAGTGAGTGAAGTCCATTTTGATGCATGCCAATTCCTGCTAGAGAGTTCAATATTTTTTGTATCCTTTTCACTCGCGTCAATCTTAGGAAGAGTTGAACAAATATTTGGATTAAACCCTACGCCAGCGTATGATTTGATTGTTGTCCACTGTATTTCACTATCGCCAATAGTTACCTTCCTTTAGGGAAATCTGACAAATGAAAGACTTGCAGAGAAGGCCATTAGTGAACTCTTATTAGAGTTGTACGTAAGTCTCCATTGAAAAGAGTATTGGTAAAAGATGTCCAAGTCATTTTGTAACAACTGTTGGGATGCAGCACCAGGGTTTCATCAGCTAATAGAATATAGGGTATATGGAGGTTGTTTATGTGAAGTTTCTCGTGTCAAGTTCCCATGCAAGGTCATCGATCATTACAAGAAAGCACCACGTGGAAAGCACTCGACCTTGACCGACTCCTTGCAGAATTGGACTGTTGAAACATTGTTTTTGAAAGAGTCATGAAGAAGTCGCCAACATTTTCCATTGATGCCAAGTTGGTGCATCTTGAACATTAACCCGCGAATCCAAACGTTGTTGAAAGCTTTCTGTTATTCAAAAAGGCAGCAAACACTTTTAACTTGCGTTCCATGTAATACGCGACCGATTCCTTCACGGCAAAAGCAGCAGTAATGCTACTACACTGCTCTCGAAAGCCTTGCTGTAACGGGTGAGGAAATACAGTACCTCTGGTTGAGCCAAGAATACAACTAAAGAGTATTTTCTCCAGCAATGTTTTGCAACAAAGATGTAAGAGTTATATCCCTATAACTGTTCATGCCAAGCCGATCACGCGCACCACCTTTGAAAAGAATTATGAAAATGACTTGGATACATCTCCTGGTTTAGTTTTCCATTATATATGTCGACAATAACATCTATCAGGCTGTCATTGGCAAACTTGATGTGTTTCGTCACAATGCCATAATCGTCACCAGCCTTTCCATTTTGCATGTTCTTAAGATTGCGTTTAAGTTCATCTGAAGTTATTGGGTAGCCGCAGATGCCGTCTTCATTAAGGAGGCTGTCAGTTTGCATATCATCGACACATTTCTCGATATATTCTTTAAAACTATCATTGAAGTGAGATTGACATTTGGCTGAGCCAACTCACTGAAATGTTGCATCCACGCGCTTCTCACTTTATCAGGATCACGTATAATATTACCATCAACACGGAGTTCATGCTGTGTCATACTACTGTTGCTTAGACAACTTTCTCTTTGCTCGAACAGCCCGATTCAACATCGATTTTAAAAAAAAATGACATTACTTTTTTGCTAGGGAGTGCAAAAGATGAAGTTTTTTCATTATGTTCACGACAGTTGTAACGGATTTGTTCAAGCTCTCACTACTGTAAATACGGAATTGGTGGTTCTCCATTAAAGTATCTACGAGCAGTTTGTATTCCGTGATATTTTCATTTGAAACTTTCTTCCAATTTACGCCTCGAGGCGACACATTGGTGCCCTGCATAGCCGATTATAAGAATATTGTACATTCAAGTAGTGATCGTCACATATCGCACATTCATTTACCAAGTCCAGCTTGGATTTGGATAGAAGTATATGATCTCTCATCGTTGCGCAGGTTCCGTCCCCAGAAAGATAAGTATGAGCTCAGCGAAGTCAGAAATCTGTCACCCATTATAATACCTATCACAAACATAACCCAGGAGCTCAAAACTTTCAGGGTAAGTTTTAACGGAGAATTCATGACGCATTAGGACTCCAAATATGAAGATATCGATGCCAGATGTACGTATGCAGAAACCAATGATGCGATCGTCACCCTCCTGCAGTAGAAGCGTAACTACATGAACGCCACATCACCATATCCACGACCTGTCCTTTTTGTTGGGTCTGTGTTTATTCTAGCATCATACCGACCACAGGCATACAACTCACTGTCGATACTGTGCAAGAAGGTGAGCTGTTCTGGCATTAACCAATGTTTACAAACAAACCCAACATAGACCTTGTTCAGTGCTGTACGGAGATAAGGTGTGTCGAACATAATACTCCGTGTATTCCAGCTGTAAAATCGCGCCATGAGGTAAACCGTTAGAAGTACAATGAAATTAGGAAGCCTTTTCTTAATAGCCATCAAATTCTGTATCATTCCATTCGCGCCGAGCATCCTCATAGGTGAGGTCGCGTCTACTTCGTCTCTGTGACCAGTCCCCCCGATATCGATCATTGGTTTTTACGTCGAAGCGGTTGTTGTATCGATGTGCGTCATTACTACGAATATCATTCGAACGGTCTTAAAATGTAGTCGAGATATCGCGGATAAACCAATCACGCACAAGGATTCCTTTGGGCCAAAATGTTCTTTCTGATGCTCGCTCGTAATCCTCTGCAGCCACATTTTCATGGGCTGTGTATGTTGGATCAGGCCTGTCCCAATATTTCACAAGTCTAACAAATGTAACTTTTACACCAGAATCTGCTGCATATGATGCTATTTCGAGTTCACCACGTCGCCGGAGGTTCCATGAGCTTTTATTCTCCACATCAGCAAGCGTTTCACCTTTGGTTTACGACTGACACCTTGAAAAACATATTTTTAATCTTCCATAATGCTACTTTTTCATACTTTTGTCTTGGCTACTATTCGATTTATCTATCACACTTATCGCCTTCTTTTCGGTCACTGTTTTGTGTATAGGAGATGCTGTGCTTTGATTAACGTCGTTTGACCGCAGCTTGTCATCTGTCTTAGGATGTGTGGGCTCGGACGTGCTGTGGTATACAGGAGGATAGATAACAGCACTGGGGCGCAGGTTATGTTGTTGTATTACAATATCCTTTCTGGGACGCAGCTTTATTTCTTGTTTGTGTGCATGAATCTGTTTATCTTTGAACTACATCTCGTTTTGAAGTCCCGAAACCGCACCCTTGATGCTATTTATTCCCCGTCGACTTTCATCTGAGAAAAGTCGAACCCGGAACAAAATGGTGTCAGTGAAATATACAGCACACCGCGCGCTATTTGGTGTATCGCCCTCCAAGTCAAGATAAAGGCCAAGCGAATCCCAGCAGTTGTATGAGACACGAACAGGTAGGTGTGGCGGGTATATGTATTGGTTACATCATAGGTACTGATCAATCGGGAACCGTCGGCACTTTCCGTAAACTAAGATAATATATAGTATTTTCTCTTTACGGAAAGTGCCGACGGTTCCCAATAGAGGAACCGAGCAATATGATATGTCAGTTATTGTGAGACAGGGGCGGTGCGACTTCACGAGCGCGGAGCGCGAGAGAAGTTAGCTCCGCCCCTCGAGTACGATATACTAAATTTCTTTTCTTCCATATTCTATAATATATTTGTCCATGACTGAATATAGTATCCATGGCTTAATCCAAAAACTCATGGGTGGATGACCAATGGCTAGTAAGCCAGTATGGACTTTTTAGGTCTGTATCCCATGGGTGGATGGATTATGTCTTGGATAATGTATTTTAAATCCTCCAAAATTTATACAAGTTGAAAATACATTTAAGACAAGCCAACTTTTATTAATAATAATCATAGAATGGTCCTTACTACTCAAGTTACATATTCATACCATAATATATTATATATGTACTAAGTAATATCTTCATTGCATTGGAATTACTTAATTCTATTAAATTAGCAATTTTATATAATTATATATGTATATACACTTTGTTAAAAGGAGATAACTTATATAGGCATATGCCTGTTGTTAAATCCTTTTCTCTATTGAATAAAATTTTGTGAAATTGAGTACGATAACGGACATATTGCGATGTTATTATGATGTAACCGACTGGCATAAAGTGTCACGTGACAATTTCATGTGAAAATTTTGTCATTATCAAAAAAAAAAATAACAACATGTCGGACTTAGTCTCAGGCCAGTTTTAGGACATTATGATAGACGATCTGGACGATCAATTGAGAAATCGCCATGAAAGTGACCCAAGTCCTACCAATTTCGGAATGTTTTTTTAACTATAATGGCGATCAAAGAGAAGTGTTTAAACTGCCATATACCCTTTTATTTCAAGACTTTTCATGTTGAAAGTGGACGTTACAATACGAAAAAAGATAACCCGCGGAACATGTCTTTAACACAGGGATCTGATAATTTGTTACAGCTTTTTGGGGTTTAGATCGATTTTCGATAAAAATGTGCCTTCCCCATTTGTCATAAAGGGTATTTGAGGAGGCATATTGAAATTTAACCTTACCCCACAAAAGTATAAAATATAATCTTAAACACCTTGGTTAAGTCCCAAAAACTAGCTGTATCAAATTGTCGGGTTCCTGTGATCTGTATTGGCGAAATGTATTGAATTGTTTGCAACAATGTTGCAAGCATGTAGGTCTATGTGCACTTTTAGTAATTTTCCACAATGTCCATTGGCCATGTCTCACTTACATTGATTGGCCAATGAGAGTTCCGAATTCTATTGTACATTGTACTAAGTCAAGAGAGGAGCATCACTAATACCATATGGTATTAGTAAAACTGTGAAAAATAAGTTGGTTATACCATAGCTAGATCACAGGAAAAGTTACACGTCTGTGCGACAACACACATTATCACATCCAGATCACCATCGCAACCTTTATATCTAAACCAGTTACCACGGCTCCAACAGTTATGGATAAAACGAGAGCTGAGAAACTGAGGTTTGTTTGTGTAAATTTAAAGCGGCATCAGATGGATAGAGTTTGGATAGCCTACTGTAATATTTACGATATGATGTATACATGTATATCTTTTTAATGAATGAGGCAGCTTTGCAATGTTTTATAATGAGGGTTATATTTTTATGCAAGAGAAAACGACGTTCTTTTAACAATGATTGAAAACGTTTATAATGTTCTGTGTCTTGTAAGTCAACACTAGCTGGGCATTTTATAAATCATGCATTATTTTGGTTAAAAACTATTTATTATGTATGCATTTTAAAATCTGTGAAACGATAATAAAATATTCATTATAATATATTATTATTGTTATTATGTATACATTTCCACCCATTAATCGTATTACATGGTGTTTGTCCTATCGATCAGAGCTAGATATAGGAAAATAGATACACACGGATGTTGACGTGTTATTTACAATGCGCACTTTTCTTCCGGTAACAGGTGCTCGATTTCTAATATATCATAAAAGCAATAACTGACACATCCTCTAACTATTATGAATAGTACTATATTTTTGAAAATGGAGAAATCAAAACGTTTTCTTCACTCCAAAGTTTTTTTTCTTTCTAGAACTATGTTCACATAGAATCATTAAAGATGTGTATTTTTGCATCTGCGCATTTATTTTTTCTACGGTATGATTATGTTATAAATGGTTTGATACAATTCGTTATTACCAGGGATATCCGAAAGTTGGTGGCCGAACATGTCCTTGACTGCACGTTCATCTCTGAGGACCAGGATGCAGTGAAGGCTGTTATCCAACATTCGGGCATGACATCCGGTGACTATGACGTTAATGGTAGGTTTTACCACGGACTTAGATAGCAATCCAAGTCCGTGGTTTTACGTAAATATGGCAAGAATACGGGTAGAAAATCACGTGACATAACTTGATGAACCCATGAACACTTATGATGGCCTTATTTTACTCCGTCTGTCCACTCATGTTGTTTTTGTTCCCGCTCTCACTCGATTCTAGACTTACACTTACTTTATGAGTCAATTAACAAATCCCTCATAGTGTAAATATATTTTTTCTATTTACTTTTTAAGGTCAACCCAAACTTTGGCAAATGATGAGGCTTATTGGAACGGCCAGATTCTTCGCTCACTCCCATCCTCTGGACCAATCAGGCAGAACGTTCAGAGACTTTTCTAAAATGACCAGTGATAGAATGACATTCATGATATCTTCAGAGATCAATTTCTGCAAAGAACTTTACGATTTTTCCATTAAAAAAGCACCTCTTCGAATGCATGTTCTTGGTGGATACATTGGAAGCTCATCTCTAAACACAATCACCAAAATGTTTGATTCGACAGAAAAAGTCTTATTATCGTCAAGCGTCACACAGGTCGTGAGCATCGATAGAGAGACACGGCGACCGAAATCTATTCCAGATTGGTGGCGCGAGAAATACGCCGAGTCAGCGAGAGAACACGTTTCCCTGAAATTTGACAAGATGGCGCGTCCAGACAACACTAGTTCGTATGAGTGTCACGTGTCCTGGAGCGATACGGACGTTAATTGTCACACAAATTGGGCGTCATACGCCCGTTATGTCGTCGACGCCGCGCATCATTCATCGCGTAAAGGTGATTTGAAACATTTCGAGGATAATCTGACGAAAGGTTTACACAGAATAGAACTACACTATTGTGGCGAGAGTTTTATGGGTGATACTCTCAACGTGTATTCTTGGGAAGATCAAAACGATCAAAACAGTCTTTACTTCGATCTGTGCAAGGCTGAGAATTCTTTATTCCAATGTAAATTTCACTTTTTTGACAGCTAGACACAAAATAAATTAATATCCAAGATCCCGAAGCTGGTGCTGTCATGTGGTAGGTAGCTTCTGCGTTAATTATGATATATGACAGTTGAATAAAGAGCAGTCGGTTCAAGACTTTATTAGTTTCATACCAGTATAGCTGTTCTTGCAGAAAAAAAGTTATTGGTGTAGAACAAACCGCGTGATTGAGAAAAAAGTAAATGTCTTCAACAGTAATTTAAACATTATATGGTGAAGTTAAATCATTTTTTCGGCATATTGTATCTATAACTAAATTTAAAAGGTGCAGCACATGTGTGTTAAGTCATATTTAATGATAAGGGGTGGCAGACTCTGTTGAATTTTTAGTCCCCGAGGTTTGCTGGAGCCTCCATAGCCATAGTCATTCTCATTCGAGTAGTGGCACGGTACATAATATACACATTTTCGTAGTTTCGTAGTACACGATTTGAAATTTTACAGAACTAGTTTAATTTTATTTTTAAATTAACAAATTAAAAGGTTTTTACGCACCTGACCCTTCTACTTCTACATTAGTTTAGAAATTTTGGATTCCCACCTTTTGGCTCCTACCATCACTGAAGAGACCTAGGAGGACGAAACAGCTGTATGGTGCAGTTTAATTCTTTTTTTCGGCATACTGTATCTATTACTAAATTTGCAGCACATGTGTGTATATTTCATCTTTTACAATACATTCTTCATACAGCTCAAATTCTTCTGAGGACTTTATCTCCTGTCCCATAGTTTCCATGATTACCATTATTTTGTAGGATTGTACTAAGGATGTTTATCATTATCTTGTAAACAATGACAAATATACGTTGGTTAATACTGTTAAAATGATGACAAAAATAGTTTGGTTATACTCCTAAACTTATGACAAGCATAATTAATTGGTCAAAGACTATAAATGACGACATTCATACACAATGATAACAAACATATTAAGTATGTAGTTAAAAACTACAAAATGATGACAACCATAAAATGATGACAAACATACTTACATATGTAGTTAAAAACTACAAAATGATGACAACAATAAAATGATGACAAACATACTTACATATGTAGTTAAAAACTACAAAATGATGACAACAATAAAATGATGACAAACATACTTTGTTAAAAACTCAGAAATAATGACAAATATACTTAGTTCAATATTATAAAAGATGACAAACATTCTTAGTTCAATTCTTTAAAATGACGACAAACATGTACTAAGTTCAATACTATAAAATGACGACAAACATGTACTAAGTTCAATACTCCAAAATAATGCCAAACATACTTAGTTCAATGCTTTGAAAATTGAAGTGATGACAAAGATATAAAATTGTGATAAACATATAAAATGAAGAAAACTTAGTTCAACTGAGGGTCCATCTCGAATGTTAGTACATTGTAAGAGCTGTCCGTACTATAGCGCATACTATTCACCAAGTGGGAGGGACAGATGTTTCTACTGGTTTAATTGTTCATGTACTATATATAACGTAAAAAATACAAAATCAAACCATGTGATTATTGTTTCTCCTTCCTATAGTCACGAGTGGGTAATATTCAACAATGAACAGCTTTCAATGGTTTTGTCGGGTTTCTACAAATGTCACTTGTTTTTCTAGGCTCCAACAGCTTTCCATGGTTTTGTCACGTTTCTGCAACTTCAATGATTTTGTCGGGTTTCTACAACTTTCAATAGTTTTGTCGTGTTTCTGCAACTTTCAATGGTTTTGTCGAGTTTCTACAACTTTCAATGGTTTTGTCGAGTTTCTGCAACTTTCAATGATTGTGTTGGGTTTCAACAGCTTTCAATGGTTTTGTCGGGTTTGTACAACTTTCAATGGTTTTGCCGGGTTTCAACAACTTTCAATGGTTCTAACGGGTTTCTACAGCTTTTATTGTGTTTGTCGGATTTCTACAGCTTTCAATGGTTTTGTCGAGTTTCTGCAACTTTCAGTTGTTTTTCTGGGTTTCCACAGCTTTCAATGGTTTTGTCAAGTTTCTGCAACTTTCAGTGGTTTTGTCGGGTTTCAACAGCTTTCTATGCTTTTCTCGGGTTGCTTCAGCTTTCTATGGTTTTGTTGGGTTCCCACAGCTTCCAATGGTTTTGTCGGATTTCCACAGCTTTAAATGGTTTTCTCTGCCTTATTCAACTTTCAATGGTTTTGCCGGATTTCTAGTTTCCAATGGTTTTTGTCGGGTTTCTAAAGCTTTCAATGGTTCTGTCGAGTTTCTACAGCTTTCAGTGGTTCTGTCGAGTTTCTACAGTTTTCAGTGGTTTCTGCAGCTTTCAGTGGTTCTGTCGAGTTTCTACAGCTTTCAGTGGTTCTGTCGAGTTTCTACAGCTTTCAGTGGTTCTGTCGAGTTTCTACAGCTTTCAATTGTTTGTCGAGTTTCTACAGCTTTCAATTGTTTGTCGAGTTTCTACAGCTTTCAATTGTTTGTCGAGTTTCTACAGCTTTCAATTGTTTGTCGAGTTTCTACAGCTTTCAATTGTTTGTCGAGTTTCTACAGCTTTCAATTGTTTGTCGAGTTTCTACAACTTTCAATGGTTTTGTCGAGTTTCTGCAACTTTCAATGATTGTGTTGGGTTTCAACAGCTTTCAATGGTTTTGTCGGGTTTGTACAACTTTCAATGGTTTTGCCGGGTTTCAACAACTTTCAATGGTTCTAACGGGTTTCTACAGCTTTTATTGTGTTTGTCGGATTTCTACAGCTTTCAATGGTTTTGTCGAGTTTCTGCAACTTTCAGTTGTTTTTCTGGGTTTCCACAGCTTTCAATGGTTTTGTCAAGTTTCTGCAACTTTCAGTGGTTTTGTCGGGTTTCAACAGCTTTCTATGCTTTTCTCGGGTTGCTTCAGCTTTCTATGGTTTTGTTGGGTTCCCACAGCTTCCAATGGTTTTGTCGGATTTCCACAGCTTTAAATGGTTTTCTCTGCCTTATTCAACTTTCAATGGTTTTGCCGGATTTCTAGTTTCCAATGGTTTTTGTCGGGTTTCTAAAGCTTTCAATGGTTCTGTCGAGTTTCTACAGCTTTCAGTGGTTCTGTCGAGTTTCTACAGTTTTCAGTGGTTTCTGCAGCTTTCAGTGGTTCTGTCGAGTTTCTACAGCTTTCAGTGGTTCTGTCGAGTTTCTACAGCTTTCAGTGGTTCTGTCGAGTTTCTACAGCTTTCAATTGTTTGTCGAGTTTCTACAGCTTTCAATTGTTTGTCGAGTTTCTACAGCTTTCAATTGTTTGTCGAGTTTCTACAGCTTTCAATTGTTTGTCGAGTTTCTACAGCTTTCAATTGTTTGTCGAGTTTCTACAGCTTTCAATTGTTTGTCGAGTTTCTACAGCTTTCAATTGTTTGTCGAGTTTCTACAGCTTTCAATTGTTTGTCGAGTTTCTACAGCTTTCAATTGTTTGTCGAGTTTCTACAGCTTTCAATTGTTTGTCGAGTTTCTACAGCTTTCAATTGTTTGTCGAGTTTCTACAGCTTTCAATTGTTTGTCGAGTTTCTACAGCTTTCAATTGTTTGTCGAGTTTCTACAGCTTTCAATTGTTTGTCGAGTTTCTACAGCTTTCAATTGTTTGTCGAGTTTCTACAGCTTTCAATTGTTTGTCGAGTTTCTACAGCTTTCAATTGTTTGTCGAGTTTCTACAGCTTTCAATTGTTTGTCGAGTTTCTACAGCTTTCAATTGTTTGTCGAGTTTCTACAGCTTTCAATTGTTTGTCGAGTTTCTACAGCTTTCAATTGTTTGTCGAGTTTCTACAGCTTTCAATTGTTTGTCGAGTTTCTACAGCTTTCAATTGTTTGTCGAGTTTCTACAGCTTTCAATTGTTTGTCGAGTTTCTACAGCTTTCAATTGTTTGTCGAGTTTCTACAGCTTTCAACGGTTTTTATCGGGTTTCCAGATCTTTACTAGGGTAGGCGTTGCAGTCACTAAACTGATTTTGTCAATCCTGGGTTGATGATGCCTACTGCAATTTGTTTGGCTATTGTTTCTGTCAATCTAGAGTTGATAATACACATAGGCACGCCTATTCGAAAATGATTAGCTTTTTCTTCTGTAAATCCGGGGTAGATTTTGGTTTGGGTTAATTATTGTGTTTATCAATCAGATTAAGCAGGAAAGCATGCTTTAATAAAATATCGGATTTTGTCAAGAATTTTGATTATGACTTTCTGAAAAACTTTGATGACATTGACAACTTCAGTGTGTCCCTAGTTCCTGTCAACTTAAATTTCATGTTTAGAGGACTCCGTTTCCTTTGGAACTTTCAACGTGGAATTACCCGAAGAAAAGTCAGAACCCATGGAAAACATAAAATCACGGTTAGGGCCGCTGTTGATTCGAAATACACAGGACTTTATAAATTCATAATCTGTGGATGCTTTGCGCGTTTTAGGAGAAAGAGATACCAATGAAATCATAACTGAAACGCAGATCACAGGTATGTGTAAAAATGAATTATAACTTAATAACTGTACAGTGACCACAGGCACTAGCCACATCTGTCAAACAACTATAATATATCATACATATGTGTTTGACAGACGAGGCTAGTGCCGGTACTATACGTACAGTGAAAATCAATTTGAAGTTACATGTATTTGTTAAAATTGCACTGAACTAGCAGAAACACTGACCAAAGGTAGATATATACTGTTTGTTAAAATAATGAATACACCTTAATGATTGTACAGTATTGCTAAATTTGAAGACGTTTGTTAGATTTGTTCAAAGGTTAATTAACACGACAACCTATTTCCGCTTGTTGTACATGTACAATGTACATGTATACAATTCAACTTTCTATGCGTCATTTAGCAACACTGTACAACTAGAGCACTGGGAAATAGCTACGCCGTGAACCCATGTTCTGAATATGGGTTCTTAGTATTGGTTACACCATAGTTTACGAGTTCTTCAGGATATAACCCACAAGGCACGAAGTGTATGCTTCGTTTCAACATTAACATTGTCGTAAACTTAAACAGCAATAGGAAAGTGTTAATTTGTCTTATTCATGTAACTTTATAATATTTCGTCGACCAATGCACACCATGATGTCTCAATCGACCGGGTACACGTGCACTAATACTGACTTGGACTATATTATAACATGGAGTGTACTGTACATTGTACGGTCTGGAGGTCGTACACAGTGACATGCACGACTACATACAATACGCAATAAAATGCTACACGCACGCAATAAAATGTCTTGTCACAGGTGTACGTACCCATATTTCTTGATTTTGTCTGTTGAGTACAGCGATTTGTGAGCTAAGTTTATCCGATTACCAAGCTTAGCTATGCGTGTGCTTCTCAACACTGTCAGCAACATCGCGGGTTTTGTGAGTGGCGTCAGACAGCTGCGCTGTCTCTCACCAGGACCGGGGCTGAGCAGGACCGGGGTTGGTGAGGACCGTCAAGATAAGATAACTCGTCCTGACTTCGGATGATTACACGGTCCTGGGCAGGGCAACGCAGATTTGTCTAACATACATAGTATTAATACATAACTATATAAAGATAAACGCATAAAAACAAAAGGTACCTAACAATGATTAACAATGCTAGTTAGGAGATTAAATAAAATCTATTTAACGAGGAAATGGAATCTCGACACATTAGAAACGTTGTATAGATTGTACAATAAATATGCTTCTGTAGCTGTAGCGGTCCCGAGCAGGGCCAAATCCTGATCAGAGAATCCAGTGTTCATTTTATTCGCATTAACGGATTAAAAACATGAAAGTGGCAGTGCTTACAGACAAAACACAAGCACAGATAATTAAGACATAATTCAAACATTCTACAGTATTTAATCATTATGCTTGATGTTATATAATATTTGTATATTACAGTATGAAGTGTATTTTTTCGGTCCTGAAAGGTACAATCTGATCAGAAAACACAAAGGGCAATTTATCCGTAATGATGAAATAGCCCACGTTCACAGAGTTTTACTGACAAGAGAATTGTTTTTATGATTTTTGAATGGAAATAACATTGCATGAACAAAGACATGGCTTATACATGCTACACTTTTGTTAGCGCACAAGGTCCAAATCGGGTACAACATTTTCAGGAAATAACATATTTTCCTTAATAATGGCTTTTAATATATTGATTATTAAATGTGAAATAAGCTAGCAAAATTTATAGCTGATAGACTTGTCATATAAGATGAGGAAGACGGAACATGTCTGATAAGAATGGCTATATACTATAGTCCATAACACTATAGCTGTAAGCGTATACTGTCCTGAGCAGGGCCAAATCCTGGTAATATAATCAAGTGTTTATTTCATTCTTATTGATGGATCAAAATAATGAGAGTGGCAGCGCTTACAGACAAAGAAGAAGTAAAGATATTTAAGAAAAAACTGTAACTTTGTCTACAGTTTTCTATCATTGTGTTTCTTATTTGATACGAATTGTATTGTACTATAGACTTATCATATTCGGTCCTGAGCAGGGACAAGCAGATAAGAAAACACTATAGGTAATTTATCCGTAGTTACCTATGAAAAAAAAACCCATTCAAAAATAGCTTACGGACAAACAAAAGTGTCTTATGATTTTAAATAGAAACAACATTGTATGAACAAAGACATGTTTTATATATACATGCTGCACTTCTTTCAGCGCACACGGTCCTAGTCAGGGACAACATTATCAGAAAAAAAAACATTTTTTTCTCAATATGTTTTTAATACATTTATTGTTTAAATTCACTACAGATAACAAAATGTATGGCTGATAGATTTGTCAAGATGAGGAAGACGAAACATGTCTGATAAGAAAAGCTATATACTAAAGTCTATAACTGTAGCCGTAAGCGTATACGGTCCTGAGCGGGGCCAAATCCTGATCAGTGAATCAAGTGTTCATTTCATTCGAAATAATGAAAGTGACAGTGCTTACAGACAAAACAGAAGCACAGATAACTAAGACATAATTCAAACATTCTACAGTGTTTAGTCATTGTGCTTGATGTTATATAAGATTTATATGGCTCCATGCTATATATATATAGTCTATCACTGTAGCCGCCAGCGTATACGGTCCTGAGCAGGGCCAAATTCTGATCAGTGAATCAAGTGTTCATTTCATTAGTATTTATAAATAAATCAAAATAGTGAAAGTGACAGCGCTAACAGACAAAACACAAGCACAGATAATTAAGACATAATTCAAACATTTTACAGTAATTAATCATTATGCTTAATGTTATATAAGATTTGTATATTACAATATAAGTAATATATTGATTATTAAACGTGAAATAAGCTAGCAAAATGTATAGCTGATAGACTTGTCGTATAACATGAGGAAGACGGAACATGTCTGATAAGAATGGCTATATACTATAGTCCATAACACTATAGCTGTAAGCGTATACTGTCCTGAGCAGGGCCAAATCCTGATAAGATAAACAAGTGTTTATTTCATTCTTATTAATGGAACAAAATAATGAGAGTGACATCGCTTACAGGCAAAGAAGAAGTAAAGATATTTAAGAAAAAACTGTAACTTTGTCTACAGTTTTCTATCATTGTGTTTCTTATTTGATACGAATTGTATTGTACTATAGACTTATCATATTCGGTCCTGAGCAGGGACAAGCAGATAAGAAAACACTATAGGTAATTTATCCGTAGTTACCTATGGAATAACCCCCTGTTCACAAAGCTTACGGACAAACAAAAGTGTCTTATGGTTTCAAATAGAAATAACATTGTGTGAACAAAGACATGTTTTTATATACATGCTGCACTTCTTTCAGCGCACACGGTCCTAGTCAGGAACAACATTATCAGAAAATAACAATTTTTTTCAATATGTTTTTAATACATTTATTGTTTAAATTCACTACAGATAACAAAATGTATGGCTGATAGATTTGTCAAGATGAGGAAGACAAAACATGTCTGATAAGAAAAGCTATATACTAAAGTCTATAACTATAGCCGTAAGCGTATACGGTCCTGAGCAGGGCCAAATCCTGATCAGTGAATCAAGTGTTCATTTCATTCGAAATAGTGAAAGTGACAGTGTTATAGAAAGCGTATGCGGTCCTGAGCAGGGCCGAATCCTGATACGAGAATCCAGAGTTCATTTCATTTGAATTAATGGATCAAAAACATGAAAGTGACATTGCTAACAGATAAAGCAGAAGTAGCGATGATTAAGGTCATAATTAAACTTTGTCTACATTATCAAAGCATTGTGTTTTATATTATATAAGCGTTGCATACTACTACACAGTACATATATTCGGTCCTGAACAGGGACAAGCTGATCAGGAAACACAATGGGTAATTTATCCTTAGTTATGAGAAACAGTCCACAATCACAAAGTAAACGGACAAGAGAATTTTGAAATGGAAACAACATTGTAGAATTGAAGATATAGTTTAAATACACTGCTATTCTTTTAGTGTACACGATCTAAGTTCGGGACAACATCATCAGTAAAAAACATATTTTCCCAATATGTCTTTAAATTTAACTAGTGTCAAATGTCGATAAACATAACAAAATATATAGTAAATAGCCTTGTCGTATTAAATGGGGAAGGCGGGACATGACTTATAATAATGATTCAAGGCTATAGTCTACAACTGCAGCTGTAAGCGTATATATACGGTCCTTAGTAGAGCCAAATCCTGATCAGACAATATATAGTGTTCAACCCATTCGCATTAATGTATCAGAAACATGAAAGTGAGAGTGCTTACAGACAAGACAGAAATATATTCGTTAAATTGTGTCCACAGTATTGTCTACAGTATTGAATCATTGTGTTTCATACTATATAAGAGTTTCGGTCCTGAGCTTGGACACGCTGATCAGAAAACACAATGGGTAATCTATCTGTAGTAAATTATGAAATAGCCCACGTTCGCGTGGTTCTCGGAAACGAGAAGTGTCATAATGCGGGACAACCTTTTCAGGAATAAACATATTTTCCCAATATGTCTTTTAATTTATTTAATGTTTGATGTCAATAAATATATAAAAATATATAGCTAATAGACTTGTCGATTTAAATGAGGAAGGCGGAACAAGTTTTATGAGAATGACTTTATGCTATTGGTCCTGAGCAGGGCCAATTCCTGTTACGAGAATCCAGAGTTCATTACATTCGAATTAATGGATCAAAAACATGAAAGTGACATTGCTAACAGATTAAGCAGAGGTAGCGATGATTAAGGTCATAATTAAACTTTGTCTACATTATCAAAGCATTGTGTTTTATATTATATAAGAGTTGCATACTACTAAACAGTACATATATTCGATCCTGAACAGGGACAAGCTGATCAGGAAACACAATGGGTAATTTATCCTTAGTTATGAGAAACAGTCCACAATCACAAAGTAAACGGACAAGAGAATTTTGAAATGGAAACAACATTGTAGAATTGAAGACATAGTTTAAATACACTGCACTTATTTTATTATACACGATCGAAGTTCGGGACAACATCATCAGTAAAAACATTTTCCCAATATGTCCTTAAATGTAGCTAGTGTTAAATGTCGAAAAGGCGGAACATGACTTAAAATAATGATTCAATACTATAGTCTACAACTACAGCTGTAAGCGTATACGGTCCTGAGCAGAGCCAAATCCTGATCAGAGAAACTATAGTGTTCATCTCATTGGCATTAATGTATCAGAAACATGAAAGTGAGAGTGCTTACAGACAAAACAGAAGTAGAATCGCTAAATTGTGTCCACATTATTGTCTACAGTATTAAACATAGTGTTTCATACTATATAAGAGTTTCGTCCTGAGCTGGGATACGCTGATCAGAAAACACAATGGGTAATCTGTATTAAATATGAAATTAACGCACGTTCGCAAAGTTCACAGAAATGAAAAGTATAATAACAAGTTGCTGTCCTTTCAAAAAAAGAAAACGATCCTGGGTGCGGCAAACTTAATTTGATATTGAAAGTACTCTCATGTAATGGAGTCCGTGCAATATCACTGCTTTTAATATTTTAACATACATTCTTAAGTAATATGATACACATCAGATATGAAAATGTACTAACTATAATTGTTTTATGTGTTATAGGAGATTGTGAAATATTATGAAAAAATCAGCGAGTAACTTGAAATGTGGTATCTATGAAATAGTTACTTTTACAAGATAACATTAAACTATGCAATTAAAATACTGTTTTACTTTAGTGTTTTAAAAAGTAAAAATAGGTTTCTAAAATTATATCTTTATTTGTAAATGAAATGGAAATCGCTCCAACTGAAAAACCGATGGCAGTTATTTGGTTTAGGATTTCAGTTGAATTTAGATAGTCTTTCTTTTGAATAAAACACACATTTGTGAAAATAAATGCCTATTATTCAGGTTTTGCGACAACTCAATCTTTAATCCCAAGTACACCAGGACCCTGGATTTTCTAAACAATAGCTTGACCTGATTTATGAACGACGATAACGGCAGACTCTTTCAGGTGCTGTTACTGCCGTGAAACTATACAGCATGTATCAAGTTACATCATTAATTACCGTGCCTTTTTTCCCTGCTGATGCCGGAGCGAATTTTAAATCATTAACATAATGATTGCGGCTTCTATAGAGTTACACCATTAATCATTTCCCCCAACAGACCAAAACAAACTTGCTGATGTATTTTACTCCCTGTGTGCATTGGGTGCATTCCGTATTTACTCATAGAATAACCCACGTTCGAACAGCCCACGGAAAAAAGAAGTGTCATAATGATTTTGAAATGGAAATATCATTTCATCATTGAAGACATGGTTAATATCAACAACACGTCTTTTAGTGTACACGATATAAGTCGGGGACAACATTATCAGGAAATAACATATATTCCCCAATATGTCTTTTAATCATTTAGTGTTTAAGCATAACAAAGTATATATCTAATAGACTTGTCGTATTAAACGAGGAAGGCGGAACATGTCTTATACATACCAACATTTCATTCGAATTAATGGATCAAAAACATGAAAGTGACAGTGCTTACAGACAAAGCAGAAGTAACGATGATTTTGGTAATAATTAAACTTTGTCTACATTATTAAAGCCTTGTGTTTTATATTACGTGTAATATTAGAGTTGTGTGCATAAATTCGGTCCTGAGCAGGACCAAACTGATCAGAAAACACAATGGGGAATTTATACGTATTTAATGATGAAATAACCAACGTTTGTAAAGTTACTGCACTTCTTTTATCGTATACGGTCTAAGTCGGGTACATCATTATTAGAAAATAACATATTTTCCCAAGATTTCCTTTAATATACTCATTGATAATTTTTTTTTAAATTGATAATAAAATATATAGCTAATAGACTTGTATTAAATGAGGAAGGCGGAACATGTCATACAAGAATGACTCTCTGCTAAAGTCTGCCACTAAAGCTGTAAGCGTATACGGTCCTGAGCAGGCCAAATCCTGAAAAAAAAATCAAGCGTTTATTCCATTCACATTAATAGATCAAAATAATGAAAGTGATAGTGATTACAGACACAACAGAAGTAGTCTTGTTGAAATTTGTCTATCGTACTTAAGATTGTATGTTACTAAAGAGTATATTCGGCCGTGAGTAGGCACTTTGTGTTTCAAATTTTATAATAAATGTATACATAAATATTTACAGTCTACGCGTACGTTTACTCGATAAACATTGTCCTATATATTTCAAGTGAATTTGAACTCAATATAAGTTTGCCAAAATCTCTCAAGAAAGGTCGGGATATGACCATTATGGTTTCTCGCCCAACAGAAAACGTTTGGGGCATGCTGGGAAAATTCTATAGGGATTTTGAGCGAGAACCCAATTTATTTTAAAGCCTAGAACCTACACTACCATAATTATAAAAACGGGGTTTCCCCTATACATATAAACGTATTCAACTCTGGTCCAGCCCATAGAGTATGACGTATTGTACGAAATGTAGTAATGAAATATAATTAAACATTTTTAACAGTATTTTATCTTTTAACTATAAATTATTTATAACAGCATATTATACGATCTTGAGCAAAGTACATCTTTATCAGGCTTCAAAACACATCGTTTCTAGATTTAGTTAGAACCTTATTCATTTGAATAACTCCCTATGAATTGAGCTCTGAATTGTTTTGCAAATATTCACAACAAATAATTGTTTAACCCCACTGAACAGCAGATAACGCCAAAGTTCAAATGCCTCGTGTTTATATGAGTTATCAGATAAGATACTGTCCAGTCTGTGGTTATGAGGGCGATTATTGCTCATGTGGTGAGGCTAATGGCACTTCTGAGATGTGGTTTTCCAGACAGTTAACATCTGGAGATAAAATTACAAATTTTATCGGTGTCTGAGCAGTCATCCTAGTGATCAAACGATTAAAACAATTTCAATTTCCACATTTGTTCATGTCTGAATATGTGACAAGGAAATAAACCCATTTTATTTCCTTAAAAAGTAATATATTTATTTTTGCTTGATAAATCGTTTTACATATATTTATATCTTAATGACATACTTATTGATTTATCAGTTGTGTCAATAATATTCTCGTTACTATTCAGTTCGACATATCATGAAAACAATTCCCTGTCAACGTGTATTGTACACATTTGTAACGTAGGTATAGGCATCGGTTTAAACACAGTTGCTTGAGTTTCTGTCAGAAAATAATATGTTACATGTATATACATGTATTACTTGCTCTAAGACAATCGTGCAGTTCTCGAACTAAACATCGACATTTCCGATAAATTTAGATATCAATCCGTATGGACGATTTTTTAAGACGAGGTGGCCGGCCACTTTTTTAAGCAGTAGGCCATAGCCGTACACATATTTGAGCGTGGTTAGCGGGGTACTGTTTTGGGGAAATAGGCAAAGCGACCCGCCATACCTCTTTACCTTTTTCTGATTAATGTTACTTCACATAAATTACAAGCATAAGCGGATGCGCCTAGTCCATTTTCGTCATAGGCAAAATATAAAAGGATCACAAGTATTAATTTGCCGATGTATTGCTTCAGGCCCCAGGGCTTCACTCATTGCACACATTTGTATATACTTTGCCATCTGTTTCAATTAAGGCAAGTTGTCAATCGTGCTTAATTTTATTATTGCATGAAGATAGATATTTGCTTTCTCTTAACATTAAGAGCTGAAATAAAAATTCAGGACAATTTGCCTTCGGATATTAAGCAGAGTACAATGGAGGAAGAAGTTATCACCATCCTAAACAGGAGAATTACCTCAGCATTTCATCATTGAGATAATCTTCAACATATCTAATATTTGGAAATCATCATGACAGTTCCGTCGACCGTTCACATCTATACAGTGTTAAAACAAACTTCGAAAATGATTTGTTTTATTTCTAGGTCAGGATGTTACTGCTGATTACCGTATGATGCATACCATCATTGATGTGATAATGTCTATATCTGATCTTATTTTCCGGTACTTATCCTTAAATGATCCTGGCTGTTAATAGGACGTAAAAATAAACCAAACCAAACTGTACCTATCATATGGTCTCCTTAAAAGTTTGTTTACTTTTTGTTCATGTTTGTTTCAAACTTAATCAATTTGTAGTTCGGAATATTTCTGTTCGCATTATGGTTTAGTTGAATCTCTGGTATTCTCTAATGCTTTTATTATATTTCCTTATAATGATATTTCCGCTTAGGACCCTTAACTTAATAATTATGAATCATATTGTATAATGAATTCAAATTATGTTATGTATAAGAATAACATTAAATATGATGTATCTTTTCCGGTGTTCATTGCTAGCATTGCTTAAATAACGAGAAACTACGAGTATTTTTACAATTACCATTATTATGATGTCCATGCACAGTTATTTGATGTTTATTTTTAGTATTGCTATGCATTAATAAGCCGTTTAATTGACTTGATGTGCTCCGCATTTATTTCATCAGCAATAGCGCGTGATCAGTGTCAGATAGTCGGATAGTAACTAAGTAGCAGTAAATAATTGTGATTTTGATATAGCTCGGGATCTATAGTTTAGTGTGACCGTCTATTCGTGGGGGAGGCCGAGTCTGTGAGTTAATGTTTATATCAATTAGTGCAACCAGCTGATCTGACTGCGGGGTCTATTTCAGCAAGATTTATTATCAGATTAACCTAGTCGTATACGATCAACAGATGAGAGGTGTGGGCAATCTCGGTAGAGAGTAGTACCTGGAAAAGTTTAGGGATTTAGAAATGTAGCGTTGGTGTGATGATTGGAAAGATCGGAGTGAAAAGAAAGAGTTAAAATGTTACACAGGTGGCATCAGTGGTTTTATTAAAAATAAGCATTACATTCCCCATCGTTATCTTTACATCTTAATATATATTTATTCCTGATCAGGATGTCCTCGCTAAGGACCGTCTTTCTTATAAAATGTCTTAATTACTCATTTCGTCGTTCATGTTATAGATTTCGTATTTATTATAATTATAACAAATATTTTGACCGATTCCATGCCAGACCTAACTAGATGACTGGAAATGACGAAAATTATTCCTAATTTGCTTTCCTGATAAGGATATCCCCGCTCAGGACCGTTTTTTTTTTAAATCTGTCTTTATTAAGAATGTCGTCGCCCATGTTATGGATTTCGCATTTTTTATCATTGTAACAGATATTATGACCTATTCCATGCCAGACTTAACTAGATGACTGTGAAATAACGGGAATTATTCCAAATTTTGATTTCCTGATCAGCATGTCCCCGCTCAGGACCGTCTTTCTTATCAAATGTCATAATTACTCATTTCGTCGTTCATATGACGGATTTCGCATTTATTATCATTGTAACACATATTTTGACCGATTCCATGCCAGCCTTAACTAGATGACTGAAAATAACGAGAATTATTCCGAATTTGATTTCCTGATCAGGATGTCCCCGCTCAGGACCGTCTTTCTTTTAACATGTCTATAGTACATATTTCAAAGTACATATTACGGATTTCGCATTTATAATGGTAGTCACACATATATTCATCTTTTGTGTTCATATCTTGACCTATATAACGATAATAACGGATATATATTCCTAATTTGATTTCCTGATCAGGATGTCCCCGCTCAGGACCGTCTTTCTTTTAACATGTCTATAGTACATATTTCAAAGTACATATTACGGATTTCGCATTTATAATGGTAGTCACACATATATTCATCTTTTGTGTTCCTATTTTGACTTATAGAACGATAATAACGGATATATATTCCTAATTTGATTTCCTGATCAGGATGTCCCCGCTCAGGACCGTCTTTCTTTTAACATGTCTATAGTATATATTTCAAAGTACATATTACGGATTTCGCATTTATAATGGTAGTCACACATATATTCATCTTTTGTGTTCCTATCTTGACCTATATAACGATAATAACGGATATATATTCCTAATTTGATTTCCTGATCAGGATGTCCCCGCTCAGGACCGTCTTTCTTTTAACATGTCTATAGTACATATTTCAAAGTACATATTACGGATTTCGCATTTATAATGGTAGTCACACATATATTCATCTTTTGTGTTCATATCTTGACTTATAGAACGATAATAACGGATATTTATTCCTAATTTGATTTCCTGATCAGGATGTCCCCGCTCAGGACCGTCTTTCTTTTAACATGTCTATAGTACATATTTCAAAGTACATATTACGGATTTCGCATTTATAATGGTAGTCACACATATCTTCATCTTTTGTGTTCCTATTTTGACTTATAGAACGATAATAACGGATATATATTCCTAATTTGATTTCCTGATCAGGATGTCCCCGCTCAGGACCGTCTTTCTTTTAACATGTCTATAGTATATATTTCAAAGTACATATTACGGATTTCGCATTTATAATGGTAGTCACACATATATTCATCTTTTGTGTTCCTATCTTGACCTATATAACGATAATAACGGATATATATTCCTAATTTGATTTCCTGATCAGGATGTCCCCGCTCAGGACCGTCTTTCTTTTAACATGTCTATAGTACATATTTCAAAGTACATATTACGGATTTCGCATTTATAATGGTAGTCACACATATATTCATCTTTTGTGTTCATATCTTGACTTATAGAACGATAATAACGGATATTTACTCCTAATTTGATTTCCTGATCAGGATGTCCCCGCTCAGGACCCTCTTTCTTTAACATGTCTATAGCACATATTTCTAAGTACATTTTTCGGATTTCGCTTTTATAATGGTTTTCACACATATCTTCATCTTTTGTGTTCCTAGCTTGACTTATAGAACGATAATAACGGATATATATTCCTAATTTGATTTCCTGATCAGGATGTCCCCGCTCAGGACCGTCTTTCTTTTAACATGTCTATATAGTACATATTTCAAAGTACATATTACGGATTTCGCATTTGTAATGGTAGTCACACATATATTCATCTTTTGTGTTCCTATCTTGACTTATAGAACGATAATAACGGATATTTATTCCTAATTTGATTTCCTGATCAGGATGTCCCCGCTCAGGACCCTCTTTCTTTAACATGTCTATAGCACATATTTCTAAGTACATTTTTCGGATTTCGCTTTTATAATGGTTTTCACACATATCTTCATCTTTTGTGTTCCTAGCTTGACTTATAGAACGATAATAACGGATATATATTCCTAATTTGATTTCCTGATCAGGATGTCCCCGCTCAGGACCGTCTTTCTTTTAACATGTCTATAGTATATATTTCAAAGTACATATTACGGATTTCGCATTTATAATGGTAGTCACACATATATTCATCTTTTGTGTTCCTATCTTGACCTATATAACGATAATAACGGATATATATTCCTAATTTGATTTCCTGATCAGGATGTCCCCGCTCAGGACCGTCTTTCTTTTAACATGTCTATAGTACATATTTCAAAGTACATATTACGGATTTCGCATTTATAATGGTAGTCACACATATATTCATCTTTTGTGTTCATATCTTGACTTATAGAACGATAATAACGGATATTTATTCCTAATTTGATTTCCTGATCAGGATGTCCCCGCTCAGGACCCTCTTTCTTTAACATGTCTATAGCACATATTTCTAAGTACATTTTTCGGATTTCGCTTTTATAATGGTTTTCACACATATCTTCATCTTTTGTGTTCCTAGCTTGACTTATAGAACGATAATAACGGATATATATTCCTAATTTGATTTCCTGATCAGGATGTCCCCGCTCAGGACCGTCTTTCTTTTAACATGTCTATATAGTACATATTTCAAAGTACATATTACGGATTTCGCATTTGTAATGGTAGTCACACATATATTCATCTTTTGTGTTCCTATCTTGACTTATAGAACGATAATAACGGATATTTATTCCTAATTTGATTTCCTGATCAGGATGTCCCCGCTCAGGACCCTCTTTCTTTAACATGTCTATAGCACATATTTCTAAGTACATATTTCGGATTTCGCTTTTATAATGGTTTTCACACATATCTTCATCTTTTGTGTTCCTAGCTTGACTTATAGAACGATAATAACGGATATATATTCCTAATTTGATTTCCTGATCAGGATGTCCCCGCTCAGGACCCTCTTTCTTTAACATGTCTATAGTACATATTTCAAAGTACATATTACGGATTTCGCATTTATCATGGTAGTCAAACATATATTCATCTTTTGTGTTCCTATCTTGACTTATAGAACGATAATAACGGATATATATTCCTAATTTGATTTCCTGATCAGGATGTCCCCGCTCAGGACCGTCTTTCTTTCAACATGTCTATAGTACATATTTCAAAGTACATATTTCGGATTTCGCATTTATAATGGTTGTCACACATATATTCATCTCTTGTGTTCCTAGCTTGACTTATAGAACGATAATAACGGATATATTTTCCTAATTTGATTTCCTGATCGGCATGTCCCCGCTCAGGACCGTCTTTTTAAAGCTGTCTTTATTAAGAATGTCGTCGCCCATGTTATGGATTTCGCATTTTTTATAATTGTAACACATATTTTGACCTATTCTATGCCAGACTTAACTAAATGACTGTGAAATAACGGGAATTATTCCAAATTTTGATTTCCTGATCAGGATGTCCCCGCTCAGGACCGTCTTTCTTTAACATGTCTATAGCACATATTTCTAAGTACATATTACGGATTTCGCATTTATAATGGTAGTCACACATATATTCATCTTTTGTGTTCCTAGCTTGACTTATAGAACGATAATAACGGATATATATTCCTAATTTGATTTCCTGATCAGGATGTCACCGCTCAGGACCGTCTTTCTTTTAACATGTCTATATAGTACATATTTCAAAGTACATATTACGGATTTCGCATTTATAATGGTAGTCACACATATATTCATCTTTTGTGTTCATATCTTGACCTATATAACGATAATAACGGATATATATTCCTAATTTGATTTCCTGATCAGGATGTCCCCGCTCAGGACCGTCTTTCTTTTAACATGTCTATAGTACATATTTCAAAGTACATATTACGGATTTCGCATTTATAATGGTAGTCACACATATATTCATCTTTTGTGTTCCTATTTTGACTTATAGAACGATAATAACGGATATATATTCCTAATTTGATTTCCTGATCAGGATGTCCCCGCTCAGGACCGTCTTTCTTTTAACATGTCTATAGTATATATTTCAAAGTACATATTACGGATTTCGCATTTATAATGGTAGTCACACATATATTCATCTTTTGTGTTCCTATCTTGACCTATATAACGATAATAACGGATATATATTCCTAATTTGATTTCCTGATCAGGATGTCCCCGCTCAGGACCGTCTTTCTTTTAACATGTCTATAGTACATATTTCAAAGTACATATTACGGATTTCGCATTTATAATGGTAGTCACACATATATTCATCTTTTGTGTTCATATCTTGACTTATAGAACGATAATAACGGATATTTATTCCTAATTTGATTTCCTGATCAGGATGTCCCCGCTCAGGACCGTCTTTCTTTTAACATGTCTATAGTACATATTTCAAAGTACATATTACGGATTTCGCATTTATAATGGTAGTCACACATATATTCATCTTTTGTGTTCCTATTTTGACTTATAGAACGATAATAACGGATATATATTCCTAATTTGATTTCCTGATCAGGATGTCCCCGCTCAGGACCGTCTTTCTTTTAACATGTCTATAGTATATATTTCAAAGTACATATTACGGATTTCGCATTTATAATGGTAGTCACACATATATTCATCTTTTGTGTTCCTATCTTGACCTATATAACGATAATAACGGATATATATTCCTAATTTGATTTCCTGATCAGGATGTCCCCGCTCAGGACCGTCTTTCTTTTAACATGTCTATAGTACATATTTCAAAGTACATATTACGGATTTCGCATTTATAATGGTAGTCACACATATATTCATCTTTTGTGTTCATATCTTGACTTATAGAACGATAATAACGGATATTTACTCCTAATTTGATTTCCTGATCAGGATGTCCCCGCTCAGGACCCTCTTTCTTTAACATGTCTATAGCACATATTTCTAAGTACATTTTTCGGATTTCGCTTTTATAATGGTTTTCACACATATCTTCATCTTTTGTGTTCCTAGCTTGACTTATAGAACGATAATAACGGATATATATTCCTAATTTGATTTCCTGATCAGGATGTCCCCGCTCAGGACCGTCTTTCTTTTAACATGTCTATATAGTACATATTTCAAAGTACATATTACGGATTTCGCATTTGTAATGGTAGTCACACATATATTCATCTTTTGTGTTCCTATCTTGACTTATAGAACGATAATAACGGATATTTATTCCTAATTTGATTTCCTGATCAGGATGTCCCCGCTCAGGACCCTCTTTCTTTAACATGTCTATAGCACATATTTCTAAGTACATTTTTCGGATTTCGCTTTTATAATGGTTTTCACACATATCTTCATCTTTTGTGTTCCTAGCTTGACTTATAGAACGATAATAACGGATATATATTCCTAATTTGATTTCCTGATCAGGATGTCCCCGCTCAGGACCGTCTTTCTTTTAACATGTCTATAGTATATATTTCAAAGTACATATTACGGATTTCGCATTTATAATGGTAGTCACACATATATTCATCTTTTGTGTTCCTATCTTGACCTATATAACGATAATAACGGATATATATTCCTAATTTGATTTCCTGATCAGGATGTCCCCGCTCAGGACCGTCTTTCTTTTAACATGTCTATAGTACATATTTCAAAGTACATATTACGGATTTCGCATTTATAATGGTAGTCACACATATATTCATCTTTTGTGTTCATATCTTGACTTATAGAACGATAATAACGGATATTTATTCCTAATTTGATTTCCTGATCAGGATGTCCCCGCTCAGGACCCTCTTTCTTTAACATGTCTATAGCACATATTTCTAAGTACATTTTTCGGATTTCGCTTTTATAATGGTTTTCACACATATCTTCATCTTTTGTGTTCCTAGCTTGACTTATAGAACGATAATAACGGATATATATTCCTAATTTGATTTCCTGATCAGGATGTCCCCGCTCAGGACCGTCTTTCTTTTAACATGTCTATATAGTACATATTTCAAAGTACATATTACGGATTTCGCATTTGTAATGGTAGTCACACATATATTCATCTTTTGTGTTCCTATCTTGACTTATAGAACGATAATAACGGATATTTATTCCTAATTTGATTTCCTGATCAGGATGTCCCCGCTCAGGACCGTCTTTCTTTAACATGTCTATAGCACATATTTCTAAGTACATATTTCGGATTTCGCTTTTATAATGGTTTTCACACATATCTTCATCTTTTGTGTTCCTAGCTTGACTTATAGAACGATAATAACGGATATATATTCCTAATTTGATTTCCTGATCAGGATGTCCCCGCTCAGGACCCTCTTTCTTTAACATGTCTATAGTACATATTTCAAAGTACATATTACGGATTTCGCATTTATCATGGTAGTCAAACATATATTCATCTTTTGTGTTCCTATCTTGACTTATAGAACGATAATAACGGATATATATTCCTAATTTGATTTCCTGATCAGGATGTCCCCGCTCAGGACCGTCTTTCTTTCAACATGTCTATAGTACATATTTCAAAGTACATATTTCGGATTTCGCATTTATAATGGTTGTCACACATATATTCATCTCTTGTGTTCCTAGCTTGACTTATAGAACGATAATAACGGATATATTTTCCTAATTTGATTTCCTGATCGGCATGTCCCCGCTCAGGACCGTCTTTTTAAAGCTGTCTTTATTAAGAATGTCGTCGCCCATGTTATGGATTTCGCATTTTTTATAATTGTAACACATATTTTGACCTATTCTATGCCAGACTTAACTAAATGACTGTGAAATAACGGGAATTATTCCAAATTTTGATTTCCTGATCAGGATGTCCCCGCTCAGGACCGTCTTTCTTTAACATGTCTATAGCACATATTTCTAAGTACATATTACGGATTTCGCATTTATAATGGTAGTCACACATATATTCATCTTTTGTGTTCCTAGCTTGACTTATAGAACGATAATAACGGATATATATTCCTAATTTGATTTCCTGATCAGGATGTCACCGCTCAGGACCGTCTTTCTTTTAACATGTCTATATAGTACATATTTCAAAGTACATATTACGGATTTCGCATTTATAATGGTAGTCACACATATATTCATCTTTTGTGTTCATATCTTGACTTATAGAACGATAATAACGGATATTTATTCCTAATTTGATTTCCTGATCAGGATGTCCCCGCTCAGGACCCTCTTTCTTTAACATGTCTATAGCACATATTTCTAAGTACATTTTTCGGATTTCGCTTTTATAATGGTTTTCACACATATCTTCATCTTTTGTGTTCCTAGCTTGACTTATAGAACGATAATAACGGATATATATTCCTAATTTGATTTCCTGATCAGGATGTCCCCGCTCAGGACCGTCTTTTTTAAAGCTGTCTTTATTAAGAATGTCGTCGCCCATGTTATGGATTTCGCATTTTTTATAATTGTAACACATATTTTGACCTATTCTATGCCAGACTTTACTAAATGACTGTGAAATAACGGGAATTATTCCAAATTTTGATTTCCTGATCAGGATGTCCCCGCTCAGGACCGTCTTTCTTTAACATGTCTATAGCACATATTTCTAAGTACATATTACGGATTTCGCATTTATAATGGTAGTCACACATATATTCATCTTTTGTGTTCCTAGCTTGACTTATAGAACGATAATAACGGATATATATTCCTAATTTGATTTCCTGATCAGGATGTCACCGCTCAGGACCGTCTTTCTTTTAACATGTCTATATAGTACATATTTCAAAGTACATATTACGGATTTCGCATTTATAATGGTAGTCACACATATATTCATCTTTTGTGTTCATATCTTGACTTATAGAACGATAATAACGGATATTTATTCCTAATTTGATTTCCTGATCAGGATGTCCCCGCTCAGGACCCTCTTTCTTTAACATGTCTATAGCACATATTTCTAAGTACATTTTTCGGATTTCGCTTTTATAATGGTTTTCACACATATCTTCATCTTTTGTGTTCCTAGCTTGACTTATAGAACGATAATAACGGATATATATTCCTAATTTGATTTCCTGATCAGGATGTCCCCGCTCAGGACCGTCTTTTTTAAAGCTGTCTTTATTAAGAATGTCGTCGCCCATGTTATGGATTTCGCATTTTTTATAATTGTAACACATATTTTGACCTATTCTATGCCAGACTTTACTAAATGACTGTGAAATAACGGGAATTATTCCAAATTTTGATTTCCTGATCAGGATGTCCCCGCTAAGGACCGTCTTTCTTTAACATGTCTATAGCACATATTTCTAAGTACATATTACGGATTTCGCGTTTATTATGGTAGTCACACATATATTCATCTTGTGTGTTCCTAGCTGGACTTATAGAACGATAATAGCGGATATATATTCCTAATTTGATTTCCTGATCAGCATGTCCCCGCTCAGGACCGTCTTTTTTAAAGCTGTCTTTATTAAGAATGTCATCGTTCATGTGATGGATTTCGCATTTATTATCATTGTAACAGATATTATGACCTATTCCATGCCAGACTTAACTAGATGACTGTGAAATAACGGGAATTATTCCAAATTTTGATTTCCTGATCAGGATGTCCCCGCTCAGGACCGTCTTTCTTATCAAATGTCATTATTACTCATTTCGTCGTTCATATGACGGATTTCGCATTTATTATCATTGTAACACATATTTTGACCGATTCCATGCCAGCCTTAACTAGATGACTGAAAATAACGAGAATTATTCCGAATTTGATTTCCTGATCAGGATGTCCCCGCTCAGGACCGTCTTTCTTTCAACATGTCTATAGTACATATTTCAAAGTACAAATTTCGGATTTCGCATTTATAATGGTAGTCACACATATATTCATCTTTTGTGTTCCTATCTTGACTTATAGAACGATAATAACGGATATATATTCCTAATTTGATTTCCTGATCAGGATGTCCCTGCTCAGGACCGTCTTTCTTTTAACATGTCTATAGTATATATTTCAAAGTACATATTACGGATTTCGCATTTATAATGGTTGTCACACATATATTCATCTTTTGTGTTCCTAGCTTGACTTATAGAACGATAATAACGGATATATTTTCCTAATTTGATTTCCTGATCAGCATGTCCCCGCTCAGGACCGTCTTTTTTAAAGCTGTCTTTATTAAGAATGTCGTCGCCCATGTTATGGATTTCGCATTTTTTATAATTGTAACACATATTTTGACCTATTCTATGCCAGACTTTACTAAATGACTGTGAAATAACGGGAATTATACCAAATTTTGATTTCCTGATCAGGATGTCCCCGCTCAGGACCCTCTTTCTTTAACATGTCTATAGCACATATTTCTAAGTACATATTACGGATTTCGCGTTTATTATGGTAGTCACACATATATTCATCTTGTGTGTTCCTAGCTGGACTTATAGAACGATAATAACGGATATATATTCCTAATTTGATTTCCTGATCAGCATGTCCCCGCTCAGGACCGTCTTTTTTAAAGCTGTCTTTATTAAGAATGTCATCGTTCATGTGATGGATTTCGCATTTATTATCATTGTAACAGATATTTTGACCTATTCCATGCCAGACTTAACTAGATGACTGTGAAATAACGGGAATTATTCCAAATTTTGATTTCCTGATCAGGATGTCCCCGCTCAGGACCGTCTTTCTTATCAAATGTCATTATTACTCATTTCGACGTTCATATGACGGATTTCGCATTTATTATTATTGTAACACATATTTTGACCTTTTCAATGCCAGACTTAACTAGATGACTGGAAATAACGAGAATTATTCCGAATTTGATTTCCTGATCATGATGTCCCCGCTCAGGACCGTCTTTTTTTTAACATGTCCATAGTACATATTTCAAAGTAAATATTACGGATTTTGCATTTATAATGGTAGTCACACATATATTCATCTTTTGTGTTCCTAGCTTGACTTATAGAACGATAATAACGGATATATATTCCTAATTTGATTTCCTGATCAGGATGTCCCCGCTCAGGACCGTCTTTCTTTTAACATGTCTGTAGTACATATTTCAAAGTACATATTTCGGATTTCGCTTTTATAATGGTTGTCACACATATATCCATCTTTTGTGTTCCTAGCTTGACTTATAGAACGATAATAACGGAAATATTCCTAATTTGATTTCCCGATCAGGATGTCCCCGCTAAGGACCGTCTTCTTTAAAGCTGTCTTTAAAAAGAATGTCGTCGTTCATGTTATGGATTTCTCATTTATTCTTAATTGCAACACATACTTTGACCGATTCTATGCCAGACTTAATTAGATGACTAAAAATATCGGGAATTGTTCCGAATTTTATTTCCTGATCAGGATGTCCTCGCTCAGGACCATCTTTCTTATAAAATGTCTTAATTTCTCATTTCGTTGTTCATGTTTAATATGGATTTCGCATTTATTATAATTATTTTATTGTTACACATATTTTGACCGATTCCATGTCAGACTTAACTAGATAACATGATATAACGAGAATTATTCCGTATTTGATTTCCTGATCAGGATGTCCCCGGTCAGGACCGTCTTTCTTTTTAACATGTCTATAGAGTCTATACCTGTATATTTCCATGTACATATTACGAATTTTGCATTGATAATGGTTAATACACATATTGCCATTTTTTTTTGCCCTAAACCTAACTTAAATAACGTGAATAACGGTACACATTCTCAATTCGATTGCCCTATTATGATGGTCCCGCTCAGGACCGTTTGTTTTAATAAAATATTTTTATTACGTATTTCGTTGTTCGTGTTACCTATTTTTTAAATAAACATCAAAAGAAAGCATCATCTCTTGACTGTATTATGAATGAATTTGAAACAATGGATATATACCTTTTCATTCCCTGATCATGTTGTCCCCGCTCAGGATCGTCTTTCTGATCAGTAGTATTATCTATTGTCATCTCGATAGACACATGATGGAAGGGAGGTAACTTTTACATTCCCTCTCTGAATTATAAGTTGTTATATGCCTTTTTGCTATAAAACAATAATAATAATGATTTATTTATATATAGTTTGGTTGTTATACTTGTCTTTATATGGGGTTAGGTCCTAAATTGATGCGATTGTTTACATATGTTGGCTTAATGAGTGTATGAAAACGGCATGGTGTAACGGTCCTGGTCAGCGACGGTCCCAGTCAGCCCCGGTTCCCGTGAGGGCCGCTCAGCTGTTTGATACTGTTGGGTTTTGTTGTGAAATGTGTGATAGGTCAATTTTAGCACATTAATAAATAGTTCCGACTTAACATTTGTTCAGAACGAGTAAGCATGATTAAGATATACATTAGCCTATCAAAAAAAATAATTATCTGACTTTTCCATTAATTGTGATAGTTTCTAGCTTTATCGTGCGAGGAAAATAGACATCAAATTAAACGATAAACAATCAATTTAACATTTAAAGGGGCAATTAAGCGAAATGTGTTTACTTTTTTTATAATATCACCAAATATTTTATAAAAATGTAGTTCGGTACTCCTTGTGAACTATTCATACATAGGACAATTTGTTAAAATCATAACAACATTTCAATCATGATTATTAACATCGCTTTTCATAACGTCACACGCGGAGGCATGTTCGCAAAATTCTAAAGCAACTGAAATTTGAAAGATGCACGAGGTCACAATAAGCTGGAAAGACTCCTTTGGATTATATTTATGATACTGATAGCGATTATATTTTAAACTAAGCAAATAGATGTATGAGGGGGACAGACTTGTTAAAAGCTTGTCTGACCACAATCACGTACAATATTCGCGGTGATCTAAAAAAATATTTCTTTTCGCCCTAAATGTCATAAATCACGTTATGCTGAAAAGTCCAAAATCAGAGTCAAACGTGAGCGACATATAGAATAGATGTCTAGATATATCGCATTGTTTGTTTCCAAAGTCAGGATATGCTTGTGTATGATACCGATTTTATATAAAATGTAACATCGATTTTGCTTTCCACGGAATTCACAATTTGTAACTTGTTTAAATAACCTTTTTTATTCAAACTGTGCAGTAATATTTCGACAAAAGCAAAAGTAGTGAAATACTAATTTGTCCTGTAAATTTTGTAGACACCTAGCCATGAAAAGGGTCTGGAAATCACGAAACCGTTCTATGCTCAAACATGGATTCTGTGCTCAAATCAATTTTTCTATTGTACATATATATATAATGTGTAACTCGCTTAAATCACGGCAACGATCAGAAGCCAAATAAAAACAGCAAAAAAAATGTGATTGGAATCTCTTCGATGTTTTCCCAAATCATGAACAGAATAATTGTTTTCATCAATTTATAGCTAAAACAGAAATTCGGCCTAAGCACGGACTTAGATCTAATCTAAGTCCATGGCCAAAGCAAAAAAAAATCATGCTTGAGCATGAAAATACGGGCCCGGAACAAAATGCTGTCAGTGAAATATATAGCACACCGCTCTGCTGTGTATTGCCCGCGGAGTCAAGAAATAGGACTAGGGCGAACCTCGGTACACGTATGAGACACGAATAGGTAGATGTGGCGTTTACATCACACATTGTCACCTCCAGCTCACCATCACAACCTGTATATCTAAACCAGTTACCACTGCTCCAACAGCCATGGATAAAACAAGAGCTGAGAAACTGAGGTTTGTTTGTGTAAATGTAAAGCGGCCGGGGTCATAGGGAAGGGAAAGAGTTTGGATTCTATACGATATGATGTATACATAGGACCTATATACATGTACATACATTTCCACCCATGGTACTACATGGTGTGTGTCCCATCGATCAGAGCTAGATATAGAGAAGTAGATACACATATACACAAGGATGTTGTAGTGTTAAATTTACCATGCATACCATTTTTATTTTTAAGTTACAGGCCCCGGTTTCATCAGAGACGTATGTTATATCACAGTTGCTTGAGTTTCTGTCAGTAAATAATAAATATATATGTGTGAAATGAGCCTCCCATTACAGTTGGAATACTTCCATTACATTCTGTAATGGGCCGCGGCTCCATATATATAAACATTTTTTAATATACTGACAGAAACCCAAGCAACTGTGGTTATATACGTCTCTGGTTTCATCAACGTTCCTTAACTTAAGGAAATTCCTAAACTTAAAAATCTCCATAGGAAAGCATTATAGAATTTAAGGGAAGTTCCTTAGCTAAGGATTTTCCCCTTGAACTTCTGTAATGTTTTCCTATGGAGATTTTTAAGTTAAGGAATTCCCTTAGGTTAAGGAACGTTGATGAAACCGGGACAAGGTGCCCGGTTTCTAATATATTATTAAAAAAATAATTGACACATCCTCTAACTATTAAATATTAGTAGTCCTATATATGCATAGGCGTAGCTTCCTATACGCGGGTACGCAGGTACGTACACATAATTTTCATAAAAAATAATATTTTAAATACATTTGTAATAAAAAAAAAATGAGACTTTATTGTACAAGAAAATTTGCGTGTTTATTTTTTAATTAATTTTACCTGAAAATTGGCGCTAAAACACGTTAAAATGCCCCCACAGACCTGAAGGAAATCAGATTTTTTTTGGCGACACCCCCACCCCCCTTTCGGGAGGTGGGCGTATCCCCCTTCCGTAAACACCCTTTCCTAGCGCTTCGGGTGCTGTCTTGGACATCACATATGCGTACACCTCAAAACACCCCTATAGCTACGCCACTGATATATGTATGGTACAGCTATACTGTAATAGTGGTAGAGGATGTGTCATAATATATTATTAGAATATTCGACCTTGATTGGATAGGAAGACTATTATAAGTAGTACTATATGTATAATACAGCTATACTATAGTAGAGGATGTGTCATCACTTTATTAGAAATCGGGTATCTGTGGTCTCCAGTACAATATTGAAAATCAACTATTTAACCTTGTTTGGATAGGAGGATTCAGGGTAAAGAACAATTGTCTGCTAGAACATTGAAGTAGGTCCATTTTTTGTTATACGTTATTTCCTTCTTAGAGCTATGTCCACATAGAAACATAAAGGATGTGTATTTTTACCTCAGACTAATGTGTATTTTTGCCTCTGCGCATTTATTTTTCTACTTTATAATTATTCACGTCCCTAATCTTATACCTGTGTCATCTTAATGTAGTACAAGATGAGTTATAATAAATTAGACAGTAGTTTACTCAAATCTGCAACTTGTAACTATTCTAATCAATAAGCGACAATTTCTTATTGCCAGGGAAATCCGGAAGTTGGCGGCCGGCCATATCCTTGACTGCACGTTCATCTCTGAGGACCAGGATGCAGTGAAGGCTGTTATCCAACATCCGGGCATGACATCCGGTGACTATGACGTTAATGGTAGGTTTTACAACGGACTTAGATAACAGTTAATCTAACTCCGTGGTTTTACGTAAATATGACAACAATACGGGTAGAGAATCAAGTGACATACCTTGATGAGCCTATGGACACTTATGAAAGCCTTATTTTACTCTGACTCACGTTGTTTTTACTTTTTGAGTCGGTTAACAAATCACACATGGTGTTTATATTCATTTTTCTGTTTACTTTTTAAGGTCAACCCAAACTATGGCAAATGATGAGGCTGATGGGGGCGGCCAGATTCTTCGCTCACTCCCATCCTCTGGACCAATCAGGCAGAACGTTCAGAGACTTTTCTAAAATGACCAGTGATAGAATGACATTCATGATATCTTCAGAGATCATTTTCTGCAAAGAACTTTACGATTTTTCCATTAAAAAAGCACCTCTTCGAATGCATGTTCTTGGTGGATACATTGGAAGCTCATCTCTAAACACAATCACCAAAATGTTTGATTCGACAGAAAAAGTCTTATTATCGTCAAGCGTCACACAGGTCGTGAGCATCGATAGAGAGACACGGCGACCGAAACCTATTCCGGATTGGTGGCGCGAGAAATACGCCGAGTCAGCGAGAGAACACGTTTCCCTGAAATTTGACAAGATGGCGCGTCCAGACAACACTAGTTCGTATGAGTGTCACGTGTCCTGGAGCGATACGGACGCTTATTGTCACACAAATTGGGCGTCATACGCCCGTTATGTCGTCGACGCCGCGCATCATTCATCGCGTAAGGGTGATTTGAAACATTTCGAGGATAATCTGACGAAAGGTTTACACAGAATAGAACTACACTATTGTGGCGAGAGTTTTATGGGTGATACTCTCAACGTGTATTCTTGGGAAGATCAAAATGATCAAAGCAGTCTTTACTTCGATCTGTGCAAGGCTGAGAAATCTATATTCCAATGTAAATTTCACTTTTTTGACAGCTAGAATGTAAAAGTTTATGTACTACACAACATAAAATAATATCCAAGATCCCGAAACTGGTGCTGTCATCTGGCAGATAGCTGCTGTGTTAATTATGATATATATGCCAAATGAATAAAGAGAAGTCGGTTCAAGTTTTCAAAGGCTTTCTAATTTCATACCAGTATATGGCTCTGTTCATGCCGAAATAAATTTGATTGGTGTAGAATAAACCACGTAATTGAGGAACAGTAAATGTATCCAACAGTAATTTAAACTTTATAACAATACATTCTTCGTACTGTTCAAGTTCTTCTGATGGACCTTATTGCCTGTCCCATAGTCTGACGAAGTTTCCATGGTTACCATTATTTTGTAGTATTGTACTAAGAATGTTTATCATTATCTTGTAAATTATGACAAACATACTTTATTCAATACTCTTAAAATAATGACATACTTGGTCTAAGACTACAAATGAAGACAAACATACTTATTTTACTATAAAGCGATGGCAAACACACACAATGATAATTAACATACTTAGTTAAAAACTCAAAAATGATGACAAACATTCTTAGTTCAATACTATAAAATGATGACAAACATTTACTGAGTTCAATACTATAAAATGATGACAAACATTTACTGAGTTCAATACTATAAAATGATGACAAACATGTACTAAGTTCAATACTATAAAAAGATGACAAACATTCTCTGTTCAATACTATAAAATGATGACAAATATGTACTAAGTTCAATATTATAAAAGATGACAAACATTTACTGAGTTCAATACTATAAAATGATGACAAACATGTACTAAGTTCAATACTATAAAAAGATGACAAACATTCTTAGTTCAATACTATAAAATGATGACAAACATGTACTAAGTTCAATATTATAAAAGATGACAAACATTCTTAGTTCAATACTATAAAATGATGACAAACATGTACTAAGTTCAATACTATTAAAAGATGACAAACATTCTTAGTTCAATACTATAAA
The DNA here is from genome assembly GCA_947623455.1 of Mimachlamys varia. Classification (NCBI taxonomy): domain Eukaryota; kingdom Metazoa; phylum Mollusca; class Bivalvia; order Pectinida; family Pectinidae; genus Mimachlamys; species Mimachlamys varia. The sequence continues at coordinate 32,259,767 of OX392529.1, read as the reverse complement.
ATGACGACAAACATGTACTAAGTTCAATACTATAAAATGATGACAAACATGTACTAAGTTCAATACTATTAAAAGATGACAAACATTCTTAGTTCAATACTATAAAATGACGACAAACATGTACTAAGTTCAATACTATAAAATGACGACAAACATGTACTAAGTTCAATACTATAAAATGACGACAAACATGTACTAAGTTCAATATTATAAAAGATGCCAAACATTCTTAGTTCAATACTATAAAATGATGACAAACATGTACTAAGTTCAATACTATTAAAAGATGACAAACATTCTTAGTTCAATACTATAAAATGAACACAAACATGTACTAAGTTCAATACTATAAAATGACGACAAACATGTACTAAGTTCAATACTCCAAAATAATGCCAAACATACTTAGTTCAATGCTTTGAAAATTGAAATGATGACAAAGATATAAAATTGTGATAAACATATAAAATGAAGAAAACTTAGTTCAACTGAGGGTCCATCTCGAATGTCATACATGGTATATTATAAGCCCTGTCCCTACTTTATAACGCATACTATTCATCAAGTGGGAGACAGATGTTTCTACTGGTTTAATTGTTCATGTACTATATATAACGTGTAAAATACAAAATCAAACCATGTGATTATTGTTTCTCCTTCCTGTAGTCACGAGTGGGTAATATTCAACAATGAACAGCTTTCAATGGTTTTGTCGGGTTTCTACAACTGTCGCTTTTTTTGCTGGGTTTCAACAGCTTTCAATGGTTTTGTCGTGTTTCAACAGCTTTCAGTGGTTTTATCGGGTTTCTACAAATGTCATTGATTTTGTCGGGTTTCCACAACTGTCAATGGTTCTGCCGGGTTTCCACAGCTTTCCATGGTTTTGCCGGGTTTCCACAGCTTTCAGTTGTTTTGTCGGGTTTCTACAGCTTTCAATTGTTTTGTCGGGTTTCCACAGCTTTCAGTTGTTTTGTCGGGTTTCTACAGCTTTCCATGGTTTTGTCGAGTTTCCACAACTGTCAATTGTTTTCTTCTGGTTTCTACAGCTTTCAATGGTTTTGTCGAGTGATGTCGAAATACTCCACGTGTATTGATCTTTAATTAATTGCTTAAAGCGCAAGATAATTTTATTTCTCGTTCGCAAACATAAAATAATAAATATATTTTATTGATTATCTACCATAATTTCAATTATTTCACAAACTGCGTTCAAAGGTCTTAATCAAGTATGCCTACAGTATCTAAACTTTATGGAGTGAAAAACAAAGGTTAATTAACGTACATTTAGTAATAATTCACAACATTCATTGAATACAAAAGAAAAAAAAAGTTTTATATACAGTTACGTGCCATAAGTCTTTCAATTTTTTTTATTTTGCTATATATTCTTTGTATTTCCAAATTTTTTCAATGAATTTTCCTGACTTCGTTTATGGATGGATTTTGACAATTTTTTGTCATTTGGTACAGAAATATACAAGGTTTCCTCTCATAATATTTATTTAATTTTCCGTTGTGTATTTATGGAGCGATACAGAATTATCTACACTGCTAACTTCCGTGTGACGCCATTTCTCTATATAACGTTACCAAAATGACGTCAAAATGGCGTCCCGAAAATTGGATGTTGTAAATAAATCATGATTTCTCTAATTATACATAACGGAAAACAGTGAAAATATTATGAGATGAAACAGGAAACAATTCTTTATAAGTACACAAAATTGCATTAAAAATGATCGCGAAACGAAGTCAGGAAAATTCATTGAAAAAAGTTTGAAATACAAAGAATATATAGCAAAATAAAAAAAATTGAAAGACTTATGGCACGTAACTGTATATAAACCATGTTTTCTAGTAGGCGGAAACTACCACATGTCGCTTGGATCCTATTGTTGAATGATAAATTACCATAGTGCCCGCGGAATTTTCAAGGTGACATTGAACAGTATATAATATGTGTCGTCTTCTGGTTTTAGTCATAGAGTAAACTTGTGACCCAGATAAAACGTCATCAAACCTGTTATCAAACAATAAGGAAAACCATCGAGTTTGTTGACGGGAATGACAGGATATTGTCCAAATTCGGTCTGAAACATTTTTTGGTGAAGAATATTTAGTTTTGCATGCGTTCTGACCTCCTTGGGGCCGAATGGACACGATGAGACCAAAGGGACGGGTCTGTAATATAGGAAAGAAAGTAAATTCTTGAAAGTTCTTCTTCATTTAAAGGCCCAATATACGTAAATTTCGGCAAAACTTGAAGCGTAAATCAAGCCTAATAACTTATTATATTTATAGATTTAGTTAATATTAACTGATATCAGCAATATTCAAGATGAATTATTTCGCGGCTACTGGTACAGCAGCAGTTGAAACACGCTATTTGTAAACACGCGTCCATTTCGAACCGTCTTCTACCTTCGGTTTGTTGTTGAAGTGGGCCCCACCTGAATTATTTTCAATTTTTTGGATTTTTCTGTCAAGAGTTTCTTGTAAGGTACTGCTCAGGTTTACTTCGTTTTAGGCTTATTTTTGCATGGTTATCAACTGGATTTTTTTCATAATTTTTCACAATCAGGAAAAATTTCCTGACGTTACGTGTATTGGGCCTTTAAAGGATTGATAGGAAGATTGACCAAATTTGGTCTGGTGCAGCCTTGTTGGAGGGGACTCAATTTTGAATAAAAGTTGTACCTACTAAGCATGTTTGATCTTTCAACATAACTTGGACATGCATTATCATAATTATACATACACATTGTACACTATGAACAAGTGATCAACAAGTACAATTGTGTACTTGTTGATCACTTGTTATAATATTGAATGTATAACATACATGAAAACTAAGAGAATGTGGATAACAAATCCAATTTGCTGGCTTTGTAATCCAAATAAAATCAGTTTATCAGTCTGAAACAACTGCTAATATTTCACACATTAATATTTTGCTGTCACCTGTTATTTAAGCAATAAACTGTTACCAGATGTAATATATATATATATACATTATACAGTCGATATTAATACGAGTTGGGTGACAGATAAGTAGAATGTCGCATGTTGCCCGTTAGGGCGACATGAATATATGGACCGTATACTACATCTGAAGCGGATTGCAAAGCTGTGATATAACGGATACGTAGTTCAACCTGGCGTCAGAAAAACGTCATGTGATGCGGCATCGCAAATTGTAGTATACAGTGTGATACTACAATTTGGTTTACCAATGATATATAGGCGAAGGCAACATATAATTAAATAAATATACATATAAATGTTTCCTCATCCTTCCATTGTGAAGGCAAACATGGTGCCTGTTTTTATCTTATAGAGAAAATACCTAAAAATATGTTTCAACGAATAACTATATACTTTTTAACATCATGCCCCCTCCCAGGATCAAATGCACTCTTGAAAACCTTTGAGTCTGATCCTTAGTACCAAGAGAAAGAAGAAGAAGAAGAAGAAGAAGAAGAAGAAAAGAAGAAGAAGAAGAAGAAGAAGAAATGAAGTGGGAACCCCCTCTTTCACATGTCTCTATTCAGAAATGTCAGTACCCTGTAAAATAATCGTCAATATAACGGAATTGCGTTAAACAGAAGAAATTTAAGACTGTCATAAATTCCACCGGTCGTTTCACTATAATGGCATCTGTGGATCTAGTAGAAGGCATCGAGTGTACTAGGCCTGTACACTAAATTGATAATTCGGTCTCCATCAAAAATGGTGTTTACGGGTATAGTCATGTTTCGCGAGGTGTAGTTTCTGAAAAAAAACTTTCATGATTTCTTACACATTTTTCATCGAGACTTTTTGTTCTTTTGAATGCTGTAAAATATAATGCAGAGAAACTTTCACGTCTGTCTTCTTTATTGGTCCAAGTCAAAGTGACACAAATTCAGTGTTTACAATCAATGACATATATCAAATATTCATAAAAGAATTATCAATACAATATTAAAGACCTAATGAGCTTTTGTTAATTTCACACAATTTGAAGGATAACAACAGACATACTTACTTACAAAACCATTCAAAATCAGATAATGATAACAAACAATTCACTTTCACAATTTGGGGAAATTAGCAAAGCATTCTAATATATGGTAGAACTCGCTTGACAATGAGAGGGGTGATGAAGGCTGTTTTCAATAGTTTGACTTAATTTTCAAGTTTAATTTTTTTGTATTTAGTACAAGATTAAAACATTTAACATTACTGAAATATTTTCACATATTAAAATATTTAATTGTTGAAATCTTGTCTGAAGTTAATCAAGCTTCATTTACAATAATCAAGGAAAACTTCTGGTTTATAAGTTGTACTTTAAATTTACACATTAAATAGGAACATTAATATCAGGAGCATACTAAAGTGTTACAACTGAATAGGAGACTGAGAATTATGAAATATTTGACAATTAATCAATTTTAAAACAAAATGTTATTGTGCTATTGATCTAAAAATTGATGAGTTAGAAAATTACTTACAATACAAAGGAGAAATAGTTAACCGAATAAAATAGTTATCCAAGTAGTTTAGTTATTGATAAAAGTTGCAATAAAATGTTAATTAAGCGAATAATTAATTCGCTTAAGGAAAACCTAAAGATTAAAGTTTACTAGTAAGCTAACCTGTTTATTTCCATAAATGATCATTTAAATTATAGATCTAGATCAATCAGTATATTATTTATCCAATAATTATATATATTTCAAGATCATGTATTTGCTGCACAGATTTCTTTGACTAACATTTAATCATTCAACTGATCAGAAATGTGCATTTTCTATAACAGGGGAGACAACTGTAATTTTTCTTAACATCAACAGAGGAGCTGTCTCATTATCCCTATAAATAGATTATATCAATTCACAATAAAAGATGTTTGTCCAGAGACAAAATCTAAAAGCTTGACACATTTCATACTGTATATAACATACACAAGTTAACAACAAAATGTAAGCATAAAAAAACATCAGTAGAATAAACTTTAGTTAACAGTTCGAACTATAGCCAGTGATGCCTCTTGTGCTCTCAGCGGCAATTGAAAGAACTTCATTAATCAAGTTTATAATATGGACATTTATAATAACAGTTACCTGATTCATAAAACATATATCCAACCTTCAGCATGTCTATTAATTAAGAAAACGTTTGAGTTTTCCTTTCCCAGACTGTCATTTATCTCGAACGCAGGAAACGCGCTGAACAACAAAGGGGAATAACTCGCGTCACCTGCCTAAGTTAATTGGGATACACGCTAGTAATTACAAAGTGGCCAAGTTTGCAATATTAGCTTACTACTGGGAATATGACCCAAAGATGGTTGATTATTTAAAATAATAAACATGCTTTCAGTGTAGGATTTTGCAAATAAAACACACAAGTATTCATAATATTTAGACAAGATTTAGAGGAAACCAATTAATTAAAACATTAATTAAATTTCAACTAAAAATCCTAGTTTTTGAATATCAATAGTAAAACGTTGCCTACTTTAATTCAACATTTAAAACATAGCAAATTATAACAAATTGAACATACAAGATATAAAATGTTTGTGCTCACCTGTAAAATATAATGCAGAGAAACTGTTTCACGTCTGTCTTCTTTATTGGTCCGAGTCAAAGTGACCAAGACAATTGACCGAAACAGCGTCTCCAGACAGGTGAGCATGCGCAATCGCATGGATTATTAAATTGTAAAACAAACATACCCACGAACCCTGGCGGACGGGACCTTGGACATTACATAACACGCTTACGTTAAAAGCAATTAGTCACCTTGAGATAATTCGGACAAAAAGACCAAATCAGTGTCCGGTTGGGACAAAGGCTAGTTTTAGATAAGCGACCCGACACTGTTCGCTCAACATATTTGAATTAGGGCTTTGAGCAATAAATTCTGACACACAAAAAGCTGTCCCTTGTTCGATTTCCTTTGACACTAATTAGAGCGACTAATAAAATCTTTCCTGGCACTAATTAGATAATATACTGTGTTTGCTAAGATTATATGTAGACAGTTTTACAGTCTTGTCAACCTGTCCTGTACTTACAAAAGTATTTACAATTCTTTTAAACTACAAAATATCAAATTAAAATAAAATACAGTTTTTCACTATGAAATATCCCTCCTTCTTCGAAAAATTTTCGTCCCGAAAATAAGTATATATATAGAAAAGGGAAGAATACAAACTGGCAATGGACACTTAACTCAGTATCAGAAAAATGAATACTGTATTTTGTTTACAAATAGAATGAACAGCAGTTAATATAATATATATATACAAGACACAAAGTTAAAAAAATATATACTGAAAATCATTGTCATATTCTACATTTCTTGACAAAAAAATATTCAATGATCTCCAGATAAAAGTTATCTTCAAATGACATCAATTCAAGAACTACATATGAAATAGGTAGGTGTGCATGTGAAAACAAATGTACAATATTTACAATGAGCTCATAAATGTATCACACTTCGATGTACAGTTCTTTGCATAATTCACATACAGTATGCATGTTTTAATGGAACTGGCAGTTCTGTTCTTAGACATTCTAGGTCCCTTTTGTTACAGTCACTTCAATAAAGAGAAATAGCCGTGATGTGCAAGTAAAATATATGCTGTAAAAGGTTGATTCAAAATTCTTTTGATTTTTCTAGCTTGAAAAGGTGAGAGACGATAACTTTTGCATGGGTAGATACGCCGTTTAGTATGATTGTTGATAACAGAAAATTCTGACCACTCAAAATGAATTTTGGGTAGGACATTACCTTGGACGAAAATGTTACTGATATCCATTGGAGGGGAAAAGGTCCAATTATCTGGGCACAGAGGAAGAGAAGCCACCTTGATTAGCTCACAATTATGACCATTAGTAAGTTCAACAAAAAGTGAAGTCTTGTGAACATGGACTAGTTTTCTCCAAATGATATACACAGCAAAGAGAATGAATATGGTTGTTAGAAGGGAGAGTACAACATATGGCCATGGTGTCAGAAGTGAATTGTACACATGCTCTGATATGAGGGTTGGGGTGGTTGTATCAGGTAAGGCTTGGAAATGAAAACTTGGAACATTAGGTGAGATAGTGAATGCAGAAGACTTTTGAGCAAGCACGAGTAAGGCTGACAACTTTCGGAATCTAGCATACAAACAGAAGACTAATATAATAGCTATAGTAGAGATAACGGTTCCTATTAATGCAATAACACCACTAGTATCTGGCCATTCAACAGTTGCGAATGGAATCTGTCCATCTATCATTGACTCGGCTAAGGAAGTAAAAACAGTTTCTCCTTTTTTGGCTTTTTGAGCAATCTTTTTCAGACTTAGGTCATATTTGTTATCATTAGCTAACAGCCGAGAAAAAGAATGATTGTAAATCTGTAATGCTGGAAGCTTGATATGGACAAATTTGGAATATGATGTATCACCAAAGATTGAGGAATGTTCAGATGATGGGAAAAATTCTTGTAGCAAAGCCAGATTAATGGGATGTACCACTGATATATCTGTTGTTTCATTTTTACATGACCCTATGCGTGGTGGCATAAACAAATTGTCTGAAGTAAGGGAGCACCTACAGGGTATTTGAATAACACAAAATGTACACCCTTTGATAATTTTCTGACCTGACGGACAATCCAATGCTAGCATAGTGATATGATATAATAACAGTGTAGAGGGGGCTAATTCCTTAATACTAGGTGAGAGGACGTTTGGAACAAACCGAAAATCACACATCTGTTTAACTGAATCCTTGTGATTGTAAAATAAAGCAGAAAGACATGATGGTTTAGCAACTGAGGACAAAGCAACATGAAAAGAGCAGTACATGATGTTGTTATTACTAGTACATGCCTTCAACTGATCATGTGACAGCATTGAGAAATGCTGATTGTCGTTTGTATGAAAGAAGTAGTCTGGAGTTCCAAGTAGCTGTGTAGCATGAGTTGATGTAGCATTCAATGGAACCGGCACAGAATACACCTTATACAGAGATAACGGTTTAACAAAGGTCGAAATTGGTATTTGTAAAAGAATATACAGATTACCATGATGCCTAGCAAACAAAAAGTGTGCAAACGAGTAGTAATACAGTGGGTCCCTATGTATGATATTAAATCCTGGGAACTTCCTGGCCATTATACTTTGTACTTGCTTTAGGGAGTCACTGATGACATGAGGCGAGAGAAGAAAGGGAGATAATTTGCCCTTGACTAGATCATGAATAGCTAACTTAACATGTTCTAGGTGCTTGTTTAAAATTGTTGTAGCATTAGTTTGCATTAACATCATATTTTCTAAAAGTACAAACTCATGTTCCATTCCATCCAAAGAAGTGGCAAACTGCTTAGACAAGGTCATTGTTTGATCATGGTTTGTTGTGATAGCCTTGATAACATTGTCGAAACGGTCATTAACTGTTGATATGAATGATGTAAGCTGATGAGCTTCTTCAGCCATTGCTTTTGCCAACTTAACATTATTGCTATTCAAAACCTGCATGTGGCGTTTGAGGTTTGAAACGTCATTGGAAGTTGCAGTACCAAAAAGTGACTTGGATATTTCACCAATGAAATCGAAAAGTCCTCGTTTACTCCGTCGTGAACTGAACGGTGAATTGTTCGGGAGGTAACTATGTGGAATCAACCGATGCATTTCTTTTACAGTCTCATTAACATCTGCCATACACTGAGTACGAAGGTTGTTCAGCGTTCTAACTACTGAGTTAGCAGACTCACATGTTCTTCTCTTGCACAGGACGATGTCTGGGAGATACAAGCTTGTTGGTAGCGGTATTTTGAATGTATGGGACCAATACTCCTGACCAAGATGTAACTTCTGTATTGGTTCAAACAGAATGCCATAGTTCAATCTTTGCACTGACGTTGGTGTACTTAACACTACAGGCAAGCAGAGGAAGGCCATCACAATCACATTCCACATTTGAGGTAGACCAAAGATACCTAAAGAAGAAAGAGGGGGGAAAATAAAGATTAATCGTATAATATGTCGGTAAAGGGTCGTCGACTACCCTCAAGCACTAAATTGACAGAGATCTGTCAATATCATAACACATTATTCGATAGACGTAGAGAGAAAGTAAAGTAAGATGTGGTACCGCTTTAGTTGCCAAAGGAAAATCCTCTAATAGTGAAATGCTACTGTGAGAAACAAGTCAATTTTGACTGTTTGCCCCGTTTTCTGGCTTTTCCTGATTGCGTACGCTTGATATGGAACATTCTAACTATCTCTGGAGGTAAATGTTCTGCTGGTTCCCATGTTCGTTCTCTGTATCCGAGCCATTTGACTTTATATTCCTTTCTTCCATTACGTGTTCTGCAACGAAGTAACTTATCAACATTGTAAGTTGTAGTTTGACTATCATTGCTGTCCTGCTGACTAGACTTATCAGCATCTTTCTCTTGTTGAGTATTTGTCTGAGGTGGCCTAATGTCAGGGTCATTATCTGCTACAATCGGTGCAGCAGGTGGCACCCCAGGAGCCACAGGTTGTGCTACAGGTGGATCCACAGGTGGATCCACAGGTGGCACTACAGGTTGATCAAACTTTGGTTTGAGATTTGGACTGGTGTACGGCTTCAGCCTATTAGCATTGATTAGAGACTTTAACTCCTTGTGGTTATCACATCTCCGAAGCTTGTATGTGTGATTTGGTCCTACGTCAACAATGTAAAACGGACCATCAAGAGGGTTGGTGAGTTTAGGTGACAACCCTTGGGGTACTCTCGTGGTATGCAGCATTACCAGGTCGTTCATTCTAAACTGGGGGACAGAAGCTTTCTTGTCATGTTGCTCTTTTTGCTTTGCTTGTGCAAGTTTGATATTTCTTTCGGCTATAGACTTCACATACTTCAGGTGGTTTAGTAACTGCGAGACATGGGCCTTTGCATCCTTGTTCAAACCATCCTTAGGAATTAGAGAAGTATCGAAAGGCAGGTTCATCTCTTTACCATAGAGAATATGATATGGAGAGAGATCTGAGGACTGAGTAGAGGGACTCATTCGGAAAGACATAAGTATTCCTGGCAGAAACTGGGGCCAATTTTGTTGATTCTTGTCAACATAAGCTCTCAAGCATTGTGCTAGAGTGCTGTTCATTCTTTCGCAAGTGGAATTTGTTTGCGGGTGATATGAACTTGTAAAATGACGAGTGACCTGAAAGATTTCACATACTGCAGTGACTAACTTGCTAAGAAAGTTCTGACCTCTATCACTCACAATCACCTGTGGTGCACCATATCTGCTAAATATCTCTTTATAGAGAACATTTGCAATTTCGTGCGATTCCTGTGTCTTTAATGGAAAAGCTTCCGGCCATTTGCTAAATGAATCTACAATGAGTAAAATGTACTTGTAGCCTTCTTTTGATGTTGTAATTGGGCCTAGAATGTCCATATGGAGCCGCTGAAAGGTATCAGTGACAGGCATTGGGGTAAGTGGGGCATGCCGAAGGTGTGTTGGCTTTTTGATTCGCTGACAGATATCACATGACCTAATGTAATCTGCTACATTCTGGTACATTTTTGGCCAGTAATATTTGAGCTGAATTGCTCGATAAGTTCTGTCAAGGCCTAGGTGGGCGCCGCCTGCTTGGCAGTCATGATAGGACAAGAGAACATCTTCTCGCAGACATCTTGGTACTGCAAGTTGTCGGATGTAATTCTGTGCTCGTTTGGCACGGGCCTGGTACATATGGAAAAGAACACCATCTAGTAAAACATACTGGTTGGAAAGATACAGAATTCTGTTTGCAGTTTTCTTATCAGCTGGTAGATCTCCTACACTTAGGTATGAATAGATACCATTGAAATCAACGCACTCTGATTGAAGTTTGGAGATACCATCTGCTGAAATAGGGTCACCTACATCATGTACCTCCATGACTGTGTGACTACTGGTTGTACTGCTATCTGAACCTTTGTAAAAGAATTTTACTTGTAGAGGTGCTTGTTGCTGTGCCTGAATGTTACTTACGTCTGAACTTGGTAGAACATCTTCCAAGTCTGGAGCTGTACTATTACCATACTCACGTCTGGAAAGAGCATCAGCAACTACGTTCTTTGGCCCTGCTTTGTAGATTATGTCATAATCATAGCCTTGTAGTAATACAGACCATCTGGCAAGTCTCCCTGTTGACTCTGGTTTTATTGTTTTGAGCCATGTTAGTGCACTATGATCTGTGAAAATTTTAAACTTCTTACCTGCTAGATAAACATGATAGGCTTTGATGCCTTCGACGATTGCTAGTCCTTCTTGCTCTGAAATACTATACTTGCGCTCATGTTGGTTCAATGACCTACCTCCGTACGCAATGACCTGTTCCCTTTTGTTCTCATCAAGTTGGCCTAGCACATAACCTATAGCTTCAGCAGAAGCATCTGTAGTAAGAATGAATGTTTTTGTGTGGTCTGGGTAGGCTAAAACAGGTGGAGATGTTAAGGCATCCTTTAGAGTATCAAAAGCTTGCTGGCATTTAGGCGTCCACTCAAATTCTACGTCGTTGTTAAGAAGTCTATTCAGAGGAGCCGTTATTTTGCTATGGTCTTTGACAAACTTCCTATAATAGTTGCAAAGTCCCAAAAAGGAACGAACTTGCTTCTGAGTACTAGGAGTTGGAAATGAACGGACAGCATCTGTTTTTGCAGTGTCTACTTTTACACCATTTTTAGAGATGACATGTCCAAGATAGTGGACTTCTGACTGAGCAAATGAACACTTGCTTGGTTTCAGAGTAAGGCCAGCTAACTTCAGTCTGTCAAACACTTCCTGTAAGTGTCGGATGTGATCTTCAAATGTGCGAGAATACACAAGAATGTCATCCACATAGACCAGACAGATTTTCCAGTTCAGGTCCCTAAGGATTTTTGTCATGAGGGCCTGAAAGCTGGCTGGGGCATTGACTAACCCAAAGGGCATGCGTTTCCATTGATAAACGCCTGATGGAGTGACAAAAGCAGATTTATGTGCTGTGTCAGGGTCCATTGGAATTTGCCAGAATCCAGAAGCTAAGTCAAGTGTAGAAAAGAATTGTGCATGTGATTCACCAATAGAGTCAAACACATCATCCAGACGTGGAAGCGGAAATGAAATTTGTTTAGTGACAGCATTGAGTTTTCGATAGTCTACAGCAAAGCGCAACTGACCATTTCGCTTTTTCACCATGACAACTGGTGATTGCCATAGACTGGTGGACTCCTCAATGATGTCATTGTCTAGCATCTCTTGAATCTGGCGATTCATTTCAGCCTTGACCTCTGGACTTTGTCTATAGAACCGTTGACGAATAGGGAATTCATCAGATGTTTCTATGCGATGCGGAGAGTCATGAGTTTTCCCTAACTGTGATAGGTCTGTTGCAAAAACTGACCTGTTGTTGTGCAGAAAGGAAGAGAGAAGATCCTGATGTTGTTGTGACAGATTAGACGCTTGAAGATCAAAAGATAGATCATTCTCTGACTCTACATCATTGCCATTGCTTGATTGATCTACTGGGGTGTCTAGAGAAAAGACTGAATTTTCTTGAAAGAGCGAGACTGACGCGACAGTTTGGTTCTTTTTAATTCTTACATCCTTATCAGTCGGGTTCATAATTTGCATACATGACAGCTTCCCTGATGTAATGTAAGCAATACTCTTTGCTCCTGCCAATCTTAGCTTGGGAAGGGTTGGGGAAGGTTCTAAAATGACTAGTGAGCCTAGAGGTAAATGTGATACTTTTACTGGTAACTGACACATTGACAATGCTGGAACTATTACTGAAGACTTTGTTCTAGCTAGCGCTATATCTGTATCTACAGAAAATGTTGTGTCCGAAATGTTGTCTTTGATATGAAGTAATTTAGCTGATGTGTCAAAAATAGCACCATTGTTTTCCAAAAAATCCATCCCAAGTATCATACCTTGATGAAACTCCTTAAAAACATGAAATTTTTGAGTGATAGCAACATTACCAAAACAAATTGACAGGCATATAGCACCAAGACTACGGTGAATCTCACCGCCAGCTACACGAACACTAAGATCAGAATTTTCCAGGTTTGATATGTCAACTGAAAGTTTAGTTAACATGGGTAAGGCCACACAGGAGATAGTGGCACCTGTGTCTACCAGTGCTTTTACTGGAAGGCCATTAACCTCAACACTTACAGAATTCTTGTCTACCGCTGTAACTAAAGACACGCATTCACTAGGAGTTAGTGGGGTGGCAGAGTTGCTAGGAGGAGACAGATCTTTTAGCACTTTAGGTTTGTGAGGTGAATCTTGGTGGTGCCTATCCTTTTTGGGGACAGGCGCGTATCCCTAGCAATTGTTATAATTATTGGTCTTACCTCTACCTCTTTTGTTTAACGGACATTCTCTTGCAAAGTGACTGTATTCTTTGCACGTGAAACATATTTCGTGAAATGCGGGACAATTTTGTCTAATAGAACAGAACTTACCGCATCCACATGATCTGTTTTGTCCTTGTCCTTGTTGGTACACGGTTCCCTGATGGTGACGTCTATTGTGGTTTCGAGGCTGGTGATGTGGCCGATGATGAGGTTGATTGTAACCAGGCTGCTGGAACTGTTGCTGATGAGGCTGTTGGTATTGCTGATGAGGCTGTTGGTATTGCTGATGAGGCTGCTGGTATTGCTGATGAGGCTGTTGGTATTGCTGAGGAGGCTGCTGGTATTGCTGAGGACTATCAGTATGAACACTCTTTACTTTCGGTGTAGAGTCAACTTGTGTGCGGTGCTGCACCGAATTTATGGACTCCAGTTTGTCAATTTTGGACATGAGCGTTGAAAATAGTGCTGGGTATTGATCAGATTTTTTCAATACAATACGTATTGGTTAACTGGGTTTCAATACACAATACGTATTGCTGTATTGATCATTGCTTTAAATCTGTACGTATAGTCGTACATTATTGGTTTCGGAGTCCTTTGGTCAAATGTTTGACAATATGCATTATGTATATCATTGATTTCATCAATTACTTATGTAAATCTACATATCTGTACGATTTTTAAAATTAATAAAGAGTACTTGGTCATCATTGTTTGTTTTCAAAAGATTTTTTATAACAATTATCTCCATATTAAATGGAGGCAGCCCAGACAGAAGGAATACTAATAAGCAGGTAAGTGACTAGATTATTTATTGAGTCAATAAAATCAACAACGTCAAGTGTGCATTGTGCATGGTCATCATTTTTTCATTTTACTTGTGAAACTGAAACTCCATGTTCTTTTTTAAGAACACAAGGGCGTCTACTTGTTCAGTTTTCAGGCATGCCCTAGTTGCTGAAACAATGTCCCCCGTCGTACTGAAAACACGCTCTGAGGCAACTGAAGTTGCTTGCACACACATATACTGTTGAGCTAACATGGCCAAATTTGGAAATCGATAACTATTATTTTTCCAAAATTGTAGAGGATTGTCGTCCATCTGTAAGTTAGGTGCTTCCCTGTATAGTGTAACTTCCTTTTCAGCCTGCTCAGGGACTGTTAACGGTGCGGTTTCCCCCATCACTAGCACATCATCATCAAACAACTCGGACAAGACTGATTTTTTCTTCTTCTTGTCAGGACTCTTAGGAGCAAGGGACAGCACATCTTCAACAGCCTTTGAAGACAAAAAATATCATGCATATTTATTTAGTTGTTCACTATAATTTCACAAAGACAACATTTGTATATGATAGTGATATCTAATCATATAAGATGATACTATAACTTACTAATATTCTAATAAGAGTACTAATTTAATAAATTAATAAATATATCATATATATATATTCAAGTCGTAAACTGGTAAGCTATTCATAAATACTGTTAAGTTTATACTGATAATAAAAATGGTTGTCTTTGTTTTAAGTTCAAATTCAACTGTTTGAATTAAAATAATTGATGGCATATCATATTATGTCATTTATGTTTACAAATTAATGGTTTGCTTACATTGTTTTCATCTAATCCCATATCTGGAAGTGCAGGTAGTACTGGAAGTGTAGGCCTAGTGTCATCTTTCTCTTGCTTAACCCGTACAGTTGCAGCACTCGCCAGCATCACACCGGTAACATGCTCGGTGACTCTTACCCATGCCTCGGCTGTTATGCATGGTTTGCCCTTTGTTCTTGGGTCGAGGATTGATGCCTCCTCAAGAAACTTTATTAACTGTTCCTCTGTGTATCTGCCACTCAAGTTCTTGCCTATTGCTGTCTTCAGAGATTTCACAAAATTGGAGTCATTCTGTTCAGGTGTAAACAGTTGCTTTAATTTGTTTAACAGCACAATTATGAGACCTGCTGTTGAACTTTTTTCAGCACACATCCACGTAGTTATGTCTAGTAGGACCTTCATGTGTACGACAAACTCCTCACATGTGGTGATTTCTGAGTCCGCCATTTCGCTGACAGCTTTAGCTTTGACATTTTGCTTGATCTTGACATCCAGTAATGTTGCTAGGATTGCAGGCCGCTGCTCTAGGAAACGTTTGAGCATTTGGTATGTCGAATTCCACCGGGTTTTACAGTCTATGATGAGTCTGTGTTTCTCTAATCCCAGGCCAACTTGGTTTTTCTTGAGTAATTCTGTGGCGATATTACTTTTGTGGAAGAAGGATACAACAGACCTGACTTTGCCAAGAGTATTTCGAAGAGATGGAATGTCAAGTGCCTTGTTTGAAGCTAGGTTCAGTGTGTGGGCGAAACATCCCAGCTTCAAATCTGCCCCTGATACCTGAATGGCGATTCCCATGTTTGAAGCATTGTCCACAGTGATAACTTTTACTTTGTCCTTAATTCCCCATTTTTCCATAGCAGATTTTAGTTCAATACCTACATTCTCTCCTGTGTGACTCCCTGAAAAGTTCTCCGTTTGCAACACCTTTGACTTGAGCTCCCAGTCTCTAACAAAGTGGCATGTGATTGTGATGTAAGACTCTGTAGCACGAGAAGTCCAGGCATCGGATGTCAGTGCAACCCCTTTTGCCTGCGACAACTCCAAAAACAGCTTCTCCTTCTCCTGTTGTAGCACTGCAGGTATCAATGTGTCACTGACAGTGTGGCGATTAGGAGCCCTGTATCTGTTATCCAGAGTCTGCAAGAGTGTCCTGAAATAAATAAACATTTAAAATTAATTAACTAGTTCATTAACGTCATTCCAAATATTTTATTTATTTCAGTTTTTTGGGGGAAATGTGATCTAATGTAATTTAAGACATAAACAATAGTGTTGCTTCATGAAATGTAATCCACTATCCACTATCCAGCCTACAGTACAGAGTACAGACTCAGTGAGACACTTATCATAAGTTATCAATCTATTTTGTTTTTGGCCACACAAAACAAACATGATTTTTAAAACATGAAACATTGCATGTTACGTCTACAACATACCTGAATGCGGGACTCTCAATCGTAGAGTAGGGGCGGAGGTCATGTATGATGTAATTTAATATTGCATTTGTGATGTCATTTGATTTGGCCTTTGGCATTTGTACAGATCTGGACAGGCTCCAGGGATTTTGACTTTTTATATCAATGCTGAATTTGCTGCCAGCTGCAAAGAAATACATATATTGTTTTATTTGTTGATCATATATTATATTGAATATTTAAAAAAAAGCAGCATTTATTTACTTTGTAAATAAAAAATTAAATATGAAGTATTTATTTATTTAAATATTTAATGATATTTAATAAGTTATTGTCTAGATTGTTTTTATTTTCCATGCCATGTACAATTACAGTATACATGCAATATATATGAATTTTAACTGAAATATGTTTGTAGATCTAGTAATATACAATACTAGTAGTACTGAGTACTAGTACAGTATCTGGCTATCTGCATATTTAATACTTGAATGTCTTCAATTCAAAGTATTAATTTCCAGGTTATATATGAATTAAATCTGTACATATTCACTAATAGGCACTAGGCAGACCTCGTAAAAAGGTACAAAGTGTATTTTTTTTCAAAAGCGAATCCGCTAGGCCCTACCTACTGTAGCCGTAGCATTAGACAGACCATGATACACGGACGCCATAGGGGCATTGTATTATCTTTAAACTACATTTTAAGTCAAAATTGAATACTGTCAATTAAAATAAACGCCGATTTCTCTCATCAAATTTTGTAAAATAATATTTGCATCAATTAATTGACGATATCTTACCCGAGTCAGAGCGGGAGGCTGACGCCGCGGCCGTAGACATGGGGTCAGACGACCCACCACCTTTCCCAGCAACATTAATGTTATGATGTCTTATTAGGTGGGTACTTAAATTTGTAGTTCCCCTTGAAGTGGCCACATTGAGCTTGCAAATGTCACAGCTCGCAACATCATTGCTTATCTTTTTGAAGTATGCCCACACCTTTGATTTCGCTGGTGGCATGTTGTTAACGTTTTCGTGCGTCACGGTCACACAGACGCTTCAAGAGACGTGTGTTACAAACGTTTTGGCGACCTACACGCAAAGTGAAAGTAACTTTTCAGAAACGTGCAGTGTATCGATACAGCCGACGTTGTGTATCGATATACCGAAAGGACCTTTTATACCGATATATACCGGTTTATCGATATATTGATCCACCACTAGTTGAAAACATCTGCACCATGTCTTGTGTGTTTTCTTTTTCACACTCCAATTCAGCGTTGGCAATATCGAGTGCATGGCGCAGGTCAGCAAATGTTTTTGGCTCCTTTCCAAGGACACACTTTCTCACTGAAGGTTTTAAACCTTGCATTATAACCATAACTTTAGCCTCTTCTGGCATTATTTGTCCTAGAGCTTGTTTTTCTGCTCTTGCGAAGTAAGTGTCATTACTTTCTGTGTCAGTTTGCTTTATGGACATAAATTTAATGTCCATTTGTTTTTTATTGAAACGGTCATCAAAGGCATCCTTTAGCGCGGAAAGGTTGATTTTGGACTCGTCAGGCAGGCTGTTGATCCAAACTTGTGCGCTGCCCTCAAAATTGCAACCTAGTGCTGCAATGGTGTCCTCCTCAGATAGCTTTAAAAACTGTCTCCACGATTCCATGGAATTCCACCATAATCGGGCATCGGTGCCATTAAACTTTGGCAAAGTCACACCAATGCCAGACATTATGACTGTCTGTTGTGGCTGTGTTGGTGGAGAAGGAGGAGGTGGCAAGTTTCTAAGACTTGATGATGAAAAAGTTGTTGTAGCTACTCTGGGAAGAGTGAAACTATCAGTGGTAGTAGTTAGATCTCCAAGTCCGGTTTGGGTTGACTCTTGAGGAGCAGAAGTTGATTGCACAGGTCCGACTGTGGTGACAGAAGTTGCGTTTGTGGCACCTGTTGTTATTGTTGTTGTTGTTGTCAACATACTGTTGCGAGTAAAATGTGAATGACGCACCCTGTAATTTAATGGTCTGTTGTTAATCCTCTTCGAATGCTCCTTCATATGGGATGTTGAGGAAACTCCACCAAGTTTTCATCGAGACTTTTTGTTCTTTTGAATGCTGTAAAATATAATGCAGAGAAACTTTCACGTCTGTCTTCTTTATTGGTCCAAGTCAAAGTGACACAAATTCAGTGTTTACAATCAATGACATATATCAAATATTCATAAAAGAATTATCAATACAATATTAAAGACCTAATGAGCTTTTGTTAATTTCACACAATTTGAAGGATAACAACAGACATACTTACTTACAAAACCATTCAAAATCAGATAATGATAACAAACAATTCACTTTCACAATTTGGGGAAATTAGCAAAGCATTCTAATATATGGTAGAACTCGCTTGACAATGAGAGGGGTGATGAAGGCTGTTTTCAATAGTTTGACTTAATTTTCAAGTTTAATTTTTTTGTATTTAGTACAAGATTAAAACATTTAACATTACTGAAATATTTTCACATATTAAAATATTTAATTGTTGAAATCTTGTCTGAAGTTAATCAAGCTTCATTTACAATAATCAAGGAAAACTTCTGGTTTATAAGTTGTACTTTAAATTTACACATTAAATAGGAACATTAATATCAGGAGCATACTAAAGTGTTACAACTGAATAGGAGACTGAGAATTATGAAATATTTGACAATTAATCAATTTTAAAACAAAATGTTATTGTGCTATTGATCTAAAAATTGATGAGTTAGAAAATTACTTACAATACAAAGGAGAAATAGTTAACCGAATAAAATAGTTATCCAAGTAGTTTAGTTATTGATAAAAGTTGCAATAAAATGTTAATTAAGCGAATAATTAATTCGCTTAAGGAAAACCTAAAGATTAAAGTTTACTAGTAAGCTAACCTGTTTATTTCCATAAATGATCATTTAAATTATAGATCTAGATCAATCAGTATATTATTTATCCAATAATTATATATATTTCAAGATCATGTATTTGCTGCACAGATTTCTTTGACTAACATTTAATCATTCAACTGATCAGAAATGTGCATTTTCTATAACAGGGGAGACAACTGTAATTTTTCTTAACATCAACAGAGGAGCTGTCTCATTATCCCTATAAATAGATTATATCAATTCACAATAAAAGATGTTTGTCCAGAGACAAAATCTAAAAGCTTGACACATTTCATACTGTATATAACATACACAAGTTAACAACAAAATGTAAGCATAAAAAAACATCAGTAGAATAAACTTTAGTTAACAGTTCGAACTATAGCCAGTGATGCCTCTTGTGCTCTCAGCGGCAATTGAAAGAACTTCATTAATCAAGTTTATAATATGGACATTTATAATAACAGTTACCTGATTCATAAAACATATATCCAACCTTCAGCATGTCTATTAATTAAGAAAACGTTTGAGTTTTCCTTTCCCAGACTGTCATTTATCTCGAACGCAGGAAACGCGCTGAACAACAAAGGGGAATAACTCGCGTCACCTGCCTAAGTTAATTGGGATACACGCTAGTAATTACAAAGTGGCCAAGTTTGCAATATTAGCTTACTACTGGGAATATGACCCAAAGATGGTTGATTATTTAAAATAATAAACATGCTTTCAGTGTAGGATTTTGCAAATAAAACACACAAGTATTCATAATATTTAGACAAGATTTAGAGGAAACCAATTAATTAAAACATTAATTAAATTTCAACTAAAAATCCTAGTTTTTGAATATCAATAGTAAAACGTTGCCTACTTTAATTCAACATTTAAAACATAGCAAATTATAACAAATTGAACATACAAGATATAAAATGTTTGTGCTCACCTGTAAAATATAATGCAGAGAAACTGTTTCACGTCTGTCTTCTTTATTGGTCCGAGTCAAAGTGACCAAGACAATTGACCGAAACAGCGTCTCCAGACAGGTGAGCATGCGCAATCGCATGGATTATTAAATTGTAAAACAAACATACCCACGAACCCTGGCGGACGGGACCTTGGACATTACATAACACGCTTACGTTAAAGCAATTAGTCACCTTGAGATAATTCGGACAAAAAGACCAAATCAGTGTCCGGTTGGGACAAAGGCTAGTTTTAGATAAGCGACCCGACACTGTTCGCTCAACATATTTGAATTAGGGCTTTGAGCAATAAATTCTGACACACAAAAAGCTGTCCCTTGTTCGATTTCCTTTGACACTAATTAGAGCGACTAATAAAATCTTTCCTGGCACTAATTAGATAATATACTGTGTTTGCTAAGATTATATGTAGACAGTTTTACAGTCTTGTCAACCTGTCCTGTACTTACAAAAGTATTTACAATTCTTTTAAACTACAAAATATCAAATTAAAATAAAATACAGTTTTTCACTATGAAACATTCATCTTGCGAGCAAGTGGAACCGGGAATACATTTCGTTTTAAATCAAAGTCTATACAGAGACGTATATTTAAAATGTGTGAAGGTCGTAAAGTAGAAAACAAAATTCATTTGGTATAATAGAGGTATACTTCTATTTCGCTTTATGCTTTCGGTTTTCAAAAAATGAGAAAATGTTCCATTTTAATTTTCGCGGTTTATTCCCTTCTCATGCACTCTTCTGTGTGGAGGGAGGAAATGACAACAGCTAATTAGCATACATACGGCAACATGAGTCAATGGCGCTCGCTGTCACTTAGAGCGGAAGAAAAACAATGAGAATAGCAACACATCAGCGGTAAGCCAGTCTGCCAACTGTATAAACAATTAATATATATGTTTTTGAAACATATTTTATCCAATTTGCACGCTGGCATTCTCTTCTAAATTACGAAAACTTTCACCCAAAATATGTTGCTCGCGGTCAGATTTACCGTCTGTGTTACATTGCCGTATGTGGGTCGTATGCTCACTTTCATTTTTTCCTTCAAGTTCAAAACAAGTTGCGATGTGATGATTACATTTTCGTGAAAAATCGTACATAAGTAATTTCATTTTAGTTTACGGGTAAGTTTGTGCGATCTTATACAGGAACATGTTCATCATGTCTTCTGCTTCTGCCTGTCTGTCGGGTAATAAATATTAATATTACTAAGAATTTCGCTTTTCATCACAACAGAGCTAACTTAGACATGTGCACGACTACTATATTATGCTTGAATACTGTTGATTTTACACATCTTGTCGTAATTTTCTCTCGCGATATGTACCTTTGGTCATTTAATACCTATATTACATGCTAGTTTTGGTGAATCGAATATCAACATCGTCTTATCGATAATTTTAAGTAAATGTAATATGAGATTGAGAAGAGGAATAATATTATAAAAATAGTGCTGTCATTGGGGCTCAAACCCGCCACCATTGCATTGACTCTCCATCGAATCCTTATGCTATACCATGGCTACTCAAATTCTACACTACTCCCGCTTTCACTAAGTCCTCGATCCCTCTTTCACATAGTCTTGCCCTTGGACACTGTAAACAACAATAGCTATGGCCAGATTTGATCTCTAACATAAAGAGACAAAAACCAGGGTCTGCGTTGAAGCCGTCCCTATATGTTTTTCAAGCATAGAAACTGATGAAGTGGAACTGGACTGGGACGATAATCAGCGACCAGGTAGCTCAATACGGTTGAGCGTCCGTCTAGAGTTCGGAAGGTCTCGGGTTCGAATCCCCGTCTGGACGCTGCATTTTCTCTTTCTCCTGTTACACCACTTATTTTCAGGATTCCCATTTAAACTATGCAAAAAGACCCAATTTATTTAGGAAAGGACCCCGTTTATAAAATAGTAATAATACCATGCACAAACCCTGAATACCCAATATTCTATAGTTTCGATCCTTGGAGTGGTCAACGCCCAACGGCGCCAAATCTTTAAAGGGGCATCCCACGAAAGTAAGCTTTTTTTCATATTTTTTTTTTCAAAATGTTTCATACACATATCGAGTGGGTATTCTTATTTAATTGGACTACGACGATCAGATTCCGCTGACATGTATTCATAAAATAAATAATTTCAAAATAAGGCCATACCAATTTGATTTATTGTTCTTCGGAAAATGAGATTTCAAAATTGGAGCGAGCGGGCGCAATTTTTTTGTTTTTACAAAAATTTTGAATTCCGTAAAATTTCGAGCGAGCGGTAGTTTTCAAAAAACTTAATGTCAGAATAATTGTTTGACTATTGATATGATGTAAATGTATCACCAAATAGTACACGTATTTAAACTGTGGTAGCGTTTTTTTTTAAAATAATTTCCATGGTACAAACTACTTGCATAATGCTGTGCAATAAAACAGCATTTGAGAGAAAAGCTTTCTTGAATTACCTTCTTATTAGAAGACCCAAGGTCATTCATTCAAGTTTAGTGATTGAACGAAAGCCGTAGGAAACACCTTTTAGCAACCACATTTTTTCTTGTAGGTATTAAGATGCTTCTATTCATGCAGAATGCATATTTGATTGAATTGATATACATTAATGATGACAAAATATATGCATGATCACGGACTTAAATAGTCTAATCTAAATCCGTGGTATGATGTACCGCTATATAAAACAAACCCTGAAGGCTAGATGTATGATACTAGGTGTTTTGCTGACATAACTTTTGAGTTGCTATAATATTAATAATAATATTAATGGACACAAGGATTATTTGTGTACTACATATCCAAATCAGAAAGATTAATATCAGTTCATAAGCTGACGTCCCATATATGAATAAGTTCATTATTGTTTATCTCGTGGTTGAATAAGCATCATGAACCCAGTGTTCATCCATTCGGGATTTAAATGTTCTGACTACTGATGACTAAGTAACTACGGCATCTGGAAGAGAGTTCGAATGGTAATACCTGCATACATATTTCAAAAATGAATAACAAAAACGTTTTTTAACTATCAACATTAGGCCTTTTCTACTAAAATAAGACTGATGAAATGACATTGATGTCGGCCAAATAGGGTCGATTGCTTGAGAAGAGTGTCGATTTGAAATTCAATATAGAGATGTTATTATAGTCGTACATTTGTATTAACAATATATCTTCTGATGTTGCCCACTTAATTCAGGATTTTAAAAGATATTTGATTGAAGTCGCTTTTTAGTGAGACAGCTTGAGTTCCGTATTTTGTTTATTTGATCAAGAGATCTTGGAACGATAGATTAACTATTATTGTATTTTGCAATACATTATGGCGACTGGATTATGTAGTGATCAACACGATAAAAAGCAATTTTGACGCATTCTCAGTTTTCTTAATTCACAAGTGAAAAGCCTCGTCGCGCATTTCCCTCGTGTTGCTGCCGAAAAAAAAACCCGCTTAAAATACCATTTTTACCTTTATTTCAAACATTCAAATGATCCGAAATGGCTTTTTCTTAATTTTGAACCATTGTAAAATATATCCAGATTCGTCATTTTTCATTGACGCTAAATTTCGAGCGGTAATATTTTACTTTTATTGTATTTTTCCAAAATAGGAGCGGTAAATCCGACGAACAATAAATCAAATTGGTATGGCCTAACTAGTGGAATTCCAAAACGTCTGGCCAGACGTTCTGATTTGGGATTTCCACCTACCAACACATGCGCAGCCAGCGCCGTTTCCATTGTAAACACTCTATCTGTTATTACCGTTACACTACGATAAGGCCTAACTACTAAGCGAAAAGTTGCCGAATGGTCAAAATATGACACAAGACTGCGTTACGGAATCATATTGAGAGATGGGAAGTATTCTAAGGAGAAAAAACCTGCTCTATTGTGTGTATGTTACATATTTCTTCTGTATAACGGTTACATGCACAAATAAAGCTTTGATTTGGTTTTGAGGCTACCCAAGGGGAAACTGTTTCAGTCTTCTGTTGCATAAAATGCGTGTGTAATATTAAACTTAAACGTTTGTTTTATAATATTCTCTTTATAAAATTTTATGTTCCAGTAAAACAGTATGATTTAATTATATTGCTGGATAGAAAGACATTTTCAAATACTATATATACCATAACAGAAAAAAGTCGTTTGATTACGTTGTAAAACGGGCAGTGCGACCGAGGTACATACGGCTTCAATTTGGACAAAAGGAATATAAAAATTTGTTTTCACGCGTAAAAAAAAGTGATATTCATACTTAATCTATAAATAAGTGAAGGTACAAATATCATTGGGTTGCGACCCCGGTATTGAATTTGATACGAAAATATATACATAACTGGAAAATTTAAAAAAAAAAAAAAAAAGTTATACAACATATACTTATATGTATATTCCATTCCTGCAGGTTTTTTTCTTTTTTTAAAGTCACCGTCCCTTTACAAGACGACAAAAAAGATGTTAAAAGAAAGCGGAATTATCATAACATATTCATAACGTGTAGTTATAAGTGTTTCAAACAGTCCAAATCTGATATACATGTAGTCATGCTTAAAGTGTGTCATTATATGAGTGTGTGGACTTAAATATTCGCATTCTGTGATACGTGTTAACGTGTGAAGACGCTGAAAGTTGGACAGATTTTAAATGAATATAAATGTACTTTGTATATAGTCTGAAAAAAAAATCCTCAAGACATTGAGTTGTAAAAAAAAATCACAAACATTTCATGTCATTTTATTTTCGAACTTTTCAATGCATGCTACATACATTTTATGAAATCATCTGAAAAGTTGGTTCGTGAATATTACCTTTTACATAAATTAAGGTTTGTACCATGGCCGTATTCCATACCCATGTGTACCGGTCTCGGTCAGGTAAATATAATATAGATGATTCCTGGTGTCGATCGATATATGGTGCCGATATGCCTACAATTATTCTTCATTTGAATATCGGTATGTATGCAATTGATGTCTAATTTCAATGTGAATGTGATTCAATAAGTTTATACACGGACTTTGTCTCTGTTTCATCAGCCGTATACATTACGCGTCCCCTCCCGTATGGCCCCTTCCATCAAACTGAGCAGGAAACTTGCGGCACACCTGTCACGCTGCGTCATCCCGTTATTTCTATCTGGGCTTTCCCGAGGAATGCGATTTTGCAAGTGGTCATTATAGACATTTTGAGTGGACTTTTGAATTTGGGAATAACAGGAAAGTATAATTAGTGGTGCAGACGCCATGTATATTCAAGAACAGGCATTTAGGCTTTCGCGGGATGCCCCTTTAATAGGAAGGTGAATGAAAAAGAAATCTACTTGTACCTCCACCGAAGTTTGAACTAGCAACCTTTTATTTTCTAGTCAGACACCCTACCACTAATTGACTAAATGGAAATTCCCTCTAGCGCCTAGTAGCAAGGCGACCTGTACTCCTGACTTCTATACAAATGACAGTGTGATTAAATTGAACTTTATGTTGTACCTTGTAACTGTATAATTACATGGACATTGATGCAAGTTTGTTTATGATAAGATCATAAAGTTGCATTAGAAAAAGGCTGTTTTAGATGTAAATCATAAAATAGAGTGAAAGAAATAATGATAGACCTGTGTGACTGGTTTCAAAACCAGTCCAGTTCTGCTATATTCCTATTGGACCTGCAACCACAGACAAAGCAGCATGCCCCATTACGTACAACTATACGTGATTCACACATCAAAATTAGTATGCACGTACACATTTTTGATAACAGGGGTACATTGCACACATGTAAAAACAGGTATAAAAACTCCCAAAGGCTTTTGAGCTACATTTTGTCACCTCAGCTGAATCACAAAGTAGGGATCACTTTGGGGTGAGATTTTGGGATTTTTTCCCGTTAAATTCAAAATGGTATTACTTTATAAACTGAAAAATCTCATAGAAATCCCATAAAATTCCTCAAATTCTCCCATAGGTTTTAAGAGCCAGAATTATCCCTGTAAAGTGACGACCAACAAATTGCGAAGTGATAAGCTTTGGGGCTGGTGCAAATGTGGGGGGGAGGGGCGCTTGGGGTACAGGGGTTCTTCCCCGGAAAAAATTCAATATCTATAATGCTCTAAAATTAGTTTATTAGTTTTGGTGTACCCCGAGTGCTAAATGTGTACCATTTCCTCTCCTTGAATAAGTTATAAAATACAGAAACGAAATAAAAAACTCTACTAGTCCACAGGATAATAAACATTTAGCAATGTTAACTAGTCCTTCAGATTTTTTTACTAGTCTCAGAAAAACGGACTAGTGTTAGTGTTGAACCTTGTATATATGTAATTATACTTTTATAGGTCAGCTTAGGTTTTAATAGATACCAAAAACTACATAAATATTTATTTATGAATTACGTAGATACCTAAAATCTAAAAAGGACCCAATTAATTTAGGAAAGGACCCCATTTATGAAATACCCAGCGTGAACCCTGACACAGCACAATTATTACAGGTAATTCACATTTTAAACTTCTGATCAACAACATGTGTGATAGGTTTTGTTAGCTTATAGTAATAATAACACAGATCTATACACAAATGACAAAGGAAGACAATTTCGACTCCTCTAGATCTCCTCATTGGGCCTCAAACTCGCGTTGAATGGCACCAAAGTACTAAAGCAAAAACAAATTCTTCATGGTTCATACAGAAGATGAAAAATGCTTGAATTTGGGGTCAGTGCTGGAAAAGTGCTTGAATTCGGGTCATACTTACGAGATGAAAACATGCAATTTTTTCAGATTTATATCAAAAATATTCCAAAAAACATAACGAAATTTTTTAAAAGATTAAATTTGTCGATTATACCCATTTTCCTTGCAAGTTTGGACAAAAAGTGTACCTTGAAAATTGAACAAAGTGCTTGAAAGTGCTTGAATTTTGGTATCAAAAATCTGTATGAACCATTTAACGGTTACCAATGGGCTAAGTTGACATACTTTTTTACTGGAAGAAAGATGTTTAAATGTGGCAGTAATAGTCCAATACTCTGACCTCATCATAATGGCAAATTGTTTGTAATATAATGTGAATTCAATTAAAAGAATACCTAGATTGTGACACATTTGAACGTTTCTAATTCAAAGGTTGAATACTTCATTTTATGAAATTTCAGGGGTGAATGATTTAAACTGATGATATTGGCAATTTAACTTTTATCAAATATATACTTTGGGAGTAAAAATGCATATAAATATTTTGATAAAGGGTCAATCTCCAACAGGACATGCTGTTTTACATTCCAGAATCATGCTTTCTATTCGGGTGTAAGAGGAATCCATGACCACCAATCTGAACTTGACCATGATTGATTTCTCGTCATATGGGAATCAGGAGGTATATTATATCTTGCAGTTATTTTAAAACATGTTTTTAAAATGTCTTCAGCAATTTGAAATAGTTATGATACATTTCTGAAGTTCAATAGGTAAGCTTTACAAAGGTAATTCAAAATCACCAATCTATATATGACAACAGCACTTCGATACACAGCTAAAGGATTAAACAGATGATTTTCAAGTAAGAGATGTTTTTATTCTGTAATTGTGAGAAAAAAAATGAAAGTTTCCTTCCATACTGTATACAAGCTATCTAAGCTACCTGAGTACCAGTAATGTCAGAACAACAGAGTGTTTCTAATGTACATATTGTTTTGTTGTAGGGTCACCACCAGAATGACAATGTGGGGTTATTTAACTTTTTGCCACAACAAAAGTCCAAGACAGACCAAGTCTCCCCTCACAGCATGGACAATGGTAATAACTACTACCTTTTTGCAGACAGCAGCACACCTAACCGAGTACCCTGCAATCATGTAGACTCTGGGTATTTTGAGCAAGACAGTTTTAGTGACCCCTTAAGTCCACCCTTAGCTTGGGCGCCCAGTGACAAGCTCTCCCAGTTTGATTCCATCGTTTCTGAGATCGTTGATGAAGACAAGAACTGCTCCCTATTCTCCTTTGATGGTAGTCTAAATGACAGCTCCTCAAGGGAAAAACATACAGATAGCTTTGCTGCTCATGACAGGTAAGTGTGGAGATGATCATCAATAATATACTGAACAAGTTTCACTATTCTAAAATGTTAAAGGAAACTAGAAAAACTGTAAAGAAGTGGCAGCACAAGCTTTATTATAAGATCTTGTAGTAAACACAATGTTTTTTTCTGAGTGAATTTTCTAAGAAACTTATTTACCACTTAGGATTCATCTTTTAACTTGCATTGCTCTTGATTAACAGGCTGGCATAGTGTTGACATGTTAATAAGCAAAATGCATTGTAATTTCAGATCGGTTGGGCTTCAGGGTACAAATATTTCAGTAACCGGTCAACCATCCTCTGTCCAAAGCCAGTGCAGTTTTGACCGAGGCGGTCAGACTGACACAAGGAATGACTGCTGGCCTGATGGAGGACGGTCTGCCAAGAACAAAGCAGAGACTGTGCCACACAAACTGGACATGCAGTCCTCCTCACTTCAGTCAAATCTTAGCTTCCCTTCCCAATCTGTGCCTAATGCCAATTATCTTGGAATAGGAGGAAATATGACTTCACAGTCTTTGGAGCCTTCTTTGAGATCCCTTAAACAGACCCGTACACATGAGAGACATACATGGCTGTCGACCAACAGACAGATACCTCAGAAGGATCAGAATACTGCTGACCCTGATCCAGGAATTCATCTCAAAATGTGTAAGCCAGCAGACTTTTCAGCAGAGGTAAATGCTAATGGGTCACCATATACAGGAAATGATAGATATTTGTTAGATTTCAATGGTAATGGTCCATATGCTAGATCAAATGGCTATGGCCCATTTAGTTCGAAATCTACATCAAATGGCGAAACTATGAAAAATTCTGCTGATAATGCTAACTTAACCAGTCAAAACACTCAGATGGGTCTTGATTTAAATCCACATGGCGTCTCAGGGAGTTGTTGGAATCAGGCCGGTGGGAGCTTTCCTAACTATTCGGAGCAGTCAAGACAGACGAACAACAACATTGACAGATCTTTTGAGGCTTCAGCTCGGTATCACAACATCAATGCAATCAATTATCTCACACAAAATGCTTTGAGTAGAAATAATCAGGGTGAACATGGAACGTTTGACTCTCCTTCCTTGGCTGGGCTCTATCCTAGCAACAACATGGTAGGTGATGCCAGCTCCATCAGGAATCAGCCTGCCAGGAAAAACAGGATTACAGACAACAGTCATTTGAGTCCAAAGAGCCTTGTTGGCAACTACTTGAGTAATCAGAGATCGGGAGGTAACCATTTTATGCAACAGGACCATGAAAGTAAATATTCACATCCTCAGTTGGCTACACATACAAAGTTAATGGCAAATAAATCTGCCAGGAATTGTCACATATCAGAAAAAGGTGATGCAGGTGATATACAGTGTTCTGGAAGCATGCCAACAAGGATAAGTCAAAACCAATCAACAGTCACCAACAGTTTACCTGTGAACAATCTGGATAACTCTAATGCTGTGGGTGCTAGCAGCAGTAGCCAGATACCTTCCAGGAGTAACACTATCGGAAACAACCAGACACACCTTAGCAACAATCAAGTCACCGTCTCTCCTGAGGAACTGCTGCAATGTTTAAGTAAGTTGCAAACCTCTGTTGCTAATTCCATTATTCAGCAGCACCACTACTCCAGTCCGAACCAATCCACACCCAACAAGGGCAGCACAACTGTGGCACAGGACAGGCAGCAGAGAACAAAGGAAGACACTCGCCATAACAAGTCAGTGCCCATATACACAAACCCAACAACAGGTGTGTTGAAAGGTATCCCTACTGTGATACAACATAATGATAGGCTTACAAATCAGCATGTACCCAAAGGCTCACAAGAATTGTACCATCCTTCCCTGACTCATCCAAACCATCATCACCAACACTATCTGCCGTCTCCAGGCCTGGTGGCCGGACACTTTCTGACCGGTCACCCTACCTATCCCACAGAACTGGTTGAATATTATCCCATGGATCCCTATGGTTCCTTCACTCCTGCCTTTATACCTTCCGAAACCATCTATGATGTTCCTGCATATTATGGGTTACCTCCCTTTTTACAAGGATTTAAACAACCAAGGTAGGTTTATCTGTTTAGTAATTATCTTATGAAGCAAATGAAGAATTCTAATCAAAATTTCATAAGCTGACATGTTGTAATTCACCGCTGGTTACAAGATGGCGTTATTAGACTTTACTGATGCATTTATCTAGGTTAGTCCTTTATGGTCTATAGTGATGAAAAGGTTAAATGATTTTGTGAATTGTCACTGAATTTTTTCACAGCCCTAATTAATGGATGGGGTACCTATAGTTAATAGAGTGATTTTGGTAGTCATGCAGGGATGATGTTTTAACCTTTCTACCTGCATTGCAATTTAAAGAAGATTATGATGAATTACCTCCCTTTTTGATGGATTTGGATAAAAACAATTTTCTTTTTACACTTATTTTTATCATGGGCATCAAGTCTGTAACTGGTTAAATATTGAAAAGATGCATTATTGCAAGGAAGTATTTTGAATTTTAATTGATGTGAGCTTTTTTTTAAAGGAGGAGTGGACCTTCCATTGAACTCCATCTGAAACTTGAAGAATGCTATGAACAGTTCAGGAATACAGAAAGGGAGAGAAAGAAGGTATGTTTTATTTTGTTTTAAATTGTTGAAATCAAATTGAACAGCTACTTGAAATATTTTCACATTTATTTTGAGAAAACAATATTTTGTGGTCATTTAAGAAATCTTTTAACATAAAACTGTTAATTAAAAGATCGTATTTACCTCTGAATTTAACAAACTAATGACTGGGTTGTAAGATTTCTCATTCATCAGTTTATTGATTTTGAGAGAAAAACTATTATCATATGTACAAGTAGTCAGGGCTCTCCCTGGGACACTCAAATTTTAAACATTTAGAAGTCCTCAGGAACTCTTCTATCCCCAATTATATAGTAAAGCTTCATCAGTTTTGGGAGTCATTTGGCAATTTTAGGAGTCAAAATGCAGGTTTTTGCGAGTCGAGGAAAACTGTGAAGTAATGGGAAATACTGATATCAGATTTAAAAACTTTTTAAAGTGAAATGAAAGATTAAGGTGAAAAATACAAAATCTACCTCATGGATAAGGTAAGTGACTTTGAAAGAACATGCACATGTTACTAAAAGTGCTGCTTGACATCTAGCAGCTGTTTTAAACAAGGAAATGATACTGAAACAAAAGCGAGAGTAAGCACTTCTGTGATAGTTTAGAACACGCACACAAACACATTTTTGGGGGGGGGGGGAAATAAGTGTTTTCACGATACAAGTAACGAGGATTTTGTAGAATTTATGTGAGTTTGTATTTTGATAGACTGAAGCTGAGCTAGCCAGACAACATCCGGGTAAAAGGATCTCAAGTGCCAACAATATTGTGGTTCCTCGCCTTCCTTCAAACCCCTCCCGAGTGGACAGACTCGTCGTGGACTCATTCAAGGAGCATGCCAGGGTCAGTTCAATGCATATTCATGTATATATATATATCATGTTCATGATAATCTGGGGAGGACATACATAAACGATACGACGTATTGTTTCTCAAATGCATCTGGTTTCAAATTTCAACTAAATTCTGAAAAAAACTGAAGGCAAACTAATTCAATAAATTTTATAAACGTTTTTTCTGTCAATTCTACAATCTATAAGTATTTTGTTGTATGTAATTTAAAGTTAAGTAAGAACTAAGATGGTCCAAGTTGAATATGTAATAATTATATGGCTGAAAGTTAAATGAATTTCATGTACAAATGAAAAAGGATTGTTTTTTTGTCTTCAACTTCTTTAAAAAAACAACTCTGTTTTAAGACAGACTGTGTATTATTGTACAACCTGAAAACTTAAGAAGTGTTGTTTGACTATTGTGTTAGATCTTGACACTAATTGACAAGATGGAACGTCTGATGGGTGCAGGGCTCCATCCTAACATCCACTCAGCCTTGGAACGTTGGTTGGAGGGGATTCGAAAGGTGCAAGCACGTCGTAAAGAGGAGATTGTCAATGCAACCAATAGAAACCGAAATGGAGGCCCACGACATCAGGATGATAAAGGTACACATAATTATGGAGAGATGCCTAGTATTTGTTTCACTAATACTAAGCATGATTTGGCACTTTTTCTCTGAAGGATTAATTCGATTAGTGCTTATAAATTTGGCGGGGGATATACAGATGGGTTCAGTCCGTCTGTCCATCCTTCTGTTTGTCTGTCTGTCTGGGTTGCTTTCCACACAAATTTTTGAAGGAATGGTGGTCTTTTGATGAAACTTGCTTGATAGACTAATATAATTACTTAAACCCCTCGCTCAATATTGATTTCAGCAAATTCGCGCAAATTTAATGAGGCTGCTGTGACCTGATTGGCTGATTGCTTTCTGCACAATATCTTTTGAAGGAATGATCGGATTTTAATGAAACTTGCTTGGTAGATTTTTCTACCCAAACCCCTCACTCAAGATTGATTATCAGCAAATTCCATACATATTTAATGAGGCTGCTGTGACCTGATTGGCGGATTGCTTTTTGCACAATAGCTTTTGAAGGAATGATAAGATTTTGATTAAACTTGCTTGGTAGACCTATTATCCAAACCCCTTGCTCAAGTTAGATTATCAGCATATTCGGCGCATATTTATTGAAGTTGCTGTGACCTGATTGGCTGATTGCTTTCTGCACAATATCTTTTAAAGGTATGATAGAATTTTTATGAAACTTGCTTGGTAGATTTTTTTACCCAAACCCCTCACTCAAGATGGATTATCAGCAAATTCCATGCATATTTAATGAGGCTGCTGTGACCTGATTGGCGGATTGCTTTTGGCACAATATCTTTTGAAGGAATGATAAGATTTTGATTAAACTTGCTTGGTAGACCTATTATCCAAACCCCTTGCTCAAGTTAGATTATCAGCATATTCCGTGCAAATTTAATGGGGTTGCTGTGACCTGATTGAATGATTGAATTCTGCACAATATCTTTTGAAGGAATAATCAGATTTTAATAAAACCTGCTTGGTAGACTTATTATTCAAACCCCACACTGAAGTTTGATTATCAGCATATTCGACGCATATTTATTGAGGTTGCTGTGACCTGATTGGCTGATTGCTTTCTGCACAATATCTTTTGAAGGTATGATAGAATTTTATGAAACTTGCTTTGAAGACTTAATCCCCGAACCCCTCACTCAAGCTTGATTATCGGCATATTCCGTGCATATTTAATGAGGCTGCTGTGACCTGATTGGCTAATTGGTTTCCACGAGATATCTTTTGAAAAAATGGTTGAGTTTTGATGAGATTTGCTTGGTAGACTTGTTACCAGAATCCCTCGATGCTAATATTGCACATATTTATTGAGGCTGCTGTTTTTATGCATTATGTCCATTTCAATGTCATGTATTTTACAAACCAAGTATTTGCATTTGGCAGGGGATCTTGACAATTATGTCCTTGTCTTTTCATGCCCCTGCCATGAAATGGGGGGGGGGGGGGGGGGAGGGGCATATAGTGTTTCCTATGTTCATCGCATCATGGCCCGTCATATGGTAATGTTAAACCAGGGCATTTGTATCTCACAGACATTTCTAATTTATTCTGTACAATACTCCAAAGATAAAGAGAAACCATAAGAATGATTAAAATCTGTAATATCTGCAACTATATTGTAAATGTAAATACCTGTGACAAATCATCAATAACAAAATATTTTACAATATTGGGTTTCACCCACCCGAAACCATATTTTGGAAATTGTCAATAACCTGAGCAACATTATGGTAAGGATGTATTTGCTGCCTTCAATTACTGGTATTATTAATTGTGATTTGAAATACATGTATTAGCTTTGAAATTAAAATTAAGTTTGGTTGTATTTCAGATGTGTTAGCACTTGCTGCCAGCATTAGTGAGCTGACAGCCCTTGCCAGGAGGGCTCGCACTGCGACCTGGTGTGCCTTGCAGATTTCAGACAAAGACAACCCCACCCTGTGTAAGCTTGGTATCGACATGAGGATGCCTTCTCTCTCCATTTCCAGCAGACCTTCATGACCAAGTTACCCACAACAGAAGTCACCACTGCCTCCGTTTCAAAAGATTGAGAAAAAAATGTATGCAGTCATCCTGTGCTTATACTCGCCTTTTTGCTTGAATTTTTGTCAAAATTTTAATTATGGTGACGATGATGATTGATATATGAGTATATTATAAGTGGCATATGATTGATATATGAGTATATTATAAGTGGCATTATTTTGCCTGTCAGGTTATAGTTTGTGTTTTCCTAGTCCTTATAATGAACAGTAAGTTTACTGCAAGTAAACTTGATGGAGACAATGAGACAAACTATAGCATTAATTTGTCACTGGGTTATATTGAAATGTTTAAAAGGTTTAATTCAAATTTATTGCCTTCTTTAGGTTTTTTTCTTCTATTCTTTTTTTTTACAAGATTTTCTGTCTTTCTTTTGTTTTTGTTATGAATTGAAAGATAAATGTAAAGTCTGTTTGATCCCGTTACTTTCTTTTTTTTTTGGGGGGGGGGGGGGGGGGGATTCCCCTTGCCTAAAAGTATTTTTAGAGTCATGTTGGTATTTTTATCCAGGGTTATCTATTAAAATTCAGCCCGTTAAAAGTGGGAATGAAACTGCTGACAAGTTAAGGAAGCCTGACTTTATACAATAAGATCTGAAGGATTCAACTGGATAAAATATCATTCTTCACTTTATAGTTTCACTTTTAACATATTTGCTGTATCTTCTAGCTGAAGTCGCACCGACTCTAAATCGGCTGTTACATGTTTTGGTGTCAATCTTGTACATGTTGTATTTATTTTGTTACGGTGTTTTCTTAGTACTTCTTTATTTATTTGAATTCTTGACATAATTGAAGTTATTTTCCTCTTTGCATGTAAAATGCAAAAAGATGGTATTGTATTCCCATTTGTAAGGGGGACTTTATGCTTGCATATTAAACTGAGTTGTATGACAAGTAATTTAAACGAAAAAACAGCAATGTTTAACAATTCTATTGACTTGTATAAAACAATAGAATTATGCAATGTGGATGAAATATGCATGTAACATATTTTAATGAACAGAGATATTTTTTTTCTAAATAGTATCACCTTGTTGCCATTGTTTGTGATTATGAATCATTTATTTTCTGTGTTAGATGCTGCTACTATTTACAGTTACTGAGCATAACATGTGTTGATATAAAATGTTTTTGCTTCGTCTTGAACCAGGTAGTCTCGTTTGTCTGGGTACTTTTGTGGTTGCCTAAATAGGTCACAATTTTTTCAGCTTTATATTATGCTAGCATTCTGAAATAATTTGTATTAAAATAAATCAGAGATGAATTGAAAAGAATATGTATCAAGGGAATATCTAAACAGGGACTAAAGCATTAAGCAAAGCCAGTGTGCCAAAATGCAATGATGGTCATATCATTATATTGAGATATAACCATGGTAGAGTATTGGGGAAAACCAGGACATTGATCAATCCTGATCATTTGATATGTTTTATGATAGATTTTTGGTTCAAGATTGTATACCCCCTGCACCAGACTCTAAACATGACAAAAGTTCATAATTTAGCTTTGAATAATAAATAATAAATTTTCTTATTCTTTGTCCAGTTCAGTTTTGAAACAGTTTAAGTTTTTAGCACATAAAGCTTTCTCCAGGAAGCTATTTCACACATTTGCAATTAGTATTAAAAAATACTGTTGGGGGTATATTTTCAAAGAATTTCCCCCTGTTCCCCCGTATTGATTCTAAACATCTTTCCATAACTTCCAAAAACCGGTATTAACATTGTGATTAATTTTTCCGTGGATTAATTCATTAAGTTCTATCATGTTTCCTTGCTGTCACCTGAATGATAATGTTGGAATGTTTGGGCATTTCAGTACACCAGGTATGAAACATTTGTCAATTCGACATCCAGTTTCATTAGCCTTCATTGAAATCCTTCAATTTTTTCATTTTATTTCATTTTATATGGAAACCAAATAGCATGCACAAAATTAAGATGAGTTCTTACTAATGATTTATATACATTATGTAGAAAGAGAAATATTTTTTAACTTTAGCTATTACCCACAATGAGGAAAGGTAAGCAACTAGCAGATTTTTTGGCCACGTTTTCAAAATCAATTTCAGTAAAATCTAGATACACAAAAAATGCTTGTGCTTTGTTAACTTAAAACTGGAATTTTGAAGAAAAAAAATCATTTTGCAAAAATTTTTAAAATTGACCATGTTCTTTGTATTCATATATAGTTTTGTATTATGAGAGATATTTATTTGATTAATTGGAGGAAGTACTGGGACAATATTACTTGATATCTAAGAACATCAGAGCCTCAATAAACTTGAAGTTGATAAACATAATTGTTAATACAGAACTGAGAGGGAAAGATATGAACACGTTTGTACAGTTTTGTTGAATGTGTAGAAAAAGGTGTATTTTTATTTACATGGATTTACTCTATTTTTTTCTTGTTAAAATATCTGTGCAGTGTTATATAGATAAAGGTAGGATTGTCATTGTAAGTACATGCCTGTGTATCGCCAGTTAAAAAAAACATTTTCACAGCAACAGTACAAATGATCTTCTTTGTTGATTTAAACTTCTTTGTCGGATGGACTGATATGAAACAGCCTACATATAACATGTTTCATTTCATTTCTAGTGTTTCCAGCAGTTCCTTTCGTTCGAAATATTTTAATGGTGTAAACATATGTTTATCAGGACTTTGTAAATATGGAATCACAGCCCAGGTATGGGGCATTTATTTATTTTGTATGGATAGCTTTTAAATTAGATATAATGTGTTAAATATTAATTCATGATCAGATGTGCTAACAAGTGTATTTGTATTTAGTCAAACATGTACTTTCATGCCCGAAGTGCTTTTTGTTATTGATAATAAGATGTTTAGTAGAATTTTATTGTCTGTTGTGTCCTGTATACAATTTCCTGCCCTGTTTGGTAGCACATAGTATAGCTCTGGTGAACAGATTTTTGAATTTAGATAAATTATTGTAGCTTGTAGCCAGACTCCTTTTGCGTATCAGGTTGAACTTGTTGAAATTGTTGACCCTAGAAATAAAATAACATGAGCAGATCTGAACTAAGACCACGTGGACTGACCAAAGGAATATTTAGCACTTGTAGATTGAGGGACCCAGATGTGCCGGATGGAAACCAAGATGCTGAAAGTTGCTTGTTTTTACTATTTGTTCATACAACAAGGTCAAGCCACATGTACATTGTAAATGTTCTTCAGCAGAAGTGTTCAAAGAGGCCATAATATTTTTGTAATTTGTCATATAAATTATTTTATTCTCTGAAAATTTGCACTATTCAACACTGCCAATAGCTTGGTCAAGGTTCATTTGTTTGTCGTGGAATATTGCTGTGCCACATGAACTGTTTCTACTGGTATATGTATATGTTACCTAAGTTAACTTATATAAATTCTCTAAATATTAGATCTGGTGAAGCAATGATTGTGATCGTTAAAGGATTAATAACGTTTGTTTTTTTTTAATTTTCAATGTCAGGTTTATGATGTGGACTGTGAAAGATTTTAACAGATTCTTTCCCCTGTCAGTCGTCTTTATTTTGTTTTCTCATTGAACATTTATGAACTAATTACATACCGTAAGTAGTAGCCTTTATTTTATCATAGTTTACACAACTAATGAAAAGGAAATCGCACTCTTCAGTTGCTTGGACTTTGGTAAAAGTATATATTACAAGACCTGAGAGACATGAACATTGAAGTTCTTGATCTTTTGTTGTTTTGATGTAGGTGTCGAACAGGAAAATATTGGCTGTATGTTGTTGATTGGACCAGTGTAGGTCGTTGTTCATGTTATTCTATTTACATTAGGTGTTTTGTTGAATTTAAGCTGTTATAGGCCTCTTGGGTCTCCAGTTAAGGTGATAGTTATCTTGTTGTAGATCTGACAGTATTATATGTTAAGATAAATTTATTTTTATCATTTAAGATAAGGAGGTAATTAAGATTTAACCAGGACGAAACCTGTATCATTAAACATAATGACTTCTGTGATTTATTGGAAGAAATCAGTTTGTCAGTAAATATTTCTTTTATCATACCCTATATTCAAGTAATATGTACTTATGTTGCTGCGTTGTGATTAATATCAAATGTTATCTTGTCTCGCCTTCTTCAATACCCCATTATGAAGTAAGTAGACTTGTGATGTCGTAAAATTAAGATACCATAATTTGTTATGCTTTTCCAAAATGTAATATTGACAGCGGGTGTTTAACCTCTGTGTTTTGTTATCTCCCCTTATGTGCAAATGTTAGTAGACGGCATAATTTAGCGCCACAAACTGGAAATTTTACATACTTTGCCCTCTGAGGTTCTGACATGTAATTTTCACCAAATGAGTAAAGAGCATAAACAATAAAATGAGATGGACATGTTTTACAGCATTTACATCAGTTGTGATCCAGTATACGTAACATTAGAGATTATATTGTCTAGTAAACATATACTCAGGTTAAATGTATGAATTGGACCATGCCTTGGTTTCAGAAATGTTCCTTAATTTATTTTCATTATTTATGTAGTGCATTGTTTAAGGGTTTATGATTTTACTTCTTTTTTTTTCATCTCTGAGGCGGAAGCCATTTTCCTTGTGTATACATGTATTATAACAGCATTACATCATGCAGCAGTCATGACATTGATGAAAATGTGAATTCATAGACTGTGCAATATAGTTATATTTATTGATCTACATATTATGACACCTTATCTTTGTAGGGTCATTCCTGTCACGTCATTTCACCAAGAAAATATAGTCTTGACTATTTCTAAATTTAATTTGAGTAATGACACACGTAAATTATTTCAAGGTGACAGAGCATTGCTTAATGTATCTTATGTGGATGATGGGGTTGACATTACAAAGTGATCCCAACGAAAGTAGTCTTTAGAGATATGTATAGATTAAGTAAATGTTGAGGAATAAGGGGGGAAATCTGGGGAATTAAGTAGTTTAATGGTCACAGAACATATCATTGTTTCATATTGAAATTATTGGGTTTTTTTACTCATTTTGTTTTTGAGCTACAACTGTATGTAATTAAATTTGTAAACAAAATTGATAAAAAGTTAATATCATCAAGATGAAGAATTATCCAAGTAAAACAAAATTAAAGAAAATTTCAGTGTCATTGAAAAATAACTTGATTTAATATTTATTCAATTCCCCCCATCGACTAATAATTCAATGCCAAACTCGTGAAATAGTTATGTAAAATTCCAAAAATAGAACAAAACAGTTCATTTTTTTCTCTGTCCAGAATCTCCTGTTAAAACCTCTGAATCTCTTCTTTTGTAAACAAAAGTACTTTCCTATGGTTTACTTTTATGCTTCTGTCAAGTAAGATGCCTTCCTTATAAAGAAATAATCTGGAAGCATGTTTTCCATGGTTGCAAAGTCAAGGAGATTAAATAATCATTAAAATTACATTGACCCAGGGAATCGTGATCGTAAAAATATTGCTGTTGCATCTAAAGATGTGCTGCTGTTGTTGTCAAGTCTAATTATATTTATTGTGTTGGTATGTATTGAAAAGAAGTTCTATAAGATTGTTAGAGCATTTTACCTTGATAAAAGATACTTTTATTGAGCTCATTATCTTGAAATAATAAAGTAGCATTTTGAATACCTTATCACAGAATATATTTGAGTTTAACTTTTAAAGCAAAGTCCAATATAAAATTAAGGT
Source organism: Mimachlamys varia (assembly GCA_947623455.1). Lineage (NCBI taxonomy): Eukaryota > Metazoa > Mollusca > Bivalvia > Pectinida > Pectinidae > Mimachlamys > Mimachlamys varia. The sequence continues at coordinate 32,219,583 of OX392529.1, read as the reverse complement.
AGTTTTCCAGGCAGTTTAAGCAGTTTTCACATGAAAAATGATAAATAATAAGAAATTTTATGCAAAAAAATAAATGTACAAATTTGACATCCAATCTGTGAAATATATAGTGAATATATATTATTAGACATAGATAAACCATCTCGGATTTAAAGATGTAACTGTAAATCAACATTACTTTGAATTTATCAGGATATTTTAGAGAAGATGTACTAACTTTAATTTGTTTACCCTTGCTTATATACTTTTCGAATCAACTGGATACCAACATAACCTGAGTGTATATAGACATGGAATTGTATGTACAATTTTCAAGTTCAGAACATATGTATTTACTTATTATTTAGAGCACCAATCAGACAAACATAAATATCAAAATGTTGACTGCATTGTGATTATTGTATTGTCGATCTTATGAGGAAAAGGTTTAACATTAAAACGGTCTACCTTGATAAGAAATCATGGTTTTAGTCCCCATTGGGAGGAAATGGTTATGAGTGTGTTGTTGACTTTAGAAGAAAGTGTCTGGGTATACGTATACAATGGATCATGAGAAGTAGTTATGTGCTATGGAAAGTGTTTGGAATGCTAGAGTTGTTTTTTCTTTAGAAAAAAGTTATCACTAGATTTTTACCATGTCAGAGAAAGTATTGATTGTTGGAATGGTATTTTAAGTAGAAGTTAACAGGAGATTTTACCCGAGAAAGCAATATGATTGTTAGAGTGATATTTTTAGAAGAAAGTGGTCTAAAACAAAGAGATTTTTACAATATGAACGTTTTTGTTTGTTAGAATTGTTTATCTTGAAGAGAAAGTGATTGTTATGAGATGTTTATTACCACAAGAAAGTATTTAGATTGTAATATATGTACTTGTTGTAGAGTTTATAAAGAGGTAACATGTAGAAATCAAGATATATTTTTAATATATGTACATATCTGTGGTGATTTGTATGTGGTTTGTTTATTTATTGGAAATTGACCATAGAACATAGTGAAGATTTTAGCCGAAAGGGCATAGTATGATGTAGACAATAATTTCTTGTATGATGTTGTTTCTTTTTTCTTGTTATGATGTGATCGTTACCACTGTGAAAAGTTGTAATCATTATTCCAACTTTATTCTCAAAACAAACTGACATATTTTACCCGTTATTAGGAAAAAGATGACTGTTTTACTAATATGCCTTTGATATGTGCAGGTTAAACGTTGTGCTGTATTGTCTCAAGTCAATCAGGCTAATTCAGTTAATATTTGAGTCATCCTCAAGGTTGCTTTTTAAGTCAATGTTTTGGGTGCTATGATTATGCTTGCTTTAATTGGAGGAAAAAAATCCTATTCAGATAAACAAATCTGTATACATGTACACATATTTCTTACCCACTTGAAGGGTCGTACTTCATTATCAATATATATATATAGTTTAAGAACATCACACCAGGTGTGCACCCAATCCCTCCCTTTAGGGTGAAGAATTTCAGGCCCTCACCATAAAATTAAGAGGGGTGGGGGAAGCACATAGTGTTGCCCATGTCTGTCCTCATTCAACATGAGCACATTTCTTCATTTTCCAACAGATTTTTATCAAATTTCATACAGTGGTCAAGTAAGTGTATATGTTGGACTTTGTTGTTTCAGGGTTCTAAGGTCAAGGCCAAGGTCTCACTTGCTATAAATTAACACTAACCATTAAGAGGGGTACACGGTGCACACTTTAAAAAACTTCATTTATCATCTTTGGCAAAAGAATCACTGTTATTTCAGAAAGAAATTAATTTTGGTAAATAGCTGTTAGGGGAAGGTAGAATAGAAGAGATAAAATAGAACGATCACCGTTTAACTGTACGATACATGTTTTATAGACAAACATACTTGCAATTGTGAGCCACATTATTTTATGCCATTGCTGTTTGTTTTATATACCGTAGTAGTCTGAGTGCCTTAGTAGTTATTATTACCTCAGCCATAAAACCACCTTTTCTTTAGGCGTGTGCATTCACTTACCACTTATAGACATTGTACATTGAATTTTTTTTTATTATTATTTTTATGTTACAAATAATGTTGTTATCATATGAGTTGCAATACATGGACCAGGAATCGTTTTGTTGATATTAATACATAATGTGATTAAGTTAGATGTGATGGTATTTATAATATTAGTTAGAATTGGTGCTTTGATAATGATGTGTTGTGTGCTGCAGTTATATTATAATATTCCCAAATCTAGTTGTTAACCGTGTACCCTGTAATACTGTAATAATTCTTGATGTACAATCATGTATTTGTGCAATGATAATTCTTTTTTGCTACCTTTCACCTTCATCGTCCAGTATGGTTTTCTACTGGATATAGGAGGTTTTTGTTTTTGTTTCTGTTAGGGATGTCTAGTGTAGAGGCCAAAGTCACTGTCATATTGAGGTCAGCATCTCAAAGCATTATTATGATTAAGATTTTTGAAAGAATGGAAGTGGGAAGAGTCAAAAAGTTCAAAACCTATAGTAAAAAACATAAATTGAAATTGTTCTTGTTGTAGTCTGTGGCAATATACATGTACATGAAGTACAGAAACTCATAGAATTTGTTTTTTAATGATAATTGGAATTATGAAAATCATTGTAATTTGGGCTCAGTTATTTGATTATAAAGTTTGAAAAGTGACTTAAAAGCAATGATTCCACTGATTGCTTTATAAGCTGTGTGTTGTTTTCCAATGGAAATAATGAGATCAAGTTTTGCTATTGTCAAATTCCACAGGGCATAAAGTCATGATGGTTAGGATGCAGTAGCAAGATACAAGTATTTCATGAAATTTACGGGTAAAAGATCTGTATGTTGCTACAATATAAAGAAAGTCTTGGTTCATCAAAATATAATGTTATGAGATATGTGTATTAAATTAGACCTGATACCCCTCATTGTATGTTCATTGTCATTCAATTTTGGTCCAGGACATCTAATATTCCCTACACACATTTCACAAACATTCTTGAAAAGGGTATTTTTATGGCATGTACAATTATTCTTGTTTCCAAGAGATCTTAAAAGGTAGAATACTTGTAGTTTGTTTAGTAGGAACTGATTATGAGGAATTTGTGGGACCATATCATGTATCGGGTTTGGAATCAATTAAAACAACACAAGATGGTCTTGTGTATGTAGTATCCCACCAATATTTCATTTTGACATGGCTGTTTACAGATCAATATAAGTAGCATTTTACCATCTAAAATGTGAAGGTTTACTTATTATAGAACTCTTAGGAACTTTCAAGTACTTTTGGAACCTTAAATTAAAATGAACTTGAATCATTTATTTGTGCTAACAGACAACCAGTTATTAACAATGACATATGTACTCATTTATGTATGTACATGTACTTAATAAAATAGTGTAAACCTGGGAGTTTTTCTCACCATAAACTTAAGGGGAGAAATCACTTTAACGAGGAATAGAATTAGCATTAGTGTAAACACTGTATCAATACGAGAATTTTATTTTATTTTTCATTAATGATTATATGTGATATAAAAAAAAGTCATTGCAAAATATCAAATTAATATTTGTTTTGCAACATATGAATATCACAGTATTACAGGGTTCCCTGCCATATTATAAAGTTTACTGAACATTGTTGTATTAAGAAACTGGTAATGGCTCGTCAATTTACATTTACAGAATGTGATTTTAAAATCATTAAAAGTTGGTGAATCTCTAAAAACCACATTTCATTTATTTGGAATTTAATCTATAGTTATGTTTGTATTTCGTAAATACTTGTAGTTGAAATGATTACTGGGAAAAAATTGACTGAGAAATTATGTAGCTTACGTTCTGTTCAATCTAACTTGTTGCTATATAAACATTATTTTTCATCTCCCTACCAACTTCTGCTTAATGATGATAAACAAATTAATAAATCGCTGGATTTTTCATAGATTTAGATTTTGTTAGCTTCTAGTGTAGAAAGAGAACATTATCTATCCAAAATTAAACTTATATCCAATCTACTTACATGAATGTTAATTAATATAACTCTCAATCAAATTGTGGGGTCAAAATGTTTCTGGTATTAGTAAATTAGCCAGCAATGTGTATATCTAAGTGACATTAAAACTTACAGATCTGGTTGCAGTTTACTCAGTTTGATGAATGTACATTGCAATTTAATAAATATTTTGAATGACTATAATATATAAAATCCAACATTTTAGGTTATGGCAGATATGAACCATTTGGAGGTACATTGTATTACTGATTATTTTTCATTTTACATGTAGTAGGAGTGGGTATTTAAAAAAGTTTTCATAATTGCAATCATTATATGCAAATTTGCAATACAAGCCATGTACTTTGAAATATATTAGGCATTGATATATATGTATGTTTACATATGTTTTATATAGGGTCAACAAACAGTTTGTAAATTTTGGTAAATATTGGTATTGGACTCCAATTTTTGGGTAAAAATACAGTATGTGAAACAGTCTTGCCTACATTTTCTGTATTGTCAATATAATAGCGAGGGGGAACTTCAATAGTTTCAATGATAATATGAAAACTTTATATTAAACTGGATGTTAACACACCAAGCCATTCATTTGATAATAATAATTCAGTTTTAAATATTGCAGCAAAACTATTGTGGATTACTATGCCAAACCCACCACAAATTAGATTGTTCAAAATCATTGCAATAAAATAATTGCTATTTCAAAGTCATATTTGACATGCTTCAAAATCTGTTTGAAACAGCATACAATAAAACAAGTATGTTTACGGCCTATAAATAAATGTTATTTGTTATCATTAAAACATGGTTTGAACACAATAAGAAGATTTGATTTCAAGCCTGCTATTTTATTAAATACTAAGCAATTTGTTTTGTTCAATTGTTGCTTTTTTCAGTCCATATGTTTTTATGGTACACCAGGTGAATTAAAATGATACACAATGTAAATCTATAGTATGAATTACTGTCGAAAAGAACATCAAAGGTTGTAGAATTTCTTCTTTTTACTTTGTTTTAAATCAGAATAAAATCAAATATTTAATTGACATTTTGCTTTGTTATCATTTATAGACAAAATATGAAAGCCTACCATGCAAGTGGTCACATTGCAATACTATACATGCATCTTTAACCGTTGACCATATAGCGCTGTAAATACTGTATGTGTATCTTTAACCGTTGGCCACATAGTGCTGTTAGGACTATACGTGTATCTTTAACATTGGCTACATAGTGCTGCAAATACTGTACGTGTATCTTTAAACATTGGCCACATAGTGCTGCAAATACTCTACGTGTATCTTTAACCGTTAGCCACATAGTGCTGCAAAAACTGTACGGGTATCTTTAAATGTTGTCCACATAGTGCTGCAAATACTGTACATGTATCTTTAACCGTTGGCCACATAGTGCTGCAAATACTGTACGTGTATCTTTAAACGTTGGTCACATAGTGCTGCAAATAATGTACGTGTATCTTTAACCGTTGGCCACATAGTGCTGCAAATACTGTACGTGTATATTTAAATGTTGTCCACATAGTGCTGCAAATACTGTACATGTATCTTTAACCGTTGGCCACATAGTGCTGCAAATACTGTACGTGTATCTTTAAACGTTGGCCACATAGTGCTGCAAATACTGTACGTGGATCTTTAACCGTTGGTCATATAGTGCTGCAAATACTGTACGTGTATCTTTAACCGTTGGCCACATAGTGCTGCAAATACTGTACGTGTATCTTTAACCGTTGACCACATAGTGCTGCAAATATTGTACGGGTATCTTTAACTTATGGCCACATAGTGCTGCAAATACTGTACGTGTATCTTTAAGCGTTGGTCACATAGTGCTGCAAATACTGTACGTGTATCTTTAACCGTTAGCCACATAGTGCTGCAAAAACTGTACGGGTATCTTTAACTGTTGGCCACATAGTGCTGCAAGTACAGTACGTGTATCTTTAACCGTTGGCTACATAGTGCTGCAAATACTGTACGTGTATCTTTAAACGTTGACTACATAGTGCTGTAAATACTGTACGTGTATCTTTAAACGTTGACCACATAGTGCTGCAAATACTGTACGTGTATCTTTAACCGTTAGCCACATAGTGTTGCAAAACCTGTACGGGTATCTTTAACTGTTGGCCACATAGTGCTGCAAGTACAGTACGTGTATCTTTAACCGTTGGCTACATAGTGCTGCAAATTCTGTCCGTTATCTTTAAACGCATCGTCGGATACCCACGGTTGATCTCGCTTCGCTAACTCACTCATCACGGTAAAAACTGTCAGGTTTGGAAGCCGGTTGCGGTTCCTCTGTAATCTTCAAAGAACAGGCATGCAGCTTATCGATTGTGTGTTTTTTTTTTCACTTGAGCGTGCCTTCAGTTTTGCCACTTCACAATCCAGGGATGTAGAGAGCGTTGTTGATCGTAACTCCTGGATATTGTGGATGCCCAGAAGCGTAACGCACCTTTTTGTGTAAATCATCAACAGAAGATGAAGAAATTCATCAACACTAGTATTAAACTTCAAAAGAAAGACAAAATATGTCACATAGAATAACCAGGAGTAAAGACTTGATGACAAACCTCTCTTGAACACTTGATTTTCGTCAAAAGAATGACAAAAGATATTACATAATCATGAGCAAAGACTCGAAGACATGCCTTCCTTGAACGCTTGATTTCGTCTAGCTCGACTGTCCTTAATTTAATTGTGGAGATTCGTGTTCTCTCTTTGCCTGTTTTCATGTATCTTCATGTCCTTTAATTGTTGACGTTTGACATCAGCGTTTGGGTTCAACAAGCTCTTTTTTTCAATTTCCATGGTTAGTTATAATTGAAGACTCCAAGTACACAACAACAAATGTACAAAAGTATATAACATTGATTTTGGTTTATTTTGTTTTACGTTCAATTAGCAGCCAGAGTCATTTAAAGACGTGTCAGTATTTTTTGAAAGTAGAGGAAAGACGGAGTACCCGGGAAAAAAACGACCTACGGCCAGTACCTGGCAATTGCCCCACGTGGGTTTCGAACTCGCAACCCAGAGGTAGAGGGTTAGTGGTAGAATGTCGGTACACCCTTACCACACGGCCACCTCGTTATTCATATCATTGATATACCGTGAACTTGTACTAGCTTAGTAATGATTTAGTCCCACTGATCTAGCGACGAGTCTGCATGTATAGATGACATGGAGACGGAACCATCTCGGAAGGCCCCGTTGCTGCAATGTATTTTAATCAATATGTAAAGAATCAACTGGAGTACCAAGATTTTTTCATTGAGTCTAAATAAGGGTCATATATGGCAATGACATGTTACCCCTGTCTGTTTTGAGGAGCTGTTCGCTGCCCTGTGAAGCAATATTGGCAGCCCCCGTCTTTCACAACACAATGTTACTCAAAGCCACGGGCACTTGTGGCCAGGAGAATAGCCATCTTTATAAAGACATATACCTATATAGCGAAATATGAATAATTGAAAAAAAAAAGGAAAATCTCTTTTTCAGTGTGATAGTCGATTTTCTTGTGAAATTTAACCGCTTGATGTATCAAGATGAAAGTTAGCAATTATTTTCATTATGGTTTTAGATGATTAATAACATAAAAAGACTTTTTTTTTTTTTTAATTAATCTGATTTCGCTATATGTCTATATATAGATGGTCATTCTCCTGACCACAAGTGGATGTGCTCAAATCCTAAGATTAATTACCTCAAATGTTCCCTAACAAAAGCACAACTTCCTATCGATACTAACTCTCATATTATTATAGATGGTTCTGATTTCCCTTATTAATTACCCAATTACAGCTTATTGTTTTACACATTTGGCATCAACTTGGCGTACACCATTGGAAATTTGAAACAATCGGACAGTTTTGACTTAGTTTGTCCTTTAGATAAGTACATTGTATAAAGGTCACATCACCTTATGAGAGTGCACTGCACATAATCTATGTACGATGCGAATATACAAAAGGTTTCAATAGATTTTAAATGTCTTAATAGTTAAATCACCCGGACAAGAATTATAAGAAGAATTTACACTTTTTAACCTTTGGTGTCCACAGGGACATGATACTTTGTTACAGCTAGGTTTGGACCTAAACTAGGGTGTTTAGAGTAATTTTACACTTTTAGGGGGTTTATATCAATTTGCGATAAAATTGTCCCCTCATTGGTCATTTATATAAAGGCTATAAAGGACCCCACCTACATTTCTTGCATCAAACATCACATTTCTAGTTGAGGTACGATAAAAACGCTTGGTACCTTTGGTAAGATGGATATTTTTTTTTATTTTAACCCCCCCCCTAAATGCACGTCAAACGTATCCTCCTTCTGCAGAAATAATCTCGACCCCCCCCCCCCCCCCCCCCCCGAAAAAAAACGCAAAATGTCCGTGTCTCAAAGTCGCAAATGAGTTTTGGCGTCAAAATCTAGTTGTTACAAATTCTCAGGCCCTTTAAACGGGCGCACTATTGCATTTTACCATTGAATGCAATCCGGATGTTATACAAATAGGTTGAAGCCATGAACTCATATTAACCTGACATCCCGATAGCATTAATTCATGTTGACAATAAAATAAAAGGTTTTTTTCCCTTGCATAGAACATTTTGAATATATTAACGAAATGAATCTGAGGCGACGTGCAAAGATAGGTTAACATGGCGCCAAAATGACGTCACGTTATTGTCCGCATCAATGAAATACGGTCAATAATGAATTAACGGGAAACCATCATGAAAATGTAAATATGTCAACACTTGTGTATTTTTATTGTATACTTTTTGTACTAAGTAATTGTTTCGTAGACCATCTTGACAAAGAAACAGTTTTTTTCCGAATTTGCCTCCACTGTAGGGATCATACTAATTCATCTAGACACAGTTGGAGTTACATGTACATGTATTTGCACTCTGTTGCAGTACTGATATTATTCTTGTAGCAAGAGCACATGTTTAATCAGATGTTGACCTATGTTACGTCAACACTTCGAACGTTGCCTCGCTTAATAATTCAAACATCATAAAGGTCAAATTCTATTTTTTGTTTAATTTTATCATTATTAAACAACTTATTGTCTTATGTAAATTATAGGCTGTGGTATTTCTGTTGATCTTAATTTTTTAAAATTATGGTCAATATATGGAATCATCTATTTTAAACATATATGAAACATTATTATTTCACATTCTAATAATTATATGAATCATATCAACATCACTCGTGTTGTTTTCTCCATAACTCTGTGGTGCAGGTTGAGTAGACCTCGCTGGGAGGGGTATCCCCAACCCTTGGGAAACTCAATCTGCACTACTGTTATCAATGCTTTTTAAAATTGTACTTGATATTTACATTCCATTTTGTTTTTATTGTAAATTCCGAATTTTTAAGAGTGTAAGTATAGTGTTTACCCAGCTTACAACATCACGTTCAGGTACTGATCGAACTGCGATTTTATCAAAATTTCTTAAAATTAAATACATTTTGTTTGATTCCATAAGGACCCCATTGGAAAAAAGCCGTACTCGGCTTTCATGGGTTACCCTAGGTGAAGCAAAAATGTATATTAAAGAAATGTAAATACCAACTGTGATAACACAACATTTATGTGATACTATTTATTATTATTTATTAAGAAAATATTGTGTGATCTTATGTGATATATGTACTGTACTGTGACATGGTTTGCCTACATAAATATCATAATTATTTATGTTTGCACATATTGTAAATAAACACGATGATGTTAATATTGGACACATGAAACTGCAAAACTCATTTTATAATATTCCATTGTAAGGCTTTGCAATGCTTATTTAGTGGCGCGATACCTTAGTTTCAAAAAAAATCAAAGTTATCCCCCTTGTTCTGTTGTCCAATCAGAACGTGTGACAGCATAAAATTTGGAGGCAGAGGAAAATAAACATGTGCTAGAGTCGAAGTGGCACTACCTATGAAAACAATATGACGGGGGCAGACAGCGAATCCGTGCTGAGTGCTGAGGAAAGTAAAAAATATCAAGAACTTTTCAACAAACTCGATGTGAACAAAGATGGACGTATTGATATTGCTGATTTGACGAGTTCGCTTACGGATATGAATGTTCCTGTTGGTCAGGCACAGGTACATCAGTGATAGCTGCAAGCTGCAAAAAATTGGTGTATTGCATCAACAGCCAGAAAATAGTTCTGTGTCATGTTTTAGAAATTTCTTTATTATATATCATGTGATAAGTAACACATACAAAATAATATCAAGGTGATTGTAGAGTGAAAGGGCGTATGTTATATACTGTATACAGCATATATATTCAATAGCCAGTCAGGGTTGAATGAACCAGTCAGCACAGGTAACATTTACGCCTAAGCTTAGATGTCATTGAAACGATTCAAATGATAAAACGCGATGGAATCCGACTAATAAAACTTATACCGTACTATGTATAAAACCACTTCACCTAGAATCAGATAACATCAAACATGGGTCTGTGAATAAACACAACATTGTAGGGCAGAGCTAGCGCTCGAGTCAATGAGTACAGGATGTAACCTTAACATTATTTGCATCGATGATATCTGGGTGTAGACTTTATCAGTATATAGGATCCAAAACACGGCTGTTAACAACTGACAGACTTCAATTGATGAAAGTCTCGCTGTCATTATATATGTAATTAATAGCAATAATAGAAACATACGAGAAATAAGCTTATATGAAAAGATATACATAATATAGCTAGGGACCCCATTGGAAATAAGCCTGAAGGATTTATGGGCTATCCAAGGTGAAAGGATGAAAGGAGTAAAAATCTGTGATTATAAGTACCATCTGTTATATTTTAAATTCAATTTTACATCCAAATATTGCTTCCTTTTATGTATTTAATTGTTGCCTTTTACCTGAATAAATATTATTTGTTATTCATGAAGCTGAATTAAATTAAAAACAGTAAACACTTCTGCTAGTGCCAGCCTCAGGTGAAGACAGAATTTAAACTGAACATGTCATTGTCTGCCTAGTAGTACGGCATATTATATCACATGAAACATATTTCCTTGTGTTAGTGATTTCCGTGTACTTAGGAAGTACTGTAGTCGCGACTTCTTTCTCAAATCAGTAGAAAATTGATGAAATCACAGGTGACTGTCATATATTGTTCACGATATACTAATAGAAACAAAAAAACTAGCCTCATAAAACTAGTCTATATTTAAAACACATCAGAACACAATTTTTCCTGTCGAAGTTAGCCATCCCACAATTCTTTGGTTCTATTTATCGCGATTTCACAAAATAGTAATTCCCAAAAGTGGCCTGTAATATATATGTCAACTTATATGACATAAGTGAGTAATACTTACGTTTTCCTGACAAAGGTCTGGTAATTTTTGTTCCAGTTAACAGACATTTGCAATGGTCAAATGTTTTAAATGTCCCTGTGAAGTATCCAGCAGGTCGCATAGGAACGAGAAATCTGAATTGATAAAATCATGGCTGCAAGTAAATTTATAGCGAATGGAAATGCTTTACGTTTTTATATGTCTCTGATAAAACTGGAATTACAGTTTTGTCAACAAGAAAATCACTTTCAGTGATCAATTTACAATTTATTTTCATGGGTCCTTTTTGTAAAAATTGCCTAAACTATGGGTCCCACAATATTAAATTGAAGTACTTCCAGAATTTCTATGAGTCCTTTCATAATTGTATGAGTACTGGACTCGGGACTCGCATGTAGATTGATCATGATCACTACTTACATTTGGAATACATTCATTTCACATACAAACAATTACTTGATATTTTCAGGAATTCCTAAAGAAACACGATGCTAACAAAGATGGTCAAATTGACTTTGCTGAGTTTCTTAAATATGTCACCGTACATGACCAACAGCTGCGACTCTATTTTAAGAAAATTGATACAAACCAAGATGGTAAGTATTGAATCAACCAGTTTTATAAACATGGATAAAAGTCCCTCTTAAACACAACTGTGTTACTCTCTCTCTTGACTTTTTCAGGTCTCTCAAGATCTCCAAATTAATTGTGAAGCACACCTGTATTTTTAAAACAAGAGCAAACATAGCCTGACTGAACTATCTCATCCTCCAACCTAGCCACTAAAATTACCTAAACCTCCAACCTAGAATCTGCACTACCTCAATGTCCAACCTAGCCACCGAAATACCTCAACCTGTGAAATAGCTCCTGAACTACCACAACCTATGAACTAGTTACTGGACTACCTCAGCCTGCAAACTAGCTGTTGAACTACCTCAACCTCCAACCTAGACACTGAACTACCTAAACCTCCAACAAAGACACTGAACTACATAAACTTCCAACCTAGACACTGAACTCCTCACCTCCAACCTCCAACGTTAACCTAGATAGTAGACACTAGACTACCTCAACCTCCAACCTAGACACTGAACAACCTAAACCTCCATACTAGTCAATGAACGTATGGCTCAAACTACAAACTAGCTGCTACTTATCTATCTCAACCTCCAACTTAGCCAGTGAACTACCTCAACCTCCAACCTAGCCAGTGAACTACCTCAACCTCCAGCCTAGTCACTGAACTACCTCATCTTCCAGCTTAGTCACTGAACTACCTCAACCTCCAGCCTAGTCACTGAAATACCTCAACTCCCAGCCTAGTCACTGAACTACCTCAACTCCCAGCCTAGTCACTGAACTACCTCAACGCTCAGCTTAGTCACTGAACTACCTCAACTCCCAGCTTAGACACTGAACTACCTCAACCTCCAGTCTAGACACTGAACTACCTCAATCTCCATATACTAAACACTAATTACCTACATGGTACTTCAAGCTCCAAACTAGACAATATATACTGTACCTCAATTTCCAACCAAGTCACTGAACTACATCAACCTCCAAATTAGACACAGAACTAGTACACTACACTGTAAAGCACAAACTAATCATATAACTCAAATTTTGACCCATTACAATCCCTTCCAACCATCATAATATTTCTTTCGATAAGACTTTTGATCAAACAGCTATTTAATGTGTTTTGCCACAAAAGACCATCCCAACATCTTTCTCCACCAGACTTCTTACCCATGGCTTTATTGGCACAGAATGTGAGACATCATTCCTTCCACTTACAGCAAAATGAATACGTTTCTAATATTTTTCCAAAAGAATAAATGTTTTGGAAAAAAGAGTGTGTACAGTTACCTTGTCTATATTTTATCGACTGTTGTTTCAACTTTCATTGTTTTGAGAAATAATTTTGAAAATGATGTACCTTTGGCTTTGGAAGTCTATTCAAATAAAGTATACATACAAATCTGCTTGAAACAGGGACAATCGATGCTAGCGAGATCCAGGAGTCTTTCCGGAAACTTGGTCTGAATATAGACAGAGCTGAGGCAGAGAAATTACTGAATAGGTTGGTCGCTTTCTATGTTGTTACATAAATATTTTGGTGACTTTAGGAATTGAATAATTAAAAAAAATAAAATGAAAAAATCATGATATTGATCATGAATATACAATGTCATGTAAATGACCTGTACGTCTTCCAGAAGTTAGCATTGTTATCAGTGTATTTCTAAATCTTAACCATTGTTATCAGTGTATTTCTAAATCTTAACCATTGTTATCAGAATATTTCTAAATCTTAACCATTGTTATCAGAATATTTCTAAATCTTAACCATTGTTATCAGTGTATTTCTAAATCTTAACCATTGTTATCAGAATATTTCAAAATCTTAACCATTGTTATCAGTGTATTTCTAAATCTTAACCATTGTTATCAGAATATTTCTAAATCTTAACCATTGTTATCAGAATATTTCTAAATCTTAACCATTGTTATCAGTGTATTTCAAAATCTTAACCATTACAAGTAACATCAAAAAGGTAAATAACTGGTTTTGCATCGCTTGAAATAAAAGCAAGAGCTATTTAAAACTCTAAAGCAAATATTGATATTAACTGAACCGTAAAATGTAGATGTTCTTTAAATCTTTATCTAATTGTTGTGATAACAGATTGCTAATAGAACTTAACAATTGGTAGTCAGTATACATCTGTACTTGTGTAGGAATTTAGGACATACCTATATACATGTGTTTACATTCCCACCAGGAATGTCAAGTTGCAATAGATGTTTTCAACAAAGGTTGATCAACCCTAATGTCTTATTGAAGATTGGAATATGAGAGGGAGGAAAGATTGGCTAGGTCATTTCACTGTTGAAGAGACAATCTAGTCTCACAAAATAAAATACAATGTATATATGTTGGTATTTGATGTAAAAGATCTTTAATTTATTGAAATGAAATGTTAAAATCAATAACCAGCTAAAAAACATATGTGCTGCACATGTCAAATGGCAATATAGTTCCTTTTGAATTGATAATTTATGTTTTAATCTTGTTAGGTAATATAAGTACACAATAATTATTATTTATGTCACAATCTTGTATTAGAGAATTAAATAATATAGCTGTGATTGGCATCATGAGTAGTATTACTGAGTAAAATGGAATCATTAAATTATGAAAATAATTTGCACAAGTTCTACAGTTATAGTCTATGATTATAATAATCTTTTATGGTGTATACACATACATTGTATATGAATCATTATTTGTGTGATTTTATATCAAGTATGCAAACTGTTCTTGAGCATTATGGTAAAATAAGAGAATGGTTATCGAACCTACAAAACAAAAACAAAATAAACAAAAAAAATGTTCAATATAATTAGCAGAATTAAAAAACAAATCGTCAAAAATTCAAAATGTGTCTGGCAGAAATCTGTTAAATATTGTCAAGTTATACCAAGATGGTCACTTTGATACAAATTATTAACAACTCTTAATTCTTACAATTTTCAGAATGGATAAGGATGGTACACTCAAGATAGATTTCAATGAATGGAGGAACTTCCTTCTGTTATCGCCAGCACAGAATATCCACGACATGTTACACTACTGGAGACATGCCTCAGTACGTACCAATGAAAAAACAATCCCCCAAATAATGCATATACGTCTGAGATAACTGATTTGATAGATATTTTCTGTTTTCATTTAGTGAATGAATGGATTATTGATTTCAAAAGTTTTGCATACACTGTTCAATTAAAAGTACATACATGTACAGATCTTTTCCAGATAATCACCATAAAGACCAAACACTCATTAAACAATGCATTGTGCGTTTAAAATGTAAGGATTGTGTATTGTCATCTGATCACAAGATGAAAATTGAAAAATTTTCAAGGGCATTTGGGAAGATACTGCTACAGTACTATTTTCAACTGGGAATAGGTCTGTGTATGGTTCCTGACCCTATAAATGCCTGGCAAAAACCCTGATCATATAGCAAGGCATACATCTAGAGAATGATGATGGTATTTAAATATAACTACAAAATACAGCTGCCTGTAAGAGATTTATGGATAAGTAGCAGATTATGTGATGTGATATTTGTGACTCCACAGATCATAGACATTGGTGAGAACACGATAGTCCCTGATGACTTCACAGAAAAGGAAATGCAGACAGGGATGTGGTGGCGCCACCTAGTAGCTGGTGGAGCAGCAGGAGCAGTGTCACGAACGTGCACCGCACCACTGGACAGACTTAAAGTCCTGCTACAGGTATGTACAGTCTGTCTGATAACATGTACAGCCCCACTGGACAGACTTCTACAGCTATGTACAGTCTGTCTGAGAACATGTACAGCCCCACTGGACAGACTCCTACAGCTATGTACAGTCTGTCTGAGAACATGTACAGCCCCACTGGACAGACTTCTACAGCTATGTACAGTCTGTCTGTGAACATGTACAGCCCCACTGGACAGACTCCTACAGGTATGTACAGTCTGTCTGTGAACATGTACAGACCGACTGGACAGACTCCTACAGGTATATACAATATGTCTGAGAACATGTACAGCCTCACTGGACAGACTCACAGTTTTTCTACGAGTATTTACAGTCTATGCTTCAAATATACTAGTCCTTAGTCTAGTGCTAAAATATGGATTTATTTTAAGGGCTTTCTGAACAAATTTTTCGCTACAACTTGCTGTGGAATTAGTGACGCATGCGAGTACTCAAACCAGAACAGAATGTGTTATAGCCTTCTGTTTGTATTTTAGCATGTAGTAACTACATTACAGGCCTGTTTCATTAATGGGGATGGAAACAGTTGGATGAGATGTTTGTTGATGCTGCTTTCGGCAAGACTTGACAAAGCCTTGCAATGCCTGCATAAACAATTTGCATATTATTTTAGGTTTGACAGGATTTATGAATAAAATGTTCAATTTCAGTGAATAAAAAAAAAATGATTGCTTCTCTTAAATGACTTCAATGAACAGGTCCTTACGAGTGGAAATCTTCTGATTTTATGTTTTTTCTTTATCAAATTAATGTAGATGGATCTTGATTTAGAGTATATCGCTATGTTTGCTTTCCCAAAGTCTTTTTTGACGATAATATATCTGAAATTTACAACATATCTCATCTGAAATGAATCTCCTAAATAAAGAATGTAAATACATATATGCATTGCACAAGATGACTTATACATGACTTGCCTTTGTATCAGGTACATGCCTCCAGTAAAAACAACTACGGAGTGGTTAACGGGTTCAGGTTCATGCTGAATGAGGGAGGTGTAAAATCTCTGTGGCGAGGTAACGGCATCAACGTCATCAAGATTGCCCCCGAAACCGCAATCAAGTTTATGGCGTATGAACAGGTAAGTAATTTGGAATAAAGACAAATACAGGACTTTCCAAATGGGAAATCAGAAATAGGCTGCAATTTTTTCTTAATTTGTGGAAATAGTTTAAAAGTGTCATTTAACATAACATTTTCATTATTGATGGTAATTTCACGATAAATTGATTATTTATAATATATATTATGCCAGGTACTGACCGTAGGTCGTTGGTTTTTCTCTGGGTACTCCGGCTTTCCTCCACCTCCAAAACCTGGCATGTCCTTAAATGACCCTGACTGTTATTAGGACATAAAACAAAATAAACCAAACCAAATAATATGTATTATAAAAATGAAGTTGTACAAATGTATCAAAGTATTCATCTACAAACATTTACTAATTATATATAATCAAATATGTTACAACAATTCAAAATCGACTATTCCCTTTGTCAGTTTACGACTCTTATACATACATTAATGAAGATATAGTACAAAATCACGGAGTCTAGGGGAATTCCAGTCGAAAATCCTGATGCATAATTTATTTTATGATGATTAAAATATTGTATTCATATAAACATATTCTTTATGTGTAGTTGTCTCGACAGAATCTCCTCCATAGTGTATTAGAAGTCCAACAGACTGTAGACTTTGCAGTTAATAACTGAATTGAAACCCAGAAAAGAAAATATGGTATAATTTAATGTGCGACTTGTCATCTTTTATTTAGATAAAGACCTACTTCAGGGGAGGCGATCCAAAGAAAGAACTGAATGTCCTAGAACGTCTGTGTTCTGGCTCTCTGGCTGGATGTATATCGCAGACCGCTATCTACCCAATGGAGGTAAGCTGTATATTGTGGAAATATCTCTGCCCTAAACACACACACACAAAACTATCTACCCAATGGAATTAAGCTGTATAGTGTGGAAATATCTTCACCCTACACACACAAAACTATCTACCCAGTGGAGGTAAGCTGTATAGTGTGGAAATATCTTCACCCTACACACACAAAACTATCTACCCAGTGGAGGTAAGCTGTATAGTGTGGAAATATCTCTACCCTACACACACAAAACTACATACCCAATGGAAGTAAGATGTATATTGTGGAAATCTCCTACCCGTCGTATATACACAAACTATCTACCCAATGGAATTAAGCTGTATAGTGTGGAAATATCTTCACCCTACACACACACAAACTATCTACCCAATGGAGGTAAGCCATTCCCAATGGAGGTGAATATAATATTTCACTCCTCTGTTATGTATAGATAGAAATTACAAACTGAATGTAAGTATTTGAGTCTTTGCCTGGTTGTGGACTTCAAAAATCATAATGAAATTTCCATATTTGCATTAAGCAGGGGTGTATCATTATATTTCATACTACAGGTACAAAGTATTTTCAAAGTTGAATATCAATATGACAAAATCAACAGGATGAGAGAAAAAACATGATTTATCGTTTTGAGGTGAGATGGGAAATCTCAGTCCCTGGGTTATGATTCCCCTGGAACTCTCGCCTCCCCCGTAATCCCCCACTCATTGGGTGAGATTCTCTTACGCTGGACGTGGATTTCTCCCACACTTCACAGGTTCATTCCCCTTTCTGCTAGGGAAAAGATAAATCTGTCTTTTACCGGGGAAGGGGAAAGACAGCTCACACATGCTAATTGTGACGTCATCACTTTATGCAGAGTAGCCAGAGTAATGTCACCAATTCCGTTATGCATTGTATCCACCATTGATGATGACACGATGCACTGGGTTCACTCTTTTGCTTATTTTACATAGGAAAGTGTGGGAGAAAAATAATCAATCACCCCTGTATGATGTAGACAGAGAAATCTCAACACTCTGGATAAGATTCATGAACTTTACCCTCGGATTGAGATTTCTCAGTTTACATCACACAGGGGTGATAGATTCTATCAATCCACAATGTTATCGTGTGAAATTTCCTTATCTTACCCTAGGGTTGAGACAAGCAAAATATGTTCTTGGCACGTTCACAGTTATATGACATAACAAAATACAATGATGTCATGTTGACCTTTCAATCACACCACAAAAACAACGTGTTGCATTGATATAATGTCAATATTTGATATATAAAAGGGTTAACAGTTGAAGAGAAATATAATTTATCACTCCTTTGGAAGTGAGACAGGGGGATCTCAATCCGCTGGGTAAGATTCTCAAGTTGCCAAACACTCTGCAATCTTCTTGTTTGACAACTTAAGAATCTTACCCCTTCTGGTTGAGATCTCCTTGTCTCATCCCCAAGGGGGTGATAGATTCTTTTATTTTCTTTCAGTTTGTAAACTTCTCTCGTTACTAGAAATCCTTGTTGACATCTTAAGGTTGAGGGATTTTCTGTTTATTCTAAACATGAATGTCCTTCGGAAAATTATGACTGTACATTCTGTAACGTGATGTTATTTCAGGTGCTGAAGACACGACTAGCCCTGAGGAAGACTGGACAATTTAATGGTATTTTTGACTGTGCTATGAAAGTGTACAAGAATGAAGGAATTAGAATGTTTTACCGAGGCTATGTACCGAACATCATAGGAATTATACCGTACGCTGGTATAGATTTAGCTGTATATGAGGTAAGTTTCCCATCACCAGTTGATCTTGCGTGAACCAGAACCTAAAAGACATTTTCAGCGATTTCTAGATCTTTGGGTGTAATGCAAATTATTATTCCAATAAATAGAGGCTATTCAATGGTTTCCCATTAAATATCAAATATATTTCACGAGTATGGCAGATTTACACGAGTATGGCAGATTAAATCTGCCATACTCGTGAAATATATTTGATATTTATTGGGAAACCATTGAATTTTCTTTTTATTACATTTTCGAAATTCCCAAAAGTCGCATTTCATTTTGAAAATTACAACTTATTGGGACGGAGTGCCTATAAGGGTTATAGAATATTAATAGGATGAAGTTCTATTTTTTGTTTGAAATAGTAAAAATACAAAAACATATTAATAAAATCAATTAGATATCTATTAATTTCAATATTACTATAAAGGATTTTAATTCCCTACCTTATATGAATTGATTTTAGAATAACGAAAAAATAGTACACAAATAGTGCGCATTGATATCGGACAGAAACTTATATGATCACTAGTGATGATATAAGATTTTTTATATGATCACTAGTGATGATTTAAGCAGTGATGATATAAGTTTTATCAAGTTGATATTTTCTGATATTTTACTGGTAAAAATGTAATAAAGACTCTTTTTTGGAAATTAACTTTTAATATTTTCAAGCTTGTGCTCATTAGCTCATGTCAATCTTAAATGAAGAAGAAATTCAAATAATCCATTATCAAAATACCATTTACAATATATAGGCCCTCTAAAGAAAACTTTTAGAGGTACTACTGGTTAATTCTAATGTACAGAATTTCATAGAATTTATGACAAAACATTCAGGATGCTAATAATCTGATGTGATTTTTCTATTGAAAATTGATTTCAGACGTTAAAGAAGACGTATAGACAGAAAACAAATGGCCAGGACCCTGGCATCCTTGCTCTGCTAGGCTGTGGGACAATAAGTTCTACATGTGGTCAATTGTCTAGCTATCCCCTCGCACTCATCCGCACCAAACTACAGGCCCAAGGTCAGTGATGCCATTATTATCTCCCCTGAGTCTATCCCTTGTTATATATGCACAAAACTATACCAAACCATTATTATCTCCTCTTTTGTTTAATCCTCATTTATTTCATTCGCATAAAAACTACAGGCCCAAGGTCAGTTATACTGTATCTTTATTATGTCCCCCTTTTGTGTATTCTGTTATTTTCTATCTGCCCAAAACTTTATCTGCACAAAACTTAAAGCCTAAGGACCGTGATAACATTATTATCTCCATTGAGTGTATCCCTACTTATACAGGCCAAAGGTCAGTGATACCTACCGTTATTATCTCCCCTGTTTTTATCCCCAGTTTTATCCACATAAAGCTGCAGGCCCAAGGTCAGTGATACTGTACCGTTATTATCTCCCCTTTTGTATATTTCTAGTTATATTTTATCCACACCAAACTACAGGCCAAAGGTCAGTGATATCCCCTACATACTAGGTAAATGTATCCCCTACATATGTAAATGTATCCCCTACATATGTAAATGTATACCCTACATATGTAAATGTATCCCCTCATACTATTAGGTAAGTGTATCCCCTACAAAGGTAAATGTATGCCCTACATATGTAAATGTATCCCCTACATATGTAAATGTATCCCCTACATATGTAAATGTATACCCTACATATGTAAATGTATCCCCTACATAGGTAAATGTATCCCCTACATAGGTAAATGTATCCCCTACATATGTAAATGTATACCCTACATAGGTAAATGTATCCCCTACATAGGTGAAGGTATCCCCTACATAGGTGAATGTATCTCATACATAGGTAAATGTATCCCCAACATAGGTAAATGTATACCCTACATAGGTAAATGTATACCCTACATAGGTAAATGTATCCCCTACATATGTAAATGTATACCCTACATAGGTAAATGTATCCCCTACATAGGTAAATGTATGCCCTACATATGTAAATGTATCCCCTACATGTGTAAATGTATACCCTACATAGGTAAATGTATCCCCTACATATGTAAATGTATACCCTACATAGGTAAATGTATCCCCTTCATAGGTAAATGTATACCCTACATAGGTAAATGTATACCCTACATAGGTAAATGTATCCCCTACATATGTAAATGTATACCCTACATAGATAAATGTATCCCCTTCATAGGTAAATGTATACCCTACATATGTAAATGTATACCCTACATAGGTAAATGTATCCCCTACATATGTAAATGTATACCCTACATAGGTAAATGTATCCCCAACATAGGTAAATGTATACCATACATATGTAAATGTATCCCCTACATATGTAAATGTATACCCTACATAGGTAAATGTATCCCCTACATAGGTAAATGTATGCCCTACATATGTAAATGTATCCCCTACATATGTAAATGTATACCCTACATAGGTACAGTACGCTTCAGGTGATATGGTAGTCAAACGCGCGCGGAGCGACACTCCCGCTCACCTGTCGCTCGTAGCCGCGGGATGACCGCAGGCGAAACTCCGGCCGTCCAGGTAAGACCGCTGGCCTTAGCCCCCCGCGACTATCCCGTGGTCATGGGTGATGGGGATTAACTTTGGTCAGAAATTAGGCCTACAGTGTACAGTAACTTGTACGATGTTCAATGCCGGAAATATGATCGACAAACGTATCGTGACAGAAAGCGCTACTCGAATTCGGCGGACGGAAAAGAAATAACGCTATCAAATATGTACTGTACTGTAGGCTAACTGTCTGTAATCCCCGGGAAACAAACATTTTTTGTAATGAACTGGACGATTGTAAACAAATGCATCTCACAAGAACATTCTCCCTTCATCTTTACGATTAAATTCCATTACGTTTCGTCAATGCCGTGGTTTCGTGATGGTTCTACCCCAAAATAGACAGTGTACCCGATACGCAGGTGTCGATCAGTTCCACTAGATTACACGATTCTACTTCGAATAATACAAGATTATTGCATCTTTATGATTATGCACATTAACATTATATGTTTTTCCGTGTACACCGTGTCGAAAGTTCTCAAAACTTACCGATCAACATTTATTTTTAACCCGTGACATCTAGCCTATCGGGGCTGACAATTTCTGGTCTGTTGCATTCTGAATGATTGGTTGGTTTGAAATGTCAATCACACCTGAACATAGTAGTCCTCGTGACATAATGGGCGGAGCTTACGCAATGCACCGCATCCTGTGACTGAACTAGATGATGGACCGTGTCGTCGAGGTGCCATTCACAATCAATTTATATAAATTGTGTTTAAAAATAACGACGGTCACATTGCGTAATGACAAAAAATATATATTATCAGGGACGTTATATACGTCCCTAATATTATTGATTATAAGTGGCAGTCTGCAGTTGATTTACATCATTATTTTAGCTATAACGTTGACTTCGATTACATGGACTTATTTCCTGTTATTTCGTACGTATAAATCAGAAACGGAAAGTATTACCTAATCGTAACTGTTATAGGTAATTCATGGATTTGGTGTAGTTTGTTGAAAAATATAATATTTTGGTAATATTCTTAGGCAATTAGTCAAGTTTGTGTTAAAGCTTTTACAATAGGAATACACTTATACTAGAATCATATAAACCAGGGACGTATACATCCCTGTATAAACTAACAGCATCAAACCAACTACGTTTTGAAAGTTAACTGCAATGTAAGCTTTGTTTGATATACATGTATCCGTATTTCTTAAAAATTATATACCAAACAAGTTTCAGGCACGTACAGTATATCGTCCAACGAAAGGCCGTAAGGTCTCAATAACGGATGTACAACAATCGAAATCACTACGACACAGTATTAAAGTCGAAATGAATCAAATCTTGGTTTTATTTTTCTTATGCATTTACTCCAGTTTATATTTTGTATATATTTATGATAACGTTAAATGTGGATATGAAGAGCCAGTGCCGGTCGCTTGATTAGTTCCACGAATCTGTCGACGTAATTTATAATACAAGCTGACAAAAGTTCAAAATGACTGTGAGAATTTGATCATGAGATTTTTTTACCAGACTTAATTGTAAAGCAAATCTATATTTCATCAGTACGAAATAAAATGTTCCAATAATCATTATCTACACCAGGCATATCTGCATCTCTAAGTTGATCTTGCAATGTCAGCATTCCATACCACATTTTACTTTAAACTTAATTTATCCCGTTTATAAAATTTATTACAAATGCAACAGGAATTCGAACACAACTTTTGAAAACTTCACTTGTGTTCAATACACAAGCTTCCGTATTCTATGTGTAATTAATATTTGATTTAATTTATTATTAAAGAAATGCATACAAGACCCATTGTTCCAAACATTTATTTTTTTTTACGTTTTCTCAAGAAGCCAAAAAGAACGGATACTGTTATCACAAAGTTGAGATTCGTTATTTGTTTCTAACTGTACAAGTATCGACACGGACTTGGATAGATAATTTCCCGTGCTGTCGACGATAATAATTGTACATTGAAGTACATAAATGAACACAGGTCATTCCCCCCTGAACTTTCATAATGAACTGTTCCAACCATTCAATCAGACCAGTTCAAGTGTGTCTTCATGAGCGAATGAGTTAAGGATCGACAATTTTACGACATCATATGGTAATTATTACAGTCCATTTTCGCCACACCTGTACGGGTATACACCCCAGGGCAAGTTTCACACCTGTTTCCTGGGGGTTGTTAAAACTGTGTTGTAGTTGATACTGTCCATTGTGTCAAACTGTTTTGATTGACAGGTGTTACGCTGGCCCCCCCCTTCCTGTTAAATGCAAACAGTTTTACGATCTTAAGCGACTGCCAGGTGAGAGAAACCACGGTCAACAGTTAATTGTACGGTACCTGTATAAACAATTTACTATTGTGTGTTTTGTCTGAAAACAATGTTTGACGGTAGGTGAAGGGCAAAGGGAGTGAGGGGTACGGGTGCAGCCATTTCCCGTGTTTTTTTTTGCAATTTTGCTGTTAGAATAAAAAAAATGTGTTTTTTTTTTATAATGGTACGTACACAAGAAAAAGTTTGGATTAAAATACACGTATCTTATGATTATTTTTTTTCCATTCATCAGAATATAATGTGTTTTTTTAGTGTGTATAGAGCATTTCGTATCTGCAAGATGAAATAATAAATGGAAACGATTAGCGAGATTTGATCTTTTGACAACAGGCACCTGAGAATTTTTTACAGATAGTTTTGGACCTTTAGCCGGTGTAACGAGTATTTTATCGAAAATTTGACCTACACTTCTCAAACATGTAAAATTTATAGGTCCAAAACTAGCTGTAACAAATTCTCAGGTCCCTGTGTTTGACTTCTTGGGTAGCTGTCACTCGTCAGTCACAGTTCGCTGCATCCATGGGTTTAGTAAGCTTGTGCAAAAGATCCGCTAACATTTTGATTTAAAACTAGCCAAAAATTAACCTACGCTTACAATATGCATACTGTCAGAAGACCAAAGTGTTCCAGATTGTTCCATATATATATATATATATTAGTTTTCTGTAAATGCAAAATAGATGAGTTTGTCCAATACATTAACACAATAAAAAGAATAGTAAAGCTAACCAAGCTTTCACAACTTGAGACACCTGTTAGCTGGGCTGCAGAGCTCCTTGCTGTAGGTCAAAGGTCCCCGCCGCGGCCGGTAAAAAAATCAAACGCTTTCTACCCTCTGGCAGAATATGGACTAGCTAATTAAGTCAGGTTTGGACCAAGTATTCTGTATTTTAGGGTTGAAAGCATGACTCCAAATCCGTGAGTGCCGTGTTTGTTTTGTGCATTTGTCAAGATCGGAGGCGAAAGGGACACATGACTTTCACTACGATAGCGAATGATTGGAGAACATACGTTTTTTTTCCCGTTAACTGTTTCTTAATATTTCCTTTCAAAAAAATGTTTTTGAAATACCAAAACATTTTGGCACGGACGTAAGTAAATTAGCAATCTTATTCCGTACTTTTGGCTTCACCTTTATTGACCTCGCATTACGTAATGTAAATCATCGGCGGATTTAGCCATTGAAAATTTTCGATTATAAGATAAAACAACATTTCCAAACAAGGGACTTCTTTTAACAACTGCATTATAGGCTCATGTTACGCATATACAATACGTTAACTTAGCAATTTTAGCTTGCGTATTGATTGTTTTATTAACCATTTTCACCTGATGATCTGACGTGAACGTTAACAATACGTACGACACGACACGTTTTACGTCTGTATTAAATTTCATAAAAAACACATAAAGATGTGTATAACATTCAGTTATCCTGGACTGTCGGTGTTCACCTCACAGTAGTAAGTGGCAGATAGACTTAATCCCCAACGCTGGACCGCGCGCTGGGAGCGGGACCCCTCGACTTTGCTCAGGTGATTACTCCGAGGGGTTTTAATCCCCTCCGCTCCGGCGGCGGCTTTCGCCCGCGGCGCGTTTGAGTACCAAATCACCTGAAGCGTACTGTAAATGTATCCCCTAGACCCCTACCTAGGTGAATACATCCCCAACATAGGTAAATGTATCCCCTACATAGGTAAATGTATCCCCTACATATGTAAATGTATCCCCTTCATAGGTAAATGTATCCCCTTCATAGGTAAATGTATCCCCTACATAGGTAAATGTATCCCCTACATAGGTAAATGTATACCCTACATAGGTAAATGTATCCCCTACATAGGTATGTATCCCCTACATAGGTAAATGTATCCCATACATAGGTAAATATATCCCCTACATAGGTAAATGTATCCCCTACATAGGTAAATATATCCCCTACATAGGTAAATATATCCCCTACATAGGTAAATATATCCCCTACATAGGTAAATGTATACCCTACATAGGTAAATATATCCCCTTCATAGGTAAATGTATCCCCTTCATAGGTAAATGTATCCCCTACATAGGTAAATGTATCCCCTACATAGGTAAATGTATACCCTACATAGGTAAATGTATCCCCTACATAGGTATGTATCCCCTACATAGGTAAATGTATCCCATACATAGGTAAATATATCCCCTACATAGGTAAATGTATCCCCTACATAGGTAAATATATCCCCTACATAGGTAAATATATCCCCTACATAGGTAAATATATCCCCTACATAGGTAAATGTATACCCTACATAGGTAAATATATCCCCTACATAGGTAAATGTATCCCCTTCTTAGGTAAATGTATACTCTTCATAGGTAAATGTATCCCCTACATAGGTAAATGTATCCCCTTCATAGGTAAATGTATCCCCTACATAGGTAAATGTACCCCCTACATAGGTAAATATATCCCCTACATAGGTAAATATATCCCCTACATAGGTAAATGTATCCCCTACATAGGTAAATATCCCCTACATAGGTAAATATATCCCCTACATAGGTAAATGTATCCCCTTCTTAGGTAAATGTATACTCTACATAGGTAAATGTATCCCCTACATAGGTAAATGTATCCCCTACATAAGTTAATGTATCCCCTACATAGATAAATGTATCCCATACGGGCGTGTAATAATTGTTTAATGATTGTTGTATATACTGTACATTTTATCATACTTGACCATATATAAGACGAGTCCTTGACTCAATATGTCATCAAGTTTAAATAAAGACTATTATTATTATTATTTTTGTTATAAGAATGCATGTGTATTGATCATCAGTTTAAACATTCCCCTTAGTAACTATGTAAATTAATGATTTCTGCATTTTCACCCTTTTTTAGGAGCCAAAGGACAGGATACATTAAGAACTATGTTCACGAAGATCGTAAAACAGGACGGATTCTTTGGACTTTATCGTGGCTTGGCGCCCAACTTTATGAAAGTGATACCTGCTGTCAGTATAAGTTACGTGGTCTATGAGCACTCACGCGATGCTCTTGGAGTCAAGTCAGGGTAATGTTGTTACGAAGGACAATGAAGAACTGCTTCTGTGATATGACCAGAGATTCCGGCTCAACTTGAGAAATATCTGCCATTCTACATTTATATAGTTACGGACACAAAAACACTCAGCAATCGGTTTTTCAGACCCAAAGATCCAGAACTGGGTGATATACAATTCCAATTTTAGATTAGCTACAGTCATTTTATCGTAAAACTTAAGAATTGTGACCTTATGAAGTTCAGCTGTATAAATTTGTTACAGAAGATTGTGTGTATTTGTGGATTAGCTGATTGAACTTATGACCTTCACTGAGATATTGTAAACCAAGATGGCTGCCTTTGTAGAATTTCTCATTGGTGCACTAATAAAGTCACCAATGTGTATATTTTCTGTTGACAGTGTTTCCTGACAATTGGTGTAAAATTTAACTACTAAAACTGATTATCTTCAATTTGATAATCAGGCTCAGAAAATTTTATCAGCATGAAAACATTCTTTCACAGATAATCCTTAAAACGAAAATGTCCTTGCTTTGAAAAAAATTCGAAAAATGTCAAAAATGAAAAGATTCAAAATGTTTTAACTGTTAAAAGTTTTCTTATGTGAAAGTTTTTTACTCCGACAGAGATATTTCAAAATTCATGATGATTTAGAGTGATGTTGATGTGTGATAAGAAGGTATTAAAGTCCCTTTGAGTTAGAAAGAGGTTATAGAACCAACCATAAGACAAGTCTTATTAATGATCCCGATCTTGTGTGTCCTTATTAAAGGTACATCAGGCAGAGTTGAACAGGACTGCACAGCTTAGTGGTGATATGATAAACATTTATAAAGCAATTTATCTAATATATCAGCTGACATGTAAGTTTATTGTAATTGATGTCATGTACCACATGATGAAAAGCCAGTTAATATGTAAAATTAGGCTTTATAGTTAATTTATCTTAATTATGATAGTGACATTATACATATATATCTGCATAATTGTATGGTTTCCTCGCTTTGCAATTTAAATATCTACCAGATATATCAAAGACTTATTATTCTATATTACTTCAATTTATTTATCTTTAAATTAGAATAGATTTAAACATATTGTGTTTTGAATAAATAGTTATTAGATATGTACACTTTCTGAACACACCATTAGGGGTTAGAGAAATAAAGCAAAAAATATGACCGTGCATGGCCTTGAAAGATCTTTATAGGATTATCTCCCTTGCACTGTTCTTCTTTAAAAGTGATTTGATGGGCTAATGTGATAATGATGGATTGTAAATATATACTGTCTGAAATTTGAAACCTGTCAAATTCTGTAAAACATTTTGTAAATTCTTATAATATTTGACATATTAACGGCTGGACAAGCTTTCCAAAGCATCAATTGTTGTTATCTTACAATGACTTAATTCTTAAGATTGATGTTCATTTCTGAAATTCTCATTTTTAAGAATGTGAAAAAAAACTTTTTTTCTTCAACGTATCAATTTACTTACTTTGCATTGTAATTTCAATTGTTGAAATTATTTTTTTAAAGAAGAAACTATACAATAATTGAAAGCAATGTGTAGAGGCATTATATGAATATTTTAGCCAGATCCTTGAACATGGATGTTGCCACTGCCACTTCTTCTCTTGTTTATTTTAAAAGGAAGTTTTCACATGATAATCAAACTGGTATTTTACAAAATGAAGTGATTACAGTCATCAGTTCAGGCCAGATCATTATCTTTCCTTCATGTATGACGAAAATATCTCAGTATTTTAACAAACATTAACATTATTATATAGTTGATATGTATGAGATCATATGTCAAATAAAAATGATAATGTGTAGATCATGTGTGATGCGGACCACTCCAATAGAATGACCACAGAGTCGAGCAGTGCTTCCTTTGCTGTCAAATCTCTCTACTTCTCTGTGGGGGACCTGGAAAATTATCTTGAATATCTGATATGAAGAAAACTACCCAATCTTTACATTTCTCAACATTTTGTGTTCAAAAAAGTTTGATACAATCTTGCCTCAAATGTCGCAATACAATACAATATGTCATTCATGTGTTAGAGTTGTGTCCCATTGTACCCCAAGACACAGTCTTGATGTATTTGTTTAAATCTGTTGGTGGTCAACTTATTATGTGTTATCATAATTAAGCATTTTCTTGTGTTACATAATATTTGATCATTTAAACGACCATCTCTTTGTATTTTTCTCTCTCTGTTTTGGCTTCATTTTCCCACTGAATGGTATTGATTGTAAAAAGATTTAATTTCTATGCCAGTCAACTTGGAGATGGAGTTTGCTATTTAAATCACAAATTTTGAAGAGAAAAACAAAATCATTGTTTGAAGTGTTGTAAGTGTTTTTCAGGTCCTTGTTAATTTTTTGGCCATTGGATATGGGATGATGTGTGATACCACTTCCTTATAAACTGCGCTTAGGTTAACATTCCGTAGTTATCCTGCTATGAATGGAAAAAGAGAGTGATGGATAGGAATGGGACATTACCTAATTACCTCCCTTCTCAGTGTATTTTATCTCCGACGGTTATTGTTTGTCTATATTTTATGTGTAAAGAATTATGAAGTTTAAGTGCTTGGTACCGTAAACTCTTATAGATTTGGCAGTGACACAATATAAAATGGTTGAAATATTTCATTTTGCTCTGAATATTATATGCATATACAGAAATAACCTGATTTAATCATAAAGTGTTGTATATCATGTAAAAAATCAAGCAATGTTAAGTACTATAAACATGCTACGCTATACATTTAATCATAAGTATAATTGGTATGAATGATAACATGTACAACCTATATCACTATATAAAAACAACTGTAAATAACAATGTACTGATGATATAGTGGTCTCGCATTACTCATGTGGCCATTTGTTGTAATCATTCGTGTGATGTTGTGATCCTTCAGTTTTGTCTCAGTTTTGTGTAAGTTTTCATGTTTGTAGTTTTGTTACACTTTCTGTGATTATAGGAAATAGTGCTTAACATAGAGTTTTTTTACGTATATTTACATGAAATTACAGTATCATAGAGGAAGATCATGTTTTTCATTCAAATTCATTTAAGAGATTTTCAAAATTGACAAGTTATATGTTTTTTTTTTGTTGAAGAATTGAAGCTTCCATTCCAGGTCACATTTCCTTGTTACTATTATTTTATTTGTTGTGTGGGAAGTATCTCTTTCTAAATCTTTGCTTTTCTTGTTTTATATTTTCTGTTGTTTTTCTGTTTTTGATTGAAATATGTTGATAGCTCTTTGTGAAAAAGACAAAGTGACGTTATTGTTGGGAAGGTAACATTAACCCTGGTCCCAGAGCTTCTGACTGTTGTCTGTGAATATTGTTGATGTATTTTCTTACTCTGTACCAGCTCAATATAGCCTTTCACAAAACTGTCGCCTATCTTATTTTCCTCCACAAAGTTTGCAGTGAACAATTCCAAATTTTTGAATGGAAAGTGTTCAAACGTGTCGTCATGGGAGAACGAGTTAAGCTTTGATCTATAAGTACTGTTAAAGTACTGGAGTAGTTCTTATTCTGTTCGTTCATGTATACCTTTATAGATACTAGTTTTCCATTATTGATATTGTGAAACGTTTTTATTCATGACAATTTCTTGGTTTTCAAAAAACCGTATATATGTAAGGACAAGAATTGATCTGTTGTGATCGGAGAAATGCATGTGAAAATAATAGAAAATGTTGAAATAAAGGATACTTCGAAGTATTAAAAAGTATATGGTCTTTCTGAATTTATTTATATTTGTTCTGTACTGTATTTTGATGTTATGATATAAATAGAAATATGTTGTACAGGAAGGTTTCTGAGGGTTAAATAAATGAAAGGGTGAAATTGTGTTTCTGAGATATACTTCAAAGCTGCCTGCGATCTCAGAATTTAATGATGCAAGGAGCCATACACTTCCTAAAACCTTTTCTTCATGAAAAGTGATAATTATCGTTCAAATAATAACCATTTTCAACTTTAAATTATCTTCTTCAGAACTATTAACCTTCAACCATGACATTTTTCCTGTGATTTAATCAGTTGAGCAAAAACAGTATGGTTACAGGTGAGACGGGCCCTATGTGCCTCTTGTTACTAAGTGTTGGGTTTTTTAACTACGATCTTATGCATTTATTCATCATGTGCAACTGTAAAGAAACTGTGAAACATTGATCTCACCAACCAAACATTTATTTGCTGAAAAAATTAAACTGTTTATTATCTTCTCATTCTTTATTTAGCTATATATATTTCAACATTTCAAACCAGATGATGATTGCATTACTGTGTAATCTTGTGCCTGCTGTATTTGTTGTTTCAGAAGTGAAATTTTTTATGATACACGGATCATATAACCTGTACAGTTCAATTTCATTAATTTATATTCAACTCAAAACACGTACCTGTGGCTTAGTGTTATAAACAACTGAGGATTGGTAAATATACATTGCTTATGCTATTTCTGAGGAAGGCACAGTAAAGGTAGTAATAGCTGATATACTAGCCCCAGACCTGGTTACCTGGTACAGACAGCTGACTCTGGTCCCAGACCTGGTTTCCTGGTAGTTAGCTGGTACAGACAGACTCTGGCCCCAGACCAGGTTTCCTGGTAGTTAGCTTTGGTCCAGACCTGGTAGTTAGCTGATACAGACAGACTCTGGCCCCCGGACCTGGTTACCTGGTAGTTAGCTGGTACAGACAGACTCTGGCCCCAGACCTGGTAATTAGCTGATACAGACAGACTCT
The DNA here is from genome assembly GCA_947623455.1 of Mimachlamys varia. Lineage (NCBI taxonomy): Eukaryota > Metazoa > Mollusca > Bivalvia > Pectinida > Pectinidae > Mimachlamys > Mimachlamys varia. The sequence goes on along the minus strand of OX392529.1, from coordinate 32,187,443 downwards.
GGCCCCAGACCTGGTTACCTGGTAGTTAGCAGAAACAGATACACTCCAGCCCAAGACCTGGTAGTTAGCTGATACAGACAGACTCTGGCCCCAGATCTGGTTACCTGGTAGTTAGCTGATACAGACAGATTCTGGCCCCAGACCTGGTTACCTGGTAGTTAGCAGATACAGACAGACTCTGGCCCCAGACCTGGTAATTAGCTGATACAGACAGACTCTGGCCCCAGACCTGGTTACCTGGTAGTTAGCTGATACAGACAGACTCTGGCCCCAGACCTGGTAGTTCGCTGGTACAGACAGACTCTAGCCCCCCAACCTGGTTACCTGGTTGTTAGCGGATACAGACAGATTCTGGCCCCAGACCTGGTCAATCGTAGCTACCAGTAACAGATTGAGGCCTTATTAGACCTGAATGGAAAAGAAAGATGATTGTTGTGATTGGGACCTTACATGATGTCTGATGTTGCAGGATATGTGATCAAGTCTCATTGGGTTACATGGAACATTAACCAGAGAATTTCAATTCAGTGTCTGTTGTTTATGGTGATTGCTTGTTGTGTTGTATTATTATATTATAATGCATGTGCTATTCGAAATCCTTTAAAAAAGGATGAATCTTTAACATATGTATAACGGAAGCTTATAAATATTACTTTTATACAGTGCTAAGTTCATACCTCGTATTACATCTACAAAGTTGTAATTATTGCAAATTATGTGTTATATTTGTTATCACTTAAATTTATTGCGATTATAAATTGAGATGTACAAAGATTGTATATGGCTTTTGGTAGAGTGTAATGTAGTTAAATTCAGCTATTGCTTATTTTGAAAACAAGTTGCCTACTATTTTTGAAGGTGTATTTACATAAATACCATTGTGACGTCATCAGTATGCGAAGGAAACTGCATATTCAGCCTATAGTATCATGCATGATTATGTTGGTTTCTTAGCAATAATGAAAGATATATACCTAAAAGGGAGGTAACTTTCGTTCACAAAAAGATCCAATAGAAAGGGGTGAGCTTGTTTCAAAATATACATGTAGGCTTATTGCTGTATAGCAACAGTATCATGTTAATTTGTACTCGTGCTTGATGTGACTTAAGTTTATTGTATTTGATAAGTTTAAGAGTACATGTGTATAACTTTTCCCTGGACTATGGGAGAAGTTGTTAATTCGATAAGCCTGGATTTGTTTTGCTCTATGTGAATGTCTAAGTTTGTAGTCTGCAGATATAGGGGCTATATAGCCATTACTATAATACTTTTATTCACAAGGAATTCTCAACACAAATATATTGGAATTCTTATATAAATTCACCTTATATGTATTAGATGTCCTGTTTTCCATTAGTTGACAACAAGAAGTATCCGGGAGTTAATATTCATCTTGTCATAACAAATTATTTGTAACAAGAAAAATTAATGCATTTGCCCTTTACAGCTAGTGTAACGATAATTTGAGGAATATCTCTTTATTAGAATAGATAAATTACCAAGAAAGTTTGATTCTTGATTTCTTTTAGTGCAAATATTTAATTGTACAGTCAAATCTGTTCTAGAAACCAACCATAGAAAATCATGTGCTGAAAGTGAATTAAAAATCTGAACGGCATAAGATGGTGAAAGCATGATGGCCTGTATCTGTGAAACGATTATGTACAATAATGTAGACTTTATGTGGAACAATAGACCTTTACAACACTACGGGGGACTAATTATAACTTGGTCCAGGTATTGAAATGTGCCAGCTTTATTATACTTTTTATTGCAGGGAATATATTTTACTGCCAGTCAAAATCTTGTGACATCAACTAGTGTGCTAATAAATAAATTACATTTTTGTTTTGTCTGGTAGTATTCCACAATAGATTTTTCTTTGTATGATTATAGACTAGAAACTACACTAAGAATTTATAGAATATGTATATTGTACGTTGTAAAAAAAAAAACTGTTGTTAAGACCTTTTGAGCTTTCTTATATATGAAGTCCACTTTTCTCAGCCTTTTAAATGTTCAATAAAAAATAAATTAAATACACCAACTGCGTTTATTTTTCATTTGAGTGATTATTAAAGTTGTAAATGCTGATTACAATAATCAATGTAAAATAAAGTTATTTTAATGTCAAATTATTCCATTATGATGAAATAATGTACTGGTTAAAGTTTTCAACTTTGTTCGAAGTAATTTCTTAACAACATCCAGTCAGAATGAGATATTTATGGGATAGACAGGTAAAAATTTAACTTGTTACTGGGAATTTGGGCTGTAATTTTGCTTCAACCTTTTTCGGCCTCTGTGATGAGGACAACTATTGAGGTATTCTGAATATTACAGCATAGTTTACATAAAAGTTGAATGTGAACGCAAAACTAACACTGGACCAAGATGGACTTTATCAGAAAAGACTCAAGTTTCCAATATGAAATATATAGCCGGTAGCCAATAGTCTGATGTCAAAAACATGTAAATAAATTCTTCACAAATCAATGTCTACTACTTTTCAGGTTCAATCTGACAGAATTTTTTTTATCTAAGGCGTGCCTTCTGCCCAATCCTTGTGTGACTGGTACAAGGGGTGTTCCAAAAATAATGTCACTTGCATCGGTGCTCATATAGTGGAAGTGCTTTTGTTCATTTTAATTTGCTCTGCCCTTCAAAATACTCTCCGCCAGCCAGAACACACCTTTTTAGCCGGTCAATCCATTTTTGGAAGCATTTTTCATACTCTTCAATGGGTACACCCATCAAACACTGATAAACAGCAGATCCAAGGGCATTTCTCGAATTGTAACTCCTTCCAGATAAATGATATTTAAGTTTTGGAAAGAGAAAATAGTCGCAGGGGGCCAAGTCTGGCGAATACGGAGGGTGCGGAAGGACGGTAACCTTCTCTGACTCCAAAAAGTCAGTCACAATACGTGCCTTGTGAGCGGGTGCATTATCATGCAAAAGTCTGACATACTTAAGTCCTGTTTTGGGGCGGCGACTTTTGTAGTAGTTCTTCAACGTTTTTATAGAACTTGCCTGTGACCGTTCTGCCTTTTGGCACCGGGATTTGAATAGCTGGACCCTTATTAGTGAAAAGAATAGCACACAAAACCTTCTTTACCGTTCGTATTCGTTTGGCAATACTTGGGCGTCTGGCATTTTTAGTGGCCCATATTCGGTTGGCAACCTTCCGCTTTGGTTCAAAATAATACACCCAGGTCTCATCACCAGTGACTATATTATCAAAAGCCTTTTTACTATATTTTGGGTACATTTTGAGAAGTTTTTTTGCCATTGTTACACGCATCTTCTTTTGCTCATCCATTAACAAATGGGGTATCCATCTTGCATTTATCCTTCTAACTTTTAGGTGTTTCTTCAAAATTGAATGAACTCTTGCTAACAACAAGTTTGTCATTCGAGCCAATGGTCTTATGGTGAATCGAGCATCAGTTTAGAGGATATTTCGGATTTTTTCTATGTTACCTTTGGTCGTAGTTGTTGCAGGACGACCTGGGTGAGCAGCATCTTTCAGTTGCTGCTACCCAGCACTAAATTTACCTACCCACCTACAAACAGTCCTGTGAGACATTTGGCCCTCCCCATAAATGTCAACACACCTCGCGGTGAATATCTACAGCCGTTATGCCGAGTAATGACCTACCTTTTATATAGGCCCTAATTTCAAGAACATTTTCAGCTCATTTTCCTGTCATTTTGTGTCTAGTCTAACGAATAGGCTATGAAACGATGTACACTGTACCGAGGCCAGTGAACGTGTGGACGAGATATTTACCTGTGTCACGAGCAAGTTTGTGCATTAATTGCACGATTTCCGCGAAATAAAGCACAGATGACATTATTTATGGAACACCCCTCGTATATTGGGTCGACCTTGGTAGTTGAGTTACCGGTACTTTATATGTCAGTGCTTTGATGCCATAGAGAGGTAAAGCAGCCTTCAGTTTTGGCTACCTATGTGTAATTAGTAATCACTTACACATGGTAATCACAATGGTGTAAGCCAGTGTACATGTATAATTGTGTTATCAAGTCTTCAGTCTCATCATTAACGGAAACCCATGTGACTCAAAGGTAAGAACGGTGTCACTTGGGTTCCCCAGGATGCATTTAGACTTGGGGAGGATACCTAGGCGGTACATCATTATACAAGAGCTCCCAGAAAGTTATATAACAAAAGAAGGGAAGCAACTCCTGACACTTGCGTGAACTAGTTTTGGCCTGACAGGCCATTTTCGGGGGAAAGGTACCTTTTGGTATACATATTTTGCGATTGTAAAGTAAAACTGTTATAAAGGTTATACACAGGCATACTTCAACTGATGCAATGATAACAAATATTTAAATTTCATTGTATTTATTTTGATTAAAAACATCAACTCTCTCATCAATTGTTCCATTCATACATATCACAGTTTGTTATATGATTGCAAAATTATGAATCGTAAAAAAAGCAAAATATGTGGTATCATAAAGGATATCATTTCTTGTGCAAAAATAATAAACCAAATGAAATTTGCTGATACCGGTACACAATATATTTGGTATAGAATCAACTGTTGAAGGATTTTCAGTATGCAATAATACTACAAAACTTAATATATTATTTAAAGAAATAATATTTGATAGTAATATTTACACTATGAGTCCTTAGTGACTGTTTTCTTTGTAGTATTCAAAGCCTCACATTATTTAATTAAGAACACCCAGGAAACCTGTTGTTACTCCAGATTACTAAATGATCAAGAAAGTCGTTCTACAAGACTTATATTCATTATCAAATGCGACTGCATGTTAATAATATTTTGAATATTTGTTTTCAATTGATTAAAATTTTAACTTTAAGCTTTACCTGGGACACAAACATGGCATGGGTAATATTAACCACACCTTGTATTAAACCTAACAAACACAACATTGGTAGTATTACACATTACGTAAATATTTACACAGATATGACACACATAATACAGTTAGAACTGGTGTCTTAGATATGGAATGCTTTATTTTTTTCACATTAAGGGCTTTTCTAAATACCATAAGGAATTTTCTGTGGCTTGGTGTTGGACATGATGAGGGCGATGCAGCACAGGGCACTTAAAATGTATTGTTGTATATGCAGTAGGTCTGAAATGATTGATAACAAAGATATGATTAATGGCCAGGATTACCACCTTACATATTTCTTTATAAGACTATACAGAAACTCCTTTAACAAGTAACACTACATGACATGACAATACTCGGTTATATGAAGGCACACTGTATTCTAACCCTGACAAGATTTCACTCTCCAAACTAGAGTAACAATTATAAATGACTAGTTCTGTATTGGCTTTGACATATATATACACCAACATATAATTGCACCATTAAATAAATTAAATCTTTTATCAAAGGTGAAAATACTAGAGAATTAATTTGATATGAACAGTGTTCAAGTTTTGACCAAATTTGGGCATAGAACTTAATTAGGGAATTAAGTAGGTACTATAGTATTATTTTCCACTCGTTCAATGATATACGTCGGCCAAAGATTGGACGGTCAGTGAGCTTCTTAGAGTGGCTACGTCTGTAGGCAGGCTAGAGAAGAACTGGAGAGTTTTCTTAGGATTAATCATCAAAAAACCGTTGTCTGAAAATCGGCCTTGAATATCATGAGCATCTACCCACACGAACACAGAAATCTTGTCTGTTGCTATGGTAACATTGTACATCTGTTTATCTGTAGAAGCCTGCTGTACATCAGCCACCTGTAGTAACAAAGGGATAATATATCAAGCAATGGCCTATTGAATACCATACTGACATATACATGGTTTAGGTTTTAATTGGAAAAATGTGAAATTGTGTATTTATTGGCTCACCTGGTGAGAAGGACCAAGGTGAGCATAATATATGACATACTGTGGTGTCCGTCCGTCAACAAACCCCAACCCCCCGATTGATGTCTTGATAGCATAAACAATATCCTTGCCAGTACAAATCATGACTGAATTAATATAATAGATAATGGCGCTATGTTCTAATGATGATGCACTTCACTCAAAGCCTTTACTCTCCTCTATTTTATGAGCCAGGCAACACAACTCAATAGTTTTTTGCTACATACTACATGTACAAGTTAATAGAACTAAGTACCATTCTGATTGGTTAAATTGTCTCTAGGAAACATTTTCATACAATGACAAATATCACTTTTGAAACTCACAGTGTTAAAGATGGCAGTTCCAACAATTTAAAAGAATTTTTATTGTTCCAGTGGAAAATATATTAAAATTAGCTGTTTTGAATTTTTTAAAGAAAAAATTCGGTATGATATAATTTTCAAGCTCATGTTTCAATTTCAGTTCCATGTAAAAGGAAATACAAAGCATTTTGGTGGTTACCTTCGTTATAGCGTTTTCAAATCCAACTATATTTTTGTATTCTGTTAGTGGTTGCCAGGCGACTGGTTCGTTGTTAGGGTCTCCAAGGTGGAAAAATAAGAAACAGAAGTTTTTCCCCTGGTTACAACCAGCCTCGGTCATCAATGTGATGGCATTTTTACGGAAGACAAGCTCTGAAGTTTCATTCAACTGAAAAATATTTTTTTTTTTCAATATTAAGATTGCAAACATATATAAATGCAGCATATTTAACAAGAATTACGTGTAATTATATGTCTTGCCTTTCCCGCTTTGCCGATAATGTGTAAGACCTAACAGTAAAATTAGTAGGACAAAATACATACAGTAAGATGATATCAGTATTAAACTTGGTCACGTTTCGATTTAATTACATATCAATAACACTATGAAGAGTGGATGCTAACAGAAATTCTAAAAATTCCTATGTTTTTGCCCAAAAACAGCAAAACCTGCAAATACATTTACTCCAAATTTCAGTAAGGTGTTTAGTATGATAATATTAGCAACTATCCGAAGTTTCAATTGAATCTGATATCAGTGACACTATAAAAAGTGGACTTTAACGCAAATTCTCAAAATTCCCATGTTTTTGCCAAAATACAGCATTTTACCTGCAAATTGTTCAGTATGATGATGTCAGTAAAAACCCTAAGTTTTACTTGAATCTGATATCAGTTACACTATTAAAAGTGGACTTTAATGCAAATTCTCAAAATTCTCATGTTCTTGCCCCAAAACATCGAAACCTGTAGCAAGATTTAGTATGATAGACCGGTTTGAGTAATGTGACCAAATTTCAATTCAATTGGATATTAAATTATAACGCTGTGAAAAGTTGACTTTAACGCAAATGTTGATGCCACCACCTTCGAGGCGAGAAGACATTGATATGATTTGCAAGTACAGAAGGGTCAATAACTCTTAAAAAACAAGTGAAACAAAATTTATGACAAATATCCACAACAGTGTATATATGAAGGCCGTAATATTTCAATGAACAATCTAACTGTTAAGGATATATATGACTAAACACTAATATAAGTTGACTTACCGAGTACTGCTGAACCCAGCTATGTAGAGGTGTAAAGCTGTTCCATGAATACATGTCTATGTGTAACTGTCCCGAGAGTCCTTGCCCACGCACTTTACCAAGACCGGTACTGTGAACAAAATAACTAGAATATTACACTTTATTACCAGCGAAATAAAAAAAAAATTCTTCTATTAAAGGCCCATTGGATATACGTAACTTTCGGCAAAACTTGAAGCAAAAATAAAGCCTAATAACTTATTATATTTATAGATTTAGTTAAGATTAACTGATACAGTGGACTCCACTTAATATCACTCCTGTTTATATCACATTCCTCTTTATATCATGTTTTTCCCAAGCATCATTTTTCTCTTATATTAATCGTGTAATTTTATTTGGTAAATATCATGTATTTTGAGGTGAATTCCCCTTAATATCATGTTTTTTTAACCAATCACATAAAACATCCAGAAAATGATGTTATTTCCATTGATTTTAGATACAACTTGTACAAAATGTTGCATAGAAATAAAAAATAACCCCAAAAACTTTTTAATTGAAATAATGTTATATATATATTGAAACATCTTCATATGTACATTGAATATCTTACTTTTAGTTATGGAGACTTGAAATGCACTAGATTTAGTGGAAAAGCATATTTCTCTTAATGTCACATTCCTGTTAATATTATGTTTTTGTCTGACAAATGCAACATGATATAAAGAGGAGTGCACTGTATCAGTAATATTCAAGATGAATTCTTACGCGGTTACCAGTTGAAACACGGTATTTGTAAACACGCGTCCATTTCGAACTGTCTTCTACCTTCGGCTTGTTGTTGAAGTGGGCCCCACCTGAATTATTTTTCAATTCTTTGGATTTTTTAGTCAAGAGTTTCTTGTTAGTTACCGCTAAGGTTTACTTCGTTTTAGGCTTATTTTTGCATGGTCTTCAACTAGATTTTTTTCATAATTTTTCAGAATCCCGCAAAATTTCCTGAAGTTACATATATTGGGCCTTTAAAGTGATCTTTTTCACTAGTGAATTATCGTATTTTTCAAAATATCATAAATTTAGCTTAACGGCACATCCATGCCTCATTTCTGCCAGAATTACCAGATCCATTACCTAAATTTATTGGGAACTATGCTCAGGGAACACATGGCCTTTAATTCCACAATTAACTTTCATTTAAAGGTCAGCAACTCTATCTGTTTGATCTGAGGATACTTGTGTCAAATGAAACAGGGAATGTCTACAGCATCTCCAAGTGGCAAATTAGGCTAGGCTGTGTAGATGTCTTAAGTTAAATTTGGGCTGAGAACAATCTACTTGTAAACAAAATGAAATAGTAAGTTTTTAATGGACGACAGGACACACCTGTAGTCAGGTCGGAAAGTCAACTTCTGTGAGTCAGGATGTCGATCTTCGACCACTGGGATATGGTCAGCTATTAGGTAAATACACACATCCTCACCGTCAAGATAAGGGGAGATAAGTAGAGGTGCAAAGAAATGCCTTGCAAAATAATGTAACATTTTCCACCTTCCACCATATTCTGAAAAAATTAAAAATCTGTCTTACATAATCAAATATAATGTTATCATCAAGTTAAACAGGTTTATTTTGGAAAGTGAAAATCATATTCTGACTTTGATCTCAAAATTGATGGTTTTCATTTCATATCTACTAACATTTATCAGAACATTTCGAACACATATATTTGTTCCAGTTTCCTTCCTTGTTGGTAAAAGCTAGACTTCTATTTTGTCTCCAAATTTTAGATTATGTAGAAATAAACTACCGAGGCTAAAAGAGGGGATGACATAGACAGTGTTTAGTCACAAATACAGAACAAACCTGCAGAGGCCCAAGAAGGGGGTTGGCAAGACACTTTTGAGTTACATGTAACAATTAACCTAAAGAGGCACTAAAAAGGGTCCACTAGATAACGTTTAAGAAGTATAACAAACCTAAAGAGGCCCATGTGGGGGCCTGCCAGATATCATTGAGCTGCCAGTACATAGCCCCCATGGTGTTGCCCCGGCCCGACTCGTCAAGGCGATTCTGCCAGCGACGATAATGCTCTGTCTCTGCCTTTATACCGACAGCTTGAGTAATCTGAAAAACAGAATAGAGCAAAGTTTGCCATAATTTTTCTACAAATGACTGGTCTCACAGGATCTGTATTATACTTATTATTATGTAATATAGTTTACAGTCAATGACCCTTAATTATTCATCAGAACAGTAAGGAATCTGTTGATATATATTTTGCGAAATCTCCTTCATACCAAAAATGTAAAGGATTAATGGGCAAACAGATTCTTTTTTTTGCTAATACATGTATATACTTTTTATCATCTTGTGATCCTGTTACCAGGTTGGGTTGAAGGATGATGATGTTTCGATATCAAAAGAGTCGTATCATAAGCTATTTATCAACATTGGATTTAATTGTTTTGTAAAAGATGCCATCTTCAAGATAGAGTAAAAAGTTCAACAACAATATCTGTTGTTAATTACAGCTCCATTTAAAGGTCAAGGTCACCATATATATGACAATGTCAACATTTAAAGGTCAAGTCTAAAATCAAGGTCACCATATATATGAAGGTCACTCACCTGTGTCAGGTAAATGCTATCTTTAAATCTCTGTTTCAGGTCAGTTTTGTTAGGAAGAGAGAACAGCATACTGATTTCAGCCATCAGCTCAACATTACCTGGAAGAAATAAACAAGATTTAATTTGATTTTTAAACTGCACATCCCTGTTCACTCATACACTCTTGTGGAAGGTATTCACTATTCAATGTTGATAATCTAAAATAATAGCAAACAGTTATATTATATGTAAAGATTATTTTACACAACAAAAATATTTTTGTATGTGACGTTTCGATGACTAGTACGATATGTACCCTGTCACCTTCATCAGACTAATGACTAACAAAGTGGATGCATACAACAGGTGTAAAATTTGTATGAGTTGGTAAATGACAAATCGGTCATTACGTTTAATTTGCGAGATCCTATACACACCTGCTGGGTGGTGCTGCCTGTATTCGTTCAGATCTGACCAGTAGGTGAGGTCATCAGGGGCATAGACTTTCTTCAGTGTGTCATAGGAGGGGTAAGACTGAAGACCATACTCTGAGGAAAACCGAGGTATACGATACGTCCCATCCAGGTAAAACGGCAACAGGTATTTATACTCATGGACTGGAACATGTGTAACATAGTGTTTATTTATAGAAATCAAGATGTAAACATATCAGGTAGTATAATATTTTTTAGTATTCTGCTTGTTCACCCTGCTTATTCGTAATGAATAAGGAGAATAAGATTGTAAGAATGTGTGACAACATATCGTTTATAACAGGGTAAATACCAACAGAGTAAGGTTGCTTTTGAGATCAACCTAGCTATACCTTAAGGCAGCTGGTACTCTCTAAAAGAGAAAGGTTTGTGGGCATTTTTCTTTCAACATTGGTTTCAAGCCAATTAGACTAAATCATTTCTTGGTACTAACTGACTTTATATTAGTGGATATCCTATATTAAGAAACAGTAGACACATACATCATTTAAATTTGCTGTAAGTTTAATTTGATTCAACAGCAACCCTGAAAACCATGAATGTTTACAAACAAACCTTTAATGTTATACAGTATGCTGCCATGCTAGTAAATATAAATGCCTTACATTTTTTCCTTTTAAGGTGGTATACATCGTCTTATACCTAATTTGTAACCTATGATAACCACACATGATACATACTGTCACCGTACAGCTCACTCCACGGCTCTGCAGCCACGCCCCCTTCCTGTAGGCTTTCCACACCATTACCGGGACTAGACAGGATGAAGGGCCGACTAGAATCCTCTTTGGCCACCAGGGGAGCCATGAGGCCTTTGTATAAAGTCAGGTAATCACTCTTGTAGAGAGTGAAGTTGGAGTCTGTATTGTACCTGTGAGACCATAGGGGTAATAAATAATGCAAATCTTGTTTCTTTTACAACGTAATTAAATTATTAAGTTACAACAAAATATATTAATCTGACTTGTTGGCTCAGATGTATAATTAGCTTGCAGGGTCTTAGTGTGAGAGGAAACCAAAGTGAAAAAAAGAGAAAACCGTTTGGTCTGGCTGGTGACACCTACCAGTCGATCATAAGAATAACACCATGACTTACATAGCAGCTCCATTAGAAACTTTCAGGATTAAAATACCAGAAGACTTCATTCAATATTATAATTGACAAGTTTTACCAACCAATGAACTCCGCCCCTACAATACTGAGAACTTTTGATCATGTTCTCAGCCAAGGGGAGATAATTAAGCTAGTAGTAAACGGCAGCTGGGGAATTCTGTACACAGAGATAGGAGGTTGGAATGAGGTTTATTTTTACTACACGGTAGCTAAAATCCTAATCAATATCACTTTATTTTATCAAAAACATTGATTTCTGAATTCTATAAAAATAGTTCATAATATAACAAGGATATGCTAAAAGGTGTTATGAGCATCGGATGAGGTGGCACTATATATAAAAGATGCAGTTGGAAGTACAGTCCCAATATGATACCAACAAAACACTTTACATCTCCAGCACACACAGGCATATACACACAGAAGGACATAGCCAGTGGCATAGGACTAATAGTTAGTGCTCCTGATCAAAATGGAGGATGATGTTTCTGAGTATTTAATGGTACTTACCAGCTCTGGATAAGAGCTTTCTCATTCTCATTGTTACCGCTCCAAATCACAATAGAGGGGTGATGTTTCAGTCTTCGGACCTAAGACAGAGTATAGTGTGGTTTTAAGTAAACATGGAAACTTTAATAATACTTATATCAGACATCTATAAGTTCAAATTTCGTCATAATTGGCATCATTTTTTTTAAACTGTTATTGAATGGTTTGGGTGGCTATGGCTGTCACTTGTATCTAGGGTGGCTGTGGCTCTTACTTGTTTCTAGGGTGACTGCGGCTGTCACTTGTTTCTAGGGTGACTATGGCTGTTACTTGTTTCTAGGGTGACTGTGGCTGTTACTTGCTTCTAGGGTGGCTGTGGCTGTTACTTGTTTCTGAGATGGCTGTGGCTGTTACTTGTTTCTAAGGTGGCTGTGGCTGTTACTTGTTTCTAGGGTGGCTGTGACTTGTTTCTAGGGTGACTGTGGCTGTGACTTGTTTCTAGGGTGACTGTGGCTGTTACTTGTTTCTAGGGTGGCAGTGGCTGTTACTAATAGGGTGACTATGGCTGTTACTTGTTTCTAGGGTGACTGTGGCTGTGACTTGTTTCTAGGGTGACTATGGCTGTTACTTGTTTCTAGGGTGACTGTGGCTGTTACTTGCTTCTAGGGTGGCTGTGGCTGTTACTTGCTTCTAGGATGGCTGTGGCTGTTACTTGTTTCTAGGGTGACTGTGGCTGTTACTTGTTTCTAGGGTGACTGTGGCTGTTACTTGTTTCTAGGGTGGCTGTGACTTGTTTCTAAGGTGGCTGTGGCTGTTACTTGTTTCTAAGGTGGCTGTGGTTGCTACTTGCTTCTAGAGTGGCTGTAGCTGTTACTTGTTTCTAAGGTGGCCATTACTTGTTTCTAGGGTGGCCATTACCTGTTTCTAGGGTAGCCTGTTACTTGTTCCTAGGGTGGCTGTTACTTGTTTCTAGAGTGGCCATTACTTGTTTCTCAGTTGGCCATTACTTGTTTCTAGGGTGGCTGTGGCTGTTACTTGTTTCTACTCAGAGTGGCTGTGGCTGTTACTTGTTTCTAGGGTGGCCATTACTTGTTTCTAGAGTGGCCATTACCTGTTTCTAGGGTAGCCTGTTACTTGTTCCTAGGGTGGCTGTTACTTGTTTCTAGAGTGGCCATTACTTGTTTCTCAGTTGGCCATTACTTGTTTCTAGGGTGGCTATGGCTGTTACTTGTTTCTACTCAGAGTGGCTGTGGCTGTTACTTGTTTCTAGGGTGGCTTTTACTTATTTTTAGGGTGGCTATGGATAATTATCTATCCCATCCCAGAACTCCACATTTTGTTACAGGGTACCAACTACCACCCACAGAATTTTAATGATGATTTACATTGAAGTAATAGCCAGGAAACCAAACAATGGACAGAAGTGATGTATTTTTGAGTCCTGGGTCAGGGAGATTTTTCACTGGAATAACCCAAACTTCATTTCTATGGTTGCTGTTTCTTACCTGGTGTGTGATTTCCATAGCTACACTGTCCATAAAAGACTTATGTACTGGGTACATAGCACACCCAAACATAAAATCCTGCCAGATCATTATCCCTAGACGATCTGCCGTGTCGTAAAACTCCTCGGCCTCATAAACCTGCGGACCAGTTAACAACATACTCATATCAGCTTTCCTTCATCAATCTTTCATATATAATATATGTACACATCAATTTTATTTCCCTGATTTTGAAAACAAGATTAGAGTGATGCCTCAAATGTAAATTATAGAAATATTTTTGGCTTCAGATATAATCTAAGCCCAAATCAAAACGACAAGTTTTACATTATGTGTTACAAGTATGTTCATAATTTCTTCCAATATACATGTAATTTATTTTTCGAAAGATTTTAAAGAGAATTTAATCCTGGTAACTATCAAGAAAGCATGTCTTTGTGATCAACAATTACTGCATACAGCTTTTCTCTAAATGTGTTACATAAGACTAATATCTGATCCGGCTGACTGTAGGTACAAGTCATAAAGTTAATGAACTATTGATCAGCAAGTTCCTTGGTTAAACAGCATCACTGGGAAAGTTATTTTGTCAGCAGTAAGTCAGTATTCCCCCTCGTATGTATAGCTGTTACAACACTTACCCCACCTCCCCAAACTCGCAGCACATTCATGTGGACGTCTGCTGCAGCCTGTAGCAGCTCATTAACATAACTGGGTGTCACTCTATCCAGGAACACATCGGCAGGGATCCAGTTAGACCCCTTGAAATATATAGGTCTGCCATTTATCTTGAAGTAAAATGTTCTTCCTGAAAGATGATAAATAATTGTTGTACCAGGTAAGTAGTTTCAAAGTCAGTTGCTTTTATGATAGATGCTGCATGTTGTTGAATTCAAAGACTAATGTTAAATTAATTTTTCATTTCATTGCAGTAAAGGAATACTCACACATTTTTTTAATGGAAAGTACATTGTATTGGTTATTGTTTGAAAATTAAAGCCACTGTTATTTTCATTCTATTGAGTAGATTATTTAAGAACCAATAGCCATAAAAATGGGAATTATCTATCTCAGCTCAATCATCACTTTCCTCACAAACACAGAGCGCAGCCTTCATATAATAATCAACTTTTTTTTATCAAAATGTCCATTTTGACTCCGAACAATATTCTTTTACATACAGACAAACCTCGCTATGATCTCAAAGATGACAGGACTAAAGGAAAACTTTGAGTACGCGAGTTTGAATACAAGTGTAACATTTGACAAAGACAGACAAAATACTTCGAATTGCCTCTAAACAGGGTTTTCCAAGTTATACGAGTTCAAGATAACAAAGTTCTACTGTATCTGACTGGTTCAATGAGACACGTTTAATTCCTAAAGTTGGTTAGGTGTAAAAAGACTTATTCAATTCAATGATAAACCCAATCACAGGATCAGATCAAAACAATTAACATAATAACAATTGACTTTCATTTTCTCTTGAAGAAAAGTTTCTTTGGTTGAGAATAGGACATCATTTCAATGATAAACATACCTCAGTTTTGATGGCTTAGACATAGCCATGACTTGTTTGAAAACTTTATAATTAGATTCATTACCTTCACTTTGATTGGCTGATACAGTCATTGTTAATATTATCTAAACTTTGATTGGCCGAGACAGTCATTGTTAAGATTACCTTCACTTTGATTGGCTGAGACAGTCAATGTTTATATTACCTAAACTTTGATTGGCTGAGACAGTCAATGTTTATATTACCTAAACTTTGATTGGCTGAGACAGTCAATGTTAATATTACCTAAACTTTGATTGGCTGAGACAAAATCCTGTATGATTTCTACAGCTCTGAACCCTATGTTGACTTTCTTGCCAGACATCTCCTTTCCGTCTGAGCTGGTGAAGAAGGCATACAGCTTGTACAACGTCTGGTTGCCATGGCCATTGGGCCACCATGTCTTAATGGGCACTGTCTGAACAAAACGTCACATATTTCTGATAGACAAGATTCTCGCAAATCTTCAATGGCTTACACTTATAAATAAAATGCAACAAGCAACATCAAACTTGTAATATTTATACATGCAACATGCCATATCATCTTCATAATATTTCCTAGAATTGGTATAATATCACTCAAATTAAAAAATCAATTGTTAACTTTTTTTCATCCCCCCCCCCCCCCCACCTCAAGAAAAATCATCAAAGCAGCACTAATATTTTAAGACTTTATCTTTCAGGGGTGTACACTTGGCAAATTCCATCCAAGGGGTTTTGCCAAACTTGAAAATCTGGATGGTGGAATTTCCCTATTTTACACCTTCGGTCATGAAAGCAAAATTTTCTCTCAAACCATGAAACTAAATGACTGGTTATCATTTTGAAAATATCAACTTTTTCCTTGAACCTTTTTTGATGAAAACGAATCAGTCAACAAGATTAAGCAGAATCTATTGTGACGTGATCATACCACTTGAAATGGGGAGTAAGATAGAGATTTCCTACGCTCCTTTCTTCGGTCACACTAAAATACGCCATAGGAGAAAATACGCCATAGGTACGCCATAGGATATTTTCGGCGCCATAGATAAATGTACGTAATATATCTTCAAAATACATCATTTTATTCCTTGATTGGTGCATATTACACCATCTGGTGAAGTTTCATTGAAAAAAAATGTGTACTTTGTACCAAAAAACGATCTTATATCGGAGGCTCTCAGACACTAAAATACGCCATAGGAATCTAGTCAAGCAAGCGTTAAATATCAGTGTTTTATGCAACAAATAACTAATTTATTACAGTTATATATGTCATTTGAAGGTTATGGTTAAGTTTTAATGTTAAAATAATATGTACTTTGTAAGAAAATCGGTAAAATTACCGTGACGTGAAAGTCCGAATCAAGGGGCGTAACTCTAATTATACGCCATACAGAGATGTAAACTCAGTCTATCTATACTATTTATTTGCAATCCTATGGCTATTTTCTCCTGTTAAGTGACCAATAAATAATGAAGACTATATATTTTTTTATATTGATATTTATTTTGTTCATTAATTCACTCAAGCATTATATTTAATGCTAACAAATAAACATACATAAAAAGCACAACAAAATTTTTTATCAACACCTATGTTACTATTTTATTCATAAAGATATATTCATAAGCAGTAAATGACATGAACAATATGCCATACAGATATCAACCCTGAAAGGGAAAATTCCATTCATATTTTAAAAATGGAATAAAAAATAATAAAAGTTTAATTGATAAGGGAAAAAAATAAAAAAAGATAAGGGAAATTTTTTTTTAAAAATTATTATTTATGTATAATTTTACTAATAATGATTTTATTCATCATTATACACATTTTATTAAATTACCACATTTATAAAAAAAAAATGCCAATATATATCTTTAAATATGTTGTATTTTCTCCCATGGATTGGTCAATCAATATATATTTATTTATATTTGTTTTTTTTTAAACAAACCATAGGTGTTTGTAATGAATGTTCATGATACAAATAAAAATACAGCTGTGACCAGCATATATATATATATATGCTGATCACGGCTATATTTTTTCTTTCTATCATAAACATTAAGTACAAACCCCTGTGCACAAACAATACATTTCATACTAATAAATGCAGTGTATAAACAATTTGGTACATGCACAAAATAAAAACTCCACGTTAAATGATCATTTTTGCATACATCAGATTTCATTCAGATTTTTTTTAATTCATATAATTGCAATAAAAATTTCTACACATAAATACACTGTAAAGCATCATGACAGATTTCATAAACACAAAACATTCATCTCATAATATCATTGATATTTATATCTTTATTCACATATAAAAACTTTTTTTGTTCTTAGTGAAGAGTTCAATAAACAAACAATTATATTAAATTTATATTTAAATTTGAATTATTTCTTCATCACATTTATTACATATCTATTCTCTATTTCAACATATATATATTTATCAAATTCATTTTCACATAATTATGTGTATTCAATTTCAAAGGCATTACTACATTAATTCACACAAACAATATTTACTTAATCTATTTTGGATGCTGCAAATTAAAAGAAATCTACAAATGTCTAAGAAATGGCTGTCTGAGGGCATAAAGCTGTGAACAGTCTAGAGTCATAGAAGTGCACAAGTTGGTGGCCATAGTCCCCAGGATAATTCCCTCTCAAGTGCATGTTGATGTTGTGGTTTTTCAGTCAGACAGCAGGAGATGATCCACCAATACAGATTTGATTATTGGTATTTGTTGTAAGGCAAAAAAAAATCTAAATTTCATTATGTTAACAATCTGATTACAACCAATTTTAACTGATGATTGATTGGAATTTCTTAACCAATTTTCCAACACACGAGGTAAATTGCGTAAACGCGAAGCGTTTACGTTAAATTTACCTACTGCTTCATTGGATTTATGATCTAATAAACTAAACAAAATCAAAGGTTAATCCTTATATTTACAGTATTTTCCTGTAAAGGGTTCATTAGTTTTCTGATCAATTTAGCCCCATCTGCAGACATATATTTCATTTCCAAACTTACAAACGTGAAAACAGTTCAATAAATGTAACAGCATGAAGTATGCATAAGCTGTAGCTAGCTCATGTCAATTGTTAATGACGTCATACAATTGTGATTCGAACGTGATAATTTGCATAGCTCCGCCCACATGTATTGTTGTCGATGTCATAAAAATTTTGCACGTTCTCAAGTATAGTTACTGGAAAATAACTCTAGTTTGCAGTACAATGGTTATCGAGTGAGTATCAGTGTAGACTGTAAATATACTATAGTATATACCACAACAATGCCTTAGCATACCAATATTCATACATTATCAGTACTACAATATGTACCAGTTGTGTACATCAATATTCATGCAAACTGGGTATGCCCACAATACAATATTATACAGGAACAATGTTCATCCATTATAAATAAATACCTTATATTGATATCTGACTTAAAAACAATTGTTGTTTGTCAAAATTTCTACTGTATTGCTATAAGAAATCATGGCAATAAGAGGCAAAAAGCAGTGAAGTGAAAACAGAAAAAGAAGGAATCATGGAGGCAAAACAAATAACAAAAAAAAAGAAAAGACAAAGAAAGGTATTGACTTTGAAAGACAACGAAGCGAAAGAAAAAGAAAAGAAACAGTAATAAACATACGTGAAGAATACCATAAGACGTAAAATTTGATAGTGCGATATATGTCAGCTTATGACTGTTATTGACATGATCAGGAAGTTTCAATGAAATTTTTCCATTTTTTCCCATTCATTTACAATTTACAAATTTACACTATGTATTTTTATTATATTCATGAAAATACTATTTTTTTTCCAGGATATATATTTGTGAATGTGAATGCTAGATAATATAATTTCTATTATCTAAAATATGTACCTGCATGATATAAAATATCAATGGAATTTTCAATATAGTGAATTTAATGAATATTAATTATTTGCAAAATTATACATAATGTTTAACTATATATGCATGATGTTCATGTTAATTTCTGCTTGTGAATACTTTTTTATGAAAAAAATATTAATAAAATTGTATAAAATGTAAGTTTTTGTTGTGTGTTTTATGTATGCATACATGTATTTATATCATATATATTAAGTAACAAAAATAATGTTTTTGTAAATAAATGAATAAAAAAATATATTAATATCAAAAATACAGAGTCTTAATATAACATAGAAAATGGTATCAAATAGAAAGCTTTTGTTGTGCTTTTTAGGTATATATATATTTTTTAGTATTAAATATAATGCTTGAGCGTATTAATGAACAAAATGAATATCAATATCAGAAATATTTAGTCTTGAATACGCCATAGGATTGCCAATAGTATAAAAAGAGAGAGTGAGTTTACATCTGTAAGGCGTATAATTAGAGTTACGCCCCTTGATTCGGACTTTCACGTCACGGTAATTTTACCGATTTTCTTACAAATTACACATTTTTTTAACACTAAAACTTAACCATAACTTTCAAATGACATATATAACTGTAATAAATTAGTTATTTGTTGCATAAAACAGTGATATTTAACGCTTGCTTGACTAGATTCCTATGGCGTATTTTAGTGTCTGAGAGCCTCCGATATAAGATCGTTTTTTGGTACAAAGTACACATTTTTTTGCAGTGAAACTTCGCCAGATGGTGTAATATGCACCAATCAAGGAATAAAATGATGTATTTTGAAGATATATTACGTGTATTTATCTATGGCGCCGAAAATATCCTATGGCGTACCTATGGCGTATTTTCTCCTATGGCGTATTTTAGGGAGACCCCCTTTCTTACCTTGGACAGCTGTATAATTATACACATGGAAATGAAAGAAAAAAAACTTTGAATTCTTGCAATAATAACTTTATATTCATTAATTGAAACTGAATACCGGTAATTGTTTGTAAAACAAATTAAATGTACCAACATTTTTCAGAAGAGGAAAAATTCTTTAAAATTGTTTATTGTAAATGTGAGACAGAAAAGTTAAATTATGACAACTTGCTGATTGTACATGCATTATACAACATACCTTTGGTATAGGGATAGACACAGACACTGAGCTGTTTTCTCTAGTCAAGCTGACCGGTGCTCGATGAGTGACAGTTGTTCCATCCAGTCTTATTTCTAAGTCACCGCCTATCGACTGACCATCTGGGATGTCCATGAAAACTTCGGTATTGAGGGTCCAGCTGTCATCACTTCCTGTCACAAAAAACCAAGTATGTTTGTCTGATGATTGTCCCAATAACTTAGTGATCCAATAATTTCTATCACCACCACCACCAAAAACAAAAAAACTTCTCTCAGTCAGTGTTTGATAACATTTCCTAAACAAGAGACCCAATGGGCCTGAACCACTCATCTGCTTGTGAAATATGATAAAGACAAAGGCAAAATGCAAGTGTCCGAGATCAAAAGAATCTATTGAAAGAATGCAAATTATGATACTTGTACCCTTGAAAGTATGTCAAGGTTATTTATTTGTATCAAGTTGGTACCCCTACATCCCAATATCAGGACCCTGTTTTATCTGAATATTAAGCAAAAGTTGTTTAAAGTCATTTAAAACAGATTTAACCTTGTGACATTGAAAGTGGGTCAAGGTCATTCAACTGAACAATCTTGGTAGACCTTCATTCTAGCATGGTATATGGCAAATATCTTTGCCCTGGGCCTTTTGGTTATTGAGAAGAAGTAGTTTGAAGTAAAATCTTGACGCCAGTTGGATGACAGAAAGACGTTGGATGTCGCACCATGGAATAAGTTCAATTGCTCATTGGATAGGTCAGATGAAAATGAGACTTATTTACAATGACTGTTAATAAAAAGTTATAACAGGAGGGCAGGTGCCATTATGATAGTAGTATACCTCAGATGTATACATTTGTATCGCACATTAACTACCTTCCAGGTGGCTTTCATGTCTGTATAGTAAATTATCACCTTACCTAAGATGGTTTCCGTGGTGACGTGACGAATGACACCAGTGTTGTAACTCTGCACATAAATATTTTTCCTGAAACAAAGTATTACTGTTTTAATTAAGTATGCACAACAGTGGATTCCACTTCATATCATTTTGGTTAATAACTTAATATCAATATTATATAACCATATTCCCTGTGTAAACACCTACTATATTCCCTGTGTGAATACCTATCATATTCTTTGTGTGAATACATACCATATTCCCTGTGTGAATGCAAACCATATACCCTGTGTGAATACATACTATATTCCCTGCGTGAATACATACCATATACCGTTTGTGAATATACATACTATAATCCGTGTGAATACATACAATTGACTGTAATCAATGTTATTATCATTAATCAATTAACAGGCTAGGGCCCTTAGGCCTTTAATTAGACTTGGCCAGTGATGGCTGTGGGGGAGAGGGGGGGGGGGAGAAATTCACACCTGGCTAACTACAGACAGCCTAGGGGTGTCCCCTATCTTGACCTCTATACCTGAGGATGTGGCCCAGGCAGGTCAGGTACATGTACGTTATGCCTGGAGGGTAAAGGATTCTACCTGAAGATCTATATTTGCCCCTTTTAGTTAGATTTTATATAAGTCATTAGGTTGATTTAAAAGTACATTAAATGTGACTGGCATAGGCTTAACTTTGTTCTAAGTCAGGTTAATATAACTGCATATTATTTATTTGTTGTATACTTAGTCTTACAATATAGAATTAATTAAAATGATTCCATTAAACTGACCTTGCTTTTTTAAAATCATTATTACATATATGCATAAACCTTCAAGTCATATTTAATACAACCTGTAATTGCCTTCAATATTTAGGCCTAAATATTGGAAATGCATCATTTTAAAATACTTTTATACTGATAATTAGAGTAAAATTAAGTATAATGAATGTTAGTATTTTATTATCAAACTATAATGAAGCGACTGAGCCAGAGAGTATATATTCTTAATTATTATTAATTTCAATGTTATTTTATGTACTATCAATTTATC
The DNA here is from genome assembly GCA_947623455.1 of Mimachlamys varia. Classification (NCBI taxonomy): domain Eukaryota; kingdom Metazoa; phylum Mollusca; class Bivalvia; order Pectinida; family Pectinidae; genus Mimachlamys; species Mimachlamys varia. The sequence goes on along the minus strand of OX392529.1, from coordinate 32,165,193 downwards.
ATTGTATAATTAAATGTTTTGAATGAAACAAAAAAATGGATTAAAGTTCTCAAAATATCCACTATTTAAAGGGAAATGTGTAAATATCTAGATATATTCTCAAAGATTTTTAATTTCAGATAAACTTGATAAACCCTAGTAAAAGTTAACATATGTATTATCATATTTATGATCCTGGTCATATCCAGCTTAGCCCTTTATTAATCAAATTGGTTTCAAATTTGACCAGTGATAGCTAGTCAGATGAGAAATTCACACCTCAATTATGTCACTGACAGGCTTATGTCAGCAGGTGTTCCTAGACAAGGTAGAGACAGGTCAGGTAATTGCCTCAGGCCTGAGGGTCAAATCAAAACATCTGTCCCATACTGAACAATCTGAATAAATTTTGATTTATTGTTGTGTTACTTTTTTCAACTTCAAATTCTTATATTTATATTAACACTGTTGTATGTGGTGATATATATACATACAGATCTTAATATAGAAAAATTGAAAAATAAAGATTATCAAAACTCTATAGCGCGTTCATAAATATATGGATCTGAGGCATGAATGTATTTTATAAAAATATATATCTAATTTAATTAAGTAATAAAAGAATATTTATTTGTTATTTTCGCAATTAGTTTTTACAATATTTAAAAATATACTTCTAAACAAATAATAATCAATAGATATTCCTTCAATTTTTCAATATACTTGATTGTAAATTAATAAAAAAAATAACGATAATAGTGTATATTAAAAGAAATATAAGACATCAAAACTGCTAGATAAATATTAATTTTCTATTTTATTTATATGATGTATGCAAGAAATTTTTGGGGAAAATTGTAAGAGTAATGATCATGATTTCACAATTTCTAGTTTTGAAATGAAAGAAAAAAGGTTGTTTGAGAAAAATAACTACATAAGATGCATATATATACATTAAAGTTATAAATATTAACTAAAGATAAGGCCAGCTTCAAAGTACTAGCAGATGACAAAGGTGAGGTACAGGTAAAAATCACAGGTAGATGGATGGGACTGCCCATTTACCTATAGGGGTATTTGGCGTATATGGGGTTCAGGGTGTAGTGCACTACTAGTTTACCTGTAGTTTAAATGTAGTGCACTACTAGTTTAAACGTAGTGCACTACTAGTGCACTAGGTGTAAAGGTTAGCTTACACTCAACTGTACATATTTCCTGTGTGAATACATACCATATACCCTTTATAAATACAAACAATATACCCAATGTGAATACATACCATATGCCTTGTGTAGGGAAAGAAGGACCCCAGTCCCAACTGAAAGAACTCTGCATCTTCCTGATCATGTTGGCATGGCAGTCTCCACGGTAACTAGGGACGGGACACTCTGGAGGAACAACATAGTCTGCATTTTCTGCTTGCTGAGAAGCATACTTTACTGCAGATTTGAAAAATATTTTCACTGTATTTTCACCAACCTGTGAATATTCAAAAAACAAATACTTGATTGAATTGGTTACCTAAGGTAATATATGAGTTCCTTAAATCTAATGCTATTTCAGCAACTTTAATGAACATTTAGTACTTTGTGGGTTATTTAACCTAAGGTTATTCTGAAGGTATTTTACAAATAGTTTATCTGGTGGTTATATCTATTGCATTCTAGGTGAATTAACAATGAGATAGTATAGATTGATCATGACTTATTGACTGACTAGTGATACAGTTCATGCTGAAGACTGCATTCTGAGGCAGTGGCCTGCTACAGACTTGTCATGACTGACTAGTGATACAGTTCATGCTGAAGACTACATTCTGAGGCAGTGGCCTGCTACAGACTTGTCATGACTGACTAGTGATACAGTTCATGCTGAAGACTATATTCTGAGGCAGTGGCCTGCTACAGACTTGTCATGACTGACTCAGTGTTACAGTTCATGCTGAAGACTATATTCTGAGGCAGTGGCCTGCTACAGACTTGTCATGACTGACTCAGTGTTACAGTTCATGCTGAAGACTACATTCTGAGGCAGTGGCCTGCTACAGACTTGTCATGACTGACTCAGTGTTACAGTTCATGCTGAAGACTATATTCTGAGGCAGTGGCCTGCTACAGACTTGTCCTGACTGACTCAGTGATACAGTTCATGCTGAAGACTATATTCTGAGGCTGAGTTGCCTGCTACAGACTTGTCCTAACTGACTCAGTGTTACAGTTCATGCTGAAGACTATATTCTGAGGCAGTGGCCTGCTACAGACTTGTCATGACTGACTAGTGATACAGTTCATGCTGAAGACTATATTCTGAGGCAGTGGCCTGCTACAGACTTGTCATGACTGACTCAGTGTTACAGTTCATGCTGAAGACTACATTCTGAGGCAGTGGCCTGCTACAGACTTGTCCTGACTGACTCAGTGATACAGTTCATGCTGAAGACTATATTCTGAGGCTGAGTTGCCTGCTACAGACTTGTCCTAACTGACTCAGTGTTACAGTTCATGCTGAAGACTATATTCTGAGGCAGTGGCCTGCTACAGACTTGTCATGACTGACTAGTGATACAGTTCATGCTGAAGACTATATTCTGAGGCAGTGGCCTGCTACAGACTTGTCATGACTGACTAGTGATACAGTTCATGCTGAAGACTGCATTCTGAGGCAGTGGCCTGCTACAGACTTGTCATGACTGACTAGTGATACAGTTCATGCTGAAGACTGCATTCTGAGGCAGTGGCCTGCTACAGACTTGTCATGACTGACTCAGTGATACAGTTCATGCTGAAGACTGCATTCTGAGGCAGTGGCCTGCTACAGACTTGTCATGACTGACTCAGTGATACAGTTCATGCTGAAGACTGCATTCTGAGGCAGTGGCCTGCTACAGACTTGTCATGACTGACTCAGTGTTACAGTTCATGTTGAAGACTATATTCTGAGGCAGTGGCCTGCTACAGACTTGTCATGACTGACTCAGTGATACAGTTCATGCTGAAGACTATATTCTGAGGCAGTGGCCTGCTACAGACTTGTCATGACTGACTCAGTGATACAGTTCATGCTGAAGACTATATTCTGAGGCAGTGGCCTGCTACAGACTTGTCATGACTGACTAGTGATACAGTTCATGCTGAAGACTGCATTCTGAGGCAGTGGCCTGCTACAGACTTGTCATGACTGACTAGTGATACAGTTCATGCTGAAGACTATATTCTGAGGCAGTGGCCTGCTACAGACTTGTCATGACTGACTCAGTGATACAGTTCATGCTGAAGACTGCATTCTGAGGCAGTGGCCTGCTACAGACTTGTCATGACTGACTAGTGATACAGTTCATGCTGAAGACTATATTCTGAGGCAGTGGCCTGCTACAGACTTGTCATGACTGACTCAGTGATACAGTTCATGCTGAAGACTGCATTCTGAGGCAGTGGCCTGCTACAGACTTGTCATGACTGACTAGTGATACAGTTCATGCTGAAGACTATATTCTGAGGCAGTGGCCTGCTACAGACTTGTCATGACTGACTCAGTGATACAGTTCATGCTGAAGACTGCATTCTGAGGCAGTGGCCTGCTACAGACTTGTCCTGACTGACTCAGTGATACAGTTCATGCTGAAGACTATATTCTGAGGCAGTGGCCTGCTACAGACTTGTCATGACTGACTCAGTGATACAGTTCATGCTGAAGACTGCATTCTGAGGCAGTGGCCTGCTACAGACTTGTCATGACTGACTAGTGATACAGTTCATGCTGAAGACTATATTCTGAGGCAGTGGCCTGCTACAGACTTGTCATGACTGACTCAGTGTTACAGTTCATGCTGAAGACTATATTCTGAGGCAGTGGCCTGCTACAGACTTGTCATGACTGACTAGTGATACAGTTCATGCTGAAGACTATATTCTGAGGCAGTGGCCTGCTACAGACTTGTCATGACTGACTCAGTGTTACAGTTCATGCTGAAGACTATATTCTGAGGCAGTGGCCTGCTACAGACTTGTCATGACTGACTCAGTGTTACAGTTCATGCTGAAGACTATATTCTGAGGCAGTGGCCTGCTACAGACTTGTCCAATGTGATTAACAGGTAGGACACTGTGATGAGGACTCTTTACTTCATGATCAGGGTTCCATATGTAAGAAGCCTTGCTACGAAAATATTGACCTCGGTAAACACCATAGAGATCTTCTATATTATTCAAAAACAATAACTACAAACTGGAAATCAATTTCCCGGACATGAATTTCTAAAAAGTAGTACTTTTTATGACAAATAACAGAAATAAGATAAATGAAAATATTATTAAATGTGTTTTGATTGAAAGAAACCCTGCCAGATCAAAGCAGGATAATTTCAACCCTGGAGTCATTTTGCTCAAAACAACTGTGCTACAGAGTCCACAGTATAGATGTGTCCTGGCTAAACATTGCTTCAGAATCAATTTAAAATTAAACCCCAAGTACCCTGGCCTCCTGGATGAGACCAATTTTGTAATAAACGTAACGGACTATAGAATATCATGGGCACAAAAATCAAACCAGATCCATCACGAAGTAGCTAATGTAACACTGATATTGGAACCTGAGTGATCAGGGGCTGTAATTATATTTAAGAAATTATCAATGGTGATAAATAGAAGTACAAGCATTTAACAGACACACTGACAGGGGTCAGAAACAATATCTAAGGAGAAAGAGAAGAAATAAAACTAGTGAAACAAGAGGGATGCAAACCCGAGACATCCAGGTTATGGAGCCAGGATGTTATCGCCAATTTAGCAAAAAGGTCCGGACCAATTGTCATTTGAACTTATTAGGTTCATAACTTTTTTGATATTGTTATGCAAGGTCGTGCCTTTCCAATTTACAATAGCAGCTGGAGAGTGCCCTTAAATCTACAAAGTTAAACTTTAATATATATACATGTATTATAAGTCATAATGAAATTTCATGGGTAAGTAAGTTAAATGATAGGTGAGGTGACAATAACAGGTAAAACTTACAACAGCCGCAGGTTTGATGTTGAATGTATACTGGACAAACATATTGTCAGATTCTCCAACGAGTTTTCCGTTGATGAAGACCTGAGCTACTGTATCTAATCCATCACAGACAAGCTCCAGTGCATACTGTCCCAGCATTTCAGAGGTAACTAAACACAAATCAAAAACAAAATCACATCATGGGCAATGAAATTGAAGACAGATCTATAACTTGAGGGAAAGCCATAGCACTATCTTATTATATAAGATGTTGGTATTGATGACAGCCAGAAAATGTATCATGAGTATAATTTTCTTACATTATTCATGGAAACTTTATATATAATGATATCATCTTTTATTTGGTTGTAGAGTATACCAATTACAATGTTTTTGTAGACCAACCTTGAAATGTTCGACTGTAGGACCAGTCATCTCTGGAAATCCAACGATACAGTTCGTCATTTTTTCTGTAATACGGGTCTTGGATCAAGCCACTCCCTAAGAGGGCTGTAAACATGTTCCCAGGGACTTGTCCAACGACAGATGTTCCTGTAACATAGAAAATCACAGGTCATACTTTATAGAGATAAATGTACAATGTATAAGTACATGTTATATTTGGTTTGTTTTTATTGTTTTTACGTCCTATTAAAGGCCCAATATATATACGTAACTTCAGGAAAATTTTTTGTGATTCTGAAAAAAATCTAAAAAAAACATTCCAGTTGAAAACTATGCAAAAATAAGCCTAAAATGAAGTAAACCTGAGCTGTAACTAACAAGAAACTCTTGACAGAAAAATCCAAAGAAATGAAAATAATTCAAGTGGGGCCCACTTCAACAAGAAGCCGAAGTTAGAAGACAGACCTTCAAAATGGAGGCGTGTTTACAAATACCGAGTTTCAGCTGCTGCTGTACCGGTTACCGGATAAGAATTCATCTTGAATATTGCTGATAATAGTTAATCTTAACTAAATCTATAATAATAAAAAGTTATTAGGCTTGATTTTCGCTTCAAGTTGAGTGTGTGTGTATTTGGGAGGATGCAGTATTTTTGTAAGCCTTCTTGTGACAGTCCACATCTTTTGTCGATTTAAAGTGCTACCACACTAAAGTATTTTGCTAAAGCTTTTTGATGGTTGATGATCAACCAAGCTCGTTTAAGTCACAAGACACAACTGTTTAACACATGCAGGTTTGGTTTACCCCTTGCAAAGCATAGTGCATCAATGAACGAAGAGTTGTTCACAGGTAGCACTGCAACAGGAGAGGGTAAATGCCCAGTCAGACTGGGGTTTGAGCCCTGGACCATCTAGATGGATGCTCAAATCAAATGAGTATATACTTTTCAATTACTAGTTTTCTAACATACACATATATACATGTCTATAATTACAACATGCAATTGAACATGGCAATCTGAACCTGAATGCAGGGCCCTCACTTTACTCCAACAATGTTAGTCGGAAAGATTCTGACTCTCTGACCCGCTAAGATGGCGGTCCTTAATATTAATGGGCAAGACCAAGAAGGGGTTATTGATTAGGAAAAGGAGTAATTTCTGGTGCCAGATGTTTACTGAGGTTCAATTCAAGTTGTAAAATATTGAGAACCCCTTCAGTCAGGAAATCTGTAATAACAGAAAAGTGAAGAGTAGAGGGAATTTTGCATTTTTTTTTCTAAGAAAAAAACCCTCATTTTTAAATAATCTTCCATGCTTCTACATGTCTCTCACCTCTATTTTCATCTCGAACAGTCCAGTTCCCGTTGAGGTTTACTGTGACAATGCCTCCGTAACAAACACCACACAGCGATGTTATTAACGCGACAAGCAGCCCGATGTTGTCGCTCGCCATTTTTCTGTCATGTGACTTATATTGTACGCTTCCGGAACAAAAACAAGTGAAAAACGCGGGAAATTTGATAAATCTGTACCACAGGGGCATGTATGGGTGGGGGGGGGGGGGAGGGGGGGGGGGTACATATACGTCCCTGGGTATAGAGGAATATAAAATGTCCTGCACCAGAAATAAACTTACCTTTGTGAGGTTTAGAATAATTTTCGATAAAAAATGCCCCTTCATTGAAATGACCATGGGGTATATGCCTCCCTGCCATGACATTTATCGAAAATTGGTCGACCCCCCCCCCCCCCCCCCACACACACACACCCCAATGTATAATTGCAATAGAAATATCTGTAATTCACACATATCTCTATTTTAAATAGATATATCTCTATTTTAAATAGATATATCTCTATTTTAAATAAATATATCTCTATTTTAAATAAATATATCTCTATTTTAAATAAATATATCTCTGGCTTTCCCGAGGAATGCAATTTTGAAAGTGGCTAATAAACACATTTTGAGTGGACTTTGAATATTGAAATAACAGGAAAATGTACATGTACATTCAAGAACTTCATTGAAGACTTCCCCGGGATGCCCCTTTAAATACAGATATCTTTATTAACAATGAAATGCAGATATCTCCTAATGAAATAAAGATATCTTTAATTTAAAATAGAGATATCTGTATTTGAAATAGTGATATATCTAGTTCGTGTTTAATTAGAGATATCTGTATTATAAATAGGGATATTTTTAATTCAAATAAAGTTATCTCTATTTAAATCATGGATATTAAGAAAGATATCTTTATTTAAATAAGTGATATCTGTTTTCAATGGGTAAAAATCCAAACAACTTACCATAGATATACTGAAAATATCATTCAACAAAATATTATTTAGATGAAAGAAAAGAAATAACATTTGGATGCTTTAAATTACATATTCAAACGAAATTTGTCGGCAGGATCCTGGTTATTGAATATTAAATTGACATTTTTACTAGTGTGCTACCTTGTAGTACAAGGGAGACAACTCAATAGCAATTTGAAATAATAACCAATCACTATCGAGCGTTTTCGTTACTCCGTTTGATAAACCACTACTTCCTTTCCACATGTGAGCTGACAATTTCACCATCCGTCAACGATGGCTCACTATAATTTTAAGAAAATCACGGTTGTACCGGCTGCAAAGGTAAGTAATTTAAGTGTGATATTTGACTCATGATTCTAGTGAATGGAATGAAATAACTGCTGTTCCAGGAGGAAGAAAGGAATCGTGACATAACATTATGAAAGTTGAAAACTGTTGACACTGACCACGAAATGCTTTTTCAACTTTAACATCTATCTGCATTTAAGTTGTGCTACTTTGGTCTTCGATCCATTCAATGCGACAGGCCAATTCCTGCATTTATTAAATTCTCTTTTTTATTTAAAAACATATGTTAAATATTTCCAATACTAAGCTATTACGAGGATGTTTCATGTTTGTTATTGTAAATGTTTTGATCGTATTGACCCTGTATGCAGCTCGGGGGAAAACCACAAACTTGTGTATAATACGCAAATTGGCCTAGTATGTATGGGCTTTTTACTTACATGAGCTTAAATCACTTAAGCTTTTTTTTCATTTTTTTTCTTTAATTGAAATGTAGTGCTCAATGTTCCAATCATCTGTCAATTTTGAATTCTTAGGTTTTTAATTAGTTCACGTACAAGATACCTTCTGTAATTTTGATTTCTGTACCATCTAGTGGATCTGTACCATCTAGTGGATATATGATATATCTAAAACACAGTTAATATTTGTTTTTAACTTCTGTTATACCGGTATTCAGATATGTAAATAAATATATATTACTTTTGATGTTTTCATTTCAGGACTTTGTTGATATTGTTTTATCCAAAACTCAGCGAAAGACCCCCACAGTAGTGCACAAACACTACAAGATCTCCAGGATACGCACATTTTACATGAGAAAGGTCAAGTTTGCCTCTCAGACATTTCATGACAAGTTTACACAGATTATCCAAGATTTTCCTAAACTTGAAGTAAGTATACGTCTCAGAGAATCGGTAGACATTTATTTCATAATAAGAAAATTAAAGCTCAAACAAGGCCATTCTCATTTTTTTTTCATAATCTGCGATTGTGAAAGTGTTTTACAATTATTGTACTTATATTTTTAGAGATATCCAAAAAATATATAACAAACCAATTAGTGTTTTAAAATTAAAATCCTCCATCAAGAATAAGTTAATTTAAGCACAAAATATTCTGTAGTTACAATTTATGCATAAGTCTAAACCTTTTCAAGCTGATTGTTTTAATTCTGGTTTAATCAAATAACTTGTAACTTATTTATTCATTTAAAAATTGTTTTCTTAAATGCACAATAGTTTTCAACAGCAAAGGAAGGAAAGATAACTAGGAAGGAAAGATAACTCAATGCATCCAAGTAAAGTTGATTGTTAAAACTGTAATAGCTTAATTGGTCAGTTGCTTCAACACTATGCTGTTGACTTTACCATAGATAATGTATGTACTGATGTTAACAGGATGTCCATCCGTTTTACGCTGACCTGATGAACGTGTTGTATGACAAGGATCATTACAAGCTCGCCCTCGGCCAAATCAACACTGCTCGGCATCTCATTGACAAGTGCGTTAACGTTCTCAGCCTTGACTAGAATCATCTAAATCAATGTTCAGTAGTTTTTGTCTCGGGCTATGAGAGTTGGTATTAAACTCACCATTATTTATACATCAGTCTTTCATTAATCAGCTATCTTTTCAATCAACTTGAATTAAAAAATGACAGAGTCATTATGTGATCTTCTTCAGTTTTATAAAGCTGTAGGGAATAGCAATGTTTTAAACCATTCTTTTTTCCAATGTATTGCAAGTTATTATCTGAGTAACGATACATCGATGCAACAGTGTATTGGATCGCGTGGCGTGCATCGTTTGGCTTAGTTTGTATCGTGATACCTGAAATGAGTTATCTGAGCTTATGTCCGTTTCAGCATTTAAGTAACCATCATGGCCAATGAACAGGAAAAGGGGGTTGAACAAAAATTGCTAGTCTTTTAAGGTCTCTTGTAGGATTTCATTTAAATTTCAATCAACCAAAAGCAGGAGTAGTTTATGGGATAATGAAAAAAATATCTGTATGTTGTAATGAAAGTGTAAATGAAAATCTGGATTTTGTTTGGTTTCTTAATGCTATTTCCTATTTGAGTTTCAAAACATCAATAACTGTTTAGTAACACAATGTCTGGTTCTATATGAAGTATAATGTTTGATTCTTGTTGCAGTGTGGCCAAAGATTACTACAGACTTCTGAAGTATGGTGATTCACTGTACAGATGTAAACAGCTCAAAAAGGCTGCTTTAGGAAGGTGAGTATAGGAAGCTGGCTCATGAGGATTTGTGTAATTAACTTTTCTTGTCATTGGGCTTATTTCGGAGATAAAAGGGTTTTAAAATTTTGCTGGAAGAACTATTTCATAACAAATTCATGAGGAAAATTACTTTTTAAAAGCTGGAAAAAACGGGAAGGAATAATTAAAATTTGAAATATTGTACCTGATGATTATCTTAGATCTAGCCAGATTTTGATAATACATGTATCAAAAGAAAAAAAGAGGTCACGAGGCCAATTTTTTTTTATAAAAAATTTGTTGTTAAAGGAAAGGCAGAGGATTTCCAAAAATCAATTAATATTTTTTAACAGGCAGAGCCATCCATTAATGATGATGGAATCAAAATGTTATTAAAATGTAAATAGAAATGTTGATAAGGCATATTCATATGATATTTAAGCTGGCAATCAGTTAGGATTTTTTTATCAGATGTTGGTAATATTAAAATGTTGGTGTATTATTTACAGAATGTGTACGGTGATGAAGCGTCAGAAACAGAGTCTGGAGTACCTGGAACAGGTCCGTCAGCATCTCTCTCGTCTTCCATCCATAGACCCTAACACTAGGACACTGCTTATCTGTGGCTTTCCAAATGTTGGCAAATCCAGCTTCATCAACAAGGTAAGATGTACTTAAGTACCTTACCACAGAAAGTTGTTTGAATTTGAACTTGTTTTTAAACAACATTTTGACTCGCTTGTTGTTGTCACCATTGTTCTTGACAGCAATCACTTAAGCAGTAATGTTCACAGAGTTGTTTCCCTTTGTATAACAATATTAGTTGGAGGATTCATTTAGGTGTGGTCTGTTAAACAGCTTTCATTGTCTTAAGTTTTGTCTTAACAAATCAGAAATAACATAGCAAAGAAAAATAGTATCATACGGTACATGATTGGCTAGGCAAACACTGAAGTCCGAAAAATTGTTCAGTGATGCCAGGACCAGATAACTTATTTCCATGTTAAACAGATACAAGAGTGCTCTACTCCCATCCAGTCAGTCAAACATTATAAAACCTATGGATTGTTTATTTGATGTTTTATACCTGTTATAGATAACACGAGCAGATGTTGAAGTCCAACCCTACGCCTTTACAACCAAATCCTTGTTTGTAGGGCACACAGATTACAAGTACCTACGCTGGCAGGTGTGTAAAATGTAGCAAACATATATGTTGATATTATTGGTGCGCAGCCATTAACAGTGTTATAATTATGTGTATATATTCCATCTGTTAACAAATGGTCTGGGACATTTAGTCTTCAGTATTGTTTAGAGATAAATGGGAATTGTGCATTTGGGATGGCAGATATTAGTACAATTCAGCATTTTCAAAAATTGCTAAAATTTGAATTGAAAGATTTACCATACTAAAAAAAAGAAGTTATAGTCTTGGTGCAACAAAATAGTATATCCCAGGTGTGATATTTCAACATTTGCTAAACTGATCAAATAAAACAATACCTTTATCATATTTCAAGATCTTCACAATAAAACTCTTATTATTAGAAATATGAAGTCGGTATTCTTTAAATTTCTTTTTTTGTTTGCAGGTAGTCGACACACCTGGAATTCTTGACCACTCCTTAGAAGACAGAAACACAATAGAGATGCAGGCCATCACAGCTCTGGCCCATCTACGGTCAGCCATCCTGTACATCATGGATGTGTCTGAACAGTGTGGTCACTCACTGGAGCAACAGGTAACTAGTTCAGGTTTGGTGGCCCCAACACCACCATTTCCATATACTCTCCTGTCAAAAGATGAAAGTGAATAGCACATATTTATCTTGTATAATGATTGATATGCACTTCTGTACATAAATAGTGTCAAGACTTAAATTTCAGGCACAATTAACTTAAGTAAGTTTCATATAAGTTCCTTGGATAAGTTTTGTTTAAGTTCTTTAGTTTCAGGAAAGTGTTATTAGATTTTAGAAATATTGCGAGTGAAGGAATTTTTCCATAACTACTCTAATGGTGTTAAGGAATTGCCTGAGCTGGGGAATATTTCTGGAACATTGGTCAGATGACAAGTCAACTGACTTTTAATGCTACATGATACACTAGCAGTTTGGGGTGAAACGGTATACCGCAGTGTCATTAAATTGCAGTGATTTTTCTTTCGGTTTGGTACACGGTACAGCAACTCCAATTGACGATACATACTGTGGCCACTGTAAATCTAATGTGGGGTGACTACTTCCCTCAAAACCGGCTTAATCCAGCTGCTTATAAGAGCGAGTTTCTGATTGGTCAAAAGATTTTGATTCTGTGCGGTCCTACATTTATAACAACATAGTGGGTGACATTGTGTTATTAAGAGGTGCACCTTCCACTTATCAATTAACTTGTGGAAGCACTTTGGCTTCAGAAATAAAGCCTCAAAAGATAGCAACATGCAAAATCTGCATGTTCAAATGTTTAGTGTAAGTTTGGCTGGGACCAATGAAATACTTCAAATTAATTGGGGTCTTTGAAATAATGAGTTCAAGTTATATATAAAATGGTTTGACTGTGTAGTTATTATCTCCAAATTCATTTACACATGAAAACATTTTGCATCTGTTTTTGTGATGTTTTTGTCTCATTTCATCATTGAAATAGTAGTCCATCCCATAACACAAAAAGAAAACACATTTGTTATGGATAAAAGTATTTTGCCTGCTCAGATTTAGTCTGTTATATTTTGAGTCAGATTTCCATTAAAATAATTCTGATAGGAACGAATCTCCTCTAATTTGGAGAAATATTGAAATATACATTTCTCTTTCCTGTTTTCAGTGTAACCTTTTCAACAGTATAAAACCACTATTTACAAACAAACCTCTAATCATCGTAGCCAACAAAATTGATGTTACAAAAGTGGAAGAACTTCCAGAAGAAAAAAAGGTAATTGATGTGATATTTAAATGTGAAATTGGTACTGAATAGATTAAAAATTTCTTGCTATGAAATAATTTCCTTTTAACTTGATTTGCTATCTGACTGTAATTCATCATTGCAACTTTCATTCAACATTGTAAACGGTAATATTTGAAAAGATTGGAGCTACATGTATATTGGGAGTAATTTTGCTGTAAATTATTTGGACTGATTGATTGTCATTTACAGCAGTTTTTGTACAGCAGTTTTTGTACTAAATGATTTATTTTTCATTCCCAGCAAATATTTAGTGATTTTGAGGAGGAGGGTATCCCTGTGTTACATATGAGTACCCTGACAGAGGAGGGTGTTATGAAAGTTAAAACAGATGTAAGTGACTCTACTTTGATAAACCTGATTTACGCAAGCATGAAACAATTGAATAATAGGCTGTATGTTCAATTATTGATGCCCTTTTTTCTGAATTGAGATTTTCAGTTGGTTGTATATGAAAATAGACAATGAAAAAGCTGTCTTTGTTAAACTTTGCCTGATATTGGATCACTCTTAAAATGATCAAGACAGTTATTTCTTCATTTTAAAACATTTCTCATTCAAATTCCTTGAGAGGGTGACTTTTTTGGACTAGTTTTGGCTTGTGTTGTTGGTCAATTTCCTTATATCTAGTATAAGAAGAAAAAGAAACACGGGATTTTCAAAACTTGAGTAAAATCATGTGTTATGATATGAAATCTTTTATATGCCAGATTTATTGCATGATCAACATTATTTTACTGAAATTTATTTTTTAACTGTTTTGATTTTCCAACAGGCTTGTGAAAGACTTTTAGCACACAGAATAGAGACGAAAATTAAACTGAAGAAAGTGTCTGATGTGATGAACAGACTACATGTTGCCATGCCCGCAAAAAGAGACGCCAAGGTATTTAAAACGAAAAAGATATGTAAATACATTTCTGGAATTGTATACAAAGGTCAAGGGGGCTTGTCATATTCTTTCTGAAAGAGAATGTCTACATTTTTGTTTGTAAGGGCAGTGATATTCCTAGGTTATATATGTAGGGAGTTAACACTATATGTATATAATTATGTAATTTGTAAGATTTGCCATTTGAATTTGCAGGAAAGGCCCCCATATATACCACCAGGAGTTCAAAGGAAGGAACAGGCAATGGACACCGGCATCAAAAAGAAGACCGTAAGTTACTCTGACAAGATCTGAAAACTACAGAAAAAATAAGTGGATGTCACAAATAATGTAACCAGAAAGGTTCAAGTTTTCTTTAATTCATATTAATCATAGATTAACTAATTTGTGAGATTTATTTTAAGATGTGAGAATATCTTTATTTTCCAGGCGCGAGATTTGGAGCTGGAACAGGGAGACGATTATTACTTGGACCTTAGAAGTAAGTATTACAGTGCATTCCTCTTTATAACATGTTCCATTTGTCAGACAAAAACATGATATTAACAGGTATGTGACATTAAGAGAAACATGTTTTCCTCTAAATCTAGTGCATTTTCAATCTCCATAACTAAAAGTAAGCTGTTTAATGAACATGTTTCATTAAAAAAACTTTTTTTGTTCGTTTTGGAAATGACATCATTTTCTGGATATTTTATGTGATTGGTTAAAAAAAACATGATATTAAGAGAAATTCACTTCGCAATACATTATATTAACCAAATAAAATCAAATAGATTATATAGATGGAAAAATGGTGCTGGGGAAAACATGATATTAAGAGAAATTTGATATTAACAGGGGTGATATTAAGTGGAATCCACTGTATATCATACCCTCAGCTGTTTGATAACTTAGTCTGTTGAAGTTTTAAGGCTGAACTTTTGTAATAATCATGTACGTAGGTTGTGTGATATAGCATGGTCTCTTACTTAGTTACCTAGTGTGAGAATTTACTACCCTCTACCTTGCTTTACTTTAGGGCTCTGATTTGAACAGGATTGTGTTCCTCTACTAGTTGATGCTGTTTATGGATTTTAGGTGTGTGAAAAAGTGGCTACTTTTGATTAAATTATTGTTTGTTTTAAACATTATAGAATCCTGGGATTTAGCCAAGAAGGAGCAGACATACGACGTCGTCCCTGAGATATGGCAAGGTCACAACGTGGCTGACTTCATAGACCCAGATATAATGGAGGTTTGTAGTTTGACAGTTCAGTAAATCTTCGGTTAGTTCGAATCGGCAGATAGTTCGAAGGTTTACCATAATCCAACTGTATTTCAGTTTTATTTCTAAGAATTTTCAGTTATTTTAACGAGAAAGTATTCCCGTTCAGAAGCACAATATGAAACAAAGACAATTTTTATATAAAAAATATCGAAAGTGTTGCTACAAAGTGTTTGATCCCGAAGTTTGCAGTATATATTGATCAAAATTTATCAGTTGACTTTTCCTGCACATTTTGGAAGAATTATGGCTTTTCTGATATAGGTTGACTTAATTTCATATTTCCTTTATTTCAGAAACTTGATGCACTTGAGAAAGAGGAGGATTTACGTGAGAAAGCTGGTTACTATAACAATGAGAGCAGTGAAGAAGATGAGGAGATGAAATTTATAAGACGCACCGCCAAAAAGTGAGTTTTTGTAATCAGACTGGTGTTTCTCTTTGTATTATATTTCAAGGTGTTGACAAGTTCATGAAAGAAGAGATGTTGCTAAAATGCATATAACACTTACTACACTTGTAAGATTTACAGTTGCATTATATGTACAGTTAACATTAAAATGTGAAAATCAAAGGAAAGTTCTTATCATTTGAAAAATTTGGGCTGACAATAAGTTTCTACTAAGATTGATAATCAAAAGGTTCAAAGGTACTAAATTTGCTAAATCAAGCATTATGTACAAATATGTTCACCAGGATTAAAGAAAAGAGGAAGATAATGATAATTGAATCAAGAGAGAAGCGACGCATTAATAAACCACGTCTGCCAAAGAAAGCCCAGAAGATTGACACAAAGGATATGGCGGCTGACATGGGAGAAATGGGAGTGGATGTTGAGGAAGGGGTGAGTTACACATTGGAGGATTTAGATGTTTATGTTGAGATGAAAGATTGAAGATTTATTTGTCTGATATGAGATACGATTATATTATAGGAAATGGGAAAATTGGTCAAAGGAAGTTATCTCTTATATAGTTGACATACAGAAAAATGGGAGTAAGTTTTGAAGGATGGTTGAGTTATCTCCCTTGTATGAGAGGGTTGAGACACTGGGAAAATATTTGTGGAGGTCTGATCAGAATGAGTTGTCAAACTGATATTTGAGGAGATGAGAGTGAAATACAAAACTTTCCCAGTGATTATGGACGTTTTGACAACGGGAGAAATATGAGTGAGAACCAAAGGTAGGCTGATCACAGAGTTATCTCCGATATTTGAGGGTTAGGAGGCTGAAATGAGCTCAATACAAACATATCTAAAGTAAAGATAATGAAACAGAAATTTGATATATGTGAGACTATTTTTGTTTTGTCCTAATAACTTGCATGCCTGTGTTTTAGACACATTTGGCCAGAGCTCGCTCAAGGAGTGCCAGCAGACAAACCCTGAAGAGAAAGCGCAGCGAGTCCATGGCAGTGGTGGATAGTGCCAAGACGAGGAGCTTGAGTCGCTCCAAGATGCCAAGGGACAAGTCTGGTGTCCGGGATGTGGTGGTAAGAAGAGTTTAGGGTTTTGATTGTGGTACATACTGGACTAGGTCTGACAAATCCTCAACATCATCATTTATAATGTCACTGGAACAATGGAATCAGAGATTCTGTAAATTGTATTGTTTTTTGCATGTTCTTAATTTTGATGAATTGTGCCTGGCAAATTTGATCAAAAAGCCTTGATGATAGAGGGGATGCTTCTTCAATATTTATTGGTGATCATTTATTTATTTCACCAGAACATGACCCAATATTTGATGTTGTCAGAATGTATAGAGTGTAATGAAGCTACAAGTATCTGCACTTTCAACAAACCATACCTATTCAGTTTTCAAATATCATTGATCACATCAAAGGCACCCTCTTTTTCAAGGTACTATAAAGAGTCATTTCCAAATAATAAGTTCGATAATTCTTTACCAGAATCTGTTGTTATGGCTTATTAGTCCCCCACCGGAATCCGGGGGGGACTATAGGTTTGCGTTGTGTCCGTCCGTCTGTCCGCCCGTCCTTCCGCACACTATTTGTCCGGGCTCTATCTCCCATACTATAAGACACTGGAACTTCATACTAAGTGTGTGGGTTCCCTGTGGGAAGGCGGTGTGTCGCATACAAAAACCGGGTCACTGTGACCTATATTTTGACCTCTGACCTACATTAAAGAAAAAGCTTGTCCGGGCTCTATCTCCTACACTATAAAGCACTAGAACTTAATTCTTAGTAGTATTGTTCTCTGTGGGAAGGAGTATTGTTCTCTGTGGGAAGGCAGTGTGTCGCGTACAAAAACCGGGTCAATGTGACCTATATTTTGCTATTTTTTTACCTCTGACCTACATTAAAGTAAAAGTTTGTCCGGGCTCTATCTCCTACACTATAAAGGACTAGAACTTAATACTTGGTAGTATGGTTCCTTGTTGGAAGGCGGTGTGTCGCGTACCAAAACCGGGTCACTGTGACCTTTATTTTGCTATATTTTGACCTCTGACCTACATTAAAGTAAAAGTTTGTCCGGGCTCTATCTCCTACACTATAAAGGACTAGAACTTAATACTTGGTAGTATGGTTCCTTGTGGGAAGGCGGTGTGTCGCGTACAAAAACCGGGTCACTGTGACCTATATTTTGACCTCTGACCTACATTAAAGAAAAAGCTTGTCCGGGTTCTATCTCCTACACTATAAAGCACTAGAACTTAATACTTGGTAGTATGGTTCCCCGTGGGAAGGCGGTGTGTCGCGTACCAAAACCGGGTCACTGTGACCTATATTTTGACCTCTGACCTACATTAAAGAAAGAAAAATTTGTCCAGGTTCTATCTCCTACACTATTAAGGATTAGAACTTTATACTTGGTAGTATAGTTCCCTGTGGGAAGGCGGTGTGTCGCGTACCAAAACTGGGTCACTGTGACCTTTATTTTGCTATATTTTGACCTCTGACCTACATTAAAGTAAAAGTTTGTCCGGGCTCTATCTCCTACACTATAAAGCACTAGAACTTAATACTTGGTAGTATGGTTCCCTGTGGGAAGGCGGTGTGTCGCGTACCAAAACCGGGTCACTGTGACCTATATTTTGACCTCTGACCTGCATTAAAGAAAGAAAAATTTGTCCAGGTTCTATCTCCTACACTATTAAGGATTATAACTTTGTAGATAACAACCCGGTGGGGGACTGTAATTCGTTGAATTATCTTGTTACATTTGATACATTTCTTGAAATTTTGATTGTTACACAAATGTTATTTTGCAATTCTCACACCCATTTAATGTTATCTATTGCAGATGGCCACCAAGGTGAAGAAGATAGCAAGAAAAGCACAAGTACCAAGGAACAGGGATGCCAAGAAGGGCGAGGGTGATCGTGTGATTCTTAATATGATGCCCAAACATTTGTACGCTGGAAAACGAGGAACTGGCAAAACTCAACGCCGTTAATATATTATCATTAGAACAGCAAGGATATTATACACATTGACAAACATCTCTATCTGGAAAATGAGGAACTAGCAAAACACATGTTATTATTGCAACATGAGGAACATACCTTTGACAGACATCTGTAGATGGTACACAAGACAGAACTTGTTGAATGCTGAAACACTAAGGATAAAATGAAAAACAGCATTGGTAAACATCACTACATATTGTAATGGATCCTAATATTAGAATTGCTATTTGGTACGATGTCAACAATTTTGATTATTCTCATTAAAATGACATCATACGTGCAGGTTACATTGTCGTTGCATGAGTTGAGTGTCAAAGTTCAATCAAGCTTCTTTTTGGACTTTTTGGATAAAACAACAACAACAAAGCAATGAAAATGAAGGAATCCCCAATTTTCATTACTGACCGTGATTTCAATCATGATAACATGTAATATGTACATGTATCATGTTTTAATAAAGTGGTTTTTGTTAAACTGAACAACTCTTTGCCTTGTTTTTAAAATTCTGAAGAGTATTTCGGCAGACACTATAAAATTATAACTGAGAAGATTCTGTGTAGTTTTAAACCTTTTCTGATGTTCATAAAATGTTTTACAGATGTTTATACTGATGTTATCTTTGAAATAGCACAAATATATTGATATAATTTAAAGGCCCAATATACGTAACTTCAGGAAATTTTTCGTGATTCTGAAAAAATATGAAAAAAAATCCAGTTGTTAACCATGCATTAATAAGCCTATAACGAAGTAAACCTGAGCGGTAACTATCAAGAAACTCTTGAAAGAAAAATCCAAAGAATTGAAAGTAATTCGGGTGGGGCTCACTTCAACAACAAACCGAAGTTAGAAGACAGTTCAAAATGACGCGTGTTTACAAATACTGAGTTTCAACTGCTGCTGTACCGGTAACCGTGTAAGAATTCATATTGAATATTGCTGATATCAGTTACTCTTAACTAAATCTCTAATTTAAAAAAGTTATTGGACTTGATTTTCGCTTCAAGTTCTGCTGAAAGTTAGGTATATTGGGCCTTTAAACGTTATTTCGACATATTCATAGATTATTTTGATATCTTAAAAATAATATGTAGAAATAAATAATTTGCAAGTCAAAGCAAGTATGTAGTTGATTGGATGGAAGGCTTTGAAACCAAACATTTGACCACACATCGCTGGAGTGTCCCTTCACTTTCTGAGTTTCTGCTGTATACAGGGTGTTACATAATACACTGAACAACAAACATCTGGTCAAGTGATGATGAACTTTCATCATAGTGCATCAATTTTGTTAACTTTAAACAGCTTATTATGAAAGTTGTGTTTGCCTAGTAGGTAACTGGGACAGAGTGCTATGGAGTTTCCCCAAACAAGGGATCTTGATCCACTTTCAGGTTCATGGATCAAATATGAAATCAAAAATTAAAAAAAATCTTCTGAAAAACCAGAACAGCCTAGGGTACTAATACTTGGCCAGTAGGTACTTGGCATGAAGTGCTAAAACTATTTTAATAAGAATGATCTGACCGACTTACAAGCACAGGGGTCAAATATATTAAAAAAAGCCAAGGGATAGTTAGCTGGCACATGACATGAAGTACTGTTTTCCTCAAACACATGACCTTGACCCATTTTCAACATCACAATGGTAAAAGATGTATAAAACATTTTAGAGTTCTCTGAATAATCAGAAGACCCAAAGTACTGATATTTGTACAGCATGTACCTAAGACAAAGTGTGACAATTTTCTTCAAATTATTTTCCTTAATCAACATTTAAAGTCAATGGGACAAATTTTTAAACACAAACATCTAACAACTTCTGATTAAGCAGGAGACCCTGGGTAATGATACATTGTACTAGTCTAGTAGGTACTTCTAACAGATTGCTCTAAAGTTTCTTCAAATAAATCATCTTGACCTCTTTTCATGGTCACACGAGTCCGATAATTATGGAGATATCATTTTAAAAATAACTTCTTCCGCAATACCGGTATGGCTCTGGTCGACAATTGGGTTACATGTAGTCAATAGAGTACTCTAAAGTTTCATGTGATCTGGAACATTCTCAAGCCAATGAGAGACAATATATTGAAATGTTTGCAAAGTACGTTTATTGAAAATATTTTCCCCATGATTGCACATATGTCCTCTGGGCCTCTTGTTTTCTTTACGTTGTGGCCACGAGAGTCTGGGACCATACCTTGAGTAGCTTCTCTTTGTAAGGTCTCTATTAAATTAAGAACGAAACAACAAATCTACGTGCACACAGATGGCATAGAGCTACAGCATTAAACAGATATATATACTTCTAAAACACTATGTGTTGGCCATCACAGGCCCTCTGGCCGAGGACTTCCCCTGCCTTGTTCACATCCCGTTTCCCCACGTTAGACTCCAATCAATCTAAACTTAGAATTTCTTGTGCAAGTCCGTTTTAAACTCATTACACATCAGATATGCTGTAACACCCCACCCCCTTCCATCAGATATGCTGTAACACCCCACCCCCTTCCATCAGATATGCTGTAACACCCCACCCCCTTCCATCAGATATGCTGTAACACCCCACCCCCTTCCATCAGATATGCTGTAACACCCCACCCCCTTCCATCAGATATGCTGTAACACCCCACCCCCTTCCATCAGATATGCTGTAACACCCCCTTCCATGCTCAATACAACCAATTTAAGCGCAATCCAACTTCGAATCTAGAATATAAACTTTCCACTACCATAAAACATCATCGGAAACCAACTTGACACTGCTCTTACATTTGTGTAAACGTTGGAGCAATGTCGGGTGGGTCTCCGACTATGACAATTACACCGTTTGGTTTGGGGAGTTTGAATTCCTAACTGACCTGGTCGCCGCCCTCCTGTCTGTCATTGCACGTTGTTACTCAAGTCAAAAGGTTTGACCTCAGTTGTACATTTGACCAAATTTCTGCTCTCTATTGATACCCACTATCTATCTTTCCATTATTTAATCATTATGTAATTATAACCCATATTTTACGTACACGAGTTATCAGAAAAACGTCGTTTTCTGTTTAGTTTTATCTGTTATACTCGTATTGAAGATTAATGGTAGTGGAAGGTGCTACCGTTTTTAAGGAAGTAGAAACATTAAAAAATATCCCAAGAATAGATTACAAATAGTGCCTCCAAGAGCGCATGTTCACCGCCTGGTCACCAGTGCCACGGCACATCAAATCTTGTAGAGTGTCATATTGCTGGCGGACAGTGGTTAAGCGCCTTGCAGTGTGAACAAGATCAAATAAAAATAAATAAATAGTATTGTCTTTCGTATGATATAAATTGACTTACGTGTGACCAATGCTACAGGAGGTAAAGGTGAGATGGGATGGTTGACAAAAGGGAAGAGTCGTCAGCATGAAATGAACATCGTGAAAGGAAAAGAAATAGACATAACGTAAACGGAGTACATATTGTCACGGAAGGAAATTTGTTTTTTAGTTTATTTTATTGAACATCTTTTTAACAGATAACGCCATGTAAGGACAACTTTCGGTAATGCGTTCGTGTGTATTTGGTGTCGAGCTTCTTGCCTTTGTGCGAAACTGATGCCTACTTTATAGTGCTACCACTTAAAGTGTATATTGCCGAAGGCCACTTGCAGTTCACTCCACCTGGTCACATTATACTGACAATGGGTGAACCAGTCGTTCCAATCCAATAATGCTGAGTGTCAATCAGGGAGAAGTAAAGCTTTGACCAGGGTCAGAATCCAAAGCCTTCCTCACAGGGTATAACGCTAAACTAAAGAACTGAAATGAGACTGTTTCAAGGCGACACCCCAAATTAAGTCGCCTCTTACGATCACACAATAGAGGCAAAAGGAATAATTCTTACGGTCAACCCGCAGGGCTGCTCATTACCAATTAACCGTAGTAAAAAGTAATCTGTTTTTATCTGTTTCTACCTGTATTTACTCAAACTGACCAATTGAGATGAGAAAATGATATAAACAGGAACACAATAAATGATAAGAACAAACGCAATAATCTGACTATATTCTATTATTTATTTATCTTGAAGCATACGCGATCATCAAAACCTATACAAGAAATAACATGGTCAAAAGACCGTTCACGTTTCATTAAAGTATTATGAAATATCTACACAAAATATCATTGTTTATACTTGAGACTGGCGCGCTGGAGTTAACAAGAAATGTGAACTGTGGATCACACCGCAGTGTACCGCAATGCTGTCTCTTGTTCACTTCGTGTTTACTACGGAGTACACTAGATGCCAAGTTAAGTTTTCTCTCAACTGTATTTTTAATAAATGACAATGACATACTTTCAAAGTCGCAAAATAAATCATGTAAGTATGTTAGGATGACAAAATACGCGTCTTCTCTAGGTGTTGTATTTAACCTACAAACATCAGATTGGCTATTCAAATCGCCCTGGCTCTGTGGTCCGTCAATCCGTCAAACACTATTTTTATAGCTATTATTTCTTAAAAAGTGCTGAAGGGAGCATTATCAAATTTCGTTTGTGGGTCCCCTTGTTCCCTAGTTGCCCATCGTCTTATTTGCGAATACATCCGGAAAACAATATGGTCTACTGGAGGTTATCTTGGATTTTGACAGTATAGTTTGCTATCGCTAATTAATGACAAATACTGGCCGGGATATATCATTCTCAAATTTCATATGTTGGTACCTTATTGTGTATGGTCCGATGTTCGGACTGATCTGAAAACAATGTGACCGACAAGTAGGTCTAAGGTGTTTATCTTGTATTTTGACTATGGAATTTATTATAAACTACCTTTCGGGAAATATGGAATAGATATTTTTCAAAGTTCATATGGAGATTCCATTTTGATCACTGGTTGTCCTTTTTCGGGCAGTGACCTTGCCTTGGATTTTGACTATGAATGTTTGTTATCGCAATTTCATGGAAAATTCAAGATGGATCTTTCTCAAATTCCATCATATTCATCGGAATCAAAACCAAGGCAGTCACCGTTTTCGGAGCAGTACGGGAAACTTTAAATACAATCATTAAGAATATTGATGCCACATTATAAAGGCTTTTCGTGAATGCTAAAATCACTATAACATAGCCAGTTTGATAGATGTCTTTTCAAACATTTTCAGTTTTGAGGATGCCCTCCAGAAACAAGTTTTTCTTTCTTCCTCCTTTGTGCCATACAAAGTCTGTAGCCCAAAGAAGCAATTTTAGTTCCAAGTGCCAACGACGCAAACACTAGAAGGCAAACCAGAAATACGGACACAGAAAACCTGAATCTCAGGTTATACGACCGGTATAACATTCCACACACGGTGACGATACAGACGACGTACGGAGAGAATGTCCACTGCGTGTAGGAAGGGAACAAGACACAGTCCAGGAAAAACCACGAGAACATTGCAGATCCAAGCAGGGACAACACGATAAGGCAGGACATCATGTGATCAACGCTCCATCGAAATGACATGCACATACAGAGGTTTATCAGGGTCGAAATGACCAGTAATGCTCCATAGAATGCAAGACCCTCATGGATCAAGATACGGATCAGCCAAATATCTTTTCGAAGTTCAAGTCTTCTCATTAATGAGTCCAGATCGTGTAGATGTTTGTAAGCCAGGCAAAGAGACACTGCCAATGAGAAGAATAGAAGAACTGACAAAACCAGTGATCCTTCTAGCACGTACTGATCAAACGCGATCAACCAACCAGCATTAGCGAACAAATTTACCGCCATCAGTATTAACATGGCAGACGGATAAACCGGAAGCTGGTAGATGTAGGCGCACGTTGTTTTCCGGAAGACACAGACGATGACATAAATTATCCACATAAGGTTCCAGATGTAGACCAAGAGGTGGAACCATAGTTGGAGGATGACGTCAATGGGGATTATTTCTAAACGAAAAGTGTTGAAGGATTCCACGGTACTTCTCTGCAGTATACCTACAAATAGAAATAGTTATATACGTCAAGATCTAGGAATAGAGTGGACGTACGTATAAACCACAATCTAGGAGCTGGACAGTACGCCAGTGTATCAGTACCGTGATACGTATTGGATTCATGACTAATTACAGCGTACACTGACATTCACTCGACAACCAATATTCCGCAGACTATCGTTATCCCCTCATAATAACGGAGCAATACACATACATATTATATTGGTTTGGTAAGGAAGACAGAATCCTCAAGAGAGGAGTTCACCTCACAGTCTTTAACCCAAACCTCTACAAGTGAACTGTATGCTTGAGACAGACAAACACTGTTGGTATGTTCAGTTCGAGACAAACGTGTGACGCCATCAACAATAGGCATGGAGCATTAGCTCTATTGACCCCTTCTCAAGTTTATGAGTTGTGAAATGAAATCTGTGGCCGAAGATTCGACTGAATTGGACTATTGTAAATATAAAGATAAGCTTTCTATATATATATTTTTTAGAATATCGGGGTATAACTACAATGGAACACGAGTAATCATACATAGCCAGCTTCGTGGGGTATTGAATTTACCTGTGTTACATTGCAGTAATTCCCCGATAACCTAAATAAAATGGAGAGTTTACAGTATCCTTAATTAAACGCACTTTATTAATGCATTTTATATGGGACCGCTGATATTGTCTGTCAAAGCTTCATACACAACATATACAATGTACATATATAACATCAAACATACATATCCACAGTCATAGCATCTCAAAATAAAACTTAAGTCATAACGACACTTACTAATAGAAAAATAAGACTCTATGACCAGGGGTGTAATATAGGTAATTCCCACCCTCGAGATTTCATATTTGGTAAAAACCTCAACTTTAGGGTTTTACCAAATTTCCCTTCTGGTGGAAATATTCCATTTTACACATTTGGTCACGAAAGAGCATTTTTTTCTCATTTCAAATCGAAAACCATAAACAAGTTCGTTTTGACTGGCTACCATTTTGAAAATATCAACTGTTCATTTGAGCTTTTTTGACGGAAAGGAATCGGTCAGCGAGATTAGGCTTATCCCATATTGCACAAAAATTAATCCCAGGTTTCTAATGTTTACAGTTAAAATTTTGTTAAAGGTTTAATTTTCATCACGTCGCATTTTTCTCTTTTCTCTTTACCGTATTCTTGACGTCACGTCATTGTTGACGCATTGTGACGTCACGTCGCGTGACATGCCATATTAAATAGAATTTCTTTTATTACATTTTTACCAGTGAAGTATCAGAAAATAAAGCTTGATAAAACTTATATCATCACTGCTTATATCATCGCTTGTGATGATATTAGTTTCGGTTCGATATCATGGCGCACTATTTTGTACTATTTTTCATTATTCTAGAATCAAATCATATAAAGTAAGGACATTTAAAACCTTTATAGTACTTTGGAAAAAAATATATATTTAATGGATTTCATTAATATGTTTTTGAATTTTTAATATGTTTTGAACCAAAAATAGAACTTCATCCTATGGCATATTAATATTCTATAAGCCTTAGACACTCCATCCCGATCAGTTGTAACCGCAAATTTTATAAATAAAAGCAGACTTTTGGGAATTTCGAAAATGTGATAAAAAGAAACCTCAATGGTTTCCCAATAAAAATCTTAAGTATTTCACTCGTATGGCAGATTTTAAATATATTTTCACTCGTGCTACGCACTGGTGAAAATATAAACATGGCGTGATATGAGAGAATATACTCATCTTCGGACTAACAACATACACGTTCGATCTTTTTTGAGATAATTGCATGAATCTTGAAACAGCTAGGGTAATTCATTTCTCAACAATGAAATCATGACAGAATGAAAACTGACATAAAAACCACGACTCCTACCTATTTGTTGTCCGAACTGGCTGACGAGGAAGGCGAAGGTGATGGGACAGAGGAGGAAGAAGATAAGAAGTATCTTCCACCAGGTGTGTCGTCTGAACGCCATCTTGTATTGTTCCTGATCAGACGGAGAAAGGCAGGACCGTTACTTGTCCGAGCTACGTACAAATACGCCCGTCTATCACAGCATTGTTAGCTTGCATGACATACTTTCTTTTGGTGTATTTTTGAAACAATAGCGTATGATCTGCAGGTATTTTTGCATTTTGTTATACCAGAATGTGGTTTTATCTTAGATTTTGTCAGATAGATTTGAGTTTTGTTTTGAATTTTATAATTTCTTGATTTCGTTCTTTGAGATATAGTCAGGGAAGTTTGTAAGTTTGATACAGGTGTTCTATTTTACTAAATTGATAGGGCCTTAAAGGGGGCTCCAAAGGAGGAAAATATTGGATTGCCCATTAACATTTAGAAGGCTGGCACACATCTTCGTCGGAAACCCACGATACACTTCTCTGGCGCTTGCATAATGGTATGCAAGTGCCAGAGGAGTGTACCGTGGGTTTCCGACGATGGGCACATATGTACATGACATATGTTTAAAACGCAGTCAGCAGCTAGACGCAATACTAACAAGATTCTGAATACGCTCATTGCATTTTAAATTATTATGAATATAACTCGCATGCTGATTCTTTTTAACGTTAATGCTATGTTTTATTCTGTTTCCATCACGAGGCCATGGAAATTGCCGCGCCAACAACATTTGCACGTGACTTATAAATCCAATTATGCACTTCTTTCTCCCGATGGCTGCCATGCTGTTTATAACTGCGCGCCACGAAGAAGTCTCCAGGTAATATGCCTGATTGTTTTGTTAAGTTGGTTTATGGTTTCTTAATTACAAATTACATACTAAGATCAAACTAATAAGTTTTACTAATTGTTTATTGTAATGTTTAATTTCATAAACAGAAATCCAAAATTTAATAGCCAACGTTACATCTAACATGGTATAAACTCACAAGACAGTGGCATAGCTTCCTATACGCGGGTACGCAGGTGAGTACACATAATTTCTTTAAAAAAGTGTTAGATACATTTGTAATAAAAAGTGAAATTATACTATTGTACAAACAAGAAAGAGTGTTTATTCTTTAATTCATTATACCTGACAATTGACAATTTTTTCTTGCCCCCCCCCCCCCCCCCCAATACACACCTGCTAGCTGTGGCATACGGAGAGTTATAAATTACACAAGATGCTTATTCATGATCATTGGCAATCAACTATCTATTTTTAGAGTTGTCGTTCCTGATGCTTACACGTTTTAGTAATGATGCGACATTCTAACTCTGTGTTAATGATAAATTATTCCGTACAATCCCCAAGACGAATGCAATATGATGCCAACATATCATGCCTTCTATGAAAACGTTTTTGATAGTTGATTATTGATAATACCCAATAATTCACGCTTTCATTCACATCGTAACTGCACTGTCTGTTGAAATGGACCAAGTTCATAGAATCGGTGTCAAGTGAGCTAACAATGCAAAGATGATGTTTTTTTATGAGATATTGAAACATTTAATTGCCTGTTGTCCAGAACGTTGCCAGGCCGATATGTGTATGAATGGTACAAGGGCAGTGGAAACTAGTTGCAGCTTCATTGTATTGACCAGTTGTTTCATAGGTGTATATAGAATATATCCTTATAGCATAGGATCTGGCCCTGGTTTCATAAACGTTCCTTAACTTAAGGAAACTCCTTAACGTAAAAAATCTCCATAGGAAAGCATTACAGAATTTAAGGAAAGTTCCTTAACTTAAGATTTTCCCCTTAAATTCTGTAATGTTTTCCTATGGGGATTTTTAAGTTAAGGAGTTTCCTTAAGTTAAGGAACATTGATGAAACCGGGGCCAGGGTATGAAATGATGGACTATTTCGATGCGCCTGTAGAACCCCGTCCTAACAATACGTATGTGACCGAGCTGACATTCCTGACGGAGTATACCTACTGTCTAGGCGACCTTGTAATCCCTAGCCCCGCCCTTGTACGTGTGGAAGCTGACAATACAGGCAGTAAAACCTTATAACCGATACCAGTAGTGATACAATGCAACGAGCTGATACATATTAAATCAACAAACATGGCGGAATAAAACCTTGTTTTACGATTTAAATATAAATGGTTGCTCTTGAAAATCTCGTTGATGCTCTTGATATGCGCGTAAGCAGTCATTCTTTTAGATTTATGTGCATGTAGCAATTTTCAAGTGATAACATGTCAGTATAATGAAGGACGCATTACCAGCCCTATCAAAGTATGTCAGTTTTTGTATAGGAGTACTAAAGTATACATCGCATAATGTAGCCTTTCACCAGCGTTAAACCGTCTAAGCAGCGTACGACCAAAACGAATTTCAGGAAGCTTCATCCCGCAGTATCGAATGATTAGCCCGATAAAGTCATTAATGTACTGATTGACTGAGTGCTGTTAAGACAAGTCCAAACAGATAGCACATGTAGCATACACTGACTCAATGAGTACAAACTAAAGACTGCTGGCTGTCGTTTTAAAATTTGAAACCTGAATTCATTGTAATTGGTCTGGTCGCTACGTATCAAGTGTAAGAAAAGCGATTTTTTTTTATTCCAAATATTGAAACACCATCATCCAAAATGACCATTTTTACAAAAGTTACATTTTTTCCGAATTCGCTGATATCAATAACCGTCGACGTCTCATTGTTAACAGTTACGTTTATGTATCTGTGTTAGTAATACATGCGCATGCATCCTTTAATGTAGTAAGTATGTGTATCTGTGACTGGTGGAGACTGAATGGTGGTACGGGTCTGATGTTGACTTCAGAGTACTACCTCACTGAAATACATTGCCGAAGGCATTCGTTACATTTGTCTGCTGGTCCATACTACAACGGCAGCTGGTATTGTTGTATTAATGCTGAATGTAAAACAGAGAATACAAAACAACTTTCTTTTTTGTCGACTTCGGTTATGTCGGGGACCGAAGCCCACTATTACGCCATTTGGACGGACGTTGCCAAGCATGGCATTAGGAAACAGAAAGGTTTTCTGGAATGCTTCAATGAGTACATCTTCTTTTCGTCAACACTGTACATAGGAACAGTCTATGAATGCTGTTCGTTTGGAAATAAGAGAGATATACACTTAATATTTCTAAAATAATTCATTTCAGGACCGATTAATATGAAACTTTTTGTATAAGCCCATATTGAAGTTACTTCGTATCGAAGTAAATAAAATGAATGTGACAAGCCAGCATATTTAAGTATGAATCCTCTCTCCTGGAAAGCTTATAACAGCTCAAATCACTGAACAAAGAAAGGAAAGCTTTGTTTCCGTCAATTTTTATTCATTTTATTTTTTCTTCTTACAACAATAGACGATTGTAACATAGAAAAACAATTACAAAGTGTCCCATAAATAATAGGAAAGTCTGTAAAATTCACAGAAATGAGTTGTCTTCTCTTGATGTAGGGCTTTGCATGCGTCATATGAAGAGGTCACGTTCGTCTTCAAATGCAGGATAGTCTATTCTAACAAAAACAGAAAACAAACAAGTGGAATTTCGTTGAGGTCAATTACATACGTTTTCTTACTGTACAATGCTTTTATATTTGGTCTAGAGCAGTGAGTATCAACCCTAACATTTTAGTGACAAGAATAATACATCGAACTTTGATAAATAAACTTTTGCGTTTAAATTGATTTAGTTCAGGATATGATAGACTTACTGATTGTTTTGAATTATAATATAGCTTTCTGTATTACTATATCATAAGTTTATATCAGCATATTATCCTTACAAACTCTATCGCATAGTCATTAGTGTTGATCAAGTGCTCTTATTTTGAAATGCGTCTCTTTTGGTGTTGCTTTTTAAACACACATGGTATCATAATCGAAACATGCATAGTGTTTAACCTTTCGACCTGATGATTGTAGAAACACGATTTATAGGCTAAACAATTTACATTTAATAAAAAGAAGTTTTTATTAAGCATCGTAAACCCTTCATTATTGTGCTTTTGAGTTTGGTTATTGTTTTGTTCTATTTCGCTTTTCTTTACTGACTTACTGTTCACCTATATTACAAACGTTCATAGTACAATTAATGGAGAAACCCATTTTCCTAAAACTTAACTGGTACATTATTTAGGATCACTGACGAGTCCTTAAAGGACGAATCAGATACATAGTGTAACATCACTGACGAGCCCTAGAAGGACGATGTAAGGTGCCGTTTTACAATTGTTTGGCTTGACTGTATAATTATCATCTATTAAACAATTTTCTCGTGTGCCTTTTTGTGGATCCTAATATTAATGAACGACGCCGATACGTATTAAAGCCCAGGTAGGTAAAATCAGATTGTGATACTATTACTAGTTTAGCATCATATTAAAAGATTCAAAATTATATAAAATAAACATTAAACTATTCAAACGTTCGCTCTCCTTTAGTCCTTTAATTTTGATAAATATTTGATAATGGAATTATAATCATTTATGAATGTTTAGTGAGCTGAAGTAGATATATCCTACACCCTGGTTTAATTAAATGGGTTTTATTGTCTTACAGCTTCTGTAACAAATGTATGAAAGCTTGAAGGATAATCTCACCTCCGGTGTTGAGATCCTCGCTGTTGAAGAGGCTACTTTCTAGGGATCGCTTGTTCACACTTCGTCCAAATCTACAAATAATAATAAAATAATGTTTTATTTGCGGTATAAGCATGGGTAACATATGCCGTAGAGCTGTATTGTCGTGCCTGCATACATTTCTTCTTATGTAAACTGATCACATTTCAAAATAAAACGCTTAACATAATTGGCTTGATATTCTTTGTTCATATTACTTCATATTACTACCACGTCTGAAACAATAGTATTATGAATCGAAAGTGACGATGTTTTAACTTCTAAAAAATATCTATATAGCCTCCAAAACAGTATCTATGTAAATTGGAAACCATTTTTGTTCCCCTAACGATAATACGCTTTGATGAGTTGATATTAATTATAAACGAAACTCATACGCGGGACAAAGGTAAAGATAAAGGTAACACATTATGGTCAATGCCAAGTGCTAGGAGTTAGATTCAGAATTCTAGCGACACAAATTACTGATTCAGTTATGGTTAGGTGTTCCAAAAGCAGAAGACGCTTACACTTCTGGAACACCTGGTATTATTCTCTTGTACTTTTTAAGGGTATCCGTATAAATCTTTCGTTCATTTGATTTTGAGTTCGGATTCTTTGTTTTTTTACAGTAGGGACCGCCGAGATACCGAGTCAGCCCGGAACTGGCCAGCTGGTACTGTACTCACCGTGGTCTGCCGACGATGGAGTAGTACTCGTTGAGTGCCCGGAGGTAGCTCCTGAGCTGGTCTGGGGTCCTGAAGCTGTGGGGCCTGTCAGGGGGCTCTAACATGGCCTCCTGACACGTCACTTGGCACACGAGCAGAGCACATACGATAAGTACTGTTGTAAGGACGAACTTTTGCATATTTCTGAAAGAAAGAAAACGTCAAAAACTCTCTTGATATCGATATTTTGCTTTATTTTACTAAGTATTTACTGTGAATGTTTATGTTTTATCTGGTTGTCTGCTATAAATATATATATATCGGTAACTGTGACTCCGAATATGAACCAATTCATCAAAGTGCTGATAGTGACAAATCTTCCAATGAACTAAATCGATTCCACTTGCTCGTACTCTCATTAGATAAGTAGCCATGATGTACTGCGAGTAATTAACCAATAAAATAAGTTATTGTTACAATTTCATTGAAATAAAAATCCACAAGCACTTCTGTAGATAGTATGCTGAAGATAAATACATGAAAATAGATTAACTGGACGATGATTGATAAATGTTAGCCTAGAGAAAGATAAAAAAGATACTAAAAGAACAGGAGGACGGGAAACAAACAATTGATTCTTTTTACCTGTCAGACGTTTAGAAAATTGGTGGTCGAGAAACGTTATGAGAAATTTGCGATTTCACTGAAAAATTTACAATCAACAAGTTAGCATACTATTAAATTGAAACAGGTACTCGTTTTTCATCAACGTTATCTATTTGTAACTCATGTCGTACTCTGTTTTCTTCAAGTTCTCTCGGTCATAAATCTACTCGATTTATGGTGATCATCATAGAGATAAATCTAGTTTTATAACTAACGCAAGAATTGTATTTAACAGGGACATTGATGTTATATTGGGAAACGAACTATAACGATACAATCCACTTTTCGAAAGGATCCTAAAAAGTATCATTTTAAGAAGTATATCACAAAACTATCATTTTTTCTGAATACCACTAATTCAAAGCATCAACAAACATACAAATAAATACGTGAAGATGTTATATTTTTAATTTATGTATAACTTACGACCCGTAATACATAACCAAAGTGACGTCTCGCACGCGTTTGTCATAAACAATAATAACATGGCGAAGCGAGCTTGGTTGTAAGACCTTAAAAGAATCAAGCCTAAACATATACGGTTTATAGATATATATACAGCTTGCATAGAATATCATTATGATGTTTTATCATTAATTTTATATAGGCAATAGATACGAGGAAAAACTTTTAAAACATTAATATTACTTAAATGGTGGGAAAATATGTCTATTCAGTAAATTAACGATACCACATTTGGGCCTTCGCTAGCATAATTCGACAGGGATAATGTGAACTACTAGCCTGAATGAACATCTGTATAAACAATAAAACCTAGTTTTGTTTAGAATAGAATAATATTCTCCATTAACGAGCTGTGCGTAAGAAAGGAGACAGTGTGAAATATGTAAGAAAGGAAATACATGTGTAAATCCTCGCACAAGTGTCATTGTTTACATATACCTAGGCTTTCCTTTTTTTTCTCGTGACATGACGTGAAAAGAAAATGAAAACAAAAGAGTAATACACTGTATTACAACTTCTACATGATGTATACATTATACACCGCTGTAGAAGTATCCTATCGCATTGATTCTACCATTAACATAAGATACCTACAATGATTCCCATCGGTATTCATTTAACACTTTCTCTCTGGCGTTTTGATACAACAGCACTATGTCCATGTATTGATGGACTGATGTATCATAATGGTAGAATTCATTGAATATTATCATGATATTTTACCTATTAAATTTAAAGCTATGTATTTAGAGATTATGACGAAAAGTTTGCTAAAATGAATTTGTTTTACTGATATTACTTATATTATTACTTATTTAATTTCTAATAATGATTTTGTGCCTTAAATGAGAGCAAAGATTCGCAAAATATGCTTTCGATGTAACTCTTATCAAAGAAATGTTTACGATGAATCTACGTGAACAAATACGATTCTTCTATTCGAGTACATTCACAATGAAGGAATGACAGCTCCGTCTGTTCCCAGCAAATGTGGATGGATTTAGTTAGTCATTCGAATCATTGGGGATAATGAATAATGTAACAATGACTGGGACGAAACGGATAAACTGATCTAGGAATTCTTAAGTTCATTCTTTCAATCATTTGAAGTTGCTCCTTCATCGAATCTTTTAAATAATGACGGAATATTTCCCGGTTAAATTCCTATTTCAAACCAGTAATATGAAATTTATATTTCATACATTTACTGCAATCCACTGTCGTAAACAGATATAACAAATCTAGGGAAAACCCTAGAGCGATTTGATGTGAACACTTACCTTACACGATGTTAGTTATATATGATATTGACTATTCATTATTATAATACTATATGTGTAACAGATATAGTTCGTCTATCCGTTGTAATATGTTGTTGTAAATCGCGAAAATCATTTAAGATAATACCGTACACATTGAAATGAAATCTATTTTAAAAGATATTTGCTTCTGATTGTAATAATGAATTTTCAGGTAATTTCATATAATAATATTATGTATATTTAATAATGGCTTCCTAATTAATATAACTTGACCACACAATGGAGTGATGTTTAAACAAGTCACTGTCTTTCATTTCCATTATAATAGTTTTCTAATTAATGCATTTCAAAATATACTTATGATTTTTATTTGCTTTAATTGTTTTCTATGGATCAATAAATTTGTTTATTTATACTGAAATTTCGACTATTCAACCGCTGTATTAATATTTCCAATGAGAAAATCTTTTGTAAAACAACGGCCGTTGTAATCTTTTCCGATGTGCTTACGGATAAAAATATGTAATTTTTTTTATCCAAAACTCTGATACGATTTGGATTGCCGATTGAATGATATAGCAAATGCTCTTTTTAATTTTGACACTTAAAAATCAGACGTGTTTGATCAATGTTTCGAATTATGTTCATTTTTTGTATCTTCACTCGCAACGAAAGGAAAGTATTCGCACCACAGTGAATTAACCTTTCCTCTGCGTCCACTCATTTTCTGTTCGCAACACGTTTATGTGCTATTTTCTATTTTATTCAAAATTTATCACAAATATTTCATGCTTGGAAATTAGATAAGATGGATGAATAACTTAAACCTGAACTTGAAGTCACTTTCGGCGGTAAATTTGTTTTCATGAAAGTCTTTTTGTTAGTGAAATAATCAAATTAGTCTTTAATAGTCTTGTGTGGAAAACGTTTTGCAATATTATGGTTATTCAATTTTAACATATGGGAAAATCATATTTTTTTAAAGTGTAGCATAATTTCACAATGTAAGATATATACATAAAAAAAATCTTACAAAATACTTTAAACGAATGAAATTTCATATCCCAGAAAGACATGAACTTAAACAACGGAAATGTACTTAGTACCCTGAACAACAGAATTGTAATCAGTAGGAAAATGAAGCGTAAATCTTACCTGTGTTACGGTGTAATGTCCAGTGGTGGTTGGTCACAACGTCTAGTGTCTAAGCCCCCAGTTGTTGTTGGACCAGGGGTCTGGGGGATGTTTATATACTCTGACCATATCTGTTGGAGACAGGTCACCAACCCTCTTTACTAATATATGCATTGAGCCAACAACTTTTCTCCCTCTATTCTCCATTGTGACAAGCACGTCCAATGCTAAACTTGTTGAGATGCAGAAACCGTTCGTGTTTCTATTAGTTAGCAGGACAAGTGATAATGGCACTGAATGGCTTGTTTCGGTGTGTTATTGAATATGTTTGAAACACATGACGATTCATTCACCACAATGCCGTCATACGAATGTGGCTAGGACCACCCGCTGGGTTTTGTTACAGTTCCGCGTCCGTCTGTCAAACGCACAAACGACGGTCCGAGTCCGGTGCCGCCAGCGCTTGTAATTGTCTTTACATCAATTTCCTTTATGATCAGTCATTTACATATCGATGTCTTTGTTTTCAAAATTAGCAAATCGAATCCTGTTATTCTCAATTCTTTGAAACAAATCGTTCCTTTTAGGAGCTCCTTTTCGCCCACTTACGGCGTATGTTTTGTGTTAAATGGTATTATCAAATAAACTGAAGGAGGTATTGACGTAAAGGAGATGGAGGAACACCTTTGGAGAGAGGTTGGGATGGGGAGTTTTTACTTAAGGGGGCAGTTGAAGATGAAGACGATTTATCTAATGCTGGAAAGTTGTGTTTGTATTATTTGGATAAAACATTGCGATAATGAATAAACTTTGAATACGTTTTAGGAGTTTCCCTTTTATTCATGACTTCCGGGGATTTCTTTACTATACATGCTAAGTATATACCAATGATACAATCATTCGTTATTCCGCCAATTATAGGCCTTCGATATCAGGATTTATATGGCAGATAAAAGGTAAAAGCCTTTGTGTTCATTCGTCTTGGTGGTCTCCCACTCTCCATCCCCATACCTCCCAACTATTTCAGCGGCTGCGGTATATGAATTGGCACACAAGTATCCAGTATTTAGTGCTTTTATCATACATGTAGATGCACCTTAGAACTTTATTATTATTATCTACACGATTTTGGTTTCAGTTTGTCTAATTTCCTTGTGTTCCTATTTGTGTATATGGTATGTCAAATGCTAAAACCCCTCAATAAGAAATGAAACCTTTTCAATAAATTCATTCTCAACTGTTTCATTTTTGTCATTAATGTGGAATCAATTTGGTATATTAACGACGAAACACACTTTCAACATGTTGCCTCAGTTGGAGGTTTCTATATTCTGATATAGTACACTTCTCGGTCTAACATGAGTAATTTTGTTGTATTATCTAGTAGACTGAATCATAACATAGTTGGTTGGCTACATTATTTGAAGAACTGAAACAAGCCAAAGACAGGGAATCCAAAACTTCTAAACTAATGTATCAGCAGAAGGGTTAGGTGCGTAAAAACCCTTTAATTTTTAAATTTAGAAGTAAAATTAAACTAGTTCGGTATAATGTCAAATCATGTACTACGAAAATGTGTATATTATGTACCTTGCCACAACTCAATTGAGATTAACTGTGGCTATGGCGGCTCCAGCAAACCTCGGGGACTAAAAACTCCACCAGCAGATTATGCCACCCCCTATCATCGAAGATGACGTACATTGTAACACACCCATGTGCTGCACCTTTTAAATTTACTAATAGATACAGTATGTCGAAAACATTATCTAAACTGCACCACACAGCTGTTTCGTCCAACTAGGACGCTTCAGTGATGCTAGGTGCCAAAAGTTGGGAATCCAAAATGTCTAAACTAATGTAGAAGGATAGATTTACATGGAGACCCTGGTAAAAACACAAGAGAATACGACCAGGTGTTCCGGAAGAGTAAGCGTCTTCTGCGTCATCGACGACAACCGCCATGTAAATTAGATTAATAAAGAACAGACTATTTCTCAATGAGACAAAGATGGTGACCATAAAACTTGCCCATAGTTTTGATCAACCTGCATCTCTCAAATCCTTGTGTTGTTAGTTTGTTTGTCAGCAGTCGACCACGATCACGAAAATCACTATATTTAGAGCAAGCCATAGTGAATAGAATCAACTGCGATGTGTAAGCACCATAGGTTGGAGAAGCAGGGATGTTATTATCAGGAAATGGAAAGTTAACGATGGGAAAATTGAAACATCACATTAATTGTATAGCTTAGTGGTAAGCTGTCCATGTTGGTAGTAGTTTAAGTCGACGTTGTTCGCAAACTTCTTGTTCTTTGTAGACATCACATCGTCGCATCTATCGCTGTACGTCTGTTTAGGTTCGAATGCATACTGCTTTTTACTCGATTCTACATGATTCAGTACAAAAAGGTAAAGGTACATACTGACACACAGACATAGCTAGGATAGCATCAATATATACTGTGGCGTGCTGTATATTCCGAGCTTTGATCTAATACCCCGACATTATCAGGTTTGTACTAGGCAGCGCAGGTAAGTTCTTGTTTGTATCACACGCATTGCTTCAATTGTATATTTCGCTTATTTTACGGTATATTTTGATAAGTAAAATAACAGTACTATCTGTTTGTCAGGTCGACATCAATGAAAAATGAATCTATGTACACTGTTTCATAAATTGCGTATGCTGCTTTAGACTGAAAACATTGCAACATCATGACACCATTTTCTTGAAAATCATACATCCTTATCTTTTGATTAATGAAAGATTCCGTAACACACTTGCACATGCTGCACCTTTTAGATTTAACAATAGCTACAGTATGCCGATAAAGTTTAATAACCAAACTCATTTTCGAATCAAATAACTTCAGCTGTTAACAAAACGTTTCACAAATTAAAACGGAACGAAACCAAACCACCATTATCAAATTTGGGCACGCCTGTCATTTGAAGATACGAAGATACTTTGTATTTTTTAAAATTGTCTTGCAGTATACATGTATGTTCCCCAAAAATAAGTGAATAAGACCAGTTTTTGGAAAGAGTAAGCGTCTTCTGCTTCATCAATGACACCCGCCATGCAAACCTAGGTCACATCTGAATAAATGCTATTTCCTCACATTGAGAAATAAGAAAACATTCACCAGATCAAATTGTGTATGCATATGTCATTTTAATAGGAACATTATACAGCAATTACTAGTTCACGACTTGCTATTAAAGCTTTTACTTTTTTCGGTTATCCCTCCAACATATCGGGACGTTTTGATAAAATCATACATTGACATTGATCTATATACACTGGTTATACATTATACATTATTTATTGAAACGGGACGATCAACTACAATACATTGCGTGTCAGCAACCATTTACACCGAAAAACTTTTTGTAAGATTAAGAATATTTCCATAATGTCTTATACTTTTTTTCGAAGAAATAACTGTCCCTGCAATTTAAGACTATCTGAAAGCTACTGATTGTTTTAATCATGTATGTATTCTTCATAGGCAATTTGCATTGTTTTTTACCTTTAAGTTTATTTGCTGTGTATATATTGCCTTTGTTTATGTCGAACATTTTTAGCCAGAATAAGTTATACTATGTTGTAGGACCATTAAGCTTATCATAGTGATAATTGTATAATACAAATATGCGCGAATCCGACTTTCAACGTATTTACCTGTTTTTCAAATTCATTGCAGAAACTCAAAGGAAAGATAAAGTTGTATTGATTGCTGCTGTACACGATACTCCGTGTTGTAGGGTATGGCATCAAAGACAGTCATGTTTGTCGCGTTAATACTGGCGTCAAATCTAATTGCCATATTCTCATCACCAACATCAAAAGACGTGAAAGATGTCTACAACCATATATTTAATGGCCACGACAAACGAGTTCGACCTGTTTGGAAT
Source organism: Mimachlamys varia (assembly GCA_947623455.1). Lineage (NCBI taxonomy): Eukaryota > Metazoa > Mollusca > Bivalvia > Pectinida > Pectinidae > Mimachlamys > Mimachlamys varia. The sequence goes on along the minus strand of OX392529.1, from coordinate 32,125,761 downwards.
CAAAGTGATGCCGTATCTGTGACGCTCAGTTTCAAGTTGATCTCGATAAACGAATTTGATGAAAAGTCACAAAAACTTGTAATAGCAGGTTGGTTTTATGCGTCATGGTTTGACGAATCGCAGACTTGGAACACGTCGGATTTTGGGGATGTGTCACATGTTTATGTAGAGGGAAATTCAATATGGCTCCCACAAATTGCCCTTATTAACACATTTGGGAAAGTTAACATTCTTTCTCAGTTGGCTACGAGCGCTGTGATTAACGCCAATGGTAAGGTCGACTGGTATCCAGGGGATAGCTTTGTTTTGAATTGTGAAGTTGACATCACGTATTATCCCTTTGATACACAACACTGTGCATTGGTATTCGAAATTTGGGATGCGCCTACTTACGAAGTGATTCTAAAGACATCATCAAAACCAATTGATATCAGTACATTCGAAGAAAATGGAGAATGGGAATTGACTAGCCTCGAGGTTAATACACCGGAATTCGACAATGGCGTATATACCTCATCAATAACGTATCTCATCCATCTACAGCGGAGACCTAAATTTGTTGTCTTGACAACCATTGCCCCCGTAGTCTTGTTGGCGTTTTTGAACGTCTGTGTGTTTCTTATCCCGTTGTCTTCCGGAGAGAAGAACTCGTTCTGTGTGACCGTGTACCTGTCGTACGCCGTCTTTCTGGGAACAATCAGTTCTGAACTGCCCCACAATTCCAAAAACGCGTCCTACTTGACCATATATTTGATCGCTTTACTTGTGTTCAGTGTAACCATCGTCCTGGCAACTGTCATACAGTTGCGACTCTTTATTGAATATAGCGACGTCCCAGTATCGGCATCGGTTGCTGAAATGTTTGGTTGCTGTACTCGTAAAAAACGTTCAAAGGTAAAACATTTGGACATTAATCATCAAAATGATTTGAAAGACAACAGTATGAAAGCATTTGAGGACAAAGAATTGAAATCATCAAAGGAGACGACATTGGTTTGTTTAAAAGACATACTGCCAAGACTTGATGTCCCTCTGTTTTGTTTGTTCCTAGTCATTTATTGCGTTATGACGTCAGTTATTGGCGGCCTGGCATTTTGGCATTCTTCGTAAAAGGTTCATACTGTTTCAGGAATGTCCAATTGCACTACAGCTGTATCAACTGTGTATGGCTTTTAGACATTGATCCCTTGCCTTTCCTGCACCAACAACCCCCACCCCAACCCCACCACGAACAGACTTTGTGAAGAGACTTGTCTCCATTGGCACTTTCCTTCAAATATTTAAAGAAGACCAAAAGACAACATTTGTTGATAAACATTGATGACATCAGAACTTCGTAAGCGCTCTGCAAACATTATATTTTAGAATTAGTTCTTTACACATAACTGTTTTGCCTTAAGCAAAGGTGACAAATATAACACATAATGTGTAAGTGTGAATGGTTAATCGTTGCTTGTATTTTGGGATCGCCCACTACTCCTCGCTTGCATATTTGAATTTGTTAAAAGTTTTAAAGGGACTATAGCCATAATGTTAAATAGTACGGCAAGAGGATATTAGTTCAATACTTGCTTAAATCGACCAAAAATAAAGAGATTTGTGTGGCCATAGAGTCAATTTTACACATTATACGGGATTGAAATTTCGAGTTTCTCGTTTGCCGTTTGGCCGAATCGGTCACATGATCATCTGTCACGGGGAATTCTGTCCCGCCCCGTCATGACAAAGTAATGAAAACAGAGGTGTTTGTAAACAAAAACACGTGTGCCAGGATTTACTCATTGTTTTGCCGTTTTACATATTTTGCATCTTGTCTCTTTTCTTACGCAAATCTTGTTAATGGATATTATTCTAACACACAATAAGTTAATATAGATGGTTATTGCATATTCAGTTGGGTAGTGTAGTATGTTGTTCGCTAGCAAAGAATTTAGTTAGGGGAGGCCCAAACGAGGTATAATAATATATTACTTAGGCATATATGTATATTTACTTTCTTATGAGTTAAACTTCGAAATGTAACAACGAAAGTACTTGATAATGACACTTTGTTAATTTCCTCATAACGATAGCGTACATTACATTAATAAGAAAACATCCTGATACTGTATGCCAGCTACATTGTATATATACAACCACAAGCCCTTCATTTCAGTATTACCCAACTGACTGGCCTCGTTTATGGTCTACAACGAAATTCGCTTCGCATGGCGTCTAAACGCCATGTCGGTTTCACCCCGTAGCTTGCTGATTAGGTCATGCGATCCGCCACGTGAGCATTTCCACACCCCACTATCATCATTATAACAAACATGACTGATACGTGTGTGTGCGTATGTGTATGATTTCACTTGTTTGTCGCCTTTATTTTGGATGTATGAAACAAAAATGGCTGCTTATTGATGAAATCAATAAGTTTTCATTGTAAAACGTACTGTCATTGGCCATAACATAGTTTTCATATAGTGTACATGTACCTCTGTATCTCTGATTAGGGTTTTGTTGATGCTTCGGATGCGAAGTGTCAGAATGACCTAAAGCCTTTGTATTTTGTTCGTTGTCATGCACCGTACGTAAAGGTTTCACATTATCCAGTAGGATTGAGTTGAAACTAGCCTGAAATCACCCAGAAAAGGTCGTTAACAAGTGGTTTTTTTTTTACTGTTTCGGGCTGGTTAGAGATCCAATATGGCCGCCATTCCGAAAAAATCATTTCAACATTCTTCTAAAATTCCATCAATAGGATTGAACTGAAACTTACTGAAATACACTATGACCAGCTTTGCTGATATTTAGAATTAGTCTTAACTTTCACTGATCTAATTGATCTGAAATGTTCTTGTTGTGCTCATTAGCTGGTCCTAGACAAATTTTGTTGTTTCATGGGTCGGTCCGACATCAAATATAGCCGGCATGACCGCCATTTCGTAAAAGCTTAAACTCTCTTCTCAACTTTCACCAGTGATGAATTATATCAAATCCATGTAATCTAAGCTGCTTGTCCAGTTATCTTTAATTCCTTATATGTCAAGAGTAGGTGAATGACACTTAACCCCAGTTTATTTTCAGTTTCAATTGCATTTGAATTGACCAATACCTGCATTCTTTATTTCATAGTCAGATGACCGTTAAGACCAATAGACACATTGTTTTACTAGTACAGGTTAATAGTTACTTTTATTTGGTGACCACTGCCTGACATGTTTGACTGGTTCATATTTTTACGCACCTGACCCTTCTGCTTCTACATTAGTTTAGAAACTTTGGATTCCCACCTTTTTGCCCCTAGCATCACTGAAGAGTCCTAGGAGGACGAAACAGCTGTATGATGCAGTTTAATAATATACAGAGATAGCATGGGTATAAGGGATATATCAACTTTATGGTTACGCAGGTGAGAAACTATGTCCAGAGGGAGCGAAGACGTCCAGAGAAATAGTTTTAAATATGTCTCGAGTTACGCATTCTTTAACTTTGTTTAACCGAAACAAATAAAGGCAACTTAACAAATACATTTATTAATTAATTTTTTTAATCAGATTAAAAGAGAAATAAAATGTGATATACTGTCAATAGTTTGCCGCTAGTTTAATCGATTTTGAGCTCGTATTATGGTTTTGTTGACGGTTCGATATTCTATAATTAATTTTTCTCGTCATAAGATAAATCAAGTTGAAGTTGTTACTGAATACTTCTATTGAAACACCAGGTGTAGATAAACTAGTCATCTTCACAAATATCAGTTTAGGATGTCCGACACAGAGGTAAGTCATTGATAAACAATAAAAAATATCAACGGACCTGGTATAGAAGCCTGAGGCACACCAACGATTTTTGAGGCAAGATAATTCAGCTTACCACTAAGGATATTTATAAGCTCCAACTACAAATATTTCCATTGGTTCAGATTTGATAACCCCTGCCTACAAATAGCTATGTGGAAAAAAATCCGCTTTCTTCCATGGAGTAGTCCTTTCTAGCCGGGAGCAGTCCTAATTTAGGGAGAAAGTAACCCTGAAATTGAGAGATTAAAGTGATGACAGAGAAATAGGAGATTTTATCGTATTGTTTTTATATAGGATATACAATGGGTGTATTGTAATGAATTGTTTTAGCACACTTTCTACCCCTGTTCGTAAAGGGGTTTTACGCACCTGACCCTTCTGCTTCTACATTAGTTTAAAAGAATTGGATTCCCACCTTTTTGCCTCTAGCATCACTGAAGAGTCCTAGGAGGACGAAACAGCTGTATGATGCAGTTTAATTCATTTTTTCGGTATACTGTATCTATTACTAAATTCAAAAGGTACCGCATATGTGTGTGTTATGTCATCTTTGATGATAAGGGGTGGCAGACTCCGCTGGTGGATTTGTTTTGTCCCCAAGGTTTGCTGGAGCCTCCATAGTCACAGTTAATCTCATTTTCGTAGTACACGATTTGAAATTATACAGAACTAGTTTAATTTTACTTATAAATTCATAATTAAATGTGTATTACGCAGCTGACCATTCTGCTTCTACATAAGTTTTACAAAAAAAAGGATTCCCACCTTTTGGCCTCTAGCATCACTGAAGAGTCCTAGAGAGAAATTGAGAACTTGATGTTTACTTGGATGTATGCAGTATTATATCATCTAGAATTGATTATGAAACCATATGTGGTATGCTCTGATTTAAATCTGTCCCCGTGAGAAAGTGTTTCACTGATGGGTCTCAGCTAAAGTCAATCAGTTGTGACGCTTTTAAAGATATTTTGAGATACGTGTAAGACAATGAAATTATGAATTGATGTATTCTTTTTAATATTTCTTCCATAAGATTATTGCTTGCACGCCAAACACAAATTAGTCTCGCTTAGGTGAGTATTTCAATCAGACCAAACGACTTATTATAAAATATTTATTAAAGTTAACACTGTTTTAATTTATAGTAAATCGTGACAAGCTGGTGGCAATCATATGTTAGGGCGTTGCTAGCATCATGTTTACATTGGTTACTTAAATGTTCTCGTTTCATAGTGGGCACCATACTGGTCGTCGAGATATCAAAAGAGTTTTGAGAAGTAAGATTCAGTCGTGCTAAGTGATCTCGTATAGAACGTTGCGTGGTACGACATCAGTGGAAATCATGTTGAAGTATGTCTCATTGGCGTTAATGATACATTTGTCAACATCGTCACCAACTTCAGAAGACGTGAAAGATGTCTACACCCATGTCTTCAATGACTATGACAAACGGGTTCGGCCTGTTTGGGATCAGAGTGAGGCCGTAGAAGTGGAGATGACTTTTATACTGAGTTCTGTAAACGAATTTGATGAAAAGTCACAGAAACTTGTAATAGCAGGTTGGTTTGCGATTCGCTGGATGGACAATTACCTTTATTGGAACACGTCTGACTTCGGTAATGTGCCATATGTTCATATTGATGGAGATTCAATATGGCTCCCGAACCTTGCCCTTATGAATACATTTGGGAGAGTTAACTTTCTTTCACAGATGAGTTCAAGCGCTCAAATTTTTCCTGATGGGGAGATTGTTTGGTTTCCAGGTGATAACTTCGTCGTGACATGCGAAGTCGATATTACATTTTATCCTTTTGATACACAACACTGCGATTTGAATTTCGAAATTTGGGATGCACCTAAGTCCGAGGTGACGCTTGAGACGTCGACAAACCCAATAAGCATGGATTATTTTGAAGAAAATGGAGAATGGGTAATGATGAGTTATGGGACTGAAGTTTCAGAATTGAATGATGAAGATACTCATTCATATATATCTTATTCCTTCGATCTACAGCGGCGGCCTAAATTCGTTGTCTTGACAACCATTGCCCCCGTACTCCTGCTGTCGTTTTTGAACGTCTGTGTGTTTCTTATCCCGTTGTCTTCCGGAGAGAAGAACTCGTTCTGTGTGACCGTGTACCTGTCGTACGCCGTCTTTCTGGGAACAATCAGTTCTGAACTGCCCCACAATTCACAACATGCGTCCTACTTGACCATATATTTGCTCACCCTGCTTGTTTTCAGTGTAACTATCGTCCTGGCAACTGTCATACAAACGAGACTTTATATTGAATATGGCGACATTCCGGTATCGGCATCAGTTGCGAAAATGTTTGGTTGCTGTACTCGTAAAAAACGTTCTAAAGTAAACCATTTGGACATTAACGATCAAGATGATGTGAAAGACAACAGAATGGAAGCATTTGAGGACAAAGAATCCAAACAGTCAGACGAGACATGTGTTTGTCTAAAAGCTATCCTGCCGAGACTTGATGTCCCTTTGTTTTGTTTGTTCCTGTTCGTATTGTTTGTTATGACGTCTGTCATGGGCGGCCTAGCCTTTTCGCGTTCTGTGTAAAAGGTTACGACTTGAACTCCTGATATCGTGTCTAAGTTTAATATTTTAGTTCCCTGACATAACTGATGTGAGCACTACGACGTGGACCTGAAACGCTGTGTCCTATTCTGATTTCGTGTTATTCTATATGTTGTATGGTGTATTTTTGGATTTCACACAATTAAAGGATTTGTTTCAAGTGTTCTTGCTAATACCTATTCTGAAGATTGAAATTTTAGTTCCCTGACATAACTGTTGTGAGCACTACGACGTGGACCTGGAACGCTGTGTCCTATTCTGATTTCGTGTTATTCTATATGTTGTATGGTGTATTTTTGGATTTCACACAATTAAAGGATTTGTTTCAAGTGTTCTTGCTAATACCTATTCTGAAGATTGATGAAGTATGTATGTATTTTTTAGGTACTCTATGGGAGTGACTATTTGTTTTTAATAAAATATGCCTGTCGCATATGGTACTCTCTGTAGGCAGTTTATCACATCTGCATTTAAGATTACCGTTATTGATGAATTAATTGGAACCTTTAAAGAGAAGCGTTTTATTTTTTAATCCTTCCATGTTTATTCATTAACGTATACACTTTTTCTTCAAAATGCGTGTTTTTTTTATTTATCAACACTTTATGGCAATTCTGTAAAGTTTGGTGTTCCATTGACGTTTAAAATAACGTTTTCCAGTTGATCTGCAGCTCATCTGTGATCATCTGTGAATGTGTACATTTTCTCTGTTAAGAATTAATATTTTCTGTGTTGTACGGTAGATCTCCTGATAGTCATATTAGACTTGAAGCTTGTGTTTTGTTGAATAATACAGAATGGTTTACGTTCCAGTATTAGGTATAAAAGTAATTTGTATTTGCCTCATAACTACAAGTACATAATAATAATCAGAAACATGACAGAACGTGCACATGCTGCAATTTTGCCGAAATTGAAAATGGATCCTATTTTTTGTTGAAATGTCTAAATAATAAAACTAATAATCTAAATATTATTTAGATTTAAGCACAAATATACATGTAATATCATGAAGAAAAATCGGAATACGGGAAAAATTTGTTTAATTGACATTCAAGAAAATGAACAGAAACTGTATGAAGGGTTAACTAGGATATTGTTCCATTAGCATGTAAACACTTTGTTATGACTCACTCTTTATATATAAATTGTGTAATGTTTGCAACTTATGGACCATATAGCTTTTAGGAATAAAGAAATTCAACATTGAAGTACATTAAGAAAAACCTCTTCAAGTATACATAGACAAAATCTTTGTTAAGTAATATCATCACACAAGATTGTTCAACTTGCATTAATTACCCGTACGACTGTTTCCCGACTATAAGCTATGTGGATATGGACAGATATCAAAGTCCGTAATTATGACACAGATTTCATGCTCAAATATGGATTCCGACAGAGACCGATAAGTCAGTTGCAAACAATGAAAACAGAATTCGATTTAATGATTCTTCACTCTTTTGTCAAATCACTGACAAAACATTAGATAAACAGAATTGCCAATAAATCTATAATCCGAACTCGAAATCGATTAAACTTGGGGCAAAATATGATGTTATCATTAAGTTATTAAAGGACCAAGAAATTAGGGTTGGGCACAAAATCCCTATTTGAGCATGAGAATGTTTTCATAAATACGGAATCAGCCTATAGATACGGCTCTGTAGCGGATGCTTCAGAATCCTAACCAGGAAAGAAGATAACCTGAGTTTGCTCAGTTACGGGAACTTGAGTTTGTGATCCTTTAAACAAATTGTGGCTTGGACGTTTTCGCTTTGGCAAAAGTTCTGAATTCTCTTCATCTTTTCTTACTACAATCCAAATGCAGTATTTGCGAAGTAAAATTTTATTGTTTTCAAAGGGTTATATTGGAACATAAATATTTTCGCATGGATTATTTGCTCTGAGGTTCTTTCTGATTAGAAACAGGAATTTATTAGTTCGTGCCTCTACGTATCATCAATTCACTACACCAATATGTTTATTTTGTTCCATTTAAATAGTACATACACACTTTAACGTGTAAACGATTGTATATCATCATGCTACTTGAGTTGTTGGTAGGTGGCACTATTGATTCGAAGGTGTTAAAACCAATTCTAAAAATCAATACCGTCCTTAACAGCCGCTGGTATATCCCTGCTATTGATCAACCTGTGTAGTTCTTAAAGACGCAACAACTTATCTGTCCAGCATCTCTCTAATTGAGACTATAATTAGTACGCTTGATATAATTCAGAAACAATACCTATTGAATTGTATATTTCTGTGTAATATATAACTATGGTTACTAATACGGAACCAGAGCTTCCTCTGGCCCGAACACCAGAATTATAGACATTTTTACAGATAGATGTCTCGTCTGCATGGGGGCCCCAAACCAGATATGGTGTCGGGGCCAGAGGAAACTCGGGCTAACCAATACGATGTGTATTTAGTCACGTTAATCAGGTAAATGATAATCATTAGGAGTGTCTTCCCACTCAGCAAACATATCCTATTTTTGTATAAAGGGCACAGGTGTTGCTGTCACGAATGTCAAATTCGGGCACGTGTTGCTTGATTTAAACTAATTGCAGGAATTATCTTCTCATCCTCCGTCCCAAATCCACAATTTAAAATGTGTTTACAATTCAATTATTTTTTTTGCATTTTCCTTCCTCAAATGATCGAACTATATTTTCAATAAAACATTGCTGTGATGTCATTTATCAATCTTGCATAACTCATAGTTGAGGCAGATCTACTATTATCACCTACCACTGTGGAATTGTTACGTTGTACTGTGGAATATATTGTAATTATTTCACAGTGTAACTGTGAACTATTCCACAGTAGAAACTGATACAGTATTAGAAGATTTGACACAGCTACAGTGTACATGTATACTTCACTCTATTGACAAGTAACGTTTTCTCTAGTAGTACGCTAGGTAAGCCGGGGCCGCGGTGGACGAATCTGTTAAAATGTTTCGACATTCTACCACTAGCCCTCCACCTATTGGTTGCGAGCTCGTAACCCACGTGGGGCAGTGACAAGGTACTGACCGTAGGTCGGTGGTTTTTCTCCGAGTGCTCCGTCTTTCCTCCACCTTCGATACATAGCACGTCCTTATATGACCCTGAATATTAATGGGACGAAACAAACAAAATAAACCGACACTAGGGAAAACATCACACTCAATGTTTACATGATCCAGATAAGGCTGAAATTATTAACATGTCGGTTTCAGAAGACAAAGAATGCTAGTAGTTTGTTTTGGTTCGTTTGGTTTAACACCTATTCTATTAACACCTAAGGTATTTTAATAATAAATAACTATACAACATTTAATATAGCGCCCTATCTAGCTAGCATAACCCACTGGAAAGCGCTTTAAAGTACATAGATATACAATTCTTATACAATCAATACAATTAACACATAGAATTCAGTAATTTTCAATTCTGAGGAGTTCGCGGGAGCTGCCTTATCAGGAGCTAACTACTTGTTGTATACCACCTGGCTAATATCTCCCTATGTATTTGTATGTATGCGTGTGTGCTCGAGATAAATTGTGCTTTGAGGAGAGTAAGTTTATAGTGATACAATCATCTAATGAATGTTATATCTTCTGTTGCGAAAAACTATAACAACAAAAACCTTATCCTTTATCCCCGTATTGTAACACTTACAATATTTCTCTTTTCTTATTCTTCCCTTTATGTGCTTCTTCATTCTTTCCAGCTGTTTCTCCACTGTTTTTTTTTATTTCATGAAATTTCTGTGGGTTAGATGGTATTTTGTCGTTACAAGAATCATGATATTGTTCGTAACAACTTTAACTGTGCGGAAAGCGTGTCATCTGTTCGCTCCTAGGTTCATATCAAGGTGGCTTTCAGTGATATGGTAGCATAATCATTACAGGAGGAAGTGGCAGGGATATCAAATATAGCTACTAAGGTAAACAAACATATTGAAGATGCCCCTGGTTAACTTTAGGTTTTCGGACGGGCGGAATGATGATACAATGTAGAAAGTACGACTTACAGGGGATAAATAAAAGATTCTTCATACAATCGAGCATGTTAGATAAACCACCCAGACTGTGACGTCACACGAGGATAGATTTACTCTAAACTATAGTTGTGCCCGTCCATAAACACTTTTTTTTCAGTTACGCACCATTAAAAACTGGTCAATCGATGAACCCTTGCCGATTCATTTCGTCTCTTTTGTGGGGTTTGTTTAAACATGGGCAATATATGAGATGGGGTAACAGGGCTTTCTGTTGAGGGCCGTTCTGATGGACCATGAATAGTCGAAACTGTGTTCCTCCTGGCTCTTTCATATGACGTCACACTCTCATTCACCGAAACCCGTTCAGGGGAGGTCATCGCGCCACTTGCTGAAGAAGAAGGGATTGGAGCTGACGGCTGTCGCTTCCATCGCAACGACTTCGGGACGAACAAGGGTCTAAAAAAGTTGCCATCGTCTGAAGGGTCCTCCTTCGGTTGTGTTGTTGCTTTGCCGGCAAGCAATGCAAAAACGCCGACAATGGGTGTCACGCAGAGACTTCCGGTTGCCATGTAAAATCCAAATTGTAAGGATGACGTCATCTCGACGTGATACTTGACGTAAAGCACCGTCATGGTTCCTCCGCATAGAGCTGGAAAATATAATGACAGTAAGTTGAACTTAGTAATGAAATTGAGAAAAGTACTCGTTGGCATTTCCGGGATGCATTTTATCTCTTTTCTTTGTAACGTCAAAAGTAAAGTCGCATATTTAGAAGCATGTGCATCACCGGCTTATAATGCTTTGCTGGGTCTGATGTAACTAAAGTATCATATGTCACTGATTGTGAAAGTCAAGAACTTAATGGGGCTTACTTGTGATCATGGCAGCTACTCCGCACACGAACAGAAAGTAGCGACTCCATGGATACGGCCAACACAGGGTCAGAGCACAGCTCACGGCAGACACGAAGTAAGACAGGAGGGCCATGGTAGCAAACACCTGGGCTGCCACAAACACACCTGTAAAACACCACAAGCACACCTGTAAAACACCACAAACACACCTGTAAAACACCACAAACACACCTGTAAAACACCACAAACACACATGTAAAACACCACAAACACACATGTAAAATACCACAAACACACCTGTAAAATACCACAAACACATCTGTAAAACACCACAACCACACATGTAAAATACCACAAACACACCTGTAAGATACCACAAACACACCTGAAAAACACCACAGACACACCTGAAAAACATTACACACATACCTGTAAAACACCACAAACACACCTGTAAAACACAACAAACACACCTGTAAAACACCACAAACACACATGTAAAACACCACAAACACACATGTAAAATACCACAAACACACCTGTAAAATACCACAAACACATCTGTAAAACACCACAACCACACATGTAAAATACCACAAACACACCTGTAAAATACCACAAACACACCTGTAAAATACCACAAACACACATGTAAAATACCACAAACACACCTGTAAAATACCACAAACACACCTGTAAAACACTACACACATACCTGTAAAACACCACAAACACACCTGTAAAACACAACAAACACACCTGTAAAACACCACAAACATACCTGTAAAACACCACAAACACACCTGTAAAACACCACAAACACACCTGTAAAACACCACAAACACACCTGTAAAACACCACAAACATACCTGTAAAACACAACAAACATACATGTAAAACATTACAAACACACATGTAAAACATTACAAACACACCTGTAAAACACCACAAACACACCTGTAAAACACCACAGACACACCTGAAATACACCACAGACACACCTGAAAAACATTACAAAACACATCTGTAAAACACCACAAACACACCTGTAAAACATTTCAAACAAACCTGTTAAACACACTAAACACACCTGTAAAACACCACAAACACACCTATAAAATATAACGAACACACCTGAAAAACATCACAAACACGCCTGTAAAACAACAAACACACCTGTTAAACACCACAAACACATGTAAAACAACAAACACACATGTAAAACACCACAAACACACCTAGAAAACACCACAAACACACCTAGAAAACATCACAAACACCTATAAAACACCACAAACATACATGTACCTGTAAAACACCACTTTGATAGTGTTGAATTGTACATTGGCCATGTTTGGTTTGCTAAAAGAGAATTCCACATTTTGATATAACATAAAAAAACATTCTGGCAATTTATATGCAGAAAGTTTGTGATGACAAATTCTCCCAACTTGCTGCGCAGGCGACACATCCACTTCCGTGGAATTCTTGTTTTTTGCGGCGAGTCTCACAAACTGGTGTTATACAAGGATTACTGTTATCAGTTTCAATAATGAATACTAATGTGTGCATTTTTTTTATATGAACATATGAAGAAAACAGTAAGAAATTATAATGAGAGTCGAATTGTGGCCCCACCTTTGTTGATTCCTCTATATTACAGCTTTCGGTCTTATGCGATTCCATAACAACACTTTTAGGAGGGAGGTGTTAAGAAATGTGATAACATTAAACTATTCTCGTCAACTGATTACCACATGATTAATTTGCAATATAATGAAGCGGAGTGTTTTCATCCAAAAAATCGAGGGAATAAATTCATATTAATGATATCGCGATATTGCTGATCGTTGCTGCTCTTGGAAATGAATCTACATTAATAATAATACCAGATTTTGCTGTCGTAACTTTGTAACCGGTCGGCATATGTCGATGCGGTTTTCGACAATGTACATGTATTAACGCAGGCACAACGAGACTGATAATTTTAGTTTCGATTTGCACTGCAGTTACTCTTTAAATATGCATTGCATAGATATATATGTAAAGAGAATCCGCGTGTGTTAATTCAAAGTGATAACGTCACAGTATTATTACACGTGTGTTTGGTTTTGTTTACACGACCGGTTTTTAAAACATACGTTCTCTATTCTAATCTATTTAGAATTGGACATACATGTATACAGCAGATCATGATAACAATATTAATATTTACTGAGCGTAATTTAAGTTCCACGTATAAGTTAATTTTAAAAACTCCGATGCGTATAAATGTTTCATCAAAGTTACAGTGAGTACTGTACAGCTGAATAAACCCGGTCGGGTATGTTATTACCTCTGGATGGTTGCTACCATATTTAAATTCCAAATAGTTTTTTTATTATCTTTACTGTTTCTTTCCAGTACACCAATCAGAGAACTTGAAGAATATAATATAATCCGCATGATTTCGTGTGTCGTCGATACCAGGTACACATTGACATGCTATAGATAAGGTTACTGTGAACCGTTAACCACGGTAAGCACAGCCACGGGTGCGTGCTTACTACTGCATTAGTCAGGTAATTGGTTAGTTAATGTAAGTGATTGATTATTATGCAGTTGTATAAGTATTTCCTGTCGGCCATAGTCAGACACAACAAATATTATGTTACGGACATTCCACCAGACTTTGTAATACTGGTAGTTTTAACAGAAGGATGACACAAAACATCTTATACGCAAATACGAAAAAATCAATCAATCAAAAACAAAAACTGAAAAAAATCCGCTTCTTTGGAGAAAATCACATTAAGAGACAACGGTAATTTTTAGCTGTTTATGATATACATCAAAGAAGTAGTGAATGATTTCTCACCGAAAACTACTGAAAAATTTAATATTCTCAATCAAGAATCAAATGTTCATAATTAAGTTCTTGAAAAAAGGCGGACAATATGTGAATTAAATGACGCTTAAATCAAGATTTTATAAACTGAAGTTACGACTTTGTGGTCATCATATACCCAAAAAGGTTAGCATACAAAAGTATACATGATTCAATCCACAATCATGTATACAAATGAAAGAAACAAAATGCCAGTTCGTGTATTGTCAACTACGGATATTATCAATTTCAAGTACGTATGTAATCACGGACAACAATAATGAACGAGTATCGCAAAAAGTGAAGCTTCGCAGAGATCAGCTAGACCCAGCACATTAAAACCGGAAACCGGCACTGTTTTTTTTCTAAATTAATAAATTAAAGAGGTTTTACGTACCTGACCCTTCTACTTGTACACTAAAAATTTCGATTTCCACTTTTTATTGTCCCTAGCATCAGCTGTATGGTGCAGTGTAATTTATGTTTTCAGCACATTGTATCTATTATGCTACTATACATTTAAAAGGTGCAGCATGTGTGTTCGTTACGTCATCTTTCTGGGTACCATTCAATGAAAACTAACAATAAAAAATATGTTTCCAGATAAGCATGGTTATCTTACTCAGGGTTTTATTGCAATGATAACTGATATGGTACAGCTACCCTGATACACCTTACCGTTCACTGTTTCCGGAGCGACCGTCCCGCACGCCATGCTCCGAGCTGTAACGATACAAACAGAGAAGATTCCGTACCGGAGCAGGTGTCCATCCGTCCGAATATACACCCAGTACGGGATAATGAACGCCACACAATAACACACAAACCCTAGGCCGCTCAGCGCCATGCAAATCCACCGACAGATTATCTGTTGTTTGAAGCTTAACGCCATCTTATGATACTTCAGT
This sequence comes from Mimachlamys varia, assembly GCA_947623455.1. NCBI lineage: Eukaryota > Metazoa > Mollusca > Bivalvia > Pectinida > Pectinidae > Mimachlamys > Mimachlamys varia. The sequence goes on along the minus strand of OX392529.1, from coordinate 32,110,750 downwards.
TGTTGACGGCGACTGTAAGTCTCTAAAAAATTATTATTTCGCTATTGTTTAAACTTTAATGAATTGCAAAAAAAAAAAAAATTTGTACCGTTCACTGTAACAACTCTTAAGTAGATATCACGGCGAGTTTAAGATAGAATGAAATAAAAACATATGAATCCATGGGTTTTCGACGCATTTGCCATGTCAACGAATTTCCTCTAATTCGAGCCCATCCGTTTTCAAAATGTGACCCTATCGCTGAAATAGTATTATGTTGAGTGTGTCATTGGGTCATGCAGTATCTATTCCCACAGCCGAGAAAGATTCAGTGAGAATGTAAATACACAATTATAACGTATGTAGGCGTGAAATACTCCACTGAACACATTCACTTCATTTAAGAAATAAAAATGTTGATGTTTCTGGATAAGCTGTGAAATTCTGAAGTATTTAAGCATTCAAACATTTAATTTAAGGGTATTTACCGATACAGAATCATTCTTCACTGTTGTACTGACGTATATGTTAATATATCACCACTGATAAAGGTTATTTAAGTATGATATCCGGGTTAAAATGTTTTTAATTAAAAACATCGTTGTTGAGATTCTATGAGTTTTAGAATAGTTTCAACGCTGTGGTTTATATGTACATAGCTAATGGGAACCTGTTGTGAATAAAATAAATACAATAACTCTCCTTACATTGTACAAGAAACGGTCGTATTCATTAATATTTAACTGTTCTTAGGGAGTTCTGTGCCTATTTCACGAAATTACACTATTGTAAAAAATAGAAAAGAACTTAAATGGCATTGATTTGGTCATAAAAAAAATATTTTGTTGAGCGATTATTTGAATGAGTGTCAGGATTCGAGTATCTGGTGTCACCTTTCGTACAATACCTGTCTCCACAAAAGACTTGATTCTCCATTGAAATACGTTTCATTATTACATTCATTTCCAACGTTCACTATGTATACATGTATGTGGCCAACTTAATGTTATATTACAAAAAAATAGGTTACGTACCACTGTTTATTTACATTCGCTCTGTAATTTTCCATTGACACAATGCTAAGAGGCAGTTGCTGCCATACGCCTATAACACCGAGTGCCTCAGACTATAACAGCAATTGGCATTGTGACGTCATCAATCTCTATTTTTACGTCATCAAATTCTTTGTTGTCTTCACTTGATTTGCTGATCAGAATCGGTCCGAAGAAACTAAATAAAGCACAATATGGAAATGTAAATAGAAGTTATGAACATTTTAGCAAATATTGTTACAGTCCTATAACACACATTGCTATTGATGACAAACTTACATAAAGCCCTACCGGATTTTATTTATTTTGTAATCAATAGCAATGTGTGTTGTAGGACTGTAACAACATTTGCTAAAAGATTCATTGCTTAAATAATATACAATTACTCTTAGGTTATAATTACATGTACAGACTCCTGGTACATACATACAAACATACAGACTCCCGTGTAGTACATACAAACTCATGTGCCATACATACAGACTCATATGTCATACATACTGACTCCTGTGTCATACATACAGACTCCTGTGCCATACATACTGACTCCTTTATCATACATACTGACTCCTGTGCCATACATACGGACTCTTGTGTCATACATACTGACTCCTGTGTCATACATACTGACTCCTGTGTCATACATACAGACTCCTGTGCCATACATACTGACACATGTGTCATACATACTGACTCCTGTGCCATACATACAGACTCATGTGTCATACATACTGACTCCTGTGTCATACATAAAGACTCCTGTGTCATACATACAGACTCCTGTGTCATATATACTGACTCCTTTGTCATACATACTGACTCCTGTGTCATACATACTGACTCCTGTGTCATACATACAGACTCCTGTGTCATACATACAGACTCCTGTATCATACATACTGATTCCTGTGTCATACATACAGACTCCTGTGTCATACAAACAGACTCCTGTGTCATATATACAGACTCCTGTGCCATACATACTGACACATGTGTCATACATACTGACTCCTGTGCCATACATACAGACTCATGTGTCATACATACTGACTCCTGTGTCATACATAAAGACTCCTGTGTCATACATACAGACTCCTGTGTCATATATACTGACTCCTTTGTCATACATACTGACTCCTGTGTCATACATACTGACTCCTGTGTCATACATACAGACTCCTGTGTCATACATACTGACTCCTGTATCATACATACTGATTCCTGTGTCATACATACAGACTCCTGTGTCATACAAACAGACTCCTGTGTCATATATACTGACTCCTGTGTCATACATACTGACTCCTGTGTCATACATACTGGCTCCTTTATCATACATACTGATTCCTGTGTCATACATACTGACTCCTGTGTCATACATACTGACTCCTGTGCCATACATACTGACTCCTTTGTCATACATACTGACTCCTGTGTCATACATACAGACTCCTGTGTCATACATACGGACTCCTGTGTCATACATACTGACTCCTGTGTCATACATACTGACTCCTGTGTCATACATACTGACTCCTGTGTCATACATACAAACTCATGTGCCATACATACAGACTCCGTTGTCATACATACTGACTCCTGTGTCATACATACTGACTCCTGTGTCATACATACTGACTCCTGTGTCATACATACAGACTCCTGTTTCATACATACTGATTCCTGTGTCATACATACTGACTCCTGTGCCATAATACAGACTCATGTGTCATACATACTGACTCATGTGTCATACATACAGACTCCTATGTCATACATACAGACTCCTGTGTCATACATACTGACTCCTTTGTCATACATACTGACTCATGTGTCATACATACTGACTCCTGTGCCATACATAATGACTCCTGTGCCATACATACTGACTCCTGTGCCATACATACTGACTCCTGTGCCATACATACTGACTCCTGTGCCATACATACTGACTCCTGTGTCATACATACTGACTCCTGTGTCATACATACAGACTCCTGTGCCATACATACTGACTCCTTTGTCATACATACTGACTCCTGTGTCATACATACTGACTCCTGTTTCATACATACTGACTCCTGTGTCATACATACTGACTCCTTTATCATACATACTGACTCCTGTTTCATACATACTGATTCTTGTGTCATACATACTGACTCCTGTGTCATACATACAGACTCATGTGTCATACATACTGACTCCTGTGTCATACATACTGACTCCTGTGTCATACATACTGACTCCTGTGCCATACATACAGACTTATGTGTCATACATACTGACTCCTGTGTCATACATACAGACTCCTATGTCATACATACAGACTCCTGTGTCATACATACTGACTCATGTGTCATACATACTGACTCCTTTGTCATACATACTGACTCATGTGTCATACATACTGACTCCTGTGCCATACATAATGACTCCTGTGCCATACATACTGACTCCTGTGCCATACATACTGACTCCTGTGCCATTCATACTGACTCCTGTGCCATACATACCGACTCCTGTGTCATACATACTGACTCCTGTGTCATACATACAGACTCCTGTGCCATACATACTGACTCCTTTGTCATACATACTGACTCCTGTGTCATACATACTGACTCCTGTGTCATACATACTGATTCCTGTGTCATACAAACTGACTCCTGTGTCATACATACTGACTTCTGTATCATATATACTGACTCCTGTGTCAGACATACTGACTTCTGTGTCATACATACTGACTCCTGAGTCATACATACTGACTCCTGTTTCATACATACTGGCTCCTTTATCATACATACTGATTCCTGTGTCATACATACTGACTCCTGTGTCATACATACAGACTCCTGTGTCATACATACAGACTCCTTTGTCATACATACAGACTCCTGTGTCATACATACTGACTCCTGTGTCGTACATACAAACTCATGTGCCATACATACAGACTCCTGTGTCATACATACTGACTCCTGTGTCATACATACTGACTCCTGTGTCATACAAACAGACTCCTGTGTCATACATACTGACTCCTGTGTCATACATACTGACTCCTGTGTCATACATACTGACTCCTGTGCCATACATACTGACTCCTGTGCCATACATACTGACTCCTGTGTCATACATACTGACTCCTGTGTCATACATACAGACTCCTGTGCCATACATACTGACTCCTTTGTCATACATACTGACTCCTGTGTCATACATACTGACTCCTGTTTCATACATACTGACTCCTGTGTCATACATACTGACTCCTTTATCATACATACTGACTCCTGTTTCATACATACTGATTCTTGTGTCATACATACTGACTCCTGTGTCATACATACAGACTCATGTGTCATACATACTGACTCCTGTGTCATACATACTGACTCCTGTGTCATACATACTGACTCCTGTGCCATACATACAGACTTATGTGTCATACATACTGACTCCTGTGTCATACATACAGACTCCTATGTCATACATACAGACTCCTGTGTCATACATACTGACTCATGTGTCATACATACTGACTCCTTTGTCATACATACTGACTCATGTGTCATACATACTGACTCCTGTGCCATACATAATGACTCCTGTGCCATACATACTGACTCCTGTGCCATACATACTGACTCCTGTGCCATTCATACTGACTCCTGTGCCATACATACCGACTCCTGTGTCATACATACTGACTCCTGTGTCATACATACAGACTCCTGTGCCATACATACTGACTCCTTTGTCATACATACTGACTCCTGTGTCATACATACTGACTCCTGTGTCATACATACTGATTCCTGTGTCATACAAACTGACTCCTGTGTCATACATACTGACTTCTGTATCATATATACTGACTCCTGTGTCAGACATACAGACTCCTGTGTCATACATAATGACTCCTGAGTCATACATACTGACTCCTGTTTCATACATACTGGCTCCTTTATCATACATACTGATTCCTGTGTCATACATACTGACTCCTGTGTCATACATACAGACTCCTGTGTCATACATACAGACTCCTTTGTCATACATACAGACTCCTGTGTCATACATACTGACTCCTGTGTCGTACATACAAACTCATGTGCCATACATACAGACTCCTGTGTCATACATACTGACTCCTGTGTCATACATACTGACTCCTGTGTCATACAAACAGACTCCTGTGTCATACATACTGACTCCTGTGTCATACATACTGACTCCTGTGTCATACATACTGACTCCTGTGTCATACATACTGATTCCTGTGTCATACATACGGACTCCTGTGTCATACATACTGACTCCTGTGTCATACATACTGACTCATGTGTCATACATACAAACTGATGTGCCATACATACAGACTCCTTTATCATACATACTGATTCCTGTGTCATACATACTGACTCCTGTGTCATACATACAGACTCCTGTGTCAGACATACAGACTCCTTTGTCATACATACTGACTCCTGTGTCATACATACTGACTCCTGTGTCGTACATACAAACTCATGTGCCATACATACAGACTCATGTGTCATACATACTGACTCCTGTGTCATACATACAGACTCCTGTGTCATACATACTGACTCCTTTGTCATACATACTGACTCCTGTGTCATACATACTGACTCCTGTGTCATACATACTGACTCCTGTGTCATACATACAAACTCATGTGCCATACATACAGACTCCTGTGTCATACATACAGACTCCTGTGTCATACATACTGACTCCTTTGTCATACATACTGACTCCTGTGTCATACATACGGACTCCTGTGTCATACATACTGACTCATGTGTCATACATACAAACTCATGTGCCATACATACAGACTCCTGTGTCATACATACTGACTCCTGTGTCATACATACTGACTCCTGTGTCATACATACTGACTCCTGTGTCATACATACTGACTCCTGTGTCATACATACAGACGTCTGTGTCATACATACAGACTCCTTTGTCATACATACTGACTCCTGTGTCATACATACTGACTCATGTGCCATACATACAAACTCATGTGCCATACATACAGACTCCTGTGTCATACATACTGACTCCTGTGTCATACATACTGATTCCTGTGTCATACATACTGACTCCTGTTTCATACATACTGGCTCCTGTGTCATACATACTGACTCCTGTGTCATGCATACAAACTCATGTGCCATACATACAGACTCCTGTGTCATACATACTGACTCCTGTGTCATACATACTGACTCCTGTGTCATACATACTGACTCCTGTGTCGTACATACAAACTCATGTGCCATACATACAGACTCATATGTCATACATACTGACTCCTATGTCATACATACAGACTCCTGTGTCATACATACTGGCTCCTGTGTCATACGTACTGGCTCCTGTGTCATACATACTGACTCCTGTGTCATACATACTGACTCCTGTGTCGTACATACAAACTCATGTGCCATACATACAGACTCATATGTCATACATACTGACTCCTATGTCATACATACAGACTCCTGTGTCATACATACTGGCTCCTGTGTCATACGTACTGGCTCCTGTGTCATACATACTGACTCCTGTGCCATACATACTGACTCATGTGCCATACATACTGACTCCTGTGTCATACATACTGACTCCTGTGTCATACATACCGGCTCCTGTGTCATACATACTGACTCCTGTGTCATACATACTGACTCCTGTGTCATACATACTGACTCCTGTGTCATACATACTGACTCCTGTGCCATACATACAAACTCATGTGCCATACATACAGACTCATGTGTCATACATACTGACTCCTGTGTCATACATACAGACTCCTGTGTCATACATACTGACTCCTGTGTCGTACATACAAACACATGTGCCATACATACAGACTCATGTGTCATACATACAGACTCCTGTGTCATACATACAGACTCCTGTGTCATACATAATGACTCCTTTGTCATACATACTGACTCCTGTGTCATACATACTGACTCCTGTTTCATACATACTGATTCCTGTGTCATACATACTGACTCCTGTGCCATACATACAGACTCATGTGTCATACATACTGACTCATGTGTCATACATACAGACTCCTATGTCATACATACAGACTCCTGTGTCATACATACTGACTCCTTTGTCATACATACTGACTCATGTGTCATACATACTGACTCCTGTGCCATACATAATGACTCCTGTGCCATACATACTGACTCCTGTGCCATACATACTGACTCCTGTGCCATACATACTGACTCCTGTGCCATACATACTGACTCCTGTGTCATACATACTGACTCCTGTGTCATACATACAGACTCCTGTGCCATACATACTGACTCCTTTGTCATACATACTGACTCCTGTGTCATACATACTGACTCCTGTTTCATACATACTGACTCCTGTGTCATACATACTGACTCCTGTTTCATACATACTGACTCCTGTTTCATACATACTGATTCTTGTGTCATACATACTGACTCCTGTGCACTAAAAACAGACTCATGTGTCATACATACTGACTCCTGTGTCATACATACTGACTCCTGTGTCATACATACAGACTCCTATGTCATACATACAGACTCCTGTGTCATACATACTGACTCCTTTGTCATACATACTGACTCATGTGTCATACATACTGACTCCTGTGCCATACATAATGACTCCTGTGCCATACATACTGACTCCTGTGCCATACATACTGACTCCTGTGTCATACATACTGACTCCTGTGCCATACATACTGACTCCTGTGTCATACATACTGACTCCTGTGTCATACATACAGACTCCTGTGCCATACATACTGACTCCTTTGTCATACATACTGACTCCTGTGTCATACATACTGACTCCTGTGTCATACATACTGATTCCTGTGTCATACAAACTGACTCCTGTGTCATACATACTGACTTCTGTATCATATATACTGACTCCTGTGTCAGACATACTGACTTCTGTGTCATACATACTGACTCCTGTTTCATACATACTGGCTCCTTTATCATACATACTGATTCCTGTGTCATACATACTGACTCCTGTGTCATACATACAGACTCCTGTGTCATACATACAGACTCCTTTGTCATACATACTGACTCCTGTGTCATACATACTGACTCCTGTGTCGTACATACAAACTCATGTGCCATACATACAGACTCCTGTGTCATGCATACTGACTCCTGTGTCATACATACTGACTCCTGTGTCATACAAACAGACTCCTGTGTCATACATACTGACTCCTGTGTCATACATACTGACTCCTGTGTCATACATACTGACTCCTGTGTCATACATACTGACTCCTGTGTCATACATACGGACTCCTGTGTCATACATACTGACTCCTGTGTCATACATACTGACTCATGTGTCATACATACAAACTGATGTGCCATACATACAGACTCCTTTATCATACATACTGATTCCTGTGTCATACATACTGACTCCTGTGTCATACATACAGACTCCTGTGTCAGACATACAGACTCCTTTGTCATACATACTGACTCCTGTGTCATACATACTGACTCCTGTGTCGTACATACAAACTCATGTGCCATACATACAGACTCATGTGTCATACATACTGACTCCTGTGTCATACATACAGACTCCTGTGTCATACATACTGACTCCTTTGTCATACATACTGACTCCTGTGTCATACATACGGACTCCTGTGTCATACATACTGACTCCTGTGTCATACATACTGACTCCTGTGTCATACATACAAACTCATGTGCCATACATACAGACTCCTGTGTCATACATACAGACTCCTGTGTCATACATACTGACTCCTTTGTCATACATACTGACTCCTGTGTCATACATACGGACTCCTGTGTCATACATACTGACTCATGTGTCATACATACAAACTCATGTGCCATACATACAGACTCCTGTGTCATACATACTGGCTCATGTGTCATACATACTGACTCCTGTGTCATACATACAAACTCATGTGCCATACATACAGACTCCTGTGTCATACATACTGACTCCTGTGTCATACATACTGACTCCTGTGTCATACATACAGACTCCTGTTTCATACATACTGGCTCCTTTATCATACATACTGATTCCTGTGTCATACATACTGACTCCTGTGTCATACATACAGACTCCTGTGTCATACATACAGACTCCTGTGTCATACATACTGACTCCTGTGTCATACATACTGACTCCTGTGTCATACATACTGACTCCTGTGTCGTACATACAAACTCATGTGCCATACATACAGACTCATATGTCATACATACTGACTCCTATGTCATACATACAGACTCCTGTGTCATACATACTGGCTCCTGTGTCATACGTACTGGCTCCTGTGTCATACATACTGACTCCTGTGTCATACATACTGACTCCTGTGTCGTACATACAAACTCATGTGCCATACATACAGACTCATATGTCATACATACTGACTCCTATGTCATACATACAGACTCCTGTGTCATACATACTGGCTCCTGTGTCATACGTACTGGCTCCTGTGTCATACATACTGACTCCTGTGCCATACATACTGACTCATGTGCCATACATACTGACTCCTGTGTCATACATACTGACTCCTGTGTCATACATACCGGCTCCTGTGTCATACATACTGACTCCTGTGTCATACATACTGACTCCTGTGTCATACATACTGACTCCTGTGTCATACATACTGACTCCTGTGCCATACATACAAACTCATGTGCCATACATACAGACTCATGTGTCATACATACTGACTCCTGTGTCATACATACAGACTCCTGTGTCATACATACTGACTCCTGTGTCGTACATACAAACACATGTGCCATACATACAGACTCATGTGTCATACATACAGACTCCTGTGTCATACATACAGACTCCTGTGTCATACATAATGACTCCTTTGTCATACATACTGACTCCTGTGTCATACATACTGACTCCTGTTTCATACATACTGATTCCTGTGTCATACATACTGACTCCTGTGCCATACATACAGACTCATGTGTCATACATACTGACTCATGTGTCATACATACAGACTCCTATGTCATACATACAGACTCCTGTGTCATACATACTGACTCCTTTGTCATACATACTGACTCATGTGTCATACATACTGACTCCTGTGCCATACATAATGACTCCTGTGCCATACATACTGACTCCTGTGCCATACATACTGACTCCTGTGCCATACATACTGACTCCTGTGCCATACATACTGACTCCTGTGTCATACATACTGACTCCTGTGTCATACATACAGACTCCTGTGCCATACATACTGACTCCTTTGTCATACATACTGACTCCTGTGTCATACATACTGACTCCTGTTTCATACATACTGACTCCTGTGTCATACATACTGACTCCTGTTTCATACATACTGACTCCTGTTTCATACATACTGATTCTTGTGTCATACATACTGACTCCTGTGCACTAAAAACAGACTCATGTGTCATACATACTGACTCCTGTGTCATACATACTGACTCCTGTGTCATACATACAGACTCCTATGTCATACATACAGACTCCTGTGTCATACATACTGACTCCTTTGTCATACATACTGACTCATGTGTCATACATACTGACTCCTGTGCCATACATAATGACTCCTGTGCCATACATACTGACTCCTGTGCCATACATACTGACTCCTGTGTCATACATACTGACTCCTGTGCCATACATACTGACTCCTGTGTCATACATACTGACTCCTGTGTCATACATACAGACTCCTGTGCCATACATACTGACTCCTTTGTCATACATACTGACTCCTGTGTCATACATACTGACTCCTGTGTCATACATACTGATTCCTGTGTCATACAAACTGACTCCTGTGTCATACATACTGACTTCTGTATCATATATACTGACTCCTGTGTCAGACATACTGACTTCTGTGTCATACATACTGACTCCTGTTTCATACATACTGGCTCCTTTATCATACATACTGATTCCTGTGTCATACATACTGACTCCTGTGTCATACATACAGACTCCTGTGTCATACATACAGACTCCTTTGTCATACATACTGACTCCTGTGTCATACATACTGACTCCTGTGTCGTACATACAAACTCATGTGCCATACATACAGACTCCTGTGTCATGCATACTGACTCCTGTGTCATACATACTGACTCCTGTGTCATACAAACAGACTCCTGTGTCATACATACTGACTCCTGTGTCATACATACTGACTCCTGTGTCATACATACTGACTCCTGTGTCATACATACTGACTCCTGTGTCATACATACGGACTCCTGTGTCATACATACTGACTCCTGTGTCATACATACTGACTCATGTGTCATACATACAAACTGATGTGCCATACATACAGACTCCTTTATCATACATACTGATTCCTGTGTCATACATACTGACTCCTGTGTCATACATACAGACTCCTGTGTCAGACATACAGACTCCTTTGTCATACATACTGACTCCTGTGTCATACATACTGACTCCTGTGTCGTACATACAAACTCATGTGCCATACATACAGACTCATGTGTCATACATACTGACTCCTGTGTCATACATACAGACTCCTGTGTCATACATACTGACTCCTTTGTCATACATACTGACTCCTGTGTCATACATACGGACTCCTGTGTCATACATACTGACTCCTGTGTCATACATACTGACTCCTGTGTCATACATACAAACTCATGTGCCATACATACAGACTCCTGTGTCATACATACAGACTCCTGTGTCATACATACTGACTCCTTTGTCATACATACTGACTCCTGTGTCATACATACGGACTCCTGTGTCATACATACTGACTCATGTGTCATACATACAAACTCATGTGCCATACATACAGACTCCTGTGTCATACATACTGGCTCATGTGTCATACATACTGACTCCTGTGTCATACATACAAACTCATGTGCCATACATACAGACTCCTGTGTCATACATACTGACTCCTGTGTCATACATACTGACTCCTGTGTCATACATACAGACTCCTGTTTCATACATACTGGCTCCTTTATCATACATACTGATTCCTGTGTCATACATACTGACTCCTGTGTCATACATACAGACTCCTGTGTCATACATACAGACTCCTTTGTCATACATACTGACTCCTGTGTCATACATACTGACTCCTGTGTCGTACATACAAACTCATGTGCCATACATACAGACTCATATGTCATACATACTGACTCCTATGTCATACATACAGACTCCTGTGTCATACATACTGGCTCCTGTGTCATACGTACTGGCTCCTGTGTCATACATACTGACTCCTGTGCCATACATACTGACTCCAGTGCCATACATACTGACTCCTGTGTCATACATACTGACTCCTGTGTCATACATACCGGCTCCTGTGTCATACATACTGACTCCTGTGTCATACATACTGACTCCTGTGTCATACATACTGACAACTGTGTCATACATACTGACTCCTGTGTCGTACAAATAGACTCATGTGTCATGCATACTTATTTCTGTGCCATACATACTGTCTTTGATGTTTGTTTTTATTCAGTTATCGGTATAAAAATTCTGCAAATTGTCCTAACAGACATCTATGTTTTGCTAAACTTTTTTTTCAGATGCATATTTCCTATCGAAATTGATGAAAAATTGTTACTGTAGATATTACAAAAATATCTCACGTGATATCAAAACGAGATTTAAACGTGATTGAGACCTCACAAGAGTAGATCCTGAAAGGAAATTCGGTACTGGCCATGGGCATCATCTTCAGAACTTCTATGTACATTAATTATATATAATGAATGTATGTTTAAACAACTTAACTGTTTAAGGTATAAGTCAGACCACATTTGGAGTAGGCGACGTGTACATGGAACCCAGAAAAACAGAAGGATATCAATATGATAGAAAATGTGCGACGTAGAGCCACAAAACTCGTCTCGGGAGTGAAGGAACTATCCTACAGAGAGCGTTTACTGGAAGTAATCTCCTTACACTGAAGTATAGCTATAGGATGATGGAAGGGGGCTTGATTGCAATTTTTAAAATAATAATTTTTTCGATAACAGAGAAACCTCAAACTTATTTTCTTTTGACATCAACTATCGAACCAGGGGCCATAATTGAAAGATGTATAAAAACCGTTGTAATACAGAACTGAGAAGGAACTTTTTCACATATTGAGTTGCTGATACATTGTACATACATGGAATAGTCTCCCAACATGTGTTGTTAATGCTCAATCAATTGATCACTTTAGGTATGTAATATATGATTATTGATATTCTGTTGTATAATATTTTTGTGAAATATTTTTTTCTAAGGTCATAGAGACTTTTCCCCATTAATATCCATTAAATGAGTTATAATATAATGCAAGTCATTATAATACGCGCGGTACGATGTAATCGAACGCAACATATTTGAGTATTTATTCGAACGCGCCCAAAAAGAGCTCTTCAACCGGAAGCTAATATTTTAGTAAACAACACGTTGAATTGAACAGCTGGTGGTGTAATCCAGGTAAAGACGATGCTGGCATATAAGTTTGATTTACTTTGTAATTTGATAACGGTAGCCTTGTTCTGTATTGTTTGGTTGTTATTGCAACAAAGGCGTGTTAACTGATACTATCAGACTCGTACCGTTCCTATTTTGACAGCTGACTTGCATTGGCACATCTGACTTTCTCAAGCACAATTTTTGACATGTACAATAGCTGTGCAAATCAAATGCTTGAGCTATATACGACATTTGTTGACAATGAACTGGAGTGTAATGCATTCAGGCTATTGTTGCCATAGCTTTCTTGGTAGTCCGAAGGGTTCTGACTTTCCCAGCAGTCCAAATATTTATTTAGCAGGCCAGAGTGTCGGAACCATTCGGACTATACAGTTATGTGCAAAAAGTCTTCCATTTTTTTTTTATTTTGCATTATATTCTTTGTATTTCCAACTTTTTTCAATGATTTTTCCTGACTTTGTTTATGGATGGATTTTAACAATTTTTTTTTTCATTTGATAAAGATCTAAGGTTTCCTCCCATAATATTTATATAAGCTTCCGTTGTGTATTCATGGAACTACATATGCATGTATACAGAATTATGTACACTGTTAATTTCTGTGTGACGCCATTTCTCTATATAACGCTACCAAAATGACGTTAAAATGGCGTCCCGAAAATTGGATGTTGTAAATCAATTATGATTTCTCTGATCATGCATAACGGCGAAAATATTACGAGATGAAACAGGACACAAATCTCTTAAAGATCACAAAATTTTCATTAAAAATGATCACTAAACACATTAATTCAGAAAAAATAACTGAAAAAAAATTGAAATACAAAGAATATATAGCAAAATAAAAAGAAATTGATTGACCTTTTGCACGTCATTGCATGTTTAAGGTTACCTTCAATAATAGTTAAAATCAAAGTGTAAATGACACCCTTTTTGGCTCCAAGGTTTTAAAAGAAATTAATGTGTTTATCTATCATTTTATTACCAATATGAGTGGTAAAAGTGTTACTGAAATGGGTAACTGTTACCCATATGCAGAATTATTACCCATATGAGCAGTTTGCCCAAACTGATAATAACAGGACCTTATACTGTACATGAATGAAACTTCATAATATTGTAGACAGTTGTTAAATCATTTGCAATCGGCAGCAAATTTGCAAAGACATAGAAAACTTGATAGACATCAAATATGAAAGTGTAATTGAAACTAGAGTAAAACAGTAGAGTATGTTCAAGGGATGGTATATCTTTTCGATCTACTTCACTTTGTCAGAGAGAAGAAATATGTTAATAAAGTTTATTGGTCTAATAGAGGTTACAGAACAAGTGGTTGTTGGATATGGAATTGCTTTCACTCGTGTTAATTGTTTTTTAAAATTACAAAAGACACAAGGAGTGTTTTTTGCAACTTTAAAAAAATAATTAACGAGAGTGAAATAACTTCCATATCCAATAACCACGACTTGTGTGACCTGTTTCTACCACAACACTATTAAGTCGCAGTGGCAGTGTTGTATTCTGTGAGTCGCGGATGATATTTGCGCGAAAACACGTCATCTCGTATATATTCCCGCCAAATTGTGACGACGTCAACAATCGATGACAATGTCAACAATCAGCAAGTTGCAATGACCCACATGATTTCCTGTCAAAGTTCAACTTCTCTACCAATCAAAAGTCCGGAAGGTCATATTCCACTAGTGGTACTGTATATAACATATATTTATCCAACAGTCAGCACGTTTATACAATGGTCTGAGAGCTCGAGTGGAACAGCACAAAGTATTGTGGTAGAAATATGAATAATCAGACTTTCATATGTAAACTATCTGTTAATAATTTCAGCTTTTGCATCAATCATTTCAGAAAGCACCAGTGGTATAAAAAATGGCAACCCAACAACGATCGGCAGAGGAAAACATCCCAATAGACATACATTTTAACAAACTACTGGGTAATGAAACTTTGTACATTAATGGTGGTCAGGAATAGATGATAATGTTAGTATTTAACAAATAGGGAGTGCACAAAATTCTTTACAAAATTCAATGTGAATGACTTTAGTGTTTTTGGAAGTGGATGTATATGAGTGCTATATATATATATACAGTCAAACCTTGATTAATCGAACTTCGATGATTCAAATTTCTCAATGTGTCGAACGTTTGGCAAAGTCCGATTTAAAAATTATATAACACTTTTAATTTACTTTTCATGAATCAAACTTTTATGAATCAAATTTTTCGCTGTATCGAAGTTTTAGTCAGACACATTCTTTATGAAAACATTGAAAAGTACAACTAATAAATCGAAGTGAAAATTTTACCTGCTTTGAAAATTAAGTTGATAAACAAAAAAAATCTGACTAGATTACCACGTTACAAACATTACAGTGTGTACATGTATTTTAGTATGCTATTCTTTATAAATGTGAATCTACAATTTCTTAGCCTGTGTTACGTTACAATAGCACCGCATTGGTTCTTCTTATGTACAGTACATATATACATGTCTATGTTCAATATTTATGAGTTGAAGTCCTGATGTTTCGAAGTTTTCACGACAGTCCCGCAAAATTCGAAACATCAAAGTTTGACTGTATATATTCAGTATACACTGTACATGTGTGCACACTTCCACGGTTATTAAAGTGTTTTTAATAGTTTTTATTAAAAATCCACTAATTCCCTTTGGTCAAAACTTAATCCAGTAAAGAACTTGGTAATTTCAGAATTTATCATAAAATTGACTGTTTTTATGCAGATTGGTTGATAAATCGTCGCCACTGTACCCAGGAATGGCACACCTCTCTCGCCGTCATACGGCAGAAAATCAACCAGGCCATACAGGACATGCCCGTCATAGACGAAATCACACAACTTCTCGAGGGCACATGTGAGCAGTTCTAATGTTATCTTATTTTAAACAAAATTTTTCCCCACGAAAAGAATAAATTAACAATCACAAAATTTAAGTAAACTTCAAGCTGAAAGCAGGGGTATTATTAACAATACATGTGTCTTTATCTAACTTGTGATGAAATCAAGAGTGCATTTATGTTTATCCGTCTGATTAAGAACCAGAAAAGTTGATACTTTCAACTTCACCAGTATTCTATTTTTTGGATTACCGTATTTGACCCCACCCCCTGAGAAAAATAATTGATCAAAAGTAGGGAGGGGTCTTATTCACGAATACACCCCTGTTCACAAAAGTCCGCCATCTTGGATATTCTACTGTTTTGATCTAGGAACTCAGTCCACATTATACCAGTAATGTAATTCTAGTTGTTTGTTTTGTTAGAATAACAACTTACATTCAGAATGTTTAAAAACAGTCACTACAAATTGATGCCATTGATGGTGCTGTTAACAGATTTTCTATTAGCAATTGGTCTAGATAATTCAATTTATCAAGCATCATCTTGAATGAATTTTCCTTTATAAGTTAATAAGTATTCATTTAGAAACAATAATAACATTCAGATGTGTAAAAGGAATTAATAGCATGACAATAAGACTACTTGTCGTGTGGCTACCACCATTACGAGATTTGAGATAGGCCTACAAGGCAGTAAATAGCTTAAGAAATTTGAGTAAACAATGTAAAATTAACACAAAACCAATGCATGAATCATACAAAAACAACTAACCAACTTATCTGCATTGGTTTATCATGAAAAAAATAGGTAAATAATATTTTTTTTTACAGATGTTAACTACTTTCACTGTGTGAAAATTGTGGCAATATTGAAGGAAAGCGAATCAGGAAAAAAGAACATGTTTGGACAGTATTCTTCACAAAAAATGAAGGTAAAAATGGCCAGTAAAACAATCATTTATCCTTCAACAATCTTAACAAAATTATTCTTATCTAAATTTATCACCGCTCTTAGCCTGAGTGATTAAAGTTTGATGCTTGACGCACATTAGCTTAGAGAAATCCACATACAGCGGTAGTTAGAAAAAATAGTTTGTATAATAGAGTTCTTTACTACCGGTAAAGAAAATAATGTTCTGACAGTTTGTATATTTATAGATTTTATTCCTCCAAAATGTGGGTTACAGTTCTGTTGCCTTAGAATACATCCAGATTAAATATTTCAGTCTTTAAAATTATTGTTTGATAAAAATTGTGTTTGCAGTTAATAAACTGACAATATTTACTGTATGTAGTTTGGTTAACAAGGTTTAAATGTAATTAAAATCTTAGAGTAGGTTTTGTAAAATGAATTAAAATATGTGTGTTAGACTTTCAAATTAAAACATACAAACACTGCTGACAAGTGATGTTTGATTGAAATGTTCTACTTTACAATGTTAAGAAACTGATTGATTTCTTAACTCCACTTTGTTTCAGGATTGGGTGGAAATCATCAGACTGTACGAAAAAGATGGAGTTTATTTAGGTAAGATAAATATATTGTCACAAAACTACATTTAGGTGGTTATCAGTCAGAACTAGGTAGTTATCAGTTCTAACTAGGTGGTTATCAGTCAGAACTAGGTAGTTATCAGTCAGAACTAGGTAGTTATCAGTCAGAACTAGGTAGTTAACAGTCAGAACTGGGTAGTTATCAGTCAGAACTGGGTAGTTATCAGTCAGAACTAGGTAGTTATCAGTCAGAACTAGGTGGTTATCAGTCAGAACTAGGTTGTTATCAGTCAGAACTAGGTAGTTATCAGTCAGAACTAGGTAGTTATCAGTCAGAACTAGGTAGTTATCAGTCAGAACTAGGTAGTTATCAGTCAGAACTACGTAGTTATCAGTCAGAACTAGGTAGTTATCAGTTCGAACTAGGTAGTTATCAGTTTCAAGAACCAAGGCTAACAAATGCTATTAATAATAATAAATAATAACGATTCAAGGTTCTTATATACCGCTTTATCACAACCTTAAATGACGTCTCAAAGCGGTTCACAAATTATTATCTGTGGTTATAGGGCCTTAGCAAACAGCCACTATCGTTCTCAACTCCCTGGGGAGCATACAGCTGATGCTGCCATCTCCTCGCTCACAGCTTTCTACAATTCTAGCACAACCCAACCACATACTCATTTACAGCTGAGTAGACTGGAACAAGCGGAGTTAAGTATCTTGCTCAAGGATACAACACAAGTGCTGTGACCAGGACTTGAACTCGCAACACTTTGATCACAAGCCCGGCATCCTACCATTAGACCATCGTGCCTCCGTAAACACTATATTACAGTGTAGTAGATATATAGGATAACCAAGAAGATATCAAAAACAGATTCCTCTCAGTTCAATGGTAGAAAAGCTAATATTATCATAGTTGAAATAATGAATATGATCTTGAATAATACCTTTTTTCAGGAGAAACAGCACAAATGATTGGGCGTAATGTTAATTACGAAGTTCCAGCATTGAAAAAACAGATCGCAAAGTGTCAGCAGGTCCAGAAGGTAAGAAACAGACTATTATACAGCTTTAAATATGTGGTGTGATGTTTGATAACAATAAAGGTCAAATTTATGTACTTCATATTGTTGTCAGACATCAGATATTGGTGATTATGATTATCATTTCTAGTAAATGATATACTTATAGATTGAATATTCAGTGAATAATGAAACATTTTTTCTCCATATAATGAAATATAAAATGATGGAACTAATCTCCTGAAGATACATTTAGACTCTTCCAATTCAAAGGTCATTATAAATTTTTAGGAGTAAATGAGTTACAAATGGTGTGACGTTTGAGTACACCCTCACATACCTGGTAGACTGATATGTAGTAGTTACTGTTGTGTATGCAGGGTAGACTATGTCCTTTTTGATTCAATACTACACAGTAGATTTTTGGATTGATGACACTGTAATCTTACTATTCAAGTCTGATTTTCATCTTATTGAACAAAATGTAAATATTATTGTTGTAGGAATGTGACAAAAAAGAGGCTGATTATGTTGCTAAAGCTGCAGAGTTACGTAAGAAATACGACACCAGGTGTAAAGAGCTGGGAATTGAGGTGAATACTTTTAAATAAAAAAATAATAAACAGGTGTTTTTTTCTGTGAGAAGTAATATAACTACTACCTGTCTATAACTACCTGGTACCACCTGTATATAAGTACCACCTGTATATAAGTACCACCTGTCTATAACTACCACTTGTCTATAACTACTACCTGTCTACTACTACCTGTCTATAATTTAAACTACCATCTGTCTTGAACTACCACCTGTTCATAACTACCTGGTACCACCTGTCTATAACTACCACTTGTCTATAACTACTTGGTACCACCTGTCTATAACTACCATCTGTCTTGATCTACCACCTGTCTTTAACTACCACATGTGTTGAACTACCACCTGTCTTGCTACTTGTCCATAACTACCACCTGTCTTGCTACTTGTCAATACCTACCACCTGTCTTGCTACTTGTCCATAACTACCACCTGTCTTGCTACTTGTCCATAACTACCACCTGTCTTGCTACTTGTCAATACCTACCACCTGTCTTGCTACTTGTCCATAACTACCACCTGTCTTGCTACTTGTCCATAGCTACCACCTGTCTATTACCACCACCTGTCTTGCATACTTGTCCATAACTGCTACCTGTCCATAACTGCTACCTGTCCATAACTACTACCTGTCTATAACTACCACATGTGTTGAACTACCACCTGTCTTGCTACTTGTCCATAACTACCACCTGTCTTGCTACTTGTCCATAACTACCACCTGTCTATTACTACCACCTGTCTTGCTACTTGTCCATAACTACCACCTGTCTATTACTACCACCTTTCTTGCTATTTGTCCATAACTACCACCTGTCTATTACTACCACCTGTCTTGCATACTTGTCCATAACTGCTACCTGTCCATAACTACTACCTGTCTATAACTACCACATGTGTTGAACTACCACCTGTCTTGCTACTTGTCCATAACTACCACCTGTCTTGAACTACCACCTGTCCATAACTACCACCTGTTTATTAATTACCACCCATCGAAAGCTACTTCATCTAAAACTGGCACCTGTATACAATTTACACCTCTCTAGACATAACATCTGAAGACTTCTTGATAGTTACCCTTTTTTTGGTATATGTATAAGCCTTTGAACACTCATACACAAAAAAATATTAATTAATTTATGGATCTTTTTGTATTTGAAGGGAAAGAAGATAAAGTCTGAATTATCTGCCCTTGTTAAAGATTTGCCAATGACTTTCAACAAGATAGCAGACTCTACCAGGGATTTACAGGAAGCTGTTCAGTTTTACGGAGATTTCATCAATTTTGTTATGAACAGGTACATAAACAATATCTATTATCAGATGTATGAAATTGCAATTTAATCTTTGAAAAATAAAATTGCTAGTATGATCACACATGAATCACAGGCACCCAATATATACTAGCATTCTCTAGCTATATATAGATACACTTTTGAATACAATTCTGTTAAGATTTAATTCAACACTTCATCCTTTAATATACTAAGTATAACAGATGATTGTTCTATAAGACTAAATTATTTAAAGTTTCCATTTCCTTATATGTGGAAGTAACTAATTCAAACAGCATTCATTGATTATGAACGATCGTATGGTTTCTAACCAATCAGAAAATCAACCCAGTATTTAATGGTTTTCTTTAAGTTTGGCTTCTTGGTATTTTTGGGTCAATCATCTTTTTATTTTTCAAGCCAAAAGCACCAAGAGACATGTTTGACAATGTTAAAATATGTCCAAAAATCTGGTGACACAACAACATACGAATGGAGGACAGGCACCAAGCCAGAGAAGGTTGAGGGAATGGCCATTTTGATTGACCTTGATGATGAACAGGATCAGCAGGATGGTACTGAGAATGTAGGTTTTCATGTCCCTCTGTGAGGAATGTAGGTATTCATGTCCCTCTGTGAGGAATGTAGGTATTCATGTCCCTCTGTGAGGAATGTAGGTATCCATGTCCCTCTGTGAGGAATGTAGGTATTCATGTCCCTCTATATGGAATGTAGGTAGTCATGTCCCTCTTTAAGGAATGTAGGTATTCATGTCCCTCTGTGAGTTATTTAGGTATTCATGTCCCTCTGTGAGGAATGTAGGTATTCATGTCCCTCTGTGAGGAATGTAGGTATCCATGTCCCTCTGTGAGTTATTTAGGTATTCATGTCCCTCTATATGGAATGTAGGTATTCATGTCCCTCTGTGAGCTTTATTTCATACTAATCTATGCATTCATGTCCCTCTGTGAAGAATGTAGGTATTCATGTCCCTCTGTGAGTTATTTAGGTATTCATGTCCCTCTATATGGAATGTAGGTATTCATGTCCCTCTGTGAGGAATGTAGGTATTCATGTCCTCTGTGAGGAATGTAGGTATTCATGTCCTCTGTGAGGAATGTAGGTATTCATGTCCCTCTGTGAGGAATGTAGGTAGTCATGTCCCTCTTTAAGGAATGTAGGTATTACTGTCCCTCTGTGAGTTATTTAGGTATTCATGTCCCTCTGTGAGGAATGTAGGTAGTCATGTCCCTCTTTAAGGAATGTAGGTATTACTGTCCCTCTGTGAGTTATTTAGGTATTCATGTCCCTCTGTGAGGAATGTAAGTATTCATGTCCCTCTTTAAGGAATGTAGGTATTCATGTCCCTCTATATGGAATGTAGGTATTCATGTCCCTCTATATGGAATGTAGGTATTCATGTCCCTCTATATGGAATGTAGGTATTCATGTCCCTCTATATGGAATGTAGGTATTCATGTCCCTCTATATGAAATGTAGGTATTCAAGTCCCTCTGTGAGGAATGTAGGTATTCATGTCCCTCTGTGAGGAATGTAGGTATTCATGTCCCTCTGTGAGGAATGTAGGTAGTCATGTCCCTCTGTGAGGAGTGTAGGTATTCATGTCCATCTGTGAGGAATGTAGGTATTCATGTCCCTCTATATGGAATGTAGATATTCATGTCCCTCTGTGAGGAATGTAGGTACTCATGTCCCTCTATAAGGAATGTAGGTATTCAAGTCCCTCTGTGAGGAATGTAGGTATTCATGTCCCTCTATATGGAATGTAGATATTCATGTCCCTCTGTGAGGAATGTAGGTATTCATGTCCCTCTATATGGAATGTAGGTATTCAAGTCCCTCTGTGAGGAATGTAGGTATTCATGTCCCTCTGTGAGGAATGTAAGTATTCATGTCCCTCTGTGAGGAATGTAGGTATTCATGTCCCTCTGTGAGGAATGTAGGTATCCATGTCCTTCTGTGAGGAATGTAGGTATTCACTTCCCTCTGTGAGGAATGTTGGTATTCATGTTCCTCTGTGAGGAATGTAGGTATTCACTTCCCTCTGTGGGGAATGTAGGTATTCATGTCCCTCTGTGAGGAATGTAGGTTGTCATGTCCCTCTGTGAGGATTGTAGGTTTTCATCTCCCTCTATAAGGAATGTAAGTATTCATGTCCCTCTGTGAGGAATGTAGGTATTCATGTCCCTCTGTGAGGAGTGTAGGTTTTCATCTCCCTCTATAAGGAATGTAAGTATTCATGTCCCTCTGTGAGGAGTGTAGGTATTCATGTCCCTCTGTGAGGAATGTTGGTATTCATGTCCCTCTGCGAGGAATGTAGTTATTCATGTTCCTCTATAAGGAATGTAGGTATTCATGTCCCTCTGTGAGGAATGTAGGTATTCATGTCCCTCTATAAGGAATGTAAGTATTCATGTCCCTCTGTGAGGAATGTAGGTATTCATGTCCCTCTTTAAGGAATGTAGGTATTCATGTCCCTCTGTGAGGAGTGTAGGTATCCATGTCCCTGTGAGGAGTGTAGGTAGTCATGTCCCTCTGTGATGAATGTTGGTATTCATGCCCCTCTGTGAGGAATGTAGGTATTCATGTCCCTCTATATGGAATGTAGGTATTCATGTCCCTCTATATGGAATGTAGGTATTCAAGTCCCTCTGTGAGGAATGTAGGTATTCATGTCCCTCTGTGAGGAATGTAGGTATTCATGTCCCTCTGTGAGGAATGTAGGTATTCATGTCCCTCTGTGATGAATGTAGGTATTCATGTCCCTCTGTGAGGAATGTTGGTATTCATGTCCCTCTGTGATGAATGTAGGTATTCATGTCCCTCTATATGGAATGTAGGTATTCATGTCCCTCTTTGAGGAGTGTAGGTATTCATGTCCCTCTGTGAGGAATGTAGGTATTCATGTCCCTCTGTGAGGAATGTAGGTATTCATGTCCCTCTGTGAGGAATGTAGGTATTCATGTCCCTCTGTGAGGAATGTAGGTATTCATGTCCCTCTGTGAGGAATGTAGGTATTCATGTCCCTCTAAGAGGAATGTAGGTATTCATGTCCCTCTGTGAGGAATGTAGGTATTCACTTCCCTCTGTGAGGACTGTAGGGAGTCATGTTCCTCTATAAGGAATGTAGGTATCCATGTCCCTCTGTGAGGAATGTAGGTATTCATGTCCCTTTGTGAGGAATGTAGTTATTCATGTCCCTCTGTGAGGAATGTAAGTATTCATGTCCCTCTGTGAGGAATGTAGGTATTCATATCCCTCTGAGGAATGTAGGTATCCATGTCCCTCTATGAGGAATGTACGTATCCATGTCCCTCTGTGAAGAATGTAGGTTTTCATGTCCCTCTGTGAGGAATGTAGGTATTCATGTCCCTCTATATGGAATGTAGGTATTCATGTCCCTCTATAAGGAATGTAGGTATTCATGTCCCTCTATATGGAATGTAGGTATTCATGTCCCTCTTTAAGGAATGTATGTATTCATGTCCCTCTATATGGAATGTGGGTTTTCATGTCCCTCTGTGAGCTTTCTTTCATACTAATCTATGCATTCATGTCCCTCTGTGAAGAATGTAGATATTCATGTCCCCCTGTGAGGAATATAGGTATTCATGTCCCTCTATATGGCATGTAGGTATTCATGTCCCTCTATAAGGAATGCAGGTATTCATGTCCCTCTATATGGAATGTAGGTATTCATGTCCCTCTATATGGAATGTAGGTATTCATGTCCCTCTATAAGGAATGTAGGTATTCATGTCCCTCTATATGGAATGTAGGTATTCAAGTCCCTCTGTGAGGAATGTAGGTATTCATGTCCCTCTGTGAGGAATGTAGGTATTCATGTCCCTCTGTGAGGAATGTAAGTATTCATGTCCCTCTGTGAGGAATGTAGGTATTCATGTCCCTCTGTGAGGAATGTAGGTAGTCATGTCCCTCTTTAAGGAATGTAGGTATTCATGTCCCTCTATATGGAATGTAGGTATTCATGTCCCTCTATATGGAATGTAGGTATTCATGTCCCTCTATATGAAATGTAGGTATTCATGTCCCTCTGTGAGGAATGTAGGTATTCATGTCCCCCTGTGAGGAGTGTAGGTAGTCATGTCCCTCTGTGAGGAATGTAGGTATTCATGTCCCTCTGTGAGGAATGTAGGTATTCACTTCCCTCTGTGAGGAATGTTGGTATTCATGTTCCTCTGTGAGGAATGTAGGTATTCACTTCCCTCTGTGAGGAATGTAGGTATTCATGTCCCTCTGTGAGGAATGTAGGTAGTCATGTCCCTCTGTGAGGATTGTAGGTTTTCATCTCCCTCTATAAGGAATGTAAGTATTCATGTCCCTCTGTGAGGAATGTAGGTATTCATGTCCCTCTGTGAGGATTGTAGGTTTTCATCTCCCTCTATAAGGAATGTAAGTATTCATGTCCCTCTTTGAGGAGTGTAGGTATTCATGTCCCTCTGTGAGGAATGTTGGTATTCATGTCCCTCTGCGAGGAATGTAGTTATTCATGTTCCTCTATAAGGAATGTAGGTATTCATGTCCCTCTGTGAGGAATGTAGGTATCCATGTCCCTCTGTGAGGAATGTAGGTATTCATGTCCCTCTGTGAGGAATGTAGGTATCCATGTCCCTCTGTGAGGAATGTAGGTTTTCATGTCCCTCTATATGGAATGTAGGTATTCATGTCCCTCTATATGGAATGTAGGTATTCATGTCCCTCTATAAGGAATGTAGGTATTCATGTCCCTCTATATGGAATGTAGGTATTCATGTCCCTCTGTGAGGAATGTAGGTATTCATGTCCCTCTATATGGAATGTAGGTATTCATGTCCCTCTATAAGGAATGTAGGTATTCATGTCCCTCTATATGGAATGTAGGTATTCATGTCACTCTTTAAGGAATGTAGGTATTCATGTCCCTCTATATGGAATGTGGGTTTTCATGTCCCTCTGTGAGCTTTCTTTCATACTAATCTATGCATTCATGTCCCTCTTTGGGTTTTTTTTATACCAATATATTTGTTAAAAAGGTCTTACTCCAGATGATTTGAAAACTGTAACAGTTTAAAATATGGAAGATAATAAAGATTGAAATTCAATTGAAATGTATTAAGATGAAAATCAATGAAAATTTGTTATTTATTTATATAAAGTTTCTGAATGTTTTATTGCTAGATTGATTGGGACATTGGGGCTGATGTTGAGGCAGATATTGATTTTGGAGAGGAAATCAACTTTGACATCTCAGAAATCACCGTGGAACAAGGAGGAACAGAAACTGAAGACCAGGTCTTGTGTAAACTTGAGTCATTGTAAAAACTTCGATATTAAAATTTGATTAATTTTTGTTTGCTGGTACTAAAGACCAGACAGGGATGTTGTATAGAAAAAAAAAGGTTATTTTTTCTGGTCATTAATTGGAAAGTGGAATAAAGATAAAATTATACAATCTTAGCCATGATATGATTATAAAGCAGAAACACTCATCTAGGACCAAATAAGGAAATATTAGGTAAATTTCCTGCAGAAAATTGGATTTGATAGTGTTGAACAAATATCACAATTCAGTTAAATTGGTAATAATTTGAAACCCAATTATAGTAAATTATTTTGGTATTTAAATCCAATATCCAAATGATGCATCAGTTGCCAATCTTAATTCAAATGTATATATGAACAAAAATTCAAAATTAGAGACTTTATTACAAATTTGTATACCCAATAAAAACCAGTTCCTTGATTTAAGTCCAATTATGATTGGTTCTCCAATAAGACTGAAGAAGACTTTATAACGGAGTTGATACATTTTATTTGACCAACAGAACCAGAATAACCAGCTGTCTGTGGAGCCTGATAGTGACAGTAACGGTATTGACTGGAGTGACACTGTCCTGGTGGAACATCCCAGCAAAGGTAGAAACTCCTAGTCAATACTTCTGTATAACTCATTGTACAACATTAATGGCAATACATTGTGATAAAACAATTTCAAATAATGCTTATGCCCCCGCCATGAAATGGGGGCGCATATAGTGTTACCCATGTCCGTCCCGCACCGTCCCTTCCAATGGTAATGTCACCAGCTTTTTTTAGATAACTACTCATCCGATTTTGTCATCAAACTTCGCATACATAATAAGCATGAAGAACTAATTTCATATAGGGAAGGGGGCATGTATGTCTCACAAACATTTCTAGTTCAAAGATATTTTTATTCATGTAGAACAAAAAAAATACTGATGTTGTAGTGTTTGCCAATAATTTTATATCAGATCAGATGTTTGAAGAGCCATCACAGAAATGTAAATGTTTCAATATCTCATGATTATCAGTACATTATGTTATCATTATAATTAGACCTCATGGTCAAGATATTTGTGAATAATTGTTGGTTTTCATTGAATTGTTGGTTTTCATTGGTTTTCTAAATAGATTCCTATCTAACTTGATATCAACTGATGGCAAAGCAATTTATTGGAGCTTATCAATAGATTTGCATTGATACATATAAAAGCAGTCAGATTGACTATTTTATATAAGAGCAACACTTCGAAGACACATTCTGTTATTTGATGCGCATATATATATTTATACACAAAAATAAATTAGGTAAACCTTATACAGTAACTGTCATAAAATTTGTAAATAAAAATGTGTAGAATTAGATAGGCATTTCTGTGTTATATCGAGGACTATTTCTGGTAGCTTAATCCTGTATACCTGGTATGTATTGTCCCTATTACAGCTGGGACAGAGGAGGGGGTTGCCAAGGGAGTTGACGCTCTGACCATACTGGACAATCCCGTCACACGCACCAAGTTTATGGATGATTTGATGGAGGTACAGAATAAAGGCTTTGTCTCTATACCACAACTGTTGTTAACAATTTATTGACTGATTTTGATAGTTATTTTCTTAATTTGATCATCACTGTATTACTTTGAGGCTACCTTAAAGCTTATATGGGTCAGATTTTTATTGCTCTAGGATAATGTATTTTTAATCATAAATGCAAGATACACTGAGTGTGGTCAATTTTCTTCAAGTTTTTAGTTTGAATTTCATAATTCCTGAAGTAAACTTTGAATGTCTCCCTACTGAGTTTAAAAACACCTATAAAGTTTCTCCAAATATATCTGTGTGGAATGTATGTATATGTAGTTTACCGTCCAGTTTGGATGACATTCTTGTCCTGATTAACAGCTGGAAGCGTTCCTGACCCAGCGAATCTGTGAGATGGATGGGAGTGGAGACTTAGACATCATCAGCACCAGTCAGTTCCAAAACGCTCCATCATCTGTACAGGTTGATAAAAACAAGGTCGTAACCATAGCGTCAAAGGTCAAGGACATTCTCAGCTATCTAACTTCTGTAAAAATGCACCACTTGCTGTTGATAAGGAATTCCCCAAGGTAATCTGTTTATTTTGTAGAAAAGCAACTATTAAATACTAAATATTGCTTTTCAGTGCAACTTGTGTCTTAGTAACACATAAGCATGTCTTCAAAACTTGTCAATACTACACCATGTGTTACATATCAGACACAACATGTCTGAACTGAACTATATGTGCATACATGTAAATGTCAGTTGATGAATAGAATGTAACACTTATCTGATGTCCCTTAGTTGTAGGAAGGTTGAAATAAAGATATTTTGAATGCAGGTATGTAGACCGACTGAAGGACTCTCTGAAACAGACTCTGTCTCTGGCAGATAAGATGGTGTTTTACGAGAAGGAGATGGTTGTGAAGAAGAAAGACGTGTTGGAGGAACAGAGACAGATGGAGCCGAAACTTGACGTGATTGTTAGGAGGACGAAGGAGATGCAGAGCCAGGTCTGTGTGTAAAGTCACTTATCTAACAGTAATATGGTCACCACAAGGTGCCAGGTCTGTGTATAAAGTCACCTATCTAACAATAATATGGTCACCACAAGGTGCCAGGTCTGTGTATAAAGTCACCTATCTAACAATAATATGGTCACCACAAGGTGCCAGGTCTGTGTATAAAGTCACTTATCTAACAATAATATGGACACCAGAAGGTGCAGAAAGCAATGATCACAATCATGTCGTTATTATTTAATGTATAAAATCCAGTGAGTCTTTTTGATTGTGAGATATTTGAACAAAATGCATGGATTTCACTAAAGGTCAATTACATAAAAAAAAGACAGCAGTCGGTTTACCAGCTCATAACCGGTAATAAACCCCCCTCCTCCAATTGATATTGTAGTTAAGTAAAATATGTCTACAGATGTTATTTCATTGCCCTAGCATATACCTCCCAATGTTTTGTCACAGATATCAGACTCTGGCTTATTTGAGGATTAATACAGTAACTATACTGTAACTGTATTAATTTCCGAAATCTGTGGTGTTAACTTGGATAACTTATGTGTTTTGAAAACACAGATGTTAAACTTTACTGATTGAGGTATGCAGTATGGCAATTCATCCGATTATTTAAAGCTAGAATAATGCACTCCTTAATCACAGGAATACGTTAAAATTAAGATGGTTTGTCTTATGATGTGGGGGCTGGGCAAACTCATTATATAATGTAAACAAGTTTTCCCTCTCCTCCACTTCATTATGACAACCCATCTTAATATAGAAATGTAGGCCTGTGCCTTAATTGATGTTGGAGGCAAATGATGCTATACTGTATCGAAAGATACTGGAAATCATTACATTCAAGTGAACAAATTCACTTTGATTTTTTCAGATGGAAGGAGAAATATCCAAAAAGTACAAGGATAGACCAGTAAACATCATGGGAGAGATCAACATGATATGATGTAGAAGATCCTCTATTTTTAGGACTCTCTCTTCCTCTATAAGTGGAGACAGGACTTTCTCTGTTACTTAGCAAGGTTGTGGGGAAACAATAAATAAAAAATTCCTTCCCCAACCAAAGGACATTGGAATTTAAAGGAAACATAAACCAATCATCAGTTCTAGAAAGGGGCTTGGTGGTGCTCTTCTAGGATTCTCTGATGTAGAATAAGCCCCGTAAAACAACCAAGTATCATTCAGCAATATGCAATATACGATTGATTAATTGTTAAAAGATGTTTCTCCAAAGTCTATCAATACTAAAGTACTTTCCTAGACTTTCATGATTTTGAGACTCTTCCATGTCAAGAGGTGTAGTATTGAGTTTTTAATTAGGTTTAATCAGAGGCTAAATCAAGATTTCACACCAATTTAAATGTCTTTGGTGGGATTTCTCTATTCTCTTACCCTTGATGGGGATATGAATTTTACCAGTGTGAGATTTTCTAATCTCACCCTAGGGTTGAGACAAACTACATATTCTCTTTCCACATTATCAATAATTGTGTGACACCATAGCAACAACGCCATGATGTCACAGCAACAATATAAGGACATCACATTGATAATTTAATTGAATCACATCACATCAACATTGTTTTGTATCGATGTAACATCAATATCAGACATATAAGAGAGTTATAACAAAGTAAGACGAAAAATAATCATTTACTCCCATTAGGAGTGACACGAGGTTGTCAAGTGTTTGGCAACTTAAGAATCTTACCACTCGGGTTGAGATTGCCTTATCTCACCCAAAGGGAGTGAGATATCCTTTTATTGTACACCTCTGGGCTTGATAGAGCTCAAACTAATAAAACAGAAAAGTATCTTCAGATTTTCTGGCATAGAATGTTGTGGATATCTTGGCATTATGTTTTTGACCCATTTTTTGGTGCAAGATAAAACTATTTGACACTCCTGTCATGCCTTCAGCAGCTCTGACATCTGTACATGTGTACATGTATATATAGAGAGCAATAACAAAGTGCTAATTATGATCATGAATCAGGAAAATTACTTGTCATAATTTCTTGCATTAGACCAGAAACTGATATAATGCATGAGGTTTGTTTGTGTAAGACTGGACATAATTAAGAAAACTATGTTTAAAGTTGACTTTGTTCTTGAAAACATAAGGCAAATATTGTGCTGATCTTAAAGATATTTTAAGCAAAACAAGTATTGGAAGTTGTATAAACTGTAATTCGTATAAGAATAACAGCTCAACTTTCCTTGATCATTTACTTTGGAACACTTAAGATTGTCTGAATGATTGTTCGCATTTTTTTCTTGTTTCTGTTATGACTAACATAATTTTATCCTGAGTGAGGTTTGGAAATAGTTTCAATCAGACCTTGATAAATCAATAAATTAACTTCTACGAAACTACAAAATTATTTAAAATGAAGGATTGGCATTCATTTTGATATATATACAGTAAAACCCCACTTACTCGAACCCGGTTAACTCGAATACCACTCCTTTGTTGAACAGTTCATTTAATCCCAACAGGGTTCAAACATACCCAACCAAATGAACAGATTACCGGAATACGATGTATTCCTCAAATTATTGATCAAGTCCCCAAGAGTCGGAATAAATGAGGTTATACGGTACTGGTATCATGAAGGCAGTGTGCATGCTTGTGAAAAAGGAAGATAGTAATTACGGCTGTACATGTTGTGGACTTGGTGGGAAGTATGATCGTTTTTTTGAGTATACATGTGTAATTAGGAATGACTGAGCATGTGTGACTGTAAATGAATATACAAGTGTATATTGTTAAATAAAATATGAGAAGATGTGTGTGCATATGATGGTATTGATTAACATATATTTAAACTTTCACATAATGTATTTATTTGAAAAAATAAACAAGGGACCCATATATGACCTTTAATATAGGCATAGAATTGTTTATTATAAGGTATTATTTTTTTTTTTGCATGAGCTCCATCTTTTTGTTTACTGATGATAAACCACACCTACATGTACAACAGGTCAACTTATCATTTATTAAGATCATGTAATTTACAAAACGTATATTTAATTTGTTTTGTTTTGCATGAGCTTCATTTTTTTGTTTACTGATGATAAACCACACCTACATGTACAGCAAGTCAACTTATCATTTATTAAGATCATGTAATTCAAAAACGTATGTAAGATAGCTCTTATAGTATATGAGATATCTTATATCGTATATATGATGTTTTATATTGAATATAAGATATCTTGTATCGTGCTGACTATAGGTAATATCGTACACTGTATATATGAGATATCTTATATAACATAAACTAACTTACATGTATATACTATATGCGATATCTTAAATAGAAATGCTTTTTATAAGATATCTTATTTAATAATTCAATCTTTTTTGAAACAAGCTTTTTCATTGGTTTAAAAAATTATGTTATCAGCCCATAACGTAAAAATTGACGTCGTCGTTTATAACGTCGCTTTTGATTGTTGATGCAGCAGCGTATTAATTTGTAAGAAAAAAGAGTCCATCGATAATGTTAATTTTCGCAGGGTATAGATTAAATTATAAGGATTAACTTGAATTTATTTTTTATGTTATGGGGTTATAACACAAAAAACCGGAGTGTACTCTCATCATAAACCGCTTCGCGGTTTATTTAGAGTACACTCCGTTTTTTGTGTTATTCCCCCATAACATAAAAAATGAATTCAAGTTAATCCTTAAATAAATCAGGAATAAATACAATATGAAGAACCTTAATCCTCGTGTTATATATTCGTTTCCTAACGTAATGATGACACAAGATGATCCCAAATTGTACATGTTTATGAACATGGCAGCTGGCTGTTAACCTACATGTATGTATTTTGCATCAGTTTTGCATTAAACGTATTAAACTAAGAACACATACATTAATTAGATGATGGTTTGTATTTTCCCCTATTTTAATCAATGTTCAATTATCAATAGGTATTTAAGTACAGCCAGTAAACATGTTTGAATTTTCCAGATTGTGTAGTTTTTATTTATTGAAATGTGTTAATAAGCTCTTTCATGTGATTATCTACACAACACATTTATTATGGTTGAAGTAAATATCAAGTCAGGCAGATATTGTTTTATCATTTATTTAACATTTATCACATTATTAACCATTTAATACAATCTTCATACGGTGTACATCAGTACTAGCAGCAGCCAGTATTGGAAAGCAATACTTAAAATCTTCCGCCATATTTCACACGACGTACGTTTCACATCACTTTCAAAAGCTTCATATTACGTAAACCTCGTATGGCTTTTAGACCATTGTAACCTTTCCTGTAAGGAATGATAAAACTGGATATCATTTTCTCTTACCCTGGACAGGAATATCCGCACTTTTACCGGTGTGAACAACAATTGTATGACGTCGTAGCAACAATACGATGACGTCACGGCAACAATACAATGACGTCACGTTGACATCTCCATCACATCACATCACATCAACATTGTTTAGCATTGATGTAACGTCAATATTAGAATATACATGAGGGTAACAGGGTAAGAGAAAATCATTCACCTTCTTGGTAGAGAATCTTGGAGATTCCCCTGTCTCACCTCCAAGGGGATGAAAGATTCTTTTATTCTCTTACCCAAGACAGGGATATCCGCACTTTTACCGGTGTGAGATTTCTTATTTCACTCTAGGTTGAAACAAGCTCTTTGCACGTTCTCAAACAATTGTATAACGTCGTAGCAACAATACGATGACGTCACGACAACAATACAATGACGTCACGTCGACACCTCAATCACATCACATCAACATTGTCTTGTATTAGATACATGATGTTTAACAGTGTTAGAGAAAAATAGTCATTCACCTCCTTGGAAGTAAGACAGGAGATCTCAACCCTCGGTGTTGAGATCCCCCTGTCTCACCCTAAGGGAGTGAAAGATTCTTTTAATCTATCACACCTTGGATGCTGCGCAAGATCTTAGCTTCAACATCTGTCTGGGGAGGTAATTTTGTCTCTTGGCTCAACACAAATTAATAATCTGTCATCACATTTAGCATTCAAAACAATATTGCAATTCACTGCATGTAACGGTATGAGAGTTAAAACCTGAAATCTCGCCTATGGTCATAATCAATACTTTGTAAGGTATATTGCATAGTATTGGCGCCTTGGATATTATGTACAAACAAAACAACAAAACAAGGAATATACGACAAGAAAGACTTGTAATACAACGTATATCTACACAAAAGGAAAAACAAGATACTGTGTGACAACAAAGCACATAATAGACAGCGAGACGATCATAGGAATACACATCCATACATTAATACCTCCACATCAATACACATCCATATGCTATCGAAATCAGGTTTACTCAAAACACAGAAATACATTATCACCATTAACACAACAACAATGACCTTGGGTGCGTCAATATCAAATGAAAGACAACGACATGAAAATGGGGCGACATTTACAAAGGGGAAACACCAACACAATTTATAAAACATTGAAGAAGCTGCAGATGGATAATCTGGTTTCACATGAATATACAATGGAATAATTGTAGCACGCTTATATTTCTTGGATTGCACATGATAAAAATACAGGGTATCATTAAACACTAACCTCAAATCATTCTCCATCCTAGATATCCAGGGAGTGTAGGATATCGAGGACAATATAATAATGCTGTATCTCCGGTAATGTTCGTTAGATAACTGAATACATTTTACAAATGTTTTATAAATACGCTCTGAAAGTTATTGCACTTTAAATTTGAACACATGTAAATAAAAGTCAGGTGAACATCATATACGTAAATATACTTAAAAGATCATGGTTCATAGAAGCATAGTTGCATATTTGTACTATAAGTAACATTTAAATCAAGTGAACAGTATCAAATTAATTTGACCTAAACCACTTGAGATAAATGACAATGTTTAGGTATCATATTTGAATTAGTATTCTGTGAAATCACTATATGGTTCCTTTTTTAATATTATTTATTTCGGGGTTATATAAACTAGCTATTGCCGTTTTGGGTTGGTTATCGTAATCCACGACATTATGGACTCATAAAAGGAGTTTTCGTGGATAAATCACACCAAAATATCTGAATGGACTGCATTCTTTACATTGATTTGGTGCACATATTAGTTTATAAAAATTGTAATTATGAGCAAACTTCACGCATATCACTTGGGGTTTCTGATATTGTTTTGATTACAATTAACGTTCTGTACTGGCCTGGTAAACGACCCACACCTGTCGTACGGTTTATCTACCAGCGTGAAGCAGCTCCGTTTAATGTTTTCGATTGTGTCGTATTCCGAGGAACGGACGACGTCATAAGGGTTATCCTCAGGAGCGTCATCCATATGGTGAACTAACACGCCATTGCTGAAGGCGTTAGACATTCTCCCCTTGAATTCTAGCTGGTTGTATGTATTGTCTGTTACTATATTGTCAGGTTTTGGAGATATTTTGGATGTCCTATTTTGGTCCTTGGGTGTAGGTTTAACGCGGCAGGGAGGCTCTCGCAGCATATCAGGTCCGTCAATGGTGTTATATATGCTTTCCTCTTTCTCCAGTACGAAATAAAAATGCTCCTCTTCTTTCTTTTTCTGAGCTTTCTTAACATTTCTGAAATAGATTTTATGACAGTAGTATAGGATTTACACAGTATATGGAGGGTATCATCATTGTTAATCAAGCAACATAGGATTTACACAGTATATGGAGGGTATCATCATTGTTAATCAAGCAACATAGGATTTACACAGTATATGGAGGGTATCATCATTGTTAATCAAGCAACATAGGATTTACACAGTATATGGAGGGTATCATCATTGTTAATCAAGCAACATAGGATTTACACAGTATATGGAGGGTATCATCATTGTTAATCAAGCAACATAGGATTTACACAGTATATGGAGGGTATCATCATTGTTAATCAAGCAACATAGGATTTACACAGTATATGGAGGGTATCATCATTGTTAATCAAGCAACATAGGATTTACACAGTATATGGAGGGTATCATCATTGTTAATCAAGCAACATAGGATTTACACAGTAAATGGAGGGTATCATCATTGTTAATCAAGCAACATAGGATTTACACAGTATATGGAGGGTATCATCATTGTTAATCCAGCAACATAGGATTTACACAGTATATGGAGGGTACCATCATTGTTAATCAAGCAACATAGGATTTACACAGTATATGGAGGGTATCATCATTATTAATCCAGCAACATAGGATTTACACAGTATATGGAGGGTATCATCATTGTTAATCCAGCAACATAGGATTTACACAGTATATGGAGGGTATCATCATTGTTAATCCAGCAACATAGGATTTACACAGTATATGGAGGATATCATCATTGTTAATCAACCAACATAGGATTTACACAGTATATGGAGGGTACCATCATTGTTAATCAAGCAACATAGGATTTACACAGTATATGGAGGGTACCATCATTGTTAATCAAGCAACATAGGATTTACACAGTATATGGAGGGTACCATCATTGTTAATCAAGCAACATAGGATTTACACAGTATATGGAGGGTACCATCATTGTTAATCCAGCAACATAGGATTTACACAGTATATGGAGGATATCATCATTGTTAATCCAGCAACATAGGATTTACACAGTATATGGAGGGTACCATCATTGTTAATCAAGCAACATAGGATTTACACAGTATATGGAGGGTACCATCATTGTTAATCCAGCAACATAGGATTTACACAGTATATGGAGGATACCATCATTGTTAATCCAGCAACATAGGATTTACACAGTAAATGAAGGGTATCATCATTGTTAATCAAGCAACATAGGATTTACACAGTATATGGAGGGTATCATCATTGTTAATCCAGCAACATAGGATTTACACAGTATATGGAGGGTACCATCATTGTTAATCAAGCAACATAGGATTTACACAGTATATGGAGGGTACCATCATTGTTAATCAAGCAACATAGGATTTACACAGTATATGGAGGGTACCATCATTGTTAATCAAGCAACATAGGATTTACACAGTATATGGAGGGTACCATCATTGTTAATCCAGCAACATAGGATTTACACAGTAAATGGAGGGTATCATCATTGTTAATCAAGCAACATAGGATTTACACAGTATATGGAGGGTATCATCATTGTTAATCCAGCAACATAGGATTTACACAGTATATGGAGGGTACCATCATTGTTAATCAAGCAACATAGGATTTACACAGTATATGGAGGGTATCATCATTATTAATCCAGCAACATAGGATTTACACAGTATATGGAGGGTATCATCATTATTAATCCAGCAACATAGGATTTACACAGTATATGGAGGGTATCATCATTGTTAATCCAGCAACATAGGATTTACACAGTATATGGAGGATATCATCATTGTTAATCAAGCAACATAGGATTTACACAGTATATGGAGGGTACCATCATTGTTAATCAAGCAACATAGGATTTACACAGTATATGGAGGGTACCATCATTGTTAATCAAGCAACATAGGATTTACACAGTATATGGAGGGTACCATCATTGTTAATCAAGCAACATAGGATTTACACAGTATATGGAGGGTACCATCATTGTTAATCCAGCAACATAGGATTTACACAGTATATGGAGGATATCATCATTGTTAATCCAGCAACATAGGATTTACACAGTATATGGAGGGTACCATCATTGTTAATCAAGCAACATAGGATTTACACAGTATATGGAGGGTACCATCATTGTTAATCCAGCAACATAGGATTTACACAGTATATGGAGGATATCATCATTGTTAATCCAGCAACATAGGATTTACACAGTAAATGAAGGGTATCATCATTGTTAATCAAGCAACATAGGATTTACACAGTATATGGAGGGTATCATCATTGTTAATCCAGCAACATAGGATTTACACAGTATATGGAGGGTACCATCATTGTTAATCAAGCAACATAGGATTTACACAGTATATGGAGGGTACCATCATTGTTAATCAAGCAACATAGGATTTACACAGTATATGGAGGGTACCATCATTGTTAATCAAGCAACATAGGATTTACACAGTATATGGAGGGTACCATCATTGTTAATCCAGCAACATAGGATTTACACAGTATATGGAGGATATCATCATTGTTAATCCAGCAACATAGGATTTACACAGTAAATGAAGGGTATCATCATTGTTAATCAAGCAACATAGGATTTACACAGTATATGGAGGGTATCATCATTATTAATCAAGCAACATAGGATTTATACAGTAAATGAAGGGTATCATCATTATTAATCAAGCAACCGGCGCTTATTAGTTCATTTGAAAGTGGCGAAACAATCACTTGAATGTATTTTGATTTGCTTCAGTGGTTTATTAGGATTGCTAGACATTGCACAGTTGAATCATTCAACTTGATCTTTGGATCATAAGTAAAACACATTGCGACATTCGCTAGAAACAAACATATTAAAAAAAACTACTTCTGGAGTTACTATTTTAATCTAATGCACGGTATATTCTTTTGTCGATCTCATCCGTGAAACCACCCCCCCCCCCCTCCCCCCGAACGATAATTATTTTATCATATCCCGTATTTCAAAAGATGATTTTAGCAAAAGTAACTATTTAAAAAAGTTATTTCATGATATGAGAATATTCCGTATATATATATATATATAACGTATCAAGAAAGTTAAAACACATGAGATAAGTAGGCTTACCTTCTCCGAACACTGCAGATTATTATAATGAGAATTATAACCAGTAAGGCACCCGCTGCCGACGGTATTACAATGAAGAACATAACTGGAAAAGACAATTGTATGTGATGTAAAAATAAATAAATTATACAATCGAAATTAAAACATTATCATTAGCATTACCCACAGTAAAGTTAATTAACTTGACAAAGAGTAACAAAATAGACATAATATAATCGTATTCATGGACAAAAATACCACAAAACATTTAAAGTAGACGTTTAATAAATGATACTTTAACAAGCTTTCATTTTCTTAGAATATGACATTTTTTTGGGATGGAGGGGGGGGGGGGGGGTAATAATGTTTGAGCAATTCCAGATTCACACAGAACGTCCAAGGGAAAATAACTTGATATACGAACCAAACAGGTGGTCATCCTGGTTTAATTCGGCCTTGGTCAGTTCGGAGTCCAAATCTTTTCTGTCTGTATACAAATCAGGTTCAGCAAAGTTTCCCACTGTAAGTAAATAAACAAACAACATTTATACTGCAGCTTAACATCTCTGTAAATGAAGTAACAATGTTTATAATGTAAGTAATTAGTATTTATAGTTCAGTTAAACGTCACCGCAAGTAAAAAAATACATACTACAACAAAACCCTTACTTTAAGTAAATAAATAGCTTAACTGCAGCTAAACACCACCTCTTATACTGCAGCGAAACACGTCTCTTATCAAACAGACAACTCTTATACTGTAGCTTAACACCACTCTTATCAAACAGACAACTCTTATACTGCAGCTAAACACCACTGTTATCAAACAGACAACTCTTATACTGCAGCTTAACACCACTGTTATCAAACAGACAACTCTTATTCTGCAGCTACACACCACTGTTATCAAACAGACAACTCTTATACTGTAGCTTAACACTACTGTCATCAAACAGACAACTCTTATACTGTAGCTTAACACCACTGTTATCAAACAGACAACTCTTATTCTGCAGCTAAACACCACTGTTATCAAACAGACAACTGTAATACTGTAGCTTAACACCACTGTTATCAAATAGACAACTCTTATACTGCAGCTAAACACCACTGTTATCAAACAGACAACTGTATTACTGTAGCTTAACACCACTGTTATCAAACAGACAACTCTTATACTATAGCTTAACACCACTGTTATCAATCAGACAACTGTAATACTGCAGCGAAACACCACTGTTATCAAATAGACAACTGTAATACTGTAGCTTAACACCACTGTTATCAAACAGACAACTGTAATACTGCAGCGAAACACCACTGTTATCAAACAGACAACTGTAATACTGCAGCGAAACACCACTGTTATCAAACAGACAACTCTTATACTGTAGCTTAACATCTCTGTTATCAAACAGACAACTGTAATACTGTAGCTTAACACCACTGTTATCAAACAGACAACTGTAATACTGCAGCGAAACACCACTGTTATCAAACAGACAACTGTAATACTGCAGCGAAACACCACTGTTATCAAACAGACAACTCTTATACTGTAGCTTAACATCTCTGTTATCAAACAGACAACTGTAATACTGTAGCTTAACACCACTGTTATCAAACAGACAACTCTTATACTGTAGCTTAACACCACTGTTATCAAACACACAACTCTTATACTGTAGCTAAACACCACTGTTATCAAACAGACAACTCTTATACTGTAGCTATACACCACTGTTATCAATCAGACAACTCTTATACTGTAGCTAAACACCACTGTTATCAAACAGACAACTCTTATACTGTAGCTATACACCACTGTTATCAATCAGACAACTCTTATACTGCAGCTTAACATCACTGTTATCAAACAGACAACTCTTATACTGTACCTACACACCACTGTTATCAAACAGACAACTCTTATACTGTAGCTTAACACCACTGTTATCAAACAGACAACTCTTATACTGTAGCTTAACACCACTGTTATCAAACAGTCAACTCTTATACTGTAGCTTAACACCACTGTTATCAAACAGACAACTCTTATACTGCAGCTTAACACCACTGTTATCAAACAGACAACTCTTATACTGTAGCTTAACACCACTGTTATCAAACAGACAACTCTAATACTGCAGCTTACACCACTGTTATCAAACAGACAACTCTAATACTGTAGCTTAACACCACTGTTATCAAACAGACAACTCTTATACTGCAGCTTACACCACTGTTATCAAACAGACAACTCTTATACTGTAGCTAAACACCACTGTTATCAAACAGACAACTCTTATACTGTAGCTTAACACCACTGTTATCAAACAGACAACTCTTATACTACAGCTTAACACCACAGAAAGAAACACAGAATACCGAAACGTCACAATAAAACTGGAAAGACAATGTTAACTAGGGAACGGTTTATACGGAAACCATGTACATGTAAAACGTGCAGGAGAGAAAGACTCAGCGTTCCCTAAGAGTAAGCGTCTTCTGCTTCGTTGGCGAGTGAAGTAAACAACTTTTATACTGCAGATGAACAATTTCGTCCCTTACCACTTATTTTCTATATAGTTGATACCCATAGGTCTAAAAATGATAATCCGATGTCAGATAATTGCACTTTCTGGTATGTTCTTGCACAAGAAATGGCATGTTAATCCTTAGAAAGTGGATGAATCGTTAAATAAATGTAAATTGTATGGACCCCTCCCCTTACAATGATAAACATTATGTGTGGTATATAATCATGTGAATGCATCGTTTATGTAAATATTAAGAATCCTCCTAAAACAACTACCACAACCCTAGTGACCCCATAATAATGTAACCGCCCTACAGTAACCCCCCTTAATGTTCTGATGTAACTCAGGTGGTTAAATAAACGTTTTTGTTGGTTGGTTCTTCGTTAGAACCCGACAGCAATGTCAATGTAATTTGTTAATAGGCTCTAGATACTTTGTAATGCTACACACCAGATTGACAAATGTATGGTAGGCGTTCTTTACAGGATACACTAGCCAGAGACCAGGAATCGTCCTGCCAATCCCTCTGTAACGTCAGACATGTCCGGGTCCTGTTCTCAAACCTCCTTGATCGGGGCAAAGACAGATCCACTACGTTCTTGTCTGTGAAGAAAATCATTTAAGCATTGATGACAATTTTTTTAGTTTCATTGGGGTATGAAACAAATTTTGTTTGCAAACTGTATGAATCCGCGTAGCGGATTCTTACAAAAGTTTGCAAGCAAAATTTGTAAATCTTTCCTTTGTTCATATTTTGCCCCTGGTTTAACCGATTTTGAGTTCGAATTATGAATTTGTTAACACTTCGGTATTCTCTTAATTATTATTATCATCGTTTTGTTTACCCATCCTCCAAATGAAATTATATAGAATGGATGAATGAATGAATCAGTTGAAAAATGAATTTTTGAATGCAGAAGGAAGTGAATGAATGAAGTATGGCGAATAATAGCCCTCATATGAGGACATTATTGTATCTGTTAGTGCCTTCAAAAAGCAAAAACAAAAAACTAAATAAATAAACCCAAAACAAAAGGACCATTTTATGTTAATGTATGTTTTGTGATTAATATAGCACATCAAATCCATTGCGCAGCCCATCCTCCCCTTACTTAATACACTTACTTCCCCCAATCCACGTCTGTACGATTCTCGTTAATCCCGTCCAATAAAACGAATTGTGGGTCAGGAGGTCTTCATCTTCGTCTTCAACAGCTCTGTCTGCTAGATGTCCCCCCATATCCTGACATTTCCTAGCAGCTTCAAACCATGTTTTAGCGTCTTCCGATGGGTAATAACATGGTATCCCTCTCCTAATATATGTACAGATACCGGGGTTGGTCACTGAAACAAGTGTAAACATAACGTGAACATCTCTATTATTACATTTTTGTTTGCAATCAATAAAGTGAGAACAAAATACTTTTATATATATAAAAGTTTCTTTTCCATAATATACTCAATGATTATAAAAAATAATATATTTTACCTAGAATGTTTATAATGTTTATTTCGCGGCGTCAGTTGAGT
The DNA here is from genome assembly GCA_947623455.1 of Mimachlamys varia. Taxonomy (NCBI): domain Eukaryota; kingdom Metazoa; phylum Mollusca; class Bivalvia; order Pectinida; family Pectinidae; genus Mimachlamys; species Mimachlamys varia. Next base: position 32,068,085 of record OX392529.1, on the reverse strand, counting down.
TTGGTCTCGGGAGAAATTGTCTGATATCGAAATATATACATTATACATGTATTTGTTTTAAATTAACCGATTGCCCCTTCCTCGTGTACAATGGTACAACTTTCATTAACTGTGCAACGGAGGACTTTTAATAAAAAAGATAGTTTAAAAAATTGAATGCAAATATTTTATTGCGGTGAATGTAATTGGCTAACGTTGGTACGTTTTATTTGCTGTATACGTTAGAATCTCTTGATATAAACAAAAAACAAAATTAATTTTGAAGACGTACCAATTTTGCAGATGTATTTGTGTCTCTGTGTACAGTTGGCTGAATACCACAGTGTTACGTTGTTGTTAATCCTCATAATCTGTCCACAGTCCTGTCGAGTTTGCTCGGCATCTGGTTTATGCATGTGCCATCCCAATGCATCTATATAAAGAATACATATTAAAAAGTTTACATGATCTTACTATACTAATGTTGATGGACATATTATGTTTACGGGTAACGATCTATATTATGAGTATAGTATATTATAAATTTGAAAAAATAAAATAAAATATATAAACTAAATTTTCCAATTTTCTTTTTATGTTATTAATCATCTAAAAACCATAATGAAAATAATTGCCAAATTTCAGCTCGATACGTCAAGTGGTTAACTTTCACATAAAATCGACTTTATTATATATATAGATGGTTATTCTCCTGGCCACAAGAACCTGTGCTTATAATCCAATATCAGTCAAGATAAAGCAAATATCCTTTTAATGTTTATACACCAAATAAAGAAGGACTATATACTTTCAATACCAACACCCGTTCAAAGTAACCATCCAAGACCGGGATGAAAGCATGAAGATAGGTAATCGTATGGGCAGGCCATCAATATAAGATTGGCTTACAGTAACTATGATCCTCTGTTTCATTCATGGACATTATCAGGTCTAATATAGACAAGAGCTAATGCATTTTGCTCAACTCAATAAACAGATAATGATAACTTAAATAATATTAAAAAAAAGTTCAGATGTGAACCTGTATCTGGTGTTCATAATAAGTGTATTTAATGAAAACTTTAAATCTTTAAAGAAAAAGTGTTTATTATTCAAATAGTTGGTCTTTACAACTAATTGTTGTTAAGTCCTAGCCTTATTAATTTACAGTGAAGCTTACCCTTTCAAATGACCAGTAGCTGGTCGTGTTGACAGACCTATCAAAGTCATACATCTGTTAAAATCATAAAACGACTTCCACCAAGTGCTTTACTCTCACTTGTGATTTGACGGGTTTTGAGATAATGTGTTGTTGTAAGGTGAGACACAAGGCACGAGCCACTCCAATGAGCCACTCTCACGAGCCCGGACTCACCTTCAGTGTTGTAGACAGTGACACTGCTATCGCCTCCGCAGTACTGGTACCTATTTCCGGGGCAGGTTGTGTTACAATTGACATCCAGGACAGACTTAAACTTCGTCTCCTCTCTGAGACAGAAACACTCAGACCCCTATTGAAAGGTAATACAAACCATACTTAGAACAATTATGATGATTATGATATAAATTCAATAAACGTGAAATGAATGTATGTTTTCAAATAATGCAATTAATATTTATATTAAATGAAGGCTATAATGTGGATTGCTCGATTCGTGTAATTACATCTTGCGGGACGCAAATTCCGGAGAAATACTACCTAAAATACCATTAAACGTGCACAAACAATGTTTGTCCTTCTGATCAACTGAATTTCGCAAATAGAGTTTACAGCATTTTTAAGTTAAGAAGACGTAGACAAATATGAATAAAATATAATCTCGAAAGTGTCACGTTAAGAGACATTATTTCATAATTGTTTTAATAAATAAAACAAAATATAAGACACATGGCATGTATTGTATGTCTCCATAACGGAAATAAAGTCCATATTTTCACAAAACAAAAACACACAATAAAAAAAAACTTTAAGAGTCTGAGGAGTAGCCGTCATTGAAGGCACACGACCAAAAGGAAAACCTAACTATTATTGATATGCTCATCTACACTAGATTAATGTGACAGGTGATGTAGTAACGTAGCGTGTTTACATCGCTATTTGCTTGCCTTAACACCAGAGTACTGCATGGTCAGGTTGTGTTTACTTCACTATTTGCTAACCTTAAAACCAGAGTACTGTATGGTCATACTGTGTTTACATTACTTTTTGCTTACCTAAGACCGGCGTACTGCATCGCATGCTGTTTTTACATCAATATTTGTTTATCTTAAGACCAGAGTACTGCATAATCACACTGTGTTTAAATCACTATTTGCTAACCTTAAGACCAGCGCAATGCCTCGCATGCTTTGTTTAAATCACTATTTGCTCACCTTAAGACCGGCGTACTGCATGGTCATGCTGTGTTTGCAGAAACTGGCACACAAGGTTGGCTGATTATTAATGAAGTTAGTAGAATAGGTAAACCGCTCTGTGAAACAGCCCAGTGGTGGCGTCTGAAGTGGGGACAGATCTATACGAGCAGAACAGAGATTGATATTAGTTATTTGATAATACAAAATAATGTGACAAATAAATTATTTATTAACTTGTTGTGTAATTGCAATTTCCATGAACAACATATAGTGTATATCAGAGCAAAATATGAACGTAGCAAATTGAATGACAAAATAATGTGATGAACAGCATTGTCAACATTGCAATTCATGAACCGAGAGTAATCTGCAAAACTGTATTGGAAACATCACCAATGGTTAAATTCAACTTAAGAGTAAGCAGCTGTACCTCGTATAAACGACCTCATGTTTTATTGTCGGTAATTCCTGACAATTTATTTCATGCTGCTTAGTTTTTTTTTGTTCAACGCCAAATGTGAACAAATATAGTAATATTAAGCAAATTACAAACTCATAACTAGGGAAAGATATTAATAACTAAAAAAATATAAAGTCTTTTGCAAAAAGTACCAGGGAATTAAAACAATGCTCGCCGTAAACGTTTTTGTTTTTTTTTACGACTTCTTTTTCCGCTAGATAAAATCAAATTTCTGGATTTCATGCATCGCAATTTCTAAACATAATCATGGAGGATTTTAAACATTTTCCGGGAATGCTCCTACCAAGTATAGACGATGCCTGTCTCTATTTGTGCTATTTCTAACATATACGCCTATGATATGCTATATAGCCCATCTTATTAAGAAACAATATATGAGCTGTCTATTTATGGTGTTTGTGACGGGAAACAAGGCTGGCGACGGAGAAGTTGTTTTGCTACAGAGTAGAGAACCAAGTCAAGTGGCCATCATTACAATTGATGGTTGTTCTGAAGGCACGGGTCCACGTTCCCACGACCATTAATGCACGTTTTAGTACAAGGATCTTCCTCAAGTTAAGTAATATCCTGATTTACTAACCACACGCCTCGTTCTATTACTTTTTTTGGTTAATAATTGGACTTGAACAACTTGACGATAGAGAATGTATTTCATCATTGTTCCGCAAATATTCATTTGATGACATGTAATGTTTAGAAGGGCTTTCACGCAGTTAGACGTTAATTATCGTATTGTTTTGTTTTTATATATAGATATAAAATGATCTTTAGGAAATGCGTTCTATTGATACACAAAATTCTACTTTTAGTCTTAAACAGAATCGTTTGTGTTTAAACAGACAGACAAATTATCGCTTTAATGACGTCAGTATATTTGAGCGGTTAATTTTAAAACATATTTGTAATAATTACAAATTTATGGACATAGTTTATTAATATGTATATGGTTTATGTAAAATGCTGGTTGAAAATTAAAAAAATGTTGATTGTAATATTTGTGAGTTTATTTTAGCACCCTCACTCCTTTTGACAATTTGGTTTTGTTCTATCGCCCTGTCGTGTGATTCTCGTGTAAAACAATATAAAGTAAAGCACGGGACTGTCACAGGCAGGTCATATTACGGATGAGAAAAGAACTGTAGTTGATCCTTTTTATTTAAACTAGAAAAATCTCGCGGTCGCGCAGTGGCACAATTAACTGGCTTTGAAATCGGCGTCGCTCCTATGTAATAATTCGTAAGGCTTGTTTTACCAGATATCAGTCATTTTAGGCAGCCAGGTGCATTTGATAGTACTATGACGTGTTCAAGAGTTGCTGAGAGCAGCAGTGATTGTAACTCCGCGGGTATCGAGGAAGGTGAGTCACATCTAATTCAGGTCTTGTAATGGGATTTACTTCGATTATGAGATTATATTTACAACTTTGTATAACTACTTTCTTTTCTTTATTTTAAGATACATTAATTTAATTAATTGTTAAGGGTATCAAGGTATAGTAGCGAGGAATAATACCAATAAAAATAAATAAAAACGTAATACAATACTAAAACATAAAATAATGACCGTCTTATATGCATATTCATAACCAATAAGATATACTGCATGGTTTAGCACTTGCGAATCGAAGATTTGAGAAGTATGAAGTTTTTTCTGTTAAAGTTGTTTGCTGCTCATTTACAATCTTTATTCACTCCCCTACAGTTGGACGCAATGAGTAAAATAACATGCTGGACGGAAAACGTTATAATCCCTTTTTTATTCAATTCGTAAAATACTTTAAAAATAATAATATAACAAATATGAGGTTTTCCTTTGTACTGCTTTTCAATAAGCTTCATCAATCAATAAACCTACCATATGACCATATCCAAGTGTCCTTGTTTTCACGGCCACCGATCCATATAGTTGAATCCGTCTCTGTGATATTTAACTGATCGACTACTTTGTTCCAGTAATCAGTATCTTCGATAGTAAGGAGTTTTTGGCCCCTATTCCGACACATTTTCCTGGCGTCTTTCCAAGCCGTGGCATGTCCGTGGTACGAGCCTATTCCACGCAATGATGATATCTCCCCACCTGAAAGTTGGATGATATAACTGTATTCAAACAAGCCTTCAAGAGATACACTCGGGAAACGACTGGTTGTTCGCAGGTAAAAAACAGGACAGAAACAAAATGCTGCATTAATCACATTTACGACGTGAAATCGACGTCTGGCAGTAAAGCATACATTTCTTGACTGCATTTACGATAGTAAAGATATTTGTTGAACTCCAAGCGCAAACTGCAAGAACGAGGTAACAAATTTGTTGAAATACCGACATGATTTTTATACATTTATAAAATATTAACTGCTGATCATTGTTTCAATTCCAACCATTTGTTAATGAAAATAACACCACCTTGAAACTATACCGAATGGTAATATCGCTATACAATTGGTGTTCAATATTATGGTCAATTGTCCAAGCCAAGTCTTCTGTACAACCGGTTAAATAGTGCAGCAATAAATTCGGACTGATTATGATAAACATTTTTAGTCCCTTGTTTGCATGCAGAACGTGTAGAGACATCTGTACAATTATTAATAGAAATGAAATTTAAAGAGAACAAAATTAAAAAAAAATGAATACTTTATTTTTATTTTTTCCCTAATATTGGTAAACATTATGATTTTTGAGTTGTTAGTTATTTACAAAAAAATAGGGAATACCGGAGCGTCGACAAAACAATAATCCAAACTCAAAATCGATAAAACAAGGGGCAAAATATGAGGAGACCCTTGTTAAAAAGAATGAGACTAGATGTTCCGGAAGAGTAAGCGTTTCCTGCTTCATATCCGAGTTATCATTGTCAATCACAACACGTACGCAAACTAACAAGCATGCTGAAAACGCAATACCAACACAAAATACAAAATATTTCTCAATGATGGCAACCATAAAACTTGTTCATATTTCTTATCAACCTGTACTAGAATAACGAATCAAACAGTGTAGGTTGGAGAAGCAGGGAAATGGAAATTTCACGACAGGAATATTGAAATTATAGGATCTGACAAGGTTTTTGTCATACTGTGTGTTTATTTTTCATTTATTTGTAGTTTACCAGTTTAATCCATCTCGAATATCATTAAGCTATACCTCATTTTAAAAGTTTTCTCTTAATTGCAAATTAGAGGTGTCTATTAATTATGAAAAAAATCGATTTTCCTCTGTAAAATATACATATATACATAATAGTAATGTTCAATGCAATATGCAGACTTTCCATTAAAAGAAATAAAAACGATCATAAAACATTGATACATATTTCATATACATAAATATTTAAGAAACATGCGCAAAAGTCAAGTATGAGTACGAAACAGGATTTGACTGACACCTAAATATATTCCGCGAAATTTGCTAGGAATTTGAACCTCTAAATATCCTGTTTCCTAGTATTTGCTTCTTATCACGGCTTTGGCGACAATAGAGAGCTTACAGTCATTAGCTTAAACGGATAAACGAATTTCAAAAAACGAAAAATTCCAATATCCATTTTAGAGCGCGTAATGTATTATTTAATGGTGTAATGAAAAACCTTTAGAATGCATACAAATGAAAGCTCTAATAAACAACATTCAAGTTCATGGACACTTACGTATATTATTCATGCTAAAAATAAACATGATGCAAACAATCTGGATTATTAAATTAATTCAGCTGAAGTAAGACTAGCCCTCAATTCTTGCGTCGTATCATCCGTATCAGATTAAATTACTACACATTTTGGGGATCTGTATATAAATTTTCACATCATCCGCTTAACTCTGGTTTAATCTGAGATAGACGTAAAGGTTTATTGGATGTGCCATCGGCTCCCATTTATTTCTCACGTGATTTTACAGTTGCTTTACACGTGCCAAAGACGTTAGCTGCAGTGGGTTATTGATGTGAAGGCGATAACGTCCCATTTATCTGCACGAATTTGCGGCTAACTAGCACGTTACTGTTGATAGCGTCTCGGGGTTTGATACTCCCAAGAGTTTCCCATCCCTTCATATGTACAAGTGTGTATATATAAAGTAAACAATTTACATATCGCCCTCGAAATTTTAAATTGAAAGTAAATAAATTGTTATGCATCAACAATAACAAAAAACGAAGTGCATCTTTTAGTACAAATGGTTATAATGGTACAGTCCTACATAGCTCACATCGTATGATATATGTGGCCGACCTTTCATCATAAGTGCATACTTCTAGAAAGTATATATGAAACATTACATTACACAACATAACATTATATACATCGAACACCTTTTTATAACACTTCAGCTACAAACTGCTCGAAATGATCCCGTAATATTACATCCGTCTGACTCACTTTCTAGTTCCCGATAACAAACTACGTTATAAAGTTTAAGACAGCAAACACATTGGAGAACAACTATTTGTTTTGCTTATGTTTCAGATAAATTAGGTTCGAGGGTTTATGCTCAGATAGATTCATGCAATGGAACACGAAGTAATCTTCAATATGTTGTAAATATTGTATATTTTATATGTATCTTGACCATGTGTAAGCTCAACATGTTATCAAGTTTAAATAAAGTCTATTATTATTATTATTATTATAATCGTAAAAGGAGTGGTCAGGATATAAATGGAATATACAAAATAACGCCTTCTACATCTACAACATCATTAAGAAGTCGATTAATAAGATTGAGTAAACTTGATATTATTTGCCAGCTAAACCCCGCTTGAAATATTACAATGTTTGTCATCACAAACATCTTTACGAACTTTTCTGTTCCAAACGATCTGATATCAGGGCACTTCATCTAAAACATAGGCGGGCATGTTCGTTTTGGTTATCGGTATTTTAATTTTTATCTAAATATGTAAATCAATAATGATATCATACGTAATTTATAAATTGCATATTGATATAAAGATCGTTTCTTAAACTCTGGTTTAAGAAAAAATCGTCATGACATTTGCAATTATACAATGCCGTTTTTTATTTTCTAGGATAACATAATATGCGGGCGGGAGTATGTTTTGATAAACACATTGTTTGATGGGTCAAACGACATCATGCTTTGATTTTCCAGCTTGCATCTGATATGATGCTGATAATAACCATAAGTATATGTAAGAAAGAAGTTTGTACATTTACGTAAAGGTGACTAGACGTGATATACAAAGCATAGTTAGCTTACGCAGTGTGTATAAGGTTTATATATAACACTCGTTACCAAGCGGAAGTGCCTAACTCGCACTGATACTCTACATCACGTATGAAATGTCTAAAGTCTGGTTTCCAAAAAGCTTTGTTAGCTTTACAGATTGTAAAAAGTATAATTCACAACAGAGCTCCTTTAAGATATTCGTGAAAAATGCGAACGTTTGCATTTTGCATATCATTGGAGTAATTGTGTTGACCTTCAAAACCTTCAAAGTAATTTCTTCAACACTTTCTTTGTTGTGTTCATAATCTTATTTGCGTTCACTTAGCGATTAAGTTGATAAGACTCTGATCCATCTGTCCCAAATGTCAATCATTGTGACCACAATACATGAGACATAGTTCACATCTAACGAAGTTTGTGTGGTGAGACACACACATGTGAGAACATCACTAATATCTGGCGGTCTGCCTATCTCCAGTCTGTTGCTATGAGATGAAATGTTTATAAATATATTTATCAGCTGAGCCTTAACTTTTAACTTTAGTCTACACGCAAGACATTTTAATAGCAAGTGCAGAAGTGTTTTTTTCCAACTCCAACTGGTTTTTGTTCTTCTCTGTGAATAATGATTTCTTTGATGCCCGACGAGGCAATAATTTGGTTCTGGTTCAGATAGAAGTAGAGTGAACCATTTCTATATTATTATTACTATTACTTTCATTGACCTGACGTCTGGCTGGGATTCACTTGTACATTAGATAAAGGCAATTGTTTTTATCATCAATTTAACAACATTACAATAAACCTTTTTTGATTTTATATGATTGATTGACGAATTGATTTGAGCAACATATACGACACCTAAAATACATGTCTTCAATAGATTAGTCAAGAAATTTGCGGTACATATACATAATATATATTGTCAAAGAATCGATCCTTATGTGTAGATTACGTTCTATTTGATTAAATATGTCCATTATTTTTTTTAAAGATTCCATAAATTTTGTAAATAAAACGAGCCAGTCAGTTTCAATTGTTTTGAAAATAGCGGTTTATTGGTAAGTATATATCATTGTTTTGAATTATTGTATTATAATATGCTGATGTCACATCTTATTTTTAAACTTCAAATATTCTTTGGATAGCTGGAAACACATTTTCTCTATCCAACAGAGTACTCCAACTAATAGTAAGTACGGTGTGGTTATAACAACCATAACACTACTCTTCGATGTGATTACAGTCACGTTTGCCATCGAATGCATCCATAAAGTGATTTATTTGATTGTAAGCATGTTACAATTTCAGTTATAACACAATTTAATACTGTAACAAGATGAGTTATAGTGACCCGAAACAATCGATGAGGTATGTCTACATTCTTTACATAGGGGACAAATATGTCATTCCAACAGTGTAGACAACCTGGTGCCGTCAAATTTTCGGAGCAGTCCGCTCCCTTACCAAAGCACAATGAAACATAAAACAATTAGATTGCATAAACAACAATATTAAAAGTATAATTAGAAGTGTTTTCGGTAAATTGGTTTTATGTTTCTTTGTGTTGGTAAAAGAACGGATTGCTCTGAAAATTTGACAGCACCAGCTTGTCTACACTGTTGGAATAACTTCTTTGCATTTTATACAATTTTAAGTAACTCGTATGCTATACCTGTCCATTTGCAAAATTATCGTTGGTACATGTATTACTTCTTCTCTTTGACCCATACATGTGTATATGAGATCGCCTTGGAAGGATGATGAGTATGATGTGTAAAGAGTTTTGTATCACTGTTCATAGAGACGTGAATATAAAAGGCTGATTTATTGATGTTTGCTTTTACGACACAATGATTTTGATTGAAAAGCTTGTAATGTCCTTATATAGATATATTTGGTCTAGCTGCAACTTAAATAGGTGATTCACCGAGCGCCTACAGATCGAATGATTTTTCTTGTCTTAAGGTTGGGTAGGGGGAGGGGGTTAGATAAAACTCCACTATGATTATCCCTATTACATAGTCTTGTAACCTAGCTGGCTGTAATAAAGACCGAGCATACTTAACAAATATATAGATATGAAAGTAGACACATAAGATAAAGTCAAGCTCTACAAATGATAATGTAAACAAAGTATCGCGGAAGCGTTAATGTTTATAACCGTCCTCGGACAAAACATAACTTACCAAGCACGGGAAGTAAGAACGCTCCATGGAGTACAGCTGTAACCAGCATATAAACACTATCCGCCATTTCGCCGAGGAGAAATTAATTGCACTGGATGCCTCGTCACCTGCTCGTGGTGAAATGAGAAGAGAATCGTAGATCAGTGTAACAATGAATGAGGTACTGTTGTATAAGGACTGTAATATCAAGTGCAACAGGATGACAGCATCATATTCATTCGAGGACTCACCATAACGCGTGTGGGTCGGGGCACAGTGTAAAACAACATCCAAGTATGTGTTTAACATGGAGTCAGCTGCTGACAGATTCCTCCTGCAGTTATAAAGGCCAGACACTGCTGCTGTCGGAGTCCCTATTAAACCATTAAACACTTACACGGTTAGTCCTCAATCCACATCACATTAATTGTAAGGTCATCATCACTAACGTATTTGAAAAATATAGTTGAACATCTGCTGCCATATTGAAAAAAAAGACTTGCATTGTTGTCTCTATTATTTACAATGATGGTACTTGATTATATTGGAGTATATTATACAAAATATCCACCCTCTGCAAGTACCACGTTTGCCTTAGATTCTTATACTTGTGATGTTGATCTTCACGGCGTCTTTTTTATGTGTTTACATAAAGACATATTTTGCGAAATACTTGTGTGCACAGAATACTAACCAAGGTCTTTCACAGATTCGAAACATACATCTTCCAATGTACCGGATGATTCAAAATGTTGCACCTGTTTCTGTGGTTTGTCTTTAAGATTTCATTTTAAGATGAATGTATAGTTTTGTCTTACAATATATATACATGACAGATGTGTATCATTTTCAGGCAAGCTAACCCTATTTCTCCTGTTCGTTTTACAGTACATGATTCAGGAATTATAATCTTGCTGTACAGTAAGAGAAAATTCGTGAATCACAAGAAGAAAACATAAAGTTAGAACCGCAATATGTCAAGAGCATGCAGGGCTCAATCATGATGTACTTTGATATTTAAATGGACTATTGTTAAAATTCAAAACATTCAAATGATACTAAATCAAAATAACATCTTGGTCTGCGATATGAGTTTTGACGCAGGCATTTATAAGCTGACATAAATGTTTGAAGACATTGTTGAAGATATTGAGGTAATTAATTATTACGCAAAGAGAACATGTCTTTAATCACTTATTGAAAATCATGTGGACCGTTCAATGTGCGATAACTCGCAACTGTTTGTTCATTAGATTTCTACGGTGATACTTGTATAAGACACTGCCTACAGAAGCTATCAAGTAAAATATCACACAAATGCAGCGTAATGTTTTGCGTAATTTGATATTTTGCTGTAATAGTAAGAGACGGAATGAATTGGCTATCGTGACATATGTAAGGGTTACATAAACAGAACGAGTCGATAGTAAAACATGAGACGTGTATCTCGGCGCCATTTGGAAATGCAGATCACGGGGAAATTAGTTTCGTTTCAAACCCCCCCCCCCCCACACACACACACCAAAAATGATGTTGCTTGCTCATTCTAAACGACGCGATGCATTCCAAAACGATCAGAATTTCTCTACCAAAAACATTTGGGGAAGTAACCCAAAACGGCTTTGTTCTTTTTAAACCAAAACGTCAACAAGACCATAATCAGAACTCGATATCGATTAAACCAGTGGCAACAAATGAACAAAGGATACCCTTGGAAAAGTACAAGAGAATAAGACTAAGTGTTCCAGAAGAGTAAGCATCTACTGCTTCATCGACGACACGAGCCATGTAAATCTGGTCAGATCCAAGTAAATGTCATGACATCAAAGCGGAAACTAAATCTCAGCAAAGCAAGCATACTAATGAGCATACTAAAGGAGTCTACTTTCATATCATATTAGGATACATTAAACCATAAAACATTCTCAAAGTCTTCATCAACCTGCATCTCTCGAATTCCATTGTTGTAATAAACTTTGACAAGATGTCAAGAAAGGGAAAGTTCACAATCGGAAAATCGAAATTGTCACCCTTATCGTACAATGCAGTAAGATTCCTGTTTTGATTATAGATAAAGTAAGGATCGAGGTAATATAGATAAAGTAAGGATCGAGGTAAGAAAGTATTTAACCGGAGCGACAATCCCTCCTCCAGTAATTGTGCCGATTTTTCCTTGGATAATAACGATTTATTTGCATGGTACATACGTGAACCCTTTGTATAGCAAATTACATTAGTTGTTCAAAGCCTCCGCTAAGAGTCGAACCCAGGACTTAAGTTTAAAGATGTATAAATATATAGATGATATCTAACAGTGTCTTCAGTAATACCAAATATATTTCACGAGTGGGGCTAATATTTTGATATTTTTTACGAGTGCGCAGCACGAGTGAAAAATATCAAAATATACGCCACACGAGTGAAATATGTTTGGTATTACTGAAGAAACTGTTAGATATTCTGTTTATTACATTTTTATATGAAAATCTACAGTGGCAGCTTCTGATTTTCCCAAACGTCGTTTGTAAGCAGCGTTCTGATTGGTCAAATTAGAAAAAGTAATATTTTTCACTAGTGAAAAATATCATATTTCTCACTAGTGATAAATATCACTTTTATAGAAAGAACATTTTTTCGATATTTCACTGGTAAAAATGTAATAAAGGACTATATATGGTTTGGGCCTTTTTTGGCCCCCAAATTATCAAATTTTGAAGCAAATTATTGAACTCTCAAATTAATGTATTTCAAATATGGAGTACATCCCTGATAAAACTGAAACAATAATTATTTGTTGTTTCAACTCTGGTTGTCATGGAAACCATCTCAAATATGCATAAATTAGGGAAATTTGACCATTTAGTCAATTTTGGCCACTTTTTGGATAGTTTTTCTATTAGAAACTATTGAGCGCATTCTTGAACAAACTTAATATCAAATGAGAATATGTGGGCACTTATTTCACATCTTTAGGAGAAATATAAACTTTGTTCAAGAATGCGCTCTATGGTTGCTGTGTGAAAATCTATGTAAAAATTGACCAAAATAGACCAAATATTTACATTTGCATAATTTATGCATATTTCGGATGGTTACCATGGCAACCACAGCACAAATAACAAATAAATATTATTACAATTGCATGAGGGATGTAATCTATATTTGAAATAATATTATTTGAGTGTTCAATAATGAAATTTAAAATTTGATGGATTTGGGGGCCACAAACAGGCAAAACCATACATAGTCCTTTCGTCCTAGCTACGACGGTCGGAAGCGGCTTATATATGTTACGAGGGTGACATAACTCAAAAGCTGAAAAAGTGGTTGCTAAAGTCCTTTTACGTTTGTCGTTACTTTAAACAGGCCGCACATTCAGCTTTGCCTTTGGTAAGTGTTCCTGCTGTGTATACAATAGTACGTGTCTGTAAAGTCAGACACCCACTTCAGGGCCCGCGACGGCTATGTTGTTCCACCAACTCAGTCGGTACATTCAAATCTTTGTTTCTTTGTTTAAGTCAACAAGCCTGATTGTGTGATAATTATTTGCGGTGTTAGTGGTAAACATTAGGAAAGGCATTAACTATATATAACACGAAATCATCTAAATTTACGCTAATTTGTGAATGAAACATTCTGCTTTTTTATCAATATAGGTGCATTCTTTCCAAATGGATAGCATGTTTATATACAGTAGTATACGTACTTCTTTTTGCATATTGATTCAAATATGACTTTGTTTGTGAAATACATTGTAACAAATATATACGCACTTATTAAAAACAATGTTAAAATGTACATTAATGTTTACAAACACATGATATACATCACCACTTCAAAGCCATGTTTTATTCATTTATCAAATAAGTATACTCTTATATCGAAACAGGATCTTGTAACTAAGAGCGTCCATTTCATATGGCATTGGTGAAACTAGTGAAAAACATTTTCAATTCAATATCACATGAAATGAAAATAACTGTAAGATCGATTTTATATCTCGTAAGGTTCGTGTAAATATTCGTTGAAATGTAGAAAGCTGCCAATTTGACGCCAGTGTGTATGTATATGTTTGACTATATTTATCATTGGCGAGACGTCACAATTGCAACTTATAATCAATCACATATTGCACGAACGCGTAAAATTACATTGATATAATTATTCACTAGGTACAATTTAAGACACGACGTTATGTGATATAAAAGATCGTTGTTTGTCTATGTGTGATATGTGCGTTTGTAAGAAATGTTTTGAAATCACCCGGTTCCTCAATGTCTTTATGTATTTAGGTCCTTTTTCTTTTTGTCTATTCAATGCTTTAATAGGTTTTTCTGTTCAGGCTATACTTCTTTTTCTGTGTGAAAGATAAAAAAATCTAATAGACGCTATCCTAATAATAAGTATGATAATTGTTTCAATATTTATCATGCAAATATGTTATTGAAAACAAAGCTCCTGCATTCGCAACATGTGGTCAGGAAACATTTAATCGAAGCACATGATTTCAGTTAATTTCCATAAATATGAACTTCGTCCGTCCAATATTCAGGTCGATATCCCTTTAAAACGAAAACCTAAATCAGAAAATACAGAAGCGTCAACAAAACCATAGTCCACCCTCAAGATTGATTCAAAAGGGGACAAAATATGAACAAAAGAAAGATTTACACAAGAGTAACCGTCGCTGTTTCATCGACCACACCCCCAAAATGTCACCCCCTAAAAATGTTCTATTCTCAATAATGTGCAAAATTTCCAAAAGCTGAATAGTTAAAACAACAAGAGAATTCGTATCGATAAAACTATTATTCGATTCAAAATGGATGACAGATTTACGTTAATACCATTGAACAATTGAAGTATGAAAAGAATATTTTTAATAGCCATTGATGTGGCCAGACATGATAATATTACTATATAAAGTACTACTGTTGGTCAGTGTATTGTAAAGGAGGTCCGAGCTACGCCTCAGTCATGTATATCTCGCCGCTTTTTTGATGTCTTATATTGCCGGTATCGCAGTGCATAAATAGCATGTAAAGGGTGAAAGGTCGAAGGTCATTTCTATCTTTAGACAATACATAGCCAGATGGCTTGGATAAAGTGAGATTGAAATAATTTTATATACTTTAATTTGACGGAATAACAAGATTTTCTAATCATCTTACTCATTGAGTCACAAACCAACCTTATTATCTGACTTTGTATTAAGATACGATCGATATTATACGATGGTTCGGTTCCCCTGGTGTTGTTTTGGTGTCATCACTTTAGTGTCATTGTTAAATCAACTCTGATAAATGACAATATGATGGTGAATGCAGGTGGTTGGATGATGAAAGATAAAATGATGACTTTGGCTGATAAGAATTATGAATCCATAGAGATATACAGTTCTAACATAAATCGCCTAGTTTCGTATGGCATGGATCCAAGGCCTGCTTGAGTGAATGACCTCAGCCAGTGTAATGCTAAGGACTTGATGACCAGAAGTCCTTATAGGTTTTGAATTTTATTGATATATAACACTGGGTATCCTTATCCTGAAGAAATTGGGGCTTATTATTTCATACAAGATTATAAATAAACAAACTTTATATAATTTGAAACAATATAATTCAAACATATATCTTGTCGTTATACATGTACAAGACCCTTTCCAGACATTTTAGTGTAATTCTTACAGAAACAAAACCACCAATGCATCGTTGAACTTTTCATTGTTTTTTCAACTTTCAAATGTTCGTATATATTATTCTTGGCTAATAATTCAGCAACATCTGCTCTTTAACAAATGTACATTTTTATTGGATCCAAATCATTCCACTTTTCTTTATATCAAATTTCATTTCTCACTTGATACAAGGTTTTTTAGACCCGATGTTTTCCCGTATCAGGTCACTAACAAACTTTGTAACTATTGATATTTTCCCTGTTCCAAAAAAGTTCACTCACTGTGTAATTTGTACACCTCAAATGATCAACTTATTAACGGTGCCAGTCAAAAGTATGAATAACACGAATTTCCTTCTTGTGTTTCTTAATTTAATTCTACGCGTTATCGTTAATTATTATTAAATCGGTACACTGCAAACGAAACAGCTTCCTGTACAGATGTCACTACGAACTCTTGTTTAGTCGGATGGACTGTGATGCAGTACGGATGGTTCATACCTCTTAGTTTGGTCAGAAGGGCCTTCCATCGGGTCCCGTCAGGTGAAACCAGATAAACATTGCGTGTGGTCAATCCACATACATATAAATTGTCATCCCGGTCAAGTCCGATGCCTACAGGAGTGTTAAGACCAGGGTCGCTGTATCTGCACACTACTTTGCCATTGTCTAGTCGTCTACCCACAATGCCATTGTCATCTCTGTGATAAACTCTTGCCTTTGATGTCGATACAGCAAGGAACGTCGCCTCATCTCTTTTAGTATTTATTGATCGAATAACTTGTCCATCCATAGACAAAACATTCACACTATAAGGTGCACCAGCGATGATGTTATCGCCGTGAACTGCTATTCCTGTAGCTCCATCTGGACAGACGATCCTCTCGGTCACAGATAGTTGGCCATGCCGTAAAGTACCCTTCAGTATGTAGCGTTCGCTCAAACTCACAAGTATTTCATCAGCAACACGTCCAAGTGTGACGCCTAATGGCGTGCCATTAACTTTGTATTCCTTTACCAAGGAATAGCTGTCATCAAACAATAATAGTCTGTTGTTACTGCTGTCTGTGACGAGTAGTTGTCCGTCATCGGTGAATATTCCACTTTTCACGAAAGGCTTGACAGACCCTCCAAGCGCATTACTATGTACCGTTTTTACACACGATACTGAATGTTCCCAGACATCTACTAGTGTTGTGGATGGAGGTGCAATACGCTGTAAGGTATCTGTAAGGTCTGACGCTGATGAAACATCCACAGATATTGTAGGTGAATGTTTTAAGGTTATGGTCTCAAGCAAAGAGCCGATACATGCATTCGCATTCTTTGACGTCAGTGAGATGGTCGAGGTCACATCAGCTTCACCAATGGTCGTCAACTTCATGATTTCGTCTACGATAGGTCCTATCTTCAGTATGATGTCAAAATCATTAGGCAGGTTCCTGGTGTTTTGATCCAACCGACGGTAATGTCCTGACATTTGTTTCTTTGTTTTCTCTCTTGTGATAAACGTCTGTCGATCAGTTTCATGTGTTTCCAAGCGCGACATCAGTAGATGCGTGTTTTCGGCGTTTGTGTGAAATGTGCTAACACATCTCAGTCGAGAGGTTATCTGTTGTCTGTAAGAATTACATTTGTGTACGAGGTTCGACTGGAATACTGTGTTGAGGTCATCAAGCTTGTCTTTAGCATCCTGTATCATATGAGTCAATTTAGCTGATACTTCCTTTTCCTTTGAGTCGAAATTGTTAATCTGAGAATTGTCATCCTCCAACATCTTCCTTGATTCTTCTCGTATTTTTTCCCATTCTCTTTCAAATACAGTCTGTCCTGTCGTAGCTGTCTGTACGATGTCGTCCAGTTGTTTTAGATTGTTACAGTTTCTATGTGTCAAGGAGACACAGTCACTACAACACAGTGATCCATGGTCCACGCAATAGAAATCTAACGGCTTCATGTCGTGTTCCGGACAAATATCGTTGACAATTATCCCTTTGATTTTACCAGAGTCTCCGTCAAAGGGCAGAAGTCGGTGTTGGCTCGAAACCTTGTTCCGTTTATGGTAAGTTTTGCAATCTTTACACAACATTTCAGCACAATCGGTACACAAGACCTCGGCAGTACAGGATTCCCCATCCCTCAGACATGCTTCACATATCTGATCATCTAAGGTCTGTTTTGTGTAGTTAAGGAACAGGCTATTTACGGGGAAGGAAGTTGCCCAGGTATTGACTTGTATACTTGAGTCCCGCGGGACAATGGGAGTATCACACACAGGACACGGAAAATAATGACGATTTTCATCAGCACACACGTGTTCAGCTTGGATGTAAGTGGACAGACATGGGCAACAGAATGTGTGACCACAAGGTAACTCTCTCGGATTGTCGTATATTTTCTGGCACAACAAACATCGGAAATCCTGACTTGTGTAAGCTTCTGCCATGTCAAACTTTTAATTATCTGTAATAGAAAAATATAGTTCATATTTACTATATTCTGGTAAAAGGTATATTGTTTTGGCATGAATTGAAAACAAGTTGTTAAACTCAATGACGTTTTGAAAATACACATGTATAGACATATGTGTAACATGTTCCTGTAGTATTTTACTTTGACGTTGATACAATGCAATAATCAGTTGTATTATTATTTAATTAACTAACATAATATAGTCGCAATATAGAAAACTCGGCCCAGGCAATTAATATCAAAAGTTGGCCAATACAGAAAATAACATGACAAATATAATATGCAAAGCACGATAGCAAGATTTAGTGCAAAACATGTGATAATTGGTTTATGTCATGTTTATTTTCTTATGCTTTCGTTTTGCATATATACATGTACATGCCATAGGGAGTACATGTAAAATGAACACAATAACCATTACTTACACTACTGGTTTGTTTCCCTTTCCAGTTGATTGAAATATGTCAAAAGTTCAAATTCAAATATTTACCTTTTCTTACTGATTCACATTTGCTATAATAACGCAGAGGTAACAGACTAAACGAAGGTAGATAACTCTTACCAATTAGAGACAGAATTAACGAAGGTAGATAACTCTTACCCAATAGAGACAGAATTAAGTAGTTAAAAACATATTTTGTAATCGGAGTCGAATACATTCCTGTGGAATCAAACTAGTTGATTGTTTATTTAAACAACGACAAACAATAAATTTGTTTGCACGAATCACTATATTATTAATACCGTGTTGTTATTATAAACAAATGTATTTCTTAATAATTATTATCTTAATAACTAGAATAACCGTGAATTGTTAAGCAGAAATTCTATTGGCAATACCAAACGGATTTAAAAAATGACCGGAATATCGCTTTAAGTTTTAATTTAATTGCTGGTATAATGTGCGTGTGCTACAACGCTTACATATCAATAATGGATAGGAAATTGCCTAAAATTTCTCATTGATTGTATGATTGTTTGTAAGTTATGTGCTGTATGATCCTTTTGACTTTGATCTATAATAAAACAAATTTCGTCCAAACCTATCCCGGTGTTGTGTGGTTACATGTAGGTAGGGACAGACAATTACTTGAATAACCGTGATTTCTTTTTATGCTTTTAACGTTTAAGCAGATAAAAAAATATTTACTGGAGTGAATAATTTGATATCAAAAGATAACTATAATTGTCTACTAAGAGAAACAAGTAACCATGTTTATCATTATGTTTTAAGTGATTGTATTATATTTTATTCTGTTTACAACATAACAATGATTCACGATTCAAGATATATGTTTTGATGAGAAAATAAAAACGCCGTACATATCATATTATCAATTATAAATAGAAAACGGCGTTGATCAAATATAAGCTTGGACATAAATAATTCGATTAGTATCAAACAATTGCTCCAATATTTTTTATGAATGTATATAATATATCACAAACAGATAAGTGATACTGTATATGCACTGGTAAATATACCGTGTTAGTCTTGAACTTTGTACTCGTAGAATTTATATGGTACTCACAGATTTTTAGGAAATATTAAAATTTGACATGGAGGGACTAATTGTTATTTCAATGTAGTTGAAAAAGAATCATGAAAATTAATTGCAGATTGATCACTGTATGTGTGCAAATTCAATGAACACTGGACACATCCTTTACCAAAATTATTTACTTTTCTATTCGTAAAATAAAGGGGTCTTACGCACCTGACTCTTCCGCTTCTACATTAGTTTAGAAATTTTGGATTCCCACCTTTTGGCCTCTAGAGTCTGAAGAGTCCTAGGAGGACGAAACAGCTATATGATGCAGTTTGATTTATTTTATTTCGCGATACTGTATTTACTACTAAATTTAAAAGTTTATTCACTTATTTTCACTTCAAAACAGGAAACTTTCAATTTATCCTGACTAATCTGTAGTATACGTGCATTATCCTGTAATATATTCTTCAAATGAAAAAGTATATTGACAGTGATGAAGTTTAATTTTTTCGCATACAATTATTGTACAATAACTGCTACCTAACTGGGAGGTAGTGCGGCTCCCACACGTAAGGGGTGTGGGGGAATGTTGAGGGGATACAGTGATGCAGACGCAAATTCTTGCATTCTGACTATATCTCAGTACTTTGTTTTGTACTTAGGAATCTTATCAAAATTATTTTTATTCTTAAGGAAACCTCGGACTTAGATAACAATCTTATTCCGTGAGGAAACAAAGTATTAAAATTTCAATGTACGACTCCTGTTGGGAAGGGGTTCCGGCCCAAATTGGGTATTGCTCCCCCCTGCCCCTTACTCCCAGCTCAAAAATTGTAGACATGAAAATCATACAGTGGGACATTATTTTTCTTTTTATTCTTCAGACTTTTTCAGACAGGATTTTCTTTTAGGAGAAAAAATACTCACGTCCCTTGGTCGCAAATAGGGTATGAGGTGTCTTTGCAGAAAATTTTACTTTTAGATGCACAACCCTGCATTCTGAGTATATTTCAGTATTCAGTAAAATGAATTGTTGATTGAGACAAGGCTGGAAAAGTAAACTAATTTTCATCACGGATAGAGTAGTCTCTTTCCGTGTTATCATGGACAAGGCTCTCCAATTCAGGTTATACCAGAGAAATTAATTATATGTGATATCACATTTTTTTCTATATAGAATGAAGTTCAAAACATTTCCACAGGCGAGTTGTTACCCGAGAATAAGACACTTTCCAAAAACTGGCTAAAGCCTTACCTGTAATTAGTACCTATTGTTCTCACCTGTAACAAAATTACCTGTGTTCTATAATAAAATAGGATATGTTGGTATGTTGGCAAAACAAATTGAAGCGATTCAAGGAATTCCACTTAGAGAAATGCCCACATTAGGGGGGAGGGTCAACCAATGCATTTAAACTTCGTTCTCGGTCGGTCTCTACTTGTGTGCTCACTTGTTAATTTGTTGTAGATTCATATCTGGTAGTTATTTGTCCTATGGACGATGTAAATCAAGTCTTATTTTGGATATTTGAAACTTTTTATAAGGGGTATTTCATGGGATTTCGTCCAAAAATATGTGGCCAAATATCAAAATGTAAATACTCGCATTCTACAGACCCTTTGACAGAGGAGTATATAAAATGTCGAACTAAAGTGTTTAATTCATGTATTGAAATAAAACAAAATGCATTGCTGCTAAACCATTGACATTTTTGTCATGTATTAGAACTGTAGAGGCAAAGGGCTAATTGTTAGGCTGAAAAGGCTTTGTGTCTACTTGAAACCGGTTTTACACGTCTAAGGTAGCTAAATTGTGTATGTGTACCCAAGCACGAGTGTGCTACAGGTAACTCTGTCACTGGTAGAAGTGAATCTCACTTATCAGTGCAACCACCAGTTACATAGAATTTAAGTTTTCAAAATCTAATCTTGGCCAACAAATTGTGAACGAAATGTCTATGTAATACCCCTAAAGTTATCATATGGATTACATACCGTGGGTATGGTCTATGATGTTAAATTGATTAACGTACTGACTTTTCTAACCACGCCATTTGAATAACAATACCCAAGTATTTCAGTATTGCAGTGAACTGGAACATGTATACGTTGTGAACAGAGGGACATGTACAGACTTATATGATAAATTAGCGATAAATACCTATATATATTGACATCATATGTACGTATTTATCGCTAATTTAGCACATAAGTATATACATGTCCCTGTGTTGTGACCATAGGTTTATATAGGTAAGTCCATTTTTTCACACTTTCGTTTTGCATTCATATACCATGGTGACAACAAGTATAATGTTCTTTAAAAAAATTAATACTGTTACAGAAAACGGTTTTGAGGTCGTCGTTACTAAACAAAACTAACCTTAAAACAATACGGAACATTTGTCCTTCCATACTATTTTGTAGCAATAGGT
Organism: Mimachlamys varia; assembly: GCA_947623455.1. NCBI lineage: Eukaryota > Metazoa > Mollusca > Bivalvia > Pectinida > Pectinidae > Mimachlamys > Mimachlamys varia. The sequence goes on along the minus strand of OX392529.1, from coordinate 32,045,844 downwards.
GTGGAAGGCAATGTTTCCTTGTTGCTTCCGAGGCTTCAGTTACACATCTATGTGTATCACGAAAAAAAGAGTTACAGAAGGTAGGTAACTCTTACCAACCAGGGACATTATAATGGTTTTTTGAAATTTTCCAGTATAAGTCCACGCTGGTGTACAAAACAACGATAAACTATAAGTTCGTATACACTAATTAACATAATGTAAAATCGTTTCGTATATCATTAAAAAATGTAATTAGGATATTAAAGCACTGCAATAAAGCAGTAATGATATAACATTGACATTTTTGCAGATTTTCTGTTAACATTACATGTACAAAACATGAAAACAAATATGATTATTTGACTTCATTACTTGACGACTTGATATGATATAGCGTTTTCGGCTATGATCTTCGCTTATTGTTTATTATCATTATAAAATAATGGAAATTATAAAGCCATACAAGTGACAAATTTTATATCCACATTTATTTATTTCTGGCAAAGGAGTAAGACAAATAAGTATATGCATTATTATGTTTACATAATGATCATGTATATATACATGCTTACTGTAAAGATGTCTACTCAACATTCAGTGCTTTATATCATATTTAAAAGAACTAAAGCATTTATGAATTGGCTTCAAATAATTATACAAAAGAGATATATATGAAAACATGTCACTGTGATAGAGACATGCATCTACTCTATTAGAGTAAAGTTTGTAAGTGTTTATATTTGCAGAGTGAAAAATTAATACCATGTAGGTAACTTGTCAAATTTTGATATTGATAAAAGACTGATATGATGATTTGGTTTATTCAATATATATCAAACATTTGTTTAAGGTAAATGAGATACCACACAAATGTAAACATATACCTCCCGACAATGTTTTCCTTGGATAATGTTGTTTTTTTTTTCTTTTGAAATCGCAGGCAGATGGAAAATAATTTGGAATCAAAATAATCCTGTAAACGTTAACCTCGTACTGTACGTGAAACAATAACCTGTATGTCCGTATATGCTGTCACTGATAAACATATATCTGCTAACGTTTTGATTATTTTAGATAAACAATTGCAGTTACTTATATGATAATTAAGAAAACCTAACAAAATGCAAAAAGTTCAAAGTGATTTTCAACTGGAAATTTGACCCCTGCTATATTGTTGATAAATTGGTACATATATTTATATAAATTACAATCATTATCCTGGATGACACACCAGTACAATATGACGTTTGTGGAGCATAAAAGTAGTGAAGTCATGATTTAAAAAAGTAGAATCCAGTAAAGAATCCACCAAAAGTGACTGAACATGAAATTATAACAAAACTGAAAGAACTATATTAAACCGATTACATGTTAGATGTGAGGCTTAATGGTACAAGTAAGAGACAGTTGGAAAAGCAACAATTTTATTGAATTCGAACACGAATTATTTAATTTAAAACAAGTCATCACAATACAGTGAAATAGGAGAACATCATATGTGATACTATGAAATAAATGTGATAGTTTATGTAACAACAGCTTAATTAATCTGTGACCGTTTTTTAAACACATTATTACCGATTTGAATTACCATTTACGCACTAGACATAGCTATTTGCGTCTACCACATATCACCCCCCCCCTTCCCCAACACCAACAACAATTTATATATTTTTTCATTATAGGTTTTCATCATATTACGGTATCAGCTATCCAAACATAGCATATTATTAAGACTGACCTTTTACCAGAAGAATATTGGAGAACTACTAAGGACCTATTCGAAAGCTACAAGCGAAAAAAATTGTATAGAACCTAAAAACAGTTAACACTAGTGACAAAATACAAACATGCTAGAAAATATTTCACAGTTACCCTTTAAAAAATACTAGAATATAAGGGCGGGTTTTTAGGAATAATTACAAACACAAATAATGCACATTTTGTATATGTAAGCGTTTTCTGTTTTATTGACGACATCCGCATGTAAACCAAGGTCACCTCTAAGTAAATGCCATGTCCTCAAAGTGAGAATATAGGCATTGTTCTCAATCACAACATACTTTTACCCCGAAAGTCAAATGCTGAGAATAGTAAAACATAATTAAAAACACAGAGCTGCTTAACAAATTAAACTAGGCATGTCTGGATTTTACAATTCAATTATTTTCAGTTCTCGGTCAAGTTTGACTTAATATGTGCTCACTCTTGCTATCTTCATGATGAGTTTTGGTTTGTCCGTTGGGCACTGAAAACAGAATTCATTATATTTGAAACTATGTCTTATGCTTTCCTTTATTAAAGTTACTACATCAATACTACAGGAGTTAAGGATTATTATATATGATTGATATTGTAGTATACATGTACCTATAAACGGTCACAACCTACATTGTATGGTATGGTATACATTGCCATGTTGAACAGCGTACTGACTGTATCCTATATATCTAGACAATTTCAACCATAATTAAGAATGTCTGTATTGCAACGAACTTGAAGGTATACTTAGTATATCATATCATAGCATGTCTATTTTCTCTCATTTTTGGTTTGCAAGTACATGTACATACCATGGTCGGTGACTTTATGTACAATATCTTAATAAGAAATACGCTGTTTATCAAAGTATGGTGACCTACCTCGTCTATATTAGATACACATACTCATAAGGATCCATAAGCAACGTTTTATCGATGGCTCTTCTAATTGCTCAACCAAATCATTATCAGAATGTCCTACTTTCATGTTTTGCACCATTAAATCATGGTCGCAGTCTTATTGTGACTTTGTATACTTTAGAAGTGGAGTTAACGAGATGAGGAGTTTGGACACTCGAAAAAGCTACTAATCAGTCTTAAGGTTCAACATAAAGCAGTATACACCCAAATTTCAAAGCCTGAAATGCGTTTTTTTTCAAAGATCTTCATTAAACTCGGACTTAGTGTAAATTATAAAAAATACATGTACATATTGTATATTGAACCCGTTAATTGGCTATTAAACAATTATATAGGTAAGTAAAAATACGTTAAAATAGAGCATTAAGGCTAACATCTTCAGCGAAAAATAGCCTACTGTAACATGTCAATCTCTTTTGCGAGGCTTCTTAGTGCTGAGAAATGACATTTAAGGACCAGTTACCAATTATGTGACCTTGACTTAATTTATGAATTATTGACTTATTTTTGTTCAACTTAAATCTTCAGGTCTGCTACTTATTTAACAGAAACTGCACAAACTAGGAGTTTTTCTACATTTTTTACTGCGTGAGAACTTCACCAACATATTTTTCATTTTACACTCCAAACACTTTGAACCCCAAATTCTCTATGAGCCCACACAAAATCAGATGTTTTGAAGATAATACAATATGCAACTGACCTTAATTATCTTCCCGCAAAATATTAGCCTTATCACTGATAGACCGCAGAAAGGCTCAAATTGGCACCCCTCCTTTAAAGATTATTTAAAAACCCAGGCCATGCGGAGCTTTATTTCTTTTTTAATAGTTTCTCAGAGGGATGCCGACGGTGCGACCTGAAAGAAACATAGATGTGGCCATGTGAAACTACTATAATCGTAATACAATGTAAAATCGAATGGTAATTATTTTAGCAGATTATAAATAAAAACCAAAGGCTAAATAACCTTGATCGACAAACTAACGTGATGCAATAGGCCATTTGATAGCATTATGTGATGTTATTAAAGTGATTTAATGTTAATAACAAGGCTTCCTTTGTATAACAACATTAACGGTTACAATAAACTACTGTTTATGAAGTTTATGTAGTTTTTATTGGCATGGGTCTATGGTTTAACACATATGACATAAGTCAAATATGTTTCTAGGACGTTTTGATATGCTTTTTGTATATTCCCCTAAGTCACCTTTATCTACTTTTTATGTCGGCATATCTCTCCACACCCTGTTCAAAGGAAATTATGTTCCGCATGACTGACCATGTACACTACCATACCAAATACAAATGTACCAACCTGAAAGAACGTCTACGGTCTCTTATTAAGAGGGCTTTCTTTTCCACGAAAGGTGGAAGACGATACACATAGATGGTTGTGAGCTATCTTGGAGCATATTTTGTGAAAACACAACAAAAGCTTAGATGAAATATACTGAGATTGGAGGAAAAAATTCCTGCAAACCATTCTAGCATTGCATAACGCCACAACAGTGGTTATACGACGATGGGCGTATTACACATACACTTGTATGTTGTTGGGGTGATACACAGTACACTAGGTGCATTTATGCATACATTGTTGTACATACATAAGTTTAGAGTACTGTACACAACTAGTGATATACGACGTGGTTTAAACACTACATTGATCCTTTCGGATACTTAAATTTTATATATATATATATGTTGTTAGAGATACTAAGATATATGATACTACATTATTTCCATAGCTTCTCAAAACATTTGACGTGACAATTTTGAAAGCAGATTAATTACGTGGATCGAGGAGACATGCTATTTGTTTAAAGCAAAAACCAACTCATCTGTGTATATATTGATTTTGTATAACATTATAAAAAATCGATTAACTACAATAGAGTTAAAAATACATCGTGTTGGTCTTTTCACACTGTGCACTGTTTTCTGAAGACTGAAGTAATTTGATCATTCTCATTATTGCACTTGTCCTTAAAAGACGGACTTTAAATGATCACCAGTAACGCGATATCATCAGAACATTTCTGATACTGGTCTAACGACAGAGTGTTGTTAGATACAGGTGTCCACTGACTGAGAAAATATCGACACTACTGCAGTTTAAAGACTTCGATGCACGCTCGACAACACATAGGTGTATTAGCAGAGGTCATTTTGGATATAAATTACATATCGACACTACTGCAGTTTAGGGACTTTAAGGCACACTCGACAACACTTAAGTGTATCAGCAGAGGTCATTTTGGATATCAATTACATATAAGAACGAAATCAATAACCCAATAAGGGGAGTTAGTAAACGGACATGATGTATGCCAATTATTATATATCTGTAATCTTGACCTTGAATAATGGTACTGTATCTCAATAGTCTATGGATATTAATTTAGGAATACTTGTAGAGGCGACTATTGTCGGATTGTATGTAGATTTGCTGTTTTTATACATGTAATTTTTTTTATATTCTTACTTCTCCTACTTCAGCCCCGCAGCAACGAGCGTTTTCATAGGACCAGAGCAGCTTCAAGGACCTTAACCCAAATCAAAGATACACAACTTTAACACTAAAATCTTGAACATATCATTGCCTCCAGAAATAAATGGCATGTATATTTGGCAAGAACGACCACGTTCGCACTGATAAACGGTCGGTCAAAGACTATGGTATGAAAAGACATATATGTAGTTTTTTCAACGTATTCATCTTTAGAGTGTCACTACTTGCATTTTACAATACAAATATATTTCATTTAATAAAAGATAAGGCATGCATTTCTATACACATGTTTAACTCTTTCGGCGCCAAAGTCGACTTTTGTCGACAGCGAGGACGAGAGCCAAAGTCGACTATAGTCGACATTTTGAAAACAATAATCTTAAGATTTTCATAAAATTTTGGAAATCCAAGATGGCTGCCAGGGTCGCATGATCTTGACTGAATGTGAACAATGTCCTAAAGATACAGCGCTAGCTTCATTTGAACTTTAAATCCATCAAGTAGCATGTTCCTACACCAACTAAAACAATGCTATAAAGTGTTAAGCATAAATCTATATTTAGCAATAAATATATATATCTTGTGTCAGAATTACATGTTTTGGTAACTTTATTTCCTATTATAATTTATGCCTGCCACCACTTATATTCTTCATAATATCAGTAGATATATATACAGACACTCATAATATAGATTAAAACCTACAGATAAGTGAAAAAAAGAAATCTAGCTGTAAAATCAACAATTTTATCAAATTATGAAAATCCAAGATGGCCGCCAAGGTTACATGACCTTGATTGACCTTGAATGACCTGTGATGAGGTGCATTTGGTCAAGCATCATCTGAACTTTATATCCACCAAGTAGCATGTCCTTACACCAACAAATAAGAAAAAACATACATTGTTAATTAAAATTCCTTTAATTTTTAAAATATTTTTAATTAATATTTGGCGCTGGGCCAATATGTTAAAAAGGTAATTTGGCGCCGAAAGAGTTAAAAAAGGCAAGTTACCTTGTACGATCTTGTTTTCCCAAAACTCAGTCACTTACAACAGTATAGTAATAAACAATGCCCCAAATAATTCATTTCTGTAATACAATATGATACAATAAAACGTTTCATACATACATTGTAAAGGTTTAATCATGATTTTTTATTTCATATGATACATCGTTACATGCAAAAATATTACACAAAAAGTCACTGGATAACTGAACATTGATGTGATAAATAATGAAATAATACAATAGTTATTATTATATCCCTGTAACAGAACTACACTATGATTTTCTTTATCAATGCATTGTTTTAGTTTTAGTTTGGTTCATTTAAGTCATTCAAGGATGTGCCAGGTTTTGGAGGTGGAGGAAAGCCGGAGTTCCCTGAGAAAAACCACCGATCTACGGTCAGTTCCTGACAACTGCCCATCGTAGGATTCGAACTCGCAACCCAGAGGTTAAGGGCTAGTGGTAAATGTCGGAAGACCTCAACCACTCGGCACCGGGGCCCGTATAGTTTTCTATGATCAGGGAATATCAAAACGTCAACAACACCATAATCCAACTCAAAGTCGATTAAACTAAGGGCAAAATATGAACAACGGGAAGATCTACATGGATACCCTTGTAAAAATACAAGAGAATAAGACCAGGTATTCCGGAAAAGCAAGCGTCTTCTGCTTCATCGACGACACCCGTCATAGCAATATAGGTCAGATCCAAGTAAATGTCGTGGCCTCAAATAGAGAACTGAGGCAATGTTTAGGTTATAACAATGTTTATTTAGGCTACTTGTCTAATCCGATGAGAAACTTTCCATACCTATGCATCGAAATTCTATCAATCAGACAAGTACTATTTAAACATTATTCAATAATGCACTGGCTCTATTCCAGTATCGAAATTATCGTAGTAATGTGTCAAAGGTATCCGTTAAAGGATATATTATAAATAGAGCATACGGCCTGTAATGGTTTACTTGATTATGATACGACATGCAATAGATACACTTCTTTATCAGCATGCTACAAACTGAGTACCATTTAATTCTTCATCCTCTGAATTTAGAGATTTTAAATCCAATAATCTATTTTTGTCAAACTTTCTTAATCAAAGTTTCTCTGCACAGAATTGTTTTTTTTTACAAAAAGTCTCTTTATCCCAGTATGATACAGGCCCAATATTTAAAGCCTGTTAGTTCATTTAGAAGAGACAATGTAAATGTCTACAGCACTTTAGGTTTTAAAGAGAATTTTCAGTTCAGCTACTGTCAATATTAAGAGTACTTAATTTTTTTTAGAATATTTCGTTTAAAGATTGAAAATATTTTGAATGTGACCCTAATAACATCACCTTAAACCTTTTAGTTAGCAAGAAAGAATTTGCACTTTACAACATTTATAGTTTCGTTTTACCAACCTATAATCCAGCTGGGCATTAATTACAGTGAAAGAAGGACAAGGTTTATAAAACAAACGGAAAAACTCCCTAGTCATATGCGTATAATGTGCGAGAAAAATGACAAACAAGTAACTGCTCCGCATCACGACCCACAAGGAAGTGATTAAGTGATAATTGATAATATTTTGAATAATCGCGAATCGTTGTCAAGATGTTATGAAAAAAAGAAGACATATTTGTAGCCTACATGAACTGTATTCCTCCCAATTACATAGATAGGAAAACTCAAAAGTTGACCCTGGTGTGTAATATTTTGTTCTTAGTGTGCTGAAAACAGAACAAAAAAAAAGACAATTACGCATTTAAAAGCAATAACCAGTATATGCAGTATCTTTTGTAAAAACGAGTATCACTATATATGTCCACAACTCTTTCTGTAAACTGATAACCTCGTCTCTCATTTATCCTTTGTCAGTTCCATTAGTATGTCCGGAGTAAATACAACACCGAAACAATTTAAATCTTTTTATACACAATTGCATTTAAATCCCAACACGCACTGGGCAGTTAGTATTTTAACATGATTCGTCTCTATATCCTTTGTGCGGTCCTGGTTCATGTGTTGTTTAAATGAATTCCATACAAAATGAGTTTAAGATAATACGTCGTTTAAGAATATACACCAATCTGCAATTGTATGTTTAATCCAACGAGATAATAAGCACAAAGCACTTCCATGGAAAACAACGATATTTAAAAAAAATATTGCGATGATACTTTAGTGCAATGATACTTTTTTGACTTTAAACATATTTATTGCCAATACATATTGAACAAGGGATTAGGCACAAGTTATCTCAACTTATTACAGCCTTCTCCCATCACATATTTATTATGACATGACAAGTAATGATGATAGGCATAAACATAATACATACATGTTTTTTTATATGACATTAAGATTTACACAGGTAGAAAGTTTACAAAATAGAAAGTACTAACAAAATATTTTGCTGGTTTTGATGAAATAATACACTAAAAATGTTTAAATTAAGGTCTATCGATAATTCAGAGCTACCAAGCAAAAGAAGCTCAATAGTAACCATTATACCTAAGATATTCAAATTTTGAAATAGTATTCGTCTTTCAATTGAAAAACGTTGACATTCAAAGAAAAAGTGATAAGCATTTTCACAGGGATGGCCACAGAAGCAAGCAGGGCTTTCAACTAGGTTGACTCGAAAAAGGTCATAATTAAGAGAACTACACTTGTGTCTCAACTTTGTATGTATTATATTCAGTTTTCGTTCGCCAAAACTGAAGTGACTTGGAGGGGATAGTTGCTCATTTGACGAAAGAACATTTTTTAAATAAATGTACAGAAGGCAGCGATCGTACTGATCAATCTAAAGAATTCCAGCCACGAAGAGTGGAAGTATAAACGAGAGATTTGTAAGAGAAAGCCCAAATAGAGGAACTCTATAATCACTGTTATTTCTTATAGTGTATCTGTTATTTTCTGAAATAGTAGGTGGTATGAGATCGTTCATATAATCTGGTGTTAATTTGTTATGCATTTTAAATAAAAGTTGAAGTTTTCTACGTTTTCGACGATTGGAAAGAGTTTCTAAACCAGTTTCAAAATGTAAGTCTTCAATACTGGCATACGAGTATGAAGGAAGTCTGGATATAATTCGAGCAGCTTCTCTTTGGGCTTTCTCTAACTTTTCCGATTCAAACATAGTACAACCATCCCATAGCTCACAAGCATACTCTAAAACTGGTAAAATGAATGACTTGTAAATGTGTAAGAGGCTATTCCTATTTAACAAATATTTCAATCTTCGTAATACATTGATTTTTTCTTCATTACAGAACTATAAGTCGCATTGATATGAACCCCCCACTTGGCATTTGAATTAAGAGTTACTCCCAAATGTTTATGGTGGTCTGTAAAATCTAAATCAATTCCATCATATTTTAAATCTAAATCCTCATCTATGTCAGTAAAGTTAGAAATAAATATTACCTCCGTTTTGTCTGGATTTAATGTTACCAACCACATTTTAGACCAACAATTCATTTAAACCTAACTGAGAATAAGAACTATTTAAGTACACTGTCACAATAAATAGTTTTCAAACCAGGTGTATAATTCACCACAAAGTCGATAAGATTTTAACTTTACCATCAAACCTTTATGGCAAACCCGGTCAAAAGCCTTTGAAATATCAAAGAATACCATACATGCTTTTTTTTCTTCGAGAGCAATACAAATATTATGATAAATATCGATGAGCTGATATACAATGGAATAAGCATGCATGAAACCAGACTGATGTTTAAAAAACAATAAGTTTTCTACAAAATAATTATGTAAGTATCTATAAATGACTCGCTCAAAAACCTTTCCAACAGAGAAATTGGCCTATAATTTGAAGGGGAATGCCTATCAACCTTTTCAAACAGTGGCATGACTTTAGCTATTTTCCAAGGGGTAGGAAAGATACCTACAGATTAAGACATATTGAAAATAATTTCAAGTGGTATACAGACAGATTGTGAGGTATTTCGTAACATATGATGGCAAATTCCGTCTTCACCCGAGGCCTTTCCGAACTTCAATATTTGTAAAACATCACGAATTTCATTACTATTTACTCTAATAGGAATAAATATTTTATCAGTTCTGGGCTCAACAATGGGGACTTCCGTGTTTCTATCATCTACTTGTGTAATATTACAAAAATAGCCATTTAATAAATTAGCTTTATCTTCATCATTAGTAACAACATTGTTATTTTGAGGATTTACAAGAGTAGGTATTGATTGTGCGGTACCAGTTGATTTCATTATTCGTTTAATAAGTCTCCAATATGATTTTGGATCAGAGGACGAAAACTCTTCAATTATACACTGTACCATGGACATTTTCATAAAAGATAATTTGAGCATGTTTTTTCATGTTATTAACCTTATTTCTTTGAGACTTGAATTTATTAACACCAGAAATAAGCTTGGATGACCTCGCGATTTTACGCAACCGAACTTTAATTCTCATTTTTTTTCTTAATTCAGAGGTCATCCATGGTTTGTCATTTGGCCTGAATGTGACCGTTTTAGAAGGTATACATAAATGTGCAAAAATTAAAAAAACTTCTGTAAAACGTTTACAGGCAATATCAATAGAATTACAAAGAAGGAAAAGCTCGTTCCAGTTATAATTAGAAATAAGGTTATTAAACATTTGAAAGTCTGCTGTTTTATACAGCCAAATTTTACGCTTATAAATGGATCTAAAAACACTAGTAATTTTAAAACAGGCATTACAACCATCGTGATCACTACAGGATTTATCAACTGGTACCACAGAAGAATCAATACTGGAAAGTGATTGAGATAAACGAATGGGGTCGAGTAGACTGGATCTAGTCGGCCCGACACGAGTAGGTTCATTTATGACGTTGGTTAAACTAAATAAGTTCATAATATCAAAAAGAACATGGTTTGCAGACGCAGTTAATAAATCAACGTTTAAATCACCAGTTATTCTTATATTTGGAGTGATATCTAGAGCAATATTGAAAGATGTACGCAATTATCCCAAAAAGATATAGAGGAATGTTCAGGTCGGTAAACAGTACCAATAACGAAGGAAGAATGTGGTAGAGAAATATTTATCCAAATCACCTCATCTCCGGGATATTCTAATTCTGATAAACGGTTTACTTTTAGAAGATTGTAAGTGTAGACTAGAACACTTCCACCAGCGACAATTCCTTTCAAGTCGAAATGGTTGATGAAATCCAGCTATTATTAAATCATCTATAGATACCTGATCATCTAAATGAGTTTCCGTTAAGCATATAATATCATATTCACCGGCTTTATCTGAGTTGAAACTATACTTTGTACATTAATGTTGACAAATGCAATATGATTAAGGCAATAACATGTAAAATCAAACAACATCACGAAATTAAGCAAATCGTAAAACTAATTCATGTTTCACTGCATTACATAAATTTATATATTTAATAACCTATCAATTTAGATATGAACAAAAAAAAATGGGTTATATATACGATTAGGTGTAGTAATTTAAGATAGCCAATAGAGAATGTATATGTTTGATCTTACATTCATAGACTCGACTTATAGAACATCACACTCAAACACACACACACACCATATCACACACCATCTCACATCACCATACCTCTCACACGCATATCATGCATGATATGTACACAGATATATGTACAATCGTCATATACAAAAAAAAAATAGACCATAAGACAGAAAACACGTTAAGCGAGTAGGGACCTAACGATCAACGCCGGTATAATATAGGTAATTGTGAAAAAGTACTAGTGTGTACATATGTGAACCAGAATTAAAGCACAATACCATTATGATATACATAACTCAATAAAAGATAGGTACATTGTATTAACTTTCAAAAAAATACTGGAGATAACGCACAAAGTGTATATTAAAGGTAATTAAAGCAAACGTGAACTATATCAAATCGTATGAACTAGTTATCATACAAACTATGCGCAAGGTAACGCAACGCCAGCATGGTACACGTTGTTCAAAGATCCGACATAACGCGCAACGCCAGCATGGTACACGTTGTTCAAAGATCCGACATAACGCGCAACGCCAGCATGGTACACGTTGTTCAAAGATCCGACATAACGCGCAACGCCAGCATGGTACACGTTGTTCAAAGATCCGACATAACGCGCAACGCCAATATGGTACACGTTATTAAAATATAACACACGTGCTAATTGATAAAAAAAGTGATATATACGTCACTCTATACATCACACAACACCTGTATGATACATGTATGCGTAGCTTTATATTAGACACCAGGGATAAAACATAACGAAGCTCTGTATAAGACACCGACCAAATCGCACAACGCCTGTATGATATACCGAGAATAACGCACAACACCCGTGTGATGTACCGAAGATAACACACAACGCCTGTATGATATACCGAAGATAACGCACAACACCTGTATGATATACCGAAGATAACGCACAACACCCCTATGATATACCGAAATAAACGCACAAAGCCTATATGATATACGAACAGAAGCGCACAACACCTGTATGATATACGAACAGAAGCGCACATCACCTGTATGATATACCGAAAGTAGAGCACAACACCTGTATGATATACCGAAAATAGAGCACAACACCTGTATGATATACCGAAAGTAGAGCACAACGCCTGTATGATATACTGAAGATAACGCACAACGCCTGTATGATATAACGAAAGTGACGCACAAAGCTTGATGTGCAATGATATGAACAATTGATACAGAAATTGAGTGAGTACGTCCACTATAAAAATGAATAATGGTTATTGTCAATGCGTAAATGTTCCTCAAGATAAACCACCTCAAGCAGTGGATAATAGCACCAACACATTTGAGTCATGTCCATGAAAAGTGTGAAGTAGATCAGAATCAGTAACAACCATTATATGATCTAGATTTTGAACATATTATAATGTTTGCCAAAAATGTGTCTGTGTCGCTTTTGAAGATGTAACATTCTTATCTACCAAACACTTTGAAAAGGTGATCATATAAAGGGCTGTTTTCTGTCTTGTGATATTTTGCTGTTTTCGTTTTCCTCCTCTCTGCTTCGTCTAAAACAGATGTGCCCTGTTTATTGAGTATTTTTGTGATGTCAAACTGAGATCCGGTTGATTCCATGTACTGTTTTACCCGTGTTTCACACTTTCTAAACATGACTACATCTGATGTATTTCTAGCTATGTAATGTAGAACGTTACTGCCGGCCTTATCTACAGCAATGGTAAGTATTGGATAAGATTCACACAAATAAAGGCAAAGTGGCCCGGGTCCAATCACACAACTCAAATGCAACACTGTCTTCTTCTCATCATCAACTTCCTGAGCCATGTACTGAGCACACACACAATTTCTATGGACCATGCGATCATTTACTAACTCACAAATATGGTGTTTGTCTTCAGCTCGATGCAAGGATTTCAGCAGAGTATTCTCTACTGTCTGAAACACGGAGCAGTTTCCTTTTAATGCTGCAACAAGGAGTGGGGATTTTCCTTTCACGTCATGGCTATGTACCAATTGTGGGTTGGTGTCGCACAGCAATTTCACCATTTCCTCTCTCTCATACAGGCATGCATGATGTAGGACATTGCTGTTGGTGTCATCCCTTGCTGTAAGGGTGACCTCGTACTGAAGTAACATACGTAACACGTTCACCATACCTCCCTGTACGACGCAAAAAGGCGTCCCGTTCTCAGGCTTAACACCCATATTCAAGAGATATGCAACACATTCTTCTGTTCCATTTGAACATGCTTTGTTCAACATGACACGTCTTGTGTCCTCATTCAGGTGTGGGGCAACTTTTTTTAGTTTTTCTAAATTCCCTTTAAACCTCTCGTTTGTAATCGATGACCACAATTTTGTGTGCTCGTTTTGTTTTACACCTATGGACAGAAGAAATATTGCACATTCTAACGATCTAGCAGAACAGGAATGATTCAACAAGTCACTTTTGATATCATCAGTCAGGTCATTGATGATTTGTTTTAGCACTTCCACACACCTTCCTTTCACAATACAAGTCAGAGTGTCCTTGCCGACCTTGACATTCTGCGACAGAAGGTGTAAAGCACATTGTTCTGCACCGTAAGAACATGCTTTATTCAACACCATTTGTTTGTCAACTTTTTTCTCATTCAACAACTGGTCAAATCGGTCAAGGAATTCATTGTTATTCCATGCATCTAAAGAGGCAATGGCAGTGCCATAATCATATCCCTTGCATTCAAACTCTTTAATGAGACGCTCACAAAGGTGTGTATAATGATCACTTGAAATGCCAATGCTGTCTTGAAAGTATGTTGATATAGTTAAATAACTGAGAGATTTACTTGGACAATTTTGTATGTAACCAACCGGCGTAGCTTTTGCATACAATAGTGCCACAGCAACATATACTGAATCATGGCAAAATCTGTACACATCACCAGACCTAAAATCCCTCTCCTTTACTACCAAAGATCCGGATAATGTGTATAAACTATTCCTTACGAATTCTATTTTTTTCTTGTTTCCTAAAGTCGATCTGTCATCATCGCTTTGGAACAAATTGATTTCAAAGGCTGCCTCTAGCAATGCGACATTGACCCTGCCACAGTTTGGATCTAGATCTTTTGCTGGCAGAGTTCCTCCATTGAGGAAAAGAAACAAAAGGGTGGAACATTCCCCTAATCTTGCTAATGCTTTATGCAGAAACGTGAATGGTTTCTCAAAAAATCTCACCCGCTCTTTCTGCAATTCAGGAACATCTCGGAAAAGTTTGCAGCATTGGGGGAATCCTATGTTTGGTGTACAAGCTATAATTGCTTCTTTTTCGTTCTCTTCCCACGTAAAAGTGGTATCGTTTGGCTCATAAAATTCCAAAAGAGCCATCATTTCATTATCAATTTTGTACGTGGTAGAACTCAGATCAATAATATTTTGATCAATGAACACCTCTCCCATGCTACGACTTTTCAAAGAGTTATATACTTCATTTCGAACAGTAATGACTATGAAATTACCTTGAGATTGTTCACCCTCACGGAGATTTGGAATTACAGCGTTGATCCTTTTGTTCCACTCGCCTACCTCCCTTTCATACAAAACTTTCTCTCCAAACATATCATCAATCAAAACAATGAATTGTGAACTAGTTGGCAATAAATCAAAGTCATTGATGTTGTTAAGTTTCAATGGTCGTCTACCTCGTTGTTCCTTACACAACCAAAGAAGTAGTTGATTCGCGGTTGCCGTTTTCCCATCGCCTGTGTTTCCCTTGATTACAACGATTCTGTTCTTCTGGATCTTTTCTAGTGCATCGTAGAAACCCTGGGTGAAAACGAACATGTTCTCTTCTGCTTTGATGATGGCACATGTGTTGTCTATAACGAAAACAGTAGATACAAAATGTATCACAGTAGAATGATAGCCGCTGTAAGCATTCCATTACAGTGATTAAGATATTATTCTGACCTCAAGGGCTTGAACTTTCATCAGCTGTTTTATAACGAAAGTTATAAGGTAGCCTAATAAGCATGAATGACCCTAATACCTTTACTTACTATTTTCTTCTATGTTAAATTCAAATGAAATTTTCTTTTTAAAAAGGCCCAAAAGGATCTGTATCACTCAACTGGATGATAAAGCAAATGCAAGGTGAAAATGAGTAATCCTTATCATTGAAAAATCCTTCCATGAAAAATTATAAAGATTTCAACCTCGAATTCCCGAATTGTGCCCCATATCATTACACTTAAAGGGGCTTATCCTCACCTTTGCCAAGGAATGCTTGAGGTTAAATTGGATAGAATCGCTCCATTTGTACAGAGATAAGAGAATTTTAAGTACTTAAACCTCCAATTTCCCTTTAAAACTAAACATTTAAATTCCTCTTTTTGTCCTCTGCACCCTAAGAGCAACTTTTCTCTATCTATAAAAAATGTATTCCCCTTCGCTTAAAGGTACTCCAAGCTTATGGATGATAACCCTACAATAAACGGAGGAAAGTATAGATTTCAACCTCAAATCTACGTTTGGAGCTATGCCCTCTGCTCAAATTGGGCCGGGTCAGAAAAACTGTTTATAAAATTGAGCCCTCTTTCCAAAAGTATGTTACAGACTAATTCGGATGGTATGATTTTCCTCTGCTGGGCCCTGCTCTCTACCCAAGCGGAAGAGGGTTAACCACAGTTCATACAGGAGGTTAGGACAATACAATCTACAAATTTGGTGCATCTTTGACCAGGGAAGGTTCCTGTCAGATTTCCTTTAAATTGGATCAGGTGTTTTTGAGAAGTTGAACATGTAAATTGTTTACGGACGCACGACGGACGAGGACGGACAGAAGACGATTAGAAAAAGTCACTATCATATGACTTATTTATATAACTTAAAAGGCTATCAAATCTTATCACTAACTTTTCTACAATTATCAATGTTGTACATGTTTTGGACCAAATAAGATCGTATCGGGAGAACGTTATTCAATAACTTACCTGTCAAAGCTGCTATCTTTGGATCTATTGCTGTAAAAAAGAGTTATAAGAGTTATAATGGTACAAAACAATAATATTTGTTTAAAAACTAAACGAGCCAGGAAAAAGAAGATATTAAAATCATAAGAAGAACAAACAAGAAGTTATATCATCACCGGAAGGAGCTAAGAATGGGTAAATGACCATATAAGAAACCAGTAGTTAAAAAATGTACATGTCAACATTGGCAAAGCCTTGTACCGGACTAAATGGTAAACCGAACAGCGGAAAGTAAACGCCACAACTACTATTTTATAATATCAGTGATAAAGTATTATGCACCAAGGAAATCTTACATATACTGGGAAGTACTGAGGTGGACAATCTTACCGACATATCAACAGCAGCTAAAGTATCATGACAGCTAGGTCAGATAATAACTGTCAATTCCAAAATGGCCGCCTGAAGGCCATATTGTACGTGTTTTTTGTTTTTAAACTTTCCGAAAATAGACAATGCACAACAAGGGAACGAGAGGAGCTCATATATAAAAATATAAGAATAGTCCATGGCAATGTCTTCTGTTGCCATGACTTCCTGTTTGGTGGTAGTGTCCTCCTGGTTAGCTGTATGACATGGATCAAGCATATCTCAGTCCATCTTTTTATTTTTAGTGTAAAATAAGATACTTATAAACATATCATTCTGTTTTGTAGCTGGTGAAGAATCATCCGTCTAAACAGTTTGGTTATCATTGGGTTATCATTGGGTTATCATTGGGTTATTTCGATCTTAAATGCTTTTCAACTTCAACCATGTGATTACAATTTGTATTACCCGACCCTATTATGCAACCGTTAATAAAACAAATCCATCAGGCACAAAGCACATTGTTTTTTCAAATAAAATATTTTACTTAAAATCTCGTTTAACTGATAAGAAACTTATAACATGATAGCTTGGCGAGAACAATATATCTTCTATCTTTGGATCTAGTGATACTATCTTTGGGTAGATAATAATAATAAGAAAATTACTTTTCATCTAAGCAGAAGACGCTTACTCTTCTGGAACACCTGGTCATATTCTCTTGTACTTTAACAAAGGTTTTCGTGTGGATCTTTCCATTTTTCGTATTTTGCCCCTAGTTAAATCGATTTTGAGTTCGGATTTTCGTTTTGTGGACGTTTCGGTAGTCTTATATTTTTTTATCCACCATTAGCTCAAACACTCTTTGCTTAAATATATCTTACCCGTTATAAAATGCGTGGTATCCTGTCTGTTGGAAATATCGCTGATTTGTGTTTCCGTGGTATCCTGTCTGTTGTAGATAACGCTGTTGTGTGTTTCCGTGGTACCCTGATTGTTGGAGATATCGCTGATTTGTGTTTCCGTGGTATCCGGTCTGTTGGAGATATCGCTGATTTGTTTTTCCGTGATATCCTGTCTGTTGTAGATAACGCTGATTTGTGTTTCCATGGTATCCTGTTTGTTGGAAATATCGCTGATTTCTTTTGCCATGCCTTCTTGATTAGCTGTGATACATAGACAAATTATGAGAGTCATTCGTTATTATAGGAGTAACATATGATACAAAAGTTTTTTTTTTTATGTATTGACCGATACTTATTATTGTAGAGTTGGTAGAACACTTTCTCACAAAACGACTTACAATTGGCGTACATCGTTCATCTGGCATCAAATATAATAAACAGATATGAAACAAGTTATTTCAGCCGGTATTAATAACCGTTGTTGTAGTCCAGATGATGCGCTAGGATATTTTAGTTATGGTGGAAACCTGAGAACACGAAGAAACCCTAATGATCATGGGGATTGAGATTATTTGATCATATGTAAACGAATTATAAAATGTGTTCATCACAGCATGACTGTGCCCATAGCACTTATCATAACCCTCTGACATTAAGTATAAAAGTTACTAGTGAGAAGATTTTCCAATCATTTTACCTATATTACATGGCATTGAGCAAGGTTATGTGCACACACACACATGGTAGCAGTTTATACTAAATATAAGCTTTATTCATTTTACAACCGTTATGGAACATGTTATTTAACTCATATCATTCACTCTTGTTGGCCTGTAAGAGCGCAGAGATCTTATTGTGTGAGGAAACGGAGCACCCGGAGAAAACCCAAGTGGTCGGCAGGTGATGCTTTACTTTTTACGTCCGGTCGGGGAATCGAACCCAAGTCTCATTGGTAAGAGGCAAGTGCGCTATCCATATCATCACCTGATCACCGCAGTGTTTCATATACTAACATGCCGCGTAATGGCATTAGGTAAAAACTATCATCTACGCTGTCATTTGAAAATGTTATTTTCCTACGTTTTACACAATGTCTGAGTATCTTTCTCTAAACACTAGATGAATCATAAAATCTAAAATAATAGCAAATACAAAATTGTTATACAAGTTATAACGCGCAATGTTTTGCAAATGATATTAATATAATAAAATTATGAAAGAATGTTTTATAATTGTATTTTTTCATTCATTCGGAACAATTTCGGTCCTTTCTGGAGCACGGAATTGCATCTGGTCATCCATTCCGTGGTTGTCTCAGGAAGAGAAACGAATTTTAATTTAAAACAGTGAATATTAAAAAGGTGAATATCAAAATACAGTTTTCAATCGAAATCGTCTATTACAATCGTTAAATTTACTAAATTTTGTAGATAATTAAGCAAAACATGTAGGAGTAAGCGAAACTGCGGTTCTGCGATCTGCGAATATTATTTGAAGATCTTTTACATTTATAATTTATGAGAAAACATATTTCTTATTTATTTTGCACACATATACCTTTCTGATTAAGAATGTTTTTGAATGAAAACCTTTAGCAAACGATCCCATTGAATTTCACTAGATAATATAGTATGTAAAAATCTGAATTCTATGAAGCTTAGAGCAGTAATCTAGTACAAAAACAAATATTTTTTTTCCAGTAACTTTCATTTTCTTCTCTTGAAAATAAGGTATGGCTCAAACCAGCGTGCCTATAAAGACTCCGACTTTTCATAAGAGCTTTCACAAGGAGTTTCCTTAACGTTTCACAAGGAGTTTCCTTAACGTTTCACAAGGAGTTCCCTTGACATTTCACAAGGAGTTCCCTTGACGTTTCACAAGGAGTACCCTTGACGTTTCACAAGGAATTCCCTTGACATTTCACAAGGAGTTCCCTTAACGTTTCACAAGGAGTTCCCTTGACGTTTCACAAGGAGTTCCCTTAACGTTTCACAAGGAGTTTCCTTAACGTTTCACAAGGAGTTCCCTTGACGTTTCCCAAGGAGGTTCCTTAACGTTTCACAAGGAGTTCCGTTGACGTTTCACAAGGAGTTCCCTTGACATTTCACAAGGAGTTCCCTTAACGTTTCACAAGGAGTTTCCTTAACGTTTCACAAGGAGTTCCCTTGACGTTTCACAAGGAGTTCCCTTAACGTTTCACAAGGAGTTCCCTTGACGTTTCACAAGGAGTTTCCTTGACGTTTCACAAGGAGTTTCCTTAACGTTTCACAAGGAGTTTCCTTAACGTTTCACAAGGAGTTCCCTTGACATTTCACAAGGAGTTCCCTTAACGTTTCACAAGGAGTTCCCTTGACGTTTCACAAG
Organism: Mimachlamys varia; assembly: GCA_947623455.1. Classification (NCBI taxonomy): domain Eukaryota; kingdom Metazoa; phylum Mollusca; class Bivalvia; order Pectinida; family Pectinidae; genus Mimachlamys; species Mimachlamys varia. The sequence continues at coordinate 32,025,532 of OX392529.1, read as the reverse complement.
GAGTTTCCTTGACGTTTCACAAGGAGTTTCCTTAACGTTTCACAAGGAGTTCCCTTAACGTTTCACAAGGAGTTCCCTTGACATTTCACAAGGAGTTCCCTTAACGTTTCACAAGGAGTTTCCTTAACGTTTCACAAGGAGTTTCCTTAACGTTTCACAAGGAGTTCCCTTGACATTTCACAAGGAGTTCCCTTAACGTTTCACAAGGAGTTCCCTTGACGTTTCACAAGGAGTTTCCTTGACGTTTCACAAGGAGTTTCCTTAACGTTTCACAAGGAGTTCCCTTGACGTTTTACAAGGAGTTCCCTTGACATTTCACAAGGAGTTCCCTTAACGTTTCACAAGGAGTTTCCTTAACGTTTCACAAGGAGTTCCCTTAACGTTTCACAAGGGGTTCCCTTAACGTTTCACAAGGAGTTCCCTTGACGTTTCACAAGGAGTTTCCTTAACGTTTCACAAGGAGTTCCCTTGGCAAAACCTCAGTGAATTAAATAATGATGGTAACTGTTCACTAACCTTTCACCTCCTCTATGATGCTCTCCAGTTGTTGTATATACTGTCTCTCTGTCTCAGGGTCCATGGTCGAGTTCAGTAGAGCGTCTACTGCTGAGACAAACCTGTCTCCGGTAAGGACGCCTCTTTCTATTTCGGAGATGCACTGACGGATGACTTTCCATTTTTCATCAAACTGCGCATCAGATAACGAGGCTTTGGGTACGTGTCCATAAGCTTCATTCCTCTGGACTCTCAAACGATCAATGTTAGCTGAAAGGGACCTGTCTTCAATGTCTGGTTCCTTCCCCCAGCCATTCTTGTGTGGTGGTATGTTGATACCCTGAATGTTTCGGAGCAGTTTGTACAACAGTGCGAAATCTAAGCAATCCAGGGTACCTGAAAAAACTCCGTCTTGAGGATATAAAATATTCTTCTGGCAACGATCAAGCTTTCCCGAAATGTGAACTTTCTGACTTTCAAGAATGCCGGTTAATCCTGGATATGGTATTTTAACTTGCAGCACTGATCTAAAAACAGCAGAGCAGACATCGATCAGCAGTCGAGAAAGTCTTGCAAAGTTTGTAGTCTCTCTGCTAGAATCGTTCCCGAAATTGCTAGCCATTTTCGCCAGAGTGGATGATGCCTGCAAAGTAGAGAAAATCCAAAAGATTAAATCAGGAACGTATTTGTCTCAGTGATTACTCTTCTTTCAAATGACAAAACAATTTCCTCTCATTCACCATAAGTATTACATTTTGCTATATTTCAAATGTACAAGGTAACATAACCAAAGCGAAAGCATAGCAAGCGATAAACACCTTCTACAGACGATATGTAGGTCAAGATGGCCAGAGCAACAGCTATTTATGTCATGTGCTACATTGAGACGGTGTGTGAAAAAAAACACATTTTAAATATAAACTTAATTTATTTTACAACATAATGAAACAAGTTATACAACTTATATCAATCAATCTTGTTGGCCCGGATGTTAGCGCGCGAGATTCGTATCCAAGCTTCAATCAGAAGTTTCGATCAATCAGAAGTCTCCATCAATCAGAGACAACGGTTTGCATACTGCTTTATAGTATCAGGCTGGTGGTATCGTCTCATCATGTACTCTATCAGAGGAGTTACAGTGTACACTAAACAATGTAAACAAAATATTGGCGGTAAATCAGAGGAGTTACCGTGTATACTAAACAATGTAAACACAATATTGGCGGTAAATCGGAAGAAATACGTAGCTATACATGTCTTGACTAATTTAGAAGTTAACAGATGGGACTCATCCTGAATTTAAGCATATCTCAAAAGTGACAATACTTATGTAGAATTTGTCGCATGAAACCGTAATCCGTTAAATCTGAGCGACTTACTTGGGAAAATTGTATGAAGACAAGTTCTATCAATATCTGACCGTTCTGTCAAAGGATTAAAATTAATACATATATTATGACTCAGCTTTAATGTAGCCTGGGTAACTGGTAAGTAGTGAAGCAAGTGTTTTAAATAAAACTATTATAATTTCATAATAAATTTATGTAAGGAAATATTTATCCACAAGTGTTATTGACATTAAACAAATATGAAGAATGAAGATCAAAATGCAGCATTTTCATATACATGCCATGTGAAGAATTCGACAAAGGCACAAAACACTAAGCAAGGCACAAAACACTAAACAAGGCATAAAACACTAAAAAAGGCATAAACACTAAACAAGGCACAAAACACTAAATAAGGCATAAAACACCAAACAAGGTATAAAACACTAAACAAGGCACAAAACACTAAACAAGGCATAAAACACTAAACAAGGTACAAAACACTAAACAAGGCACAAAACACTAAACAAGGCATACAACACTAAACAAGGCACAAAACACTAAACAAGGTATAAAACACTAAACAAGGCACAAAACACTAAACAAGGCACAAAACACTAAACAAGGCACAAAACACTAAACAAGGCATAAAACACTAAACAAGGCACAAAACACTAAACAAGGCACAAAACACTAAACAAGGCATAAACACTAAACAAGGCACAAAACACTAAACAAGGCACAAAACACTAAACAAGGCACAAAACACTAAACAAGGCACAAAACACTAAACAAGGCACAAAACACTAAACAAGGTACATAACAATAAACAAGGCACAAAACACTAAACAAGGCACAAAACACTAAACAAGGCACATAACAATAAACAAGGCACAAAACACTAAACAAGGCATAAACACTAAACAAGGCACAAAACACTTAACAAGGTACAAAACACTAAACAAGGCACCAAACACTAAACAAGGCATAAAACACTAAACAAGGCACATAACAATAAACAAGGCACAAAACACTCAACAAGGCATAAAACACTAAACAAGGCACAAAACACTAAACCAGGCATAAAACACTCAACAAGGCATAACACACTAAACAAGGCACAAAACACTAAACAAGGCATAAAACACTAAACAAGGCACAAAACACTAAACAAGGCACAAAACACTAAACAAGGCACAAAACAATAAACAAGGCATAAACACTAAACATGGCACAAAACACTAAACAATGCACAAAACACTAAACAAGGCATAAAACAATAAACAAGACACAAAACACTAAACAAGGCACAAAACACTAAACAAGGCACAAAACACTAAACAAGGCATAAAACACTTAACAGGACACAAAACACTAAACAGGGTATAAGACACTAAACAAGGCATCAACACTAAACAAGGCACAAAACACTAAACAAGGCACAAAACACTAAAAAAGGCACAAAACACTACAAAAGGCACAAAACCCTTAACATGGCACAAAACACTAAACAAGACACAAAACACTAAACAAGGCACAAAACACTAAACAAGGCATAAAACACTAAACAAGGCATAAAACACAAAACAAGGCACAAAACACTAAACCAAGCATAAAACACTCAACAAGGCATAAAACACTAAACAAGGCACAAAACACTAAACCAGGCATACAACACTAAACAAGGCACAAAACACTAAACAAGGCATAAACACTAACCAGGGCACAAAACAATAAACAAGGCATAAAACACTAAACAGGGCAAAAAACACTAAACAAGGCATAAACACTAAACAGGGCACAAAACAATACACAAGGTATAAAACACTAAACAAGGCATAAAACACTAAACAAGGCACAAAACACTAAACAAGGCATAAAACACTCAACAAGGCATAAAACACTAAACAAGGCACAAAACACTAAACAAGGCATAAAACACTAAACAGGGCACAAAGCACTAAACAAGGCATAAACACTAAACAGGGCACAAAACAATAAACAAGGTATAAAACACTTAACAAGGCACACAACACTAAACAAGACATAAAAAACTAAACAAGGCACAAAACACTAAATAAGGCAAAAACACTATACAAGGCATAAAGCGATAAACAAGGCACAAAACACCAAACAAGGCATAAAACACTAAACAAAGCACAAAACACTAAACAAGGCATAAAACACTAAACAAGGCACAAAACACTAAACAAGGCACTAAACACTTAACAAGGCACAAAACACTAAACAAGGCACAAAACACTTAACAAGGCATAAAATACTAAACAAGGCACAAAACACTAAACAAGGCATAAACACTAAACAAGGCATAAAACACTAAACAAAGTATAAAACACTACACAAAGCATAAACACTAAACAGGGCACAAAACACTAAACAAGGCACAAAACACTAAACAAGGCACAAAACACTAAACAAGGAACACAACACTAAACAAGACATAAAACACTGTACAAGGCACAAAACTCTAAACAAGGCATAAAACACTAAACAAAGTATAAAACACTAAACAAAGCATAAACACTAAACAAGGCATAAAACACTAAACAAGGCATCAACACTAAACAACGCACAAAACACTAAACAAGGCACAAAACACTAAACAAGGAACAAAACACTGAACAAGGCATAAACACTAAACAAGGCATCAACACTAAACAACGCACAAAACACTAAACAAAGCACAAATCACTAAACAATGAATAAAACACCGAACAAGACATAAAACACTGAACAAGGCACAAAACACTTAAAAAGGCACACAACACTAAACAAGGCACACAACACTAAACAAGGCATAAAGCACTAAACAAGGCATACAACACTAAACAAGGCACAAAACACTAAACAAGGCATAAAACACTCAACAAGGCACAAAACACTAAACAAAGAATAAACACTAAACAAGGCACAAAACACTAAACAAGGTATAAAACACTAAACAAGGCATAAAACACTAAACAAGGCACAAAACACTAAACAAAGAATAAACACTAAACAAGGCACAAAACACTAAACAAGGTATAAAACACTAAACAAGGCACAAAACTCTAAACAAGGCATAAAACACTAAACAAAGCATTAAACACTCAACAAGGCATAAAACACTAAACAAGGCATAAAACACTAAACAAGGCACAAAACACTAAACAAGGCACAAAACACTAAACAAGGCACAAAACACTAAACAAGGCATAAAACACTTAACAGGACACAAAACACTAAACAGGGTATAAGACACTAAACAAGGCATCAACACTAAACAAGGCACAAAACACTAAACAAGGCACAAAACACTAAAAAAGGCACAAAACACTACAAAAGGCACAAAACCCTTAACATGGCACAAAACACTAAACAAGACACAAAACACTAAACAAGGCACAAAACACTAAACAAGGCATAAAACACTAAACAAGGCATAAAACACAAAACAAGGCACAAAACACTAAACCAAGCATAAAACACTCAACAAGGCATAAAACACTAAACAAGGCACAAAACACTAAACCAGGCATACAACACTAAACAAGGCACAAAACACTAAACAAGGCATAAACACTAACCAGGGCACAAAACAATAAACAAGGCATAAAACACTAAACAGGGCAAAAAACACTAAACAAGGCATAAACACTAAACAGGGCACAAAACAATACACAAGGTATAAAACACTAAACAAGGCATAAAACACTAAACAAGGCACAAAACACTAAACAAGGCACAAAACACTCAACAAGGCATAAAACACTAAACAAGGCACAAAACACTAAACAAGGCATAAAACACTAAACAGGGCACAAAGCACTAAACAAGGCATAAACACTAAACAGGGCACAAAACAATAAACAAGGTATAAAACACTTAACAAGGCACACAACACTAAACAAGACATAAAAAACTAAACAAGGCACAAAACACTAAATAAGGCAAAAACACTATACAAGGCATAAAGCGATAAACAAGGCACAAAACACCAAACAAGGCATAAAACACTAAACAAAGCACAAAACACTAAACAAGGCATAAAACACTAAACAAGGCACAAAACACTAAACAAGGCACTAAACACTTAACAAGGCACAAAACACTAAACAAGGCACAAAACACTTAACAAGGCATAAAATACTAAACAAGGCACAAAACACTAAACAAGGCATAAACACTAAACAAGGCATAAAACACTAAACAAAGTATAAAACACTACACAAAGCATAAACACTAAACAGGGCACAAAACACTAAACAAGGCACAAAACACTAAACAAGGCACAAAACACTAAACAAGGAACACAACACTAAACAAGACATAAAACACTGTACAAGGCACAAAACTCTAAACAAGGCATAAAACACTAAACAAAGTATAAAACACTAAACAAAGCATAAACACTAAACAAGGCATAAAACACTAAACAAGGCATCAACACTAAACAACGCACAAAACACTAAACAAGGCACAAAACACTAAACAAGGAACAAAACACTGAACAAGGCATAAACACTAAACAAGGCATAAAACACTAAACAAGGCACAAAACACTCAACAAGGCACAAATCACTAAACAATGAATAAAACACCGAACAAGACATAAAACACTGAACAAGGCACAAAACACTTAAAAAGGCACACAACACTAAACAAGGCACACAACACTAAACAAGGCATAAAGCACTAAACAAGGCATACAACACTAAACAAGGCACAAAACACTAAACAAGGCATAAAACACTCAACAAGGCACAAAACACTAAACAAAGAATAAACACTAAACAAGGCACAAAACACTAAACAAGGTATAAAACACTAAACAAGGCATAAAACACTAAACAAGGCACAAAACACTAAACAAAGAATAAACACTAAACAAGGCACAAAACACTAAACAAGGTATAAAACACTAAACAAGGCACAAAACTCTAAACAAGGCATAAAACACTAAACAAAGCATTAAACACTCAACAAGGCATAAAACACTAAACAAGGCATAAAACACTAAACAAGGCACAAAACACTAAACAAGGCACAAAACACTTAACAAGGCACACAACACTAAACAGGCACACAACACTAAACAAGGCATAAAGCACTAAACAAGGCATACAACACTAAACAAGGTATAAAACACTATACAAGGTATAAAACACTAAACAAGGCATAAAACACTAAACAAGGCACAAAACACTAAACCAGGCATAAAGCACTAAACAAGGCATAAAACACTAAACAAGGCACAAAACTCTAAACGAGGTATAAAACACTAAACAAAGCAATAAACACTTAACAATGCATAAAACACTTAACAAGGCATAAAACACTAAACAAGGCATAAAACACTCAACAAGGCACAAAACACTAAACAAAGAATAAACACTAAACAAGGCAAAAAACACTAAACAAGGCACAAAACACTAAACAAGGCATAAAACACTAAACAAGGCATAAAACACTAAAGAAGGTATAAAACACTATACAAGGCATAAAGCACTAAACAAGGCACAAAACACTAAACAAGGCACAAAACACTAAACAAGGCATAAAACACTAAACAAGGCACACAACACTAAACAAGGCATAAAACACTAAACAAGGCATAAAGCACTAAACAAGGCACAAAACACTAAACAAGGCACAAAACACTATACAAGGCATAAAGCACTAAACAAGGCATAAAACACTAAACAAGGCATAAACACTAAACAAGGCATACAACACTAAACAAGGTATAAAACACTATACAAGGCATAAAGCACTAAACAAGGCACAAAACACTAAACAAGGCACAAAACACTAAACAAGGCATAAAACACTAAATAAGGCACAAAACACTAAACAAGGCATAAAACACTAAACAAGGCGTAAAACACTAAACAAGGTATAAAACACTATACTAGGCATAAAGCACTAAACAAGGCACAAAACACTAAACAAGGCACAAAACACTAAAAAAGGCATAAAACACTAAACAAGGCACACAACACTGAACAAGGCATAAAGCACTAAACAAGGCGCAAAACACTAAACAAGGCACAAAACACTATACAAGGCATAAAGCACTAAACAAGGCATAAAACACTAAACAAGGCATAAACACTAAACAAGGCATACAACACTAAACAAGGTATAATACACTTTACAAGGCATAAAGCACTAAACAAGGCATAAAACACTAAACAAGGCACAAAACACTATACAAGGCATAAAGCACTAAACAAGGCATAAAACACTAAACAAGGCATAAAACACTAAACAAGGCATAAACACTAAACAAGGTATAAAACACAATACAAAGCATAAAGCACTAAACAAGGCATAAAACACTAAACAAGGCACAAAACACTAAACAAGGCATTAAACACTAAACAAGGCACAAAACACTAAACCAGGCATAAAACACTAAACAAGGCATAAAACACTAAACAAGGCACAAAACTCTAAACGAGGTATAAAACACTAAACAAAGCAATAAACACTTAACAATGCATAAAACACTTAACAAGGCATAAAACACTAAACAAGGCATAAAACACTCAACAAGGCACAAAACACTCAACAAAGAATAAACACTAAACAAGGCACAAAACACTTAACAAGGCATAAAACACTAAACAAGGCATAAAACACTCAACAAGGCACAAAACACTAAACAAAGAATAAACACTAAACAAGGCACAAAACACTAAACAAGGTATAAAACACTAAACAAGGCACAAAACACTAAACAAGGCACAAAACACTAAACAAGGTATAAAACACTAAACAAGGCACAAAACTCTAAGCAAGGCATAAAACACTAAACAAAGCATTAAACACTAAACAAGGCATAAAACACTAAACAAAGCATAAAACACTAAACAAAGCATTAAACACTAAACAAGGCATAAAACTCTAAACAAGGCATAAAACACTAAACAAAGCATTAAACACTAAACAAGGCATAAAACACTAAACAAGGTATAAACACTAAACAAAGCACACAACACTTAACAAGGCATACAACACTAAACAAGGCACAAAACACTTAACAAGGCACAAAAATTTAAACGAGGCATAAAACACTAAGCAAAGTATAAAACACTAAGCAAGGCATACAACACTAAACAAGGCACAAAACACTTAACAAGGCACCAAACACTAAACAAGGCATTAAACACTAAACAAAGCATTAAACACTAAACAAGGCACAAAACACTTAACAATGCATAAAACACTAAACAAAGCATTAAACACTAAACAAGGAACAAAACACCAAAACAAGGTACAAAACACTAAATAAGGCACAAAACACTAAACAAGGCACATAACAATAAACAAGGCATAAACACTAAACAAGGCATAAACCACTTAACAAGGCACAAAACTCTAAACAAGGCACAAAACACTAAACAAGGAACAAAACACTAAACAAGGCATAAAACACTAAACAAAGCATTAAACACTAAACAAGGCACAAAACACTTAACAATGTATAAAACACTAAACAAAGCATTAAACACTAAACAAAGCATTAAACACTAAACAAGGTATACAACACTAAACAAGGCATAAAACACTAAACAAAGCATTAAACACTAAACAAGGCACAAAACACCAAAACAAGGTACAAAACACTAAATAAGGCACAAAACACTAAACAAGGCACATAACAATAAACAAGGCATAAACACTAAACAATGCATAAACCACTTAACAAGGCACAAAACTCTAAACAAGGCATAAAACACTAAACAAAGCATTAAACACTAAACAAGGCATAAAACACTAAACAAGGCATAAAACACTAAACAAGGCACAAAACACTAAACAAGGTATAAAACACTAAACAAGGCACAAAACACTAAACAAGGTATACAACACTAAACAAAGCATAAAACACTAAACAAGGCACAAAACACTAAACAAGGCACAAAACACTTAACAATGTATAAAACACTAAACAAAGCATTAAACACTAAACAAGGCACAAAACACTAAACAAGGCACAAAACACTTAACAATGTATAAAACACTAAACAAAGCATTAAACACTAAACAAGGCACAAAACACTAAACAAGGCACAAAACACTTAACAATGTATAAAACACTAAACAAAGCATTAAACACTAAACAAGGCACAAAGCACTAAACCAGGCACAAAACACTAAACAAGGCACAAAACACTAAACAAGGCATAAAACACTAAACAAGGCACACAACACTAAACAAGGCATAAAACACTAAACAAGGCATAAAGCACTAAACAAGGCACAAAACACTAAACAAGGCACAAAACACTAAACAAGGCATAAAACACTAAACAAGGCACACAACACTATGCAAGGCATAAAACACTAAACAAGGCATAAAGCACTAAACAAGGCACAAAACACTAAACAAGGCACAAAACACTATACAAGGCATAAAGCACTAAACAAGGCACAAAACACTAAACAAGGCACAAAACAATAAACAAGGCACAAAACACTAAACAAGGCATAAAACACTAAACAAGGCACACAACACTAAACAATGCACACAACACTAAACAAGGCATAAAACACTAAACAAGGCATAAAGCACTAAACAAGGCACAAAACACTAAACAAGGCACAAAACACTAAACAAGGCACACAACACTAAACAAGGCATAAAACACTAAACAAGGCATAAAGCACTAAACAAGGCACAAAACACTAAACAAGGCACAAAACACTAAACAAGGCATAAAGCACTAAACAAGGCACAAAACACTAAACAAGGCATAAAACACTAAACAAGGCATAAAACACTAAACAAGGTATAAAACACTATACAAGGCATAAAGCACTAAACAAGGCACAAAACACTAAACAAGGCACAAAACACTAAACAAGGCATAAAACACTAAACAAGGCACACAACACTGAACAAGGCATAAAGCACTAAACAAGGCACAAAACACTAAACAAGGCACAAAACACTATACAAGGCATAAAGCACTAAACAAGGCATAAAACACTAAACAAGGCATAAACACTAAACAAGGCATACAACACTAAACAAGGTATAATACACTATACAAGGCATAAAGCACTAAACAAGGCATAAACACTAAACAAGGTATAAAACACTAAACAAGGTATAAAACACTATACAAGGCATAAACACTAAACAAGGCATAAACACTATACAAGGCATAAAACACTAAACAAGAACAAAAGTGATATAACATGGCATGAAGAAGACTGATCTATAAAAGTTGTAAACCCTGTTTCTAAAATATTATACTGTAAATGCAAAAAGAAATCAAATAAATGTTCTCGAATTTTCTTAATCACCCAACCAATTATATTTGATAACGATGTCAGTAAGAAGACAGTGCATAGGTGATCGACGTTTGATGATGGAGTGGGTCTGAGGGGTTGTATTACTATGTAGTTTTTACAGTGGAACCCTAGCTATTCATTGAAATGAACATGAAGCAACCAGTGCATACCAAACATTGTGTAAGCATACCCGAGGATCATGCTGCGACATGAATGGTGACAGTTTGATCACAGTTGAATCATGTGAATAAGCTACATGTAGCTTTCAATTTCAACAATGCAGTTCAATGAATAAATAATCAAGAAAAGAGTTTTCCTTTTCATAACATTCTTATTTGACAGTTCAGATGACATGATCGCTGTCTGCGATTCAAGTAGTCTGACTTTAAACATTCTAAATCATGCGATACTATCACAAATAGCGTTGGGTAGCGATAGGTTACTAGTTAGGACAGGTAGCGGCTAATAGTCTATAACTGGAAGAATGCCAACTTTACTGCAGTCTGCAGATATCAGTATACTGTCTAGTTTACAACCGATTGTTGTATCGCGTACATCTACGTACCCGTACAACTATCTTTGTACACGGGTAGCTGAACAGTTCAAAAAGCCTGTTGAAAGACGCCATGGCAGCAATTATTTGGCTTTTTCATTCCATAAACTTAATAATGACGTTTAACCCGACACAAAATGTTTGTATTATTTGGTGTTCCTGATTGCGAAGGCTCTACTGATGGGTCATCCTTGATATCCAGGGGTTATGATCACATACGCTCTCTCCACCCCTGGAATATGTCATAGCTTAACTGAAGGCACGCTCAGGTAAAAAAAATCCTGACCAATCGCAAAGCTGCATGCCTGTCCTTTGAAGATTACAAAGTAACCACGACCGACTTCAAAGTCTTTCAATTTTAACTGTTATGTGATGACGAGATTATTTTGATGTACTTCAAACGGTCGCACCAGTCTTCTTGCCTTGTCAACAAGTTGGCTCAAACAAAATTCAAGGGTGGAGAGAGCGTATGTGATCGTAACCTTTGGATATCGAGGATACTGATGGTAACTGTTAATGTTACTATATAAGCCCTACATACAATAAATATGTTCAATGGACCGACTTTGTGTAATACATCCACATAATTTTGGAAACACGGGATGATCTACATTGTATGGTGACATAGAGGGGCAATAACGTGTTTAAGCATATAAATATGTGTGTGTCTTATGACAATGCATTCATAGAATGGTACTTATCGAACTATTTACGCAGTACAGATAGAAAGCATGGAGATACTGTAGCTGATCATGAAGGGCAAACAGTTTGAAACAACACTATGATCTAAAATGATTCTATCACAATATCCAAACATGAATAAGAATGACAAACATTGATTAAGACCATGCTGAACAGTTTGAAACAACACTATGATCTAAAATGATTCTATCACAATATCCAAACATGAATAAGAATGACAAACATTGATTAAGACCATGCTGAACAGTTTGAAACAACACTATGATCTAAAATGATTCTATCACAATATCCAAACATGAATAAGAATGACAAACATTGATTAAGACCATGCTGAACGTCATCTCATTATGAGTATTGGTGGTGTTACGTTTACATGTTTGTCATGCAAAGGGGAGATACAGACGTAAAGGATTGGAGCCCTGTTTGTCCTTACAAAATCTCCGCACAAAGGACTGCTCACCACAAAGTTATATTCCATGGATATAGAGTGGAAACGAACATTGTCACTTCACTCTCATGATATTCTGTCCATTTGTTGCAGATATTAAAGGCCCAATATACGTAACCTCAGGAAATTTTTCGTGATTCTGAAAAATTCTGAAAAAAAATCTAGTTGATAACCATGCAGAAATAAGCCTAAAACGAAGTAATGCTGAGCGGTACATTTGTAACCAACAAGAAACCATTGACAGAAAAATCCAAAGAATTGAAAATAATTCAGGTGGGGCTCACTTCAACAACAAACCGAAGTTAGAAGGCGGTTCAAAATGGACGCGTGTTTACAAATACTGAGTTTCAACTGCTGCTGTGCCGGTAACCGGGTAAGAATTAATCTTGAATACTGCTGATATCAGTTAATCTTAACTAAATCGATATATATAATAAGTTGTTAGGCTAGATTTTCGCTTAAAGTTTTGCCGAAAGTTACGTATATTGTGCCTTTAAATAACGAGGGGTGAGTACATACCTATGAAGTACACGATGATTCTGAACATCGGTTTGTTTTACATGGCAGCTGCATATCTCTTCTTAATATGGCCACCAGACATCCCGTTTGTCGCAAGGACTGGAAATAAAGCCAACAGCTAAAAACACAATGTCGATATGGCAGCGCGTAATCACGTGTTTTTTACGAAGGCCTTTGAAATGAAATCTATACAGTGCGGCGTAACCCATTGAAGACCTGGATATTTAAAGCTTCTAGATTCAAACGAAAGATTTTGAATAGAACATGTTTGAGGTAATCTTTTATGTAAGGACGGACTATGTCAATACACGATGGACACGATTTAAATGGAAAATGTGTAATAGTAGTCAAGGTATACGTGTCGTACACATAGTTCATGAAAAAAAAAACCAATACGTTCCTTATATTTTTTCTTCTTAACTGTTCTTGGCTCGAGCACCTTAATTAACTCGTGATACCATCTTTTCTCTTTTTCTTGTTTCACATAAAACCCCATGCCCTCAGAACAGTAAAAACAATAATAGGACAAATCAAATCTGTATTTTAAGAGGTTCAGTTGTATCAATTTTTTTCTGTCGTACGGTTGGACTGGCACCGACCAAGCTCTATACGTATGGGTGTTCTATACGTGTGGGTGTTCTATACGTATGGATACTCTATACACATGGTTGTTCAGCACGTGTGGGTGTTCTATATGCATGGGTGTTCTATAGGTATGGGGTTTCTATACGTATGGGTGTTCCATTTGCATGGGTGTTCTATACACATGAGTGTTCTATACGTTTTGGTGTTCTGTACGTATGGGTGTTCTATACGTATGGGTGTTCTATACGCATGGGTGTTCTATACGTATGGGTGTTCTAAACACATGGGTGTTCTATACGTATGAGTGTTCTATACGTATGTGTGTTCTATACGTATTGGTGTTCTATACGTATGTGTGTTCTATACACATGGTTGTTCTATACGTATGGGTGTTCTATACGTATGAGTGTTCTATACGTATGAGTGTTCTATACGTATGGGTGTTCTATACGTATGGGTGTTCTATACGTATGGGTGTTCTATACGTATTAGTGTTCTATACGTATGTGTGTTCTATACGTATGTGTGTTCTATACGTATGGGTGTTCTATACGTATTAGTGTTCTATACGTATGAGTGTTCTATACGTATGTGTGTTCTATACGTATTAGTGTTCTATACGTATGAGTGTTCTATACGTATGTGTGTTCTATACGTATGGGTGTTCTATACGTATGGGTGTTCTATACGTATGAGTGTTCTATACGTATGTGTGTTCTATACGTATGTGTGTTCTATACGTATGGGTGTTCTATACGTATGAGTGTTCTATACGTATGGGTGTTCTATACGTATGGGTGTTCTATACGTATGGGTGTTCTATACGTATGGGTGTTCTATACGTATGGGTGTTCTATCCGTATGTGTGTTCTATCCGTATGTGTGTTCTATACGTATGTGTGTTCTATACGTATTAGTGTTCTATACGTATTAGTGTTCTATACGTATGAGTGTTCTATACGTATGTGTGTTCTATACGTATGGGTGTTCTATACGTATGGGTGTTCTATACGTATTAGTGTTCTATACGTATGAGTGTTCTATACGTATGTGTGTTCTATACACATGGTTGTTCTATACGTATGGGTGTTCTATACGTATGAGTGTTCTATACGTATGAGTGTTCTATACGTATGGGTGTTCTATACGTATGGGTGTTCTATACGTATGAGTGTTCTATACGTATTAGTGTTCTATACGTATTAGTGTTCTATACGTATGGGTGTTCTATACGTATGGGTGTTCTATACGTATGGGTGTTCTATACGTATGGGTGTTCTATACGTATGGGTGTTCTATACACATGGGTGTTCTATACACATGGGTGTTCTATACGTATGGGTGTTCTATACACATGTGTGTTCTATACACATGGGTGTTCTATACACATGGGTGTTCTATACGTATGGGTGTTCTATACGTATGGGTGTTCTATACGTATGTGTGTTCTATACGTATGTGTGTTCTATCCGTATGTGTGTTCTATACGTATGTGTGTTCTATACGTATGTGTGTTCTATACGTATGGGTGTTCTATACGTATGTGTGTTCTATACGTATGTGTGTTCTATCCGTATGTGTGTTCTATACGTATGGGTGTTCTATCCGTATGTGTGTTCTATACGTATGTGTGTTCTATACGTATGGGTGTTCTATAGGTATGGGTGTTCTATACGTTTTGGTGTTCTATACACATGGGTGTTCTATACGTATGGGTGTTCTATACGTATGTGTGTTCTATACGTATAGGTGTTCTATACACATGGGTGTTCTATACACATGGGTGTTCTATACGTATGGGTGTTCTATACGTATGTGTGTTCTATACGTATAGGTGTTCTATACACATGGGTGTTCTATACACATGGGTGTTCTATACGTATGTGTGTTCTATACGTATAGGTGTTCTATACACATGGGTGTTCTATACACATGGGTGTTCTATACGTATGGGTGTTCTATACGTATGGGTGTTCTATACGTATGGGTGTTCTATACGTATGGGTGTTCTATACGTATGGGTGTTCTATACGTATGGGTGTTCTATCCGTATGTGTGTTCTATCCGTATGTGTGTTCTATACGTATGTGTGTTCTATACGTATGTGTGTTCTATACGTATGTGTGTTCTATACGTATGGGTGTTCTATAGGTATGTGTGTTCTATAGGTATGTGTGTTCTATACGTATGTGTGTTCTATACGTATGGGTGTTCTATACGTATGTGTGTTCTATACGTATGGGTGTTCTATACGTATGGGTGTTCTATACGTATGGGTGTTCTATACGTATGTGTGTTCTATACGTATGTGTGTTCTATAGGTATGTGTGTTCTATACGTATGGGTGTTCTATACGTATGTGTGTTCTATACGTATGTGTGTTCTATACGTATGGGTGTTCTATAGGTATGTGTGTTCTATACGTATGGGTGTTCTATACGTATGTGTGTTCTATACGTATGTGTGTTCTATACGCATGGGTGTTCTATACGTATGGATGTTCTATACGTATGGGTGTTCTATACGTATGGATGTTCTATACGTATGGGTGTTCTAAATGTAGGTGTGTTCTATACGTATGGATGTTCTATACGCATGGGTGTTCTATACGTATGGTTGTTCTATACGTATGGGTGTTCTATGCGTATGGATATTCTATACGTATGGGTGTTCTATACGTATGGGTGTTCTATACGTATGGTTGTCCCATGCACGTGAGCAGTATGTACGCCCGTGTGTGCTTGTACACTTTTATATGTGTGACTGTTCTTTGTACATATATGAGTGTTTTATATGCATGGTTTTCTTTACGCAGGAGTGAAATATATCCACTGTACATGGAGCAGTGTGAATATGCTTTACGCATGAGTGATTTATATAAATGGGTGCACGTGTGCTGTAAACATGTGTGTGCTATTAGCGTAATAAGTGCTTTATGCGCATGTGTGTTTATACTTTATACGCTCGTTATTTTCGTATTTTAAGCATCTGAGTTATATCTACATGACATGAATAAAGAGTTATTCGTTTTATAAAATTTCTGAAAGGTAGAAAGTTCAAGGAATGAGATATTTGTTTTTTTACAGCATTTATTCCAAAAGAAATTTCTCTATTTTTCTTTTTAGCATTGATTAATCATTGATTATTACTTTTTCGCTGCATTTTTTTTCTTGTGAATGTTGATACTAGTATCTAATCAAGTAAACTGTCGAGCTCCTTAAAGTTGTAAATATTTACTTATTAGGGGTATATAGGGATGGCCAGATTTACCACAGGATCAAACTTGCGCCTGTCTCCCCCTGTGATCTCTGAAGTAAATAAGACACATAAGTGGTTTAAATATTATCCCTAAATTCGAGTTGTCTCCTCCGACACTTACTCTGTACAATACTGATAAAAATGATTTCTCCAGTTTCGTTTCGTGGTACACCTTTCTGGTTGAGTGGACCACTCAAACTGTTATAATATAGCCCCCCCCCCCCCCCCCCCCCCCCCAAATAGACAGAGTGAAGGATGTTTGTAGACACAGCATGCAATGATAAATAAAACAATTATCATGAAAAATGGCATATTTCAAATCCTATTAGAAAGTATACATGTAGCTTTAAAAATTAAAAAAAGAAAACTGTAACGGCGAGACCGGGATTCGAACCCTTAATCCTTCAATCTAATTAATACACGTACCTGTCGCCGCAGTCGACCCAGTCCAGTGTCACTAACTAGCAGAGCTCTACATTTCCCCCTCCCTTTTCATGTCTTTCATGTCTTTGGAACCGAAATGATAGATTATCTTTCACCCAGCGCTTGAACCTTAGATTAATTTGTCTATAGAGTCTAATTATCTATTAATATATATTCCTTCACAAATATGAATAAAAACATACAATGTGTTATTTTTAATTTTGTTCCATTTCATTAGGCCAAAGTGTAGATTTCTTAACTTATTAAGGTGTTGAGCTTCAGGTATGTCTACAACCAACCTAATGGATAATCAATGCTACACCGGAATAGACCTAGGTACAACTTAGCTACATGACAGATCCTGACTTTATCTTCAAAATATTTTATTCTACAATCCCAAGCTGTTAACAATGTACTTATATAAAATCAGTACAAAGTAGTTTGTCTGTGCAAGGTGTTATACCCATGTGTATTTACAACAAGCCTCTAACTTACTACCTTAGTGGGCTAATCCGGATTAGACTACGGATTAACGAACAAAGCTGGCTTTTCTAACTTACCTCTCTGATATTTTCAGTTCGTTTTATCATATGTTTTGATAACCATTGCTTTCTTATTTATTAAAATGATGTTTTGTATTGTAGAATAAAAAAGCCAGTGTCAAACAACATCGTCCCTGTAGTTAGCCTATCTAAAATTTACCGCCTACGAAACTTCGGTTATTTTTCAATTTGACGCTAGGTGGCGCTTCGTACTGAGGCTTCGTTGCTAGGGAAAATACCGGAAGAGGGGTATCCATTAGTCTGAGAGTGTGGACGTTTAATAATCAAACATCAAAATGTATGACGGTGATGAATCTGAGGGTCCGAAAGGAACGTTCGAAATATACAAAGCTGAGGCCGACACTCTGTACAAACAAGGAGAATATAGAAAATCTATCGAAAGTTACACGACAGTAAGTTTCTCGAAAAAGTTTGGGAATGTTTAGTACTTACAATGATTCCTTCATGTATTAGGTACATATGTAGCTGGTTACAGTAGGCCTGATGCACTGTTAACTTAGTTACAAATGTTAAGTATGTCAGTTTATTAATGATTGGACTACTGTTTATCTTAACATGGGAGTGTTTCTCTTTCAGGTTTTGACTAGCCTAAAGCTTAATTCAGCTGTTCAGTCATGATAATCTGATAATTAGTTCATGACTCCATTTTTCACTGAGACTGAAAGAATGTTTTTGGAACAGATTGAATACTATATTGCTAATGCTGACCTACTTTTATAAGACACAAAATGTGTGCAAGTTTATAAAGCTATTTTTGTATTGCTGGCAGATCGATACGATCAGATAGCCAGGTAGATCATTTTGGACTATATATTTACAATAATTCTGTATGTTGATTTGGAAACTGTGAATCTACAGATCTGTGACACATTTTTAATTCAATTGTTCTAAAGTGACAAAGTTTACAAGCACTGTAGATATGTTTTGCCTTAGGAACGTCAGTTGTACCATTTAATGAATTTTCCTTTAACTTATAGATAGAGCAATGTCACTGTGCAATTGGAAAACCATTAAAAAGTTTTCTTTTTTTGCAGGAGTGTACATTATTACACATTTTATCCATGCCTCTAATTCTTATCATGCATATGATATAATTTTCCCAAAGAAAAAGCTCAAAACTTTGCAATTAATGTAAGTAAGTTTTGGACTGCCTCTCCAATAATATTATTTAAAAATAATTGTGTTCAATAATTTGTTGAATGTTTGTAAACATGATTTCCATGTGCTAGCTTGGGCATGGTTTCATACTGATTTAGAACTTTTTTTTATCCAAAGGCATTAGAGCTACAGCCAAATGAGAAAAATACTTTGGTAGCCAGATCAAAATGTCATCTACAACTTGGAGACACTGCCAATGCTTTGATTGATGCTGAAGCATCACTAGGTGATGACAAAACTTTCCACAAGGTATTTTATAATTCCATACAATTCTTAGAAGATATATAGATCTATACAACCCTATTAATTTCAACAGTACATGTATAACTTTCTGAAGTATCCTGGTAACTTTTATGGCATCAAAGAAATTCTGAAGGACAGCGCAAGAAATGTGTGAGGTACATGAATCAGTTTATTTTGCCCACATTTTTTGCTGTGCTTTTAATGCAACTAATTTGATTGATATAAAAGTAAAAAAAGAAAAAAACATATTATGTGTGTTGATGTCAGGTAGAAACTGTTGAAAACACATGTATTTAAAAGCATATATATCTTCTTCCACACATAGACTTGATTTATTCTACTGTTAAGATCCTAGTAATAATGTACAGCTGGTGAGGAATCTAGATTTAAAAAAATTTCTATTGAAACATCATTTTATACTACATTATTTTATACTGCTTCATAAAATACTCTTCCTATGATGCATAGAATGATAATAAGTATGTCTGTTGCTGTAATTTTTAGTGTTTGTTATGTGATTCTGCAGGGTGTGTACCAGAAAGCCCAGGCCCTCTACTACCAGGGCGATTTTGAAATGGCCCTTGTATTTTACCACAGAGGGCATAAACTACGACCAGAGCTACAGGAGTTCCGTCTGGGCATTCAGAAGGCCCAGGAAGCCATTGACAATTCTGTAGGATGTGAGTTGTGTAGAAGTTATCATAAAGATTAAGTCATTATATTATTTATGAATGTACAGTCAAACCTTTCTGTTAAGGACACACAAGGGATATAGCAAGAGTGTCATCTAAAGAGAGGTGTCCTTTATGCATGTCAATTATATTGCACTGAATTAGTCTGATAAGAGATCTATATATGCTATAGACAAGTGCCCTTTATATAGAAGTGTAATATTCTTATGATAATAATACTTGTAATATATTTATGAATAAATATACTTGTCAAAAATTAAAATGGGGACACAATTTAAACTCGAAAGTAATGCAGTAATTTTTTTCTCTCTGAAACATACAATGTAGCATGTGGTTGAATGATTGAAAAGATTAACTGTTGAAAATTATTGGATGAGAGAGGAGTTTGTCTTTTATCATCTTTAAAATTGTCTAACAGACCAAACTGTTTTGCAATTGAGTATTGTCCTCATTTCAATGCAGTTGTAATCCTTAAATTTATGAATAATTAATTAATTTTTTGTTTAGCCCCAGACAAAGTTCAGTTAACCACAGAAGGAGATCTGTCCTTCTTTCAGAAACAAGATGAGGTAAGAAAGCCCATTTATTGAATGTGTCATTTTCAATATTTTGTTATAATTGTATTCTCTTGTAATTGAAGTCATTCATACCCATATCTGTCCATTGACAACTGTCCTGTACAGTCCAATGACAACTGTCATGTACAGCCAATTGACAACTGTCATGTACAGCCAAATGACAACTGCCATGTACAGTCCAATGACAGCTGTCCTGTACAGTCCAATGACAACTGTCATGTACAGCCAAATGACAACTGGCATGTACAGCCAAATGACAACTGTCATGTACAGTCCATTGAAAACTGTCCTGTAGTGTCCAATTAATATTGTCCTGTACAGTCTAATGACAACTGCCCTGTACAGTCCATTGCCAACTGTCTTGTACAGTCCAATCACAAATGTCCTGTACAGTCCAATCACAAATGTCCTGTACAGTCCAATCACAAATGTCCTGTACAGTCCAATCACAACTGTTCTGTACAGCTAAATGACAACTGTCTTGTACAGTCCATTGACAACTGTCCTGTAGTGTACAGTCCATTGACAACTGTCCTGTAGTGTACAGCCCAATGACAACTGTCCTGTAGTGTACAGTCCATTGACAACTGTCCTGTTGTGTACAGTCCATTGACAACTGTCCTGTAGTGTACAGCCCAATGACAACTGTCCTGTACAACCAAATCAAATGCCAATTGTCCTGTAGTGTACAGTCCATTGACAACTGTCCTGTAGTGTACAGCCCAATGACAACTGTCCTGTACAGCCAAATGAAAACTGTCCTGTACAGTCCATTGACAACTGTCCTGTGTAGTCAAATGACAACTGTCTTGTACAGTCCAAAGACAACTGTCTTGTACAGTTCAATGGCAACTGTCTTGTACATTCCAATGACAAATGCCCTGTACAGTTCAATGACGACTGTTCTGTACAGTCAAATGACAACTGTTCTGTACAGTCCCATGACAATTTCCTGTAGTGTACAGTCCAATGACAATATTCTGTACTATCCAATCACATGACTTGGAGCTTGACTATCATTAGTTTGACCTAACTGTCTTACAGAAGCGACTGCCAAAGCGAGGTGGAGGTTATGGTATGAGCCGTTCCTTGGCTCAAGCACCTATCAGAAAAAGGAAGTTTGACCTAAACAGATCACCTGGTAACGAGAAAACTATCAAACAGCTCCTTGGGGAGTTATATGGTGACAGACAGTACCTCGAGAGGCTTCTTAAAGAAACAGGTAAAACTAGCACTAAATCTTCGGTAAAAATGCTTTGAATGTCGTATTTGTATTATTATGAAGTGACAGTAAATCCTTAGCACAGTCATCTTGATACAATTTTACCAGCTTTTCCTTGGCTTTGGTAAAAAGAATTTCTCTCTAGCTCACTTAGTAGAGCATCAGACTCAAGCATAAAGAAACAAATCATAGAAAGAAATTCGTTTTTTGTTCTTCCTTTAGAACAGTGCCTTTTGACAAAAGACTCAAGATTGTATTAATTGGCATATATCAGTGAGGTCAGGAACTTGTTATTCCCTGAAAAAAAAGTGAGGGTGCACCTAAAGAAGCAGGTGCCCTTATAAGGTTCAATATAGTACAGTATTTCCAAATAAATTAGTTTCCTTAGTTTAAAAAACAACATAACTGATTTATGATATGACATTTATTTAATGCTATTTGTCTTTTTTTGTTTTCACAAAATATGAATATCTATTCTCAGATCCCAACACAAACATGGGTAAGACGATATCCAACCTAGTAGAGGAGGGATTGATGTACCTAGACACACGCACAGACTTCTGGCGTCAGCAGAAACCAATGTACGCGCGCAGACATGAAAAGATCATGCAGAGACACCGCTTTGAGTCCAACACAGGAAAGCTCTCGCCTAACGACTACATCATCAGGGAACTTGAGAGAATAGACCAGGGTAAGTGTCGCTTAATGATATTGTCAAAAGCTTGGTAGACCATAGTCATCCAAGGACTATACATGTTCTGGAAACTACAGGAACAAGTGTAAAATGTAAATTAGTAATATATAGACTGAGTTATTCATTTATACAAGTTTCAGTATAAGTTTTCTTGCTCATACATATATATTTAATGTTTCCTTAAAATTGAAGTATACTGAACTTAAGAAGAGTAGATTAATGACTAAATATATGAATTTTTAAGAATTTTAAAGAAGTATTAGTTTGATTAGTTCTTTAAAATTATGTCACAGGCAGGGTATTTTACATTTAATGATAATTTTGCTTTAAAATTAACATTGTGTTCAGTTGGGTTATAACATTTAGTTCTAAACATCTATGATAAGGATGCAAAACTCACATATTATTTTGTAATTTTAAAATCAATTAAACTGTGAAATATAAGGCACAAATTTTTAGAAACAAAATAATTGTGCTCTACATATATGCTTAATATGCTCAGGTCAGTTCTTGACACATATACAATGTATCTAACATACTCTCTTTCAGCACAAATTGAAGGAAAGTACCAAGAAAGTTTAAAGAAAGCCCAAAGATGTCTGAGTACAGTAGAGAATTTTACAGAAGATCAAGTACCTAACAAACTAGAGGTGATCGCTAACCTACACAGCTGTATTGGTAACGCCTACCTAGAGATGGGACAGTTTGACAAGGCTTTGGAGCACCACCAGATAGACTACAACATGGGAGACTCACAGTCAGTATTTTCTAATTACTGAGACGCACAGTCAGTGTTTTCTAACTATTGAGACTCACAGTCGAGGAGTCAAAGAACCTTGGTTGGAGATTTAGAAAAAGGAGAGAATAGTGTAAAAGATTTGCATTGATTAGGTTGTCTTACAAGCGAGAGCTGTTGGGTATTCCCTTTAGCTCAGTCGGTAGAGCATCGGGCTGGAGAGCTAAGGGTTGCGGGTTCGAGCCCCAGCGATAGCAATATCTTTATCACTTTTCCTCGTCCTATTAACTATGTATAAATTAGCTAATGCATGTTCATTTACAATAACAATAAAAGAAAATGTTGATTTGCAATATTTGACATTAATAAAGAATGAGAAGGTTAATATGATATTAAATATTTCCTTATTTCATGTTGATTGTTTTGAACTATAAAAGAGGTCCTGTATCTTATGTTAATTAATTAGTAATGATTCAGTGATATTATGTATAACTATTAAGAGGTCACTCTGACAAACCACAAGTATAGATAGAAGTATATTTGTTTGTGCATTTATTTATTCTATATTATTTTACAAATCTTTAGGTAACTTTATATTAAGGCCAATATTTTCATTGTGGTATTATATTTTCAGTGATCTAGAAGAAGCCAAGTCCAGAGGACTGGACAATTTGGGACGAGTCAATGCAAGGCATGGCAACTATCAAAAAGCAATCGATGTGTAAGTTATCGCATGGGATTCAGCCACAGCATATTATTAAACAGTAGCTGTATCTGTTCATTGTGTTCCTTTTGATTAAGATTGCCAGTCATGGAGCAGTGATACTTATATTGACATTGGCTTCCTAGTGTAATCCAGTGATCCTGTGTTAATTACATATATATGTGTAAAGCTCATATTTCATGTACTATCACATATTTTGAAGGAAAACTTCAACCAAATCAATTTGTTTTAAAATACAAGTTGATGTTTTCAACAAGACTGATTGTGAGCATTTTAAATACACTCAAAAGTCGTGATATGGATTTCAATGAATACCATTGCATCTATTGATTTTACATTACAGATGGGAACAGAAACTTCCTATGTCTAAATCAGCATTAGAAAGCACATGGTTGTATCATGAAATTGGCCGCTGTTATTTAGAGCTTAATAAATTTGAAAAAGCAAGAGATTATGGAGAGAAGTCACTTACAGCAGCAGAAGAGGCAGAGGATCCCATGTGGCAGCTTCAGGCTACTGTCCTCATAGCTCAGTCTGAAGGTAAGACAGCTACAGGCTACTGTCCTCATAGCTCAGTCTGAAGGTAAGACAGTTTCAGGCTACTGTCCTCATAGCTCAGTCTGAAGGTAAGACAGCTACAGGCTACTGTCCTCATAGCTCAGTCTGAAGGTAAGACAGTTTCAGGCTACTGTCCTCATAGCTCAGACTGAAGGTAAGACAGCTACAGGCTACTGTCCTCATAGCTCAGTCTGAAGGTAAGACAGCTACAAGCTACTGTCCTCATAGCTCAGTCTGAAGGTAAGACAGCTACAAGCTACTGTCCTCATAGCTCAGTCTGAAGGTAAGACAGCTACAGGCTACTGTCCTCATAGCTCAGTCTGAAGGTAAGACAGCTACAAGCTACTGTCCTCATAGCTCAGTCTGAAGGTAAGACAGCTACAGGCTACTGTCCTCATAGGTCAGTCTGAAGGTAAGACAGCTACAGGTTACTGTCCTCATAGCTCAGTCTGAAGGTAAGACAGCTACAGGTTACTGTCCTCATAGCTCAGTCTGAAGGTAAGACAGCTACAGGCTACTGTCCTCATAGGTCAGTCTGAAGGTAAGACAGCTACAGGTGACTGTCCTCATAGCTCAGTCTGAAGGTAAGACAGCTACAGGCTACTGTCCTCATAGGTCAGTCTAAAGGTAAGACAGCTACAGGTTACTGTCCTCATAGCTCAGTCTGAAGGTAAGACAGCTACAGGTTACTGTCCTCATAGCTCAGTCTGAAGGTAAGACAGCTACAGGCTACTGTCCTCATAGGTCAGTCTGAAGGTAAGACAGTTACAGGCTACTGTCCTCATAGCTCAGTCTGAAGGTAAGACAGCTTCAGGCTACTGTCCTCATAGCTCAGTCTGAAGGTAAGACAGCTACAGGCTACTGTCCTCATAGCTCAGTCTGAAGGTAAGACAGATTCAGGCTACTGTCCTCATAGCTCAGTCTGAAGGTAAGACAGCTACAGGCTACTGTCCTCATAGCTCAGTCTGAAGGTAAGACAGTTTCAGGCTACTGTCCTCATAGCTCAGTCTGAAGGTAAGACAGCTACAGACTGCTGTCCTCATAGCTCAGTCTGAAGGTAAGACAGCTACAGGCTACTGTCCTCATAGCTCAGTCTGAAGGTAAGACAGCTACAGGCTACTGTCCTCATAGGTCAGTCTGAAGGTAAGACAGTTTCAGGCTACTGTCCTCATAGGTCAGTCTGAAGGTAAGACAGCTACAGGCTACTGTCCTCATAGCTCAGTCTGAAGGTAAGACAGCTACAGGCTACTGTCCTCATAGCTCAGTCTGAAGGTAAGACAGCTACAGGCTACTGTCCTCATAGGTCAGTCTGAAGGTAAGACAGCTACAGGTTACTGTCCTCATAGCTCAGTCTGAAGGTAAGACAGCTACAGGCTACTGTCCTCATAGGTCAGTCTGAAGGTAAGACAGCTACAGGTTACTGTCCTCATAGGTCAGTCTGAAGGTAAGACAGCTACAGGCTACTGTCCTCATAGGTCAGTCTGAAGGTAAGACAGCTACAGGTTACTGTCCTCATAGCTCAGTCTGAAGGTAAGACAGCTACAGGTTACTGTCCTCATAGCTCAGTCTGAAGGTAAGACAGCTACAGGCTACTGTCCTCATAGGTCAGTCTGAAGGTAAGACAGTTACAGGCTACTGTCCTCATACCTCAGTCTGAAGGTAAGACAGCTTCAGGCTACTGTCCTCATAGCTCAGTCTGAAGGTAAGACAGCTACAGGCTACTGTCCTCATAGCTCAGTCTGAAGGTAAGACAGCTACAGGCTACTGTCCTCATAGCTCAGTCTGAAGGTAAGAAAACTACAGATTACTGTCCTCATAGCTCAGTCTGCCTGAAGGTAAGATTTAAGCTTCAGGCTACAGTACATGTCACCATACCTCAGTCTGAAGGTAAGGCAGCTTCTTCTTACTGTCCTCATAGCTTAGTCAGATTGTTGATAGCCATTTATCTCACAGGTTGCAAGTCAAGATACATACAAACCAAATCAATATCTTCTGAAATTCTGTTTCCACAAAAGGAGAAGATACAGATAATGGTGGCAATGCTATTTTCTTGAAATTGTTTTAGTACTTGTGTATATTGACATTACTGTTAGAAAATAATTATAGATAAATATATGTGATAGTTTTAAGATTAAAACAGTTATAGATGAAAATATGTTGTTCTTTTGTGCGACAACATAGTTACATGTAAGCCGAACTCAAGTACAGGTATATTATAACATACAACTGCTTAATATAGATACTTTCTGTTTCAGTTAAACTTGGAGACTTGAGTGGTGCATTAGCGACATTTGAAACCTCATTAGATCTAGCAAGGACACAAGGTAATTTGGCTTACCACACAACTGTATGACCCTAGTGTTTAAAATTTCCGAATTGCTATATAATATGACTTCTGATTAAAATTTCTGTTTTCTTATTGTAATGCCAGCTTGGGAAAAAGGAGTAGAAGGATGTAAGTGTCAAATGAAAAAAAGGAAGAAAATTTTTTTGACCTTTTTGGAATTATTTATGATAATATTATCACTTAACTGTGTGTCAATTTGTGGTTTATTATTTAACAATTTAAATATAGTGAGAAAGGGGAGATAACCTCTGCTTCTTAAAAAGCAATAATAAAAGAGGTAATGTAATGAACTTGTTTTAACTGTTTATAGGTGACACTTCAGCAGAGACAGCAATAAAGAAAGCAATAGAAGAAGTGAACGCTAAGATAGCTAAAGGTGGGTCAAGAGGCTCAGGTAAAAGTGCTGACGCTGAAATGAAAAAAACCGACACAAAACCTGACCAAGACATTGACGTTAACGCTTCTAGTCTAGAACGTGTGGATACAAAGATGGAGGAGACGAAAAAAGAGGAAGAGGCAGAGGAAAAAGAGAGGGAAAGAAAAGAGCAGGAAAGGAAAGAGGAGGAAGAAAGAAAAGAAAAAGAAAGAATAGAAAAAGAAAAACAGGAAATGGAAAAGAAGGAGCAAGAAAGAAAAGAAAAAGAGGAAAAAGAAAAGGCTGATCAAGAAAAAGAAGAGCCTAAAAATGAAACAGGTTTGTTAGAAAGTCAAGAATAGTGCAAGAACCTGAATAAAATTACCTGTGTTAAGATTAATTGGTCTTCACTTAAAATTACCTGTGATTCACACACATAGTTACATACATTTTATATGATCTTGCATTAGTTTCCATTCCGGGTTATATATTTAAACTAGTCTTAAAATTCAGTTTAGTGTGCCTCTTGTGAGCTAAAATAAAAAAAAAATGATGAATTTCATAAATCTCAAAGGAAACAGGAACAAGTGTTTAAAGATCCTTTTTATTATATCATCAAAATTTGTGACATAACTTGCTTGTGTAAAATGACTGTTAAAACCACATCAACATTTTGACTCTAGCATGGAAGTCAATGACATCATGTAATTGTTCCAGGTTTGACGTCATAATAAGAACAATTGAAACTTAGAACCAATCATAGGGCTGAAATTTCATATTACACATGCGTAACATGAGAAAAATGACATGGTTATATTCACTGCATAACATCTTATGATAAATGTATAAATATATACAGGCCTTCCGATAAGTTACGCATGTACCATCCTTAAAATACATAAGGATTCACTCATGGAAGATATCATAATATTTATACACATATTTCTTGATGGAATGGTCAAGTGGATTTGTCAAGTGATATCCCAGATTTGAAAAAAAAAAAAAATAGCATTATCATTTTCAAGACCAATTTGTAAGCAAATTATATGTATACATTGTAGGACACATAAGAAATTGTTAGTTTGGACATATAATATGTACTTAAATCTATTTTTCTTGCACATTTCTTCTTTCTGCCTCCTGCTCTGTCTTTTCTTTTTCTCTTTTCCTTTCCTGTTTTATCTTTAAAACTGTTTCTTTGTATTTTTTCTTTATATATGATTCATCAATGTTTTTAATTCTAGAACCTCTCTTATTTTGACCTATCTACCTCTTTGTTCTCATTGACTCTTTGTCTTTCTCTCTTCAGCCACTGTATCTTTACCCTGTGTGTGCTGAATTTCATTTCGAGGAGATGATTGGATTTTTCTCATTGACTATAAGAATTATTTATTTGTATTGCTGTTTTCAATTGTTCACAAGTATGTAGCATAGATTTGCATGACCAGACCTTAATTTGTACTTGTAATTTCATTAAAATCACAGTGATGATTTTGTCCGTATATGCTTTAATACTGTTTTTAATTCAGAAATTTAAATGTCAATTAAAGTGTACATTGTTATAAATTGGATTAACAATGTAATATTAATAATAAATGCATACAATAGTTATATCGGGTTCATTTTTAATGTATTTGACTGTATTAAAAAGTACAATGTATAAATGGATAAGCTTTTAACCTTGGAAATGATGGAATTTATTTATCAATTCTTGTATTTTCAGATGAAGCTGATAAGACAGAAGAGGACTGATCCGAGTGCTGAAGATCTAAAATGTAACATCAAGCTATACTAACGAACATGTACGAATATCTAAGTAAACAGCTGTTCTGGAATTATAAATTTGTTAAGATTTGTTAAACTTTATTGATGTGACTGGGTGTGGAGGCAAGTCTATGTTTTTACTAATTAATAAACTATCACATTATGAAACCAAAAATCATTTTGATTCACACATATTGTGTATAACATTAATAGAATGAATAAAACAACCATCTCCAAACATTTTTTGATGGTTTCGTATGAACGTCTTTGTGATAAAATTGTGATGCTTTTTAAGATACAAAAAACAGTAAGAAAGTGAAAGATAAGAATTATGACAACACAATTTTCATTGTAACATACCTGTTAAAAGTTATAATTAAGCGAGAAAGTTCCAGCTGGCAGTTAATTAATATTAATTAACATTAAGTCAAGACAAAAAACTAGTCATTTTACTAACATTTTTTCTTTTTCTTATGTTTTTGAGGAGAGAGAGAATAAAAAGAAAGTCTTTGTTAATTTTGATTTTTCAAACAATATTTTTATGATACAGTTTTACCAATGTGCCAAATTGATAAGAATATCATGAAGTTGAAGTACACCTTATTTATACAGTAAAACTTTGTTATGACCTTTGTGTCATTTATCATTTCTCTTACCACTAACCTGGTATGTGGTTATGTGTCCCTCAATAAAATGCCAAACCCTTTTATAACGCCATCATTTTATTGGGAGAGCAGTGACACTGTAATAAGGTTTTACTGTGCTGTCCTTAGTGGTGAGAAATATGTCATCAAACTGGTATATTTACACTACAAATTTGACATCTGGATTCATATTTGTGACTCAATGAATTGAAAACAAGGACATAATAGAAAAATGGAAAATTACATTATAAATTAAATTGTTTTAGTTAAGGAATGTTGTTGTTTTTTTTTTCCTGATACCACAGCTGTTGTGTGGCTCGTGCTCTATTTATCTGTTCCACATCTGTATTGACCTACTTACATTGTACTCATCAGCTGCACCATCAAGAAATGACCTTTGACTTTTTAAATGACCCTATTAAATGTCCTTGATTTGACCTTTAATTCATATGCATCTTTACAGAAAAATTCACATTGGGAGGATTTCAACATCTGTGTACTGTATACTGTTTAAAAAGCACACACTCAATTTTCTGGTTACACAAATATTTGATATTCAATGTCTAATTTATATCATTGATGAAGTTACAAAAGTTATCCCCTCTTACAGCTACAATAATTATCCCATACTTTGTGCATTGTATATCCTATTCTTTACAGTGACCCTTATATTTTGTAAAATCAAAAAATATCTCCATCAGGTCAAAAGAGACATATATCCCTCTTCATGTGAAACATATCCACCATACTTACACCAATCCACTCCCTAGTTGTACAATACTTCGTCTCGTCAGTCCTTTGCATCTTTTTTTTTGTACAATTTTCTGTAAACATTGATTTCATTTAAAGATACTCGGTTCACATCAAATGCATCTCTTTGTTATCCCCACCTCCTAAAATTACAAAGTTCTAAAGCTCAGATACATTAATTATCCATTTCTTGGTTTAATCCGATGGTGGGAAATAACTCCACAGTTCAACAAGGTTCTGTTATATACAAACCAAAAAGACAGCTAGACTAACAAAGTTCTGCTATATAAAATCCAATGCACCGGACTTACAAGGTTCTGTTATATACAAACCAAAGTGTCAGACTAACGAGGTTCTGTTATATACAAACCAAAGTGTCAGACTTACAAAGTTCTGCTATATAAAATCCAATGCACCGAACTTACAAGGTTCTGTTATATACAAACCAAAGTGTCTGACTAGTTAACGTACTTCTGTTATATACACAAACCATAGTGTCAGACTAACAAAGTTCTGCTATATAAAATCCAATGCACCGAACTTACAAGGTTATCTTATACACAAACCAAAGTGTCAGTCTAACGAGGTTCTGTTATACACAAACCAAAGTGTCAGACTCACGAGGTTATTTTATTCACAAACCAAAGTGTCAGACAAGAAAGGTTCTGTTATACACAAACCAAAGTGACAGACTAATAAGGTTCTGTTATACACAATCCAAAGTGTCAGACTAACGAGGTTCTGTTATACACAAACCAAAGTGTCAGACTAACGAGGTTATTTTATTCACAAACCAAAGTGTCAGACAAGAAAGGTTCTGTTATACACAAACCAAAGTGTCAGACTAATAAGGTTCTGTTATACACAATCCAAAGTGTCAGACTAACGAGGTTCTGTTATACACAAACCAAAGTGTCAGACTAACAAAGTTCTGCTATATAAAATCCAATGCACCGAACTTACAAGGTTCTGTTATATACAAACCAAAGTGTCTGACTAGTTAACGTACTTCTGTTATATACACAAACCATAGTGTCAGACTAACAAAGTTCTGCTATATAAAATCCAATGCACCGAACTTACAAGGTTTTGTTATACACAAACCAAAGTGTCAGACTAATAAGGTTCTGTTATACACACAAACCAAAGTGTCAGACTAATAAGGTTCTGTTATACACAAACCAAAGTGTCAGACTAATAAGGTTCTGTTATACACACAAACCAAAGTGTCAGACTAATAAGGTTCTGTTATACACAAACCAAAGTGTCAGACTAATGCGGTTATCTTATACACAAACCAAAGTGTCAGTCTAACGAGGTTCTGTTATACACAAACCAAAGTGTCAGACTCACGAGGTTATTTTATTCACAAACCAAAGTGTCAGACAAGAAAGGTTCTGTTATACACAAACCAAAGTGACAGACTAATAAGGTTCTGTTATACACAATCCAAAGTGTCAGACTAACGAGGTTCTGTTATACACAAACCAAAGTGTCAGACTAACGAGGTTATTTTATTCACAAACCAAAGTGTCAGACAAGAAAGGTTCTGTTATACACAAACCAAAGTGTCAGACTAATAAGGTTCTGTTATACACAATCCAAAGTGTCAGACTAACGATGTTCTGTTATACACACAAACCAAAGTGTCGGACTAATAAGGTTCTGTTATACACACAAACCAAAGTGTCGGACTAATAAGGTTCTGTTATACACACAAACCAAAGTGTCAGACTAATAAGGTTCTGTTATACACACGAACCAAAGTGTCAGACTAATAAGATTCTGTAATACACACAAACCAAAGTGTCAGACTAATAAGGTTCTGTTATACACACAAACCAAAGTGTCGGACTAATAAGGTTCTGTTATACACACAAACCAAAGTGTCGGACTAATAAGGTTCTGTTATACACACAAACCAAAGTGTCGGACTAATAAGGTTCTGTTATACACACAAACCAAGGTGTCACGACTAATAAGGTTCTGTTATACACACAAACCAAAGTGTCGGACTAATAAGGTTCTGTTATACACACAAACCAAAGTGTCGGACTAATAAAGTTCTGTTGTAAACAAACCAAAGTGTCAGACTAACGAGGTTCGGCTATATATACAAACCAAAATGTCAGTTTAACGAGGTTCTGTTATACACAAACCAAAGTGTCTGTCAAACGGAGTTCTGTTATACACAAACAAAAGTACCAGATTAACGAGGTTCGGCTATATATACAAACCAAAATGTCAGTTTAACGAGGTTCTGTTATACACAAACCAAAGTGTCTGTCAAACGGAGTTCTGTTATACACAAACAAAAGTGCCAGATTAACGAGGGTCGGCTATATATACAAACCAAAATGTCAGTTTAACGAGGTTCTGTTATGCATAAACCAATGTGTTAGACTAATGAGGTTCTGTTATACACAAACCAAAGTGTCAGTCTAGCAAGGTTCTGTTATATTCAAAAACAAAAGTGTCAGGCTAACGGAGTTCTGTTATACACAAACCAAAGTGTCAGACTAACAAAGTTCTGCTATATAAAATCCAATGCACCGAACTTACAAGGTTCTGTTATATACAAACCAAAGTGTCAGACTAACGAGGTTCTGTTATATACAATCCAATGCACCGAACTTAAAAGGTTCTGTTATATACAAACCAAAGTGTCTGACTAGTTAACGTACTTCTGTTATATACACAAACCATAGTGTCAGACTAACGAGGTTCTGTTATACACAAACCAAAGTGTCAGACTAACGAGGTTATCTTATACACAAACCAAAGTGTTAGACTAACGAAGTTATCTTATACACAAACCAAAGTGTCAGTCTAACGAGGTTCTGTTATACACAAACCATAGTGTTAGACTAACGAGGTTATCTTATACACAAACCAAAGTGTCAGACTAATGAGGTTCTGCTATACACAAACCAAAGTGTCAGACTAACGAGGTTATTTTATTCACAAACCAAAGTGTCAGACAAGAAAGGTTCTGTTATACACAAACCAAAGTGTCAGACTAATAAGTTTCTGTTATACACACAAACCAAAGTGTCGGACTAATAAGGTTCTGTTATACAAACAAACCAAAGTGTCAGACTAATAAGTTTCTGTTATACACAAACCAAAGTGTCAGACTAGTAAGGTTCTGTTATACACACAAACCAAAGTGTCAGACTAGTAAGGTTCTGTTATACACAAACCAAAGTGTCAAACTAACGAGGTTCCGTTATACACACAAACCAAAGTGTCAGACTAATAAGGTTCTGTTATACACAAACCAAAGTGTCAAACTAACGAGGTTCCGTTATACACACAAACCAAAGTGTCGGACTAATGCGGTTCTGTTATACACAAACCAAAGTGTCGGACTAATGCGGTTCCGTTATACACACGAACCAAAGTGTAAGACTAATGTGGTTCTGTTAAACACAAACCAAAGTGTCAGACTAACTAGGTTCTGTGATATACACAAACCAAAGTGTCAGACTGACGTGGTTCTGTTATATACACAAACCAAAATGTTATACTAACCATAAACGAGGTTCTGTTATACACACGAACCAAAGTGTCAGACTAATAAGGT
Source organism: Mimachlamys varia (assembly GCA_947623455.1). Classification (NCBI taxonomy): domain Eukaryota; kingdom Metazoa; phylum Mollusca; class Bivalvia; order Pectinida; family Pectinidae; genus Mimachlamys; species Mimachlamys varia. The sequence goes on along the minus strand of OX392529.1, from coordinate 31,991,301 downwards.
TCTGTTATACACACAAACCAAAGTGTCGGACTAATAAGGATTTGTTAAACACACACCAAAGTGTCAGACTATAAGGTTCTGTTATACACACAAACCAAAGTGTCGGACTAATGCGGTTCTGTTATACACAAACCAAAGTGTCAGACTAATAAGGTTCTGTTATACACACAAACCAAAGTGTCGGGCTAATGCGGTTCTGTTATACACAAACCAAAGTGTCAGACTAATAAGGTTCTGTAATACACACACAAACCAAAGTGTCGCACTAATGCGGTTCTGTTTAACACAAACCAAAGTGTCAGACTAATAAGGTTCTGTTATACACACAAACCAAAGTGTCAGACTAATAAGGTTCTGTTATACACACAAACCAAAGTGTCGGACTAATAAGGTTCTGTTATACACACAAACCAAAGTGTCTGTCAAATGGAGTTCTGTTATACACAAACCAAAGTGTCAGACTAATAAGGTTCTGTTTTACACACAAACCAAAGTGTCGGACTAATAAGGTTCTGTTATACACACAAACCAAAGTGTCGGACTAATAAGGTTCTGTTATACACACAAACCAAAGTGTCAGACTAATAAGGTTCTGTTATACACACAAACCAAAGTGTCAGACTAATAAGGTTCTGTTATACACACAAACCAAAGTGTCGGACTAATAAGGTTCTGTTATACAAACAAACCAAAGTGTCAGACTAATAAGTTTCTGTTATACACAAACCAAAGTGTCAGACTAGTAAGGTTCTGTTATACACACAAACCAAAGTGTCAGACTAGTAAGGTTCTGTTATACACAAACCAAAGTGTCAAACTAACGAGGTTCCGTTATACACACAAACCAAAGTGTCAGACTAATAAGGTTCTGTTATACACAAACCAAAGTGTCAAACTAACGAGGTTCTGTTATACACACAAACCAAAGTGTCGGACTAATGCGGTTCTGTTATACACACGAACCAAAGTGTCGGACTAATGCGGTTCTGTTATACACAAACCAAAGTGTCGGACTAATGCGGTTCCGTTATACACATGAACCAAAGTGTAAGACTAATGTGGTTCTGTTAAACACTAACCAAAGTGTCAGACTAACTAGGTTCTGTGATATACACAAACCAAAGTGTCAGACTGACGTGGTTCTGTTATATACACAAACCAAAATGTTATACTAGCCATAAACGAGGTTCTGTTATACACACGAACCAAAGTGTCAGACTAATAAGGTTCTGTTATACACAAACCAAAGTGTCGGACTAATAAGGTTTTGTTAAACACACACCAAAGTGTCAGACTATAAGGTTCTGTTATACACACAAACCAAAGTGTCGAACTAATGCGGTTCTGTTATACACAAACCAAAGTGTCAGACTAATAAGGTTCTGTTATACACACAAACCAAAGTGTCGGGCTAATGCGGTTCTGTTATACACAAACCAAAGTGTCAGACTAATAAGGTTCTGTAATACACACACAAACCAAAGTGTCGCACTAATGCGGTTCTGTTAAACACAAACCAAAGTGTCAGACTAATAAGGTTCTGTTATACACACAAACCAAAGTGTCAGACTAATAAGGTTCTGTTATACACACAAACCAAAGTGTCAGACTAATAAGGTTCTGTTATACACACAAACCAAAGTGTCTGTCAAATGGAGTTCTGTTATACACAAACCAAAGTGTCAGACTAATAAGGTTCTGTTATACACACAAACCAAAGTGTCGGACTAATAAGGTTCTGTTATACACACAAACCAAAGTGTCGGACTAATAAGGTTATGTTATACACACAAACCAAAGTGTCAGACTAATAAGGTTCTGTTATACACACAAACCAAAGTGTCGGACTAATAAGGTTCTGTTATACACACAAACCAAAGTGTCGGACTAATAAGGTTCTGTTATACAAACAAACCAAAGTGTCAGACTAATAAGTTTCTGTTATACACAAACCAAAGTGTCAGACTAGTAAGGTTCTGTTATACACACAAACCAAAGTGTCAGACTAGTAAGGTTCTGTTATACACAAACCAAAGTGTCAAACTAACGAGGTTCCGTTATACACACAAACCAAAGTGTCAGACTAATAAGGTTCTGTTATACACACAAACCAAAGTGTCGGACTAATAAGGTTCTGTTATACACACAAACCAAAGTGTCTGTCAAATAGAGTTCTGTTATACACAAACCAAAGTGTCAGACTAATAAGGTTCTGTTATACACACAAACCAAAGTGTCGGACTAATAAGGTTCTGTTATACACACAAACCAAAGTGTCGGACTAATAAGGTTATGTTATACACACAAACCAAAGTGTCAGACTAATAAGGTTCTGTTATACACACAAACCAAAGTGTCAGACTAATAAGGTTCTGTTATACACACAAACCAAAGTGTCGGACTAATAAGGTTCTGTTGTAAACAAACCAAAGTGTCAGTTTAACGAGGTTCTGTTATACACAAACCAAAGTGTCAGACTAACGAGGTTATCTGATACACAAACAAAAGTGCCAGATTAACGAGGTTCGGCTATATATACAAACCAAAATGTCAGTTTAACGAGGTTCTGTTATACACAAACCAAAGTGTCTGTCAAACGGAGTTCTGTTATACACAAACAAAAGTACCAGATTAACGAGGTTCGGCTATATATACAAACAAAAATGTCAGTTTAACGAGGTTCTGTTATACACAAACCAAAGTGTCTGTCAAACGGAGTTCTGTTATACACAAACAAAAGTGCCAGATTAACGAGGGTCGGCTATATATACAAACCAAAATGTCAGTTTAACGAGGTTCTGTTATGCATAAACCAATGTGTTAGACTAATGAGGTTCTGTTATACACAAACCAAAGTGTCAGTCTAGCAAGGTTCTGTTATATTCAAAAACAAAAGTGTCAGGCTAACGGAGTTCTGTTATACACAAACCAAAGTGTCAGACTAACAAAGTTCTGCTATATAAAATCCAATGCACCGAACTTACAAGGTTCTGTTATATACAAACCAAAGTGTCAGACTAACGAGGTTCTGTTATATACAATCCAATGCACCGAACTTAAAAGGTTCTGTTATATACAAACCAAAGTGTCTGACTAGTTAACGTACTTCTGTTATATACACAAACCATAGTGTCAGACTAACGAGGTTCTGTTATACACAAACCAAAGTGTCAGACTAACGAGGTTATCTTATACACAAACCAAAGTGTTAGACTAACGAGGTTATCTTATACACAAACCAAAGTGTCAGTCTAACGAGGTTCTGTTATACACAAACCATAGTGTTAGACTAACGAGGTTATCTTATACACAAACCAAAGTGTCAGACTAATGAGGTTCTGCTATACACAAACCAAAGTGTCAGACTAACGAGGTTATTTTATTCACAAACCAAAGTGTCAGACAAGAAAGGTTCTGTTATACACAAACCAAAGTGTCAGACTAATAAGTTTCTGTTATACACACAAACCAAAGTGTCGGACTAATAAGGTTCTGTTATACAAACAAACCAAAGTGTCAGACTAATAAGTTTCTGTTATACACAAACCAAAGTGTCAGACTAGTAAGGTTCTGTTATACACACAAACCAAAGTGTCAGACTAGTAAGGTTCTGTTATACACAAACCAAAGTGTCAAACTAACGAGGTTCCGTTATACACACAAACCAAAGTGTCAGACTAATAAGGTTCTGTTATACACAAACCAAAGTGTCAAACTAACGAGGTTCCGTTATACACACAAACCAAAGTGTCGGACTAATGCGGTTCTGTTATACACAAACCAAAGTGTCGGACTAATGAGGTTCCGTTATACACACGAACCAAAGTGTAAGACTAATGTGGTTCTGTTAAACACAAACCAAAGTGTCAGACTAACTAGGTTCTGTGATATACACAAACCAAAGTGTCAGACTGACGTGGTTCTGTTATATACACAAACCAAAATGTTATACTAACCATAAACGAGGTTCTGTTATACACACGAACCAAAGTGTCAGACTAATAAGGTTCTGTTATACACACAAACCAAAGTGTCGGACTAATAAGGTTTTGTTAAACACACACCAAAGTGTCAGACTATAAGGTTCTGTTATACACACAAACCAAAGTGTCGGACTAATGCGGTTCTGTTATACACAAACCAAAGTGTCAGACTAATAAGGTTCTGTTATACACACAAACCAAAGTGTCGGGCTAATGCGGTTCTGTTATACACAAACCAAAGTGTCAGACTAATAAGGTTCTGTAATACACACACAAACCAAAGTGTCGCACTAATGCGGTTCTGTTAAACACAAACCAAAGTGTCAGACTAATAAGGTTCTGTTATACACACAAACCAAAGTGTCAGACTAATAAGGTTCTGTTATACACACAAACCAAAGTGTCGGACTAATAAGGTTCTGTTATACACACAAACCAAAGTGTCTGTCAAATGGAGTTCTGTTATACACAAACCAAAGTGTCAGACTAATAAGGTTCTGTTATACACACAAACCAAAGTGTCGGACTAATAAGGTTCTGTTATACACACAAACCAAAGTGTCGGACTAATAAGGTTCTGTTATACACACAAACCAAAGTGTCAGACTAATAAGGTTCTGTTATACACACAAACCAAAGTGTCAGACTAATAAGGTTCTGTTATACACACAAACCAAAGTGTCGGACTAATAAGGTTCTGTTATACAAACAAACCAAAGTGTCAGACTAATAAGTTTCTGTTATACACAAACCAAAGTGTCAGACTAGTAAGGTTCTGTTATACACACAAACCAAAGTGTCAGACTAGTAAGGTTCTGTTATACACAAACCAAAGTGTCAAACTAACGAGGTTCCGTTATACACACAAACCAAAGTGTCAGACTAATAAGGTTCTGTTATACACAAACCAAAGTGTCAAACTAACGAGGTTCCGTTATACACACAAACCAAAGTGTCGGACTAATGCGGTTCTGTTATACACACGAACCAAAGTGTCGGACTAATGCGGTTCTGTTATACACAAACCAAAGTGTCGGACTAATGCGGTTCCGTTATACACATGAACCAAAGTGTAAGACTAATGTGGTTCTGTTAAACACTAACCAAAGTGTCAGACTAACTAGGTTCTGTGATATACACAAACCAAAGTGTCAGACTGACGTGGTTCTGTTATATACACAAACCAAAATGTTATACTAGCCATAAACGAGGTTCTGTTATACACACGAACCAAAGTGTCAGACTAATAAGGTTCTGTTATACACACAAACCAAAGTGTCGGACTAATAAGGTTTTGTTAAACACACACCAAAGTGTCAGACTATAAGGTTCTGTTATACACACAAACCAAAGTGTCGAACTAATGCGGTTCTGTTATACACAAACCAAAGTGTCAGACTAATAAGGTTCTGTTATACACACAAACCAAAGTGTCGGGCTAATGCGGTTCTGTTATACACAAACCAAAGTGTCAGACTAATAAGGTTCTGTAATACACACACAAACCAAAGTGTCGCACTAATGCGGTTCTGTTAAACACAAACCAAAGTGTCAGACTAATAAGGTTCTGTTATACACACAAACCAAAGTGTCAGACTAATAAGGTTCTGTTATACACACAAACCAAAGTGTCGGACTAATAAGGTTCTGTTATACACACAAACCAAAGTGTCTGTCAAATGGAGTTCTGTTATACACAAACCAAAGTGTCAGACTAATAAGGTTCTGTTATACACACGAACCAAAGTGTCGGACTAATAAGGTTCTGTTATACACACAAACCAAAGTGTCGGACTAATAAGGTTATGTTATACACACAAACCAAAGTGTCAGACTAATAAGGTTCTGTTATACACACAAACCAAAGTGTCGGACTAATAAGGTTCTGTTATACACACAAACCAAAGTGTCGGACTAATAAGGTTCTGTTATACAAACAAACCAAAGTGTCAGACTAATAAGTTTCTGTTATACACAAACCAAAGTGTCAGACTAGTAAGGTTCTGTTATACACACAAACCAAAGTGTCAGACTAGTAAGGTTCTGTTATACACAAACCAAAGTGTCAAACTAACGAGGTTCCGTTATACACACAAACCAAAGTGTCAGACTAATAAGGTTCTGTTATACACACAAACCAAAGTGTCGGACTAATAAGGTTCTGTTATACACACAAACCAAAGTGTCTGTCAAATGGAGTTCTGTTATACACAAACCAAAGTGTCAGACTAATAAGGTTCTGTTATACACACAAACCAAAGTGTCGGACTAATAAGGTTCTGTTATACACACAAACCAAAGTGTCGGACTAATAAGGTTATGTTATACACACAAACCAAAGTGTCAGACTAATAAGGTTCTGTTATACACACAAACCAAAGTGTCAGACTAATAAGGTTCTGTTATACACACAAACCAAAGTGTCGGACTAATAAGGTTCTGTTGTAAACAAACCAAAGTGTCAGTTTAACGAGGTTCTGTTATACACAAACCAAAGTGTCAGACTAACGAGGTTATCTGATACACAAACAAAAGTGCCAGATTAACGAGGTTCGGCTATATATACAAACCAAAATGTTAGTTAAACGAGGTTCTGTTATGCATAAACCAATGTGTTAGACTAATGAGGTTCTGTTATACACAAACCAAAGTGTCAGTCTAGCAAGGTTCTGTTATATTCAAAAACAAAAGTGTCAGGCTAACGGAGTTCTGTTATACATAAACCAAAGTGCCAGACTAGCAAGGTTCTGTTATATTCACAAACCAAAGTGTCGGACTAACGGAGTTCTGCTATACACAAACTGAAGTGTCGGACTAACGTGATACATAAAGTTAATATGCTGTTATTGTATTGCAAACGATACATTATTAATTATTGGTAGAGCTATGTAAAAATGAATAAAGCCTATCTGATTAAAGTCATATCTTAATCTCCCCGCTGTTCCGTAAACCTCTCTCTGCTTCGTCAAGATCTGAAGACATCCCATAGGGGGTCACATTCAGATGACCTTTTGCATTAGCAAATCAAATTACATGTACTTCTTTGATAATATGAAATGGGAATTTTTGAGGCGACAAAGCTGGCATACTTGTATCGTTGTACATTAAGTCACAACAAGTTAATGTACTTATTGTGACGAAATGACTTGCTGCAGATTGTGGTATTCGACAAGACAGAGGCAGCCATTACGATTAGAACTCTTTTATTCCCCACGTGACGTAGACAATACAGTATAGTACAAGGGACATAACTCTTGCATATTTAACACTCATGACTAGTGTATATATATATATATATAGTACTTTATATGACATCTCCCTTCTAAATTTACCTGATATATTTTTTCCTTAAACATTTCTATTAATTAGTTACACTATTGAAAAAGAGATTCTTATATTCTAAATGTATGAAATAACTGAATAAATTTTTAGTAAAATACAAAATAGCATTTTTGTTATCATTATCCCTTCAATTATCTCTTTCACATGTCTACACTCTCACACTTAGACATTTGTGCTTAACAGCCTATTTAAATCAACAATTATCAAACAAATAATCATGTTTTGTTTTCTCTAAGACTACTTGGTCTTATTGACTATTCGACATATACCAATGTCTTATTTCCACAAATTAACAGTTCGAAAAACTTAAATTTGTATATTATACACAAATGAACACTTATAAACTGTCAAACAATAATTTTCGACACAATTATAACCGGTTTTCTTGTCCATGGGCATTTCTCATGTATAGTTACTCATCAAAGCGCTTTGGTCTGTTTATTGCCCTACCACTCACGCGACTTGTTCGTTGCTCAAGTTTGACACTTGATATGTTACTTGCTTAGCAACGGGTGTTTCTATGGCAACAGGAGTGTCCTTAGTTACCACATTGGATTTTCCATTTGAATGAAACTGTTTATGTTGATTCGCGTCGCGTTCTCGCGGTAACACCTCGTTTAGCACTGGAGATGGTGTTTGTGCTACAGGAATGTCTGTGTACGCGTACGGATGTTGGTAGAATTGTTCATCACGGAATTTCTCGCGAGTTTTGAGAATGTCTCTCCTGTTCCTCCTATAGGTTCGACCTTCACTTTGCAGAATGTATGACCTTGGAGTCTCATCATAACCAACACATTTAGCTGGTGTCCATGTTTTCCCTGTGTGCATTCTTACATGCTCATTGTGCTGTACTCTCGGCATGTTTTTAACTCCGACGTTGTAGGTTTGCTTCCGTTTCCCCTGGTTTTCCTCTAGACCTCTACGTATAATCTTGTGAGATCTGTCTCTAGGCTTTAACACTGATTTCTTTATGGGAACCATTGACCTAGTTTTCCGTCCCATCAATATTTCCACTGGTGACAGCCCTATACCAGAGTGTCAGAAGAAACAGAAAAATGGATAGGTTGAAACCGCCTAACGAGCTCTTGTTTACAGGAAATTTGTCAGAGAACTGGCGGAGGTTCAAACAAGCCTACGATATATACGAAGTAGCGGCTAAAATTGACGCAGAAGGTGAAAAGGTACGTGCGTTCAATTTTCTGCACGTGGCCGGGCCTGCCGCGCACGATGTGTACAAAACGTTCGTGTTCGATAATGAAGGAGACAAGACAAAACTTGATAAGATATGTGAACAATTCGAATCTTATTGTAATCCTCGCAAGAACATTACCTACGAACGACACGTTTTCTTCACCCGTAATATGAGAGATGGAGAAAAAATAGATGCGTACGTAACAGACCTCAAAACTAAAGCTAAGAGCTGTGAGTTCTCCACCCTACAAGACAGTCTAATAAGAGACAGAATAATTTGTGGTATAAGAAATATACACTTGAGAGAAAGACTGCTAAGGGAGAAAGACTTGACGCTGGAAAAATGTACAGAATTTTGTAGAGCGTCAGAGGCCAGTGAAATGCAGATAAAGGAGCTGGGAGAAACTCAAGGGGCGAAAAGCGTACATGGTATCAAGCAGAACAAGCGACCGCCATTTCAGAAGAATAAGAAATTTGTCAAAGAACATAAACCACAGTCATCTAGTCAGAAATATGAAAATGACAAACAAAGGAAAAAGTTTAAGTGTAAAAGATGTGGTCTCTCGCATGCACCGAGGAACTGTCCTGCTTATGGCAAGTCGTGTCTTAACTGTAATGGTATGAACCACTTCGCGAAAATGTGTAGAAAACAAGTAAACGCATTAGATGCAGAAAGTGACAGTGATGGATATGAAAACACACAGTTTGTAGGCATGGTACATAAAGCCGAGTCGACGAGCAGAGACAAAGAGTGGCACGTGAAAACAAAGATAAATGAACAAAAAATAACATTCAAACTAGACACAGGAGCGGCATACAATGTTATACCTCTGAATGTTGCACAACAGCTGAACATTAAGGATATCAAAACAACAAAGACAAAATTGGTATCTTATTCTGGGCACAAGATTGAAACTGTTGGCAAGAAAGACATAGCTATGGAATACAAAGGGAAGTTCCATGTGGCAACATTTAACATTGTCAAATCAAGATTCATGCCAGTACTAGGGTTGGAAACCTGTGTTGAGATGGGTCTAATACAACGACTTAATGCTATACAGAAAGACACCAAAGACACGCGCACACCTGTTGAAAGGTATAAACATTTATTCTCAGGGTTAGGATGTCTGCCGGGAGAATACAAGATCAGTGTTGACGAAACCATTCCAGCTGTTGTACATCCTCCCAGGAAGATCCCACTTCTGACACCATGTGGTATTCGACAAGACAGAGGCAGCCATTACGATTAGAACTCTTTTATTCCCCACGTGACGTAGTCAATACAGTATAGTACAAGGGACATAACTCTTGCATACTTAACACTCATGACTAGTATATATATATATATATATAGTACTTTATATGACACAGATGACAGCGTCATTGGAAAATTTTACTGTTGTGAGGCAAACATGGATGTTGTCAGATCTTTGTTAAATGGAGTGAGGACAAGGATCTGGAGAAAATGGAGGACATTATATCAGGATTCGAATTCAATCTGTAAAAGTAATCTGTAATAACCTCACACTTTCTTTGACTTTGGGGGCAAAACATACATTTGAAGTTTGATTTTTCGATGAGAATTCGAGCTCAATCTGTTACCCTGTAGTTTAAATTGAGCCACACACGTACGCCAAAGAAGTCATTATCTCTAAAAACTGCCGGCTTGCATACTATTCCGAGTTAATAGTTAAATAATTACATAACCGTACTAACTGTAGCGGGAAACTGCCACCTTGAACAGTATTCTAGGTGAAAGGGGAATAACTGCGCCTACGCTGGGTTCTGTAACTCGATCATTGTCTCTAAACAAAACGGAACGTTCTCTTAAAACTTTCGGGATTATTTAATTCGGGCATGCTAGTCCATCTATAATACCAGTAAAATTCCACCGGGCTTCCTGAAATATTTCTGTTCTGTTGTACAACCATCCTGTAATCCACAATCATATAAAGGAGTTATAAATCTATCAAAGACTAGCTCGTTTCAGTAAGTGTTTGAGTTTGATTTATCAAAGACTAGCTCGTTTCAGTTAGTGTTTAAGTTTGATTTATCAAAGACTAGCTCGTTTCAGTAAGTGTTTGAGTTTGATTTATCAAAGACTAGCTCGTTTCAGTTAGTGTTTGAGTTTGATTTATCAAAGACTAGCTCATTTCAGTAAGTGTTTGAGTTTGATTTATCAAAGACTAGCTCGTTTCAGTTAGTGTTTAAGTTTGATTTATCAAAGACTAGCTCGTTTCAGTTAGTGTTTAAGTTTGATTTATCAAAGACTAGCTCGTTTCAGTTAGTGTTTAAGTTTGATTTATCAAAGACTAGCTCGTTTCAGTTAGTGTTTAAGTTTGATTTATCAAAGACTAGCTCGTTTCAGTAAGTGTTTGAGTTTGATTTATCAAAGACTAGCTCGTTTCAGTTAGTGTTTGAGTTTGATTTATCAAAGACTAGCTCGTTTCAGTTAGTGTTTGAGTTTGATTTATCAAAGACTAGCTCGTTTCAGTTAGTGTTTGAGTTTGATTTATCAAAGACTAGCTCGTTTCAGTTAGTGTTTAAGTTTGATTTATCAAAGACTAGCTCGTTTCAGTAAGTGTTTGAGCTTGATTTATCAAAGACTAGCTCGTTTCAGTTAGTGTTTGAGTTTGATTTATCAAAGACTAGCTCGTTTCAGTTAGTGTTTGAGTTTGATTTATCAAAGACTAGCTCGTTTCAGTTAGTGTTTGAGTTTGATTTATCAAAGACTAGCTCGTTTCAGTTAGTGTTTGAGTTTGATTTATCAAAGACTAGCTCGTTTCAGTTAGTGTTTGAGTTTGATTTATCAAAGACTAGCTCGTTTCAGTTAGTGTTTGAGTTTGATTTATCAAAGACTATCTCGTTTCAGTAAGTGTTTGAGTTTGATTTATCAAAGACTAGCTCGTTTCAGTTAGTGTTTAAGTTTGATTTATCAAAGACCAGCTCGTTTCAGTTAGTGTTTGAGTTTGATTTATCAAAGACTAGCTCGTTTCAGTTAGTGTTTGAGTTTGATTTATCAAAGACTAGCTCGTTTCAGTAAGTGTTTGAGTTTGATTTATCAAAGACTAGCTCGTTTCAGTAAGTGTTTGAGTTTGATTTATCAAAGACTAGCTCGTTTCAGTAAGTGTTTGAGTTTGATTTATCAAAGACTAGCTCGTTTCAGTTAGTGTTTGAGTTTGATTTATCAAAGACTAGCTCGTTTCAGTAAGTGTTTGAGTTTGATTTATCAAAGACTAGCTCGTTTCAGTAAGTGTTTGAGTTTGATTTATCAAAGACTAGCTCGTTTCAGTAAGTGTTTGAGTTTGATTTATCAAAGACTAGCTCGTTTCAGTAAGTGTTTGAGTTTGATTTATCAAAGACTAGCTCGTTTCAGTAAGTGTTTGAGTTTGATTTATCAAAGACTAGCTCGTTTCAGTAAGTGTTTAAGTTTGATTTATCAAAGACTAGCTCGTTTCAGTAAGTGTTTGAGTTTGATTTATCAAAGACTAGCTCGTTTCAGTAAGTGTTTGAGTTTGATTTATCAAAGACTAGCTCGTTTCAGTAAGTGTTTAAGTTTGATTTATCAAAGACTAGCTCGTTTCAGTAAGTGTTTGAGTTTGATTTATCAAAGACTAGCTCGTTTCAGTAAGTGTTTGAGTTTGATTTATCAAAGACTAGCTCGTTTCAGTTAGTGTTTAAGTTTGATTTATCAAAGACTAGCTCGTTTCAGTAAGTGTTTAAGTTTGATTTATCAAAGACTAGCTCGTTTCAGTAAGTGTTTGAGTCGACGTACGTAATCATATGACGTTGCCTTTTAACATAAACAGCAGTAGTATATACATACATGTATTTTGAACAAATTTACCCCCCCCCCCTTCCTTTACTTGTAAAAAAAAATGCATCTGAATGTTCTGGTGATAAATTAAAAACTCTCTATTACTTCTAAATCTTCATCATATTCCATCGAGTTCTGTTATATTCAAAAACAAAAGTGTCAGGCTAACGGAGTTCTGTTATACACAAACCAAAGTGCCAGACTAGCAAGGTTCTGTTATATTCACAAACCAAAGTGTCGGACTAACGGAGTTCTGTTATACACAAACTGAAGTGTCGGACTAACGTGATACATAAAGTTAATATGCTGTTATTGTATTGCAAACGATACATTATTAATTATTGGTAGAGCTATATAAAAATGAATAAAGCCTATCTGATTAAAATCATATCTTAATCTCCCCGCTGTTCCGTAAACCTCTCTCTGCTGCGTCAAGATCTGAAGACATCCCATAGGGGGTCACATTCAGATGACCTTTTGCATTAGCAAATCAAATTAAATGTACTTCTTTGATAATATGAAATGGGAATTTTTGAGGCGACAAAGCTGGCATACTTGTATCGTTGTACATTAAGTCACAACAAGTTAATGTACTTATTGTGACGAAATGACTTGCTGCAGGTGACAGCGTCATTGGAAAATTTTACTGTTTTGGGGCAAACATGGATGTTGTCAGATCTTTGTTAAATGGAGTGAGGACAAGGATCTGGAGAAAATGGAGGACATTATATCAGGATTCGAATTCAATCTGTAAAAGTAATCTGTAATAACCTCACACTTTCTTTGACTTTGGGGGCAAAACATACATTTGAAGCTTGATTTTTCGATGGGAATTTGAGCTCAATCTGTTACCCTGTAGTTTGAATTGAGCCACACACGTACGCCAAAGAAGTCATTATCTCCAAAAACTGCCGGCTTGCATACTATTCCGAGTTAATAGTTAAATAATTACATAACCGTACTAACTGTAGCGGGAAACTGCCACCTTGCACAGTATTCTAGGTGAAAGGGGAATAACTGCGCCTACGCTGGGTTCTGTAACTCGATCATTGTCTCTAAACAAAACGGAACGTTCTCTTAAAACTTTCGGGATTATTTAATTCGGGCATGCTAGTCCATCTATAATACCAGTAAAATTCCACCGGGCTTCCTGAAATATTTCTGTTCTGTTGTACAACCATCCTGTAATCCACAATCATATAAAGGAGTTATAAATCTATCAAAGACTAGCTCGTTTCAGTAAGTGTTTGAGTTTGATTTATCAAAGACTAGCTCGTTTCAGTTAGTGTTTAAGTTTGATTTATCAAAGACTAGCTCGTTTCAGTTAGTGTTTAAGTTTGATTTATCAAAGACTAGCTCGTTTCAGTTAGTGTTTGAGTTTGATTTATCAAAGACTAGCTCGTTTCAGTAAGTGTTTGAGTTTGATTTATCAAAGACTAGCTCGTTTCAGTTAGTGTTTGAGTTTGATTTATCAAAGACTAGCTCGTTTCAGTAAGTGTTTGAGTTTGATTTATCAAAGACTAGCTCGTTTCAGTTAGTGTTTAAGTTTGATTTATCAAAGACTAGCTCGTTTCAGTTAGTGTTTATGTTTGATTTATCAAAGACTAGCTCGTTTCAGTTAGTGTTTGAGTTTGATTTATCAAAGACTAGCTCGTTTCAGTTAGTGTTTATGTTTGATTTATCAAAGACTAGCTCGTTTCAGTTAGTGTTTAAGTTTGATTTATCAAAGACTAGCTCGTTTCAGTTAGTGTTTATGTTTGATTTATCAAAGACTAGCTCGTTTCAGTTAGTGTTTGAGTTTGATTTATCAAAGACTAGCTCGTTTCAGTTAGTGTTTGAGTTTGATTTATCAAAGACTAGCTCGTTTCAGTAAGTGTTTGAGTTTGATTTATCAAAGACTAGCTCGTTTCAGTTAGTGTTTATGTTTGATTTATCAAAGACTAGCTCGTTTCAGTTAGTGTTTATGTTTGATTTATCAAAGACTAGCTCGTTTCAGTTAGTGTTTATGTTTGATTTATCAAAGACTAGCTCGTTTCAGTTAGTGTTTATGTTTGATTTATCAAAGACTAGCTCGTTTCAGTTAGTGTTTAAGTTTGATTTATCAAAGACTAGCTCGTTTCAGTTAGTGTTTGAGTTTGATTTATCAAAGACTAGCTCGTTTCAGTAAGTGTTTGAGTTTGATTTATCAAAGACTAGCTCGTTTCAGTTAGTGTTTAAGTTTGATTTATCAAAGACTAGCTCGTTTCAGTTAGTGTTTATGTTTGATTTATCAAAGACTAGCTCGTTTCAGTTAGTGTTTGAGTTTGATTTATCAAAGACTAGCTCGTTTCAGTAAGTGTTTATGTTTGATTTATCAAAGACTAGCTCGTTTCAGTAAGTGTTTGAGTTTGATTTATCAAAGACTAGCTCGTTTCAGTTAGTGTTTATGTTTGATTTATCAAAGACTAGCTCGTTTCAGTTAGTGTTTATGTTTGATTTATCAAAGACTAGCTCGTTTCAGTTAGTGTTTGAGTTTGATTTATCAAAGACTAGCTCGTTTCAGTTAGTGTTTATGTTTGATTTATCAAAGACTTCGTTTCAGTTAGTGTTTGAGTTTGATTTATCAAAGACTAGCTCGTTTCAGTTAGTGTTTATGTTTGATTTATCAAAGACTAGCTCGTTTCAGTTAGTGTTTGAGTTTGATTTATCAAAGACTAGCTCGTTTCAGTTAGTGTTTATGTTTGATTTATCAAAGACTAGCTCGTTTCAGTTAGTGTTTAAGTTTGATTTATCAAAGACTAGCTCGTTTCAGTTAGTGTTTATGTTTGATTTATCAAAGACTAGCTCGTTTCAGTTAGTGTTTGAGTTTGATTTATCAAAGACTAGCTCGTTTCAGTTAGTGTTTGAGTTTGATTTATCAAAGACTAGCTCGTTTCAGTAAGTGTTTGAGTTTGATTTATCAAAGACTAGCTCGTTTCAGTTAGTGTTTATGTTTGATTTATCAAAGACTAGCTCGTTTCAGTTAGTGTTTATGTTTGATTTATCAAAGACTAGCTCGTTTCAGTTAGTGTTTATGTTTGATTTATCAAAGACTAGCTCGTTTCAGTTAGTGTTTATGTTTGATTTATCAAAGACTAGCTCGTTTCAGTTAGTGTTTAAGTTTGATTTATCAAAGACTAGCTCGTTTCAGTTAGTGTTTGAGTTTGATTTATCAAAGACTAGCTCGTTTCAGTAAGTGTTTGAGTTTGATTTATCAAAGACTAGCTCGTTTCAGTTAGTGTTTAAGTTTGATTTATCAAAGACTAGCTCGTTTCAGTTAGTGTTTATGTTTGATTTATCAAAGACTAGCTCGTTTCAGTTAGTGTTTGAGTTTGATTTATCAAAGACTAGCTCGTTTCAGTAAGTGTTTATGTTTGATTTATCAAAGACTAGCTCGTTTCAGTAAGTGTTTGAGTTTGATTTATCAAAGACTAGCTCGTTTCAGTTAGTGTTTATGTTTGATTTATCAAAGACTAGCTCGTTTCAGTTAGTGTTTATGTTTGATTTATCAAAGACTAGCTCGTTTCAGTTAGTGTTTGAGTTTGATTTATCAAAGACTAGCTCGTTTCAGTTAGTGTTTATGTTTGATTTATCAAAGACTTCGTTTCAGTTAGTGTTTGAGTTTGATTTATCAAAGACTAGCTCGTTTCAGTTAGTGTTTATGTTTGATTTATCAAAGACTAGCTCGTTTCAGTTAGTGTTTGAGTTTGATTTATCAAAGACTAGCTCGTTTCAGTTAGTGTTTATGTTTGATTTATCAAAGACTAGCTCGTTTCAGTTAGTGTTTATGTTTGATTTATCAAAGACTAGCTCGTTTCAGTTAGTGTTTATGTTTGATTTATCAAAGACTAGCTCGTTTCAGTTAGTGTTTATGTTTGATTTATCAAAGACTAGCTCGTTTCAGTTAGTGTTTAAGTTTGATTTATCAAAGACTAGCTCGTTTCAGTTAGTGTTTGAGTTTGATTTATCAAAGACTAGCTCGTTTCAGTAAGTGTTTGAGTTTGATTTATCAAAGACTAGCTCGTTTCAGTTAGTGTTTAAGTTTGATTTATCAAAGACTAGCTCGTTTCAGTTAGTGTTTATGTTTGATTTATCAAAGACTAGCTCGTTTCAGTTAGTGTTTGAGTTTGATTTATCAAAGACTAGCTCGTTTCAGTTAGTGTTTATGTTTGATTTATCAAAGACTAGCTCGTTTCAGTTAGTGTTTGAGTTTGATTTATCAAAGACTAGCTCGTTTCAGTTAGTGTTTATGTTTGATTTATCAAAGACTAGCTCGTTTCAGTAAGTGTTTGAGTTTGATTTATCAAAGACTAGCTCGTTTCAGTTAGTGTTTGAGTTTGATTTATCAAAGACTAGCTCATTTCAGTTAGTGTTTAAGTTTGATTTATCAAAGACTAGCTCGTTTCAGTTAGTGTTTATGTTTGATTTATCAAAGACTAGCTCGTTTCAGTTAGTGTTTATGTTTGATTTATCAAAGACTAGCTCGTTTCAGTTAGTGTTTATGTTTGATTTATCAAAGACTAGCTCGTTTCAGTTAGTGTTTATGTTTGATTTATCAAAGACTAGCTCGTTTCAGTAAGTGTTTGAGTTTGATTTATCAAAGACTAGCTCGTTTCAGTTAGTGTTTATGTTTGATTTATCAAAGACTAGCTCGTTTCAGTAAGTGTTTGAGTTTGATTTATCAAAGACTAGCTCGTTTCAGTTAGTGTTTGAGTTTGATTTATCAAAGACTAGCTCGTTTCAGTTAGTGTTTGAGTTTGATTTATCAAAGACTAGCTCGTTTCAGTTAGTGTTTGAGTTTGATTTATCAAAGACTAGCTCGTTTCAGTTAGTGTTTGAGTTTGATTTATCAAAGACTAGCTCGTTTCAGTTAGTGTTTGAGTTTGATTTATCAAAGACTAGCTCGTTTCAGTAAGTGTTTGAGTTTGATTTATCAAAGACTAGCTCGTTTCAGTTAGTGTTTGAGTTTGATTTATCAAAGACTAGCTCGTTTCAGTAAGTGTTTGAGTTTGATTTATCAAAGACTAGCTCGTTTCAGTTAGTGTTTGAGTTTGATTTATCAAAGACTAGCTCGTTTCAGTTAGTGTTTAAGTTGACGTACGTAATCATATGACGTTGCCTTTTAACATAAACAGCAGTAGTATATACATACATGTATTTTGAACAAATTTACCCCCCCCCCCCCCCCTTCCTTTACTTGTAAAAAAAACTGCATCTGAATGTTCTGGTGATAAATTAAAAACTCTCTATTACTTCTAAATCTTCATCATATTCCATCGAGTTTGAAATAAAAATTAACTCATGGTTTTTCGGGAATGAGCCTTACTACTACAATGTAAGTTTAAATCGTGGTGGAAAAGACGAGCGACCGAGGAAAAATTAAACATCAGCAATATCATTTATACAGTAAAGTAAAAAGAGGCCCAATAATCGAACCCGAGGAATATCTGCTTCAATGAAACATTAAAGAGGGAGTAAGAATTGGAAGCATTTTTTAAAGAAACGTTTTTTCTTTTTCTTTCTGTTCTTCCCTGAGCCATATCATAAATACAAAAGTTAAAAAATACATATTTTATAAAAAAAAAAAAAAAAAATAGTATACACTGTTTGAAGATTAAAGTATATTAAATACCTAAATTTTAAATTGTTTTCAATGTATATAGCATATCTGACTAATTATACCTTTCCAGTTCCAGCGTTAAGATTGCACTACTGAAGAACAATGTATAGTCATGTGACCATTTCGCTTACTCTAGTTTGATCCACTTATGATGAAAAAAGAGATCGGATGGATCGTACTAATTACAGTACACGCGACGGGTATTATCTACACTACTGAAGTGAAAATAGTTGATATTATAAATTACGGACTAAATAGATCAAAATAATCAAGCACGATTATATCTGTTTAATTGATACGAGTAATTAAGTCTAATGTATGGCCGTGTGCGTACAGTGTACATCAAAACACAGATGTTAAATCACGTGATTGTTTTGTTCTCAAAGAGTGCTATCTAGAACAATCAACAGATGACACCACTACGACATACCTATATAGGTATCACGTGTCACTATAAACAGGGATCCGATATCCCCGATACAGGCTAACGCTAATCTCTAAACGACCTGACGCAAAAAATAAATGGACATTTGACTCGTATTAGATTCCTGGCGAACACTGTGTGTCCCATCATTAGTTATTATACACAATTTATCTTTTATTTTTTTGTCATAAAAACAAATTTTAAAAATTTACCTCATGTGCAATATAGGCTGATAACAAAATTGATTAAAATATATAGAATATTGATATCTTTTATTGCGGAATCGCAGCATATCTCATTGGTTTTGGTTGACAATACTCTGATCACGAGTGTGCTGGATTTGAAGAAATATAGGATAAAACGTTACAGTCTTCTGTAGCATTAAGCTTATTTGTCTTAGTGTGTTCGGTACGGTTCTGTGTCCTACCCAATCCGAGGGATTAATCCCTGACCGGACCCTGGGGATTAAAACTGTTAATATTTGGTCTTAAGTCACGAGATCAAACAGTCCTCTGGAATACATTTCAGTTCGAAATGTACACGACATTTATCATTTCGATTCTCAAGCTTTGACTTAGAATGTTTGTAAATTACTTTTGAAATAAGTATTCTTTGTGTTTTAAATACGAACATGTCGTGCCAAGGATACATGTTCTTGTCTAGTATATTTTCTTAATGTAATTTTTTTGATATTTCATGATTATCAACAAAACTATTGAAGGAGTGGCAGAAGTCAGAATGGATAACAATGAGAGACGCTGCTATGGTTTTCAGAGGGAGTATCGGACGACAAAAACATACGGAAATTGATTATTTTTCTTTTTTAAACAAAACTGAATTAACTTCCTTGCGTAATTCTCAGAATTAGCGAAATCGCGACAGTTAACCGATTTGAGCGATTAATAAAGGATATCTTATTCCTGTGCTGGTTTCTTGGAGGAATTTTGTGATGTCTAGATCTACAGAGGCGACCGGAAGTGGCCATTTCAGCCGGAGACGGAAGGAAGTGTTATCAGACTTGTACCGACAGGACGGAGATGGCCTCCTGGAAAGGGACAAATACAGGGCAGCCCTTCAGCTGTACAATATGGTAAGTATGTATACAAATCGATTAAAGGCCCAATATTTGTAAACATGCGTCCATTTTGAACTGTCTTCCAACTTCGGCTTGTTGTTGAAGTGGGTCCCACCTGAATTATTTTCGATTCTTTGGATTTTTCTCTCAAGAGTTTCTTGTTAGTTACCACTAAGGTTTACTTCGTTTTAGGCTTATTTTTGCATGGTTATCAACTGGATATTTTTTTCAGATTTTTTCAGAATCAAGAAAAAAAACTCATGAAGTTACGTATATTGGGCCTTTAAGGGTATATGCTACTTTATACATGTATATTGTATCTTCGATTGGTTGTTGCTGTACCATTTTAACACCTCTTTACCTATCAGACGAGCCTTCATCAAATTAGCATGATGGATATGTACATACATATTGAAATATATAAAAAGTTGTATATATATCATCAACACTGTCAGGCCCCGGTTTTATCAACGTTCCTTAAGGAAATTCCTTAACTTAAAAATCTCCATAGGAATGCATTACAGAATTTAAGGGGAAAATCCTTAGTTAAGGAATTTCCTTAAGTTAAGGAACGTTGATGAAACCGGGGCCAGGTACCTCTGACCTACATGTAGCTTGACGTGTTGTTTCACATTGAAGCATAATGCGACCACAGGGATATGTAACTTTATTTAGACATAGACTAATTAAGTTGTTAATTGCAGTTGTATACCGTTATCCTCATCGAGGGTGCCATTTCTAAATTCTATTCAAATCTCCAAAACGTGTTAATCTTAATATATTTGTAATAAATACCCAGACCTCTGTGTTTGTTATTAGGGTTCGGTCCAAGTTTTTCTTGAACGTAACATATCTTAATGCACTTAGTTTAAATAGACCAATACATATATGTACAGTTGTGTTAAGGTATTTGTTTAACAAGCCATGTTTTGTGTGATGATATCAGAACTGTATTTATCACCTTTTGAGATGAAATCTAAGCTTTAACTAAACTTTATGGTAGTTTCGTGTGTAAAATCAAATCTGATATTTATTCAGTCACGGTTTTGTTTGTATTGTAAATTATACAACGGCTTTTTGATAACGAAAGTAATACTTTGGATTAGATTTAGAGTACATGAAAAGGTGAACGAACAAACATGGCGACGGTCGACTTCCGGTTAATGAGGGTACAGTACATGGTGCTGAATATCCCACTTTAAATCAGGATGTATTGACAATAAACACGTTCAGGAAACGTCATTACTTTTTTAGTGAAAAGGTGAACACTCGCAGAACCCTTCTCCCTTTTCTGTCTTTTATTCATTACAACACCTGTGGACATACTTGCTTTTCTCTCTTTCTCACTTTCTTTTTGGTGTTGTTTCCAAGAGCCCTCGTCCACGTGTGACATACAGCTAGAGATCCTTATAAAATTTTATTCAAATAAATACATGCACCTTTGTGCAATAAATAAGCTCTTTGCTGACATTAAATCTTACTGGGAGCGAAGGAATGAAACGTGAATATCTCTCCAGCGGACTTAGTGTATTTGAACACACGTTTAGCGACACCTTTATATTAGCCGTTCAAACACACCTGTATCGATAGAGGGGTGTTGATACGTATACCTGTATACTGTAGGGCGGAACATTTGTATACCAATTTGTCAAACCGTGTACATTATGAACGACTCAGTTCAGTTTAATTAATGTATCAACACTCCATTGCGGAGATGATGTATCAATACTGTTTGACCTACACCAGTGTATAGATCTAGAGTGTGAGTTTTAGTTAATCAGAAAGTACTTTAAATCAACCCATGGAGGTGGCTCCCGTCCGAGTTTCAGGTATGTACAGTGTATCTATGTGTTTTCTGTAACATTTGTGACATTACTCGTTAATTGTGGCGAGGGAAGGTGTAATATGTCCATTAAGGTTAGAGTTTCATGGAAGGTGATTCATGTATATCATTACACTGAGAAGAAAGTGTAAGGCGGGAAATGATGACGAGTGACCGGGGAGGAATCGGTGATGGGAAGACATAATTGACAAAATGGCGGGAAGCGGCCTATGGAATATGGATCGTAATTAAGTTGGAAATGGGGTGCTGTATGGAGGGTGGTTGTTACATTTTGTAAGTAGGTGTAACATCGGAGGAGAGACAATAAGAAACGAGTGATACTTATACATACTTATAGCAAGGCGGAGAGACGGAATAGACACAATATCGATGAAATTCATGAAAGTAAAGTGAGAATTGTTGATAACAAGGGTATCAGAGAATTGGTACTGTAAATTTTGAACAAAACCAATGCCCCATTCAAATAATAACGGCCTTACTATCACAATGATACTAATTAATCAGCGGGTTGGTATTAACTAAAAGTAGATCTAAACTGCGTAAACATAAAAACATTACAGGTATAAGTAATTTGGTACATGTATATCAAACCTTTTATCTTGTAACGATGATCTTTGTCAGTGATCATGTTACCATACAAATTACGTCAGCGATGTTGCCATTTGCAATTATGAAGTTAAAACTAAAACGAAAAAAGAAATCAAACGTTTGAGCTCCTTGATTGCCCACACTTTCTACCCGTAATAGACGAAGTTACATGTATGGCTGATCGGAATGTTGTCTCTCTGAGACACTGATAAGCTATCGACTAGCTAGGCACGCTTTCAATGGTCACCCACAAACAACATTACGGATGACTTGGGCCTCCTGATCATCGTTTTGGGTATGGGATATAGTTTTAGTGGGGTATTGGTTCGTTTTCAAGGACTGGAAATAAAATATTCACGGATAATTTTATATTACATTTGCATTATTAGCAGAAAAAAAAGAGAAAAGGAAATTGAAAAAAGTACTTTTTATATGGAATTCAATAATATCCCATTACTGACATACACTATGGTTACATATATTTCCAGTTTTAATTATACATCAAAATAGTTTGGAGACACTTTTAAATGTTAATCGATTGTGTGTAAGAGTTTTGAATTATTTGTTGGAGTGGATGTTTTAGCGAAAACATTCGCGTGTTAAATAGAAAAACAGCAAATAATGGATTTGGGGTGGGGCTGGGTTAGGGTTAGGCGATGGGGGTGGGGCTGGGCTAGCGTTAGGGGATGGGGGTAGGGACTTGGCTAGGGTTAGGGGATGCGGGTAGGGACTTGGCTAGGGTTAGGGGATGCGGGGGGGGGGGGGGGGGTATGGACTGGGCTAGGGTTAGGGGATCGGGGTAGTATCATTTGTATCAACTCAAAATATTCGATTACATTTTGTATGACTAAAAACTTTTCTACATTCTGTTTTTGTTAATTTCCTTGTAGAAGAAAATACACGTGGCTGTATATTTAGTACATGTAATGATATATATAATAACTGTTTTTTGTATATATGCATTAATGATATATATAATATATGCAATATACATCTAGACGTGAGCTGGGATAATTTATAATAAAATACAGACGGCAACAATAGTCATGCTGGATCGGACAGATTATCTTTATGACTTTTTGAAATCAATTTAATGTCAAAGTATGCTTAACTTCATTCAATTTTAACACTACATATATGTACGTTACCATGCATACTTGTCAATGACTTGTATAATAATCCAGGTCCGTTCCTAATATATGTTCAAAATATAACTGTGGTTAGCGAGTGGACAAAGAAAATTATTTAAGAAATATATAGCTTGGCGATTCTGCCTATCGTGTTTTAGTTGTAAACTGACAATGCTTTGAGGATATTTCCAGTTGATAGATCATATTTGGTGACTGACTTTAACCGACAAAGAGTTTGTATCGAGTCCTATCTGTAATTCTATCTAGATCTGATTCGTGTCAAGTATTTTCACGGATCATCTGGTTAGCTTTGTGAGGTAACCGCTGCACACGTATATTCACACAGGTAAGTTACAAGTATATTTTATGAAAAATTAATTGTGGTAGAAATAGGGTTTTAAGGTTTGTTAGTAACTGTATCTATACATTATATAATATCCCTGCTGTTATACCCTCTTCACGGCTTCTTCCTTTTAGTTTTTTAGCGAGCGCTGTGAATCTTCTGTACTATTTAGAATCTTCAAACATTCTATTTCCTTAATAGATTCCTAAATAAACTATTTTGTGTCCCAGTGTCTCTTAAGACACACATTTATTGTTCATTTCACTGTGATAGAAAATAATAAAACGGGCGATTTTGTGTTCAGTATTGTACACTCACGGGTCAAAAGGCTTTCCGCATCTGTTTCTCTCACGGGTCAAAAGGCTTTCCGCATCTGTTTCTCTCACGGGTCAAAAGGCTTTCCGCATTTGTTTCTCTTCCTATATATTCTTTGTATTTACAACTTTTTTCAATTAATTTCCCTCACTTTATTTATGGACGGATTTTGACAATATTTGGTCATTGTGTACAGAAATATCAAAACTTTCTTCTCAGAATGTTATTTTTTTTGTTGTGTATTTGTTTAGCAACAAAGAATTATCCACACTGCTAATTTCTGTTTGGCGCAATTTCTATTTATGACGCTACAAACATAACGTCGAAATGGCGACCAAAAAATAGGATGCTGTAAATAATTTATGATTTTTCTGGACGTACTCATCGGAAAACAGTGAAAATCTTATGAGATGAAACAGGAAACAATTCTCTATGACTGTACAAACGTCATTAAAAATGCTCAAACAATAAAATCAGGAAAATTAATTTTTAAAAGTTGGAAATACAAAAGAATATATAGCAAAAATAAAACAATGCCGAAACATTTTTGACCCGTGAGTGTAGATGAGCTGTTCGAAAAACAGATGCAAAACAATCCGAGCATCGCATTCACTTACACACTCTTTAGGAAATGCCGGGATTTAAAAAATAGATTTCAACTTTCGTTGGTCGCGTTGTATTACTGTACACGCGTTTAATAAAGTGTTATTATTGTCGCTTGTTGAGACCCACAGTGATATTGACTTTAATACTACCAACGCTAAGTTATTAGAGCAGGCCTCGGCGGATTATCTATAAGCGGATAGATCACCAAATGTTTATGTTTAACGTACCACCCGTCTATCGTTTACAAACTTGATATTGGTAATTTAAACAGGTGGATTTAACTTAATCCTGACCGTATTAACATCTCAAACTAGGGCACAGGTAGCTCAGATATCTAGAAAATACGGGGACACATACTATATTCGCGTTCTATTTTCAAACATCTCGGTATTAAGCGTATCATTGACGCATCTGTCTTGCTTGTAAACGGTTTTACAAGGTGGACATGGTTTTGTTGTTCTATAGAGGACATCCATTACCAGCACCAAACGTTCCCGTATTTTACCTTTCCCCGAGGAGTACAGTCGATACGCACTTTATCAATCACAACTGTATATATTTAGCCTTTCGTTGATCAGTTGGGCCGTAAACATTCCATTCAAAGTGTTTTGACTAAACGCCGTTTGTGCTGGCGCAAAGACATGTACAGTGTACAAGTACGTCGGGTGTATTGATTGATTAAATATTGCTTTATCTGTTAGAATTGCCATTATTTTATAATATAAGTTGTTTGATTTGCTAAAGATAATTCATCATTTATTTGTCAAACATTTTACCTATTCTATCCGGCTTCACAGATGATGTAAAACTATTTCTGAAGTTTCGATTGGACATCCCCCGCATATCTATGTAACGTTGACTGCAACAACGAAAAAGACCATTTTTGAAGGGAGATAACTCCTCCGAACTTACAGGACATGGCTTCATTGAAGTACAGAAACATAAAAAAATCAGAGAATACTAAAGCGTCAACAAAACCATAATTCGAACTCAAAATCGATTAAACTTGGGGCAAATTATGAAAAAGGGAAAGATATACAAAGATTTACACTGGGACTCTCGTAAAAGTACAAGAGAAAGTCGTGCATTATGGTTTCGGATGATGTGCAAGCCATCTAAGCAACACTTCCTTATATACAATATGGGTAGGTTCATCGACCTATGATAGAAACCCCACGGACCAAGCATTCTGTTCGAATGTTGATCTTCTACATGATCATTCTTGAACAATACTCCTCAATAATGTTTTGTTCATCAGATTGTTTTTCCACACTTTAATCAGAATGTCTTCGATCTCTCAACGTATTTTAAGATTTTGATTTTCAAAGCTAGGCGGACGACGAAACAAATATATGGTTGTGAAGTATCTTGGAAAGAACTTTGTGAAACACGCAACAAGAGCTCTGATGAAATATACTGCGAAAGTTCTATATAGTACGAATGATGAAGTTCGAGGTTGACATATATTTTTGGAAGAAAGATTTTTCCAGCAGACTGTAGACATTCTCATGGGAACAAACTGTACACCACTCTAAGATGATTCGCTTTTATTTTCATACGATGCTGAATTTTTCGATAATCTTTTAAGGACTGTTAAAAAAAAAATCTTTCCAAATATTTTGATTTTCAGATATATCGGCGATGCGTTGTCCTATTAAAACAAGAGGTTTGCTGACCACGTCGACCGTATATATATCTTTCTGAACTGGAAATTAGAGACAACATACTCTTCTGCATCAGCTGCTTACCTCGATCTTTACGTAAACTCTTAACTAGTATAGACAGCTTACTACTAAGCTATGCTATATGATAGACGTAGAACTTTCCCTTTCTCAATAGTAACATCCCTGCTTCTCCAAGTGTGGTGTTTATATGTTGCAGTTTATTCGTTATTTTCTTGAGCATGCTGCTCTAAATATCGAAACTTCCATGATATATATCTTCTGCTAACGAACAGACTTACGTCGCAGGAATTGGAGAGATACAGGTTGATGGAGACTAAACAAGTTATATGGTTGACATCTTTGTCTCGCTGGGAAACATTATGTATCTTGCTTGATAACCAAGGTCGACTGTTTAAATATGGTCATTAGTAAGTCAACTTGTGATTGAGAGTGATGTCTCGCTTCTCTTTTTGGGAGCTTGATATTCCAATGGATTACAACCCATCTCTTCTAAATTAAAAGCATAACATTTGTTTTGGTAATGCAGTCCTCTCAAGTCGAAACGTCATTAAATCATTAATAAATGTATTTTGTTTGATTTCAGGCGTTACGTTGTGACCCGGCTGATGTGAAATCTCTCATCAACAGATCAAAGTGTCACCTGAAACTGAACCAGATTAGGAAGGCCACTGACGACATTGATATAGCCCTCCACCTCGACAATCTGGACAAAGAGGTAATATCTCACATAGCTTTGTCCTGTGGTACCGTGCAACCTCGATATAACCACAGGTGCTTGGCACACACATACTGTATGATGTGTATAACTACTATAATATTATTCTTCAATGTATAGTATTATACATATAATATATTTGTATGTGTCTAGCATCCGTGGATATCACACGCTTTGATTATGATACTGCGGCAAGGGTGTGATTTATTTAGTGAGACGACACTTTTGGTCTCACTAGTCCAGCCATCCATCTATCATCCATCATCCATCCATCCAACAATCCCCCACAACCAACAAAGACTCGTGGACAAACTGATTTCGCTTACCAAGCAAACTTTTCCTTTAAACGTTACTCTGTTGCATTTTTCAGAATAGTTTAAATGTGCCTAAGACAGTGTAAAGAGTCGAAAACCACGTGTTGGTGTCATGTAATTAGCACATTTAGAGAAGAAAATGTCGTGACTGAATCATATTTATGCTTCAATAAGTTTATTGTTATCACAGCGAAATGAATTGTAAGTGAGATGTACGATGCCAATACCTATTTTCTGAGAAAACGTGTCTACTTAATTAGACATTTCCATTGTTCTTCTTCTTTGTTTTGACCTACACAGCCAATGTTTCTTCACGTGAAATTCAGGTGAAAGAATCATGATGTGAATTTTACATGGATTTTTCACGTGTAATTAGCGCGAAATTTGAATAAAAAAATATGAATGTAAAAATCACCAGAATTATTAGTTTACATTAAATTACAAGTAGATAAAAAGACAAATTTTTCGCGTAAATTCATGTGAAGACACATTGCCTGTGTATGTACATGAATAAAACCCCTGACCATCCTCCGTCACCACAAGTCATACTAGGTCTTCTTATACAGACGGTGGACGATACAAATATGCTTTAAGTTTTTTAATTTCATCTATCATTAATTGACATTATTTATTAACGTTTTACCCCCCTGCCTAGATGTCGCTAGACGCTCAAATCAATAAGCACAATGACTCCTATTCAAGCTGATATTAGCATTAGAAGTACCAGCAATGTATTTTCTGTATGAGACTCTCTTTATATTTGAATATACAATATTGAGAGTATTGATTGCTGATTCTGTCGCTCGTACATTACATTGACATATCTTATTACTACCCCTTGTAGATAAACAATCTGCCACGAAATAACAAATAAATCCAACGCATTCAAGAGTAAACACCCGAATAATAAGGATATTGAAATTGAAATAGGTTTAAGGTCAATTTGATATACCGAGATAAGTAAACGCCGCATAATAATAGAATCAGGAGCACTCGAGTGCAAAATCTATTGTGTTTTTATCGCAGACTATATTGGGGTTTAACATTGGAATAAAAATCTACTGTGTTGGGTAAACAAAACATCTACCAAATGCTCAAATATCAAGTGTAAAAGAGGAAACTGCACAAAAGAAACCATTCTAGATCAAAATCAAATTTCTACATGGGTTAGACAAATAATAATTCCATAATCAAACATCAGATTACATTGAATAAATAAATCAGAGAATACCGAAGCGTCAACAAAATCATAATCTAAATCGATTAAACAACGGTATAACGAAGGAAAAGTTTACACGGATACACTTGTATTGCCTTGTAAACGTACAAGGAAATGTGACCAGGTGTTCCGGAAGAGTAAGCTTCTTCTGCTTAATCGACACCCGCCATGTTAATCTTGGTCACATCCAAGTAAACGTCAAGTCCTCAAAGTGAGAACCGAGTCATCATTCGCAATCACAAGTGCTGTAAGCACACTACAGTAACGAACGTATTAAAAAGCGTCCACCTTCATAATTATCACACAACGATACAAACTATTTCTTAATGAGACCAGGATGGCGACCATAAAACTTTTTCATAGTCCACGTCAACCTGCATATCTCTAATCCCCGTGTAGTAGGTTTGTTTGTCAGCAGCCGACATCTATCATAACAAACTGCTTCATGTAAACACCAAAGGTTGGAAAAGCAGGGATGTTATTGTCATAAAAGCGGTGTTGACGATCGAAAAATTGAAATCGTCACGTTTATCATACAACGGTAGCTGGAATTCCATCATTATCTCATCATAACCCCAATCTTTGATTTAAAGTTAAAAAACATAGTAAAAAGAAGTTTGGACATACAAAATTTAGATGATTTGCATTTAACCAGTTCTTGCCAAAACAATTTGTGTGGAAACAAGCTATTCTTGATCCCATTTTGTGCTATGTTCCAATGAGAAGTTCATTTCCTGTTCTTGTACTATATCTACTTGCAAAAGAACAATGAAATTTGATAAAATCATAAAATGTACTGCTTAATTTGGTTTTCAAATCTTTTCTTTCGATATCTTATATCTTTTTATGTTCAAAATAAATTTGGGTAATACACTTGTTTATTGGTTAATCCAGGTACCCAACTGCATACTGTCAAATGTAACAAATTTAAGGGCACATTAACATCTTGATTTGTTATGAAGAGCATTAAACTAACACAAATTACAGCTTCGTGACAAAGACATCTCCTTAACACACACACCTACATCTGTTCAGACATTCCATTAACTGTTTTCTGCTATGGTGATAGCCCAACGCGTGTACTTTTTAGTTATTGACCAATGACATTACATATTACACTTTAAACCCCACTTCGTGTCAGTCGGCCTAAATAGACGATTTGTCCTAGCTGTTGTATACTGTTTAACGTGATTCCTAAGACTCCCGTTCACAGTCAATGACATGTAATTACCACTGTATTCATAACACGACATAATAGCGCTACACAAATTTGTGTACTTCATAAACACATTTAACTATGCATGGAGAAATCCATTTCTATTTGGATCAATAATTATGAGTCTTAGTGTGTGTGTGTGTATCGGGGTGGGAAGGACGGGGTATTCCAACTCGCCGTGAACAGCCCTCCAGGCCTAAATACTCCATAACAAAGAACAACCTATGGAAAATCGTCTTCCGTCTTATAGCTGTGAAATCGTATTCGACTAGAAAATACATGGAATCATGCGTTTGGTATGCACTATTTGGACATCAGCTGTCTCAGCTGTTGACAGAGAACGATGTTACAGAATAAGTATATTCGCATTTATTTTTACTTAACTGGTGTTTGTGATAGAAGTCTAATCGATTTGTCGCGTCAAGCATAAACATTGGATATTAACCACACGTTCGCGAAGGATATCTTGTTGATGAAAGACACCTTCAATTTACATTAACAGTGATTTTCTATGTAAAGTATCAGACATTTGCTATGAGCTACATTACCAAATCTATCTGTAACTTTTGATTTCTTTAAAAAGGATACTTCGCAATCAATATAAATCAAAGCTGACATGAAATGGACATGCTAATCCTTAAATTGACGAACTTGATTTGAAACATACTGCTGTTGAAGGAATCGTCGGCCTAAATGGAATAAAAATGTACTCGAAACTAGAAACGGGAGGCTAAACTGTCGGATAAAGAACACGAGGAATATTGAAACCGGTGTTTCTGACAGCAGTATATCATAAGTATGTCTGAACAAACGATAGACTGGGTCGAGAGGTACGCTACTTACGACTACGTCACACAGGGATTAAGTGAAGATGATTACACTGATCCGGACGAGGAGGTGAGATTATCATAAACCACATTATATTTTTCTAGATTAACGTTTTTCATTTATCTTCAGATACAAAAGAAAATCCTCATCCATTCAGGGACAAGATTATACGAACAGTAATATTATATGGTAGATTATATTTCAATGGTTTACTGGCCATAGGAGAGTTTAAGGTCATGACACGACTACATGATATTACAGCAGGCTATTGATATTATTATAAACCTAACGGATCATCAGCAAAGGTGGTCACTATTGTCCACAAGATGGTTGACAGCACGAATGAATGAACAACCCTGACGGTAAAATACAGAAGTAAGTTTGAATTTTGAAAGTTGTTATTGTGCTCGTTTCTTGAAGTGAGAGACCATTGTAGGAAATACAGCTTCATTGTAGACAAACAAAAGATACTGTCATATTTCCAACTATGTAGGCCTATTCCTTTCCCCTCGTTCCATGATGCATGGGATACATTGGAATGAAGAAAGACATTAGTTTTTCAGACAACATCGAGTCTAAAGAATTAACATTCCGACTCTGGAACAAGGAATGACAGTAACAGTGTAACAAGGTAACCGTTGCAAAACCAGTTACATCTTTAACTGAAATGCATGACTAGGGGGTCCAACGAAACAAAAACTGCAAATGTAAAAGATACATGAATAACAAATGTATAACATAAGTATTCACCTGTATAAATGTATACATTTCACCTTTTATTTGTTGGAAAGTGTATCAATATTTGTTGATGTATAAAAATGGGTCAAAAAGGTAATACCAAAAGTAATAACACTGTATCCTTACAAATGGATATTTATAGTATATAATAGAATGTATACAGTCCTATGTTCTGCTTTCGTTTTTTAAAGTATGTGTATCGGAGACACGAAGGACCATAGATCAAGTTTTTCTGGACAGGGGATAGATACAACTGTATGTACTAAAGTGTCTGCCGCGTTCATGTTTTAGAAATAACTTTAAGGATATGCGATATAAAATGACTTAAACGAATAATCAACATTGCGGCGGTGTTAGTCAGGCGACTTCAGTTTGATAGCTTAGTCTTTCCCCTCGTTAACGTCTAAAACAAACTGGTGCCACTTGTGTTTCTTGTTTTGTTTATTGAATTTAAACGAAAGCATTGTACTTGTGTGTTGACGCCATAGTTTATAGATACCATTTACATGAAGTTTTCTTTGCATTTTAGAACTTGTATAACTGCAACTGTGATACACATAGTCTTTTAATCATTTCGTAGATGAAATATGCTTCCGATCGTGTATGCATGGCAATTGCTGAACGAAACATGAAATTAAATGCCAAGTTAATTTTAATTTTGATACATATAAAACAGGTAGCTTCATTGACCTTTCACATTTAGCAATTTCATAAGTCAATTTGGCATGAATTGTTTTGAATTAGAACAGAATAGACATTTTGAGTGTTGCCTTAAAGTCAAACATTATATTACCAAAAAGAGAGAATACCAAGCGTTAACAAAACTATAATCCGAACTCAAAATCGATTAAAGTAAGGACATATTTACGAAAAAATACAAGAAACAAAAACATACATTCTTTAAATAATCTAGAAAAGCCCTTATATAGAAATCAATATATTACAACCGTAAGATAAACATTACACTGATCTAGCTTCAATTAACGTGTGACACTTAAAAGCACCTTTTGCGTGTAATCAAGGAATGTATAAACATAAAGAATAATCATTCGATTGGTATTGATTACAAACTAAAGAAGTAATATCGATGTTTTCACCTGAGTGTTCTAGGTAAGTTTTTCTATTGAGACAAGACATTGACAAATATTAATTATTTATCAGGAAACGTTTACTTATACAATGAAGGGGTAACTTCCAGAAACTCAGTTATCAGGTTAAGTGTTGCTGCTATCGATTTCTGCAATATATATATAATATATCATATACACTTAGTGTTGTTGATCCGAAGGTTAAAATGTGAATTTCCTGTCGTTATTGTACCTTATGTAATATTTATAAAATTCGTATCCATGTATATATATACATGTACACTGTATTCACTGCTTGTACGAGCCTTCCAACGGACGTATATTGAACGTCCATAAAAATGAAAATTTAAAAAACTAACACTTAAGTTAAGTCATTGAATCATATAGGGCAAGTAAAAATAATATTGAGAACCTTAATTTTTGTTTTGAATAATTTCATGAAATTTAAAATCGCAGAAAATCAATAGTCTAAGCGCACAAGTTTATGTTAAAAAGAAAGGCGTAGTTGACTGCTGAAAAAAAGTTAACGTTGAATGAGAATTGAAGGTCGTTCTTGAGAAATTTTTGAGTCATGTTTACAAATACGTTGGCGCCTAATTGTGTCTCATTTGAAGTTAAAATACCTCTTCACAATAATATCCCATACAGAGCGACAATACTTAAATTGACACACACGAATAAAATGTATTGAATGACCTTCAGACACCCTAGATATTATATTTTTATCGGAACTCTAGAAATGAATAACAGAACACAATGTTAAGACATTATCCATGGCGTATAGAATGTTATATTTCAGTGATCGATTCGTTGTGTTTTTCCCTGCAGGAACCCGGTGGGTATTCTCTATATATTACATTGAAATTGAACATTCGCCTATTAGTATACACTGTTTAAGCTGAAGTGTTGATTAAATGTATTTTAGATAAATGATCTTCTGCAGAAAGCTCAAGTATTGTTTATATGTTACAAGGACTTCTACAGAAAGACTTTTACAAAGTGTCGTTTGCATTTCACAGGGACGTCTAAAGCAGCAATCTAAAGTGTCGTTAATATCTTACAGGTAATTTTACAGAAAGCTTAGGTTTTGTTTATATCTTACAGGCACCTCTACAGAAAGCTTAAGTGTTGTTTATACCTTACAGGAACATCTACAGAGAGTTGACGTGTTGTTCATATCTTAAAGGCACTTATACAGAAAGCTGCAGTGTTATTGGTTTTATCTTACAGTCACTTATACAGAAAGCTGCAGTGTTATTGGTTTTATTTTACAGGAAAATCTACAGAAAGCTGAAGTATTGTTCATATCTTACAGGAACAGCTACAGAAAGTTGAATTGTTGTTCATATCTTACAGAAACATCTACAGAAAGTTGAAGTGTTGTTCATATCTTACAGGAACATCTACAGAAAGCTGAAATGTTGTTCATATCTTACAGGCACTTCTACAGAAAGTTGAAGTGTTGTTCATATCTTACAGGAACACCTACAGAAAGTTGAAGTGTTGTTCATATCTTACAGGAACATCTACAGAAAGCTGAAGTGTTGTTCATATGTTACAGGAACATCTACAGAAAGCTGAAGTGTTATTTTCATACTACAGGAACATCTACAGAAAGTTGAAGTGTTGTTCATATCTTACAGGAACATCTACATAAAGCTGAAGTGTTGTTTTTATCCTACAGGAACATCTACAGAAAGCTGAAGTTTTGTTTTTATCCTACAGGAACATCTACAGAAAGCTGAAGTTTTGTTTTTATCCTACAGGAACATCTACAGAAAGCTGAAGTGTTGTTCATATCTTACAAGAACATCTACAGAAAGCTGAAGTGTTATTTTCATACTACAGGAACATCTACAGAAAGTTGAAGTGTTGTTTTTATCTTACAGACACATCTACATAAAGCCGAAGTGTTGTTTTTATCCTACAGGAACATCTACAGAAAGCTGAAGTGTTATTTTCATACTACAGGAACATCTGCAGAAAGTTGAAGTGTTGTTTTTATCTTACAGGCACATCTACATAAAGCCGAAGTGTTGTTTTTATCCTACAGGAACATCTACAGAAAGCTGAAGTTTTGTTTATATCTTACAGGAACATCTACAGAAAGCTGAAGTGTTATTTTTATCGTACAGGAACATCTACAGAAAGCTGAAGTGTTATTGGTTTTTATCTTACAGGAACATCTACAGAAAGTTGAAGTGTTGTTTATATCTTACAGGAACATCTACAGAAAGCTGAAGTGTTGTTTATATCTTACAGGAACATCTACAGAAAGCTGAAGGTTTGTTTATATTTTACAGGCACTTATACAAAACGCTGCAGTGTTGTTGGTTTTATCTTACAGGCACTTATACAGAAAGCTGAAGTGTTGTTTTTATCTTACAGGCACTTATACAGAAAGCTGAAGTGTTGTTTTTATCTTACAGGGACATCTACAGAAAGCTGAAGTATTGTTTATATCTTACAGGCACTTATACAAAACGCTGCAGTGTTGTTGTTTTTATCTTACAGGGACATCTACAGAAAGCTGAAGTATTGTTTATATCTTGCAGGCACTTATACAGAAAGCTGCAGTGTTATTGGTTTTATCTTACAGGCACTTCTACAGAAAGCTGAAGTGTTGTTTAAGACCCAGAATTACGAAATGGCGCTGGTGTACTACAATAGAGGATTAAAACACTACCCCAGGAGTGGGGCATTCCAGGAGGGTGCCAAGAAAGCCGACCACTTCATCACAAAGGGCAATCGTAAAAAATGTACGTTTACTGGCATCAAACAACTCTTAAATCCTTCTTTTCCTTGAGGAATAACAAGATATTATATTATAATGGTGCCATTTACTTGGATCTGTTTTTATGATGATTTTGAAGT
Organism: Mimachlamys varia; assembly: GCA_947623455.1. Taxonomy (NCBI): domain Eukaryota; kingdom Metazoa; phylum Mollusca; class Bivalvia; order Pectinida; family Pectinidae; genus Mimachlamys; species Mimachlamys varia. The sequence continues at coordinate 31,956,329 of OX392529.1, read as the reverse complement.
TAAGTATCGCAACCACTGTAAACTCTCTTTATCAATATTTGTATTCCGACCAACATATATGTATCTAACGTAATGGTAGGTATATATTTGTTGACATACGGAAGACAAAATAAACTCGATTGAATGTAATATATCAGTCAGTATTCATCACATTTGGGCCAAAGGCAGGTCAAAAGTGACATAGATAGATTCGAATTGATTGTATTTGCTTTTGTATGCAGACCAGATGTTCTGGCATCCGTAGGCATTGTAACTAGATATGTTGTTCTCTGATTACAGCCAAGAGAATGAAGCTGACCCATGCTGGGGACCTCACATATCTGGTCCATAAATCGGTAGGTGTAGTTAACCACCTCAAATGTCATAAACGATGATATCGATTTAGACTAATCAGTAACACGTTGTAACCACCAAGACTACAAGGGTTAGAGACGGCGACCTGTTAGAGAGCAGTGGATTTTATCTCAGTCTGAAAGATCTCCTAATTCACATATCGAATTTTTTCCCTATTTAATTTTTAGATTCGTTAAAGTTTATATCGAAATGAAAATGATTCATGGTTCTATAGGAACTTACATACGAACAAAACTGAAAAACCTGTCGAGGTTGCTATATCTATAATTCTTCTGCTTCCCATAATTTTAGATTCGGCACTTATCAACAACGCATAGTCATCCGAGTTGATGGCGGGACTAAAGATATATTATATCATTAGAGTAATATGACATACTGGATATAGAATACTTTCTTCATTAGAACATGCTATTTTAAGTAAGAAGCGAGCGTTCTCATTTTATTGAAATATCTATAGAGTGGACTATATTTTGTCACAACGAGGTGTCTAGACTTACTAGTGGCAGAAATATCTACACTAAGTAATCAGCTTGATGCGTCGTTTTGTGGTTCGGGTTTGCACAGAAACATGTAGTAAACAGAACATTTAACATTTACTTCAATACTAGGAAATATATTTCACTCGTAAGGCTCATATTTTGATATTTTTACTCCTGCTACGCCTCGTGAAAAATATCAAAATATGAGCCACACTCGTGCAAGATGTTTCGTATTACTGAATACACCGTCAGATATCCTCCATTTTTTTATTAGGGTAATGTATTTGTATTATAAAACGGAACAACATAATTTTGTTTAACTTCGATTTGGTTGTTTCAGCCTGCAGGAAAACCCTTTGTATTTGAGAACAAAACGAAGAGTCAAACAAAACATTTACCGAAGCCCAGTGCATCCTTCCGAGATCGTCCTTTATGTCAGCTTATCAGAATACACAAGACACCTGCAGTCGCCCTTCCTCGTGTGGCGTCACTTCCGAATCTGTCCCACACGCCATCTACTTCCGTTGCAACACTAAATGAAGAAGAAAAACGACCGGAGAGCAAGATGGTGAAAACGACACTGAAAGAGCTCTACAAAGACAAAAAGTATCTGGAAAAGCTGTCGAGTAGCTCCGTGTTTCCACGTAAGAAAACACTTATCTGATTTCCGTCTGTTTGAGATAAAGCTCTCTAGAGTTAGAAAGGGATGTTGTAAATTTCTAGCTTAACTCCAAATCACGTGCCCCGATGTAAACAATAGTTGATTAATGACGTGGCCTAGTTAAGTCCCATGATGCTATGCGGCAGAGGCGATGCGATAAAATTAAAAACCTTTATGATATAATAGCATTTACCGTACACGTTAGAAAACTGTGAAATTGTTTTTTTTTGCTTTTGTTTTTTTGTTTTTTTGTTACCCGTCCTGATAAGCCCTTCGACAAATTTAGCCTCGTATGAAAACAAAAGCAAGTAAGCCGAAAGTGGGGCACAGTTAGTGCACATTAGAATGCCAACAGTCTGTTGGAAAATATGTCCTCCGAACTCAACAAAGATATTGTCACCAGGGATTTAATAATAAAAAGAGGGTATAATGTTCATTTTGTCCATGTACTATTTGTGTTATGTTTCACAGCTTCGGGTTCAAAAAGAAAAACTGCTCTAGTCACTCTAAGTATATAAACAAAAACAAATTGTTTAGAAATACTATGTTACATTGTGTAATTATCCACTTTGTAACATAATATTTCTATGCAATTAAACCCTATTAAGTTGTACAGCAAACATGAGCTTGCTTTTATTAAAAATGGCGAAACACTGGTTTTTAAGAGATCGATCTAGCATCAAAAAGGTGAAATTTTGACCTTTCCCGATGTGCATAAATTGACAGAAATAAGCATTTTCAAAATCGCCACCAAAAAGGTAATTTTTGAATAGTCATGTAAAAAAAGTTCTTCAAGTAACAGACGCCTATATTTTTTACACAATTTCCAGATGCATATATGGCTTTAAATCATAACATAAAATCTTTAAATGGGACTTGAACGTGATTGAAACCTCAGAAGAGTATATCCTTAACGGAATGTTTCCATCGCAAACATTGCTACAGTATCATTACCAATAAAATACTAAAGTATTTTGACAGATGTTGTAATTGGGATGAATGCCTTTTGAACGTTATACTCATTGATGCATTCTGGCTTGTTGTTTTCAGCTGTTGGGGGTATGGGGAGTCCAATCCAAGACAAAGCTGAGGATGCGGTCAACTTTCTGTACGATCGGTACCATTACTGGAACCGCCTCGGTCCACTTCCGCCTCCACCTCCTCTCCAGAAATCACGGGCGAGTAAATTTAGCGGAAGTTCCATGTCAGTAGATTCACTCGGAACTGCTCGGACTGGTGAGTCTAAAACAACATGGAAATCCGGAGACTCTGGAATGAGCTGGAAAACTAAGACAATCAAATCAAGGTTAGGACTCAACAAACCCGACAAGGGAACGAAACCTAAGCCAGACCCGACATCCTTGGAGTTTAAGTTTGAAACTCATAATCCAGGCATGGATCTTGGCACGCGACGGATGACAGAAATTGCAGAAGAAAATGAAGACTCGACCGATTCGAAACAAACAGAAGAGGAAACAAAATCGAACAGCCAAGCAGTGACGGATTACCTCAGAAAAGAATTGGATTTAATTCTGTCATGTAAGTGTTTATAAAAGTAACATTAAAAAGAGATCTTGGATCAATATAAACATGATGGGATCACATGACTAAATGTTTGAAAAAATTCGATATAATATGTCATCCTTAAATTTAAGTTTAAATTGTAATGTATTTACGTGTTTTACATATAATTGGGCTTCACTCAAATACTGCTGGTTGAAACATATCTAACGGACGTAGAGTAAACAGTTTAAGTAAACAGAAATACCATATACATGAATGGCATGGCCACTGTACAGTTTATATGCTGTACTTTATATATAACGATATAGAGTTTTTAGCGCTTCGATACTTATCAATATCGCAAATCATATGAAACAAGGATAAATGTGTATAATTGTATTTCCTTGTTCAATAATGTACATTGTTCATAAATTACTTGATATTACACCTACATTTATATACAGTGTATGTACAAAGAAAATTTGCGGACACCGTCAAGAAATGCGAATCTGGGCTTGATCTTTTGGCGAACTATTCAGAGGCTAACGTTCCAGAGAAATCTGAACTGACTGGTCTGTTTAACAGTTACCTTGGTAACGTAGCGGTACAAGCAGGTGATTTTACACGGGCGCTGAAACACCACACCATAGACCTGAAAATCGGCGAGAAATGGTAAAATATCATGTTATTGCTTTTGTCTATGTGGATAAACAAATGATACAATTACACAAACTATAACATTCATCAAATATACTTCAAAGAAAATACATGTCAATATCCTCACATTTCACCATATCGAAGATTCAATATTAAATCTAATTAAAATAGCGCAATTGCAATTAATGTCCATTCGTTCATTAGGACAGTACGTCTGTTACTGTAGCATTTCCAATTTTAAACATTTCATCTTTTGATATTGCTCTACAGAATTTACAACCTTCTGCTTTTTGTAGGAAATAATGGTAGTTAGGTCATATATAGAATATACTGTACACTTTTAAGTGTATCAGCTGTTATTTCATTTAAGATATTTTTCCCGTATTAGATATTCAACATTCCGTTTTGTTGAATTATATTGCATGCATCATGATTTGGTTCATTTGTTTTAAAATATAGTTTTGCACGAAAAGGTTCAAGTGTCAGATAGTTTATTTCTTTAATCGAACTTCTGAACTTATTTCTAACATAATACGGTTGTGTAATTGTCATATAATCGTTTTCTAGTTGACAAGTACTGTATTGGCAACATTATCTAAAACGAAAACATTTATTTCCAGCGATGTGATGGCGTGCCGTTACAGAGCCCTTGGGAACCTTGGTCGAACACACATGCTACAGGGCAAATATAACCGGGCACTAGAAATGTAAGAACTTACAACCACAATTAGTAAGGTTCCGAAAGGACCATTTGAACGAGTGTCTTGCAGTAAACAGTACCAAAAATATCACTAACAGTAAACAGTACCAGATATTATCAGTAAAAGATGTGACATTTCTAGAAGTGACTTATAACAAAGAAAGTAATCAGTTTATACAAATTTACTTTCTCGATGCAAAATGTAAAAGCAATATTTGTCGATATATTTCCGTTAATCATAGGTTAGAACGATAAACATTTTTTTTTTATTTCGTTTTCTATTATTTCGGAAGTTTTGCGTATTGCATTTTAGCAAGTCTTATTAATGATGAAGAGATTTATGCAAAACTATATACTTTGATCGCCTGTTCGTGTAAGACCACTCTTTGTATATCTAAGGTACACCATGAAAGCCCCGCTATGTAAGACTGCGGCAGAATCGTCAGCGTTGTTCCATGACATCGGAAATTGCTTCCTCATGCTGAATAACTTCTCATATGCCCGCGATGCTGGCCGGAAGTCACTTGAAACAGGACAGGAAGCAGACGACAAGCGACTACAGCTTCAGGCATGCGTTTTGATTGGTCTCTCTGAAGGTGAGTTCAGCAGTAGCATATGAAGGCAAATCTGTTATGTTCTTAATTCATTCAGTTTACCTTGAGAACTAGAACCAAAATTGAACCAAAAAAAGTGTATTACGTTAAAAAATTAAATATTATGTTGTCTGTTATCTTTTTGGAATGATGTTATCAGAAACTCGTTTTATTTGGTACCTCGCTTTAGACATTTGTATTAATTGGTATTGAAGGATTGCTCATAAACATTTATACTAACGAACACTCTTGTAAACGTTCTGTGGAATATAAGGACAAAGCTGCCTTTAATCAGAACAATTTGACAGTTAATAGTATTCTTCATATCTTTTCCTTGATTCAGTAAATATGAAGAAGTACAAAGATGCCTACAACTCGTTCGAAGCTGGTCTGACGCATGCGCAGGCATTAGGTGAGTTAATAAATGACAAAGCATATATATATATATAGAGAGAGAGAATTAGCCAGACTATTTCATATAAAGACATACATATGTATGTCAAATGATCAAATTTATCTTCCGTAAAGAATCGGATGCAATTTTTGTTGCATTGATAGACATACTAAAACCTTAGTTTAGAATTCTAAACATGTCCTGTTTATTGTATGTTGGCATTTTGTCTCCTTTCTACCATGTGAGAATCTGGATATGCCCTCATGATTTGTATAGACATGTTTGTCATTAATTTAATTGAAATAGTTATGCACGTGTGTAATGCTTATTTAAACTATTTTAAAAAGCAAGCACTAAAATAAGATAAAACACTATTTTTTTTACTTGATGCATGCACTATTTCTGATTCATCCAATGTTTATAAGTCTCTCCTAGTAATTGTGAACCTTACAATTTACTTTCTGCCAAACTGGAATGCATTTTTTTCCTTTGCGTGACTTAACAGGCGAAAAGCTATATATAAAAAAAGGAATGGATCTTTCAGCCAAACTTTTGTAACAAATGCGGAGAAAAACAATGTCACATAGCTGACTAGATGTTTCCTGATGTAGGTTCATTCTTATCCTTGCTATCATTGGCGTTTTACAGTCAGTCATGAGGATATTTTAATTTCATGATATTTTACCTTTACATTACACGCCAATATATTGTATTCGTCTTTCAGGTGACAAGCAGGCAGAGGAAGCCATGAACAATGCTCTTATGGATATCAACAAGAAACTGGCAAACAAGTCAAAGAAAAGTCAGGCGGAGTCACGTGAAAGGTACCCACCGTCCTCCCACGCGTCCGACTCCGCTAGATCAGTGATGGTGGAAGGCTGAGGGCACAGACATCCACTCACATCCACAATAGACATTTACAGACATCAAATGATGCCCCTGGTATCTGAATCCAAGGACATCCACGGATGTGTCTGGTATTTGAGGTTAAGGGCATCCACTGGTGCCCTTGGTATCTGAATTCAAGGACATCTAAGGATGCCCCTGGTATCTGAGTCCAAGGACATCCACGGATGTGTCTGGTATTTGAGGTCAAGGGCATCCACTGATGTTCCTGGAATCTGCTGACATCACATGCACTCTAACTGCTGGTTGAAAGTATCATATGACAAAATAAGGATGATACCATACCAGGTATATCAAACAGTACATGTAAAATATTGAATTTAAAACTGTCTCGGTTCTTTAGTGCCAAAGGACGAGCGTTGTTTGGAATGCTGGATTGCTAACAGATTTATTCGTCCTGGTCAGACTGATATTTGAATTGTTATCAGTTCTTCATTTGGTTCAGAATCGAATTTGTTATCTGTAAAAGCAATTGTTTTTTCGTCATTACTATGTTTTCCTATGGTACATATTTTTCTGACAAGAGGTTGAACCATGTAGCACTAGAAGACGTTCATTGTCAATGAAATGTAATAACATCTTGTGAAGTTATACATTGATAACGACCCACAAGTTACAGTAAGTGGCGTTTTATTGTATAATAATTTAAGGTAACATTTTTCTAGCCAACCAAATCCCGCTTTTAGACTTATTTCATATGTAAATCCGTGACGGCAATATACTGTACTAACGCCCAGCAAAACTACGAGTCGAGATAAACGATAAAATATGAAATTATATTAAATTATAGCAAATCAATTTCAAATATTCCTTAGTCTGCTTTCTTGTCGACGTTTTTCGTTATGGAGATGATGTTGATATGTAAGTTAGCTAGTTTCCTTTTGTTGAATTAACATCATGTGACGTGCTGTTGGTTACCATATTTTATTTTACATGTTGTCCATTAAATATAATCATTTAGCGATAATACAGAACTATGCTTATAAATTCACGAGACGACCTTCCAAGTGACGTCACATGAGTACATGTATCTGCTATTATTTTTGCATCATTACAGAGGTGATGTAGGTTGTATTGTGGTGAACCATCCCCGGAGTTAGTTGATGCAAGATAACACTTCTTAAATACACTCCTGTTTCTTTACACGTTTTGCAATTAATTTATACCCCGCAAGCTAATTGTTATATTGCTTCTTTGTGAAACATTATGTTTATGATTAAACATTATAAAAGCTAGTAATCTTATCTTGTTATTACCATGTAAATAATACCTTTCGTTATGTTTCTACTATATTATAATGCTTTTCCGCATTCTTTTAAGTGATGAATGATAAGCGAATCTGGATATATTCCATACATTAAGTCAAGTACAGTTAAAGACAAAACAATGTCACCGATTGTGTTTTTTTCGCGAATATTTGTTTATGGAATCACCAGTCCGTTGAAGAATAATTCATGGTCGTACGAAATCAGTGATTAATCAGTTTTAACGTCATTGAGAGAAGCTATTTTATACAGAAAGTGCAAAGCGTATTTTATTAATGATACCTGCATATTACTCCACTAATGCAATGTATTGTCATAAAAGTAAAACAGCGATAAACGTTAACAAGGCTCACTAATGTGTTATTGGATAAGGGTCTAGTAATAACACCAAATGTTACAGCTACCATAGAGGTTAGCGATGTTCTAAACTCTGACTTGTCTTTATATACCGTCTCCAACTACATGTAAGTGATAGACGAACAGGGGAAGACAGATATATGTATCATATCACAAGTTTTTTTTTTATAATTAAGCTAATTAAATGTTATGTTAATTTAAACACCACAGTTCAACAGATCTCACGTCGTCAAATGTGTGAGAAAGTATAATTACTGCAGGGAAAGTATTATGGATATCTGTCATACAAACGGTAATACTTACTCGTGTTGGCAAATATCTGCCATACTAACGGTAATACTTACTCGTGTTGGCAAATATCTGTCATACAAACGGTAATACTTACTCGTGTTGGCAAATATCTGTCATACAAACGGTAATACTTACTCGTGTTGGCAAATATCTGTCATACAAACGGTAATACTTACTCGCGTTGGCAGATAGCTGTCATACAAACGGTAATACTTACTCGTGTTGGCAAAGAGGGGCGAATGTACATTGTATGTAACAGAATGAAAACACAAACTGACTTTCAAAAACTGCATTTACTCTCAAAATACTATTTTACCCCTCGGTTACATAAACAGGAATACAACAAAGTTATTATTTGTTTGAACGGTAACTGCATGATAACAGACAGCATTGGTTCCTAGTTACACCATATTGCTTTTTACTGTACATGTTAACAGATGCGACAACTATCCTTCCAACGCGTACATGTATGACCTAAAGAGGACAATTTGGGAGTTCTGATAAATAAAATTACATGTATATTCATTCTTCAAAAACTTCAAATTTCAGAACCCCTAATTATCCCCCCGCGAAACGCGATTAAATTTGGCACCGTCCGTCCGCCGATAACTTTCAGGGCTATAACTTAAAAACCATTCAACTCAACTTCACAAACCTTTCTATATAATAATATCTAGTTAGTGCCCTAGTTGTGCCTTTTGATATTTGTGAGGTTTCAATTTAGATAGTTTTTCTGTTACCATGGAAACAAATTCCGAAATACAATATTAATGTTTCCTAGGTTTCCGGGTTATAACTTGAAAACGTTTTAACAGATCTTGACCAAATTTTGGGAAAAAAATATTAGGCTAGTAACCTAGATGTGCTATTGACGGGGTTTCAGTTTCGATATATGTTCTGTTACTATGGAAGCATAATCGGAAATACAATATCACTGTTTTCTAGCTTTTCCGGTCTCTAACTTGAAACCGGTTCAACAGAACTCGACCAAACATTCGTTCCATAGGTTATTACCCTTATTGTGCATTTTGCTATTGGCAAGGTTTCAATACAATTTGTTTTCTGTTACCACCGACACAAAGTCAGAAAAATACACTATTATTGTTCCCTAAATTTACCAGGCTATAACTTGAAAACGGTTTAACAGATATTGACCAAACTTTGTATACTTACTAGGCTAGTGCCCTAATTGTGCCTTTTGCTATTGGTGAGATTTCATATATACTCATCATTTTATCACAGATTCACTTATTCAAAACATGAACATTTGTAAGAGTATTTGATGCGTTAAAATGTATAACTTAACGATTATTTAAATAAACATTTAAATTTAGTCAACATCGAACGTCATTCAATTGCACTGTCCCAGGATATTGAAGTTATCCTTCCGCTAATTGCAAGTCAATTTGAATTAATACAAGATACAAAATGTAGTTGTAAGCATGTAAGAAATAGGAAGGAAGGGAGAAAACTCTAGAATTGAACACATTCAACAGCAAAACTCTGCGTAAAATCTTTTGATTTGTGCATTGCATATTTATACAGGTTTTCAAAATGAAAAACCACACCGATGATTATCTATCAAAATGAAAGTGGATGAGAATGTCTTATTAACAATTTTACATTACCGCGGAACGTGTTAAATATCCTTGCTTCACACCAGAGTATAAATACATTTCCATAGTATCAAATTAGCCACATAAAGCTTGTGGTATTTATTGAAAGTATGCACGAAGCTGTGTTTGTATCAATATTTTAAGGTAGATTGGAATCGTAGTTGTTCTTGTCATGTCACTAATGTTTTAATTTCCTTTGTTCTTAGAACTTAGACAGGACATAGTGAACTACGTATTCTATATGCGAAGACCACACAATTTTTAAACATTTAAAACAGTTTTCATGCTGAGTATACATTTTTATATCCGCAGTCTCGATATTCCATTACAAAACCGACTTTAATACACATTCGTAATATCATACAAAATTGCTGTCAACAAATATCACAAATAACTACGGATTTCCTTGTACATTTGTATTCATACAATTAAGTTCCGGGTTCAAATTGTATTATATTACCCAAGCACTCTATCTTTCTCACATGTTATTATTGATATAAATATCATAAGGGTCACAATCATGTAGGTACTGTGGCAATATCAATCTCATATTTGACAACATACACGTAAACTTATTAACAGACAAATATACATGTATCACATGGTTGATACTTAACATAAATACTTCTCCAACAGACATTGCACTTTGACATTGAAGATACTTCGCCTTGATTTTTGGCAATCAGTTGCGACGTTTCTAACAAAATGAAAATCTCTCGGATGTAACACAGTATTTTAAATTGTATTATCACAGACGACAACCTTCGATATACCCCTTCTACCCTATACACATTTCTCTAGACAATTGTCCATTATAAATCAATCAGGATGGGTAAATAACTCTGTTTCGAATTATATTTTATATTTACTCTACTCCTGTGATAAATAGGCGAATATGGACCACTGCTGTGTCTCAAACAATGTATGAAGGTAAATCATAACAGAGTAAAGGTGTTTTACAGTAGAGAACAAACGGTACAAGCAGTAAAGATATCATAATAGGCAATCAAAAACGAATGTAATACGTCCATATCATTTTCGAGACCTGCTCTTTGCATATCAATTGGCATAATACAACCCCAACGAAATCACTGTATACAAACATGTTTCTGAATGCCTAATGATAGCAATTAATTATTTAATTCAGAAAGCGAAAGGCATTGAATTGTATGCAATCGGAATTTCAATTACATAAACAAAACTTTCAAATCTTATAAAGAATGTAATATTGAGTGGAGAGGTTGAAGACAATGTTAACTTGTCATGACTTGTGACCTTGACCTCAGGTGTATGTTGAGGTGACTTGGTGTATGGACGTTTGGACATCCATAGTCCCATCTGCAGTGACGGTAATATCAATGTCTGTCCGCGTGTACTTCTCCGGAAAAACGAACAACACTAAAAGACCTAGACCCACACTTCCGACCAGGCAAAAGTTCATCCAAGCCGTACCTGTAATAAACCAGATAGTGGTTCATAATCAAACGGGGACACTTTCAATGTTCCAACTATATTATATATTAAGATTTTCAACTACAATGAAGTCACACATGCAGAGTCCAAAAATATGAACAAGTATAAATTAAGTCTTCAGCAAGGCCTTACAGAAATGTATAAGCCAAATATGATTACAATGCATTAAAAAAATAACCACCATATGTGTTCATTATTATAAACAGATGCACAGCTTATCGGAGTTCAAGATCAATAGTTCGATAATGTGTTCAATACTTATACAGTCAACGCAGAACTGACGGAAATCTACGGATCTTAAAAAATGTATTGAGGTACTCATGGTGCTAGTATCAAATACTAGTACCAAATAAGTAACGTAGACTTCTGTTATTTGTACAAGTTTAGAGGTAATGGTTGGAATTCGAGACAACAGATGCTTTCTCTAAACCTTTGGTAGACATCCACGTGTTAGGATTTGAATAATAATGCACTATCTTTTGAGTATAAAGGACTCCCAAGAACAAATCCTCTACTTGCTTAATCGAATGACGGAGCTGGCAGATTCCTGATTTCTTTCTTTTGCCATGTATTCATGAGGAACAAAACAATACGTCTACTCAACCACAACAGCAATGAGATGGAACTGTAAAACAAGTTGAAGCACAGGTCTGACCCATTTCAATGATGAGGTCGACCAGGCGAAATATCCATCTGGGTTTTCACATAGAACATTCGCTGTAAGTGTAACTTAGGAATAAAATCTCTTCATTCGCCTACACTATTAGAAATAGACATTGTGCGTCTACTTCCTCATTTACAGCAAGGAGACCTTATCTAAAGTCGGGATCACCTAAACGAACTTGAATTAAATTGTTTTCATTTACTTTAATCGATACTCTATCACTCTATACTAAGCAATATTTAGAAAAAAACATCAATACGCGTGCTAATTCGCCTAAAGCTGTGATTGCTGGACCACGAGATTTAAACCACGTCTACTTACCAATACCAGGAATAAGAAGAGCCAAGAGGAATAGTATTCCAAACAGATTATTCAGCCAGGTCATGAACCCACCGGCCAGTCCCTCGGACACTGGGTAGGACGCCTCACACGCTAACTCATAGAACAGTGGTATACAGCCATTCAGGAACATTCCACCCATGATGCTTGACGCGTAAAGTTGAACTGACAATAAATATAAACATTACTGAGTACTTAGACCTGATAAATAAGACGCCTACATGTATCAATTAGCGAAAGTTTGCAAAAATAATAACTGCTTATCAATGTTCAAGGGAGTGTAGTTTATGTTACCGATGTTTGCACTGCACTAAACTAATGTAATCCGAATAAGTTATCTCAGTCAAGAACAAATGCTTTCGATATATGACGTCACTGATATATGTGACCCCCGTTTTAAAGTTTTCCACCAAAACTAGGTATTTTAAATGTATAAAAATGCAAACACAGAAAAAGCAATGGCTCTTGATTTTCACTCGAGTAGGATTTTTTTTGACATTTCATTGGTACATTTGAAACTCTGGTGTCATTTATGAACAGTTTTTCATTTTCCTTGTTTTATTCTGAGAGCATGTTTGCTTTAAATAGATATTGATCAGGAAAAGGTAAATTCAACACTTCATTAGAGACTCCTCATTAATCAATGTTCACTCACCGATGTTAAATGGGATCGTTTGGTTACAAAGAAGTGTCAGCCATACAAACGAGCCTGTCGCTAGTATGAAGAGACCTATAAGGAACACCTTCATGTGCTTCATAAACATATCAGCAAACCTGGAATAAAATATATACATTTATTGTCATTTTTGGGCAACAATGTGTCCCCATTTGTAAATAGTGCTAGTGAGAAACAAAAGTACCAAAAGTATAGAGGACACAGAGTGCAGAACATATTAATTAGTTTCTGTCATATATATTTTGATGTATTGTATATTTTGATGTATTGAATATTTTGACACGAGATAGCTATATATACAAAATGTTGACAGCTGTTATAGGTGAAATGATTTAATTTGATTTTGGATTACAAAACAAGCAATTCGGATTTGTTATTCACGTGCTCTTAGCTCTCGTGTATAGTATACATATAATATTGACAAGTGATCAACAAGTTGATTTTATGTCAAAATGCTGGATGATCAAACATGTTTAGTAAGTACCAATTTGTATGCTTAGCACGTCAGATTGCGAATACAGTAATGAAGGCACAGCCTTCTGATTGGTGAAGATTGTGGTATTTTATGAATTTATTTTATAAATGAAAGTAGTATAGTGCTAAAATTGTCATTACAATTAAATACAAATTGTAGTAGAAAAGACTACAAACTTCGCATTTTTCAAATAACCTGAAGCTTACCTTGCTATAATGAGACCAGAAGCACATCCTGCAATAGTGGAATAGAACCCAATCCAGCCAGCTTCCGACTTAAACAAAAAGCTCGTACATCAAAATGGTATACAGATAGATGACCGCAAAACGTATATCGGTGGTGGATTAGATACTCAAATTGTGTAAACTACTGCTGAGACAGTAGGGTAGGTGCCAGACACCTTTATCAATTAATTGAAACGTATTAGAATAGCAATGCAGTACTGATAGATGCCAAACCAAATGATTTCTCAGATGTGTATATTTAGTATCATTTAACTACTGAAACGAGATGGCTCTAAAATACACGTTTTGTCATCCAATTCACGACGAGCACCAAGGACTGAATTTCTACAAACTAGATAAGTTAACTAATAGTTTGTCTTTTTTCATTCAACTCTAAGGATCATGGTTACATAGAAGTGTTTCGAAGATCTTAACCTATTTGAATCATGTGTCATTGACAGTAGGTCAATGTCATCCATATGAACAAACCTGGTAATTCTTATCTAAGCATGCTACTGACCTAAAACGATTAATCTCTGCCTTTTGGTTTTAATCATTTTCACCCCTGTTAACGTCATTCATTTTAATAAACATTGTAGTGCCTCATTCCAATATGCAACTGACCCAGCATCAATTTCCTGGGCCTTCTGATTTTGGAAAAAAATCCCTAAAACGATTTTAACATACATGGTGTATTTGACCCCTGTGCACTTTAAAGGTGGCCTTGTGTCAGTCATTTGAACAATCTTGGCAGCACATTAGCAGCTAAATAACATTACTCCGCGTCTCTTCACCTTGAATGTTGGTAAAGAAATAGAATATGAAGTTTCAACAAAACTATAATCCAAACTCAAAATCGACTAAACTAGGGACAAAAATATGAACAAAGGAAATATTAACACCCTTGAAAAAGAACAAGAGAATAAGGCCAGGTATTCCAGAAGATAAGGCGTTTTCTGCTTCATCGACATAACAGGGTACAGAGTAGATCCTCAATTTACACAAAGTTTTCATTTTGCTGCCAAGATATGCTCTATGGCAGTACTAAAGGGTAAGGACTTTTTAATGTTTTCTTCTTTCTTTTTACTCCATCAGGCCCTATACTTCTGCAACATAAATTGGGTCAGCAAAACTTAGTTTATACCAATTTGAGACCCCTTTGCCCCAGTGCCTTAATACAACATTTGGTTAACATCAATCTATTGGTAAAGAATCCTTTTGAAGATTACCTTCTCTTTCATTTGGCCCACCACTCTGCCCTAGGGGGAAATACCCTTCTTTTACACACAATCAAGATCATTTTGGCCGATGATGTTCCCACCAAAATTTAATTAAAAATCCTCTGTGCCGTTTAAGAATAGACGTGATAAAGAACGCTTGAAACAAAATTATACAATCATTCAAATGGTTATTGTGATACAGATACCAATGTCTCACCTGGGCGACTCCAACGGGGTTAAGTATGACGTCAAAAACAGACCCGTACACGCCGTAAACCCCGGCTGGTACTGCGTACGCTATAGCGATCAGCCACAAGTTACCGTTCCTGAAATAGCATCATGGAAAATATGTTATTAAACATCAATGGGGCCCTCTCTGTAGATTATTTTTATTGACAATACAATGAGTCATAACATATTTGGAGGGACAGAAGAAAAGGATAAAATGCCAGTGGTAAACTTTAAAGTAAGAGCAACTTACAAAAGATTTTTAACAAGTTTTATAATAATTGAAATGGTTTATATCCGTGACGCAATCTCTTGATACAAACAATGTTTTGGCGGTAAAATTACTGCCGCTGATCAAAATATATATTATTCATTCCAAAAAGTCAGTTTATATTGTTATAATACTCCATTATTATGAACTTATGTCAAATGTCGCTCTCAAACTCTGACCATCCTTGGATGGTGTTATCTCACTTTATTATTCATACGGGAAATTGTTTATATGTAAAAGTGGAAGGAGAGTAAGGTCAATAATATCGATGTTGATGCAGGAAAGGGGTTTATTTCTGTAAACAATAACATAATTGTCAGTTTACTCACTTGCTCATTTTCCATAGAGCTTTCTTGTACTCGATTCTCTCCAGAGAGGCGGTGGTACTTGGGGGTAGGGTGGGTTTGTCGGGGAAGTAGATCAGAACAAGAAGCAACAGTAAACCCGCGAATCCACACTCTATTACAAAACAGGAAGTCACAAAAGTTAATGCACGAATACATCAGTACTAACAGTTTACTAGGGCAAGCACAGATGTCCATACCACTTAATCACAACACCGGAAACCGCAAAAACAAAACACGTCTTTTCCGTAATCTGTTACAGCTTTAACAGATGAGAAAAATAAATCAGCGAACTTGCACTTACACAGTAACTTTAAGGAATCCGTACCATTTATTTATTATGTAACATTTATTTTTTCATTTACAACAGATAAAACTTACCTATGTACATCAACCGCATAATCTCACTCTCCAGTGTGCCAAAGTTGGTGAGAACTACAGAGGATCAGTGAAATAAGATTATCAAGTGTGTTTTTAATATAATTCACAGGTAATCCAAGAAAAGACAACTAAGCATAAAAGCTGATAATAGTATTTGACAAAGGTAGTTACAAATTACAAACACCCTCTCACATGTCGTCAAGAAAGAAAACAAGGGTCCTATCATCTTCTCACTTGCATGTGTGTGGTTGTAGGGGGATTCTTCTGCAAGATGTCAGCGAAGGGTAAACCATGCAGTCTGATGGACGATCTAAACAGCCTAATTCTTCTAAACCAGGTATCACACGCCAACTCGTTAAGCAGGGGATAATTTAGGAACAATTTACGGACATGTCGACAGAAGACTGACACTTTATTTTGTATGGCACTCACCAGTTCTATTAATAGAAGCCTCTGTTGTCAGACTCATACTGAGTTCAGTTCTGTAAAATCAAACAAGATCATGATTGACATATCCAACTGACCTAAACGATTTCCTGATGTTTTTACTGAATAAGTGGCAAATATATCATTTGACAACAACAAAAATATACGTAACTCTTCACAAGACTGATCCTACACGAACAAGGAGAATATAGTATTTTATTGAAATTCTTCAATTCTTTATCATATTTGGAAAAGATCATTCTATGGGAAGCAGCCAATATCTGGTAATGAACTAGCCAAACAAGGCCAATGGTTCTGTCTGAATGAGATCTAAGTCAGATCTCGAGTTAATGTACGATTTACGTGCACCAGTTCACCTGTTGTCTATCTCATATCTGTAGTGTGGGGAGGACACGAGCTGTGGACCTGTTAGACAAAAACAAAACAATGCGAAATTAAATTAGCGCGACGATAACAACATCAATAATATCACCAATAGTAACAAGGTAGTTTTGGTACTGTATTATTTAATATTTTCATATTTGATATTTTAATTAACTAATTAACAGGTACCCTTGTCGTTCATTCACAAGCACAAAATGGTGGTGTAGGTTAGAGTTATCGGGTATATAGTTCAAATTAAAATTAGGTACATAATAAACAAGTTCAAAATCGGGTATATAGTTCAAATTAAAATTAGGTACATAATAAACAAGTTCGAGATATCATTTTGTGTGAAAACTAAAATCAATTTATATCGACATTTACAAACATGATACTGACTGATATGGTGCAAAATACAGACGCATATGACGTCATTCACTGACCAAAAATGAAGGCGACTGCAACCCCGCCATAGTTAAACACACTCGACGTAGCCGTGGCGGTGGCTCTTTGATCTGGTGGGAACCACAAAGCAGCTAGAAGTGGAGGACCTGCAAACGGCACCGTGCCGGCTATACCGTTTAGGACTGCACCAGCGTTCATTGTCCTACCAAAATAAAGGGAGATTTTATATTATTATTAGAAAAGTAGAAATCAGTTTAGTCACTAAATCACTTAAGTGTCCACCAGAAGTCAGTTTAGACGTGTAGAGATGTATCATGGCGGTACACACTAACTTGTCTTTTATTCTATTTGCTGGTCCATTTTGCATATATGTAAATTGATACATGTAACAAAATATTACGCTGATATGTTAAAATACACATTTCATTTCCCAGTTTAAAAAAAGACAATAAAAGGAAAGGAAAGAAAACAGGGACATCCCAAAAGTAGTCGCCTCTTGTGATCGTGCAATGGCAGGTTCCGTACATGTTTGCGTCCTACAGTATGTAGTCGGGTTACTAGTTAGATAAATATAAACAAGTAATTACCACAGGGTGTAGTCGGGATTACTAGTTAGAAAAATATAAACAAGTAATTACCACAGGGTGTAGTCGGGATTACTAGTTAGATAAATATAAACAAGTAATTACCACAGGGTGTAGTCGGGATTACTAGTTACACAGCGGATACCGGTACCCAAAAACATCAGCACACAACAACCTAGCAATGACCGCCTCAGACCTGAAATAGAAATATGGACTTTTTTTAGATTGCAAGGACTTGGTAACAAGAGTTAAGTCTATATTTTAATCAGTGGGCCTTTTAAAATACATGTAATGACACTGACTTGTCCCAGTTAAAAATGGTAATCAGCCAACATCCAATGGGGGACCTTTATCTGTCTGTCTGAATATACCGGTATGTCTGCCCAGATTGGGAAACTTGCTTCCACTTACCCTGACAAGGGATATCCGCAATTTCACAGGTGTGAGATTTTCTAATCTTTACTTTATTTAGTAATAGATGCATACTCTATCTATTACTAAATTTAAAAAGGTGCAGCATATGTGTGTTACGGGTGCCCGAGTATTGTTTGGCTATTTTTAGACCTTAATAAATAGTTTAAGTTGATTTGATCAATTTTTGAGAAAATGCCCTCAATAGTCAAAATGTTTAATAATTATAATATGACCAGTGAAGAGGGGATATTGTAGAAACCCCCAAAGTGTCAAAATACTCGGAAAACCTTAGTTCAGGTAACAAAAACATGGTACTGTAACAAATTCTGAGGCACCTGTGAGTATGACGTCATGGTCCAAACCATAGCCGTTTTTAACGAATCTGATTTCCAAATTATTTCGCGTAGTTATCGATGTCCACATACACAGGCAAAATTTCTTGATGTCAATTCAGGTCAATTTCAGGTAAATTTCAGGTCAAAATTTTCAGGTGAAATTGACCTGAAAAGAGCAAAAAAGTCAATTCATGTCATTTTTTCCCCCTGAAATTCACCTGAAATTCAGGTCAATTTCACATGAAAGTAATTTCAGGTGAATTTCAGGTGAATTTCAGGTCAAGATTTTTCATGTGAAATTGACCTGAATTTCAGGTCATTTTCAGGTAAATTTCAGGTCAAGATTTTTTCAGGTGAAATTGACCTGAATACATTTTGCCTGTGTATGTATTATTATAAAGGAGTTATGTTATTGACTTGTAAATAATCAAGTTTGTTAACATTTACTGTTTTACTGTTTATTGCTTAACAAAATGCTCAGCTCATGCCATATTTTCATTTTCAATAAGATACAGAAGTATTGCACGAACTGATAGTTTTCCATTAAATGAATGCTACTCACACATAAATCATAATGCAAGTCATATTTTAAAAGTAAAACTAAGACTTCCTGAAGTGCACTTAAAATGTAAACAACTAGCAAAAGTGTGTATATAGCCTTGTTACGCAAGATAAACCCGTGAAAGCTAAGAATGATAATTGCCCAACAAATGACATTCCCTACTCTTTCGTCCTTTTAAGTGTGTGATGACTCAAATATGCCTGTTTTATCACCGGGGATCTAAGTAATATGTAAATATTCGTTTAATAGACATTGACGTATCTGATACAGTCGAGTATGTTTGTAAGTGGTTAGTTTGTTAACGTAACTGTACTAACACGCACCGCAGCAGTAAACAGTTCAAAACAGCACATTTCCTCACTACTTCATCAACGCACCACATGTGACACCAATCGATCGATCGCGTGTCACTCGACAGGATGCATTTTTTAATTGAATGTGAATTTTATTCAGACATAAGATATCAATTGTTTTTACAAATGGGCAATTTATGTGAAGATTTCAATAATAGAAATAACTTGGAAAAATTAGTGCGAGTTATGAATCTTGCTGACAGCAAATATTTAGCATCTATTATATATAAAATGTTCAGTAGAAGAAAACATGCAAATCTGTGAAGACTATGTACATTTTACTTAAAGTGAATTTCTATCAATTTTATCAAACAACAAGGGTAGACATTTTTATATTGAATATGTTTTAGTGTCTCATAAGCTGGTATGGCTGGGCATTTTAAATTGTTTGTACAAAATGTAATAACTTGTTAAAATGTGTGACACTGTAATAAAATATTTTATTGATTGATTGATTGATTGATTGGTATTCAACGTTGAAACTATAGGTATCTGTTCTGTGAACAAAAGCGTGCATGTCCCTCTAAAAAGGTTTAAATATTATAACCCGGTAAGATTTTCATGAAAATTACACAAGTTTTATTTCCTCATATAATCTTAGCACTTATTAGGGAAATTGTCTGTTAAATTATCAAACGCTTATATGAACAAGTCAAAGTGTAATTGGGACCGTGAAAGAAGTCCTCAAAACTGACACTTTAGTCAGAAATGAAGCTAAGATGGAGCTTTCAAAGTTATCATATTGCATACAAAGTTTGAACTTAAACTATAAGTGTATATAAAATATAGGGTGTAGTGTCCGTGGCTGATTATTGGAGAAGCTCGGGGTTAACATGGAAACGTTGATACTGAGGTATAATGATGAGGGATCTACAAACCTTCAATATTTAATAACTGGACCTACGACAATAAGATTTAAACAATATGAATAAAATGATGGTTACATAAGGATCAGGGTATTATGCCTGAACGTCCCGTGCCCTTCATGTACACACAGGGACCTGAGAATTTGTTACAGCTAGTTTTGGACCTAAAATAGGG
The DNA here is from genome assembly GCA_947623455.1 of Mimachlamys varia. Classification (NCBI taxonomy): domain Eukaryota; kingdom Metazoa; phylum Mollusca; class Bivalvia; order Pectinida; family Pectinidae; genus Mimachlamys; species Mimachlamys varia. The sequence continues at coordinate 31,935,754 of OX392529.1, read as the reverse complement.
TGTTTAGAGTAATTTTACACATTTGGGGGGTTAAGATCAATTTTCGATAAAAAAATGCCCCCTCAATGGTCATAAAAGCTTTTATTGAGGGGCATTTTTATCGAAAATTGATCTTAACCCCCCAAATGTGTAAAATTACTCTAAACACACTATTTTAGGTCCAAAACTAGCTGTAACAAATTCTCAGGTCTCTGTGCATGTACATGCGTTCCTCGAGGGCATCATTCAATACATACCTGATAATCATAGGTACCTTTAAATCAATGCAAATGCACAAAAGAAAATTAATAAGATAGCAAGTTTCCCAATCCGGACAGACATTCATACAGACAGACAGACAGACAGACAGACATTCATACAGACAGACAGACAGAAAACGGCCCCCCAACGAACGTTGCACTGGCTGATTACCATTTCTATCTTACTGGGACAAAATGGTGTACATCTTTTAAACGGCCCGGTGATTAAAACTGATTCTGCATGTATAACAGGACATGTAAGCAATATTTTATCCTGAATTAAATTGTCGTATTGGGAAAAGGCAGTATTAACGATGAATGACATGTTGAAAAATCATTTGAAAGATCGATGACGGCACAAAGTCTCGTGACCATTGTGTCAGGTGTTAATCTGAAGCAAGCACGTGTATTCACTGCTTTGCGTATTCGGAAGGACTAAACAAACCATGATTATACATTTAAGCGATGTGGATATATTTTCATGACATGAAGATTTGAAAAAAAAAATCGCTAAATAAAAAAACGATGACTAGGTCGATAAATATATATTTGATTGTTATTCAGGGGAATGGCAAACCGAATTAGACTTTTCAAGTCACGCAAGGTGACGCAACACAAGTACATGTACAAATGTGTACATGTACACTTCTCCTTCATATTGGGAAAGTTCAGTGCAAATACTAAACATTCATTAAAAATGAAGCATATACATGTACAGTCCATAGTTCATGGCTGCATATTGTTTGGAGTAGGCCTACTACAATGTACCTCCAATTTCAATATAGAATTCTCGCGATGTTGCTTCCTTCCTATACATTTTACTCTCTCATGCAACTTGCAAACTTTTAAACAAAGACTGCCACCAAAATAAAATAAAATTTAAGAAGACGCAATAGACCTGTTTCCGTACGTTACCTTTGACTGTTGTTAAGTAACAGACAGGGAAGCACGCTATGATATAGGCGATGTTTCCCCAGTTGGCCAGCATCGCTATAGTACTATCCTCCCAGTTAAACACAACCTTTGCCGACTGTGTAATTGGTCCCCACGTGTTCCAAATAAGAGCTTGGCCTAAACACACCCCACAAAACACGCCCAATAGATACCATCTCCGGGGGTATACTGCCGTCCCGGGGGTGCCAGCGTTAGGACATGATCCCCTGTTCCCTAAAAGCGGCGTGCGAGCATTGTCCTCGCACCTTTCCATCGCGACGTCCAAGTCTCAATAATTTATCCAAATGGTACAGCAACGAATCTTTATAGAACGGGGATTCCCGCCTACACACAAGAATACACATTCAGCTGTGAGGACGTTGCGTTTCATTGTCCCGTGACTCTGTGTCACATGACTGATGGTACTCCTGTAAACACACGTGCATTGAAGTGTTTCCCTGTCGTATGTGTGATAGTGATCGTAAAGGAAACAGGAATACGGTGATTGAGCATGATGTTTTTATTCTACTTGACTCAGAGAACATATACGCCCCTGATAAAACCTAGTGCTGCCTGTTTGGATGATATATGATTCTCACTCATTCCAATCGATTGGTCAGCTGCACTCAGAAATTAACAATGTGCACGTGTATACAATCCAATAACGCAAGCTGAACGGAAACCGTCTGAACACAAAATCAGCGTCATCCATCGATGTGTTTATTGACACATCGTCTTTTTATACCTCCGGAACTAGTCTAGTCTTAAAAGCGCGGCACAATTTGATTCTATCACAGTATCGATATTTTGTACAGTACATAGAAAACATAAGTCAGAATTCATCATGTATTATTTTAACATTGATTTGGAATAAACTAGATATCGTGTGCAGAGTAATTGAAATCGTCTTTACATGTAGATCATGAGATAGACCAAAGACGGGGCATAGCGGACTAAGTGTTGGGAGGCATTTTCACCAGAAGTTGGTCTGAACTCTTCATCGTGTTTAAATAACTCTGAACACCTAAGTACTAGGTCCCTGTGATTGTTAATTGTACTTTCTGGATACATCCATTATCGTTCATCGTTTGGGGTGTAATGTGATAACGGAATCTTATAAGGACCAGGATTTTACTAATAGGTCCGTCTAAAAGGTTCAACCTTACTATTTTCTGACCATCAATGTCCGCGATCCTGGGGTAATTATCTTTTTTAACAACATATTAATTTACTTTCCATGTGACCGAGAACGCCACCGTAATGGTATCACGAAAACATCATTGAATTTCAAGAGTTATCGTTCTTTACATTTGATAACATTAAAAATTCTAGCCAAAACTGAAATAAAGCCAATAGTGTACATTTTTGTATATATATATATTTGCACCATAAGTTGTTAAAGACAGTATGGGTTTTTAGACTTGTATCATCTCTTGTAGAGTTATCGACATAAAGCATTTAAAAACTTTTTATATCGTTGTTATCAGGTTATAAATAAATAAAATTTCATTTTCAAAAATTGATCCGTTGCAAAAAGAAAGATGTGAGACAACACGGAAAGAACATCACAATCAACCAATTAATCAATCAATCAATAATCCAACAATCAATAAAATAATCAATCAATCAATATAGATCAATCAACAGTCCATTAATAAACAAGAGGTTCATAGTGTTTATATCTAGATAAGCATGGCAAAATAGTCTCTGAAATGTTCCAGAGAGAGGGACAGTAACAGACCGCAGTAGCATATCTGTATAAAAGTGTTGTTATGGGATGAATTCAAAAATATAGCTCGGGGTTTAATTACATTTAAGTTTGTAATGGCGGGGCAGATCTCAATTAGTTTTGATTAATCAAGATTACCTTTGACGTCCATGAGATAACAGGCAGGGAAGACTGTGAAGATGTAGGCGATGTTACCCCAGTTAGCCAGCATGCCAATATTACTGTCCTCCCATTTGAACACAACTTTGGCAGACTGGGTGATAGGCCCCCACGTGTTCCAGACTAACGCCTGGCAGAAACAGACGAAGCTGTATATGGCTAGCATGTACCATCGCCGGGTATAAACAGCTGTCTTTACGGACTGTTTGACCTCCGGTCGGACTACCTCTAACAGCGGAGTACGGACACCGTCCTTCCTGTCATCCATAGTCCCGGGTACAGCTAAAAATAGGTTACCGAGCGAAACTCACATGACAACACACGCCAACAGTACACTAAGTTTGGAGATTCTGTTACAGTGAGAATTACTTAGCCATGGCAGACGGTTGATGTTCCTCGATTGTTATTATCCCGTCCCAGCTGTCTATTACTCATTGACCTTACCTGTACATTGTAAGTGATATATACTACCCGTGTCGTATGTGTTACATATATGCCGTTATCTACTTTGATCTACTATGTCTACATAGATATAGTGCTGCACTTTTGACCCGAATCATCATCTATATGTACATGTATATCAGTACGGTTTATATAACAACTCTTTGTAATACTGATATCAGTGATACACAGGGATACTATGCTGAACTTCGTAAATTTAACAATTGGGATTATATTAGTCCGTAAGGTTCGAATTGGTACAATTCTGACTATATACATGTATGCATGATCCACTAAATATTAGGATTGCTGGCGGCCGATGGTAAAAATTCCTCTACACATAAAAACGCGAAATGTTCGCAGCCCATCACACAGGTATAGCTACTTGATCATAACTTTTTATAACAGTTTCAATTTTCTGATACGTATATTGGGCCTTTAAGTGTATCTATTAATATGTAAATATGCTCCTATGTAATCTATTCAAAGATGTTACAAAAATGATATTTGTTATTTTGGCAGTTTTGCTTTAGATTTGCTGACATGAACAGCTCAGCCCAATAGAAAGTTTTTGACTTCTTGTGTTTTTAATAACAAAACGTTGGGAATTATTGAATCATGAAACAGCTAAATTCAAAATAAAATTAAAGGCCCAATATACGTAACTTTCGCCAAAACTTGAAGCGAAAATCAAGCCTAATAACTTTTTATATTTATAGATTAAGTTATGATTACAGCAGCAGTTAAAACTCGTTATTTGTAAACACGCGTCCATTTTGAACTGTCTTTTAACTTCGATTTGTTGTTGAAGTGAGCCCCAACCTGAATTATTTTCAATTCTTCGGATTTTTCTGTCAAGAGTTTCTTGTTAGTTACCGCTCAGGTTTACTTCGTTTTAGGCTTATTTTGCATGGTTAACAACTGGATTTTGTTCTAGATTTTTTTTCAGAATCACGAACAATTTCCTGAAGTTACGTATATTGGGCCTTTAAAAATACAAGATTAACTCCACCGTAGTTTTTGACTAAGTATGCATTCCTTAGGGGCCATAAGATAGTGCCATGAAATCAGTTTGTTAGATATCGATAGAACTATATAAATCTATAAAACACTTTCATGTATGCTAGTAATGAAGACATCATCAACGACGATCATACAGTATTCATACATTGAATTTGTTTACTCTTTGAAACTGATTAAAGAAAAACATTGATACATTTATTTGTAAAAATCAAAGAATACCAAAGCGTCAACAAAACTATAATCCGAACTCAAAATCGATTTAACTATGGACACAATATGAACAAAGGAAAGATTTAAATGGATACCCTCGTAAAAGTGCAAGAGAATAAGACCAGATGTTCCGGAAGAGTAATCATCTTCTGCTTCATCGACGACAACCGCCATCCTATTTTTGGTCATATCCAAGTTAAAAACAAGCCCTCTCAAAGTGAGAAACGAGCCATCACCATCGCTTCTGCTTCATCGACGACACCCGCCTTGCAAATCAGTTTGTCTCTTTTTGTTTCGTATTATAAAAGAGTTGTATAGAATGGGTTATTTTTGAAAAGTCCCCTGGCTGAAAACACTATGCCACTCCGCGGCTTCGCTGCCTCTGGAAATAGTTTTAAACAACGAGGACCCTACATTTGATATTTCCCTCATATTTGGTCAAATAACTGTAAATTTAGTTTATCGATCTCCTGGGAAGTTACTAGGCAGTCGAGAACAAAGATGGAGAGGTATGTGCACACACTATTGATATCGAAGACTGATTCATGTCGTCAAGAACAAGGAGGAAAGTTGTTATGATTTTATCGCGCAAAAAAGTAAGACAAAGCTACAACATCTCCACCAATCAATTATCAGGTTTCCTTATAAACAGGCGTACTATAAACAGACACATAACGAAATATCTGACTAAATACAAATGTATAATGCTAAATCGAATAGGCAATACTATAACCAAAATAATAATAGATTATCCAGCCTTGTTGGGGGAAAGATGAACCGAAATACAATGTAAGAAAGTGACAGTCATTTGACCACGTTATATGTATGACAGCTGCTTTAAAATGAGTACACCCTACCAAGTGGTGGAAGTCACAGGGACCTGAGAATTTGTTACAGCTAGTTTTGGACCTTTAATATGGTGTTTAGAGTAATTTTACACATTTGGAAGGTTAAGATCAATTTTCGATAAAAATGCCCCCTCAATGGTCATACAAGCTTTTATGACCATTGAGGGGGCATTTTTATCGAAAATTGATCTTAACCCCCCACATGTGTAAAACTAGCTGTAACAAATTCTTAGGTCCCTGTGGTGGAAGTCACGTACCGTAGTCGATGTCTTCAGGTTGTATGTCCTTCAGTTTAAGTATCGGAGCACAAACCATCTTGGGTATTCGTTCATACATTGCGTGTATGGATCAGAATCTGTAAGACAACAGTACCACGAAAGATTAACACTTTTGCTGAAGACCGCAATTCTTCACGATCAGATCTCACGGTGACCAACAACCATCAGGTAAACAGTTGTCAACAAGCAGGTAAAACTTCGGACCTGTAACTGTCGCCTTGACAGAGGTTTGGTTTGATTGTTTTACGTCCTATTAACAGCTAGGACAATACGGGTGTAAGTGTAAGTAAACAGCTTAAGTGGTTCTGGATTGGGTCGATTGTCGTTGACCAGTCAGCTCAGTTGGTTGAACATCCGTCTAGAGTTCGGAAGGTCCCTGGTTCGAACCCCAGTCTGGTCGTACATGTTTCTTCTCCTGTTACACTGCCTAAAGCCCGAAGGAGAACACTCCACCCTGTCACATTATACTGACAACGGGTGAACCAGTCGCTCGACTTCCATAATGCTGCGCGTCAAGTAGGGAGATCATCGTTTAAGACGTCGGCATGTATTGGCCAGGGGAGAGAAACAAAAGTATTCCTCACAGGGGCGAACGCTCAACTAAAGGCCAATAGTGAGGTAGCGCAAGGGAGACATAAAGGAGGAGAACGTTTTCTCTCATATCTCGCCATGTTGGATAGAGTTTGTCCATGTAAGAAAGCTATGTAAGAAAAATCTATCTTATACATAGCATTTCACGCGACGTGACGTCACAATGGCTCAACAATGACGTGACGTCACGAATACGGTAAACTCTGATGCCGGAAAGAGAGAACGACGGCGTGATAAAATTAAAACCTTTCACAAAATTTTAACCATAAACACCAGGAAGAGGAGATTAATTTTTCTACGCAAACTTAGTTTGCCAATATAGGATATGCTTAAACTCGCTGTCTAATTAGTTTTCGTCAAAAAAGCTCAAGGAAAAAGTTGAAATTTCAAAATGGTAGCCTGTTTAAACATATTTTCATGGTTTTTGAGCTTATTCGGGTAGTTGATATGAGAGAAAAAGACTCTTTCATTATGTGTGTATGTAGGATAGGGATATTCCACCCTCGGGATCACAAAATGTGGTAACATTTTGTGACACCTCGGGTGGAATATCCCTATCCTACATACACGCATATGAAACAGTCTTATATTCTTTAGAAAGTAGCAAAAAGATGCAATTCCAAATTTAGTCGCATCTTACATTGTACAATGGATGGCAACAGGTACAATTCTTACGCCCTACCTGCAGGGCTTGGGAGGACTTGACACATTCGTAACGTCTGTTAGTTTCTCCAATGATTGCTTATATATCAAAAAGTACTATAACCGTGTATAAAGCTACATTGATGTTCTGAACTGCTACATGTATCGCCAATGGAGGATCTCAGCATGCATGGTCGTTACTACATATATAACAGTGATGTGCGATAAGTACTTTGTCACGTACTATTTTAATCTTAATCTATAATTAATAAATTGACAGATGTTCAATTATATTTATGAAAATAAGAGAATACCAAGGTGTCAACAAAACCATAATCCTGCCGTGAATTATCAAGTGAATGAACAATAATCTTGCATGTATCTATCTACCGGATACAGCCGATGTTCCTGATCTGGTAGTAGCAGGATTTGGCAATACCATTCGCTTGTTTCTTCGTGTTCATTTAACTTTCAAAATGGCGCACACACTGAGCCTTCAATTTATCTCGGGGGTACAAAGAGCATACGTGAGGCTAACCGCTGGATTGTCGAGCATGGGGACAAACGTTTATTGGATGGTTATAAGCGTTACATCTCAAACAAAACATAATATGGCATTGTATTGGTTAATGAAGGGCCTTGTTCGAGCTAGATTGTGAAAGTCTTTTAGAGATACAGATATAAACCTCAGAGTATAGCCTGTGTGTGTGATAAAACAACGGGAACAGTTTTTTAAGTCCTTACATGTTTTTTACACCATATAGTCTACTTTTACTCTTCAATGAATTGACAGCTTCAACGAAAAGATAATGCAACGTTTAAATTGGTAGACACACGTCCTCACAGAATACGAAATCACCTGCATCCTAAAACGATTCCTGCGGCGTAGAATCCATTTTGGAAAAGAAAGTTATTGGGCACATTGCGTAATGTTTCCTCGCACTTATACATTTCGCTACTGTAAAAGTGGAACTATTTGCGGTGTCGAAATGTTCGCTTATTTTGCTTGCCTTAAGTTTTTGCGAAATATCCTCACGCGAACATATTTAAAGGGGCATCCCGGGGAAGTCTACAATGAAGTTCTTGAATGTACATGCTGTCTGCACTACCAGATATATTTTCCTGTTATTTCAATATTCAAAGTCCGCTCAAAACGTGTTTAATAGCCACTTGCAAAATTGCATTCCTCGGGAAAGCCCGATAAAAATAGCGCTGATCACGCGTCAATCCAGTGACTATTTTGTCGCAAGTCGACGAGGGGCCCAAAGGAAGGGGACGCGTAATGTATAGGTCCGATGATGAACCAGACACAAAGTCCGTGTATAAATTTATTGAATCACATTCACATTAATAATCAGACGTTAATAACACACGATATTCATATTTGGGTTTCCGACGATGACAACCATAGGGCAAACCTTAATTTCTGTAAAAAGGTATCTTCACGAATCCTCATTTAGAACCATTTTACAAAAGATGTGCATGCATTGAAAAGTACAAAAATAAAATGAAATGATTCCGATTGTTTTTATACAACTCGATGTCTTGAAGATTTTTTTTTTCAGACTATCTATATATTCATCTAAAATCTATCCAACTTTCAGCGTCAACATACTTAACACTTACAATTGTATCACGGAAGTCCGTGCACTCGTGTGACGCACCACCACATGTAGAATACATGTATAATATATAAATCAAATTTGGAACTTGTCGAGAAAATAATTGTCCAATACTTAATCCATTTATATATTTTATGATAGCTCCGTTTTCATTTTCCTTTTTTTTTATGTAAATTTAAAGGTTCGTTAACATTTTCAACACAACTACAGACATGGGACATACAGTACATGTCTATGACCTTTTTTTTTTTTTTTATAAATTAATGACTTCACTTATATAATGCATATATTTTGATTCATATCACATTCAATACCGGGGACCAAACCCGATAATATTGTACAATCCGTTTTTATAGATAAGGTATGACAAACATTTTTTCCCGCGCATGATGATATAAATTTATTCGTTTTGTCCAAATTGTATCTGTATACATTAAACTCAATCGCACCTATAACGGCGTTTTACAATGTAACCCCCCCCCCATACGATTTTTCTTGTAAGTTCTCTTCAGCAATATAATTCAATAATGCTGTTTTACTGGAATATTATAAAGGGAATATTACAAAACACGCTTTCAAGTTTTACACACGTATTTCATGTAACAGAGGAATGAAAGAGTTATCCCTTGGGAGGCCCCAAAACCAAATCAAAACTGTGTCACCGACTTTCCAGAAGAAAACTGTAACATGCAAACAATTGGGCTGTCAGTCTCTCCCTTGAAACTTCCCATCCCTCGTTATGCTTCCGTAATATAATCCTTACGTTAAAATTTGACCATTCGGCCACTTTTCGCTTGGTAGTTACATGTAGGTCACGCGGATCGCCATTTTTTGTTTACCGATGTAGCTTGTTATGAGCATGCGTTATCATAGGTGACGCAAAAAAAAATTACATGTCCAAATCGTTGATCAACGAATAGTGATTCCCTTGCTTAATTATTAATTAAAATTTTTGAGAAGATATTTCAGCGGAAATCACCCATTAATTTTCCACAAGATTATACATTTAATTCATATATATAATAACTCTAAATAAGCATAAAAAAATATAGTTTGACCGTGATGCCTCTTTAACACAATTCGATCTTTTCATTGTATGATAGTATATTAATAGGTACACAATGCAAAATAGCATGACTGCAGCGCGACAATTTCCCCACCGCGAACACTTTGGAGGCTGACTGACTAAATTCCACGCGCGAAAACATTGGTTTTTACATTGATCAAAATGCATATGTTTACAGTAACTTTCCAATGTCTTACCAACGAGGTGAAGGTCGTCATTTTCAATACGATACTATAATTGTGCAAGAAACTTATCCTATATGTTTCTACTCATTTGTACCAAATATATCCCAGACAATCTCGGGCTCCGCCCTTGTCATCCTCGACATCCAGGGGTTACGATCACCTATGTAATCTACACCCCTGGAATATATCATGGCAAAATTGAAAGCTCACGGGTCTGCCACCTAGCGGTCGGTGTGCGTTGTGTCCCTTTGAATCACGTAATCACCGACCAATCAAAATTGCGTGTAACAAAACGGCTTCTGCAATGAATGTAAACAAGGAAGAACATCTCATTCGGTTGATCTATGAAAAATTCAAGCTTGATCAAATTAGACAGCATCAGGAAACGGCGATCGACGCACTGAGTCCTTGCCGTAAATGGTGTCGTTGAAGATTGTTCTTCCCTGTTTTACTGGTAAAGATCCATGACACAGTCGACACTGTGCCATGTTTGTTTACATTTTTTCTGTCCCATTAGTAGAGCGCGTGATCAATTGTAAGGTGCGCTCTGATTGGACGCAGCCAGACCTAGCTGCATCCAATGAAAATTCTCGTCGCGGGATTTACGAAATGTGGTCTATATATGCCAAGGGTGAAGATGAGTATGCGGATCGTAACCCTTGGCTAGCGAAGATGCGCCCTTGTAGGTGTTTCAGAATCTCTGTGGTGTATTTGATGTAATCCAATAGAAACATATCGGATAAATAACACATCTGCATGCTCTCTACGCCCCTGGAATAGGCCACGGCAAAACTGAAGGCACCAAGATTTGTATACAGTAGCTTGATTAGTCACCGATAGAACACATCTTGACCAATCGATATGCTAATGCAGAACGTGTCTTTCGGATATTACAAAGAAGTCGCAACAGACTTTAAAATCTGCCGAGTTTTACCGTATGTGAAAGCGATATTCTTTTGATGTACATCAAAGGGTCGAACTAGTCTTCTTGCCTCATTAACAAGGTGGCACGTTGATGAACGAAACCATAGACACTTGTTGCAAGGATTATAACCATCTATATATAGCTAGACTCTAGATAATGTATCGAAATAAGAATAATTACCCAAAAAATTATGTTATAAATCATCTAAAAACATTTTTCAGTGTTTAATGGTCGATTGTTTTGTGAAATTTTAACCGCTTAACGTGTCAAGCTGAAATTTGGCAATTATTTTCATTATGATTTTAGACATAATAACATACAAGGAAAATTGGAAAATTTTGTTATTATATATTTTTTTAATTATTCTTATTTCGCTATATTATCTATATATAGATGGTTATAATCCTGGCCACAAGTGCCTGTGAGCGAAACCAGTGGACCTCCGCTTTAGAGAGTCAAAATTATATATTCGCTTACCTCCCTTTATACACGTACTCTCCAGTTTCTTTGCATCTTACCTTACACCATCGACTTTTCGCACATGTGTAATGACATGAATTTATGTAGATTATCAAGTTACACCAGGGAAGTTATTCTAAGCGACAGCACCAGTTATCTGATGACTTTTATCTTTTTTATTTTTTGATAATTTCTTTGTAACACGAACATGTGACTTTTGATATGGCCTGTGAACGTTACAGTATGTTTTTGTAAGATTTGTAAACGTACAGAATGTATACCTTCGAAAATGGTCACTTTACATAATGTAGGACAAACCTTGGATGACCTCTGAATAAGAAAAGTGGATACATGTAATTGGAGATAAGTTGCATAAAATTCCAAGGTCAGTCAAGTTTCCTTTCGGATGTTAGTAAGTTCAAGTTTCAACTGGTTAATGACATGATCCGCATATTAACAATAGTGTTCCTAATGATGAAGATAAAGCTAACTTACTAAATGACTATTTTTGTAATATTACACAAGAAGATGATAGTAACACTGTGGTCCCTATATTGCTGAGCCCAGCACTGATGAAATATTTAGTTCTATTAGAGTAAATAGTAATGAAATTCGTAACGTTCTACACATATTGAAGCTTTGTAAGACCTCGGCATCATAATGTTTATATAGAGGTTACACATTGAGTGGTTGTTGGATTTGGAATTTATTTCACTCGAGTTAATTATTTTTTAAAAGTTACAAAAGACACGAGCTGGTATGCAAGAAAACATTTTGGAACGGTGTTAGAATCTCTTTTCAGTCGTCGAATACGTAGAAAACTTCAATTTTGTTTATAACATGCACAACATATTACCTCCAGAGTATATGCGCGATCTCCTGCCAACTACTAGTGTGGGAATTAACAGGCTTTAAGAAGCAACAGCGATTATGTAGTTCCTCTATTTGGGCTTTCTCTTACAAATCTCTCGTTTATTCAGATTGTACATGTACCTTCCACTCTTCCTAGCTCAGATTTACGATCGTTGCCTTCTATACATTGTTTAAAAACTCACTTTCGTCAAATGAGCTACTATTTTATCCAGGTTACTTCAGTTTGAAAACGAAAAGTGAATATTATACATACTAAACTGAGGTGAGGTACAAGTGTAGTTCACTTAAGTCTGACATTTTTCAAGTTAACCTCGTCGAACGTCCTGCTTGCATATGTGGCCATCTCTGTGAGAATGCCTTTCACATTTTCTATGAATATGAACGTTTTGCCAATGAAAGACATTATTTCAAAGTTTGAATGTTTAAGGTATAATCGTTACTATAGAGCCTCTGTTAGCTCTGAATTATCAGTTGACCTTTATTTAAATGGTTTTTGACATGTGCATTATTTCATCGAAACAAGCAAGGAATTTTGAACAGTGTTTGCTATTTTGTGTATTTTCTACCTGTGTTTATAAATCATATCACTGTATACTATCACGGAATAAGATTAGACACTCTATGTCTGTGATACTATATAGTAAGTTTATGCCTACCAACATTGTTGTCATATATTGCATGATGGTACTGGGTATGATAAGTTGACATTACTTGTGCATAATCCCTTGTTCAATGATTTTTGGTAAAAACGTATGTTTACTTTAAGTCAAGTCAAGGGGGTAGAGAGCAAAGGTATGCGAAACTCCTAGATAGGGAGAATACGTGTTCAGTGAACGACAGCCTAAGATAGTCAAATACGATATTTGCTTTCCTCCCTTTATGCACGCATACACTTCAGTTTTACGATGTGTCCATCGTCGGAAACCCACGAACGCTTGCAGGTTTCCATCTATTCTAGCCCACGGTATGCAAGCGTCAAAGAAGTGTACCATGGGTTTCCGACGATGGCATGTGTCATATTTTACATATTATTTGCATATTGTCATAGATATCGGAAGTAATTACGTTTAAATCATTGTGGGACAACATCGGCTTTTCGTAATTAACATGAATTTATGTATACAGGGAAGAAATTCTTAGCGACAGCACAAGTTATCTGATGACGTTTTTACATCGTATTTCTATAATTTCCTTATGATCAATGGCTTTCATTAGGGGGGCAATTTAGTGAAGTTTGTTTACTTTTTCATAATATCACCAAATATTTTACAAAATTGTAGTTCTGTAATCCTTGTTAATTATTCATACCAATAATTTGAAAACCCCTATGATTTCCATGCGTTTTTCAATTAACAGTAAGGACATCCTTAATCGTACAATCCATACAAATGAGACATATGTAAACAAACATATCTGAGCATCTTGACCACGAGCATGCGCAGACCTGCCTCGTGGATGTAAATGAAGATTGCTTCTGAAACCGAAGTGCAGCCTGTCAAATAAAATGCCTCCGGATAAAATAAGCATGTACTTCTTATCTCATTACATTTCATGCACATGATACATTCCTGAATTTATAGCACTTTCTTCGCGACACCTCTATAGCTGAAATTCGTGATGATTTTTATTTTTACGTAGCGTTGTATCTATAGGCGAATACGTGCTCAGATTGAGAAACATCCCTTCGATCGGGAGGACCCTTCGAATGATACCTGCTTAGGTTAGATTGAAATATATCAACACAATTTCTTGTGGGTTCTAATAATCATATTATATGTTATAATTGTTTGCATCGTATTTCGTAAACACTACATGTGACATCAAACGTCTCGTGTCTACCCCGATCGCCCTGTATCCAATTTGTTTACAACACATTCTGCGCGTGCTCGTATTCGTGCTATTTTGACGTCGCTACATGTATATTTGGCAAGGGCTTTCCCAATTATTAAACCGACCTCAACGGTCATTAAATACATGGCATCTAATTTTCAAATTCGGACTTTTACGTCTTGATATATTTATTTTCAATTCTAGTTAAATTGAAAACTCGTCGATTGATCACTTAATTGACTCTTCGGTATATATGCAGTGGTATTTGTGACCCTCCCACTTTCCCTTAATGATAGTCCGGTGTTAGCCATGTCTCTTGTTCCTGTGTTGATATGTGTGCCGACTGGTTGTATATGATAGATGCAGGGACTAGACGCCTTCCCACTGACCGTAAATGGTAGACGCAAGGACTAGACGCTTTCCCACTGACCGTATATGGTAGACGCAGGGACTAGACGCCTTCCCACTGACCGTATATGATTGACACAGGGACTAGACGCCTTCCCACTGACCGTATATGGTAGACGCAGGGACTAGACGCCTTCCCACTGACCGTATATGGTAGACGCAGGGACTAGACGCATTCCCACTGACCGTATATGGTAGACGCATGGACTAGAACCTGACCACTGGTCGTTAATGGTAGACACATGGACTAGACGCCTGTCCTCTGGCCGTATATGATTGACACAGGGACTAGACACCTGCCCTCTGGCCGTATATGATAGACTCAGGGACTAGACACCTGCCTTTTGGCCGTATATGATAGATTCAGGGACTAGACACATGACCTCTGGCCGTATATGAAAGCCTCATGGACTAGACACCTGCCCTCTGGCCGTATATGATAGACTCAGGGACTAGACACCTTCCCCCTGGCCATAAATGATAGACTCAGGGACTAGACACCTGCCCTCTGGCCATAAATGATAGACACAGGGACTAGACACCTGCCCTCTGGCCGTATATTATAGACTCAGGGACTAGACACCTGCCCTCTTGTCGTAAATGATTAACACAGGGACTAGACACCTGCCCTCTTGTCGTAAATGATTAACACATGGACTAGACACCTGCCCTCTTGCCGTATATGATAGATACATGGACTAGACACCTGCCCCCTGGCCGTATATGATTGACCCAGGACCTAGACACCTGCCCTCTGGCCGTATATTATAGACTCAGGGACTAGACACCTGCCCTCTGGCCGTATATGATTAACACAGGGACTAAACACCTGCCCTCTGACCGTATATGATAGACTCAGGGATTAGACACCTGCCCTCTGGCCGTATATGATTAACACAGGGACTAGACACTTGCCTTCTGGTTGTATATTATAAACTCAGGGACTAGACACTTGCCCTCTGGCCGTATATGATAGACTCAGGGACTAGACACCTTCCCCCTGGCCATAAATGATAGACTCAGGGACTAGACACCTGCCCTCTGGCCATAAATGATAGACACAGGGACTAGACACCTGCCCTCTGGCCGTATATTATAGACTCAGGGACTAGACACCTGCCCTCTTGTCGTAAATGATTAACACAGGGACTAGACACCTGCCCTCTTGTCGTAAATGATAGACTCAGGGACTAGACACCTTCCCCCTGGCCATAAATGATAGACTCAGGGACTAGACACCTGCCCTCTGGCCATAAATGATAGACACAGGGACTAGACACCTGCCCTCTGGCCGTATATTATAGACTCAGGGACTAGACACCTGCCCTCTTGTCGTAAATGATTAACACAGGGACTAGACACCTGCCCTCTTGTCGTAAATGATTAACACATGGACTAGACACCTGCCCTCTTGCCGTATATGATAGACACATGGACTAGACACCTGCCCCCTGGCCGTATATGATTGACCCAGGACCTAGACACCTGCCCTCTGGCCGTATATTATAGACTCAGGGACTAGACACCTGCCCTCTGGCCGTATATGATTAACACAGGGACTAAACACCTGCCCTCTGACCGTATATGATAGACTCAGGGATTAGACACCTGCCCTCTGGCCGTATATGATTAACACAGGGACTAGACACTTGCCTTCTGGTTGTATATTATAAACTCAGGGACTAGACACTTGCCCTCTTGCCGTAAAGGTTTAACACAGGGACTAAACACCTACCCTCTTGCCGTATATGATAGACACATGGACTAGACACCTGCCCCCTGGCCGTATATGATTGACCCAGGACCTAGACACCTGCCCTCTGGCCGTATACTATAGACTCAAGGACTAGACACTTGCCCTCTTGCCGTAAAGGTTTAACACAGGGACTAAACACCTACCCTCTTGCCGTATTTGATAGACGCAGGGACTAGACACCTGCCATCTGGTCGTATATGATTAACTCAGGGACTAAACACCTGCCCTCTTGCAGTATATTATAGACCCAGGGACTAGACACCTACCCTGTGGCCGTATATGATAGACGCAAGGACTAGACACCTGCCCTCTGGCCGTATATAATAGAGTCAGGAACTAGATACCTGCCCTCTGGCCGTATATGATAGACACATGGACTAGACACCTGCCCTTTTGCTGCATATGATAGACACATGGACTAGACACCTGCCCTTTTGCCGTATATGATTAACACAGGAACTAGACACCTGCCCTCTGGCCGTATATGATAGACTCAGGGACTAGACACCTGTCCTCTGGCCGTATATGATTAACACAGGGACAAGACACCTGCCCTCTTGCCGTTTATGATAGACACAGGGACTAGACACATGCCCTCTGGCCGTATATGATTAACACGGGGACTAAACACTTGCCCTCTGGCCGTATGGTATATGATTAACACAGAGACTAGACACCTGCCCTCTGGCCGTATATGATTAACACAGGGACTAGACATCTGCCCTCTGGCCGTATATGATAGACACATGGACTAGACACTTGCCCTCTGGCCTTATATGATTAACACAGGGACTAGACACCTGCCCTCTGGCCGTATATGATGTACATACGGACTAGACACTTGCCCTCTGGTCGTATATGATTAACACAGGGACTAGACACCTGCCCTCTGGCCGTATATGATGTACACAGGAACTAGACACTTGCCCTCTGGCCGTATATGATAAACACAGGGACTAGACACCTGCCCACTGGCCGTATATGGTAGACGCAGAGACTAGACACCTACTCACTGGCCGTATACGATAAATGCAGGGACTAGACACCTGACCACTGGTCGTTAATGGTAGACACGTGGACTAGACGCCTGTCCACTGGTCGTATATGATAACAACAGGGACTAGACGCCTGTCCACTGGTCGTATATGATAACAACAGGGACTAGACGCCTGTCCACTGGTCGTATATGATAACAACAGGGACTAAGCGCCTGTCCACTGGTCGTATATGATAACAACAGGGACTAGACGCCTGTCCACTGGCCGTATATGATAACAACAGGGACTAGACACCTGCCAAATGGCCGTATATGATAGACGCAGGGACTAGTCACATGTCCTCTGGTTTTATATGATAGACATATGGACTAGACACCTGCCCTCAGGTCTTATATGATAGACACCTGCCCTCTGGTCGTATATGATTGACACAGGGACTAGACGCCTGTCCACTGACCATATATGGTTGGCACAGGGACTAGATACCTGCCGTCTGGCAGTATATGATTGGCGCAGGGATCCCGGACAAGACGCCTGTCCACTGACCATATATGATTGGCACAGGGACTAGACACCTGCACTCTGGCAGTATATGATAGACGCAGGGACTAGACACCTGTCCTCTGGCCGTATATGATTAACACAGGGGCTAGACACCTGCCCTCTGGCCGTTTATTATAGACTCAGGGACTAGACACCTGCCCTATGGCCGTATATGATAGACGCAGGGACTAGACACCTGCCCTCTTGCCGTATATTATAGACTCAGGGACTAGACACCTGCCCTCTGGTCGTATATGATTAAGACAGGGACTAGACACCTGCCCTCTGGCCGTTTATTATAGACTCAGGGACTAGACACCTGCCCTATGGCCGTATATGATAGACGCAGGGACTAGACACCTGCCCTCTTGCCGTATATGATAAAGTCAGGAACTAGACACCTGCCCTCTGGCCGTTTATGATAAACACATGGACTAGATACCTGCCCTTTTGCCGTATATGATTAACACAGGGACTAGACACCTGTCCTCTGGCCGTATATGATAGACTCAGGGTCTAGACACTTGCCGTCTTGCCGTATATGATAAAGTCAGGAACTAGACACCTGCCCTCTGGCCGTTTATGATAAACACATGGACTAGATACCTGCCCTTTTGCCGTATATGATTAACACAGGGACTAGACACCTGTCCTCTGGCCGTATATGATAGACTCAGGGTCTAGACACTTGCCGTCTTGCCGTTTATGATAGACACAGGGACTAGACACATGCCCTCTGGCCGTATATGATTAACACAGAGACTAGACACCTGCCCTCTGGCCGTATATGATTAACACATGGACTAGACACCTGCCCTCTGGCCGTATATGATAGACACCTGGACTAGACACTTGCCCTCTGGCCGTATATGATTAACACAGGGACTAGACACCTGCCCTCTGGCCGTATATGTATATGATGTACACACGGACTAGACACTTGCCCTCTGGTCGTATATGATTAACACAGGGACTAGGCACCTGTTCTCTGGCCGTATATGATGTACACAGGGACTAAACACTTGCCCTATGGCCGTATATGATAAACACAGGGACTAACACCTGCCCACTGGCCGTATATGTTAGACGCGGGGACTAGACACCTGACCACTGGTCGTTAATGGTAGACACGTGGACTAGACGCCTGTCCACTGGCCGTATATGAAAGACCCAGAGACTAGACACCTGCCTACTGGTCTTAAATGCAAGACGCAGGGACTAGACACCTGTCCTCTGGTCTTATATTATAGTCTCAGGGACTAGACACCTGCCCTCTTGCCGTATATGATTGACACAGGGACTAGACGCCTGTCCACTGACCATATATGGTTGGCGCAGGGACTAGACACCTGCACTCTGGCAGTATATGATTGGCGCAGGGATCCCGGACTAGACGCCTGTCCACTGACCATATATGATTGGCGCAGGGACTAGACACCTTCCCTCTGGCAGTATATGATTGGCGCAGGGATCCCGGACTAGACGCCTGTCCACTGACCATATATGATTGGCGCAGGGACTAGACACCTGCCCTCTTGCCGTATATGATTGACACAGGGACTAGACGCCTGTCCACTGACCATATATGGTTGGCGCAGGGACTAGACACCTGCCCTCTGGCAGTATATGATTGGCGCAGGGATCCCGGACTAGACGCCTGTCCACTGACCATATATGATTGGCGCAGGGACTAGACACCTTCCCTCTGGCAGTATATGATTGGCGCAGGGATCCCGGACTAGACGCCTGTCCACTGACCATATATGATTGGCGCAGGGACTAGACACCTGCCCTCTTGCCGTATATGATTGACACAGGGACTAGACGCCTGTCCACTGACCATATATGGTTGGCGCAGGGACTAGACACCTGCCGTCTGGCAGTATATGATTGGCGCAGGGATCCCGGACTAGACGCCTGTCCACTGACCATATATGATTGGCGCAGGGACTAGGCACCTTCCCTCTGGCAGTATATGATAGACTCAGGGACTAGACACCTGCCCTCTGGCCGTATATGATTAACACAGGGGCTAGACACCTGCCCTCTGGCCGTTTATTATAGACTCAGGGACTAGACACCTGCCCTATGGCCGTATATGATAGACGCAGGGACTAGACACCTGCCCTTTTGCCGTATATTATAGACTCAGGGACTAGACACCTGCCCTCTGGTCGTATATGATTAAGACAGGGACTAGACACCTGCCCTCTGGCCGTTTATTATAGACTCAGGGACTAGACACCTGCCCAATGGCCGTATATGATAGACGCAGGGACTAGACACCTGCCCTCTTGCCGTATATGATAAAGTCAGGAACTAGACACCTGACCTCTGGCCGTTTATGATAAACACATGGACTAGATACCTGCCCTTTTGCCGTATATGATTAACACAGGGACTAGACACCTGTCCTCTGGCCGTATATGATAGACTCAGGGTCTAGACACTTGCCGTCTTGCCGTTTATGATAGACACAGGGACTAGACACATGCCCTCTGGCCGTATATGATTAACACAGAGACTAGACACCTGCCCTCTGGCCGTATATGATTAACACATGGACTAGACACCTGCCCTCTGGCCGTATATGATAGACACCTGGACTAGACACTTGCCCTCTGGCCGTATATGATTAACACAGGGACTAGACACCTGCCCTCTGGCCGTATATGTATATGATGTACACACGGACTAGACACTTGCCCTCTGGTCGTATATGATTAACACAGGGACTAGGCACCTGTTCTCTGGCCGTATATGATGTACACAGGGACTAAACACTTGCCCTATGGCCGTATATGATAAACACAGGGACTAACACCTGCCCACTGGCCGTATATGTTAGACGCGGGGACTAGACACCTGACCACTGGTCGTTAATGGTAGACACGTGGACTAGACGCCTGTCCACTGGCCGTATATGAAAGACCCAGAGACTAGACACCTGCCTACTGGTCTTAAATGCAAGACGCAGGGACTAGACACCTGTCCTCTGGTCTTATATTATAGTCTCAGGGACTAGACACCTGCCCTCTTGCCGTATATGATTGACACAGGGACTAGACGCCTGTCCACTGACCATATATGGTTGGCGCAGGGACTAGACACCTGCCCTCTGGCAGTATATGATTGGCGCAGGGATCCCGGACTAGACGCCTGTCCACTGACCATATATGATTGGCGCAGGGACTAGACACCTTCCCTCTGGCAGTATATGATTGGCGCAGGGATCCCGGACTAGACGCCTGTCCACTGACCATATATGATTGGCGCAGGGACTAGACACCTGCCCTCTTGCCGTATATGATTGACACAGGGACTAGACGCCTGTCCACTGACCATATATGGTTGGCGCAGGGACTAGACACCTGCCGTCTGGCAGTATATGATTGGCGCAGGGATCCCGGACTAGACGCCTGTCCACTGACCATATATGATTGGCGCAGGGACTAGACACCTTCCCTCTGGCAGTATATGATAGACTCAGGGACTAGACACCTGCCCTCTGGCCGTATATGATTAACACAGGAACTAGACACCTACCCTCTTGCCGTATATTATAGACTCAGGGGCTAGACACCTGCCCTCTGGCCGTATATTATAGACTCAGGGGCTAGACACCTGTCCTCTGGCCGTATATGATTAACACAGGGACTAGACACCTGCCCCCTTGCCGTATATTATAGACTCAGGGGCTAGACACCTGTCCTCTGGCCGTATATTATAGACTCAGGGGCTAGACACCTGCCCTCTGGCCGTATATTATAGACTCATGGACTAGACACCTGCCCTCTTGCCGTATATGATAGACACAGGGGCTAGACACCTGTCCTCTGGCCGTATATGATTAACACAGGGGCTAGACACCTGCCCTCTTGCCGTATATTATAGACTCAGGGGCTAGACACCTGCCCTCTGGCCGTATATTATAGACTCATGGGCTAGACACCTGTCCTCTGGCCGTATATGATTAACACAGGGGCTAGACACCTGTCCTCTGGCCGTATATGATTAACACAGGGACTAGACACCTGCCCTCTGGCCGTATATGATAGACTCAGGGACTAGAGACCTACCCTCTTGCCGTATATTATAGACTCAGGGGCTAGACACTTGCCCTCTGGATGTATATGATTAACACAGGGACTAGACACCTACCCTCTGGCCGTATATTATAGACTCAGGGGCTAGACACCTGCCCTCTGGCCGTGTATTATAGACTCAGGAACTAGACACCTGCCCTCTGGCCGTATATTATAGACTCAGGGACTAGACACCTGCCCTCTGGCCGTATATTATAGACTCAGGGGCTAGACACCTGCCCTCTGGCCGTATATTATAGACTCAGGAACTAGACACCTGCCCTCTGGCCGTATATTATAGACTCAGGGACTAGACACCTGCCCTCTGGCCGTATATGATTAACACAGGGACTAGACACCTGCACTCTGACCGTATATGATAGACTCAGGGATTAGACACCTGCCCTCTGGCCGTATATTATAGACTCAGGGACTAAATACCTGCCATCTGGCCGTATATGATAGACGCAGGGACTAGACACCTGTCCTCTGGCCGTATATGATTAACACAGGGACTAGACACCTGCCCTCTGGTCGTATATGATTAAGACAGGGACTAGACACCTGCCCTCTGGCCGTTTATTATAGACTCAGGGACTAGACACCTGCCCTGTGGCCGTATATGATAGACGCAGGGACTAGACACCTGCCCTCTTGCCGTATATGATAAAGTCAGGAACTAGACACCTGCCCTCTGGCCGTTTATGATAAACACATGGACTAGACACCTGCCCTTTTGCCGTATATGATTAACACAGGGACTAGACACCTGCCCTGTGGCCGTATATGATAGACGCAGGGACTAGACACCTGCCCTCTTGCCGTATATGATAAAGTCAGGAACTAGACACCTGCCCTCTGGCCGTTTATGATTAACACAGGGACTAGACACCTGTCCTCTGGCCGTATATGATAGACGCAGGGACTAGACACCCGTCCTCTGGCCGTATTTTACAGACTCAGGGTCTAGACACTTGCCGTCTTGCCGTTTATGATAGACACAGGGACTAGACACATGCCCTCTGGCCGTATATGATTAACACAGAGACTAGACACCTGCCCTCTGGCCGTATATGATTAACACATGGACTAGACACCTGCCCTCTGGCCGTATATGATAGACACCTGGACTAGACACTTGCCCTCTGGCCGTATATGATTAACACAGGGACTAGACACCTGCCATCTGGCCGTATATGTATATGATGTACACACGGACTAGACACTTGCCCTCTGGTCGTATATGATTAACACAGGGACTAGGCACCTGTCCTCTGGCCGTATATGATGTACACAGGGACTAAACACTTGCCCTATGGCCGTATATGATAGACGCAGGGACTAAACACTTGCCCTATGGCCGTATATGATAAACACAGGGACTAGACACCTGACCACTGGTCGTTAATGGTAGACACGTGGACTAGACGCCTGTCCACTGGTCATATATGATAACAACAGGGACTAGACGCCTGTCCACTGGCAGTATATGAAAGACCCAGAGACTAGACACCTGCCTACTGGTCTTAAATGCAAGACGCAGGGACTAGACACCTGTCCTCTGGTCTTATATTATAGTCTCAGGGACTAGACACCTGCCCTCTTGCCGTATATGATTGACACAGGGACTAGACGCCTGTCCACTAACCATATATGGTTGGCGCAGGGACTAGACACCTGCCCTCTGGCAGTATATGATTGGCGCAGGGATCCCGGACTAGACGCCTGTCCACTGACCATATATGATTGGCGCAGGGACTAGACACCTTCCCTCTGGCAGTATATGATTGGCGCAGGGATCCCGGACTAGACGCCTGTCCACTGACCATATATGATTGGCGCAGGGACTAGACACCTTCCCTCTGGCAGTATATGATTGGCGCAGGGATCCCGGACTAGACGCCTGTCCACTGACCATATATGATTGGCGCAGGGACTAGACACCTGCCCTCTTGCCGTATATGATTGACACAGGGACTAGACGCCTGTCCACTGACCATATATGATTGGCGCAGGGACTAGACACCTGCCCTCTGGCAGTATATGATTGGCGCAGGGATCCCGGACTAGACGCCTGTCCACTGACCATATATGATTGGCGCAGGGACTAGACACCTTCCCTCTGGCAGTATATGATAGACGCAGGGGCTAGACACCTGCCCTCTGGCCGTATATGATTAACACAGGAACTAGACACCTACCCTCTTGCCGTATATTATAGACTCAGGGGCTAGACACCTGCCCTCTGGCCGTATATTATAGACTCAGGGGCTAGACACCTGTCCTCTGGCCGTATATGATTAACACAGGGACTAGACACCTGCCCTCTTGCCGTATATTATAGACTCAGGGGCTAGACACCTGTCCTCTGGCCGTATATTATAGACTCAGGGGCTAGACACCTGCCCTCTGGCCGTATATTATAGACTCAGGGACTAGACACCTGCCCTCTGGCAGTATATGATAGACACAGGGGCTAGACACCTGTCCTCTGGCCGTATATGATTAACACAGGGGCTAGACACCTGCCCTCTTGCCGTATATTATAGACTCAGGGGCTAGACACCTGCCCTCTGGCCGTATATTATAGACTCATGGGCTAGACACCTGTCCTCTGGCCGTATATGATTAACACAGGGGCTAGACACCTGTCCTCTGGCCGTATATGATTAACACAGGGACTAGACACCTGCCCTCTGGCCGTATATGATAGACTCAGGGACTAGAGACCTACCCTCTTGCCGTATATTATAGACTCAGGGGCTAGACACTTGCCCTCTGGATGTATATGATTAACACAGGGACTAGACACCTACCCTCTGGCCGTATATTATAGACTCAGGGGCTAGACACCTGCCCTCTGGCCGTATATTATAGACTCAGGAACTAGACACCTGCCCTCTGGCCGTATATTATAGACTCAGGGACTAGACACCTGCCCTCTGGCCGTATATTATAGACTCAGGGGCTAGACACCTGCCCTCTGGCCGTATATTATAGACTCAGGAACTAGACACCTGCCCTCTGGCCGTATATTATAGACTCAGGGACTAGACACCTGCCCTCTGGCCGTATATTATAGACTCAGGGACTAGACACTTGCCTACCGGGCAAAAGAAAGTACATGTACTATAGTATACATTGTATATTCACGAGACCGTGGGTTGAATTATCTGCAGCGTGCTAAAATGAAGATAACGGACCAGATATACACTGTACGTATGAAGTATATGTTAGTTTGTTCTTAAAACTGCCACCCGTCCTTAAAATGAAAAAAAAAAACATCTTCACGGGTTTACAAAAACAAGTATTGTCAACATAATTATACGTATAGAAAAACTTCATGTTAAAAAAGAGAATTCACATTCCTGTGGCATCAAGATGATGATACAATCTGTCACATCTATATCCATATGTAACTTAACACACTAGCACGTAACACACTCGTACATAAATAACAAAAAGAAACGTATCGTAGATTGTATCTAAAACTAGTTCATGGTTGACAAAACACACGCCTTAATTATTGGTCGTAGTGGCGAAGTGCATATTTACGTCATGTTACAGAACTGTGTATGTGTGTGTTTTAAATAACTTGTGTTTAGTTTAACATGTATCAATATGTTCCTATACATTTATATAACCTATGGGGACACAAATCCTTATCAATTTCCGCCAAAACAAGGAAATGTCACACTCGTGAATTGATAAGCTCGCACATAGAAATATATCATTATTACATTTATGTATAACGGTATTATTTATAACGCCAGCATAAGGCAATATGGCATAACTTATTTACAACTGTTTACAAAACAAATATTGGAAACCCGATACTCCGACAAATAACAATGTTGGCTTTGTACTGTTTTAAATCTTAATCTACAGTAATTGTAAATTGAAAGATCAATAGGAAAAAAACAAACAAGCCGAGATTACGTGTGAAAGAAATTAACCTGCTTACATGTGTGTGTTTCGTGAAATCGACAAATTTTATTTATTTAATTTTATAAATTAAATGTATGTTGTAATACAACAGGACAGACATATATGATCACACATATATCCTTTTAAAGTTGTTTCCAGCTAACATAACCGTAGATACGACATGCGGCCGGAAGAGCAGTGAAGTGTCGGATCCCGTCAAAATGAAGTCCCCTTCTAGCAGATATCTACTTCCTGGTTAAAGAAAACAATGAAGCACAATCTGTTGGGAGGATTATACATGTGTTAGAGAAGATGGCGTCCCGCTATATTCTAATGGTGGCAGTCTGCGTGGTGATAACTACAGGTAACTAACTATATTGTATATAATACTTATTATTCTGAATGTTGTGATATACGATGGTTTTGGCAGTAGGTGTATTGTCACCTTGTTACTTTAGAGACATATATTTATATAAACGATAAGTTCTTTCCGAAACATTCTAGGTGTGTCCCGTATATGTCTAAATCTCATGACGTGGCTTTGTTATGTTGATTACGGGATGTCGCACCACAACACAAACAGCCATGCGTGGACAGCTTGCGTACCAATGGTAGTTTATCAAACTACATCAACAGTAATGCTTCTCCTGTTTGTGTTTAATACTCTATCGAGACTTACTAAATGTTTAATTCATTATATACATTTTACTAACAAAGATACACAAGCTGTTAATGTGAATATTGTAAATATTTCGTCAACTTACTGGTCCACGATCTCTCGTGAAGTTGACGCCATTATAATTACTTGTAAACTCGGGATTTGAAGAGAGAGAGAGGGGGGGGAGAGCCAGAAGAGGTTGGTCAAGAAGATAGCGAGAAAGGAAACGAGAGTATACAGAGAAAGAAAGGACAGTGGGAGTGTGGGATTGACTGCTGGGTCATACCAATTCAAAATATATAATATTTACCACAACAAAATGACCTCAATGTAATGGTTCTTTCTTACTACTAATACATATGTATTTTCCCACAGGATTCTCGTTTCTTATTTCGCCATTCAGCTGTATCACGCTGTTTGTTATTGGGTACATGGTGACATATTTACCGGGTTACCTGTATAAGGTCAAAGTTGGCTGGTTTGAGTTGATAGACTAAATAGACTCTCCGATGTATTACATCTACAGGCTTTGTCGGATCTGTGATGAAATGTTTAGGTAATCGATGCATTATTGTTTTTAAACTCTAACTAATCATCGGGGCATGAGTTGTACCTGTGTGATAAGTAATTAGTAAGAGCCAGTTCTGGCTACTGGATCATGCAGGTATAAAATACTATGATGGTTATTTATAAACAATGTAACAAATCGAAATCCATCTCTTGTACGGTGTCGGAAGGGGAACACATTCACAGACTGGTAACTATAGATACCATCACTGGGACAGACATATACGTGTTGAACAGGAAAAGATGCACACGTTACGAAGGGTATGGAACATGAGAAAAAAGGAGTATAAAATACCATATGAAATACCATGTACAGTAATATATAGACGGAATTGGCCAGAATAGAGAAGGTGTGTTAATTATACTTCCCTGGACAGAGGGAGCCAAAGAGAGACGAGAAGGATTTTACCATATGTAGGAATTGGTCTTTAAGAGAGAATGTGTGTGTCGTAGAAGCTAAAGATAGTTAGATATAAACATGTTCGTTTGATACAACGTACGTTACTTAGCTGGAAGATCTGTAACATCGACATGAGACACAACGTTAACGCAGTGGAGTGTTGAGTTGGAATTATTGGACGTGGAAGATGATAACTATGTTGTTACCAAACAAGTATTTTATTTCCCAAGTGTTATATTTACAGAATAGAATTAAAATTCAGACAAACGTTATGTCATCGTACATCTTACTTACAGTATAACTGACATCATCGTCCCTTTTATAATTCACACTATCTTAGTGTATATCCGGTAATTTTTAACACTTTGCTATATTAGCATGTATAATGTATACAGTCATAGTGCTTTAACATCATTAGTAATACTTGTGTTTAACTATACTACAGTAGTATTCATTTAGTACCTCCTTTTCATACATTTATATCCAAATACTACTGTCTGTGATAACTTATATATATATGTGCTGCTGTCTTTTCTTTTCTTTTTTTAGCATTTAAGCTAAAGTTTCTAATTTCTGTGATATCTACTTCCTGTTACTCTTCTTGCTTTAACTGCATGTTTGTTATCCATGTCATGTTATATGTTAGATTGTACCATTTAGTTTGTCGCAATAATAGCACTATAGTGCTGATGTTTATTGTTTTAAATATGCGATTTTAAATAAAAATTCTTGTATCTTGTACATGGCACTGAGTAAGTCACAAACATGTAACTGTGATACATTGTAGTTCACACACAGTAAACGGTGCGTTCATGGCACCATGCGCGTTTTACTCTTAGCTTTCAGTTCTTTGATAAAACAAGTTTTGGATGCAATTTTCAGGAACTTGAAACAATCTGCCAGAAAAAGATGGTATTTTTATAAGAATCAAAAAGTCGTAATATTAATTAATACCGATTGTTTTCAACCTACTTGTGCCCTATACTAAAGCAGGATATGTTGGCTGAGTGGCAAGACATCGCTATCAAACTGTTCAATTAAATTCAATTTAGTGTTAATTACAATATACACAATATACAATATCCACTTTTACAGTACCTAATTTACACGTATTTTCAATTGATGTTATCAGACCCTCTATATCGTAAAATTCAATACGGTGTACTCACACTCCTTTTACCTGTAACCTCGATATACCTAATCACACCCATTCTACCTGCTGCGTTGATTAGTATGAACACACCCATTTTACCTGTAACTTCGATTGGTGAAAACGCACCCTTTTACTTCCCTTAAAATCACCCAATAGGAGTTTTGCAATACATATACAGATTCGTGTTAATTGCAGGAAGCCCCCAGTTTACTCTATCGACGGACAAGAAATCATGGTCAGACGCCAGAGAAGCCTGCGCCGGAAACAACAGTTCCCTTGTGACGACTTACGAGAATAACACTCAAATAGACAATCTGTTACAGAATACCAGTTTATGGACCAGCAAACGAACGTTCTTGTCCGGTTGGGTAGCTTATCAAGGTGAGTGAAACAGGAAGGTTTAAACAGTGTATCAGGTTAAATTTCCTGGTATCAATTATTGTCTGGGTATCGTACAATTCCTGGAAATGCATGCTTTCTGATGTTTAGATCGTAAACAATCTACCAACAAAGCTCATTACTGCTTATGTATCATACAATACATGTACTTATGTTATATATCATACAATACCTATGTTATATACCATACAGTATATGTGATATATAGCATACTGTACCTGTGTTATATATCATACAATACCCATGCTATATATCATACAGTATGTGTGATATATATCACACTGTACCCATGTTATATAGCATACTGTACCTGTGTTATATATCATACAGTATATGTGATATATATCATACTGTACCCATGTTATATAGCATACTGTACCTGTGTTATATATCATACAATTCCCATGCTATATATCATACAGTATATGTGATATGTATGCTACTGTACCCATGTTATATATCATATTGTACCTGTGTTATATATCATACAGTATATGTGGTATATATCATACAGTATATGTGATATAAATCATACTGTACCTGTGTTATATATCATACAGTATACATGTATGTGATATATATCATACAGTAAATGTGATATAAATCATACTGTATCAGTGTTATATATCATACAATTCCCATGCTATATATCATACAGTATATGTGATATATATCATACGGTATATGTGATATAAATCATACAGTATATGTGATATGTATCCTACTGTACCCATGTTATATATCATACTGTGCCTGTGTTATATATCATACAATATATGTGATATATATCATACAGTAAATGTGATATAAATCATACTGTACCTGTGTTATATATCATACAATACCCATGCTATATATCATACAGTAAATGTGATATAAATCATACTGTACCTGTGTTATATATCATACAATACCCATGCTATATATCATACAGTATATGTGATATATATCATACGGTATATGTGATATAAATCATACTGTACCTGTGTTATATATCATACTGTACCCATGTTATATAGCTTACTGTACCTGTGTTATATATCATACATTACATGTGTTATGTTGATAACATATCTGTCTTATATATCATACCATATATGTGATATATATCATACTGTACCTATGCTGTATATCGTACTGTATCTATGCTATATTTCATACATTACCTGTATTATACATCATACAATACCTGTATTATATATCATACTGTACCTGTGTTATATATATATTATACAACACCTATGTTATATACATGTATCATACAGTACATGTGTCATGTATCATACAGCACATTTGTCATGTATCATACAGTACATGTGTTATGTATCATACAGTATACGTGTTGTGTATAATACAGTACATGTGTCATGTATCATACAGTACATGTGTCATGTATCATACAGTACATGTGTCATGTATCATACAGTACATGTGTCATGCATCATACAGTACATTTGTCATGTATCATACAGTACATGTGCCATGTATAATACAGTATACGTGTTGTGAATAATACAGTACATGTGTCATGTATCATACAGTATACGTGTTGTGTATCATACAGTACATGTGTCATGTGCAATACAGTACATGTGCCATGTATCATACAGCACATGTGTCATGTATCATACAGTACATGTGTCATGTATCATACAGTACATGTGTCATGCATCATACAGTACATTTGTCATGTATCATACAGTACATGTGCCATGTATAATACAGTATACGTGTTGTGAATAATACAGTACATGTGTCATGTATCATACAGTATACGTGTTGTGTATCATACAGTACATGTGTCATGTGCAATACAGTACATGTGCCATGTATCATACAGCACATGTGTTATGTATCATACAGTACATGTGTCATGTATAATACAGTACATGTGTTGTGTATAATACAGTACATGTGTTATGTATAATACAGTATACGTGTCATGTATCATACCGTACATGTGTCATGTATAATACAGTACATGTGTTGTGTATAATACAGTACATGTGTTATGTATAATACAGTATACGTGTCATGTATCATACAGCACATGTGTTATGTATCATACAGTACATGTGTCATGTATAATACAGTACATGTGTTGTGTATAATACAGTACATGTGTTATGTATAATACAGTATACGTGTCATGTATCATACAGTACATGTGTTGTGTATAATACAGTACATGTGTTATGTATAATACAGTATACGTGTCATGTATCATACAGTACATGTGTCATGTATCATACAGTACATGTGTTGTGTATAATACAGTACATGTGTTATGTATAATACAGTACATGTTTTGTGTATAATACAGTACATGTGTTATGTATAATACAGTATACGTGTCATGTATCATACAGTATACGTGTTGTGTATAATACAGTACATGTGAAATGTATCATACAGTAAATATGTTGTGTATAATACAGTACATGTGTCATGTATCATACAGTATACGTGTTGTGTATGATACAGTACATGTGTTATGTATAATACAGTATACGTGTCATGTATCATACAGTATACGTGTTGTGTGTCATACAGTACATGTGTCATGTATCATACAGTACATTTGTCATGAATCATACAGTACACGTGTTGTGTATAATACAGTACATGTGTTATGTATAATACAGTATACGTGTCATGTATCATACTGTACATGTGTTGTGTATAATACAGTACATGTGTTATGTATAATACAGTATACGTGTTGTGTATAATACAGTACATGTGAAATGTATCATACAGTATATATGTTGTGTATAATACAGTACATGTGTCATGTATCATACAGTACATGTGTTATGTATAATACAATACTGTCATGTATCATACAGTATACGTGTTGTGTATAATACAGTACATGTGTTATGTATAATACAGTACATAAGTCATGTATCATACAGTACATGTGTCATGTATAATAAAGTACACATGTTGTGTATAATACAGTACATGTTTTATGTATCATACAGTATACGTGTTGTTTATCATACAGTACATGTGTCATGTATCATACATTACATGTGTCATGTATCATACAGTACATGTGTCATGTATCATACAATACATGTGTTGTGTATAATACAATATATGTGTTATGTATCATACATTACATGTGTTATGTATCATACAGTACACGTGTTGTGTATAATACAGTACACGTGTTGTGTATAATACAGTACATGTGTCATGTATCATACAGTACATGTGTCATGTATCATACAGTACATGTGTCATGTATCAGACGGTACATGTGTTGTGTATAATACAATACATGTGTCATGTATCATACAGTACATGTGTTATGTATCATACAGTATACGTGTTGTGTAACATACAGTATATGTGTCATGTATCATACAGTACATGTGTCATGTATCATACAGCACATGTGTTATGTATCATACAGTACATGTGCCATGTATAATACAGTATACGTGTTGTGAATAATACAGTACATTTGTCATGAATCATACAGTACACGTGTTGTGTATAATACAGTACATGTGTTATGTATCATACAGTATACGTGTTGTGTAACATACAGTACATGTGTCGTGTATCATACAGTACATGTGTCATGTATAATACAGTACATGTGTCATTTATCATACAATATATGTGTTATGTATCATACATGACATGTGTTATATATCATACAGTATACGTGTTGTGTATAATACAGTACATGTGTTATGTATCATACAGTACATGTGTCATGTATCATACAGTACATGTGTCATGTATCATACAGTACATGTGTCATGTATCAGACGGTACATGTGTTGTGTATAATACAATACATGTGTCATGTATCATACAGTACATGTGTTATGTATCATACAGTATATGTGTTGTGTATCATACAGTACATGTGTCATGTATCATACAGTACATGTGTCATGTATCAGATGGTACATGTGTTGTGTATAATACTATACATGTGTCATGTATCATACAGTACATGTGTTATGTCGTATTACGTGTTGTGTATAATACAGTACATGTGTCATGTATCATACAGTACATGTGTCATGTATCAGACGGTACATGTGTTGTGTATAATACAATACATGTGTTATGTATCATACAGTATACGTGTTGTGTATAATGCAGTACATGTGTTATGTATCATACAGTACTTGTGTTATGTGTCATACAGTACATGTGTTATGTGTCATACGATATTTAGACATGTGTTAGGTTGTATGTTTATATTTATATTACGGAGTCTATAAACACAGAAATCAAATATTACCATAGATTCTGGCTAGGCAGTTTGGTGCCAGGTATCATGATCGTGAGTTCGAGGCCCGGATAGGGCACGAGTAAAAAATTGTCCTCTTCGTCATTTGTGTTGTCATGTTATTTGTAATATATTAAACACAGTGTATCATATACACTTAGTGTTGTTGATCCGAAGGTTAAAATGTGAATTTCCTTTTGTAATTGTACCGTGCTTAACATATTACCAAAAATATATATGTATTTATGCTGATAAAAGATCAATGTGTTTTATTTTAAAGGGTGTCACATGGGTAACCTGACAGACATTCGGGGACATACCGTCACGTCACCAAAAGTGGCACGATGTCAACTACATTGTCAAGCAAACGGGAGCCAGTACTTCTCTTTACAGGTAGTTAGTCAGTACTTCTCTTTACAAGTAGTTAGCCAGTACTTCTCTTTACAGGTAGTTAGCCAGTACTTCTCTTTACAGGTAGTTAGTCAGTACTTTTCTTTACAGGTAGTTCACATTACAGCTGTTAACGATCGCACGTCGGCGGAATCTCCTTGCATTTTAATGTCACGTCTGATTTGTTTTTAAAGAGTCATAAAAAAAACAACTGGAAACATATTGAACAAAGTAATATCTTTACAATGTATAAAAAACATTTTGCACTGTTACACATATAGCCTCATTCAAGGTTTCCCTTCAAAAATATTCTTCTCATGAAACATCTGCGTCTGCGTTCGATGTCAATCACTGTCATGGTCACGGTTTGTTGTCATGGTCATGGTTTGTTGTCATGGTCATGGATTGTTGTCATTGTCATGGTTTGTTGTCATGGTTTATTGTCATGGTCATAGTTTGTTGTTGTGGTGTTGGTTTGTTGTCATGGTCATAGTTTGTTGTCATTGTTACGGTTTGTTGTCATGGTCATGGTTTGTTGTCATGGTCATGGTTTGTTGTCATGGTGTCAATTAGTTGTCATTATTACGGTTTGTTGTTATTGTCACGGCTCGTTGTCATTGTGTCGGCTTGTTGACGTGGTCACGATTTGTTGTCATTGTCACGGTTTGTTATCATGGTGTCAGTGTGTTGTCACGTTCACGATTTGTGGTCATGGTGTCGGATTGTTGTCATGGTGTCTGTTTATTGTCCTGGTGTCAATTAGTTGTCATTGTTACGGTTTGTTGTTATTATCACGGCTCGTTGTCATGGTCACGGTTTGTTGTCGTGGTGTCGGTTTATTGTCCTGGTGTCTGTTTATTGTCCTGGTGTCAATTAGTTGTCATTGTTACGGTTTGTTGTTATTGTCACGGCTCGTTGTTATTGTGTCGGCTTGTTGACGTGATCGCGATTTGTTGTCATTGCACGATTTGTGGTCATGGTGCCAGTTTTATTGTCGTGGTCACGTTGTGCTATCATGATCACAGTTCGTTGCCATGATCTCAGTTTGTTGTCATGGTCACGGTTTTTGTCATGATCACGGTTATGTTGCCATGGTTATGGTTTGTTCATGGTTTGTTCATGGTTTGTCCAACCTTATGGTTCATGCACTAATAAATACTACATACACATCTGCCCTTTGTCATGATCATGAGCAGCCACTGATAGCGAAAAAATTGAAATGGTACACATATTTCTGTTCCACTCATTCACACGATAATTATTATCCAGAACTCGGAGTGATCGTCACCTCATTTCCTGAACGTAACACGTAGTAAATGATTCAAGTGGCCGGATATATGCAAAATTTCCGCGAACAAGACACACTTCCGGTGACGTCATCAAAAGGAGTTGTGGTGAATTTAACTAAGGCCTTTGCAATTTAAGGATATTTATTATCTAAAACGTTTGACAAGTTAATAAATTTGAAAGTAAATTAATGTTACTTGATCTGACATTGAACATTGAATTAAAGAAAATGCGTTCAAAAGAATGTCCTGTAAATTCAAAGGGAACGTACCGTAAATTCGCATTAATGTACTGTAAATTCTCGGGAATATACCGTAAGTTTACGGGAATATACTATACATTTACGGGAATGTACTGTTAATTCACGATAATGTACTGTTAATTCACGGGAACTTACCGTAAATTCACGGGAATGTACTTTAAGTTCACTGGAATGTACTGTAAATTCCCGGGGTTGTACACTAAATTCACGGATTGTAATGTAAATTCAAGGGAATGTACTGTAAATTCATGGGAATGTATCGTTAATTCATGGGAATGTACTGTTAAATAACGGGAATGCACTGTTAATTCACGGGAACGTACCGTAATTTCACTGGAATGTACTTTAAGTTCACTGGAATGTACTTTAAATTCCCGGGGTTGTACACTAAATTCACGAATTGTAATGTAAATTCAAGGGAATGTACTGTAAATTCACGGGAATTTACCGTAAAATTCATGGGGATGTACACGTGTACTGTAAGTTTACGCGAATGTTCTGTAAATACGCGAATGTTATGTACAGTTAATTCACGGAATGTACTGTAAATTCACGGGAATGTACCGAAAATTCATGGGAATGTATCGTTAATTCATGGGAATGTACTGTTAAATAACGGGAATGCACTGTTAATTCACGGGAACGTACCGTAATTTCACGGGAATGTACTTTAAGTTCACTGGAATGTACTGTAAATTCCCGGGGTTGTACACTAAATTCACGGATTGTAATGTAAATTCAAGGGAATGTACTGTAAATTCACGGGAATGTACCGAAAATTCATGGGAATGTATCGTTAATTCATGGGAATGTACTGTTAAATAACGGGCATGCACTGTTAATTCACGGGAACGTACCGTAATTTCACGGGAATGTACTTTAAGTTCACTGGAATGTACTTTAAATTCCCGGGGTTGTACACTTAATTCACGGATTGTAATGTAAATTCAAGGGAATGTACTGTAAATTCACGGGAATGTACCGTAAAATGCATGGGGATGTACGCGTGTACTGTAAGTTTACGCGAATGTTCTTTAAATACGCGAATGTTATGTACAGTTATTTCACGGGAATGTACTGTTAGTAATTTCATTGACATGTACTATAAATGCCCAGGAATGTACTGTAAATTCAAGTGAATGTACTACTGTAAATTAATGGGTTTGTAATGGAAATTCATGGGAATGTACTGTAGAGATAAGGGAGATTCAGGGTAAAAGGTGAACATTGCAGATACAAATGTACATGTAAGCTCACGTGTTATTTCTTGTTCTGGTTACCAATTTAATTGTTTAACTAGGATCGAGTGAGTCATCTTTAATCGTGCTCCATTTTGCACCTAGGATCCATTTAGTCAATTAAAAGTGTATTCCATTCTCTACCTGGGGTCCAGTTAGTCAATTAACAGCGTGTTCCAATCTCTACCTAGGATCCAGTTAGTCAATTAACAGCGTGTTCCAATCTCTACCTAGGGTCCAGTTAGTCAATTAACAGCGTGTTCCAATCTCTACCTAGGATCCAGTTAGTCAATTAACAGCGTGTTCCAAACTCTACCTAGGATCCAGTAAGTCAATTAACAGCGTGTTCCAAACTCTACCTAGGATCCAGTAAGTCAATTAACAGCGTGTTCCAAACTCTACCTAGGATCCAGTAAGTCAATTAACAGCGTGTTCCAAACTCTACCTAGGATCCAGTAAGTCAATTAACAGCGTGTTCCAAACTCTACCTAGGATCCAGTAAGTCAATTAACAGCGTGTTCCAAACTCTACCTAGGATCCAGTAAGTCAATTAACAGCGTGTTCCAAACTCTACCTAGGATCCAGTAAGTCAATTAACAGCGTGTTCCAATCTCTACCTAGGATCCAGTAAGTCAATTAACAGCGTGTTCCAAACTCTACCTAGGATCCAGTAAGTCAATTACAAGTGTGTGCCATTCTCTACCTAGGATCCACTTAGGCACTTATAATCGTGTTCCGTTCTCTTTCTACCTAGGGAACGATGTGCAAGTGTCTTAACATCTCTGTTGCGACACAGCTGAACAGAACGCATGACTCCAGGTGTAACGTAACATGTGGGAAAGGACAGGAGAACGGAACAAAGTGTGGGGGATGGCAGCAACACGTGGTCTCTCTCTACAGAATCTCTGGTAAGTACAACACATTACCTCCAGGTGTACCAGGTCACATAACATGTGGGAAAAGACAGGAAAATGGGGCTAAGTGGTGGGGGGACGGCAGCAACACGTGGTCTCTCTCTTTAGAAACTCTGGTAAGTACGGCACATTTTAAAGTTTAGGGTAAAGTTTGGTAGAATCAATAGCTAAGTATTCGAAAATATTAGTCACTTCCGTATTTTTATTTCTCAACGTCATATTGTTGACAGCATTCTAATTATGTTCTTTAATATATTTGTAATGCTTCGCATAACTCGCTCTAGTGTAATGATTTGTTTAGTCCATATTCGTTTTCGGCATTGTGAAGATCAATACAAAGATCTATAAAAAGGCCATGCTCATATGAAAACTCTGACACACGCCATTTTTTTCGCACTCAGAGCAAAGAGCAAAGAATTAGTTTTTTTTAGCAGAACAGCAAATTATGAAATTATAAAATTGATGCATTTTCATATCTTGTTGCATATAAATGGTCACACTCATAAATACATACATACATACATCGATCCATCCATACAACAAACATCAGTCAGACAGACAGACAGACAGACAGACAGACAATTTTGTAAGTTTATGTTTGGTTGTCCTTTATTATGTTTTACATCATTTCCAAATTATCCATTTCATATCACAGATTATAGTGTTTGGCAAAGTAGCAAAAATTTCGGTACCTTCAAAAATTATCAAGTTTCCTCTGTATCAAGTACCTCTATGGTGTATCCTTGTAAAATATCCTTTAATAAGGTTTCTACATCATTTTTGACAAGTTTCGTGTATCCACATCTGAAGAATAAATGTTGGAAATCCTCATTTTCAGTTTTGCAGAAATGGCATTTTCCGTCAGAGTTTCTAAATTTCACTATTTTCATTTCCGTATATGATATTTGATGTACACATTTCTATTGAAATTCTTTGATTTGTTGATAGATGCATATATTAAAACAGTTCAGCCAGATTTCTTTCCAAGAAAACCGCTTTCGGTAAATTCTTTCCCATTTGTTCTGAACAGTAGGTTCGGTGTTGCCATTCAACTTCATTCTTATCATATAAAGGTTTAACTTTTTGTGTTCGATCTTTGTATAATTAAGATCTAAACTATTCAATTCACAATTCACAAAAAGTTCATTATCTTCATCCCTCATTTTTTCCTCTCTTAATGTTCTTTTATAATTTTCTGGTATCGCAGATTTAAGTTTTGCCAGCTCAGATATGCAATTTCTTTTATCCCTCAATCTTCTATATATATCGTGATACTTTTTGAACTGTTTCTGTGCCTTGTCCCATAAAACGTCTATCATATGTATTCCACTCTTCGAGAAGGAAGTAAAGAAAAATGTTTTTTCTATTGAAGACAATCATATGATTTCGAAATAATTCTTGTTCCAAAATCTCTCGTTTTTTCCTAGGTTTAAAAACGTCGACCATGCTGTTAAAAGGTTTTTATAAACTGGTGGCATTTGAGTAAGATTCAACGAACTTAAATCCAAACATTTGCATAGAAAATAGTTTATTTTTTCTTTCGTCAAATAATTGCAGCAAGTGTTGTCCTATTGCATTCCATGTAGTTTTGCAAGTCTGCAAAATTTTGTAAATCAATTTCATTTGTTTGCTTAAGGTAAAAAAGGTAACATCCGCAAACTTTGCTGAACCATTTCCGCCTTGCCATTCCATACAGAGTTCCATATAATAGAGTTCAGTTCAGTATTTTTTCAGGAATGCCACGAGCGTCTATTTCGAAACCAATCTTAGATATGATGAGTGATTTAATAATAACATTTTTTCCGATTATTGAGAGATTTCTTGTTTTCCAGACTTGCACGCAACTATTAATCCTTTTTTATTTTTTCCCTCCGTATTGCATTGTCATCGATTGCGTGCCCACGATCGGCACCTCGTGTTTTAATATTTGATCGTGACCAATTTATTGCTGTGAATCTAGGTATATTACCTTTCTATCGTCCAAGATAAATTCCAGTGGTTTTTTGTAAATTTACTTTAGAACCAGAAGATTTTCGCATTCTCCTAAAAGTTTAAAAGATTCCTCTATTGAAGTTTCATCTTTGAACAATAGTTGGGTGTCATCCGCGAACATGTTTAGCTTTGTTTCAATTTTACCTGGTAGTATTATTCCTTTTATGTCATTACTCTTGCGAATTTAGCACACTAACGGTTCTACTTGTAAAATATACAAAATCGGTGTTTTTTGGCATCCCTGTCTAGCTGATCTTGATATATCAAAATATTCAGAGATAAAACCGTTTGTCTTAATACATGTTTTCGCATCAACTTACAACATTTGAACCCAACCCCTCATTTTCACCCAAAGTAAAAACGCGCGAGACATTTGTCTATCCACCCCCATTCAGCCTTATTTAAAGCTTTTTGTTGATAACTACGCCCTCTTCATTCTCTAAATTAGTATAATCAAACATATCTTGTATTAATCTATTTGAATCAGCAATATTTCTCCCCGGGACGAACCCTTTTTGGCCCGGATGAATAAAACGTTTTTGCAATTATCTTATAATCGACATATAACATTGTAAGTGGTCGCCAGTTCTTTATATCTTCACGTTCTCCGTTTTTTGTACAATTTTGTTAGTATCCCTTTTGAATGCGACTTGGATAACTTATTTTTTCTACATATTTCATTAACAAGTTCAAAGAATTCATTCCTAATGACGTACCAATATATTTGATAAAATTCCGCAACTATGCCATCCTCACCCGGCGACTAATTCTTCTTCCTTTCATTAATACTTTTAAAATTTTCTTCTCTTAAATACTTGTCCATACTTACACATTTTTCCTCTGAAATGTTGTTCTCTACATTTTCTAGAAGAGTATCAGCAGCTTCTCAATCCCAACCATCAGAAGTAAAGAGTTGTTTGTAAAATCTAACATGTTCTTTCTGAATAGAGTTTACATCTTCTTTATACTCACTCTCTACAGTTTTAAGTTTACGCCATAGTTTTGTTTTTGCTCATTGCTTTTCTAGGTTGAAGAAGTATTTAGTTTATCGTTCATTCTCTTCTAATTCCCGAACTCTCGCTCTAACTCTCAATCCTGTTGTTTTATTGCTATAATGTTCTCTAAGAATATTAGATATCCCATAGATTTTTTCATTATCCGTATTTTCAGTTTTTGTTAGCATGCTTAGTTCCTTTTATATTTCATTGATTTGCCTGTCACTTTTGTTTAGAATCTTGGAAGTAGAAATCGTAATCTCTTTTATTTTAATTTTTGCCTTGTCCCACCAATCTGTCAAATTATTATAGTTATGTTTTTCTGTTGTCCAATGACTCCAGAAGGATTGAAATGTGTTTTGCAGACGTCGTTTCTAATGATATTAAAATTAATTTTCCATGGTCCTCGACCAATTTCTTTCTTTACTATATTTATTTGAAGTCTAATCATATTATGATCACTGTGAACACACAGAATAATTTCAGTTTTGATTATATCACTTTCAATATCCGGTGACATAAGGAACGTATCGATTCTTGATTTCAAATTTCCTCTCCTGAAAGTGAATTCATGTATAAATGGATTGCATAGTCTCTTAATATCTATCTGTAAGGAACCCTGATAAAAATGAGATTAGATGCTGTAGGATCATTTGTATTTTAGGTTGGTATCTATCAATATGATTATCTAATGTGCAATTGAAATCTGAAGCATAAACATAACTACTCTCACAATCATGATTGCTAATTATTTGTCTTGTAAATTAATTACGCCCTTTACAATTGTTTGGTGCATATAGGTTTACTAATTTGAAAAGGTCTGTATCATCACTTTTTATATTGCATGTCAGTAATCGCCCATCTGTATCTCTACTGAGTTCTGTCAGACGTAACGTTATTTTCGCATTTGTTAGATTAGCTACGCCTCTTGAGGCTGACGTACCGTTGTTCCATATACTACATTATGTATTACCTCCTCCTAAAACCGACCATTCGTTCGACCAAAGTTTGATATCATTATAACTACAATGCGTCTCCTGTAGCGCTATTACATCTACTTTCTTTTGTTTTTTTTTTAATTTGATAATATTTAACTTTGAAATTTCGGTATATGTACAACCCCATTGGTGCTGTTTTTCATCATGTTTACTAAGTTTCGATTGTGTGTATTAGTGCATTTAATATCTTTATTGTAACGGCGTGTTTAATTGGATGATATAAAATCTGACAATGCAAGTTTTTAGACTGAAAAAACCCACAAACAAATCACAAAGTCAAATTTTCAGAAAGCTTTAGATATGTCCCCAAACAGATAACATGTTTGATGTTTTGCCCCGACCCTACCATACAAACATTTGATGTTTTGCCCCACCCCTACGGTACAAACGTTTGGTGTTTTGCCCCACCCCTACTGTATAAACGTTTGATGTTTTACTTTACCCCTACCGTACAAACGTTTGGTGTTTTGCCTTACTCATATGGTACAAATGTTTGATGTTTTGCCCCGACCCTACCATACTAATGTT
This sequence comes from Mimachlamys varia, assembly GCA_947623455.1. Lineage (NCBI taxonomy): Eukaryota > Metazoa > Mollusca > Bivalvia > Pectinida > Pectinidae > Mimachlamys > Mimachlamys varia. The sequence goes on along the minus strand of OX392529.1, from coordinate 31,893,942 downwards.
TGATGTTTTGCCCCACCCCTACGGTACAAACGTTTGATATTTTGCCCCAATCCTACTGTACAAATGTTTGATGTTTTGCCCCAATCCTACTGTACAAATGTTTGATGTTTTACCTTACCCCTACGGTACAAATGTTTGATGTTTTGCCCAACCCCTAATGTACAAATGTTTGATGTTTTGCCACACCCCTACTGTACAAAAATTTGATGTTTTGCCCCACCCCTACTGTATAAACGTTTGATGTTTTGCCCCATCCCTACTGTACAAACGTTTGATGTTTTGCCCCACCCTTACGGTACAAATGTTTGATGTTTTGCCCCAACCCTACTGTACAAACGTTTGATGTTTTGCTCCACCCTTACTGTACAAAAATTTGATGTTTTGCCCCACCCCTACGGTACAAACGTTTGATATTGTGCCCCATCCATACTGTACAAACGTTTGATGTTTTGCCCCATCCCTTCTGTACAAACATTTGATGTTTTGCCCCACCCCTACGGTACAAACGTTTGGTGTTTTGCCCCACCCCTACTGTATAAACGTTTGATGTTTTACTTTACCCCTACCGTACAAACGTTTGGTGTTTTGCCTTACTCATATGGTACAAATGTTTGATGTTTTGCCCCGACCCTACCATACTAATGTTTGATGTTTTGCCCCACCCCTACGGTACAAACGTTTGATGTTTTGCCCCACCCCTACTGTACAAACGTTTGATGTTTTGCCCAACCACTACGGTACAAATGTTTGATGTTTTGCCCCACCCCTCCGGTACAAAAGTTTGATGTTTTGCCCCAACGCTTCTGTACAAACGTTTGATATTTTGCCCCACCACTGCTGTACAAAAATTTGATATTTTGCCCCATCCCTACGGTACAAATGTTTGATGTTTTGCCCCAATCCTACTGTACAAATGCTTGATGTTTTGCCTCACCCCTACTGTACAAATGTTTGATGTTTTGCCCCACCCCTACTGTACAAATATTTGATGTTTTGCCCCACCTCTACTGTACAAACGTTTGATGTTTTACTTTACCCCTGCCGTACAAACGTTTGGTGTTTTGCCTTACTCATATGGTACAAATGTTTGATGTTTTGCCCCGACCCTACCATACTAATGTTTGATGTTTTGCCCCACCCCTACTGTACAAACGTTTGAGTTTTGCCCCACCCCTACTGTACAAATGTTTGATGTTTTGCCCCACCACTACTGTACAAATGTTTGATGTTTTGCCCCACCCCTACGGTACAAAAGTTTGATGTTTTGCCCCAACGCTACTGAACAAACGTTTGATATTTTGCCCCAACACTACTGTACAAAAATTTGATATTTTGCCCCATCCCTACGGTACACAAGTTTGATGTTTTGCCCCATCCCTACGGTACAAATGTTTGATGTTTTGCCCCAATCCTACTGTACAAATGTTTGATGTTTTGCCCCACCCCTACTGTACACATGTTTGATGTTTTGCCCCACCCCTACTGTAAAAACGTTTGATGTTTTGCCCCACCTCTACTGTACAAACGTTTGATGTTTTGCCCCATCCCGACTGTACAAACGTTTGATGTTTTGCCCCATTCCGACTGTACAAATGTTTGATGTTTTGCCCCATCCCTACTGTACAAATGTTTGATGTTTTGCCCCAATCCTACTGTACAAATGTTTGATGTTTTGCCCCAATCCTACTGTACAAATGTTTGATGTTTTACCTTACCCCTACTGTACAAATGTTTGATGTTTTGCCCCACCTCTACTGTACAAACGTTTGATGTTTTGCCCCATCCCGACTGTACAAACGTTTGATGTTTTGCCCCATTCCGACTGTACAAATGTTTGATGTTTTGCCCCATCCCTACTGTACAAATGTTTGATGTTTTGCCCCAATCCTACTGTACAAATGTTTGATGTTTTTGCCCCAATCCTACTGTACAAATGTTTGATGTTTTACCTTACCCCTACTGTACAAATGTTTGATGTTTTGCCTTACTCCTACGGTACAAATGTTTGATGTTTTGCCCCAATCCAACTTTACAAATGTTTGATGTCTTGCCCCAATCCTACTGTACAAATGTTTGATGTTTAACCTTACTCTTACTGTACAAATGTTTGATGTTTTTCCCAACCCCTAATGTACAAATGTTTGATGTTTTGCCCCACCCCTACTGTATAAACGTTTGATATATTTTGCCCCATCCGTACTGTACAAACGTTTGATGTTTTGCCCCACCCTTAAGGTACAAATGTTTGATGATTTGCCCCAACCCTACTGTACAAACGTTTGATGTTTGCCCCACCCCTACTGTACAAATGTTTGATGTTTTACCTTACCCCTACGGTACAAATGTTTGATGTTTTGCCCAACCCCTAATGTACAAATGTTTGATGTTTTGCCACACCCCTACTGTACAAAAATTTGATGTTTTGCCCCACCCCTACTGTATAAACGTTTGATGTTTTGCCCCATCCCTACTGTACAAACGTTTGATGTTTTGCCCCACCCTTACGGTACAAATGTTTGATGTTTTGCCCCAACCCTACTGTACAAACGTTTGATGTTTTGCTCCACCCTTACTGTACAAAAATTTGATGTTTTGCCCCACCCCTACGGTACAAACGTTTGATATTGTGCCCCATCCATACTGTACAAACGTTTGATGTTTTGCCCTAACCCTTCTGTACAAACATTTGATGTTTTGCCCCACCCCTACGGTACAAACGTTTGGTGTTTTGCCCCACCCCTACTGTATAAACGTTTGATGTTTTACTTTACCCCTACCGTACAAACGTTTGGTGTTTTGCCTTACTCATATGGTACAAATGTTTGATGTTTTGCCCCGACCCTACCATACTAATGTTTGATGTTTTGCCCCACCCCTACGGTACAAACGTTTGATGTTTTGCCCCACCCCTACTGTACAAACATTTGATGTTTTGCCCAACCACTACGGTACAAATGTTTGATGTTTTGCCCCACCCCTCCGGTACAAAAGTTTGATGTTTTGCCCCAACGCTTCTGTACAAACGTTTGATATTTTGCCCCACCACTGCTGTACAAAAATTTGATATTTTGCCCCATCCCTACGGTACACAAGTTTGATGTTTTGCCCCATCCCTACGGTACAAATGTTTGATGTTTTGCCCCAATCCTACTGTACAAATGCTTGATGTTTTGCCTCACCCCTACTGTACAAATGTTTGATGTTTTGCCCCACCCCTACTGTACAAATATTTGATGTTTTGCCCCACCTCTACTGTACAAACGTTTGATGTTTTACTTTACCCCTACCGTACAAACGTTTGGTGTTTTGCCTTACTCATATGGTACAAATGTTTGATGTTTTGCCCCGACCCTACCATACTAATTTTTGATGTTTTGCCCCACCCCTACTGTACAAACGTTTGAGTTTTGCCCCACCCCTACTGTACAAATGTTTGATGTTTTGCCCCACCACTACTGTACAAATGTTTGATGTTTTGCCCCACCCCTACGGTACAAAAGTTTGATGTTTTGCCCCAACGCTACTGAACAAACGTTTGATATTTTGCCCCAACACTATTGTACAAAAATTTGATATTTTGCCCCATCCCTACGGTACACAAGTTTGATGTTTTGCCCCATCCCTACGGTACAAATGTTTGATGTTTTGCCCCAATCCTACTGTACAAATGCTTGATGTTTTGCCCCACCCCTACTGTACACATGTTTGATGTTTTGCCCCACCCCTACTGTAAAAACGTTTGATGTTTTGCCCCACCTCTACTGTACAAACGTTTGATGTTTTGCCCCATCCCGACTGTACAAACGTTTGATGTTTTGCCCCATTCCGACTGTACAAATGTTTGATGTTTTGCCCCATCCCTACTGTACAAATGTTTGATGTTTTGCCCCAATCCTACTGTACAAATGTTTGATGTTTTGCCCCAATCCTACTGTACAAATGTTTGATGTTTTACCTTACCCCTACTGTACAAATGTTTGATGTTTTGCCCCACCTCTACTGTACAAACGTTTGATGTTTTGCCCCATCCCGACTGTACAAACGTTTGATGCTTTGCCCCATTCCGACTGTTCAAATGTTTGATGTTTTGCCCCATCCCTACTGTACAAATGTTTGATGTTTTGCCCCAATCCTACTGTACAAATGTTTGATGTTTTGCCCCAATCCTACTGTACAAATGTTTGATGTTTTACCTTACCCCTACTGTACAAATGTTTGATGTTTTGCCTTACTCCTACGGTACAAATGTTTGATGTTTTTCCCAACCCCTAATGTACAAATGTTTGATGTTTTGCCCCACCCCTACTGTATAAACGTTTGATATATTTTGCCCCATCCGTACTGTACAAACGTTTGATGTTTTGCCCCACCCTTAAGGTACAAATGTTTGATGATTTGCCCCAACCCTACTGTACAAACGTTTGATGTTTGCCCCACCCCTACTGTACAAAAGTTTGATGTTTTGCCCCACCCCTAATGTACACATGTTTGATATTTTTCCCCACCCCGACGGTACAAACGTTTGATATTATGCCCCACCTCTACTGTACAAACGTTTGATGTTTTGCCCCATCCCGACTGTACAAACGTTTGATGATTTGCCCCATCCCTACGGTACAAATGTTTGATGTTTTGCCCCAATCCTACTGTACAAATGTTTGATGTTTTACCTTACCCCTACGGTACAAATGTTTGATGTTTTGCCCAACCCCTAATGTACAAATGTTTGATGTTTTGCCACACCCCTACTGTACAAAAATTTGATGTTTTGCCCCACCCCTACTGTATAAACGTTTGATGTTTTGCCCCATCCCTACTGTACAAACGTTTGATGTTTTGCCCCACCCTTACTGTACAAAAGTTTGACGTTTTGCCCCACCCCTACGGTACAAACGTTTGATATTTTGCCCAATCCATACTGTACAAACGTTTGATGTTTTGCCCATCCCTTCTGTACAAATGTTTGATGTTTTACCTTACCCCTACTGTACAAATGTTTGATGTTTTGCCCCACCTCTACTGTACAAACGTTTGCCCCACCCTTACGGTACAAATGTTTGATATTTTGGCCCACTCTTACGGTACAAATGTTTGATGTTTTGCCCCACCCCTACTGTACAAAAGTTTGATGTTTTGCCCCACCCCTACTGTACAAAAGTTTGAGGTTTTGCCCCACCCCTACGGTACAAATGTTTGATATTTTGCCCCACCCCTACTGTACAAAAGTTTGATGGTTTGCCCAACCCCTACTGTACAAACGTTTACAATTTTGCTCCACCCCTATTGTACAAAAGTTTGATATTTTACCCCACCCCTATTGTACAAACGTTTGATATTTTGCCCCACCCCTATTGTACAAACGTTTGATATTTTGCCCCACCCCTACGGTACAAACATTTGATATTTTGCCATTCCATCCTTTACAAAAGTTTGATATTTTACCCCACCCCTATTGTACAAACGTTTGATTTTTTGCCCCACCCCTACCGTACAAGCGTTTGATGTTTTGCCCCACCCCTACGGTACAAACGTTTGATGTTTTGCCCCACCGCTACGGTACAAACGTTTGATGTTTTGCCCCATCCCTACGGTACCAAAGTTTGATATTTTGCCCCACCCCTACTGTACAAACGTTTGATGTTTTGCCCCACCCCTACTGTACACACGTTTGATATTTTGCCCCACCCCTACTGTACAAACGTATGATGTTTTGCCCCACCCCTACTGTACAAACGTTTGATGTTTTGCTTTGACCCCTAAGGTACAAACGTTTCATGCTTTAGCCTTACTCCTATGGTACAAACCTTTGATGTTTTGCCCCCCTCCCCTACTGTACACACGTTTGATGTTTTGCCCCACCCCCTACTGTACACACGTTTGATATTTTGCCCCACCCCTACTGTACAAGCGTTTGATGTTTTGCCTTACTCCTACGGTACAAATGTTTGATGTTTTGCCCCACCCCTACGGTACAAACGTTTGATGTTTTGCCCCACCCCTACTGTACAAACGTTTGATGTTTTGCTCCACCAATACGGTACAAACGTTTGATGTTTTGCTCCACCACTACTGTACAAATATTTGATGTTTTGATCCACCCACACGGTACAAATGTTTGCTGTTTTACCTTACCCCTACTGTACAAATGTTTGATGTTTTGCCTTACTCCTACGGTACAAATGTTTGATGTTTTGCCCCAATCCTACTGTACAAATGTTTGATGTCTTGCCCCAATCCTACTGTACAAATGTTTGATGTTTAAACTTACCCCTACTGTACAAATGTTTGATGTTTTTCCCCATCCCTAATGTACAAATGTTTGATGTTTTGCCCCACCCCTACTGTATAAACGTTTGATGTTTTGCCCCATCCGTACTGTACAAACGTTTGATGTTTTGCCCCACCCTTACTGTACAAAAGTTTGACGTTTTGCCCCACCCCTACGGTACAAACGTTTGATATTTTGCCCAATCCATACTGTACAAACGTTTGATGTTTTGCCCCATCCCTTCTATACAAACGTTTGATGTTTTGGCCCACTCTTACGGTACAAATGTTTGATGTTTTGCCCCACCCCTACTGTACAAAAGTTTGATGTTTTGCCCCACCCCTACGGTACAAATGTTTGATATTTTGCCCCACCCCTACTGTACAAAAGTTTGATGTTTTGCCCCACCCCTACGGTACAAACGTTTGATATTTTGCCCATCCCCTCCTTTACAAATGTTTGATGTTTTGCCCAACCACTACTGTACACAATTTCGATGTTTTGCCCCATCCCTACTGTACAAAATTTCGATGTTTTGCCCCACCCCTACTGTACAAACGTTTACAATTTTGCTCCACCCCTATTGTACAAAAGTTTGATATTTTACCCCACCCCTATTGTACAAACGTTTGATATTTTGCCCCACCCCTACGGTACAAACATTTGATATTTTGCCCATCCCCTCCTTTACAAAAGTTTAATATTTTACCCCACCCCTACTGTATAATCGTTTGATGTTTTGCCCCATCCCTACTGTACAAACGTTTGATGTTTTGCCCCACCCTTACGGTACAAACGTTTGATATTTTGCCCAATCCATACTGTACAAACGTTTGATGTTTTGCCCCATCCCTTCTGTACAAACGTTTGATGTTTTGGCCCACCCTTACGGTAAAAATGTTTGATGTTTTGCCCCACCCCTACTGTACAAAAGTTTGATATTTTGCCCCACCCCTACTGTACAAAAGTTTGATGTTTTGCCCCACCCCTACTGTACAAATGTTTGATGTTTTGCCCCACCCCTACTGTACAAAAGTTTGATGGTTTGCCCCACCCCTAATGTACAAATGTTTGATGTTTTGCCCCACCCCTACTGTATAAACGTTTGATGTTTTGCCCCATCCGTACTGTACAAACGTTTGATGTTTTGCCCCACCCTTACTGTACAAAAGTTTGAGGTTTTGCCCCACCCCTACGGTACAAACGTTTGATATTTTGCCCAATCCATACTGTACAAACGTTTGATGTTTTGCCCCACCCCTACTGTACAAAAGTTTGATGTTTTGCCCCACCCCTACGGTACAAATGTTTGATATTTTGCCCCACCCCTATTGTACAGAAGTTTGATGTTTTGCCCCACCCCTACGGTACAAACGTTTGATATTTTGCCCATCCCCTTCTTTACAAATGTTTGATGTTTTGCCCAACCACTACTGTACAAAATTTCGATGTTTTGCCCCACCCCTACTGTACAAAATTTCGATGTTTTGCCCCACCCCTACTGTACAAAATTTCGATGGTTTGCCCCACCCCTACGGTACAAACGTTTGATATTTTGCCCATCCCCTCCTTTACAAAAGTTTGATATTTTGCCCCACCCCTATTGTACAAACGTTTGATGTTTTACCCCACCGCTACGGTACAAACGTTTGATGTTTTACCCCACCACTACTGTACAAACGTTTGATATTTTGCCCCAACCCTACGGTAGAAATGTTTGATGTTTTGTCTAACTCCTACTGTACAAACGTTTGATGTTTTGCCACACCATTACGGTACAAACGTTTGATGTTTTGCCCCACCATTACGGTACAAACGTTTGATGTTTTGCCCCACCATTACGGTACAAACGTTTGATGTTTTGCCTTACTCCTATGGTACAAACGTTTGATGTTTTGCCCCACCACTACTGTACAAACGTTTGATGTTTTGCCCCACCCATACGGTGCAAACGTTTGATGTTTTGCCCCACCACTATTGTACAAACGTTTGATGTTTTGCCTCACCCTTACTGTACAAACGTTTGAAATTTTGCCCCACCCGTACGGTAGAAAAGTTTGATGTTTTGCCTTAATCCTACGGTACAAAAGTTTGAATTTTGCCCTATCCCTACGATACAAAAGTTTGATGTTTTGCACCACCCCTACTGTACAAACGTTTGATGTTTTGCCTTACTCCTATGATACAAACGTTTGATGTTTTGCCCCCCCCCCCCCCTACTATACACACGTTTGAAATTTTGCCCCACCCGTACGGTAGAAAAGTTTGATGTTTTGCCTTAATCCTACGGTACAAAAGTTTGAATTTTGCCCTATCCCTACGATACAAAAGTTTGATGTTTTGCACCACCCCTACTGTACAAACGTTTGATGTTTTGCCTTACTCCTATGATACAAACGTTTGATGTTTTGCCCCCCCCCTACTATACACACGTTTGATGTTTTGCCCCACCACTACTGTACAAACGTTTGATGTTTTGCCTTACTCCTACGGTACAAACGTATGCTGTTTTGCCTCATCCCTACTGTGCACACGTTTGATGTTTTGCCCCACCCCTACTATACAAACGTTTGATGTTTTGCCCCATCCCTACTGTACAAACGTTTGATGTTTTACTTTATCCCTACGGTACAAACGTTTAATGTTTTGCCCCACCCCAACCCCAATCCCCCACCCCCCTACGGTACAAAAGTTTGGTGTTTTGCCCCACCCCTACTGTACAAACGTTTGATGTTTTGCCCAACCCCCCACCCCCCACCCCCCTACGGTTCAAACGTTTGATGTTTTGCCCCACCCCTACTGTACAAACGTTTGATGTTTTGCCCCACCCCTACGGAACAACTGTTTGATGTTTTACTCGACCCCTACAGTACAAGTGTTTGATATTTTGTCCCACCCCTACGGTACACAAGTTTGATGTTTTGCCCCATCCCTACGGTACCAAAGTTTGATATTTTGCCCCATCCCTACTGTACAAACGTTTGATGTTTTGCCCCACCCCTACTGTACACACGTTTGATATTTTGCCCCACCCCTACTGTACAAACGTATGATGTTTTGCCCCACCCCTACTGTACAAACGTTTGATGTTTTGCTTTGACCCCTAAGGTACAAACGTTTCATGCTTTAGCCTTACTCCTATGGTACAAACCTTTGATGTTTTGCCCCCCCCCCCCTACTGTACACACGTTTGATGTTTTGCCCCACCCCTACTGTACAAGCGTTTGATGTTTTGCCTTACTCCTACGGTACAAACGTTTGATGTTTTGCCCCACCCCTACTGTACAAACGTTTGATGTTTTGCTCCACCAATACGGTACAAACGTTTGATGTTTTGCTCCACCACTACTGTACAAATATTTGATGTTTTGATCCACCCATACGGTACAAACGTTTGATGTTTTGCCCCACCCCTACTGTACAAACGTTTCATATTTCGCCCAAACCCTACTGTACAAACGTTTGATATTTCGCCCCACCCCTACTGTACAAATGTTTGATATTTTGCCCCACCCCTACTGTACAAACATTTGATATTTTGCCCCACCCTTACGGTACACAGTTTGCTGTTTTGCCCCACCAATACGGTACAAACGTTTGATGTTTTGCCTTACTCCTACGGTACAAATACCTAATTGTTTGTTTTGCACATGTAGGATTTCAACGACACGACAAGCAAAAAATCATATGTGAAAACAACTCCGGATACGTGACTTGTCCAAATCATACAGTTATCAACATTACTTATGCAAACTATGGTTTAACGAAAGAGATAGAAGATTGCGAAAGCAATAAAATTTTGCCTTCGAACAAAAACTGCAGACACGCTCGTTCCAGTGAAATAATGATGAAGTCCTGTAACGGGAGACAAACATGCAATGTTACAGCATCCAATGATTTCTTTGGAAGCGACCCCTGCTCTTTGACAACAAAACTTCTAAACATATCGTACACGTGTGTAAGAGAAGGTACGTATACGCACATAAAAAAACTCAATACATACATGTAATGACATGTCGTTTTTTTTCAGAAAGTGCAGAAATTTGTGAGTATTGACATTTTCCAGATGCATAGCTTGGTGTACCTTTATAACAGCTTATCATGCTTTATGTACGGGTGTCTATAAATAGGAAAACAGTATATTAATTCAATTGTGAACCATTATGATGCAGCATTTTATGTTTTTTTCTTTTTCGGTACAAACGAAGAGTATGTATTCTCAATCAACATGTACACAGATTTAGAGGGACTATTGTTTTATATTGCATAAAGGAAACGGGAAATTAGTGCAAACATTCTTTAATCGACCAGAAATACATAGATTTACACGGTAAACTGTCATTTTCGTTAAATGCGAACTCACTTCATGTTTTGTTTATTTGATCGTATACATTTATTAGGAATATTCAATATTCCTGTTACATAAACACCGTAGCTTACCAAACGTTACTTATCATAAAAAATGAAAATAGAAATAAATAAATACGAAACAAATCAACTAAACTTATGTGAATCGTTCTTTTGTGTGTGTGTGTGTGGGGGGGGGGGGCTAAGTAAACACAGAAAACCGTGTATATGGACAATCTTCTGTATGCTGTCACTATCATGTATCTACATTTGCCTCTGCAAAGTTATTCTTGTCTGACAAAAGTTAATACAGTATTGGATCACATCTTCTCACTATTTTTGTTGTGTTACAAAAATTTAAGTGAATAATTTAAAATGCTTCATTATACAGATGTACATATTCATAAATTAATACATTAACTTGTTTTAAGCTTAGATACAAGCAATTTTAGTGTTGTAACCTACTCGAAATATAGATGGTATTCTCTGAATTTTCAAAATGTTTAAAACTTCTTTTTTAGCTGTTCTTGAGCTGAATTGATCTTTGTTTTGCTGATCATGAATAATGACATTTTCAGTCGTTTTATTATCAAGTAGTTTAACTACATTGCTGAATAGATTAAACGTAACTATCGCATTTAGCCCAGTCATCGCTTAATTGTACGATTAAAGTGATCATTGAACATTTTAGTTTCACTAAGTAGAGTCCGGCATTGAAGATGTACTGTCATAACCAGATTATCCATTCACCAGTCGTTCCCTCTGTCGGTTTCCCTTCTTCTTCCCCTATGTTAGCGCAACTACGGTATTAACTGCTCCCCGAGGTTATTCGACGGAAGACCAAACTGGTATATTTGAAGACATTTTTGAAATAATCGGAAATAGACTGACATATTTTATGGTGATGACCATGTATGATAAGTAATGACAGGTTATTCTTGTGTTGCGTTGTGCTTAAAAATAGACTCTATCAAATGTAATGTAGTTACTTTATATTAATTCACTTATTGGATCGGTATAAGTAATCGATTTAGCCCCTTATGAGTTAAATATGCCTCATTTATTATTGACTGTAATTTTCTCTCATGTCTCGATCGCTGAACTATCATAACATTATAATATGTATGTGCATAATAAACCGATATAAATAATTGCATGAAAAGGTAACGTTTATAGTTATGAATTTTTTTTTACGATTCATACATAATGATAGACATGCATTTACTGAATAAGTTTCAAATTTTACAACATATGCAATTATTGAAAAAAAAATCAATCAATATCAGAATTATATGTCTTGAATTGTTGAATATGAAATGTATACAGGTATCACAATTATTGAACTTTTTTAGTTGGATTCCTTTTATAATTCAATTTGTGGTGTTGCGTCCTGATCATCTAGCTCCATTTATACATATCTTACTCAACACAAGACTTCTGGTTGTTAAAATCAACTATAATATTTCCATACTAATTTATACTGGGTACATACTTTTTACAAGTATACTAATTAACGAAAGTCTGTTGACGAGTTTTGTATATATATTTGTGATCTCAGCCATGCTACCTTAGATAAGTGTATGACCCTATAGAGTGACGACACCCTGTATTTACCTGGTACAGGTGAGATCAGCCGTACTAGGAGTGATATTGTCGGCACGACTTATTTTTCGTCCGTGCATTACGCATACCTATGGGCTTGCTTGAGTAACACTATGTATGAGCAAAAGTCCCAAATAGATGTGTTTTATAAAACCCATTCATTATTAAATAGCATACCCAGAATCAAGTTATTTGTAAGTCTACATCCCTTATGAAATACATGTCTCTGCAAAGTTATTCTTGTCTGAGGAAAGGTTATACAGTTTTTGATACATTTTTTGTAACAACTTCTCACTATCTTTTCTACATAAATTAAAGAGTATAAGTTAACACGACATGTTATGCACACATTAATGAATTTAATACAATAACTTGTTTGAAGCTTAAACACAAAGCAAGTCTAGTGTTGTAGTCAACTTGAAATGTAGATGGTATTCTATGAATGTTCAAATCGTTGAAAACTTCATAGTGCAGTTCTCATTTTATTTTTTGTGATACAGTTCTCGAAATATAGGCAATTATAAAAGAATCTTTTATTTGCATAGCACGAGTGATGACATTGTCAGTCGTGTTTGTATAAAGTAATATAACTTTATCGCTAAATAGATTCCACGGACCTATTGCATCTAATCAAGTCATCACTGAATTATATTGTTATACGGATCATGTAATATTTTAGTTTCACTAATCACAGTCCAGCATTGAAGACGCGGGTGCTCTATGGTCACTATGGTAATTAAATTGTCCATCCGTCAACCATTCGTCTGTCGGTTTGTTTTCTCTCTTTAACATGTTGTTGTTATGACACCATAAAGGAAAGTTGATTAGAATTAGGGAAGGTATGAACTGATCAAACTTCAAGGTCAACAAATCAGGGATTAAGGTCATAACCAAAAATGTTATTCAAACTTCAAACTTGTCTACTAATCAAATATTTTATTATGTCATTATTTGCCATATTTAGTGAGAGTTTATACAACTTTAAAGTCAAGGTCATAGGTCAAAGTCTAATTTCACATCTATTGACTGCTTCATCCTGTATGACATTATGAAGCAAGGTTAGTCACAATCGAACCATTTATGGGTCAGAGGTCATAGTGAACCTTTTATAGGATCAAACCTTTATTGTTTTGTATAAGTTGTCACATCTCCTGAAGAGCTAGTGTCCTTTTTCCTCTTAGTTTTTTACGCATTGCATCTAGTTTACCATTTTTGCACTCAATATTATTTTGTCTTTGAAAAAAAATATATATATGCAAATATAAAATTTTCCTAGACCCACTCAACAGTAACAGTATTTATAAATTATATTAAGTTAAATCATTATCTATATGGGATTGAAATGGTTTCTTATGTTGGTAAACTCATTGACTAGAAAGTATCTATGATGTTAATAGCCAAACATGCTAAATTGTATATATGCCATCTTGTCGCATTTTTTATACACTGTGTTTTGTTATCGTATGCCATGCCTGGTTTCAGAAAAATAACAGTTATGCATACAAGCATTATTTACAATATGTATATTCTTCTCCACGCCATCTGTTTTACATTATGAATTACCTTGTCATTCACGTCATTCTTTCAACCAGTACTCAACCTTTTCTTGTAAACATTGATTTTGATAATGGCCAATATAGTGCCTTAACCTGGAATGAGGGGAGTAGTGAATGGCAAATTACGTCGTGCCTGTGTCTCTAGTGTTTCTCTTGATCCGCTTTCTGTTAATTTACATTTTCTTTTACTACTGCTATACATAATATTGATATGTGGTGACATTCATCCAAACCCAGGTCCGTGTCAACAGGAAAACACTAACATCCATTTTGATAATCTATCTATCTGTCATATTAATATCTGCTCGTTGAGGAACAAAACCGACATTCTTGATGTTGAATTTTCTGACTATAATATTCTCTGTGTTACTGAAACACATTTGAATAATTCCATTTCTGATCGCGTCATTTCTCTCGACAATTTTGCTAATATGTTTAGAAAGGATACGGCTAATAACAGTGGGGGTGGGGTACTTATTTACTCGAAAAATAGTATAGACATTAAACGTAGACTTGATTTAGAGACAGAGGATCTTGAATTAATATGGCTTGAAGTTACCACTTATAAAAAAACCTATTCTTCTTGGTTGTATATACAGACCCCCTAATTCTCTAGTAAGCTTCTGGGACAGACTTGACAATAATCTTGACACTATTGCTGATCTACAAAAAGAGGTTGTCTTGGTGGGAGATATAAATGTTAATATGTTGAATCTTAATCCAAACTCACATTTTCATCGTCTTTTATTAAAATACGGTTTTCATAATACTATTTCAGAACCTACCAGAGTTACTCCTTTATATTCAACATCACTCGATATCATATTAACTAGTAACGTCAGTTTTGTAACTAACAGCACAGTCCATCCTCCTACCTGTAGTGATCATTGCCCTGTCAGTGCTGACCTCAACTTCAAGACATTAAAGAAACGTGCGTACAAAAAGACATTACTTTACTTTAATAATTCTGACTTTGACGGAGCCAATGATTACCTTAACTCTATTGACTGGGATCTAGAATTACAAGGGGATATTGAAAATTCAGTTTCTTTTCTTTCTGAAAAAGTCTTGACTGCTTTAGATAAATTTGTTCCTCATAAAACTGTAACTATTAGGCCTAATGACAAAATTTGCATGACTAATGACATTAGACTGAAAATAAGACAAAGAAATCGTCAGCATTACAAAGCGAAATCATGTAATACTCCAGCCTCATGGACCAAATTTAGAACAATTCGAAACGAAACTATTTATTTAATCCGTGAGGTAAAAGAAAAATATCTTTCTAAATTACAATCTTCTCTAGTAGACAAATCCATACCCCCGGGGAAATGGTGGCGTGTAGCTAATTTTATCATGAATCTTAAAAATAAAAGCGAATCTGACTCTCCTTTGGTAATTAATGGCATACTTAAAACACATTCTGTTGACAAAGCTGAATCTTTTAACAACTATTTAACATCGATATCTGAAACTGAAAAGACTGCTGATGATTTACCCACTGACTTTAACAGACCAGAACACAACTTATCGACCTTTGACATTACAGAACAGGACATTATTGACCAGTTTCACCATCTCAATACAAATAAACCGGG
Organism: Mimachlamys varia; assembly: GCA_947623455.1. Classification (NCBI taxonomy): domain Eukaryota; kingdom Metazoa; phylum Mollusca; class Bivalvia; order Pectinida; family Pectinidae; genus Mimachlamys; species Mimachlamys varia. Next base: position 31,878,571 of record OX392529.1, on the reverse strand, counting down.
AGGCCCTGATTCCATCCCTCCTAAATTTATCAAAGGCATATCTCGATCTCTTATAAAACCTCTTTTTCTTATCTTCAATAAATCGATCTCCTCTGGTATTCTCCCTTCTGCATGGAAAAATGCCCATGTCACACCTGTTTACAAGTGCAAAGGTTCACGGAGTGACCCATCTCATTACAGACCAATCTCTGTTACTCCTATCTTTAGTAAAATACTTGAAAAAATAGTTTTTAATTATATGTTTAATTATCTTTCAAAACATAATATTATTTCCAAGAATCAATCAGGTTTTCTACCTAAAGATTCAACTGTCAATCAATTATTAGTTATATATGATGCTATTGCAAAACATTTGGATAAACGTAAAGAAGCTAGAGTGATATTCTGTGACATCAGTAAAGCTTTTGACAGAGTCTGGCATGATGGTTTGATTTTTAAGTTAAAAAAATATGGATTTTGTGGTACTATTTTACAGTGGTTTTCTTCATATCTTACTGATAGGAGACAAAGAGTGGTCTTAGATGGGTACAAATCTAACTGGAAAACGTTAAAGGCAGGGGTTCCACAGGGGTCAGTTTTAGGGCCATATCTATTTTTACTCTTTATAAATGATATCGGAGATAATTTACTCTCTGATGTTAAGCTCTTCGCTGACGACACATCTTTATATGTACTGATAGAGGGAAACAGACAGGAAGCCGCTGACATATTAAATAACGATCTGCGAAACATTTCTATTTGGGCAGATGAATGGGGCATCACTTTCAATCCGGATAAAACGCAGGCCCTTCTTTTCTCAAGGCGGGGCGACTCTAAGACGTTGCATCCTAATTTATTTTACAATAATAAAGCTATAGATAATGTTGATCAGCAGCAACATCTTGGTTTTTTCTTCAATAGCAGTGCCAACTGGTCTACTCTATATAAATTATATGTATGATAAAGCATATAAAAGACTTAATATACTTAGAATGTTGAAATTTAAGATTGATCGAAAATCCCTTAAGACTATATACATTTCATTTATTCGTCCGATCTTAGAATATGCGGATATTGTATGGGCCAACTGTTCTGATAGAGAGTGCAACATTTTAGAGTCTATCCAACTTGAAGCAGCACGTATTGTTACCGGTTTAAGGCGAGGAACGAGTCATTCCATATTATATAAAGAGACTGGATTTGATACACTTAACAAAAGAAGGCATTTACATCAAAATATTGCATTTTTCAAAACTTTTAACAACAATTGCCCATCTCATGTCTCTGATTTAATTATGCCCTATTTTAATAATATTGAACACTATACCTTTCGACATAATAGATTATTTAATGTTCCTTTATCAAGAACACACCTTTATAAGTCTAGTATTTTCCCAAAACTTATGTCAGAATGGAACAACCCAGCCTGTCTGTTTCCCACTATGACGTCTCTTAGAGCCCTGAAAAAAGAATGTCTACGTTCATCTGATACCGACGTTCATCCATTATGTAGTAATATCTTTAAATATCAGGGTGTTAGAAGATGTAACATAATGTTATGCCAATTAAGAAATTTTAAGAGTAATCTTAATTCAGATCTATTTAATTCATATTTAAATGATAATCCCTCCTGCATATGTGGTTCCCCTTCTGAAGATAGAGATCACTTTTTTCTGCATTGTCCTCTCTATAATAACCAAAGACAAATATTTCTTAATTCTCTATTGGCGGTGAGTGATACTATTCCCTTATATATTGAAACTTTTATTTATGGTTCTCAAACACAAGATTTTGATTTGGATAGATAAATTATGGAAATGGTTCAGAGATTCATTAGAGACACTGGACGTTTTTATTAGGTTCTTTAAAAGTACTATCAAATAACATTTTCTATAAGAGTAACTATTATAACAATTGATATGCTGTGTCATACGCTATTATTTGAGAATGCCTTAATATAAGTTAGTTTACAGTGTGCATTGTTCAAGCATAATCGAAACTACAAAAAATTCTTATTTTCATTAGCTTAAGAAGAATATGTTATCGAATTTAATGATGTGTATTATCTGTTATCTTTTTAAGGAGAGGGCTGATATAGGCTATGCCTGTTGCCCAATTCCGATTGTATTTAACATCAGTACAATAAAAAATATTCTGAAATGAAATCTACATTCTGTGTGTCTGGATCCATTGCATTGAAACAAAATAACATTCACTTTTGCATAAAACAGGTGACCTCGTCACTGCAAATTGTTACACTACAATGACGTAGTAAATGGCGTACATTCGCATATTTGTTATGCTAGATAAACATAAAACATGATTCGATAGGTTTAAAAGTATAGATATATTGCTAAATGTATAAGATAAAAACACCCGCCTGAATTGTCTTTGTCGACATAGTTATCACGATTAATGGACTATGGTCAGATAGCCATTGCTGCCGATAACATGAATGCATTATTATGCATAATATAAGTTGATATACTGCACACTCTGAATTTCTCTTAAGGAATGAAATTTATTTTTTCAACATTCATGAGGTCTACTCCAGAATTGGACATATTTACCATGGATCGCGTCAATATGTCCAGAAAGCAAATGTTGTTATGACTTCATGAATGTTAAAAAAAATCATTAATTATATTTATATTAAGATTATTTTTTATTTTATCTGTTAACGCACACCATAATAAAATGCATTTTTCATGTTTTTACCCGGGATCGACGTCGGAGAGAGAGAAATGCCGTTTTCGCGGGAAAGTGTTACACAGTTCGTGACGCGGTCGTAGTACCCTTGTATCATATAGGGGGTCACAAGGTTCATCTGTTGATGCTAGTATAGTACCCTTTGTATCATATAGGGGATGGTCACAAGGATCAGCTGTTGATGCTAGTGTAGTACCCTTGTATCATATAGGGGATGGTCACAACGATCATATGTTGATGTTAGTGTAGTACCCTTGTATCATATAGGGGATGGTCACAAGGATCATCTGTTGATGTTAGTGTAGTACCCTTTGTATTATATAGGGGATGGTCACAAGGATCAGCTGTTGATGCTAGTGTAGTACCCTTGTATCATATAGGGGATGGTCACAAGGATCATCTGTTGATGTTAGTGTAGTACCCTTTGTATTATATAGGGGATGGTCACAAGGATCATCTGTTGATGTTAGTGTAGTACCCTTTGTATTATATAGGGGATGGTCACAAGGATCAGCTGTTGATGTTAGTGTAGTACCCTTTGCATTATATAGGGGATGGTCACAAGGATCAGCTGTTAATGTTAGTGTAGTACCCTTTGTATCATATTGGGGGTCACAAGGATCATCTGTTGATGTTAGTGTAGTACCCTTTGTATCTTATAGGGGATGGTCACACGGATCATCTGTTGATGTTAATGTACATCAATTGTGGTACCCTTTGTATCATATAGGGGATGGTCACACGGATCATCTGTTGATGTTAGTGTACATCAATTGTGGTACCCTTTGTATCATATAGGGTATGGTCACACGGATCATCTGTTGATGCTAGTGTAGTACCCTTGTATCATACAGGGGGTCACAAGGATCATCTGTTGATGTTAGTGTACATCAATTGTGGTACCCTTTGTATCATATAGGGAATGGTCACACGGATCATCTGTTGATGCTAGTGTACATCAATTGTGGTACCCTTTGTATCGTATAGGGGATGGTCACACGGATCATCTGTTGATGCTAGTGTAGTACCCTTTGTATCATATAGGGGATGGTCACAAGGATCATCTGTTGATGTTAGTGTAGTACCCTTTGTATCATATAGGGGATGGTCACAAGGATCATCTGTTGATGTTAGTGTAGTACCCTTTGTATCATATAGGGGGTCACAAGGATCATCTGTTGATGCTAGTGTAGTACCCTTTGTATCATATAGAGGATGGTCACAAGGATCATCTGTTGATGCTAGTGTAGTACCCTTTGTATCATTTAGAGGATGGTCACAAGGATCATCTGTTGATGCTAGTGTAGTACCCTTTGTATCATATAGGGGATGGTCACAAGGATCATCTGTTGTTGTTAGTGTAGTACCCTTGTATCATATAGGGGATGGTCACAAGGATCATCTGTTGTTGTTAGTGTAGTACCCTTGTATCATATAGGGGATGGTCACAAGGATCATCTGTTGTTGTTAGTGTAGTACCCTTGTATCATATAGGGGATGGTCACAAGGATCATCTGTTGATGCTAGTGTAATACCCTTTGTATCATATAGGGGGTCACAAAGATCATCTGTTGATGCTATTGTAGTACCTCACTACAATGTTTACTAACATTTCATTCAGTTGACACTTACTTGTACAAATGAAAAACAAAGTAAATAAAAGTAGAAATCAATATAGTGTTTCACGTTTTTGAAATAAGAATAAGATTTTGTCATGCTTTCAATACCGAAGGCCACGAATTATTAAAATACATAAATGCATTAGTATGCGTAATATAAGTTGATATACTGCACACTCGGAATTGTTAGCTATTTATCTTCGGTTGTTTTCAACTGTTTGCTGTGATGAAACATTTCTCCTATTTACGCGGACAATATAAGCGTAACCTGAACTGCTGCGACATCTGTCTAGCGTACAATGAATTATTTGCTTCATTTGGCAGATTCTGAACGAGACCTTTGTCGGATTTTTCGACTCGATGCAAACCCGGTGAAACTGCAGGCAATACCATGCAATTCCAAAGTGAATTTTACAGCTTGCACAATATGTGAGTACAAACACCCTTTACATTTGTACATCACTTATGGGCATGTACTATATCATATTATCTGATTTGACAATCATGGACTTGGGTCGAGTTCAACACGATTTTATATGAACCTGAATGGCGTTGCCTTGTTGTTTAGCACTTAAACAGACATATGTGATGTGTTATAGTATGACAATGTTTGTAGCCTTGCGGGCGTTAATGGTTTATGAGAAGACTGATCTAAGCTTTGCCATTCGTCGAACCCTATTGTCTTCATTTTTTTTTGTGAATTGAAATTGGCCCGATTGTATTTCACACATGGCCTTAATTTGTCATATATATGCTACTTTCACATAACAGGGTGTTTTTATATATCTTAAACGTGATAATCTTATTGTGAATTTTGGAACAAAATACTCGGATCTAAAAAAAGGTCGGTGTATCCGTGAGACATATTGTGTATGTGAGCCAGACAAAAAAAGGAACATGAGGGCGATATACCATATACATGTATCAGTGAACTTGATGTAGAAAGTCAACGCAAATAACCTGATCAAAATTTAACTTGTTATGTTTAATACCAAATAAAGTTTCGATCAGTAAATACCATGGGACTTATACGATTTGTTAGGAGTAATAACTTCATCTGGCACATGGCATTTTGACGTCACAATTTAATTTTCATCATAATTTGAACATTAATCTGCTGTTACTAAAATTAGTAACATCGAGTTAGTATAAAAATCGCTCGGTACCAAACTACGCGATGATGTATCTTACATATTTTTATCTTTAAATGTATTTATCTACAGACAATGAAACCGAACGGAAAGACAGTTTGGATATATTCACCCACACTGGAACATGGGAGAACGCCGTTAACAGAGTATGTAGTAATGGGTATATCTCGACAACTGACAACATTACCGACATGGAACTGCAAGAGACAGCTGAGCTGAACGTTTCCATATGGAGCGGCTACATCAGACAGAGAGTTGACGTCAATGATTCAGGTAAGCCAGTGTCATTTAAGTAAAATTCTCAGTTATTATAACCGTGATATGTTAATGTCTTCATCTGTTCAGGTGAAACCGGGTCTAAAGTCAACCATACACACAGGTTATGTTTTAATCATTTGGAAAGAAAAACAAGACATGACTTGAAAATAGAAAATTCCTCCTTATATCTTGTAATCCACCTCCAAATAACAGCAGTTTGTAAGTTGCTTTTTTTTCGCGCTTGAGTAAAAGATTTAAATCAATCGATGATGATTTGATAAATATAATACCAGAGGATTTATTTTCATATCAGCCCGGATACGCATATTACAGTACATTATATCCCTTGACTCTACATATCATAGTGATAGTATTAAGCGATTCTGTAAGTGTAAAAGCTTAAACATAATCAGTCATAAAAACCCCAAAGACCACAACACGGTTAACTTTTCAGACACAGATTTATACATATATACGCATGTCTTAATAGCATGTTGATCTACATGACTGCATTTAATTCCTAGATGTTGACTTGGAAGGAAGTAGCTTTGTACGGTGTTATGCACGGGAGAATGAGACAATCACCAGGTTAAACTGTACGGAGGAACGCCAGTATATCTGTCAGAAAGGTACGAATGTTTATGTCACGTTTAGAAAGAAACACGGGACGTTATGTAGATTTCAGTGTCAACGAGTAGACTGGGAACATGTATTGGAAGAAACAAACAAGGGATGTTATATAGATTTTAGTGTCAAAGAGTAGACTGGTAGATGCATTGGAAGAAACAAACAAGGAACGTTATATAGATTTCAGTGTCAAAGAGTAGACTGGGAAGATGTATTGGAAGAAATGAACAAGGGACGTTATGTAGATTTCCGTGTAAAAGAGTAGACTGAGAAGATATATATTTGAAGTAACACACAACAGACCTAATGCAGATTTCAGTGTCAAAGAATAGACTGGGATGATATATTGAGAAAATCCAAATAACGGATGTAATGTAGATGTTAATGTCAAAAAATAGACTGGGAAGATATATTGGAAGAAACAAACAACGGACCTGATGTAGTTTTCAGTGTCAAAGAGTAGACTGGGAAGATATATTGCAAGCCATATCAAAATCAATCAATAGAAAAAAATCAAATACTAAAATTAAAATTAAGTTAAAATAGTTTGAATAAACAAAATGCTAAAACAGTTTCAGCTAGTCCTTAGGAAAACAAAACTGACTTTATCGCTTTTGATAGAAATAGAACGATAGAAGTACATAAAAAGATTATTTGAAATAATTCTATCACATGTTTCTTTAAACTATTTTTACATACGTTACACGATCAATGTTTGTTGAACAGAAGTTGTCGCTGAGGAACCTACACAAGGACCAAACGCCACCACGGACACAGCTCCCGGCGGAAATGGAGGTCCATCCCCTACTGGCGGTTGGTTTTCAGTTATTGCTATACTTTTTAGTGGCATTACACTTAATATGTACGTTGGGTGCAAATACATCTGGTTTTTGTTTGCGTTACATACCTCGGTTGATTAGCGGTGATACAATGATTTAAGTTTAGCTAATATAACACGTTAAGACAGGATATATGCTATCTACTTCGTAAGCCAAAGGTGTTCAGTACGCTGCTCTCCATAGTAGGGTATTGTACACCCGTGGCTTGCGAAGTTGATATGCTATTGACTTTTAAAAAATATTTTTGTTTTTAAATGACTGCTAGAATGGTTTGGTTCCGAGAGTATAAACGAATTTCTTAATTAAAAATGTAGATATAAAATCGTAACATTTACAGCGTCATATAAAACCTTTATCTAGAACTTACTAAGTTGTGATTATGTAATGATCACGATCATGTTTGTTGAAATTCTCTTTAGATAGTAATATCTTTTACCACTGAAGGGCACTATACGAATTGTTTTGTTATGTAGATTTCAGTGTCAAAGAGTAGACTGGGAACATGTATTGGAAGAAACAAACACGGGACGTTATGTAGATTTCAGTGTCAAAGAGTAGACCGGGAACATGTATTGGAAGAAACAAAAACGGGACGTTATGTAGATTTCAGTGTCAAAAAGTAGACTGGGAAGATATATATTTGAAGTAACCCACAACAGACCTAATGCAGATTTCAGTGTCAAAGAATAGACTGGGATGATATATTGAAATAAAAACAACAACAAACAACGGATATAACGTAGATTTCAGTGTCAACGAGTTGACTGGGAAGATATATTGGAAAAAACAAACAGCGGATGTAATGTAGATTTAGGTGCTAAAGAGTAGACTGGGAAGATATATTGCAAGACCAATCAAAATCAATCAATAGAAAGAAATTAAATACAAAAGCAAAGTTTCTAAAGCAGTTTCAGCCTCACTATTTTATGGTTATTTGAAATAATTCTATCACATGTTTCTGCCAGCTTTTTTAAAATACGTTACACGCTCAATGTTTGTTGAACAGAAGGTGTCGCTGAGAAACCTACACAAGGACCAAATGCCACCACGGACACAGCTCCCGGCGGAAATGGAGGTCCATTCCCTGGTGGCGGTTGGTGATCAGTTATTGCTATACTTTTTAGTGGCACTACACTTAATATGGATGTTTGGTGCAAATACATCTTGTTTTTTTTTTGCGTTACATAACTCGTTTATTTAGCTGTGATACAATGTTAGTGTAGCTTATATAACATGCTATGGCAGTATATATGCTATCAACTTCTCCTTAGTAACGTGTACTCCTTGTAGGCGTATTGCCCATTGCACACCTGACCCAGGTTCTGGCTTGGGCTTTTGGTAGTTCACGAATAACGAAAGTCACATAAACATTTCTCTTAAGTTTATTCTCAAGTGATTACTGAGTATATAACAATGTACAAGTCGCTGGGACCAACACGCACATACTACGGACAAACTTACATGATGACATATAACAAGGGGCCAGCTCCCGGCTTTTCCCCCGACAACGAATAACGTTATATAATACAATACACAGACACGTACCTTACAGCCCCCACCCAGACAACACGTTGACATGTACAGCTACCGACGGACTCCCGAAACACACGTGCACCCGATATAAATACCTACAACGGGCCAATCAGTGGCGCCGAACCAACAACACACAAACTCAGATACACCCAGCCAATCACACGACAACTAACACTCGACGGAAACATTCGCGTACATACAACATGGCGGACTACAGACTTCCCAGCGACCGTAAACAATAAAGGTATTTACATATACATATACTACCATCCCATTCTCACATCGTACACACACACAGTAGATACAACAATCGAGTGACACTTGCATAGTTCCCTCATACACCTTACACCAGTCGACAGGCCTATCCACACACATACGCACATCAATCTATACCAGACTTCCACACACCACCCTTTCTTTTTTAAGAAAATAGTATTTTCCTACACCACACTCTGGTAAGGGATATATATAATATATAATAATAATAGTCATGGCCTGTATACCCTGCTTACAAATTATCAATTAACAAATATAACAACATAGATATTTGATAACTGCTTTGAGGTATATTTATGTACAAATACTGGGATTAGTTCCTCAAATAACTTTTATTTTTATAATGAGACAGATATATATCTTCTTCTCATTATTTCATCCAACAAAATATAACAAAAATAGTATGCACCTGCATTATAACTTACAGGGCTAGGCAATCAGGCCAAAACTTGACATAAATGTATATCCAAAATTACAACAAACAGGCCAACAATACAATAAAGATACATGTAAATATTCATCAAAAATAAAGCCATGGATATATAAATTCAACAACTATAAAACAAATATAAATACCCAAATGTCAGGTCCCACACTCCCTGGCATCAGAGTTTGTCTTCCATTTACAACAATAATTTCACAATACAAGTAACAGTTGATCACAAATACAATACAGTTAGTGCCACATATCATCAACATATTGTAACAGCTCCTCGTTCGGGATAACAGGGACATTGCTAGGGGCCGCTCCCTTAATGGGGATCCGTACAGGTCCTGGGGGCACATACTTGGAGTTCACAGCCCGTTCCTCTCGTATGTCCAGCCCAACGGCTTCCAGCCTGTGTATCCTTCTCAGGTGCCTGCTGACCTGGTTCCTCCTAACATTATAATATGTGCATATGGGGCACTTGAACTTTGTCACTGTGCGGGCATGGACCGCCACCCAATGCCGAAGCATTGCAAAATAAGTTTTGTAAATCTGAGTCCCACATTGGGCCACCGGGCAGGGCATACCCCCTTCCACCCATGCTGGACGGGTGTCAGCATTTATGCTTCCCATCTCCTCGTCTGGCACGTTTAATACAAGAATGTCTGACATCTGTAAAAGAATGGTATCAAAACACCTTCCGGTTTTACTTAATTCCACCATATGGTTCTATCATTTTGATACTATAGATGGGTACATAACTCCTTCCTTTCCTTTTTAAAGGGATAATTTATAATATAAATATTCCTAACTTTACCATTTATGATTTACTAATGATTTTCAGTATTACAGAATAGAGTGAAAACACCAGACAAGACATGTACAAAACACAAGACACAGACAAGTCCTAAGTGGGGCTGAAAGGGACTTTTGGACGGATTTCCCTGCCAAACCGGCTAAAGGTTCTAGTATACTGTGGAGTGAGAGGGGGAGGGATTCCGCCGATGTCACGGTCATCGTCAAGGTCATGGCCAAGGTCAAGTTCGTCAAGGTCATCGTCTCGGCTGACCTGGGGAGATTCAGATATGTTTTCATCTTCTCTCTCTGCCCAAGCCAAAGGAATGGATTCCCGCTCATAGGGTTTCAAATGATCAACATGAACTGGAGAAATTCTGGAACTAGGTTTGAGTTGTATAATATATGTCAAAGATGACTTCTTCTCCACTATCTTATAGGGACCTGCCCACCCCTTCCCTAACTTACAGGAGAGGGCTGGAGGATACCATCTTCAAACAAACTCCCCTATCTCATACGTACGAGGCTTCAACCCTTGATCGTAGTAATTTTTCTGTCGCTCTGCAGATTCTTGCAAATGTTTGGCTACAAAATCAAAAGTAGTGCACATACTGTGCCTAAGCCAATTGATATACAGGTTTGAACATACAGGGTGTGGTTCAGGGGAGGGAACTCCCATGACTATATCCAATGGACAGTTATTCTCTCTACCCAACATTACTAAATTCGGGCTACAACCGGTGCTTCTCTGGGCAGTAGCTCGGTAGGCCATAAGGACGTATGGTAAATGGTCATCCCAATCATCATGTTCCGCCTTAACATATGCACTTAGCATTTGGATAAGGGTACGGTTGAATCGTTCAACTAGACCATTTTGTGCAGGCCTAAAGCCACAAGTCCTTTTCTTCTCAATGCCTAACGTTTGACAAAGTAGGGAAAACAAATAACCCTCAAATTCAGGACCTCTATCAGTTAGAATTTCAAACGGGACCCCAAATCTACTGATGAATTCTGAACAAAGCTTATCAGCTACTGTAGCTGCGGTAGGATTGGGCAAGGCGTATGCTTCGACCCATTTTGAAAAGTAGTCACATACTACCATTATGCAACAGTTACCATTATTTGTTACAGGAATGCCACCTAAGATGTCTATAGAAATTCTATCAAGTGGACGGGACACCTGATCTAGTGTTGGATGTAATGGAGCCTTTCCCATTCCTGAACCTGGTTTACGCTGTGCACAAATGTTACATTTTCTGCACCACCTTTTCACCTCATCAAACAGGCCAGGCCAATAAAACCTTTTCCGTATCTGTGACAGAGTTTTATCTTTACCTAAATGGCCTGCAGTGGGACTGTCATGTAACTGGTACAAAATGTGTTCCCTAATGCTAGCAGGGGCAACTACTCTGGATAAAGCATTACCATCTGGACCCTTGTCTACTACATATAGTAATCCATCCCCTAGTAAGGAAATTCTATCCCACATTTGACAATACAATCGTACCTCGTACGAAAAACCAAGCATTTCATCTCTTTTGGGCCTAGTTAACCTATCAGCCTTAATTTGCTTGAATTTGGCTATATTTGGATCACTGTCTTGCTCATCTTTGAGTTTTAAAACACCCCATGTATCTAACCAATTAGAAAAATTCCATTTCAGACACATTTCTTTCGTCTTCTGAGGAAGAGACAACGTTCACAGAAGAAGTTTCACAATCTGGACACTCGGACCTACCACACAGTTTCTTGGGCCTACGTGACAACCCATCAGCATGTTTGTGCTGCGAACCTGGACGATATTGGATTTCATAATCAAACATGTCTACTACGCTGATCCACCTAGCCAACAGGCCTTCAGGTTCTTTGAAGTTTCTTAACCAGGTTAAGGACGCATGGTCCGTGCGTATAAGAAAGTGGGTACCTCCAATATAATGTCTAAAATACTTCAAGAATGTGACTACAGCCAGTAATTCTCTACGAGTGTACAATAGTTCTGCTGTGACCTACTGAGGGTTTTACTAGCGTACCCGATGACCCTTTCCTCACCATTTTGGATTTGACTAAGGACACATCCCATGCCAAAACTACTTGCATCACAATCTAAAATGAAAGTGCCTGAACTTTGTGGATAAGAAAGAATTGGACTTGAAACTAACAGATTTTTGAAATGCATGCTGACATTTTTCATCCCAAGAGAACACCTTCCCTTTTCTAGTCAAGGTTGTTAAAGGGGCAGATATTTCAGAAAAAATTGGTATAAATTTCCTATAATACCCTGCTAGACCAAGAAAACTCCTAATTTCTGTCGAGGATTCAGGTTGAGGCCAATCTTTGACCGCTTTCACCTTCTCTGCGTCACAGCTTATACCAGCTTCTGAAACTATATGTCCGAGGTAGTTGTACACTTTTTAGGTTTTAATTTAAGGTTGGCCGTACGTAAGCACTCAAAAATACACCTCAAGTTGGACAAGGCAGACTCAAACGAGGTACCAAAACAGAAAACATCATCGAGATAACAAAGGCACTTAGACCACTGTAACCCACCTAGAACTAACTGTATCAATCGTGAGAAAGTAGCAGGAGCATTACAGAGGCCAAAGGGCATTACGTTAAATTCAAAAAGCCCTTTATGGGTGGCAAAAGCTGTTTTTGACCTACTTTCCTTTTCCATACTGCACTGCCAGTATCCACTTGCAAGATCTAATGTGGAAAACCACTTCATACCTGATAATGTCTCTATCGCCTCGTCTATTTTAGGAAGCGGATAAGCATCCTTTTTGGTTACCAAGTTTAACTTACGATAGTCTATGCAGAAACGGACAGAACCGTCCTTCTTGGAGCACAACACAACTGGAGCAGACCATGGACTAGAACTTGGCTTAATGACGCCCTTATCCAACATACTATCCAACTCCTTTTCTACTACCTCTTTTTGAGCAGGAGATATCCTTCTAGGAGGTATTTTAATAGGCAGAGACCCCTGAGTGTCTATACTATGTTCTACAAGCGTGGTATTTCCTAAAGTACCATCAGGACCAGCAAATATATCCTGAAACTCATGTAACAGCATTCTAACTTCTGACTTTTGACCTGAACCAAGTTCCCTAGAAGTTCTATCTAACACATCCTGTAAATGTGCTGGAAGATTAGAGCCACTCTCTGTGTTATCCTCTATAACTTCATGTACCTTATCAACAGAGTGAACATTACCAACAAAAGTATTGCTCTGGAGCTTAACATCTTGTGAAGTCAAATTCAACACTGACAGAGTTATCTCCCTTCCTTTCTGAGGTGATATCAAAGTCTTAGCCAACAAAAGGCCCTGATTGCACACTAACTTAGTTGGTTCAACAATACCTAGTTCACTGTCTACATCTCCATCAACATACCCAGCAAAATAACATTCAGAGTTTTTGGGAATAGACACTGTATGTGACACTCTAATGCGTGCACACTGACTGACAGATTCTGCATTCAACTTTATCTTATGACCTCCTATCTGCAGGGTATTGTCACCAAAACTCAAATTTCCCCTATGTCTCGTTAGGAAATCTATACCTAGAATACCCTGTAAATGTTGGAGTGTTGCCACCACAGTCTCCTGTACAAAATTCTGACCTCCTATATTAAAAACAAAATCAGCCTTCCCAAAAACTATAAGGTTACTACCAGAGGCTGTTGTCAACTTAAGGTTGCAGCTTTTTAACTCAGGCCTATGCCTTCCACTCAGCATGTTGTAAATCTCCACATCTAACAATGTTACTGAGGAACCTGAGTCTACCAGTAAACTAAGATTGGAACTTCTTACTCCCACATTGGCAAACAAACTTGGCTGTATGGTATTTAACACAACAATGGGCCTTTCACCCTCAGAAACAGGAGCTGATCCTCTGGCCCCGAGACCAGCTCTGTCTAGTTTAAACTCTGATTATTGTCACTACCCTTCTTGGTACAATCATAGGACAAATGTCCCAACTCGCCACAGACATAACAATGCCTTTGAGAAACAGGCAGACCATTAGGATTTTTAGACTTTGACTGTTGATTCTTATTCCTAGGATTCAACTTCCGATTCAACTTTTGGAATTGCTCTAGTATTAATGCCTTAAATTCTGGCTCTGTACTAGCCTCCCCAGTGTTACTAGCCTCGTTTGTCACAGCTTGGACAAAAGCAGGACCCTCGGGGTTTAGTTCCCTTGGCTTCCTTATAGGAATTGAACCTACCTGCCTGGCACTAAATGACTCGTACTCAATCGCTGCGCTTACCGCCTGGTCAAGCGTCTTAACATGTGAAAACTGGACATGCCTGCCCAAGTCATAATTATTCAGCCCATCAATAAACTGATCCACTAAATCTCCCTCTAACAAATCCAAATGCCTACGAGGATAAGCCTTACGGGCAGCTAATCTTAATGCTTCTCCGTAAACAACTAGGCTCTCTCCTTCCTTCCTACATCTGTTTCTAAATTCCGACTTATAAGCGGCTTCTCTACCTGGAGGATCAAACCGATTAATCAAAACTACTTTGACCATTTCAAAGCTAGCCATCTCAGACGGTTTCAATTCTGAAAGTACCCTCTGGGCCGAACCTCTTAAACACATGGCAATTTGCTGTGCTTTCTCCATATCTGTCCAACCATTCCAGTTAGAAATTTGTTCAAAATGAATGAGAAAGTCTTGGAAATTTGTGGTACCATCATAAGTTTGGGGTTCCTTCTCTTTCCTCCTTATTCCCAATGATGAGCTACCTAGATTAACTGATGGTAAATGAGGTAAAACCCTATTAGAATAACCCTGATGTGCAGCAGTTGTCCTAGTAATACAACCCCTAGGAGCTACATCATTAGCACTAGAATAAATAGGGGAATACCCGGTTGTACTTACTGACAATGATATTGCAGGACAACATGGAACCGCACTAGGCAACGACTCTGGGCTATCTACAAATTCCCTACCACCACTTGCCATTGGAGTTGAACATATTTCAGGTTTAACACCTTCCTTAAATGATTCCTCATTAATTACACCAGCAGTCTGAACTGGCTTTGAAACCACGTGTGACGTGTTTACAACACTGCTAACAGTATGCCTAATCGGGGCCTCGAATGACCTTTGACCCTGAATAGTCTGAGCATTACGTCCCCACAAATCTAAACCACGCCCACGACCTACGCCAACAGCTAACCTACCCCCAGAAGTAGTAACGGGAAACGTAAAATTACCACCCTCAGAGACGGTATGCCTACCACTATCGCCATTTTCGGACGGGAAAAACAGTCTAGCACTCCTTGGAGTCTTAGGTATAGCACCTACACCAAAGGTTCTACCTGGAACTCCGTTAGTGGCCATAATATACACAACAATTACATAAATAGCCAACTAAAAAAGTAATAAATCAGTATAAAGGTTTTTCTATCAATAGTGAAGGGAAATCCGCCCTAAAATATACGTGTCACACAAAATGAAACATACAACACAAACAAACACGTGACGTTCGACATATGTACTAACAAATGCAAACGACCGAAAGTGAACCAAACTTTGCTCACGGCACCATTTGTAGGCGTATTGCCTATTGTACACCTGACCCAGGTTCTGGCTTGGGCTTTCGGTAGTTCACGAATAACGAAAGTCACATAAACATATCTCTTAAGTTTATTCTCAAGTGATATACTGAGTATATAACAATGTACAAGTCGCTGGGACAAACACGCACATACTACGGACAAACTTACATGATGACATATAACAAGGGGCCAGCTCCCGGCTTTTCCCCCGACAACGAATAACGTTATTTAATACAATACACAGACACGTACATTACAGCCCCCACCCAGACAACACGTTGACATGTACAGCTACCGACGGACTCCCGAAACACACGTGCACCCGATATAAATACCTACAACGGGCCAATCAGTGGCGCCGAACCAACAACACACAAACTCAGATACACCCAGCCAATCACACGACAACTAACACTCGACGGAAACATTCGCGTACACACAACATGGTGGACTACAGACTTCCCAGCGACCGTAAACAATAAAGGTATTTACATATACATATACTACCATCCCATTCTCACATCGTACACACACACAGTAGATACAACAATCGAGTGACACTTGCATAGTTCTCTCATACACCTTACACCAGTCGACAGGCCTATCCACACACATACGCACATCAATCTATACCAGACTTCCAAAATTGTACACCTTTGGCTTACGAAGCTGATGTGCTTTTGCCTTTTTCAAAACCGTTTTTTTTTAAATAGCTACCAGAATGGTTAGGTTCCGAGAGTGAAAACGATTTGTTGAAATTCTCTTTAGATAGTAATAACTTTTACCACTACCACTGAAGGGCAATATACGAACTGTTTTTACCACTGAAAAACGGGATACTAATATTATTACAACTGAAAAACAAGAAACTAATGTTTGTACCAATGAAAAGCAATATACGAATTTGTTTTACGACTGAGAAAACAAAAAAATCTAATGTTTTTAACACTGGAAATCAAGTAACTAATGTGTTTACCACAGAAAAGCAAGATACTTATATTTTGAGAACTAATTAGCAAGAATCTAATCATTTTTTTCACCATTGAAAAGCAACCGATTCCTCCTTGATTTGCTGTCAACTTGAGTTTATCTTCAGCATTCACAACAACGGGTAAAACAGAGACGACCACACCAAGCACGACTACGCCCAGAGGGACAGGAAGGGTCACATTGCCCCGACCACGTGACAGCTCCCGGGAGGACTCGAAGATCATTGGTAGTGAGTTGACAATTCTTCCCGATCTTTTTTGAATCAATGTTCCATCCCTGCTTCTCCAACCCATGGTGTTTACATGTCGCAGTTGATTTGATATTTTAGAGCTTGCTCTAGGTATCGTTATTTTCGTGATCGATATCGACTGTTGACTAACAAACTAACAACACAAGGATTCGAGAGATGCAGGTTGATCAGAACTATGGGCAAGTTTTATGGTCGCCATCTTTGTCTCATTGAGAAATATTCTGTATCTTTAAGTGATATGAAGATGGAAGTTTTTGAGTATGCTCAAGAACTCAGTTCTTGTTTTGAGAACTTGATGTTTACTTGGATGTGAAGCAGAAGACGCTTACTCTTCCTGAACACTTGGTATCATTATCTTGTGCTTTTGCGAGAGTCACCATGTGAATCTCTCTTTTGTATCTATTTTGCCTCTAGTTTAATCGATTTTGAGTTCGGATTATGGTTTTGTTGACACTTTGGTATTTTCTGTTTTTTTTTTTCATTTGAAAGTTCCGTTTTCATTGTATTTATCGATCTTTTTTTTTCAAAAATATACATCCTTCTATGACAGTTAACGATTTCATGCAGATTTGCGAAAAAGAGAGTAATATATAAGGATGAAGCCTAACAGTATCATCACCAAAGTCACAAACTGTAACTATTATCTCAGAAAACAATGGTCCAGTATACTAGCATTTAAAGAAATATGTCTCGTACTAGTAATATGTATTTTCTTTTAGTTGCGTCAGGAATCACCGTTGGGTGCATCGTATTGGTTGCGGTCACTGCTATCGTTGTAGACAGAGTATGCAAAAGGTATGGTATTTAAGACTTTCCTCAAAACATATTGCCAGATGGACGGAGTGAAGAGTTAGGTTTTTAACCCTTTTGAAACCTTGTGCAAGGCCTTGTTGAAAACAAAAACAAAAAAACCAGAAAAAAAAATTAAAACAAAAAACTGCAACAATGTTGAGGAATACTAGTTGCAATATAAATATATAGCTGTTGTAGTATCAGTGTGGTTTTACCATCAATCTCAAATACGCTTTCTTTGTTTATTTGTCAGATCTGCCAAAAGGAAACGACAGAAAAAGAAAAAGCCAAAGGAGAAACCCATGACGTTCATAGGAAATGTAATCAACGCTCAAAATGTTATGGATAGTGTTGATTCCGAAGCTTCATCCGACGAATCGGAAAACGAATCCAAAACTGCTGCTGGAACATCGTCATCTGGAGCAGAGGGAGCCAAACCGTTGCCGTCTGTGTCCTACAACTACGACATTGTTAACGAGGTAGGACCTGACAATGGACACGTAGATGGCGCCTACGCGTACGCGACAACCAACCCAGCTGATTCCGAGGAAGCAGATTACGATGCTATGGAGCTATGTGTAATAGAAAATGACGAGGATCACATTTATGCTCATACCATGCTTCCTTTGCCCGACATGGAAAATGATGCAACAGACGTTGTTGCTAAGCAAACAGACGGCGAAGCTTATGACGTCATGCAATCAAATGTCAAGACACCAGGAAATGACTCTGCATATGACCATACTGAGGGGTTTAGCAAAGGCACCCGCACAACAGCCGACGAAGGCTACGATATGTTTAATGGGAAGGTTAAGGACGATCAACAAGATACTTATGATCATACACAGGGTGTTCTGCACAAAAATGGAGACGCAAGCAATACAATGTACGATGTTTTTAGTGGAAAAGTAAAAGGTGATGAGGAAATCAGCGATAACATGTATGATCACACTAAAAACGTGCACCAAGATAAGATACACATCAGTGACGTGTCTGCCAATAACATTTACGATACGTGTAATGACAAGGCCAAAGTAGTCGATGATGTTGATGATATGTACGACCATACAACACATGTACGAGAAAATCAGGACGAAAACTTGTATGATCTCACGTCTAAACGCACAAACGATTCATCCGTCGACAAGAATCACTACGATCAAATGTGACGCTCGCACATGCACATTGATCTGGGTGCTTGGGAGCTATCACCATTTCCAAAAGTCCACATTCGCTGATTTAAAACAAAATTCAAATACATCAAAGGCCACGTTTTCCCGTTTGTATTTAAGATTTTAGAATTTCTTTCGTTACAATATATGTAATTATATTTATAAAACAGAATAAGTTTAGGAGAGAGAGTATAAGACTTTTTCATGACCAGTGATGTAATATAGGGAAATTCCACCCGAGGGGTTGTCAAATTTGGTTTTCTCATTTTAACTACTCGAATAAGTTAAAAAAAAACTACATGAAAATAAGTTTTGACTGGCTATTTTGTTTTAAATTTCAACTTTTTCCTGGAGCTATTTTGACAAAAACGAATTAGACAGCGAGCTTAAGTATACCCTGTATTTGTAAACAAGGTTTGCGCAGAAAAAAATAATCTCACCTTTCTGGCGTTTATGGTTATTTTTTTGTGAAATATTTTGATGTCATAACGCCGTCGTTTTCTCTTGCGGCATCAGAGTTTGCCGTATTCGTGACGTCACGTCATTTTTGAGCCATTGTGACGTCACGTCACGTCGCGTTATATGCTATGTAAGATTATAAGACTCTTTCATGACCAGGGGTGTAAGATATGGAAATTCCACCCGAGGGGTTTTCAAATTTGGTAAAACCCGAGGCTTTGCCGAGGGTTTTGCCACGTATTCGTGACGTCACGTCATTTTTGAGCCATTGTGACGTCACGTCACGTCGCGTTATATGCTATGTAAGATTATAAGGCTCTTTCATGACCAGGGGTGTAAGATAGGGAAATTACACCCTCGGGATTTTCAAATTTGGCAAAACCCTCGGCAAAGCCTCGGGTTTTACCAAATTTGAAAACCCCTCGGGTTGTTGTATTTTTGAAATTACACCCTCGGGATTTTCAAATTTGGCAAAACCCTCGGCAAAGCCTCGGGTTTTACCAAATTTGAAAACCCCTCGGGTGGAATTTCCATATCTTACACCCCTGGTCATGAACGAGTATTTTTCTCTCATTTCAATTGCCTGAATAAGCTCAAATACCTTGAAAATACATTTGATTGGCCACCATTTTGAAAATATCAACTTTGCCCTTTAGCGTTTTTGACGAAAACAAATGATACAGCGTGATTAAGCATACCCCATATTTGCAAACATTGATTGACCAGAAAAAATAATCTCAGCTTTCTAATGTACACGGTTAAAATATTTTCGAAGGTTTAAATCTCATCATGTCGCCATTTTTCTTTTTTCGGCATAAGATTTTACCGAACTTGTGACGTCATGTCATTGTTGGGCTATTATGACGTCACGTCATTGCTGTATTGCATGGGTAGGTGTGTAATACAACAACAGCGATCATAGGTGTATTGCCCTAGACAGGCCAGTATTACACACCTAGAAATGAGAGAAAGATTTTTCTTACATAGCTGTCTTACATTGACAAACTCTATCCAACATGGCGAGATATGAGAGAAATAATTATCTAAGAAAGTAGCCTTGCATTCTGTATGTTCTCATGGCTAATATGTTTTTATGACAAAATGTTAGTCTCGCAAGTTTAATCTCTCCTGATTACTATATAGATAGCGTTTCGTTTTATACAGCTTTCCGATATAATCACTGCGTTCCTTTACAACACCAGCGCTCCAATACAATAACTGCGTTCAAATACAACAACAGCGTTCCTATACAACACCAGCGTTCCTATACAACACCAGCGTTCAAATACAACAGCAGCGTTCCTATACAACATCAGCGTTCCTATACAACACCAGCGTTCAAATACAACAACAGCGTTCAAATACAACACCAGCGTTCATATACAACACCAGCGTTCAAATACAACACCAGCGTTCCTATACAACAACAGCGTTCAAATACAACAACAGCGTTCAAATACAACACCAGCGTTCCTATACAATAACTGCGTTCCTTTAAACACCAACGCTCTAATACACAATGTTCTTACGCAAAGTGTTAATAAAAAGAGCGTTCCTACAGATAAACAAGGTTAAAAAACAGTAGCGTCGAAACACAATGATAACGTTCCAATTAAAAAGCATCTATCAAAATCAACAGAACCGTTCTATTCAACATCAGCATTCCTATATACAGCGACTAAATACAACATCAGCGTTCCTATATACATATGTACAGCGATCGAATACAACATCAGCGTCCCTATATTCAGCGACTAAATACAACATCAACGTTCCTATATACAGCGACCAAATACAACATCAGCGTCCCTATATACAGCGAACAAATACAACATCAGCGTCCCTATATACAGCGAACAAATACAACATCAGCGTCCCTATATACAGCGACCAAATACAACATCAACGTTCCTATATACAGCGACCAAATACAACATCAGCGTTCCTATATACAGCGACCAAATACAACATCAGCGTCCCTATATACAGCGACCAAATACATCATCAGCGTCACTATATACGGCGACCAAATACAACATCAACGTTCCTATATACAGCGACCAAATACAACATCAGCGTCACTATATACAGCGACCAAATACAACATCAGCGTCCCTATATACAGCGACCAAATACAACATTAGCGTCCCTATATACAGCGACCAAATACAACATCAGCGTCACTATATACAGCGACCAAATACAACATCAGCTTCACTATATACAGCGACCAAATACAACATCAGCGTCCCTATATACAGCGACCAAATACAACATCAACGTCACTATATACAGCGACCAAATACAACATCAGCGTCCCTATATACAGCGACCAAATACAACATCAACGTCACTATATACAGCGACCAAATACAACATCAACGTCACTATATACAGCGACCAAATACAACATCAGCGTTCCTATATACAGCGACCAAATACAACACTAGCGTCCCTATATACAGCGACCAAATACATCATCAGCGTCCCTTTATATAACGACCAAATACAACATCAGCGTCCCTATATACAGCGACCAAATACATCATCAGCCTTCCGATACAACAACACTGTTCAAATATACACTGTTCAAATTCAAAGAAACAATCTTAATATTCAAGAATTTTAAATTTGAAAAAAAAGTTATATTTGAAGCTTACATGGACGCTGTGACATTACTGCTGTTATAATAACTGAATGTATAGTCGTTGTTTTTATATATTTTGAAAAAAAATCAGCCTACGGAAAACACTTTAATATCAATCAAGTAGTCACTATAAGGAAAGTTTCTTTTTTTTTTTTTACTTTTTTTTTCTTTATTAACTGACAAAAGCATCACACCACATTTGCTCATAATAATCTTTGTTAATAGATAACGCGTTTTCCAATTGTTTACTACTAACTCATTGTGTTCAAAGTCTTAGATATTTTGTTACAGGGACACATTTGCATTGCCATGCTCTTGCCAATAATATCACAATGTGATGAAGGAGTGAAATTTGATTCAGCATCAACATGAATAAGATATACGTTATTAGAAAGCGCATTTATGCATAACAGATATGAGTTATGATGCAGAAATATTTGCAAAAGACTTTATTGAAACAAGTTTACACCAGAATATTTCGTGTAAACGGCAAAGCCAGTTTAAGCAAGAGGTATTTTGATAACCTTAGTCATATTATACAGAAGATTATCTATATTACATACACAATAATATTGTAGTAACCACGTATGTTTTTTGTTGCAGTTTTTGTACTATAAGTACAATATATATTCGTTGTATATCTTTGTCTCGAGGATCACTTGTTAATGTTATAGCACTGATAAATATCGAATTCAGAGGATGGTTACATATTGCTCTTCATAGATAGGAGTTACTTGCCAGTTAAACGCTGTTTGTTTATTTTTACTCAATATTTATACTTTAACTATAATAAATCGTCATCCATAGAGAGTTTGGAATAGATTCAGAATTATTGGCGTAAGGAAAGTTTAATCATGTAATGAGAAAAAAAAGTGTTTGGCAAAGATATTGTGATGGTGATAATAGATAATTATGCTACTTTTGTGACTTTTACACGCACATACATATCTAAATATATATTTTAAAATTGTGTCAATAAAACACCAAAAGATCTGATAGTTCCTTCTTGAATGTGCAATCTGAAACCTTTATTCTGATTTCAAAGTTATGCAATGCCCAGCAATATTTGCATTTAAAAAATGTTTTTATACCCTTGAATGTAAATCTGTTGTTAAAATGTTTTAATTAAAGATATGTATATTTTTATTACGTGTGTTTTATTACCTTACATAATTACATGTACATAAGCAACATCCCTGTTTCTCCATCATCTGGTGTTTACATGTCGCAATTGATTCGTTATTCTGTTTCCATGTAAATCTTTCCGTTTTTCATATTTTGCTCCTAGCTTAATCGATTTTGAGTTCGGAGTATGATTTTGTTGATATTTCGGTATACTCCATTTTTATTTCTGTTGTTCGCGAAGACAATTGACAACTATGACTAATTATGACAGGGAACATAACAGAGATCCCCAACTCCCACAGGTCAGTGTGCAGTATAACTTTACACTTCCAAATACAATTTGAATAAATTTGGAGGATATCTGAATGTTTACCAATCAGATACGAGGAAACGGCGGCCATTTTCTTAGACAATGAAACCTGAGTTGTGGTTCAAGACTCATCAAACTCCTTCATACCAAATGTCATCCAAACGGACAATATTGGAATTCATTATTGAATAAGAAAACAGGAAAAGGTGGCAATTTTGTTGAATCAAAGGCCGTTACTGCCATCAAAGATTCACGCTTCTCCTAATAAACAAATTCCATTGAAATCAGCCAATACTTAAATTTCAACCGAAGCTTTCTGTTTGTTCTTAACGTGAGGTAAAGGCGACGCAATTGTTCTTCGTAAGTAAACAATTTCATTCCAGATAGAATTTCGTAGCTCGCCGTTGAACGCTTTCTAGCAGATCAATGTCCTGTTGGCTGTATGGTGTCGATATGCATATCCATACTCTGCTTTGGTCGATTTAAGCCTTTTACAGGACGATTTGTTATCAAGGTATAAGAATACTCTTCCAAGTATTCGGTTTGCTTTTTCACGATTGCTTGTAACTTATTTCTAAAGTTTTATTTAGTATCGACAATTATTCCAAGGTCTTTCTCTTCCACTTCATTACTGTCGTTGTCAGACCATCCATATCCTGGCTTACATGTGAATTATTGGAACTGATATACATTTGTTCGGTTGGGATCTTAGCAACCATGTATCCGACCATTTCTGTAAATTGTCCAGGGCCCGTATTTATGAAACCGTTCTCATGCTCATGCATGGATTCGGAGCTCAAGCCAGCTTTCTTGAAATTCTCCTTAATCATGCCGAAGAGTAAAAAATACAAGTGAATGCTGAAAACATTTTTTGGCTTCATGTCTCTTCAACTTTTTCCCAAATATTTGACAAAGTTAGATTTTTAAAAATAATTTATAGCCAGAACAAAGAAATAAGGCTTGAGCACGAAATCCATGCCTGAGCATGAGAACGGTTTCATGAATACGGGCCCAGGTCCCGCTGAAGATATCCATCTACACCGGTGTCTTTATGCAATTTTGTATCGTTGGCAAACAGTAGGGCGGGACGATCTGACAGAATATATGTTTAGGTCCCCTGTAGCTTCTAAATCACTAAGGTAAAACGTAAATATGTATCGCCTGTGTTCATATCAAACAAACAGCACATGTTACCGTTAAACGTACATGTAGGTCTAAGTATCATACACTGACGTAGGAACTCGTCCTGTAACTGTAACCGGTCAGATGATATGCATGGCAAGTCAGACAATAGGAACTTCATATACAAAAGAGGCTTCAAGCTTATCGAATTGCAAAGGTAATTCGTAATTGTCATTTGTTTATTATGTTTTATAAAATGTGAAAGAAAACAAGTTGTTATAAGCTTACATAACACTCAATTGATACATATTGTAAATATATTTGTATATTTGAAAATGCAAAAGAGTAAACACTTTGATAACATTAATGTTGTTTACGGAACGTTTACCTTCATTTCGTTTGCATTCTTGTCTTTAAAGGCAGCCAATATGACATTGTTTTCTCCCTACATGCAGCTATACGCATCAAGGTAAAATCACTGGAAGTACGGTTCAATAAAAAAAACCTGTGCAGTTTGTTATAACTTGTCGTAAGTGTCTGACTGAAATATAATGAACTTGGATAGGTATTCAAAGACTTGACATGACTTTGTTCTTTGACATAATACAGTCATAAATAAAACAAGCCTGGAATATTCTGACCTCTTTCAAGTATATTGCAAAGTACAACTTGGTTATGTCGTTTTCGTCCTGCCACGTGTTCACAGTGAGTTGTTCGCCCGGTCCACATTCGCCAAGGAACGTGACTTCCGTCTGCATCAATGGGTATTTCACGATATCGGACGAAAAATGCCGATAGTATCCGGAGAGAGAAGCTTCTGATGCAGCATCGGAACAGAACCGGTAGTACTCGGCGGCATTAAGATGGTAGTTATAGTCCAGGTCACTGTAGCGCGTTTGGGTAGTTGTTCTGAAAGATGTGTCAGGAGGAATTAGGGCGTCTTGTTTTCTGGTCATCATTGTCCCAAGTGCATGGTCAACAAGTTTACTGGTGCTCTCATAATACGACTTCGGCAGTTTTGTTGACCGCCGAGTCTCCCAATTTACAGCAACAAATTTACTTTCTGACTGCAAATACCAGCTTCCTGTGTCTGGATCAGAAAATACCCGTATGGTACTTACGGTACTTGGTGTCACAGACGGTATTCTGCAAGCTACATGATAGTGCTGTAGTTTTTGGGCCCAGGAAAACTTAGTATGAAATGCTGGCATCATCACACATTTTTCGCTGACGAGAAACAAACGTAAATTGTCTGTAATCAAATCCTGTCTTGTTGGTATAAAGTCATGGAGGCCAGTTATTGTGCCGGTGTCTTGCATGAGTTTACTTACTCCCCATATGGATACTTGACCTACATAAAACAAAAAAAATGTCTATGATTATTATGGAATATTATGATACAATGATGACTGATATATACCAAAAGCTGATGATTTTTATTTTCTTAAATCCAACAACACAAACTAGCAAACTCACATAAGCATATCCAAGATGGAGACATTGAGGAGTCGTTGCCTACATATGATAAACATACTTTACAACGTTTTGGTTTAAACTCTGCCTTAACATGGTATGCATAATTATTTCCATATTGTTTATCCTGATGTGTTAATCAACATCATCGTGATGTTTTACGAAACTTTTTTAACAACCCGAAATTGTTCTATCGACCACTTGTTGACATGGTACACACGATTTTGGCCTAAATGACTAAAATGTTTTGTAAGATATATGCTTTTTTCAATAAAATTATCGTATCTTTATCATTTCATATAGAAGTTTGGTCTTTGTTTTGATCGCTCAACAGTCCTTTTGTAATGTCATCATAGACTTGAATAGCAGTCTTATTCCGTAAATAATACACACCATCCTTAACAGAATGTTATTTTTATTGTGCGTCTGCTATGTTCGTAAATAAAAGAGGTACATAGCTTTCGATGTACGTCTTAACTACAAGGAGTTTAAAGATTTTGAGCTTAATGTGCTATAATATAACAACGCATGCTGATAATGTACATTTATATCTCATCCAAAGAGAAATTACGTACCAAATACTAAGGTCGTTCTTGTCAACTCACAGTTACACACAAGATAATATAAATAGATTTCAATATATTTATGTATATATAAAGCTTAAGATATTTTGTTGGTTTCTAAAAAAAAAAAAAAATTATAAAAAAAAATAAATAAAGACAATGCTATTATTGGTCCAAATTCACATGCATTATGCCTCCTGAGTTTACACTGTGGTATTATTTTGTCAGTATGTGTTTATTTCATATTGTATATAAGGCCAAAGGTACGAACCTGTACGATCTCGATAAGCAGACGATGGGCTGGCCATATCAAACTCACATCTCCCTGGTGACGCATGTTTCAAAGTGTAATGCACCATTGTTGCTGAGATGTATTTTGCCTGAAACGTGTCAAAACATATATTCAAGACTGATCTTTCATTACGTTGATATGCTCCTTAGTTTGTTTTTTTAGTATGCGTCCTTGTTGTGACTCGGTTCTCATTTTGAGAACTTAAATTTTACTTGGAAATTACTAAGATTTACATGGTGGGTGTCGTCGATGAAGCAGAAGACGTTTTCTCTTCCGGAACACCTGGTCCTATTATCTTTTACTTTTACGAGGGTCTCTATGGAAATTTTTCCTTTGTTCATATTTTGCCTCTAGTTTAATCGATTTTGAGTTCGGATTATGGTTTTGCTGCCGCTTTGATATTTTCTGATTATTTTATTGATTATTTACACATAATCTATGCATGTTCATATATCACAAACTCGAATATTGAAGGCCCAATATACGTATCTTCGAAAATATTTTCGTGAACATTATGAAAAAAAATATAGTTGATAACCATGCAAAAAAGTATAAAACGAAGTAAACCTGAGCGGTTACTAACAAGAAACTCTTAACAGAAAACAAGAAACACTTAACAAAAAAAGAATTGAAAATAAGTCAGGTAGGGCCCACTTCAACAACAAGTCGAAGTTAGAAGACAGTTCAAAATGGACGCGTGTTTACAAATACCGAGCTCGAGTTTCAACAATCTTAACTAAATCTATAAATATAAAAAGTTATAAGGCTTGATTTTCGCTTCAAGTTTTGCCAAAAGTTACGTACATGTACATCATGTATATTGGGCTTTTAATAGTAGATAATCATTGAAGACGTTCAAAAAAGTCATCAGTAGCATATGCTGACAATGTCCAACAACATGTAATAGCACACATCATAAAAATCACAAACAATGAGAACATTGGTCACATTTCTTGCATCCACCGAGACAATCTACAAACAGAGGTAAGAGAGACTGTGAAGGGTGTTTAATGGAAGGGAGTTAAGTATGTAACTAAAGCAAGAATTTGCCCGGATTCTCCACCGTGGTACTTCCTGCATTTAGCTCGATTGGCCGTGTGACTAACAAGTGCGTCTGTCTCATTCAACGTTTATTGCTCAAATCTTGCTGTCAGATACATGCCTGTTCTTTTTTGGTTAATTTGGGTTGTTGTCTGTATGTTATGAAATGGGGGGGGGGGGGGGGGAGATATGTAATTGAAAGGTAGGACTCTCCTACAGGAGGCGAGTTCTCCCTTCTGCAATAAACGTTGAACGCTACATGCATGGACGCCTTTGTTGTTCAAACAGCGACCTAAGGCATTACACTACTTATATGAACAGACGATATAAATACCATAACACAACTATTAGCATTACCACAATAGATGTGATGAAGTCCGACATGTAGTCAATAACTCTGTAATGAACAACATACTAGTTTATATACTAATGCTTGTAAACACTTACAATGAATTGAGTATCTTGATGGCAAGGCCAGAACTGGGAACCGTTAATACCTTCAATTACCTGTGTATGCATCTATACCTGTTAATGTACTAGCGTGTTTAGGTGGTCATCTGACCAAATGTATACGTATCTGCTGTATATCAATGACTCCTGATCGATGAAGGTTATCTTACACCTAGACCTGTTACACTGTGTATGGTCACCTTAGGTTTAAACCTACCATATATGTTATATATTACATTGTTGGTATTTGGGCTAGCGCACTCAGGTGTTATCTGTGACCTATTGACCAATAGTTTGACCTGTGTGCTGGTGAGTTATATGTGACATCAATGTAGGTTACACTATACCCTGTGGCATTATACTCTATGGCATTATGTTCGCTGTTTTAAAATAACAGTAGAACGTTACTGTTATAATAGGCATAACGTTGTACCACTGTATCAAAATATCCCCCTAGATACATGTACTTCAGCGTCCCTGCGGTACGTTATAGCACATAACGACACGAAAATAGTTATTTCGCTTCACAGCCGCTAAAGTACACCATACTGCCGAGAACAGATTGTTTAAACGCTCGTCAAAGAACCGAACTAATCGATGTGTATCACCCACAACGCTGTCACAGTAGGCAGTCAGTTTGTCTTTACATTGCATGGGTAGATAGTGAAGGTAAGCGTAGCCAAGGGAGTATCAAGGATGGTTAGATCTTGTACATAAAATATTAACGTAAAAAAGACAAAGGTTTTCTGAAACTATACGTTTACTTTATACACGATATTCATTTGAAGTGACCTCATTACTTTGTTTGTAATGATGAGTCCTAATACAGCGTCATCACCTATATACAATGCATACGGTCAATAATGACTTGGATATCATGTCTCATAAACTGAGATTTACAGTGTACGAGAGCAGTTTTACTCCTCCTGTCCGACAGTTTTGATATTTCAATACTCTCTGAAAAATTATGATGGAAATATCCGTCCCAACGTGAGACTGATGTACCTGACATCGTGTTTCCCTGACAAACCTTGCACTCGGACACGGACATTATGGAATCCGACGAAATTCCTGGCCACAAAATGACATCTTCGGCTCTCTGAACAAACTTTTTTTTCATTTCCTAGGTGTGACTCGTGGATTTTATTTAATATTTTGGCTTTCATGGAAATCTAAGCAAGAGGTCGTGAAATAAATATCAATATGATTGTTGAGCAATTCTCAAACATATAATAAAAAATTCATAAACTATAATCCTAGCTACAAATCGGTTTAACAAGTGACCTATTTAATATAAACAATGGAAAAACATCATACGGAGATCATTGAAAAAGTACAACAGAATAATTACATTTGCGTGACAAAATCACTGTGTAAACTTACCTGGGAGACGTGTGTTTATAGAGACGATAAACAACAACCGGCGCGTGACGATTATGACGTATATACTTTATTTTAATGGTTGTAATTGCGATATAAATCTGGTTTCTGTTTCTTATCAACAATAGTTTGAATATAAATATGTTTTACCTGTTTTAAAGAAATCAAAGGAAAGAAACATTTTGATTTTCAACGTATGAAACTAAAACACTTTCTAAAAGACAATACAATTAAATCCATAGACAGTGTATCCTACGACTTACAGGCTGTGTACGATGTGACGTCCCAAATGCGTATACAAGGTCAGAATCACTGGTCTAAATAGAATTTGGCGTTTATTAACTAGGAGTTTAAAGATGCTGTAGTTTAATGTTTTGTTTGTTCTTTGAAGATTATACACTTGTACGGTTTTCAGAGACTTGATAAAATTTTGTCCTGTGATATAGTGCTATCGTAGATATAACAAACCTGGAACAACCTCACTTCCTTCGAATCAGCTGCAAAGTACAGCTTGGTGATATCGTTTTCGTCCTGCCACGTGTAGACGGTAAGTTGTTTTCCTGGTCCACACTCACCCAAAAACGTTGCCTCTGCCTGTATTATAGAATAATTCACAATATCGGACGTAAAATGCCGATAGTATCCGGAGAGAGAAGCTTCAGTGGCAACATCGGAACAAAACCGATTGTAACTAGAATGGCTGACATGGAGGTTAAAGTCTAGGTCACTGTAACGCGTTTGGAAAGTTGTCCTGAATGACGTGTCAGGAGGGATGAGTGCGTCTTGTTTTCTGGTTATCATTGTTACATGTTCATGGTCAACAAGCTTACTGGTGCTCTCATAATACGATCTCGGCAGTTTCGTGGACCGCCAAGTCTCCCAATTGACGGCAGCCAGTTTAATTTCTGATTGTAAATACCAGCTTCCTGTTTCTGTGTCTGAAAATACCCGTTTGTTACCTATACTTCCTTGAGAAACAGACGACACAGTATAAGTCACGTGGTATTTCTGTAGTTGTCCAATCCAAGAGAACTTAGAACGAAAGGTTGGAGACATCACATATTTTTCGCTGACGAGAAAGAAACGAATATTGTTCTTCAGCAAGTCACGTGATGACGGCATAAACCCATAGTTTAAACATACGGTTGTTGTGTCACTTTGCATTTCACTGATACCCAACATGGACAGGTGACCTGAAAAGAAAAACATCTCAAGATGAAGTTATGAACCGATACTGAACATAAACATGTGTTCTTCGTTCAGTAAAGAAACCATTGAAATGATAGATACAATGAGTTCTTAAGCGGACGAGATTTGATGCACGGTGGTCTAGTGGAAGGACGCCGGGCTCGTACTCGAATGGTTACGAGTTCGAGTCCTGGCCATGATACTTGTGTTGTATCCTTGAACAGCAAGATACTTTACTCTGGCTATTCCAGTCTACTCAGCTGTAAATGTGTATGTGGCTGGGCAGTGCTAGAAATTGTAGAATGATAAGCTGCTCATGGATCCATTCAATGATCGTGCGGAATGTGATTTGCCTCGTTAGTCAGATTTCGTGAATTTATTTTATGATACTAAAATAACATGTTTGAGAATGGTTACAGAAACTTTTAAAAGTAACATAGTTAGTATTCGATAATTCATTAATAAGCCGTTAACTAGACACCAACGAGTGTTGTAACCTGTCAACTAGTACGGTTAGGCCTTCTGTATCTTAGCTACATGTAGTACCCCCACACATGAACGTACTGTACGTCTACCTGCAGGTTCATTATGCCACTAGTTTTTTTTTTAAATCATCAAATCACTTGTCCATTTAATTATTCGCCGAAACGCTTTGTCCAATTCCATTGTTATCGAAAAGTTTTCAATATAAAAAATGAGACTTCCGGTAACTTGCTAGTCTGCTATTAACCCCCCCCCCCCCCCCCCCCCGCAACATATCGTATGCTGGAATTGTATTTCAGTTATTTTGTAATTCAAATAAAAGATCAGGAAGTATGATTACAACACATTAATATACATCACAATTACGAAAATTCATGTGTTAGGACTATTTTTCTGTTGCGAAGTGATGAATGAAACTAGCTATCAGATGTTCCGCGAATGTACATAATTGATACAGCTGTAGTAAGCATGCAGCAATGTAAGAAAAATCTGACTAAATCAGCGTAAGGTACGTGCGAATAATGGGAAATTAAAAAAAGTTACCGTAAATATATAAGGATAATAGGTTAATTTTGTTGGTAGCATGGTCTGATAAAGGGAAATCCTCATCTCCCTTGACTTACTTCTTACCTGTACGATCTCGGTAAGCAGACGCCGGACTCGCCATATCAAACTCACATCTCCCTGGTGACGCATGTGTCAAGGTGTAATGTACCATTGCTACAGCGACGTCTGCAACAGGTCGAATCACTGATTTCAATTCGATCTTTACATGAATTGCAGTTTTTATGAAGGCGTTAGTAACGTCATACATATAGCGATCAGTTAAAAACCGGATATACGGAGTTTGAGACACCTAGCGGTACTCTCAGTAATTACTCTAAATAAGAAAGTCAACTTTTACAGTACCTGGTGCTTCGTTCAGAATACTGTGGGACCGTTGGGTAAAAACGGACAAGCGGAACACTTCTTACGGCAAACTTCCATAAACCTCTGGTGAGCGAAAAACCGTTCCAGTATGACTGACGTATAAACGTTCGCTTCAAACCACAGACTTTGAAATATACATAAAGCAGCGATAGTGATTGTTGAAACCTCACATCAGATTAAAACCCCTTGGCTGCTTATCGTGAAAAAAGTCGTATTGATAAAAATGGTCCTAACTGTTGATCCCGACGAAATTGTTATTTTAAATCGGTAGTCTAGAAGTAAAATCTTCCGTTTATGGCTATATTTGTATTTAGAAATAAAAGTAAAATACTTCTGATTGGTTCTGATATGAAACGCTGAGACAGTCGATGTGAGGTGAAACTTCCCTTCCCTAACGCTAATTCCGATAGAAATCAAGAGTTTGCATGCTGCAAATTAATTAATAATCGATCAGATGTATCGTAATAAGCAACACTTGAATGAGTTCGTTTTATATTGGCTAAAGCAGGAAATTTCGGGCGAACATTCAGACACATGTGACAAAGGTAGGCTCATTTATCGGTACCAAGCAATTAACTAATATTTCCAGTTCGATTCTCAGAAAGAAAAGTTCTTAATAAAATGTAACATTTCGGTAAGATGAATGAAAGCCTAAACAAACCCCAAAGCTTTGGAGTTATATTACCATGTTTGACCTGAGAAACGCCGGAAACATTAAATGTTAGAAAAATAGATATTACACGAATAGAAAGTTTCTCTGTTATTATGTACAATAAAAAAAATGTTATGATGTTCACGGGAAAATTCTACGTTTGATCAAATTAATAAACAAAATATTATCTTTTAGGTGAAAGTTCACTGTATAGATGGTCCAACCAAAAAGTCTGTCATATCTTCAGCTTTAATTTTTGAAAATTACGTGAACTTCACAAAAACGTTCGTTTTCAGTAATTGCATTCCTTTGTTTTATGTCCGTGGCGGGCAAACACAGGAATAACACAGAGTCTGCAATTAGCAATAGTGTTTCTAATATAAATATTCGTCGCTGTGCGTTCACCTTAGGACAGGTTCGGAAAAATCTGAAAAACCCATCAATCAGAGCAATCAACTGATTAATAGATATCGACAAAGAGGTTTCTACCACAATACCCTGTGTTATCCCACTTTCAGACCAATTTATAAATGAACGTGCTGACTGTTTGATTAATATACAAATGTATGTCATAAACCACTAGTAGTATATGATCCTCCGGACTTTTGATTGGCTGAGAAGTTTATCTTTGACCGGCAATCACGTGGTTCAATACCACGTGCGGATTGTTGACGTCGTCACAACTTGGCAGGAATATATACGGAATAATTTGTTTTTCGCGCAAAACAACAGTTAACAGGTCACATGGCTGGTAGATAATGGATATGGAATTTATTTCACTCTTGCTAATTATTTTCAAAATTTACAGCTAGCAGGGAAATATACCAGAACATAATTCAAAGAGGGAAATATACCAGAACATAAACCAAGGAAGGAAATATGCTAGAACATAAACCAAAGAGGGAAATATACCAGAACATAAACCAAGGAAGGAAATATACCAGAACATACAACAAGGAGGGAAATAAGCCAAAACATAAACCAAAGAAGGAAATATACGAGAACATACACCAAGGAAGGAAATATACCAGAACATAAACCAAGGAGGGATATATACCAGAACATACACCAAGGAAGGAAATATACCAGAACATACAACAAGGAGGGAAATATAATTAACATACAATGTATAACAGTATAATATTTGAACAAAAATAAGACAGGGCAACACATATAAAATGTAGAAAAATCCCAGAGCGACAACACATACAATATTTACACATCTTTGTGGTAGTAACGAGGTATGGCCGTAAACGAAACAGTATTACAATAGAGTGAATACCTCCCTGACACTGGTAACCACTGGGCGTATACACAGATAGTGGGTCTATTTTTTAAATGTTTTTTTTTTGTCCCGATAGGCAAGGTCTGACAAAAGTAGGTCATTTTACACCTAGACCTGTAGGTACAAAGGACACGTGCCACGGTTAGTGTCTGGATGTCTTACAACGACCAACAATTAAAGACAAGATCCTCACATTATATTGTTAATATTATATAACACTGCCATATAATGCACATGCGTGTTTGTTAAAGAGATTAAATTTTCATTTTATGTAAGAAGGGTCGAACGGACCTGTATCGCTCACTTGGATACAGCTTTACGTAAACAATTATGGCAAACTATACTTAAAACTATATCTATGCACCAGGGACAAAACAGTCCTCAGACCAATTACTGAAGCATACCTGCACAAAAGTGAGGTTATGAGGTTCAGAAGTAGAAGACAGTGAACCTGAATATCTTCATGTTATGAGAATGGACTAAAACAACTTACACAAGCGTGGCTTTGCGACTTATAATTTATATTGCCAATTCAAAGCACAAAAAAAATGTTATAAATGTGTCATCATTGAGTACCATTGTTAAGTTTATTCAATAAATAATAATATATATAATAATATAAATAATCGAAGGTTACTTACAAAAATATCTATATTTGAAAACATATTTAAGCATGATTTCCATAGTTAAGATTTTCTTTTTAGTTTTGGCGAATCATTTTTGCTATGAACTTGCCCGCTGGGAAGGAGGTTTTAATGTTTTTCGAAAGCCTGAAAACTATCAATTTTATTCTGACATATGTAGTTCGTGTGCTTCGTTGACTCTGTAAAGCTTGTGCCTAATATCATAGTTTCGACATCACCGTCTCCTGTAACACTTTGCTATCGTAAACAAAACAAGCCTGGAATATTCTGACCTCCTTGGAACAAACTACGAAGTACAGCTTTGTAAAGTCGTTTTTATCCTGCCAGGTAAAGACGATCACTTGTTCTGCAGGTCCACATTCGCCCAGAAACGTTGACTCTGTCTGCATGACAGGAAAGTTCGCAATGTCGGATGTAAAATGCCGATAGTACCCGGAGAGAGAAGCTTCGGATGCAGCATCGGAACAAAACCGGTAGTACTCGGCGGCGTTGATATGAAGGTTGAAATCTTGGTCACTGTAACGCGTTTGGAAAGTTGTCCTGAATGACGTGTCAGGAGGGATGAGTGCGTCTTGTTTTCTGGTCATCCTTGTCCCAAGTTCATGGTCAACAACCTTACTGGTGCTCTCATAATACGATTGCTGAAATTTTTCTACCTGGCGAGTCTTCACATTTACTGGAACGAGCTTAATTTCGGAAACTAAATACAACCTTCCATTATCCTTATCGGAAAATGTTGTTTTTATACAAATACTGCGGAGTGTCACAGATGAAACAGCACAAACCACGTGATATTTCTGCAGTTTCCTTGCCCAAGAAAAGTAGCTGTAGAATGTTGGATACAGAGAACATTTTTCGCTGATGGCAAACAGACGAACATGTTTATCCAAATCTCCTGTCACAAAGCCGTGGTATATACTTATAATTGATGCGTCCTGTACCATTTTAATGACTCCCCAACTGGACACGTGCCCTGCAGAGAAAGGTAATAAACAGAATTAATACTCTTCATGTATCGTTGCGTGAAAAAAAAATATAAAGATTGACAATAACAGCGAGGTAACGTTTACATTAATCATGATAGAAATGGGAAATGCTGATCATATTTTCATGTTCATTAGTATATTTCTGCTAATTCATTGAATTTGCATACTATCCAGCTGAAGATTTAAACAGAACATTAAACTATAACATGGTTCAATTTTTTTTTTCTATAGTAACATATTTTAATGTTTCGTCGCAATGACATCCAAATCATTATTATTGCAAAAACACGTGAATATTTCTTTGAATTATCCCCACTGAATTTATCTCTTCGATGCTTACCTGTTCGATCGTGATAAGCGTAGGATGGGGTGGCGACGACGAGCTCGCATCTCCCTGGTGAGGCGTGTTTCAAGGTATAATGTGTCATCCTAATTCAACAGTGTCTGTTACGTCTAAAACAACACGTTGGTGGAGTTTCTCATAATATCACTTGATTATAATCAAAAGTTAGTTATGAGAAACGTTGCATAGCTACAATATAACACCAACCACAACAGGGAAAAAAATACCACAGAGTCATTCAACCAAGACACAATTTGATGTAATGTACATATACATAAATATAGAGAACAAAACAAAAATATCAAAGTAAACACCATGTTATCACATTTAAAGCATTTAAAAAAATCTTATTCTGCAGACCCTTTGGCGTTTTTTTGACAGTGAAGTATATAAAAAATGAATAAAAGTGTTCATTTCATGTATTAAAATAAAAATACTTTGTTGCTAAAGCATTGACATTTTTGTCGGGTATCAAAACTGCAGAGGCATAGCTTTATTTGTTTAAATTAGCCGACAATAGCAATAAATTAGCCCTCCAAGTGATTCCATCGAGGAATGGAATCCTACCTCTGATTGCAAAAATAAGAATTGTGTCCTGATTTCACATATTTCTCCAGTACAATGTGTTGGTAAGATTTCCAATGCAGTTGTAACGCTGACAATGCTTTATGTTTGCTAAGAGTATCTTTAACCTGTGTAAGATAGCTGTATTATGTTTGTGCACTCAAGTACAAGAGTGCGTTTGCTACAGGTAATGTGTAACAGGTTTGAGTGACTCTCACTAACACCCAAATCTTGGATTATTGTGTAAAACAGTGTCATTTTTAAAGGTTGGTTTTCATTCCTGGATGGCAACACACGGAGTTCATGTTAATTTGAGTAATTAAAAAGAAATAAATAATGCTGTTTCTCTGTAATTCTGATATGTCAAAAATGGCAATGTTTTATTACAAAACATGAATCAAACACTTCATTTTTATATATTAATCTGCCATAACAAACACCAAAGAATTTGTAGAATTGGAGTTTTCGAATTTTAATGTTTGCGAACAAATCGTGGATGAAATGTCGATACAAAACCCCTCAATGACAATGACCCGTTAACAGAGAGAACAATAATATCTATAATGCATCAGTAAACAACACTAATGACACCTGGCTAAATACCAGTTACTTGCTGTGATATATTGTATAGATATATATACATTTAATAATGGCTGTGTCAGTATTAATACATTGTACAACCAAGATACATGTGTTCACAAGATACACATACCTTTATGAGTGTTATTCCCGCTACAAAAAAAACCCCACACAGTCAATCAAGCTTAAGGGCACACTGAACGCTAGAACCACTGTTGGGGATCAGACAAACATTCAGTTTAAGGCCTCCCCGTAAATGGAAAGGGATGAGGAAACTTTTGGCCGGGGATCAAATGGGGTAATAGTGTAAAAGAAGATCTATGCATACAGTACACACACGCTTGTAAACACTTACAGTGTACATACACTCACTTAGTGCATACACATTTACTATATAGCAAAACGATTCACGCCCTTGATACGCAAGCAGCTGTTGTTCAAGGAACTAAAAACGGGGTTATCTGGTTTGGAGCTGTAACCGTTCAGTGAGGCAGATTTCTGATGACAAGATATATACAGTCTATATAGTGAGTTTAGTCATGCTAGTAAATTGTGTAAATTCAACCAATGCGACATTGCAGGGAGAATAGGACTTACGGAACGGTAAGTGTCGTCTGCTTCAAAGTAGAATCCAAGTAATGCCACTATAAACATATAATTTAAACATTAATCATTCATTGGTTGTGAAGTATTAATGAAACATATACATATAGTTGCAACTGTACATAAAAAAAATGTTTAAACAAGTATTACGAAACTGCGTCCCACTAGTAAACTTTGAACACATTACCAGTTGAAGCATAAGACCGGTGACCTACATTCTTGTGTGTTATGGTGTGTATGAAAGCCAAACCCTTTGAATTTACGGGATCATACTTAACGCATGAACCCCTTGACTTGGAAGAGTTCAATTTAAGGGGAAGACGAGTTCATAATACTTTAGAAATTTAGTTTAAACTTGGTGATGCCCATATAAGACGTACTATTGTGAACGTAACATGTGTAACCTGTCTCATATGAATACAGCTAAAATGACCTGTAGTGTCTTTATTTCATGACGCCAACCGGTCAACATTGCATATATACATTTAGTTCCGGGTTGCTTTTGTATATAAATGCCTCTTTACAGTTTGATTCCTGTTAAGGACTAGGTACAGCCATATTGGTTGTTACCTGGTTAAAAATGATAATATTAAAATTTTAATGTTTCTTTCCTATAAATGGTATAAGCTTTATCCCATTCAGTTTAATATTGATATATAATGCAGTTCAGTCCCTAAATTAAAATAATCTGTACTTCCGAAAAAAATAATTAGTAAATAATATCCAAATGGGAGTACGCAAATATTTTTCATATGGTTATTTGAACCATTTCAAAAAATAATACAAAGTTACTACAATGTTCATAGAATGATAGCTCAGTGTTAAAATTTCGATATTAGTCTGTAAATCAGAGTATCGGGGAGAAATACACATGTACCCCCCTCTAAAAAATGTCGTCCATTGCATTCTGTTTTCAGTTCAGGTACAAGTATTTACCTGTATCTCGTGGAGGCAATATAGGGGCATTTTTATATTAAAATGGGTCATTTGTTATGTAAATATAAGTTTCTGGTCAAATAAATGTATAAAATTAAAAAAAATTAACACCGACATAACGTAATTTACATTTACGATGCGGTTACCTTATTACTACTTAAGCTTGAGGAATTTATTTTGATACCCATGTGCTTTAACTGCCGCACATGTTTACAATGGCAACAATTTACGTTAACGATGTTTTACAGGTGCGAAGCCGAGAACGAATCCGTATAATCAGTGAGTTAATACTATCCGATCCACGCGGAAGTGTATAATATATAAAAATTCAATCATAATTTATACAACACTAATTAAACTCAAATCAAAATATTTAAATTACCTGAAAAAAACACTACCGGAAGTGACAAAGAACATCTTTTCACGTGCTACATATGTATAATTCGCCCAAAAAAGGAAAACTGGCAATCTCTAAAAACAATTTATCGTGATAGGAAAGGGTAGTTTTTGCTTTGTGACGATATGCCAAGTAACATTTACCTTTACTGCAATTTAATTTTTAATTTAGATGTTTCACCATGCCTCTAAGTACGGCGTATGAATTTCTAAAAAAGTGAATAGTTCAAACTGGAGGGCAAAGGAGTATATTTCGCTACATGCAACGGGAAGATGTTTGATGTAAGCGACCTGACATAATGTCATAACTCGTCATTCCGCAGACTGTAATATTTTTGTTTTGGCTACATTGTATGTGGCGTGCCACATGAATTTGTCGATCGGCAATGTACATTTTAAAAATTTGATCAAGATGTGATCAGTGTTCAGAATGAGTTGCCGTTCTTGGGACGAGTACGTTCTCTTATTCTGCGGTTTTCAATTGAAAGGGATATTTATTCAAAAATCGAAGGTTCGTCTATCATTCTGTAAATATCAAAGAAACAAAAAAATATTTTCCAAATATTGTTGAAATTATCGATTCCCCATCACAAAATGTACTTTGTGGTCTATTTTGGTCATGTTTTTTGCAGTATTTAGTAAAATAGCAAGTTTTGGTAAAAACACCTCCTCAATATTGCATTGTCCTGTTCTTAGGTCTTAACTTCAATAAGATCCAGCGGATTAAAGTGCACACTTACATGTGCTGCATATAAAAACAATGCACAAACGTACCATATGTAAATCGCTCACAGTCTAAGATTGACAAAGGGACAGTCTGTCATTGACCGTTGCAACACGTGTAAACTGTACATTGTTTGTATCATATTGTAGTGTACCAAAGTACCTGACTTCCTGTTTTTAAATTTACTAAAACTTTACCTGAATTTATATGGAGGTTGGTTCAATATTGTTATTTGTTTCAATGATCTTCGTGTTAAGTTTGTCCTATGTTCATATTCGTTTCAAATATATAGCTTAATCGATTTTGTGTTCAGGTTATTGTTTTGTTGACGCCTCGGTATTTTCTGATTTTTTTTTTATTGTATCATATACTTTTAATAACATTTTTTCAATGTACATGTAGTTACAGTTATTTGATACACATATAGAATATTGACCTTTATTCACATATAATGAATACAAATAAAATAAAATGAAGGTATCAATATTTGACAATTGAATGCCATATGAAAATC
Organism: Mimachlamys varia; assembly: GCA_947623455.1. NCBI lineage: Eukaryota > Metazoa > Mollusca > Bivalvia > Pectinida > Pectinidae > Mimachlamys > Mimachlamys varia. The sequence continues at coordinate 31,837,895 of OX392529.1, read as the reverse complement.
CTAATATGAATATAAGTTCATAATTGCAAAGTTTGACACCATAAACTAATTAATATACGAATAGGGATTTGAATATATGATATGACACGTTCCAGGCATTAGACTAGCGATGGTGAATTACACCCTGACGCATGCGTCACCAGGGAGATGTGAGTTTGATATGACCAGCCCGGCGTCTGCTTACCGAGATCGTACAGGTACGTACATTTAAGGCTTATGTGTTCTAAATAATCATGTGAATACGAGTAGATTATGTGGTTTAGAATCTACTGTTTAAAAAAAACATCTCAATACACACACATATATATATACCGGATTCCGCCTGATGAAGCCTGAGAAGGCAGAAAGGCCTTGCGGCAAAGTATTTGTTTTTGTTCTTTCACATATATATACTTAAGGATTTCCTGTGTAAAATGTAAATAGACATTGTTTAAACGAAGTCGCTTATAATAGCATGTGGTATGCTTGTAAGGTTTCTTACACGAATTATGTATTTGAACATTTCGGGCAGACAAAGTGAATATGGAATGCATTGTAAACTGTTCGACAGGCAGGAATACTTGCATGTGTCATGTAAGAGGCAGAACAGACTATGAGGAACTGTATTACCTTGTATACAGTGGGACAGAAGGACTACTTGTGTCATGTAAGAGGCAGAAAAGACTATGATTAACTGTATTACCTTGTTAACAGTAGGACTGGAGGAATACTGGTGTCATTTAAGAGACAGGACAGACTACGAGAAACTGTATAACCTTGTTAACAGTAGGACTGGAGGAATACTTGAGTCATAAAAGAGGCAGAACAGACTATTAGAAACTGTTTTACCTTGTTAACAGTAGGACTGGAGTGATACTTGAGTCATATAAGAGACAGGACAGACTATTAGAAACTGTTTTACCTTGTTAACAGTAGGACAGGAGGAATACTTGAGTCATATAAGAGGCAGAACAAACTATTAGAAACTGTATTACCTTGTTAACAGTAGGACTGGAGGAATACTGTTGTCATTTAAGAGACAGAACAGACTATTAGAAACTGTTTTACCTTGTTAACAGTAGGAATGGAGTGATACTTGAGTCATATAAGAGGCAGAACAGACTATTAGAAACTGTATTACCTTGTTAACAGTAGGACTGGAGGAATACTTGAGTCATAAAAGAGGCAGAACAGACTATTAGAAACTGTTTTACCTTGTTAACAGTAGGACTGGAGTGATACTTGAGTCATATAAGAGGCAGAACAGACTATCAGAAACTGTTTTACCTTGTTAACAGTAGGACTGGAGTGATACTTGAGTCATATAAGAGACAGAACAGGCTATTAGAAACTGTTTTACCTTGTTAACAGTAGGACTGGAGGAATACTTGAGTCATATAAGAGACAGAACAGACTATTAGAAACTGTTTTACCTTGTTAACAGTAGGACTGGAGTGATACTTGAGTCATATAAGAGACAGAACAGGCTATTAGAAACTGTTTTACCTTGTTAACAGTAGGACTGGAGGAATACTTGAGTCATATAAGAGACAGAACAGACTATTAGAAACTGTTTTACCTTGTTAACAGTAGGACTGGAGTGATACTTGAGTCATATAAGAGGCAGAACAGGCTATTAGAAACTGTTTTACCTTGTTAACAGTAGGACTGGAGGAATACTTGAGTCATATAAGAGACAGAACAGACTATTAGAAACTGTTTTACCTTGTTAACAGTAGGACTGGAGTGATACTTGAGTCATATAAGAGACAGAACAGACTATTAGAAACTGTATAACCTTGTTAACAGTAGGACTGGAGGAATACTGGTGTCATTTAAGAGACAGGACAGACTTAGTGAACCTGTAGTACCTTGCTAGCAGTAGAACAGAGGGGATACTTGTGGCATTTAAGAGACAGGACGGACAATGGAAATTAGATGTGTCATATTTATGTAGACAACATTTTGATCGCATGGGTTTATTTACGGGATATCGCGACGTTTGGTGAACGGTATGTTTAAACAAAAGTATTACTTCTATGATGGCCATATAGTTACCATATTCGGGATATGGCTCTTTAGTATTTGCATTATGGAAATGCATGCCATTTTGCTATAAGCAATAGTTGGATAAAAAATCGTCAGTAATTGAAAATATCCAAATTACCATGTTATTGATTAAAATCGCTTGTGAATTAATTGACATTTTGTTTTCGTACAGGTCACGTGTCAACCTGGGGAATGAGTAAACTCTTCCAGGACACAGGTACGATAACTGGCCTTCATGATGTCATACCGTTATCACAGAATTTGGCCAGAGACAACATTCGACTCTTTCTCGTCAGCGAAAAATGTGTTATGTCTCCAACATTTCATACTAAGTTCTCATGGACTGAAAAACTACAGAAATATCACGTGGCAGTCACTCTGTCGTCTGTAACACCAGGTACACTAGGAAACAGACGGGTATTTTCTGATACAGACACCGGAAGCTGGTATTTGAAGTCAGAAAGTAAATTTGTTGCTGTAAATTGGGAGACTCGGCGGTCAACAAAACTGCCGAAGTCGTATTATGAGAGCACCTGTAAACTTGTTGACCATGCACTTGGAACACCGATGACCAGAAAACAAGACGCCCTAATCCCTTCTGACACATCTTTCAGAACAACTACCCAAACGCGCTACAGTGACCTGGACTATAACTACCATCTTAATGCCGCCGAATACTACCGGTTCTGTTCCGATGCTGCAACCGAAGCTTCTCTTTCCGGATACTATCGGCATTTTACGTCCGACATCGTTAAATACCCATTGATGCAGACGGAAGTCACGTTCCTTGGCGAATGTGGACCGGGCGAACAACTCACTGTCAACACGTGGCAGGACGAAAACGACATTACCAAGTTGTATTTTGCAATATACTTGAAGGAGATCAGAATATTTCAGGCTAGTTTTATTTACGATCGTAATTTATCAAAGAACAAAATAATGTCAAGTCTATAAACGTTTTTTTCCCCAACTTTCATTTGAATACTTGTTATTTGTTACAACAAAATGTTCGGCCTTGTAATGATGCATTGTACCTCCGATTATTCAACCTTGGTGCGCGCTACTCACTTAGTTAGGGGAATGTTAACTTCACCAAGGATGCCAGGATTCGATTCCCCCATCTGACGTGGAAAGGTTGAAGGTCCCCAACGCAGCCACGTAGGTTAACTCCAGACAAAATACACTAAATACTGTCAATGAGTAAAGGTTTGCTCTTACTTCAGATACTGTCGCATCACTTACGGATGGTAGCTGCAAAGTACAATGTACCTACAGTATGACATTAACCATTAACTACACTGTACGTACGACAGTATCAAACCTAGTGTCCCAGTGGTTACTATCACAAATGTAAAGTTAGGCCACCATTGAAACAACAAATTAACGTCGACAAAATAATAGATTAATGTTTATAATCATTTGGATATAAATAACTTAAGAATTTAAAACAGTAGATATAATTTACAGTTTGCACAACACAAACGTATTTGTGTTGTGATGATACTCACGGATGCTAAGGGTCATCTGAAGAGGCGAATTATGTCGAATTTCAGAACAACAGAAAACAACAACGGATGGAACAGATATAATCATGTAATATACCAAAATGTTTGTGATCACATTAACTTTCTTTAAATATTTTCAATCATAAGCTGTATATGATAGGGGATTCTTTCTGGAAAGTGGCAGTAAGGGATTAGTTGCACAAAATATAAAGTCAGAAAATACGACAATGTCGTTGTCCTGTCAAGGTACAGCGTCTGGAGCGCGTTGCGCCAAAAACTGTCAAATATTTTACATAATAGACAGTTTGAGGCTTATAGCTTACACAGCCCCCTTTTGTGTAAATATTGGACAGTTCACGGTCTGTTGAGTATGTGCAATTAACCAAGAAGACTATTAAAGAGTAGTTTTAATGTAGCATACTGTGCATGTTTTTTGTTTACATTTGCATGTATCAGGGGTGTGTCAAAAATTGGGCAAGTGCATTTATTTTGATCTCATTTTAATCAAGTCGTCAGAGAGTGATATATTCAATATTTCTAGGTTTATACACAAATCGTTCAAGTAACGTTTCTATGGAAATGAAATTTTCAGAAATTGGCGGAAACTAGCAATTAGCACTTTCAAGCTGAAAGCAGTCAGGTTGACAGATATACAGACAAAATTTCTTGGTGTTAATTCAAGTCAAATTGAGGTCAATTTCAGGTCAAAATCAGGTCAAAGTGACCTGAAAAGTGCAAACAAGTCAAATAAATGTCATCTTTTTACCTGATATTGAGGTAAATTTGAAATGGAATTGACTGTTTTGCTCTTTTCAGAAATTGACCTAAAATTTGATCTGCCATCCCGTTTCGGGTTTAGATGATATTCAGCTAATTTTCAGTTGGTGATTTCTACTTAAGTTCTTCTGATGACGTTTTCTCTCCATATACATTTTGACCGATTCATATGATACACAGCGGTAGTTCCATGAGCAACACAGACGTATAAAGTTGATTATAACATATCTGTTCGATAAACAAAACAAAGAGATATTCATTAACTTGAAGTTTAATAAATACAATAATTAAGTTTCAAAATCGTATTATTTCTCCCATATTAACTATTCATCTTTAACGAGTTTTAACATACAAAATGTTGAGAAAATTATGAAGTGTGCATAAGTCATGTTCTGGTTAATCAGAAAAGTGCTAAACATTTCTGTAAGTGTCAGTACAAAAGTTAATGTAAAACACATGTATAGTATCAAGCCAACGTTCTGAATCAAAGTTAATTCTGTGTAAGTTATTTCGCAGTGCTTCTATTGAGACAGTGCTTTTATGCTTTTACTAAAAGTAAAGTAGTGGTTGCATGGCAAGAACACATCTCGATGATCCAGTATCCGCCATACCTTTACCATGTAAGTTATATTTAAGCAAAGATTGCTGCTGATGATGATAATAATGATGATGGTGACGATTGTTGGCGAAGTTGAGATTAATATTGATTATGAAATACAAATGTACCTATATTGGATACCTGTGTTTTGTGATTGAAATAGAATGCAGCGTGAAATTACTGAAATTGAATACGTCAATGCCTATGACTTTCTCAGTAATATCAGTTTCTTTGCACATTTCCTTCCAACTAAAAACACATATTTCTTGATCTCGATATCGTCCAGTACTTTAGGATTCAGGGTTTTGTAGCATCCAAAGGTCATAGTTTGTCCACGGAATAATACAGGTATGATGTCTATCTCTTGTTCTTCACCACAGTCCTCTGTAACAAAAATATTGACATACTTATAAGACTCTTTCATGACCAGGGATTTAAGATAGTGAGATTCCACTGGAGGGGTTTTCAAATTTGGTAAAACCGGAGGTTTTGCCGAGAGTTTTACCAAATTTGATAACCCTGAGGATGGAACTTCCCTATCTTACACCTTCGGTCATGAAAGAGTCTTTTTCTCCCATATGAACAATCCGAATTAGCTCAAAATACATGAAAATGCGTTTTAACTGGCTACCATTTTGAAAATTTCAGCTTTTTCCTTTATCTTTTTTGACGAAAACGACAGCGAGATTAAGCATACCCTATATTTGCAAACAAAATTAGCTAGGAAAAAAACCCCTCATCTTTCCGGTGTTTATGGTTAAAATTTTGTTAAAAGTTTAAATTTCATCACGTCGTCGTTTTCTCTTTCCGGCATCAGGGTTTACCTTACTCATGACGTCATGTAATTGTTGAGCCATTGTGACGTCACGTCGCGTGATATGCTATGCAAGATAGATTGTTCTTACATAGCTTTCTTACATGGTCAAACTCTATCCAACATAGCGAGATATGAGAGAATTATGTGTTCTTTTCCAAAATGGATATCGTGTACATTATCGAGGTTTGAAAAAATAAAATACTTATAGTTTTTGCTTACTTTATCCAATAACCAAGCAAAACAAGACATTATTTTTTGTTTTGAAGTTCATGTTAAACGTATATACATAATTCTATTATTATTACGAGTTTTATTACTTATTACAGACTGCTGTTGTGGAAAAACTTGTTTCTTCTGCTTTTAAACTTTTTAATGTAATTGGTGACTTCGTTTCAAATTCAAGAAGTTGGACAAAAGATTTATAAAAGTTACGGTATCGAATAATGCACAAAGATGCGTGGTCCACAACGTGCACACACTGTTTACAAATCATTCACATAAGGTTTACACAACTGGGCGATCTTACAAGCGTTCGTTCAGCGATGAGTTTTTTTCTGCATGCACGAACGATAAGGCACATTTGGTCGATGAATATTACGGTATGAAAAATATACGAAACCCTTTTGTCGAAACATTAGCATTATATTAGTTGAGATTAAGCTAATTTTATAATTTACAGTAAACTGTATTACTGAAAGAGTTAGAAAGTCAAGAATTTCAAGGGTTTAGATCATGTAAATAACAGAACGGAGTTAGACCTGCCCTGTGTCTGACGAAGACATCTGATATGCATAAACGTGTGACCGATATAAAAACAAAACTGGATGCTAAGCTATTATTATTTGTACCTCGTTCCTTCATCTGTTTTGTCACACGTTGGTGAGTGATGTAAGTTTCCTTGGCGGAAACATTATCATAGTTTCTATATGCAGGTATAACTTGGTATAAACTGGCAATGCTTATCTGAAGGAGAACTTGTCATTGTGTTGAAAGTTACACATGTGTATTTGGTTTGTTAAAAAAAACCAAACAAACTACAAAACCATCGTTTCTAAATTTAAGAAACAATGTTGATAGAAAAATCAATTTATACAATATGTATTTGAGATATAGAAATATAATTAAAACATCAAGTATGAAACCGTTAATATTGTTATTTCTCAATTTACATCAGCCGCGAGTGTCATCAGGCAACGTTAGTTTATATTGGTTTTTATCATCCTTACAACGTGATCACATCGTAAAAACATCGCTTACACATACATGTATTGAACACACCACACATTGTGCTATACAATGTACGATAACCATGACAATTTAGATTTCTGTTCATACATTTTCCTTATCTGGACAATTACAACTGCCTCGCAAACATATGGTGTTTATGTGTCGCATTTGCTTCGTTATTCAAAGGTTCACTCCAGATATCCAGACATTCGTAATATATGTCGACTGCTGATGAACAAACTTACGGCAAATGGATTCGAGTAAAAAAGGTTGATGAAGACTTGGACAGTTTAACAGTTACCATCTTCTTCTCATTGAGAAATATATTATATATCCTTACATGATATGAAGGTTGGCGTTTTTAAACATGCTCATTAGTAAGCCTGCTTTTTGAGATTGAAAAATATGCCTCCATCCTCACTGAAAGGTCATAACATTTGCTTCAACTTGACATATAAGCAGAAGACGCCGGACTACCAGGTCGTATTCTCTTTGCTTTTACTAGTGCCTCCGTGTAAATATTCCATTTGTTCATATTTTGCCTGTAGTTTAATCGATTTTAAGTTCAGATTATTGTTTTTGTTGACGCTTTGGTATACTGATTTTTTTCTCCCATTTAACGAATAGCAATAGTTTGTATACTTTTTAATTACAAACCATATTCAGACCAATTTTGATTATACTTGAAAATATTTTGCATGAATTCATATTTTTGTAAAAGAGTTCAAACTGCAAAAATTAAAAGACGTGATTACGGATATTTAACTCACAAATAAGACTGTTACTTAATGTTGTCTTCACTCGATTTTCCATTTTTTGTGACAAATCCTAGAAAGACGAAACAGCTCTATGATACTGCTTAATTAATTGCTTTTTTGGCATACTGTATCTATTGCTTAATTTAAAAGGTTCAGCATTTGTGCGTGTATTACGTCATCTTTCTTTCTTAAGCTACACAGTTAAAAAGAAGTAAAAGTGAATATATACCTACCTAATCCCTCGGCTGCTAGTCTAGAATATTCACTGGCGGCTATTTTAGGTATACAGTCAGATATAGGGATCCAGGTGTAGGTCTCTGGGCATAGCAGGAATGACGGGGAAAATCTACTCTGTGTGAGGACAAACGCAGGTGTCATTATATAGTTGCAGTAATTCAGGCTAGTTTTTTGTATGTCTATTTACTTTTTTAGAAATAATTCACAGTTTGTAACTAGGTACACACCTCCATCATAAATCACTCTTTGTTGTGAAACACCTTTGTAATATAGATCACAAAACGCCTTGATATACGGTTAGAATACTAAGTAAGTCACACAGAAAGTATGCATCTACGTAAGCCACGTCATATCTAAATAAAACACGTCATACTTTGTAAACGTGTTCAAAAATAAAGTCGTTATAAGTAACACCAATTATAGAATAAATCGCTTGAATGCTGAAACAAAATATAAAAGCTATTCTCTAAAACAATACATTACCACCATCAACAATTAAAAGCTTTAACCAGATGTTATTGTGACTACAAGATATCCTCGATTATCGGGACGATATTAACAACATTTCAACCAAATAAATACAAATGTTTGTTTACCTTATACGTTAGTTTTGGACAGGAATGTACATAATATCCCAAATAGTAATACTTGAAGTCCGGCGCTTTCTTATTGAACTCTTGTATGAAGGCAATTTCTCTGTGAAAAATAATTAAAAAAAAAAATAGCAATTAGAAATAACGCTTCAAACTTGCATACACGTAATCGGTATACAATGGTAAAAACAGCTTAGCAATATCTCATTCACATAATTAACTGCTCGCATATCCCTTTACAAAGCCACTTCACAAAAATATGAGTTAATCATATAAAGCCGGATATTGATCTACAAAGTACATGTACATGCATATGATGTTTTATAAAAGGAAATCTTAGCTTATTTCATGATCGTAGATTGTTAGTAGTGTTATCGATTCTTTTCAGTCTGATTAGAAATCTACATATGTCAGAATATGAATTTAAAGAAAAGACAAGTTGAAATAACAAAGATACTGCATGTAGAAAAGTGTATCACATTAAACATACAAAGTGAATCTCAGAGCGGGAATTCTCGAATAACACACAACTATTGAGTACACTATACATTCGTTTAGCTTACCTTAGCGCAGTATAGATTCCAATAGACATAAACCTATACTCGGGTAGGTAGTACAGATACACGGCGGACAGACCATAAGGCAGTAGGTCGAGGACGCCCACAGCAATTAGTTTACCATCTAAAATATAATGTTGGTGCAGAGATCCATACCCTATTTGTGAGCCACCGTCTTTAGCCACGGCCTGAAAGGACAATCAAGGTACAGATTTTATAATCATTTAGGAAGGTTTCTGCAAGAGAGATACAGTAACCTTTTTATTTAACAGTGACCTTACCTCTGAAAATGATCTGTTAATTTTTTAAACAAACATTTTGTTTTTTCTTATTGTTGGTGAATGAGAAATATTTCGTTGCAACTTTTGGCTAGTAAGTTGAAACTTGCTATATTTCCCGACTACCAGATTTGTGAATGGCGTATTTCAGTATGTAGCTGCCCATACTTGAATTATTTATTGATGTGAATATTTAAAACTAATTCAACTCCTACCATTCTTTATAAATGTCTTATAATTTGTTCATATGTTGCCTCTAGCTTAATCGATTTGAGTTCGGATTATGGTTTTGTTAAAGCTTGGGTATTCTCTGATGTTGTTTTTTCTATAAATGAATATATTTACATTTGCTCTGCAAATTTCCATTGTAATGCATATAAGTGATGGCAAATGCTGATATAGGACTGTAATAACATTTGCTATCGGGACGTTATCAATTTCGTTGTTGTAAACACTAGATCAACTGTTCAAAACTGTTCGAAATAACTACATATTATGTAAACAAAGATCACGTAACACACACATATGCTGCACCTCTTAAATGTAGTAATAGATACAGTATGCCGAAAAAATGAATTAAAAATCATCATACAGCTGTTTCGTCCTCCTAGGACTCTTCAGTGATGCTAGGGGCCAAAAGGTAGGAATCCAAAAAGCACAATTATTCTACCAAAATATTAAGAAAAGGAATTAACATTTTTATCAAATACCGTCCTATAACACACAATACTGTTGGTGTCAAATTTACATGCACATAAAGTACTACCGGACTTAATTTTTTTTCCACATATACCAATGTGTGTGAAAGGACTGTAAAAACAGTTACTAAAACATTAATTGCTTAACCAAATTTAGTGATGTTATATATAAATTATGCTACATATGAAGTATCCTAAACCTAACAGCTGTTTTCTCCTACTTAAATTATCATTGATAAGGCCCCCGAAAAAGGTTGGTAGATAAAATGGACTGAACTACCGTTAAAAAACAGGAGTTGTCCCATTTTGCAAAGCTTACAATATTGCTGGATAATTTTGTTTAACCAAACCCTAAAGTGTACAAGTTCTGAGCCGTTCCACTCCTCAAACAGATACACGTGTGCCCATGATGTTTACCTTAAGTGGTGAATGGACTAGTAACTTGAGCCAGTGGTCCCTGTCACACTCGTGAGGCTGGTCTTTGTGGATTCCTATCCTGTACTGTTTGAACACCTCTGCAGACTCTTTCTCACTTTTCTTGAATTCATCATTTTGGAGGGACGGTATAACGATGCGAACCTTTAAGAACACAGATTTGGCGTGGTGTGTATCAAGAGTTCAGGCAAGTTTGAACGAAAACTTTTTCACTTGCACCCATATGACCAAGAGGATAATCCATTTTTTTACAATCTCAATACTTCCAATTAACGAATTATGAAACGTCAGACAAAACACTAACATTTAGGCTTACGAAATGTTTTCATTCATTCGTCAGTATAGTACACATGCTGTTATACGACGTACCATCCCAACGTCATATATAGAATCTCGAAATTAATTCACGTGGAAATCTCCCCACTGAAACGTTATCTGTAATGAGCGAATTTGCTGAACAATACACATTGACGAAAGATATGATTTAACGAAGTCATGTACGGAAAAGTCGAGATATGATGAGCCAACAATACGGAAAAGCAGGGATGTACACTCAGTTTGAGGAATGCGCTGCTTATTTATTATGATGTGAAGTGCATCAGCTAGACTGATCATCTTATGTGTTTTGTTTTTATTTGAGCCATATTAACAGCCAGGCTCATTTAAGGACGATCTTCCAGTGTGTATGCAATGTGCATGTGTATTTTTATTGTGTTTAAAAACAATCTTACACTTTTGACAAACAATAATACCAAGATACAATGACTAAAATAACAGTTATTACATGTAACCACTGTTCTTTGATATTTTTGCCAAGGCGATTTATTAGGAAATGGGAGACAACTCTTGTATCCTTGTGTTTGCATCCTTGTATTGTTCTGCTACACTTTCATAGGCTACTGAATAAGAGGGATTAATGCAATTTTAAAATTACATTCATGGCAAAATCAGCCTTATACATTACTATAAACAGAAGTTTCATTGGGTTTTTTATGCCACTTTTAACCAATTCATAGGTCTGAAACAGATGTAACAAAGCGCACAATTTTAAAAGCATTTGTTTTGAAATGTGTTTAAATGTTCTTTACTGACATATGACCTGTTTTTGCTTTTGTAAATTAACAATTTTTCCTCTAAATCAGAGAACGAAATGATATACAGTACTTACATTGTATGATTTGTACATCTTATTACAAATTACCTCCAACTTGTGAACACATTTCTTGGCTTTGTAAGGCTCATCGATGAACTCTTCGAGCGTCTTCTGTAATAAAAACAAACCTTGATATTTTCAGCACTCGAATAATGCAAAGCGACACACTTTAATGAAACATCTGCTTCCGTACAAGTATGTATTTTTCAATACATTTCAATTTAAAATTCAATTTCCAGTGTTTGAAACTAAATGTTTTAGCAGCGATTCAAAGACACGTGTTTGACCAACCAAAACACAGCTTACAAACTAGCTTGGAAATGAAGTTTCCTTCTATTCAAATGCTGGTTAGCTTAACGACACGAAAGTCTCACTTTACTGCGCAGAATTATCAAATATGTCACCTCATTTGAGACTTTTCTCTGTAACAACACGGTGTTTAATTCTACAATTACCTTTCATTTTAAGCAACCTGTTATACTTTGCAAGGCAACAGTTTTTTCTGTTTGGTCAGAGGAAACTTGTGTTAAACGAAACACGGAGTATCAACAGCGTCTCCAAAAGACAGCCAAAAGTACATGTATAAGATACACTGTAACTAGGATCATCTCTGACAGCGATAGGAATAAAGTGTAACTCACACAAGCCTTGATGGCACTGATATTTATCTTCTGGATAAATGTTGCAAAACAACTCATCGTTTCCCTCGCTTCTCACCATCTTACCGACTGTGGATTCGGCGATTATCAACATTGCGTAATGATCTGCGTTGATGACGGGACTTTTCCAAGATATTTTACGTTATTTCTGTCATATAACATACGTATTTAAAATATGTAGACAAATACATTCTTCATTGAAATCAGTGATCAAAAGCGGTAAGTGACGTTTTTTTCTCATTTTATTGAAATATTCACAAAGAGGACTATATTTTGTCCCGTCGAAATGTCTAGACTTGCTAGTGTTAAAGTATCTACACAAATTATTGTCAATTTGATGTGATGTTTTGGGACAAAAATGTAATAACAGAATATCTAACAGTGTCTTCAGTAATACGAGATATATTTCACTCGTATGGCTAGTTTTTTTTATATTTTTCACTCGTGCTGCGCACTCGTGAAAAATCTCAAAATATTAGCCACACTCGTGAATTATATCTCGTATTACTGAAGACACTGTTAGATATCCTTTATATCTTAATGTTCAGACTGGGTGTGTATGAACATGCTAATTTACCGTACTACTGCTGCTGGTCTTGCTCATGTTACCACTCTCACGCTCGAGTGTCATGGTAGACCTTCTGTAAGCCGTAGATTCCTGCTCTGACATGCTCCCTAGTCTTAGTGATTCACGTGACTTCCTCCGCTCTAAACGAATGTCTTTCGCTTTTCTCTTGACAGGCTTGAGGGGGTCAGCGCCTAGCCCTGATGAAAAGCATTGTATAAATACAATACAGACTTTAAAAAAACGTGTACACTGTAGAGGAATATAACTCTTCGAATTCATAGATTACTTAAGTCTAGAGGTTCGTTGCCATTAAACCATTATACAAGCATTGTTACCATTTTCTTTTCACATTAGGTAAAAAATGAACTCGATACGTAAAACCGTAAAGATTACTACAAAACCAAACCATCACCTTACATAACTGTCGTTAATGTATAATTGTTATAGAGCTGTCCGTATCATTGTAACTCAATAATATCTTTCTTTCCATCTAAACGCATAATTGTATTTAAAAAGATTGAATGAGGAATACACGGAGCAAGAATTTCTTTATGAGGCGCTTCATTAGGATTATCTCCGTTGCAAAAATGAAGGCAGGTTCCTAGATTTACATTTTGATAAATGAATAAATGTTGAACAAATAAAATCCTGGGGGGGGGGGATATTATAAAACTTTTCATGAAATCAGTGTACATTTTTTTTAAGAGATGGTTGTTGCTCGTCACTCCCTTATACAGTTTCTAGAAGAGATCTCCTTTGTAGTATACCTGGTTTGGGTGGAGGTTTTGAGACTGGATCTGGCGTGGACCCAGACTTGTTGTTAGTGGTTGTGCCTCCGGTTCTGCGCACATCTTGATGAAGTTTCCTCCTAACGGAGACACCTGCTCCCCCCTTCCTGGTGCCATGTATGAGGAACTTGTTCACCTGCTTCAGAACCTTCTTTTGTGATTTGCTTAACTTGAAGTTCAAGGCGTCAGTTCTAATAGTGTACTGAGGACAGCATGTCTGGTTCATTGTTGGCTTATGAAGATACTTCCCTTGTCTGCACAATAAGAATATAGCAAGTATATGTTTTTTGTAATGTCCACTCTTGCGTTATTTCAGATAGCGTCATACAATGTACTCGGGTGGTGTTCATAGACCCCGGGTTTTGGCTGCATAGATCAATAGCACATTTTGCTCTATCCTCGACTATTGATAATGACCAATCTAAAGTCACCTCATCTTCCCTATGTTATCTGAGCAGACTTCAGGTTGCTGATGCAAAACTCCCTGTTTCTACTTTGTTTTCTGTGAAGCGTCTCTTCTAGAGAAGTTATTCTTTTGCAATAAGTGTAAAATACTGTTAAACACGGAGAACAACATGTTTGACGGTTGTTTAAGATTTTCAACTGAAGACTTGGAAAAGGAAGGATTAGTTGAAACATATGATAATCGACGTTATACGAATACGGAATTTAGAACTTTAAAGTAGTTAACATTTTAATAAAATACCTTCTCCATCCCCGGACAATCAAGTCTTGATAATCCTGAACGTTTAATGAACTAGACCACATCCCTGAAATAGAAAGACAACATTATTACATCGAATGATTAATTACAGTATAATACTTATATTTATCTGACAGTTGTGATCTTCTTATCAGTCTTGAGCACCCCCTCCTCAAAACTATTTCGTCCATTTTCCCACCCTGTACACTACCATACCATATGCCAAACTGAAAGAACGTCTTCGGTCTCTCAATATGAGAGCTTTCTTTTCCACGAAAGGTGAACGCCGATACAAATACATGGTTGTGAGCTATCTTGGAGCATACTTAGTAAAAAACACAACAAAAGCAAGGTTGAAATATACTGAGAAACAAATAGTGCGAATGATTCAATTCCTGGTTGACAATATCTTTGTTGAGTTCGGAGGAAAGATTTTCCAACAGACTGTTGGCATTCCAATGGGCACTAACTGTGTACCACTTTTGGCTGATTTGTTTTTGTTTTCATACGAGGCTGAATTTGTAGAGGGGCTTACCAGGACGGGTAACAAAAACCTTGCCAAATCTTTCAATTTCACTTTCACAGGCATATCGACGATGTGTTGTCTATAAACAACAAGATGTTTGATGACCTAATCGATCGTATACACTCTACTGAACTTGAGATTAAAAACACAACAGACTCTCCTACATCAGCTTCTTACCTCGATCTTTACTTAAGTATGACCAACACGGGCAACTAACTACTACGTTGTATGATAAATTAAAAAAAAAACGTGACGACTTCGATTTTCCGATCGAGAACTTTCCCTTCCTTGATACATGTAGTAACATCCCTGCCTCTCCATCATATGGTGTTTACATGTCGCAGTTGATTCGTTATTCTAGGGTTTGCTTTGAATATCGAGATTTTCGTGAAAAATGTCAACTGCTGACGAACACAACTTACGGCACAGGGATTTGAGAGATGCTGGTTGATGAAGAATGTGGGCAAGTTTTATGGTCGCAATCTTGATCTCATTGAGAAATATTCTGTATCTTTGTGTGATAAAAACGTTTTTGAGTTTGCTTATTATAGTGTGTTTATTTGTTGTGATGACAATGATGACTCGGTTCTCATTTTGAGGATTGATGCAAACTTGGAAGTGACAAAGATTTACATGGCGGGTGTCGTCGATGAAGCAAAAGACGCTTTCTCTCCCGGAACGCCTGGTCTTATTCTCTTGTGCTTTGACGAGAGTCTCCATGTAAATATTTCCTTTGTTCCTATTTTGTCCCTAGTTTGATCGATTTTGAGTTCGGATTATGGTTTTGTTGACGCTATGGTATTTTCTGATTTTATTTTTCAAGAGAAACGAATATAATGATGAATCTAATAGATATTTCATATTATACGGAATGAGTGTGTTCTGCTGAAACCGAAAACAGAATTGTCTTGTTACATACAAATGTACAAACATGTATGTATATGCATGTTATTTCATGTCTGCAAGTTTTCGATTTCAAAAGAAACATTTATTTCCTTCATCAAAGGATTGATATATTTCATCCGCTGGGAAAATATTTTATTGCGTGGACATATTGTTTCCGTGTTTTCCCCGTAGCAACATCTGTGATCAATCTGATTGGGAAAGAAAAACTTTTGTTTTCCTATAAAACCATGTGTTTATACATGGTATAAACCTGTTCGACACATCAATGTTTACTTTGAACTAGGGACTCATAAAACCATATATTATGATGATGATGAATCAGTTCGAGAAATGTACATCCGACTTCCTTTTTATATACACATAAACATTGCATACCGAGTTTTAAATTAAATGTTTATTTCATGTCCATATTCCGGACACAGACTTGAAATGACTTTACAAACGTATTGCGTGGTAAATGTTGAAATATTTTGTTATTCTATATTGATGTTTAATATTAGAAACGGATGATATATGTGATATACACACATTTACATTGCATACAGAGTTATAAATGAAAGGTTTATTGTATGTCCATATTCTTGAAACAGGCCTTAAATAACTTTCATGTGACAAACATACGGCGTCTCAAACGTTCAAATATTAAATTATTTTATATATACATGTATGTTAATGATTTATAATTATTTCATTCAATGACTGTAAATTCATACGTGCTATTATAACGTTTGACATGAAATACACGCCGATATCTTTACATACTACAGTTTATATAATACATATATACTGTAGTTCATATATCCTTATTAATAAATCAGCTGAATGCTTTTGTACAGGGCCGAATCGGATTAACAGAACTGTACATATACTTTTAACGAAATGAAGTTGGACGGGTATTTAAATATAGATGTTATTGCAAGCCTACCGTGAGATGACCCGTGTTGGTGAAGTCATGATGGCAATAAACCCGTTAACAAACTCATTACAAACATATACTGTCTATATACTGTATACTGTACCACAAGATCGGTTTCCATTGTTTCCACAGTATATACACTTCAGATCACCACTGGTCCCACAATAGTCTACGATACTAGGGTCTGGACTCGCCATGACTGCCTGGCTGATATAAGGTAAATAATCGGCACCCTGCTCCCCTGTTTCCTGGCGTTGTATTGAGTGGCTGATATATGGTAAATAACGGGCACCTTGTTCCGTTGTATTGAGTGTAAACACACCCGGAAATATACATTGATACACGATACATCTCTGAATAAACATACATGTATTTATCTTCACTTGTGTACACACTTATACACACTGTGTATAGATGTATATTACGATATTTTTCAATTATTTTGTAAGCAAACAAACACTGCGGAAATCACTTATTATTCAGACACGTATAGTATTTAAAGACCAATGGCGCCTCTATGTGCTAAAAGAAATGGAGCAAAGAAACAACGGAACTAAAAATAGTTCTATGGATGTAGAATATATTTGGACAAGATTGGGATAACTTCAGCTAGTATTATTCACGTTCTAAACGACGTTGGTTAGCGTTGGTTGCATGCAAAACTAATAGAATTACACAATAAAACCGCTCACCTTTATGACATACAAAGAAACATTAATATAATCAAGTCATATAGATAAAACTCTCTCTGCATATATAAGATACATATGATGTATCTGGATATTAGTTTTGTTTACAACATGAAAATATCTTTATCATTGTCAAACGTTTCAATTTTTATTGGTCCCTTATCAACACCATCCTTTGCGCACATCTTCCCACTAAAATGGCGTATTCCAAGACTTCGTCATCGCCCTGCGTTTTAGCAAGCTGAGATTTGTAACTTCTGTAGGACATTGTTTCACTACGGTAAATCACAGGAATGGTGTCTATATCCTGTTTCTCTTCGTCATCAGCTGTGAAAAAAAGGGGGAAAAAACGAGCAAAAAATCAGTAAGAAAATAGTTACCATTCAATCAGTTCTATGTGAAAAACGGTTTCAAGTAGCAAATATTGTTAATTACTTGGAAAGGCGTGTACTGAATGCTCACACATGTGATTAAAAACTCAATTGTCATGCAACACATCTTAACTTGAACGCCACACCAATGCACATGTGTATATGCATTTACATTTTCAAAAGTTAACCACAAAGCTAGGGATTTGTCATGTTTGACTGATGATTGGAGTCGTCCTTGTGTTACTGGTGCTAGGGCGATTGTCATGTATGACTGACTATTGGGGTTCTGTCTTGTATGACTGATGCTAGGGATCTTGTCTGGCTTGACTGATGCTTGGGGTCTTATCATGTTTGACTAATGCTCTTGGGGTTCTGTCATGTTTTGACTGAGTCTAGGGGTCTTGTCTCGTGTGACTGATTCTAGGGTTCTTTCAAGGTAAATAATGGACTAAGTAGCTACATTGTATGCCGTCAATAGGGGAAAAATAAATTACTGTTTTTATACATTATGTATCTGTCATGTTGTAAATTGTTTACTCATTAAATACATATTGTATTTCAATATTCCATTTGTCTACCATGGTTTATACTTATATTTGACCGGCATGCAACGTAACTATTTAAAAGAACGTCTTACATGTAGTATGTTTTAAGGAGGCTCCACTCTTTCGTAATTATCCGCTAGATTTCCTTAAAACATTCATATGTTGATTATGCTACCAGATAGAGATGATTTTGTAAAAATCTAAGCATTCCAATGACTTGTTTCATTTTTGGTAAACACACACAAAGATTTTTCTCAAAATTCAATGTTTTTCTATTTTTTTTTTCTTGTGAAACCACATACATACAATAAGATACAAAAGAAATCAATAGCTACCTCAAAACTTTTTTTATTTATGGAAAAATGGACAAAACGATTTTTACAAAGTGTTTTATTTTTATATCTAGCTGAGTATTCAAATTCATATTATTTACATAACATATAGTTACATAAAGCACATGCAAAAAATTGAATCAAAATAACAGACAAGCTTTTTATGCTACTTAATGAAAACTAGATGTAAAACTTGTGCCCAGGGTAGGATGTCACCCTTGATGCTGTTGGGAAGTTTTTGTAATGGGTAGCATTCTTACATAACATATAAACTGTGAATATGTAAACGCCTAAAAGCATTTTAGAACATAACAACAGTTCTGTGTTATATTTCCAACAGCATAATAGTGCTTATAGAATGACACTAGGCACAGACCTGTCAGCGTCCGACCATGTGTCGATATCGTGTACATTTTTTTTTGTCGTTGATTTGCAATAGGAGTGGTCGTGACAATACTTTATTTCCTCGTAATCTTGAGTTGAAGACTTGAACCGTCTCATCTTGCCATTGTGGACATCGCGACATATTTCTGTGTTGCAAGAATTTGGTATCCCGTTTTCGAATACCGGGTACACAAATAGAAAGCTACGTCACCACAAAACGAAAATAAAAACTTGCGTATTACGTAGGGTCTAGCGTTCTTAAACAGTTTTATATAAAGATATTAAGCGGGCTCTTTTCTTAGTTGCAAAATGCCATTCAAATTGGTATATGGGTTTTTGAAAACAAGTTGGAAATGACGTTGTAAATTGTTTACGGACGACGCAAACCTACGGACAAAAGACGATTAGAACAGGTCTCTTGACATTTTGTCTCAGGTAGCCTAACTTTAGCAACTGCAAAAACATTCAATAAACAGTCTTTTTTTCTCCACTAGAGCCCGATCAAAACTCTTAATACGCCGGGTGTGGGAGTTGGCGACACATATGCATTCGACGAAAGCGACATGGTGCGTATTGTAAATTATATGCTTATGCTCGTGATTAGCAAACAGAAAGTGTACTTTCAGGTTATCGCAAAAGCAAAATAATAAACAGTAATTATACAAACTAAACATGCTTAAAATGATATACATTATTCATACATACCCACTCCTTCTGCTGCCAGTCTGGAGTATTTACTGACGTCAAGTTTAGGTAAACACTCAGCTATAGGTATCCAGGTGTAGGTCTCCGGGCATAACAGGTATGACGGGGAAAACTTCATCTGTATATAGATATAACAGGTATGACGGGGAAAACCTTATCTGTATATAGATATAACAGGTATGACGGGGAAAACCTCATCTGTATATAGATATAACAGGTATGACGGGGAAAATCTAATCTGTATATAGATATAACAGGTATGACGGGGAAAATCTAATATGTATATAGACATAACAGGTATGACGTGGAAAACTGTATCTGTATAAAGATATAACAGGTATGATGGGGAAAATCTAATCTGTATAAAGATATAACAGGTATGATGGGGAAACTGTATCCGTATATAGATATAACAGGTATGACGGTGAAAACCTAATCTGAATATAGATATAACAAGAATGACGGGGAAAACCTAATCTGAATATAGATATAACAGGAATGACGGGGAAACCTCATTTGTCACAACGGAAAGGTATTGACACACCAAGATAAAACTACTTGCTGTGAACCGTTCTACCAATAGTAAGTATAGACTACGCGGCAAAATATAGTCCTCTCTGCAAATGTTTTAATACTATGAAAAGATATCGCAACTATCTTATTTTGATAACTTATTCAAACGAAGAATTTTAGCTTCATATTTTTGTTAAACAAAAACACGTGCCAACTTACTTTATACATGTTTTTATCTCTGCGCCTTTTATAATCCTGATAAACAGTGTAATTGCTTTACCTATGTGAGCTATACTTTTATCACTATCGCTGTTAGATATGGTTCTTGATCTTTATACTTTCTGTCAATGGATTAGTCAAATTTGGGACTTGAACATTTGATGGAGATCTTGATTTGTTTGGCACGGGTTTCCTCCGATCAAACAGATAAGTTGCTGATCGGCACTGTCTGCAAGCTTCCTTAAAATGAAAGTTAACTGTGAAAATATAGTTAACATGTTTGCTTATTCTGGGTAGTAAAAATGAAGCTTGTGTATCGTTAAGCTAACCAGCATTTAACTAGAATGACAGCTTACTATTTTCTCCATGGTAGTCTGTAAGCCGTGTTGTGTTGGTCAAATCAGATATATATTTTACTAGTGAGTAATATCGCAACTGTAGAATGAAAAAGTTTTGATGTTGATACTTACCTTATACGCTACTTTAGGACATGAGTGAATATAGTTGCCCGTGTAGAAAAACATTACGTCTGGCACTCTAGTGTTGAGTTCTTGTGTGAAGGCAATTTCCCTGTGAAATACGTGTTTCACTTTAAGAACTGATGTGAAATTCAAAATGCTAATGAAATGAGTTAATTGATCTGAACAATATCTAGCGAACATAATATCATACTTATATTTACGATAGAACACATTGCACACTGTAAGTAACCACAAAGGACTTAAGACTCACCTAAGGGCAGTATAAATCCCGATAGATAGAAACTTATATTCGGGTAGGTAGTAGCAATACATGGATGACAGACCACGGGGAAGGATGTCGATGACGCTCACAGCAATGAGTTTACCATCCAAGATATAATGTTGGTGGAAAGATCCATATCTTACTGATGGACAACCGTAGTTTTTTTCGGCCTGAAAGGAGAGGAAATGAACAATATTTTTATATTTAGATGAAAGGCGGAACGATTGCGTTACACACTTTTATTTTTAAGTAATAAGTTCAGTTTTTTGACAATTATATTTCGCCTCTACTAGTAAATCAAGAACTAAGCTGACGGACTGACAGTGTTGTATAGCAGTTTGTCGCTGACATTGACAGTCCAAAAAGTCATATACTGAACAGAAGAAACGAAATATCATTTTGATAGTTTATGTAATATATCCAATAAAAGATACAGCACTCATCTATTCTATTGGTTAATTAAGCTATTATAGTACTAGCGTCGATCACTTTATTAACGAAATGGTATACATTGAAGCCGTTGGAATACTCCGACTTCAATTATAAGTTTGACTCTTTGTTTGCATTTACTTGAATTTCGCAAAGCAATTGTCTGGATAAGCCTGTTTATATCTACCTTAAGGTATTCCGCTACAGTTGTGATAACGCACAACGAACCAAACCATTGCGTGCGCACATCGTGCATACATCGTGCACACACTGTTCACACATCGTTCGTCCATGGTGCGCACAACTGGGCGATCTAAAGATAGATCGTTCATCTGTGCGATTCTCATAGCACACACGCAAGATTTGCTATAATTTGTCGATAAATATTACGAATGAAAAAAATACGGAACCCTCTTGTCGAAAGACTATATAAATTCGCATCATAGTAATTGGGATTACGTTATATTTATAATATGCAATAAGCAATATTAGTGACCATGATGCAGCAGTTCAAAAACTACAAAAAGACTATTTCTAATTCTGAAAATATACATGTATATTAAGAAATATCAGCTTATATGTGTAATTAAATTATGAAATATGCTTAAAACAAGTAGCGCGAAACCATATACATGCAGAGCATATTGTTAAGCCATTTCTCAATTAACATCAACCACGATTTTCATCACACAATGTTAGTCTATCGTGCGCCCACATGTGTGTAAAAAACAATCGCTTATGATCTCATCCTTCTAACATCGTGCACACTGCGCGCACACACCGTTCACACATCGTGTAACGTTGCGATCCCACAACTGTACTTTCTCAGTGCCTTTGAACCAGCACAGAGCATATATAACTTTTACTGGATTTAGGCGCGTTCAAGTGCATAGATCCAACATACATATACCCACATTTGCTCTATTGGCAGGGGAGCTGGTCGTATGTGTACCGGCGGTTGACGTGGAATGGAAAATGTCTAGGGATGTACATGAATTGTCACTATTTGCTAATGACATTGAGCTCTTAATATTCTTCTGATTTATCGTTTCAATATAAATGCAAAATCCTAAGTTGTATTGTCCTCGCCTCAACATATTATCAGTAATCTCCCTTTGCAAAATCATAACCGTAGGCAATGTAAATATAGTCAAATTCATCGGGTAATGAAACAGGTTACACTTGGTATTTGTATCGAGTCCAACTTGAGTAAGACTTTAAATATTGTAGAGTATAAACATATTGAGTGGTTAGTGTAGCGCGAAACAATTAATGGTATTTTCGACTTGACATATCGGGGTGGCGACTTGACATATCGGAGGGGGCTACTTGACATATCGAATGTGGCTACTTGACATATCGGATGTGGCTACTTGACATATCGGATGTGGCTACTTGACATATCGGGGTGGCTACTTGACATATCGGAGGTGGCTACTTGACATATCGAAGGTGGCTACTTGACATATCGAAGGTGGCTACTTGACATATCGGGGTGGCGACTTGACATATCGGAGGTGGCTACTTGACATATCGGAGGTGGCTACTTGACATATCGAAGGTGGCTACTTGACATATCGGATGTAGTGACATGACAGATCGAGTGTAGGCAACATGGCAGATAGAGTTGTGGTGACTTGTCATTTCAAGTGATGATTGTGGTTTGACAAAATGAGTGTTGATTATAACTTGCCTGGTTGCGAGTTTGACCTGATACAATTCTGAGAGTTATTCAATACCTTGAGTGGTGAATGCACTAGTGAGAGGAGCCAATAATCCCGGTCGCACAGATGAGGTGGATTCTTGTGAACCTCTGTCCTATACTGTTGGAACAACTCGAAAGACTCTTTCTCACTCTTCCTGAACTCTTCGTTCTGAAGAGACGGTACAAGGAGACGCACCTGTAAGTACACAGAATAGATATATGCCTTGAATAGAAAAAGATTTGTAATTAATATATATATTTGTTTGTTCCAGTAATATTATTATCTTCATTGACGACAATATAGTAAAACAAAAGCAAATAAGGATAGCACGTTATGCCACATTCAATTCCACAAGGGCAGTGTTTAGAATAATATGTTGATATGCATGTAAATATTGTTTTAATTTCTTAAACTAGAATATTTGCAATGTTTTATGTCTTGTGTATCAAAGATAACATAATATACATTAATAATTTGTACAACTAAATACCTCCAGCTTGTGAACACAATTCTCAGCTTTTTCTGGCTCTTGTAAAAACTCAGTCAGTGTCTTCTGGAAATAAAGATATGTATTTATTATTTGTGCAGTAAAGAATAGTCCATACTTTTTCCAGAGCGAAAACAGAATACCGAAGCGTTAAAAAAAATCATAATCCAATCTCAAAATCGATTAAACAAGGGGCAAAAAAAATGAACAAAGGAAAGATTAACATGAAGAACCTTGTAACCGTACAAGAGAATATGATTAGGTGTTCCGGAAGAGCAAGCGTCTTCTGCATCATCGACGAAACACGCCATGTAAATCTATCTCACGTCCAAGTAAACATCAGTATTAGTATTAGATTATCCTTGTCAATCACAACAAGTTAACACACTAATGAGCATACCCATAAACGTCCATCTTCATAGCACTTAAAGATACAGAATATTTCTCAATGAGACAACTATGGCGACCATAAAAACTTTCGTATAGTTCTAATTAACCTGCATCTTTCGAATCCTTGTGTTATTAGTTTGTTTGTCAGCAGGCGACATCGATCACGAAATTCCCGATATTTAGAACAAGCCCTTGAATTTCGAATCAACTGCGACATGTTAACAGCATAGGTTGGAGAAGCGAGGATGTTACTATCAAGAAATGGAAAGTTCACGATTGGACAATTGAAATCATCACGTTTATCGTATAGCTTAGTAGTAAGCTGTCAAAGTAAGTCGTAGTTTAAGTAAAGATCGAGGTAAGCAGCTGATGTAAAGAGTCTGTTGTGTCCTTTATTTCAAGTTCAGAAGGGTATATACGATCGACTAGGTCAGCAAACCTCTTGTTGTTTATAGACAGCCTTGTATGAAAACAAGAACAAGTCAGCTAAGAGTGGGGCACAGTTTGTTCCGTTGGGAATGCCAACAGTCTGCTTGGAAATATTTCTTCCGAACACAACAAAAATATTGTCGAACAGGAATTCAATCATCCTTGCTATATCTTCTTCTGTATATTTCCTCTAAGTTTGGTCGTGTTCTTCACAAAGTATGTTCCAAGATAGCTCACTACCATATATTTGTATCGTCGTCCGCCTATCTTGAAAAGAAAACTCTCACAACAAGAGGTCGTTGACGTTCCTTCGATTGTGTATGAGGTATGGTAATGTACAGAGTGGAAAAATCAAATGTTTTGACAGAAAAGACTTTTTTTAGGAAGGGGCGTTCAAGATTGATAATAAGATCTTTCGAGTTTTTCAAAATTCACATAAAAAGACTGAAGCCCTGATTCTATGGTACTAAGGATGGTAGTACGAAGTCTTGATAATGGTTTGGTCGAGCGATTAGCAGAGCTAGCGATAAAACGTTGCGTATAAGGATCCTTGTGTAGTTTCGTTATCCAATAAAGACAAGGTAGGTCAGCGTCTTGCTTATTAACCGGTACTTTGAAAGATTGTAATACAGGAGCATGATTCGACAGTATTTCATCTTTCGAAAAACCGGTCAATGTGTAAGAAGGGGTTACCAAGGTTATCAAGCTGGCCTAGTTCAGAAATTGATTGTTAACTTAACCTCTTTCTTACTGCTTAACACATACATAATGTACATGTGGACAAACTATTTTCTATCATAAAACAATTTCAGATGTGTGTACCTTAATACAATGTATGTGAAGAAATAACACGTGAATACATTAACATGTGACATGACATCATTGCATTACAACGAACGAGCTCGTGATGCAAACCTCTTGCTTGAAGCTTCCTGTCAGCCTCTTGGTAGCGGTACGTTCCTTGTCTGACGTTCTTTGTGCTGGTTCAAGGTCTCGTAATTTTTTCCTCTCTAAAGGAATGTTTTTTTCTTTCCTTATTATAGGTTTACTCGGCTCAGCATCTAACAAGGAGGAATAAAGCTACGTTGTAATTGAATATCAATCCAGAATTTTAACTTGTACATATGACACATAACAAACCAGTAAGAACTGAAAATCTATATATTTTTGTAATTGTGTTAGTCTCGAATGAGATAAAAGCATTTGATTATTGTTATAACATAGATAGCATTGATTGTTTGAATTGACAGGATTAATCGTTTGATATTTAGGCAGAAAGTAAGAAGAAAGGTTCGCATTACTCAATTTGGTCATTGGCGATGTTTATTAGAGATCGTCAACATACAATTAACTGTTTTTGAAATAACAACGCTTCTGTATCAATCTAAGTAACTTACCAAGTTTGGGAGGAGAATGTGAGGCTGGATCGGGCGTAAACTCAGATTTGTTGCTATTGGAAGTGCCTCTTGCTCCGCGCACTTTCTGATCAGGATTATCCCCTGAAGCTTTAGCAGCTCCCCTCGTACTAATACCGTATATAAGGAACTTGTTCACCTGCTTTAGAACCTTCTTTTGTGATTTGCTCAACTTGAAGTTCAAGGCGTCAGTTCTAATAGAGTACTGGGGGCAGCATGTCTGGTTCATTGTTGGCTTATGGAAGTATTTTCCTTGTCTGCACAATGATAATTTGGCTGTACAAATCGGTCTTAATAAAGTTTAAAATACATCAACGTTGATTTTAAACGTTATTGTTTTTTGCTAAAACACATTAAACGTTTTAAACAATATCACATGCAGGGAAAAAAGAAATAAAACTCACATATTAAAACAAGAGAAAACATACAAGGATACATTTAACCTTGACCTTTGACACATTGACCTTTTACTTATCCGATACAGTGTTACCAACCTCGTTTCATAATGGCTTAAAAAATTAAGAGCAATATAATTTTGATGTTTTTTTTGTAATCCAAAATGGCAGATTTTTAGTCATTTTGAAATCTATTAACCCGTGTATCTCTTATGTGAAGTTTCAGAAAATTTAGTGTTCTCTAAGAACAGAGTGTACAGTATATATTAAAATTCATTTTATAATACAGTTTCTGTTTTTAATAACACCGTAGCCGTGATATTGACTTTCGAAACTTTTTTAACATTTCCTGCAAATCATAGTGTAACGTTATGTTCGGTTCCTTAAAACAAATTGAAGTTAAGATAACTCTAGGGAATTCGTATTTTGCGGGCCCTAATTAACATTGTACATTTTGTATTTACTAACCTTCTCCATCCTCTGTCAATCAAGTTTTGGTGATCTTGAACGCAAAGAGAATCTGACCACATTCCTAAAACCAAAAACACACACACTCACATCATTATATCGAGAAAGGTAAAGTATGACTGTTACCTAGAGATCGTATATCCTCGATCCTGCAGGGTTTAACTCGGTCGTCCTCTCAGACACCCTTCTATATGTCAAAGCACAATATAAGGGACACGGCAAACAATTTGCTTCGTCTTATGTTCAAAACATTTGAAAGAGTAACATGTGACTTTGCTTTCTTTGATAACCTTAATTCAAAGAGCCATGTGCTATCCTGTACAATTGTTGCCGAATTGGGACAATTCTGATACGAAATTGTATTCTGAAGAGGACAGAAATATAAACAACGTTGTTCGTCAAAATCTAGTCCTAAATGTAAACAGATCATCTTCAAGAGGAAAACATTTGCGAAAGACCAGAAACAACCGACTGAACAAAGGAAATAGCGCCCACTCGTATACTAGTGTGTTCGCACAACAGGCAGGGAAGCATGTTCCCATCATGGAGAGAGATATGTTTTAAAAAAAAAACGATGCCTAATTGATAGAGGTTCAACCACACCGAGCTATATCATGCAAGCAAAATGTCAAATAGGATTACAGCGCGCATACATTGAATGTAGTTAAAATACCTAGAAAGTACAGAGTGGTTGTCAGCTTTATGATAACACGGGGATTTACCATAAGATGGATGTCGATTTGAGGTTTTATACGACCCAAACTGGTATCAGGCTTTCAAATTATGAGGACACTTTCATGGTTGTTGTTAAAATTTATTTACGTATTTGTTAGATGCTTTAAACGAGATCTCAATGCGATTCTGACTATGTATTTTTAGAACGCCTACCCCAACACAAATAAATAGTCGAATACGTTTTGTGGCATACGTCCTCAAACTGCGATATCTGACCTACAGATGTAAATGTAAATGACGCCAGTTTAACAGCCGGCAGTACCGTTTTGATATTAAATGGCAAATGATTGAATTTCCTCTCTCACAGGCCAATACGACCAGGTGTTCGAAAGGGTAAGCGTATTCTGCTTCATCGACAATACCAACCATATGGGCACATCTTGGTCACATCCAAGTAAGTATCAATCCTCAAAATAAGAATCAAGTCATCATTGTTTATTATAACAAGTAAACACCCTAATAAGCAAACCCAAAAACGTCGATCTTCTTATCACACAAAGATACAGAATATTTCTCGATGAAATTAAAATGTCGACCAAAAAACTTGCCCATAGTCTTCATCAACCTGCATCTCTCGAATCATCGTGTCGTGAGATTGTTCATCAGCAGTTGCAACCTTTCACAAAAATCTCGATATTAGGTGCAAGTCCTAGAATAATGAGTCAACTGCGACATGAAAACACCATAGGATGGGAATTTTCTCTATAAAAGCGCAGTGTTTAATTCTACAATTACCTTTTATGTTAAGGAACCTGTTATACTATGAAAGTCAGCAGTTCTATCTGTTTGATCGGAAGAAACCTGTGTCAAACGAAACACGGAGTTTCCACAGCGTCTTCAAGTTGCAAAATGTAGACAAATTACATGTATAAGAGAACTAGGATCATCTATGGCAGTGATAGAGATAGTGTGTAACTCACATAAGCCTTGATGGCACTGATATTTATCATGTGGATCAATGGTGAGAAATCAACTCATCATTTCTCTCGGTTCTCCCCGTCTTAACGACTATAGATTCGGAGGTTATCAACATTACGTTATGATCTGCGTTGATGACGTGACTTTTTCAAAATATTTTACATTATTTCAGTAATATGATATTCTTTTTTTAAATATGAAGAAAAATATATTCTTCATAAAAATCAGTGATCAAAAGAAGTTAGTGACGAGTTTTCATAGTATCTACACCAAGTATTGTCAACGGGATGTGATGTTTTGCATCAAGAATGTAATAAACAGAATATCTAGCAGTATCTTCATTAATACGAACTATATTTCACTCGTGTGGCTAATATTTTGATATTTTTCACTGGTGGAAAAATATAAATAATTTAGCCCCACTCGTGAAATATAGTTCGTATTACTCAAGACACTCTATATATTACAGAAATATGACAAAATACAGCCAACACATAATGAAAACAATATGCCCTTCGGTTAGTGCTATGCAAAAGCAAAAATTCAACTCACATCACTGAGCACTGATATCTGAATTGTGCGAAAAATGACAAAGATTTTTAATATGCTGAAGATGGAATAATCGAATGACAATAGAGAAGTAAATATGTAAACATTAATAATATTTGCAAAAAAACTAATCTCATGAGAAATCCAGTACTGGTGAAAAATGAGTGTTATAATAGTATGTTTACGCTATGGATGATACGTCCGACTTCGGAAAGATTTAAGTGTATAAAGGAGTTTATAGATGTATTAATTACAGTCAGATTCATAGGAAGACAGTATGGAAAACCTTTGTATTTATGAATGAAATAATGTCTATGTATACATGTGTTGTACAAGATTAGTTGTATATAATAGATAATAAATATGGTCTAGTAAGTAATATCGACGGTATGATCCACTATATGTACTGGATCCTAACAAACAAATGTTCGTTGGATGCGTATTACTAGAAATAGATATATGATCGTGGAAGTAATAGATAATAAATAGATGTATATCATTATCATAGATGTTTTAATTACCCCGCTTCGGTATACTTTGATTTTTTTTCACATATAAAGCCAATGAAAGTCGTTCACATGAATGTACATAAGGTCGTATGCAAAAGGAAATAAACGTGTTGTTGACACAGTTATAATATACCGAAGTGCCAGCAAAAACATAGGATGATCTCAAAAACTTAAGGGCAAACTATCAACAAAGGAAAGATGTACACACTTGAAACAGTACAAGATATGTAGACTACACTTATCGTATAAGCATGATGCATAATGAACGAAATCGGATGGTAGAAGTACCAAATCTTAACGTATATTTAAATATATAACTTTATAAAAAAATTGTATACTGTACCGCGAGAAATGTTGCTATCGTTCCAACAGTAAATACATGTCCGTTTGTCACTTGTCCCACAATAGTTGACGATACTGCGCTCCGGACTCGCCATGGCTGACTGGTGCCAAAAACTATATCCCGGTTGCAATGAAACTATTATTTTATATATTGCATTTATTGGTTGTATCGTTTCAGGGAATATACATAACTACACATGCGCCGATATAGAGCTGAATATTAATGATCCATGCTCCGGCTCAAACAGAGAGACCTTTTTATGAAACAAGCTGAGTAAAAGAAATAAAACATTGATGAAAACAAAAAAGTGACCGTTATTATAAGACTTCAGTTTGTCAAGGCATTAAAGTATCTACGACTGTGAATGTACATATACAATTTATTACATTTTTACCAGTGAAATATCGAAAAGTTTTCATTCTATAAAAGTTATATTATTCACTAGCGACCAAAACAAATGCCCATAGTCTTCATCAACCTGCATCTCTCGAATCCCTGTGCCGTAAGTTTGTTCGTCAGCAGTTGACATCTATCACAAAAATCTCGATATCCAGAGCAAGCCCTAGAGTAACGAATCAACTGCGACATGTAAACACCATAGGATGGGGAGAAGCAGGATGTTACAAAAATCTCGATATTCAGAGCAAGCCCTAGAGTAACGAATCAACTGCGACATGTTAACACCATAGGATGGAGAAGCAGGATGTTACTACAGTATCAAGAAAAGGAAAGTTTACGATCGGAAAATCGAAAGCGTCACGTTAATCATACAGCTTAGTAGTACGTTACCCATGCTGGTAATAGTTTAAGTAAAGATCGAGGTAAGAAGCTGATGTAGGAGAGACTGTTGTGTCTTTAATCTCAAATTCAGTAGAGCATATACGTTCGACTAGTTAAGCAAACTTCTTATTGTTTATAGACAACATATCGTCGATACACCTGAAAGTGAATTAGAAAGAATTGGCAAGGTTTTTGTTACACGTCGCGATAAACCCTTCGACGAAATTAATTCAGTTTCGTATGAAAACAAAAACAAGTCAGCCAAAGGTGGGGCACAGTTGGCAGTTGGGAACGTATTTGTCAGTTCAACAGCATTCTTAATCACATGTAATATAGGTGTTGAATGGCTATGGGTTTATTGATATGGATGTTTGGTTTGTAGATACAAAGATTTGGTAGACCTTTCTGAATACTGAAATTGGGTTTCCGGAGCATACATTTTGTATGTACATTTTCATTCATATTGTGAAAGTGTTCGTCTGGAGGGCAAGCCTTGGTGAATACATTGCTTCACTGTCAACGGGTGACTGTATGCTCTCTAACTGGATTTACCCGGACGTTAAACCATGTTTTGACCAATCAAATAGTTTTTTGTTGGTGTCTGCATCAGCATCAGCTGGGTATTGATAAACAAAAAACTGTAAATATACGTATTGGTTGTCATATTTTTTACATGCATTGATATGTAAGATAAATTGGTTTACCTACATATTCAACATGGTGTGTTAATATGTAGGTGTGCCAATGTATGTTACACTCAAATGAATCACAGGCGGCACTTGTGGCCAGGAGAATAACCATCTATATATAGATAATATAGCGAAATATGAATAATTAAAAATATATATAAAAAGTTTTCCAATTTTTTTTTATGTTATTAATTATATAAAACCATAATGAAAATAATAGCCAAATTTCAGACACTGAAAAAGAGAGAAGGTATATGCAATTCAGTGGCAGAAAATACCTTGACCACGTTACAAAACGGTCCAAAAAACTTACTTTCTGACAAAAATTAATAGATTTCATACATCCCCTATAAATTTCCTACTCTAAAAAGCTATAATGATTCATACTTTTAATTATATATTGCTAGTGCAGGTGCGTAACATCTCAGAAAACCTCTGAAATTTGGCTATTATATATTTTCATTATGGTTTTAGATGATTAATAACATAAAAATAACACTGGAAAATTGTGTTATTGTATTTTCTAATTATTCATATTCCGCTATATTATAATATTATCTAAATATAGATGCCTAAGATAGTTATTCTCCTGGCCACAAGTGCCTGTGCAATGAATGTCAAAAATATGACAACCAATCCTTAAATAATTCTCTTAAAAATAAACGTCGAGTTTTAATTTTACAATGTGAACATCTTTATTTGATACAAAGCAAACTTAATGAATAAAGAATCATTTAGGAAAGGGTGAGACAAGTTGCATCCACAGAAATTTAAGTCACCAAGGCCCATAACTCTAATGCTGCAGAAAGTTGAACACGATTTTACTTTAATGTTACAGACAAAGGGAAGTAACTTATCCAAATAGAGTCAAATCAAATTACTGTTCAGTAAGACACAACTTCACGTTATGGTAAGTATTCACAATAAAACTACATGTACTATGAATACAATATTCTAATATTGATTATTCAATAGTGGAACTTTTACCTTAAATATATTTGCTTATGTATGTCTGTCAATTTGTTTTTTACTTATATGAGGCCAAACATGTATGTTTCAGGTGTTCCCCGACTGACCCAAGATTTTAGTGTTAACCTTAGTTGTTTCAGCACCATCTTGTATCTAAGGTTATTTTTTTTCCTTCCTGTTCTGAGACTCTGACCCAATTCTGGACAACCTGTAGCTACATGTACTGAAATGTTTGGAAATGCATAATATCAATTAAAACCAAAAACATACCTACCGACCTACCTTTTTAATGCATATGACCTATAACAAACATTTTCTTTTGCCTCAAAGCAATTCCGTCATTTCCTGTCCACTAGTCACAACATGGCGACCGCCTTGACAGTATTGTAAGATTTGACATGGGTCCTCCTTGTCGGTTCAGGACACTTAAGGCCATATCAATCAAATTCTGTACATTGTAATTGGACCATTGTTAAAAAAACATTATTTGAGTCTTATCTCATTATTCTTCAGAAAACGTTACATTTTTATACCAATAATAAGTTTCAATATTTCTCATAGGGACTATTGGGCAATTTACGGCACCGAATACTTCCTTTTTTTCCTCATTTAGCTATAAGCATGAAAGTAAAACATAAAATACAACTTTGAAACAACCAAGCCAAGAAAATGCAGCATAGCTGCTGGACACAAAATATTATTTTATGACAATGTCTTGTTGACTATAAAAAGCACGAGAGAACGAACCAGGTATACTTGGATATATCTTAATTCATTGTTTTTAATATCATTTTTGTAATCTTGCCGCTCATGAATAATATCCCGTTCACTTAAAAGTTGCATTATTTTCAATAACGTATTATGTAGATACATGTATATTGTTGAATTATACATATACAAGACAAAGAATAGCGTGAAGATTACTACTATGCCGTCGTTGGGGCTCGAACCCACGACCATTTGTTCTCGGACAGCCAACGCTTTAAAACATCTACTTTGATTGTCAATTCAAATCTTCCGCCCTCGTCCCGCTTTTGTAATGTTCAGGAAACATACTATTGAGCTTCCACAGAGAACAAACCCTCGATTGCCAGGTTCTTCGTTGAATGCACAAAGATATGAGAGTTTGTTACAGCTATTTATGAACCTAAACTAGGATGTTAAGAGTAATTTTACACTTTTGGGGGCTTAGATCAATTTTCGATGAGAATGCCCCCTCAATGGTCATATAAGCTAAAGGGTGGAAAGCTTTCGAGGTTGAAAATCGACCCCCACCTACATATTTTGCATAAAAAATCACAAACCTAGTTTCGGTACGAAAAAACGCATGGTACCGATGAAAAGGTTTTTTTTTTTTTAATATTTATCTAAACGCGATTACCTGTTAAAATCAAATGTCCAGCTTGAAAGCTTGTCCAAAACATCTCCCGATATACAATGTTACAATGCTATTAAAAAGTACAAAATTGAACAATGTATGAACGTAAGAATTATTTCAGGTGAGGGGCAAAACATCAATATTTCTTGAATATGAAAAATCTTGACCAATATCCTGTAACAGGATCCGGCTCTTTTTCTACCTGTTCCTCAAGTTCGGAGGATTTGAAATAAATTGTTGGAATTGATAACCAAGACAAGAAAGTACGTTCCGAATCAATTTATTAACGGCACACATTAATTGGAACATCATACAAATTTACAACATAATTATACGAACAATTTCTATACATTCGGCTGCCGAAACTTCCATTTTTGGGACAAATTTACTTTCTATTACATTCACATAATAACCCCTCCCCTCGGTCCCACCGAATGATACTCTGTAGTGGCGACGTGGCCTTTCCTTCTAAATCGTAGAGGAAATGAGAAAAACGGCACGATCGCCGCCAGGTGTTTGCTCTCTACCTGACAAAAGTATTTAACCTGCATATATACGAATTACACACAATGCACGACCTCTCACCCAGTGAGTAATCCCACATTCACAACCAATCAGCGCAGAGCTTTCATACAACACACAGAAATAGCCTTATAGCCATCCCCTGATGAATAACATTGGATATGTAAATGGTAACAACAGATGTTCCAACAATCGTACGTACCAATCACTTGCTCATCCTTCCCTGCACATTTAAACACATATACCCTCCTGTCACACTACTCCCTCCTTCATTTAAACATAAACATGTATACATATATGTTTACATATAAAACACTTACAATAAAAAAACAAATTAAAGGAATGTTCTTTTGAATATATATATTACTAATTTCAAATGCTATTAACTGTCACTGAAAAATCCAGAGTGGATCGTCCACAGAGTGATTTTAATGGTGGGAAATGAGCCCTCCACTGGTCTTATATACAACGTAACACCAGACTCTGTAGCAACAACAAAAAACGTCACCCTTTTAAGGTATACAAGGGAACATCAATAAACATCTACTCAAATAAATGTTACAACATTTGTATTAAATGGAATATCTGGATATCACTTCTACATGTCCTAAATATTGTCGAACGTTTCAATGTCTATGGGTCCCTTATCAGCAGCATCCTCTGCGCACATCTTCCCACTAAAATGGCGTATTCCAAAACTTCTTTATCGTCTGACGTTTTAGTAAGCTGAGATTTAAAACTTCTGTAGGACATTGTTTCACTACGGTAAATCACAGGAATGGTGTCTATATTCTGTTCCTCGTCATCATCATCTGTAAAAAAAAAAAACATCAGTCAGAAGCTAAAATTTAATCTATCTGATGTGGAAAGCGGTTTTAAATAACATTAATTGTTAATTACTTGAAAAGGTCTTGTCTTCTATGAATGTTGCTAGGGTTATGTGTCGTACGACTGCTGAAAAGAGTCTTGTCTGGCATGAATGATGTAAGAGGTTCCGACCTGTATATCCTGATACTTGGGGTCCTGACGTCTTGTATGACTTATGCATGGGGTCTTGTCTGGTATGACTTATGCTAGGGGTCTTGTCTGGTATGACTGATGCTAGGGGTCTTGCCTTGTATGACTTATGCTAGGGGTATGTCATATTGTAAATTGTTTACTTAATGAGGTATCTTTTTATTAATTTGGATTCTGAAGCTGTTACCACTGAGACTGGTTAACAGGCTTTGTAAATGAATGCAACGAAACCACTTGTTTTTTTCACTTGCAGAGCAAAATCAAAACTCTTAAGCATCTGGTGGTACATTCGCGTTGTATACGAAAGCGACATGATGCGTATTGCACAATTATATAATAATAGTTTAATCTTGTTTAAAACAAGCTTTTTCATTAGTTTACAAAATTATATTATCATCCCAAAACGTAAAAATTGACGTCGCCGTTTATAACGTCGCTTTTGATAGGCTGATGTAGCCACTTATTAATTTGTAAGAGAAAAGAGTCCATCGATAAAGTGAATTTTCGCAGGTTAGATTAAATTATAAGGATTAACTTAAATTTATTTTTTCTGTTATTGGGTATAACACAAAAAACCGGACTGTACTCTCATCATAAACCGCTTCGCGGTTTATTAAGAGTACAATCAGTTTTTTTGTGTTATACCCCCATTACATAAAAAATAAATTCAAGTTAATCCTTAAATAATTATGATAACGCAAAATTAAAATAATAACCAATTATTAAAACTAAACACGCTAAAAAGTATATGCAATGATCTTAAAAGTCGATAAAACTAATAAGCTGATATTTTCCGATACATGGTAAAAATCATCTAAATCGTGGCTTGTTCTTTCCCTGGCGATTATAATTAGGAACAGACACCGCTAAATACCATACATACCCACTCCTTCTGCTGCCAGTCTGGAGTATTTACTGACGTCAAGTTTAGGTAAGCACTCAGCTATAGGTATCCATGTGTAGGTCTCCGGGCATAACAGGTATGACGGGGAAAACCTCATCTGTATATAGATATAACAGGTATGACGGGGAAAACCTCATCTGTATATAGATATAACAGGTAC
The DNA here is from genome assembly GCA_947623455.1 of Mimachlamys varia. NCBI lineage: Eukaryota > Metazoa > Mollusca > Bivalvia > Pectinida > Pectinidae > Mimachlamys > Mimachlamys varia. The sequence goes on along the minus strand of OX392529.1, from coordinate 31,801,474 downwards.
ATGTATGACGGGGAAAACCTCATCTGTATATAGATATAACAGGTATGACGGGGAAAACCTCATCTGTATATAGATATAACAGGTATGACGGGGAAAATCTAATCTGTATATAGATACTGTATAACAGGTATGACGGGGAAAACCTCATCTGTATATAGATATAACAGGATTATGTATGACGGGGAAAACCTCATCTGTATATAGATATAACAGGTATGACGGGGAAAACTATATCTGTATATAGATATGACCGGTTATAACAGGTAAAATCTAATCTGTATATATATATAACAGGTATGACGGGGAAAACTGTATTTGTATATAGACATAACAGTCATGACGGAGGAAACCTCCTCTGTATATAGATATAACAGGTATGACAGGAACACGTCATTTGTATATAGATATAACAGGCATGACGGGGAAACCCTAATCTGTATAATTACTGTAGATATAACAGGTATGACGGGGAAAACCTCATATGTATATAGATATAACAGGTATAACAAGGAAAACCTAATCTATATATAGATATAACAGGTATGACGGGGAAAACTGTATCTGTATATAGATATAACAGGTATGACGGGGAAAATCTAATCTGTATATAGATATAACAGGTATGACGGGGAAAACCTCATCTGTATATAGATATAACAGGATTATGTTTGATTGGGAAAACCTCATCTGTATATAGATATAACAGGTATGACGGGGAAAACCTCATATGTATATAGATATAACAGGTATAACAAGGACAACCTAATCTATATATAGATATAACAGGTATGACGGGGAAAACTGTATCTGTTTATAGATATAACAGGTATGACGGGGAAAACCTAATCTGAATATAGATATAACAGGTATGACGGGGAAAACCTCATCTGTATAAAGATATAACATGTATGACGGGGAAAACTGTATATTGATATTTATATAACAGGTATGAAGAGGAAAGCCTAATCTGTATATAAATGTAACAGGTATGACGGGGGAAACCTCATCCGTATATTGATATAACAGGTATGACGGGGAATATAAAACTCTTTCATATGCGTGTATGTAGGACAGGGATATTCCACCCGAGGGGTCACAAAATGTGGTGAAATTCGAGGCTTGCCGATGGTTTTACCACATTTTGTGATCCCGAGGGTGGAATATCCCTATCCTACATACACATATAATGAAAGAGTCTTTTTCTCTCATATCAGCTACCCGAATAAGCTCAAAAACCATTATAATACATTTAAACAGGCTATCATTTTTAAATTTCAACTTTTTCCTTGACCTTTTTTGACGAAAACGAATTAGACAGCAAATTTAAGCATACCCTATATTTGCAAACAAACTTGCGCAGAAAAATTAATCTCCTCTTCCTGGTGTTTATGGTTAAAATTTTGTGAAAGATTTTAATTTTATTACGCCATCGTTTTCTCTTTCCGGCATCAGAGTTTACCGTATTCGTGACGTCACGTCATTGTTGAGCCATTGTGACGTCACGTCGCGTAAAAAGCTATGTAAGATAGATTTTTCTTACATAGCTTTCTTACATGGGCAAACTCTATCCAACATGGCGAGAAAACCTCATCTGTATATAGATATAACAGGTAAGACGGGGAAAACCTCATCTGTATTTAAGGATTAACCTTTGATTTTGTTTAGTTTATGAGATCATAAATCCAATGGAGCACGAGGTAAATTGCGTAAACGCGAAGCGTTTACGTTAAATTTACCGACTGCTCCATTGGATTTATGATCTCATAAACTAAACAAAATCAAAGGTTAATTCTTATATTTACAGTATTTTCCTGTAAATGGTTCATTATTTTTCTGTTCAATTTAGCCCCATCTGCAGACATTATTTCATTTCAAAACTTACAAACGTGAAAACAGTTCAATAAATGTAACAGCATGAAATTTGCATAAGCGGTAGCTACTCCCCCCATATCAATTGTTGATGACGTCATACAATTGTGATTCGAACGGGATAATTTGCATAGCTCCGCCCTCATGTATTGTTGTCGACGTCATAGAAATTTTGCACGTTCTCAAGTATAGTTATTGGGAAATAACACTAGTTTGCAGTACAATGGTTATCGAGTGAATATCAGTGTAGACTGTAAATATATAGAAATAACAGGTATGACGTGGAATATAGATATAACAGGTATTACGGGGAAAACCTCATCTGTATATAGATATAACAAGCATGCCGGGGAGAACCTCACCTGTATAATGACATAACAGGTATGATGGGGAAAACCTCTTCTGTATATAGATATAACAGGTATGACGGGGGAAACCTCATCTGTATATAGATATAACAGGTATGACGTGGAATATAGATATAACAGGTATGACGGGGAAAACCTCATCTGTATATAGATATAACAGGTATGACGTGGAATATAGATATAACAGGTATGACGGGGAAAACCTCATCTGTATATAGATATAACAGGTATGACGTGGAATATAGATATAACAGGTATGACGTGGAATATAGATATAACAGGTATGACGTGGAATATAGATATAACAGGTATGACGGGGAAAACTTCATCTGTATATAGATATAACAGGTATGACGGGGAAAACTTCATCTATATATATATATAACAGGTATAACAGGGGAAACCTCATCTGTATATAGACATAACAGGTACATGTATGACGGGGAAAATCTCATCTGTATATAGATATAAAAGGTATGACGGGGAAAACCTAATCTGTATATAGACATAACAGGTATGACGGGGAAAACCTAATCTGTATAAAGATAGAACAAGCATGACGCAGAGAACCCAATCTGATTAAAATACAGATCCTCACTATTACTATCGTGTGTAGGATCATCCTACACACGATAGTAATAGTGAGGATCTGTATTTTAATCAGATTGCAGAGAACCTCACCTGTATATAGATATAACAGGTATAACAGGGGAAACCTCATCTGTATATAGACATAACAGGTATGACGGGGAAAACCTAATCTGTATATAGATATAACAAGCATGACGTGGAGAACCTCAACTGTATATAGATATAACAGGTATGACGGGGAAAACCTCATCTGTATATAGATATAACAAGCATGACGCAGAGAACCTCACCTGAATATAGATATAACAGGTATGACGGGGGAAAAATCAGAGAATACCAACTTTATATTTCAAAATCAGTGAGCCAAATTACTAAATGTGGATATGTTCACCACTTGGTTTATCCACACCGTACAATATCAACAGCGACTTTACTTCCCGATATTACTAATCACTTAGCCTAAGTTTAGACATGTCGACACTATGGACACCTTGTTTTGTTTGGCACGAGTTTCCTCCGATCAAACAGATGGATTGCTGATCTGCAGTCTGCCAGCTTCCTAAAGATGACGTAACACACACATGTGCTGTACCGTATAATTTAGGAATAAATACAGTTTGTCGAAAAGATGAATTAAACTGCACCATACATCTGTTCTAGGACTCTTCAGTTAAAATAACAGTTATGCTATGGTCACAAAGATCGGCCGGTATCCGGGGATAGGGGGTAATCGGGAGTAAACCGCTGGTTTTGGCCATTTTTCCGACATCGGACAACACCGGTTAAAAAAATTGTCATACATCATTTACATAAATGGCACTGTCCGGAGGCCGTGCGGAGGCCGTCCGAAGACCGTCTGGTAATCGTACGGCGTCTGTTTCCAAAGATAATTTTTGGGGGGCCGGCGAGGCAGTGAATACCGACCGAACAACTAATAATAATTGGCCGATTATCCTTTGATGTCCGGGCGATAACCGGCCTATTCACCGGACATGGTACGAATATCGCCCAAGTATCCTACGGACAACGAACGATGCTTGTACCAGGCCCGGCCGAATGTCGGGCGATTGTGTGGAAACGCGCTATAATGTTGTACACCGCGACTGACGGGGGTTTATATAGTACGGCCGATGCCCGGCCGATGTCCGGTTCTAGCCGGCCGGTGACCGGCCGATGTCTGTAGCATATCTGGTCCACACCGGTTCAAGCCGATCAGACATCGGTGGGTTACTTTCCAATGTGTAAACAGACATCGGCCGGATATCGGCCCATGTCCGGTCCCAAAAGTTCTCCTCTGAGGCTACACACACCGGCCGATTACCGCTCGATTCCCGGCCGGATATCGGACGATACTTAAACGATGTGTGAAGGATATGTGGCGATTATAAAAATCTACGGGACACTGGAGAAATTTTAAGTTCGAGTTAAAACTCTTCGGGCACCTCCCCGATCCAATGGCTAAAAATTCTGCCGGGAGTTCCTTAGCCTAATCGGAAGTGGTTGTGACCAAAGCATTATAATAGCTGTTTAATGATAGCTACATGTTTGCTAATTCTGGGTATTAAAATGAGGACTGTGTATCGTCAAGCTAACCAGTATTTAACCAGTTGGACAGCTTAATATGTTCCCCTTTGTTGTCAATGACCGGTTTCTGATTGATCAAATCAGAGATATGTTTTACTAATGAACAATATGGAATGAATACTTTTCGACGTTGTTCATTACCTTATACGTGACTTTAGGACACGAGTGAACATAGTTGCCCAGGTACAAATACCTGAAGTCTGGTGCTTTCTTGTTGAGCTCTTGTATGAAGGCAATTTCCCTGTTGAACAAACAAAATACCTGAAAAACGTGTTTTGCTTTTGGAACTGATGTTAATATATAAATACTTATGCAATATGTTAAATAATCTTAACATTATCTAAAATATATAATATATAACACACGGGTATTTTCAGTTAGAGCACAATGTACATTGTAAGTCACCATAAAGGACTTCCCTGAAGTGATCATGAACCTTTGTTATGATAGTTTTCTTTTCCGAGAAAGGCGGACGACGAGACAAATATATGGTAGTGAGCTATCTTGGAGCATACTTTGTGAAAAACACGACAAAAGCTAAGAGAAAATATACTGAAGAAGATATCGTAAAGATGATTGAATTCCTGGTCGACAATACTTTTGTTGAGTTCGGAGGAAAGATTTTCCAGCAGACTGTTGGCATCCCCATGGGAACAAAGATGACGTAACACACACATATGCTGCACCAATTAAATTTAGTAACATATACAGTATGCAGAAAAAAATAATTAAACTGTATCATACAGCTGTTTCGTCCTCCTAGAACTCTTCAGTGATGCTAGGGGCCAAAAGGTAGGAATCCAAACTTTCTAAACAAGTTATGTATAATTGCAAATCGTGTACTATTATGTACCGCGCCACTACTCAAATGAGATTTATTGTGGCTATGGAGGCTCCAGCAAACCTCGGGACTAAAAACAAACCACCAGCAGAGTCTGACCCCCCCCCCCCCCTATCATATGGTGGGTGTCGTTGATGAAGCAGACGACACTTACTCTTCCGGAACACCTGGTCTTATTCTCTTGTACTTTTATAAGAGTCTCCATGTAAATCTATCCTTTGTTCATATTTTGCCCTTGGTTTAATCGATTTTGAGTTTGTATAATGATTTTGTTAACGCTTCGGCATTCTCTTATTTATTTTAGTAGTGACCAATCACTCTTTTAAACTCACCTAAGGGCAGTATAAATCCCGATAGATAGAAACTTATACTCGGGTAGGTAGTAGCAATACAAGGATGACAGACCACGGGGAAGGATGTCGATGACGCTCACAGCAATGAGTTTACCATCCAAGATATAATGTTGGTGGAAAGATCCATATCTTACTGGTTGGCAACCGTCGTTTATTACGGCCTGAAAGAACAAGCAATGAACAATGTATTGTTTATGCTTACACGAAAGGTGCAACCATTTCGATACACATGTGTTTGTTTCAATTTCAATTAATTAGTAAGCTTTCTGGTAATTGTATTTCATCTCCACGAGTAAATCAATCAGAAATGAATTGAACTGACCTACTGACAGTGGCTTTGTCGTTGCCATTTGAAGGCATATATTGCCATATACTGACAAGAACAAACGTAAATTCCAATTTTCGACATTTTGTTTAACATTTTATTTCGATAGTTTAAGTAGCATAGCCAATACGAAAAAAATCAGAGAATACTAAAGCGACAACAAAACCATAATCCGAACTCAAAATCGATTAAACTAGATGCATAATAGGAACAAAGAAAGATTTACACAGAAACTCTCGTAAAAGCACAAGAGAATAAGATCAGATGTTCCGGAAGAGTAAGCGTCTTCTGCTTCATCAACCACAACCACCATGTAAATCTTTGTCACATCCACGTAAACATCAAGTTCTCAAAACGATAACTGAGTATCATTGTCAATCACAACAAGTAAACACACTAATGAACATACTCAAAAACGTCCATCTCCATACACTTAAAGAAACAGAATATTTCTCAATGAGACAAAGATGGCGACCATAAAACTTGCCCATAGTTCTGATCAACGCTCGAATCCTTGTGTTTGTTTGTCAGCAGTCGACATCGATCACGAAAATTACGATACCTAGTGCAAGCTCTAGAATATCGAATCAACTGCTACATGTAAACACCATAGGTTGGAGAAGCAGACACCCGTCTATTTGATTTGTAAACAAGGTAATTTAATTTAACCACAATAGTTTATCAATGAAATGGCCAACGTCATTAAAATATTCCGACTTCGATAACGGGTATGAATTTTGCAAAGCATGAAGTAATGATAAGACGGTTTATATCTGACTTATGATGTTCTGGCACTCTTTCAGAAACGTTTGACCAGAGCGGTTAGAATATTTAGTGGAATCGGGCGCATGGATCAGACATACCAAAATGTGAAATATTAGCAGGAGATCCATAATATATGAAAACGAGGTAACATGACGTCATTGTTTTAGCAAAAACACGTGTAGTCCAATGCACGTTTTGCCACAGATGATAGAATTGTACAGATGAATTGTTAAAATGCTTTTGAATTATGTGAATGTTTTAATACTCATGATGTGTTTATGCGTGTATTGTATGTAATGTATTGAAGCTAGTTGAAAATATATTTGTATCGGGTGTGGTGACTGGACTAACGCTTGGTGGTGACTTGACACATCGGGTGTGGTGACTTGATATATCATGTGTGGTGACTTCACATATCAGGTGTGGTGACTGGACTAACGATTGGTGGTGACTTGAAATATAGGATGTGGTGACTGGACATATCGAGTGGTGTTGACTTAACATATTTAGTGGTGGTGACTTGACACAGCAAGGGGTGGTGACTGGAATATCGAATGGTATTGACAGGAATGCCGAGTGGTCGTGAATTGACATATATCGTTATGGCGACTTGACTTATTGGATGCCGTGACTAGAATATCGAGTGATCGCGAATTGACATATCAAGCAGTGATGACTGGAATATCGAGTGGTGCTGACTTGGTATATCGGTAGTGATGATTTGACATATTCAGTGGTGGTGACTGAAGTATCGAAATTGGCGACATGTTCTTAATTATATAGATTCTGTCTGACTTGACAGATCGAATGTTGGTGACTTGACATCAAGTGATTGTTACCTGACATCGAGTGGTGGTGACTTGACATTGAGTGGTGGTAACTTAACTATTGAGTGATGGAGACTTGACAGATTGAGTGGTGGTGACTTGACATTGAGTGGTGGTGACTTGACATTGAGTGGTGGTAACTTGACTTAGTGAGTGATGGAGACTTGACAGATTGAGTGGCGGTGACTTGACATTGAGTGGTGGTAACTTGACATCGAGTGGTGGTAACTTGACATCGAGTGGTGGTAACTTAATTATTGAGTGATGGAGACTTGACAGATTGAGTGGTGGTAACTTGACTTATTGAGTGATGGAGACTTGACAGATTGAGTGGTGGTGACTTGACATGAAGTGATTGCGACCTGACATCGAGTGGTGGTTACTTGACATCGAGTGGTGGTTACTTGGCATCGATTGGTTGTGACTTGCCATTGAGTGGTTGTGACTTGCCATTGAGTTGTGGTGACTTGCCTTATTGAGTGGTGGTGACTTGCCTGAGTTGTGATTTTACCTTACACAATTCTGGGAGTGATTAGATACCTTGAGTGGTGAATGCACTCCTGACTCGAGCCAATTATCTCGGTTACACAGATGAGGCGGGTTGTTGTGGATCTCTTTCCAATTTTGTTGGAATATCTCAAAAGAATCTTTCGCACTTTTCGTAAACTCTTCGTTTTGATGAGACGATTTAATTAGGCAAACCTGTACAAAGAAAATAAACAAGTGGTTTTATAACAAGAAATGTGTACGTTATTTATATATTTGTTTGTCAAAGTCATATGATTATCCTAATGGGCACCGATAGAAAAAATCAGGATAACTCGCCATGGTACAACCAATTCCACTAGGGAAATGTTAGTATTTTTTCATTGTTTTCATGTCTTGGCTATTAACGAAAACACCATGCATACAATTTATTTGTAAAACTAAATACCTCCAGCTTGTGAACACAATTCTCAGCTTTTTCCGGCTCTATTAAAAACTCAGCTAGTGTTTTCTGTAAAGAAATATTTGTATTTATTATTGCAGTAAAGAAAGTCAGTCTCGTTTACAGAGCGAAATTGATTTCTCACTTTTTACTCGTACCTACTGCCCACCACTTACAAGTGAGCATACACCTGTCTCAATTCATATATTGTATATTCAGAACAGCATTTTCTATCATAAAAACAGCTGTGTGTAATCAAATGTGTTAATAGAAATGTACATTTACATGCAAATACATCAGTATAGTTATGGATACATTAACATGTGCATACGCTAACATGGGAACGTATAAAATTTGAATACATTAAATATGGATGCCTAAACATGTGATTACATCAAACTGTGAATACCATAAATTGTGAATGAATTAACGTGTGTATGCATACATATATGAATAACATGAGAATACATGAACATCGGAATACATACGCATAAACATGTGAATGCATTAACATGTGAATATATTAACATTTGAATGCATTAACAATTGTTATGACCGTACTGCATTACGATGCACGAGCTCATGAAGCCTACCTCATTATCGAGGCTTCCAGCTGTCGGCTTCTTAGTAGCGCTGTTTGACGAATTTTGTGGTGGTTCAAGTTCTCGTAACTTTTTCCTTTCTAACCGAAGGTCTTTTGCTTTCCTCATGACAGGTTTGCTGGGGTCAGCTCCTAACCCTGAGTAGAACAAGTTATGCTTTAAACTATACTTAAGCATTGATGACAATTTTTTTTTGTTTCATATGGGTATCAAAAAAATTGTGTTTGCAAACTATATGAATCCGCGTAACGGTTTCTTACAAAAGTTTGGAAGCAATTTTTGTATCCCTATGAAACTAACAAATAATTGACACCATAGCTAGTAATAATTTTTTTGACTTATTTTCATATTTAAAAAATGTTTCTATAAAATTTGACTGCACTTACAACGGATAATCTTTTACAAATCAATACGAAACGTCAATTGCCGCATTGTGACGTCAAATTTTTCGCGCCATTTTCGGATATTTTTTTTCATACAGGCATGAAAAGAAAATCTCAACCAATCAGCAAGCCGCATTATGCATACAATCAATTAATTAATTAATTATTTAATTATGAAACATACAATACCAGTAAGAACTGGAAAAATAGATTTCCAGTTATTATGCTAGTCATGAACGAGACAAGCGCATTTGTTATTTGTTACAACATAGATAAATGATGATCTGCGAAGTTGGTTTTGAAATAAGAACACTTCTGTATAAATCTAAGTAACTTACCAGGTTTGGGAGGAGAATGTGAGACAGGATCGGGCGTGAACTCAGATTTGTTGCTATTGGAAGTGCCTCTTGCTCCGCGCACTTCCTGATCAGGATTATCCCCTGAAGCTTTGGCAGCTCCCCTCGTACTAATACCGTGTATGAGGAACTTGTTCACCTGCTTTAGAACCTTCTTTTGTGATTTGCTCAACTTGAAGTTCAAGGCGTCAGTTCTAATAGAGTACTGAGGGCAGCACGTTTGGTTCATTGTTGGCTTATGGAAGTGTTTTCCTTGTCTGCACAATTAGAATTTAGCTTCACAAATAAGTCTTGACTATGCTAATTTTCGTATATACATGTTTATATCAACGTTTATATCTAGTATTATTCAATTATGTTTAAAGACGTCAAACGGTCATAATAATATCAAATGTGGAGAAGAAATAATAAATAATACTCACACACTAGAACAAGAGAAAAAGTACGAGGATACTTCTTAGCATGACCTCTGACCTATTCAACTTGCACTTTGTTCCTTTTGATTATCTGATTATTGTATGTAACATTGTTTCAAAATGCCATAACAAAATCTTTAGCGACTCAGTGCAACATCTGTTTTACGGATTTTATTTTAATGAAAATCCAAATAGGCTGATTACATGTAGTTGCCACTTTGAAATCGATCAACCTGTGTATCTCTTTCGTGAAGTTTCAGATAGTGTATTGTCTCTATGGACGGGATGTACAGTATATATTACAATACGTTTTATAGTACAGTTCCCTTTATTGATAACACAGTGACTTTGATATTGACTTTCGAAACTTTTTTAACATTTCCTGCCAATCACAGTATAACGGTATGTTCGGTTTCCTAAAGACAGATGGAAGCTGAGATAACTCTAGGGAATCCGCATTTTGCAGTGCCCTAATTAACATTGTAGTTACGCACCTTCTCCATCCTCTATCAATCAAGTTTTGGTGATCTTGAACACTTAAAGAATCGGACCGCATTCCTATAAAAGAAAACACACACACATCGTTAAATCAAGAGAATAAAAAAGCAACTTATTAGGGATCATATATGCTCGATGCTCAAGGGTGTAGCTCGGTTTCCCGCACATAACCCCTGTTATATGTCACAGCAAACTCTAAGTAATCGGCAAACTATTTGCTTGGTTCTATTTACAAAAACATTTCCAATTGCAGACATTGTATTTTAAAAATGATAAACGGACTCCGCGACAATAAAACAGGTCATTTTTCTGTTACGACACCAAAAGATCCCGAGAACAAACACGGAAGGATGGAATTGGTAAACTTGTGTTATCCACCATTACCATTATTGCAGACTATTACCATTTGTACGACATTGTCTTGATGCTGTTTCTCCTAAAATGTTTCTTCTTCTCTGTATTTTAACCAGCCTTCTTGACCTTTAAGGAGCGCAACATTAATTAAACTGTTGTTGTTGTTGCTATTCTGATTATAAGATACAACTTACTTAATTTACTTAAACTACGACCAACATGAATAAACGTGATGACTTCAATGTTCCGATCGTGAGATTTCCATTTCTTGAAAGTAACATCCCTGCTTCTCCAACCTATGGTGTTTACATATCGCAGTTGATTCGATATTCTGGGGCTTGCTCAATGTATCGTGGTTTTCTTGATCGATATAGACTGCTGACAAACTAACTAACAACACAAGGATTCGGGAGATGCAGGTTGATCAGAACTATTGGCAACTTTTATGGTTGCCATCTTTGTCTCATTGAGAAATGTTCTGTATCTTTAAGTGATATGAAAATGGACGTTTTCGAGTATGCTTATTGTTGTGTTAACTTGTTTTGAGACCTTCATGATTACTTTGATGTGACAAAGATTTACATGGCGGGTGTCGTCGATGAAGCAGAAGACGTTTATTCTTTCGGAACACCTGGTCTTTTTCTCTTGTACTTTTACGAAAGTCTGCATGTAAATCTTTTCTCTGATTATATTTTGCCCCTGGTTTAATCGATTTTGAGTTTCGGATTATGGTTTTGTTGACGGTTTGGTATTCTTGATTTTTTTTATTACTAATACTATCTTCAATATAATGTACATTTCACATTTGAGCAACACAACTCGAGTTGGTTTCTAAAATTTCATTTTAATTCCAGACACACTTTTGTTTTGTATTCATACGCGACGTTGTTCCATTTCATCTATATTTGTGTTGCATATAGTGCGTGGCGGTCTCATACGCAAGTACCAGGGTACTGGCTTGTTTTAGTTTTGATGTTGGTGTTTGAAACATTTAGGTTTCTCTCAGGAAATCAAAGGGCTTAATTACCATTATATTTTACATTTTCACAATGGATGTATGCATGGAATACAAAACAAATCAGGTCAATTTAAGTCTAGTTGTCCAAACTAATGTTTGATGAATGATGAATGACAGCCCTCTTGTATGGGGACAAATAATTGTAAGGCTTGCTGATCCCAGAGCCCCAACTCTGGCAGCAAGCCAATAACTAAATGTAAACTGGAAAATAAACAAATTGCCGAAAAAAAAAGTCTAGTTGTCCATTTGTGGGACTATATATCGAATCACTCCAGAGCCGAGTGTGACCCTATATTCTGTGAATATTGCAAAATTAGATTTCGCCAATACTGTATAACGCGATACCGAAGCGTTAACAAACCATAATCCGAACTCGAAATCAATTAACCTGCGGGCAAAATATGAACAAAGAAAAGATCTACACGGGAACCCTTGCAAGGACAAGGACGAGTTAGCATCTTCTGCTTCATCGATGACCTCCGCCATGTATATCTTGGTCATATCAAAATAAACATCAAGTCCTCAAATGAGAACCTATGAGTATCATTGTTAATCACAACAAGTAAACAAATTAATGAGCATACTCAAAAACGTTCACCCTTACATCACTTTTAGATACAGAATATTTTTCGATGAGACAAAGATGGCGACTGTAAAACTTGCCTTGAACTTACATCTTCAGATATAATAGGGATTACATTATTTCGCAAACACCGACATAGAAATTACTTTAAATACGCTAATGATGAATATAAAGAGACATGAACCTGCAAGACTCCTATGTCGGTCACCAATAACTTCAAAAGTTCACTAGTTACATGACAGTATGTTGTCTGATATACTTTAAAAGTTAAATGTCACTATATGTGAATGGAATAACAAGATTATAGGTAGATAGATACGGATTTATGTGGCTGTTTTCGCATGAAAGATAGTGGCATGTAATGAGTCTTCTTTTTCTTTTTAGTTTGATAATTTACCCAATAACATATATATATTTGTGACCTGTTCCATCTTCAGAATCGTCGATGCCATAATATAATTCCTATTTTGTCCATGACGGGAATTAAATCAAAGTAATGCAAAGACTTCATTAATCTTATCGCAAGTCCTTTCGGCATTTTAATGTATTTGAGTCAGGATCCACAGAGAGATAGCTTAACAAATATCCTTTCAGAGAAACGAATTGGAAATATCGATAAATTCATTTTTGGTATGTACCGATGAACGAGCCCAGACCCACCTTTGTCACGTGTGTCTGGAGTTCGCCCGATATAAAACTAACTCGTTCAAGTGTTTCTGATTACCATAATCTAATCAATTCATTATTGATTAATTTGCATCATGCAAACTCTTCATTTTTATCGGAATTGATGTTATGGAAGGAAAGTTTCATCTTACTTCGACTGTATCAGCGTTTGTCCATTTTTCCAACTTTAGTTGTCTTGTACATTATATTATCGTTAACTCCCGAGAGTATCGAAAGTCGTCATCAGAACCGATCGGAAGTATTCTACTTTCGTTTTAGACACAAAGATAGGAATTCCAAATATATCCACAGACGAGAGATTTTACTGCCGGATTAATACAGATTCAAAATTAAACTTTTGTCGCGATCAACAATGAGTTTTTTTTTATCAACACATCTTTTGTCACTCACCACAGGGCGTAATGGCAAAGCAGTCTTCCTCATATTATTATTTAGTGGGAATTGATCTGCATGATCGCATTATACGAGTATTACAAGTAATATTTATTTAAAAATAAACAAATGAACATGTGAAACTAGTAGTACTACCTCTGACAATGAACTGAGATATATAAATTGTAGACAAGACGCTATTTCATTTAAGCCATGCTTTAAGCCTCCGATCCATTCCAGAGGTACATGTAGCCCGATGTCTTTGTATAGTCTAGAATAAACACAGGTAACTTCCGAGTCTCCTAACAATCATAGTAGAGACCAAACTCAACCTAACAGCAGTAATTAATCAGTTAAATTGTTCTAAGGACGGAACACTTTCACAAATCCCTTTCGAATGAATAAATGGATCACCACCGAATCAAAACTTTATCTTATTTTGTCATGATCTACACACCAAATTAAATGTCACTGCCTTTATTCGTTAAATAGTAAATGTGCGAAAATGAAAACAAAACTATGCCAGAGTGCATGACGGAATGACGGTGAAGGGTAAACCTATATGCAGGCTCATGGCGGGGGGATAAAGCTAAAGGATTTGAAATATCGAAGACAAATATTAAACTGGCAAAATCCTTGACCACTAATATTCCGTTTGTGTGAACAACAATAACAACGGTATTAACTATGTTGAAGTTTGTATAATAGAATGACGATTTTCCAAACGTTACTTCAGAATACATTAGAAATCTTTATGTTATGACTGAAACTTCCCATCTATATCAGGGGTGTGTAGATGTATTAATAAATCAATAATTTATGTCCGACGTTTTAGCATGTTGACAAAAATGATATGTGGAGCTGTCGTAAATACACTTGCTTTATTCTAGTACTGTATATATTACTTTAAAACGTTTTGTATATATTAAATGTAGTACTGTAAGTTATGACAATACTATCGAGCGAAACAATACCGCATCATATATACCTGATTTTTATCTTCTGTTAATAAAAAAAACCTTCATATTTGGCATTATACTGTAAGTGATTACTATGGATCTATATTCATACCTTGATCAATATCTGATTTATATCGTGATGTTTTTCATAGTTTTACCGATTAACATACGACAAGCTGTTCCATACACATGTGTTGAACCGACTGCAAAGGACCTCTTTCACGAACAATGGGACTTTGCCCACGACCCATTTTAATCCAAACTAGGTGTCATGAATAACATCCCAGCATACTCTCCTGAAACAGTGTTTAAAAAATTCCAAAAGTCAATGGGGCCTGAATTATGAACTTCTTTGTGACGTTTTGTAAGGGTGTGTGGCAAGGTTCAGAAATGGCTCCATTACGAAGACAAGGCAGTATCGCACAGAATCATATTATCTCTTATTTTGTTCATAGGAACCTTCTGGACATTTTAACATACCATACATGGATAAATGTGACACAAACGAAAAATGATGCACAGTGAATTACGGAAAAATGGTGTTTTTTGGTATGATTTTTTAGCAGAGTACAATCTTTGGAGCAGTGTATTACACACTTCCGGTTCCGGTGCACCCAAATCCTTTAGATATGATTTGGCCAAATGTATTTGCTCAAATCAGTGAAAATTTTAAAGAAATTCGTAGCTGGTAAATTTGTCAATGAATAGGATATTTGCGATTAGTCGGAATATTTGAAAATGGCGTTATAAAAATTAATGGCGTTTTAATGAATTTCGTATTATTTATTTTTTTTTTTTTGGTATAAGAGGTCCTTTTAAATATCACTTTTAAGTTAAAAAAGAACATAATTGGCGCGACCTATGATGTTTGCTACCAGAAGTGAACTAAAGCAAACACATTCTAAACTACAAGGCAGTATGTTGCGGAGTAAACGAGTGTGTATTGTGTAAACTGTGCCACTACTTATAAGAGCTAATATTGCGATCAAACAGGTTACGGCAAACCCCAGAGATTACTATATGTTATTACTACGCTTTCGCGCTAATAACTTTAATGTTTGAAGTTCAACACGTGTGACAACTATTTAGATTCACAGATATAGCAAAGTCTCCGAATAGCATTGTATCGGGAGTTTCATGGCATTTTAGCTCTCTACAGGCTATTCTTCGTACAACCTGAAACACATGTCAAACTAGTGAAATGGAACGGGGACACCCTCCGACTTTTAACCACATATCAATCCACCATCACATATCAACATCCAACCAAAAGTATACATTTGTGTAAAGTTAAACATATACAGAGATCATCTTATGCAGAATATGTCAACAATTACCTATCTAAACTACTCAGAATCACTGTACGGAACACATTTTCGGTAGTGACTACAATCGTATGAAACACTTAGTGATAGGCCGATTTAGATGTGTGAGTCCTCTACCATCTGATACAGTTTTTGTATTGAGATGAATATTCAAATGCGGCTAGGGTGTTATTGCTTGTGTATCAATTTCTAATTCCTGCTGCCATCAATGATATCGATTGATTGTATCGTGTTTGTATAAGGCTAAGCTATTTACGTTTCTATTACCACAATTAATACAGACTACGGTAACAGAGGTGCAGAAAGATCTTTCTTTCCCTGGTAGGAAAGCTACAAGCCATGCTCTTGTGCAATGCATATAGCATCTTACTTGATGGAAACAAATATCAAAGCGACACTATTTAGGACAGACTGGGCTATATATATATGTATATTTCTCCTCCTCCATAGAAAAAAAGGAGACAGTCGCTTACTTTAAACTATCTGATTAAATTTTGAATTTTGCATGAGATGTACATTTGACCATAAAAAAGGTAGAGGACTATAAGCACGGAAAACTCTCTTGTTTCCTTCAGAGCGAGATACTGAAATCCATCATAAGTGCATTATCCCGTTTGCTAGAAAAGATGTGCCATTTATTAGAAAATGAATACCATCCGAAAGCAATTCGATGCTTAAGTAGAAGGCGACAAATTAATATAAGAACTTGGTGCTTGTTCTGTCCTTTATATATATAATAAAGACGTCGGACTATTGGAAGAAATATCGCCCTGGAACTGATATATACCCGATACAGGGGCGTATGTTTATGAACTGGAAATGAAGCGGTTCAAAGTCGAGGCTCTGGTCATTTGCACTCGTTGATTACCAACGGAAACAGACATTTCCAAAAGATTGAGAAAGATTTGAACAAGTTTTCAATAATTGTGTAGGTTTTAAAACCATTTTAGCTTTTGTTAATCATGTTAAAACTGAACTATGTCGCATATGTATGCTTCGACTGTTTTGTCCTTCTAAAATAATGATAAAAAATGTTCATTGGATGGTAGAAGCACAATAGAGCTAAAGAGCTTCATACAAAGTCTGTATACTGTACCGCGAGACATGTTGCCATTGCTCCAACAGTAACCACATATCCGTTGATCACTCGTCCCACAATATTTCACGATACTGGGCTCTGGGCTCGCCATGGCTGACTGATGCCAAGAACTGTATTCTTATTGCAATAATATCATATCCTTTGTATTTATTGGTTGTATCTGTTCAGGAAATATACGTAACTACGCAGGCGCAGATATAAATCTGACTTTTAATGATTCATGCTTCTTAAGCGGACATCAACAAACAGATGGACCAAACACGGGCATAGAAAAATCAGTTTTGAAAACATAAAGTTTCACCTTTCATGAAAAAATGACGGGACAAGTATTGTTACTTTTGGTATGTGTACACTGCTGCTTAACAAGCTCTTTGGATATCTTTGTCTGACACAGGGACAACAAAAATCTGTTCTTTGGTATGCTTTCACAGTACAGAGTTTTGGTACTTATATCAATAATATCTTTGTGATGGTGCCAATGCAAAATTCCCCAAATCATCGTCAAGAAAAACACTTGCATCTATTGTGAAAGACACACCCAGACTGGTTATAGGGAACTTACCTGAGATCTTACCTGAGAACTTACCTGGGGTTAATTAGTGCTCACTAACACATGTTGTATTTTCGAGTTGGGAATTATGCCGTTAGTCAGTTATTGCATGATTACTCGGGACCTATAACACCCTTCGCTCGGGTGTAATACATTCCTTGTTACTCGAAAAACCATGCAATAACCTATACATGATCAATTAATCGTGTTTAAGGATATAACATGAGAAGTGACATTATCTCACTGTGCCCACGGTGCCGGTGAGTGTTAACCACATTGTAAACTTAACTAAGTCTGATATAGAGAATTCGATTAGTGATAGGTGTGACATAGATTATACCATATATCTGCAGCAT
Source organism: Mimachlamys varia (assembly GCA_947623455.1). Lineage (NCBI taxonomy): Eukaryota > Metazoa > Mollusca > Bivalvia > Pectinida > Pectinidae > Mimachlamys > Mimachlamys varia. The sequence continues at coordinate 31,783,465 of OX392529.1, read as the reverse complement.
AAAATGAACTGATAAGAAAATAAAACTAGATATTCCAAAGGAGTAAGCGTAAGCACTTAATACATATACCGTTACTTATTTTGAAGGGAAACTTATATTATTAATGTTATACAACGTATTATAGATATAATGTATCCCCTGCAATTGAAACAACCTAGCACTGGATTAAACGCACTTACTACATTTTATCACATCATCTGTATAACAATCACTTACTACAAAGTGGTCGTTTCTATTAACTGCAATAAACTGTCAGTTTTAATACAGGAGCTTCAAAGAATTTCCTTTTCTGACATAAAAAAGGGAATATTCATAACCTACAACAAAAATATACAAAATATGCTTCTATTGAAATGTATCATAAGATCAAATACATGTATTGATACCATCCTTTTTATTACATATATATACACTGGCTAGTGCTCTTATGGAAACATGAAAGTTTGTAAAACAATATTCTACATACAAGATACAGGTGTACTATGAATAAAACAATCACATGATTCAACACGATGGAGTAACTTTGTGGAGAAACCGTCGTGAGATAGATCTTAATGCTAAACACTGTAAAAACCTATGGTCTACAGGGAATGCAAAACGCTAGGTCGATTCAAGCCTAGTTGTCTACTTGTATGTGACTATATCTGCAATCATTCCAGATCCGAGTCTGATTCTAAATACATCAACAATTGCAAATTTTGATTTAGTAATTACCTTATTTCGTGAACTTACATTTTCAGACATAATAATCGTGAATTCATGATTTCGCGAACGCTGACCGAGAAATTATTTTAAAATACGCAAACGACGAAGTTAAAGAGACATGAACCTGCGTGACTCCCATAACGGTATTCGGTAGTTAATCAGAATATTCAGAATAAAACCTTCTAGCGGACTTCATGCTAAATAGTGATATAAGTACTGAACGTGCATAGCACTGAGCGAATTTACAACAAATACTTTCAACCCATACATTGGCATTTTTAAAATTATCTAGTTATATTAATAATTTCTCCAAGGATTAAGTCATTACCTGCATTTGTATTTGCGTCATCGTAAACGACATTGGCAAACAACCCCTATTTGAATAAAATTGGCGCCAATATCTAACATTCGGTAATTTCAGCGTTTGACGTGGTGGCGTTCTCCATGTTGTTCAAGCAGTGTATGGAAGCCACGTGACTTAATAGTATCGTATACGCCAAAAGATGGAGAGCACCGCCTCGGGTACGTAAATATGCAATATTTCTCTTTATACGACCCCGATCCTTTAGCTAATAGGTGCAAAGTACCCATTGAAATGATGGTCATCTGCCCTGAAAATATGTCGTTTTGAGATGCTTTTGTTTTTGTAATTTTTGCAAACTCCATTAATGTTGTTTGTTAGCTCTGGATATCGTTTAATAACATACACACCAACGCCTTGTTTTTGGTTAATTTCTCCATTATTATACAGAATATTTCGTTCAGATGTTGATATATAAACTTTTCATTCGATGTTAAACTCGCATATATCACCTATGTTCTCAGCGATTAAGTTATCGCAATAACAAGCAAATAAATATCGTACACATTTGATTTATTTCACATATCGTAAACACTGAAAAAAATATGAATTGATTCATTAAATTGTTTCATTTAATATGAAATATTTGAGCTCTACAATATCGATAACATCTACGATTGGAAATGCCACAGCGAGTACTCGATTCTAATACTAGGGTTATTAACACCAAATATCGCATACATTGATAAATAAGTGACCACATTCGATTAATATACATTGTATACATTGTATTAGACGAAATTATAAGATGAGCCTGCATAGGCTCAAAGGCACGAATGGTGTTTTGACAAGAACTGGGGGCTTCATCACACTACTCATATCAAGGCTCTTAGTAAACACAACGCCTTCTCACCTTAACAATTGCATCGGAAGTTATACTCACAACACTGACGAAATATTTGAAATTGAGGCACAATTCTAATTTGTCAAAGGTAGAATTCCATTCCTGAATGGTAAGATATGAAGTTCAAGTGTTGTTTTTAGTTAATTTAGGTAAATGATATTTTCGAAAGATTGCTGAACAAGTTTTCAATTATTGTTTTTTGCAATTTTTTTTTCTTCAGGCAAAAAAAGAACTATATCGCATATGCGTGTTACGGCTGTTTTGTCCTTCTGAAATTCCGAGGTAATCGTATGATCGCAGTGGTGAGATAAATCGTTGCTTCACATCCGACTACATTTTGTACCTCGTGGGTTTTTGTTTTGTGGATACTCCACTTTTCTCCCATATTTACGTCCTCTGCATCCTACCATCCGGGCCAATAAGACGTATTATTTCAAAGGATGACGTAACACACACATATGCTTCCTTATCGCATATTTACGCAAAAGTGGTCATTGAAAATGATGTAACACACACATGCTGCACCTTTTGAATTTAGTAATATATACAGTATGCCAGAAAAATGAATTAAAATCCATCATACAGCTGGGACGTAATACTTAACATGATATATAAATCATGGAAGAGAATATAACATTATAAATAATATCATTTCACTGTGCCGACAGTACCTGGACGAGCTTATTGCGTGCTTGCTTATTTTGGAATATATTTTGTAAAAAAAACAGCTCAAATGAAATGATTTAATTATTGGTTAACAATATATTTATTAAGTTTGGATGACAGATTTTCTAGCAGACTGTTGGCATTCCCATGGAAACAAACTGTGTCACACTCTTAGCCCTGTTTTTGTTTTCATACGAGGCTGATTGTTTTAGAAGAGCTACATTGTAATCAGGACAGGTAGCAAAACATTGAATTTTTTTTTAATTTCACTTTCAGATATATCGATGTGTTGTCTTTAAACAAAACGAAGTTTGCTGACCTCGTCGATCGTATAAACAGTGTGCCCTTCTCAACTTGGAAGGACACAATACACTCCTCTACATCAACTGCTTACCTTGGCCTCTATTTAAACTATGACCAACATAGACAGCTTACTGCTAAGCTATACGATAAACGTGACGATTTCAAACTTCCGATCGTGAACTTTCCATATGTTGATAGTGACACACATGCTTCTCCAACCTTTGGTGTTTATCTGAATATCGTGATTGCCGTGATCGGTGTCGACTGCTGACAATCAAACCAACAGAGATTCGACAGATGCAAGCTGATAAGAACCATTGGCTAGTTGTATGGTCGCATTCTCTGTATCTGTGTGTGACATAAAGATGAGACGTTTTTGATGTGCTCATTAGTGTGTTTACTTGTTGTGATTGACAATGATGTTTCATTTTGAGGATTGATATTTACTTGGATGTGACCAAGATTTACATGGCGGGGGTCGTCGATAAAGCAGAATACGCTTATTCTTCCAGAACACTGGGTCTTATTCTTTTGCACCTTTACAAGGGTCTCCATAGTTTTCTTTTTCATATTTGTCCCTTTTTTAATCGGTTTTGTTAAACACAGGTTTTCTTCCACAACGGATAAGTTTTATTCAAGTCCAAAAACCACTTAACAACACGTAAATTGTGATTGGCCGACACACTTTGGCTGGGACTACTTTCTTATCGAATGGTTCAGTGCTACTAGCTGATTGTTTACGACGTCATCATTTGGCGTTAAAAACTTTCATTTACTTTATTTTTGTGCGTAAAACCCCTTTAATTTATGAATTTTGAAGTACAATTAAATTAGTTCTGTATAATTTCAATTTAATCCAATTCAGCATGTTCACGTTTAGCTCATTGTCTGGCATTATCTTCCCCTGAATCCATAATAACATTGAAATCTATATTCTGTTTGATAGATGCAGCTTTAATGAAAGCTTTGCATGAGAACATTCATTACTATGCATAAATGCATGACGGTGTTGTGATGGATAAGCTGCGAAACTCTTGTCCAGAAGATTGAAAAGTCATTGTGACTGGAATAGCAAACACAAAGTGTATATTAGGAATAAGATTCATCAGTTTGGTATGAATGATATATACTGAGTTTGTTTTGAACACAGACAGAAATTGAAAACTTAATTTACGAGCTTTCGAAACGTCTGTTTCCTTTGTCAAACAAGTGTGCAATAGCCGATTGTCGGTGTTCTGACTGCTGAAATCAGCTCACTACCCAAAACAGGGAGGAATGGGTAAACATATATCCGTCCCTCTGTCTACCTGTAGTATTAGAGTACATTTGGACGAAATGTCGCGCTATTTTGGGAAGTGAAATAACCTTTTAATATTTTAATTTGTTTCGACTCATATCTGATATTGTACGGATAGAAACAAATGATAAATGTTAACATGCCCTTCATAGAGTCGTTAATCCAAGCAGGATGATAGAAGGAAAGTAACTCCGATTAATATTCAGTAAAACTGCACACGGAGTTGCTAATATGGAAGCATAACCACGTTTGAAAAAGTAAGCACTTTATTCATGATTCAAATCATAACAAGAAATGGATAACATGTTTGTTTTTGTATTGTTTTTGATTTTCAGATCCTTTAGAGCATATGACCAAGCCGGCCGTATTTACAACCGTTGTATTCTGGATTAATAATTTGAATATTTACAAAAAAGAAATAACAAAATATCCAATTCACAATAGAAATTAATATAGGCAAATTGTAATACGATGTGCATAACAGCTTTAACGAAGGGGAATCTAACGTACGCATTTCTGTCCCACTGCCCAAAACTGAAACAAGGCGTTTAAAACTACGCTACATTATATCTTTGTTAATTACATTTCTGAACAGAACACCAAACCTAATTGAAAGAATTAAATGATTAAATAATCAAAATGCTATTAACACTGGTGTTCTTCGAGTGAAAAGAACGATAGAGGCTCGACCGGAGTTCGACATCGTAATACAGATCATAATAGTTCATTTACATAAATGCATGGTAAAAGTAAGGGTTAACGGAAGGCAACTCTCCCACCCAAACATACAAAAACTGGTTTGCAGTGTCAGAAAGGCGATAAGGATAGCAAAATCATATTTATAGATAAAACTCGCACCATAGAAAATAGACTCGCATACATCTGTGCACGTACGAAACTAGCATCACCAGACATAAAAGTCATGAGCGCTGTCATGCAACTAGCACCACAAGAAGGTCGCGATAGAAATACAGCACATATCATCATAAAGTTTGTCATACCGGATAACCGACCTGTGGTGCTGTAACTATATATTTACATTCTGTATTGCACTGGCCTATATGTTGTAAGTAAACCAAACTGTATTCATAAAACTGTTTACTACAATTTACAATGATAAGGCCAGTGTATGAATACAGCTGATAGCATACATGGAAGTGTCTCCATTTATATTGTAAACAAACATGGCCGCCAGTTATAATTAACAGAACTAGCATTCAAAATAATTTTATTTTCAATTTATTTTTTCCTATTTAGAGTCCAAATTCAAGGTGACCAAAAAAAGTAATTAAAAATGAAATGAAAATTATAAGAAAAAAAAGCACCATACAAAAATCAACATTCCATGGGTGCGACATTCTATTTATCTGTCAACCAAATTGTATTCATATCAACTGTACCATTTGGTAACAGTTCAATGCTTACATAAAATGCAAGTTTTCGAATGTAAAATTACTCACAAGTATTAGCAAACACTAAGGTCAAATACACTGAACACCCACCACACAGGTTGTCGCCTAGTCTACACTGTTTACAATAGAGATTGCTGTTCCGTTATAAGCTACAATTGTGCATGTCCAAAAAGCTTAACATCTGCAATTTTCTTCATCAGCGACTCAACTGAATGAGATATAGTTCTTAAGATATGAATAAAAACTAACATGACGTCATCCACCTAAATGAAGAAGCACCGGAACAGGTATGCTATTATCAGGACTGCCAAGATGAGAATGTACGTCATGGCCCCCGACCCGTCTTGTTTCAGCCCCAATGGGCGTGTCTTGAGGGCAATGACGGTGTTGTTCCACTGTGACAGGATTGCTTTTCGAGCTCCTGACCAGTTCTGAGAGCCTTGTAGGCGGTACTGATAAGGCGTACATGGACCGAAGAAGCACTTGAAGGCCAGTACGGGGTCAGTCAACATCATCTTCACTGTAACATGATGTCCAAAAAACAGGCTAGTCATTACATTAAACTATTGGCGATGTATTACATACTAAGTTATTGATAATCGTTTTATGCAATTTTACTTGAGTGATGCCGCCGCTATTAGTTACGTTTTTTATTTGTGAAAGATCCATCCCCTAAATACTTTCATCGTTTTGAAACGAGCCAAATTGATGACAAGAGCATGCGGTAAGCTGATGATCAGACACACCTGATTGATCGTACACTTAAAATCTGTCTATAGCGTACCAGAAATACTGTACACATCTCAATGTACATGTTTCGATTTTGGACTCAGTGGTGATGAAATCGCCGGAAACCCACGTGACACAGACAAAAGACCAGGTCATGTGTGTTTCCGACGATGTGGTGATGTTAGGTTAAAAAGGAGGAAATCAAAACTGATCTATATAACCATTGAGACAGAAGGTGGCGGTGCCTAAAATACCTCATCATGCGTTCTTAGAATTTGATGGAGCAACTTGATAATGACGCTGACAATCTTAATTCATAACAATATACATGTATATTACAGATAAATCTGACCTAGACAATAGGATGGAAGCTACTCACGGAAGTTGGGCCTGTTGCCGTTGAGAGTGGCTAGCTGATCCAGATAGTTAATGAAGTCCACTTGTATTGTGTGACGTGGTGACTTGACGTAACGGGAAGCCATCATGTCCCGTTTTTGCCGGATTTCTTCCCACATTTCTTCCTTTGGAGGCAACGTTACGTCACCCTACGTATGACAACAAATTGGAGTTTTATTTGACATTATTTGATATGTTTGAATATTAATGTATAATTGGTTACTGCAAACTTAATATATAGGTCATGTTCATAGATTCCATCGTCCTCATAATTGCTATACAAAACGTATGAACATGTCTGACACAAAAACCTATATATTTCTAAAATAAACCAGCATTGTGACCCACCTTGAAAACCCGTGTTGCGAGTCGGCATTGCATCTCTGAGATTGGCATGAGTGCTCCGATAGGTTGAAAGCAGCCAATCACAGCCAGTGTGCGTTTGACCTGATCTGGAGGGAACATGTACTTGTACATCTCGATCTGGTTATCTTTCACATCCAGGACAGATTTATCGATAAAAGGAAATCCAAAAACATAGCCTGTGGCAAGTATCACGTGATCCAGATTATCTACCTGAGTGTCGTCGTCAAAGATCACGCCCGTGCGCGTGAAACGTTTAATGTTAGGTTTGACAACAATTGATCCACAGGATATCCGGTTTGGAAGATCGTCATTTGCTGTTGGATGCTGGGACATAGGGCTGTGTTTTGGCTCAAGGGAGTAGGACTTGTGATCAAACCTTGCATTCAACGAATTCTTTAACAACCAGGCGATAAACTTTTCGGGAAACACGTTGATGACGACGTCCAGCCACCTCTGTACTACAAGCATATCCACCGGAAGTCCTGATCCACCCATACGGGAAAACACCCAGCTACCTCTCCTGGTAGACAGATACACCTGAAAACATCGTTCAGTACTAAATGCCTCTTTGAAAAGTGTCAAAATCGGCTATCCTCATGTGTGTTATTTAAATAATAAACATGTATGAAATAAGTGCAAGACACACGTGTTTATGACTTTATATAGTATGCCAAAGATGACCTACACTGCAGCATCCAGCTGTTTCGTCTTTCTTGGACTTACGAGTAATGCTTAGTTAGAAAATAAAAACATTGGTAAAGGTTTAATTGGAACGGATAGGGAGCAGTACCTTTAAGAAATGGTGTACATAGGATCGTAAAGCCGAACACTTTAACCATGAAACCTGATTGATCAGTATTGATCAGTATTGAAATCCATTACCATGTACATAAAGTTAAGAAAAGTTATTTGATGTGCAGATTTATTTACAAGATGAACAAGAGATCTGAAGATGAGTACGATCAATGGTGAAACAGTGTTTGGCCTACCTGAGATGCTACCCGGCTGAGCTCCGCTGCCGCGTCACCCCCCGAGTTACCAATACCAACCACGACCACGGACTTGCCCTCGTATCCTTTGGTGCTCTTGTAAATGTGCGAGTGGATGACGTTTCCCTGGAACTCTTTTAAACCCGGGAAATCAGGCTTGTTCTCGTAGGCATGATGACCAGTACAAACAAGAACTGCATCGAACACAGTCTTGTCTTCTTTACCAGTCTTCGAATCCTTCACTGTGATGCTCCACTGCCCAGTCTTGTAAAAATCGGCCGTTGGTTTGACCATTAATACCTAAACATAAAGATATGTAGATACTAGTACCAACTTGATACACAGCAGAAGGGCAACATGAGACAGCAGGAGGGGCAATATGAAACAGCAGAAGGGGGAACATAAAACAGCAGAAGGGGCAAAATGAGACAGCAGAAGGGGCAGCATGATACAGCAGAAGGGGCAACATGAGCCTGCAGAAATGGCAGCATAAGACAGCAGAGGACAGCAGGGGACAGCAGAAGGGGCAACATAAAACAGCAGAAGTGGCAACTGAGACAGCAGAAAGGGCAACATGACACCGCAAAAGGGCAACATAACACCGCAAAAGGGGAACATGGCACAGCATAGGGACAACATGAGACAACAGAAGGGGCAACTGAGACAGCAGAAAGGGCAACATGACACCACAAAAGGGCAACATAACACCGCAAAAGGGCAACATGACACCGCAAAAGGGCAACATAACACCGCAAAAGGGCAACATGACACCGCAAAAGGGCAACATGACACCGCAAAAGGGCAACATAACACCGCAAAAGGGCAACATGACACCGCAAAAGGGCAACATAACACCGCAAAAGGGCAACATGACACCGCAAAAGGGCAACATAACACCGCAAAAGGGCAACATGACACAGCATAGGGACAATATGAGACAACAGAAGGGGCAACTGAGACAGCAGAAAGGGCAACATGAAAAGGAAGGTCCAACAGATTTTATATGATATTACATGTAGTAGACACGCAGGTTAGGCTTGTTCATGTACCATAAATGGTTTACAATTTTCAGCAAAAAATGTCAGCTCTTGAAACTAATTGGTAATTTTCCCAATTTACGCCTTACAACCCTACGTGAAATCAGCCAAATATGGCCCTTGCTGAATTGACCCCTTTTATAAAACTACAAAACATTGAAAAATGGAATGAAATAAAAAGAATGTGAAGGGGTAAACATTCCAAATGCAATAACCTTTCCCTAATTAAACCTCTCCGTGAAATCAAATACATAATTGTACTGAAAGAGAAACTTTTGTTTTGACTTTCATCGTTTCTTAAATATATTTAGAAACACATACCTCTGTTTCGAACCGTATGTATTTCTTCAGATTAAAATGGTCGACGTAAGTGTCGAAATAACGTTTCACGTGCGTGTTATGGAGAAACATGGGGTATTCCTTGGGGATTGGAAAGTCGCTGTAGCACATCATCTCCTTGCTGGTGTTGATGACCGTCGACTTCATTACGCATGCCTGGCCATACCTCACAGACTCTGTGTAGTTCCATAGCCCCCCTGTAACCAATAAGTCCGTGGTAGAACTGCTTTCTTAATAGGCGTCAAAACACTGTTTTATTGGATGAAACCTTCTTTGAATAAAAGTGCAACCGTTATGACTTGAAAATTGGAAATTTTGAAGCAAATAAAAGAAGAAGTTGACGAATTACAAACAGCAATTACTCATGATTATCTAGGTACGATCATGTAACTGTTCCTAACAACTGTATTAAATTGCAAAAAAAAAAAAAAAACATTATTATTAGCAAAAATATTACATTTGTACAACTTATGGTTTAAATGGTTTTGGTAATAATGTTTTTACATAATGAAATTAAATCGCAGTTATAATCATGTTGGAAACACTTATGCTCTTAGCCATTATTTCGTCTTTGGTGTTTTGATTGGAATTAAGAATGGATTGATATCTTCTGTTCGTAGGATTAAACCAACAAATAGAAGAGAAAACATTGAAATGCAATGAAAAGCGCACCACAGGACGATACATACATTAACGACATGACATGATGAAGTTCAACTCACACCACAGAAGTTTTATTGTCTTTCATTACAGTGATATCCGAAATAAAATTAGGGAGGTGGAGTCATTTGATAACGCTTGACCCCTTGTATCTTACATTGTATCTTACATTGTATCTTACATTGTATCTTACATTGTATCTTACATTGTACCTAATATCGTACCAAGTATCTTACCTAGTATTTTACATAGAATTTTACCTAGTATCTTACCTAGTATCTTACCTAGTATCTTACTTAGTTTCGTACCAAGTATCTAACCAAGAATCTTACCTTGTATCTTACTTAGTTTCGTACCAAGTATCTAACCAAGTATCTTACCTAGTATCGTACTTAGTTTCGTACCAAGTATCTAACCAAGTATCTTACTTAGTATTTTACATAGAATTTTACCTAGTATCTTACCTAGTATCTTACCTAGTATCTTACTTAGTTTCGTACCAAGTATCTAACCAAGAATCTTACCTTGTATCTTACTTAGTTTCGTACCAAGTATCTAACCAAGTATCTTACTTAGTATCGTACTTAGTTTCGTACCAAGTATCTAACCAAGAATCTTACCTAGTATCGTACTTAGTTTCGTACCAAGTATCTAACCAAGAATCTTACTTAGTATCGTACTTAGTTTCGTACCAAGTATCTAACCAAGTATCTTACTTAGTATCGTACTTAGTTTCGTACCAAGTATCTTACCTAGTATCGTACTTAGTTTCGTACCAAGTATCTAACCAAGAATCTTACCTAGTATCGTACTTAGTTTCGTACCAAGTATCTTATCTAGGATCTTAAATAGAGTCTTAGCTAATACCCTACCTAATATCTTACCTAATATCTTTCCTAGTATCTTATCTAGGATCTTAGCTAGAGTCTTAGCTAATACCTTACCTAGTATCTTACCTAGTATCTTAGCTAATACCTCACGAAATATTTAATTATTACATGTATCTTAGTTAGACTTGTACCTAGTATCTTAGCTAGACTCGTACCTAGTAGCATACCTAGTATCTTGGCTAATATCTTACACTGTGCCTAGTATCTTACTTACAGTTGTGGTAACGCACAACGTAACAAATAATGCGTGCGTGTATCATGCATACATCGTGCATACATCGTTCACATCGTTCGCCTATGGTGTGGACAATTGGGCGATCTAAAGATCGTGCGTTTATGTGTGCGATTCTCATCGCACACAAGCACCATTTGGTACAATTGGTCGATATATATTACGTAATAAAAAAAATATATATGGAACCCTCTTGTCAAAAAACTATATAAATTCGCTTCATATTTATTTGGATTATGTTAATTTTACAATAAGCATTATAAACAGTATTACAGTGACTAGGAGACAGTCAAGTGCGGGTTCAGCTCCAAGGTAACAGAACAGGTAAATAACATGCCAGAGTTTTACCTGTCCCATGTCCGGCAATATGCTACGTACAAGGGGAGTGTTGTTAGTGCCCCGGGTATCTTAGCTAGTATCGTACCTTGTTTCATACCTAGTATCTTACCTTGTATCGTACCTAGTATCGTTCCTTGTATCGTACCTTGTATATTAGCTAGTATCTTACCTAGTATCTTACCTTGTATCGTACCTTGTATATTAGCTAGTATTTTACCTAGTATCTTACCTAGTATCTTACCTTGCATCGTACCTAGTATCGTTCCTTGTATCGTACCTTGTATATTAGCTAGTATCTTACCTAGTATCTTACCTTGTATCGTACCTTGTATATTAGCTAGTATCTTACCTAGTATCGTACCTAGTATCGTACCTAGTATCTTACCTAGTATCTTACCTTGTATCGTACCTAGTATCGTTCCTTGTATCGTACCTAGTATCTTACCTTGTATCCTACCTAGTATATTAGCTAGTATCTTACCTAGTATCTTACCTTGTATCTTACCTAGTATATTAGCTAGTATCTTACCTAGTATCTTACCTAGAATATTAGCTAGTATCGTACCTAGTATCTTACCTTGTATCCTACCTAGTATATTAGCTAGTATCTTACCTAGTATCTTACCTTGTATCTTACCTAGTATCTTACCTTGTATCTTACCTAGTATCTTACCAAGTAGTTTGTCTATTGATATCCTACTTAGTATCGTACCTTATATCGTTCATTGTATTTTACTTCTTAGTATCTTAGCTAGTATATTACCTAATATCTTTCCTGGTATTTTACTTAGTAGTTTATCTAGTATCTTACATAGTATCTCAGCAAGTGTCTTACCTAGTATCTTAGCTAGTATTGTTCATAGTGTCTAATCTAGTATCTTATTTAGTATTTTACCTAGTATCTTAGCTAGTATCTTACCTTGTCTGGTACCTAATATCTTACATAGTATCCTACCTAGTTTTGTACCTGTATCTGGATTGGGGGAGCCTATTAGAGTAACAGGAGACTGCCACGTGATCAGAGTTAGCCTTGGGACATTATATAGTCTAACGTCTTAGGGTCACACAATGTAGGGCTATCTATCCCTATTCATAGTTCAGATAACGTAGTCATTGCTTATCAGTTGTGGTACATTACTTGGTTTAGTACTTCGAAATGTTGGATAACAGTAAATCATTTCAGTTTTCTTTCGCAACATTGACAAATACATACATACATATATACAATAATAAAGCAAATCTGCAAAATATCGCAAAAAGAAAGCATGTACCTCTAAGGAAAGTTATGTTTCAGTCGTATTTGTTTTTGCATTTTACATCAATGAAAACAAAAGTTTATTCTAAAGTTGTCCATAGGGGTAAAAAGTGTTGAGAGTTTTGTAAAGTCTGGGAAACTCCGTAAATGTCATAGATTTAGTGAATAAGGCTATAGTTAAAGTTTCATACTAAAAATACCTAATATCTCAGAAATTCAAAAAAACAACACATGCAAAGGGTTTGATACATATCTATGCAATTTCGCTACAAGAAATCATTTACTCATTTATATTTTTGTCCGTTTTATAAATGCTAACATACAGATGACACAGAAGAGAGTAAAGCTTGTTAATCGACATTCTTATCATACAGCGCCTGGTACAATGTAAGTCGACAAAAGGTAAAGGTCTTCGATATCAAGTTTCATATAAAACAAACAAATCGCCAAACGGAGCTTCGTTCACACAAATTTTACAACAAAGGTTCGCTAATTGAGAAGTAATATTTATACTGCTAAATATGCTCCGCTACTATACCATAGCTGTGTTATCTTGTAACAGAGGAGTCCTGGTTTGCCTTTTTTTCATTCGGATATAATTTTGCCGATAAAGCGGCAGCCTATCAAAAGTGTGTTGCTGTGTATAAATCTCATGTATTGTTGGAGTGTATATCAGTGTTGCTAGCTTGTCCTGGATAAAAAAAGATCCTATAATTGGAAAAGATTTTACCCGTTTTGTTTGAAGTTGCCAGAGTTGAAATATCAAACTTTTTGACATTGATTGAATGCCATATTTGAGATATAAAATCCAGACATTGACTGAAGGACATATTTGAGATATGAAATCCCGACATTGACCGGAGGTCACATTTGAGATATGAAATCCAGACATTGACTGAAGGTCATATTTGAGATATGAAATCCTGACATTGACTGAAGGTCATATTTGAGATATAAAATCCAGACATTGACTGAAGGAAATATTTGAGATATGAAATCCAGACATTGACTGAAGGTCATATTTGAGATATGAAATCCTGACATTGACTGAAGGAAATATTTGAGATATGAAATCCCGACATTGACTGAAGGTCATATTTGAGATATGAAATCCAGACATTGACTGAAGGTCATATTTGAGATATGAAATCCAGACATTGACTGAAGGTCATATTTGAGATATGAAATCCTGACATTGACTGAAGGACATATTTGAGATATAAAATCCTGACATTGACTGAAGGACATATTTGAGATATAAAATCCTGACATTGACTGAAGGTCATATTTGAGATATGAAATCCAGACATTGACTGAAGGACATATTTGAGATATAAAATCCTGACATTGACTGAAGGTCATATTTGAGATATAAAATCCAGACATTGACTGAAGGAAATATTTGAGATATGAAATCCAGACATTGACTGAAGGTCATATTTGAGATATAAAATCCAGACATTGACTGAAGGTCATATTTGAGATATGAAATCCTGACATTGACTGAAGGTCATATTTGAGATAAAAAATCCTGACATTGACTGAAGGACATATTTGAGATATGAAATCCTGACATTGACTGAAGGTCATATTTGAGATATAAAATCCTGACATTGACTGAAGGACATATTTGAGATATAAAATCCAGACAATGACTGAAGGTCATATTTGAGATATAAAATCCAGACATTGACTGAAGGAAATATTTGAGATATGAAATCCTCGTTTTATAAAACTCCATTATACTGGTAAATATGCCGCTCTATAAACATTCCAGGTCATCCCTCTTTTTACTTTGTTACAACAATTCAAATGCATCTATGTGACTGTATTTCTTTACGGCGATTTCTAAAAATCACAACATCGACTAAAGAACAAGGTATAACGACTAATATCACGTTATCAGCTAAATATCGTTGTTGCTACATGTAGTTACATTTTTTCAACAACTGACCCTTCTAGGCTGCCGTACCAACACTATCACCAGGCCTAGGCATGATCAGATAATGATTTATGCGAAATCACGTTAAGTTTATTCAAAGATACCTCGGGTTTTAAGCTATTCGATCGGGCGGAAGTTTTTTTTTTCGAGCTGCAGTTTTTAGTGATTGACTTCGGGCACGTTTAGATTTAAAATGAAATGGTATGTTTACACTTTGTATAGCACAAGGTCCAATCTTAGGCACATGCACATGCAGTTATTCTAGACTGCGGTACCAACGCTCTAATTAGGCATTATTAGATTATAATTTATGCGAAATCATCACGTTAGGTGTATTTAAAGGTACATGTACCTGGTTTTTTGTTTTGCGTGGACCCCCTTTAGCGAATGTCCATAGTGAAGAAATGCCCATGTGCGAGAATTCAGCAGAAATTCTCAAGTTCCGGAAATGGAGGGCAATTTACAATAGATTTGACACATGCATTTACAGTTTTAATTGTTGAAATTGCTGCGAGCTTACAAGTACAGAACATTTGGTTTGTGTCAGCACTGTATAGTAGTAAGCTTTTATCAGTCACCAGGGAGGTTTGTCGCTAGGCCTATTGTCGTGGTAACTAATCTCAGTTGTGAGGTGTTTATCATCCAGGTGGTCCAGCACATATACAGTTTAGGCGAGAAAACATCACGAAAAAATTTGTAAACCACGCTGTGTTAAATTCAACAAACCGCACAATGTGTATGTTACAGGTATCAATACTTCATTACCGGTTACCCGATACCTGTAGATTAATTAAGAAAAAACCTATACTGCAGTAAAAATGTTATTTGGGGTCACGTTTTGGATATACCGATGCCCTATAGTAAACACTCTGTCTCTCCATCCGTTTGTCCACAAATTCGGCTTATGGTTAATGACTGATAAGTTTATCCCGCTGATGGCAAATAACATTACATGACGTCATGTACGATCTCGTATCGGATCACTAAAAATCCGTATCACGTCACTAAACGTCAGTAACGAGTTATCGTTCCTGAAAGAACTTTCTATTCAATAACAACCATGGCTGCTCACAAACGCTCTGGCCACACTACGGAAGATGAATTAGCCAAGACACGTCAGAAAGTATTGGTAAAAAATACTTTGAGATGCAATGAGAAAGTGGCCACAATATTGAAAGTTAATTTAAGCGAAAAGGCGCAGGATACAACGTTTGAAACGTTTGATGAGTTGAAGATGGCGAAAATGTTGGGACTTTTTGACGCCCGCAAGACAGACCATTCAAAATATAAGTGCAGCTCTCATGTTGTTTCTCTCTAATTACATTTATGTTATTACAGGGGTATACGCCTTCAGCAGGATACATTCGTTACACAGTTTGTTAGTGACCTGATACGGAAAAATACTTCGCCTCAACTGATACACGTTTTGTAACTTTTTTTGTAATGACATTTTGAAGTAAAGTTGGTTTGAATTACATGTAAATAAAGAGTCAACTGACCAAAAGACAATTTCACGTAGTCAAATCGACACTCGAAATGTTAGCTGAAATTTGTCAATTATTTTTATTATGGCTTTAAGTAATCAATAATTTAAAAATAAAATTTGAAAATTTTGTTTTTATATTTTATTTTAATAATTCATATTTCGCTATATTATCTATATACATGTAGTTGGTTGTTCTCCTAGCCACAAGTGCCCGTGACACCTTCCTGAAGACTAGACCCCATAGCAGTGCACGGGAATGTAGTAAGTTTTCGTCAGCAGTTCGTCATGGGATCAGTGTAAATATCTGTAAGTGTTGTTATCATTCCAAATTGAAATTTTATTATTGTTGACTTTGCATGACTGTAAATAATAAAATATTAAAACAATTATCAGATAAATACATTAATGAATGTTCCCTTTCATATACGTCCCTGTATATGCCTGCATATACGTTAGCGGCTTAATTTTGACACCCTGTACCTCTATATGTACACGTAGCTTACCTATGCCATCCGTCCTCTCAAAACAAGTTGGCTCAAGTCCCTCGTCCAGGCAACATTTAATGGCTGTTATTCCACTTGCACCAGCCCCTATTACTGCAACGGTTCGCATTTTGACTAAATTCTTTTATAATTGTCACTTTGTTTTATAAATATACTAGCTATGATGTAGCAGGCTGTACCTGTACGACGGTTTTCCGACGGCAATCTCTTATCAGTAAATATTTAGGTCAACAGTGGCCTTCACCTCCCCTCACCTATCACTATGGCCGAGTTCGAGCGTCAACTTTAGTGGCTGTAGTCTAACTATAGACAGATAGAACGATCGAACTCACTTCAGTTATGTTCGTTGCGCATGTGTATAGAAACAAGAGGTATACAGTGCGCATGTCTACCGATTATAGTACAAACTACCGATTTATTTTCGTCGGACTAGAGCAACTAGCGGTCGTCTGCGCATGCGTGATTATTTGATATCAATGCAGCGATTGGTTGACGTTGACACGCACGTGTAAACACATTAAATGTAACAGTCGACGCTCGAACTCGGCCTATGTTACGTTTTTCCCACGGAATATAAGGCGCAAATTGGGAGGTCATCTTTTTGTAATCAAAATCAATTTTGCGTATTTTGGTGTACACACAATTCAATTCAGTCAAAACAAAATATGTTTTGTCTTACAAATATAAATACCAGATTTGTGATCGTTTCATTTTTGTAATGATTGAAATAAATGTTATACAAATCTATCAGTGGACACAAATCATTTTGGTCTTAAAAAAAATCATCTTTGCAGACAATTTTTTTGACAATAATGTATGCAAATATAAACTTAAACATAACTGTTGCTACCTAATTTGTATATTAGATTACAAAAACTGTTTGTCTACAAAATCGAACAAAATGAACAAAATGATGATTTGGAGACGTCAAATGAGACTCTTGTGATTTTGTACTTATAAGTCAAAAGTGAAAATTGAACTCAATTCATTTTTGTTTATCACGAAAGTCATTTTTTTCTGACAGTAGTTAATTCTGTATGCAAATTAGTCAATAAAATCCAAATATGGATAGGCAAATGAAATCACGATTCCCATTGCAGAAGAAGAGAAGAAAGTACTACGCGTTATGATGACGTCAACACGAACGTAGCATATGCCTGACGAACACATTATTATAACCAATCGATGAACAGCTGATACACTTGTATAGGTAAAACTTGGGCTTATTTGCATATGTATAACTGATAAAATGTAGTCGTGACAAAAAACTTTTGTCTACCAAAATTAATTTTGTCAATACAAAAATGGTTTTGTCCATTGAAAGATTATTTTGAGTAACATAATTTATTTTTGTCTTCACGGAATTGAAAGTTATCAAGAAATAGTATGTCTGTAAGACAAAGGTGATTTCGTTATGACTTTTGTCAGAATATTTCTTAGTTTTGTTTGCAAAGTTAACAGAATTCAAATCAAACTTATTGGCATACAAAATTAACTTTTTGATACAAAAGTGACTTTTGTTCACTGAAAGATAATTTTGTTAAACAAAAATATTTTTGTTTAACAAAATTTAACAAAAGTTAAGATTTGATATCAATTTTATTAGCATGAACTAATTTTTGTTGAACACAACTCAACTTTTTGTCCAGACAAAAAGCACGAGTCCTATTTGGCGCTCCGTACGTAGACTGTTCTCTTCGACGTCCGTCACTGTCAGTATAATCTCTATACGGGTGGAGTCGTAAATTGTAGACTGTGCTGATCGGATTCACCCCGGTCGGGAGGGGGTTCCATCCTGCCTGTCTCGGAATTTATGTACTGTTACACTGCAGAACTACAGTCAAACCTGCTCTACGTCCACCTTGATTAAGCGGCCACCTCCGTGAAGCGGCCAGTCTATGGTCAGCCCGATGGAAAACACTATATATTGAACCTTAAATAAGCGGTCACCTGTCTAACGCGGCCAACGGCCACAAAAAATTGCACCAAGTTGTTTTATGGTCCTGTATTAAGCAGCCATTTTGTCCGGAAATAGACATCTGCGATGAACACATGACCAGTTATTTTTATCGATCGTCACGTGATTTGATATTGTTTACGATAATCCGTGGATAATCCATGTATGATTAAGTGCATTTTAATATTTAACTGCTGAAAAAAGAGCAATAGGCCGTTTCTGGCCAACCTGGTTTAAGCAGCCACCTGTCTTAAGCAGCCAATATCTGCCTTGGGTGGCCGCTTAATACAGGTTTGACTGTACATGTTTCCAAGGTGTCCGATGTGGTGACGTCTTATGTCAGTGTCTGAAAGCCGTTTTTTTTAATTAAACCGCTTGACGAAGCTGATATTTCGCTTTTACTGTCTTTTTGGATTACGATGGCCGACATGAGTCGGACACAAACTTATGATTGATCACATCTATGGGTACCATGTATTATTCTATAAAAATCTAACATTCTTTCACACGTATACTGTTTGTACCCACATTCGACATCAGCCGGCAGAATCAACTTTCACACATTTGAGTACGCAAACATGTTATTTTTGTATATTTCTGTGTACCACGATCGGTATAAATATAAATGAAAGCTTACATCCTTTTACTTCTTTCTGTACTAAAGTTGCACACTAATATATGTAAGCCCTCTTCAGTTTATATCATATATTTTTATTCTGTTCCACGAATATATAAAAAAAAAACATCGGAATGTTGTTATCAGAACCTATGGCCAGAAATGACTGTTGGTAATATATATCTGATTACAATGTCGAAACAACAATCTTAGTTCATTAATCAATTAGATTGAAAACCGGTTTTTGTTTCAATGACTAAGTGTTAGGGATGGGAGAGGGGCTTGCTAGGTTTACCTATGGAAAGGAAAATAACACGCTTTTATCTTGTTTATTTGATCACAGTCATAAAAAAAACAGCATAACTTTATTGTATTTTCCGAAATTGGGCATTTCTTCGCTTAACGTATTTTTCACTAATAATTGTTTTCCGCTCTTCCCATCCATGTTTTCACTTGATTTCAATTATTCTTTCATTTGAGAAGAAAGTAAATCATAACCAATCGAATAAACCAAACAATGTCCCCTTAAATCTTAACAATGTAGAACGTAGTGTATACTGTTGAAGGCAAGCACTGACTATGATGGTTGTGATATATCGACGAATTTGTAATACAAACAGAAAATCACGAACACGAATTCAGCAGCATGAACACAGTTCACGATTAGTTTAATCTTATTGCAAATTCTTCTTTGTATAAAGAATTTCTCAAAAACCAGAAAGATTAAAATAAGAAATGCTAAATGTGTCTTTAAAGGTAATTTAAGAAAGAGGTACAGTGATAAGAATGAATAACTTCTGTTTGAATTGATATCTTGTGAAATATGCACCTTCTAACTTCTGCTTGAAATGATATCTTGTGAAATATGCACCTCCTTATTTCTGCTTGAAATGATAGCTTGTGAAATATGCTTCTCCTAACTTCTGTTTGAAATGATATCTTGTGAAATATGCACCGCCTAATTTCTGTTTGAAATGATAGCTTGTGAAATATGCTTCTCCTAACTACTGTTTGAAATGATAGCTTGTGAAATATGCTTCTCCTAACTTCTGTTTGAAATGATAACTTGTAAAATATGCTTCTCCTAACTTCTGTTTGAAATGATAACTTGTGAAATATGCTTCTCCTAACTTCTGTTTGAAATGATAACTTGTGAAATATGCTTCTCCTAACTTCTGTTTGAAATGATAGCTTGTGAAATATGCTTCTCCTAACTTCTGTTTGAAATGATAGCTTGTGAAATATGCTTCTCCTAACTTCTGTTTGAAATGATAACTTGTAAAATATGCTTCTCCTAACTTCTGTTCGAAATGAAATGATAACTTGTGAAATATGCTTCTCCTAACTTCTGTTTGAAATGAAATGATAACTTGTGAAATATGCTTCTCCTAACTTCCGTTTGAAATGAAATGATAACTTGTGAAATATGCACCTCCTAACTTTCAAATATTAAGATACAAAGACAATATGATTAACTCTAAAGTGCACAAACATGATATTGTAATGTGGATGTTTGTAAAAGTTCAGTGCAGCTTGGACTGGCTCTGTTTTCTTCTGCTTAGTGGTAATGATACGCAAAAAACAACGTACAGTAGGACGTTTTACAGGAAAACACCCACATTATCAGAACTATATAAACATATATATTTATTTATTTATTTGATTCAATTCAACAGACACGAGGGTCCAATTACAATTATAGTAAATTATCACAGATAAGAACATGCAAGTAATGTATAAGATTGATAATAGCAAAGTAATTAGAATGAATCTAAAACATACTGCCTCTGGGCGAGATTTAAAAGAAGACAGAGTACAGTCAAATATACAGTCAAGAGCATTGGTATTTCGGTTAATTTTCCAATATTTAGCATACTAAGAGGACAACGAAATTGCAATTGTACAGAGGATCGTAAACATTTCCTTAGAGATAAAACACTCATCCTTTCTACAAGATATGGACAGTCTAACAAACAAACCATGAACACAATTACATGTATAATGGAAACAAAGATCTAAATATTGGCGTCTGCTTTCTAGAGAAAGCAAATTAAAATGTTTGCAGATATCGGAATAAGTGTACTAAGTAGCTGAGATACTACATAAACAAATATATGTCAAGCCATTTGTTGTTAATACAGATAGATAAAATCTATTTCAATTGCATATCCATGTATCTCTACTTAAATACTTAAACATCATGCTAAATACTACATGTATCTCTAATTTAAATGAGTTTCTGTTATACATATATATGTACTTACAATTTAGCTTTAACCAATAAAAGAAATATCTATATAATATATTTTATTGACGACGTCACAAAAGAGTGTTATTACACATGTGTGATATCATTTTATACAATGGCCATATGACATGACTGAACGGGTCAGTTATGCGATCAAAAGATAATGTTCATATACATGTATAATGCAATTTAGATTGTATTACTGCAAACAGCCATAGAGAGAGAGCACTTGCTGAGAAAGCACTTGGCTTTCTCTTTATGACTGTTTGCATTAATTTCTACACGCACACTTTATATCTTTTTATTGCTAGTATGACCACGTATGACGTTGGTGATAGGCAACAGTCCTAAGTATTTTGTAAAGAGTGCTATATCGGGTCACTAAACTTTGTAACTACCTGTATCATGATGGTGATTAAAGGGAAGTAACAATTACAAAATATTTTGGAACAATTCACACCTTTACATGTGTTGTGTTGACGATCATAATGAAAATTATTTTATGTTGTGTTGTTATTATCATCATTTTTTTATTAGTTGTTCATTACCGTATTTATTTCATTTCTGTCTGTACTCTTGCAAGACAAAAGTACCATCGAAAGTAAAATTGTAATTTGCGTATGCGTACAAACTAGAAAAAATTGTATCTGAAAGTGAAATTAAAAAGAAAATAGGAAACAGTTTGTGTAACTTGTCCTGATTAGTCCTTAATTTAGCCTTGTATCATAAACAAAACAAATCAGGTAAGACTGGGGCACAGATTGTTCCCATGGGAATGCAAACAATCTGCTTGCCAACAATCTGCTGAAAAATCTCCAACTCAATACAAATATCGTCGAACGGGAATAAAATACTTCGTACGATATCTTCCTCGGTGTAGTTCATCTTAGTTTTTGTTGCATTTTCCAAAATAGTTCACAATCACATATTTGTATCGTCGTCTATCTTCATGGAAAAAAAACTCTCATAACAAGAGATCTAAGACGTTCTTTCACTTTTTATGAGGTATGGTAGTGTACATGGTGGACAAATGAAATGTTTTAATGGACGATTTTTAGGTGGGAATGCTAAAAATTGGTCAGAAGACCTTTCGAGTTTTTTTAAAAATCAACATTACTTGCAATACACTGTAAGAAGACTAAAAACAAAATACACTTTGAATGCGTTATTTCTGTGTCCATTCCATCCATGTAATTGAAAAAGTATACATGTTAATCAATCAATCAGGAATAGATTGTGGTCCGACTAATAGGTCTCTATCTGACGTATCATTTAGATTCTCGCCTTTTCTGTCTTATATCAACGCCAAGTTCTGTTTCTCTGTGCATGCATTGTTTAATAATTTTACAGTTATATTTCAATGTATGATTTATTTCCCTTTACTTGCGATAGAGTCAGTTTTCTCTCGTTTCTATGTGTGTAATAATGGCCTGCTTAGGGCAATACACCTATGATCACTATGGTTGTATTTCACATCTACTTATGCAATACAGCCACAGCGTGACGTCACAATTGCTACACAATGACGTGACATCTGTTGCCTTGAAGGGAAAGGGTTAAATCTCACTGTCTCAAAAAGTCCCATGGGTAAAGTTGATATTTTCAAATTGAAAGCCAGTCAAAAGGTATTTCATAGTTTTGGGGCTTATTCGGATAGTTGAAATGATAGAAAATACTCTTTCATGAAAAGTGGTGTAGGATAGAGAAATTCCACCCTTGTGCTTTTCAAATGTGACAAAAACCCTCGGTTGAAATTTCCCTATCTTACACTCCTAGTCATAAATGAGTCTTATAGTATTACATACCTCGAGGAAAGCATTAAACAAAGCACTGCTAATATACCAATATATACCGGTACCAAATATATACCGGTACCAATATATACCGGTACTAATATATACCGGTACCAAATATTAGGAAGATAACATTTTCCATAACCTTTCAAAATGAATAGGAAAATACAAAAGGTACGTACAATTGTATACAGAACGAAGCTTTTATTTTTTTTTTCAGATTAAGTGAACAAACACTATGTGTTACATATATGTAACGTTTTATACATTTTGTTTAATACCAATTTTTTTCTCTTTTCAGGTTGACATAAAACCGTGGATGATGACGTCACGATCTTTGATACCTTTCTTGACATAGCCGTACACAAACCCGAAATTAAGATTTTAATAACAAAGAAAAATATATCAAAATCGCACCGAATGTGTTTAACAGTATTTTCAGTAAAACTAAATTTATTCATATTTAAAGGATGTAGTTGATAATTTCATACTTTGCACGAACAACACGAGTAGTTTCAAGTAAAAACAGTGCTTGTTTAATAGGCTTACGTGTCGCTTTACAAGAACAGTACTGTACGTCAGTATATGTACGAATGACGTCTTCTGTTCTTCCCTAACATCGTTGTCAATGCCGTCACGACATACGTCACGATTTCAGCTCATTTTCCGGCTGTTCTACGTCTGCTAGAAAACCATACTACATTACCTACTTGGTAATTAGGCGGACGTAAAATAACCCAAATAAACAAACTGGTAACACCATGCGTTATACAATGACCTCAGTAAAAAACAAGTAACTAATAGATATTGCAATTATGCATTACACATCCCTGCCGGGGCCAGTGACTTTTTTGTGAGAATGACATACTAAATGTAAATTGACTAATGCCCAACACCCTTTGCTGTTTTGAAACACGCCCCTTACCAAAAGCCTTCTTCTTTTCTAACATCAGCGAGTGAGTATCTCCTGCGAGTCAATATTTCCTGCGAGTCAATATTTCCAGCGAGTCAATATTTCCAGCGAGTCAGTATCTCCCGAGATTCAGTATATTCTGCGAATCAGTATCCCTCACGCGCCGGTATATCCAGGGGGTCAGTATCTCCCCATTCAGTATCTCCACGTGTATATATCTCCCGTGAGTCAGTATATTCCGCCAATCATGATCTCACCGAGTCAGTTTTTCCCGCGAGTCAGTATATTCCGCCAATCAACATCTCACCGAGTCAGTATTTCCCGCGAGTCAGTACATCCGCTTATCAACATATCCCCAAGTCGGTATTTTCCGCGAGTCAGTTAAGTCCGCCAATCAACATGTCCCCGAGTCAGTATCTCCCGCGAGTCAGTATAGTCCGCCAATCAACATCTCCCCAAGTCAGTATTTCCCGCGAGTCAGTATAGTCCGTCAATCAACATCTCCCCGAGTCAGTATTTCCCGCGAGTCAGTATAGTCCGCCAATCATCATCTCCCCAAGTCAGTATTTCCCGCGAGTCAGTATAGTCCGCCAATCAACATCTCCCCGAGTCAGTATTTTCCGCGAGTCAGTATAGTCCGCCAATCATCATCTCCCCAAGTCAGTATTTCCCGCGAGTCAGTATAGTCCGCCAATCATCATCTCCCCAAGTCAGTAATTCCCGCGAGTCAGTATAGTCCGCCAATCAACATCTCCCCAAGTCAGTATTTCCCGGTAGTCAGCATATTCCACCAATCAACATCTCCCCAAGTCAGTATTTCCCGCGAGTCTGTATATTCCGCCAATCATCATCTCCCCAAGTCAGTATTTCCCGCGAGTCAGTATAGTCCGCCAATTAACATCTCCCCGAGACAGTATTTCCCGCGAGTCAGTATCTCAAGCGAATTGGTATATCTGGCAAGGCAGTACATTTATGTCTTGTGTGATCGAGAAAGTAGAAGGCGCTTACTGTTCTGGAACACCTTTTCCTATTATCTTGTAGTTTGTAAGGATGTCTGTGCATATTCTATTTATTCCTATTTTGTTCCAGGTTAAATCGATTAGGATTTCGTATTATTCAATCATTAACGGTATTCTCTGATTCTTTATTGCTGAAGTACATCTGAACACTGCAGGTAGCATATCTCTGAAGCCATAACATAAATATTGATATTATGTTTATTGACACATCATTACAGTGCATGTCAATGTTTACACACAACATGTATTTGTTAATATAAAAAAATAAGTAAAAAATATCGAATGCCCACTAGACCAAAGAAATCAGTCGATTAAACTAGTAGCAAAATATAAAATAAGTAAATATTTATACGTCTTCTGTTTCATCGACGACACCCGCCATGTAAATCTTTGCCATTTCAAGTAAGCATCAAGTTTTAAAAATGAAAACCGAATATCATTGTCAATCACAACAAATAAACACACTAATGAGCATACTCAAAAACGTTCATCTTCATATCACTTAAAGATACAGAATATTACTCAATGAGACAAAGATGGCGACCATAACATTTGCCAATAGTTCTGATCAATCTGCATCTCTCGAATCCTTGTGTTGTTCGTTTGTTTGTCAGTAGTCGACATCGATCACGAAAATCAAGATACTTAGAGCAAGCCCTAGAATATCGAATCAACTGCGACATGTAAACACCATAGGTTGGAGAAGCAGGGATGTTACTATCAAGAAATGGAAAGTTCACCATCGGAAAATTGAAATGATCACGTTTATCTTATAGCTTAGTAGTAAGCTGGTCGTAGTTTAAGTTGCTGATGTAGAAGAGTTTGTTGTGTCCTTTATTTCAAGTTCAGAGGGATACACGATCGACGTGGTCAGCAAACGTCTTGCTGTGTATAGACAACACATCGTCGATAAGATAAGTTCTGGTAGAAGAAAGGTACATGCATTCTGCTTCATCAAAGACATCTGTCATGTAAATAGTGGTCATATCCTACTACAGTGTAAACATCAAGTCCTCGAAGTGAGCACCGAGTCATCATGTTTAAACACAAAGTAGCATATTTCAAAAAGTTCACCTTCATATGATACAAGAGTACAAAATATTCCTCAATAAGACCAGCATGGTGACCATAAAACTCAGTCATAGCCCTCATCAACCGGTGTATTTGAGTTTGTTTGTCAGTAGCCGACAATCAATAAGAAAATCTCGATATTTCAAGCATGCTGTAGAATAACGAAGCGAGATGTAAATACCGTAGGTTTCAGAAACAAGTATGTCACTACCGAAAAAGGGAAAGTTAACTATCCGAAAATCGAAATCCCACGTTATCGCATAGCTAATTGGTAGCTTGTTCATGATGGCCATGGTTTAAATTGAGATCGAGTGCAGCAGATGATGTAGAGAAGTTTGTTGTGTCTTGTTTTCAAGATCAGAAGGGTATACACGATCGACTAATTCAGCAAACACTTCGTTACATATAAACAATAATACATCGATATATCAATAAGTGAAAATATCAAATTTGGCACGGTTTTTGTAACTTGTGCTGATAACATCTTCCACCAATTTAGCCACGTTTGAAAAAAAAATAGTCAACTAAGATTGGGGAAAAGTTTGTTCCAGTAAGAATGCATTTTATTGAAATATTTGTAGTTCACACTCATTTTTGCACTCGATGGTACAATTGTACATGGTAGTTTTAATATTCAATTGTAAGTGGTTTTGTGGTGTTGACAGCAACGTTGTTGGTGTCTGTGATAAATGGTGAGCTGAAGATATGCTGTCAAGGAATGTCACATACTGTTTAGTCGTTCTAATGACGTGAGTGAATTTGCGTTTCAAGGAAGGTTATTTGAGACACTACTTAGTCGTTTTATCACTGTAAAAATATCCACACACCTATTTCCTAACTCGTCAAAGTCTTTGTAAAAAAATAAAATATGTAATCCTCTCAAAATTGCTCCAGTGCCATACGTCATTATCAACTTCCTTGTACTGAGTCACCACGAGAGTGTATGAATAGGTGTTGGTTTAGAGTGCACAACTCTTCTTTGATTCCACCTCTCATGTATGATTTGGTATCATATGATTTATAATTGTCCACGTATAATAAAGATTGAGCATACGATATTGATATTTTAGAGTTAGATTGATGAGCTATTATGTAACATATATTGAGCGATGCATCTCAATATAAAATAATGTAAATGTTCTAACGTTTCCTTTAGAATTAATTATGTTGTACACATCAATCAAAAGCTAAGACGGTACACGTTCGTCAGATCTGACGGTCTAGTATGGTAATTCATCTTGCGTTAGATAACTCTTTCTTTAATACGTATGTTATATCCAACTTGGCTAATCTTACGTACATGTAGATCGGAATAATCAACATCTTACGTATAGACTAATCTGATAGGACAGTCTTTTCTGACATTTTCCAATGATAAAATATACAATGTGAAGGGTTGACTAATTTGCTCTTTTGAGGGGTTAATTTACCGTGAAAAAATATGATACTGTTAAAATGTCGAAACGTTTCGCAGTATTTATTTGAAGAGAACACCAAATTCAAATATAAAGTATTAAGATGGGATATATATCTATTTAATAATTACCAATTTAGTTATGTTTAACACTGATCTGAAACATTTAGTAAACAGTATGAACGAAACACACATATTTTAGGATTGGCTTACTTATCAAACGGGACAAAGTTACATTGTAGTAGGACGAACAGCACTTAATAATTGTAGAACATGATATACATTGTATCGTATTTGCATAAATGTCTATGATACCGCATTTCATAGACACAGGACAAGGATAATTAGCATAGCCGTGATGAAAGTAGATGTGTAGATATATAGTGAAAACATTAATTATCTTTCCTTATTTGCATATTTCCGTCTATGTCAGTGTACTACATACGTACTACGTGACGATTCGAATTGAATGAATAAAACAGTTAATAAGATCCGTATATCTCAAATCGTAGACAGCTGTGTAATGTCAAAGTAATGTCGAACAACATACACCACACGAACATAATGATTTATTCATTTTTTTATTATTTTTGTCGACCAAAGTTTAATTGTCCCATGATTCCCGAATCTTGAGCGTTAGACCCATAACACACACGTGGACACACAGAAGTCCATACTAACGCTATACAGCTTCATACAATTTTTTTGTTCTGCATTGTAATGGTATTCATCGGCGACCCTAGTGGTAATAAAAAGATAAAAAAAAAACAAATCAAAACAAAACAAAACAAAAACAAAAAATAATAATCAATCCCAAATTATAACGAACAATCGAAAAAGAAAGAATACTGGTTAATCTAAATATTAAATTGTTAAAAAAAAGGTTTGCATTCCATAGCAACAAGAAAATATCAAATATGAACAAATCTAAGTATTTACGTGGCCACCATTTAAAACGTACACATTTAATAAGACCAGCGGCTTTTGAAAGATAAAAGTATTATGCTCGATATTTCTTAAATAAGTTAGTAGGATCGAACATTTCCCTGTTTTCTAAATATCTGTATAACGGTATCATATAAAACATTTAAGCAACAACTGAAGGAAAATCGAGAAGGTATTCCGAACGGAGTTAATATCCATACCATGCCCTATTTGAGCCTCCATAGCCACAGTTAATCTTATTTGAGTAGTGGCACGGTACATAATATACACATTTTCGTAGTACACGATTTGAAATTATACAGAACTAGTTTAATTTTACTTCTAAATTCATAAATTAAAGGGGTTTTACGCACTTGACCCTTCTGCTTCTACATTTGTTTAGAAATTTTGGATTCCTACCTTTTGGCCCCTAGCATCACTGAAGAGTCCTAGGAGGACGAAACAGCTATATGATGCAGTTTAATTCATTTTTTCGGCATGCTGTATCTATTACTAAATTTAAGAGGTGCAGCACATGTGTATGTTACGTGACTTTTATAGGCTCAGGACGGACATTTGGTATTTTCCCACAAACATCAATTCCTTTGAAGGATACAAATTTCTACAAAACGAACATTGAAATTGTTTGTGCTTGGATAGGGATTAATGTTGAAAAAATCTGTTCTTTATCCCAAACAGCTTGATAAACTCTCCTACGATATTGATATCTGGCTCTGACATTTGTTAAGTGCAATAAGTTCATCGTGTGGTTGTTAATCGTTTAAACTGACCTTGTAGGTGCAGTATTAGGGAAATCATGGACAAAATTCAAAATCATATTGACTTTGGAATATCACAATGGGTGCATCCAATCCAAAAGAGAGACTACCGCTATAGGAGTCAGAAATTAAATCTGACACTTTCGTAAAATGCATTGCTGTCATCGTGGAATCTATATTGACAATATTTGTAGAATTGTTAATTTGTTTGCTCACAAAGTAAGGCCTTAAAAGTTGAAACAATTTCATTTGCTATGTAGCTAGATACTGTATTAATCATTAAATTTTGAAAGTTGAAAAAAAGAGTAATAAAGAACAATATATATATATATATATATAAAACATAACCATAACTCAAAAACAATTCAACTAGGACTAAAATATGAACAAAAGAAAGATTTATTCAAGTAAATGTCAAGTCCTCAAGGTGAAAGCTGAGACATAATTCCAAATCACAGAAAGAAAGCATATTACAGAGCGTATTCAAAAATATAAGGATACAATCTTTGTTTAATCAGACCAACATGGCGCCCGTAAAACTTGTTCATAGTATTACTCAACCTGCAGCTCCCGAAGTCCTGTTCTGTAAGTTTATTTGTCAACAGCTGACATCTATCACATTGTAGTATATCGATATTTAGAACAGGCCCTAGAATAACAAATTCATTGCGATATGTATTCACCATTAAACTGACCTAATTATAGTGAAGTAAAATATTATCACCTTCAATTACACACTTTGTGGAAGCTTTTTGTCACAGTGTAATCGCATGTGTTGCATCAATTTACTGTTTTGATACAAACACGATTTAGCTGCATATCTTCATCAAATAGAAACGGAAAAACAATGACCCAGTTTGTAATGTGTGTTCCCTTTCAATCACCTTTTTCTTAATGTCTGTGTTAGTGCTTAACGCTTTGTTTGATTATATTATCATTTTGGAATGTTTGTAGTTGTATTAACTTCAGCTGTGATAAATAAAAGCTCTTTCTATAAGACAAAAGTTGCATTTTTTTTTTAAATTACAATTCTTGGTGACAAATTAAAACTAAAATGATTGTGTCGTATAATTGAAATCAAACATTTTTTACGCATTACACAACTTAACTACTTAACTGTACAGGTAAGTCAGCGGTAGCTATAAATAACATCTCCTTACCTGCGCTTACCTAGCAAACGCTCCGCACGAGTGACGTTGGTCGTACGCCATTATGTACCAGGAGGCCGTGTGATTTGTAAGAGGAACTAGAACATTCTGTTTCGGTGAGTACAATTTGCTCCGTTTAAAATATCAGGTTTTTGTTTTTGTTGAATATCTGTTAATGACAACATTAAAAAAAATATTTGAATATTAGTAGTGTTACTTTAATTTAAGAAATCTATGTTTCATTATGTTTGAATGTTCTGAACAACTTTCTAGTTTTACCAGAGACCATTTTGTATGTGGTGTAACCGTTAGACAAACATGCGCCACAACACTGTGCCTTAATTCGCTTACCTTTTAGACATGTTTGACTTGAACTGAGATGCATGCATGTATGTCTGAAATACGAAATTTCTTTCAAAAAGGCGTCATTGCTTTACAAATGTAATAATCATTTCATAATTTGAGCCCAAAATTACGTTCGAAATTCATTTGTTCGTGAGAATTGTACAAATACAAGACATTTTCAGTTTATGAGCAAAAAAGAGAAATATATCTAAACACATCTTCGACACGTTCGATAAGTTTCATTTGGAATGGAAAGTACATAATCCATCTTTGTGAACAAAGCCTTATTTTAGCTTCATCAGTGTGTCTTTACAATTTACAATCCCCGCACCTTGGCCTTTAGTCTGTATCCCGCTCTTCATTTTGATGACATAATAATAATCCTTTACTTTCGACGTTAGAATAGTTATATTGATGATTCAAATATATCTCAATATTAAGTTCGAATGAAGTAAAACTATTTCGTAAAACCATAATTTGTTTTTTTTTATTTCTTTTTTACAAGTGTAATTATTGCCAATTGATGTCCCCTGATTCAGCTGGGTTTTTATTGCTGTTGTGATTATTTTGTATTTGTAAATTGCCTACTTTATATGGATTATTAGAGTGCAGGTTAAGTTATATACATTTGCATCTTTAGCATCATTAAACATTTCCTACGTGTTGATAATATCATTAATGCGCCCTTTGTTGGAGCTTTTGATTAAATTATTTATCTGTCCCATTTCTTTTTTTGTCTTCCGCCAAGGTTGTCCCGTCGTGAATAATAATGAAGTTGCCAGTGGTAGTTCTGTTGCTGTGTTTGTTTATTCAAGGTAAGCGCAATATATGTTAAATTATCCGATTTTACTTCCTGATAAATTAAAGCATAAATATGTAAATAAATAAATCAATAGTTAGTAAATTTGATAAAAAGGAATTAACTGGTGACCAAAGAAGCAATATCAATAACATTTAAGCCTGAGCAGTAAATATTCAGTAACGTTACTTTTCATTGCTCTAGCGGAAGGAAGGCTATGTAAACGAAGCGGATGTTACTGCAAGAATAACAGAGCTCCGATTGGTAATCAGTGTGAATGTTCCGCCGGTTTCCATGGCTACGACTGTGGATTAGAAACACGTGAGTTTGATTATACTTATTTATTTGTATGAGAATTATATTTTCAAGCAATGATTGTCGTTCACGTTTGTTTTTTACTATAGTACAAACTTCATGGGTAAGGACATACCAATAAATAATTGATCAGCTCATGAATATCGTATATTGTTTTTCAATGCATTACCAAAAGTTATTTCCCATCTAGACAAACTTACATTTTGCGTTGGATATTAAATCTTACATTTCACGTTACATTTTGAATGATTCTTCACAGGAAATACTACGAGTTTTGTATTGTTACTAGTTTTGAAAAATTTTCTTAACTTGTAGAGAACTTATGTCCCACTAACGTGTGTCAGAACGGTGGAGTATGTTACGACATGGGGAAGTGTTACTGTCACGGAGACTACTTCGGGGACCACTGCCAATACGAAAAGAGTAAGTTATCCTATACTTAAGTAGCAGTTGCATATGCGGGATTCTAGTATTTGCACTTCGAGCAGGATTTTTCTTTATTCCACAATAACTATAATCTGTTAAAATCAACCGATTAAAACAGAACCTTCAAGATTAATGGACATTGTTTTTGTCTGTCTTCTTTAAAAACATCAAACAATGATATTATTTTCATTTGTTTTAATCTTCCTGATCTTTATATAAAATGAAAAAAATCTAAAACCCAAATGTTTCTTATAGCAATAACTTACTGTAAGTACTCTAATATGATAATTCATCACGTCTTAAGTGGCTGTTATCGTTGACGATACAACTGTACCACGGTTAAATCGAATCCCGCAACTTTTGTGATATTCAGGATGTTGTTTTAAGTTACACAAATGTTACAAACTTAATATATTCATAAACGTGTTTTTTTCTTCTGCATAACGTGTTATCTTTCATGTGTGTGACATTTCCCCAAATGTCTTATTACTACCACGTCAATCACAGTCATGGATCGTGTAACGAGGGCTTATTAGTGGAACCGTTGATGAATAACTTGTCACAATTTTTAATAATATTTTGCTTGCTATTGATTTTTATATTGTATTTATGACTAGGTATAATACAGTTATCGAAATTCTAACAATGTACTGTCAGACCTAAAAACTTGATAAACAATAAACATATACTTGCTATATGGCCTAAACACAGATTTGCTGCAAGACAAAAACTCACATTTGCCTGATAATGTAACCTACATGTGTAATGTTTGGAACACATTTGCTAAAATAAAACAGTTTTAGCCATACTTTTTAGTGATTAAACTAACATATTAATTATACTTAATAACGTATTTGCCACTCCACCCGACCCCAATCCCCCTTTTGCCGCTGGTATCATCGATATTGAGGTTTGGATTTTGGTATTGTTAACATTTTGGTATTCTATTCATCTTGTTAATGGTTATTTACATGTATATTCAATGCATAGTAACGGTCAAATCGATAATAAAATGCCTTCTTCTCATTTATAAAGCAAACTTTCAGTGTTGAGCTCAACTTTAAAGAGACGAGTTTGCCTATGTTGGTTTAAAGTAACATATGTGTATAACTGATCATGAAAAGATGGTGAAAAAATAAAATAAACACGAGTATTATCTCAACATGACTGGATGAACCATCTATCGTACAATACCGTTTTTACCTTAACATCAAACAGTATTTGGCTAGAAAGAGTTAGCCACCTTAATGAACTATTCGAATCTGTAGACTCGTGTGTCTATCATCAAGGATGAGTTGTACCTAATAGACTTAGACAAATACCACAATGTAACGTTCTTGTTTTAGCGCCATTGAACTGTGGAATGGATAGTATGCAGGTTGGTTTTGCTATTCCAAAGGAAAAGAGTGTTGGTATTTATGCTGCTGCGAACGAGGCGTGTGAGTTTCGCCGTGTTTCTGAGAGCTTCGGCCATGCTATTTACATGCTGGAGGTTAATCTTACCTCTACACGGAGTGTTCCCTGTATGGACGTTATCACTGAAACTACAGTGGTAAGTCGGTTTTACATGGTCTAATACGAATTGTACATGGTTATTTTTGTTCGTATAATAAGAAGTTAATTCGTAACGCATACACAATGATATGATATCTTTTTTGTCTAGTTTTCGAAATAAATTAAACATCATCATCATCATCATCATCATCATCATCATCATCATCATCATCGTCGTCGTCGTCGTCGTCGTCGACTGTACGCAATTTACTTATCGATTAATTGTATGCATTACATCAAACACATACATTGCCCAACACAACTGTCACATATATGACACATATTTACATTTGCGCTATAACATTACCATCAGAAATTCATAAGAATCTGAAAGCAAAGGTTTTCGAGACGTAACACGTGGTTTACTCACGGTATGACCTCACAGATCAAACATGTTCAATGAGAGCCTTGTCGCTCTGCTTCTAATAGCATAGGAAACGCCCCTGCGTCAAACGCTCACATAGCTAATTATTATCATTGGCGCCAATTTTATTCAAATCTGGCTGTTCCACCACTGTCTTTTAAATGACGACACAGATACAAGCGCGGGTGATAAACTTATTTTCGAAGGAACAAAAGCAATTATTCAATAGTAAAAATATAAATTTATGGATTAAAGGTATTTTTTAAACCTTCCTAGTGCCATGAAAGTTAACAAAAAGGTTTTAAATCCTTATATAAAACACAGACAACATACCAAACATTATACACTGTTAGACTAGTTCATCCGTTGTCAGTATAATGTGATTTGGTGGCGTGCTTTGTACTTCAGTGAGGTAGTACTTTAAATCGGCAAAAGATTCGGACTATCTCAGGAAATGTTACACGAACATACTGCAGCTTCACGACGTCGTCCTTAAATGGTCCTTGCTGTTAACATGGCATGCAAACAATTAAGCCAAACCAAACCCATCACTTAATGTGATCCGAGTATACTCTAACTGAAACGAAATGATTAACACTTGGAAATTATATATGAATTGTTCGAAGATTAAAAGTTAAGTATGGTCGTATGACGTTATGATCAGTTAAGGTTATCTGGGGACGTATCATACATGTCCGTGCATATTTGTACAGCAGATAGGGTAAGTTTTTATAGTGTAGACCTGATGCCGACTTTAAAGTGTTATCTCTCTGATATAACACGCAAAATGTACCAATCACAGGAGATTTTTGTCGTTATCATGCCAACGTAGGCATACCCTTACTTTGTGTGGGATTTTGTCTCTTCATACCACATGTGTTTAATTTTTTGTTTAGAATGCAATATATACACTGTACGTAATAGGGCATTGACAAACCTAATATAGTGAAATATCCACGATATGTTTCAGGGTGACGTGACGACTTATACAATTGATGGATACGTACGAGAAGATAGTCAACTATATACGCCAAAGGATTGGGCTATGACGTTTGAATGTACCTATACCTCCGTGTAAGTCCATATATGCATAAATTATCTCACCAGTGTAGGATGGTTCTTTTTAAAACATTTCAACAATGTCACATACACATTTGTTCTTTGGATTAGATATCCTTCGGTTCAATGCTTACTCGTCTGTTATACTGATGTCTATGATTTTGTGAATGAACAACTTTCATGTTACAGTTATTTACCGTGGATATTGAACATTTAGTACATGTATATTTACTCTCATTCTTTTCTACATCGCCATTACACAGACAAAATGATAAGCAATGATATGGATAGAGCACGTCAACCTTTCTTTCTTACAATAACCTTAATACAACCTAAATAAAATAAAACACGATACATTGTGTATGTCATTAACTGGGATGGATCAAAATCTGCTGACGTATTAGATTTATTTGACATAAGTAAAGGAATATTGTCTTGTGTAACAATTGTTTTATTTCTTCGTTTTTTGTTAGCATTAAATATGCATAAGTAAAGCGATTTATGCGACCACCATTTTTTCTTCTCAAAGATATGTTTTTATTTATTTCAATGATTTAGATAAATAAGTTGAGTTATTTATTTTGTAGCGGCACACCATCCCAGAGAGATGTCACCGCTGATTCGTCTGATATCTTGTTTGCGTTTACAAACGCCACTACTGGGAATTTGGTTGACAACATTGAAGCACACGAGCCGTTCGACGTTGTATTCTTCCTCAGGCCTAACTCAAGTAAGTAAACACACTGGATTCTGATTTATTTAGTGTAAGGATAAATACAAATTACAATCGCTACCTCAATACTGGCTTTAAATTAGATGCATTATGTTTATTCGAAGTATGTGTATCACATTAAGTGCGAACAATAAGTTCAATAAGTATCATCCGATCGAATCAATAACAATGTTGGTGAAATCAGTTTTGTTAACGCCGACAAGATTTGTACTTTTTGTCAAGACATTTTCATTCTGAATACTTTATTTTTTCACTGACAACTCGCTGTTTTGAGTTGTTTTATTCTCAAAATATCACTTATACGTTACCCCCACGTTTGAAACATTCCGAAATGAGATTCCCTGTTTCAACTTATTACGTTTTCTTCACCATATTCGAGTTAAGGTTAAATCTGTCTCGTCAACTTTCTTTGTAGTCTTCATTATGGTTTATTTACAGTCTGTATAATGTTTTTTTTTTATATCTTTTGTTTTATTTTAGCTTATCGAAATCTAACTCTTCACAAACTTGTGGTGTACAATCAGCTCAGTAACACTAGAATGTTCACATTAATCGAAAATGGGTAAGTAAAGAAACCAAACTACTTATATATCAATCTTAGTATTTTTTATTTCACTTTAAAGTAATTAACAAATCAAATGAGCTATAAATAATTCACACCGTACACATTATACTTTGGGCCGTTCTTAGAGATTAAAAAAAAGACACATATTGATATACCAGAGGCACTGTAGTCTAATTGTAGTTCAAAGCACGGCACTGTGATATGTCTTTGAGCAAGATACTTTACCCGTCTTTTTTAGTCTACTCAGCTGTAAATGAGTATATTTTAGGAAATTCCACGAACTAGGTTGAGATGAATATCAATTATGGACCTTTGCTGAGGTAAATATAGTGTTATACTGAGCTGGTAGAATCAAATATTGACCGAGGGCGTTAGCACCATATTGACCGAATCAAAGGTCCTGAAGTTTTATATTTGATATAAAACTTGTTGCAAAAGACTTAAATTGCATTATATTTGTCTTGATAAAACGTGAAATTTACAGTTTCGTGCAAAGGTACTATAACGTCACAATGATTATGACGTCCCATATGAAATATTGACTCGATATTTCTAAAAGTAGAAACATCAGGTCAATATCATAAAATATTGACCTCCACGTGACCATAATTTTGCCAATGAGAATGGAAGAATGTCTTACCATATCTAATATATATGAATATGGTGCTAAGTAACAGGCACAAAGGTCAATGTTTTACTGAAATGTATTTATTTGTAAAAGGCAAAATAATGAATTTTAGTCAGAAAATAGCAAGTTTTCAGTGAAACAATGCTTTATTAAGAATACCATAATAAACAAAAAATCAACAATATTTAATTTGCTTGTCCAGAAACATTCGCAGCCACTATATTTATGCCATCACCCATTGAAAAGAAAGGTTTCAGCATTTCATTGTTTATAAGCAAGATGTTAAAGATATGAATATAAATTGAAATGAATTGTGTAAATAAAACAACGAATTAACTCACTTAATCCTCAAAAGTCGAACAAGCATACAAAAGTGCATGAATAACGTATGATGCACATAAACATAGAGTGAATATTGTAAATTAATAATAATTTAAAAAAAAAATGTCGATGCCTCTGCTTAATAAATAGAGAATACATCAGCTTTAAGAAACTATAATCCGAACCCAAAATCGATTAAAATTGGGGCAAAATAGGAACTAAGGGAATATTTACTTCCAAAGAATGTGACCGGGTTTTCCAAAAGAGTTAACGTCTTATGCTTCACCAATGAGATCCGCCATATAACTCTAGGTCACATTCAAGCAAATGTAACCTCTGCAAAATGAGAACTTATGCACTCTACTCAAAATTTCCGTCGCCGGGCGTACAGTAAATTACTTCCTGCATATTTGACCATTTGATAACAAAATTAAGAAATACCAAAACGTCAAACAAAAACGCAATACCAACAACCTAAACAGATTAAATATGGTGTTAAATATGAGCAACGGAAAGAATATTTACACGAAGACCCTTGCAAGTAAAAGGAACGATAATTAAACGTCTTTGGTCCTTCGGCAATACCAACATGTAAATCAAAGTC
Organism: Mimachlamys varia; assembly: GCA_947623455.1. Classification (NCBI taxonomy): domain Eukaryota; kingdom Metazoa; phylum Mollusca; class Bivalvia; order Pectinida; family Pectinidae; genus Mimachlamys; species Mimachlamys varia. The sequence goes on along the minus strand of OX392529.1, from coordinate 31,745,119 downwards.
AAATAAAATGCCAATAACAGCATAACACACTTAAAACGTCTACTCATACGTTATCGCTGTGTTTATTAATGTGCACTAATAATGGAGGGCGAATAAAGCTAAATTTCAAATTCTGCGATAATGTTTCAATGTATATTAAATATATACGGTTGAAGAAAATCTTCATCATGAAACAGTAAAAAACCCAATCAAACAGATAACATATTTTCCACTACGATTAAACTTTGTATGTATGGATGAAATATTGATTTTGTTTTCAATTTTTTGTTTTCTGTTTTTGCAGGAAAAGTAACTATATTGCAAGAAAATGGAATCTTTACCGTGAACTAGATCCACATAACCGCGGTGATGTTCAGGAGTACTTTAGCTTCGATGTAGGAAACGTGACAGTTCCTGCTGTCAAGGTGAAAGTGAACGGTCTGAACGAGAAGGCCTCCATCTATGTCGACTATCAGGTGAAGGTGTGTCTGACAGATATGTGCCCGCCGAAGGTAAGAAAAAACATTGTTCTATTCCTTTTTAATCACTTTATGTAGGACAGAGCTTAATCTAATTAAGCTTCTCATTCTAGGAAACACTTTATATTTTAACATGGACGGGCATTTTTATGATTCAGGGGTTACGCTCACCTACGCTCTCTGCGACTTTAGTAAAGCTCGTGGAAAATGTGAAAGCTCATTGTCTGCCGCCTTGTCAATGAGCAAGGCGACTAGTTCGAGACTTCAAAGTACATCGACAAAATCACATAATCGCGTAGTTGTCAAAACTTGACTGGTTTTGAAGTCGGTTGTCGTTGATTTTAACGGAATGGTAATAGCCTGGCAGTTGTCAAAGTCAATATTATCAGAGATGAATCAAACATCTGTATTTGTGACGTCAATGTTACTATGATATGCGTATTAAAAAAGAGCATAAAGCAAAAATGAGCGCCACCCCTGAAGAACGCTGGAAGGAATATCCCTAATAAAACAACCATAAAATTGTATGTCCCTCTTATACATCGATTTATGAATCTCCTTTATTATTCATGTCGGACCGTCTACAAAATGACATGCCCAGACATTCAATCATTTACACGCTTTGAAACGTATTGTTACATTTACACTACACTTACATACATGGGCGAATAAAAATGATAAGGAATTCGTAATTAGCTGAGCATATGAAATCATCTAAGAGTAGAAAATTAACACCGCTGTGTCTTATATTTCTAGTTAGATCTAAAAAAAGGTCATCTTTTAAAACACTTTACTGCTGCCGTATTAATGTCATGTCTTATTCTGTTGTTTATTTCAGCAATTCGGACGGAAGCGAGATTTCTTTAATCTGCAGGGACACATGGGCTTATAAAGTGATTTTGGATTTAAGAAATAACATTACCAATAACAATATTTTCATTTCTGGAATGTATTTACCGAATAAACAACATGTTTTGTTATTATTCTTTGTTATTTTAATATATAATGGGATATTTTCCTTTTTTGGAATTAGACATTCAATGATGGTTTGGTTTTATTTATTTTTTCACGCTAAAGGCATTAAAGCAAGTGTCTCCAAATGTTTAAAGTATACGTTTGGCAGTGCATGCTTGTTGGAGGTCGGGTACTGCCTAGTGCTATATTCTTCTTTCCGTGCTAGTATGAACCTGATGCCGACATAAGAGTTCTACCTCGCTTAAGAGCCCTAACATAGTGTGCATTACGTTCACATAATATCATCATTGGTTATCTAGTTGTTTGGGTACCCATAAAACAGTATAATGATAAGATAACTAGTACATATTTTCAAGACTTGGTTATGTTGCTTAATCAAAAGAGAAAAGGTTACCTCTCCTCACTTTAACTGTGTTTGAAAAACTTTTTTAAAACTCAGAGAATGCCAAAGCGTCAGCAAAACCATAATTTGAGCCAAAATCTATTGAACTAGGGATAGAATAAGAACAAATGGGAAATAAACTTGTACTAGAGAACTTTGAAACGTGAATGAGAATAAGACCAGGTGTTCCGGAAGAGTTACCGTTTTCTGTTTCATCGCCGACGCCCACAATTACGCCAAAGAAAGATGATATAGATTATATAAAGCAACGCTTGGCACTAGGAAACAAAAGTGCGTTTGATAAAGCAAAAAACCAACAACCCCACTCAATTCGTTTGGTGCAATCCTTTATCTAGTACACTAAAGTGTGGCGATCTTGTTGGTAGGCTTGAGGGAGTCGTCTAATTTTATACTTATTTTTGAGGGTCTCATTGGATTGACATTGGTCAGGTAACTTGTAGCACTCGATCACAAATGTGTTACTAATCCTATGTGATTGACTTTGATCTATAGTCATAGAAACGACTGCACAGTTGATTTTTTTCTGTTCGTTTGGTAGTCAAAATATATGACTCTATCACAAATTGCTAAAACAACTCTTCTTAATGAAACACCTTCTACAAATATAACGTTGTGGTAATTGTATTTTAGCGATTTTTGTCTTGAAGAAAATCCGCTTAATCATTATTGTGCTACACTGTAGTTACAATTATATAGCAAAAATTGTTAGTGGGCGGCGAGTTTGCCAAAATAAGTTTGTTTTGAAAAACATATATACATGTACGTTCCAACACAAAGAAAATATTTAGAAAAAAGTACGTTTACAGTGTATTACGTTTACGATTTCTTTCTGTAAATTGTAAAAAGTACTATTATTGCTTTATTTTATAACAGACATCACTGATCAGTATACTTCACATATATGATTAGTTCAACCTCATCAATTTAAATGCCAATTGCCTTTCCTTGTTCACATTAAACATGAAGCGAATACACTTTTAATTTCGATTTCGACCTTTGGTTTGGTTTATTTGGTTTAACGTCCTATTAACAGCAAGGGTCATTTAAGGACGGGCCAGGTTTTGGAGGAGTACCCGGAGAAAAACCACCGACCTACGGTCAGTACCTGGCAACTGCCCCACGTGGGATTCGAACTCGCAATCCAGAGGTGGAGGGCTAGCGGCAGAATGTCGGGACACGTTAACCGCTCGGCCACCGCGGCCCCGAATGTGTTACCAATGATGTTGACGCTCTAATAAAATCGCTGCATCAATTTCAGTTTTAGAATTGTAATGTACTTATTTGCATACGCATGATATTCTTTATGTTAGTCATATTCGAAACATTTTATTTGATACTGCTTTTCTGTAAATTAAAATCCATCCAAAGCACTCACATTTAGATTGAAGTGTTTTAATCAACCTAAAGTCATGTTGGATCATAATTTTCAAAGCATACAATTAAAACTTGTATACATTATATTTGTAAGGAGATAGGAAGGACAATTATGCTAATGAGATTCACGAGTCCGCCAAACACATCACGCATATACATTCTGTATGTAAATATAGAACATGTCATCCGGCAATCTCGTTAATCAAACCATTGTCACGCGTTCTTCATTTAAATTGTAGGATCAAAATCGGATGACAGCAGTGACGGAATCTTTCCACAAAACCGCTTTGTTTGTAATATAACATTATATAGGTTTTTCTAAGAGCCAGCCCAAGAAACAAAACGGTCCCTTCACAAAGGACAACCACAGTAACATTTCATATAAAATATATATTTAAACAAAATCACAAACTGTAATACAAAACATAACTAGTATAAAACGTGTTTAACATTAAATGTTTTCAAGTGAAGACCTATCACATTAGTTTTAGATATAAAATATATGTATTTTACAACAATTATGAAACAAGTTATCCAACATATTACTTATATATATATAATTTAATTTTGCCTATTCCCGCAATGGTAAACTTTTTCAGGTTATATTGTATAACCTCAAAAATCAGACAACGCAAAAAGTGATGACGTCATATACCGCCATGTTTGGCGCGGTATTTTGTAATCAAACTTCTGATTGGTTGAAGTTGTTTTGCGGTGAAAGTTATGCACATGATTGTATTTTGCAAATCCATTCGATTTTGGTTATAGTTAATACGAAATCATTGTATAAGACGTATGTCTCATATATGTATCTTCGGAAATGACATTATAAGGAATAACCGCGGTATATTATACCGAAAACGGTATATACCGTATAACCCTAAAAAATATTGTGTTTATTCCTTAAATAACTTATATATCACATTGGTTCATACTTGTTGATACTTGATTGACACATAACCTTGTTTTGACACGGGGAATAACATCAGCTTTTTCTCTCTCAGTCTTTTCCTATCCTATAAGCTTTTGCTTAACAAGCGTTGACTTTGCTATTATCTTACAGTTATTGATCTCTGAGTGTATAGCACAACAATTATGAATTATTCTTCAGAGGTTAATTTAGGAAACACACGTGAAAGCCCCTGTGAAGATTGGTAATTTATACAGCCATGTCACACGTATTTTACACACATATATGCAAACTTTTTTTTAAAAACTAGTATATAACATATACCAGAAGAGTTTTATTGTATACACTATCAAAATAGTAACAAATCAATACTTATTTGCACAAGTAATACATTACAAGAGTAATGTTATCTGTCTACGATTTCTACACAACATTAGACAAATCATATGGTTCTGTCAGATATCCCCCTCCTCCCACTGTAGTGATGCTGCAAACAAAGGCAATAGTTAAACAGAATAATATATCTATACCTATACATTGGTTTCGATCTGCGAGCGATGGGGACGGAAAACAAAGGAATTGAATAGTGTATACAAAGACAAACATAGGTTTGAAATGTAAGAATGAGTCAAAGAAACATTTAACTTCGTAGCCTATTAATGTGTAAAAAGGAAAGATCAGCAAATACCGTCCATCGCTTCAAAACAAACACAATCCTAACTCAAAATCGACGAGCAAATTATGAATAAAGGAAAGATTTTCATGGAGACCGTTATAAAAGAAGATAGTTAGTCCACCAGACTTGTAAATCTTGATCACATCAGAGTAAACGTAACGTCCTCGAAGTAAGAATTTAAGTATCATTGTTAAACACAACAATCAGACATACCAATGTCATAGTCAGGAATGTCCACCTTCATATCACACAAAGATACAGAATAGTTCTCCACATGATACAAAAATACGAAGAAAGCGACCAAAAAACTTGCTCATGATCTTCATCAAACAGCTTCTCTTTAATCCATGTACCATAATTTTGTTTATCAGCAGCCGATATCTATCAAAGAAATTTCGGTATCTAGAACAACACCTAAAAAGTGAATCAACTACAACATGTAAACAATATAAGTAGGAGAAGCAGGAATGTAACTATTAAAAAAGGAAAAAGTTATATTGGAAAAATCAAAGTGGTCAAGTTAATGGTACATTTGTATGGCTTATAAGTGAGTATGACATGTTGGTTATAGTTTAATTGATTCTTATGGACTCTGTGGAAGATTAAGCAAGACAATGGGCTAAACGTGAACATGCTGAATTGGATTCACTTTCAGGATGGGTTAAATCTATCAGGTCTTTTATTCAGAAAAGAATCAGCAGTTTGCAAACACTATTACAATCATTGTTTGCAAAAAGAACTTGGTCTGCTTGATACCCAAGGTATCCCTTCTTACGCATTGACCGGTTTTTCGAAAGATGAAATACTTTTCAACCATACATCAGTATTACAATCATTTGAAATACCCGTCAATGACTTACCTCGGCTATATTGGATACCTGAACTACATGAGGATCCTTATAAGCAACGCTTTATCCCTGGCTCGTATCATTGCTCTACCAAGCCATTATCAAAACTTGTATTGTGACACTGTTTACTCCAAAAGTGGCATTTATGGGGTGTGGATTTTGAAAAACTCAAAAGATCTTCTGTTCAGTCATCCCCTTCTCAAAAATGTTTCGTTCATCAAAACATCTGATTTTTCCACCATGTAGACTACATACCACATACCAAACTGAAATAACGTCTTCGGTCTCTCATTATGATAGTTTTCTTTTCCAAGAAAGGCGGACAACGATACAAGTATATGGTAGTGAGCTATCTTGGAGCATATTTTGTGACAAACACGACAAAAGCTAAGAGGAAACATACTGAAGACGATATAGTAAGGATGATCCTGAATGGTCGACAATATTTTTTGTTGAGTTCAAAGGAAAGATTTTCCAGCAGACTGTTGGCATTCCCATAAGAACAAACTGTGCCCCACTATTAGCTGACTTGTTGAGGCTAAATTTGTGAAAGAGCTCATCAGAACAGGTAACAAAAACCTTGCCAAATCTTTTCAGTTCACATCCAGATATATCGACGATGTGTTATAAATAATCAACAAATAGTTTGCTCACCTCGATCTCTACTTGAAGTACGACCAACATGGAGAGCTTATTACTAATCTATATGATAAACGGGATATTTTCAATTTTCCGATCGTGAACATTCCATTTCTTGATAGTAACATCTCTGCTTTTTCAACTTATGGTGATTCGATATCCTAGGGCTTGCTCTAGGTATCGTGATTCTCGTGATCAACGTCGATCGCTGACAGACAAACTAACAATTCAAGGATTCGAGAGATGCAGGTTGATCAGTACAATAGGCAAGTTTTATGGTCGCCATCTTTGTCTCATTGAGAAATATTCTGTATCTTTAAGGATGTACTCTTCTGAGGTTTCAGTCACGTTCAAGTCTTGTTTATGTCTCATTTTAAGATTTTATGTTATATTCAAATATTGAAGCATGATTAATTTTATTGGTATATATGCATTTAACAATTGTGTCAAAAATGTAAGTGTCTGTTGCTTGTAGAACTTCTTTTACATGAATTTTAAAACAATTACCAATTTGGTGGACATTTTGAATATGCGTGGTACTGTCTATTCTATGCACTTCGCGAAATGCCAAAAGTTCACCTTTTTATGCTAGATCGAGCTCTTAAAAACATCAGTGTTTTGCCATTTTTAATTATAGCAAGCTAAATTTTGCTGTACAACTTTATAATATTAAATTTTATGGAAATACCATGCTATTGAGTGGATAATTATACAATTTTTGTATTTGTGTTTTTTTAAAAATGAGACTGAAATATCACACAAACAATAATAGCACACTGACCACCCATTTTTATGATGGTTTTAGAAAGAGAAACACATTTTCTTTTTATCTGCTAAATATTTTTTAAAACAATTTGATATCAGAACTTTTTATATAAGCGTTAAAGGCCCAATATACGTAACTTTCGGCAAAACTTGAAGCGAAAATCAAGCCTAATAACTTATTATATTTATAGATTTAGCTAAGATTAACTGATATCAGCAATATTCAAGATGAATTCTTTCGCGGTTACCGGTACAGCAGCAGTTGAAATACGCTATTTGTAAACACGCGTCCATGTCGAACCGTCTTCTACCTTCGGTTTGTTGTTGAAGTGGGCCCCACCTGAATCATTTTCAATTTTTTGGATTTTTTTGTCCAGAGTTTCTTGTTAGTTACCGCTCAGGTTTACTTCGTTTTAGGCTTATTTTTGCATGGTTATCAACTGGATTTTTTTTCAGAATTTTTCAGAATCACGAAAATTTCCCTGAAGTTACGTATATTGGGCCTTTAAATCTGCAAAAAGGGTGACACAATGAGGTTTTTCTTATTAAAAACCAGGGGTAGGGTAACTCAAAATGCTTTTCTGCGTAAAAATATTAAGTCAGAGAAATTTTACTTCCATAACTTAAAAGAAAACACTATTTTTGTCTTTTCTGCAAACATTCATACATTTCGGATTACAAATTCGAAATATATTGTATTAAGATGTCACGTAATTTGTCAAAACTACAAAATTCACTTAAAATCGCTTATTATATCAAATTTGGCACATGTATCATAGCACAAAATCAAGCACATTGACATATCATTATGGCTTTGTTGACGCTTTGTTATTCTCTGATTTTTTAAGTAAAGAACGAAGTATGTAGCCGATATAGAAGAATATGTTGTACCCTTGATTTAAAAGAAAGCAAGGTTTGTATAAGCAGTCTTGGCAAATTAGCTTCTCGACAAATTCAGCCTCGTATGGAAGCAGAACAAGTCAGTTAAGAGTGGAACACAATTTATTATGTGTACTATGTACATGTAATGACGATAACTTAAAGTCTCAGTTTAACTAAACTCTTAATCGAACTCATAATAGATGACCTAGGAGGATATTTGAACAAAAGAAAACTAAGAATATAGCCTACTTGTTGCCGGAAAAGATGGCCTCCTCTACTCTAGGTCAAAGCGATTTGATGTTAGGTTGTCACAGCAAAACACAAGATAGGATAACAAAGCCGCAAGTCACACAAATACGTTTGATCTTCATATCACAAACGATGACATAAAGGTACTGCAACATGTATCAATGTTGGCGAAAATTAAAGTCTTTGATCTACATAAAACGGCATATTTGGGAATCCTGCAACATGAGATGGTCCACCAGTAAATTTTTAATTTGAGATACGCTTTTACATACTACACTAATTTCGGCATTAATGTAGCATAGAAAGTGGGAATGGATGCTAATAACAAGAAAGGGAACGCATACTTAGATTTCCTAACCTTCCATAAGAACGTCCGGGTATTATGAGTATACTTTGGGCATTGTTACGTTTCATGGTTTTAAGGTCAAGACTTTAGGTCACTATAGCTATAATTATACGAACAAGTACGAAACATACGAAACACTTTGCAACGTTATTCCTTCTTGGATTTTGATAAAACTTTATACAAGAGTCAAACATTGGTACATGTAGGTATTCCTCTAGTATCCAAGTAAATCAGGGTTCAAAGGTCAAGACAAAGGTCACAAATGCTTTTATGAATATACAAAAATAATCATTAACCGGTTCAGTATTATCTCTCTTAGCTAACGTATTTCTAAAACGTTTTCTTGTCAACAGATTGATTAACAAATGTGTACGAGGGGTGTTCCAAAAATAATGTCACTTGCATCGGTGCTCATATAGCGGAAGTGCTTTTGTTCATTTTAATTTGCTCTGCCCTTCAAAATACACTCCGCCAGCCAGAACACACTTTTTTAGCCGGTCAATCCATTTTTGGAAGCATTTTTCATACTCTTCAATGGGTACACCCATCAGACACTGATAAACAGCAGATCCAAGGGCATTTCTCGAATTGTATCGCCTCCAGATAAATGATATTTAAGTTTTGGAAAGAGAAAATAGTCGCAGGGAGCAAAGTCTGGCGAATACGGAGGGTGCGGAAGGACGGAAACCTTCTCTGACTCCAAAAAGTCAGTCACAATACGTGCCTTGTGAGCGGGTGCATTATCATGCAAAAGTCGGACATACTTAAGTCCTGTTTTGGGGCGGCGACTTTTGCAGTAGTTCTTCAACTTTCTCAGAACAACGTTTTTATACAACTTGCCTGTGACCGTTCTGCCTTTTGGCACCGGGATTTGAATAGCTGGACCCTTATTAGTGAAAAAAATAGCATACAAAACCTTCTTTACCGTTCGTATTCGTTTGGCAATACTTGGGCGTCTGGCATTTTTAGTGGCCCATATTCGGTTGGCAACCTTCCGCTTTGGTTCAAAATAATACACCCAGGTCTCATCACCAGTGACTATATTATCAAAAGCCTTTTTACTTTTATTTTGGGTACATTTTGAGAAGTTTTTTTGCCATTGTTACACGCGTCTTCCTTTGCTAATCCGTTAACAAATGGGGTATCAATCTTGCATTTATCTTTCTAACTTTTAAGTGTTTCTTCAAAATTGCATGAACTCTTGCTAACGACAAGTTTGTCATTCGAGCCAATTGTCTTATGGTGAATCGAGCATCAGTTTGGAGGATATTTCGAATTTTTTCTATGTTACCTTTGGTCGTATTTGTTGCAGGACGACCTGGGTGAGCAGCATCTTTCAGTTGCTGCTGCAAAGCACTAAATTTACCTACCCACCTACAAACAGTCCTGTGAGACATTTGGCCCTCCCCATAAATGTCACACACCTCGCGGTGAATATCTACAGCCTTTATGCCGAGTAATGACCTACCTTTTATATAGGCCCTAATTTCAAGAACATTTTCACCACGTTCTCCTGTGATTTTGTGTCTAGTCCAACGAATAGGCTATGAAACGATGTGCACTGTACCGAGGCCAGTGAACGTGTGGACGAGATATTTACCTGTGTCACGAGCCAGGGATCACTCAGTCGACACGAGGTGGTTTTGTGCATAAATTGCACGATTTCCGCGAAATAATGCACAGATGGCATTATTTATGGAACACCCCTCGTATATGCTATCAGATTTGAAGAGCCACTTTTTCATGGCCATGAGGGTATTATATTCTTACAGACATTTTCTTTTGTTGTTTCCTTCTTTAAATTATCTCTTAATTTATTTTTTGTTTTTATTAATGTTAGAGTGGCTTTTTTACTTTGTTGGTGCATGTGACACGTCACACATCAAGTGGTAAACAATAGCTAACAAGACATGCATATCGTTTAAATATTTCACACGAGACAGACATAAGTAAAACATATGCATAAGCAAAAATTATGTTGAAAGATTATTCATTTCAGAATCAATTTATTATATCTAACAATATTAAAATTAAAAGACAGTTATATGTTAATTTTACGTCGATACATGTGTAATAAGATAGTATTAAATGTCCTATTCTTCATACGTGATGTTGATGATTTATTGCATCATGGGGATATTAAAAAATTGCTTGAGAAACTTAAATACCATATAATTGTTTGCTCTGAAATCACTTATGGAATGTGCATGTTTAATTATTTCTCATAACTGTGCAAGATAAATGACATCACTATAACACACAAAATGGAATGTTTTTCACTGCATGTCAGAAAAAAATAGAGCGTACGGAAGGGTGAATAAAACCTTAATCTGAACCAAAAAAAAACCGATTAAACAAGGGGCAAAATATGAAAAAAAAAAGTTTATTTGGAGACACTTGATAAAAATGTTCCGGAAGAGAAAGCGTCTTTCTGCTTCATCGACGACACCCGCCATGTAAATCATGGTCTCATCTAAGTTAAGTCCTCAAAGTGAGAACCGAATCATCATATTTACATGTAAGCACATTAAATGGCGTTCCCCATAACGCCCAACTTCATACATGAATCTCACAAAGATACAAAATATTTCTCAAGGAGACAAATATGGCGACCATACAACTATATTATAGTTCTGATCAACCTGCATCTTTCGAATCCCTGTGTATTAAGTTTGTCTGTCAGCAGTCGACATCGATCACGAAAATCTCGATATTAAATATCAAATCAACATGCAACATGTAAACGCCATATACTGGAGACTCAGGGTTATTACCATCAAGGAATGGAAAATTCAAGATCGGAAAATTGACGTCGTCACGTTTATTGTATAGCTCAGTAGTATATTTAAAAGTGAAATTGAAATATTTCACAAGGTTTTTGTTACCTTCCTGATTAACTCTCCCATAAATTCAAACTCGTATAAAAACAAAAACAGGTCGTCTAATCGAGATTGGGGCACAATTTGTTCTCATGGGAAAAGTTTACTTGAAAGTCTTCTAGGTTCGAAAGAATACAACCAGAGGTTCCGTAGGAGTAAACGTCTTCTGCTTCATCGGTGACACCCATCATGTAAATATTGGTCACATCAAGTAAATCTCAAGTCCTCAGAGTGAAAACCAAATCATCGTTATTAATTTCATCAAACACACTAATATTCAAAAACCTTTCAAATTATGCAAGGATGCAAAATAATTCTATATGAAACCAAGACGGCGACGTTAATCTTGTTCAGTCATTTATTAACATGCTACTCTGCAATCCCTGTATCGTAAGGTTGTTTGTCAGCAGCTGACATCTATCCCGAAAACAAACCATTATAATTCGTATCTTCGCTTGTAAAAAGTCAAAATTTTCTTACGACTTACTTTTTTTCTGATGTACATTTTTGAAAAGGATGTTCATTGAATTGCAGGAAATGCAAAAATAAATGGTAGTGAACTCGTTTTTTGTGCTATACTTGGTCAAAGATACCAAAATGAGCAAAACACGTGATTTATGTGCAAAATGTTGTTTTGGCCAAATGCAGGACAGTTTCATTCAATATCTTCCTTAAATTTCTGAACTATTACCAAAAATGAAAAGAAAATATCTTTGTTACATAATATTTGTTTTATAATGAACATAGAGATGTTCAGCAAAGCTGAACTTGCTATGATGAAAAATGGCGACACACTGGCGATTTTAAATGATCAATCAAGCACAAAAAACGTGAAATTTTGGCTTTTCGTAAAGTGCAAGAAATACACAGAAATACTTATTTCCAAATGGCTGCCATTAATGTCATATATTACAATTCTTCTAAAACAAGTGCTACAAAAAACAGATATCTATTTTTTGCTATTAGATATTACAAACATAAATCACGTGAGATCAAAACGAGATTTGAACGTGATTGAAACCTCACAAGACCAGATCCTTAAGAGCATGCCCCAGAATAACGAATAATCTGCGACAAGAACACAAATAGAAAAGCAGAAGGGTATGATGCAAATACCCATTTGAATTGATGAAAACACCATAGTCCGAGATAGGATCGAGGTATGTAGGCGATTTGAAGAGTATGTAACGCTCTTTTTTCAAGTTCAGAAGATGATATGCGATTGACGTGGAGACAATACATACTCGATTACCTGAAAATGACAATAGAAGATTGGCCAGAATTGTGTTAACGGTCACAATAAGAATGAGAATAAATAGGATCAAAATCAAGGCTGCTCAGAGTGGGCACAGTTTTTATCCCATGGAAATGCAAAAAGTTTACTGGGAAATCTTTCATGATAGGGGTGGCAATTTCTGCTGGTGGATTTTGTAGTCCCCAAGGTTTGCTGGAGCCTACATAGCCACAGTTGTCTCATTTGAGTAGTGTTACGGTATAGTATATGCACATTTTCGTAGAAACAGCTGTATTATTCAGTTCAATTCATTCCGGAATACTGCATTTATATCTAAATTAAAAAGATGCAGCACATGGGTTTGTATAACGACATCTACAAACTCAGCAAAAACTATATTTATATATTTATATAATGAACCATGTACTTAATCAAAAGGGATAATAGGACATGGGTGAAGCAAAGTACATCGCAAAACGTTGTCTATTAAAGGAAACATAAATCACAATTTGTTCAGTGCATCACATGACATCTTTGGTAACAACCTCAAAGAATAACACATATCTATCTGAATAGAGATGAGCGAAACATATCTTTTTTGTTTCATGTAAACAGTAGTATGCTTGGATATATCACATTTTATCTTGCATACTTTCGAGGTATTAAATTATTAATGTTTTTGTTTTATAAGTCATTAAAGGGACTATTATCGTATAATTCATACCCAACAAATTGAAAACCTTTGTCATAAATGATTACATAGACTGATGACTAAGCGATTTGTGCGCTCATATCGCCAGCTTTGGTGTATACGTATCTATTAACGAGATCAAAATATTGTGTTATTTATTATTGTAAAAAAGTCCTAGCCGATTTCACCCCGAAACTTGCCGTTTAGGTCATGCAGTCCGCAATGTGATCACTTCCGCACCTCACTTCCATCATAACAAACATGACTGAAACAAACGCTCGTATGTGTGTGCGTGTGATTTCAATGGTTGTATCGCCTTCATTTTGGATGTAGGCAAGCAAGAAAATTAATGTTTATTGTTGTAATAAAAAAGTTCTCAATGTAAAATATACTATCATTGACCATGATATCTTCTGATATAGTGTGCATCTGCATCTATGCTAGGGGGATTTCGGCCTTCGTCTTTTTCGTGTTCCGACATCGTCCGCTATGTACGGGTCACACGTGCTCGGATCACGCGTTTGCGCATGGTGAGACCGTGGCGTGTTTATGAAAGATAATATACATGTGTGAATTACAACGGTTGAATAATTGTTTGACGGTATTTAAAAGCATTTTAAGTAGCATTCGGTATAGGAAGTGTTTCGAATAATACGATTTTTATATATGAAATAGTTATATCTTAAATATTATATTTATATATCTAATATTAAAACAACACATCAAATACAGTATAACAAGGCTATGGTACTTCTCTAACTGATCGTGTTATCAATGCAGTTTGGCGTTATGAAGATTTATAGTAAACTTGTCTTGATAATAAAGCTGTGATCCGGAGATCATTAAGTTTAAACTTTATTATTGTTGAGTGACGTGGCATTCGAATCGTGATGATTTAGACATACACTATTCGTAAGAGAATAAATAAGTCATTGAAAACCACACCTGTACAAGTGTATGACTACACTAGCATACTGATTACATTGCAAATATGAGCATGAATGCATCAGAATCACATCAATTATGAATTGTAATCAACTGTTTGAAATATTTAATGCACACCCTAACATAAGGAAGTGCGCTGTCATTTCATTCATCAAATTGTGAATCGCACCTCAACATAGTAAATGTCTCATCATCAAATAGTGATGACTGTCAGTCGAAATAAATTACCGATATCATCGAAATTAAGCATTTTAAAAACCCTTTTTCCTGGTTGAAAATGTCAGAATTGAGATAAACGCCCCATTTTGTTGATGATACAACATACGTTTTACTTTGGTACAGAACGGATTAAATAAATAAGAGAGATACCGAAGCGTTAACAAAATCATAATCCAAACTCAAAATTGATTAAACCAAGGGCAAAATATGAATAAAGAAAAGATTTACTTGGAGACTCTTGTAAAAGTACAAGAGAATAAGACCAGGTGTTCCGGAAGAGTAAGCGTCTTCTGCTTCATCGACGACACCCGCCATGTAAATCTTTGTCACATCCATGTAAACATCAAGTAATCAAAATGAGAACCTAGTATCATTGTCAATCATAACAAGTAAAACTATTTAACAATTAGATAAATGCATACATATTATCTTCTGCGTATTGTTCTATAGAAAGATAGCTCTAATTGTATTAGGTGGGAACCATAATTGTGTTGATCTATATATATTTTCATAGGGTTGTATGCCAAACTGTAATCCGTTGGTGCAATATGGAACTGTCTCTACTTACCGATTTGTTTGTGTGTGGCACAATTTCCGTTTATAATACACAGAGACCATTCGCTCTGTCCTATCTAGGATGATTATCTTGGTTACTTTCGTGTAAGTTGTTCCTGTTAAAAACATGTTTTTCATCAAATGAACAAAATGTAATTGAAAATGACCATAATTAAATCGATGTCCTATCGGCGGGTAGTGTTGAAAAGCTTAGGGTCATAAACATCAATTAAATTACAACGAGAACTTCATTTAAATATCAAGTGCACATACAGAAAACGTAATGCATTAATACTAATAATAATATACGACATTTGAAATAGCGCCCTATCTCGCTAACATTAGCCACTCTAAAACGCTTTACAGTACATAGATACATGTATACCAGTCTTATACAATCAGTACAATTAGCACATACAATTCTATTATATACAATTCTGAGGAATCCACAGGAGCTGCCATACTACTTGTTCTGTACCACCTGGCTAATTTCTCCGTATGTGTGTGTATTTACATGTATGCGTGTGTGCAGGAGATGAATTGTGTTCTGTCTGTAGTTGGACCGTGCTTCCACTGGTATCTTGTATAGTGCCACATCACTTGAAAGCTACAGCATAGGTACCGCAACATCCATCCATGATCCCTCTAAACTCCACCTGGGTTGTTGGAGTTGTGTGGGCCGGAGAAAACATTCTCTCTGAATATTCCATGCGTACGGCGATTTCGGGGATCAAACTCCGGTCCTCTGCGTGGACGGCCGGATTGTAAACAACACGACCAATCCACCCATTATTGGTCTTACAAGATTATGTCTTGTAATAAATCAGTTAATCATAATTTACACTAACTAGGAGTCAGAGACGGATTAAAATGTTAAAGCTACATTAATTCGTCAATGAAAAAGGATCGGTTAACGAAATCTAACTGTATTACACGACAGATCCATAGTTGACATAGCATATGGTAACCTTAGATATCCGAATGAGCAAAACAGCTAGGAAATATTTTAAATTAGCATGACGATACTTAGCAAACCACCAAGCGGGATGCTGCTGCATATGCTATTTGATAAAAATGATTGGAATCTAATAGAAGAAAGTTTCTCTGAAAGAAATATCGCGTGTTTAAAATTGAGATGCAGATATCGGTATATATGACATATAATCATAATTTGCAAAAAAGTATAACCGCACATACTCTTTTAATACTCAGAGGGCCAAACATTATACACGTAGGTCCAACTGCTGTGAGTGGCATGCTTGGTGTGCTCAATATACTTTCAACCAAAGATATATGCATAGGACGGATTTGATTTAAGTAAAACAACAACAAATTAGCATAATAGATATTTTGGGTCATATGGTGTCCTATCATTTTCAAGTAATGTAAAAGGGTGATCAACTTGTTTACACTACATATGCATACCTTTGATCGGTTAAGATCAGAGGTAAAAGCCTGACTTGAATTGACTTGTATCGTGTTTAAAGATATGCTGTCTAGAAAGATTTGACCAAGTAAATGGATGAAGCTAAGATTTGCACAAACTAATATTTGCGCTTACCATTGCAGTAAGCTTATTGAACATGGCGGACGAGTTAAACGTTTGATGCATAATTATGTATACTACAAAGCATAGACAGTTTAGAAAGAAAAAAGAAAGAAAAAATAAACATATAATTAAAAATTGATATAATACATAATTATGTTACAAACATGACATATCAACATCTATTAGAGTGTACTTACTCAAACGAATTTGCATAAATTATTTCATTGTGATATGACATGCATGTTTAACCGAAAAAAAAAACTGAGACAATTTTATAAACTTAATAATTAGCCTGATTCAAAGACAGATGTCAAAATATACAACCTTTGCATTTCAGTGCGATATTCAAAGTGTGTATGTTTTACTATGCTTTATTTGATAGGATAGTATATTCATTAATTTCAGTGCGAATAAGGTAAAGCGGTCCAGGGTAAAGAAGTGGCGAAGGAAATGACCATCTTACTACTCATTCCACCACGTGACGTGACGTCAAAATGGTTAATCGACGACGTCACACTCTTCCGTGTATCAATGCGGGAGAGGTGATGTGATGAAATTTACACCTTTTGTGATATATTAACCGTACCCGTTAGAAAGATTAGATTTGTTTCTGAGCAAACATTGTTTTTGCAATAATAGGATGTGCTTTATATCGCTGACTGCTTCGTTTAATTCGAGTCAAAACAGTTTTAAAAAATAGGAAAATATTTCAAAACTGACAGCTAATCTGAAAAACAACCAATGAGATATACCAATTTGTCTACGAAACCATTATCGGAAAATATAAATATAAACAAATAGATACATATCGGACACCCTTTAAAAAGGTACAAGAGGATAAGAGAAGGTATTTAGGAATAGTAAGCGTACGATACTTCCTCGACGACACATCTTTGTAAATCGAGGTCGGATCCAAGTAAATGTCATGGTCTCAAAGTAAGAACTGGGACACCATTCACAAAATTAACAAATAGGCATACTAATGAGCACATTCAAAACAGTCCGGAACACCTGATTTAATTCTCTAATAATGTTACAAGGGTTTCCATATTAAAGGTGAATCTTTCTTTGTTCATATATTTTCTCTTATTTTATCGATTTTTAGTTCGAATTATGGTTGGTTGACGCTTCGGTATTACCCGATTTTTATGTATTTTTACCTGAAAGTGTAATTGAAAGATTTCGAAATGAACATTTTCTTTGATAAGCTCCTAGACAAATTCAGTCTCTATGTGAAAACAAAAATAAGAGTTGTAACATAGTCTTTGAGCTTCTT
Organism: Mimachlamys varia; assembly: GCA_947623455.1. NCBI lineage: Eukaryota > Metazoa > Mollusca > Bivalvia > Pectinida > Pectinidae > Mimachlamys > Mimachlamys varia. The sequence goes on along the minus strand of OX392529.1, from coordinate 31,727,246 downwards.
CTGGTCGTGCGTTAGGGCGATTCTAACCTCTAGATTTTCGTATTTAGCAAAACCAAATTTGAAAATTCGAGTGGAATTTTACTACTGTATACCCCTTATCCTGAAAGAGTGCTACGTAATTCTATCATTAAAATAGCCATACGAAATATTGATCCGTTATACTCCAGCACAAATGGTTGACATGTTAAACAAACAAGACAGATTATTATAGAAATCGAACATATATATAAATATGAGTCGATTAAACTTTTGATTTTAATAATTGAAGAATTAAATTTTAAAATATGTAAAAGCATTTAAACTTTGTCAATGCACTCATCGTAGGCTATATATGTATTCCGTGGTATATGTACATGTCTATGGAAGTAGACCTACAGGAGACGTGACAGGAGAGAAGCCTGGTAACTTTTGACCCCCTAAGTGACATCAGATCCGCTCCTCCTGACTGAGCCGCTGTTTGCCGTGATTACAGCAGGCCGTCCACGATGTCGGTAAGTCTATTAACTTAAAGGTTATAATCAAGTCCACACATACTAATAGTGTTTAGGGAATTTATTTTATATCATCTATGGGGATGGCTAGTATTTTTGTATATACGGATTTACACGTAATTATTTAACAAGAATAAGTATAATACAATCTTCATATTATCTTATTATATGTCATAAAAGTTTAACATCCATTTGAATATTTCAAGTTGTTTTTCGTTTCGTTTTGGAGTTACTTATTTTCGGACTTGTGTGAATGCATTGCGACTCTTATTACTAAGTGTACATTTGAATTGGTACTTTGGCAATCATTTTTCAGTCTAATAAGTCAGTCAGAATGATCGATTATCGTTAACAGAACATTGCCATTGATATGGCAAGTATTCTTTATGCTTATGTTACATAGAGTATTATTCGTGGCAAAGTTCAAATGTTATCAGCAGTGACTTCCTGAAAGCATCTACTGCTAAATTCTGTTGCTAAAACTCATTTCAGGGTTTAGATTTGTAGCTTTACAGCTACTATTTTCTAGTTGTGTTTTTTTTATTTTGTATGATATTTTTTTTTTTTCAATGAAAGATTGTCTTGATAAATACTATCTGACATGACACATGCTACAGGTGTTATGATTTATGGCGGTCATACAGATATGAAGCATATTCTGTAGATACTTTAATTTCTGACTGGTTATATATGCCATACTGATCTGGGCTAAGAATGACTTGAATAATATGATGTTGATGTTGTATAATAGGTGTTATTAAACGCACGGATACAAAGATACTGTGACCGAAATAACGTCTAAAAACTAATGATTATATGAGATTAGAGAAAAAACATAGTTCACCTTCTGTCAAAATTAGTTTTATTTCATATTTATCACCCCTATACTGTTTAAACTATTAATCCATAATCGACTGATAATTTGACCTATAATTTATGTTATGACCATGAACAAGTAATTTATTTAAGTAAATCATGTTATACTAAATATCACTATATATAGAATATCCTATTAAAGATGCATTCTGTTTTGCTTAAGTTGACATGTATCCAAATGTTCTAGTTAAGAACACTAATATAACGTTATTTAAAAACCTAGGGGGAAATGTGTGCGTCCTTCGGAACAAAACTAGAAAATCGAATTATTATTTTATTCCAGTTGAAAGCTTATTTAGCGAAGATGAAATCTTATTTAGCGAAGATGAAAGCATTGGTGTTTATATTGTATGCGTTTGGTTTCGTGTTCGAATGATTGAAAATATGAAATCCAAAATCATGTTAGATATAACTTAGACTGTTTGCATTATTAGAATTTCATTTAACGTGTACACGTTCCTCCGAAATATGTTTAAAAACCATTTTAAGTAGGCGAATAGCTAATATTATCCAACTGAACAGACTTATAGTGACAATATTGATGTGCTTACTACAGCTGTTTCAATTCATGTTTCGGTGGACATTGTAGAAATACTTGTACTCATACTGCCACAGATGAGTGCAGGATTTAGTTTCCCAAACGTAATGGAGAATAGCATGACAGCTGTCACAGCCTCCACTGTCACAGTAAATGGTTTATTATTCAATGGTTTTATAGGAGACATGGCGTCTGTCCCTTTTTTGTTAATACGTCGTTTTCTTTCCTTTCACTATTCTTTTTCTCTGCCGGCTTTCTAGGTGTTGTGAATTATGTTTTGATTTATTATTTGACAAGCTTTCATTGCATAATGATAGTAAGCACGATAGTCTGTAACAGTTTCAGCTGTTTGTCACTCCACAGTTCCGCGGCTGAACAATCCTAAAAAATGGTTTACTCACAGTAGTGCTTCGAACACCCTGTCAGAGCCAATATCACTCTTCTATCAATGCGCCAGACAGGAGATATGACCCACGCTGGGATATTTCTGAAGTGGATATACATCTATTGTTTTAATAATGCAATGCTGGTTTACTGCCTATTTCGTCTAATAACAAAGTTTCTATAGCGGATTTCATATATTAATTATGTATGTTATGCTAATCTGAAGTAGCTGATATTGATTTAGGTTGATTTATTGTTTTAATTTAGGTTTCTAACCAATAAGGCTACGTGTATTCCTCGTATGACGTTATAATATACATGATATAATTGATGTGGATGATTAAACACAGACAGAAGGGACATCTGTGTATAACACACCAAGATTTAATGTATAATTGAATACATTTTGAGTTATACTTCACTGCGCAAATAATGTAATGAATTTATTTAGCATTATAAATGGTTTGGGTGTTAGTTGTAAGCCAAATAAGTCATTAAAGTGTCAACATGTTAAGTAAATCTTCCTGTACGACATCTGCTGTAACAGGTTTTTCATTGTATTAAGGAATACATCTATATACACTACTATGCATAAGTTATTGTTTCAAATTTCGGTTAAAGTTATTAACTTCGGTCGCCCTTACCATGATACGAACAATTAAACAGCTACGTACATTTCAGTAAAAATTGCACAGTCCTCGCATTAACTACACGTGTCTGTTGCTGTCAGTTACACACCGAGATAGAAACATTCATAACACTTAATTGAAGCGTGCTTGAATTTGTCAGGCAGACAATTTAATTACTAGATACCTACATTGAGTCAGTGATGACAGGGATGGACATACCAGTCACTGTGTCACGCTTATACGCTTACATATTTATATGAATAACATGCAAACTTCCACAGCTGTAACGTAGCTTGATATATAGACCAATAATAAGACAATGTGCATAGGGAATTATTTCAAATGATAAATGCAATGAACAGAACTACAGTTGGAATGCGTTTTAGAGAAATGGATGTTGTTGGAATATCATGTAAGTGTCTCTTTTATTAAAGTACTGGTCAGACGTATGTTTGGTACTATAGTAAAAACACTTTCTGGAGATGGATAATAGCATACGTGTCCATTTCAACACATGGATACAAGTAATGAAGATAATTGAATTTCGGTAAAATAAACAATGGCTGGAGATTTACAATAGTATGTGTGTCTCTTCCATAAAACCTTAGTACAAGCACTGTGAATGATTAACCGACAATCTCTGTCGGAAACAGCTGGAGTGTGACCTGATTTGAATAGGTATACTCCCATATTTTGTCGACAAGGCTGACGTAGTGATTTTATGTTAGATAAAATGTCGCTGATTAATATTAAAAAATGACTTAATTTTATACTATCAGAAACAAAACTCGACAAAATAGCAGATAAGAACCAAAAATGCTGAAACTACAATGTTTACATGTATGTAGTTTTTCTTCAAATAAATTTTGTAATATATGAATGAACCGCAGACTAAATGTTCGTCAACTTATCAGACTATGCTCTGGAATAGACGACCATCTATCGATCGTTCACAGCCAAAGATCTTGTATGGAAAATCATCTATCGATCGTTCACAGCCAAAGATCTTGTCTGGACGACCATCTAGCGATCGTTCACGGCCAAAGATCTTGTATGGACGACCATCTAGCGATCGTTCACGACCAAAGACCTTGTATGGACGACAATCTAGTGATCGTTTACAGCCAATGATCTTGTATGGACGACCATTTAGCGATCGTTCACGGCCAAAGATCTTGTATGGACGACTATCTAGCGATCGTTTACAGCCAATGATCTTGGATAGACGACCATTTAGCGATCGTTCACGGCCAAAGATCTTGTATGGACGACCATTTAGCGATCGTTCACGGCCAAAGATCTTGTATGGACGACCATCTAGTGATCGTTTACAGCCAATGATCTTGTATAGACGACCATCTAGCGATCGTTCACAGCAAAGATCTTGTATAGACGACCATCTAGCGATCGTTTACAGCCAATGATCTTGTATAGACGACCATTTAGCGATCGTTCACGGCCAAAGATCTTGTATGGACGACCATTTAGCGATCATTCACAGCAGAAGATCCTGTATAGACAACAATCTAGCGACCATTCACAGCCAATGATCTTGTATAGACGACCATTTAGCGATCGGTCAGAACAAATTATCTGGTGAAGAGGACAATCTAGCGATCGGTCATAGGCACAAATTGAACCTCTCTCCATAGTTCTCATGGTGTCCAAATAGTCAACGATTCGTACTGTTTTTCGAAAGATCTTACGATGACCAATAAATAATGATATCTGCTAGTGACTAAGATGAAGGGTCCTTTTTAAGAAAATCTATATGCTTCTTACTCTCATTCTCTGTTAAGAAACATATTTAATGTTAATATCATTAATATGTGACATTTGATGACGAATTGTCAAATGGAATGCCAAGGCATCAAGCACAAACGCATTACTCTTGAATTAAGGTATCATCGCTATACTACAGAAAAGGCATGTTTTTATCAGGGCGATACAATAATCGATAGGGAGTATTTTCTATATTTATTCTCTAACATTTATCAATGTATACATGCCAGCTGTGTTGTTTACCCTTTTCATAATACATAAGGACGGATTGCTGTGATTTGCTCATTGGAGCCGTCTCCATTTCTTTGCTATAATATTATTATTTATAATGACATTTGACTGAATTCATCATTTAAGTACATATTTGGAATATGCCCATTTCTCATCCTTATCGTGAGTACGGGTTCTTTATTTTTTAGTTTCTTTATCTTTGAGTTTCTTTATCTTTGAGTTTTCCCAACACGCTAATTGCTTATGACGAAATACATTTGCGTTGCTTTATTAATATACTTTACTGACAGAAATACAACACATGAATAAGTTGCACTTTGCTACACCATTGTTCACTCCTTAATTATCATTGTTTTGCTTTTAAAGATTAAGAGCCACGTGGTGTTAATCCAGGCATTCACGGTCCTAACCTTTGTTACGTACGGTAAGTACTGCCAATGTGTTTCAATACCTTCTGACGAAATACAAGATTAAACATTAGGCTATTCACTTTGTAATTATATACTTTAAGGCGATATATAAACATATCCATCCTCTTGCATGTATCTATAGTTTGTTCTATTGCCACACCGGGGTCTTTGTATTATATTTCTAAGGACAAATTATCCCACTACATAAACAAAATAAGTGTTTGTTATAATTTTCCAGCATATTGCTACTGCCATCGGCCTGGGTTCATCTGTATGAACAGAGGAAACTGTACAGAGGACAGAAGTACATGCGTATGTGATAGAAATTGGGGAGGCTATGACTGCAGGGCGCCTAAAGGTGAGTTGTTGTAGGTTAATGGTATTTTAAAAGACATATTATTTTTTATCATTTTGCATAACATAATGAACTACATTTGTGTTCGGTCAATCGTAAGTATAATTTGCAACTAAATACAACTTGTTTTGTTATATCGATATTAAGATCTGTTTGTTCTGACTAACAACAATATATATCAAAGGTCATCATCGTATTCCATGTCTATTCCGCTTTTAAGTTTCTTATTAGATGACGCCAATCAACCTTTGCTTAATTAACAACATATCAATTTACAACCAATATGTGTTCAAACTGCATGATTTAGTTTCGCAATATGTTAAAAGGCCGTTCTGCAAAGAAAATGTAAGATTCCAGTCACCTCTTCGGCGAGTTAAGTCTTCTTCTTCCTCTTCTTCTTCTTCTGTCTTTCTTTGTCTTCGTCTTCTCCTTATGTAAATGTTAGTTCAAACTTTCTTCAAAAAACAAAAAACAATCAAGTGATCAGTGCATTTAATATGAATGATTGTTTATTTTTTCAGAATATCTAGGATGCTACAGGAGGTGTAGTAACCATGGGACATGTGTATTACGAAACTATTGTTATTGTGACTTCGGCTATTATGGTTCAAACTGCGAAAAGAAAAACGGTAAGCTTAGCATAAAATGATCTGTGAAAATGTCATACATCTTTTAACAGTAATAGTAACAAATTGGTCATTTAAAAATACTATGCCGACAAAATGTGGTTAAAATTAAAATTATGGTTTTTCATAAATATAATTAGTATTGCGATTTTTAATACAATAAGTCAAGGGAACGTTTTTTCCCGAATGCTAAATTTTCCATCTGGCGTAGGGTCGTGGTAATTCTAACGTTATTAGTATTACACTTTTACGAAATGCCATGATTGCTGAATCCTACATTTGTAACTTTGTGATCGACATATTCAGAGGAAGTGGTTTTGATGTCGCTTAAGTACTCTCCGAACAAGTTTGTTTTACTCAATGCATGGGTTTTCATCTCAACTAAGACAGATTATATTTCGTCATTTTGTACCCAAAACAGCTAGGAAATGGTGGATTAAACATATATTTATTTGACATATATACATGTTTCGGTAGTGATATATCAATGCCCGAACATAACCTTTTCTATGTGTTTCATCTAGTTTGATAGGAAGAATTATTATTATCCATAGATTTAGAGAACAAAATGGAAATAAAAAAAAAAAAAGATTTTAACGAAAATCGTAAACTTGAATTAGTCCTTAGTGTTCTTAGGTGTGCTTCTCTTCAAACGAAAACTATGGTGAACGAACACCAACCAGCAGTCAATATACATTTCGACATTCACGCATTATATGCCCCAAACTGGCTTTTTTAAACATACATTATTAGCCATTGCCCATTTAGAAAATATGTATTCAAAGATGTAGGTTTAGAAAGACTATAAGCGATCATTATGTGCCACTATCATTATTTTTTTTAAAGTTCTATGTCCTTGTGGAGTATTAAACTGAAAGTTGTTTTACATATAGTATGCCGTGGTGCTATAATTGGGACAATACCTACGTTCTCTCTTTGAGGACTTTACATTTACTTGGATCTAACCTGGACCTGGATTGACATGGCATATGCCGTCGATAAAGCAGAAGACGCTGATTCTTTCCTGAACAGCTAGTCTTACTCGTATTCCTGAACAGCTAGTCTTACTCGTATTCATGAACAGCTAGTCTTACTCGTATTCATGAACAGCTAGTCTTAATCGCATTTTCTTGTACTATTACCAGTGGTATCCGTGTAAATTTACCTTTGTTATATACGTGTGAGTTTAAACGATGCTATATAAGAAAACATATCCAAATGATTATCTGATATATTTTTATATTATATACTCTTCCGAAACACCTGGTCTTATTATCTTGTACTTTTACAAGGGTCTCCATGCAAAGCTTTCCTTTGTTGATATCTTGCTCCTGGTTTAATCGAGTTTGAGTTTGGATTATGATTTTGTTAACGCTTCGGTATTCTCTAATTTATTTTTGTAATGTCTGAGCGGTTTCATTTTCAGAAACGATAACCTGTAACATGTTTAGCATGGATGTGAAAATGGCTGTGCCAGGTAAACGTGCAATCAGCCTACGTGGAGTTGATGACTGCCCCCTGAAAAAGGTGCGTGGGACACCTAATGAGCTCGTTTACTCTCGGAGCTTCCCAATGGCGCCAACCCCTGGTTCTCCATGTGAAGGTTACGTACGAAAACATCATGCGGTAAGTATGCACGACAGATTGCCGTTATCTTTCTCATTTTGTTCTATTTTCTATTTATATTATTATTTGTTTTTTTTTCAACTTTTGACTAAGTTATTATTATTTATTATTTCAGCCTGGGGTGTTTTCTTACACACTTGCTATGACTGTTCAGCGCAGGAAGCAAATGTTTTCACCTCTGGACTGGATAACAGAGTTTACATGTAACTATGAACGGAGGTGTGTACTTTTTAAGCAAGGAAATATATCATCGTTTCATCCATATATAGTTTTGCTGTTCCTTAACTTCACATTTTGTTTTAGTTTTTGTAGTTTGTCAAATGAATTTACATGTATCAGTTAATGATTCGATCATCAACAGTTGTTCAACAATTCATGTTTATATAGAGGTTACACAACGAGTGGTTGTCGTATATGGACTTTATTTCTCTCGAGCTCCTTGTTTTTAATTTAAAAGTTATAAAAGACACGAGCTTGAGCTCCGGAAGGTCATATACAACTAGTGGTATATAACATATATGTATCCAACAGTGCAACGATCTGAGAGTGAAATAAGTTAGGGTATTGTGGTAGAACTTGTATTTTCCAGAAAACACTATAGCATTCACAACATTGCATGACGCCTGTCTGTAAACAAGAGATTGTAACGCGGAAGCAAACATGTCTTCATACAACAGAAACATTTACCATGACTCAGGGAAAAACTCTTCTTTTCATAACCCGTACTCTCAAACCATTCATTTCCGCCGATGCGTATTTTTTTTTTAACTACCAATTTTTTTCTTCTGTTATCGATGTGGAATCGGTAATATAGACCGGAATTATTGAATCGCTTACCCTCCGGTTATCCTATGGATTTTTTCCTAGTTAATGCATATTTGTGTTGATTTTTTTTAACGAAATGTAAACCGTTGATTCCCTACAATTAATATTGGTAAAACTTCCAGCTTTGACAACTTAGAGAGTTAATCTTAATGAAGCATACTGTGGCTGACACGATATTCTTAACGATATATTTAGTGGAAGAAACTCTGGCTAATGACTGTTGTATATCACACAATCTCCATTAAGCATTACTAAAGGTTACAATTTCGCTTAACTTCAAGCGCTAACGGATCGTCCAAGCCAAAGGAAGACTTCAAGCTATTTGAGGTAGATATCTTGGACTATATGACCCAGCTTATACCGAATGGTGGCAAAACCACTATGAGTAAAGAGTTCTCCCTTGTGTTTTTCTGTAAGTATGTACATAGCAAATTTACAATTCTGACCTAACGTAGTCAAATATATACTGTATATCATCCAAACAGCAATATTTCAATTTAATAAAGTCTGAATAAAAACAGTAACGAAGCGTTTAAATCCTATAAAGTTCATAATTCAAAATCAATTAAACTCGGGGTATGTGTTCCTGGAGAGTAATAGTTTGCTTCATCGACGATACTCTCATGTAAACGTTCGGTCACACCCAAGTAAACGTAAAGTCCTCAAAGTGAGAACCTAGTCATAATATATTATGTTGGTACTTACAATGTACACGAATAACACAAGGTTATTTATTTCTGTCATCAGTGTTTGATATTTGTGTAGGTTATGGAATATGTATTTTTTGTAGCTAACAAAACAGACTTTGAAGTTCTAGTGGTGGAACTGCATATGTACAATGTTTGGACCGGCGAGAAGATGTTTGACCTCATCATGGATGGGTACGTTATGAAATAATTGTCGATGTTTCTGCAAAACTTGCATCTTTATTTCTGCCTATTTCATATCTGACAAAAAGGCAACAACGTGATATTGCCCAATAACGCATTGTTTACGTTTTATTTGTTAAAATTCGAGTTATTTATTGAATGATTTTCAATCACACTGTTGCACGTGTTGAGTCAATTAATTTTGCTATTACTTATTTATCATGACACATATTTAATACGACCTCATTATATTGTAAAGTATAAGGAATAGCCACAGTCTACAGCATAACATGACATATTCGTGTTTAGTATCTTTCCTGGTTCGAAGCTTTCTAAATATATTTCTATTTCGTGGGTTAAATATTTCGAGGTTGGCACGTACATTAAAACACACCAATATGAACGGCTTCGTGATTAAACGTTTGGAATTTATATTTCAAGTACTGTATGTTTCCATGTTCTAGTTTATCCTTAATTTTTGTGTCTTTATATTTTCCATGATGCTATCGGTGTTTTAGATCAAAATCGACAAATTAAATTAAAGGAGTAATCATGTATAACAACAACAAAAATGTTTCTGATTATCTTGGTAGATGATGCTTTGCATCAAATTGCGAAATTCTAATTTGCATCACGACTTTGTAGGTTTTTCAATGAAGTGAAAAACCGTATTATAAACTTGAACTTGATTGATAATATGGATAAAAATAGTAATCATTAACCGCTGTATTCAACGTAAGTAAACCAATCAATCAGTATTGCTGTGATATCAAAACTAGTTGATATGTAAACTTTATATACTTCCATTTCTAGATGCCGGACATACCACGGCAAAACACTTCTGAATATTGCTCAGGATATGTGAACTATATATACATGTGTTTTTAGGTGCCGGACATACCATGGCAAAAAATATCTGATTAATGATCAGATAGTAGGGGAACATTTACGTTATGAAGGCCCGACGGTCCAAGGTACCTTTGTACACTTTCTGCCTCTCAATGACGCCTACGAACTCTACTTCGACTACAAAGTCCGGCTATGTAAAGGACAGTGTACAAAGGTAAGTTACATCGTTCCATGCACCTTCATTTCAATTCCACCATTTGTTTAGTCTTTCTTGTTTGGTCCATAGCATCACCGTTTGAATCCTAGAAGGTCCAAACTGCTGTTTGGGGAGTGTATTCATGTTAGGAAAGTTGTATCGACGACAAACACTTGTTGTCTTACGCCATATTTTGATATAAGGCGAATTCATGTATGTATTATTTTGCCAGTTCATCACCTACGTATCAAATTATTTAAGATATTACAAATATAAATTAATACATTTTTTCAAATAACTCTTTATCTAGTACTATCGTTGGATAAATTCAACTTTTGGTGAGAACTAATGTTGAATCTAAACCTGTATTTTATTTAGATATAGTGATATGTAAATGTTTTTGGTATTTAATGTAGATGGGAATTGGTTCCGTTATCAGGTTTTACATCAAGGGATCAACATAAATCAATAATTACACATTAACTTGTTCCGGAATTAATACCGATGTAGATGTTACATGTTTTTCTCTGTGGAAACACTATAGCTAGCTGCATAGCATTCTCCTTATTAGCTCTAATATTTTGATCACATGTTCATCAAATATGCTAGATATGACGTCGTTTATTATTTTTCTGTAAGAAGCCATTTAAATCCCTACCATAATTTCTTTTTGCGTGAACAATTGTTTTGCAATTTTGAATATGTTATTAGACTAAGGTGTAGGTTATAGGTTAAATTCGTTTCTTTAAAATATCTGATAGTAATCCTGACATTTTTCAAATCTAGATTTTCTGGATTACAAACTATCTAAATAAAATAATTATTCTTCTTTACAGCCAATCTGTGAAAGTAAGGTAATACCGGAGACTCGACCAGGAGTTCGCCTGATCCTAGAGTGAGGAAGTTAACAGGTTCTAATAGATGCATTTCAACACATTAGCAAAAAGGACACTGATAGCGATATTATATTTTTGTGCATTGGTGAGCATTGTTCACCTTAATCGCAAATTTCTGAAATGTATCCTGATTTACAAATAATTGCGATATTGTGACCAATGACTATTGCTTTCTTAGAGAATTGCAGTGCTTTATGTTTTTGTCACTGATAGTGTTGAGTTCCTTTCGTCACAGACAAATGCTATCCCAGTACTCACTATTTCTTGATGTATCCTGATGAAGGCCTTGTTATTTTTCCACCATACCATTGTATCTAGATATATTTATGTGATCAACAGTGACAAGGATAATCACGGTTTTTACAAACAATCACAGTAAAATATTAAAACATTAAAATCGTATTATTGCTTTCTTTGTTTTTTTTCTTTCTTTTCTTTTCTTTTTACGATGAAAGCACTTGGTTCAATTGCCCAATGTTGTTTTGCTAAATTCAACTCAAAAGAACAGATAAAGAAAGAAACTTCGATGGCTTCATTTCGTAATATGTTTACGAAACTTTATGCATTTACATTGTACATATACTGATTTCCAAATGGATGTGAATCAATAAAATGTCCCGGTGGCAATAGTTAGTAAACTAAACATTTAATTAATTTAATTATCTTTAATGATGATATACAACATTTCATATAGTGTCCTATCTAGCTAATAGAAGCTACTTTAAAGCATTTTACAGTACAATATACTTTGTAAATTCAAAGTCAGTCAGTCCCGTCCGAGTCTTATACTAAATATTCAAAATCATTTAACCATTTTCCCCACGGTCCTGTTGACTTTGAGATAACCGTGTTGGACATCCCATAGATAAACAATGTATATAATTAGTAAAATTAACATATACATTAATCAATTCAAAACTGAGGAGTTTGCTGCGGTTGGTTATCATGAGCTAACTATGCCATCTGGCTAATATAAACCACTCATAAATTGGTTGAAAGTAAAGGAGGATTTCTTGATAAGTTACGATGATGACAATATATAAACGCGAGGTCTAAGTTTAGTTCAATTCAAACATAAACAGTCTGTGATTATTGAATAAATCTTAGATTTTCGTCAAGCATTTTTATGCAAACGATACCAAGAAAGAAAAAAAGGAGAGTACCGAAGCGATAACAAAATCATGATCCGAACTCAAAATCGATTCACCTACACGTAGAAGCAAAATATGAACAAAGGAAAGATTTACAAGGATACTATTTAAAAAGTACAAGACAATAAGACCAGATGTTCTTATTAGAGATCATTATCTCTCAACAAGAAGACCAACTATTGAGCATGTTCAGAAACGTCCATTTTCATATTGTACATATCTTAATTAGAACAATATGCTGACCATGAAACTAAGTCTTAGTCAACCTACATCTCTTTAACTCGTAAGTTTGTGTGTCAGCGACCGACATATTTCAAGTTATTTCGTGTATGTTACCATGAAAAAAGAGAAAGTTCTAGCATGGGGTTAAATGCTGTAGCACTTAAAAAACGGTAGGATAATAGAACCTTTTGCAGTATAATAAAGATTGTTTGTTTCTGGAGATCCAGTTCACGTTCAAAATTCTCTTAATTGGTTTGATATCTTATAAAGTCAGTAATATTTAAACAGCAAAATGTTCTTCAAATAAAGTGATATGAATTTGAAAAGCAAGACTGTGTTCTTATTGAGTAATACATATGTTAATGTCACTGGAAGAATTGATAATATTTTAAACCAACAACGCTTATTTTACATTTACTGATTACCTTATTTAATAAAGAACAACATGTGCTTATTTCGAGATCTCCGCGTAATTTTCGTTCTCTACACCATTGGATAGGTTTTTTTTCTCATTCAATAACAAGAATAAGATAAGAAATCGTGGAAATGCTTTTGGCCTGGAAATCTTTTTGGAGTTCAATATTTCCCATGAGGTTTTTATGCCTCCGAGTATGTCAGCAAGCTATAGCAGACCTCAAATCCGGATACAAACATAGCACAATTAATAATAATCATCTTTTTAATGTGTACGAAAAGGAGAATACCGATGCGTCAACAAAGCCGAGATCAGAACGGCAAATCATGAACAAAAGGGAAAAAATTACATGGATACCACTGTAAAAGTGAAAGAGAATACGATCAGGTGTTCCGGGATAGTAAGCGTCTTCTGACGTAACGCACATATGTGCTGCACCTTTTATATTTAGTAAAAGATACAGTATGCCAAAAAATAAATGAAACTGCACTATACAGCTGTTTCGTCCTCCTAGGTCTCTTCTGTGATGCTAGGGGCCAAAAGTTGGGAATCCAAAATGTCTAAACTAATGTTGAAGCAGAAAGATTCAGGTGCGTAAATCCCTTTATTTATGAATTTAGAAGTAAAATTAAACTAGTTCTGTATGTTCAAATCGTGTACTGCGAAAATGTGTATATTATGTACCGTGCCACTACTCAAATAAGATTAACTGTGGCTATGGAGGCTATCTCAAACCGAGATTCGAGCCGTCATTGTCAATCACAACAATCACACTAATGAGCATACTCAACAACGTTCATCTTCATATCACACAAAGATACAGAATAGTTTTCAACGAGACAACGATGGCTACCATACAACTTGCTTATAGTTCTGATCAACTTACATCTCTCGAATAACTGTGTTGTTAATGTTTTTATCAGCTGACATCAATGAAGAACATCTCCATTTTAAGAGCTGGCACCAGAATTACGAAACAACTGCAATACGTAAACACCATTGGTTGGAGAAGCAGGGATGTCAATACATGTAATAAGAAATGGAAAGTTCGCGATCGGAAAATTGAAATCGTCACGTTTATCGTATAGCTTAGTAGTAAGCCGTCCATATTTGTCATAGTTTAAGTAGAGATCGAGGTTAGCAATTGATGTAGAAGAGACTGTTGTGTCCTTCAGCTCAAGTTCATGAGGGTACATGTATATACGATCGACGTGGTCAGCAAACGTCTTGTTGTTTTATGGAATGACAAGATATAGTGTTGATAACATCAAAGGAGTGTCACTGATACTCTATTTAAGTGTCTATTTGAATAAAATAATCTTAGACCTACGTTTTCTTATGTAAGGATATTGGTGACTATATAACTTGCTTTGTGGCGTAATGAGTACTTCTTCAAATTTGGATATTAGTGCGCTTACCATGTGCATTTGTTAATAAACAGACGTTGATAACCGATTGGAAGTGCAATGATTGAAAGTGGTGGGAGGAAAATAATCATTCCCTACCTAGGGAGAGCATGAAAGAAATCTCAACCCTCGGCAGAGCCTCGGTTGGGCATAAATGAATTTTCCCCCGGGTTAACATTTCTTTGTCACCCCCAATGCAGGGAAAATACTCCATTAATAATAATAATAATAAATGATATACAACATTTGATATAGTGCCCTATCTAGCTAACATAAGCCACTCTAAAGCGCTTTACAGTACATATTTATAAAATTGTCATGCAATCAATACAATTAACATATACAGTTATATCATATACAATTTTGAGGAGTTCGCAGGAGCTGCCTTATCAGGCGCTAGCTACTTGTCCTGTACCACCTGGCTAATATCTCCATATGTGTGTGTATGTATGTGTGTGTGTTGGAGATGAATTCTGGTCTGTTTGTAGTGGGACCGTGTTTCCAACGGCATCTTTTAGAGTGCCACCTCACTTGAATGATACAGCACAGATACTGCAACACCCTCTCCAGACCATTTTATACTCCACCTGTGTTGTTGGAGTGGTGTGGGCAGGAGAAAAACACTTTCTCTGAATGTTCCATGCGTATGACGATTACGGGGATCGAACCCCGGCCGCTTGCATGGAAGGCCGGAGTGTTAACCACTCGACCAATCCGCCAATATATTAATGATTTCTGTCTAAAACTAAATATGCAGAATATATATCGAATGCCTGAAAGTTATAATCACCCTAGACATTCCACATCCGAACGCCGTAATTAAATAATTGATAAATGTTCTGCGCCAAATATGTATTGGCCGGGGCCGATTTGTTTGTTTTGTTACAATAAGACTTGCCCATCAACTTCATCAACCTGCATCTCTCAAATCCTTGTTCCGCAACAACCACAAATCTCTATTTTTAGAATAACAAATCATGTTAACACCATAGGTTGGAGAAGCATAGATGTAACTATCAACCAAGGGTAGATTAACGATCTGAAATTCAAAACCACCACGTTTATCGTATAATCGAGTTGTAAGTTGGTATTATTCATGTTTAAGATGGAGGAAATTATTGGCTGAAGAAAAAAGTATAATGTGTCTGTTATTTCAAGTACAAAGGGTGTTGTACCTTCGTACGTGGTTAACTTTTTTATCATTTATACAATACCATACGAAATATCAGAAAGCACAAAAAAAGGATTTGGCAAGGTTGTTTTACAATTATGTTCATGTCCTGATAAGCTGCTCGACAACTGCAGCCTTTTGATGAACATAAAAACAAAATGTATTAGTATTGTACATGAATCTCATCGAATTACCGAATAAATTAGGTTACCGAATGTAAGTAAACTGCTATTTTTCCTACTTATTATTTTGTCCTGGTTTCTAGAGTTATTCCTCTTTATGGACCTCTCCATTTTCTTCATTTAGCAGACCAATGCAAGAGCGAAAGTAAATTCATGAAGTTTAACTTACTTTTGATTCCCACTCTGCCTCCAATTTTTGGTGGTATTGCTGTTGTTTTTATGTTGCAATTTAGCAGTCCTCAAAATCCTCCATTCGTCATCGTCTCCTTCCTTGTCAGTGTTTTTTGTTTCAGGATTTGCGCAATTTTATGATTACCCGAAATTATTCCAATGTACTTTGGATTTGTTCTGACTAGCAACAAGTGACTGATCATTTTCCAAGTTGCTCATATCAAAGCAAATTGATTTTGTTTTTAATGATATTACCCATATAATGGGTTTCTGTTCCCAAAACTCATGAGTTTGTTTTGGAAGTCATGACCTCTTTAAGCCAATCAAAAGTAAAAAAAAACATTAACAATGGTAATGAAATATGAAATTGGAATTCGAGAGATGAAGGTTGTTCAGGACTATGAGAACGTCTGATGGTCGTCATATTTGTATCATTGAGGAATAATTTGTATCTTTGTATAATATGGCGGTGAACGTTTTTGCATATACTAATCAATTAATGGGCCTGTAATTGTACTTTGAAAACTTGACGTTTACTTTGATGTGACCAAGATTTACATGGTGGGTGTGGTTGATGAAGCAGAATACGCCTACTCCTCTTGAATACGTGGTCTTTTTATATAGATATAGTTATATTGTTCAAGGGTCTCCATGTTCTTTGTTCAAATTCTGCCACTGGCTTAATCGACAACCAATTGTATTTTTGCATTGATCACGCGTGAAATTTCATTACCTGGGTCTAAACGCCATATAGAGAGTAATTAGTATAAAGTTACTATTCTTCACGTATGGATAGCGAACTTGCCTTTCACCAAGGCGGCCGGGGTTCGATTCCCCGACCGGACGTGAAAAGGTACTGGGTCACCTGCCCGACCACGTGGGTTTTCCACGGGTACTCCGTTTCCTCCCACAATAAGACCCCTCGCGCGCTAACAGCCGGGCCAACAAGAGTGATTAATATAAGTTGTATAACTTGTTTCATAATTGTTGTAAAATGAATAAAGTTTATATAATTAGTTATATAACGTGTGGGCATACACCCAAGCCAAGGCCAAGCGCGAGGTATTGACATGGACATGTAGGCGTAAGACCAGTAATGATACAAGGTGGAATAAATAATGACACTGGAAATGCTATATTCATATTAATAAGCTCGTGACTCGCATGCAAGTTCAAAGATGTGTGTTTTTCAGGTTAGAATGTCCTGTTAGGTTTATGATTGTACGCTTCTGTGACCAGCGACGATACAGAATAACCCCATGACATTTAACTAAACTTAACGATAGATATGTTCATACATGTACATTAATGTCAAGTAAGTTATTAGACTGAGAAACAAATCTACGACTAACACAGTTTTGAACTAAGTAAATAATAAGTAATCAATAAACTATCTTATATAATTGTTATTCTTTTGTGGCATTTCCGTTTTTGAAAAATGTTCAATACAAATGCATTGCGTTTCAAGAAAGCATGTCACAAGCCGCATATAATCAAGTTCGATAAGTCAGACAAATGTCAAACACACTTTGCGTGGGTATAAATCATAGACAGAATCAACTCTATTTCATAACAAAAAACACTGTATTGATGTATCTACAAACCATATTGATAAGATTTTATAACCAATTTGAAATAGGAAAACAAATGTATATAAAGATAACACAAAGTCAGTAGGGACTTATAAAATGTTTTCCTCAACCCCAACGAAGTTGCCAAAAGTGACTATTTGACTTTGACCGATGACAACAAAACTCTAATCACCTGCAGACAGTGATCGCTGGACGCTAAGGTGTCAGTATCAGTAGGGGTGTTCATGATATCAACATGTCAATGTCGTTATATGTGCAGAAGATTATATAGAGGTGCACCGTCGAGGAACCGTAGATTTTTATGTTACCTTTTATTATCAGGTAAAATGCTTTTATTATTTCCTTTGTTAAATAAATATACATAACGGGTTAGTCTACTGGCATGCATATTTAGGAAGGGTTCCTCCAGCGTATACCAGCATTAAGATAAACAAATTGGTTAGAAACATTTCTCTAATTGTTTAAGGGTTTTGTGGTGTGTGTGAGCCCTGCTTGAAATGATGTTACGTCACAGCTCTGTGTGATATTTGGTGGCAGATTGTTCCAGAGTCGGATTATTTGAGGAAAGAAAGACGGTGCGTGATTAGTTGTGGTCGAATGAGGAATGACATATTTGAGAATAAATAGAGAATGTGTCTTTTTCGATTGCTGCATGTTTTGAAAAGCATGTAAGAGATGAGCGGTTTCAGCGATCATAAAGTGTTGGCCAAGTTTGGTTTTTCAACTTGTCAGAAACGCTGTGTACTCATAATCATTTAAAGTGCATCTACATGTAGCAACGCAACTCTTCTTTGAATCATTTCAATTTTCTTTTGCAATTTTGTTTTGCCACGGATCTCAGATAGTGCTGCAGTATTCAAAATCTGGGCGTACATATGTCGTATATGCTTGTTCATATGTTTTCATGTTGTTTGTTTTAATGTTTATGCGTACGAATCTCAATATAGTTTTGGCTTTGTTTGTGATATTGGCAATATGTGTGTTCCATGAAAAGTCTGATGTGATGGTAAGGCCTAGGTATTTTGTTGTCTTTGTATGTGCTAGTTCTTTTCCAAACAAAACATATTTGTATTTGTTTTGTTTAGGTGATACAGTAAGGATTTTCCGACTATCTCGATTTACCTTGACTAATGACCACAGTCTGTGATGCTATGGTGTGAAAATGAACGAAATATGTCTAGGGGTTCAAGATATATCTTGTACATAAGCTTTTTATAGTTAAGGTACTCTACGATGCAGTTTTACCTGTACCTTTGGCCGATGACAAACACAATCCAAGCAGGTGTAGTATTGCATCGTGTGATGTTATGGTTTAAATATGAACCAAAACAGACGAAGGGTTAATGGATATCTTTTACAAATACTTTTTATTCCAGAGTGATCAATGTTGACCTCTAACCTTGCACGTTGACCACTAAAATATGTTCATGTGTTAAACTTTATCCTGTGATGATATGGTGCGAATAAGTATCAAATTTATCAGTAGGTGCATGATATATCTGTACACTTTTTATTCCCAAAGGGGTCAATGGTGAGTTTGACCGTTAGCATCGACTGATTACCACCATAATCAAATCAGTTGTAGATCTTGATTATTTGATGTTATGTTGGCAATATGAACCAATCTGACCAAGGTATTTAAAGATATGCTGTTCACAAAGTCAACATCATTACTGATAACTATATACCCCCACCCTCTTTTACCTAACTGGGGGAATAATAATGAAACGTTGTAGTTTGATTGTCCAATAGAATCAAAGTTAATGCCAGAAAGATGTAAATTAAATGTAACGTGTTTCTGAAAGTATGTCCAAATCATACACCAAAATTACGTATAGCTTTTTATGAAATTATCATCGGACAGGATAATTCGATTTCAGGACAGAAACTATATATGAGCATGCGAAAGGTCATGCAACCAAAATTCTCGTTTCTTATTAGATATATACCCATTAGTATGCATACTTGAGGTTGAGGATAATGTCAAAGTTCTTCCCTGGTTAACTTGACATTTTCTTGTATGTGGCCTAGATTTACATGGTGGACGTTATCGATGAAGCAGAAGACACATACTTTTCCGGGACACCTGGTCATATTTCTCTTCTACATTTTTCAAGCCTTTCCGTGTATATCCTTCCCATAGTTTAATGGATTTGGAGTTCGGATTATGGTTTGTTAATGCTTTGGTAATCGCTGATTTTTTTAGAGCAATGCACGTCAGTATACTCCCGAAAAAATGATCAAAATGGCAAATCTATAGACATTATATTTCTTGATTGGCTCACGGACATAGCTTATTACATTTTTTTAATCGTTTATACAATATGCTCAAGTAGACAGATCAATCATTTTGATGAATATACTAATAAATACTGTATCCATCCTACGTACGCATCATTGATTAAAATGTACTGTGTGCCCAATAGATATACATGCTGCGTGATTAAACAAAATATCCTTCATATTAATTTTATTGAACAGGCATTTTGTAATCGATAGCAAGTAAAGTACAGTTATCGGTCCAGTTGAAGGAAGCACGAAATGTTCCATTAAGAATATATATCAAAAGGATCATGCAAACCTGGAAACTACAGTAAAACCAACATAATCTGAAGGTAAGGTTAAGGTAAGTGGCCTTTTGGTTATTCTCTGAACTATTTAATTCAACTATCAATTCAAATTACCACAGTTATTAAAAGATTAAGGTCCAAGATTATCCTATACAATTCACTTTTTCTTATGTTTAACTGTCCAAATGTTTAGCATTGATCATGGCGACATATATTAATATGTATTTTAATAATATATATGATTTTTATTCAACATCGTCAAACCTGGAAAAAAAGAATAATCCCCAACATAGAAGAAAACACACACTTCCATTGTTAATCTTGATATTAAATGAAATACGACCTGAACATATTAACATTAAAATGAATTTACTGCAGCATGATTTGATAATCTGAATCGTGATTTAAACTGCATATAAAAATATTCCTGTAGTTCAAAGAGTTTATATTTTCAATTCCACCGACTGTCTGATCATATTTGCTGTTTGATGTGTAGAGTTATGACTTAATATTTGTACAGTGTATGTGATTACTATCTAATATCGTTTAATAAAGAGACGATCTACAATTCCTTTGTACCAGTTGGTGAATGATATTTGACGACCTCGCTTCACTGTCACGAAGTATACACTGATGGAGTGCCCTAAGGCTATAGGCAATCTCCTATTCCTTATTAGGTATTCATTGTAACTCACCGTTGTTGTAGTTGAGTGAGACTGCCTTTCAACAGTTTTCTACAGACCCGGGTTTTTGTCCGATATATGAAGGATTTTCGGGATAACCTGACATATCTTTCTCTCATCATTTTATCATAAAGGTAAGATCTATTGTCATACAATCAAAATCAAGCGATCATATATTTCACAAATCGACACCAATGCCAAGAAATGCAGTGTTTTCTTCATTATCATTCAACTGATTATTTAAGAGGAAGAGCGTATATGTAAACGAATATCACGAGAGATCGTGACAGCTGTATGTTAATGTGAAACATTTACGTCAGAGTAAGGCACTCCGGTGGCGACATTAAAAAACATATATAATTACTTTCTCATTAACAGAAATATATAATTAGTTCGTCAAAAAGTAAGTAATTTAAAGCTCTCAGCTTTTTACTCTTAGGATGTTTTGCACTTTTTATTAATATGATTTTTATTAATATGCAATTTTAAAAATTTATAACGTTTCATAACAGTTAACGAAATTTTAGTTAATTATTTTATTATGTTATAGTTTTTGATAAATGTGTTAGGGTTTCGACCATTAACATGTAATGATATAATGTCATTGTTTTTATGTTTAAATATTCTGACCAAAATTTAAAAAACATTCCATATGTATTTGTTAAAATTGACGTTCAAGCTTTATAATTTAAGATAGGCTTGTGTTTACTATCTGATAATCTGCATTCGTACTCTTTCTGTACTTCGACTTTCTGCAAATTCATATAATATTATAACTTATCCCTTTGGATATTTCAGAAACAACATATATGAAAATAATTTTTGAACTCGTACATTTAACTTATTTTTTAATTTGAAAACGCGTCATTTTTTAATTACATACTTTCCTCCGATGTTACAAATGTAAAATGTCATTATACGTGTAATACTTATTCGTACTTGATTTTTAACCTGATGAATCATAAGTGTGATTTGTTTTTTTTATAATTCCATTCATTATTAATTCCAAATCAAAACTATGACCACACCACATAAGGATTCGTCGTGACGAATTTTCACTAATATAAAGTCAATTTAATTACATGACATTCGCAATAAATCACTATTTCGATTCATACCATATGTTTTGTTATTAACGTCATACACATTTATGTAAATTTTATTTTTGATAAAACTATGTATTCTTAGTGTATCATACCATAAACTTAATATTATTATTTAAACCTATCCGGTAAGTCTTACACCTTGTATCATCTTGCTTGCAGGCAATACTTTTCGTGTTCTTTCAATATATGTGATACTGTATCTATATCTATATAGTAAAGAATCGGAATAATGTGCATTTATGAATAATAATAGCCTTTGTTAACATTACAATAATATACAAAGTTAACATTTACATATAATAATATGCATTGCTGACATAATAGGCAATGTTAACATTTACAGATAATTATATGCATTTTTTACATAATATGCATTGTTAACATTTCGAGATAAAAATAGAAATTGTTAACATTACTATAATAGGCATTGTTAACATTTACAGATGGAAATAGGAATTGCTGACATTACAAAAATTAACATTACAATAATAGACATTATTAACTTTTACAGATAATAATATACATTGATAGCATAATAGGCATTGTTAACATTTGCAGATGATGATAGGCATTGTTAACATTTACAGATAATGATAGGCATTGTTTACATTTACAGATAATGATATACATTGTTTATATAATTTGCATTGTTAACATTTCGAGATAAAAATAGAAATTGTTAACATTACCATAATATGCATTGTTAACATTTACAGATGAAAATAAGAATTGTTGACATTACAATAATTAACATTACAATAATAAACATTCTTAACATTACAATAATAGGCATTGTTAACATCAACAGATGATAATAGGGATTGTTGACATTACAATTATAGGCATTGTTATCATTTACAGATGATACATGTAATAGGGATTGTTGACATTACAACAATAGGCATTGTTAACATTTACAGATAATGATAGGCATTGTTAACATGAACATATAATAATAGGCATTGTTGACATTTGCATACAATAAAAGGCATTGTTGATTATACAATAATTAACATTCTTAACATTTACAGATGTCATCCTTCCTTGTATTTTCGTCTTTGTTTGTCGGTCTCACTTTCGTCGTACTTGGTAAGAATCCTACTTTAATTTTATCATGAAACTGTAACATTCACGTTGTTTTGACGTAATATCAAATTCATTGAATAAGTGCGAATAAGATTAATTGCATGTAAACAAACCTTATAAAATATTGAATTTTATTATGTTGCTGTATCAATGAATACGCATGCTCTTAAAAACTATATCTGTGTTATGATATTCACTTTGCATGCTTCAGTAAATAGTTATTGCCAAAGACCAGGATTTTATTGTCAACAATATGGAAGATGTACAGAAAACCAAACTTGCGAGTGTCCCGTTGGATATCGTGGGTTCGATTGCAGGGTACCTAAATGTAAGTATTTACCTTATTATGTATTTACTTTATATTTCTATTTTCTGATTTAAAATAGATTATATTGATTCTCTAATTGGCTTAATCAACTAAATTATTAAGGAGAGATGCAATTCACATGGACGACACATTCCCGTTCAAAGGCGTGTCAGTTATTAATTGGAAAACTTGCAAGGATATGATTCCCTGACAATCATTATTGTAAAAATCGATTTCCGAACTATGTGAATCAAACCAATATCAATGGAAAACCCAACTATGAAACGTATTCAAATCAATCATCTCGAAACAAAAATTAACTTGATACACAGCCCAAGCTGACCAATCAAGTAAACCACATATAAACATATAGGAGTCAGCTATATAGATACACCAGCTGACCTACATCACAATCTAGTAAACACATATAGACATAAAGGAGTCAGCTATATAGATACACCAGCTGACCTACATCACAATCTAGTAAACACATATAGACATAAAGGAGTCAGCTATATAGATACACCAGCTGACCTACATCACAATCTAGTAAACACAAATAAACATAAAGGAGTCAGCTATATAGATACACCAGCTAACCTACATCACAATCTAGTAACCACAGGTAAACATAAAGGAGTCGGCTATATAGATATACCAGCTGACCTTCATCAGAATCTAGTAAACACAAATAAACATAAAGGAGTCGGCTATATAGATATACCAGCTGACCTACATCACAATCTAGTAACCACAGGTAAACATAAAGGAGTCGGCTATATAGATACACCAGCTAACCTACATCACAATCTAGTATCCACATATAGACATAAAGGAGTCAGCTATATAGATATACCAGCTGACCTACATCAGAATCTAGTAAACACAAATAAACATAAAGGAGTCAGCTATATAAATACACCAGCTGACCTTCATCAGAATCTAGTAAACACAAATAAACATAAAGGAGTCGGCTGTATAGACACACCAGCTGACCTACATCACAATCTAGTAACCACAGGTAAACATAAAGGAGTCGGCTATATAGATACACCAGCTAACCTACATCACAATCTAGTATCCACATATAGACATAAAGGAGTCAGCTATATAGATACACCAGCTGACCTACATCACAATCTAGTAAACACAAATAAACATAAAGGAGTCGGCTATATAGATATACCAGCTGACCTACATCACAATCTAGTAACCACAGGTAAACATAAAGGAGTCGGCTATATAGATACACCAGCTAACCTACATCACAATCTAGTAACCACAGGTAAACATAAAGGAGTCAGCTATATAGACACACCAGCTGACCTACATCACAATCTAGTAACCACATATAGACATAAATGAGTCACCTATATAGATACACCAGCTGACCTACATCACAATCTAGTAACCACATATAAACAAAAAGGGGTCATCTATATATAAATACACCAGCTGGCATACACCACAACCTAGTTACCACATATAAACATAAAGGAGTCAGCTATATAGATACACCAGCTGACCTATATCACAATCTAGTAACCACATATAAACATAAAGGAGTCAGCTATATAGACACACCAGCTGACCTTCATCACAATCTAGTAAACGACATATAGACATAAAGGAGTCATTTATATAGATACACCAGCTGACCTACATCACAATCTAGTAACCACGGCTAAACATAAAGGAGTCAGCTATATAGATACACCAGCTGACCTACATCACAATCTAGTAACCACATATAGACATAAAGGAGACACCTATATAGATACACCAGCTGACCTACATCACAATCTAGCAACCACGGGTAAACATAAAGGAGTCAGCTATATAGACACACCAGCTGACCTACATCACAATCTAGTAACCACGGGTAAACATAAAGGAGTCAGCTATATAGACAAACCAGCTGACCTACATCACAATCTAGTAACCATATATAAATATAAAGGAGTCAGCTATATGAATACACCAGCTGACCTACATCACAATCTAGTAACCATATATAAACATAAAGGAGTCAGCTATATAGACAAACCAGCTGACCTACATCACAATCTAGTAACCATATATAAACATAAAGAAGTCGGCTATATAAATACACCAGCTGACATACATCACAATCTAGTAACCACAGGTAAACATAAAGGAGTCAGCTATATAGACACACCAGCTGACCTACATCACAATCTAGTAACCACAGGTTAACATGAAGGAGTCAGCTATATAGACACACCAGCTGACCTACATCACAATCTAGTAACCACAGGTTAACATGAAGGAGTCAGCTATATAGACACACCAGCTGACCTACATCACAATCTAGTAACCACAGGTAAACATAAAGGAGTCGGCTATATAGATACACCAGCTGACCTATATCACAATCTAGTAAACACATATAAACATAAAGGAGCCACCTATATAGATACACCAGCTGACCTACATCACATTCTAGTAAACACATATAAATATAAAGGAGTCAGTTACATAGATACACCAGCTGACCTACATCACAATCTAGTAAACACATATAAATATAAAGGAGTCAGTTACATAGATACACCAGCTGACCTACATCACAATCTAGTAAACACATATAAATATAAAGGAGTCAGTTACATAGATACACCAGCTGACCTACATCACAATCTAGTAAACACATATAAACATAAATGAGTCACCTATATAGATACACCAGCTGACCTACATCACAATCTAGTAACCACAGGTAAACATAAAGGAGTCGGCTATATAGATACACCAGCTGACCTATATCACAATCTAGTAACCACAGGTTAACATGAAGGAGTCAGCTATATAGATACACCAGCTGACCTACATCACAATCTAGTAACCACAGGTAAACATAAAGGAGTCGGCTATATAGATACACCAGCTGACCTACATCACAATCTAGTAACCACAGGTAAACATAAAGGAGTCAGCTATATAGATACACCAGCTGACCTTCATCACAATCTAGTAAACACAAATAAATATAAAGGAGCCAGCTATATAAATACACCAGCTGACCTACATCTCAATCTAGTAACCACAGGTAAACATAAAGGAGTCAGCTATATAGACACACCAGCTGACCTACATCACAATCTAGTAAACACAAATAAATATAAAGGAGTCAGCTATATAAATACACCAGCTGACCTACATCACAATCTAGTAACCACAGGTAAACATAAAGGAGTCAGCTATATAGACACACCAGCTGACCTACATCACAATCTAGTAAACACAAATTAATATAAAGGAGTCAGCTATATAAATACACCAGCTGACCTACATCACAATCTAGTAACCACAGGTAAACATAAAGGAGTCAGCTATATAGCTATACCAGCTGACCTACATCACAATCTAGTAACCATATATAAATATAAAGGAGTCGGCTATATAGATACACCAGCTGACCTACAACACAATCTAGTAACCACGGATAAATATAAAGGAGTCGGCTATATAGATACACCAGCTGACCTACATCACAATATAGTAACCACATATAAACATAAAGGAGTCGGCTATATAGATACACCAGCTGACCTACATCACAATCTAGTAACCACATATAAACATAAAGGAGTCGGCTATATAGACACACCAGCTGACCTACATCATAATCTAGTAACCACAGGTAAATATAAAGGAGTCGGCTATATAGATACACCAGCTGACCTACATCACAATCTAGTAACCACGGATAAATATAAAGGAGTCGGCTATATAGATACACCAGCTGACCTACATCACAATCTAGTAACCACATATAAACATAAAGGAGTCGGCTATATAGACACACCAGCTGACCTACATCACAATCTAGTAACCATATATAAACATGAAGGAGTCACCTATATAGATACACCAGCTGACCTACATCATAATCTAGTAACCACATATAAACATAAAGGAGTCGGCTATATAGATACACCAGCTGACCTACATCACAATCTAGTAACCACGGGTAAACATAAAGGAGTCGGCTATATAGATACACCAGCTGACCTACATCACAATCTAGTAAACACATATAAACATAAAGGAGTCGGCTATATAGATATACCAGCTGACCTACATCACAATCTAGTAACCACAGGTAAACATAAAGGACTCAGCTATATAGATACACCAGCTGACCTACATCACAATCTAGTAACTACATATAAACATAAAGGAGTCAGCTATATAGAAATACCAGCTGACCTACATCACAATCTAGTAACCACAGGTTAACATGAAGGAGTCGGCTATATAGAAATACCAGCTGACCTACATCACAATCTAATAAACACATATAGACATAAAGGAGTCAGTTATACAGATACACCAGCTGCTCTTCATCACAATCTAGTAAACACATATAAACATAAAGGAGTCAGCTATATAGATATACCAGCTGACCTTCATCACAATCTAGTAACCACATATAAACATAAAGGAGTCAGCTATATAGATACACCAGCTGACCTACATCACAATCTAGTAATCACAGGTAAACATGAAGGAGTCGGCTATATAGATATACCAGCTGACCTACATCACAATCTAGTAACCACAGGTAAACATAAAGGAGTCAGCTATATAGATACACCAGCTGACCTACATCAAAATCTAGTAACCACATATAAACATAAAGGAGTCGGCTATATAGACACACCAGCTGACCTTCATCACAATCTAGTAACTACATATAAACATAAAGGAGTCAGCTATATAGATATACCAGCTGACCTACATCAAAATCTAGTAACCACAGGTAAACATGAAGGAGTCGGCTATATAGAAATACCAGCTGACCTACATCACAATCTAGTAACCACATATAGACATAAAGGAGTCAGTTATACAGATACACCAGCTGCTCTTCATCACAATCTAGTAAACACATATAAACATAAAGGAGTCAGCTATATAGATATACCAGCTGACCTTCATCACAATCTAGTAACCACATATAAACATAAAGGAGTCAGCTATATAGATACACCAGCTGACCTACATCACAATCTAGTAATCACAGGTAAACATGAAGGAGTCGGCTATATAGATATACCAGCTGACCTACATCACAATCTAGTAACCACAGGTAAACATAAAGGAGTCAGCTATATAGATACACCAGCTGACCTACATCAAAATCTAGTAACCACATATAAACATAAAGGAGTCGGCTATATAGATACACCAGCTGACCTACATCACAATCTAGTAAACACATATAAATATAAAGGAGTCAGCTATATAGATACACCAGCTGACCTACATCACAATCTAGTAACCACAGGTAAACATGAAGGAGTCAGCTATATAAATACACCAGAACCACTGCATATTACATTGAATGCTTTACAACTGAAAATCTTAATATATTTTTCACACACTTTTTTTATTTCATATACAATTTACTCTTAGACTAATGCTTTTGCACCATTAATTCGACATTTTTTTAAATGACTCGATACATTTATTGGGATATTAGATCATGTTGATGCAAAAAATAACGCCAAAGTGATCCCAAATCCTCTCCATAATACAGAAATAAAACGTATAAATCAATAATAGTTTATAAGAATGTGCCAATCACACTAGTTTCAAGTCAAGCTGACCTTTCATAATGGTGTCAGACTGCCAAAGTCAAGGACATACTTGCCTTTTATAATTGGGTCACGTGGGACAATCGAAGGCAGTGACTGTGACGGGCCTTTTTTTTTACTCGTCCATAGGTAACCGCACCTGGGAATTTAGACCTAAACACTGCATTTGCTTGCATTAATAATTTGGCTTTAAACAAATTCTCAAAGACATTCTTTGGTAAACCGTAGCTCTTTGAATTTTGGAATTTAATCTGAATAGTGCACTGTTTTTAGTTTGAATCTTAGTTTGATCACGGGTTGTACATTGCATTTGTAAACTGCTTGAATTCACAAATAGGCAAACTTAGCATTAATTGATTTCACGTTATAACGAAACTTCCTTCGACTAATTAAAATTAACTTTTCCAATTAAATATTTGATAAACAGCTTCATGCAATTTATTTCAAACAGGGGTGCCGCAATGTATCAATGCATGTAGTAACCATGGCCAGTGTGTGACTACCTGGGGCAAGGAATGGTGCTACTGTGACTACGGTTACTTCGGGCCAAACTGCGAAACGAAGAACGGTAGGTCCTGCTTCCTGTCACTTCGAATTTAAATCACATGGTGGATGTAACAGTATGAGAGACAAGATAGAACTATATAATGTATTTTATAATTCTGTAACAATTACTGTCTGGTTTTGCTAATTTACTACTGTACTGAAAAGATACTGAAAACAGTTAGTATAAACACTTAAAGTTTGTTTATTGTGTTTTTACGGTTATTGATGACATGATATTATATAAGACCGAAGCTGTGGTGGATATTGCTTATATTCTTCTATATCTAAGAAGATTGTATGTAAATGTATATCTGGTAAATACAGATATGAAGATTTTATTTACATGTTGTTACTGTAATTATTATGCTTGGCCATATATGCCTTATATATTTTGTCATATTTTAGACCAAACATATTAAAAATAAGAATTATAAGCTATTTATATCAGTAATAGTTCTATGCTTTTTTGTTTTGTTTTTAGATACCGTTATTTGTGGTCCAAAAAATATTACCATTGTGACCCATTTGTCATCTGAAAAGACGGTGGTGCTGCATGGTCATCCACTTTGTATGTTTACCCGGGTTCCCGCCGGACCACGTGTCTACAAGTACGAGCTGACTGTAGACAGGGTACCGGCCCCGGGCCACCCATGCGCAGGCGCGTTACACACCATGGTTATTGATGTAAGATTTCTATCAACGCATAGCAAAGTATCTTTTACTTATTTATCTATATGAACTACAGAAGTCGTTAAATTCCAACCAAGATCTTGATTTTAATACTTAATTGACTATTACATGTAAATATGGATACGGGTCGGGGACACAGCTGGAATGTTGTAATAAAAGAACATCGATTGATGATAAAGTCGAATCTTTCTGCATATCGTATACATTACTAGTAAGATGTTTATACATGTATATGCCTCGTTATATAAATTTGCATATGTTAAGTACAGGGGAAAATGTTTAATATCGAATAGTCTGTGGTGTTTTTGATTTGAATATCTGGGGGTACATATTCTTATTATTCAACGAAAACACATCGTCGATATCAAAACAATATGGAATGTGTAAATCATGCGTGTTATTTACCAATGTGTAAACCATGCGTGTTATTACCAATGTGTAAACCATGCGTGTTATTACCAATGTGTAAACCATTCGTGTTATTACTAATGTGTAAACCGTCCGTGTTATTACCAATGTGTAAACCATGCGTGTTATTTACCAATGTGTAAACCATTCGTGTTATTACCAATGTGTAAATCATGCGTGTTATTACTAATGTGTAAACCGTCCGTGTTATTACCAATGTGTAAACCATGCGTGTTATTTACCAATGTGTAAACCATTCGTGTTATTACCAATGTGTAAACCATGCGTGTTATTACTAATGTGTAAACCGTCCGTGTTATTACCAATGTGTAAACCATGCGTGTTATTACTAATGTGTAAACCGTCCGTGTTATTACCAATGTGTAAACCATGCGTGTTATTACTAATGTGTAAACCGTCCGTGTTATTACAAATGTGTAAATCATGCGTGTTATTTACCAATGTGTAAACTATGCGTGTTATTTACCAATGTGTAAATCATGCGTGTTATTTACCAATGTGTAAACTATGCGTGTTATTTACCAATGTGTAAATCATGCGTGTTCTTTTTGTATTGTCCTCACAAATCCAGCCTGTTTTCTCTTTATTTAAGTCAGGTACAACTGTAGAAATGTTCCACGTTGAAATCCAGACAGACTTCGGGACGGTTGCTCCACTCGATTGGATAACAGAGTATGAGTGTACATACAAAAGCGCGTAAGTTTCTCTGCATGAAAGCATTAAGGGAAACCAAGCTAATACAATTAATACCTAGTCTAAATTGTAAACATTTATCAATTTACAATGTAGACATTAAATACATACTGAAAATAAAAAATGATGAGAAATACATTTTTACATGGTTACGCCCGGAAATGTACACATTTTCACAAAGGGCACAACGCTAAACGTTGGTTCATCCTTATAAGGGTATTTAATCAAATCTTCATTTTGCAATGGGTAAATACACAATTGTTCGTCTTTAAAGCGATAAATAATTTTCATTTAAATGTATGTTCATTAGGACAAGAGTAGATAATAAGATTTTCATTTTCACAAGGGTAAATAATCATAATATTTGTACATTTAGACAAGGGTTGATGATAACATGTTCGTGCTTAAAAGGGTAAATAAACTTATGAAAGTATTTACAGTAGGACAAAGGTATGTTATCAAAAGCTCATCCTTATAAGGGTAAATAACCATAATGTATGTATATTAGAACAAAAGATGACGTCACACACACATGCTGCATTTTCAGTAATAGATACAGTATAATTTCAAATCGTGTATTATGAAATTGTTTATATTATGTACTGTGCCACTACTCAAATTAGATAACTGTGGAAATGGAGGCTCCAGCAAACCTCGGGACTAAAAAGTCCACCAGCAGAGTAGATAACACATTTTCATTTTTACAAGGGTAGATAATCAAATGTTCGTCATTACAAGCTTAGGGAAAACAATCTTAATTAGAACAAGGGGAGATGATCAAATGTTCGTCTATTTACATTGAGATTGGGGAATATATTCAAATGTTCATTTTTACAGTGGTAAATAATCTTAATGTATGTACCTTTGAACGTGGGAACATAATCAAATGTTCACCTAAACAATGATAAATAATCATTATGTACACTGAGACAATGATAGATAATCAAATATACATCTTGCCAGGAGTAGATGATAAAACGTAAATGAACTGCAATCTTGACATAGGTAAATAATTGAATATGCATCTTCATTATATGGTCATCTTATACGAAAAATTAAAAAGCTTATACGATATTTTTTAAGTCGAAAGAAAGTATAACACGTATGTATAAAAGCAATAACAAACATAATTCAATGTTTACAGTGACAAACATAGCAGTTCAGGTCAAGAAAATAAAACAAATGTACAGGAATACGATTTACGTTAATCCAAAAGCCGACGAAGAATTCAGTTTTCACACAATTAACGGAAAATTATTTATTGCGAATACAAAGGAATAAAATGGTAATTCATGTTTATACAATCATGTATTTTTATAATGAACATGTGATTAAACGTAAACATATAAGTAAACCTCTACAATTCTTTGCTAACAAATGCGTGTAACTTAATACAAACCCAAGTTAATTGTTCAAGTAAATTATTTTTAAAAATATAACAGTGATTTACATTTGATATACACCAATGTAGATAAACATACTATACATGTATGCATCCATGTAATTATAACTTTCATTGGCCATCCATGCAAAGGTAGATAACCCAATCTCAAGCTAGACAAAATGAAAAACCTTCTTCTGGTTTTACATGGTTTGTTTCCATATACAAAATATACTGATTTGAAATTTGCACGAGCAAACAAAATACAACAAAAGACATATTGAAAAAAATATCGTTAATGTTTTTACGAATTAAAATTTCGTTGGTATCACCACAGATGACAACTAACCTATATTTAGGTTCCAGTTAGGTATCCCTGCAGCTGAACACTTTCCTAAAGCTAGGTCCCAGGTAGGTATCATCGCAGCTGATCGTTACCCTGTAGCTAGGTCCCAGTGTGGTAATCGAACAAGATGACCAGTACCCTATGGCTAGTTAAGTATCCGCAAGGATGACCACTACCCTGCAGCAAGAGGAACATAGAATTGCTCCACTTCGCTATACTTTTATGTGTTAGCATTAACACATTTCTACTTGGACACATACTTACACTACTACATATACATCATTATTTTGATAAGAATTTCGAGAAAAAATCCCAATATATTCATTTCACGAATACATGCGGAAACTACAATGATCCACACTGCACAGTTTACTACCATCATTGATAGCCCGAAAGATGAATGTTTTGCTGCAAGATCGAAAAAATGAATAATTCGTCTGTGTGCAGTAATGTTTTTTTAAATGATAACTGTTGTTTGTGTTTTTCAGTGTTGCCGGTACAACTAAACCAAAACAAAATTTTGAGCGATACCAAGTCAAACTGCTCGACAACCAATACGACCACAAAACTAACGGCGAGATACCAATGTACAGCGAGTTCTCTCTCGAGTTCACTCCCACCACTGATGCAAAAAGTAATTAATCAATTTCTTATTATTTATCTTATTTTGACTTATTTAGATGAAATACATTAAAAAACTATGATTTTTTTATTCAACAATAAACAAGTAGGATTTTTAACAATAATGTTCGTAAAAGAAATAGGTAAGGAAACTTGTTTGAATAGGTTTCGATTACATATGCAGATATGGACAATGTTTTGACTGAATCAATTTCATTTCCCTTTCATATTTCTAAGAATCATAAGCGGCATTGTACAAAATGTGTTTATCATATGTGTGGGTTTAAGTAGGATACAATAAGTCATATCATGTTTAATACATCTGAACTTTAAAATGACGCTTAACATTTGTAAATTTGTATTTAATTCCTAAGGGAAACTATCTTCAAAATGTTCTAAAAACAAAGGTAATAAGGAACGTGTGGGAATCGCTTCGTTTATGTTTTCTCTCGCTTCTAATAATGCGAGATATGCCTGTTTCTCATATATAATGACAACATAGAATACTTGAATAGAATGGCTTTATTTTGTAGAAATTGAATGCTTTCCTGTTAAAACGTGTATTGTTATTTTCTTTTTTTTGTGTTCTCTAAGAAGAAAAAATGAATTTGGTTTTATTAAATATTTTTCAAGAGTTTAAATGTTTAGCCTAGCTTGTCCCAATTAGATATTTTACATGTCTGTTTATGTGTCATTGCTATAGATAACATAAGATATTTGTATGTCGTCATTTAAGTGCCGGAAGCTCATGCCGAGGTATGGGACTTGAAGTTGTTCGATGCCAAAACATCCCGCCCTATAGCAGATATCCTGGTTGACGGGTAAGTATACATTGTAAATATAGTATTTTACAAACGACCATACTGTCGATAACTCTACCAAAAATTACACGCTAAACAAATTTAGAGGCTTGGACATACGTAAGCTCCCCCGCAACGCGATGGTGTTTACATGTCATAATGCAAGGCAAACAATCTTGTTGGGTTAAATATGGAACTCGTTTCTTTATTTATAATTACTTTATATATATATATATACATGTATTCACGTAAAGGTTCCGTTGACTTTCAATAATAACAAACCTAATTACACATTTTCAAAATCATTATTTTCTGGAAAGCACATCGTTTGATCATACTTAACGTCTATATCATAATGTTCTTGTTCATAAATGTTTTAATAGCATTTTATAACAACAATTAAGAACAATATCTGATTTCACAATTAAATGTTTTGAGACTTATAACAATCCAGGCTACATACATTTATAAAACAGAACAGCTAATGATGCTGACGTGTTTGCATTAAACTGCCATTCAAGAGATCATATAAATGATAAGAAAAATAGTAAAAAATAAATATTATCATACATTTTAGGTAATATTACTTAAATCTCTGTGGAATACTTTCATTATTCAACTTTCACAAACATAAGTTCCATCTTTCGAAAAAAAATATCTCCAATCATTATCTTTTTACAATGGATTGGAAACTAATTCACTAAGTTATGATTAGTAAAGAAGATGAGATTGAGAAAAAATATTTGCATTGCCTGAATTATAGAGGATAAACAGTAGTTAAATTACTGGTTATAATAGCTGCCTGACAATTGCTGGAGAAGAGCGGCTGTTGGGACCTCCAGCTGCCCTCGTTGCTCAAAGAGGAGTTGTCCTGACCTTTGCCCCCGTGAACAAAGACACCTACCTCTTCTTCGATTACAAGGTTAAGATCTGTGACGGACCATGTCCTCAGGTATGTACCAATACAATAATGTGATGTGTTTAACATTAATCTTTAAACAAATCCATCACCAGACAATAGCGACCGTAGCATGCATATACCGTATCATTCATATTTGTATGACAACACCGATATGATGACATTACTATGATATAGCGTATATATATTGACATCGGTTTTCCAATTCTATGATATAAAGTCTATAGGTCGACATAAATTTTCATCACTATGATATAAATTTTATTGGTCGATATCAATTTCCGTCACTATGATATATAGTCTATAGTTCGACATTGGTTTTCCAACACAGTACAATAAAGAATATCGGATGATTTCGATTATCAACATTACAATTGATATACGACATGATTATTTAGAATAGATTATATAGAATTTAGGGTGGTCGGGTGGTGCAGTGGATAGCGCACTTGCCTTTAACCAAGGCGGCCGGGGTTAGTTTTTTTTATATGTTGGTTTATCTCCAGGTACTCAGGTTTCCTCCAACAATAAGACCCCTCGCGCGCTAACATCCAGGCCAACAAGAGTGATTAATATAAGTTGGATAACTTGTTTCATAATTGTTGTAAAATAAATAAAGTTTATATTTTATATTTATGATGGTACAGTAACAAATAAACCATAATTATCCACCACTGTACAATATCGAATAATGTTTACCAGTGACACCATTCAACACCTGGTCTTGGTCTCATTGTACTTTTTAATGGTGTCCTTGGTTTTTCCTCTTCATTGTTTTTCTTAATCGTATTAATTTTAAAGCTAGCTACATGCTGTTGTTTACATTTTCTGTTGTTGGTCAAAATAGTAGCGAATGACAAAAGACGAGCAATACCATCTTACCTTTTGTTTCATGACTGACGCAGTCATTACTCTAGTCACAGCATACACACGATGTCACACCAAGGGATACGTGTTGTAAATAGTTAGATCGGTACAGTTTACCTAGTATAATATCATCAACCGAAAACTACGCATGGCAGTGCAAATACCATCCTCAATGTCCAACGGTTTAACTTTTTCACTTTCTGCACTTCTAAAGTATGTACTAGCTAAGTTAAGAGATGTTAAAATAGCTATTTGATTGGTGTCAAGTAAAATAACAAGGCTGGTATTTTGAGTTGAAGATTACAGAGTAGCAACTCCAGATGGATTCTAAAGCAAACAACATTTACCGTTACGCGATAGCGGAGTTATTGCTTATACATCAAAGGATCAAACTTTACTTCGAGTCAAATCCAAAACGCAGTTCACACCGAGCCTTCAAAGTGCAGAGAATAAAGGTGACAAAGGAAATAGAAAATGTACTCGTACATTGTATTTAGAAATGTAACTTTGATTGCATAAACATTGAAAGGTCATCGGCTACTTCATATTTATAACATCTAATTAGTTTTTCTTTTTGTAGTTTTATTGTCCTCAAGTGGAAATTAATAAAGCAATCTACGATGACATCAAAGACGTTATCTGTAAACATCATGACGTTTTTTTTTTTTTTTTAATTTTTACAGGCCTCCTGTGGCGGTACACCTATCCCAAAGAACTGGGTTGGTTTCAATGTCCACGTTGTGTGAGAAAGGTCTAGTGACTGATGTCTCATCCGGTCCGTCGTCGTCTAACTCCAGCGTTATCATCATTGCCTACCAACCAATAGTTTTGAAACACCACTGATTGGATCTTGCAAAACAACATATCGATTTAGATATCAGTGCTAAAGTCTTAATTTTAAATTCTTTATCCAGCATTAACGAATGAAGAAAGCTACATTAAATACGCTTTTGCAAATATTGTTGCTATCTTTCTAAAATTTAAATATCTTGACAAAATTTGTACAGGACAACAACGATAATATTTGTTAATGGTGCTGATTCTTACGGTTTTTTTCGTGGTTGAATTCAAAATTCAATTTGTTTGGACATGTATGATTTTGGTTTTCAAATTGAATCGATACTATACAGCCGTATGATTATATTTTTATGAAAATGTTCTCGTTATATACATGTATAACAGTAGTGGTAGTCCCTGATTGAAGTTTGACTGCCCCTATAGATTAGCTGCCAAATATGCAAACAAAAACAACAAGGTATTTGGTGATCGTCGTATATTTTAATAATTTCTACGAACATAACGATGATATTCAAATACACATGTTTTGCATTGTTTTAAATCATAATATTCATCATATAGTTTAATTTTTCTCAAATGTAAAATTCTTCCAGAATGAAAGATGTTGAAAAATATGCGATAAAAAAGTATCGTGGATTGCAAATGTTAAATTTTAATAAGTATACGTTACATATTATCTCTAATTAACTAACACAACAAGTTTGTTAGCACTTTTTTTTCATTATTTTATGATACTTCCAGCTCAGATCCCCTTTTTCTGTTTCGCATATATCATGAAATGTACGAAAAAGATCAAGAAAATATTAAGGATATAATGATATAACAAAATATAATAAGATACCAAATTGTTTTAGAAATTATGGTATGTCATTTGTTATGTGTGTGCGCATCAGAAAAAATCATGTCCCTTGTTTATTATGTATGGGGAAATTATAATGTACTTGTTTTTATACTGGAGAAAATGGTTTATACCTGTAATAAAAACTACGTTGGAAAATGTTTGGGACGTAAACAACAAAACACATAAAAGGACATTACTAGTTAGTTACAAGCAACTGTATCACTGTTCGTTCAAACATTAATTTTATGTTTCAATAAATAAACGTATCCATCAATTGTGTGTCTGTATTTTTTTTTAAACAAATCAGTAAAATGGATGTACCTGAATTTATATCGGTGCTATGACAGTCCATACTCATTTGTTTCCAGTTTTGCTTAATTCTTTTGAGAAATCTACAATTTATGCATTGTAAATAACCAACTTATTGATAACAAGCAAATTGCACAGCAAATTATGATATCGAAGTACTAGTGCTATAGAACAAGACTATACGCCCGATCCAGGAAAATAAAAACAAAATATGATATTATTCCAAACGAAGCTAGAAAAGTGCGTATAAATCACTGTGTCAAAAAGAAATAATATTAATATATCAATAACTTTAAATATTGTTTATGATGATAACTGAATAAATTAATGCACCAGTTCTCTATTTCTTTTCTGATCCAAGCTTCACCGATAAGGTCGACACAGTTTTATGATGTAGTGTACTTAATGTTTAGAATGCTTTATCGATTACTAGAATATCTAAACGAAACAGCATGTGCATGTCATGTGTTGATCACTCCAATAAACATGAGCTTGGACCGTAACTAGACCGTGACATGCGTAGAGGACACAAAACATTGTATTATTATTTAGAAAGGAAGCGACGTAATCAATAAAAATAATTTCCAATTTCCAAGTAAGACTAAGCGATTGACAAAAAGAATAGGAAAGTCAGGATAATCTCTTATGGAATAATTACTCATTTCACCCGTTCACAATCTTAGAAAATTTGCCGCTTGTAAACAACGCGTATTGATCTAAGTTAATGGCGTGCCTTTTGTACAACAAATGACATTATGGAATTGATTTGGTTCATTTTTAAGAAAACAATATCAAGAAATTTGATAATGATTTTTTTACATTGTGTTAGAATATTTCCAGTGTTGGCTTTATTTTGCTGCAAAGAAAGTGTAGACATTCGCTAAAATCTCAATCAAATTGTCGTATTGCTTGCGAAGAATGAGTTCGGTAAAACAATTAAGAAAAATATCTAACAGCGTGTTCAAACATACCAGAAATATTTCACTAATATGACTTTTTTTATCGTACGAGGTCACACTCTGGAAAAATATTTTATATTACTAAAGACACTGTTAGATATTCTCTATGTATTCCAAACTCTCAAACTTTGAGAGTCATCACGAGTTATCTCCAGTATTTGAATAGTTCGAGGCTTTTAACTGAATCTATGCATGATATTTGCATTGAACATCCATTACTAGTACATGCGTGTTCCATCGTTTAAAAACCCCGAGGGCTCGTTTGTTCACACACCTTCCAATACGGAGGGGTGTTTGGATTAGCGCTGCATGTACAGAGTCTGTTAGAAATTCTGAGAGCGATGTAGTCTGCTATTCCATCGTTGTTAGATACAATTGTATATGACTCACGTGTTTAAGACAGTTGGTGAAAATTTGATCGAATTGTCTTGGCTAGTGGCACAGCCGGAACCGCTCCCTGAATCATACTGAATATCCAATGTTTTCGTTGCCAAGTCATGGTATTTTCACTTTGTCTTTACGTTCCATATTCCTGTGATTGTGTATCAGCTTTACGTTCCGGTTTTGCCTCTTTGATGAAACAGGTGATATTTGCTTTCTAAAGTATTTCTTGTGTGTAAATACATCATATCAATTTATTAACTGTGATATATCAATTTATTAACTGTGATATTTCAATTTATTAACTGTGATATATCAATTTATTAACTGTGATATTTCAATTGAATAGAGTAGTTTACAGTATTAAAGAATCTTTGATATGTTTGGAAATCCCATTGGCCGGGACCATGCAAGTGACCAATCCTCAAAACTGATTATCCGGTTAATTTAGATGTATAAAGGTAGTGTATATGGTCGTCCCCTGACACCTGTCGTAACACATCATTAGTTAGAGTGGAACACGATCTGTAAGACAAAGACAGAGAATTGATGCTGTCGGACGCGACAAACACTACCAGAAGACAAGGCCACCAAAACACGCTTACATGTTAACCTTAAAGAGTTAGCTTAACTATGAGTCGATTGTTACATGCAAACCTGGTCGATTCAACCCTGGTGACAGCTTTCATGAAGGCTCATCCCAATAAATACAGCAAACATAAAAGTGAGGCTTATAATATAACAATCATAGTTGTCTCTACTGGATATGAAGCGATGTGAACAAGAAAAAGTATACAGATCCCGTCTATAGAATATCATACAGAAACTAAATAGTTTAGAAGAATAGCTCAAATAGTTTTGATCATTTTGTCTTTTTCAAAAGTTAATTATTGAGTGAGGCAAGGCTGTAGTCAATATTATTTTCTTTTCTTGTCACATCTGCAGGAAATATGATAATTGTATAAGGTATTTGTAAAGGATTTTTATACATGTTCTCAGAATCTGGAGTACCGACGTAGTTGAACAGTACTATGCGCAAGTTTTATGGTCGCCATCTTTGTCTCATTGAGAAATATTCTGAATCTTTAAGTGATATGAAGTATGCTCATTAGTGTGTTTACTTGTTGTGATTGACAATGATACTCGGTTCTCATTTTGAGAACTTGATGTTTACTTGGATGTGACAAAGATTTACATGGCGGGTGTCGTCGATGAAGCAGAAGACGCTTACTCTTCCGGAACACCTGGTCTTAGTCTCTTGTACTTTTGCAAGGGTCTCCATGTAAATCTTTCCTTTGTTCAAATTTTGCCCCTGGTTTAATCGATTTTGAGTTTGGATTATGATTATGTTGACGCTTCGGTATTCTCTTATTTTATTTCATATATCAAATTATCCCAGATGATAACTAATGCACTTAGATTTAAACATAACAGTAGTTAGCCCGTACTCAGAAAGGATGCTACTTGTATCACAAAAATAGGAATAAGAGACTTGCGATTAAATAAATCGATGACATTGTTGCATGATGTCATTTTCAAAAGGTTTCCTCCAGCACTACTAGGGGTTTGGTAGAGTAATAGCAGTAATGTTGTTAACCTGAACATAGGTTAGATGTACTGCAGATGTAAAACAATAGCGCACAGCTTGATGATATTGATGAATATGTAAATATTTTCATAGAAAAATGAAATAATTCATCGGCCTCATTATGAAAGTGTGGTAGTATAGAAAACAAAATCAGATTATATCGAAGCGTCAAGTAAACCATAATCCGAACTTAAACTCAATTAAACTTGGGGCAAAATATAAACGAAGGAATGATTAATACGGATACCCTTGAGAAAGTACAAGAGAGTTAGTGCAGGTGCTCCAGAAGAGTATGCGTCTTTAATTTCGAGGAACTTTGGTATATACGAATTCATGTCATTTAACATGACTAAACATAACTTTTGCCACGTGACCTAAGGTTAGTTGTGGAAGTAGTGTCTGTGATGGATTGAGTATTCCACGTGGCAAAAAAGGTCATTTATCATTAATTAAACATAAGGGACAAAACTTTTCAGTTGTTAGGTTTTCTTTTGCTTGAAATATGACGAAGAATATAAAATACGTCCACACAAGTTTTGTTTTTGTTCTACTTCGTTTTATTTCTAAATAAAAAGTAACAGGTATTACATAATACATTAAGTAAATTACATTTGTTATATTAATAATCTAACAAGACACGCATTCGGATATAAAATTGTCTATAACATATTTATATATAACACATATAAAACTGGCATATATATGTACAATACGTATTATGTTCGTTTCTTCACAATCAACACATACAAAAGTTTGCTTGCTTCTCATAGTTAAGGCTGTGAAAAACATTTTACCTTTCCATATCAAAATTCCATTGCTTAGCTCAGACAAAAACGCAACACGGCTGATAATAATAGTTGCGATTGCGAAATGCTACAAATACACATGTATAAAAATACACTGCTGAAATGATGATGTAAGTAGAATATCGTTTTGAGCAGGATTTGTTTTTACCACTCGTATATAAATTGAATTGAGTGTTTCTATATTGGTATTATTTCTAACTTTAGATATGTATTTCGTCTTTCTGTTGATATGTTTTAAGTGTAGAGCGTCAATAAGGATATATTAACACTTCAACAATTTTAGTTAAAACATTACTTAATCATATCGGACCTATATCACTATAATTTGAAGTGCACTACGTCGCATTGACATATGGTATACATGTCTATACGCCAAACCATTCAACACCCAGATTGTTGGTTGGAGAAAAAAGCAATATAACCAGTTTCGCCCTACCTCTCCCTCGCTCTTGTTCCGTAATTTCTTTTACTCAATGTCTCGTACCTAAAGTACACTTAGTTTCATGTTATCAAAATAACATATTTGTTTTCTTGATGCAAAAATACTTATATCATTTCTTACTTGTTTACATCAAATTTATCTTACTGCCAATAAGGTTATCATCGCACTGTTAACAAATCACCTTCTAATACCCATGGACATTTTATGACAAATATTTCATCATACAATGTCTATAATAATAGCAATTCGAGGTTTGTATATGCCGTTTTATCACAGTTATAAAGGTTGTCTCAAAGCGGTTCACAAATCATCGTCCGTTATTACAGGGCCTTAGCAACCAGCCAATATCGCTCTCAACACCATGGGGAGCATACAACCGTTGCCGCCATTTCGGCGCTTACAGCTAGCATTCTACAATTTCTAGCACTACCCAACCACGTACTCATTTACAGCTGAGTAGACTGGAACGAGCGGAGCAAAATATCTTGTTCATTGATACAACACTAGTGCCGCGATCAGGACTCGAACTCACAACCCTTCGATCATGAGCCCGGCGTCCTACGGCTTAACCTCCGTGTTTTACATAACATGACAGAAATAAAGTGAAAAGAATAATCTATACTTTTTGTCACTTACCAACACAAATATAATAATGGTCTTAAAACGAAAATAATTAATATGATAAAGTACTTTTAGTAATCGGCCTTTAAGGTGAGAAATCATAGCTAACAACAGAACGCAGTGTTTGTCTGAATGTTCATAGTATCGTTGAGTATAAGGTATTTCAGTGTT
This sequence comes from Mimachlamys varia, assembly GCA_947623455.1. NCBI lineage: Eukaryota > Metazoa > Mollusca > Bivalvia > Pectinida > Pectinidae > Mimachlamys > Mimachlamys varia. The sequence continues at coordinate 31,683,769 of OX392529.1, read as the reverse complement.
TGTCACTGGATGGAAAACAATTGTTTACTGCTCATAAATACGTTTTTAATGGATATAGATTGAAAACATGTTTATATATACAGTCTGCTGATGTCTACAAGGTTAGTTTAGCCCGTGGTATGTGTAGACCATGTACATCATTATGCTCCACCAATTTTTGTACTTTTCCTCGAGACCGGACAATAAGAGTCGCCAAGACTACACACGCTATAAGCATGACCAGAACAAGCACTGACATGACTATGATGACAATGATGATTTCACTTGATTGGAAGCAATCGGACTCTTTCTCCACTGGAAAAAAGACAAAACAGTACATCAGTGCCTTAATGAAATAGAGCAGGACATTTTTTTAATAATCAATTTCGGTCAAGTTGAAATTAATTGAAAATAATGGTAAAAGCAAAGAGGAAAAACATTCAACAATGAAGCGGTCTTTAACAATTGACATGCAGCAAAAAAATGTAGCATGACAAAATTAATTGAAATGAAGTACATTGAAGTGAAAAATCGTTAATAGTTACCAATTTCTTTATTTGGGAGTGTTATCTTTTCCTCAAGGATGGTGAGAATCCCAGATACTGTTTGTTCGTCCGTGCTGTTATTGAAATCGTCCGCACTACGTCGTCTTCTCACTACAGGCTGTCCGTTGCATGCAGGCTGTGTAAGCACAAGAGATTAACTTTAATTCATTATCGATCATTTCATATGAAATATTACTGTGAACCACGTGCACTTTTATCAGTTCGAAGCATATCAGCATTACTAAAGGATTATTACATAGTTATGTCCAATACATACACAACTGATAAAATATCAGTTTTTATTTAACATTGCATTTCTTCGCTTAAGCATAGTTCACAACATACATCATGTATTTTTGGTTAAGTAATATTTGACTTCATATAGGAATGTGTTCCAGAGACCTTTGACCAATCAAAGTACCTTAGTATTACTTGTATGCAATGTAATGTATGTGTCGTTGCTGTTAGACATAGCTAAGCAGGTCAGTTAGATGAATGTAATGAATAGAGGCAATAAGATTTTTAACAATAAATGTCTTACTACTTCACATGCCGCTTCATCCTCAGCTTTACAGATTTTCACAACACATTGGATGAAAACCTGTTTTGATTCGTAAAACCGGAACCCAAGCATGTGTAGTGCTGCGGCGGGGATGGGGCTGGTTAAGTCCTGAGGGGTGTAGTCCAATTTTATTTGGCCAGGAGGATCCTGCATAACCAGGTTGCCGTCTGAGGTTGGACATCTGAAATAAATTATGTATATATTACCATCCAAATAAACAGGTGAAAATCAAGTTCTGCTGAAGGATTTTTCAATTGAATCGTGTATAATACATAAAAGAGAGCCAGGCAAAATCCCTAAATATATCGGATTTGGTGGTGGGTGTTTTGAAATCCTATCTATTGCATTACCCATACCCCCATCTCCACTCTCACCCACTACATAAATTGTTAATTCTTAAGTTTTAATTACTAACAATATAAATGATATGAATAAAATTTCCATTTTTCATGAAAGGTATTCGTTTGATAAAGATGCTGTGAAACATAATGTCAAGCACCTGAAGATATAGAAATGACGCCAAATTGGGAATTGGATTCGTGTGTGAATGTTAGCTACAAGTACACCGTACCAATGTCGGAAACTATCGTTATTGAATAGTCCTTCCCTCACTATATGAACAATGTGTAATAATGTCTGCATATGGGTTTGGCGAAACTGTTAACACCTCAATAAACAACAACCAACCAATTAATTCAATCAAATCTACTCCCGAGCACAAAGTACAAACATGACCAAATCATATCCTCTTACAACCTCATTATCCAAAACAAAATGAATGAAGGAGCCATCAAAATTATCGAATACCGGAAACCATCTCACAAGATCCTTACTCTTCTGGAAAACCCCGATTTCTTTGAAAGATATATAACCCATTTCACCATACATGCAGATTCGTCCTGGCACTCCTCGACAATTGTAGCAAGATTCGCCCGTAATGATCATTATGAGAGAACCAGGTTATAATTGCATTGCTATTTCCTAGGAGATGAAATTGAGTCCGATGAGAACATTTTGTTATAAAGTATGTGATATTAATAAAAACACCTGCATTGAATATACTTACTATATCAAACACTAGACTTGCTGAAACCGAAAATGAAATATAAAAAAAGGATAAGCTAGGATCTTACCCATTGTCTAGTAGGACGACTTCAGTTTGTGTTCCTTCCTCGCCGTTATTGGCAACACATTTCTCCAGTAAAAGGGCACTATACACTGAAACGTAAAATGGTCTCATTTAAATACCATATGTACGTATGGGATGGGGAAACCTACCCCAGGGTTCAGAATATAGGGAACGAACCGAGGATTGACCCTAAATTCTACACCCGAGGGTTCAAAGTTTAGGGTTCGAACCGAGGATTGACCCAAAATTCTACACCCGGGGTACAGAATTTAGGGTACGAAACAGTATTTGTAAAGTTTATGAATCAAGGGCTCCAACGTTGGCATAACCTATATTTGTTCTGGACATTAAAATTGACGTACAAAAAAAGTATGAAAAAAAATAGTTATGACTGTTGATGGTAAAGTTTATGTAAAATGCAACACAATTCAAATACCTCTGTTAGGGTTTTTGACTAGAACAAGTCTCGACTCTGACTAAACTTCTACATGGTAAATAATGACGATACTATCATGCACGCATTATTCCTACATTGGCTACACCTACCTTCTGTTGATGTCAGATAGACCATATTGGTAAACTTTTCTCCCACATAGAGTGCTCTCGCCAGTACATTCTCCTCGGCATCCAGGAAGTGGAATCGAACTGGAGAATATGTCTTTTTGTCCTCGTGCCGAGTCAGGTTTCCTCTACGTACAGAAAGTAAAAAAGATAAAACTAAATTTCTCTAGTGTCTAGAGTAAAACAGAGGCTTTAATAAAGAACCATACCGCTGATTTATGGAGCTGTCTAGAGAAAAAACAGAGGCTACAACGAAATACAGTACCGCTGACTGATAGAGCAGTCTAGAGTAAAACAGGGCAGGGGCTACAATGAAATATCGTACCGCTGATTGTTGCAGCAGTCTAGAGTAAAACAGAGGATATAATAAAGAACCATACCGCTGATGATTGATGGATCAGTCTAGAGTAAATCAGAACCTACAGATAAGTATCATACCACTGACTAATACAGCTGTCTAGAGTAAAACAGGGGCGACAATGAAATACCACACCGCTGATTGACGGAGCAGCCTAGAGTAAAACAGAGGTTACTATAAAGTACCGTACCGCTGATTGATGGAGCTGTCTAGAGTAAAAGAGAGGCTGCAATAAAGTACCATACCGCTGACTGATACAGCTGTCTAGAACAAAACAGGGGCGACAATGAAATACCGTACCATTGACTGATAGAACTGTTTAAAGTAAAACAGAGGCTACTATAAAGTACCGTACCGCTGATTGATGGAGCTGTCGAGGTCCGCCTCCATGGACACGTTGGAAGCAGAATGGGTACAGTTGAATGACATAAAACGGTCGTATCTTGTCCGGATCCGAGGATGGAAACCCATCACAACATCTGTGACGTAGGTGATGTCATTTTCCTGTAATACAGTAACATACAACATGGTAATATAAACACGTTTTACTTCTAGTCCTAGTTCCCGAAAAACCTGGTCGTTTTCTCTTTTACTTCTCAAGGGTGCCCATGTAAATATTTTCTTTGGCGATTTTAAGTTCTGATTATGGTTTTGTAAACGCTTTGGTATCAATTATTGTTCTTTGTTTTTAATAGGTCAACATAATTACTAAATGGAAATATTAGTATAGTTATCTGTCCGGTCTATCAAACTTATCGGAAATTGTATTTGTTGAAATACATTTCTGCGTATTTGAATGTTGATAAAAGGCATAAAATACCAAAGCGTTAACAAAAGTATAATCCGAACTCAAAATCGATTAAGCTAGAGGTTAAATATGAACAAAGGAACAAAGGAACAATTTGCACGAATTCCATTTACTGTAAGTCCAACATGAATTTACTGTTTCTTTGATTTGAAATGTAAAATTCATATTTTCATTAGAAAACATCTCACTGGATCATTTGTTTGACAGTTTGATTAATACACAACAGTAAAACAAACTTATAAACCATTAGAATGATACTAAATCACAGACAATGTCGGTTGTGTTCATTAAATGACGAAGAATGTTTGGCTATATACATCTTTAGAACTGATAATTACATGAAAAATAGTGGGAAACATTTAAATAAATGATTTGGATAATGGTATAGACACTGCAATAGTGTTTCAAAGTATTACTGCCATTCATACACCCATGTACAGAGCAAATATGGTACTGTTTATTTACATAACTAGCCACACCAAGCCAATTCAGGTACAATGACACATACCATGGGGTAATCTTTGATCTCAGTTGCCCCACATGTAGAATTATCAAACGGGATCGATGAGGTAAATTTACGGTAACCTGTCACATCACTAGTTTCTTCTGTGAAAATACATTCCGACCTTGATAGTGCACCATAGATGGCGCCACTGTAACCTTCCGGTACCATCATGTTGACTTTCATCTCTACGCCAAGGCATTCCCATGAGTCTTGGAAGAGAAACAAAAGATGCACATTTACCGATTAAAACTGTCAGCACTGAAAATAGCAATTACGCCTCGCATTTTTAATAACAAAACCTGTGCATTATGAGTTATGTCGCTGATAAGCAAATGTGTTATACGAGCTATGAGAATCAGAAAACGTCCTTCGTTAGCAACATCTGGTTAAGATATATCATTTAAGCAAATGGGAATGTAAAAATGATAAGCAGTACATACAGTAGTGTATGGTTAAGGCATGTTATTGTATAAAGCAATTGCATTTAAACGCTTGTTTCTGTTTAATTTAACAGGACAGTATACGATGTTCTAAGTTGCTTCCTGTCTAACTACGTTTGCATAATACTCAATTAATCAAACTGATTCGCAATAGCGAAAGTTATATACGGATAAAACAATACTTTACACATTTTTTACACAAGTAAATCCGTTAGATATCTTAAGGTGATTATTAAATTAAAAAAAAAAATAATAATAACACTGATATTAATGTAATTTATATACAACATGAAAAAGTAACCAGGTTTGAAAGTAGATATTGTTATCCCATGTAAGATGACGTAACACATATTTGTTGCACTTTTTAAATTTAGTAATAGATACAGTATGCCTAAAAAAAGGAATTAAACTGCATCATACAGCTGTTTCGTCCTCCTAGGACTCTTCAGTGATGCTAGGTGCCAAAAGGTGGGAATAAAATATTTCTAAACTAATGTAGAAGCAGAAGGGGAAATGAATATAAAGGAATAAGCATATCTACATATTAACTTAAATATATCTGCGAAATATAACAAAACAAACGTTCTGTATGTCTTTATAGTACGTTTTTTCCCTCAGATATACCATACTTGTATTTTTTTCTCTTGGAATATTTAATTGTGGTATATATGGTTATTCTGAATCGGCGCAATCATATACAGTGTACATCATATTCCATGAAACCTGGTCACCCGCAAATAAATATTATCACAATAACCTTTAGTTATATATCCCAAATTTTGTATTTGAATAAAAAACGTCTCTATGGATTTTTAGATAAAATCGTTTTAAACACCGCAACCAAAATAAATATTTAACAGTATTGCATGTTGTAAAGTAATACAATTGTTTTACATTGTATCTCCTTTCAATAGAGAATGGTCCATTTTCTTTCCGGATGTGGTAGTGTACTGTTTTATCAAAGCTTAATAACATTTTCAATGGAATTATTCTCCACATATTACTCATAAACTATCAATTATATAGTATCGTTAGTTTAATTATACTGTAAAAAAATAGTATTCTCATAAAATCAAGTATTTGACTGTAAACAACAAAGCTGATGTTATAGCAGATAATGATGTAAATACTAGCATGCACGAGCAAATATGATGACTTGAAAATGTATGCTACTTGTACTGTAAACAAGGTTGATATTATTAGTAACAATTGCCAATTAGTATCTAAATTGAAATTGTTATTATACACGGAGTTTGATAACAAAACATAGAGATAACAACATCTGATTTCATTATATATATAATTGACTTTGCTGTACACTACGAAAGTTATGCCAGGAGTATTAAGCCTAAAGTAAATCTTTAGATGATTTCAGAAATAAAATATGCTATTTTCATGAACGTAACACAACTTAAAAATTAATTGAAATAAAACGAGTTATTGTTACAAAAAAAAAGAATGACAGATGCTATAACGAATCGAAAGCCGTGTATATTGAATGACATGGCACATTGAATGGCATTGAGACATATACATGTTAATTCGATAATGCCAAAGGCACGTTAAAACATTTGCTGTGCAAACAATACAAAACCAATATGATTTATCCCCCTTTAAATGCATACCATCATTTTAAATCATTCAAACCATTATATCGGTACAACGCTACGAGACGTTTCTATATAAGTGTGACTCTGTCGGATTAACATTTAAACACACCCTTCAAAAATAATTGGTATTGTCTACTAGCACTTAATTAATAATTTCCCGGTTTCATCGAATGAGGTATATTAAAATTAGTTATAAACCAAGATTAGTAAGACACATAGTTCTTCTGCTACAACAAACGGTTAGGTTTTAGCAGTCAATTGTTAATATTTTAAAAATCAAACAAAAATGCTGCTGAAATTGTGACTTTCATCATTTTCAAAATTAATGTAACCGTGATTATAAATCATGCTGACCATAACGTTGTGTTTCTATCCCAACCTCCCAGGAACACAGACAACAATCGTCACAGTCGACACATCCCATAAATATCGGTCTGTTGCAACCCTTATTAAAATAAATTGCATTATCAAATAATATTACATTTAACCTTATTGTAATAAACTTGTTAATTATTATAATAAGCGACGTTTATTGTGAAAACTATATATTATTATAATTTAGTGTCGACATCATACATATATGTAATAAAATGAAATACATTTCTCACAAGTTGGCTTGTTTAGAGAATAAATCTGAATCAAAATAAAAAGTCAAGTCTGAACAAAAAATATTATTGCGTGAACTTATCAAAAAATGATGTCTTTGAATACTACGCTATGGTGATTTCATAAATGTGCATAATCTAGAATGAACGCTGCATAAGGTGTAGACTTAATCATCAAATCGAGTGGCACGCTTTTATGTGAGAACACGGTCCATATATCGTCTGTATTAGGTAACTTAAACTAGACATTAAACATTATAGAAACTCCAGTAAAGGAATAAGTTGAAAAAGAATCTGTTTAATACAGTTTGATCTATTTAAACCACACCACTAATTTATTACAATAAGGTTCTCCTTAATGTAACTCATGTTTCACTTCGAAATTTATTACCATAAGGCTAGCCATTATGCAATAGATATTACACTAAGATATGTATAACAATATTGTTAACTTTTACGTAGTACACGTTAGATTTAAAAACGTATTACAACAATATCAACCTGAATGTACTAAGTGTTGCAAGTACAATTATAATTTTATTACAAGGTTAAACTTAAGTTAATACATGGTAGGCTAACTTAAACATTTTAAGCTGAAATGTAATAATATTCACTATTACAATAAGGTTAACCTTAATGAAATAAAGCATTACAACAATTATTAAAATAAGGGTTGCAATATTGGTCTAATATTTCCTGATCTGGTAAAGATCGAAAAAAATACAAATGGTTTTACATTGTTTGGTGTTTGGGGCTATGAAAACAGGCAATCGTGGGAAAATACGGTTGTCGGAACTCACTTGGCGTTTCTTTCTCGCCTTAACACGGGAAATATCTAGAATTGAAAAAGAACATCGACACCCACAAAATGAAATAAGTTTGCATTACATACATGTTTATCAAGAACGAATGCAAATGAAACCTTTGATATATTTTTTCATGGTCATGTAAGTTATCAGCAATGTTTCTCAATTACCTTAATTATTCGATGCACTACCAACCTTTTTATTCACTAGAGGCAGGATACGGAATATCAAAGCGTACTTACAATGACAGTGTACTGTGGTTATTGTGTACCTTTTTCAAGCATTTTGAAGGATATGTTCAATCACGAGTCAATATTGTTGTAATTTGGGTCTTTTTTTTTGTTTTGTTTTGTTTTTTCATCATAGCTCATTTTTCGTAAAATCAGAATTAAAAGCTAAACTTTATGTAAATGAAATACATGTATAAGTATGAAAACGGGGGATATATAAAAAAAATGTCCCGAAAGATTATTATATCATGACAATCTTATGTCGGTATATTTCGAAAAGTATATGGGTAGAGATGATCCAAGTTATTGTCATATTCAGTGTTTAAGGAGAAGAAAAACGTGTTTGAAACAACCCTTCGATATCTATACAGTAAGCGCCTATAGCTACTTGTAACTATTATAACAAATCCTGATATCCTGAGATATCATATCATATAACCGTGTCAGTAACTAAATGAATGACGAAATGATGTTAGATAATGAATCAAAGAAAACATCGATACATAGAGTAAGGCGGTAATATTAATAGAACGAAACGTTTAAAATAAAAAGCTAGTTATTTAGATATACGCAGACAATGCAGGTAATACTACTACTGCGATTATAAATAATATGGAATGAAAACTATACCAGTATATCTATGGATGAAGTTTATACATAATGTAAAAATCTAAATACGGTGATACATGTAGATGTGATATTAACTAAACAATTGATGGATAAAGATATATCTGGTCGAATTTTTTTACTCACCTGTTTCCGAATCACAGGTAGGGCCGTAGTGGGTGATTGGACAGTGACACTGATCGGTGTTGTAACAGACCCCGCCGTTCATACAGGGGTCATCCACACAGTCTTGCTCGGCTATGTACAAAAACAGATTCAACATATCAAAATCCTACCGGAAAGTTTGAATGACTTCGTGTCATGTTATCATGTCTATCATAAAAACCTAATGCTTTTGGATTCGATGTGTGTATCAGCAGTATAGCATGTATTCAGTGTATATATATGCATATACATGCTCGTTTTTGTGTGTCGTAATTTTTATCTGACAATGAAATCTTATTTCATATTTTGAAATAAGAGCCGTTCTATTTGCGATGACTTATATGCATGTAGGTGTTATTCAATTATATAAATTTTGCTGGGTGACTAAACAGTGTATCAGGGTTTGAAAGTGTCGATCTTTTGGCGAGCCACTCGTCTTTCGGTACCGAGCCAAAATACAAAAAAGCAAAATAAAATATATTTAAGCAAGATATACATGTTGGTAGTATTTCCATTTTTCATTGCCGTCGGGAGAATTAAAACTAGCTAACTATAGGTCAAATAACAGCTATTTTCCGTCGATGCCGCATACAGCAAAACTATATGTGGTAGATGTATTCCGACAACAACAGCTCAGTTACAAGATATCAAGAAAGCACATGATACAGAAACTATCACTTACCTATTGCGACCCCACAGTCAAATGATGTGTACTCGGCGGGACAATTACACGCTCCATTTTGACAGGAGCCTCCGTTCTTACACTCAAAACCTCGTAGGTAACAATTATATTTATTCGGTTCATCCTGCGATAACGCCACATCAAGCACTGAAAACAAATCGGGGATGTGAACAATCATTTATTCCCTCACATCAACATATACACTGTATCACCTTCTCCATGATGACGTGCCACACACACACATGATGCAACTATTAAACTTAGTAAAAGATACAGTATGCCGCAAAAATAAATTAAACTGCATCATAAGGCTGTTTCGTCCCTCTAAAACTTGTCAGCGATGCTAGGGACTAAAAGATTGGAATCAAACATTTATAAACTAATGTAGAAGCAGAAGGGCCAGATGCATACAACTTTTTTATCTATGAGTTTAGAGGTAAAATTAAAATAGTTCTGTATAATTTCAAATCGTGTACTACGATAGTGTGTAACTTCAATTTAGCAAAATATGAATAACCATTGTTTTTGCAAAAACATATTTAATTGAGCAACAAAATAGTAATATGTAAGTAAACAAAAAATTGGTAATGGTAGACTGCCGCCATGTTTATATACTTACAGGTGCATGTAACATGTATCATACATGTACGACTCGAAAAAATGAATATAATATTCAAAACAAGTTTGAAATATATCAGGTTTCCAGTTTTATAAAATCTTAAACATGAGAACGCATTTTAGTATTGATTAATGTACACTTATCTTTTAAAAAGCGACCAAAACTCTCTCTGGGAAATGATTGACAATTGGTGTCATTACAGTGAAAATACCAAGAGAAAAGCATGAGACATGCAATTCGCTCAGGTCAAGAACAGGTTAAAGAGCATGCACAAGAACTTAAACTATTTGCTACTTATTCAAACAGTTAGGTTTTTCCTTGTGTTCACTTAATAGCTTTTGATAAAAGCAATTGTTTATATAACAAACGCATAGGAGAAAAATGGCGTGATACTTACCTAAAACGAAACATATAAATATAGATCCCAATCGAAACATCTTTGATCTGAAAAACAAAAAGAAAATGTATGTAAGACTTAATTTCATTCATAATCAAATCACCGACAATGAAGACGATAGTTGAGGATATACATGTATCGTCATATTTGCTATTCAAATAGACGTAATAACGTCATTCGGACTGACAACAGCAACCGAATAACACAATTGTGCATCAGGGGGGCAGTTCAAAAAATAGAGAACGGGGTATTATAAAAAGCATGAAATGTGTATAGTTTTGTTTGCACAATAAACCATTACGGTAAAACAAGTTACTGATGTTGCCTGATAATATTGAATTACAACAGCGCAAAGTAACGGCCATGATACCACCCCGTGAATACTACAATGGGAGAACTACTCGTGATCATTTATGACTACAGAAGCAACATTTCGAAGCGATATTCGATAATCAACGAATGAGTAAAGAAAACAGCGTCAGCAATATCTCCAAGGTTTGACGATAACCAATTGAATTAGGACAACGTCAGCAATATTAATCAAAGGTTGACGATAACCAATATTATAGGACAGGGTCAGCAACATTTATCAGAGGTTGACGATAACCAATATTATAGGACAGGGTCAGCAACATTTATCAGAGGTTGACGATAACTAATATTATAGGACAGGGTCAGCAACATTTATCAGAGGTTGACGATAACCAATATTATAGGACAGGGCCAGCAACATTTATCAGAGGTTGACGATAACCAGTTGAATAAGTACAACGTCAGCAACTTTTATCAGAGGTTGACGATAACCAGTTGAATAAGTACAACGTCAGCAACTTTTATCAGCGGTTGACTATAACCAGTTGAATACGTACAACGTCAGCAACTTTTATCAGAGGTTGACGATAACCAGTTGAATTAGGACAACGTCAGCCACATTTATCAGAGGTTGACGATAACCAATATCATAGGACAGGGCCAGCAACTTTTATCAGAGGTTGACGATAACCAGTTGAATTAGGACAACGTCAGCAACATTTATCAGAGGTTGACGATAACAAATTAAATTAGGACAACGTCAGCAACATGTATCAGAGGTTGACGATAACCAATACAGTTAGGACAGGGCCAGCAACATTTATCAGAGGTTGACGATAACCAATATTATAGGACAACGTCAGCAACATTTATCAGAGGTTGACGATAACCAATATAGTTAGGACAACGTCAGCAACATGTATCAGAGGTTGACGATAACCAATATTATAGGACAACGTCAGCAACATTTATCAGAGGTTGACGATAACCAATATAGTTAGGACAACGTCAGCAACATGTATCAGAGGTTGACGATAACCAATATTATAGGACAACGTCAGCAACATTTATCAGAGGTTGACGATAACCAATATAGTTAGGACAACGTCAGCAACATTTATCAGAGGTTGACGATAACCAATATAGTTAGGACAACGTCAGCAACATGTATCAGAGGTTGACGATAACCAATACAGTTAGGACAACGTCAGCAACATTTATCAGAGGTTGACGATAACCAATATAGTTAGGACAACGTCAGCAACATGTATCAGAGGTTGACGATAACCAATACAGTTAGGACAGGGTCAGCAACATTTATCAGAGGTTGACGATAACCAATATAGTTAGGACAACGTCAGCAACATGTATCAGAGGTTGACGATAAACAATACAGTTAGGACAGGGTCAGCAACATTTATCAGAGGTTGACGATAACCAATACAGTTAGGACAGGGTCAGCAACATTTATCAGAGGTTGACGATAACCAATATAGTTAGGACAACGTCAGCAACATTTATCAGAGGTTGACGATAACCAATATAGTTAGGACAACGTCAGCAACATGTATCAGAGGTTGACGATAACCAATACAGTTAGGACAGGGCCAGCAACATTTATCAGAGGTTGACGATAACCACTATAGTTAGGACAACGTCAGCAACATGTATCAGAGTTTGACGATAACCAATATAGTTAGGACAACGTCAGCAACATGTATCAGAGGTTGACGATAACCAATACAGTTAGGACAGGGCCAGCAACATTTATCAGAGTTTGACGATAACCAATATAGTTAGGACAACGTCAGCAACATGTATCAGAGGTTGACGATAACCAATATTATAGGACAACGTCAGCAACATTTATCAGAGGTTGACGATAACCAATATAGTTAGGACAACGTCAGCAACATTTATCAGAGGTTGACGATAACCAATATTATAGGACAGGGCCAGCAACATTTATCAGAGGTTGACGATAACCAATACAGTTAGGACAGTGTGAACAACATTCATCAAAGGTTTACGATAACCAATATTATAAAACAGGGTCAGCAACATTTATCAGAGGTTGACGATAACCAATACAGTTAGGACAGGGTCAGCAACATTTATCAGAGGTTGACGATAACCAATATAGTTAGGACAACGTCAGCAACATGTATCAGAGGTTGACGATAACCAATATTATAGGACAGGGCCAGCAACTTTTATCAGAGGTTGACGATAACCAATTAAATTAGGACAACGTCAGCAACATGTATCAGAGGTTGACGATAACCAATATAGTTAGGACAACGTCAGCAACATTTATCAGAGGTTGACGATAACCAATATAGTTAGGACAACGTCAGCAACATGTATCAGAGGTTGACGATAACCAATATAGTTAGGACAGGGTCAGCAACATTTATCAGAGGTTGACGATAACCAATATAGTTAGGACAACGTCAGCAACATGTATCAGAGGTTGACGATAAACAATACAGTTAGGACAGGGTCAGCAACATTTATCAGAGGTTGACGATAACCAATACAGTTAGGACAGGGTCAGCAACATTTATCAGAGGTTGACGATAACCAATATAGTTAGGACAACGTCAGCAACATTTATCAGAGGTTGACGATAACCAATATAGTTAGGACAACGTCAGCAACATGTATCAGAGGTTGACGATAACCAATACAGTTAGGACAGGGCCAGCAACATTTATCAGAGGTTGACGATAACCACTATAGTTAGGACAACGTCAGCAACATGTATCAGAGTTTGACGATAACCAATATAGTAAGGACAACGTCAGCAACATGTATCAGAGGTTGACGATAACCAATACAGTTAGGACAGGGCCAGCAACATTTATCAGAGGTTGACGATAACCAATATAGTTAGGACAACGTCAGCAACATGTATCAGAGGTTGACGATAACCAATATAGTTAGGACAACGTCAGCAACATTTATCAGAGGTTGACGATAACCAATTAAATTAGGACAGGGTCAGCAACATTTATCAGAGGTTGACGATAACCAATATCAAAGGACAGGGTCAGCAACATTTATCAGGGGTTGACGGTAACTAATATAGTTAGGACAGTGTGAACAACATTTATCAAAGGTTTACGATAACCAATATTATAAAACAGGGTCAGCAACATTTATCAGAGGTTGACGATAACCAATATTATAGGACAGGGTCAGAAACATTTATCAGGGGTTGACGGTAACTAATATAGTAAGGACAGTGTGAACAACATTTATCAAAGGTTTACGATAACCAATATTATAAAACAGGGTCAGCAACATTTATCGGGGGTTGACGATAACCAATACAGTTAGGACAGGGTCAGCAACATTTATCAGAGGTTGACGATAACCAATATAGTTAGGACAACGTCAGCAACATGTATCAGAGGTTGACGATAACCAATATAGTTAGGACAACGTCAGCAACATTTATCAGAGGTTGACGATAACCAATTAAATTAGGACAGGGTCAGCAACATTTATCAGAGGTTGACGATAACCAATATCATAGGACAGGGTCAGCAACATTTATCAGGGGTTGACGGTAACTAATATAGTTAGGACAGTGTGAACAACATTTATCAAAGGTTTACGATAACCAATATTATAAAACAGGGTCAGCAACATTTATCAGAGGTTGACGATAACCAATATTATAGGACAGGGTCAGAAACATTTATCAGGGGTTGACGGTAACTAATATAGTAAGGACAGTGTGAACAACATTTATCAAAGGTTTACGATAACCAATATTATAAAACAGGGTCAGCAACATTTATCAGGGGTTGACGGTAACTAATATAGTTAGGACAGTGTGAACAACATTTATCAAAGGTTTACGATAACCAATATTATAAAACAGGGTCAGCAACATTTATCAGGGGTTGACGATAACCAAAACAGTTAGGACAGGGTCAGCAACATTTATCAGAGGTTGACGATAACCAATATTATAGGACAGGGTCAGCAACATTTATCAGAGGTTGACGATAACCAATATTATAGGACAGGGTCAGCAACATGTATCAGAGGTTTACGATAACCAATATTATAGGACAGGGTCAGCAACATTTATCAGAGGTTGACGATAACTAATATTATAGGACAGGGTCAGCAACATTTATCAGAGGTTGACGATAACCAATATTATAGGACAGGGTCAGCAACATTTATCAGAGGTTTACGATAACCAATATTATAGGACAGGGTCAGCAACATTTATCAGAGGTTGACGATAACCAATATTATAGGACAGGGCCAGCAACATTTATCAGAGGTTGACGATAACCAGTTGAATAAGTACAACGTCAGCAACTTTTATCAGAGGTTGACGATAACCAGTTGAATAAGTACAACGTCAGCAACTTTTATCAGCGGTTGACTATAACCAGTTGAATACGTACAACGTCAGCAACTTTTTTCAGAGGTTGACGATAACCAGTTGAATTAGGACAACGTCAGCCACATTTATCAGAGGTTGACGATAACCAATATTATAGGACAGGGCCAGCAACTTTTATCAGAGGTTGACGATAACCAGTTGAATTAGGACAACGTCAGCAACATTTATCAGAGGTTGACGATAACCAATTAAATTAGGACAACGTCAGCAACATTTATCAGAGGTTGACGATAACCAATATAGTTAGGACAACGTCAGCAACATGTATCAGAGGTTGACGATAACCAATACAGTTAGGACAGGGCCAGCAACATTTATCAGAGGTTGACGATAACCAATATAGTTAGGACAACGTCAGCAACATGTATCAGAGTTTGACGATAACCAATATAGTTAGGACAACGTCAGCAACATTTATCAGAGGTTGACGATAACCAATATAGTTAGGACAACGTCAGCAACATGTATCAGAGGTTGACGATAACGAATATAGTTAGGACAACGTCAGCAACATTTATCAGAGGTTGACGATAACCAATTAAATTAGGACAGGGTCAGCAACATTTATCAGAGGTTGACGATAACCAATATCATAGGACAGGGTCAGCAACATTTATCAGGGGTTGACGGTAACTAATATAGTTAGGACAGTGTGAACAACATTTATCAAAGGTTTACGATAACCAATATTATAAAACAGGGTCAGCAACATTTATCAGAGGTTGACGATAACCAATATTATAGGACAGGGTCAGAAACATTTATCAGGGGTTGACGGTAACTAATATAGTAAGGACAGTGTGAACAACATTTATCAAAGGTTTACGATAACCAATATTATAAAACAGGGTCAGCAACATTTATCAGGGGTTGACGGTAACTAATATAGTTAGGACAGTGTGAACAACATTTATCAAAGGTTTACGATAACCAATATTATAAAACAGGGTCAGCAACATTTATCAGGGGTTGACGATAACCAAAACAGTTAGGACAGGGTCAGCAACATTTATCAGAGGTTGACGATAACCAATATTATAGGACAGGGTCAGCAACATTTATCAGAGGTTGACGATAACCAATATTATAGGACAGGGTCAGCAACATTTATCAGAGGTTGACGATAACCAATATTATAGGACAGGATCAGCAACATTTATCAGAGGTTGACGATAACTAATATTATAGGACAGGGTCAGCAACATTTATCAGAGGTTGACGATAACCAATATTATAGGACAGGGTCAGCAACATTTATCAGAGGTTTACGATAACCAATATTATAGGACAGGGTCAGCAACATTTATCAGAGGTTGACGATAGCCAATACAGTTAGGACAACGTCAGCAACATTTATCAGAGGTTGACGATAGCCATTAAAAATAAAACAATATCAGAAACATCATTCAGATGTTTACAATAAACAAGCGTCAGCAACATCTTTCAGACGTTTAAAGAAGCCAATATACATTTCAAGGTGTCAACAACATCTGTCAAAGGTTTACGATATGCCAATACAAACAGAATAGCGTCAGATTTACGATAACCTAATAGAAAGACACAGGGGCAGATTATTATTAAGAATCCCTATTCGAAACCTGATATTCCAGACTGATATCTGTCCCACGTATTCTCTAAAACGAGAAATGAATGTCCTTCGGCTGCTTAACCAGCTAGTAATCATATGTAATTGTTGTAAAATACTTTACGTCTGTTTCGTGTTGATGTGTCTGAGAGTGGAGTTGTATCTTGTGTGTGCAAAGTGTCGCTGATATGTTATCAGTATAACTGTTTCTTTATATTTGACCTCTGCATTGGCAAACGAAGAGTCTTGATAACATGACAAACATGTATGTTATAGCGTATGTACAATGTACGACTTGAAAGATATTGTTTATACCGGTAAGGGGGTCTGCTGTATAGTCTAATGAAGTATTGTATTTATACTGAAGTTGGATGACTGTATTAGTGAACTTTTGATATCATCGAGAAATATTCTGTAGCTTTGTTTGATATGAAGATGTAAGTTTTTGAGTTTGCTTATTAGTGTGCTTACTTGTTGTGATTGACAATGATGACTCGGTTGTCATTTTGAGGATTGATGTTTACTTGGATGTGACCAAGATTTACATGGTGGGTGTCGTCGATGAAGCAGAAGACGCGTACTCTTCCGGAACACCTGGTCACATTCTCTTGTACTTTTACGAGGGTCTCATGTAAATCTTTTCTTTGTTCCTATTTTGCCTCTATTTTAATCTCTTTTGAGTTCGGATTATGGTTTTGTTGACGCTTTAGCATTCTATAATTTTTTGTTTAAATAACTATTCTTAGAACTCATGTGAATGATATTGAGTAAAGTTTTATGAAAAACAAACCAAAGAAATAATAATAGAAATGTGACGCATCCTGCATACTGGTTATATATAATGACATTCTTTGAAATCCTACCTATTGACAATTGATATGTTTGCAAGACGTTTGACAATTGTTCACTGAAATGATGATATCCTCTTTAACTGTGACTTGATATTTTCAAAACACCTATATGTCGGATAGGGATAACATAATAATCAGTAGATAAATAGTTACAATTTAGATATCGACATAGGGTGACGAGACTGTGTTCATCATTCCTTAAGAAACCTTTAACAAAGATAACTTTATTCAAATGAAATGTTGTTGTCTTTATCTAAGGTTTCTTAAGGAATATATAATAGATTCTAATGAATATATTAAATAGAGATTTTTCACCGTAAGGTTTTGAACTGTAATGGAATAGGTTGATACTTATATCATGTTTCCGCACTGTTTGTATTGACCATCACTATTTTTGTTATTTCAGCTCCGCCGAAAATGATTTGACGTCCAATAGAAAATTCTTCTCTTTGTCTGGCTTGAGTGTTACAAGTAAATGTAGGAGTGCTTTGTACTCGATCAATTTAAAGCTCTCGGTATCAAAATTCTAATATATCATTCTACCATCTGCCAAAAAGTTGGTATTCTTTGCACCATGTATTGTATGTCAACTGTTAGGAACGTATATATATAACCAGTATCTTTATATTAAAAGTGTATTTGAAAATAAATCAATGGTTTAAGATAGTGTATGAGGTTTTATAAATCAAACCGAAACATGCGATGTTTTTGTTCTTACAAATATGTTTAAGATTCTTGTAAAGTGGACACACTATCTTGAATGTTCGAATTCAAACGAAATATGTTTGATGGGTCCGGGCAAACAGTGTGTCTTTCTTAGGATATGTGTAAAATGTTAAATGATTAATGAGATTAAAAATGGGGTGATGGATGTGCATTTTTCAAATTGATGGAAACCGCCAACATCTGACAATAATAAATAAGATTAAGTGCGTTTGGTTTGAAATTACAGTTGATATAGGCCTACTTCTACTTATATCTATCTGGGTAGACGACACACGTATCGCCAATCCCTGCTAAATTGTAAATAGTCTGGCGATATACATGGTGATGTTTATATCTAATTTGTCATTAGACTATCTTGCCGGCACATTGATTCAAACAAATCTTATTTAATATTTTATTTAAGTAATTGAACAGATTTTTTTTATTAATTAGTTTTTAAATAGTTGCGTGTTTGTGTTTTTCTTTCCTTTTTTAATATCAATGTGCAATTCGTTTCATTTGTGTCCAATCGATGATTACCTAGATAATCTAGATAATCGCCTAAATAAGTCACCTCTATAAATATGTACAGACCCTATACCTTTCTTTTAACCACACGTATGTTGCGTTTCCGTTCCGTTTTCGTTCCGTTCCTGTTGTGTTTTCGTTCCGTTTCCGTTGCGTTTACGTTAAAACTGACAATGAAACGGTCCAGGTTCGGTATCAGATGCACGTATTGATTTGTGTTTGGCCTATATAAGAATGGATATATAATTTGAAACATTTGATTCGTTTTCGCTCTAAATATTTAGAATATCGTGATAGAAGTTGGCTGCTGACAAACAAACGTACAAGCAGCATCAACATTATGATTGTAGAAATATAGGTTGCTAAAAACTATAGGTTATCCCTAATTATTCGTTCTACCATGAGGAATACCAATTCGTTACATCCAAATAGCATGCATACCACTGCAAAGTATATATTGACATTCTTGCATCATGTACAAAACTGAATTATTTCAGAGTTTTCAGTTCTGTAGATGGTAGTAAGGGACTGGTTTATCAGTGTATACGTACATCAAGGTGATATAAAGTACTTGTAGTGCGAAATGATCAGTTGTTTATGACTAATGAGAATACTAAGTAAGTGTCATAACACTTGACCTACTGCCATGTGAAATAAACAAACAAATTTGCCCACGCCCAAACAAAAGGTATCTACCAGCGAGTTCGGCTTAATATTGCGTATGAGTAGCAAACATTTATTGATCTTTTTTAAATATGTGTTTTGTACTGAGAGGCTTAAGTTATAACGCATATATAATCAAAAACTTCTGAATGACGCAGCTGTGATGATTACACTCATGTTAAGGCGTTAAGAATGCAAATTTCTGGCAATTGATGGAACGAGACATACCATAATCTGACTGATGAATTAAAGACATTAGATAATTAATAATTAGTTTTTCATATGTTTTACATATAATTATCTAATATAAATTATATCTGTATATCTTAAAGGCCATATATACGTAATTTTTTCGTGATTCTGAAAAATTCTGAAAAAAAATGCAGTTGATAACCATGCAAAAATAAGCGTAAAACGAAGTAAACCTGAGTGGTAACTAACAAGAAACTCTTGACAGAAAAATCCAAAGAATTGAAAATAATTCAGGTGGGGCACACTTCAACAACAAACCGAAGTGAGAAGGCGGTTCAAAATGGACGCGTGTTTACAAATACCGAGTTTCAACTGCTGCTGTACCGGTAACCGCGTAATAATTCATCTTGAATATTGCTGATATCAGTTAATCAGAACTAAATCTACACATATAAAAAGTTATTAGGCTTTATTTTCGCTTCAAGTTTTGCCGAAAGTTACGTATATTGGGCCTTTAAAAGAATAGGGATAAAAAAGGTAAGGAGAAACAAATATAGACTTGTAAGTGGAAGTAGTCTTTTCAGTACAGTTGAAGAATTATTTTGTTTTTCTTTGAGACAAAGATGGCCATGCTTTACACATAAAAGAAATAGGCGTTTCTACCCAGCCATTTACTAATCCATCAGAAGATATTAACCGATATAGTACATAATATGTATATGCTTTTAAAAGACGGGAACGTAATTATAATAGGAAAAGGCCCATGGGAGCTGTATAGACAGTCAAATATGTCTCTTGAACCTTGTTTGCTTTTATCGTGTAGCGTTTTACCGCTCTCATAAGTATATCATACCAGATAACTATTAAAATAAACCTTTTTGTTAAACGGCTGATCGGATTGTTTTCCTGACGATGACTTGAAATTAGAAAACCCCAACAAGAGTTGTATCCTGTGGGGTGTAGTTTTGGTAAATAACGCAAGCAAAGCATTTTAAACCGGTTTTATTTCAGCAACATTTTATTATGTTCGAAAGTGCTATAGAGGTTAAAACAATTATCTTCTAATGCAATTCACAAATAAACAAGACAAAAAACAATTTTCGAGCATACTGACGCTTAGATATATATGCCATCATTACAGCAATTGTGCTTAACTATCTAGCGTGAACAGGTTTCATCCTTGATATTGAGGCTTTATCCTTAATATTGATAATCGTGATTAAGGAAGTACATTACATACATGTACGACAAAAAAGTGTAGTTTATGTTAATAATTCCAACTTCAATAAAGAAAAGAATTATATCCTATCAAAGCAATTCGCTATGATTGTAGTGTGTTTAGCCTACGATGGCTGAGTGTCAGAGAGGCAGACGGGCGGGGCACATACTAGTTTAAACGTGTATCGCTCCGACACTTTGTTGTCGTGTGTGACCCTAGACTCATTAAAGATGCATATATTATCATAATTAATTCATCCATTAACTTTTTGATATATAAACTCGTTAACTACTAAAGTCAATATGCCGACATTATGACAGGTGTTTTTTACTGGAATGCAGTTGTGCTCTATTTGTGTAACAACTATTATGGCAACATTTTGACAAGTCATTGTGGAGGCGGTGGAGGAGGAACGAGACGCGAAGTAGGAAGAGTCAAACCACGAGGAGGAAAAGGAGGAGGAGTTGGATTGATGCATTACACCACATCTTATATAATTGGTGACTTCATATTCACTCCCACTTAACAGTTGGATTTTCAACTGTTTTAATGTCTATTACCACAATTTATCGTCAAAATCTATATAGACCAAACACAAGAGTCTTTAATTAATAAAACACTAATACACAAATCCTATGTTAATGTTGTTCTACAACCAATATTTGAATAGCAGTTATTTTACAATTCCACTATTGGATATGCTATATAATTTGAAATTATATGAAACTCGATATTCCGTCGATTCTAAAAAGTATGAAGAAGTATTGAATAAGTTGAAAACCACGAAAGGAAACTTAGATATATTCGAGACGTACACAAGCTGCTCACCAGAATACACGTCTGTCCTGTATAACGTACAAAAGCTGCGCACCAGAATACATGTCTGTCCTGTATAACGTACACAAGCTGCGCACCAGAATACATGTCTGTCCTGTATGACTTTATATCGTCTCGCCAAAAAAAGCGTCTAAAATTCATACATGTAAAACAAAAAAATAATTCTTACAACTTTCATTTAGTGCAACATTCGTAAACAATTATTCTCGTTATCGTGATTGTCTGAATTGACATCACGACATATTAAGATATGAAATAATCTGTTTCTATATCCTATCTATTTTGTATAAGCTACATGTTAACTGCATTGACCAATAAACACAAAAAAGCGTTAATAAAAAACGAAGCATTATTGACAGCTGAATGTCTGCTTGGAATTAATCAAACCTGCGTCATTGATCAGGTGTATGTACCAAATAATACATATGTATCAACATTCTGCATAATACAAAACTAATGATAAAAAAGCAAAGAACACTGATCTTTGCGAGCAATATACTATCCTGTTATACTAACAGTTTGCGTGTGTCTATTACGTTGCGGGCAAACGAACGTACCATTATACAATGTTTTCTTTTCGTTGATCAATTGAATCCCTCGGAAAAGTAATAACTTTTAAAGAAATTCGGTTAGAAATGGGACACTTTCTAAGGTCAAGGGTTGGCTAAGGTTTGTAGAATGGTATAACTTTTTTTATTTAGATCGGTAGACTTGTTTCCATACGAGGCTGAATCTGTCGAGGGGCTTATCAGAACAGGTAACAAAACCCTTGCCAAATCCTTTAATTTCACGTTCAGGTATATCTGCGATGTGTTGTCTATAACCATCAAGACGTTTGCTGACCTAGTTGATAGTATATACCATACTGAACTACAGATTAAACTCTCCAACATCAGCTTCTTACTTCGATCTTTATTTGAACTATGACCAACACGGGTAGCTTACTACTAAGCTGTATGATAAACGTGACAATTTCGATTTTCCAATCGTTAACTGTCCCGTTCGTAATAGTAATATCCCTGATTCTCAATCCTATTGTTTCTTCTGAAAATCGAGATTTTTATGATTGATGTCAGCTTATATTACAGCACAGGTATATGAGTGATAAAGATTGATGAAAACTATGGGCCATCTTGGTCTCATAAAAGGACGTTTTTGTAAGCTCATTAGTATACCGCTTGTTGTGATGAAAAATCATGCCTCAGTTCTCACTTTAAAGCTATGACATTTACTTGGATTGGACTTGATTTACATAATTATAGTCCATGAAGCAAAGTAAGCTTACCCTTCCGTAACACTTGGTCTTATTATCTTGTACTTTTTCGAGGGTCTCCATGTAAATCATGTTTTTGTTCACATAGTTGAATCGATTTTGAGTTCTTTGGGTTTTTTAAACATCAACAGTCAAATAAAATTAATTAGGACTCCCTAAAATGTACTATGCTTCTAACTCTTTGTACATACATTACTTAAACCAAGCTGAAGCCAATCGACCAATCGATCAATCATTCTATGTTACACCATTACACACATTTCACAAGATTCATTTTTGCAAGATTCATTTGCAAAATTCCTATTTAAGTTTTAGTCAAACTAGAGTAAGAGGAAGGTTTCGCATGCAAGTATGTACAAGCAAACCTCATTATCTCAAACTCGTATTACTTGAAAACCACGTTTAATTCGAACTATTTCGTCGATCCTGACAGAAACACTTCTTTATCTCAGAACATGCTATCAAAATTTTAATAAAAAGAACTAAACAATCTCAGAAATCCCAAAGCTTACCAACGGTTTTGCAAACTTCGGGATAAATCAATTAGATAAATACTGAATTATTTTTCGAGATAAAAACGCTCGACAGTACAAATATCTAGTGTTATGTCTGAGTAACTTGGATGGGTATTTTCACATCGAGGAAAAACATGAGACATTTCTTCATAATATGAAATATTTGATACATTTTTGAAAAACATTTTCGCCTGTAATTGAGACTGATTTGTTAGCGATTGTGTTTGCTAAACAAAACCATACAGATCAGTAATTGTATAAAACAGAATTGCTAACAAGCATAAGCTGAATATGGAAATTAAGCTTAACAAATAACATGGGTAATTAAGGAAGCTAGAAATAGTCAATTAACATAGATTGAATTATATTTCCATATTAAACATATTTCTTAACCAACTTAGCGATTTTGACTGGCAGGGAACGGTCAGAGGGCACGTGACACAGAACACCTGTCATACTAACGGGGCACGATGGGTCACTCTCCTTTAGTTTATTGGTTTATCATCTAATGGCATCACCCATGAATCACAAAGCGTGACCTATGACCCATAAACCACGGACCGCGTAAAATGGACAAATATCAATAAACTCCGGTCCATGAACCGTGAAATATGACCGATTACTATGTTCGTTCTCTGGAATTAGTCTTATCCACCTATTCCGAATAAATTTGTCCCTTATAAGATGATCAAATGACAAGGCGATGATGGGCTATGATTAAACACGATAATTATGTTGATATATTGGTATACTAATTAGCTTTTGGCGGTTCTAATGTATCACTGTATTTCGGTTAGTTGTCAGACGCCGTCGCCTAATTAAGATCAAACCTATATTGATACAACTAATATTACAACATCATTATGATTAAACAAAAATGTTGGTTTGACTATTCCTGTTGCTATTGACTGAATACAAAAAAAATCTTCAAAACGTGAGTTAGCGGAAATAACCTAAACCAACTATAATCTGACAGAAAACCAACTACACAGAACGAGTTATACAGAGTAGTTTGAATTCAAAACGAAATTAATGTGGTGGAAAAAAATATAGAAAAAAAATGAAATAAAAACACCATGGAATGTTCTAGTATTTTACTGGCAGTTGGACAAAGTCTATTGACTATTTTATAAGAACAGTATTAAACAACAAAAGGGTAATCACATTCCTTCCGTGTGCCGCGCCAGGTCTCCTACATAATTATCCACGACACTGCCAATCGAGCTAAAGAAGGATGCTCCGTCAGCAGAGTGACGGACACCTATTTAACACTATGAACATGCTACAAAGACCCTTCCCTTTTAACCATTAACCAACTTTATCGAAGCACTGGTTCCATTCTTGATTCATTGATGGCGATACCCTCCGCTCTCTTCTGATATATATTGGAAAATCCATAGGTGAATGTAAAAAGAATACGCCAGTCGAAAAGCGGTGAAATTGACTGGCTTTAACGTCGGTTGTTGTTCTTTTGAAATCTCAAAAGGAGAGGTAAAGATATGGAGATTTGCCAAGTCCAATGGAAGTGACTTTGGCATATATTAGAGAGTGCAGAGAGATGACATAACACACACATAGATACAGTATGCCGAAAAAAATAAATTTAACTGCGAAAGAGATCGTTCCCTACACAAGGCTGAATTTGTTGAGAAGCTGATCTGGACAGGTAACAAAACCTTGCGAATCTTTTAACTTTCTATAAACAACAAGACGTTTGCTGACCAGTCGGTCGTATATACCTTCCGAACCTAAAATCAAGGACAAAGCAGATTAAATGAGCTGCTTAGCTCGATCTTTACTTAAATTGTAATCAACCTGGGCAACTTAAATGCAATATTAAGCTAAACGATATACATGTGGATTTAAATTTTCCGAAAATGATTTTTCCATTTCTTGATACATGAAGTAACATCCCTTCATCTGTTTACATATCGCAAATGATTCGTTATTATCGGGCTTGCTCTATAATTATCAACAGTGTTGTTGTAATAAATGCCAACTACTGAGGAACGACCTTTAGGCACCGGGATTCAACAGACGCAAATTGATGAAGACAATGGGCAAGTTTTATGTCGTCATCTTGATTTGCAAGAGAAATAGTCCGTATCTTTGTATGATTTGTGGACATTTTCATATGCTTATAGTATGTCTACGAAATGTCATATTTTGCCTCTAGCTTTATCGATTGTAATTCGGATTATAATTTTGATAATGCTTCGGTATTCTCTGATAGCATTGTGGTCAATAAAATAGGCCACAGTTTAGAATAATCGAATTCATAAATAATCCATAGACGCAATGGAACAGAAAACAATTTGTTATGTCATCGATTTTGTAACTTGATATCCGTACGTAATAAAACGGTAAAAGTTTCATTCGTCATTCAAACGTAAGCCACCTACAAGCACCAAAGTATATAATGATTGTAATATATCGGGTTGAATTTCCTGGATTTCTGCATGATTGTCAACTGTATACCTAATATCTAATAACGAACGCAGTTTGCGTTTTTGATTAATATTTTTTTCCAAAAATCAAAACTATGTTTTTTCATTGTGATTTTGGTGTGGTGATAATACATGACATAAAGTGGTACCCGCATGTATGGGAAGACAAATGGTACAGATTGTTACCCTATCATTAAGTATTCAAACAAACTCAGAAATTCTTGAAAACACTTTGATGACGTAACACGCTACACCTTTTATAAATAATAGATACAGTATACCGAAAACATGAATTAAATTGTTTCGTACCCTAGGACTCTTTAGTAATGATAGGGCAAGGTGGGAATCCAAAATTTCTAAACTAATGTAGAAACAGAAGGATCAGATGCGTAAAATCCCCCTAATTTATTAATTTTGAAGTAAAATTAAACTAGTTCTGTATACTTTCAAATCGTGTACAACGAAAATATATATATTATGTACCGTGCCACTACTCAAATGAGATTAACTGCGGCTATGGATAATAGTAATAATAGATAATACTAGGTGCTTGTGTATTACTGAACATTTACGTAAGTAGCGATGTGTTTGCTATGTCAATGTATGATTAAACGTTTAATTAACAGTATCCTAGAAACAAAGTGGTAAACTTAAAGTACATCCGATTATACCTTATATAAACTTAACACGGGGTTCCCACGCATGGTGTCAAATACCTCACTATGTGTGATACTTGGTAGCATTAACGTTTAAAATGGCACTGTAACAACTGTAATAATAGACCTATGTATGTATATGTGTATGATTCTGCTGGTACACAACCATTTCCTTAGAGACACGTAAAGCCGTCATCAACAATTGCATTGGAATGACATAAGATTGTATCCATTGTGCGCATGCCTAAAGCAATAATAACAGGTGAGGTGAACGCTATTGTCTGTGAAGTATCGCCAGACAAATTAATACATCATTTCCACACATTAGGACGATTACAGAAGGAAATATACATCATTGAAAAACAACATAATTTATTTCACCATTAGAGGAAATTCATCATTTAAACGAAATTGACTGCCATTACAACATTGTACATACTATTAGCATGGCTTTGTGTGTAATTAAAACAAGATTTATTTCGCTGGCTTTGATGTATCTATAGTAATAATTATTTTGACTGTTTATAGCAGATCATGAAGAAATAATGCGACCCTCCCTTGCCACCTTGGCGACAAGCAAACGAATGCGGGACCTGATTTACGGCCGTGCTTTATCGCTGTTTATACGGTAAGATTCTTAACACGGTTTTATATCTTACGTCATCGGTATGTACTTTATCTCAATCACCCGCAGTTCCATTGCAACTTTTAACTTAAGATTGTCAAGTAAAAAACATAAAAAGTAATCGGAAATCACTATTTAACATTGCTGAGTAGAATGAGTGAGGTACAGTAAAAACCATGTTATATAATGATATATACACTATTCCAAGGCAAATAAATGTTATTTTAATCGTTGTTCATTTTTATCTAATAATGTATACACTGTCCTAAAAGCATATAAATGTTATTTTAATCGTTGTTCATTTTTATGTAATACTGTATACACTGTCCCAAAAGCAAGAAAATGTTATTTCAATCGTTGTTTATTTTTTATTAACATTGTACACGTATACAATATTCCAAAGGCAAAGAAGTGTTATTTTAATCGGTATTCATTTGAGATGAACTCAAAAAGTTGTTGACGGAATGATATTATTTCTGCATTTCCTCCCACATTATTCAGTTCCAATAATGATTATGACAGCATATTTCAATATCACCATTTTACGAACAATAACATTAATACATAAACCTGTTATTTATGAGTGTATAATTTTCTGGATTAAACTCGATATATATAACATATCGAATATGACGAAATATACTTAAAAAAGGAAAATGTTTCCTCCTGTTACCTTTGGAATAATCAATATAATCTCGTAATAAGGAAACCAATATTTTGATTAACAACTATTATATTTGTAAATAGAACACAAAACACATTGTGAATACAATGTACTTCTTTATAGATTCGTGTTGAAATTTCATTTAAGAAGTCGTTGGTTATTGTAAAAGTGTTCAAAATGAATATATTTGATAATGCGATTTATTGCACAAAAGCAAATTTGCATTGCACATTAAATATCTTGTTAGAAAATATGTGTTAGAAAGCTTAAAACACGTTTTTTGATTGTTCAAACTAAACATCCATCGATACGCAATGTGACAGCCCTCTTGGGAATTTATAGCGAGCAAGCAGCCGTCTAGATCAGTAAAAACGAATATTACAAAACATATTGTTCGTGTCATTTCCAAAAAAAAAAAGAAAAAAATTCCTCCATGATTTGTCATTTCTGGTTAAAAAATAGTTTCTAAGATATGATTGGGGGATAACATTTTTTCCAGATAGAATGACAGTGAGTCAGAGACAATATTAAACATAGATATTTACTGTTCCACAGAGATGAATTGCACTAAAAAACTGACTTTGTCTTCCCGCTGTGCTAACATGATTTCGTGTGTTTCCTGAGTAATTAAGTTGTAATGCCTACTTACTTATACACCGGTGATCGGCATAACAATTGAAACTTAATAAACGCGACCTTGCACTAGCGTAAATATTGTTTATCATTTACCGCTGGGGCATCAACAAGTCTATCCAATGCTCATGCGACCCCTTTTCCCGCATTATATAACTCATCAACGCTTCGCAATGCATTGAGGGTAACAGTTTATCCATTGCGAGCCTTAATGGAGACACATTTTAGTAGTATGGATTGCCAAAAGAGCTACTCACAACACTCCCCTGTAACTTTAATGTCCCTAAATCCTTATCTCCACATCAAAAATTGGCATCTGAATTGCACATCGAACCATGTGAACAACACGTTTGATAGGCTTGCGTTATCCATTTAAACATAAAACTTCCTAAAGTACACTGATATCAAAACTAACGTTAAGAGCCACACACACTATAGAGATGTAGCCATACTCCCACTCTATTCACATAACCGAGGGAACAAAGATAGTTACGTCAAGACAGATATGCGTTTTTTATAAAACCTTCCATGCAATGCCATGTTAAACCTACCTCTTCCTCCTCAAACATAAGTAAAACTTTCAAGCTGTCGTCTCTGATGTTTAAGATGATGTATAATTTTAAAAATTTTGTCAACGATTATTGGTATTGTTTAAATAATCATAGAATTTAACGAATGAAAATTCCAATATCTAGCGAAATTATTTCTGTTGAAATAAAACAAACACAGATAGTAAGACCAGACACGTGATGTTTTTACAGTTGATATTTTCTAATAGAAATATGTACTGATATGAAAGTTTGGTAATGATGTAATATCCAGCTAGGTGTATGGCCTCAGACCACAATTTAATGTACTATATGTTACTATCAAAGAAAATCAAAAATTAAAATATTTTAAAATGTTGCACAGGGCCTGGTTCTAATTTGACGTTGTAGATCTATTCAAGCTGAACCTATAGTGAGCTGGTAAGTACCTCATGACCTACATCTTAGAGAGATAATTTAATTTGAATGTCACTACCCTTCATTTACAGGGATAAATACCAAAAGTCTCAAAATATCATTTCGCAAGCCTCATCTCTCATTGTGTCCTGCTGCAAAACCATACTTGATTTCGGTGTCAAACACAGGTTAGTCACTAGAATAGATATTATTGAAAATGTCTGTGTAAAGAAACTGTACATATCTGTCATAGGTCAGTCAGGAAAAATTGTTTAGTGACCCACCTGAAATGCCCTTATGCACTACATTCGTGTACAACGACACACTAGTTTTATTGTGGTCTGAGGCCATATGAGGGGAGGGGGGCACTGCATAACAGGCATGCTAGCTTTTCCAGTCATGTGATCAGTAGTATCAGTAGTAGGATGGTTGACCGCCTGCACGTTACATTAATCAAATATTGTGCATTTCAATTTTCCGTTATAGTAATGATACAACGACTGCCATTTACACGACGGTGTAGCTGTTTATTGTTGGTACAGCATAAGAAGTCATTTAAGTCGATTGTCCTCATTCTACGTCAAAAAGTCAAACTAAACGGAAAACAAACTGAAATTTTGTTTACCAATAATCTGAATTATGATAAGTATAATTGTGCACATATATGTGTTCATCAATAGGAAAGTTGCGAAGTACAAAATAAAAACAAATCTAATTTGATCACAAAATTAACAAAACAAGATGGGATATGAATACAGGAAGTATTTGAATGTCACAATTAAGATCATATAAAAGTAAGACCATGTGTTCAAGGACGTTGATCGTCTTTTGCTTCACCGTTGCATTTCCAGACATAGTGATAATTACACAACAGGACACAATAATAAATGAGTAGGTGACGTTTTATATACTACAAGTAACAATACGTATCATATCAAACAACTGACCGATTATTTACTTACAGCTTAGAAAACGAATATAAATCACAAAATAAATTTGCCTTTATATAAAAACTATAAGTCATTTCATTTCATTATTCTGAATTCGA
The DNA here is from genome assembly GCA_947623455.1 of Mimachlamys varia. Taxonomy (NCBI): domain Eukaryota; kingdom Metazoa; phylum Mollusca; class Bivalvia; order Pectinida; family Pectinidae; genus Mimachlamys; species Mimachlamys varia. The sequence continues at coordinate 31,653,033 of OX392529.1, read as the reverse complement.
TTGTGGCAGAGAGCTTATCAGGACAGGTAACAAAAACCTTGCCAAATCTTTTAAAGGCATATCGACGGTAAATCGGTAAATAACAAGTTATTTGCTGATCTAATCGATCGTATATACCCTGCTTAACTTCAAATAAAGGACACAACAGTCTCCTCTGCATCAGCTACTTAATTCGATATCTCCTTAAAGTATAACCAACAAGGATAACTTACTTATAATTATAAGCTATGCGATAAACGTGACGATTTCGATTTTCTAATCGTTATCATTCTCTTTTTTCATAGTAGCATCTCTGTTCTCCAGTATATAGTGTTTACATGTCGCAGTTGATTCGTTAATATACATGTATGGCTTGCTCCGAATATCGAGATTTTCGTGATAGAAGTTGGCTTCTGACGAACAAACGTACGGAACAGGGATTCAAGAGATACAAGTCGGAAAGATTATGTATGATCGTCAGCTTTGTATTGTTTTGAAATGTTAAATATCCTTGTTTGATAAACCATTTGAAAACGTGTTTGTTGTAATTGAGAATGCTGTCCACATATATTTACATGGCGGAGTGTCGTCAATGAAGCATTAATTTATGTCGTGATTTGCCACAAGAATACCAAGTACACGATTTGCATGTAGTTTTGATCATAATCTAGAGATGCAAACTATTAAGACTATGGACAATTTCATTAAGCATCACCATGATATCATTGGGTTATGTTCTTTTCCTTTGTATGACAATTTATTTTCATTGTGTTTATTATTGAGCATTGTATCTTCCTGGTCACTATTCTTGCTTTCATTATTTACCACATGGATGTGGCAATGCTCGTGTTTCACATAGATTTGTATAGAAATTTCGTGAATGAAGCTAATGGTGGTTACCTTACTAGAATGCCTGGTCTTAAGGTTTCAATGTAACATTTGTTTATGTTTTGCATTACTTGTTACAGTTTCGGTCAATTCTGAGTTTGAATTACATGCATGAACAATCCGAAAATTCCTTATTTTTTTGTAGTTGAAATACGACGATATTGAAGATGCATTACGTTAATTGTTTTGATAAAAATGAAATGTTATCCGGCTTCAATTAATTGTCAATTCAGTCTTTAATATTGTGTCTTGAAATATGTTCATTTGTACAATTTTAATCACAGGGCGACATAAAAATGAAGAACAATATATGTTTTAAACTGTGCTTTTTACTAATATTTCTTTATCAGAAAACAGGAAGTCTGCTGTGTAACATAGTGCTTCAAATAGAATTGTAACGATTCTTTGTGATTTTTCGCAGTACGTATGCATTTAAAAACGTTCTTAAATAAAGGAATAGCTGTAAATAAAGTGAGTTTGGATGTAACATTACCACGGGGCGTTTCTGAGCATGTGTCACCATAATCAATAATGCATTATGCATTAAAATACCCACACATTTTATACCATACTTAACACATCTTAGCTTATTATATAAATGGCGGGAGACCTTATATTTTAAATAAGATTACCTATTAGTATATTTAATATGTATTTTGTATCATGTTCATTCTACGTTCTGATCATAAACCCTAAAAAGGGAATCTATTTCAATAATACCAAATCATCAACTTAACCAAATCGATTATACTGGGGACAAATTATGAACAAAGACAAAATATCAACAAAGGTAGACACTTGTAAGGGTACAAGAAAAAAAGACCATGCGTTCCGGAGGGGCAAGCGTCTGATGCTTCATCGACGACACACGCCATGTAAATAAAGGCCACATCCAAATCATGTGAGAACTGGGGTATTTACAAACATAATAACAATGTATAATATACATTAACTACAAGTACACTGAAGCGGAATGTCTTTTCATCAGACCGCTTAGTATTCCAAATTCTTTGGGATTCTGCATTAATCTACGGAGATACATTGTGTTTTCCAACACACTCCTAAATGTGCTTGAAATATAGTGTATCCCTAGGGAGTCTCATTGCACATGTTGGTCTGACCAATAAGATTTTCTTACCATGGGTTTTTAAGACAATAAACCAGGCCAACATGTTATGTCTCAAAGTCTGCAAGATCAACAAGTAAACTCGAGCAATATAACCTGTCAAACAGGGTGTTATGGATAAGGAAATAGTGGTTCTATGTCATCGAAAATGGCATGTAGTTTTAGGGACATAATTGTCCTCAAAAACAAAATGTGCTTGATACAAAAACATAATACAAAAGGTTCTGTCTATCGTTCGACATCAGGAGCGTTCCTCCATTCTCATATGTATAATGATTGGGAGTGGCATTTTTACAGAAATTTTGACATGTTCAATACCCTTGAACCCTTAAAAATACTTGTTTATCATATATTGTGTAACACACTCACAGATAACTGTGTAAAATGACGTAACACACACACATGATCCAGCTTTTAAATTTAGTAATAGATACAGAATGCCGAATAACATAATCAAACTGCATCATACAGCTATTTCGTCCTACTGGGACTCGTCAGTGATGCTAGGGGCCAAAAGGTGGACATTCAAAATTGCTGAACTAATGTAGAAGCAGAAGAGTCAGATGCGTGTAAATAACGTGTCAACAACATCGTAAAGGTAGGGATCTAATATTGACACATCTCTCATTTTATCAATCTATTGAATTCCACAAGAATTTAGATTATACCTTTGTTTCACCACATTAGACAGTTTACATTATATGTACTTTTCAGGATTGCATGAGAAGCGACAGAATTGGTGACAAATCTACAACCTTACTTGCTTGGATGATCTGACTTTAAGTCTAGCTAGCACTTAACGGATATTGTTATTTGTTTCAGTTCCTTTTCGATTTAGATAATGGCTTCTTTGAAAAGTGAATGACTTAAAGAAGGGATTTCATTTTTTTCAATTCGGGACACCGCAAAATGGGGTATAATCCCTGGCTTTATTGTCGTTATGTTTTTTTGTTTAACTACATACTATGGATATAACTTTTCAAAAGATAATGATAATAATGTAATGTAAAATATTGGTAACCAACGTTAATTACGAAAATCTCGGCTTCTTTGGTTTAAAAAGAAATATTTAAAGAAAATACCTTAAAAACGAACGACTTCTTTCATAATGATTATCTGTCAATATCTTTTAGCAATGCATCTAGAATGTTATGCTATGATAAAAATGACTGAAAAAGCTGGCTACAACAGCTTTGAAATATACAAAGAAACCAGGCAAAACTAAAACTGCTTGATTTCGGCGTAATCAAAATTTGTGAAATCCACTTTGTCTTTTTCTTTTTCATATTTACTGTATTTATTATTTCAGGATGTCATACATATCAATCAGCTGTAACTTTGGTTGGACGCCCTTTTATTTAACGTTTGGAATCCTGCTTTAGCAGGTGTGGTTATTAAGAGTAGCAACTGATGGTTACAACGTCATTCTAAAACCACAACACGTGTCATTGAACTTTTAGTTCAAACAAATATGTTGTTGACAGACATGATCTGCATGAACGTGCATGTTAAATTTGTGAAAATAAAGTGAAATATATCGGGGAAATGTTCAAGCATAAAATATGCCAATGTTAGATTATTTTCTTAATACTTCGAGGTTCTCAAATAAATTCGGCTTTATCACAGCTAAAAACAGTTCATGGATTGTTATCTCAGGTTTTAGAGCCTTAACCAAGTGTATTTCTTTGTCAACACCCATGTGAGTATACAGCCGGTACTGCCATTTCGGCATTACTAGCAATGCTATCATTACCCAACTACGCGTTCGTGTACAGCTGCGTAGACTTAAACAAGCGTAGTAAAGTATGTTTCTCGAAAATACAACACAGTGCCGTGCCGTTACTTGAATCCACGACCCCCCGGTCACGAGGAATGCATCCTTCCCCTAGACGTCTGTACATCCTCTCCCTTTCCTACTTGTTAGTTCGGTGAGAACAACTGGTGACCGCTCTTACTTTTAGCAGTTATATGTTTTCTAATAAACCCATTGGTTAATCATATAAAATATCAGACGTACGGCAACCACTATTAGGTCATGTTATTAATACATCAAAGCATGACAAGTATTTCTTCGATACATCAAGATAGCTATCTGTGTCTTCGGGGACGGGTTTTGTTGTAAATACACAGAGAACAGTTTGCAATAATTCCTAAGATAGAAACTCGACAGATACACTGTTTGTATTGACCGCTTAAAGAAAGCGGACAGTTCTAGAAATATTAGCAATTATTTACCTAGATAAGGCATAGTTGAGACTACAACAAGTATAATAACGTCTGGATTCTACGGGTTAAATAGTCAACAGCTATGACGGGAAGAACTGGTATACACATATCGAGGTTACATATTTATATATTTGTTGTCACTTTTTCTGTGACACACCACCGTGTAGATGTATAGCTGATGGCCATTCACACATGTTTCATTAGCGAGGGTATAAATCAATAATTGCCAAACCATTGTTGTGACGATTGTTTTTTACTATGAGAACAAATGAGGACACTAGTACACAACTTTAGAGTATATTTCCAAGCATATAGATAATGTTTGATACAAAATTGGGTCTTCCCCCTTCTTCCTTAATGACATAACTATTATGATATATACATAATAACTATGTGTGCGTAACGTAATATGTCTTCCTCGTGTGTCGATGGTTACAATGTTGTAAAGGGTAACGCTGAAATTAAGCTCCATTCTTTGATTAAATGAAAGATATGATAAACTATCATGTAATATCTACTAGATGGAGTTTCCACTTACCTTGGTCGGCGTATGGACTGTAAATGAGGACAGAATGGTCCGAGACTCGTTATAAACCTAACTAATTTTAATACCTTGTGCATGTAAATATATGTCGTTAATCATTAGACAACGCCCGCGTGTCATCCGTTACGTGTTCCGCGCCGCTGGTCCCACTGTTAAACATCGTGACGCGTTGTTTGTATTTCGAACAGTCAAAGTTCTAAGAAAAACGTTCAATTGTTTTGATGGATAAACATAATAGTGTTGAAGGAAACTTTCTTATAATTATTACACTGAAACGTCGCGACGTGCTATTTGTATTAACGACAAACAATGTCAAAGAAAAAATCGAGATGCTTTTATTTTTATGTGCAAAGTGCTGTTTCAGAATTCAAGCGCCTACAATAAGAAGTATAAAGGTTGTTTTTCAGCTATTTATGTCAAACCACTTACATTGATTCTAATTAACACTGAAAATTGTGATGACCTTTCGTTGTAATTCATTTCGTTGGGATATTTCTTTTCTTATTTTAAACAATGTCATTAACATACCTAGGTTAAATAAGTTAATGTTGAAGGTATAAGGTGATTTTTTAATTATTGTATTAAAACAGATTACGGCCACACTTGACGGAGAACCAATTTCAAGCAGCGAACGCCCAAACATATATATCATTAAAAATGTAGGATATTAATCAACAATGAACAATAGTTGTGGCTTTTAAACACGAGATGATGCATATCGTGCAGTTAGATTTGAGCCATTTCTTAATACTTTGACGTAAGAAGTAGACGCCGTCTGTATACCACGCCTATTTTGTACCATCCCACCTTGACCGATGTTGTCACTTTCACGCAGATCTTTTGACCGTATCAATATGGTATCAGCTAATCAACAACGATCACTGTGTCTCTGGGAAAGTGTTTACGTAGGAAATCGACAATTTAGTAACAACGCCTTTCATCATGTTGAAACGTTTTACACAACAAGCAAACCTTGATTTCCGTTGCATTTTATTATCATTTCTCAAGTCGATTTGATTATTTACAAAAAAAGTCAACATAAATATTAACAAGTAAACACTATTAATGATCATTAATACGAAATTTGACAAATGTTTTCATTTTCCAGTGGAAAAATTAAATTTTTTAAGCTTATCTATTATCATCATTTTTTATTACCGCAGGTTTGTGAAAACATTTAGCAAGTTTTATGGTCATCATCTTGGTATCATTGAGAAATAATATGTATCCGTAAATGCTTTGAATGTGGACGGGTCTTAATATGCTTATTAGTATACTTGCTTTTATTGATTGAAAATGATGCCTGAAATTGAGGACATGATACAAACTTTGATGTGACCAGCAAGATTTACACGGAGGTACGTGTCTTGTATAAAGGAGAAAATACTTGCACTTCCGGAATACCCGGTCTTATTCTCTTGTACGTTTTCAGTGGTATCCGTATAAATATTTCCTTTGTTCATATTTTGCCCCCTCGTTTGAATGTTTTTTTTAATTCGAATCAAGGTTTTTTTGACGCTTCAGTATTCTCGTTTTGGTTTTATTACTGCAATGTTTATAAATGAAATAAACGGGATCCAAGGAAATTATAATGCTGATGTTGTAATCCTATATAATAAATCTTGCGCAATAGCAATGGAAGTTTGTACATATGTATTGCATAAGCGTTATGAGCAGTTAATATGAAAAAGGGAGCGAATTTAATGAAAGTGAAACTTGTTGTAAGAACGAGGGAAAACACCGTTAATGACCTTAACCTAAAATCTATGACAATGATCTAAATATTTACCGAGAGAAAAGAGTTAAAGATACATGCATTAAATGTCGCACAATATTATTGGACTTCTTAGTGTGGAACCCTTGGACAACCCAAATACTCTTCAACTGGAGAACTTAATTCCGCGTCCAAGGAACCTTCTGTTAATCTCCGGCAAATTTAGTTGAATAACAGAATTAACTATTCATGAAAAATGGTTTAATATCGAAATAAGGACGAACTTTTGTTGCAATTGCTAGCTATGGACATACTGTACCAACAAGCCAAAAATGTTAGAAACACTAGAAGTATAACAACAATACCCCTTCCACTTAAGGCGGATTGCATGCTTATTAAGGAGGAATACTGCCGTATAGGTCCTGCATTACCCAATCATAGAAATCATGGAAATAAAACAGGATAGAACGATAGCACGAATAGTATTGCTGACTAGTGTTATGCTGTACGTCCTTTTAACATTCAAGGTCATTTAAAGACGACCTCCCAAGAAATAATGTGTGAAACTATGATAAAACATATTAGCCAATCTACTATACATAATATCAAACAAAAGCCACACAAATAAATGAATTGTGTTTTCTCTAAAAGGAATGTAATTTAGAAGGCGATAACGCGTTGTGATAAAACATATTAGAAAGGTGATATCTTCCTTGCTGTACGCAAAACAAGTGAGTTCGTGTTTGTTCTTTGATAGAAAGGTTCACAGGGTAATTGTCAGTAAGGTAATGCTTTCATTGATCTTCTTTCTAGTCAGGCCGGTGATTTACATCATATTTAATATCCCAGTTATTTAACGCAAAAACTTGTACAGCCTATTGTTCCAATTGAAACTGTAACCTAAACACATATTCTTACTATCACATAAATGACATCTAAGTAAAATACCCGTTTTTTAACCTTCATGATTTGCATAAACATGATGGGTTGATAATATGTTTCCGTTATTTGAAATATTTATTAATTTCGCCGTTTTCTGTGATCAATTGTTAGTCAAATTTGTCATAAATACAACTGTGTTATATCTTTATATTGATACATGGATTACCTAAACGCGTTTGTTGGATTGGAACATATATTTCTATTGTCAGTCAATGACACGATGATAAAGCATCACATTATAAAATTAACACGCCTATTAACAGATGTAAAACTTCGTCATCGAGGGGTAACTAGCTTTCATGCATCGCAGGCATAACTGTAATTTTTGCATTGATATGAATTAATTCTTGTAATGATGGATCTAATCTATCGACGGAAATGTCGCGGATATTTTATCATTATACCACTTCTCCTTGTAACCTTTGCTTAATTAAATGCATATAAGAATACCGTGGTTAATCTTTGTTATTCATTATTCTCACCTGTGCGCGACTTCTGGTTGCACACCAAGCAATAATGCTAACCATGTAAACAGGCTTCAGGGTAACAAGACGAGAATCGTTTGCAAATATCTTCCATATAGTCATTCATATATACACACATATATTCGTCCGTACACTCATACATGCATACAGATGGACGCGTTGGGGGAGAGAAGGGGTTGACAGCTAAATGATTTTATACATTCAGCTATCAGCTATCTACAACAATATTCATGCTTAAAGATCACCTGTATAAAGATATAGTTTGTCATTTTACTCAAAATTACCTCACAATCGGTTTCAGTAAGCATGCACAGACAATGTTTATTCATGTGAATTTCACGCGAAATTTGAACGACGAAATATGCGTGTAAAATCAATTTAATCATAAATTTATATGAGATTCATGTGAAAAACCATATATTTACAGTCTACACTGACATTCACTCGATAACCATTGCTCAACAGATTATCATTATCACCGCATAACTGTAGTCAAACACGTGACAAATTTCTATGACGTCGACAATAATACATGTGGGCGGAGCTATGCAAATCCTACAGTTAGAAACACAATTGTGTGACGTCACCAACAATATAACGTGGGCGGAGCTTGCAAATTTCATGCTGTTACATATATTGAACCATTCCCACGTTTATTAGTTTTGAAATGAAATATGTGTTCGAAGATTTGACTATAATGAACAAAATAGTTACGAACATTTTACAGAAAGATACTGTAAATATAAGGATAAACTTTCTATTTTGTTTAGGTTATCGGGGGATAACTACAATAGGTACAAAACGGGTTAATTATTGAATTTACCCGTTTTCCATTGTAGTTATCCCCCGATAACCTAAACAAAATAGAACGTTAATCCTTAAATAATGAATATAGCATAAAAAAAACTAAAATAATTCAATTAAATAGACACATTAATTTAACGTGAAATTCATTTTTATCACATTTTACGTGGTGAGGACATATTGTTTGTGTATATTTGATATACATGTATAAATCATTAATATCCGAGGACTTCCAAAAGGCCGTCTATCAGTCAACGGACACTAGTAAGATGCCACCTCTTTAATTCCTCTATATGTGTATTAGTTGCCGGAATCCTGTAATGGATATTTTTGCTTGTATGTATTACACAAGCACTATTGCACCAACATCAGTTATACTAAATGTAACCTGTTGGAGTTGTGGAGAGGGTACCTAATATAGATTGAACAGCAGTTAGCGTGGACGACTCATTTAGGCAAGGCGAAAGAAACACATTGGATATATTTCTTATATAAGTAGATCAGTATGAGAAACACTGCAGTCTAAATGTCATCACTTCATTTCATTTATAGAACGAGACAACATAAGCTCCTTGGAATAATTCACCTGTAAATGAGAGCGATTGCTTCATCAAAGTCTCGGGCTTAATAATATTAAATTCTGACAAAATAAGATGGTTTAAGTATTTCCATCTTCGAGCTCAAGAAAGTAATATATTTCGGTATAGTGTATATCCATCCTGTCCCAGGGCTGAAATAAATATGGCCCTTCATACATTTTTCACGGTGTATAATACTATATCATCAAAACAAAAATCAAAACAGCGCATAAATGATACTTTTTTTTAATGTACGAGTGTTTCCCGTTTACAAGCGTCCGGATACATCCACACACCTTACCATCGCTGTGCGAAAATTTCATAGCCGCATATACACTTTGTATGTAAACGTTAGTGTGGAAAAGATAAATGTAGCTCCCTGAAGCTCGATAAAAGCTCGTCTTTGACACATTACCACCTCCTCGTTGCAACATGGTGGTTTACTATGTACGACTGAAACATTAACTTGGTTGTCCAGGTGATTGACATGCATATATGGTTCGATTGTTTATGCAACTCTCACATTTGTCTAAAAAGGATGGCGTAACACACATGCTGCGCCCTGTAAAAGCAATATATTTTTATCATTGTCATTTCTTTCTTTGATCACCTATCTCCACTGCCTAATTGACCATATAAAAAGATGACCTAACACACACATATGCTGCACCTTTTTAATTTAGTAATAGATACAGTATGCCGAAAAATGAATTCAACTGCATCATACAGCTGCTTCGTCCACCTAGGACTCTTCAGTGATGCTAGGGACCAAGTTCAGTGGTTGTTTACTAATGCTACGTTTGTACTAAAATGTAAGCAATATATGTTTTAACAGAACCAGTTGCATTTTTGTATTGTCGTATATCACTTGTTGCTATTCATTATAAACTTGATAAAGCTTAGTTCGGATTTGTGTGAGAGTGTTAGCAACAGCAATGCGTGCTATAGGATCAAAACAATATTTACTGAAATAGAAAGTTATTATTCTTCATTGAGCTATTTTGGACCGTGTTCACAACGATGAAATTGATGACTCCTCCTCGATATCCGGGGGGTTATGCTCACGTACACTCTCCACATCCCTGGAATATGTCATGGCAAAATTGAAGGCTCTGTGTGCGCAACATGTTCATATGGCAAGAACACTGTTTCGATCATTCGATTTACATCAAAATAATTTCGTTGTTATAAAACGGTAAAAATTAATAGGCTTTGAAGTCGGTTGCGAACCCTTTTAAACATCAAAAGATAGCCTAGCTATTGATCAGAGTATTTTACCTGAGAGTGCCTTCGTTTTGCCATGATATACTCCTGGGATGTATAGAGCGTAGGTGAGTGTAACGTAATAACATTCTGTGAAGAGAATTGCTAATATAAGAAACAATTTGAGGTAAAGCACTGCATGTCTAAACTGACGACAGACATGTGTTCTATAGGATCTAAAAAAACGAATTGTCATGTCAATTGCACGTGATTTATTTTGGCTATACTAATACGACATGTAGAATCGATTTAGTGTGCCAGCGCAAGTATACTGTTTCCAAACTTACATACATTTTACATGACTTAACATGTGTCCTAAATACCATAAGTGCCGCGTTATTTTTTATTTGTTGTGGGAATTTTCAATCCTGTGGAGCTATTAAGCTTTTGTGAAATAAATAGGTGATTTCATCCTGCCAGACGGTTCTTTTAGACTACGCGTTTAGCGATGTTTTTTTATGTCCAAATAAGAAAAGCTTGCTCACGACAAATTGAGACGAAAAGAATTCTTCTGCCAACAATATTATCTCTGCCATGATTTCTGATAACTAATTTGATGGGGAACCATTGATACGGCTCCCACACATAAACTCGAACGAGTTGCCGAAGACGACTGACGAGGAAGGCTGGAATCAAATCTACCTTGTTTGTCAAAGATCTTGAGAAAGGTTATACCCGAAGTTTAGAGGTCAAAATCCATACAAACAGTCCCTATGACAACCTGCAATCGGTATACTGCATGGGATACTCTACACTGAGTCGACCTTCATGTGTGTACATAATGACATACATGTATATTTTGCTACTGATATTAAGTGCAGAGCGGTGCCTGATAAGCTACGTCATCAATCATAGCATACTTTGGGAATATCGATCTTTATATTATGTAAATATCCATATACGAGTTGCGATTATTATATTCTTGCTGAATTTATTATGATTACTTCAAAATAAAAATTATTATTACCAATCACAAGAAATACTTATAAATGTGTTGTAAAGCGCTCTAGAATGATTATAAATTTATATCGCTTTATAGATAATATAATAGGTAGCATACTATTATTAGTATTATCAATAGTCATTTATATACTGCTTTATACCACCTACCGTTATCATGATACACTCAATACCATGATCTGACAGTGTAAGAAGAAGTTGAGAACCTGCGGTGGCCTCTCGATTTTATCCACGTGCCCTAATCTAATGAATTTTAGTAATATATAAAAAAAAACATCTTTTTGGGAGAGGAGTGCAATGCTTTTGATGAATTAATAGCCGTTTTTAACTCAAATTACTCGGATCATTGTTGACCCGTTTACAAACAAAAACAGGTCAATGGCATCCAACTTCTGTTTATTATATAAGGCATCTATATGACTATCGCCTTACCACCACAAATAGCGACTCAATAAATGATCGCAGAACTATAGGAAATTTAACACTAAACACTAAAGTACCATTCGGGGATCCAAAGTCACAGCATGATGTCCATAACATTGTCATATACATGTAGCTTCTGGATTAAAGTCTTTAATCTGTGTTTTATTTCGCCCCAAACTAGATGACGTCACCCGGTGTAAGAGTTCACACATTTCCTCATGTTTCGTGCACGAATCAGTCGATGTGCGAACATTTTCCGACCTCAATTTCACCCTGCTATCGACATGTTTATAACCCGTCAATATTGATATATTAATCATGAATGACTTATACCGTTGACATACTGATAAATGGTTAGAAATTCCAGTATTGTCTCTGAAACGCCAACATTTACATACCTATGTTTCGCTATATCAACAAATGTCGACAATGCAATAGAGCTGCAGATTATTTGCAAGTAACGATTAGTTTTGTTACTTGCTTACGAAAACAATAACCACATAAAACACAACTCGTTGCCGCTCACTTTAGTCCCGAAATGTACATTAATCGATCAGTTTATAAAAGTGTAAAATAAATCCTGCAAGGCAACAGTATCAAATATTTTGAATATGAAAACAGTAATTGATAAAACATTTATGAAGGGGAAAGTATAGTTACACCTGAATAATTTGACCATCGTGGCCCCTAAACGTACACGCTTTGAAGTCCATTTGTAACATTGGTGAGGAATTATTTGGATGTTTTAAATATAATAAAATTGTTATGTTTTTTTTCCAATATCTTGAAATTCCATTATGGAGTGTTAACAAAATAAACATAAAAGGTATTTCTGATTAAATGTGCATTTATTCCCTCCTGAGATAAGATATGATCAAGGCTATTTGGTGGTACTTCAGTAACCTTAAAACAACTGTTGTCCATTTAAGGCTAGGTTTTTTCTATAGCCTGAAGATAACAGTTGTCCAGATAAGACTAGGTTTTTGCACACCCTTCAGATATAAATGTTGTCCTGATAAGGCTAGGTTTTCCTACAGCCTGAAGATAACAGTTGTTCAGATAAGACTAGGTTTTTGCACACCCCTAAGATAACAGTCGTCCAGATAAGACTAGGATTTTCTACAGCCTTAAGATAACAGTTGTCCAGATAAGGCTAGGTTTTTCCTACAACCTAAGATAACAGTTGTCCAGATCAGGCTAGGTTTTTGTACACCCTTAAGATAAATGGTGTCCTGATACAGCTAGGATTTTCTACAGCCTTAAGATAACAGTTGTCCAGATAAGACTTGGTTTTTGTACACCCTTAAGATAAATGGTGTCCTGATATGGCTAGGATTTTCTACAGCCTTAAGATAACAGTTGTCCAGATAAGACTTGGTTTTTGTACACCCTTAAAATAACAGTTGTCCTGATAAGGCTAGGTTTTTATACATCCTTAAAATAACAGTTGTCCAGATAAGGCTAGGTTTTTGTACACCCTTAAAATAGCAGTTGTCCTGATAAGACTAGGTTTTTGTACACCCTTAAGATAGCAGTTGTCCTGATAAGACTAGGTTTTTGTACACCCTTAAGATAAATGGTGTCCTGATAAGGCTAGATTTTGTTCACCGTAAAGATAATAGTTGTCCAGATAAGGCTAGATTTTAGTACACCCTTAAGATAACAGTTGTCCCGATAAGGGTAGGTTTTTGCACACCCTTCAGATATAAATGGTGTCCTGATAAGACTAGGTTTTTGTACACTCTAAGATAACAGTTGTACCGACAAGGCTAGGTTTTTGTACACCCTAAGATTACAGTTGTCCAGATAAGGCTAGATTTCGTTCACCCTTCAGATATAAATGTTGTCCTGATAAGACTAGGTTTTTGTACACCCTAAGATTACAGTTGTCCAGATAAGACTAGGTTTTTGCACACCCTTCAGATAGAAATGTTGTCCTGATAAGAATAGGTTTTTGTACACCCTTAAGATGATAGTTGTCCCGATAAGGCTAGGTTTTTGTACACCCTAAGATTACAGTTGTCCCGATAAGGCTAGGTTTTTGTACACCCTAAGATAACATTTGTCCAGATAAGACTAGGTTTTGGTACACCTTAAGATAACAGTTGTCCCGATAAGGCTAGGTTTTTGTACACCCTAAGATACCGTTTGTCCAGATAAGACTAGGTTTTGGTACACCTTAAGATAACAGTTGTCCAGATAAGACTAGGTTTTTGCACACCCTTCAGATATAAATGCTGTCCTGATAAGGCTAGATTATTGTGCACCCTTAAGATAACAGTTGTCCAGATAAGGCTGACCAGATATTAAGTAGAGCGCAAACATTAATTAAACTAAGAACACAAACTCCATAAATATCATAATAATGAATAAAGAAATAATTCATCAAAACACTTATTGGATTATAAAGGCTAGAATTTACATAGTTATATTTCTGTTCATTTAAATTAGAAGCAGACACATTCGTTGGATAGGGAAATATCTGAGATAATAGATTCAGAAAATCTTACTTACACAAAGTAAGCACATTTTTTAATTATTCTACCTTGAGAGTCGACGTTCCTACATGTAGTTAAGGTCATCATTCAAGAAAATGAGTAAATTTATACTGGTGTAAATATTCATATAAAATCTACAAGCTTATGCATTTTGTACATATTCTACATTCCTTTCCGTTTAGAGACTGACATATAATGTAGGTATAATGAACATTAATATTAACACCAAAGGGGATTTATCTTCGACAGACGAAATTTGACGGCAGGCTTGTCTGGTGTCGTATCCACACAGTAGTTGGTATTGAATGCTGAAATATATATTGCTTTTTCGTGAGTCCAGGATATTCTGACTACAACATTTTTAAGCAAAGGACCAGATATCAAACCTTCTTAGACAATATTACTTATATTTGTATACTCGGAGATGACAATGATATTACATTTTTTGTGGTGATAAGGTGTCGTATTGACTGCTATGTCAGACAGAGGATAATGTAACGGGGCATTTTACTACGTCACAAGGCGTTTAGGGTATCGGTTTTTAGATGTGTTTCTTAAACACAAATATATGATATACTTAATTAGTAACTTTCAAACGTTGGAAGTAAATTGTTGAAGAACAGTGAAACCTATATATACACAGTCCTGGTTTTTTATCGTATATGTTTACGAATATGTGATGCATAGCTATATTTGATTCGTCTCCTCTTACCGCAAAAGTACATAGCTGACTTGTACAATTGCATAAAATGCAAAAGATGGGAGAACTATCTTAACTTGATACCGATATTCAGTGAGCTTGCAATCATCTATATACAATGTATTAATCAAGATAAAACTTTTATTTATTTTTCATAGTCATTTCGATATTTACCTGAGATATAACCGTCCAAGGACAAACCAGTGACATTCCTCGGCACAAACACACTCATTAATATAAGTGTTTTATAACTTGTAGTTTTATAAAAATAGGGCTGTTTTTTTCAGACTACTGACAGTTTTGGTGTACATAAGCCCTAACTCATTCGCTTTAGGTTAGCAAAGCTTTGTGAGAAAGAACATTTATATAATGGTATCTGTTTGTCGGTGAAATAATGCGTATTTTAATAGTTGTTATATTGGTAAAATCAAATGTGTACTTTCTGTATTTGGATCAAAATACATAGTTACATAGCAATATCTTTGGATATGAATTGCACAAACAATTATATTTTTAAGGCATCTTAGCCATGTAAACTTATCGCAATCATCGGGTTCATATTTTATGTATGTATTTGTCTTTAGAAGTCGTAAAAGTTAATCAATAACGATTCGATATTAAAACAAAGCAAAATGATATGCTTTTGCATCTTATTATAGCATATTGTTGTTGTTTTGAAATACATTGGTATATATATGTCATAGTTTAGATTTCTACGTAGCCTTGCACAAGTCCAAACAACAACATATCTCGTTTCACAAGATGTCATTAATGCAAAAACGTGTTAAGTGAAACACCTGTATATGTATAAGGATTGAATATAGCTTTAATCAATTCCGTGGTGTGATGACCTTTGCCAATTTACTTCGCAGTTGATGTTGTATTTGTCTCTAGACTAACTGTGTTAAAAGCAAGATTGAAAGCATGTATCTACTTATGCAGAGTACGAGTCAAGTAAATCTTCCTTGTAAGCTATTCGTGTTACTTATTCATTTATACAGATAAAGTGATGTGAAACAAGTATTCGAACACAGGATATATTGGCTCTGTATTTCATGCAGTGTGACCACTTTTCGGTGCATTTTCATGATATCGTTTGTCGGTGAATTTTTATTAAAGGGGCAATAAAGTCAACCAACGTTTTTTGTTAATTCATCTAGAATAAAAAAATACATACATTCAGACAAAAGAATCCGTACTTGATAATTAGATAATATGTAGCCAATGTCTACTTTACCAGTGCGGTCAGTTTAACTTTTGGGAAAGCCCGTGTCAAATATACAAAATTAATGTAGCAACGTCAAATATAGCACGAAAATCGCAAAAATGTAACATGGAATGTTTGATTTCTCAAATACTTTTTTTATGGACGTTGATCAGTCTTGATATCTCGTCACTTGGCTTCGAATTCGGAAGTCATGTATTTACATCCACAAGATAGGTCGGCGCATACCCGTAAAGGCCAAAAGGCTCAGTGATGTTTGTAAACATAGGTCTCTTATACATAGTATTTGTCTGGTTGGACGATTAAAGATTTCGTTATCATTAATTAAAAACAACGACCCGAAAGCATCAGCTTTTGTCAAAATATCAGTATGAGTAGTTCATAAGGAGTACAGAACTTCAAATGTATACAATATATTGCGATATTATTAAAAAGTAAACAAACTTCACTAAATTGTGTCTTTAAATTTCCATTCACCAGTAAACAATTGTTAGTCAGGCGTCTGATATGTTAAAGGCTTTTCCAGCGTTTGGTTTTCCTGAAACAAACGAATATATGCACTATAAAACGTGTCATGACTTTTTGCTCTGTATATTTTATAGTACCACTACTAACAAAATTGAAATTTAAATAAATGTGCAAGATCGCACGAAATCGGAAACGGAAAATTACATAAATATTATGGGAAGGATGAACGAATAATTCTCAATACGTAAGTTTATGAAAAATTTGAATATGCTATGAAAAACAAAGTCATAATTATAAATCATTCAAAATCTGATGAAATATATAATGAAATTATTTTCTATGCGAATAGTTAATGCACAAAGTGTGTTATAGGACTGTAACAACATTTACAAAATAAATGCTCTTATAAAGCGACGGAATTTCTTCCTATAATTGATTATATGTATTTGTACTTATGTGCTCATTGAACTGAATATATAATATGTGCAATCGTCATTCTAGTACCATACCAATGCTTTGCGGTCAGTAAAAGGAGTTTAAGTTATAACTTCGGTCAAATATTTTGTATATACTCATAGATCAACATTGATCCAAGATTTACCAAATAATAAAAGATGTCCTGTATAATAAATAAGATATCTCCTTCAATTTTCTTTATAAGATTTATTATAAAAGATATCTCATAAAGTATATAAGATATCTTATAAAGAAAAGTTTATGAGATTATTCATAAAAGATATCAGATATCTTATAATTTATATAAGATATCTTCCAAAAAATATTCAATGAGATATCTTAATTCGTTTAAAAGATATCTTATAAAGAACGAATACTGAATCAACATTGCTCCATGAATAAATGACAACTTGACTTGCCATATATCAGTGATCAGTGGAAGGATTACTTTTCAGCAACTGCGCATGCGGGATCCGAGGCCTCGATCTTGGTCCGATCATTGTAATTATTAGTTCATTTTATTATTGTTTTTGTTATTTCCGGTCCGATTATAACGAAACAAATGAGACCTAGAAGCTACAAATACCGCGGTAGTTTAGCAATACAGATGGAAATCTTACACTCAGAAGATATTAATTTTCTGTAATATATACACATATCCTTATACGGTTTAGACACTGGTTGACCTGATATACGTTTTCCGCGTGAAGGTGTGGTGCTTGTATATGTGATATGACAAATTAAAACGGAATAACTTCGCGTTATAATACATGTTTACTAGCGTAGTCGCCAGTAATAATTAATTGTGGTGTATAGAGAGTAAAATGTAGTGAAATGTCCAACAGGGATTTTTTAAAATGCAAAATACTGAATTTTCATTTTTAAGGTTCGTAAAAAACTAAACACCATACAAAATTGTTGTATCGTAATTAAGCAACTGAATGTTTTTGTATGGTAATAAAGATATTTTCGTATATGCATTTTATATTTCCTTTTGACAATTAATTTGCATTTAAAAATTTAAAATTCCACCTTATCGACAGGACAAAATAGTTTGCCCAATAGATAGAACAGCGTCTGTCGCATGCTGATTGGCAGACAAAGTAGTTTCGAACATTAAACAAAGATTTCAATTAATCTACATTTCAGTTTGGATACAATTGCGTATTATAAGTCTTCATGAAGTTGATTAACGTTCATCGATAGAAAGCTAGGTTGAAAACTAAAAATCAAAGAATACCGGAGCATCAACACAACCATAATTCAAGCTCAAAATCAATTAACTAGGTACAAAATATGTTCTCGATATCTATCACAGTGTATATCCAGATATGAGCTGTGAACCCCTGCAGAGCACTGACTTTTTTTCACGTTGGATAGTGTAGTTCCGATATGTGTTGTATTAATACGCTTGGTATGTGTGTTTTGTATGTTTAAATCAGCATGCTTAACCGTTGAATAACATTTTTATTTAGCAGTTTTGCAAATAATTGAATGATAAGAATAAGGAAAAATGCAACAAGGAAGTTCTTATTCAAGGACTTAATTTAAGCGATAATCAAAACAGCGGATGTGACATATCTAATCGCACTTGACACAAATCCTCCATGTTCTGCTTAGAAAGCATTTATTTCGTTTATGCCTGCAATTTTTTCAAAGAGCTTCACTTGCATCATAAACAGCGCAAACGAAAACTTTGATAGGAGACGTTTTCTTATTAAATGCAAGTTCGTCAATTTATAATCTTTACAATAAATGGATCGCAATATTGGAGTTTAAAGTAGATGTTTAATGGCTGGAAACTTTTAAGTGTCCATATTTTGATGTTACAGCGTATCACTTCGTTATATTACCGCTAATGTTTGGCTCGAGAAATGTTGACGCTGTTAATAGGTTTAGCGATAGACAGGGGGAAACATAATGCAAGTACAGATTCTTTAGAAAGGGGGTAAAAAGAATTTAGACAAGAGTGTTTGTATTATTATTATAAGTTGTTAATGTTTTGTGGGGTTATTTTTCATTATTTGACTGGATTGTATTAACATGTGCAGTGCACTGTATGAACACAACTAGCAGAAAAGTCTTACATATGAGAAAGCACAGGACTGTTCCGCCAGTGTCGTGTGAATGACGACGTAAGTACAAACGGGGGTGATAAACTAATTATTAAAAAAGTATTAAATAAAATTCAACAACTGTTCTATAGTGAAAATGTAAATACATGTGTATAAGGATTGAAAGTCATTTTTCACCTTTCAAAGTGCTATACAAGTTCAGCGGTACGTCTATATTTTGCATGAAGTCCTAGCGGGCTTTAAGCAATATGGATGGAATCTCAATTTTCAAATAAATTTGAATCCGTTCAAATTCGGAGATAATTCGCTTATACCTGAGTTTGTATATACACTGAAGAATATGATCATTGTAAAATGTTTGACATGGAAGTTTGGATATTAAATTATGACATTACATCATTTACATGTACCCTTACCTGACTATGTTTTCGTTATGTATTCTGAAAATTATGGGAAGTATTACATGTACATTGCAGCTCTATAGCCCCTTAGAATATATCCACATCCTTACCTTATTGACCTTATTTATTCCTCATCCTGACCTTATTTATTCCTCATCCTGACCTTATTTATTCCTCATCCTGACCTTATTTATTCCTCATCCTGACCTTATTTATTCCTCATCCTGACCTTATTGACCTTATTTATTCCTCATCCTGACCTTATTTATTCCTCATTCTGACCTTATTGACCTTATTTATTCCTCATCCTGACCTTATTGACCTTATTTATTCCTCATCCTGACCTTATTTATTCCTCATCCTGACCTTATTTATTCTTCATCCTGACCTTATTTATTCCTCATCCTGACCTTATTTATTCCTCATCCTGACCTTATTCATTCCTCAGCAGTGAACGTTTGAATGCTTGATAAAATTATGATAGATCAATACCCGAATCATGATCAAGTATATTTGTATACCACCCCTAGTTAAAGTTTCAGTAATCCACCTATTGTCGGTGTAATCACCTGACATTACACCTGCTTACGATCACTGGAACGTATTTCCCTTATCAAGATAGACAATTTACACAAACGCCGAAAATGAAAAACCCATGATTGATAATCTTAGTTCGTGGTAAAACAAATCTATAAGGAATGTCGAAGCAAGCAGAACATACTTTTATAAAATAATGCAATATTCGGGGTTTTTTCTGCGTCAATATAAACATCAATATCTCATTGTAAGGGAGATGTATGGTATGTTACAATAGATACTTTCCGTTTAGTTTTGAAACATGAAGCTTTTACAAGTAAACTGTCTTTGGTTGATAGTAACTAGTCGTTGGCGCTGTGAAAGGCTGCGAGTGCGGCGCTGTTTCTGTGTATGTAAGATAAGTAACATTACTCTACCGTATATACAGGGAATAATAATAGACACCATTTATACAACAGAGAACGCATGATGTCTTATAACACAGCTATACATAGACCAGAAATATTCCGTTAGTCCTTCACATTGTGGACTTAGTGTTGCTTCCAGACTTTATATTTCAAGTGGTCGATTCCATAAAGATTTACGTCGAATATTCACGGAAAACTGCAAATGTTTCACGTATTTGTTATCACTTAGGACTTCAGATGTTTCTGGCATATTTCGTATATAATTCGGACCTGGATTCATCATATCACCTTATGTTCATAGTTTGTCCTCAAGCTCTATTCTTTATTCTAGCCAGCTTTATTAAAAAGTCCATTTTTTCAATTATCTGTAGGATTTTTTTATAACCACATTGTAGATCAATAAAAGAAAAACCATGCCTTAATTTGTTATTGAGTTTAGCATTGCGCATTTCATTTTACGAATTATAGTTATTCAGCTATTTCACACATAGAAATCCTAGAAGACCCATCAACATCTCGGATATCGCACAAAACAACTATTAATAAAATATTCGCGTATAATTTATTCAACAGTCGAATGTTAACCTTGCCTTTATAAATATTACTTGTCTGTCAATTCGTTATTTACCCATAACAATTCAGAACAGTTCCGTCTCTTAGTCGAAAAATGGCGACCGCGTGGATAGTATTGTAGTTCCGGAGATTTAAGGCCACGTTAATCGGATTTTGTAATGAGGAACATTGTTTAAAAAGTTGACTTTTATATCATTATTCTTCAGAAAAATACATTTGATAAGTTTGTATATTTTTCATGGAGAGTGACATCAACTACTGACGATATTTTCTGGGTCTAAAATGTTTTGGCATAATTCCATGTTTAAAACACTACATTACCTTCTATTCATTAAGATGTTATTTCACTTCACTGGGTCTGATGTACATGTATAAAAAATCGTGATATTTTGTAATTTCTAAATAAAAAATTAACATTTTTCTAGGCGCTTTTACATCGTTTTATTCAAACAGCAACAAAAATTCTTTGGTCTGGTCTAGATTTAAAAGCTAAAAACAGCATGATTAGACAGAGAAACCTGGCTCTGTGATGAGAAATTTAAAGCGTTATCAAAACAAATCAGACATTCACAAAGCGTCAACAAAACCATAATCCGAACTCAAAATCAATTAATCTAGAGACAAAATAGGAACAAAAGAAAGATTTACTCGGCGACTCTCGTAAAAGCACAATAGAATAAGACCATATGTTCCGGAAGAGTAAGCGTCTTCTGCTTCATCGACGACACCCGCCATGTAAATCTTTGTTACATCCAAGTAAAAATCAAGTTCTCAAAACGAGAATTGAGTATCATTGTCAATCACAACAAGTCAACACACTAATGAGCATACTCATTTAATATAACTTTGTTTTAGAAGCACGTAAAAACGTAATTTATTTACTATAGTTATATATTATAATGTAGTTGGGAACACTTGTGCCCATTCCCTATTGTCCAATATTATGACAATCAAAATATGTTAAACAAAACTTAACTATCATAATGTTCCTTTTTAACATTTTAATATAGAGTAGGGAATACTTCAAACTGTTTTCTGTGAATTATATCTATAAAATGCTACATCCTATAGATAGTTTGTCATTTCAAAAAAATAACAGTTATGTTAAAGCGATCAAATGTCAGGGCTAGGCTACTATCGATTTCGTCTGTAGAAATATCGTAACATTTTTCGGTAATCACTCATTCTCATGTAATTTAAATAACTTTGAACATTCTTTGTGAAAAACAGAACAGAACAGAACAAAAGCTCGGATGAAATATACTAATACGATATAGTACAAATGATTGAATTCCTGACGATATCAATTTTCCGATCATGAACTTTGCATTTCTTAATAGTAGCATCACTGTTCTCCATACCATAATGTTTACATGTCGCAGTTGATTCGTTATTCTAGGGCTTGCTCTAAATATCGGGATTTTCGTGATCGATGTCGACTGCTGAAAACAAACTAACGACACATTCGAGAGATGCAGGTTGATCAGAACTGTTGGCATGTTTTATTGTCGCCATTTTTGTCTCATTGAGACAAATATTTTGTATCTTTGTGTGATATGAAGATGACGTTCTTGAGTATGCTTATATTAATGTGCTTACTTGTTGTGACTGACAATGATGACTCATTTAAAGGGCTTGATGTTTACTTGGATGTGACCAAGATTTATATTATATGGCGGGTTTCGTAGATGAAACTGAAGACGCTTAATCTTTCGGAACACCTGGTATTTTTCTCTTGTACTTTTACAAGGGTTTCCATTGAAATCGTTCGTTTTCTCTTTTTTTCAAAGTAGTAGGGGTATAGTTACCATCTTTAATGATTTTGGAATGTCCCAGCCTGGAGACAGAACGCATCACCTTTCTCATCTGGACGAATGTTCAACGTCAAAGTAAAAACTAAAGTGTTGTCAACCCAGGCGTTAGAGCATAAAAAGTGGTTAGGGGAAGAGGGAAATAGAAAATTCTCAAATATGTTCAATGGGTGTACATGTAGCAGATTTATTTTGGTCGATTGTGTGTCCCAAAGAACGGGGCACAAAAGTAGTTCTAATATTAGTCATCTCTTATGAAAAATGCTGAGGGCTACATCGTTGCATTCTTTAACTGATCCCCGACATGCGAAGCCTGATGTACGCTATTTCAATTTTGTTGGAGCAGTTTGGACTCACACACGATAACAGATAACCACTGGTACTTTATTTTGATTGACTGACACACTTTCAACTATTTAACGTAACATGTACGTTTACGACGTACGGAAATTGCGTCATAGACGTCATATCGTAGCCCCAGGAGCAACATTTTAAGATGGACGGACCGACGTTTCCAAGAGAAAACGAATATTAAATGGGGGAGGTACAGAGCGTCAAGAGTAAACACTAGCAGGGAGAATAAACAAACATTTTGTGAGACTCTGGACTTTTATTGTCTCTACATATTCTACTTCACAGTGCGCACATTATATTTGCCTCTCATTAAGGCGGACGTATGGGGTCAACTGCCCAACCACATGGAGTTATTCCGAGTACTCCCACATCAAGATCCCCCGAACGCTTAACAGGAGTGATTGACATAAGTAATATAATTCAATAACATAAATGCAGTTTAAATTTACACACACACATATATATATAGAATACGTCATGAACGCATTTGTTGAACATTAGGTAGATTCTCACTGCGATATGTTATTCTCTCGGACAGAAAGTATTGAAACCATCTACGATTACAGTACGGATAAAGCTAATTGCATCGGTATGAATAAACTATTTAAGTATTTATAAACTAGTCCGTGGTGTCACACATACGCATTAATGGGATGGACATGTATGGATATTGACGTGATCGCTATAGTATCTCTCCATATGTATTAGTATTTAAACACCTACATCATGACTGCTAACATAATCCAAGAAACATGATTTCCTAAAGCAACATGCTGTGTTTATATTCAAAATTACAGGTACATCATGTGAATTACAATTACGTATTTCTAGTTTTGGTTGGGGGGTTCGTTGTTTCCGCATTGCACGTAACGTCCTTTGGAGACGGGTATCTGAGATGACAAAACAACAAAGTGGATAGAAGCGGCAAGATATAGGTCGTTGGTGTTGTATTAGGGCATGAGATCAATACTGATCTCCCAACAGTCATAATGTGATGGGTTTAACTTCGACAACTCTGAGACCAAGATATAATGTACCCATTTTTTGTATTTTAATGCTCAATCCTTGAAAAAAATCAAAAAGATGTTAAATGATAAATGAGGAGTACGCTGTGCAGTATTCTTTTTTTATTATAGCAACCACGTTTGTTTGTTTGTCTGTTTGTTTGTTTTAACGAGACACTATATTCCCGAGGTTCATAATTAATTTGTTAATTTTTTCCCATCAATTTACAAATGAATGTTTTTTATTCATGGTCCTTCAAACATTAAATAAAATCTATAGCATTTTTTTTTCAAACATGACAGTATCTTTCTATTGTATCTATCTAATAGATCCAAGAATACAGCACAGAGTTACCGTTTACCTTTGTCTGTTTTAGACTTTGAGTTATGTTTGAGTAATGACCGTATAAATTGTCTTTTCCAAGCGTAAAGCAGTCATCGGTCATAGTTTGAGAGGATTTTTCTCATTACATTTTTCATAGTCAATGTCAAATATTTTGCCAGGGGGATAGAATCTCGTATCACATTGTATCAGACCGAAAAATATCATATCGGTAAGCTGATCCATATTGTCATCGAAAATTAATATGGATTCATACAGGGCTAGGTGTCACTTACCGTTAGCACGTAAAATGAAACAAAAAATCAGCAATATGATTGGTCGCTATTGTACGCAATAACTTCCGGTGTCGAATGCCTGAATGGTTGGTATATAGCGAGTCAGATTCAGAATCTGGCAAGCGGACCCCAGACACAGCGGAAAGCCAGGTGAGACGTTAGTATAGGGTATAGAGGGTGGCGTTTAGGAGGAAGCACACAGGTGAGGCACTCTAGGTGTAGCGTAATCGGCTCAGATCAAATGCCGGAAAATTCAGTGAAAATTTTGATACGGATAAACAAATATTCGTTATGTTATTGGAGGAGAGTTTACAAAAAGGTGAGTTTTTATCATCAATGCAAGAACAGTATTTATTAGAGAGATTTATTATCGGTAAAGCTTTATGCTGCCTGTATGTATTGTTATCAATCGACAGTTAATCGTACTCAGTCATTGGTTCCCTATTATGTAAATGTGCCAAAATGAACTTTTCAGAATGAGTAATCAGAACATTCTTAACCATACGGCTCAAACAAATACATAAACATTTTATTATTTTAGCTGAATCGTCAGAATAGAAATATATCGATTTTTGTTCAAAGACCTTTGTAGTTTCAACAGTTGTCAAAAATAAAGGTTTCTGATAGCTCGGTCCTCCAGTTGAACATGTCACGGATTAAAGTTTGTAATATGATCACGGCTGATTATTTCAGACAAGTAAGTAGTTGTGCACAACTCTCCCTTTGTGTTATGTGTTTCACACATCCAAGAAAACTTGTTAAAAATTCTAAATACTTGTCATCGTAATAGTTTTTAGAAATGTCTGACAATTAAATTCAAATGTGTGTTGTTAAAAACTGAGCCATAGTTATTTTATACTGTATCTATTTTGATTACACGTTTTGATGTTTTGTAAGCGCATTACACGAATTATTTAAGATAAGAAGACCTAAGCATATTTTCGAAAAAAGTCAATCGTGTTTTTTTTATTTCAAAATCGTTGGACCACGTTCGACTTAAGGTTATCCTCGGAATGTGATGACCGGATTGGTTTTGTAACACAATAATGTAATATAACATTGACATGGATCAAATGATGTTTTTTCCTTAACTTACGAATTAATACTAACATATAACTTGTTTAGCTAATTAATTATGAAACATTCAATATTTACACAGACATATCACTCCTATACCCTTTTTTAACGAATTATTTCCTGGAGTATAAGCCACCCAGATAACCTAATTGGTCGTCGGAATTGCTATGTGTTGCACATATGAAA
Source organism: Mimachlamys varia (assembly GCA_947623455.1). Taxonomy (NCBI): domain Eukaryota; kingdom Metazoa; phylum Mollusca; class Bivalvia; order Pectinida; family Pectinidae; genus Mimachlamys; species Mimachlamys varia. The sequence continues at coordinate 31,626,711 of OX392529.1, read as the reverse complement.
ACTTGAGCTTAATTTGAAATTAAATAATATATTTCTTGCCTCCCATTTTCAAATAAGATATAGCAACCAACTTGTAATATTAATGAATTAATGATACTCTGTAAGTGTAGTTGAGATTCTTAGCTAGTCATTTTTATAGTAACTTAATATCAACAATTATGCAACGAATCCAGTTTGTATGTGGTATTAAGTTCTCAAATTGTAAACTTTATATACAATCCATAATCCATTGTTATGTAACGATGTATTGAGGTAAAACCATCATAATCGTAGCTGATTGACGTACCACATGATTATATGTAATTTAATGGAATTTAGAAATACATTATCAGTTAACCAGCAGGTAATTACCCTACGTCATTCAACGTGTTCCTACTGCTAGACCTTAGCGGTATTGCTAGGAGTCAAAACGCTAAAAAAAAAAACAAAGATTATTTTTCGAAACTACTGCTGAACTGTAGGTGCAAGCGCGTTAATTCGCTCGATAATTTTTCTAAACCAATAGATGAGTGCTGATCTAAATATTACAATAAACCTGTTCTTACTGTCGATATCAAGTTTTTCGTGGGAATCAACTTTGTGCCTTTTCAAATGTAACATTTTACCACAAATTCTAGTTTATCGTTATTATTACACTTTCGTGGACCATCTTCTGTGATGTAGATTTTTTATTCCTATGCGAGTTTTGTGCTTAACACCATTTAACTTCAACTGGTAGATGCAATTATTTCCTTTGAAGGGGACAATATTCGCATTTTGGCAGGTGCGTGTCGGTCAACAATGTTTTTATTAACAAACGTTATTGATCATATCAATCTTGTGTAATTGAAGACGGTTACATGTATCCTTAAACTTGGTGCTGACTGTGAATATAGTATTTTGCCATTATTACTAAACTCAATACCTATTAATTAACCTTATTAAAAAATAACCAGGTACAGAAATAACATAAGAAATGAAGACGTTTCATTCACGTTTCATGATATATCAAATTAGCAACGAAACCGTTACTCTAACAACCATTGAGAAGTCTACATGTAATGTTAATACCTTCTATAAACTCTAATTTAGTTTGAAGACGATTCTTGCTTGATATTATTGATAAGCTATCGAGAATTTCGGTGATTTTTAAACTTATAGTTTCGGAAAGGAACATAAAAACATGGGGATTTACAAATACATCAACTCCTAACAAATATTTGGAAAGCGTTTTCATTTTATCAACGAGTGCATCAGAAAAGAAATTATCTTTTTTTTCATACTTTTCCTAATTTATGTATGAGTAAAAGAGTTAGTAAGACAAATACCATGCCTTTGTGAAATTATTTACTATATACCCAAGAGTTAATCTCGGTTGGGCGGTTGGTGGCAAACATGATATCCATTTCCTCCTAAAACCCCACACCACAGTTATCGTGCAAGTGGATTCATTTGTGAGTGAAAGCGACGAGAGGTACAATGTAACTACGAAATGCACAGAAAACCGCCGGTCAAAGACACCGAATATTCAGCTCGTGGGTGAAGTGATCTCTTTAATGTTAAAAAAACGGCACGATGCATATGACTGCTAAAAATTGAAAACCTGGAAATGGCATGTGTTTTGTAGAGGAAATGGAAATCATGTTTGCAAAAGGAGAATACGTGTATGTTCATCTCGGAAGCATTTAAATGATAAAAGAATACCCGTATTTCTAACAGTACCAACCACATGTTCTTACAGCAAATAAAAAAGTGAAAATTGGTGAGGCGGGGGTCTACTTTTCGGCATCAGGAGCTTACAAATGTTGCAGATCTTATGGCAAGTGCAGATAGACTTTATCGAAAATCGATCTTAAAGAACTAAACGCCAACTTACTCTTACTGTGACAAAATTATCAGACACCTGTGGATCGAGCGTGAGAACGTAATAGGTCACCTGCTCGACCACGTGGGGGTTTCCCTGGGTAGACTAGTACTACTAGTACTACATAATCTATCAGCCTGTAACCTTAATATTGGCATTCACTTCTAGATCTAGAACCATTATAGGACGTCATTGACTTCCGTACTGGAGTCAAAATGACAGCGTTTTACATAACAATGTACCGTTGTAGAGGTTTGATACGTTGAACAAATTAAAATGAATGTGATTCGCTGCAAACTTATGATTTGGACTTCACGCCTAGAACTATCATATGACGTCATTGACGTCTACATCTACCTAGTAATTGACCTACTTCATCATATTGAAGATTACGTCAATGCTTGGCTTGAGATTGATGAACAGGAAAAGAGAGTGAGAAACGGAGCTAATTAAGTAGAGAGCAGAGGCGGTTTTTGAAAGTTTCTAACGTTTCAGATGAGATAATATGTGGTAGGAGGTTGTTCCATTCTGGTCCACACTGGACTCAAAATGACTGCATTTTACATAACAATGTACAGTTGTAGAGGCTCGATAAGTTGAACAAATAAAATGAAACGGGAACTCAGGTGATATCCGATATGAATATTATGATAGCACGCCGCTTGTTGTTACGTATCTACTTCCACTACAAATACACCATGTAGCTGCATCATACTCAATCACGTAACTAACGTAACAAGGGTCAATACTCCCTCACTAGTTATAAACATTGATAACTTACTGAAGTATGCTTCTCTTATGAAACAAATGTGACGTAAGTTGAATATGTAACGATGTTGATGTTATGTGTTTATTTTGCTTCTGCGCATGTTTCAAGATATCCTTGTTTCATACGAAAACCCATGTTTAATTAACCTATCTGTAATACATAATATGCAAGTTCACCTAGTGACAAAGGTTTTCGGAATCAATGTTTATACAGCGTGACTTGGAAGCGAAAAAAAACCCCAGTTGCTTTCAACATTCTAAATATTTTATCAGCAATGTCAATATATTTCCTATTTTGTCAACGGAAGATTATATACTGCACAGTCTGCATTTCGTGTGAGTTTAAGGTAATAAACTTTAAACATTTAAATTTTAAGTTGCTATGAGGCATTTCATTTTTTTTTTCAATTAGAATTTAACCTTCTGTATACCATACCTTTTCGTTGTAATACTTGTCGTATATGGAGAGAAAAAACATCGCGGATCTTTCACTATTCACAAATCCAACGCTAGAGAAAAAAAAACAATTATCCCCAAAAGAGTAATCGATATTTTTGTCTACATACCTAGATATGATAGATTATGTTCCCGATACTTTGCCATATGTTTAAACATGGCAAACTATATTCCTGACACTTTGTCTATATGCCTACATATTACAGACTATGTTCCCGACACTTTGTCTATATGCCTACACACAATAGACTATGTTCCCGACACTTTGTCTATATCCTACACATGATAGATTATGTTCCCGACACTTTGCCTATATTCTACACATTACAGACTTTGTTCCCGACACTTTGTCTATATCCTACACACGACAGAATATGTTCCCGACATTTTGTCTATATCCTACACATTACAGACTTTGTTCCCGACACTTTGTTTATATCTTACACATTACAGACTTTGTTCCCGACACTTTGTCTATTTGTCTACACACGATAGACTATGTTCCCGACACTTTGTCTATATGCCTTCACATTATAGACTATGCTCCAGACACTTTGTCTATATCCTACACATGATAGATTATGTTCCCGACACTTTGCCTATATTCTACACATTACAGACTTTGTTCCCGACACTTTGTCTATATCCTACACATTACAGACTTTGTTCCCGACACTTTGTCTATATCCTACACATCACAGACTTTGTTCCCGACACTTTGTCTCTATGCCTACACATTACAGACTTTGTTCCGACACTTTTTCTATATCCTACACACGATAAATTATGTTCCCGACATTTTGTCTATATCCTACACATTACAGACTTTGTTCCCGACATTTTGTCTATATCCTACACATTACAGACTTTGTTCCCGACACTTTGTCTATATCCTACACATTACAGACTTTGTTCCCGACATTTTGTCTATATCCTACACATTACAGACTTTGTTCCCGACATTTTGTCTATATCCTACACATTACAGACTTTGTTCCCGACACTTTGTCTATATCCTACACATTACAGACTTTGTTCCCGACACTTTGTCTATATCCTACACATTACAGACTTTGTTCCCGACACTTTGTCTATATCCTACACACGATACACTATGTTCCCGACATTTTGTCTATATCCTACACATTACAGACTTTGTTCCCGACACTTTGTCTATATCCTACACACGATAGATTATGTTCCCGACATTTTGTCTATATCCTACACATTACAGACTTTGTTCCCGACATTTTGTCTATATCCTACACATTACAGACTTTGTTCCCGACACTTTGTCTATATCCTACACATTACAGACTTTGTTCCCGACATTTTGTCTATATCCTACACATTACAGACTTTGTTCCCGACATTTTGTCTATATCCTACACATTACAGACTTTGTTCCCGACACTTTGTCTATATCCTACACATTACAGACTTTGTTCCCGACACTTTGTCTATATCCTACACATTACAGACTTTGTTCCCGACACTTTGTCTATATCCTACACACGATACACTATGTTCCCGACATTTTGTCTATATCCTACACATTACAGACTTTGTTCCCGACACTTTGTCTATATCCTACACACGATAGACTATGTTCCCGACATTTTGTCTATATCCTACACATTACAGACTTTGTTCCAGACACTTAGTCTATATCCTACACAAGATAGACTATGCTCCAGACACTTTGTCTATATCCTACACACGATAGACTTTGTTCCCGACACTTTGTCTATATCCTACACATTACAGACTTTGTTCCCGACACTTTGTCTATATCCTACACACGATAGACTATGTTCCAGACACTTTGTCTATATCCTACACACGATAGACTATGCTCCAGACACTTTGTCTATATCCTACACACGATAGACTTAGTTCCCGACACTTTGTCTATATCCTACACATTACAGACTTTGTTCCCGACACTTTGTCTATATCCTACACACGATAGACTATGTTCCAGACACTTTGTCTATATCCTACACACGATAGACTATGCTCCAGACACTTTGTCTATATCCTACACACGATAGACTTTGTTCCCGACACTTTGTCTATATCCTACACATTACAGACTTTGTTCCCGACACTTTGTCTATATCCTACACACGATAGACTTTGTTCCCGACACTTTGTCTATATCCTACACACGATAGACTATGCTCCAGACACTTTGTCTATATCCTACACACGATAGACTTTGTTCCAGACACTTAGTCTATATCCTACACACGATAGACTATGTTCCCGACACTTTGTCTATATCCTACACACGATAGACTTTGTTCCAGACACTTTGTCTATATCCTACACACGATAGACTATGTTCCAGACACTTAGTCTATATCCTACACACGATAGACTATGTTCCAGACACTTAGTCTATATGCCTTCACATGATTTACTATGTTCCCGACACTTTGTCTATATCCTACACATTACAGACTATGTTCCCGACACTTTGTCTATATCCTACACACGATAGACTTTGTTCCAGACACTTAGTCTATATCCTACATACGATAGACTATGCTCCAGACACTTAGTCTATATGCCTTCACATGATTTACTATGTTCCCGACACTTTGTCTATATCCTACACATTACAGACTTTGTTCCCGACACTTTGTCTATATCCTACACATTACAGACTTTGTTCCAGACACTTTGTCTATATCCTACACATTACAGACTTTGTTCCAGACACTTAGTCTATATCCTACACACGATAGACTATGTTCCAGACACTTAGTCTATATCCTACACACGATAGATTATGTTCCAGACACTTAGTCTATATCCTACACACGATAGACTTTGTTCCCGACACTTTGTCTATATCCTACACACGATAGACTATGTTCCAGACACTTAGTCTATATGCCTTCACACGATAGACTTTGTTCCCGACACTTTGTCTATATCCTACACACGATAGACTTTGTTCCCGACACTTTGTCTATATCCTACACACGATAGACTATGTTCCAGACACTTAGTCTATATCCTACACACGATAGACTTTGTTCCCGACACTTTGTCTATATCCTACACACGATAGACTATGCTCCAGACACTTAGTCTATATCCTACACACGATAGACTTTGTTCCCGACACTTTGTCTATATCCTACACACGATAGACTATGCTCCAGACACTTTGTCTATATCCTACACACGATAGACTTTGTTCCCGACACTTTGTCTATATCCTACACACGATAGACTATGTTCCAGACACTTTGTCTATATCCTACACACGATAGACTTTGTTCCCGACACTTTGTCTATATCCTACACACGATAGACTTTGTTCCCGACACTTTGTCTATATCCTACACACGATAGACTTTGTTCCAGACACTTTGTCTATATCCTACACACGATAGACTATGCTCCAGACACTTAGTCTATATGCCTTCACATGATTTACTATGTTCCCGAGACTTTGTCTATATCCTATACATTACAGACTTTGTTCCCGACACTTTGTCTATATCCTAATCATTACAAACTTTGTTCCCGACACTTTGTCTATATCCTACACATTACAGACTTTGTTCCCGACACTTTTACTATATCCTACACATTACAGACTTTGTTCCCGACACTTTGTCTATATCCTACACATTACAGACTTTGTTCCCGACACTTTTACTATATCCTACACATTACAGACTGTGTTCCTGACACTTTGTCTCTATGCCTACACATTACAGACTATGTTACCGACACTTTGTCTATGTTTTATACATAATAGACTTTGATAGACTATGTTCCCGACAAATGATAGATTATGTTCGAGATTTAATGTCAGCATGCAGAACTGATACATGTATCTGCTTGAAGGTTTCACCATGGTTTAAGACTTTGTTTTAGTTAAACCACTCGTGTTCCTTTTTAGATTGTGATTTTGACGTTGTTTTAATTCCGCCCGTGTCTTGAACGTGGATGTTAACCCAGAAACCAGGCTCTATACAATGGTGTCGAACCCTTCAGCGACATAAATTATTTTGTTCAATGTCGTGTCACTTACCTTGCATTGATAACAGATACTGTATTCCAAGAAATTTTCGCGTTTTGTAATTTCTTAAAAAACAAAATAGCCCGGTAAACGTTTTTCCATATTATGTGATGACAATGAATAAAATGGATTGTTATATTTGCTATCGCGATAAAGTCGCTCTCCTTAAGGAAAGAAAATGGCGAAAATTAAAACTAAAAATTACATGGTATGCAGTATATACATGTATGCATATTCCAACATCAAATAATATACTAAAATATCAGCTTAGAGATAATTAATAGTATTATTTTTTCTTCAAAGGTTAGATCATCTTCTAATATTTTGATCAACTCTGTATGAATAAGTGTGTGAAGACTCGTCATTATCTGGGCCACGGCATTGAGACGTGACGTTAGTATTCGTTATTAGCTATAAGAAATACTTTCAAGGATCATTCCGTACAAATGAATCTTTATGAAATAGAAACATCAATAAAGCTTGTTTTTTAAATCACTTCTAGGCATAAATGACAGCGTATCACGAGCAAGACGGTGGATGTTACCGCCATTCCCCCCTAGCCAAGACACATATACGCGACATTAACGGTAATACCTCCATGGGGAGGCCGCTTCTACACAATGTCAAACGCGTTTAAGTGTCTTAACACGTTGACAGAACCACGCCGTGGTTTCCATTAGCCCTCTCATTTCCGATGTACATACAGGCTAAGCACACACAGCGGACCAACAGACGCTCCTCTTTGAAGCACCTAGTACATAACGCACAAAATCTCCTACCTAGTCGTTTTTTATTGTTAACGTCATTTCTGTCTGTTTTGGGTTTTTTTCTCTTATGATCAAAATGTTCGTGGCGAGATTAGAGTTCTGATGTTGAGGAACACATTGAATCGTAACAAATGATTAGATATTTGAGGAACAGCTAAGTTTCGTTACCGGCCAATGGGATGAGTTGGTACTCTTAGTCAATACGACTGCTGTACGATAATATCAATAAATTGTCTTTTAAACTTGATTTCGAACTAAGACATGCTGCACTTTTTCCTCTTATCTGTTTTCATACCTATTTAATGTCCACTGAACTAAGGCTGTGCTAGTTATGCTCAAAATAACTCAAAATCGATTAAACTAGAGGCAGAATATGAACAATGGAAAGATTTACATGGAGACCCTTGTAAAAGTACAAGAGTGAGCGTCTTCTGCTTTGTCGACGACACCCGCCATGTAAACGTATGTCAAATCAAGGTAAATGTCATGGCCTCAAAGTGAGAATTGAGACATAATTATCAATCACAGCAAGCAAGCATACTAAAGAACATATTCAAAAACGTCCATCTTCATATCACAGTTGCTTGAGTTTCTGTCAGTTATAGTATATATAATTTATATAAATAAATAAGGAGCTCAATCCGTCCATTATAGAATTACATTCTGTAATGGGCGGCTCCCTATATATATACATATATTTACATTCTGTGTTGCCTTTGCCTATATATCATTACTAAACCAAATTGTAATATATGACACTGTATACTACAATTTGCAATCCACATCACATGACGTTATTTCTGACGCCATGTTGGTCTATGTTATATCAAAGCTTTGCACTCCGCCTCAGATAGCATGTATGATGGCTTTGAATCAATCGCTCTGATGACACTGATTTTAATCAGGTTATTGTGACGTCATTTCTGACGCAATGTTGGACTACGTTACGTCAACGCTTTGCACTCCGCCTCAGATAACATGAATAATGGCTTTGAGTCAATAGCTGAGATGATATTGATTTAAACCAGACTCTTCCAGTAAAGAAACACACATGGAAAAATGGAGAACGTTTACCGACTTTATCCCAAAGATATAGATACAGGCAAATTTTAAAATTACCGGAAATGTAAATATAAGCATTGAACTGTTACCAGATGTAGTATACAGTCGATATGAATACAATTTGGGTGACAGATAAATTATCATGTCGCCCTAACTAAATACAGTTAATATTTATTGACAGAAATCAAGCAACTGTGTTCATATCATGCAAAGATGTAGAATATTTCTCAATGAGACAAAGATGGCGACAATAAAACTTGTCCATAGTCTCCATCAATATGTATCTCTCGAATCCTTGTGCCGTAAGCCTGTTCGTCAGCAGCTGGCATCTATCACGAAAATCTCGATATTCAGATCAATCCCTAGAATTATAAATTAACTGCGACTTGTAAGCACAAACATAATCTTACTTTTTGTCGGTTTTTCTTTAAAAAAACTAGTATCAGCTACCGGTATTCCTCCATCCATTGAAATATTTCCTACATCTTTTAAAACAATTAGAGATATAATACGGATTGAAACTCCAGAACGTTCCCCATTACCAGTGTACTGCTGGCCTAACTAGATCATATACAACCAAACGTTTAGCCAAACAGTTTACTGAAAAATGTATAATGAAACCATAATACATGTATTTAGATTAGAGTCTTATTATTAGATGGTATATTTTATAACATAACATGGAATTCTTTTCAAGTCTACCAAGATAAGTATTATTTTACCGATTTTTTAATTATATCCCCAGCCATGTTACTTATAATACCCTTCTATAGGAAGATAGCATTTTGCTGCATGTTTGAATAAAATATATAAAATACACTTAGCACGATATTGTGAGAGTATTAATATCGTGATTGAGTTTATTGACGCAATATTCTAGCTACATGACAGTTGGCATAAATTTGTGTGAAACAAAGAGGAAAGGTGGACTTGTTATCTACTATTACTGATCTTACTAAAACCTTCAGTATAAACATATAACGATAAGCATATACCGATGAAGTATTCTTTTACAAATTAATGTTGACCACATCCACCAAAGATATTCTCCTGAACTTGATATCAACGATATTACAACTTGACCAACAAATATGGATAGGCTAAAACAAGATTGTGTTGTAAGAACATATTTGTGATCTTTTTGTTTCTTGATAGTAACATCCCTGCCTCACCATAGGCATTTTTATATGTCGCTGATATTATTAAATTCCTGTTATGGATTTGACATTTTGTCGTTATCAATTACAGAACTGTGCTTCTATTAAGTTGACGATTATGCCCAAGATTTAGTCACTCATCCGATCTCGTTCTGATTTATTGTGTGATCGTTAATAAGCCTTGAAGTTTCATTGCTACTACTTAGATTATCGCATTGAGGAATCAGCTTACTTGGATGTTTTATTAACTTGACGGGGCCGTCAATAAATTTGCTAGAACATTTATTTCACACGATCACCTTTTTCTTTCAAACTGCCTTAAGTTTTTCTCGTTGTTAAGTATTCCGATTATTTAATTGTTTTAGATCTAAATTATAGAATGATCAGCCTTTCCTTGTTGAATGCCTTTCTTCAATATTATCATGCATTTATTATATCAATTTGAACCCATGTTTTTAGTCCATGGTCCGGCCCACTTCGGTTGTAGGGTCAACGCATCAGTTCTTTACATATTTACTTATTTACATACTATTACCGGAGCAATACATCCATGTTTATAAAAAATGAACTGATATTCAATATATCTGTACAGTTTAACAATGCATGAATACATATACCAAATGTATTGGTTTGGAAAGTGGTTTGGATGATAGGAATGCATCGTTTGCTATTGATATTATTAAGAAAATTAAGATAAAGAAACATTACATGAAATTATATTGATTTAAACATTGTATCTTTATATTTGCATTAAAAACTGTTATATGAAATGAAAGGCATCGGTTTACACACCGTGTATGTATTTTGATAAAGTTATTAAAAATGATGATCTAAAATTGACGAATTCATATAAATGGTAAAATGTGGTATTACCCTCTCTAGTAAAGTATTATCAATATCAGCATGAGGGATACAATGGAAAGCTACCTTTTTCCTACTAGTTACAGATAAATGGTAAAACAAACAATCAAAAGTTACCGAAGCGTGAACAAAACCATAATCCAAACAGAAAATCAATTAAACTAGGGACAAAATACGAACGAAGAAGAAAGGTAACGCTGGAATAAAACAGATTAGCCCAGGTGTTCCGGAGGAGTTAGCGTTCTCTGCTTCATTGAAGACATCCGCTATGTAAATCTAGTGAACATCCAAGTAAATGGCACGTCCTCAAATCACAACTAGCAGGTATACTAATGAGTATATTCAAAAACATTCATATCATACAATGGTACAGAACATGTCGCATTTGCTCAAACTTGCTCTTAGACTTCATCAACCGTTAAACAATGAATTTAGTTTTAACCTTCTGATCGAAAGTAGTCTACTTATACATACCATATTGATATATTAAAATTCATTACTTTATGAATTCGAAAACCAATATTCAAATAATGTATGAATAAATCAATTCAAAACAAATCAAATATTTATTGCAAATGGTCAACTCTAAAGTTGTGTCATTTCAAAAGTATTCCTACGTCGCCATTTACTAGGTGTTGATTAACTGTAGGTCAATGTACATGATTTGTGATGTTGACCTAGTTCCACTATCGTCAGATACAGCGGGTCAATATTCGCCTAATGCGTTGACTTCCAAATGATTACAACGCTTAATGCTACCCGTCAATTTTTGTTGGTTTAATTAAAGGCCAAATATACGTAACTTTCGGCAAAACTTGAAGCGAATATAAAGCCTAATAACTTTTTATATTTATAGATTTAGTTAAGATTAACTGATATCAGCAATATTCAAGATGAATTCTTACGCGGTACCCGATACAGCAGCAGTTGAAACTCGGTATTTGTAAACACGCGTCCATTTCGAACCGTCTTCTACCTTCGGCTTGTTGTTGAAGGGGGTCCCACCTGAATTATTTTCAAATCTTTGGATTTTTCTGTCAAGAGTTTCTTGTTAGTTACCGCTCAGGTTTACTTCGTTTTAGGCTTATTTTGCATGGTTATCAACTGGATTTTTTCAGAATTTTTCAGAATCACGAAAAAATTCCTAAAGTTACGTATATTGGGCCTTTAATAGATCCATTTTTATAACGAAACAGCATAAATCTTAGGATATTCCTTTGTGATTGTGTGGTTATATAGAACCCTGAAAATGTTATAATCCTCGAGTTGGTCTTTGGTTATATGACCACATATTCCTTCATTATTAGTCCTTGATTGATGATAATCATAACAAAGGTACGAAATGACACATTATGATGGTCATATAACATAAACAGAATTTACACAACTGTTCATACAACAGTAAATGATGATTACTGTTATTGCATTCTTGGGTTGTAAAAACAAAGCCTATAAACAAAATATGTTCATATAGTAGGCGTCGTGCAGTCGTCCAGTACATAACCTGGGAGGTATCACTAGACTGCAGATATGTGTCCAGACGGTTCATATACACGAGTATTGCGTGATCGTCAGTCACGCATGAACTCTTTTTTTTTTTGTTTCATAAATGACCATGACAGCCATATTTGAGTTAATGGGTCGAGGGGAGAATACTCCCTCGATCGTGACAAAGAGCTGGAGATGTGAAAAGCAGTGCTAGGCGTGGAAATACCGCTAAGCCTACCGATAGGAACAGGATACTGTGTTAAATGGTGTAATCCAGCTTATCATATTAATAACGCTTTAACAGTACGTAAATAAACGTTGTTATTCCAAACATGATAATGTGGCGACACACGATACTTTTGATATCCCGCCAGTTAAACTTCGATCAGTTCCTGTGTACTTATTTCACACATCGAAATCGTCCCCGTTACTTTCCTGATCTCTCATATTTCTTTATGTAATCAACGGTTCGTTGTTACACCGTAACGGTGAAAACAGATTTATTTTTTTTATTTACAGTTATAATAGTAATAATATACAACATTTATATAACGCTCTATATAATATGTAAAATTACTCTAAAGCGCTTCACAACATGTAGATAATAATTTGATACTTACACTGCATAAATAAAGAAGTTATTACAATCTAAGCTAATGTGATAATATAAAAAAATGTATATAAATATATAAATACGAACTACATCTACATATTTATAGTTGCTCTGTATGGCCACTATATAACGATACCAGAAGAAGTTCGTTTTATTTGACTATATTTATAGTTTCGCTGTTCCTCACTAGCATATGTATACTGATTCAGTATATTAAAACTCCGTATGCCTGAACACATTGATACATATATATGTAAAAAATAGAATTCAGTTTTGTATAACACAGGTGGCCCAATCACTGTCTATTGTTACACTACTATGGCGTAACAAATGACGTAATATGCACATGTACCATTTATAACGCCGCTTTTGATTTGCTGAGGCATTATATATTTAATAGTATTGAGCAATTGCAAAATATTGGCGTGTACTCTCATCATAAACATTGAAAGTGTAACTATTTTCTGCTTTAGGTGGAACCCCAACCAGAAAAAAATACTTAATTTTCTTCTCTTTTTTTTTGTTTAAATTTGTGCTTGCATATAAAAAAAAAATACGCATTTAGAAACGTAGATATAAGGAAAGAAATATTTTTTCAACATTCATGAGGTCATGAAAATATTGGCGTTCTGGATATATTGGTCATGAATCGCGATTCGCGAAATATTTTCATATTTCTTTCTTAAAATGAAAGCATAAGATTTTGATTTTGACAAAAACATAGGATTGATAGAGAGGGAAAGAATAGACTAGAATTGCGTCGAACATAACACGATTTGACACAACTCAAGCCGATACCTGTATGTCTGGTAACATCCCTTATTTGTGTATGAAGAAGAATACTGTATTTATATTTCTTTTATTGTTATTGCAGGTGTGATAAACAAGATGTCACCACATTCGATCCTAACACTTTTAACAACATTTGCCATCATACAACTAGCCAAGGCCATATTCTACACCAACAAGGAGGGCAATGATTTCCCTAGAATTGGTAAACGCCGACATATGTATCCATCTGACGCTTGGTCACGTGACGCAGAACGCTCTTACGGTCTTCCTGGAGAGACAGACCGACCGCTTGAGCCTCTGTATAATAACGACGAGGGGGAAATACCAATCACTTCAACACGAGAACAACAAAAACCAATGTCTAGTTATTCTAAAGCTATGTACTACCGGGTACTCGGCCAAAACGGTGAGTGGATTCCTTCAATTAGCATTGTAATGCAATGGCAGGATGCTTGATGGGAATTAAACATATTGTCTAAAACGAAAGTTCTAATTTTTTGTTAGTTTCTTAGAGTATAGGTCACGATATTTCAATTTTAATTGTTCGATACATTCGTTTTATTTGTTCAGTAACTGAACTGTTTGTTAAGTGTAAATGTTGTATATACTATTTTGGGTAAAATACATGTAGTGCGTGATACTGATAATTTGTACGTGCATGATAATCAGTATGCAGTATCATGATCAGCTTTGGTAGTACAACAACCAGTGTGTAGTACGACAACCAGTATGTAGTACGATAATCAGTATATTATAATACGTTAATCAGTTATATAGTATGTGAATCAGCATATAGTATGGTAACCAGTATACAGTCCGCTAATCAATATGCAGTACGCTTATCAATATGTTGTACGCTAATTAGAATACAGTACGCTAATCAGTACGTACGTAGTAGGCTAATCAATATGAAGTACGCTTATCAGTATAAGTACGCTAATCAGTATGCAGTGCGATAATCAGTATGTAGTATGATCAGTTCGTAGTACGCTAATCAGTATGTAGTACGATGATCAGTATAGTGCAATATTCAGTATATGTACATGTACTTCGATGATCAGTTAAATAATACGACTTTTAGTATGTAAAAGTATACTTTTAGATTTTAATTTGTTATTTTCAGGTTACCGTGCACTTTCCAAAAACAAGGCCCCGGCGTCTCGGAACAATGTCATGCGAGGAACGCGAACGTATTACTAACAGCAGTGGTCACATGATCTCATTACCCCGACGTCCATGATGCAATTGATTTGTTGTTGATGTAATCGAAAATAAAATGTTGGTTTCCAATCGTCTTGTACGTTTGTTATGTCATGTTTCTAATTCCTTCTGTTTGTGTATTATTTCAATGCTGATATATACGCTAAATGGCCCTAACTTGCTACAATTCTCCTCGGCATCCAGGTTTACACTCACCGGCTACTCTCTCTAGAATATGGCATGACAAAACTGAAGGCACGCTCAGGTGAAAAACCCTGACAAATCGCTAGGTCGATGTCTGTCTTGTGAGGATTCCAAAAAGCAACAACCAACTTCAAAGCTTGTCATTTTTTACCGCTATGTAACCGTGATATTATTTCGCATGATGTATAAAGGGTCGAACCAGCTTTCTTGTCTCATTAACAAGGTGGCGCATACGCAGTCTACAGTTTTGCTCCATGTATGACATATTTTAGGGGCGTAAAGAGTGTAGGTGAGCGTAACCCTTGGATATCGAGGATGGGCTACAATATGTTATGGCTATAGTATCGCCTTATAAAATATTTACATTGTATTCAACAGGCATATCAGGATTGCCGCACAGCAGTATGTTAACATTATATTCTGGAAGATTTGCAAAACATTGAAGTCTTAATTTTTGGAGATTAGGACAAGAAATGAGAAAGTGTTCTGTAGATTCAGCAGACTGGTTACAAATGCACATGGGGCTATCGACTAGGTTACGGGTAAACAAATGACTGTTAAGTTCAATCTAAGTCGACCATGATGAATTTGACCGAGTCTGTTTTTGCAGTAATAATAGTAGGATGGAACAAAATGATCACGATAATTTACATTCAAAGACTTCTTGAGGTTATTAATTGAAGGATTTTTTCTTAACGTCATCAGGTATTCCACAAATCAACAGACGAGGGTAGAAATGAATCTTTATATAGTTTTGTACGACATTTTACTTGACAGAAGTTAGTTGCGTTTCTAGTATTGTGAGAATGAATGTCAGAATGGCGAGTTGGAATTATGTTGGTTACAAAAGAGGGACACTGACCATGAACAACCTTATGGAACTGTATTATTTTGTGTTTCCTTCTTCTTTCCGAAAGGGTCCCAGCCAGTTTCTAAATATAACCTCGCATGAATAGTTAATTTTGTTGCCCCAGTTACAATTCTGGCTGCCTCAAGTTGGATATTTCTAAAATTTGACTTTGGCCTATCGTGAGATTATCCCAAATTACAACACCATATTCTTATAAAAGTAAAAAACATAGTTTGAAGGGTTTTTCTGTCAATAAAAAATCTGTTTTCTTAAAGGCTTATTTTTTTTCGAGGCTTTCTTAATAGTATACTGAACATGGTCAGCCCATCCTCCATTAGACGAAACAAAGATTCCAAGGTGTTTATGGCATGCTACTTCTGTTAATAAGGTGTTGTTCATAGACAGAGATGGGAGAATTGGTTTGTCATTTGTTTTACTTGTTATCATTGACACTCTCTTACTAGGATTAAAATTTACTAGCCACTTCTTGGACCAATCATGCAATTTATTAAGGTTGTCGTTCAACAGATCAGCGCTCAGACGCGGCGAATCCACTATAACGTATAATGACGTGTCGTCAACAAATAACTGTATGGTACAACTGATATCTTCAACTATGTCATTTATAAAAATTAAAAACAATAAGGGACCTAGAATTGACCCATGAGGAACTCCAGCATTAATATAAGTTAAATTTGATTGTTTACCATTGATGACAACACGCTGGCAACGATTATGTAAATGGCTCGAAAATCAATCGAACAGGTTACCTGTAATTCCAACATTACTATGTTTAGAAAGAAGACCACGGTGCCATAATCGGTCAAAAGCCTTGCTAATGTCACATAAGACCATTCTTATTTTATTTCTTTACCTTTATCATCTAAAGCAGAAAAAAAGTATCATTTGAAATAGATACAAGTTGATTTATAGTGGAATCGCCAGATCTGAAGCCAGACTGATATGATGAAAGAAGAGATATTTCAGTTAAATTGTTATAAACATATTTGTATACACATCGTTCCAATTAGAGACTTTGTGAGTGGTGTGAATAAGACATTCTATCCGACTTTAGAAAATTGTGTCAGCAGGATCACACATCAAAGAGCAGTGCTATATGATGGAACAGGTTAGACGATTTCGGGCCAGAACTTGGTCACCCTGGTCGGTGCACCTCTAGAAGATGTAATGGACAGCGTCGAAACAACCCTGAATAGAGGATCCGCATAATGATAAAAACCGCCTTGCATCGGAAACACCCAAGATGTATGAAGATAAGCAACAACTACATTTCATCCAAACTCTTAATATTTTAAATCAGAACCTAAATATGAAAATGCTGATTAGCTCTAGCGTCATGTTTGTCACAAGAAGTCTACTAGCTGTAGTCGCTTATGATAACTTTATTACTTTTGGTAGTGGTTGAGTATGAATAATGTGGTTCGAAAACGGTGAACACCTAATGGTTCTTTTAGTATTTGCGTCAAAGAGAGGTACAGGCTGACCAGTCGAAGAGAGGTAACAACGTAAGCCCAGTCAAAGGGAGGTAACACAGAATTACCAGTCAAAGAGAGGTAATACAGGAAGACCAGTCAAAGAGAGGTAACACAGGATGACCAGTCAAAGTGAGGTAACACAGGAAGACCAGTCAAAGAGGGGTAACACAGGAAGACCAGTCAAAGAGGGGTAATACAGGCTGACCAGTCAAAGTGAGGTAATACAGGATGACCAGTCAAAGTGAGGTAACACAGGATGACCAGTCAAAGAGAGGTAACACAGGAAGACCAGTCAAAGTGAGGTAACACAGGAAGACCAGTCAAAGTGAGGTAACACAGGATGACCAGTCAAAGTGAGGTAACACAGGATGACCAGTCAAAGTGAGGTAACACAGGATGACCAGTCAAAGAGAGGTAATACAGGCGGACCAGTCAAAGAGAGGTAACACAGGAAGACCAGTCAAAGAGAGGTAATACAGGAAGACCAGTCAAAGAGGGGTAACACAGGAAGACCAGTCAAAGTGAGGTAACACAGGAAGACCAGTCAAAGTGAGGTAACAAAGGATGACCAGTCAAAGAGAGGTAACACAGGAAGACCAGTCAAAGAGGGGTAACACAGGATGACCAGTCAAAGAGAGGTAACACAGGAAGACCAGTCAAAGAGAGGTAACACAGGATGACCAGTCAAAGAGGGGTAACACAGGATGACCAGTCAAAGAGAGGTAACACAGGATGACCAGTCAAAGAGAGGTAACACATGAAGACCAGTCAAAGAGGGGTAACACAGGATGACCAGTCAAAGAGAGGTTATACAGGAAGACCAGTCAAAGAGAGGTAACACAGGATGACCAGTCAAAGAGAGGTAACACAGGATGACCAGTCAAAGAGAGGTAACACAGGATGACCAGTCAAAGAGAGGTAACACAGGAAGACCAGTCAAAGAGAGGTAATACAGGATGACCAGTCAAAGAGAGGTAATACAGGAAGACCAGTCAAAGAGAGGTAATACAGGATGACCAGTCAAAGAGAGGTAATACAGACTGACCAGTCAAAGTGAGGTAACACAGGAAGACCAGTCAAAGAGGGGTAACACAGGATGACCAGTCAAAGTGAGGTAACACAGGAAGACCAGTCAAAGTGAGGTAACACAGGAAGACCAGTCAAAGTGAGGTAACACAGGATGACCAGTCAAAGTGAGGTAACACAGGAAGACCAGTCAAAGAGAGGTACAGGCTGACCAGTCAAAGTGAGGTAACACAGGAAGACCAGTCAAAGTGAGGTAACACAGGAAGACCAGTCAAAGTGAGGTAACACAGGATGACCAGTCAAAGTGGGGTAACACAGGAAGACCAGTCAAAGAGGGGTAACACAGGAAGACCAGTCAAAGAGAGGTAACACAGGATGACCAGTCAAAGTGAGGTAACACAGGAAGACCAGTCAAAGAGAGGTAATACAGGCGGACCAGTCAAAGAGGGGTAACACAGGATGACCAGTCAAAGTGAGGTAACACAGGAAGACCAGTCAAAGAGGGGTAACACAGGAAGACCAGTCAAAGAGAGGTAACACAGGATGACCAGTCAAAGAGAAGTAATATAGGCTGACCAGTCAAAGAGAGGTAACACAGGATGACCAGTCAAAGAGAGGTAACACAGGATGACCAGTCAAAGAGGGGTAACACAGGATGACCAGTCAAAGAGAGGTAATACAGGCTGACCAGTCAAAGAGAGGTAATACAGGCTGACCAGTCAAAGAGAGGTAATACAGGCTGACCAGTCAAAGAGAGGTAATACAGGCGGACCAGTCAAAGAGAGGTAACACAGGATAACCAGTCAAAGAGAGGTAATACAGGCTGACCAGTCAAAGAGAGGTAATACAGGCTGACCAGTCAAAGAGAGGTAACACAGGATGACCAGTCAAAGAGGGGTAACACAGGATGACCAGTCAAAGTGAGGTAACACAGGAAGACCAGTCAAAGAGGGGTAATACAGGCTGACCAGTCAAAGAGAGGTAACACAGGATGACCAGTCAAAGAGAGGTAACACAGGCTGACCAGTCAAAGAGAGGTAACACAGGATGACCAGTCAAAGAGAGGTAACACAGGATGACCAGTCAAAGAGAGGTTATACAGGAAGACTAGTCAAAGAGAGGTAACACAGGAAGACCAGTCAAAGAGAGGTAATACAGGATGACCAGTCAAAGAGAGGTAACACAGGCTGACCAGTCAAAGAGAGGTAATACAGGATGACCAGTCAAAGAGAGGTAATACAGGCGGACCAGTCAAAGAGAGGTAACACAGGATGACCAGTCAAAGAGAGGTAACACAGGATGACCAGTCAAAGAAGGGTAACACAGGATGACCAGTCAAAGAGAGGTAATACAGGCTGACCAGTCAAAGAGAGGTAACACAGGATGACCAGTCAAAGAGGGGTAACACAGGATGACCAGTCAAAGAGAGGTAACACAGGAAGACTAGTCAAAGAGAGGTAACACAGGAAGACCAGTCAAAGAGAGGTAACACAGGATGACCAGTCAAAGAGAGGTTATACAGGAAGACTAGTCAAAGAGAGGTAATACAGGAAGACCAGTCAAAGAGAGGTAATACAGGATGACCAGTCAAAGAGAGGTAACACAGGAAGACCAGTCAAAGAGAGGTTATACAGGAAGACCAGTCAAAGAGAGGTAACACAGGAAGACCAGTCAAAGAGAGGTAACACAGGATGACCAGTCAAAGAGAGATAATACAGGAAGACCAGTCAAAGAGAGGTAATACAGGATGACCAGTCAAAGAGGGGTAACACAGGAAGACCAGTCAAAGAGAGGTAATACAGACTGACCAGTCAAAGAGAGGTAACACAGGATGACCAGTCAAAGAGAGGTAATACAGGCTGACCAGTCAAAGTGAGGTAACACAGGATGACCAGTCAAAGAGAGGTAATACAGGATGACCAGTCAAAGTGAGGTAACACAGGATGACCAGTCAAAGAGAGGTTATACAGGATGACCAGTCAAAGAGAGGTAATACAGGATGACCAGTCAAAGAGAGGTAACACAGGCTGACCAGTCAAAGAGAGATAACACAGGATGACCAGTCAAAGAGAGGTAATACAGGATGACCAGTCAAAGAGAGATAATACAGGATGACCAGTCAAAGAGAGGTAATACAGGATGACCAGTCAAAGAGAGGTAATACAGGATGACCAGTCAAAGAGGGGTAACACAGGATGACCAGTCAAAGAGAGGTAATACAGGATGACCAGTCAAAGAGAGGTAACACAGGATGACCAGTCAAAGAGAGGTAATACAGGATGACCAGTCAAAGAGAGGTAATACAGGATGACCAGTCAAAGAGGGGTAATACAGGATGACCAGTCAAAGAGAGGTAATACAGGATGACCAGTCAAAGAGAGGTTACACAGGATCAACAAATGTAACAACTGCTGATACAAGATGAATGTTTTATTGTATGATATTTACTACACAAAATGACTTGTGTATTACACTGATGTTTTAATGAAAATAACAATGTCAACCATACCGAGTGGTGTCAACCAATTGCAACATCTCAAAGACTTCATAGTTTGTTTTTAACCGACATGAAAAAGATGAACAAAAATGTAAATGAATTATCAAAATGTGAAAACATTTAGCACATTTCTAAAACTAAGAACAATATTTAATACTTAATTGTTGCTGATTAAAAAAAAACATTCAACAAGTGGTAATAATGCTATAAAATATCAGATGGCAATATATCATTCTTGCTCAAAGTATGAAATGTGCAGTTTGTGCCTTAAAATCAAAATTCTAGATTTTCAAAAGTTTGGAGAAGTGACAAAATGAAAATATATTTATACACTTTCTTAAACAAATGATTATTTTTAAAGCACAGACTGTAATTCAATGAGCAATAAATACAAATGCAAAGGCAGGTGCTCTTCAAAATATGGGATGTCTGACTTGATGATCCGACAAATACAATGATCGATCTTAAAACATTTTAAAAAGCACTGCATTCTATATGGCCAATCCTTGATATCCAGGGATTCTGGAATGTAACCCCTGGACATAATGAGGATGTACAAAGTATAATGTATATGGCCCTGTCACGAATAGCATTGTGGGGAAAGCTGAGAATTACATGTGACAAAGATCCGATAATTATCATGATTGAATTTCTACATTAATTTAATCCATTGATCTTGTTACGGTTAGGAGCTACAATATCAGAAAAGATAAAGCTTAACACCTTTCGGATCCTTACTCTTATCCTCTGTTAGCTTATATTATGTTTTAAACTTACATTTACTTTACAACGTACAACACAAAAACAAATTATACGAAGTTATTGAGCCTCACACTTTTGACAATCCAGAGGAAACTTTAATTGCAAGACAAACAGAGATACAAAATGCAGCTTTATGCCAAATACTTACTTAATGTTTTTCAGATTCTTGGGTAGCTAGTAATAATTATGATGGTAATGCTAAAAAGTTTCAAAAAAAAAAAAATAGAATCAGAATCATTAGCCATCAATATTAAATAATCAAAACATGACTTCCATATGAAACAAGAAGGGAAACAACTCTTGACAAAATTTCATTTCAACTGTTAAAAGTTGGTAAGCAGAATGAGTTTTGAACAGAAACAGACACTGACCAACTTATTACCTCCACATCATTATATCAACAGATAGGTACAGTATTTCATGTGTGTATTCTAGTGAAGCAATAGCTAAAGATAAGTAAATTGCAAAGAATGTGTTAATTTTCAAATATGTGTCGCTTGTCTAATCAATTCTTTATTTCAAACCAACAAAAAGTAAGGTGATGAAAAGTAATCTCAAGCATATATAGGATATATATACGTCGCCTACATCAGTAGTAAACTCGGAGTGGCCTTGATGTGTAATTCAGATCTCCAGCAGTAATGTACTTTGTATTGCTTCAATTCTATAAGCCTAGAATAGAACTTGGAATTCATTAGTTTAATGGCAATTAACATGGATAGTACTGATTGGTGCATCAAATAAAGCCTCCCCCAACAAACAATTTATCATTTAGCTAATAATCGAAGTCTACAAGTACTTCAATTAAGTGCTACTCCACACATGAACATTACATTCAGATAATACTTAAAGAATACTTATATACTTATATAAGCCTCTTGAGTCCTACCACTTTCTTCAAGATCTACCGATAGTTATCCTATTGTTGTGGCTGATTTCCCCCAGATCAAAATCTGTTAGGCCTACATCTCTATGGCAATTTTATATGACAAGATGATGTGTGTTAAACTTCAAATATTTTGTACATTATAATAGACCAAAGCCACTCTGGAGCAGAATCATGTAAGAAGCCCTCACTCAACACCTCATTTTCCATCCGTGAAGTTAATTGCCCAAAATATGCCTGCTAAATTAGTCTGAATGTAAGGATCGACTCATGATCAGAAGAACACTTGACTTGAATGAGTTATGTGTGAAAGAACTGGGAATCCATTCCTTTTAACAATAATTATAATTAGCATCAAATGAAGCCTCTACACATATTAAGCCAATGTTTGAAGTTCCTAAGCATCTTGAGGCCTACAACTTGCTACATACTTTATTATTTTAATGTTGAAGTTCTTTTTCCTCAGATTCAAAATTGTTTCTTCCCTACAAACATGACAAAATAGTCTAGGTTGTAAAATTTCAAAACATACTTGTATGTGAACATAGAAAACAAGTAGTCACTGTAACAGAATCAGGTAAGAAACCCCCAATCAATATATTCTTTGTCAGCCAGCCTTCTTAAACAGTCTTTTTGTAATGATCCATATGTCACTTTAGTAATCAGAATCTCCCAAAGATAAAACGTTTCTTAGGAAATCATCCAATATTCTGATATTCTGCTTTAGAAGTAGGGCACGAAAATCACCAGATATGAGTTTCTATGAGAAATGGTGATTAGCCATTTTTGTAAGGAACTTTTTGATGTAATGAAACACACAGTAGAACTCTTTTTGATCTTTATCTCCCTGTGCTGTAAACAGTAGCACAGCATTACTGCCTTTCACTATGGACTTGATAATGAAGTTATACTCCACAATGGGGTTCCTGGTCGTCTTAAAGTGGTCGTAGTACAGGCGTTCTGACACTGCCTGTTCTAACTCAACACTGTCAGAGTAGCCACGCTCCTTGAATGCTGCGAGGAATTTCTTACGCTCTGCCCATGTTCTGCAGAATATCTTGAGATCTATATCAAGGTACACATCAGCATTTTCGTAACTTTCAGCACTGACGGCTCCTTCCTCCATTGGCTCCTCCTGTTGCCCTGCTTCAGGCCCTGTCCCTGTCCCTGCTTCTGGTGTACTTGATGTTCCTGCTCCAGGCACTGTCCCTGTCCCTGCTTCTGGTGTACTTGATGTTCCTGCTCCAGGCACTGACGTAG
The DNA here is from genome assembly GCA_947623455.1 of Mimachlamys varia. Classification (NCBI taxonomy): domain Eukaryota; kingdom Metazoa; phylum Mollusca; class Bivalvia; order Pectinida; family Pectinidae; genus Mimachlamys; species Mimachlamys varia. The sequence continues at coordinate 31,602,678 of OX392529.1, read as the reverse complement.
ATGCTGCTCCAGGATTCGCTGAAGTTTCCACATTTTGTTCAACATCACTCTGTTCAGCCGTGGAAGTCTCCGGTTTGTCTGTCGCCCCTGTTTTTGTTTTCTTACTGTCTGCCTGGCCTGTGTCGGAGCTGTTGGTACGTTTCCTACCCTTCTTTTTGTGATCATAGTACCGCGACTTCGGCAGTGGCTCTGTCACATTTGTACTATTGATTTCTATATCATACATAAGCACACGTTCCAGAATCCCATAGGCAAACACACACATCTTCTTACACCAAGCCACTTGTAGGTTGCCAGTTTTTCTAAGACTTTGAAGCAGACCAGGGTCCAAGGTGTCCATCTTAAGTTCAATAGCAAACTGATACTCTCCAAGCTGGACTCCTGAAGTTGTCTTACTGGTAAGGTCAGTAAACTCCTGAAATGTAAATGATATATATTTCAAAGCAACATCAAATATTTTACTCTCGGAATTTCAAAATGTTCTACATCAACCTTTGAACAGGAAGAGTCCAAATGTAGCTTCAACGGTAAAAATCAAATAAACCGAGACCAATATTACATAAATTATACTGAATTTAATATCAACTGGACTTATTCTCAGTTTAGTGGGTTTTTTTCCTGAATCATAATTTTTGAACCACAAGAAAAAATAAAGGCGTTGAGACATGCATGACAGCCCCTCCAAATTTCATGATTACAAACTGGGTGAAAACTTCTAGAGTGACACTGGACCCTAAAACAAGGCAATCTCTGAGGTAGCAGGGAACTGACCTCTGTTACATGGAGTTTTTTTATAATTCTACAAAAAGACAGTAAAGATGATTTAAATATATGTATGAAGTAATGTTAATCTAGATTTGTGTAATGATCTCCAAATTAGCACTTCCATTTCCTTTTCATTCATTCAAATCCAATCAAGAGTCATGCAGATAAACAAATACAATTGAAAGTTAGCTGCACCCGTCCAAACTGCCCCATTTTAATAGTGGAACATAAAATATGATTCACTGAACTAACAGAACACAAGAGACTTGTGAAATTTTGACTTACCACACCCTCTGGGACTTCCTCTGTGAACAGATCTAGTATCGTTTTGGTCTCAGCCTTCTCGGGAAGTTTCCACTTTGCCACCTTAGCTGCTGCCACACGAAACTCCATGGCAATAAGCTGTCGCATTTTCTCGTTTATGTTAAGTGTGATATTATGGTCCAACACAAATGGATCCTGCATGTTGAACATCCCAATCTGTCACAAACAAGGTCGATAGAGGTAAAATCAATCTCTCTCAAAGGACACTGTAAAGATAACTGTCTCACTGAATTCTGAATTTTTGGTCGATTACCTCCCCTTAACTTCTGTTTGACTAACTGTAGCACAGTTCTTTTGACCATGGTACAAGTTAGAGCGATAGTATCACAATCTTGGGTCTGGTGTTTGAATCACAGTCTTAACTGTTATTTTTTTCTTGGCAAAACACTTGTTGATTTTTTTTGTTTAATTTACATTCACTTTTTGTTTTCAATACTAGTTCATGCAAGGCAAGGTATGTTCTTTTTAAACAAGGAATTGCAGGCAATACCTATATCCTTCGCTTAGAACATCAAAAATACAAAGTGAATAGGGACATGTTGAGTGATTATATTAGACATGTTCATTAGCTGGTATATATATACATCAAGGATAAATGTAACTTATATAATGGTGCCAAAATTCCATTTATAGTAACAGTGACCTAGTATTGTACAAAGAAACATTTGAAATGCAAACTTGTTTAAGATATAATGTTTGTGAACACTTGTGTGTAGTTTCGTGTCAATCAGTTGAGAAAAGCATCCTGTATAGAACTGACATCCAAATTTTATCAATTTCTATTTATAGTAATGGTGACCTAGTTTTTTATGGCAAAAGGTTAAAAACGTGAGCTCCAATATGGGATGATGTTTGTGAACATTTGTGTGAAGTTTAGTGCTAATCAGTTGAGAAAGGAAGCCTGTAAAACACTGCCATCAAATGTTTTGTCAGTTTCTATTTATATAAAGGTGACCTAGTTTCTTATTGCAGAAGGTTGAAACGTAAACTCCTATATGGGATGCTTAGAGTAGTGATGTTGTTGAGGATGTTTATGCATGTCCATACAGAGGGAAACCCTTTATACCTTTGACAACTCGTCACAAGGGTATGATAATTACTTATCAAGATGAATTACAGTTTCTAGCATTGGTGAGTAGATCCTTAATTTAAACAGTTTAAAGGATTGGTGCAGGGATCCTGAATTTATACATCTCTTAGCAATGATACGGGGATCATTAATTGATAGTTTTTTGGTAGTGGTACAGGTCCTTAACTCATACAAACTTTTCTGTCAAAATAAAAAAGACCCCGTTTGCCATATTGTTTTTCTGATCAATGAAAAAAAAAATAACACACAACTAGGGACCAAGGGTAACCTCATTATAAAATTTTAAAATCATCCATCAAGTACTTAATAATAAGCGTTAATAGAATTATTTAATGATGGGTGGATGACAGACCAGGGATGAAGGGCTATGAAAATAACCCACCATCTGATAATGGTTGCCTAAAAAATGACCTCTACAATGCTCAAGGTCACAATTCACTGAAAGAGGATGATCCCTCTTACCTTCATTAAAACTCCATAGCTGGTTGCCTCGGCAATAGGGAAAGACTCCCCAGTCCTCGTATACATGCCTAAGGTGTGGAAATCGTACTCGGCAAAGAAGGTGAAAAACCCTGCCAGCAAATCCTCTGTGGAAACCCAATGATAGACTAGTGAAGGGGCTTAATTGCAGGCAGACACTCATTCACAACATTAAGCATGTACACTTCTGATGTCCAGTCATGTATGTTTAACTCATTGACACCTGAAGAGTCATTGTACTGCTGCCATTTTTATTTATAGCAATTTCATTTTTGCTGCACAACCTAATAATAATACAATGTACATACACATAATGAAAATATGATACAGGAAATTTAACTTGTATTTAAGTCGCATATTTAGTGTAACTGGAGTGCCTTTCATTTTTTACCCTGAAATGGTGAAAAATAACACAAATTATAATGCATCAAAAAAGAAGCACACAGACCCTCCATTTTCATTGACATTTAAATAGAGAAACCTGTTTTCTTTTAATTTTAAAACTAGAAATGTCTGTGAGACATAAATGCCCCGCCCCCATATGAAAGCAGTTCTGCAAAATTTCATGAAACTTGGACAATATTTGATGTTTGACGAATCAGAGGGCATGAAATGTCTCCTGTTTTAGTTTCCACAAAAATACTGGCATTACTTTCGTATTGCCAGATTACATACACATACCAAATTTCATTTAAATCGGACAATATCTAAATTTCGACCAATCAGAAGCCTTTATTTGGCGGCCATCTTGAATCGTAATCCCATATTTTTTTTCTTTATACTGAGCCCCGTCACACTATCATCCCTCCCACCAAGTTACATCATAATACCTAAAGTAGACGAACATTTATTTTAAGATATGTTTTTAACCAATCAAAGGCCGTGGCGGTGATATGACCAAATAAAAGAGTGAAAGAATTATAGACTGCTTTCTTGTAATATGTATCACTGAGCCAAGATTAATATCCCAATACCAGTTTTAGTCATGTTTCTGGGATGAGGAAGATCTCCAACATCATTGGTTTCATAGGTTGGCACCTATACATTACTAAACCTACCTGTTGTCTGGGAATTCATGGTAGGAGGTATGAACTGTGCTGCCACAAAGGAACAGTCCCAGCGACCAATCATCGTGCGCTGATGACCTAAAATATACAGGTTTGATTTATTTATACCTATAACATACATTAGTCACTTCCTTTTAAGCCCAATACATACATCAGTCACTTCCTGTTAACTCTTTGCAGGAGCTCCTGTCGGTTGATATTTCAGAAGTACTTTTTGTTTCGAAATATCAGCATTACATTACTACTCAAAATTCCTCAGCCTTGTTTCCAGGAATAACAAAGATGGATTCCATGCTTTCTACAGCATGATTCTCGCTGTTTTACAATAAAAATTTTACCGATTCATATGGGGATTTTTGGCAGGGACTGTCAGCGGGGCTCATTTTCATCTTTTTTACCAATGGTATGTTATAAATTTAAATGTTATAGACTTCTGATAGAATTTTCATCTGACAGAATCATCTGAGATGACATTGATAATGCATTGAAATGTAAGTTGAAATAATCGAAATACATCGTAAATTTGAAATAAAAGTTGGATTTTTTTTTCAAAAACTACTCAGTGTCTGGGTCAAGGGAGATAACTCCATTACTTAGCAGGCAAAGAGTTAAACCCAATACATACATCAGTCACCTTCTGTTACCCCCTCAAAATACATCAGTCACTTCCTATTAAACCCACAACAAACTTAAATACATAGATACATAAATATCTGCCATAATATGTACAACATACCACACAGATCAGCCATTTCCTGTACTGTTGGAAGGACCTTGGGGCGAAGGTTCTGTAGATAGAAAATGACCATTAGGGTAAGAGCGTAGTTTGAGAGAGTTGGTCCGGCTCGTGGGTTCCCTGCCAAGCCCTTTAGTTTGGCCCAATATCGCACTGCATACACAAGAGGGCGAACACGTTGATCATAAAGACTCAATGTCTGAAGCAAACGGGTGTTCTGGAGGGCCAGTCTACAAAAAAAGGACATTCCTTTTTTGTGATATCAACAGGATTTTTTTTCAAATAGAAAATTTAAACAATTAGTTATAGAGAAGCCTTAAGGAAGCTGTCACAACTTAATACAAGAGGCCCAATGGGCCTGCATCGCTCACCTGGTATCAATCTCTGACTAATATTATAGTGTAACCCTAAAGTCCCCTAAAATCTTTTAATGTAAGACATTTAGAAGAACATCTTAAGATTTAAAAATATTTTACCCCTGTGACCTTATAAGACAACATCATTTTCATTTTCAAATTTTGTTTGGCTTCATCCCAGGACGCTACCAGCCAAATATCATGTCTCTAGCCAAATCAAGATCAAGGTCATTTCTTTTTGCAAACTTTGTCAGGCTTCATCCAAGAAACCTTTCAGCCAAATGTCATGTATCTAGGGCTATTGGTACTTCAGAAGAAGTTGTTTGAATGTTTTAACAGATTTGACCCCTGTGACCTTGAATATAGGTCAGGGTCATTTCTTTTCGCAAACTTTGTCCGGCTTCATCCAAGGAACCTTTCAGCCAAATATCATGCTTCTAGGGCTTTTGGTATTTCAGAAGAAGTCGTTTAAAGGTTTTAACAGATTTGACCCCTGTGACCTTGAATAAAGGTCAAGGTCATTTCTTTTCGCAAACTTTGTCGGGCTTCATCCAAGGAACCTTTCAGCCAAATATCATGCTTCTAGGGCTTTTGGTATTTCAGAAGAAGTCGTTTAAAGGTTTTAACAGATTTGACCCCTGTGACCTTGAATAAAGGTCAAGGTCATTTCTTTTCGCAAACTTTGTCAGGCTTCATCCAAGGAACCTTTCAGCCAAATATCATGCTTCTAGGGCTTTTGGTATTTCAGAAGAAGTCGTTTAAGGTTTTAACAGATTTGACCCCTGTGACCTTGAATATAGGTCAAGGTCATTTCTTTTCGCAAACTTTGTCCGGCTTCATCCAAGAAACCTTTCAGCCAAATATCATGCTTCTAGGGCTTTTGGTATTTCAGAAGAAGTCGTTTAAAGGTTTTAACAGATTTGACCCCTGTGACCTTGAATATAAGTCAAGGTCATTTCTTTTCGCAAACTTTGTCGGGCTTCATCAAAGGAACCTTTCAGCCAAATATCATGCTTCTAGGGCTTTTGGTATTTCAGAAGAAGTCGTTTAAAGGTTTTAACAGATTTGACCCCTGTGACCTTGAATATAGGTCAAGGTCATTTCTTTTCGCAAACTTTGTCCAGCTTCATCCAAGGAACCTTTCAGCCAAATATCATGCTTCTAGGGCTTTTGGTATTTCAGAAGAAGTCGTTTAAAGGTTTTAACAGATTTGACTCCTGTGACCTTGAATATAGGTCAAGGTCATTTCTTTTCGCAAACTTTGTCCGGCTTCATCCAAGGAACCTTTCAGCCAAATATTATGGTTCTAGGGCGTTTGGTATTTCAGGAGAAGTCGTTTAAAGGTTTTAACAGATTTGATTCCTGTGACCTTGAATATAGGTCAAGGTCATTTCTTTTCGCAAACTTTGTTCGGCTTCATCCAAGGAACCTTTCAGCCAAATATCATGCTTCTAGGGGTTTTGGTATTTCAGAAGAAGTCGTTTAAAGGTTTTAACAGATTTGACCCCTGTGACCTTGAATAAAGGTCAAGGTCATTTCTTTTCGCAAACTTTGTCCGGCTTCATCCAAGGAACCTTTCAGCCAAATATCATGCTTCTAGGGCTTTTGGTATTTCAGAAGAAGTCGTTTAAAGGTTTTAACAGATTTGACTCCTGTGACCTTGAATATAGGTCAAGGTCATTTCTTTTCGCAAACTTTGTCAGGCTTCATCCAAGGAACCTTTCAGACAAATATCATGCTTCTAGGGCTTTTGGTATTTCAGAAGAAGTCGTTTAAAGGTTTTAACAGATTTGACCCCTGTGACCTTGAATATAGGTCAAGGTCATTTCTTTTCGCAAACTTTGTCGGGCTTCATCCAAGGAACCTTTCAGCCATATATCATGCTTCTAGGGCTTTTGGTATTTCAGAAGAAGTCGTTTAAAGGTTTTAACAGATTTGACCCCTGTGACCTTGAATATAAGTCAAGGTCATTTCTTTTCGCAAACTTTCTCGGGCTTCATCCAAGGAACCTTTCAGCCAAATATCATGCTTCTAGGGCTTTCGGTATTTCAGAAGAAGTCGTTTAAAGGTTTTAACAGATTTGACCCCTGTGACCTTGAATATAAGTCAAGGTCATTTCTTTTCGTAAACTTTGTCCGGCTTCATCCAAGGGACATTTCAGCCAAATATCATGTTTTTAGGGCTTTTGGTATTTCAGAAGAAGTCGTTTAAAGGTTAAAATAGATTTAACCTCACTGTGACCTTGAATATTGGTCAAGGTCATTTCTTTTCGCAAACTTTATTTGGCTTCATCTAAGGAAGCTACTGGTCAAATATGAAGTCTCTATGCCTGACGGTATTTTAGAAGAAGTTGTTTGAAGGTTTCGACATTTTTGACCCCTGTGACCTTGAAATTAGGTCAAAGTGATTTTTTTTCGCAAACTTTGTTCAGCTCCTTCCAAGAAATCTACCAGCCAAATTTCATGTCACTGGGCCTTTCAGTATTTTAGAAGAAGTCGTTTAAAGGAAAAAGTTGACGGACGCAGGACGGACGGACGACGGACGCTGCACCATCACATAAGCTCACTTGGCCCTTCGGGCCAGGTGAGCTAATAATATACAGTTTCATGCTTGATATGAGAAGTAATATTTTTTTTAGTTTAGCTACATACGTACACAAATGTTGAACTTTCTACCTGTATTTTTGTTAAATGCAGAATTAATGTTTTTGTAAGGTATCTTTTAACAAAACTAGAAACGTTTGACCCTGTGAGACATAAATGCCCCTGCACCCATATTAAATCAGTTCTGCAAAATTTCATGAAAGATTTGGAGTGTGACCAATGATCAGAGGCCAAGAAATCCATTGGTTTTTTTTCAAAATGAATACTGCTATTGCCAGATGACATATACCTACCAAATTTTGAATTGTAATGCCATACTTTTTTGTTAATTAAGAATTATCATTCCTCCCACCAAGTTTTATCATAATCCGTGAAGTAGAAGAAAAGTTATTACAGGATATGTTCTTAGCCAATCAGAGGCTGTGGCGACTATCTTGGATACTTGATCCAGGAAAAAAAAGATCAAGGTGCACAACAAGACATCATGCTTATCATGTATGTGTAGTGTGATGACAATCGCATCAGTAGTTACTTTAACAAGATTGTTACATTACCATGGGGACAGGACAGGATGGACATGGGTAACACTATATACCCCCTCCCCCATTTCATGGCTGGGGCATAACAAATAGACTAATGTAATCTTTCAGCAGATATATTTAACATTTTCCTTCAGGTAAACATTGTCAGTTTTTACCTGTACCAGAATCCCCACCCGGGGCACTGATATCACTCACCTAGAAGCATAAATATAGATGAAGTGACGAGGTGCTATTACAAATATTATTGCTAAGCATTTCAGTTTTGTTTTCACAACGGTCACATTGTAACACATATTAGCTGTCTTTATCAGATACAGTTCATGACTGTCATAGTCAATGTAAGTTTACTGTGTATTGTAAAATTGGCAAAATTCAAATTAATATGATGCATATTTATACAGTGTTCTTTTTTCGAGCAGTGAGAGTTCCATATTTTTTTTTCATTCTGTAAAATTGATCGACCAATTGCACCAAATTCTGCATGTGTGTAGAGAGAAGTGCAAAACTGGACAAACAATTGTTAGATCGCCCAGTTATGAACGATGTGAGCACAACGAGTGCATGCAATTTTTGGTGCATTATACGTTACCGCGACTACCCGGTATACATATTTTTTTTCTGAAAACAACAACGTTTGATACAGATCCATTAACACCATTGCTTACTTGTTATCAATGGAGAGGTCACACTTGATGCCGGACTCTTTATGAGTGAAGCGCACTATCGGACAGCGATTGCTCGGAATCAGTGTTAGGTCCTCACAGGAGGGGGCATGTTCTATTAGGATTCGCAGAATCAGCTTGGCTTTATCAACGGCCAACATTTTGACCACATCATCATGCCCAAGGGGTCCGCGCTGCTTCTTCAGGAATCGGATGTCTCGTGTATAGGGCAACTCTATAGACTGAAACAGATATATATTACCAATATAACTCTATGGACTGAAACAGATATATATTACCAATATAACTCTATGGACTGAAATAGATATATATTACCAATATAACTCTATGGACTGAAACAGATATATATTACCAATATAACTCTATGGACTGAAACAGATATATATTACCAATATCACTCTATGGACTGAAATAGATATATATTACCAATATAACTCTATGGACTAAAACAGATATATATTACCAATATAACTCTATGGACTGAAACAGATATATATTACCAATATAACTCTATGGACTGAAACAGATATATATTACCAATATAACTCTATGGACTGAAACAGATATATATTACCAATATAACTCTATGGACTGAAACAGATATATATTACCAATATCACTCTATGGACTGAAACAGATATATATTACCAATATCACTCTATGGTTCTGAAACAGATATATTTTACCAATATAACTCTATGGACTGAAACAGATATATATTACCAATATAACTCTATGGACTGAAACAGATATATATTACCAATATAACTCTATGGACTGAAACAGATATATACTACCAATATTACTCTATGGACTAAAACACTAATATGTTACCAATATAACTCTACTGTATAATTGTTTAATTTTACAGGAAGAAATTTTGTGTTTTTCTTTAATTATTTGGACTTTAAATACTCGCGATATAACATTTCGCGCTTAATTTGCCAGGATAATTTGTTCTCTCATGGTGGTAAGTCTAAACAGAGAGTGATTTTTCACTGGTATTTAATTTTCAGAATTTAATTTGACCATGAATATAGCGAAATTAAATACCCCGCGAATAAAAGCAACTGTATAGTATATAATAAAACAGTTTGAATTCATGTTATCAATGTAGCTCTATAGCTTGTAATACAGCATTTATTTAAAATTGATTGCAGATTAAACTGTTCATATGGACATTACACATGAGTAAGTCCCAGTACTGACAGTAGATAATGTGTCTATGACTGATGTGTCTGTTTATTTATAGAGATTACTTACCTGTGAACGACATGGAATGCCAAGATTTGTGAGGTCTATATATACATCCATGTCACAGCCTTTGATACCAAAACCATTCACAGAGGAGCCAAACTGATTAATGCTGACACCTTGGGGAACAAAGTAGGAACTACAAGTTATACAGCAAGCACTTTTTTTCACTATTATCTAGACGAAACACATTTTTTCTTTTTTAAATTGAAGAATGCAAACTAATATCTTTTAAAATAATTTATATGATGAATGTATGAGGATAAAACTGATGTCAGACATAAATCAGCTAGTGTATGTGTGCTTAATTACCGCTTCACTCATTTAGCATGATAGACACACTCTGTCAAACCTAGACAAACTTGTCCAGCATAGATATCAGAAAATATTAACAAAATGTGAATCAACGGCCGGATCAAAATTGCATTTGTGTATAAAAATAAAATTCTAAATATCTCATTTTGCCGAGTGTTAAATATTCAATACTTCTCACATTTTTAAATGAATTTGTGGACATTAAAATTCATGGATTTAGTATATCCTTGAAATAAATGAAAATAAATCCTACCACAAAAATTAAAGATCTAACAGTATACAGGTAGATACATACCAGTAGGTAATTAACAATTTTAAAAAATAATTTAAATATTTTGAAATATAAAAAAAAAATTGGCTGATCTGTCATAATGTATATATATTTATTCACCCTCTGCTGACCCTTACTTTGTGTGATGGATATCTACATGTTCTAACTAACTTCATTTCTAAAAAGTCTTCGATTTTATTGAAAATCAGCTATAGGCAAAAGTGATAACTGTGTATGCCAATCTTAATTTGTCTTTTAAAACACATCAGAAAGAACAGACATCACAATAGCCTTTAGGTTATATCTCAGATTGATTAATTTCTTGTCACACCAGCATGCTGTTATAAAGTTAATAGGCTATCAACAGATGTGGTCGCTATTTTCAAAAAGGTTTCATCCATAAAGCTGACAAAAGGCAAAATGGATCTATTGGACTTGATTGAAATTTTAGACAAATAAGTATTTTGTCAAAAATAAAGCAGTGATAACTCAATTAATCTTTTGGATTCTGTACATGTGTACCAGTGGAGCAGCTACCGGTAATAGCAAACAAGGAAAACCAAAATTAAGTTGAAGACATAAAACAAATCAATAAATGCAAGAGGATTGATACGTACTGAAGTTAGTATACATGAATGAGAGACTATTGTCTAATAGGATCAAAATAGCACATAAGCCCTAGATATTTCATATCTTGAGTTAAAATGAAATTGTTATAGCTGAGAGCAACATATCTGTTTGTATTCATTTTACCATCAATACACTATATAATACATTGCATTTCTATGAATTATCAGTGCTTTAAAAAAAAATGCCCAATATGTCGGATATGCTTAATGTTAGAGGTATATAAACTGCTGTGTGTACCTGGGAAGAACATGGTGAGAACATCCTCCAGACTTTTACAGATGACGTAGCGTGATTGGAGCTCCTGTGATGTCACCTGGATCATGTCACCCAGCACGCCCATTTCTGCCTGAATCTGAATACAAGTTTAATTGATTTATCCATTAATAAATCAAACTACTTTCTTTTAATAATTATTTTGCTGGTTTTTATTTAGAATAAATTGTACATAAGTAATCTATACTTGTGTAGCAACTTCTTCACCAGGTGTAATTTGATAAAGTGAAAGATAACATTAAGATGAATAATTTCCTTTGTAAAAATCATCATTGTGATATGAAACATAGATATGGCTTTACCAACAGGAGTCACAACCGTTACTTTGGGTTATGGATTATTGGTAATATAGCACTAGGCTGGCACTTACACACATTATATTCTAAAGAAAATATCAATCTAACAATCTCAAATTACCAGAAATTATGATTATTATTACAAAGCAAGGATTAAACATTAGAACAGAACAGAGTTAAAAAGTTTTAACTCGAAAAACTGTGATCTAGGTCAATCACAGGATCTGGAAAATATGGCATTTAAAATGTAGGACATCATTTTCTCCCAACATTACAGGTTTGTCTCCCCTTCTACCTGTCCAAGATTTCTCTGTCACCCCTAGGGTATGATAGATATCACAAGCTGACAGCAATGTAATAAGGTCACGACAACAATATGATGCCACAACAACAATATAATGATGTCATGGCAACAATACCATCATGCCAAGTCAACAATTTAATCATTTTGCGTCAGTATTGTGTTGCATTGATCCTTTCATTAAAACAAAAATACAAAATGACAAGAGAAAAATAATCATCCCCTCCCTTGAACTTGCGACAGAGAAATCTCCAATCTTGGCGGGAAATTCTTGATTCACACCCCCAAGGTAGGGGAAGATTCTATTAATCAACCTTGTACAACTTTTGACGAACACAGACAATTACAATTTACAAAAGGGCAATAACACTACACTGTGCCTGGTTCCTTTTTAAGTAGTGACGGTCACTGACCAATCAACTTTGACCTTATACTATTAAGAACTTTTTAACCCCTACTGCTTATAGTATATGTATCTTCATATATAACAGAGCTAGAGTATTACCGTCCATGTATATTTTCATATTTCTTTTAAACATAAATTCTTCAATTTTATTATGAAAGGAAATGTCAAAGCGTGGACTGAAACAGCCAGGTAACGGTGTCTGCAACAATCCTATGTTCTGTCAACAGATCTACAGGTACGTGCAAAAAGTCTTTCAATTTTTTTTATTTTGCGATATATTCTTTGTATTTCAAACTTTTTTCAATGAATTTTCCCGACTTTGTTTATGAACCAAATTTAATGAAATTTAGTGTACTTATGAAAAAATTGTTTCCTGTTTCAACTCATAATATGTTCACTGTTTTCCGTTATGTATTACCAGAGAAATTTCTAGCTCTTTAAATACACATCGGAAAATTACCAGGTAAGTAAATATTGTGAGAGGAAACCTTATATTTTTTTTTGTACCAAATGACAAAAAAAAATTGTCAAAATCCATCCATAAACGAAGTCAGGAAAATTTATCGAAAAAAGTTGGAAATACAAAGAACATATAGCAAAATAAAAGAAATTGAAAGACTTTTGGCATGTAACTGTAGACTCCCCCTCTGTAACTCTCCGACATTGTTCTCCAGTCGGACATAATCCTTGTCAATTATGTTTCCTTTAGGAAAATGGACACAAATCACCTTTACATAAATAGAGAATACATGGTTAGTATCTTACAGTACAAGCTTTATTTTTGGCAAGGGTTAAAAAAAAAAAAGATGGTGAGCCTCTGGAGAACCATCCTCGTCTTTTTGTCTTGAGCCAAAAATAAACTTTGTATTTCAAGATACTTATCAGTACCATGTAATATGTTTATCATGCAATAATTTTCACACAGATATTCACATTAAACAAAGCAAAAATGCTATTTGTTCATTTCACTGAAGCCATGCGCTGGCTTTGTCACGCAGGAAAATATTCATTCAGTTCTTTCGGAAAGTCAAGATGCAATACGATATAGTTCTATTCTTTTTGAGTCTACATAGAGAAACTTCATGCATATGTGTATGAAAATATCACACCAATAACATTTAATTTCTGATAATCAATAGTTTAATACCATGATTAATTCATAAGTCGATCAAGAAATGTTTTTACATTTCGCAGTGCCGTCTGAACCAGGAAAGTTCATGTGCAACGTATTCACGGACAAAGCATTTTGTATTGATGGATAAGCAGTGGTTTATCCGGCAGTAGTTATCGTCCAGTGTCTGTGATGGTTGGAGGATAAACCCTTATATCAGGTCAGTTGACAAATATGTACACCTCGTTTTGAATCTGTGATGTCACTTAACGCATCTCTTGACCCCCTTACACCATTTCTTCTCACATCACTTGACACTTACCCTTTTCTTGACACTTACCCCTTTCTGAGTCTGTGACATCATTTCTTTTAGGAATTCGTCAACGGTGACAGGGAGGTCAATGACATCCTCTTTCTTTATCTTGGGTTGTCCCCTTGTAGCCTCTGAGTTGTCACCTCCCTTTTTCTTCTTTTTCCTCTTTCCTTGACCAGGGAGACTTGGCTGACCTTTCTGTCTTTGCTGACCTTGACCGCTTTGGTCTTGACCTTGTTGACCGAATACAGCTTGCTGCTGAAAATTTGGGTAAATATTCGGATCATAGTTAGGATCGAAATTCCTCATGTCACTTCCATACCCTCCATCCATCTGCCAGTGAGACTCATACCCGGGTCCACCACGTGGGTCATGAAACTGCTGTTCACTATGGGTGTCCCAGGAAGGATCATAATGACCTTGACCTTGAGGTGGTCCAGGTTGGTTCTGAACACCTGCAGGTTGGTTCCAGGCATGTTGTTGTTGTGATCTTGATTTCTGCCACGGGAAAAATGGTTGTTCAGACAGCTCTTTGAAGTCACGTTTCCTCACGTTGAGTTTGGTGCTGTTGAGGATGTGTGGATGGGAGTAGCTGAGACAGTTATCGGCCGCCTGGTCATACTTAAACTCGACAATGGCATACTGGGGAAACTTCTGTAATCAGAACAGCAAAATCACTTCAATTAGATGTAATGCCCACACTCAGACCATTTTATAAACGTGCTGACTGTTGAATAAATATATGTTATATTCCACTAGTGGTATATGACCTTCCAGACTTTTGATTGGTTGAAAAGTTGAAACAGACATCACCATCACAATTTGGCGGGAATATATGCAAGATTATGGGTTTTCGCGTAAATAGTCCGTGATTCACCCCAAAAAGCAACACTGACACTACTGGTTAAATATTGTGGTAGAAACAGGTCACACGACACAGGTTATATTAGTGGATATGGAATTTATTTCCCTCTCGTTAAATATTTTTTTAAAGTTACAAAAGACACTTGTTTATAAGCTCATGTCTTTTGTACCTTTTGAAAAATAATTAATTCAAGTAAAATAAATTCCATATCCAACAATCACTCGTTGTGTAACCTCTATGTATACAAGTGCTTGAGATCATTATCAGATAATGTTCTTGCAGTTCTGGTAGAAAGCATTCCCTTTATTGACCAAAGCATTAAAGAGATTACCAAGAAGAATATTTATTAAGGTAAATTATTTTGTGAAGAAATGTCACTGTCTAGATACGTAATACTAAGACTCTATATATATATAATTTTAAAACACAAACCTTGAGAAAGTATCAAAATATTCAGTAAACGTATCATGGCCCCAACTGGATTATATCATCACAGTATACGTATGATAAAAGGTCCATACCAAAGGATTGTCATAACATTTAATTAAAAGTACAAAATATACACACCTCATCTTTTTTGTCGAAAATAATTTTGTCGACAGGACCAAAGTTGTTGAAGTAGACTTTCAATTCCCAGTCTGTGGTTTTGGGTGGAAACCCCTTCACGAACACACTGCATCCAGCATGTTTCTTTTTCTCACGGTAGTAGTTAAGGTTGTTAATATGTCGTTTCCCTGTGATATGGCGATCATATTCGTTCGCTACAAGCACAAAGTTTTATTAGATCAATAATCATGACTACACTGGTTTACAGTTGTTACATGAAATATTTGGAATTAATTGAACTAAAAAATTATTAAAATTCAACAGAAAAAATTGCTAGATTTAAAGTAACTTAATAAGTTTGTAATATTCAACATGAGTTAAATACAAACTTCCGTATACAGTGGGTGTTTCCTATTTAATTCTTTTCCCGGGTCAAGGCTTTTTCAAGCAATTGAAACAAAATACAAGGTATGAATATCTCCTTCCCCGAGTCTCTCTCAACAAACATTTACTGATTTTCACTACCCGATAGTACTATATAAACCACAAATACAGAAGAAGACCCAAAGTGTGAATATCCAAAATCAATCATAATAATTACCATAATTGCATTATAGGTACATGTATTATATATAATTATAAGATTTACATAAAATCAATAATCAGAAGCATTATTTCCGATAGACATTACACTTACATATCATGTGCTGATAGACATTTACAACTGATGTAAACAATATTATAAGACTCTTTATTCCACCTAAGGGGTTATCAAACTTGGTAAAATTGATACCCACTAGGGATTTACCATGTTTTCTGTGGAAAGCAGTGTCCAACCAACTGAAATTTGAAAGTTGTTTCATGATGCCAACAGAAATTTTTTACTGCATGATACATGGTAAATTATATACCAAATTAGTGCTGTCATGATACGGGAAAACTGTACCACGATATATTGCAATACAGAGTTACTGTATCACAATACGTACCGCAGTATATTGATTTGACAAACAGCCACTCCCATTTCAATTGACTTTGTTTGTTTCATCTAAGACAAAAAAGCCCCCATATGGCACTTTTTTGCCTTTTTATTTGGCAAACAACCATAGCCGTCATCAGCCATGCTTGCTGTTGTATTTGACAAAGTAGAAGAGCTGCATGAGAAAAAAGATAGGGCTCTTGAAAGTTCAAACATTTAGCTGATTCAGACTATTGTGCAGCATAATTGTTAATCAATGCTGATTATTAGATTTGCAGCAATGTCAGCATTGACTAAATGACCCAATAAATAATGATTTGAAATCGTTATTTATTCTGTCATTTTCATGTTCACCTTACAAATGTAGCTTAAATACTATTACATACCCAAGTAGTATATATCGCGTAGTACAAACAAAAAGTGTTGTGTCCTTCACCGGTTTGAGAAACGGAGACATACAAAAAAAAAACCCATGAGCGAAGATGTTCTTCATAAAGCCTTACACATTATTCATTATTGGAAGAAGAAAAGCACTTCCTTACAGTAGTGATTAAAAACGGACAGTTGAGAACAAGGAGGAAACTCGCATTTTCAAGGGGTTTTAATGGGAATTTTAAAGAACTTAAATTCCAGCAAAATAATCAAAAAGGAGGTTTATTTTCAACATTAGGTCTTTTAACACATACTTACCTGTGTTTATGGTGATATTGCAGATCTCGCAAACCACGAACATACTCAGGCAGTGCGCGTGCTCATCCGAAAAGATAACAGCGCTTATTTTCGCCAACGGTGTTGTCTTCAACTTAAGACAGTCTACTACCGTTTCATTGTTTATCCTGCAACCATCAAATAATGTTAAATATATCCGTTTTTTCCAAGAATACTGAATTATCTCCGATTCTGAGTTCTGACCTCATGCACCAGGCGCATTTATTAACCTTGTTATAAAGACGTTATTATTGAACAACGATAAATACGCGGAAACCAATAGACCGTATTAAGCTACGTACATTGTTGTCGTTATCAAAATCCGGAAATGATATGAAAATTATAAAAAGAAAACCGGATTGACGGTTGGTCTAATCAATATTATTATTTTTAATTCTTGTAAATATTTAGATTGAAGGTTACGCCATGTATGCAAACGAGCAATATTATTTTTGTCTTTGTTTTTCAAGCATTCCGTAATATATAAATCGTGTTGCGCACATTTGTACTTTTTTTCATGTCATCCTCATAAGTAAATATTAAAATAAAAATATATCAAAGAAAGAAAAATCATATAATCATATAATTTTATAATTTACATATACTCACACGTTTTGCAGTGTTTATGTTGTCAGCTGTTAGAAGATAGCGTATCACACACACATGCTACACCTTTCAAATGTCGTAATATGCAATGTAGATACAGAATGCCGAAAAAAAGAATTAAACTGCATCATACAGCTGTTTCGTCCTCCTAGGACTCTTCAGTGATACAAGGCGCACTCGTGAAAATATAAAAACAAATCTGCCATACACGTGAAATGTATTTGATATTAAACGGCAAACCATTGAATATCCTCTATATAATTTATTATAGCGTATATAAAATGGTATTAGTCTATAAAGATCACCAAGCCATTATCAAACGTCTTACTACCATTCTTAATACCATTAAATCAGGACTTCAGTCTAATTTTGACACATTATACTCTAGAAGTTACATTAACCGGATAGAAATTTCGAAAAGCTCGAAATATCTTCTGATGAATCTTAAGCACCCCTTCTCAACAATGTTTCGTCATTTGGTTTTTCCACACCGTGGAAAAAAACGTCTTCGAACTCACATTATGAGAGATTTCTTTTCCAAAAAAAGGTAGACGACGATACAAATACATGTGTATATGGTTGTGAGCACATGGAATCTTGGAGCATACTTTGTAAAAAAAAAAACAACCAAAAAACAACAAACTAACTAACTAAATATGAAACATACTGAGGGAGATATCAGATGAACGATTGAATTCCGGGTTGACAATATCTAATATAATAATGATAATAATAATATACAACATTTATAAAGCGCTCTGTATAATTTGTAAAATTACTCTAAAACGCTTCACAACATGTAGATAATAATTTGATACTTACAATGCATAAATAACGAAGTTATTACAATCTAAGCTAATGTGATAATATAAAAAATGCATATAAATACGGACTAGATAAACAAATGTCAGTATATACATGTCGTCCAAGTTGATACCCTAATATACAGACGTGAAAAGGTACGTCTTCAGACGTGTCTTGATTTTGGCAAGAGTATTTGTTTTTCGGATAGCGGATAGTAATCTTTTCCGCAACGTGGCCGGAACTCTCCCAAAACACCGGTTTCCAAAGGTCAAAGTACGAGATTTTGGGACACACAACAATGATTCTGTCTCCGACCTCAGTGATCGTGACGGCTGATACATGGTAACTAGCTCCCTTATGAACTGGGGAGCTGTTCCATCCAGTGCCTTGTATGTGTATACCCATCGTCGGAAACCCACGGTACACTTCTCTGACGTTTGCATCTTGTGGGCCAGAATCGGTATAAACCTTCGTTTCCCCGAATAGAAGTCTATTCGGAGATTGCGACCAAACAGAATGGTCGTTTCTCGTGACACTCTGTTGGATCATTTTACCGTGACCACGACCAGTATATGTTTCTGTAGGCAAGACGCCGATGACAATTGCCGTATAGCAGGACCTTATATTTTAATCACAATCGACACAATTATAACACAATCGACAGGTTTTGTTGACAGGCGGTGCTACAAATGAAACGGGATATCCCGGCTTGATGTCCCGGCTGTATGAAGTCACGGATGAAACAATCGATATGATTGGCTACTATTTTAGTACGAAAACGAGAGTTTCTTTTCATTTGAGCCCACGGGATGCAAACGTCAGAGAAGTTTAGCGTGGGTTTCCGACGATGGTGTATACCAAGATTTTGTATTGTGACCTGTATTGTACAGGTAACCAGTGCAATGAATACAGAACAGGAGTGATGTGCTCTCTCTTTCTAACTCGAGAAACGAGACGTGCTGTCGTGTTCTCGACTTTCTGTAGGCGACTTGTCAGTTTGTCAGATATACCACAGAGTACGGCATTTCCATAGTCTAGCCGTGAGGTAACAAGTGAATGCACCAAAATCTTGCATGCATTGGCAGTTATAAACTGCCATATACAGCCGATGTTCCCGATCTGGTAGTAACAGGATTTGGCAATAGCATTCACTTGTTTCTCCATGTTCAGTGAACTATCAAAGTACACCCTAGAATTTTTACAGTAGGTACAGCCTCTACAGTACTTGTTCCGACCTTGAGCTGGAGAGCCGTTGATTGCTTATACTTTGGAGAAAAGACGAGCTGTTCCGTCTGTTTGCCTCTAAACGCCGGGACACAACCTACTTCAAAATCTTAGGCAGAAAAGGCAAATTTGATACAATTTGGAAGACAAAAAATATGGAAACAAAATGTGCCCCATTCTTATAGCTGACTTGCTTCTATTTTCATACAAGGCTGGATTTGTCGAGGAGCCTATCATGACATGTACATGTAGCAAACACCTTGTCAAATCTTTCATGTAAATCGGCGATGTGTTGTTCAAAACAGCACGATGTTTACTGACCTAGTCGATCGTATTTACCCTTCTGAACTTGAAATCAAGGACACAACACACTCGACTTTATCAGCTGCTTACAGCGATATCTAATTTAACTATGACCAACACGGACCACAGGGGCTAGGCACGGACCTATGTAACTTAAGAAATAATTGTCAGATGTTTTTTTACCTTTCTCGAATATAGCCCCTCCCACTACTATAATATATATCTGTGACAAGGGAAAGAACTATCCTGAACGAGAAAATCGACCTATTTTCACTCTAAGCCTGTTTTCGCCACTGAATGAATTCCAATTTTTTACATGCATGCCTCATTTTAAAGATGAAACTTTAATCTTTAAGTCGATACCAAATATATCCCGCTTCACGTATGTAATAGGTTACTAGGCTGCCTGGAATCCGAGGTTTTGCATTAAAACCGTAGGTGGGCACTTGCCTGTCCAGTTTAACCGTTCGGAATTTGTCGGTATACATAAGTAGTGAGAAAATCTAGATGAGTTCCGAAAATATGTAAACTTGAAAAATGGCAGATGAAGTTCACATCTGCGGTGAACCGTAAATTTAACCTCGGATGACCTGGATTACAATAGCGATAAACATTCCATTTCAAGGTTGGATAACGAGCTTTAGCATTAGTGATAGGCCTGCAAAGCCGTTTTCAGTAATCACCACGTTAATAAAGCTATAGCCATGGTTAGACAAGGTATAACACGCTGGACAGGCAAGTGCCCACCTACGGTTTTTAATGCAAAACCTCGGATTCTAGGCCGCCTATTAACCTATTACATACGTGAAGCGGGATATATTTGGTATCGGCTGAAAGATTAAAGTTTCACCTTTAAAATGAGGCATGCATTAAAGAAATTGGACTTCTTTCAGTGACGAAAACAGGGTTGGAGTGAAAATAGGTCGATTTTCTCGTTCAGGCTAGTTCTTTCCCTTGTCACAGATATATAGTAGTGGGAGGGGCTATATTCGAGAGAGGTAAAAAATCATCTGACAATTATTTATTAAGATACATAGGTCCGTGCCTAGCCCCTGTGACACGGACACCTTTCTACTAAGCTATACGACGTAACGATTTCACAATTTTCCTATCGTAACCTTTCCATTTCTCGATAGTAACACCCCGCTTCTCCAACCTATGGTGTAAACATGTCACAGTTGATTTGTTATTCTTGGGCTTGCTCTGATTATTGCTGCTGAGGAACACACTTGCGGCACAGGTATTCAACAGACAGGTTGATAGTCACCATTTCTGTATCGTTGAAAACGACTTTGTATCCTTGTATGGTATGAAGGTGGACGGTTTTGAGTATGCTAAGTATATATGCCTACTTGTTGTGATTGAGAATGACGTATGAGTTCTCACTTTGAAGACGTGATATTTACTTTGATGTGACATAATTTAGTATGGCGAGTGTCGTCGATGAAGCAGAAGACGCTTACTCTTCCGGAACATCTGGCCTATATATTTTGTACTTTTTCAAGTGTCTCCATGTAAAAATTTCCTTTGTCCATATTTTGTCCCAGGTTTAATCGGTTTTGAGTTCGGATTATGGTTTTTTTGACGCGTTGGTATTTTCTGATTTTTTTTTTTTTTTTATATAGATATCATTATTACTTTTAAACCATATTCACTTAAGCTATTAAACCATTTATTTTGATTTAACATTTTTCCTCATATGTAGACAAATAAACATCAACAATAACTGTATCAATATGTCATATTCGAGTATATATGTACAAGGGATAACTGTATCGATGCTTTTGATTAGAAAATCAAGCACAATTTTCACAAAATTAAAAATACGTCTACTATTGTCAAATTGATTTTTCATAGTTACAATCGCAGTCTATATTTGATATTTACAAAAAATCCTTTCATAAAGATATGCTATCTACAGAAATGTTTACATGTAATTTCAAAACCGTTAAAATACTTTCTTAGCATTCTAAACATGTCCAATACACAATTTCCATTATCATGAATATTTCATTATCATTGCTTTTTATGGTAGACACCGATACATGTTCTGTTTTCGTGTATAACACCAAGCCTCTTGATTATTTCATACACGATTTTAAGCTCTGTGTAACTATGTAAAACATGCATTCTGCAAACGTAATCGTTCCTCTGAAGATCTACATTAGGGCTGTAGTTTAAGTAATTATATGCAGATACACAAAGGCAATAATCATAATAAGAACTAACAAACATGTGATAATCATTCCGCCTTTTTTTCATTTATCGAACAAATCATAAAGGATTGCTAAATAATTTCAAATCTGTAATGCATAGAGGTATATACAAGGTATATGCAAGGCATTTTAAGCTTACTTACATGTCTGTTAGATATTCTGCACTAACTACTACTGATCTCTCATTAAATGTTCCTATCCTTTACCCACTAATATGTGTGCATAGGTGATGGCTGCAACACCAGAGTGACAGATTCGTCATGTACATTCATCTCAATATAACTTGCTGCAGCAAATACTGAGTGCAGAGACTATCAGTACATAGAGAAACAGTAACAGACGGATCAGCGTGGGCAGCAGGGTAGCTGATGAACCCAACCTTTATAGACCAAATCGAGTTCGATCCCCATACATGTACTTGGAATGGCATACGGGAGGCAGTAGCATGCTGATCCTCCTAGCTAAAATCAGCGCCAAGGTGTATTGAAGAGCTTCTGACATCGGCAGGAGACTTTGATATTTGGATGCACTTGCAAATGTAACATGCTCAAGACCTCATCCGAGGCTTATTCATTTAATGCGTAAATCGCAGACAAAATGTAATGCTTGAACTAGGTTTGACAAAAATAACTTAGTTGACCAGTCAAAGATTACTACTGTATAAGTGTGTCGCAAATTGTAAGTTTTACATAAGATATACAATTTTACATGCTTTTCTGCATAATCTAAATAGAAGCACAAATTCTTGAAATAACTGCAATATTCGGTACCAACTATTTGTTGGATTATGGTGTACAAAATGATGACACAATAGTAATTGTAATTATGTCATTTAATTGCTCTGGGAGGGACTTGACAATGTATTTCAGCAACGATACCCTTAATATCCACACTGGTGTTCGTAAATGAATATTTGTAAACATTTTCTACAGGTTGAAAAGTATGATTTATGAAAAGATTATTTTACGCAACCAATGAATAAAGCGTAGCCGAATCGAATAATTTCGGTACAATATCTCTATTATTGTACGTACGCCTAACAGCGTAGACGAAATTACCGATTTGTCGTTACCAACTCGTACACAATTTACACTTATGTGTGCATACGCTTTGATGGTCATTTATTGTACATTTGTACTAGTCATCGAAACGTCATTGGTTGTGTAAAACAATCTTTACAAAATAGTCAGCCAATGAAGCAAATAAATAACTAATGTTTTCCTGATTTAGCCTTCCTATACCCTCACTGTTTTATGTTAATGATATTTTTTAATCCCTAGAGGGGATCGATGCTAATGTTAAATCTCCATAGTTTGGCATTTACCCTGTCATTTTCGTTGTAAAATTAATACGTTTATTATTCATAGTTTCAAGCATAAGATGGTACCTCCAAAGGAGAAATCCTCTGTTTATGCATCATTCATCCGATATTCAAATATCTTATACCACCAAATGAAACATGTCAATGCATTCAATATTTAACATGAGAGTAAAAATTAATAAGCAACGAACAGTTTTACGGTTGATCAAAATGCATTTTGACAGTTCATTATACAGTTGTGGTATCGCACAACGCACCAAAAACTGCGTGCGTGCATCGTGCATACATAGTGCACACATCGTTCGCCCATGGTGCGCCCAACTGGGCGATCTAACGATCGTGCGTTTATGTGTGCGATTAGATCGCACACACGCACAATTTGGTACAATTGGTCGATACATATTACGGAATGAAATAATATGGAACCCTCTTGTCCAAAAACTATTTAAATTCGCACCATATTTATTGGGATTATGTCAATTTAACAATATAGAGTAAACAGTATTATAGTGACCACGAGACAGCCAAATGTGGGTTTAGCTACCAGGTAACAGAAAAGCTAAATAACATGCCAGAGTTTTACCTGTGCCGTGTGCGGCGATACGCTACGACAGCCATTACCGAGCGACCGTTATGAAAACAAACTGGACTCTTAATAATAATTAGTTATTTGAAAACCACCTCCCCTTCCAACCCTTTTACCTGTGTTTTCACACCTAGGCGAGTTTTGTTAGTGCCCCGGGCCAGAGACATCTACATATATTGTCCATGTACAGATTCAGTGTATAACTTGGTAAAAACTGGCAATATTTACTTGAATGAGAACTTGTCAATATGTGTTGAAAATGTACATGTGTCTATTTGGTTTGTTTTAAAAACTACAGAAAGACTATAACTAATTTTAAGAAATATATAGATAGAACTATCAGCTAATGTAAATAGTTAAAATATAGAAATATATTTAAAACAACTAACGCGAAACCGTATATATTTTTAAACAATTTCTAAATTTACATCAACCACGATTGTCATCGCACAATGTTAGTTTATCGTGCGCCCACATGTGTGTTAGAAATAATCGCCCAGGATCGCATCGTTCGCACATCGTGCATACACCGTTCGCCCATCGTGCGCCCACCGCACATCGTGTAACGCTGTGCGATCCCACAACTGTATGTCCCTGCAAAGAAGACAAATGTCAAAATACAGGTTAATGTCGACTCGCCATTGGTTTTGTGATTTTAGACTTTAATCCCTCTGTAGCAAGAATTTGTATAATGAGTTTCCTTGATGACAAATTTCGGTAACATTGAGACAGATTCGTGAAAATATTGCTTAATCATACATTAGTTTTCGATAAATATACTCAACATTTGATTTTCTTTTGGCAGTAAATTAAATTAAAGTGTATTCCTTGCACATTTCACAACTCAGCTATATGATAAACGTGATGATTTCAATTTTCCAATCGTTAACTTTCCATTTCTTGATAGTAACATCGCTGTTTCTCCAACCTATGGTGTTTACATGTCGCAGTTGATTCGATATTCTAGAGCTTGCTGACAAGCAAACTAACAATACAAGGATTCGAGAGATGCAGGTTGATCAAAACTATGGACAAGTTTTATGGTCGCCATCTTTGCCTCATTGAGAAATATTCAGTATCTTTAAGTGATATGACGATGGACGTTTTTGAGTATGCTCATTAGTGTGTTTACTTGTTGTGATTGACTATGATTCTCAGTTCTCGTTTTGAGAACTTGATGATTCCTTGGATGTGATAAAGATTTACATGGCGGGTGTCGTCGATGAAGCAGAAGACGCTTACTCTTCCGGAACACCTGGTCTTATTCTCTTGTACTTTTACGAGAGTCTTTTTTTTATTTTGAGTTCGGATTATGGTTTTGTTGACGCTTTGGTATTCTCTGATTTTTTTATCCATGCCAGCGACTGAACCACTGAAGTAGACCACGTGGGTTACTGTTGGAGCACCTTTTCATGCTATTTTATGCACTAAATGTTTTTTAACTAAATTCAACAACAGTTTCATGGTCTCTATGTAAATCTTCCATTTCTCAATATTTTGCCCCTAGTTTAATCGATTATGAGTTTGGATTATGGTTTTATTTGTTGACGCACCGGTTTTCTCAAAGACAAAGAATGTTTCGGAGGAATGCAAGCTACAGCTCAAGTATGACTTATCCAAACGTGTGAACACGCCATAAGATAAAATTAGTTCATAGCAGACACAAATGACCATCCAAGTGTTAAATTAGTTTATAGCAGACACAAATGACATTCAATGTGTTAAATTAGTTCATAGCCGACACGAATGGCTAGCCATGTGTTAAATAAGTTTATAGCAGACACAGATAGCTATCCATGTTTAAAATTAGCTCATAGCAGACACGGATGGCTAGCCATGGGTTAAATAAGTTTATAGCAGACACAGATAGCTATCCATGTTTAAAATTAGCTCATAGCAGACACGGATGGCTAGCCATGGGATAAATAAGTGTGCTAAATTAGTTCTTAGCTGACACGAATGGCTATCCATTCGTTAAATTAGATTCCGGATGAAATTAAGACAATACGGAAGCGTCAACAAAACCATTACTCGAACTCTTAATCGATTAAACAAAATTCGAAAAAAAGTAATGATCTACATAGCGACCCTTGTAAAAGTACAAGAGAATAGGACCAGGTGTTTCGGAAGAGTAAGCGTTTTCCGCTTCATCGACGACACCTGCCATGTCACATCCAAGTAAATATCAAGTCCTCGAAATGAGAACCGAGTCAGCAGTGTCAATAATAAGAACGATATTGAAAATATAAAACAAACATCGTCCAGGATGCATTATCAATTTTATTCCTAACAGGTGTTTGCCGGTCGAACTGTGTTACTGTTACAATTGATCATGAGATGCTGATTTTTTCGATTCTTCTATCTAAAAACTTAAATAAATATAAGATTAACCAAGGACTGGGGTGTGTTGAGCCAAACTGAATCTCGCTGATAATCGATATGTAAAATTGAATGTGCTGACTGAGTTAATGAGAAGCTGTGGATATATCTAACAATAGGGTTAGACTATCTGTTTATGGTAAGCAAACAGAGTAGTGAGCGCGGTGGTCATTAGTTTAGCGGTAATAATTCATGATAAGAACAGATACTCTTCTGTAATTGATACATGTTTAAAGATAGGTGTTGATCAATTTAACACCAAACATCTTCAACTATTTGATTTTATCGTTAAACTTAATAATCAGATGAATAACGACCACTTTATCATACTAACTTTTACATCTAATATGCACATATTGCACACCTGAAAAAATGATATCAATGTCAGTATTTGATATAACACAATATAACAGCTCATAAAACATAAACGATTGCATCATTAATCCCAACTTTTCTGTATCCACCAAACTGGACAAGGGTAAGGCTGTACCGTTGATAGTTGTATTCATGCCCACGCATTACTGGATACACATCCACAGGCTTTCATGCTGAAAGAAATTAAAAATTCGTGGAATATACTCAATTTTAAGTATGTGTTGTATCTATACGTTAGCTTGAAACTACAGACAGTCATATGCTATTTTGTGGAACTTGAGAACAAACTAATATTAATCTTATGTCAGCATAATTACACGTCATTTCAGATATGTGTAGTTTGACAAATTAAATCTAATAGCTAGTCCCATTGGAACAATGAGTTATAGAAATACACATTGAGAAGTTTAAGTAATTGGTACATTTCACGCACGGGACATCAGACAAGTCAAGCAAATAGCGAATAATGAGGGGTTTTTTCGAGTCAAGTCGAGCCGACATGCTTCTACATTTATATTCAGAGTGTTTCTTCTCTTTATGATAATACCAATTAAAACCAACAAATGCTGGCACATGAAAACATCATGAATACAGTAAGACATTCGCGTGGTCTAATTCTGTCGTAATACATTGATTCCCTTCTGATAAGATGCAGATCGCCCTTGCTTAAAACGCTCATATAACTTTATTAAGGCTTGTACGCCAGCACCATGCAAAGGACAATGTACAGACAAACAAATTTAATAAGTCAATTGTCCAAGAACAAATAAACAAAATCAAACAATTGTTTTATAGAAAATTTGTGTGGACAAAACGGCGTTTATTGTTAAATTAAATCCAGTATCAACGCAAATCGGTATTAATCCATATCAAACATATTCGTTCATATTGGTATAAAAATTAAAACAAAAACACTGCTCAATATCGTTTTGAATAAATATGCATTGTTTAAAGTTTACGTGTGCAAATATGTATCTTATACTTACGGTCCATAGCTGCAAAGTTGTAAACATAACTTTGACTTTGGGTCAAGTTTTATTTTACTAGTGGTTTTCGTCGGTTTGGCTGTGGCTGATGTGATCGACTCTTGATTATTAATGTTATTGTTTATATTTATATTTACGTCGATGTTTTGTGCGTCTGAAGATTTCGATTTCACAGGTGTAGATGATGGAGAAGCGGTCGCAATATCAGTTGTCGTGCCCTCTCCGTTAGTTGTACCGGAAGAATCAGGGGTAATAGCACGTTTCCTTTTACCATCCCCAGATGTCGCTTCAGCTTTTCTCTTTGCACTAGGTAGCTCTGGTTGAATATGGTTTGCAGAGCCAGACATCGGTGACGCACCACTCGCTTTAATTTTTTCACCTAAGGCTGCCAGTAATTTACTCTTTAACATGTTATCCATCGGTACCCTTGCTTGACATACAAGAACCACACACATTAGCACACAATACATGCGTGTAACTATTCCTATCCTCGGAGACATACTGATCTGTCTATGGTTGACACCTGCTTGCACCTGAAGTCTTGAACCTAAATGGAAAACAAAAATATCATTAACTTTCGATATAAACATGACAAAACGAACTGCATTCACAACGTTTTATGTACATACATGTAGTAAAACATATCATCCTTTAGTGGTTAATTGTCCTCACTCTAACTTCATTTCCTAACAGTCAAGTGAACCTTGCAAAAATGACGTGAACTGTTCATGTACATATGTACCATTTGTACGAGGTTCATTTGCCTTCATCAGCCGATGCCAGCAACAATTAGACATTCAATCCTTATATTTACGTTAACTTTTTTAATTTCCCGCAATTCGCATGTACTTGAAGCTACCGGTGTCACACGGTGCTTCACATTTGTTATATTGTTTGCATACTTATCATCATGTATGTACATACGCGGGACAGCCGATGGCTAGCTTCATTCATCACTAGGCAACTGAACAAATGTAGTACAGAGACAAGATTTTTATTTGTTTATTTTTATATGTGATTTAATAATATCTCTCAAACTTTTATTACCATTACGAATTGATTGAAGCGAGTCGATTAAAGCTGTCCGAAGTCGGATTCGGTTACTCCTAAGCATATTGAAAACGTCTCTAAGTGGAATTAGGAAGAGCATATTGACGAAAGTATGATGAATGATATTGGTGACATGTAATCAACTGGATAAGTGATCTGACGATTTTTAATTTGGGACATTAACCGAAAACTGCAAGCTTTTAAGGTAGTCACACGATACGGTTATGTATTGAAAAGATCACAGGTGCCTGAGAATTCGTTACGTCTACTTTTGGACCTAAACTAAGGTTTTTAGAGTATGTTTACACTTTTGGAGGTTAAGATCAACTTCCGATAAAAATGACACCCTAATCTAAATTCAGCGGAAGTATAAAATGTTTGTAGGCATCGTAGTTTAGGTCCAAAAACTACGTAATAATTGTAACAAATTATCGGACCCCTTTGAGTATGAGCAAGCTAGGTTATGTCCTACAGTAGATCTAGTCTAGCTAGCTTATCAGTTTCGTGAACATGTTACATT
The DNA here is from genome assembly GCA_947623455.1 of Mimachlamys varia. Taxonomy (NCBI): domain Eukaryota; kingdom Metazoa; phylum Mollusca; class Bivalvia; order Pectinida; family Pectinidae; genus Mimachlamys; species Mimachlamys varia. Next base: position 31,573,394 of record OX392529.1, on the reverse strand, counting down.
TGTCAAATAATAGAATCTACATATGCAACTTCTTAAAAGAGAACGGATTTCTTTGACCAATCTCAAACATTTTAGTTTAGTATTGCCCATGAAATAAAATTGCGAAATCTGCAGACCGACAGAGGATCCCATTTGCTTTTCGCACTATCATTGAGGGGACCATGAGGATTTAGGACCAATATATCTTTATATATATAATGTATGCTTTCGGAAATGTCTGTATTTTGTCAGATTAAGTTTTAATAACGCTTTGCGCGATATGATATTTGGCATAACTCATTGGCATATAAAACAGCTGTTTTACGTGTGTAGTACACCATGGACGATACACTGTTCTAAACAAATGTATTACTTCGCCAGGAACGAAACAGCGCGTGCCCCACTTACTTCATCGGGAAAAGAAGCAACCAGAGTTTACTAGCATGATTGAGGCCCAACGAAGAGAAAATTTTAATATTACTAATTGATTGAAATACTTTTCATGTATATAATGAATTACGAGAGTAAACATAACGACGTCTTATCAAGCTGAAGCGAGTCAAATAATGTTGTCAGAAGTCTTATTTCGGTTAGGCCTAAACATATTGAAGAGTTAGGCATAGCTTATGAAGTATACTGTATGATGAATGAGATTAGTGACATGTAATCAACTGAAAACGTGATTTGACGAGTTTTGATTTGGAACATAAGAGACAGTCTCAACCAAAAACTGCAATCGTTTAAGGTAGGCACACGGTAAGGTTGTGTATGGACAATATCAAAGGTGCCTGAAAATATGTTACATCTACTAGTTTTGGACTAAAAGCAAAAAGCTACGCTGTCAGTATAACAAATTTCCGGGCCACCACGGACAAGCTTAAGCCCTACTGCACATTAGTCTTGTTAGTTTCATGAAATCTAACCTATTAATATGTAACTTCTTAAAAGAGGACGAATTTCTGTGACAAATCTGATGCGTTTTATTTTAATATCAGACATGAAATAAAATAACGAAATCTGACCGACGGGCAGATGGTCCGATTTCGCACGATAATCGAGTGGACCTATCAGGAATTAAGGACCAGTAAATCTTGAATTATTGCTTTCGGAAATGTCAGAATTTTGTCAGATGAAGTTTTATTAAAGCTATCTGTGATATGACATTGGCATATCCATTAACTTGTAAAACAGCTGTTTAGTAGTACACCCGTACATGATTGTATACATCGTTAACGATACACCAATACAAACAAATGTATTACTTCCCAAGGAACGAAAAAGTGCGTGCCCCACTTTCTTCATCGGGAAATAAAGTGATCAGAGTTTACTGGTTTCATTGAGTAGGAGCGAAGTGAAAAAGTACATGAATATATACATATTTGAAAAATAAGAATTCCTTTAATAGGTTCATTAATCAGAATTCCGAGGCAAAACAAAGACAACCATTGCTTTTTATACAGAATGCCACCAATCTGTTTCATGCCATCAGTCTGTCACATTTATCTCTTCGCAGGTTTTGATTGAAGTCTAATAAAATCAGAAATAGCAACACGTTGAATATCCCTATGTGTCAGTCTCAACAAAAAAGAAAATGTCATTATTGCTGCATGTCGATAAACAATTAAGTGTCCTCACTTTAGGTATATCAGTTTGTAAACAGATTCTGATCAACGCATTCATGTTTAACATAGCGTTTATTGTCTGACCTATATGATCCACGTCCTAAATAGAAATATGTTTTTATCTAATTGATTTCACTTTATTTTTACTTTTGGGGGGGGGGGGGGGGGGTTCCAAGCTCCAATTATGTTATTGTTTTATAATACTTCAGTATGTTTTTTACCTTCAAATTAATCAAGAAATTCCTAGATATTTTTAAACACAATCAAACTTCATTTTGTTATTCTTTTTACATAAAGTTATCAAGGTAACACATTAATGGAAATCAAAGATGAACATGAATGATCCATATTTGAAAGATCCCGGAAAGAGCAATTGTATAAGAATTTAATTTCCTGGTTCTGATTCTTATATAATAGCTCCGCTTAATATTTACCGTCATAACCATGTTGTTAATCATATTTGTTTATTTCATCAATATTGTGTTGATGATAAATGACATGGAACGAATGGTTTTAGAGACGTCAATGATAATATGGAGGCTTTATTAATGGTGTCAACAATATCAGTAAAATAGGCGTCAACGAAATCTATCAGTAGACTACCATAAAGGGATCCGGTCTCGCCGTGGTACTGTCATAACAATGTTGTTGATGATATTTGTTTATTTCATCAATATTGTTTGTAATAAATAGCAGGGGAGGAACAGTTTTAAAGACAATAATGTGAAGAATATATATATGGCGTCAATAATATCAGTGGAAACGGCGTCAACGAAATATATCAGTATGATACTATAAAGTGATCCAGTCTTGTCGTGGTACTGTCAGGTGAACACGAGATGGATGCTGCAAGATATCAGCAGAACAATATCCAAAATGTAGTCCAGCCAAAATTTGAAAAAAAATGTTTTAGAAAGTAACTGATTAGTAGTAATAAATTCCAAGATTGTGTATAATAGACAACAAAACAATTTGTTAGAGCTAGTTTCTCACAAAAAATGAACCAGCTTAATGACATCTGTAGTTGTCACCTTTATATATTTCATACATATACAAAATTGACAATTTGTTTACGTGTATTACCTGACCGTACGTGTAGGCAGATTAACAACTATGCGTTGTTTATCAACGCATCATTGACTCTACGTTCAGTCCGATATATATTCGAATCGTTGACAAGGTTATGTCGATGACAGCTCGAGGTAATGAAATATTCGACACACTAGATAAGCTCAGTCGATATTAGAAACATCGTACATCACCACACATCTGTGCTTTCTATAAAGTTTTGACTTTTGACTCGGTTATGTACTTATTATCCAAGGTTTAAATTGCCAGCTTAAACGATGTATCTATCTATGTAGTCAACCCATTGTGGACTTACATTGCTAACAAGTCGGTTAAGCGTTAGTTTAACAATGTTATTTCCTATTTACCTTACTACACTGTAGCATTGGTTATATTCGCTCTTGACATTTCTATGGTGGAGGTATACGTATATTCCTCTAATCAGATTGTCTTACCTCTCGAACTATGTACCTCCATCATAACAACATAAACATTACTTACCTGTTAAAGGTTCCCACAACAAAATAGCTGTAAATTGTCTTAAGACGTGTTTGTAGTGTAGGATCCCCCATCTGTCGCGGACGTCCTGGAGCACACCGTCTTGTTGATGTCAGACGGCCACGGACCCCGTGACTAAGTGTGTCATACATCATCGCAAGCCGTAGGCGTTTGCATGCTAATTTCAGTGATTAATTGGGTGTTTATTTAAACACTGCATTTCATATAACGTTTATCAGATATTGTAATAGCTATACATCGGATACATTGTTTAAATGTTTACTATTAAGATGAAATACATTTTCTTTGATCATATTTTTTAAAGATTTTAATTTTTGTTTTTCTGATATAAAACGAACTTTTTGACAACGATTGTTTCTGTTTTTGTCCGGCGGACATTCCTTTAAGGATTTACTAATATAGGTATGGATTTTGTACGAAAATAAAAAATCAATAAGAGATCAGATACATAATGCTCATCATTGTTATTGTCAAAATAGCATAAGCAAAGGGATTTTTGTTCCTAGAATGGTAACAAGCGTCGTAAAATCAGCATGTATTCGAACACCTGACACCATGTACACTATTAACGAGACTGAGTTAATTACTGATCGGTTACATTCATTTGTTCATGCTTATGTGTGAAACTTGAAACTGATTTATGAAAATAAATAAGAGAAAACCGAAGCGTTAACAAATTCATAATCCAAACTCAAAATCGGTTAAAATAGGGGCAAAATATGAACAAAGGAAAGATTTACAGAGACCCTTGTAAAAGTACAAGAGCATAAGACCAGGTATTATCGTGTACTCTAGTTGGACTCACCGAAACTATCAAATTCCGTCGTTTTGATTTTCCCATCAGAAATGTTTCATATATACATTGTCCGTATGGAAACGCGTTTTCATTTTTGTGGGATTTTATCAAACCCATTTAGAAGTGATACTTTTAATATTCTTTTCATGAATGAAATCATATGTTTACATTATATTGCTATCAGGTGATGCTCGTTTTATAGATATATCGAAGAAAAATTTATTTTGTGTGTTTATAACCCTCCATTTTTAAAAATGTATTAAAACGAATTTATATTTTGTTTCTTATTAACGTATTAAGGTTGCAGTGTACAATAGAAGAGGCCAACAAGGAAAAACAAAGCTTTGTCTTAGAAATGTAATACGATTTCTCTATACAAGGGAGCACACTAATGAGCAGACTCAAAAACGTCAATCTTCTTATCATTCAAAGATACAGAATATTTCGCGATGAGACCAAGATGGAGACCATAAAACTTGCCTATAGTTTTCACCAATCTGTACCTCTCGAATCCCTGTGCAATAAATTTGTTGGTCAGCAGCTGGCATCTATCACGAAAATCTCGGTATTCAGAGCATGCCCTAGGAGAACAAATCAACTGCGAGATGTAAACACCATATGACGGAGAAGCAAGGATGTTACTATCAAGAAAGGAAAAGTTCACAATAGGAAAATCGAAATCGTCACGTTTATCATAAACTCATATCATTAATCAACGGGTAAAATATGAACAAAGAACAGATTTAAGCCAAGCCCTTGAAAAGGAACAAGATAATAAGACCATGCGTTCAGGAGAACAAGCGTCTTCTGCTTTATCGACGACACCCGCCATGTAATTTTTATATCACATCCAAGTGTATGTCATGTCTTCAAAATGATAACAGAGGTGTCATTCTTAAACACAACAAGTATGCATGCTAATGAGAATACACAAGAGTACAAGATATGTCTCCATAAGACCGAGATACAAATATACAATGTAGCGACCATAATATTGGTTCATAACTGTGTTTAGGAAGTATTAATCAAGTCACATCTGTCGAACTCCTGAAGGGCTTTATTGGGACATGGCCGATATCGTTATCATAGCAAATGAGGCGTATTCTTAATTGCTGGACCCTTAATGGTACATATAGCTCAGACAGGGTTTTAACCCGAGTAACGAAACCAAATTGTTTAACAAAATAGGTAATTGAAGATGAAAAAGCTCATTTCAACCCCTCAAACCCAAGAATGTAAGTCGGTCTCAATTACAGATTAGTGTTTTATACATCCTTTAATACATGATCAGTTCCTCTTAACCACAGTTTAGAACTCACAAAATACTAAAACATGGTCGTTCAAGGAGGTCAAATCCAGAATGTGAGAATGTGCTATTTATTCTTAGATACATGTACGTGTACATCAGCCCTTAAAGAGTAACTGTAGTGCAAATAGAAACTGAAATGATCAGACTCGTTGTGTCGGCATTAATACATTGTCGAAAACCGCATCGAAATCGGCCGACCGGTTACAAAGTTACGACAGGTTGAAATTTGGTTTTTTACCTGTTTTGCCACACGCTAATTAAGCGCATCGTGAACCGCTAAAAGTTGTGCACACGTATTGGTGACGTCACAACGGGAACACAAGAAATTGGGTCCTATGTCTCTCTATATAATAGTAATATGTACGTCTGGTTGATTAGTGATTCAAAATGTATTATACAATGAAATTAAGGGACGTACCATAATATGGGGGTCGGGAGAATAATCTGAAATCGTCATTGAAATAACTTTATTTTGATTCGTTCATAAATATAGTGTTTATTGATTGTTCAAATTCATTTTAATGGACCCATATATATATGCGCTATCATATTGTAATACTCTGTGTCATTTATAATGTCAGTTATACATATCATTTATCCAATGATTCAAGAGTGACTCTTATAATAATACCTTTGAATATTGTAAATCTCATGTTAGTGTCCATTATATTACGTAATCAGATTAGCAGGATAATCTACTTGGTCAGTTCGATAACTTCACACGTAACGTGTTACTCAAATAGCAAGTAATTAACATTGGAGAGGGGTGGGGTGGGGGGGGGGGGGGCTATCAAAGTTAACTAAATTGTAATAGTTGAGTATGTTGCGGTTATTATCCCCTCTTTATAACTTCAAAATGTGTACTCTAAATCTGTAGTTACATGTAGATCTCGACTGGAACATAGACTATCGAGTACACGTGTATCTTTTGAAATCTCCGTAACCCACCGTCAACTCACACAGTATATGACACTTTTTTAAATTTCGAGTTTGACTCTTCTATTCAACGAGAAAAGTTTTGTTGAAAACTTGCTTGATATGTCTCAGGGACGTATATGCACATATACGTCCCTGGTATGTCTGTATCACAGTTTTTTCATATTTTATTTTTAACATAAATGAATAAAATGCGGATTAAAACCAAAGGCACTTCTGGCCAGGAGAATAGCCATCTAAATATATAGATAACATAGCGAAATATGAAAATTAAAATAAAATATAAAAACTGAATTTTCAAATTTTCTTTATATGTTATTAATCATCTAAAACCATATTGGAAATAATTGCCAAATTTCAGCTTGATACGTCAAGCGGTTTAATTTAACAAAAAATCGACTATCAGACATTCTTTTTTTTTTGTGAAATTTAAGCGCTTGACGTATCAAGCTGAAATCACCACTAATTACGGCCCCCTGGGGCATACAACACCTTGGAATTATCAGTAGGGTTATTAATGAACTCCATACAACCTTGATATATAATAAGTGTCATATTCTTGAATAGAAGACTCTATACAAATAACAAGTCGTGATACGATTCATATAATTTTAATATAATGACTACACAAGTCTATCAGTGCGGTCACCGTTGTGACGTCACTTCCGGTCGTATGGCAAAATCGGGGATTTTCTGATTTGTGTTCAGGTGTGAAATTTAGAAAAATGGTCAAAACTTCGTAATTTTTACAAAAATAAATTTTTCGTGAGAATTTTCTCACTTACTATTTACCAATCTTTCCATACACAAAAGATGGTTTTGCACTACAGTTACTCTTTAAAGTCCGGTTGATGTAAGACTCACAGTATCTCACTAATGACTCAACCATTCTTCTTAACCATACTCACTAAGTCCTAAAACATGGTCATTCAAGCGGAAACGTATAGGTCAAGTCTAGCATCTGAAACCTAGCATGTGTTTTGTATTCTTTGGTACATAACCCATGTATGTTAAGTCGATGTAGAATACGGGGATATAATATAAGCCGCCCTTCCGATACGTATATATACAAATGTACATGTATGTAATATGTTTCCTGTCCTTGTCACTACCGCGGTGTGCTTTCTGAAGGGGACTCCATCCAGTCTGTGTAATTGCGGATACTTTCGACGGAACAGCATGATCGTATTACTCCAATATCGGGGCGGAACATGGTCTTATTTAATTTGTTCGAATGCACAGGAGTGTGGATCTCCCAATTACCAATCAACGTCTTTCTTGTAGGTCTCGTGTAGCTTTGGATCTGTTTGCAATATTTGTCGAAAATTTCTCAAGGTGGTTCACGATATCCTTAACCGGTCAAAGGTCAATATACACAGTATCTTAGACCTTCATACAGGACGGATCCATGTACAATTAACAAAAGCCCTACTAATGTTACAATAAGTTGAAAAACTCATAAGTTTACTCATGCATTGTGACACAAGCCTTCTCTTTTTCCATCACGCTTTCTTGACTCTTGTTATATTCTCTTGGTTTATATCTAATCAGAGTATATTGTCCATTTGGCAAACATCTCCGAGGAGCTCATTAATGAATAGTGTTTGAATATCAATTGAGTATAATGGCACGGTACATAATATTCCATACTCGTAGTAGGCTCGACCCTTTCGCAATTAACCGCCAAAGATTATGCTACCAGGTAGAGATGAATTTGTAAGAAATATAAGCATTCCAATGACTTGTTTAAACACCAAAAATAAAGGTTGTTTTCTCCAACTTTAATGTTTTTTGTATTGTTTTCTTGTGAAAGTTCTTGAAAATTACAAACATGCAATAAATTTAAAAAAAAAAACAGAAATAAATAGCTACCTCAAATATGTTCTATTCGTGGAAAAATGGACAAAACTATTTTTACAAAGTGTGTTATTTTATTATCTAGCGGAAAAAATCAGTATTCACAGTCCAATTATTTACATACCATATAGTTACATAAGGCACATGCAACAAATTGAATCAAAATATCACAGACAAGCTTCTTATGTTACTTATTGAAAACTAGATATAAAACTGTGCCTCGGGTACACAAAATAATATAGGCTGTCTCCCTTGATGCTATAATGAAGTTTTTGTACATTGTAGTGGGTGATAGGCCTATTCTACCATAATATGTATACTATGGATGTGTACACGCCTTAAATATTTTAGAACAAAAAAATTACCCACTCATTGTTATATTTTCATATGTTCATCAGCATAATAGTGCATACAGAAAAACATCATGCAGACACGGCCCTTGTGTGAACGTTCTGCGGATAATTCTCCCACTCGGCGTCCCTCTCTCCAGTTTGAGAAACCATGGCCAGGTACTAGGCCTATCTTCCGATTCTGTTTCTGTAGTTGTTGTCGCTGTCAGCGTCCGACTATGTGTCAATATCGTGTGTATATCTATTTTTGTCGTTGTTTTGCGATATGAGTGGTCGTGACAATACTTTATTTCTTCGTAAACTTGATTTGAAAACTTGAAGCGTACCCTCTCATCTCGCAATTGTTGACATCGCGACATATAAAATATACCGCTGATCTTTTTTATATTACTGTTTAAATCTACCGCTGATCTTTTTATAATATATTACTGGTTAAATATATCGCTGATATTTATATATTACTGGTTAAATCTGTCGCTGGTTTTTTTTATATTACTGGTTAAATATACCGCTGATATTTTTATATTACTGGTTAAATATACCGCTGATATTCTTATATTACTGTTTAAATCTACCACTGATCCTTATATATAACTGGTTAAATCTACCGCTGATCTTTTTATATTACTGGTTTAATCTATCGCTGATCTTTATATATTACTGGTTAAATCTGTCGCTGTTTTTTTATATTACTGGTTAAATATACCGCTGATATTTTTATATTACTGGTTAAATATACCGCTGATATTTTTATATTTTACTGGTTAAATATATTGCTGATCTTTATATATTAATGGTTAAATCTAGCGCTGATTTTTATGTATTACTGGTTAAATCTACCGATGATCGTATATGGTACTGATCAAATATACCGCTGATCTTTTTACATTTTTTCATAATTCTCAAAATATCCTTGTTTGATAAAACAAATCGGACCCAAGATCGGACCAGTAACTGATCGCGAATCTGATCTAGCAATACAATATATATCTTCCGCATATGATTAATTTCTTAGTTCAGATAAACCAGAAAACGTACATCATTGCAATTCAAACTCAAAGATGAAAATCAGTGCTGTATTTCCGCTTTAAAATGGCAAGCGTGACAACTGTGCTCTATGTTATAGACCCCCCCCCCCCCCATGAAAATACTTGATCTTATATCAATTCCATAAGTCTTAAAGAAGTGCCAATAGGTGGACAAAAATTATTTATTTGAAGTGTAAAAAACTTGCAAGATTCAAGCCTTCATTCTTGGTTCAGTTTGGAGTCCTGACTTTCGCAAAAACTGGAACCACTGGTCGATGACGTCAGAATTATATATATACAATTGTAGTATATATTTATTTCACTGATCACCTATCGATATCCTTCCTGTATCCTTAACTGAATATAATTCATCCTCAGATTTTTTAATGAATAAATAAAATGATGATTTGGTAATGTCTCCTTACATGTGTATGAGCTTTGAAAATAAATGTCACATCAATATGTTCAAGTAAAGCTTTAGCGAACCCCCATATTTCTATTAAAAGCCCATAACTGCAATTTATACATGTATAAATACTAAATTGTCAGTATTGTCAAGATCTTGACTTATTGTTGTTATTTCTGCTACAGATAGATATACCACATACTAAAAAATGTTAAAATTGAAGAATTGTTTTTTTTGTTTTTATTTTAAAGTCGAAATATTTTATGGCTGAGATTTTCATAATTCAAATAGCAGTATGTGGAAGTTTCAGCGAATTCTGTTGGTTAATTACAGGTGTGTAACTCGAGAACATATTGAGTAGTGCTCAGTGTTCCAAATGTAAAACGCTTGTATTTACCTACATGTAGTAACACTTTTCACGCTCAACAGGTACAAACGCACGTGCGCTGTGACATTTCTGGCCCGATTGCCTTTATGAATGACTCTGCGCATGCCTTGTAGTGTATATAGAGGCGGGTGTCCACACAGATGAAGTTGGTTGTACGGGAGGGACAGGTATAGTAGGTTACGGGTACAGTGGACAACATGGGCGTGGCAACATGGCTGGTTATCGTGACGTGTTTCTGTGTGTTACAAGGTAAGTGAATACACTTTATCTTACTTGTAAAACGTTCATCATTTAAATGTTTCATTACATGTCCTTTGATTACCTTGCTTATAGCTGTATAGTGCCCCTTTTGTTCTGTAATAGTTTTTACCTGGTGTACATATTGAACAGTAATAACGGATTTGAGGGATAATGCGCGGTTTTATACAACACAGGTGACAAGACAAGGTAGATACTCGATCTCCTACGGAAGCCGAGTGGTACCACACGAAAAGAAAATATATGTATCTCATTGTTAGGCGTTACGATATCTCGTTATTATGAGTTACGCCAAGTCTTTATCAGGTCAGAGAAAACCGTAAATCGCCGATTGGGGTATGGATTTGTTACTAAAAATAGCTCCAATAACTTTAAACTCATCTTTTTCATTTTGTTCTGGCCAACTCGCATTAATTTATGGCCAAATAAATAATATTTTGCTGAAAGATGTTTAATGGAATCATCTGTTAAAACAAATTTACTTAGAAACTTGATCAATCTGATTAAAATACAGATCCTACACACGATAGTTATAGTGAGGATTTGTGTTTTAATCAGATTGAAACTTGATGTGTGTAACAATCGCCGCCGTATACGTGTAGTAACTCCACCATTGTATATATGTACATGTAACATACATGTAGACCATATAGGCCGGAAGTGCTGCATCTGTTTTCGATACCTTCCCGCACGCAAATGAAATACATTTTTTTGTATTTTCATAATGTTTCATGCCTTAAAAAGTGCGACTTGTAAAGAAACACTGAAAAATGTGAAGTTTTAAGTGACTTTGGCTATTTTTAGTAACAAATCCATACATAATACGCCGATTGGCGGTTATTATACCTCACTTTCATAGAAATATTTTCATCGGTTATTTGACATTCTATACATGGGATATACCATGGAAATTGACGTCGCCGGTGAATAACCCCATGATATAACCCTGTAACCATGGCAGCGTGCAATTACCCGAGGAAAATAGCCCCCACGTATGGGAAATACCCAGAAGTCGTCTGCTTCACCGCTTTCTGAATCGTTTCTTTTATTCAGATATGCTTGCTACAATGATTTATTTTGGAATTCGTCCATTTTGCAGTACTTGTTTAACTGGTTGTAATGAAACTTAAAATCAATTGTTCACAATTATGATCTCGTGTGCGAGGGTATTTGTTGTCTCTTCTACGATAGTCGAGAAAAGCGAGACTAATATAAGATAAGTGTTTTTTTAGTACAGGATATTTTATAGTCCTGTATACTAGACTCAACAAAAAATATATATTGACACATATCAAAAACATGTACACAATACTTTAAGAATAAATTTCAGTCCAGTATACTACATTTTGTTTTATATGGTTATTTCAGCTGTGCAGTTATAGAACATTTCTTGGGGGTTTTTTTTCCAATAATTGTCCAAAGCGTTTTTGAAAGCCTTTATACTGGGCGCGGATACGATAGTTTCGGGTAGACTGTTCCAATATTTTACTGTTCTTATTGAGAAAGTATTTTTCCTGATACTGATGTTGCTCGCTTAGCGTAGATTTTCTTTTGAGTTTCCTCTTCCGCTGTGTCTCTGTGATGCATCTTCCCATAACACCACGGTGTTACAGTAGTCCTTGTTGTATATCCCATTAAGTATCTTGTACAATTCAATCATGTCTCCTCTAACGCGTCGAAAGGACAATAGTAAAACAGCCTGTTTTCTGTCTTCAAGATTTCTAAACCAAATCACGGTCGCAATGCGAGATTCTCTCACCAAAAGCAAGCTTGGGTATTTAAAAAAGTTTCATTATCACAGGATGTTTAGGATCGGCCCAACAACGCAGCAAGTTCTCGATGATTGCCAAGATGTTTCGCCGAGTGGCGAAGGAACGAGTGGCGAAGGAACAGTCAGACCCAGTCTCAAGGTTAACCTCCCAGGCCATGTCTAACCGGTCCCCGTCAGAATCTTCAACGGTTACTCCACAGAAAGCTGGAACAGATGATATTTTCAATTCCTGGTACAAATGTCCTGTCCTTGAGAAGAAACTCGAAGACCATTTTGAGGGATTTCCAAATACGACATTTTTAACGGGTATGTTTACGTGTTATATACATGAACTTCTGCAATGTTTTTTCTCGGTCTTCTTTATTGACTATATAAATCGGATCTTCTTTATTGACTATATAAATCGGTCCATGGCTATGTCAGTGTGATGTGACCACCCACTGATCATTTAAAACGTTTTCCCTTCAAAATACTGATTATAATAATAATTATTATTTTTGACATGTCGCATATTTCAATACATACATGTATCATACAGTACTAGTACTCTTTACAATTATTTATGCGTAAGAAGTATCCCGACAGTGTTGTCCTGGGTGATACCCTGGAAGAGGTTGATTTGCGGTCCTCAACTGGTCAATGCTATATATCATTTAAGGTGGTATGTATATACGGTAATTAAAACAATAACTTTAAAAAGTGAAGAGAAAAAGACACAAAAAAAGTAATAACAGAGCCAATCTAAAATGTATTGTGCTTCACCATTTGTTTTTGTATTTATCGGACTAGTGAAGATAGAATGCCCGTGTCCTTTATTTGAAAAAAATAGATTAATCTAAACGCTTTATATGTTCAATATGTAAATAGGATCATTCGGTTTGTGACTGGCACATGCAATCATTTAAAAAAAGACTCGGATGTATGGTTTTAAAGAAAGTTCGGTTACGAAAGTTGTCCCCGAGTTGCATCTAAACTACCGTGACTAAATGGGTGGTCGGTGGTGCAGTGGATATAGCACTTGCTTTTCACCAAAGCGGCCGGGGTTCCATTCCCCGACTGGACATGAAAAACTATTGGTCACCTGCCTGACCACGTGTTTGTTTTTTCTCCGAGTACTCCGGTTTCCTCCCACTATAAGACCTCTCGCGCTAACACCGAAGTCAAATATGTTAATGTCTTTAAACAACTTCGCAATAACCAACACAAAACTATGTAGGTCTTTATAGTAGATGACCGTTAATTCTTATGAGTCTTTTGCTACTGATAAACATCTTCTAATTACTACCTTAACCTTCTTTCAAGGTTACAGGGGTCGAATTCGTTAAAACTTTGCAATAACCAACAAACAATTTCGGAGATACAAATATAGACACGTGACCAGTGACCAGTGTGGCCCCTACTGCGGGAGATTTACATTTAGGGGAGTTCACAAAATAGACACGTGACCCGTGTGGCCCTAGCACTTGGTAAAGACCTTTTCCCAGGTGTGTATTTTCACTAGACATGTGCCGGACAATAAGAAAAACTCGCTAAAATTGTGTGTAGTTATGAGGGTGTGAACAAGGAATCTAGTTTTAAAGAATATTGCTCGTCGACCAAATGTGAATGAGAATTTTCGGTTGCAAATCTGGCAGGGTTTCTTTGTGAACACTCTTATGTTTATGTGACTAGTATCATTATTCAACATGCGTCCAAAAGGGGCATGGTATTCGCCCTTAAAATTCTATTTTTATAGATTCCGCGACTATTTCCCACGAGGAGATAAGACAAGTGCTGACGACGGGGGTGGCTACGTTTGAATACCTGAAAAACGTGGGCGTGGCCGTGGACCTGATGACGGAAGACACGGCAAGTCTGGTGCTGGACAAGCGGGGCAACTGTACCGTATCCATGTACCAGCAAGTATTCGTCTGTAGGTTTGATTTTAACTAGTCTAACTTCACAGACAAATAGAATCTAAGGTCGAGTAAAACAAGGTCTCAACTTACATCGCTATTTGGCATCAATAAGAGTCGGATATTACAGATAACTCTTGATGAAAAATTTAAAAAATTTGGGGAGGGTGGGAAAAATGCTTATGTTTAAACACGAGTATGTTAACGTTTAGATTAATATTTGTTAACGCACGAGCACTTGATCATTACCTCATTTCCAATGTAACACAACACCAAACTGAAGAAAAACTGTTCAATCCATCCACATGTTCCTCAAATGATTGGGTTGGGTTGGGTTGGTTGTTTTATCTAGGACGGCATCCCGATGTACGTGATGCGGGTGTGTGTGATGCATGCATTTTGTATCTGGGAGGTCGCGGTGTGTTCATTCGTGTGAGCTTCATTGCGATAGTCCGGATGTTTTGTCGAAACTGCCGAATGCCCTCAGCAGAACCCTTAGTCTTCCGTACAAGGGGGAACGCCCATCTAAATGCTAAAATTAAGGCAGTCCTTTAACCCCTCCCCTTCCTGCTCTGTGCTTTGATAAATGGAGAGGTTACGAGTTTCAGTTACAGAAGTTAACATGGTATGTTTGGATTTCAGACTACATGAGGAAACAACTTGACCAGATGATGTCGCCACGTGACACGTCCCTTAAAAGTCGTATCGATGTCATACTCAAGGACTACTTCCCCAACAACCCCGCCATCCTCAGTCAAGCGTCAGAGCTCGTTAGGGGCGTTCACTTCGTCGTGCACGAGTCCTTCATTGTTATGTTACAGGAAGAAGAGTTCCAAAGTAAGTTGGTTATCGTTCTTGACACTTATTGCTTTTGATGGGTGGCATTGATCTACTGATTTTACTTTCAATTAGATAAACACGACTACAACAAAAACAGTCAACAAAACCATAATCAGCAGTCAAAATTGATTAAACTAGGGGCAAATATGAACAGCGGAAATATTTTCATGGTACCCTCGTAAAAGTACAAGGGAATAAGACCAGGTGTTCCAGAAGAGTAAGCATCGACGACGCCTGCCATGTACATATCGGTCACATGCCTGGCAAGTTGATTTGCCTTATACATTACTCGTTCCCTGTCGCAGCGAGATATATGTACCACTTACGTGTTTCGTGGTGTTTGAGGCAAGATTACATTTTCTCGGTTGACGATCAAAAATTGACTTGCTTGTTTCAGGTCTTGGTTTGTTATTGCGGGATTACAAATTTGGTATAGTTTATTACCTGGAGCAATACTACAACGGTCAATTAGCCAGTATCGGTGACGTCACGTCAGAGATAGTGAACACTTTTTTCTCCCTGGGAACATATTATTCGGGCTCATTGCTGTGTACAACGCCACAAGAATTCATTGACATACACATGAGGGTTGCGAGGACGACGACAAACTAGTAAGTGTTCCGATACTAAATTGGCTGTTATGGCACCATTTGTATGGGGTAGATTAAGTTTTAATTTGATAACGTTAAAAAGGGCCGGCTTGATTCGCTAGACTGTGTACACCAGTATGGGTACATGTTGGTGTAAATAATACAGTCCTGTCACTGGGTGCAAGTACCCTGGCTTACACAGTAAAGTCACGGGGTGTAACTACACAGGGTACATACCATACACAATGAAGTCGTCGGGGGGGGGGGGGTGGAACAACACTGAGTATATATCATACACAATGAAGTCGAGGGGTGTAACAACACTGGGTATATACCATACACAGTAAAGTCATGGGGTGTAACTACACTGGGTATATACAATACACAGTAAAGTCACGGGGTGTAACTACACAGGGTACATACCATACACAATGAAGTCGAGGGGTGTAACAACACTAGGTATATACCGTACACAGTAAAGTCACGGGGTGTAACTACACTGGGTATATACCATACACAATAAAGTCACGGAGTGTAACTACACTGGGTATATACCATACACAGTAAAGTCACGGGGTGTAACTACACAGGGTATATACCATACACAGTAAAGTCACGGGGTGTAACTACACTGGGTATATACCATACACAATAAAGTCACGGGGTGTAACTACACTGGGTATATACCATACACAATAAAGTGACGGGTTGTAACTACACAGGGTACATACCATACACAATGAAGTCGAGGGGTGTAACAGCACTGAGTATATATCATACACAAGAAGTCGAGGGGTGTAACAACACAGGGTATATACCATACACAGTAAAGTCATGGGGTGTAACTACACTGGGTATATACCATACACAATAAAGTCATAGGGTGTAACTACACTGGGTATATACCATGCACAATAAAGTCACGGGGTGGAACAACACTGGTATATACCATACACAATAAAGTCACGGGATGTAATAACACTGAGTATATACCATACACAGTAAAGTCACGGGATGTAATAACACTGAGTATATACCATACACAATAAAGTCACGGGATGTAATAACACTGGGTATATACCATACACAATAAAGTCACGGGATGTAATAACACTGGGTATATACCATACACAATAAAGTCACGGGGTGTAACAACACTGGGTATGTACCATACACAATAAAGTCACGGGATGTAATAACACTGAGTATATACCATACACAGTAAAGTCACGGGGTGTAGCTACACTGGGTATGTACCATACACAATAAAGTCACGGGATGTAATAACACTGAGTATATACCATACACAGTAAAGTCACGGGGTGTAGCTACACTGGGTATGTACCATACACAATTAAGTCACGGGGTGTAGCTACACTGGGTATATACCATACACAATAAAGTCACGGGATGTAATAACACTGAGTATATACCATACACAGTAAAGTCACGGGGTGTAGCTACACTGGGTATGTACCATACACAATTAAGTCACGGGGTGTAGCTACACTGGGTATATACCATACACAATAAAGTCACGGGATGTAATAACACTGAGTATATACCATACACAGTAAAGTCACGGGGTGTAACAACACTCGGTATATACCATACACAATAAAGTCACGGGGTGTAACTACACTGGGTATATACCATACACAGTAAAGTCACGGGGTGTAACTACACTGAGTATATACCATACACAATAAAGTCACGGGGTATAGCTACACTTGGTATATACCATACACAATAAAGTCACGGGGTGTAACTACACTGGGTATATGCCATACACAATAAAGTCACGGGGTGTAACTACACTGGGTATATACCATACACAATAAAGTCACGGGGTGTAACTACACTGGGTATATACCATACACAATAAAGTCACGGGTGTAACTACACTGGGTATATACCATACACAATAAAGTCACGGGGTGTAACTACACTGGTATATACCATACACAGTAAAGTCATAGGGTTAACTACACTGGGTATATACCATACACAATGAAGTCGAGGGGTGTAACAACACTGGGTATATACCATACAAGATACAAGATACAAGAAGCTTTATTTTACGTCGAATGTAGTAATGGGTAACATAAGCTCTCAAGAGCTTGTATTTCGACAAAACATGACAATAAAATGTACAGACAAAACGTAACAAATATATAAAGCATAAAACATGATAGCAAAGCACATGCACATGGAAGATACGTTTAAGAACAGAAAGCACTATTAATTTAAAATAAATGGCTATGAAACTATAAATTATAATAGACGAGAGATTAAGGTATCACAGATTAATTGTTAGGAAATGATAGTTAAGAATGAACACTTGCATAACTCGGATACAGTGTTGCTAAAGGTAAAGTTAAAACACTATCAGGGCTAAGTGTAATTTACATATATGCTAATATAGCAAAAAGTAAAAATTTCCAGGATATACACTAATATAGTGTGACTTAAAAGAAAACTTTCTGGAGAAATAAGAAAAGGATTAAACAAAGCAATATAGCAAAATAAAAATAGTACCAAATGTCGGGGTATTTTGTTTTAGTGTATAAATAAAATCATAATACCAGAATTTGTCTCGAAAAAAGCTCAGGGTGAGAGAAACATAAGAGTGGTTGGGCCAGTCCCTACCGACAAATTATGTCTCTCCCACCCCATGCCTGCTGATTAAAATTCATGGTACATCTTTATGGACATGCAATTGATTGATATTAAAGTATAAAAAATAAAAATAGAAAAGCATGTATAAACAGCGTACCAAGCAGCATAGCAACAAACATAAAAAGCACAGCAAACCTGAGGGTTTACAAAGTCAAAAATTTGTACCAAGCAGCAAACCATACACAATAAAGTCACGGGATGTAATAACACTGGGTATATACCATACACAATAAAGTCACGGGGTGTAACAACACTGGGTATATACCATACACAGTAAAGTCACGGGGTGTAACAACACTGGTATATACCATACACAGTAAAGTCATGGGGTGTAACAACACTGGGTATATACCATACACAGTAAAGTCGAGGGATGTAACTACACTGGGTATATACCATACACAGTAAAGTCACGGGGTGTAACAACACTGGGTATATACCATACACAATAAAGTCACGGGGTGTAACAACACTGGGTATATACCATACACAGTAAAGTCGAGGGATGTAACTACACTGGGTATATACCATACACAGTAAAGTCACGGGGTGTAACAACACTGGTATATACCATACACAGTAAAGTCACGGGGTGTAACAACACTGGGTATATACCATACACAGTAAAGTCACGGGATGTAATAACACTGGTATATACCATACACAATAAAGTCACGGGATGTAATAACACTGGTATATACCATACACAATAAAGTCACGGGATGTAACAACACTGGTATATACCATACACAATAAAGTCACGGGATGTAACAACACTGGTATATACCATACACAATAAAGTCACGGGATGTAATAACACTGAGTATATACCATACACAATAAAGTCGAGGGATGTAACTACACTGGGTATATACCATACACAGTAAAGTCACGGGGTGTAACAACACTGGGTATATACCATACACAATAAAGTCACGGGGTGTAACAACACTGGGTATATACCATACACAGTAAAGTCACGGGGTGTAACAACACTGGGTATATACCATACACAGTAAAGTCACGGGGTGTAACTACACTGGGTGCTATTCTAATCCGAGCAAAGGCAGCCGATGTAGCCATCATTTAAACATGGCCGACGACTTAAAACAGTACAACATAATGTAGTAACAGATGGGATTTTTGTGTTTATTATTCATGAGAATATTTCAGTAATTATGTTGAACTACAAACTCCATGTCTGCCTATCATTGATCACATGTTGTCGAATACCTCATTACGTTCACAATATACGATTAATACACTTGACACAGCTGTATAAGTAACGCACTTTCATCAACAGGGGTGGTAGTTGTCAGTAATATACGTGATAACCGGGTTAAAGTCATGGGAATAGTCATAGTGTACGCAATGATAGCCACTGGAAACGCTTGACTCCCTAGAGTACCTGCTGTACACTGTGGAGCGAATCAAGCCCGCCCGTATCAATTTCTTTTATTCTGCAGTTACTGGCAGGCTCACAAGTCGGGGCTCGCCATGGCTTTCCTCACTAACCACCTCCGGGAGTTGTTCAACAACCCCCACGCGCAAATTCCTGTGAACCTTGACCCCGTGATCGTAGACGAGGCTATTCGGAAGTTGGTGAACGTAATTCTTGATTACATGAACGACACGGCAGCGGAGCTCGCAAAGTATGAAGGCTATCTAGCGTCGGCGACCCTTACTCCACCTACCTTCATGGCCAGTAGTCTGAGTTAGTAACTTAGTAATTTCTAGTGTCTTAAACTGGTTATTCACAAAAGGAGTTTTCAATTTGGCATTCTTGTTCGATGTAAGCTCGTTATTAATATTGTTTCTCCTACCCTATTATAAATACATATCTACCTGTTTGCCCTAAGACCTCTTTTGTATATTGGCCGTGATGAATCCAGCAATTGCAAACGCCTTCCTGATGTAACATTATGTATATAATCATCACATAAAATCACAAACTTAATTTGACTAAGTTATACGTTTCCGAATAGTAGTTATGTTTATTTTGGTCGATTGATTTTGTGAAATGTGAAATTATTTTAAACATTTTATTTTTATATTTCTATCCCGACATTTCTGTATCCGTTCTCCAGGTGACGTACAATGGAACGTGACGATGATGTTGTTTAACCGGATGTTTCATAACTCGCCAACCCAGGTTCCTACCACTCCAGTTACTTCCACTCAGGTTCCTACCACGGATAACCCTTTTGGACCAATATCCCCGGGTACGTCTTAACCTGTAATGACAACTTCCATATGTTCTGTTTTGATTTTCCGTGAAGCTTATACTATGGCAGCGGATATACACCAATTTCAAATTATATTCCAGGTATTTCTTAATATACCAAAACATTTGGAATTGAACCCAAGCTACATAATGTAAGGCGGTAAATATTTGTTTACAGTAACATGGCTAAGAATTCGGGTTCGAGCTCTGTCGATGGTTTCATTCATTCTTTCTCTTTTTGCATTCGTCCATATCTGGTGCCATTTGTCTTTATATGGTTTAATTTGTCCTTAATCTATTTTCGTACTTATCTAGTTTCACTGGTTTTTTATCTGGTTTCTTTCTTCATTTATCTTGTTCTAGTCACCCTTAAGCTGGTTCAGTTTTTCCTTTATCTGGTTCCATTTGTTATTTATTTGGTTCCAGTCATCTTTTATTTGGTAACATTTTTCCTTCATCTAGTTCCATTAATCTTTTATCTAGCTGCGTTCACACTTTATTTGTTTTGTCCTTTATCTTGTTCCATTCGCCCTTTATCTATTTTCGTTCCTCCTTTATCTGGTTCCGTTCGTCCTTTGTCTAGTTCCATTCGGCCTTTATATAGTTCCATTCGTCCTTTATTTGGTTCCATTCATCCTTCATCTGATTTCATTCGTCCTTTATCATATATCATTTGTCCTCTCTCTGGTTCCATTCGTCCTTTATCTGATTTCCTTCGTCCTTTATCTGATTTCCTTCGTCCTTTATCTGATTTCCTTCGTCCTTCATCTGATTTCATTCGTCCTTTATCATATATCATTCGTCCTCTCTCTGGTTCCATTCGTCCTTTATCTGATTTCCTTCGTTTTTTGTCTGATTTCCTTCGTCCTTTTTTGGTTCCATTCGTCCTTCATCTGATTCCATTCATCTGATTTCATTCGTCCTTTATCAGATCATTTGTCCTCTCTCTGGTTCCTTTCTTCCTTTATCTTATTTCGTTTGTACTTTATTTGCTTCTATTTGTCCTTCATCTGATTCCATCCATCTGGTTTCATTCATCCTTTATCTGGTTATTTTCCTCCGTTATCTGGTTCCACTCGTCCTTTATCTGGTTTCTATCTTCCTATATCTTCTTCCGTCCGTCCTTTTCCTTATTTCAGTTGTCCTTTATCTGGTTCCATTTGCCCTTTATCTAGTTTCGTTCGACCTTTATTTGGTTTCATTTGTCCTTCATCTGGTTCCATTCATTTGGTTCCGTTCGTCCTTTATCTGGTTCCATGCGCCCTTTATATGATTTATTTGGTTTAGTTCCTCCTTTTCATTTCGTTAGTTCTTTATCTGGTTCCGTTCCTCCTTCATCTGATTTCATTCGTCTGGTTCCATGCGCCCTTTATATGATTTATTTGGTTTAGTTCCTCCTTTTCATTTCGTTAGTTCTTTATCTGGTTCCTTTCGTCCTTTATCTGGTTTCGTTCGTCCTTTATTTGGTTTCGTTCGTCCTTTATTTGGTTCCGTTCCTCCTTCATGTGATTTCATTCATCTGATTTCATTCGTTCTTTATCTGGTTTCGTTCGTCCTTTATTTGGTTCCGTTTGTCCTACATCTGATTCCATCCATCTGGTTCCTTTCGTCCTTTATTTGGTTCGGCACGTCCTTTATCTGGTTCCATTCGTCCTTTATCTGGTTTCGTTCGTCCTTTATTTGGTTCCGTTCCTCCTTCATCTGATTTCATTCATCTGATTTCATTCGTTCTTTATCTGGTTTCGTTCGTCCTTTTTTTTGGTTCCATTCGTCCTTTATTTGCTCCCATTTGTCCTTCATCTGATTCCTTTTGTCCTTTGTTAGGTTCCGTTCGTCTTTTGTCTGGTTCTATTAACCCTTAATCTGGTTTCGTTCGTCCTTTATTTGGTTCCGTTCCTCCTGCATCTGATATCATTCGTCCTTTATCTGGATTCGTTCATTCTTTCTCTGGTTCCATTTTTCCTTCATCTGATTTCATTCATCTGGTTTTTATCCGTCCTTTATCTGGTTTTGTTCGTCCGTTATTTGCTTCGACTTGTCCTTTATCTTGTTTCTTTCTTCCTTAATCTTCTTTCGTCAGTCCTTTTTGCTAGTTTTAGTCGTCCTTTATCTGCTTTCATTCGATATTCATATCGTTCAATTTGTCCTTTATTTGGTACCATTTGTTCTTAATCTGGTTTCATTCGTCCTTTATTTGGTTCCATTGGTTCTCTACCTGGTTTAATTCGTCCTTTATTTGGTTCCACTGGTTCTCTACCTGGTTTCATTCGTCCTTTATTTGGTTCCATTGGTTCTCTACCTGGATTCCTTCGTCCTTTATTTGATTCCACTGGTTCTCTACCTGGTTTCATTCGTCCTTTATTTGGTTCCACTGGTTCTCTACCTGGTTTCATTCGTCCTTTATTTGGTTCCACTGGTTTTCTACCTGGTTTCATTCGTCCTTTATTTGGTTCCACTGGTTCTCTACCTGGTTTAATTCGTCCTTTATTTGGTTCCACTGGTTCTCTACCTGGTTTAATTCGTCCTTTATTTGGTTCCATTGGTTCTCTAACTGGTTCCATTCGTCCTTTATTTGGTTCCACTGGTTCTCTACCTGGTTTAATTCGTCCTTTATTTGGTTCCACTGGTTCTCTACCTGGTTTCATTCGTCCTTTATTTGGTTCCACTGGTTCTCTAACTGGTTCCATTTGTCCTTTATTTGGTTCCATTGGTTCTCTAACTGGTTCCATTCGTCCTTTATTTGGTTCCACTTGTTCTCTACCTGGTTTCATTCGTCCTTTATTTGGTTCCACTGGTTCTCTACCTAGTTCCATTTGTCCTTTATTTGGTTCCATTGGTTCTCCCCTGGTTCCATTCGTCCTTTATTTGGTTCCACTGGTTCTCTACCTGGTTTCATTCGTCCTTTATTTGGTTCCATTGGTTTTCTACCTGATTTCATACGTCTTTTACTTGTTTTGGGGAAATATTAGACTTTATCATACATCTTTTGGATTAGTTATAGGCATCAATTCAAGTATAGAATTGGCCCACAATCTTGTTAGCTATCTACCTTACTAGAACTTTGATCAAAAGATGATATTAAAATTTGTAAAGTTACAAGTGTTTTGAGACCTTTATAAATCATCTAACAATTGAATAAATTATCGAGCAAGCATTTTTTAAGAGAAATCCTGGACAGATGAAAATCTTTAATAAAAGTTCCCTGTTGTACTAATTTGATGACTGTCACTTACATGTGGATCATTGTATATGTAGGGAGCGGAATATCTCCAGACGACGTTGTGATGTACCTACAGAAAGACGTCAGTAACCTGAAAGGGTATGTACACTTTACTAACCATGATTAAAATACCAAAACGATTCAAAAAACAGAATTCTTAAATATGAGCAAAGAAGATGCTGATTATTGAACGGTCTTGTGATTCTGATCGAAGCTTTGGGGGGAGGGGGGGGGGGTCGTCCACACAACTCATTTAAGCATTAAACTGTTTCCAGATGTAGTATGCAGTCGATATGAATACAAGTTGGGTGAAATATACATAGAATGTCGCAAAGTAGGGCGATATGATTATTTATCTGTCACCCAAATTGTATTCATATCGACTGTATACTATATTTGGTTACAGTTCAATGCATATATTTGCATTTTTAATATGCCTGTGTTTATTTCTTTGTGATAAATTCGGTAAACATTCTCCCTTTTCCCGTGTGTATTTGTTTACTGGAAGATCCTGATTTGAATCAACGTCATCTAAGCTATTGCTTCAAAGCTAGTATACATGTTTTCTGAGGCGGAGTGCAAAGCGTTGACGTAAAGTAGTCCAACATGACGCCAGAAATGATGTCATAATAGCCTGATGTAAGTCAATGGCATCTAAGCGATTGATATAAAGCCACTATACATGTAATCTGAGGAGGAGTGCAAAGCTTTGATATTACAGTCTGCGTAGTCCAACATGACGTCAGAAATAACGTCATGTGATGCGGATTGCAAATTGTAGTTTACAGTGTGATAAACTACAATTTGGTTTACTAATGATATTTAGGAGAAGGCAACAAAGAATGAAAATATAAACATGTGAACCGATTCCAGTGAAACTATATACAGGAATGTTTAGACCATAAACAGCTATGCATGTTATTCAATACTATTGTGATCATTTCTTACTATCTTGTTCCGAGCTATATCGGCAGGTACCCTCTCTGATTCCCATTGATTTATTTGTTCTTGAATGTCATTTGACAAACATGTATCTGCAGAAAAAAATATTTATCAACATTGTAAATACATGGATTTATTGCAAAGGATGGGGAGTGGGGGTATTTAGTTAGCCATTGATTTACAGTCCAAGTTAAAAGGTCATGACCCGTCAAACTTACCTAAATGATTTAGAATGCAAGGAATTTTGTATTTTAAACTTTTATCGATATGTGTATTCGTCTCGTTACTGGCGAAACGTGTGGACTGTAGGTTTTCGTGTACTCGGTACTGTTAAGGATTTGGATACAGTTTTTAATGGCTCCTCATAAATAGTTTTGTAGGATTGGGGTTCCGATAGGGGGCGTGTGTTGATTCTTCAACACTGACAGAATGCTTGTTTATTACAGGATCAAGTCCCAGATGGCAAAGCACTGGATGTTGGATCAAGAATACATCATGATCAACAATAAACTGGATAATATGATCAGTGCAAAGGAGAGTACCATAAAAGTCTTATCAGTCGATACAGATCAATTTATTGACGCAGGCACAATGCGTGTTAAATGACATTTTTTTTAGACTTTTTATGTTTCCCAGTGTCGACTGTGTTGACTGCTATTGACACATGGAACTGTATTAACTGCTATTGACACATGGAACTGTATTAACTGCTATTGACACAGGAGACTGTATTAACTGCTATTGACACAGTTATTGACACATGGGACTGTATAAACTGCTATTGACACAGGGGACTGTATTGACTGTTATTGACACAGGGGACTGTATTGACTGCTATTGACACAGGGGACTGTATCGACTGTTATTGACACAGGGACTGTATTGACTGTTATTGACACAGGGACTGTATCGACTGTTATTGACACAAGTGACTGTATTTACTGCTATTGACACAAGTGACTATTTACTGCTATTGACACAGGGGACTGTATTGACTGTTATTGACACAGGGGACTGTATTGACTGTTATTGACACAGGGGACTGTATTGACTGCTATTGACACAGGGGACTGTATCGACTGTTATTGACACAGGGGACTGTATTGACTGCTCAAGTGCTTAACCTAGACGACAGACGTAGGGGCGCTGTACGTCTAGTACCAGAAATGAATTGTCTAGGGTTTTCAATTCTTGTCGGATGAATTGGACACTATTATTTATTTTCACCTTGTAACACTTATACATAATAAATATACAGGCATTTTGACAGAGTCGTGATGTCTTCACTATTGTTTTGGTACAGAATATACCAAACATATTTAAACAAATATGAGTATCTCTAAATTTCGAGTTCCTTTCGTGAAGTTTGGTGTTATTGTTCTAATATTTCGAAATAGTAAGTCAAAATTCAAGTTACTACCTCGAAAGTTCGAGTAAGTAAGTCGAAAAAAGAGTAGGTATCTCTAAATTTTGAGCTATTTTCTTGAAATAACGAGATAAAAATTATGAAGTTTAGCACTTGTCAAAGCTGTGTGCTAAATAAAATTCGTAATTTTCTGGGTCTACATCACACAGGGTGATAGCTTATATTAATCCTTGGACCATAACATTAACTATAGAACAGAGTAAGGATGTGTTAGAGTTATATTCTATTACATTCATATAAACATTGAATAAACATTCAATATAACGAGACACCAGAGGTTGTATCGGATAAGGACAAATATGCTTTACACTAAATTATGTCTTGTATAAAATCCGCCCGCGCGGAAAACTAAAGGTAACATTTATATATTACATGTACTTAACAGTGTTTAACAGCAAATATCTTTCATTCATATATTTATTCCTCCAAAACATTGAGTACCAGATGAAATGCATACATAAATACACATAAGATATACAATGTAAGAACATTAATACAATTACAAACTAGAGAATATGAGTTAATAAAATAAGCTAGTTCAATGCAGGATGATGCAAACTTATATGTACATAAAATAATTTCAAGGCTTTCAACAAGAATTTAACAAACTGTTTAAAGAAACTCTGTTATTATTGGAAAGTATGCAGAATCATTTCCTGCATACAGTGAACAAACAAGAATGTACAACAAAATGGTCGTCGACATCTCCAAACCTGTCTCGTATTAACTGAGGGTGGCCAGGAAACATGACTTTTTTATTCCCGGACTCGACTGGTCCAGTGCATCAGGATAGCATATCATCGCCAGAGCATTCAAACATACAGAGAAAAACTAATCATTCACAAATAAGAGAATCAATCGAACGTTCTGCAGAAATAAGGAAAACGTTTCGATAAACGTTCACTTAACAAAGACCGACTTAAAAGAAAAACATTAATCTTGACAAGTCTTTGCTGAAAGTGAGACGCTGTCTCAAATGGGAAAGTGTCAGTTGTCAATCACAAACTTCAACCTGTCTAAAGTTTCTAGCAATAAATTTTTCTCCAAATTGTATACAGATATATTAATCATCGGATATTTTTTCTCAAACTTGTAATATTGACTATTTTCCATTTGCAAAAAAATGTTTGTCTACATCAGTATAGCCCCTTTGTCATCCTTCTTGATAAAAAAAACAGGAGAAGATCTGATTTTGACAATATCGACAATAATATAATAAAAGCCACAATAACGTCAAAATTAGTTTGTGCTCACAGATTATGAATACCTATTCTCTTAAACGCAACCGGCAGTTTGTAATGATTGTGTCAAGAGGAAAAGATATAGCCTATACAATATAGGGACATGTCTTTTTAACACTATGTACTAAAGCATCTGTTGTAACTTTTAGACTAAGGAGGGGTGCCAATTTGGGCCTTTCTGCGGCCTATCGGTGATAAGGCTAATATTTCGCAGGAAGATGCTTTGAGGTCAACTGCATATTCTATTATGTTCAAAACATCTGATTTTGTGTGAGCTCGTAGAACATTTGGGGGTTAAATGAAAAAAAGATTTTGTTGAAATCCTCACAGACTGAAAAATTTCCTGTTTGAGTAGTTTCTGTTCAATAAGTAGCAGACTTGAAGATTTTATTTGAACAAAAATGGGTCAAGGTCACATAATTGCATAATGGTCTATTTTGATATCAAATAATTTACGAAATTAAAAAAATCTTCCATTAACCGACTCCAAAATAGAATGACAACAGTTATCACCCCTACATGGGCATTAAAATTTCAATATTATCATTTCAAACCAGGTAACAACCAACATGACTGTACCTAGTCCTAGTATAAACTTTATTTCATTCCAAATGTATGTATATTTTTAATTATTACAATATTACAAACATAAAATATAAAGGAATAGGATCCGAAAACAAGTTTTTAAAAAAAACTTACATTAATCCGTTTCCAAGGTCGGTTCGTGATCGTGTTTACATCATTCATCGATGAGGTTTCAGCTGGACGAGTACGGGCCCCCGGGATACAACTCGTTGAGCTTCATTAGGAACAATGGGCGAATGTACACTAGAGGCCTACAGTTGAGTGTAAGCTAACCTTTACACCTAGTGCACTAGTAGTGCACTACGTTTAAACTACAGGTAAACTAGTAGTGCACTACACCCTGAACCCCATATAGGTCAAATACCCCTACAGGTAAATGGGCAATCCCATCTACCTGTGATTCTTACCTGTACTTCACCTGTACCGTCTGCTAGTACTTAGAAACTGGCCTTATCATTAGCTAATATTTATAACTTTAATATCCATATTTGAATCTCATGTAGTTATCTTTCTCAAACAACCTTCTTTCTTTCATTTCAAAACTACAAATTATGAAATCATGATAACTACTCAGTACAGTTAGAGTTTTCCCCAAAACTTTCTTGCATACAGGACATAAATAAAATAGAAAATTATTATTTATCTAACAGCTTTGATGTCTTATATTTCATTTAATATGTACTATAAACAGATTTTTTTATATTTATTTACCAATATACAATCAAGTTTATTGAAAAATTGAAGGAATATCTATTGATAATTTTTTGTTGAGAAGTACATTTTTAAATATTGTAAGAACTAATTGTGTAAAAATAACAAATAAATATTCTTTTATTACCTAATTAAACTAAATATATATTTTTATTAAATACATTCATCCCTCACATCTATATATTTATGAATGCGCTATAGAGTATTTGTAATCTTTATTTTCAAATTATTTATATTAAGATCTATATATATATCAACACATACAACAGTATAAATATAAGAATTTGAAGTTGAAAAAAAAGTAATACAACAATAAATGAAAATTTAGTCAGATTGTTCAGTATGGGACAAATGTTTTGATTTGACCCCCAGGCCTCGGGCAATTACCTGACCAGTCTTGACCTTGGAACACCTGCTTATATAAGCCTGTCAGTAACATAATAGAGGTGTGAATTTCTCACCTGACTATCACCGGTCAAATTTGAGACCAATATCGATTAATAAAGGGCTTAGCTGGAGATGACTGGTGAACCAGATGACGAGGATCATATGCTAATACATATTTTAACTTTTACTCTGGTTTATCATGTTTATATGAAATTAAAAATCATTGAGAATATATCTATATCCACGACGGCCCTCAGATCACAATGAAGTGCATAAGAATATTTCAGGTAGGTTACTAATTTTTTTTTCCTGACTGATCTATGACGGATATGTACAGTTTCTTTACATAATTCAACAATATCTGTTCTAGTGATTAGTTTTTGTTTGACAAAATTTTCAATTTTGTTTGGCAGGAGAACACATTGAGCGCTGAGGCCTACGTTTTAATATTTTGAAGGGTGGTGACATTCAAACTATATAGTCTTTCTTTAATGCAGCTCATCAGGTACTTTCAAGCTCACTGTAGCTTCAGTTTGAATAGATCTACAATGACAAATAGGAACCAGGCCCCATGCAAAGTTTTGAAATATTTTTTTTTTATTTCCTTTGGTAGTAACATACTTATAGTAGAATTAATTGTGGTCTGAGACTTGATACCAAGAATTTTCTTAGGTCCCCCATGTCAAACGACATGTCAATGAGACAGTGCAGCTATGTAGCACTAGCAAACATTCTTTTTATGTAAAAAATAGTACTTTTTGTATGACGTCATCAAAACATGTCCTTTATGTTTCGGTCTATCGCCTGATATACTTAATCAACAAATCAATTAAATAGAATTTTTAATTTCTAATTTCTAATTAAGCTTCTGATTATGTAAAAAAGATGTCGTTTACAAGATTGAATATAATAGGTTTTTATGATAAATTTTGTAAAATGTCGTATATCATAAATGCATAATGACTATCGGTGCTAATATTTAATATCTGACCTCTTACGCACGTATTCGTTGGTCGTGAGTGTAAATAACAAATCTTAAAATCTTTATACAGTGTGCATGTACTTTAACAATTCAGACCGTTCGTAAGCAAAGGTAGAACATGCTCTAATCTATTGTCGACATTTTCTCAGACATATTTAAGTCGTACGTCGGCAACTCGATGGCAGAAATGTGCCACCATAAATCTGTGATAAACATTCAATAAGACACATAGGCAGTTGTATAAGGTGTCTTAAGTATATATCAACATAATATATAAACAATATGATCATACCCAGCTGCTTTACCCGTGGGTATATTTTGCAGATATCCTTGACCTTAAAGAGAAATTATCATAGCAGTTGTTTTTCTTCTCAGGATTACCCAGTATTTATATCTTGTTATTACATTTTTGCCTGTGAAATATAGAAAAGTATCAAACTGATAAAACTTATATTTTCACTGCGGTGATGAGCAGTGAAAATATACGATTTTGCAGTGAAAATATAAGATTTTGCCGTGAATATATAAGGTTTTTTTAGTGTAACTGGAAAAAGGGACCCGGCATCAAAAAAATACCCGGGGTCATTATTCTACGTGGCAAAAATTACCCAGGGTCGTTATTTCACAGCAGAAATGTTACACGGCCATCTGTACAAAAATGACCCCACTCGATATTTCTGTAATTCGTCCCGTGAAAAAGTACCCCGCCGTAGATTTCAATGGTTGGTATTTTTCAATCGGGTCATTTTTTCACGTTATATGGTAACTGTTGAATGAGTTGTTCCCCTTGATCGAATAGAATTCTTCCATTGCCCCCTGGCATTGGAGGCTCGGCATTGTTATCGTCTGATAGAAAATAAATACGAGAATACCGAAACGTTAACAAAATCATATTCCAAACTCAAAATCGATTAAACCAGGGGCAAAATAGAACAAAGGAAATATTTACATGGAGACTCTTGTAAAAGTACAAGAGAATAAGACCAGGTGTCCCGGAAGAGTAAGCGTCTTCTGCTTCATCGACGACACCCGCCATGCAGATCTTTGTCACATCCAAGTAAGCACATTGTTCTCTAAATGAGAACCGAGTATCATTGTCAATCACAACAAGTAAACACACTTATGAGCATACTCAAAAACGTCCATCTTCATATCACTTAAAGATAGAGAATATTTTTCAATGAGACAAAGATTGCGACCATAAAACTTGCCCAAAGTTCTGATTAACCTGCATCTCTCGAATCCTTGTGTTGTTAGTTTGTTTGCCAGCAGTCGACATCGATCACGAATATCCCTATATGGAATCAACTGCGACATGTAAACACCATAGGTTGGAGAAGCAGGGATGCTATTGTCAAGAAATGGAAAGTTCACAATTGGAAAATTGAAATATCACGTTCATCGTATAGCTTAGTAGTAAGCTGTCAATGTTGGTCGTAGTTAAAGTAGAGATCGAGGTAAGCAACTGATGTAGAAGAGTCTGCTGTGTCCTTTATTTCAAGTTCAGAAGGGTATATACGATCGACGTGGTCAGCAAACTTCCTGTTGTTTATAGACAACACATCTTCGATATATCTGAAAGTGAAATTAAAAGATTTGGCAAGGGTTTTGTTACCTGTTCTGATTATCTCTTCCACTAATTCAGCCTCGTATGAAAACAAAAACAAGTCAGCTGAGAGTATGACACAGTTTGTTCTCATGGGAATGCCAACAGTCTACTGGAAAATCTTTCCTTCTAATTAACAAAAATATTGTCGACCAGGAATTCAATCATCCTTACTTTATCTTATTCAGTATATTTCCTCTTAACTTTTGTCGTGTTTTCACAAAGTATGTTCCAATATAGCTCACTACCATATATTTGTATCGTCGTCCGCCTTTCTTGGAAAAGGAAGCTCTCATAACAAAAGATCGAAGATGTTCCTTCAATTTAATATGAGGTATTGTAGTGTACAGGGTGGAAAAATCAAATGTTTTGACCGAAAAGATATTTTTAGGAGAGGGTGTTCTAGATTGATCAAAAGATCTTTAGAGTTTTTCAAAATCCACATCCCATTAATTCCACTTCTGTAGTATACAGTGTCACAATAAAACTGAAGCCCTGATTTTATGGTACTAAGAACGGTAGTAAGAATTTTTGATAATGGCTTGGTCGAGCAATTAGCAGAGAACTTGTCTGTTTGGGAAAGATGATCTTGAAGAAATAGCAACATCGGTACAGTAAATATTGGTGAAATACTGCTGCAGGTTTAATAAGTAATAATTAGAAGATGAGAATGGTTCAACTTTCGCGAGCGACTTCTCCATATCAGCTGTGTAAATATCCGATCGGGTGTGATTTCGACTGATTAACTTTCCAGTAGGCAAGTAAAGAAAAAAAATAACAAAAGTATTTCAAGGCCTGTTTCGAAATGTTATAGAAAGAAAATTCAATGGTTTGCCGTTTAATATCAAATATATTTCACTTGCATTGCAGATATTTTTTTTTATATTTTCACTCGTGCTACGCACTCGTGAAAATATAAAAAAGAATCTGCCATACTCGTGAAATATATTTAATAATATTTACACCTCTCCTTTTTGGCTAAGTAATCTCTGACGGCGAATAAATTAGCGTATACGCAATGAAAAAAGGCTCGGTGGATTGATATTTGTTCAAATATGGCGTCGTTCACGCTTCAGAACAATAACTATACACTGACGGTCATTGTTTGGTTCCTTCAAGATTTTGAAACATGGAACATATACGGAATACCTTTCGTCTGAATATACATAAAACGGTTTTTGGCCAAAATTTTGATTCCAATGATACGCATTCGAAATTCTTCGACGGTAACGCAAACATGGCGGCGCCCCGCGGTCGTGCCTTCCGACGTCGGACCGCTTCAAATGTTTTTTTCTTGGTACGAGTATAACACTTGAAAATTAATAATGATGTAAATATAAGGATTGTACCTCATTTTGACTGCGTATACGGTAGTAACGCGCACCATAGAATATGTTCGTTGCCAACTGCGGAAATACTACCATATACGCAGTCAAATGACGTACAATCCTTACTTAAACGACAAACCATTGAATATCCTCTATATATTGTGCATTAAAATCTTCATTTAAGGATTCCAAAAATAAACATCTTCAAGATTTTCCCCCGGTTGTAGGCTTGGCGAGCAGGATATCTTATCATGTCAGCTCCAACATACCCAGTAGTATTAGCCCAATATGGTGGCTATTTTGTGCCCTTTTCGCTTTTTGCCCTTGAAAAACTGCGAAAAAGCAAAATGGGGAAATCGAAAAAATACAACAAAAAAACGCCGGCAAAATAAAACGTGTTCGTTTATTTTGTTTGCACTTTTCCGCATTTTTTCGATAGTTGTACGCAACAGAGCGAAATTTTAATATTAGAATTTCGCTTTTTCGCGGTTTTTCCAGTGCGAGAAAGCAAAAATGGCACGACACCATAGTACAACGTGTTCTAATAGAATCCAGAACGTCTCTTTCAATTAACTTCAATACAACTTTCAGTGTCATCATTTAAGTCTACCTTGTAATCCTCTAATCCTGGTTTTGTCTGTTCCTAAAAAAAGCATGTCTAATGTTTGTAGTTCCGAAACCTTATCAACTTCATCTGTAATACCGAGACCCAATACTGTATCCAAGATCGAATCGTTGATATGTGCAACAAGATCGTCCAGCAGTTATCAATAGCTTGGAGGCTCCCGCGCAGATCCACTCAAACGAAGTTAACGTGGAATCGAATCAAGGTAAACCAATTCACATACTATAGCCATGCGGTCTGATACGTCAAGAATATCGACAACTGGAATCGAACACTCACGCCCGAGGTCTAATTCAGAAGAGTTGATGAGAATATTATCAGTTAGTGAAAATGGATCATCCTCGGAATGTGAACACAATGGACATTTACAAAATACAGGTTGATAATGCATACAACTTGAACAATCAAGGCAATTTATAAATAACTAAACAAGCTTACACATGTATCTACATGACAAACGACGAAACGTTTGACCGCAATCCTTTGTTAGGCTAATAAGTATTCTGCAGCAAATATTTACCAGGGTTCCATTTCCCCCTCCAGCAAATAATTCTTCCTCTATAGTATCTAGCACTTTCGGCGATGTCTATTCGAAATTGCCAGACCGGAGTCTGAACCCCGCACATTCCGAACTCTAGATGAGGTATCTGGTCGCCGACCGGGTGTAAATCCACTACAGTTGTACGACGTGCACAACGCCGTTTGTGCATCCGATCCACACACGTCCCTGATCGTCCATACCCACCGCTATAGGATTGGTCACTCTGTGTTTCTTGTCCAGGAGACACATGGCCTGTGTACTGTCTCCGGGTAGGACATACACCTGGTTGTTGTTGTAGTCTGGTACAAACAGTCTGTCGTACTTGTCACGTGATATCTGATAGAGGTTCATACAAACAGCCATTCGACCATTATCGAGTTCACCTGCCCATTCAAACTTGGTTCTGCCAGAACTGTCTACTATGACCAGTGTGCTGTAATCATCAAGCAACGCAATGTCACCTGAAGACAAACATGCAATGCTCCATGCTTTTATTCCAGATCTTAACGTGCGCAAAGTTTCGCCAGACTGATTCAGTACCACTATGCGTTCTGTTTTGGTACTAACGAACACTTCTGCCTTCTTGTTGATGCTGATGTCATATGCTATAGTTGGTCTGAGGTCTGCAAATGTTTTGACTTGTTCGTTAACTAATGACAGTTTATAAACACACGTACTTCCAGCATAACTGGTCAGAAGTATGTCTGTTGTTCCTATCATGGCTATTCTTTGCGGACAGAAGTCAAGCCGTACTGTGTCTTTGATAACACGCTTCCTATCGACTAGCATCAAGCCCATGTACTGATTCGTCGCAACCCAAGCATGGTTGTTGTCGACCGGGCATAAACTCAGTATCTCCGTTTGTTTGGTAATGGTAAACATAGAAAGGTGTTGCACGTTTTTCATATCGATACCCATTAAGTCCCTCCTGTTGTCAAAGAATAATTCACCCATCATGTTCGATAACACATGGCAGTCGATACTTCCGGTGGCATAGCTTGGTAATCTTGGTGAGGTATCCATCTCAGTAACATCATACAGAGGAAGGGTTGCATTTAACAACTTTTCTGTTTCAAACATATCTACACTCGATGTAAACGACTGCTCTGCTTTATCTAGCAGTCGTGTTAGCTCTCTAATGTTTTCCTCTGATCGAAGACAGTAGCTCTCGTGAACTGCTGATTCTTCGTTCTCAAATGTCGATAACTTGGCCAGCATGGCGTCTGCGATGGAATCTACTTCCATCTTTAGCTTTGTCCTTTCTGAATTCACCTCTTTCTTCATCGAGTCAATGTTTCCTTTAAATGTTTTGATTTCCTGATTTCGCGTCACTGACTCGCTCATGACATGCTGTATTTTAGAGGATAATCTTATGATGTGCCTTTTCAATCGTTGCTTTTTAAAAGAAATTTCTTCTTCATTTTGTTTCCAGTTATGATGTTTATGACTTTTAGATAAACAAACCGTACAAAGCAACAGATCGCAGTCTGCACAGAAGAGATCACACAGTTTACCGGGGTGTAGTTTACATACCTCTGGTTCAGGCTTGACGCCCTGACGCTTAGCCGCCCTAATCGATACGACGTCGTGATTTCTTGTTTTCTTTCCACGTGTATGTTCTTCTTTGCAACGGTCACATAATTTCTTCTGACAATTGTTACAATACCATCGTAGTTCGTCTTCATTGTCACACAAAGGACACGTGTACTTCACAGGTTCCTTGGTACGCCATGTGAATCTGTGACGCTCCATTGAGGGATTCACGTTGTTTGTTCCATAAACCTATACATTGCATTGTTTCGGTGAAATCCCGTGGTGAATCTGGCAAACACTTCACAATGAAGCGAAATTAAAATGTTATGCTGTTCTGCCTGTACATGTAGAACTTTATTTCCCTGTTTCAGATACATGTACTTATATTAAGCTGTTTCCGCTGTTCATAATGGGATATACGGAATTAAATGAATCGGAAATCAATACAACCACTTTTGCTCCATAAATTCTGTAAACTTTATAGAAAACGTCCGCATTTCGTTTTATAAGTGTACCAACAGCACAAGTTTCCGATGTATCAAATTGATAAAGTAAAGCTAATTCGCACATGAGGTCATTTCGTGGAAATAAGGAAAGGGCTACGGTCTGCTTTATGATAACTATTTTTCCTAAAACACAACACAATCGAACACCATGAAAGCACACCTTATGTAGACCGACTGAAAAAATACTGTGATACCTGGTGTCAATCCCATTTCTGGTGATAGAGACCCAAGTGCAGCAGATTGGCTCGGAGACTTGCTTTTATCTAATTTGACAACTGTAGGACAAGACAAGCTTTAATTTTTTGCTTGAACACATGTAGTTTTTTATATCATTTGTGACGTCATCAACTTTAAAGATCATGATGCAAAATAAATAAAGATATGGTGCAGCATTGGTAGAACATGAAGCTTGACGAATGACCATAAAGAAGAAGGACAATATCATCGTTTCTATTTTTGAAATTTAATTTATCTAATACGGGTTCATGCCCCTCAAGCAGACCTGAGGCACCCCGATAAGTATTGCACTGTCAAACCCCTGTATGTCTTCTTCAACGACACGGACACCGACACGGACTTTGCAATAAGGGGAATGTCTCGAATCACGTCATTAGACATGAAGCCGGACCAGACTGTGTAAGGAGTCTCCGGACACGGCGCTCCGATCTCAGACTTGTCATACCAACGAATATTTACCAAATACGATAAAAAATTATCACGTGCATATTTATTACCAAATCTTCCGTGTCTTAAGATGTTATTTTATCAGGGTTAAAATTATGAAATGATATTACAGTAGCCGTAGACCCATGAACCTCGTTCCGTAGCGCATACAATTCCGCTTTCTGACTTTTCACTTCATTCAAAAGTCCAGCTAAAGTATTGGCAATATTTGTAGAGGGTTAAGAAGTTGACCCGACTTCAACGCCACCTATCAGAAGGTATGATACTGAAGCGAAAACAATTTTCGGCTTATTCTGTTCGATCAAACTCCGAAAATTATATAAATCTGCCATTAACCAACTCCAAAATAGAATGACAATTATCACCCCTACATGGAGATCATAATATATACTTGACAAGTTACTAACCCAGCAGGGTTCTATGAGGCCTTGTGGTGGGGTCCATAAGGGGTTATATTGTGCATTTTTGTTTCAATTATATTTTTTCAAGAAAAAACTCGTTTGATTTTGTCAAACATCGAAGCAAATATCCCCGGCAAGTGAGAAAAAGAATTCTGCAGAATCTGCAATTTGTTGACCCCAAGGAGGAATCTGTTTGGGTCACAAACGGGTTTTTAAATGAGCATTTTCAGCTTCAGTACAAAAAATTTAACCATAAGTCCAATTCGTACCAAAATTGATTGCAATTATACCATGTAGGTGTAATCATAATCTATATTTAGCATATTGCTCACTTTCTTGGGGTGCAGAGGGTGCCAATGGGGTCGCATAATGCATTTTTGGCATTAACTTTACCAATGCTTGTACTGTTGGTATAATTATCGTAACAATTAAGATGTTACGCAAAGATCATCTGATGACACAGGAGTGTGCCTGGGTGCATTTTTGGTTTAAAAAAATAAGTTCATTATAAATGACAAAATCAACACCATTACACTATTATATTAAGATACCAATTGGACCTCAATAAATATGAAAGACTAAACGATCAAAGTTGAAAATGGTATGTTACCCTTTTGCTCCCCTCCCTCCCCCCAATACACATACACACATACAGGGGTCAGCAGGTGCAGTACTTTCTCCCCACTTGCTTGCGAACATTGTTTCATGTTTGTGATCAAAATAAGACGACATGTCAATTCGGAAGAGTGTCAATAAAACTAAAACAATGCACGATATTATCCCTCTTAGGGCCCCATCACAAGGCCGAATATAACCCTGTGGGGTCAGTAATTTGCCAAATATATATTATAATATTCATGTAGGGGTGATGATTGTTGTCAATCTATATTGGAGTTTCTTAATGGATGTTTTTCGGTAAAGCATTTGATATCAAAATAGACCAGTAAGCAATTATGTGACCTTGACCTACTTTAAATACATGTAATTGAAGCATATTACATTGTCTCATAAAAACTGTAACATTGATATATTCACTGGCATCTTCAATATCCGGGGTTACGCTTATTTGCGCCCCCTACACCCCTGGTATATATCATAGATGAATCTTAAGGCACGTGAGATTGTAGATTGGCTGGTCTTGGGTAAGAAATACGTTACTAATCGCTGGACAGACACCTGCCCTTATCATGAGGCGACAACCGACTTCAACTCTTGATAATTTTTACCGTTATGTGAACGCGAGATTTGATGTACATCAAAGGGTCGAATTACGAAGAAGTATTGAGCGTTGTTGTACGCAACCCTTCAATACCTAGGATACACAGTAATTATGTGCTAAATACACAGGAATTATGTGGTAGTGTGTTGAGCGTAGTTGTACGTAACCCTGAATACCTAGGATATACAGTAATTATGTGGTAGTGTGTTGAGCGTAGTTGTACGTAACCCTGAATACCTAGGATATACAGTAATTATGTGGTAGTGTGTTGAGCGTAGTTGTACGTAACCCCTGAATACCTAGGATACACAGTAATTATGTGGTAAATAGTTTGTTGAGCGTAGTTGTACGTAACCCCTGAATACCTAGGATACACAGTAATTATGTGCTAAATACACAGTAATCATGTGGTAGTGTGTTGAGCGTAGTTGTACGTAACCCCTGAATACCTAGGATACACAGTAATTATGTGGTAAATACACAGTAATTACATGTATGTGGTAGTGTGTTTAGCGTAGTTGTATGTAACTCTTGAATACATAGCTAGGATGCACGGAAATTATTGTGGTAAATAGGAGTTACTTCCCATACAGCACATATCACTGTTAACCTCGTGTATGTCTATATTAACGATATACATATGAACA
Organism: Mimachlamys varia; assembly: GCA_947623455.1. Taxonomy (NCBI): domain Eukaryota; kingdom Metazoa; phylum Mollusca; class Bivalvia; order Pectinida; family Pectinidae; genus Mimachlamys; species Mimachlamys varia. The sequence continues at coordinate 31,534,295 of OX392529.1, read as the reverse complement.
CGTTTGAATGAAATAACATATTTAGAGGCAGCATATGGACATCTTTTAGTTGTTAAATATTTCTAGTGAAATAATTGTCTGGCGGGCTAAGTGGACACATTTCGTTCCATGGTATAATTGTTTGTGGTGGCATTCTCGACCGATTCTGATAGTGATGGATATAGGAATGAGAACAGGATGGAACGCCCTCTTATTCTCTTGTATTTTTTCAAAGGCCTACGAGTAAATCTTTCCTTTGTTCCTAGTTAACGCCTTGTTTAATTTGAGTTCGAATAACGGATTTATTGATGCTTCGGTATTCCCCGATATATTTTATTTAATTGCTGAATGCTTCATCGTGTACATACACATAAGTGCTCTACAGTGTGAGCTACTGCAGACCTGGCGGCATAGTAAAATGAGCCAACTATGTGATAAGGAAAGTGACAAGTTATCGTAAAATATATATCAACTTTGGAACAAAGTAAACAATATATGGAAAAGGTATTTTATTTGTTCAATTTTCCAGAAGAATAAAGTATAAATGCACATCGAGAATCGCTCATTCAATACACACGTATCGCAAGAATCCACACACAGATTGTATTCCTATATAAACATGTATACAATAGTCCATGCGTTGTACTGTCTCGTCTCAATGTCTTCTGAACTAATTCATATCTATATACAACAACTCTTAACAATTCAGGGGCGTAATCCTTATTATTTGGAGAGTGAACATGGTGAAAACAATAGAGTATATCGCAAATAATTTTCAAAGTAAAATATCGAATAGATCCGGAATATCAATGCCAGTATGATCTTAATAAATGCATAAAACGTTCTTGTGTTTCTTTAATTTAAAACCTTCCGATTATTAACCAATTTTGGAATTATAGGCTAAAAAATAATTGCAAAATTTAGGATAAAATAGAGAAGTTAAAGACATAGTTTGTACAATAATGAATAATTTGCCGTTAATTCAAATATAAAGCACTTTTTCCTAAAAATAATATAAATGACATAAAAATTTTTAAAAAATCAGAAATGTTATAAAATTAGACTCTTATTGATATGATAAACAGAAAGTAATAACCATCGGACGCTTATTAAGCTATTGCATTTTCATCACAGGACAGAGTATACGTATACATACACACATTGGAATGTAGTTTTCAGGTGACATATATTTATATACTAGGTATTTGGATTAAGATTATCTTACCTTCCAACCTAAAACACGTAGAGACACCAGACATGTTAATGTTGTCCTGGTAAGCGATTTATATAGAAAATAATCAAAGGGAGTTAATCCTAGCCTAAAATAGACTAGATTACAACATTTGGGTTTTGTTTTCCCTCATCATAAAATCTACTAAATATATTTCTAAGTCATATAGAGTTTCAAACAAATCAAATTTTAAACATCCGGTAGTCAATTTCCAAAATTTGTAATGCGTACATGTAGATTAAGCTGAATGTAGAAAAACTGAATCACATTCATTCATTCACCAAGTTTTACACAACATAATGATTTTGAACAGCAGGCACTCACGCCTGTATAAACAAGAAAGTCCATCTATGATGAGATGAAGTAACAATTGTGTCCGTTATTAGTTAAAAGTGTCTACCATTTCAGACTCAATGTAAGCTGTTAGCTTCACTTTTTCAAACGTGGAACATTCTGTACGAACGAGCCGACTAGATTTCCAGCTGGGCGATAACTGGCGACAACCAGAACCTTTCCACCCGAACTCTTGGCTTTACCAATTCCCATTTCCTCACTGCCCTTCCATACTACCTGCGTGAAATGTCCTAAACAACAAAGGCAATCATATGTTGATAACAAAGAGAATTAGAACAATGGTTTGAAGCGTAGACATTTTAGGTCGAACTAAATATATAAACATCACAGCAAGACAAAACAAATTTTTCAAAAAATCGTTACTGCTTATTTTACTTTCCCGAATTAAAGGTACGAAATTGACTGACTACATTCTCTATTCACACTGCTCACCGGATTCTTAAGTCCATGGATGACACAACCTACCGAATCCTAAGATCTGTGTTTCATAGTACTTACTCTAGCCTTATTTCCGCAGTTCACACATTCAAATTACTCACCCTCACCGGATCCTTATTTCCGTGGTTTACACCACTTTTTGGATCCTAAAACTAATGGTTCTCACTACGTTCTGGATCCTCAATTGATGGTTCACATCATCTACTGAATCATAAAGTCTTTGGTTCACACTTCTTACCTGTCCCTCAAGTCGGAGGTTCACACTAAGTACCGAATCATAAAGTCTGTGGTTCACACTTCTTACCTGTCCCTCAAGTCGGAGGTTCGCACTAAGTACCGAATCATAAAGTCTGTGGTTCACACTACTTACCTGTCCCTCAAGTCGGAGGTTCACACTAAGTACCGAATCATAAAGTCTGTAGTTCACACTTCTTACCTGTCCCTCAAGTCGGAGGTTCACACCATGTGACCGAATCATAAAGTCTGTGGTTCACACTACTTACCTGTCCCTCAAGTCGGAGGTTCACACCATGTGACCGAATCATAAAGTCTGTGGTTCACACTACTTACCTGTCCCTCAAGTCGGAGGTTCACACCATGTGACCGAATCATAAAGTCTGTGGTTCACACTACTTACCTGTCCCTCAAGTCGGAGGTTCACACCATGTGACCGAATCATAAAGTCTGTGGTTCGCACTACTTACCGGATCCTAAACTCCGTGGTTCACTGCCGAAGTCATGTTTTTCTATCTCACTGTACCAGTATTCCGTCACGTCCTTCCCTGTGAATGTTCGAGTAATATTCTATAAATCTTCTCTTAAATATTTGCTTTTTACTGGCATCGTTTGACTCACACAAATTATTGCTTCAACTTTTTAATATTAATATATATCAAAAGGAGATTTTGTAAACAAATCATCGTTATTAAGTCTGTAAGAACAATTAACACGCAATGGAATTTAAACTCCTAGTTTTTGTTTTCTTGTAATTTTAAATAACAATTAGCTTGAAGTAATACAAATTCAAATATATATATAAGCAACCTTGGGTATTTAATTATAACCTTGTAAAACATACAATGAAAGTGTTACATGTGTCTGGCTAGTTGTTATATATTGATGTTACAATATCAAGTCTGTAACTGTCACTTACCAGAGTAATCTGCTGACCCCGAGGACCATTTACAGGCAATGTTTTCCCCAAGTCTACCTCCCTTATGTTGACAATCACTGTGTTGGAAGGCGTTGGTAGCGGCAAGATGTTCCGCCCATTTTTGGGCGTACTCGGACAGGTCTTTGGCGTGTTTCAAAGGACCAACACCGTGCTTTTTCCTTAGTTCGTTGTGAGTTTTCACAGCGTCATCGATGAAATCTTTGATTTTTTGGGGCTTCTTTTCCCGTTCTGGACTAGAGTCGGACGAGCTGGAGCTTGATCTCTTCCCCTTCTTGTCCTTTTTAAAGAACTGGAATGGAATACAAGGCATTGCTATGAATAAGGACGCTCACAACGAAGTAGTCGTATTTTGTGTAGTTTAAATACAAATCCAAATCCACCAAATTATTGTAAACAGGTGTACGTTGGGTTGATGCTGCAGTCCCAATATTTGTTTACTTCGCGGTATTAAAGAACGTGTTAAAAGGAGCTGGTATATCTAACATGTACTCAATCTACAAACGTCTCCGTGAAGACCTTGTGCTGCGGTCCATTAAATCCACATATGTTTGGCATAGAATCTCACGGGAAACGTTCCAACTATATCATATATTAACTCATTACTGGGGATCCCCGGCACTGGTTGACCAGAAGCTATACACCACCTAGTGTAGAAAGACATGCGCACACCAAAACCCTAATGTTACAAAAATATAAATCATAAACACAGAAAAAAATATATTTCGCCAGAACCTGGGAACAGTTCGACGTCTGTTATTTCCACGAGGAGGACTGTCACAGATAAACTCCAGAATTGCCGCCGATGGCGGCTGTCGTTAGGACGGTATCAGACTGCCTTCCGTTGTGCTGACAGACGCCTGGTGTGTCATGCCAGTACACCAAATTACTGTACAGAACTTACACCAATTACCGTCCAGATAAGTGTTTCCATACACACGATCATTTTCTCCTAACCCACTAATCACAAAGTAGCGACAATGATGAAGATATTTGACTCTTATTTCCTGTGGTTACAGCTTCACGAATGTAATAGTAAGATTGTGTGAACGTATACAATGTTTGGTCTGTGATCAGGAAAAAGAAATATATTAAAAAAAAAACTGTTGTCCGATATGGTAAAGGATTGATTCAGAACCATGCACGACCCAGCAGTTACTGTAACATATGATATACGTTCTTCCCCTAACTGTATAACGTCTAGTCTACAAGTGAAGGCGTTTTATACAACTGACCAGTGTTTATAGAATATTACCACGCTGTGACACTGATACCCACCTGTCTTTGTCTATAACAGTAGAATAATCGAAAAACTTATGAGACGAGTGCTGATAACTTTGTATTCGTACAAGGGCTACTGTATGTGAAATGTGCATTGGAGCTACGCGCCAACCCTTCACTTTGATAACAAGTATGAGGTTCACTGAACCAACCAATTCAACCCTGATAAGAAATTTCTACTTTCTGTGTTTTACCGCGGATTGAGTTAAGTCTTGATAGAAGATACTGGTAGAACATGTTTGTATAGTGTGTTTGTAAGATTGGGAGGTCAGCGACTCGGATAGTGTATCACATTGCCCTTTTCCATTAGAAAATGTTTTTTGATCCATATAAATAATGTCACATTTATTTTGAAAACTTTTCCACAACTTCAAAATTCAATGATAAAATCAGAACATTATAGACGAAAGGTGGTAATAATGTTAATTAGATGTCAGAGTTTACTTTATAATTCAGAAACCCTCTGTAGCATGCTGCAGATATTGTTTGAAGATATATACCCACAGGAGATGAATCAATCAATGATATGGTTGTGTGGGGTCCTACCGTTCATCATTTCAATGTACATGTATATGTACATACTTCAATAAATGACAACAGCTGAGGTATAAATATAGGAAAATATAAAGCTGCTTTGTTAAGTCTGCAATAAAAAACATCACTTTACATAATTATTAGGAATTAGAATAGCTTCGCGTCAAAACCATATAGCTTAACCGAAACCAGGATATACATAAACAAAGTAGTCAAGAACGGGTATATAATTAAAGGTTTGCATTGTTCTTTTCGAAACATTTTATTTCACCAAAACAATGATTTGGCCATGAAGTATATTCAAATTTTGTCCTTTCACCTTTTAAATATTATTTATAGAAATGTGTAATGCAAGGCCATTGCGTAAGGAACCACCGTATAGAAGTCCTTCTGTTAACCAACTTATTTTCATAAAAACGACTATGTCGCGGCGATTTAATTAAGCGATAAATACAGTTGTAAATCCTATGTACAGTACAGTAAAGTACTACTACAGTACGCATTGAGACTATTTCGCGTTTTGATCACCAGCGAAATACGCGAAAGTCATCACACGAGAAAATAAGTTTGTTCACATGCAGTATGTGGACACGTTGTTTCAATATTGACCGTCCTATGGCCTATACTTTTTGTATGTGTATTAACATCACCCCACACCACATCGACATAGACAGCAGCAGTAGTACCCAGCACGCGTCGTCGTGTGATTTACATCAACAGCTGTTACCACCTATAATAATTACACGTGTATTATATATATACACCCCTGGTTAACGACCAGAACTGCATGTAAACAAGCTGCTATTGATTGAGCATCGGATACAGAACCCACGAGATTTTGTCGTCGTTGAGTAACGTTTTCGTGAATATTTCTTTTTTTTCTGATTTCCACTTATTTCTGTAATTTCAACCATAAACCTTTGTAAAATATATAATAAGTTCAGTTTCTGACTTAACGATACAGAAAAGTCTGAAATTCAATAAACCATAAATAGCCACTAAGTCATTAACCTTCTTGCGAAAACAAGTTAAACATGTCAAGTCTGCTACTTATCTTCTTTGTTCAACATCAGGTTGTAATTATAAACCAGCAGTTTGACAGTAAGCGTCTTTAAACGACGTTACCAGTACTTGATACAGTGTATTCTTATCCTTAATGGATTCACGCTTATTGAGAAAAGTAACCCTATCGTATCTTAGTTTTGCGTAAGAAGATTTTCTGTAGTTATGGTCATCAATAGAAGCCAATTGTCTAATAAAGAAATATTGTGTAACATCGAGCGATATAAAGGTAGACGTTTTGAAAACGATCATTACTATGCCTCCTTGTAGTAATTGATAATGGTGCCCCAGCAGTCCTCACTTAATTTAAGCTCGTGAACCTTACGTTTATGTGACGTAGATTTACATGGCAGGTGTCGTCAATAAAGCAGAATACACTTACTCCTCATGAACACCTGGTCGTATTCTCTTGTAATTTTACGTGTGAATCTTTCCTTTGTTCATATTTTGACCCTGGTTTAATCAATTTTGAGTTCGGATTATGATTTTGTTAACGCTTCGGTATGCTCTAATTTATTTGGATTATGGTTTTATCGACGTTTCGCCTTCCCAGATTATTTTGCACACCTGCATCACTAAACATGATATATTGTATACACACGAACGTGCTACAGCACTTTACAATACAAATTATGCGACATGCATAAATGTTGAGTGTTTGCAATCATATTTTACTTAAACAGAATATTGCTTTAAATAGAAATTATCACGTTATAAAAGACTCATATTGGAACTTCAGTGCTGAGCAACCCAACTGTTGATAATGTTGATGATGATACCGTACAATACCATGCCATGTACAAGTGTGAATGTACACAAGCTAAGAGTAACGAATGTGTGAAGAAGTGTTGAGATAAAAGTTCTTCATTATGAAAAAGCTTCTATCAAATTTGGTAAATGCAGTGATATGTAAAAGATGCGCATTTCAACCAACACAAAAGTCTAGCATTGTTGTTAATTAGATGCATAAAACATTATTCATAATGGTGTAAACACAGTGTAGAATTCATTTCCGTTTAGTAGATCAGTGTAGTTTAATCTCAAGTATAATCAATGATATGTTTAATTAATCCACTTCTAGTTCTTTTCGTCGTATTGCTTAATACTTGATTATATCGACCATGAAAGAAAGCAAAAACGAAGCTTTACAGAAATCAATGAAAACATCATTAGTTTATAGGCGAAACTAATATTCCTAATTAGGTCATGGATGTTACTGACGCTATTTGAACATGTCACGTGATCTATCGTGACGGAGTGAAGATGTTTCAGGTGATATCGCACTAATGATGTTGTTTACGTGTATGCCATGCCTTGTACGTACAAACGCCAGATGTTTTCACAAGGGAAAACACATGCAGATATATATCGCTATAAATTGGCATGCACGTAAATCTATGATGTCCATACAAAGTAGTAGGTAGATCTATTTATGAACATCACAAAAAGCTCTCTCTGTACGTTTATTGCAATTTTAGCCGCTTTTATTAAGCGATAATTGATATGTTTGGTTTTGCTTTTGTAATTTTTAGCTAACCTACTATTAACAACATGTGGTTACATATGTAAGAAAACAAGTGATAGTCTTTACATGGTACAACAGCAAAACACAGAATTACAAATTAGAAGTGCGAGTGATAACAGAAGCACGGAAGCTCAGAAGTTGTAAACATAGTTCTAATGTAGGAAAAACAAAAAGCCTTTATATACAACATATATCTGAAAGATAATCATAATTGCTATGATAAAATTCTTCTAATCAATACAAAAACAATTGAAGTTTGGATTTTATTTTAAATGATTCGGTTACCTTCATTACTCTTTGTAACTTTTGTATGATGATGGCAAAGTCTTAACTTTGTTAATGAAATTTACAACTAGCATCAACGAAAACTGATATTGAGGTTTGAGTTACCTTTCCCACAACCAGAGGTTATTAATGGTTACTTTAGAATGAGTTATATTGCTAAAAATGTTCATTAGTTTTTTTTAGGAACGGAACCTCTAATAGTGCCTTTATTAACATACAATTATAAGTGAGGCTAAAATAAAAACAAACTGTGATGTTATTCACAATAAACATGACATTGTGCACACAAAACCGTTAATATACAAAACTGGTGTTATGAAATAATACACACAATACCGTCACCAGCGAACATGTGCGTGGCCAAACCCCACGTGACACAACACATTGACTTACGTCATCGTCCTTAATACGGAGGTCCTCGATAGGTATATCTGCCTGATAAATATATAATGTATAGCAGTTCTTATCTTGCAGTTATATGATAAAGATGGGTTTGGTTGACATTGACATTGAAAATACTAAACAAAGTTATTCATTCTAAGGGAAGTAACTCCAACAGATATACATCGACTTCAATAGGGTTTATTCAACTGAAAATTATTCCTCCTTCAATTGATAGTTGCAAGTTATATATATATATATTTCATTATTACCTTTAAGTTACTATATATTTCAAAAACCAAGGCAGTAATACTGTACAAATAATTACTGATCATGCTGAATGTCTTTTGGTTGAACTCAAAATACTGTCCAATGTACATCTAGCATAACACATGTTTCTGGACAACCATGATTATCGTGATACTGTAACATAACATACTAATGAGAAGCAGTAAGACATTCGTCTGATCGTTTAATGGTGTTAGAATTTACACTTAAATTGATCAACATCCTACACTAACAGCGATTTGGCATGTCATTACGACTCAACCGCAGAGCTCTGGGAGCTTTAAATTTACTGATGCTGAGTAGAGGTCAAAGGCCAGTAGACAATCGAACGGATAATGCTAATAGGACATTTCGATGTACTGTAGCTGCAGTACATAAATATGTTCATTGATTTCATTAGTGCGTTTATCAGACACCCACAGGAATAAGTGCGAGGCATTTTCTGGCACAACACTTTGGATTATTATACATCATGTGTGAGACAATACTGCGATCATCCTCGATATCTACGTTCACCTACGCACCCCTGGAATAGTGTATATATATTCGACTCTCTTAAATCAGCTTCTTACCTCGATCTTCACTTGAACTGTGACCAACAGGGACAGTGACTATTAAGCTGTATGGTAAACATTACGATTTCGATTTTCCAATCGTAAACTTTCCTCTTTTTGATAGTAACAGCCCTGCTTTTCAATTATATGTTGTTTACATATCGCAGTTGATTCGTTAATCTAGGGCTTGCTCTAAATATCGAGATTTTCGTGATAGATTTCAGCGGCTGACGAACACAGTTATATCACAGGGATTCGAGAGATGCAGTTTATGAGGACTATGGGCAAGTTTTATGGTCGCCATCTTGTATCTTTGTGTGATATAAAGATGGACGTTTTTGAATTTGCTTGTTAGTGTGCTTACTTGTAGTGATTGACAATGATGACTCGGTTCTCATTTTGAGGATTGATGTTTACTTGGATGTGACCAAGATTTACATGGCGGGTGTCTTTGATGAAGCAGAAGACGCTTACTATTCCGGAATGCCTGGTCTTATTCTCTTGTACTTGTACGAGGGCCTCCATGTAAGGTTTTCATTTGTTCATATTTTCCTTCTAGTTGAATCGATTTTAAGTCCGGATTATAGTTTTGCTTACGCTTCGGTATTCTATGATATTGTTTTCTTATATAATATGTCAACAAATGGAGATTTCTTCAATAACATTTCTTCTTAAATGCAAATATTTTTATAACATAACTCTATCGTAAGTCATGCCTGTCTATAGAACTCCAAGATTGAGAAGTAGATATGTAGCCGTAATATATAGACACATTGCATGCCTGTTTGTTTTATAAAATTATCATATGATAAGAAACTCTTAATTGATTACACCTGTTTTTGAACAAATTTTTATCCTGGTTGCCAATTTATTCAAATCTGAAATGGATCTCAGATATTTTCAGCAGCTTGATATTATACTTTTTCTACCCGACTATGTTATCAGTGTACGTGTGGTTCAAATAACGTTATGTGTTTTTGTTTGAGCTCGATCTCTATAAACGCCCGGAGGGCAATGTTTGTTGAGCTGTTTAGCTACAATATAACAGTCCTTTACAATAAACTGACCCTCAATAAATGGTATAGTATGTACCTTACTGCTTTAAACCAGTATTTAAATACCTACGCCGATGTTTGTCAACTTTTCATCGTTTTATAGGCAACGTAACACTTATATGACATTCGAACCAAGTGTCTTATCGTCGTAGAATATTCGATCGGACTAAACAGCAGGTCATGTTTGTCTGAGACCACTGGTAATTTTGGCAGCAGATACTGCATAAACTATAATATTATTGATTTCCTCAGTTGGTGTAACAATAATACTTCAGAAATTCGTTTTTTGTAAATTCATGATTGAATATATCATTACCATTTAGCTTACTTGAAATAAAACTTATATGATCACTTTTCAATTTATGATCTAAAGAGTACAAAATTTGGACATAGCTCAATATAGAAATTGATTTTTTTTACAGTATATGCATTATCAGCAATATATAAATAACATTACACAAGCATATGTTAATAATCCGAAACGCTTCACGGTTTTAAACCTTAAATTGATTAAAAACATTCCAACTACAAGTGGGAAAGAAAACAAACTTTGTATAACATTACACGTAGGTAAACCATGTATTGTAAACTGGTTCGACTGTGTGAACAGAGTGGTTGACCTACTCAGTCTATAGGGGTTTCATTCTTATACTTTTACAATCCTGTAATGTTTGTCATCTTATATGAAGGCGAATAGTCAATGGGATCACAAGTCGAGGAGATATTTGATCAGATATGCCTTGTCCACACGAACCCCTATCACCACTGGCAATGTTAAGATAAAACAGAAATGACGGTGCAATATCACGACAGTATATTACCTCCTTCACTCGACAATAAATTGATAAGACAGAGCACAACCTTCAATCACTTAGTTAATCCGACGATTAATTGAAGTTATGTCAAGCTTAAAAGGAAATGGTAGTTAAATGCTACCCTTTTATACATTGTACCTGCTTCACCCAATAACAAATAAAAATACAGTAAAAAAACTTTATTTCCGCAAATAAACAAATAAAACCTTACTAAAAAACAGAACACCAAACCGTCAACAAAACCATAACCAGAACTCAAAATCGATTAAACTAAGGTCAGAGTATAAACAAAAGAAAGTTTTACACGGACACACTTGCAAAACATATACGAGAATAATAGGACCAGGCGTTTTGGAAGTGTAAGCTTTCTCTGCAACATCGACGTCATTTGCCTTATACATGTAGGTTATATCATACGTAAATGTCATATCCTCAAAGGGAGAACTAAGGCAAAATTCTCAATCACAACAAGCAGGCATACTAAATATTTCTCAATGATATCAAAATGTCGACCATAAAACTTGCTCATAGTCTTCATAAACCTGCATACATCTCACAAAATGCTGTGCCGTAAGTTTGTTCATCAGCAGCCAAATCTACTACGAAAATTTCGATATCAAGATCAAGCCCAAGGTGAAGACGAGTCTCGGTGTTCTTAATGCCTAATTCACGTTTCCTGTTCCACTTGTGTCCCCTCTCGTGTTGCCTCATATAAAATCAAATGTTTAACCCAAGTAAGGCTACTTCTAGTAAAAGCAGGAATTCTATGTTCTTTGAACTGTTCGATATTTTCAAATAAAAGATAATTGAGAGGGTATCTAGTTAGATTTTTTAACAAGCTTGTACATTACACTGTTGTTGGTGGTTTACCTTAATTCGATATTCAAGAGGTTTCCTTTTCATCACAAAGATTGATGTGTATGTAAACATTTACACAACTAATAAAACTATTAATGCTTTAGTCTGACACGAACCCGGTGTTATACTTCGGTTAAATTGTCATTCGTTATCACACGTTAATTGACAAGTCTGAAGTATTGTTGGGTTATTGCCATCTAACCCATAGCAAACCTGTATTTAATTTAACTTTAAAAGGTTGCACATCGTTCACGGCAATTTGATATGGCATTGCTTTTGTTGTCGCTCAGGTGATTTTATTTCAACTTTTTCTAGGTATACATAGCTTTGATGAGTAAACTCGCCTAGAACAGACAATTTTTCAAAGAAATAGAATAACATAAATGCGATAAAACAAAGATGATCCCTTCTAGTAAGAAACTTACTCCATACGTTCTGAATTTAAGCGCTTGGTATTCATTCGCAGAAAGGAAGAGAAAGAAATATTTAATATGGTGATCATAAAAACAAACTTCTCTGAAGGCAAGAACAGAAAAGCAATACCACAATGTCAGGGCATGCTTACCCCGAAGGCTCCTCCCTTATCTTTCTTGTCTTTTTCTTTGCCATCATGGTGACCAATTGACTTCATATCCGATGAACCTGTCCCAGAATCCCCAGTTGTGATGGTTTCCTTCCGGTTGGTGGTCTTGCTGCCGTCTGCTTTGATGATGGTTTCCTCGACAACCGTCTTCGTTACCTTGTTAGCACCACTTCCGGATGTTTCCGTGAATGTACGGACAGACCGTGACTCACCTCCTCTGCTTGCCATGTTAGAGGGTATATCTTTATTTTCGAACCGACTAGAAAATGGACCAGAACCCTGCTTGTGTTCCACACTCGGTGCTGCTGAAAATATAGCAAATTGCAGATAGTGAAAGACGATGAACGACTTCAGTATACAGCCATTTAGACGACAACATGAAAATAAGACCGTCTTTTGCTGTTTACACATCTAAAATTCAATTAATCAACCAATGGGGACTATCAAACAATCGTACCATGTATAATTGAACGAAATGAATGTACATTATAATATATGAATAATGCTTAGCAGTTTCATAAAGGTTTTGAAAGGTCGCTTGTAGAGGCCCAAATTATATATTTATATATATTTAGCGTACTACAAAGTACCAAACAATCTGTGGACACTGAATACATGATGATCACTGTAACTACAATGTTGATCAATGGAGATGATGTGTTACGCCTGTCAGAGAGGACAATATAAATTTATTCTTGGCATATAAACTATTCAACAAACATCAGTTACGCGAAATAAATTTGGCCCTTTTTATCAGTAAAATTAATTAGCATAATATATAAAGTAAGTCTACTTTGATTCCAGCGCAGGCGTATAAGGGCTAATCATTAATATTCTTTAAGTTAAGTAGTAACGCTGCAGCTTTGTGTAGCTGAACCTGAAAGAACAACAAAAATAGGAGATGTTTGACAAACAGGCACGCTCCTTTGTTTATTATTACACTTAACATTATTATTTCTACCCCTAAGACAAATTAACGTATATACTGGTATAAACGATTTTCTAGGAAAGCACTTACGTTTCGAATTGGCAGTCCACGAAGTCTATCCCTGTAAGAGCTAACACACCCTGACAATACGCCTCGCCAGGTTAGTACAAGTATTGATGTTTCGGGTAGTAATGCATGACCAATGAGGACTATGTACTGAGAAATCAATACAACAACACTGACCTGGTTACAGTGAGTGAGACTAGCAGTGTTATTCACTCGTAGTGAAAGTCATTAATTTATGCAAACAAGTCATGTTTGACGAGAGATTTGAACTTATGATTTAGAAACTGTGTGGATACATTGCTAAGTACAGTTTGGGGGACGCCATAAACATCCATCCATATCGTTTATACTACCTAGCAGCTATATATAGAAGGATCGAAATATAGAATTGTGAGATAATTTACTATCAATATTGCTGACACAAGATAATTAAAATTTGCACAAGCCGGGGTGTCATTCAGTGCTCGCTTTTGTTGACAGTTGAAGGTGCAGTATAAAGGTAATACTGTATGTATTATTTTGGATTGTCGGTGTATTTACATGTTAGTATGCGACATATGGTTATGATGACGTTGACGATCGATATTGAATGCTTATTCACATCATTCATGAAGAGTTGGTCAAACAATATGCTAACAACTGATCATTATTACCAAGAAAACTTAATTAAATGAAATAATGTAAAAGGTTTACATGACAAATGTGTTATACACAAGACCACCTGCTTTTATAGATGCTTTCTCTTGCTGCCTTTGTTATATTTGACCTACATTTTGCTGTTGTAAATACATGGATACTGTTATTATCCTCCAACTATTATTTTGATTAACTTTATATATGTGTATCTGATACTGTTCAGAATCATAAAGAATACCATGATGGAATATCAGTAAAGTTCCCTATGCGTAAATCAGAATCTACGTCCTGTTTGTTTGAATGTGTGCCGCCATTTTGTTTTAACTGTTTTATTGCTAATTGTAACTTCTAATCGAGATCAGTATTTTAAATACACAGGGTCTGTTTCAACATCGGGCAGATAAACTTGCTAATGTCAGGCTAATATTAACAGGTGTTGTCAGTGCATGTTGTCCCTTAGTTCTACCTCTGTAACAGCTTACAATGGACCAACAATATGGAATCTATACTCAGACTGATATTGTCACGTGACATGCTTGCATTTGCATAAGATGTTTAGAAATAAAGCCATACACAATTGCTTAATTTCGATATTCGAGATTTTAAAAAAAATCCAATGGCACAACATTTTCCATTGTATCGTATTTTGGCGCCATTGTGTTTGTTGCTCCTGTCCACTGACACTTAATCATTTTATTGAATTCGGAATATGATAGTATGTGCCGAACGCGTCTTATAACATGAAATAAGTTGGCAAAGTATGTTTACATTGTCATTCACAGTACCATTGCTGATGTATGTACGGAGACCAGCACCGACCAATAACCAGCGAACAAAGGGTGCTAACAGCAGCATTCATCAATATTTAAATACATCACGGAGACTTGTTGTTAAGTGATAATCATATCATTCTAAAATCTTCTATTTGAAGCTTATGGATATTTCTGTATCAAAATAAAGTGTAAAACACGAAAATACGCATCATAAAAAAGATTATGCACGATGATAAAAAGTGAAACTAGGTCAGGCACTTTATTGTGAATATAATTATAGAAAAACACATAATTGTCCTCGTACATATTCTGTGATCTTTATGTGTGAACACGTTACTTAACACAATCAGACTCCGCTGTCAACTGAATCAAAAAGGCGATGTATTTTGTTTTTCCAAAACAAAAACGTGTAACTTTCAAAGTTTAAGGTATTATTATGCACTATACATTTCTACCATAGTTTAGTCACGGCAATCTCCAAAGAATTAATCATGTAATTGTGTTGGGGGAGGGGTGGTTAATTTGGAAGATTATAAACTACATTATCAAATTTTAAAATGTTAAATGAAAATGCACCATAATAATTACTGAGCACAGATGCAATAAATTAATTCCCTCTCATAATAGTTGACTTAAGTAGTACTTTTATGTGCTTAATTAACTCACCCTTATGTGATAAGTTTTAATCCAAATGAGTCCAAATGAAATTCCGACAGAAATCCTATAGATATGTACCTGTTTCTCAACCCACGCAGATACCGTTAAGGCGTGCTGCGGTCGGGAACGCCCGGATTTTTACCTGAGTGTTGTTGGTCGAAGCGTCATACCTCGTCAGAAATTATAGCAAGTTCAATAAAACGATAAAGATTGACCTGGTAGAGACAGAGGTATTTGGATCGAAGAGCAAATAATCTGTGTGTAAACATCATGCGTTATTCGTCCCCAAAGCTATGTAATTATTAAGGCAGAACACACCATAGCGACGTTTAAGGGGATTTATCTACCTACAATACATAGAGATTCCCTCTTTTGTACAACTAGTATCTGCTCTGACTCATGGCTGTAATGTGGGGGTACGTTTCTAGACAATGACATCAAGTTAAATATGAGGGAAGAACTTCAATAGTTTGTTTTATAATGAAATACACTTTATACTTATTTACAGAAAATACAAGACGTATGACATCCCGTATCCATAAAAATTACAAAAAAAAAGAAGAATATCACAACAATCCATCTCGAAAACGTTGACTATAACAGAAATTGTTAGTGTTATCGTGTAGTAATCTTACACACTTATACCAGTAATGGTTTGTAGATTATGTTAATGTCATGGCTATCCAGTGTTAAAATAGAATTCATTTCATGCTTTCTAACTTTTACAAATAGAATGCCGCCTACTCTATATAAAGCAGTGTCAAATGAACGCTCAACAATTGTCCGAATAAAACAGCACGCCTTAATGGGAGGATTTTGTCTTACACCAAAATGTTTTCAAAACGAAATTGACCGTGAATTAATTTTGATATTGAAATTGCTAAATGTAATTCAGCGTGGTAAAGTTGGACTACAAAAACTAATTTTATCAACTAATTTGTGCTCGAGTTTGATATATTTTTCATCAATTTCTGTTTTACATGCTGCTTGTGTTGAAGTATTTTCAGTTGGATGTAAACAATTTTGGATTTTATTTTAACCCAATAGATATGCATGATTTATTTCAGTAATCATTGAAATATCACATCCTCATGAGGTACAATGCACATGTTTATAATGCTGGAATGAAATACTATTGATACATATCTAGTTGATTTAGGTGCATTATGATCTTAACTGTACAATTAATGTCAACTATACCCGGAAAATACTAATACTCACCTCATTTTCATCAGCATGCGATAGTATACTTAACTTCAGGAGTCATTAGTCATCTAGTCCGTCATACACATGTATATCTACTTCGTCTATTGATAACAGCACAGCTTTGTTTATAGGAAAGATCTCGTTTTGTACTGGTCGATTTAAAATCCTTGAGAAATTAAATTCTTAATGGGCATACATCAATGTTTTGCTCATTAATAATAATAATATAGTTTTTATCATTGACTATGTTTATAAACTAAAATCAAGTACATATCTTAACCAACCTTTAGCAACCGGAAGTTCGATTTTTCCGTCCTTGGGAGGAAGTACATTGTCCCGGAAGGAGCCCATCATGTTTCCGGCCGGTCTGTAATTGGCCACCACCAGTATCTTGCCATCCTTTGTCCGCGCCTTTCCAACCCCTATCTCGTCACTCCCCTTCCATACAACTTGTGTGAAATGACCTACCGACATATTACATTAGGTTTCTTATTGCTATCAGTTCCCCACATTGTAATTAGACGAGGAAATTAATCGTGCCAATAGAAATATGAAACTCTGATCTATTTCAATACAACACGGAAACATGAAGATGTGTATAGGTTTTAGAAATACACAAACTATCTACAAACATCAATAGCCCTGTAACAGCGTAAACAACTTAGCAGCTTAGAGAAAAATACCTAACCTGGCAGCAAGAAAAAATAGAGGGAGAGTTGTGACTTTTTTTCAAATATTTCAAAGATACGAATATTATTGGATGAACAAAATGGCTGCTGATTCAAAATGAAAGGTGGTCACTTTTTATATAATTTCATTTCAACAAGGTTACGCCATGCAAGCAATTGTCAGAATGTATCCTCTGTTAACGAAGAAAGGGCCAAGGTCGTTGTAACGGTGGTTCATTGATGAACACGAATTACAAACCGTACCTGTGCCCGAAGATGTCGGCTCCCCACCAAACGTGTACATCTTGACCTCGCTGTACCACTGGTCAGTGACCTCTTGACCTGTCATGAAAACAACAAACGCATTTAAGAAACAGTAACGATGTAATAATCACATACACTGGCCAGGAGTCGTCGACAATGTTCATATTAGGGAGAGTACTGTGGACTTTTTATTTTTCGTGAGCAGTTTTTGTCGTATCTTTACTAATATAAATTGTATACATTTAATGTTTGAAGCAATATCACAATCCAAGAAATGCTTCTGGAAATGGAGACATCTAACTAAACGGTGTGAACATATAAATAATAAAAAAGACATTTCAAATTTATTTAAACTTTTAAAACTTTAATTAAATTTAATTAAGTTTAATTAAAACTGTGTGTTGCATATCGACGTTGGCAAGTAAAGGTCCTTTTTTTGGTTGTTTTCGATATATTTTAGTCCATTTAACAAAGTATCCGGGGTAACGCTAGGGTTTAGTTTGTAAAATATTCAAGACCAGTCGGCATTATAAGTGCTCTCCATAATTATGTATTCACATATGTTTTATCTTATGCTTAGACAGTTCTTTGGTTGAGATCAATATTCCATGATGTTTATGCTGTAATTGAACTGTGAAGTAGCTACCGGTCTACAACTATAATACAATTGATACAGACACGAACCTATTTCTAGGACAGCCGTGAACTTGTCACACGGTCAGTGAACGTCTGTCCACTACATATCTCCAGGGGCCTATACTGAATGTGTACGTAATTGGTGCAGTATGTCTCACAATCATGATCAAACCTAATGGAGATATCAGTTTATCTAAAGTAGGTGGTGAGTCCAATTGTCAGATCGAAACCCCGATCGATATCAATTAGCACATTTAAAGGACTAATAATCATAATGATTTGTTACTTCCGGTCAAACAAAACATGTAACTTGACATTTTATATTAACCTTTCGTTAGGGCGATCAATATAATTATACATGTATATACTGGCAGATCCATCCTAGTGATATACACATAGGAGTGAACACTGTCTAACGTACAGACAGAATACGAATTACCCGTTCAGTGAATACAAATTACATAATTATGACGTCATACACACATTTATTACATTGCGTATCTTTATAGCTGTACACATAGGACGTTTAATATAATATATAATAATAATATGTTTAACATAATGGTTTGAAGTGGGAGTCAGCTTCCCTGATGTTTTTACTATAAACGTCCTATTAAATCTAACAGCTAGGGTCATTTTAGGACGGCCTCCTGGTGTGTGCGATGTGGGTGGTTGGGTTGAGTGTATGTGTATTTGGGAGGCTGCGATATGTTTGTGTAAGCCTTCTTGCGACAGTCCGGAGTATACTGCCGACGGCCCCAAGAAGAAAACACTTGAACCTGTCACATTGTACTGACAAAGGGTAAACCATAGAACTTAAGTATTAAAGTGTAACGATTATTATTTTAAAAGTTAGAAAGGGTCTATTTCCTATATATTTGTAAGTATTATGAAGTTATAGTCTTGTAAGAGTTATTGAACTTTCCCTTAATACTAAATGCTAAAAACAATGTTTTCGAATCACTTAATACATGTTACAGCTTACGTACCAAGATTTCGTATCTGTTAATATTTGTTAATATCAAAATACATTTATTCGGATATGAATCACGGGATTGTTAGATTGTTGTAACTAGATAAATTCCTATTTAGACGAAGGACGTCATTGATTTGACACGGACGTATAGGAAGGGTATTGTTATCGGTGAAATATTTCCAATCTAAAGTGTGAACATACCAGGCGACCTTATGGCGGCCTTTTCACTATCGTAAATGTGTGTAGTCCTTGTCTCTGGGGTCACCCGAATAAAATGCCTGTCTGATCATGCCGTTAGATAACAGTATTAAACTGCCTAAATATAAAGGAAAAGTGATGCGTGCCACCAAAAACATCGCCAGGATTGTTTAAAAATGGATACGCAAGAAACACATACACATAGCACGTCAGACAAAGCGTGCACTTTTTATCCCCATTTTATTACAATACTGTTTATAAACTGTTTTCTAATTACTTGCTATCTTTTTTCTTTTTTTTTCTTAAATTAAATTCAATAAATTGTGCTAACATTAGCTTTAATGACAATAAATATCTTAGAAATTGATTTTGAACAGTATGAGGCTCTATGAGGAAACTCATTAATTAAATTAAACTGATATTTTAAGATGTCGTTGATAAAAATAGATTACCGAATGGAATACTATTTTGTAAACAGCAGCATCATTCTCTACTACAAGCTCCTATTATATGACCACTGTAAGGGGAGGCGACACACCTTAACTAAACTCTTCAGGACGACTGGTACCTGTGTGGGCGGAAGTGTCCATAACTCATGTGAGTCCAGGACGACTGGTTTCTTTGTGGGCGGAATTGTCCATAACTTATTTGTACCTTTATACCTAATCACAGACCAAAGTGAAAACGTTTGCACGGCCTAAGGTAAACAATCGTCCCTATCAGGGATATCATACTGGGTCTGTTGTCCGGAGTGCGTGGTCAAGTCTTCAAATCCGTATCTATAAGGGCGGAACAGTTAAGTCAAGACAATTATATCTCAAATTCCTTCCTGTTGATCATATCAGAATTGTTCAAACGTATTGACACCTTTTTTTATACAATTTGCATACATGTGTAAAATGCTCATTGAACGCCAGTGGAGAAATGTAAAAGTTTTACTTGATTGTAAAATATTACACTTGTACAATCAAATAACGAATCCTTGGATGTGTAAAATATTGTGAAGTGTTATTTGATTATATAACAATACTAAGTGTTAGACAAGGTGTCGTCCTGTTTAATTATATTACAACGTTCTAGGTGTAAGACAAGATGAGCTCCTGTTTCATTATATAACAATGCTAGATGTAAGACAAGGTGTGGTCCTGTTCCATTATATAACAATGCTAGATGTAAGACAATGTGTCGTCCTGTTTAATGATATTACAATGCTAGGTGTAAGACAAGGTGAGCTCCTGTTTCATTATATAACAATGCTAGATGTAAGACTATGTGTGGTCTTGTTCCATTATATAATAATGCTAGGTGTAAGACAAGGTGTGGTCCTGTTTCATTATATAACAATGCTAGGTGTAAGACAAGGTGAGTTCCTGTTTCATTATATTACAATGCTAGGTGTAAGACTATGTGTGGTTCTGTTCCATTATTTTACAATGCTAGGTGTAAGACAAGGTGAGCTCCTGTTCCATTATACAACAATGCTAGGTGTAAGACAAGGTGAGGTTATGTTCCATTATATAACAATGCTAGATGTAAGACAAGGTGTGGTCCTGTTCCATTATATAACAATGCTAGATGTAAGACAAGGTGTGGTCTTGTTCCATTATATAACAATGCTAGGTGTATGACAAGGTGTGGTCCTGTTTCATTATATAACAATGCTAGATGTAAGACTATGTGTGGTCCTGTTCCATTATATAACAATGCTAGGTGTAAGACAAGGTGTGGTCCTGTTTCATTATATAACAATGCTAGATGTAAGGAAATGTGTGGTCCTCTTCCGTTATATAACAATGCTAGGTGTAAGACAAGGTGTGGTCCTGTTTCATTATATAACAATACTAGGTGTAAGACAAGGTGAGGTCCTGTTCCATTATATAATAATGCTTGGTGTTACAGTAAGACAGTATGGAAGTATGTTTCATTAAATAGCGTTGCAATGTGTAAGACAAGGTAAGGTCGTGTGTTATAATATTATACATTTTGTATTACAACGTTGGGTAAAGTGCAACTCCATTCCTTATTTCGTTAGCTGTCAATGTTTTCATCAACTTTTATTTAATGACTGTTCCATAGATTAATTACTCTGTAATATTTTGTAATGTTTTGTAATATTCTGTAATTCAAAATGTTGATACACCATGTTCATATACTTATTGCATATCGTAGATTAAAAGGGCGCCACAACGCAAAGGTTATTGATTTTTATTGTATATTTGGAAACAATTCTATGATTCTGTTCTAAACGATTACCCATTGTATTTGAGGCCTATGTAATTGAATTGAAGTAGTACTTTACGTTGTGTTTGTACGTTAGACAGGGTTCAGTCCTTGGTGTATATAATTGATATCCGGACAGAATAGTCGATACATGTACATGTTTATACATATCAACGCCGACCGTCTCCCACGATGAACAAATACAAAGTGTCAATTTCCTTGTTTAGTTTGACCTTTGGTGACTAAAGCACACATCTGGTGCCATTATATACACAATCCTGTCAAATATGCTAATCTACCTGGACCTAAAACGCGGGAATATTACTCAATGTTTGTGTAATTATGACTGTTTCTGTATCCGATTGTTTATGATCAGATGTGATAAATTGGTGTCGCCAACCTTTCGTTTGTCCGAAACGATACATCGATGTACAAATTAACTTTACGTCTATGAA
Organism: Mimachlamys varia; assembly: GCA_947623455.1. Classification (NCBI taxonomy): domain Eukaryota; kingdom Metazoa; phylum Mollusca; class Bivalvia; order Pectinida; family Pectinidae; genus Mimachlamys; species Mimachlamys varia. The sequence goes on along the minus strand of OX392529.1, from coordinate 31,512,218 downwards.
AATGCATGTTTTTTTTCAATATGCACACTTGTATGCCTGCTTTTTGTGATTGAGAATGATGCCTTAGCTCTCACTTTTAGATCGTGGCATTTACTTAGGGTTTACCTAGATTTGCATTGAATTTGTCGACGATAAAACTGAAAACGTAACACCCTTTGTTCACATTTTGTCTCTAGTTAAATCGATATTGAGTTTGGTTAAGACATTCACAAGATACGGAGTTCACACGAAATGGCGAAATTCACATGACACGAGACTAGCACCACAAGTTGTCCGCAGGAGACTGACGAGTGTTTAACGACATGCAGTTCACACAACTTGACGTTTCGACGACATTACACCTTGTATTTATTACGAATCGAAGTTCACAAGACACCGAGTTTAAAGGATGTGAGGCTCAAAAGACATTCACAGAAGAGAGGACTCAAACAACACTTGGTCTCAACGATATCGGACCAACAGGTGATGAAATACATCTGATGAAACAAAAAACACGGTCGAGGATCCCACGATTTATTATTTTTCATGTCTCATGATGAACATTTAAAGAATCTTTCACCCCCTTCAAGTGGGGCAGTGGGTTCCTAACCCGCGGGGAACGATTCTTAAGATGGCAGAAACGAAGAATGCCGAGGGTTTAGATCCTCCTGTTTCAATCCCAATTTGGTGGATGCTTATTTTTCCCGTTTATCCTCCTATATGTCTAATATTGATGTTACATCAATGCAAGATCATTTTGATGACATTTGATTGAATTGTCGACGTGACGTCATTGTATTTTTTCAATGACGTCATGACATGTTTGCTATGACATCAAACAATTGTAAAGAAAATGAGAAGACCACATGAAAGTTGTCTTTAACCTAGGATGGGATAAGAAAATTTCACACGGGAAAAATTATGGACGGCTGTGTCAAAAGTAGGAGAAACATGTGTTCCCCCAAGATCGCATGAAAGATTTAAATCACTAAATGAGGACATCGGTAATCTAGACAGGAAACCACACAAACACAAGACACGCACACGACTAGGGACACACGAATCACTTAACACGACATAATGTTCATGTTGGAAAGAATGCACGGAAGGAACTATAGGTCTCACTTATTACACAACACGACATGGATTCGCACATAAAACTCGTGACACGATATGAGGCTACACATCTGCCGTATGATCCAACATGACAACCGGCAAAAGTGATGCGATACAACACAACGAGTTATCAACACTCTACAATAAATAAGAGAATACAGAAGCGTTAACAAAATCATAATCCAAACTCAAAATCGATTAAGCCAGGGGCAAAATATGAACAAAGGAAAGATTCACAAGGAGACCCTTGCAAAAGTACAAGAGAATAGAATAGAATAGAAGACCAGGTGTTCCGGAAGAGTAAGTAACACTACATCCTCTACATCCTTACATAACATCATACCACAACACGACAAAACATGACATGACATGTAAACCACAGCCTAACACAACTTCTGTCACATGGCACACCTCCAATAATGAACTGTTATTGGTAGTTCCTTAAGTATAGGTATAGGATATATGACAGGGACCTCACATCAGTAGATTTCCCGTAGGATTTTAAACCAGAAAGTTAACAATTTCTTGTTGATGTTTAAGATTACATGTGTTTGTCATTTAATCTCTCGTGCTATTAACATTTCTTTGAATATAAATTGTCAATTCATCTAGGCTGTAGCGAACAATTAACCTGTTTTATGCATTGTCATGTTACTGGATACTGTAAACAGATCGGCCTTATGTAATGTTATAACGTTGACGGTGTTTCCTAGTGCTGAATACATTACATGTATGTCCGTGATTAGATACCGGAGTATGCATATTACACTACATCTGACATCCACGTGATATACCTGTCCTTGTCATCCAATACCTTATAAATAGATGGTCGTTCAAAATCTGAACAAATAAACTCCGGAGACAGAGACCAGGGCCTATACTAGTATTCATGAAACCGCTCCAATGCCAAATCGTGAATTTTGTGCTGAAGCCGAATTTCCTATATAAACTAATCAAGAATATCTTACTTTGTCAATGATTTGGGAAAACATTGAAGAGACTTAAGGAAGCCGGCTCATGAGGATTTGTGTAACATCTTTACTTGAAACAAGTTTTTTTTATAAATATTATGTAAAATGCATCAAAATTGAGCAAAATTTTTGATAGGTCTATGGGATTTTTTCCGAAGATATAAAGGTTTTTAAATTTGTCTAGGAAAAACTCCTCTAGATTTTTCATAAGAAATATATGGCGACAATTACTTTTTAACCGTGGAAAGAAATGGCAAGGAATGATTAAATCGAAATCCTGAGACGTACCTTTTTAAACTGTATTTTTGACCCGTACTTACGCCATGAAACCTTAAGCAGTATTTTTTAACTGTGACCTTGATCTGCACGTGATCGTGTAGGCCATGAAGTATTTTGGGTTAAAGATTTTGACTTTTTGTTTTATATTAAATGTTACTGTTACTGAATAAATGTAAAATCATTTGATTGACCATTCCATGACCTGCTGTTTATATATGTAGATACCTGTATAAGTATCGGGACCCGACGTCCACTTCATGGCGATATTTTCCCCGATGCTCTTCCCATTATGCTTGCAATCGCTGTGCTGAAATCCGTCCGTCTTGGCCAGATGGTCAGCCCATCGTTGAGCGACGCTGGTCAGTTCGGAGGAGTGGGCAATCGGGCCGGACTGGTGTTTGGCCCGGTAGTTGTTGTGGGCCCTCACCACCTCGTCTATAAACTTCTGGTCAGCCATAGTCGTGCTCTGTAAAACAGTACTCTAGATTTAAAACAAAAGTGTGATACCACGCGACTTAGAAGTGATCTCAACCAACATCTATCATAAGGAGATTAAGATTTTCAACAGAATCAATAAGTATCGATTAAAAAATCAATATTTCATACCATAAAATTTAAAACGTGGATTGGTTTTGTCAGTTCACGTTGTGACGATTTTTTAAAAATTACATAAGGTGGCTTAAGTCTTCTTTTTATGTATCGGCACAGCACGATGATTATTTACGACTTGATGGAGATTTATTCTCTAAAATCTGAGAATATAAACTCCGGCCTCGATAAATATTTAAGTGTTTGCTGTAGACAAAGTATCGTACGCATCTCGATAAAATATATGACTGAAAATTATATTTATTGGTAGTCATAAAGGTACAAGACTGTATATTTCCAGTGTTTCCAGGTTTCTTCCCTTATAAAATACTATTTTATCTTCTCATGAGGTACAACTACAGTATAGGACAGACAATACTCTTCCTACATATATTTTGTGACCAATTTCCCAATAAGAGCATTCATCTTGCCAATTCTTAATGTTAGAAATATCATAAGATACACAAGTGACCAAAATAAGATTATTAGTATTTAGCACCAAATTAACCTTTTTCTTGAATAAAAAAGTATCGTTGCTCCTGCTTTCCAATATCAGCCACTTTGGCTGTGATTAAATCTATCTGGATCGTTAGTGGCTACTGTATATACATTAAGACGAAAGACAAGCTAAAAAGGGAAAACGTAAGCAGTGCATTGTAGAAGGTACAAGGTGCCATTTTCAGTTTTTAGACTAATCTTATATTTCTACATGTAAATTACGATCAGTACTTTTCAGACATTACGCATGGTTCAATGTAATAACAGAATTTCACAGAGACAAAAATTGCGACATTGCTGTATTTCTCATTTGTAACGACTAAAAGTGCCAATTCAGACACTGTTACGCTCAAGTATAGCTCTTCAGCAAAGACAGATTTTTCTACCATACAACAAGGGTTGGGCAGTAGGCAAATCCTTTAATTAAACGTGGCCAGCACTCAGACAGGCGACCGGCTAAAACAAGTTGTCAATAAACTCACATTTTTCCCAGCTAGAATGTAATGAAAACGTACAGAATCCAAAATAAATCTCTGAATCATCTCCAAAATAGTACATTCAACATCATTTAACATCAAATATTTTTGACGACCACAAAGTAAATTTTAACGTTCAATAGAATAGTTTCATTGATATAAGTTATGAAATTAATTTATTAGTTTTTGATTGATAAAAATAATGGCCAAGAGGTAAAGTAACGCCAATCTCTGATGATATATAAGCACTGTAATATGAAGGGCATACGTTCCTAGCATGACTCCTGATTGGATACCTTTACATTTAAACACTGTGGTACTTTGGGATTGAGCATCTTTGGTATGAACTAGTTCTATCAAGGGCTTCAGTTGATGTCTCTGTTTTATCGAAAAAAAATGTTAGTTTCGGGGAGAATAAGTGTCAGTATACTACAATCGTTTAATCACACAACTTCTCCGCTAATCTATGAATATGAAAAAATATCGAAATACTTAAAGTTTGGATAAGATAACTTCCACAGTACCAACAGATGAAGCACATCATCCACGATATAAACACACGTACCTTTGGCGAGTTATGTGATGTACAATCAACTGGATCTCCGAAGGTACGTTAGATATTAAACGAACAAATACTTCCTGGTGAGGAATTTATAGTTATTTCTCGGTAAAACATTACATAGTTAATATACAAGTACCACGTGACCAGATCTAGATGTAAACCAATAGGACTTCAGATCAGACGGTGACATGAATATCTGGTTTAAAATGTTATATTTCTATCATTAGATATGTCACATGTATTCAGTGTAGAATAATTGGTAGGATCATGTTAGTAGTTTGATCCGGATCTCGTGGAATGACTACCCGGATTCCACATTAGTGTCCGAACAGAATATTTAAAAAAAAAAAAACGTGCATTGTGTCTATGCATCTGATTACTTCAAAGTTTTGTTACGAGTACATGGTGTCACAAGCACATACACAATCCTCTCGTGATCTTTCAATTGCGATTACAATCACAATCTAACACGCCATTGGCTAGAACTTAAATTGAAAATCCGCAAGACGATTTTGTTTTTGTTTCGAAATTGGGTGAAACTCCAAAGGCATGCCCCCACCACCACCACCACCACCACCACACACCCCTTCCCGGACAAAATACATTTAAATAAATATGACATTTAACATCTTATATGATATCTCATGTAGTTTGACGAAAAATAAGCTCGACACTGCTCCTTGAATAATGTTATAGAAAGTGTTGGCTTGTGACTTAAGAACTTGCGTCGACAAGATGTCGTGTTGTACATGTATATACTCTCCTAGGTCAGAAAGAAACGTGTCTATATCACAGTCAATAGAATTATCTGACCACTATCAATACGGTCTCCTTTATCCGATACTGACCACTTCACGTAATGTTAATTACCTGCCACACGACAGTGAGTGGCCAGAGGGGCAAGAGCGAGGGTCGATATCTGTGTGAATGTGTTAGATCATTAACGAGCGTCTTGTACAAATAATTATCAGGTCAAACATTTGAAAATGATATAAAAAAAATATCGGAATGAGACAGCTACTTTCAGATATTCGATAATATTTAATTTAAATATCTTTATTCTATCAGAAATGTATAAAGCCACTTAATAGGTCCCTGGTTCTATCTATAGTTCCCTCGCCAGCCTTATGACATAATATCTCCGACGAATGCTTAGCAACGACATCTCTAATTCTTTTCCATCATAGAGTGGAAATATAACTTTGATATTGACCAATCAGAAATGTGCATTGTACTTTCTCTTCACGTTCTCATTGAGGCCGACTTCCGGCTAGATCTTATGACTATATTTGAGAATCTGAAAATATTCTTTGCTAGAACGATGAAAAATAATTGAAACAGGGCCACTGAAGTGACAGTACAAAATAAAAGACTGTCTTGTTTAAATGTTTGGTAAATTATATTACCCAAGATATATTTACGAAATTGTACAGTTGATGAAATACAACACATAGAAAATATGGGTTTTGGTAATGTAATATGTGGCATCAATCTGTAATTTAGTCAGTCTTAGCAACGAGATGGCGGCCATTTTGAATATGCTAATTACTTCATAACGTCGTTGTCGTTGAACGTAATTCAAAATACACTTAATAATTTTCTCAATTTAATATTTTACTCGTTTTCTTGCAGAATATACCGATATAAATACAACGAAGTCAAGACAACTGCATGCACATTTAAGCCATTCATCTTGATCTTGGTTAGCATCTTAAATGTTGTGATTTTGCCATCACAATAAAAAAAATAACCTGGCGTCATTATATATGCAATCAGATGACGTTATGATAAACAGGGGAACAGATTACTAACCGACCATTCCTTGACACACAGATAGGAAACAGGTATTCGGTGTTGGTGTATGATGATAGATTATAATGTTCTACTGTTGGTTCTTTTATCAAACCATGAAACATATTTATTTTCCGGAAATATGAGACTTCATTTATCTTATTATTTTACTAATTATGACTCGAAATATTTAAGAAAAAAGTTATGTTTCGATTGCCTTTAATTCATTTTATGTATGTAGTATGCGAGTGCTGAAAAGGAATCCCTGTGTGCAATTTGAAAATAAATTGTGAAAAAAACATCTGTGTCAGAAGTGGGATTCGAACCCACGCCCACATACGTGGACCAGAACACTCACTCACAGTACCGTGAGAAGGCGAGGCCTTGAGTCTGGCGCCTTAGACCGCTCGGCCATCCTGACATATCGGCAATTGAGGAAAATATTGCTGGAATTTCAATTAATATATATAAATTAAACTATAAACTAACCATGTATCTTCATATTTGAAATAGGTATGCTATTATGATAAACCATAAATATATATATATGTGTATATTTCAATAACCATGATTTCAATGCTAGGAAAATATTTACCACAAATAAAATATTATATAAATTTAATTATTCTAATAACTGATATTGTCTGTTACATAAACATGACATCAAAGAAAATGATCTCATTGATTTGATCATGTGTATTGGCTTTTCATTCGAAAGGTATTCTACTGGTATCTGAAATGACGTTTTATTAAAAACACACTATGTAGCTCTGGAAAGAAGGAAGATTAATCTCCCCTCGATCTATGAACGTGTTGATCTATCAATATAGTCTATCTATCATTGAACATGGAATATTTTAATTAGACTTGAGATATAATCGGTTAGACCAGTCTTTTTGTATGTACATTTCAAGGGTAACCATTAACTCTACATCATGTATTTTGCTATTATTTGCGTCTATTTATTTCTGTGTGGGTTTTTTTCTATATTGTTAGTCAAGTATCTTTCCGAGTTCTCTCCCTTCGTACAAGGAGTACACGATGACTTTAGGACGTAACGCTATTACTAAAACTTTATCGAACCTTTCTTTTAAAACATGTCGTAGAAGTGTTAACACAGAAAACACTTTTTATCTAAACATATAGTCTGGTGTGAAGGTACCTTCGAATCTTAAACTTACACAAATTATATGAACTTGAACGTAGCTTTGCTATGCTGACAAATGGAGAACGGAAATATTTCCAGTTTTTGTATATTTTCCATACGCATACACTCACAGGAAATTACATTACCATGTATATGTATAATATTAAGGCTCGCATAGCAAAGTAAGTAGTGGGACGGAATGTTGACCGCAATGCTGGACCAGTATACGCCCAGTGGGAATGTTGCTGTGTACTTCAGTATGCAATCTATTTTAATTGCTCGCTCAACATTCATAAAGCGTAATATAATATAGCCTGGATATCACTGTCACTGTGGCTTATAATGTAAGTGGCGTTTCATTAGAATTTACTGATGGTAATACTGACCCATAACACGATGATTGCGTATACAACTTGCAGCAGATACGTAAACGTGTAATATGGAACGCCAAATTAGCATATCCTCAGTTAATTGCACCTTTCTGCAAATAATTGAAGATAGGTACAAGTAATTGAAAGTGTAAGGGTATTAGAAGGTTCGCGTTATTAGAAAAAACTTAACCGATAATATTGATTTGTCACGTATTGAGACACGATCTGTATAACAGGACCGGAAGTTATGAACTAGTTAAATATTGGTCCGGACTTTTGACCTGGTGGTAACGTTCTGGCTCCATCACCTAGAGGTCGAGGGTTCACACCTCTGGTTCCCCTTTCAGTGTTACGTTGGCTGTGTCGTGACAGATCCGATTTGGTTTGTCTGTCTACATTTTATGTTCTTGTAGCTTCTTTTGCAATATATTCGATTACGTTAAGGTATCGATGATCCCTTGAATGTTGAACGCATTTGCGAAGCTTCCGTGAGATTTTCTAAACATATTGATTTTTCCAAAGCCACTTGTGACGATTATTAGGACGTATATTATCCTGGCACATAAGGGTTTGTATCGTATAGTTATATGAGCGTGACGTTCCAGTGAATGTTAACGATTGTGGGTTCGAATGTATTATAGAATTTTGTTCCTAGTTTCATTTTCTTCTCTTTTATTTGTTTGTAGTCTGACTTTTTATCCTCGTTTTCGTTACAGGTAAGAGTAAAATGTGTTGAGTAGAATGCTTTTATAATCGGTAGAAATCTTTTTTTTTGTGTCAGAAAATCGTGGTATGTATTCTCATTATTACACCTGATCATATTACTAAGGTTTGCAACTTAATCTTATTTATTTGTCCTTTTTTTTCCTGCCATTTTAAAAGAATATGTTTGTTATCATAGAAAGCATGTGAGTTGGCAACTGATCTTAAGTAGCCTACCTGAGGTCGATTAGATGACAAGTTTAATGGATTTGGATTTCGTTCCTTCCTTGTTGGATCTTTCACCCAAGTTTTTCTGGTATTTTGTCCGGACGATGAATACTCGGGTACACATTTTGGCACAGGTTTCAGTTTTGTATGACCTTTAAAATCATTCGCGTGCCTTTCCGGGGTATATGAATCAGAGTTTAACTTATTTTTGCGATCATTCACAGAAACTGATGATAAAGGTCTACCATACAAATGCCCCTTAGGTTTAACTAAACCAGAATCGAGGCTAGATGTGGAAGGTTTATCATAGTACGGCAAAGAAGCCGTCTTTCTATTGGGAACACTGCACACTGTCCCAAACTGTCTGTCCGAGTGTCCCTCATTGCTACAATGTTGATACGTTTTTTGTCTTCCTGATTCCTTCACCCAAGATGGCCTGGTCGTAAAATCATATTGATTATCATTTGAAATTATTCTGGTGTTGGCAACTTGAAGAGGTTTCTTTTCCCGTGCTGTAGTCCAAGATGGCTGTCTGCCAGTTTCCGATTTAGTAGAATTTACAACCAAAGGGACGTTTCTTGAGTCCCTTCCACGGTAGCTCGTCACTGACCCTTCCTTCCCGGGAGTGACCGATACTGCTGTCTGTCTGTCCGGATTGATGGCCAGCCGAACTTCACCAAAGTCGGGACTTGAGGAGGGACTGTCAGTTTTTATCACGTATTTTGACGAATACATCATTTGGTCTGTCCGTCAAACTATTACTCCGTTCCAAAACACCACTATCAGCGTTTTAAATCCGACATTACAAACACGTCCTGTTCGTTATTTACACATACTAAGGCTGAACTTGTATCTTAACATGTGTAAACAAAAGTGGGAAACTGAATCATGGTCATTGATCGTCACATGCTTCGGTGAAGTGTTCATACTTCCTGTGTTTACAAGTACCTTTTTAGAATGATAATGTTAATACACTATACACTGTAACGGCGATGAGTCCAGGATACATATACAAACTCTCGTGATAACATTTGTCATAGGATGATTTATAAATGAACTTTGACCTGTAGACAATGCTACTCTTACCTCTCTAGTTTTTTTTATATATAATTGTGTACCTGTAGTAAAGGTAACATTGTGGTGCGGTTTTCCATCCTGTTATAGAAAAAAACCAGTTACGTTTATACGCGAGTCATTTATTTGCACTACAACATACCACACGATAGATACATTAGTAAAACTCCGCAATTGTTCGTCAATTCCGGGGGATCCGGCACCCATCCTTGTTCCCAATTCGCTTTGGGAGATTTATAAATCACCCAAAGTGAATTGGGAACAAGGATGGGTGCCGGAATTGACGGACAATTGCGGAGTTTTACTAATTAGCCATCTATTTCCTTGAGAATGCGTGTTGCTTTTCAGATTATTGGCTATCACTTCGCCACGCCTTCTGCCTCCTGCTAGCCTAAACTAATTATAACGAATAATCCATTCTTATTTTTTTATGTATCGTGTATTTACTAGATCACCTAATCGAATCTAAACAGCATATCATATATTTAACCCAAAATAAAGACGTTACCTTCTCGTATACGGTATCAAAACAAGGGAAATTAGGATAATACTGTATCAAAAGCAAATCATGCGTTCAATCGGGAAAAAATGAAAAAATGATCTGTGTCAGAAGTGGGATTCGAACCCACGCCCACATACGTGGACCAGAACACTCACTCACAGTACAGTGAGAAGGCTAGGCCTTGAGTCTGGCGCCTTAGACCGCTCGGCCATCCTGACATATCTACAAACGTTTAAAATATAGCTTTAGCTTAAATAAAAATATTGTTTAATTGTCCAGCTATTGATTTATTATATTCAGCTGATATTGTAACTATGATAATAATATGCTATTTAATCAAAATTAACCGATCACGGAAATCAATAGTATTGATCATGCATACAATTAAATCTATACATTAAGTTGTCTTCTCCTATAACAAACTTTGCTCCGATCTTAGCTATATTGTTTTTGATTTCATACATATACAAGGCTGAATTTGTCAAATCTTTCATAGTCATTTTTAGACATTCCGACGATTTGTTGTCACAAAAACAAAATAAAACAAGAACCATCGACTCGACATTTGATGAAAACCGAATTTGCAAAAAAAGGGTTTTTGCGTAATTAACATGAGCAATGTATATCTTGCACCAAAAGTCTGTTTGACCTAACACATCACCGTACTTCCGATATACAAATACAACCTATCATTTCCCAACTATCTAACCGTGCTTCAGTATTAGTCTTTCAAGATACCTGTAAATGGGCAAGACGCTGACCTACCTCGTCTTTATTGGATACCTAAACGACACAAGGATCCTTATAAGCTACGTTTGATCGCTGACTCTGCTAATTGCTCGACCAAGCCTTTATCAAAACTTCTAATAACATTCTTAATACCATTAAATCAGGGCTTCGGTCTTATTGTAACACTGTATGTATTCTCCAGAAGTGGAATAAACGGGATGTGGATTTTGAAAAATCCGAAAGATCTTTTGATTAATCTTGAGCACCCCTCCTAAAAATGTTTTTTCGATCCAATCAAAACATTGATTTAATTTTGCTACCTGTGCACTACTATACCTCATACAAAACGGAAAGAGACCTTAGATATCTCGTTATGAGAGCTTTCTTTTCCAAAAAAGGCAAACGACGAAACAAATATATGGTCGTGAGCTATCTTGAAACATACTTTGTGAAAAACACAACGAAAGCCGAGATGTTATATTCTGAAAAAAATATAATACGAATGATTGAATTCCTGGTTGACAATACTTTTTTTGAGTTTGGAGGAAAGATTTTCCAGCAGACTGTTGGCATTCCCATGGGAACAAACTGTGCCCAACTCTAACCTGTCTTGTTTTTGTTTCCATACGAGGCTGAATTTGTGAAAGAGCTAACCAGGACAGGTAACAAAAACCTTGCCAAATCCTTTAAATTCACTTTAAATGATATGTTGTCTATAAACAACAAAACGGTTGTTGACCACGTCGATCGTATTTATCTTTCTGAAATTGAAATTAAGGACACAACATATTCGTATACATTAACTCTCTATTTAAACTATGACCAGCATGGGCAGCTTACTACTGAGCTATACGATAAACGTGACGATTTTAATTTTCCGATGGTGAATTTTCCATTTCTTGATAATAAATCCCTGCTTACCAACCTATGGTGTTACATGTCAAAGTTTATTCGTTATTCTATGGCTTGCTCTAAACAACATCCGACAAACAAATTATGTACACAGGAATTTGAAAGATGTAAGTTGATCAGAAGTATGGGCATGTTTTATGGTCGCAATCTTCAATGAAAAATATTATGTATCTTTAAGTGATATGATTGTTTCGGGTAAGCTCATTAGAGTGCTTGCATTTTGTGATTGACAATGATGATTCGATTTATGTTTACTTGGATGTGATCCAGATGTACATGGCAGGTGTCGTCGATAAAGCAGAATACGCTTACTCTTCCGGGCCACCTGGTCTTATTCTCTTGTACTTTTGCATGAGTCTCTATATAAATCGATCCCTTTTGTTCATATTTTGCTCCTACTTTAACCGATTTTGAATTCAGATTATGGTTTGTTGACGCTTTGGTATTCTCTAATTAGTTTTGAACCTACTGCATCAAATCTTTTCAGTTATAAGCAAACATTGCAACACTTGAATGAAAAATGTATATGGAAATAGAATGATGCCCTCCTTCAGCATGTACATGTTCTTCATCCCCACATTGCTATGAAAGGTCCTAAGTATCGAAAGACTCCGTCTCTATCAAATGGAATGTGAATTTCAAGAAAGTGATGAAATTTGTGGAAGATTCTTCCAGACAATGGACTAAACGTTCAAGTTCAGATTGGGTTAAGTCTATCAGATCTTCTATCAAGAAAAGAATGAATAATTTGCGATACAAAATGAAAACTAACTACAAGACGATAGTATTTGTCTCGGTGTTTGAACAACACCCAATGGTGTACAATCCTGAGCACTCCCTCCAATACAATGTTTCGTTTATCCCATCATTTGATTTTTTCCACCTTGTACACTATCATAACTCGTACAAAACTGAAAGAACGTCTTCGACCTCTCATTATAAGAGCTTACTTTTCCAAAAAAGGTAGAGGACGATACAAATATATATTGTTGTAAACTATTTTAAAAGTATAAAAAAAATGCAACAAAATCTCAGAAGAGATACATGTATACTGAGTAAGAGATGATATGAATAATGGAACTCCTGGTTGACAAAAGTTTCGTTGAGCTCGGAGGTAGATTGTCCAGTAGACTGTTACCGTCGGAACAAATGTGCCCCACGCTGATTTGATTTTGTTTTCATACGAGGCTGAATTTGTTTGAGAGCTAATCGGGACAGTAAAGAAAAAATACCTTGCCTAATCTATTAATTTCACTTTTATGCAAATCAGCGATGTTTTGTTTATCCACAACGTTTGCTGACGACATCGATCTATTCACTTCCGAACTTGAAATAGACGCTTCTGCATCAGCTGCTTACCTCGATCTTTACTTAAACTATGACCAACATGAACAAATTACTAATAAGATATAAGATGAACATGGCGATTTCGATTTTCCGGTTGTGAATTTTCTCTTTCTTTATTATATCCTCAAACTATGATATTTACATGTCGCAGTTGATTCTTTGAATAAGGGCTTGTTCTGAATATCGAGGTTTTGTTGATGGCTGGCGGCTGCTGACAAACACAACTACGACACAGGGATTCGAGATTTTGAGGTTGTGAGGACTATGAACAAATCTTATGGTCGCCATCTTGATTTCATTGAGAAATATTTTGTATCTGTGTATGAGCTCATAAGTGTGCTTACTTATTGCGGTTGAGAATAATAACTTCGCACTTTGATGACTTGATGTTTTCTTGGATGTAAAAAATGTACACGGTGGGTGTCATCGAGGTGGGAGATGCAGAAGACGCTAACTCTTCCGAAACACTTGTCCCCTAGTTTGGTTTATTACGTCACATTAAAATATCTTTGAAGGCTATTGGATAACTACCTCATTCTACTTGGTATAGCTATCTGCTTCCTTACATACGGAAACAATACCTAGCGACGGGCACTATACCTTTTTGGACCCGCGGGAAAAGTAGCATGATGTCAAAAATTACGCCCCTTCTTGTAGGTGGCGTTTTTATCGTCTGCAAATACTGACACAGTTCGGTACAGATGTTGTAGATTATTTTACGGAGTCTTCGCAAAGTTTAAAAGTTAAACAACCGAAAAACTTTGCAGGGAATGTCATTAAGGAATACACACAGAAAAGGGGAACAGGACAGGATTGGTTGCAAATCGACTAAACGGTCAACAGTCATAAAAATCAGTTGTTCAATTAAATATTTTTATCAATCAAGTACATTTTGTTTGTGTTTGAAGTGACACATGAAAGTTATGTGATGTAATAAATCTATCATGACCCCTTCCCTTGGGAAGAGTAATCTTATCATTATGTTGTCTGGAGAGACATAGTGCCCTCGCCTGACCAAAATACATATTTACATCAATCGAAATAACCTGTCTCATAATTGTTGTAAAACAAATAAGAAAAATACGCTTGATTTTCGATTATCCGTAAAAGAACTCCAAGTTACACATAAAAAATTATGTGACCTCCACGTGTCTCACAGAATTAGCAATTCACATTTGCTAAGCTATTAAATTATTACAGGTTTTAGCATTAAGCCTTTATATTTATATACCCATGGCTACAGCAGAAAACGTCTTGACTTCGACACCAAAAGTATCCTCTATATATTGAACGTATCTCTCTGAAATCGTCCGTGTTTTAAGACATCGAGGTCAATGAAACATGAGCTATTTATATTTCTCAAGCTTTGTGGGTTTTAAATGTCTATATTTGACAGCAGTAAATGGTCCTTTTCACCGCTATTACATTAATACATTAATTATGCTGACTGCTTACGGCTACAAGTCTTACTTGTCAACGCCTTGCTAGCCCAGGTGTACACCTGAGCTTTTACCTGTGTATATTTACCTGTGTACAGGTGTGTTTAGATTTGAAGCAGTTTATCTAACAACCTCATTCTTCATTTTCATAAATATTCGTTAATTTGACGCTATTTTCACATATAACGCATGTTTAAATTGACGGGTACACCATCGCGTTGCTTTCCCGTTCTTATTCAATCATTATAACGTGTAATTGTGTTTGTCACTACAGACATCTGTTGTTTTGTTTTCCTGATTAAAGAAATGTAGTATATCACCTTTTATTAGTTTATGTTTCCTTCTGAAAGGGTAATCTTTGGTATTTCGTGCTGATTCCCGAACGACGGAATGATGTTCACATAAACTCGAGCGCGAGAGGTAAACATGACATTTAATGTTTAAATCTATATCATCCTATCACATAAACTATTGAATATATAAGGTAAAACAATTAAGTATACATGTACCATCCCTCAGCACTTATACATTTGTATCACCATTCCTCACCATCCCTCGCCACGAAAACATGTCAACCATCCCTCACCACTACATCATATCATCCCTAATCATACCATTGTACCAGATCCTGTACTGGTTTCAGTGACTTAAATTGTCAACGATTAAAAACCTTTTGTCAATGTATCATATACATGTTGAAATGAGCTTCGTATTATGTGAATATGTCATAATGTTAATGTTAGAGACATGAATTCATTGAGTAAATTCAACTTTGATATAAAGACTTTCAATTGTTAGCTTTATTCTTTGCATACATGCACGCTTGCATTATATAAATTTCGTTTATCAATCATTCATTCCAAAACAGCAAAAGTTCAAAGGTTTAAAGTGCAACTTCTACACTCGAAGACTCTTATTTAAAAAGTCGCCAAAAAGATGAGATTCACTCACCGTACAGGGCTGGCCGGACCCCCGCCCGGTCTGGGCGAGGTAGTACTTCTTCCTACACCACGTGACCCCCGGGTCCCACAGCCAAGGTGGTACCTCCAAGTCCACCATGGTAACACACGTCTGACACATGACAGGGGACGTTTTCTGTCGCACTGGTCTATGTACCACTACCTCTGGTGGTGCTGTTCACGTCCCGATACCTGATCAACAGTCCAAGTGTCGTATAGTTGATGTTGCTGTACAGTCTAAGTGTCGTATGGTTGATGCTTCTGTACAGTCCAAGTGTCGTATGGTCGATGCTGCTGTACAGTTCAAGTGTCGTATGGTTGATGCTGCTGTACAGTTCAAGTGTCGTATGGTTGATGCTGCTCTACACTCTTGGTGTCCAATGGTTAATGCTGCAGTAAGTGCTGACGTGGGGATTCCTCTCGTATACGAAGCTGTTTTTGCAGACAACGATGTAACTGGGGCTGTTTTAAATCAACGTTTTAGCTTATATACTTCAATTATAGCACTATGACACTCCCGCCACTGTTTCCTCTTTATGGTGCTTGTGTTACACTTCCGCGATCGGTAGAACACAACCAATATTCTATTAACAATAACAACAACCTTGCGGTGAATAATTTATCCATCCAATACATCATAATATACCATCATAAGTTTGGAAAGACATCCGATGCATCACAACATCGCCTCTACAGTTTGGATGACACTGACTAACTGACAATGATTTAGTCTCAAGGTCACATTTGCCTTATCTATTATCCATCATGTGTTCAAATCATTCCTCGTTGTGCAGGGTTCATCGGAACACATCAGCATAATCCTCTAAATAGAGATTGTTTGACACTAGCTATTCTGGAACGTAGTGAGCGTGTGTATAATTCACCAAACACTGAAGTAAATACGACAGGTAGAGGTTATTTGTGTGTAACACATATGCTTGTCCGGGAGCATAGTATCAAGGTTCCTTTTCACAAACCCACATACATGTAGGGTAGGCAAGACTAACAAGTAAAGATCTTTTATGGACGATCGCTTAACAATACACATATTTGACACACATTGTCGTTCATTGCTAACAACCCGTAGTACAAACTGTTCATATTGTTAATAATACATAAACAGGTCGTGGTTGACATGAACCGTGGAAAGGGCTGATTTCCATTAAATGTGAACGGCGTTTCTCCACAGGTATATCTCGCAGGTGTAATTTAAATTTGATCATAAACGTCTCCGAGTCATCAAGTGCTGATCTGTCACTTTGAATGTCAATAAACCATCTTAACAGAGAAAAGATAAGACCAACACTTTATTATGATCAACAGTAAAATAAATACCATCAATCGCCGAGCTTTCTCATTTAACTACTAACAAAACGACGGGTTTTTCAATCGAGGTATACATGTACGCTTTGAGCTTAGACTGCAAAACACTGTCTTAATGATTTTTGTATTATATCCATGTCGACCATTACACGAGTCCTTTCAAATATAAATCCGTGTCCTTGTAAAATCCAAATATTGCAATTAATGCTATGATAGAAAATGTATTACTACAGGTTTCCTCAACCACACCAAACTATTTAAAGGAAACATTATACTACAAATCCCTCTAAATGTACGATATCTTTGTTGTCCGCGAGTGCAAGTTCCGGTCTTCGTACAGCTAAATAACATATTGTTACAATGCTATATTATTAACTTCTGACACCATATCATGTAAGTCTTCTAGGAAACTAATGTTTAAAGCTTGTCCAATAGCAAATATCCAAGCAGCATCACATTTTATAATATATTTGCCTGCTGAATATCGGGCTAGTTGTATTCCCATCATCTGTTTTTCCTTTATAGAATCCAATGTTGGGTAAAAGTCAGAATCAACACCTCTAGTGAAAGTACATCGTCGGAAACCACGGTTAGGTGAAAGTCAGAATCAACACCTCTAGTGAAAGTACATCGTCGGAAACCAAGGTTAGGTGAAAGTCAAAATTCACACCTCTAATGAAAGAACATCGTCGGAAACCAAGGTTGGGTGAAAGTCAGCATCCACACCTCTAGTGAAAGAACATCGTCGGAAACCAAGGTCAGGTGAAAGTCAAAATTCACACCTCTAGTGAAAGAACATCGTCGGAAACCAAGGTTTTCTATGTAATAACGCCTAGCAATTTAACATCAAAGTATCCTTCGCTTGGTGGTGACAGGCAACTTTGTGAATAACTGGTAGGAGAACTTTTCCTCCTTTATGCAGTTATGTTGTCGCGTGAGGAGGAGGAGCGGAAGATGTCATGTTCAGTTTAAATCTACCATTGCGTGTTGCATCCAAAATCCTCAGTACAAGCACATGTCACGATATGACGTCGCGATACAAACATACATGCATACAGGTAAAATGCAAATTACCTATGTGTTTAAATAAGATTTCAGCTATATTAAAACGACAGCGGTTTGATTTATGAACTTTAAAAGGTTAGAGTTCAACTAAAACTTTACCATAACCAGTATAGCTTGATTTTACGTAGCAATGGGACACACACAGGTAACCCTACCTTCCATATACGTGTACAAACACAGGTAAATATAAACAGTTAAACGAAATCAAATTTCAATTCTGTGTAAAACATATGTTTTAATCATCAGCAGGAAATAAGGATGCAATATATTCTGCACGTAAAATCACCTGGAGCTTTAAATTCACAAAACAGAAGGTTACAGTGAGGACCTCATGACCCTACGCCAACGCAGTGTTTGTGTGTCTATTGCTGATGGATTTGTAAACAAGATTTACCTGTTCAGTGATCAGTTTATTTACAGGTAACGTTACATCCATACTGACACGGTGCCTAGTCTAGACTAGTACTTATGGCAGTATACGTCGTCACGGTCTGTGATGTACCCATGTTCGAGTCGACACATGAGAAAAAGTTCACTTTAGTACATAATGTAAGTCTGTTTGGGCACCACTGTGTCATTATACACGGCCGAAGTAGTCCTATACCCTATAGAAGTCGTATTTAAAGGGACTGGAAACATTAATATTATGAAATTAAAGTACGAAAATCTACATTAAACTGATTACTATCACAGGCGTTAAGTATATAAATAATCTAATCTCCAATTACACATTCTTCTTTTAACTACTGAATATTACTAGACGTTTACTCCAAATAAAACCTCTCGTTACGTCACGGCTCTGTTTGTGTGGTAATACGTTCATAAACAGTGTTACTCTTAATAGAGATCGGTTTACATGTGATGTATGTAGAAGTAAAACTGGTACTTGAATATTCGTGTCAAGGGGTGGACTTTTAATACGATCCCTTTTCACCACATTTATATACATCATAGTGTATAAGATTGTATCATCTCGAATAAACCTATTACTCGCACGGAAACTTTATGTGAACACTGTTTAAGTGTAATTTGCCATAAGCCTTTAAGTCGAAACGATTAAAAATAGTATTCACAGAGTAGCGATATATAATAGAGATTGGATATTAACTGCTTCGTCAGCAAACTTTTGTATGGCAGGTTGAATTGAATGAAATGAATGTTTTTATTCTACGACGCAAACATGTCTCCATTTTTATTAAATATTATTTCTTCGAAACAGCATTTATCTATTTATAATTGATACTGAAAGTTTGACATTATTCACTCAAATCTGAAACTAACGAACTTAATTGTTTAAATATCAATTCAAGCAGTTGTAGATGTCATTAACTTGCCAAGAAACATTATTCCATTTCTTTCAAAAAGATTTAAAACAAATAAAACGAGAAAATAATATATCCATCACACACAAAATAGGCAACATCCAGCATATATCAAATTTTGTACGGTAACTCACATAAATGTCATATAATCATTGTACTGTTCCCATGTAAAGAAACACGTAGTAAATTGAATCAGAATAAATTAAAAGAGAAAAAAAGTTCCTTTATAAAATGTTTTGATACAAAAAGGAAAAACATTTTGAATTTTGAATAATTAAATAATAAAATAGAAATATTACTATTTTGTATAATATAGCGTCGTTTATACTCTACATTTTTAACTCTTCTCGACATGTTGATAATGAAGTAAATACTATCGAATAAACCTTAAAATGGTCTCGTGATTTCAATAATTATCACATTATTTGAAATTCTGAAGTATATTTTCCTGTCCCGCCGCAATTTTTGAAAGAAAATTACATACAGATTTTTTTTCTACTAAGACGGACTACACTGTATATTCACTCCGGATGAACTCCTTTAGTCATACACTAACATCGTGTCCCCTTGTGTTCCTATTTTGTCAAAGACTTTTTTTAATGATGATAGTTGTCAATTTACGACCCTTACAATATAGATGAACTACAAAACAGGTTGGAGCCTTTGATTACTATCACAACACCTGAAACATAAAGCCAGAACGACCTGTTTTTTTCTGTTGAATACACTGGTCCATTTGACATAGATTCACGACTGTGGCTAACGATGTGTATTTATCACACATTCCTGAGCTACCACATCTATTTGAAGTACAAGCTCATCTGACCAGCTCCCTGGAGCGGAAAACGCTCCCCAGCTCGTTTTCTCTGCTTGATTTACCAGAATATATATATCACACACACCCAACTGCCTTTCCATAAAGAGTGACCCCATTTAGTTAACAGCTATCATAAAGCCGTTCACAAATCAGTGTTATGTCCGTAAATGTTTACTGCATATCATAAAGTGAATCAACTTTCGAGCGAAATAATTCATCCGACAGCATATTCTAACGAGGTTAGGTTTTGCTTTTGAGAGTTTGACGTCCGCGCATGGCATTACTACATTTCGGTGGACGAGGAAAGATAGGAAAAAGAGTAGAAGGGATGATGTATTCAGGAGGACAATGGAAATGGGTTGAACAAGTCAAGCTAGGGTTCCTAGGAGTTTTTTTATACCTACAACGGTGTGCGCCTCAAATACGACACCATTTTAGACCTATGACCAACCTATAATGCATCTTGTCATACGTGAATGTCTGTCATGAACAAACCTGGTGAGGCTGAGGGCCAACAATTGTTACCGCCATTGTTTTCTTTGGGATAATTCTTGCAGCAAGACAAAATAAATTCAAACACGGAAAAGCCAATACAATTATTTCCCAAATTATCGCTATTTCTCGTGTGATGTTCAAATATACTTGAAACGACATCGAGTGATATGTATTTTATCACCAAAACACTTGTGAAAGGCTATCACTAGTTGTTATATTGAGGGTTCCTTATCACTCATGAAACTAAAAATAGGAACTGTGAACTTATTTTATATAATAACAATAGACAATATCTTTAGTGATAATTAAAAATCCAAACCTTTGCAACTTTTGAGAAATACAATACAGAATAATGAAAAACAAGAATGTCAACAAAAATGCTACGGGATAACTAGTAGAGTGTGTGTGTGCATGAGTTATAGCTGGATCTCGAATTTCAAACCATGTAATACAACTACAGCTTAATCAGCAGTATTTCCGAAAATTAAACTTTAAGAAAATTTACAATGGAATTATTTAGTGTTTTCCTACAAAGGACAGTATTAAGAAAATAGCCCGAATTTATTTACAGCATGAGACATACCTATCTATAGCTGTTTCTCGCGAAGCATTATGGCATACATGGCAAACGGGCAGTTGGGCCCATTTTGTAAAAAGAATGCTAAGGCAAGGTGTAATGATTAAACGTTTTATGTCTCATAAAGTAACAAGAAAACGCCGGTTAGACCACAAGTTCACCAGTTAAAGGACTGTTACAAAATGTGGATATATTCAAGTTAGATCCGTTAATTACTTTTCAATGAGTAATGACAAGAAAAACACATTTCACAACGGTTAAACTTTAACAAGAGAATACTTAAGTGGCTACAAACCCTTTACTTGAAAATCTAAACTCAAAATTATGCAAAATCAGAATTATTTAAAACGCGATTCTCACCATATAATATGATAATATAAAACATCAGCCTTATCAAGCCGATAGATAACACATAGAAACCGTATGATTCTCACTGAGATTATGACGGCGTCTAAGACAGGCTGCCCATATCTTAATCGACCTACAAATACCAACAGTGGACTGTAACAGAAAGATATCGAGTTTTGTACCAGCGGATTTACTATCAAATAATCATAGTTTTGAGGGGTTTTTTCACTAACATTGCAGATATGATTCATCACTTAACATCGATGACGAATTACCGTGGCGTCTATCAAGTACATGTCAGTCAAGTATTGGTTAAACCATGAAATACCTTTCACACATCTACACATGTCCTTCAGTGATCCAAAACTCAGTTTCGGAGAACAAGAAAAAGGCAGAAAAGCAGCAGCAGAAAAAAACAACAACCCGACTGAGTTTGGGGGCATTACTTAATGTAGCTCAAAGCATATTATATCCCGTCTCCTATTGTTCTACCGACACGTTTATTGGTCAAACTTCTAAAAGCATATCATTGTCTAACAGTATACAATCGCACTGCGACTTTATTTTAAAATCACTTTTGATACCAGTGTTAACAGGTCATAATATAATGAATAGCTCTCTGAGAAAGCTGCTTGCTTTTATATAACTGCAAGCAGGAAGTATTGTGTAAAATGAATGGGAACATGATAATCTACAACTTCGTGTTAGGCTCAAATTGTCTTGAAAGAAGGAAATCCATCTGTCACGATTTGCATGTTAGGGCACCACATGACAGTTAAATGATAGCACTTATAACAATTTGTATCAATTACCATACCACTCCCATTTGTATGCATCTTATTTCTGCCATGGCGTTGACTTACGGACAGGCCTAGGTACCATCATAATATCGCCTGACAATAGCTGTAGTTATGAATGATAAAAGTGTGTTTTTAATAATTGTTCATAATTGGCATACGAACTCATTATAAGAACCTTAACACTGCATTTAATTTCCTCATAAACCCTATAGAAAGCTTTTTAATAGACAATTCAATTAAATTCATTTCAGAATTACAATCGGTGCAATGAAAATCAACTGTTTGATAAAATAGAAAATAAGATTCACAGTGTGTGTTAATTTTCGATGGTGGCCCTGGCATTCTTAAAGGTTGAAATAGTTCTGTTTGATCCAATTGTAAAGGTCAATACCAGCTTTGTGATAATCCATATAAGGTTATCACGGGTACCTGCTTAAACAACTCTAGAACCTTATAACTACAACATACTGATATACATATGTGCTTATCCTTTGTCTATATTTTCTGGCATTGTTAAAATGAATTAACTCGTGTTGTAGTAGAGTTTATGAATATTGATTACAAAAAAAATGTCACTTACCGTGTCTTCTTAAACGCTTTGCAATGATTATCCAGAGATTTCAAATCAACAAAATATAAAAATTCCTATATATAACTCATCGGACATGCGCAATTAGGCAATTCATGTTGACAAATGAAAATTCAACCCTACAACTGTAAAACCACGATTAAATAATTGTTACGCATTCTTGTATTTGATGCTAGGTGTGATACAATAGACGGGTATCAAATCTCAAACAACACACCACAAACACAAAAATATCCTCATGTTATTTATTGCTAACCACGGGTGTCAGATCCCATACAATGCACAAGCTAATCATGGGTGTCAGATCTCAAACAATTTATAACGATATACAAACATCTGCATGCACTGAACACAAAAACCGTGCACAAAGAACGGATATAATCACTTTACCTTTATCAAGTTAGGATATCTCGAATACAACTAGGAAAACAATATGTTAAGACGAAAAAAACAAAATGTCAGTGGTGACGGCGTAGATCTAGAGTTCCCGTACATAATGACGACCTGAATATATGCAAACCTATTTTAATGTCATTGTTTATAAATACTGGCACAATTTTGAATAGAGCTTCCTATAATAAAATATATATTTGGTACTTTCGTGATTTACAGTACAATATGTTACGAAGTATTTGCAAGCAAACAGGGTGTACATTACATGGAAGTTATTTGATAGATACTTTTGCACGATGTTATCGAAAACTAATCAGTATGCTGATATAGATAGCGGATCATCAATATCACCTTCTACAAAAGGTCATTCCTACATGTTGAATGAAAGAGGGATTCATAATCGAGAGACTCCAGTTATCAAATGGAATGTGAATTTCAAGATATTTGCGGATTACGTGGAGGAATGGCCACATGAACATATTGATCTAGAATCATTTTAGAGTGGATGAAACCTATCAGGTGTTATATTTAGACTATTTACATATTGTGTTATTTACATATTGACCGGGCTTTTTTTTGAAAGGTGAAATACTTTCTATAGGTCTATAGAGATGTTGGCTGTAACGAACAAAATTACGTCACTGGGATTCGTGAAAAATATGAGCTAGTTTTATTTTCTCCGTCTTGGCCTCAACTCTATATTTTTGTTTTAGTTTGATGGTTGCTATGTCCCTATGGATAGCTAAAATGATTTAAGGACACTCCCGACGCTTGCGGTGTAAGAGTTATGTGTTAATTGTGTGTGCGTTTGGGAACCTGCGGTATGCTTGCGTAAGCCTACTGATGATAGTCTGAATCAAGGGGTAGAAACTGCCACTGTTTAAGACGTCTCGGTCAAGAAGAACCCAAAGCTTTCCTAAAACGGATGAGCGCTCAACTAAAGGCCAAAAGAGATTTTTAAAATGATATTGAAGACATTAGGAAGAAGAAAGCTGGCTCTTGCGATCACACAATGGGGACAGCAGGTACAAATACACGCTCTACCTGCAGGGATAGCCTCCTTCGGAATTATTCGGTGTTTTTGTATATATGCGCATTAGTACGCCTACTTTTCAAGATTGAGAATGATGTCCCAGTTTTCACTTTGAGGACAAGGCATTTAATTCGATATGGCTTAGATTTGAATGGCGGGTGTCGTTTTGTTTGATTGTTTTAAGTCCTATAAACAGCTAGGGTAATTTAATGACGGTCTCTCAGTGTATGCGCTCTAGGTGTGTGTGCTGAATGCGTGTGCATTTGGGAGGCAGGGGTATGTTCGTGGAAGTCTTCTTGCGATAGTCCGGTACTTTTGCCGTTTGTAAGTGCTGCCACACTGAAGTATACTGCCGAAAGCCCCAACAATAACAGCCCATCCGGTTACATTATACTGACAACGGATGAACCAGTAGTTCCACTCCCGTAATGCCGACGATCCAACAGGGAGAAGTAACTACAATTGATTAAAAGATTTTGGTATTTTTCGGCAAGGGAACAGCACCCGAAGCCTTCCTCACAGGACCGAACGCTCAAGTAAAGGCCAAAAGTGAGGAAGTTTCAAGGGAGACAGTCATTAAAAGAGAGAAAGCTGTTTGAAAAGAAGAGAAAAATAAAATCCCTTTAGTCGCCTCCCTTACGATCATGCAATGAGGCAGCAAGTATAATTTGTAGCAGAAGATGCCTACTCTTCTAGAACATCTGGTCATATTCTCTTATACTTTTTAAATGGCGATCAAGTAAATTTTACCTTTGTTCATGTTTTGCTCATAGTTTATTTCTTCGATTTGAGTTCGGATTTCAGTTTGTGGACGATTCGGTACTCTAAGGTGTTTTAAATGTCTAGTTTAGACAGATTGAACAGCAGTCATTTTTAATTTCATACTGGAGCAAACTTAATTCGGTAACTTGAATATTTACAATGAACTCGCATTCGTAACAGATTTCAGCTAATAGCCATACATTGTGTATGAACGGATTATCCTTTCGTACTTTTCACAGGGGAACTTTTAAAGGAAACGGAAATAATAAGAATTCGATTGTTGTTTCTTAACAGAACCCATGTTACTACTTATTCAGTCTATGTTTAAAATATGCAGATTCGCTTAAGCACAAAGTTGTCACAGTTATCTCCCTTTCTGTTCTGTTAAACAGAATCCTTCTTCGTCTCCGGTGGCTATAAAAGGGGGAAATGTTGTTGAAACATATATCATTTCTTATAGACATTGACTTTTTATGTTCATTAGCGTAATTTGTGTAACATTTCATTCAACACATCTGTTCTCAATACCTTTCTTGAAAGTAGACTATTCATTATAACTTAAACCTCAGTACACAAGACAAAAAATTTAAGATTTATATCGATATCAATTGAAAAATTGATATGTTCACCGACAGCAACAACTGCTACTCAATTGCAGAACCAATTTGAACCACTTGATGTCGTTTACGAGTGGGTACATTGTAATCAACATGTTTGCATGTATCAATAGGAAAGATACCTATTTTGCCCGATTTGGGTAAATAGTCGGTTGAAACATCTGTACATCAGCGATATTCCTTATGTTATTGGATGCATAGTAACAATCTGCAGCAGATAAAGTAAAATACAGTAATCCATTGAAACATCGTGTCACTATTGAAACTGTCCAAGCGTCGGCATATGTTTAAACCATGATTTGATTGACCTAAGGTCATGCCAACTGTTGTCATTTATTTGTGTTGTTGAACGCCGCTCGCAAATCCCACTGGATATAACAGTTACCTGGCCGTCGTTACCTGACAATGCCGATACAGGAAAGAATAGTCCTACTGCCAATATCAAGTTTAATATTGTAAATTGGTACTTTTTGCAGACTAAGCCATGAAATTGGAAAGTGAATCGGAAAGGTCAAAATGGCTAACAATATCTAATCAGTACTGAAGGAAAGGAAATCTATATATACTTTACCTCCCATTTTGAAACCGTTGTAAGATTTAAGCTTGAAATACGCCATCCAAGAGTCTGATGTGCCTAAATATATTACCGATGTGAGTACTATTGCTACCTGGTGCGATTTTGAAACTGTGCATGATTTTCTCGTAAGGGTCGCATAGATTGTGGCATCCCGTGCATGTTAGGGAAAAGGTGTTCCGCGTTCCCGATTTAACAATAAATAAAAGCATTTTGTTACGGGTTGCGCTGCTGAACTTACTAACAACGCATAAGTATGTTGGACCTTGCTCCTGATTCTGTGACTAAACTGGATAAACAGACGAACTTCGGAATGCTATTTCAACATCTTAGTGGACGTAAAACAATGCAAATAACTTGCATGAATTCAGAAAAAGCTTGGTAAGCTATGTAAAAAAGTTGTAATATGTACATGTACTGTCACGTCAGACATTCAGGGATTACAACCTAACCAAAACCCGAAGAAAAATCGATAAAACTGCATGGAAAAGTTCACGAGAATAAGACCAAGTGCTCCGGAAAAGTCGGTGACGTCTGCTTCATCAAACATGAACCAACTGGAAACATGCATTACAGAAATACATGCTACGCTTGAAATTGATGGGAAACCGATATAATTCTAATTAAACAGTGGCACCCCCTGTAATGCTTTTACGTCGCACTTTGCGACAAACAAAACACATACTGAGGAGTTTTAACCAGGCTACTGTCACTAACAAGAGACAGTGTACACAACCCCAAAAATAATAAACATTATGAACTAAGTGAAAGTTGTTCATTAAAGCACACTTCGGTTGATCAACAGGTGCCTTTGAAAATGTCCGTATACCCACCCATACAGAATATATTCCTCTGACTAGCATGATGGCCTATATCAACTTGCCATTGACCCTAGCGTTCAACCCGTCGTGCATCGCAACGTAATATATTCGGGCTCCGAAAACAGCTCTACAAAAAGAATTTAAACGAATTGTTGTTCCTGTCAGAAGACTAAACCTATGGTATCGAGTATGATGATCGTTGAAATTCCTTGAATTTGCATAGATTAAAAGGATCTTCATCGTACCTTAAAGAGTAGTCACTAACCTCACTCCGACCAGAGACCAAAAAGTTGAACGCCGTGTTTGACATGACTACACCAACCGATGAGCTTACACTATCTCCGAGCTGTAGCTCGGCGCTGCCGTCATGCAAAATTTCAATTTAAATGGATTGACTATCAGGCTTAAAGCCTACATAAGTTCTCTCCGTGTAACAAAACAGTTAATAGAAATAACATACGGCTATTCATAGAAATTGAAATTCTGTTATATGTAGTAAGAAACTATAAATTTTATCATATATTTTAACATTTTTTTAAATACTATTTGGTATTTTAATCATAAATGTGGTAATCAAATATACAAGTTTAGGACATCCTGTTGGATACAAATATAGCTGAGGGATAGGCATGAATCAACACCCGAGTTTCTGACTCTAAAGTCTATGGACTATCCTGATCACCCTAATTGCACAAATACATATTTTATCAAAATATGAACTCAAAACAAGTCATCACTGTTCATCAAAACTCATCTCTGCAGAATATATTATACCATTTGGTAAATAAATATACAAAGCTTGAAAGAGAATAATTGAAAATTGTGAGAGATCATCGGATAAATAAAAGTGAACGGCATGTTCACGCATACAACGTACTAGTATATTACTACATATATTGTATATAAATATAGGCATAAGTATATATAATTTGGATAGTGGGAAAATATTTTGTTGAAGTTCTAAGTTTCATAGTTAGACCTTGACGTTATGAAACACAGAATCCTTAGTATCTTCCAATACATAATACATAGTGTACAGGTGTAAATATACAGGTAAGACTGAAACCCAATACCTCAATATAAGCACTGGTTTCCAGAGGAAAATGCAAATAATCTATATGCATGTAACTGTATACCATATTGGCAGTATCGGACAAATAAAAAACCTTATAAGTATTCAAATACATTTTTCTCCATCATTATCATTATAATGTCAGACGTTTTGAATTTATAATGAATCTTTGATATTTTTATTTAATACATGATCTATAAGCTCACATTGCCCGTTTAATGATATATATGGCATCAGAATAATGTTGATGATGGAGTGACTCTGAGTATTTCTCTATGCACACTGTAAAATGGGCATATTCTCTATAATTATCCTTATACATGTATGAATCATACCTAAGCAGGCTTGTTTCATTCCTTAAATGCCCAATATACGTAACCTCAGGAAATTTTTCGTGATTCTGAGAAACATCCAATTGATAACCATGCAAAAATAAGCCTAAAATGAAGTAAACCTAAGCGGTAACTAACAATCCAGAAAGAAAAAATCCAAAGAATTGAAAATAAATCAGGTGGGGCCTACTTAAACAACAAGCCGAAGTCAGTCCAAAATGGACGCGTGTTTACAAATACCGAGTTACAACTGATGTCGTACCGGTTATCAATAATATGAATAGAAAAATGTTTTTTTTAATTGCTGTCAGTGTTTGGTCATAGTCTTTCGTTTTGAAGCTTCAACAAGAAATATACGCTCCCTACCTTCCTGTAGATCTGTGTGTGTCTGAACAATACAGGTATCATTATCAAACGGATGTGTATGGTAATGGCCTGTAAACCAATCGGTGCTTCTTTAGGTGACGTCATAATTATGTAATATATATATGTTTATTTACTTGTACTGTGACTAGCTTCTAACCATCTACGACAGCAGATTGTGTTGACAGTACTGAGGATCGCGTTTTCCTTGTAAGATGTCATCTCTCACAGTTACGACAGACTATAACTACTTCGACCCGGAGTCTTACATGGAGACTTATAAATGGTCTGCTGGTGGGGAACACGATAAGGGAGACTTGTATCGATTCAACCTAGACTCAATGCATAACATATTTACTTCAGGTACATCTGTGTAAGTTATTGACGACAAATAATAATATGCTATGAAAATTAATTTGCTCTTTTAAATCAATTTGTCATCTTTAATGTTATGCAAATGCAACTGTTTCTTAGTTAATATTACTTAAAAAATCCATATCTTTTTGTGTGTTTTTTTGAAAATGCAATGGTTTATTTACTCCCCGAATTTAAATGTCCACAAATCAATAAAAGTTTGAATATTTGAAACCCACATATATTAATAATAATACATACCACCCGCAAATACATTTAAGGGCAAAAAATGAACAAAGGAAAGGTTTACACAGAGGCCCGTTGAAGTACAAGAGAACAAGACTCTACGTCACATTCAAGTATATGTCATGTCCTCAAACTGAGAAATCGGGCATCAGATGAATGACAGTGATGCAGAGATCATGTCGGACATTTTGTTAATGTGCCCCAGTCACTTAGCCAGGTGTTATGCAAGGAAATTAAAATAGGGGTCAAATATGACCCCATCTTTGTAGAATTCATGAAATAGAATCAGTTACATTTTTCATACTCCAGGACATCTAGATACAAACATCTGTTTAAAGCAAATATCAATTGATTTATGATATTACTGTATATATTATCTTTAATTTATTCATAATACTTCTTTATACATTGTCTTTATCTTATCTCATTTGAGTACTGACACTGTACATAATAAACATATTTTCGTAGTACACGATTTGAATTATATATAACTAGTTTTTAATTCGTTTTCTAAATTCATCAATTAAGGGGTTTTAAGCACCTGGCCCTGGCCCTTCTGCTTCTGCATTAGTTTAGAAAATATAGATTCCTACTTTTGGCCCCTAGCATTACTGACGAGTTCTTACAGGACGAAACAGCTGTATGGTGGAGTTGATTCATTTTTTTCGGCATACCATATCTATTACTAAATTTTAAAGGTGCAGCATGTGTGCGTTACGTCAGCTTTACCCGAATAAATATAATTATAATTAAATATTTTTGTATGTTATTCTGCTCAATAAGTATACTTTAAACTCTTATTTGAAGTCCTTTCAATATCGATACTGAGTGTAAATGTTTCACAGACAGATAACTGAGTGCGTGTTTACCTCATTACAATATATGCAAATCATTGTAAAAAGTTCAAATGACTTCCATAGTAAAGGATATATAATCTTTCTGAAAGCATTTCGATTTGAAATCTCATGATGAATATCATCGTCGGAAAACCACGGTACACTTCTCTGACGTTTGCATACCGTGGGCTAAAATCGCTGGAAACTCTCGTTTTCGTACTAAAATAGTAGCCAATCATATCGATAGTTTCATCCGTGACTACATCCAGGCGGGACTTCCAGCCGGGGTATCCCGTTTAATTTGTAGCACCGATTGTCAACAAAACATGTCGATTGTGTTATAATTGTGTCGATTCTGATTAAAATATAAGGTCCTGCTATACGGTGATTGACATTGGAGTTATGCATGCCTACAGAAATATACTGGTCGTGGTCACGGTAAAATGATCTAACAGAGTGTCACGAGAAACGACCATTCTGATTGGTCGAAATCTCCGAATAACTTTTATTCGGGGAAACGAAGATTTATATCGATTCTGGCCCACGGTATGCAAACGTCAGAGAAGTGAATCGTGGGTTTCCGACGATGGGTGAATATAATTGGCGGTGAATGAATATTGCCCTTGGTGTTACATATGCATGTACGATCACTTCATAAAAACATCAAATTTAAAGACATCTATGTCGCTGCATCTAAAGCTAACCAGCTGGCGTAAGAAATTATTTTGTCGATGCTTTTCATTGGAGATATTTAAAGAGTAATAAATTCATATGCAAAATGATAATGATCAATGATAAAACAATAGGAATACTCACCTTTTGACATGCATATCGTTTTATTATTCTTACCAGGTGACATTAAATGTATAAGACTCCTGGACATTGGTACAGGTTTAAACATCAACTCACTGGCCAGTGTCTGTGTTCATGCAGACGAAATATTTCTGAGTGATATCAGTCAGAGAGTCAGAGCTTCACTGTATGACTGGTGGACGGGAAATAGAATCTTAGAGCCGGAAGTGACGAAATACGTCCTGAAACAAGAGAACACAAGGTATGGGCAAGCATATCGATAAGTGAAGTAAGGATATAGACTCTATATCCCCAACCTATATCTATAAAACTGTCATCATTCATTTAGTTTTTATAGTTGCCCAATCAGGATTGTAAACAACCTGTAGTTGAGAATGTTGGACTACAATGACGTATATTATCCATATCCCTGTAAATTTGATTAGCGAATTTCATATTCTACATTACACCTTTTAAAAAACTGAATATGCAGATTTTTATTGAAATGTTATTTCTTCTGTTTAAGTCAATCGGCAAAAGAAAGACAACAACTCCTGAAAGCAAAAATTCGTGGAATTCTTCCCATTGACGTCCGATCATAACATCCGCTTGGAAAGGGAGATCATCCAGATACGTTCGATGTCATAATAACATGTCTGTGTTTTGAATCTGCTTCACAATCTACTGAGGCGTATCGTAATGTGGTACAAAATATCGCCTCCTTGCTGAACGTCGGAGGCCATTTGGTAGTTATGGGTCTCTTAGACAATAAATATTACGAAGTAGGACCTTTCAAATGTATGTGTGCTTCATTATCTCAAGATGAAATTGAACAAATATACACAGCATGTGGTTTTCGCATAATTGACTTCAATACAAGGTTGTTAAAAACAGACCAAAAGCACAATTTGAAACTACAGATGTGGAGCGGACAATTTGTGATGCATGCTGTGAAGAAAGCGTAGATTCTGGTTATTTCTTTTAGGTATTCTCACGCTTGAAATCATCCTTGATACAGGGGTAACGATCACCTACGCTCTCTACACCCCCTGGAATATATCATGACAAAACTGAAGACAAACTCAAGTAAAACAAAAATCCTGACCAATCACTAGGCTGCATACCTGTCTTTTGAAGATTACAAAGGAGACGCAACCGACTTCAAAGCCTGTCAATTGGTTTCCGTTATGTGATTGTGAGATTTGTACATCAAATGGTCTTACCATTCTTCTTGTCTCGTCAACAAGGTGTTGCAAACGAAGCCTTCAGTTTTGCCATGACATATTCCAGGGGTGTAGAGAGCGTACATGTAGGTGATCGTAACCCATGGATATCGAGCTTGAAATGGAAATTGCATGGTACTGTTAATGCATAATTTCTCATTGATTATCGCAGGATGTTAACATAACAATATCAATTTAAAAAACTGTTTTAATAATACCATAGCATACGTCTTTACTGTTAAATAATGCACTCATCATTACAAAGTATTCCTATTAATAACATTGTGTCCGATATGTACGAGCATATAGAAACTACCAAACTTCAAGACTCGTGCAAGGTTCGATTTCTATTATGACAGAACCAACAAACCACTGTCCAGTGTTTGTCGTAAGTTCGTTATTGTTTTGGTAACGTGAATAGAACGTAAATGATCATGTTAACAATAAAATACCGGAAATCATATGAACATTTTATGAATATATTTGTTTTTTGTTGTTGGGCTTTTTTCGCGACGTTAATTAAGTATGAGAAATTGATCATATTTGATAAATCTATCATATTTAAAGTTAAAGGTCTCTGGGCCGAAATCCCTATAGCTGCGACAGGTTTTATTGAGACGCAATTTCAAAATGTCGACAAATCAGAGACATTGCGGTCATTTCATCTCATCTGAATACGGAATCTGCATTAGTGTTCGTATTACCACTACACATAGTCCGAAGGGTTCTGACTCTCTGACCGGCTAAATGTTTAGACGACAGGCGGGTGCGAGAGTCAGAATTCCTCCTTAGTTAAAAAGTGGAAATTTTACTGACCCGTGCACGGGTCACTGTTTAAGCTGTATTTTGTAATATGAAATATTTTCGATCACATGTAAATTAAGTATCATTGGAAAGAACAGATATTTTTCTACTAACCTACACATTTAATCAAGTCACAGGAGGTCGTAAACTAACTGTTGTCATCCATCCCTTTTTAACTAAGGAGGAATTCTGACTCTCGCACCCGCCTGTCGTCCAAATATTTAGCGGATCAGAGAGTCAGAACCCTTCAGACTACATTACACAATGTATATCTACATACTGATTTGAATGTTTTAAACCCTCCTCAAATTGGACTTGAAGCAAATAACAAGTGTCAACGGTTGCAAAATTGCCGATCAATTTGAGCAGATAAACATTGTCTGTAAATATGGTCTGGCGAAGGGAGATACATGTAGCTACATTGTATCGCTTGGTGATATTCCACATTTTTATTGAAGCTACGCAAGAAAAATTGTTCACACATGTACAACCAACAACGACCAATCGGTCAAACATATATTATCAACTCACGGTTGTTACATGTTGCAGTAGTGACGTGTCAGGTATACCCGTTGCCCTAGAAATCACCTCTTGCTACCTTTTCTGTCTCTTCCGCCAAGAAGATGAAGAATCTCGAATCTAGCGTCTCCCAACTTCATAAAACGATGGCTGTCATGGACTCAGATATCAGTTGCTAAGGAAGCTCTCCAGTAATCATTGCATACATGTGTTGTTAAATAGCAGGGGCCTAGCTTCCTATACTCGGATACGCAGATGCGTACATATAATATTTATAAAAAAAATATACATTTAAAATGCATTTGTACAAGAAAATGAGTGTTTCTTCTTTAATTCATTATACATGAAAATTGGAACTAGAACACGATTAAATGCTCCAACGACCTTTATGAAATCCTAGCTACGCCACTGAATATTATGCATTGAACATTTGCCATTCTAGTTCCTATCAGCTCCTGTTGTTCTGCTGTGTCTATGTTGACAGTGGCGTTGTTGTAATTCCGCTTAGCAGTGGCTGCAGATCTGCATGTTTAACCGAATACAGATTATCCTGTAATAGTGTCTAATAGTGTCAGTCCTCTGCCAGTGCCCTGCACTACTGTCGTCAGAAATTCAATCGCTTGGTTTTATTATGAATCCTCCTTATAAGGCCTTCGTTGACATTTTACGATTGACAAGCACGAAAATCCATTATCGCGTAATTATAGTTTGCATCATCGCAACAGCAAAGTAAAGAAAGATACGGGGGGGATGTAAAGGCAATTAAAATATATCTTGATATGAACGACAGTTAAAAAATATCCCCGTCCATGTGCCTTCTTGATGACTGATATGTTATCTGATAGCCAATATTCGATTTGCGGTTATTGAAAAAAAAACTGTAAAAAGTAAGTTGGGTTCCGGTGTACATTTAGCTCTAGATCTAGCTACTCTTGATATTTTAGGCCTATACAATTCACGTAGGATGTTGGCCAGGGCGAGCACATTGCGCCATCCAATCATCCGACATGAAAAGCTAATACTTGTTGTTCTTAATGCGGACATATCTTCTTGTGTTTTTGTTATTATTACATAATATGAAAGGCATGGATAATAACTGTTAATATTTATTTTAACAATAACAGATGATGGAAGTTCACATCTCACAAAGTACTTAAATATACGCGTGTGTATCACTTGAATAGTGTGGAAAACAATAGTTTCGTATGTACACTGTTTAGGTCACACCTAGTTCATATAAACAAAATATTTAAGGACTAATATGTTTTGAAATATTAAGGAATTTAACAGGTATCACTTTAAAACAAAATTATAATTATATGGTAAAGCAACATGTAATTTTTATAAAAAAAAATAGAATGACACATTATTGTTTATGATATCAAAACTAAATAAGGGAGAAAAAACTATTACCAGTTGATACCTAGCTATATACATGTAGCTATATACATGTAGGATAAATTATATAAACACAGCTTATTTTTTTTCCAATGGTTTCCTTGAAAATGTATCTTTCTTGAAAACACACTGATGCTTAAAAATCAAATAGCTAACTATAAGTCATCGATATTTCATGACATTAGTTGGGGTTACAAAACTGGTATTTCAATATTGCCAATGCGAGCTTGTCTGTTCGGATTTTTCGGATATTTCTGGATCCGGTTTGTATTTTACTCTCTCCAAGATGGCAGCCTCCATTGAGTTGGAGCTTTGCCGAACGCCAAGGTACATAAATAATGAGATTTTCTGAAAGCTTTGTTAAAGGTGACATCTTGACTATGGACAATATATCCAAAGGCAACTCATAGCTCATTCAGGTAATTCATAAATAACAGTGTAAATTTAAGTTGTATTCTTTCTAACAAGTGTTTTTTGAAGAAGTCTTAGCAGATGAGGTCATCGATTTTTTTGGACTGTAAGCTTAAGCTTATTTATAATGTACACTCGAAACGTTTACGAAAAATGCGTATATATGCTGAGTCTTTGGCTGTATATAATTATAAAGGTACATATCGACAATTGCACGATTAACCGATTTCAGAAACTAGTTGTTGATATTATGGGAAACATATTTTATTCGTTAATTCGTGTTATCTCCCCATTTCCTCTAAAAAATATTTATTAGGCCTAATTATATCTCGAACTCAAATGCAGCTCGATCATTTTCTGTATGCTTGCATTGCTGAAATGTACCCTTTTGTGTCATGATATATAGTGCTATGTTGAACATAAGACACCAACACTGCCCCTGGTTGTATTAAAAAAATGGTGTTGGGTCGATACAAAAATAGAAGTAAATTATTTGGTGTGAACATTTCTGTTAATGATACCAAGATGTTTCTGTACACATGTGTATGCAGTGCTTCTGTTGTTTCAAAAGTCTTTTCAATGTTTAAAAGATTTAAGCATTTACACTGTTTTTGTCCATGTTTTATTGACTTTATTTTCAGATTCTGCAACATATTTCATATTCACTATGATGAACAAAGCATCCTACAGTTGTCATGACTAAAATAAATTGATGAAGTCCTTATCTTAACATCCTACTTATACCCACACATACTGGTGATCATACCGTATATGAGATTTCCATTTTACACTCAATGGCACGACCCAAGGACAAGCGTCCCCTCATTGAGAATGAGCGCTTCCTGTCCCGCTGTGCAAAGGAGGAAGAGCGGCTCCGCCTCTCCTTATCCACCCAACTAAAGCAGGACATGGACAGGTAATGACATTTCTCAGAATCTGCTTTGTAATTTGTGAAAAAAAAATATACATTATTTTCAAGATAGAAAAAAATATTAAAATGTATCTGTTCAAGCTCAAGCTGATTTTACAGAACAGTCACTCCTAATTGCTGTTAAGTGTAATAAGTGTTTCTTTCCTTTCTGTTTTGACAGACTGTTTGAGACAGGACTACACAGTGACATTACCTTAAAGTCGGGATTTCAAGAAATTAAACTTCACAAATTCATTTTGAAAACAAGGTCAGTATCTGATTCTGCATGATAAAAAATCTATCTTATAGATTATATTACGGTATCTGTATGATGAATGTCAGATATTTGAATATTTCCTAAACTGCTAATCAGTTTAAGCCTAATCTTTATGAAATGTTACAGACTGATGTTTAAACCATTACATCTTTTGTCCAAAAAGTAGGTAATTATTTATTTAGAGCACATTTTCTCAGATATACATATTGAATTACATAATTTCAGGAGCCTTGAGATCTACAACAGACTACATGAAGTTTGTACGGAAGCTGGGGGAGACATCTTGGTCCTCCCAGAATGGGTTCAAGTACCGACACTCAGGGAAAGTCTCAGGTAGTAACAACTTAACCAGGATGTATAAGTTCAATGATGTGAG
Source organism: Mimachlamys varia (assembly GCA_947623455.1). Classification (NCBI taxonomy): domain Eukaryota; kingdom Metazoa; phylum Mollusca; class Bivalvia; order Pectinida; family Pectinidae; genus Mimachlamys; species Mimachlamys varia. Next base: position 31,475,099 of record OX392529.1, on the reverse strand, counting down.
AATTACAATGTATGTCTCCCCATCGCATATAGGGAAACATATTGCAAAAGTACTGATTCTTCTTGTTCTAGCTAGTTCTTCTAAGTATAATAATTTCTTGACTGGGGGCATTTAGTTCTAGACCATTGAAGCTATATTGACGAAATTTGCAGTATACAATGTTATGTACTTACATCACCTAAAGCTGATGTACGTGCTATGCACATCTCTAATGTCACTATGTTATTGTGTAAATATAGGTCACAGGTCAAATAGGTGTGATTGTTCCAATATTCCTGACTTGGTAAATTGTTACCTTCACCCAAAGGTAGAGTAAACAAATGACTGATTGTTTGAAACATTGAAAGTTGTACACCAAGGTGAAGCCAACAGTCCATCAGTGTGTCTAAATCTTAAATGCATATGAGTCATTATCAAAAAAGCTCAAGATTCAAAAGTGAAAAAATCAGAAAAACAACTTTCTTAAAGTGACAACTTCTATGGTTTAAGTAAAAGAAGATACATTACAGGTTACAAAATCATTGTTTGTCCATTTTAATTTTTACCTGTTCAGTTACTATGGTAACGCTAACAATCACAGGTAAGTTAAAATGTCTGTGATGTTACCATAATTGAATTTGTTGTTTTTGTTGGGATAAAACATGCCAGTTCTTTGCTAATTGATTTATTTAATTGATAAAGTGATAACATAATGATTTTTTATTACATATACCTCATTTAAATACCATTTGTAGATATTTATTGGAATATGTCCCGACCCCTGTACTTTTGCACTCAAGGGATGTGCATAATTTCTTTTAAATAAAGTTAGAACTAAAGATTCATGAAAACAGTTATTAATTTGCAAACATACAATGCTACAGGTAATTACTGGAATGCTAATTGTTTCTTTTGACCTTTATTCAATTTAATATGAGTTGATTTTTGTGATGGTAACACCATGGACATTTGATAAACACCAAAGACAACTGTAACACCACAGACATTTTGTCCATTGTGTTACCATTTTAAATATCATAATACATGTATTTTAGTCAATTTCACTATTGACACACATTGTCTTTGTTTCCAAGTTGAAGAGATGGCCATTCTTGATCACCTGAAATGTTGTGCTGGATAATACCAGCATTGAATGTCTGTGGTGTTACCATTGTCATCATCTAGTGCATATTGTAATTGAATTATATTTCATCAATATGCATATAATTATATAGTAATGTGTCCTAAACAAACAATATTAATTAATTAACTTACATATAAATTGGTTGTTTATGATGGAAATTCATATTATGCATCTTCTCTTGTCACCGAATTGTCTGTGGTGTTACTAGTAATGTCTTTGCCATTGCTCACAGAGAGAATACATGCTTTAATAACTGTCCCACTAGTCCTAGTGCTTACTATGTTGTACAAATAACATTATACAATAATTTCTCTGTTTTATGAATCTTATAATATGAATCTTCCCATTATCTTAGATATTATTTATGATTTTTTCTATTCCATTGTCTGTGGTGTTACTATAATGGTATCGCCAATATTCATGTCCTTGGTGTTACCATTTCAAAGCCCTCTTCTCTCACAATTACATATTCCATTTTGAGAACTGTTAGCTAATGTCATTAGCTAATGTCATAGCTTTAGAATTCATCTTACTAATAATATATTTTATGGTCTGTATTATAAGTAAACTTTTGTTTGTGTTGCAAAGATTTGACTCTGGTTTTACTTATCTAAGTCTGTAGTGTTACTATAATTGTCTTTGGTGTTACTGTTTTTAGAGAATCTTGATTAAAAAGTATAGAATCTGAATTTAAGAGTTTTCTTTGATTAGAAATGAACAATAATCATTTTTTTGTAATTTAACTCATCAAATCATAATGCTTTTATTTTTTCTGATAAAATTGATTCATAAACGAGTATGATGTCTGTAGTGTTACCAAATATTCGTCTGTGGTGTTACCTGTTTGACCGGTAACACCACAGACAGTAACACCACAGACATTTTAGATATGTTTATAGATTAAAATTATAACCATTGGTAATTGTGCAAAGCATGGTAGCTGTATTTAAACTACCTTGCAACCTCTTTTAAATACTATAAATCTTTTTATTGAATAAATGGTATAACTGTAAAATAATGTGGTAACACCATGGACAATTTGAAATACACAGTTGGTGAGACTTGATTTCGATTGCTTCCAATTTAAAACCGTCCTGCTTTCAACTTCCAAATGCCATGTGAAAATGAAAAGGGGATAGATATGCATTGAATTCATCATAGATGATTGTACTCAGTTGATTTAAAGTTTCTCTATTGAACCAAAATATTCATAGTAACACCAAGGACAAAAACTTATGGGACAGGTAAACATTTTCTTGAAAAAACTTTTAAATATTTTCTTTTTGCCTAAAAGTACTTATTTATCAATTTAATTGGTAATTATCAATAAAACTATCCCCATATTTTGTATAATACCCCATTAAAAATGTTTTTAAATGAGCTTGAATATTGAGGATTTACCATCGGACACACCCATTTGAAAGGCTAATATTATTGTTAAAAAAAAAAATTTTGGCACAGTTTCATGTCTATGTCTTTTAAAATGTGACTACAAGATCTCTTATTGTTGGTGTATTAGCAAAACATTTACTTTATTCTATGTAGAATTCACAGAAATAAACGACAAAGTTACGGACAGCAATTTGGTACTTTTCTGATAATGACTCATATACAGACTGTAGCAATAATTGGTAAGGTCAAGCTCGTACTTGTATATCTTTTCCTCAAAATTATTAAACTTTCATTATCCTTTCTTCATCATTTACATCTACATTTGAGCTCCTAAAGAAGATTATTAAGTAAGATTTCAACTATGTGGCCTTCTTCATGGGCTTTCACTCCAGGAATGTGATATGATCATTGGTTTTGTAGAACAATAGTTAGAAAGTTACAACAAGAGAACAAAGCTACATTGTAGGTTCTTTACAATAATTGTCTTTATAGTGAATTAAACTTTTGAGATTATTGAGATTCCCTTATACTGTAAAATTGTCCAAAAGAAAAGGAAAAAGAGGAGATACAATCTACACTTAAAGGGGCATCCCGTGAAAGTAAGCTTTTTTTCATAATTTTTTTCAAAATATTACATACACATATCGAGTGGGTATTCTTATGGACTGCGACGATCGGATTTTGCATATATATATTCATAAAATAAATAATTTCAAAAAAACTAGTGGAATTCCAGAACGTCTGGCTAGACTTTTTGGTTTGGGATTTCCACCTACCAACGCATGCGCAGCGAGCGCCACTTCGATTGTAAACATTCTATCTGCTATTACCGTTACACCACGATAAGGCCTAACTACTAAGCGAAAAGTTGCCGAATGGTCAAAATATGACGCAAGATTGCGTTACGGAATCATATTGAGAGATGGGAAGTATTGAAAGGAGAAACTACCTGCTCTATTGTGTGTATGTTACATATTTCTTCTGGGTAACGGTAACATGCACAAATAAAGCTTTGATTTGGTTTTGAGGCTACCCAAGGGGAAACTGTTTTAGTCTTCTGTTGCATAAAATGCGTGTGTAATATGAAACTTAAACGTGTGTTTATAATATTCCCTTTATAAAATCTTATGTTCCAGGAAAACAGTATGATCTAATTATATTGCTGGATAGAAAGACATTTTCAAATACAATATATACCATAACAGAAAAAGTCGTTTGATTACGTTGTAAAACGGGACGTGCGACCGAGGTACATACGGCTTCAATTTGGACAAAAGGAATAAAAAAAATATATGTTTTCACGCGTAAAAAAAGGTGATATTCATACTTAATCTATAAATTAGTGAAGGTACAAATATCATTGGGTTGCGACCCCGGTATTGAATTTGATACGAAAATATATACATAACGGGGAAAAAAAATTAAAAAAAAAAAACAAAGTTATACAACATATACCTATATGTATATTCCATTCCTGCAGGTTTTTTTTTAAAAAGTCACCGTCCCTTTACAAGACGACAAAAAAGATATAAAAAGAAAGCGGAATTATCATAACATGTTCATAACGGTTAGTTTTAAGTGTTTTAACAGTTCCAAAAAATAGCAAACATTTCATGTCATTTTATTTTCGTATTTTTCAATGCATGCTACATACATTTTATGAAATCATCTGAAAAGTTGGGTTCGTGAATATTACCTTTTACAAAAATTAAGGTTTGTACCATGGCCGTATTCCGTACCCATGTGTACCGGCCTCGGTCAGGTAAATATAATATAGATAATTCCTGGTGTCGATATATGGTGCCGATATGCCGACAATTATTCTTCATTTGAATATCGGTATGTGTGCAATTGATGTCTATTTTTAATGCGAATGTGATTCAATAAGTTTATACACGGACTTTGTCTCTGTTTCATCAGCCGTATACATTACGCGTCCCCTCCCGTGTGGCCCCTTCCGTCAAACCGATCAGGAAACTTGCGGCACACCTGTCACGTTGCGTCATTCCCGCTATTTTTATCTGGGCTTTCCCGAGGAATGCGATTTTGCAAGTGGTCAAAATAGACATTTTGAGTCCACTTTGAATATGGGAATAACAGGAAAGTATAATTAGTAGTGCAGACGCCATGTATATTCAAGAACAGACATTTAGGCTTTCGCGGGATGCCCCTTTAATAGGTACATTAGTCATAAGATTGTGTAATAGACAAAAACGTTTATAGTATTTTGTAAAAAAGGTTATGAAAAATGTTTGAATACATAATTTGTTGCAGACTTCTGTACAGTACCCTGACCATTCAGCCACTGCTTAGTGAGGATTCAGAGAATGATATAGGAATAGTACAGGACGTTATAGCACTTCTAACATTCCGAGAAAAATCCCAACCTAAAGAGGAAGAAGATGCTGAAACAGATGCTGCTGAAGGGAGCACAGGCTCTTGTACTGTGGACCCTTTGTCAGAGGCTGACAAATTAGAAAGTGATAAAAATAATCATGATAATGCAAATGATACAGAAAATCTAGAGCAATGTGTTGATCTAACAGAACCTGAACAACCAACATGTACTAATTCTGTGGAAGCCCAGCCACCCGATCTAGTATTGAATGAAAACGGTGAAGTCGCTGGTGCCTGTTCTGCCTTGAACCATGAGGAAGCAGCTAGAGCAGAATCTGATAATGAGCAAAAGGAAGGAAATATAAATGGAATCAGTGATGGTAAGGTAGATAACTCTACAAATGAAGAGGAAGACCGTGTACACATTGAAAATGTAGAAAATGGTTCTGACGAGTGCAAGGAGTCTGTGCCTAATGAGGGAAATAATGCCAGCAAGGAAGATAACTCTTCACTTCAAGATCTGATCAAGATGACCTATGACCTGAGTGTACCCTACAAGGCTTGTGATTCCCTAGGGGAAGGGCTCCTGAGGGGTTATCTCAAGGAAGTGGACCATGACTGTGTCATCTCAATCTCCGGGGCCCACTTCAAGGCCCACAAGTAAGTAAAGTAACCCTAGTGTTTGTAAAATTAAAGGCTTAACCAACACACTACATCGTCAATGATATAGGTAGTTTAAATTAGCCTATGGAAAATAGAAATTTAAATTGACATCCATTAACTTGATCAAACTCTACCTGATTTACATGACCTAGTATAACGTCTTATATGACTGGTTTTTACCTATTTGACCCATGGCACCTGGCATTATACACTGTATAACTTGTTTCCACTTCAATTTCTCATTTCTCTCAATTGAGCCATTTATTTAATTGACCCTAGCCTCTTAACCTTTTGATCAAAATGACCTATTGTCTCTTCATTGACCCCATTTGAACTACTTGTTTGAACTCACTTGATCCATTGACATGATATCTCTACATTCCACTTGAGTCTGTCATATCACCATCTTTCCTATTTCACTACTGGACATCCTAATATGTAAATAGACTTTGTCCAGCTGATTGACCCTACATGACCTTATTTGAGCGATCAGATCTGACCAGTAGATAATATCATATTGTTACGTTTGGTATTGTAGATGTATTTTAGCTGCCAGATGTGACTACTTTGCTGCCATGTTGGGAGGGTCCTGGATGGAAAGTGATGCTCAGGAAATTTGCCTTGAAGGGTTGGTACAAATTGATGATTAAAAAAGATTGAATAATATGTATTATTTCCCAACTCAAACAATTCTGGTACGGTTTCTATCTTGCTGTTCCTTCAATAGGACAGACATCCTATTAACAGCTTTGGTTTTTGAAGAAAAGGAACAAGGTACCCAATGTAAGCATTATGATGATCAATATGAATGCTTTTTTATTTTGTAAGGTCCAAATATGGCTTTACTATACATACACAATTCTCTGTATGATTTGATGTCCAGTAAAGTTGCCGTCATAATGTTATTCATTTCTGTCACACTGTCTTATCTTATCTTTCACACAACAGCCAGGAGATAGTACAATGTAGCAATCTATGATCATATTACCTTGTATGTAGTTATTAATGGTTGTAAGATATGTTACTTTTCCTCTGGTCCTTGCAGCATCAGTCCCCCAGTGATGGAGCAGGTGCTACTCTACCTGTATGGAGGGGTGCTGGACCTGGAATCCTACTGTCCGATAGGAGAGGTCGTCATGGTATCCGACATGTACGGTCTCCAGGGCCTAAACACTATCGTCACATACAACCTGAGGAAGACCTACTGCCATTTCTTCCACAAGGTAATGTGTGTGACTGAATGTCAGTGGTAAGACACACAAACTGTTTTTGAACTTCAGTTTTAGACTTCTGTCTGTTATTATACTAACATATTAGGAATATAGGATCTTACATGGGTTTCCATGCCATTTCATGAGATTTATGAAACAAGTCTTAAGATTTTTTTTTTCAATTAAGACTCTGGCAAGCTAATATGAAAAATTTGTCACAAATTTCAGTAATTTCTAATTAAATTAAAACAAGTGCACAATCCTCTACTATTTCGTTTTAGAAATTTGTCCTATTAGCCTTTGTTATGTCTACTCAGCCATGTACTGTTTATGAAATTGGATTCATAGTCACACTGACCTCAACCATGACATTTTCCTTATGTTTTTCATGCACAGCCTTGTAGTGGTTGCGAGACAGGGGTCGTAGAAACATTGACCTCGGCACTGACCTTTAACCTATGTGACTTACGAGACAAGTGTATCGACTGGATCAACACCAACATGGTGAAGGTTTGGAGGACAAAGGCGTTCGCTACCCTGCCTCCGGAGGTCCAGGATATGGTCTGTGATTCTGCCATCAAACATCTGGTATGTATGCATATATCCTGCATACTGCAGCCCAATTTCTTTCTTGTCATCTTTATACCAGGAAAGGTTGTTTAATCAGGGATAAAAATCCTCCTCAAAAAGGAGGAATTTCTCCTTTTTGATAATTTTGCTGTAATGTTAATTCTTTAAATTTCCGATTAAAACCCCTTAAAATGTGGGTTTTCCTCCTTTTTCACAATTGGCTGTTTTCATCTCTGTTTAATGGAGAGAACACCAGACACACTTGTTTATCAGTCCCTTATACTCTAGCTGCTTAGTGGTGTCTGGATTAAAGAGGCTAAAAAAACCTGTTTTATGTAAATTAAACTAGAATACTAACGTGCTGGTAAGTATCTTGCCATGTGCCAATCTCATTTTGGTAAAAGTGATCATAGTATAAGAACGTTTTAAATCATTTTTAAAACATCTACCCTTGCCATGTGTTTCACCATATCATATTCTCTAACGATTAGTCTTCTTATTCTGAGATAAGGACTGAACAGTCTACCCCAATATTATAGTCTATTCTTAATAAGTCACCTTCACATTCACCTTAGATTATCTTAATATCAAATTTGTAAAAGACTTTTGCTTTAGATTATAATGTAATCTGTGGAACCAATGTGTGGGTAGATTGACAAACAGATGGACACTGCTTTCTATTGAGCACCCACAGCTCTGATGTAGGGCCTTGAAAATATACCAGCATAAGGGAACACTTCATTTAATTTGGTTTAAATTCAATAATGTCCTTTTTGATTTGGTTACTTTAAACTGAAATATGTGTAAGCAAGATTCTACCATGATACCCCTGCTCTGTTGGAAAACATTGCTTTCAATTTGTTTTGATTGGCTGATACAGTATTCCAAACTGAGCTGTTAGTTTTAGTATTGAAGTGTGTATCACTGATGGTATTTCAGAGTATACAGTGTGTGATGGAAGTGATGCTAGACTGTCAGAAGTTGAACCGGAACATTCCGCGACTGAAGTGGTGTGAGCCTGCCCTGTCAGCTGTCACACGCCTGATGGATAGCTGCATCGAGTACACTGCAAAAAACTTCCTCAGTCTGCTCAACAGCGGAAAGCTACGGGACATTGATAGGGTAATATTGACATTTACCTAGCATTCACATGAAGCAAAAATTCAATATCCTGTTCAAAGTTTAATAGAGATTAGCTTGCCTCAGTCATCTTGTTTAATGGCTGTTGGCTGTATATTTAGGCCAAATAAATTGTATGTTTTAGGAATTCCGACTGATCTTTGATTTTACTGCTGACCCTAGCTATTTTATCACCATCTTGTATCTGAGATTAATTTATGAGCCTGGCAAAGTTCAGAGCAACTCAAAAAATGTGCTTCCTTCCTGTTCTGGGAGTCTGACCTTATTCTGGACAACCTCATAGTCACTGAAATGTGTTGAAATGCATTGTAAAATTGGAAATGAAGCATACATTAATTTTTGTAATATCAATTAAAAACAAATTACCTACCGACATACCTTATTTTTTTTCAGGCATGTTACCTGAAGCATACAAATTTGTTGTTTTTGCCTTTTATATTTCAAAAGTATCATTTAAGTTGTCATTCTAAAATCCTGTTAGTCTTCAGAATTAATATTGTTCCAGCAAATGGGATAAAATGTCTAATGACACTTTTTTTCAATTCAAAAGTTTAAAAAAAAAAACAAAGAATCATAACTCATCACTTTTTGATATGTATTTCTTTTTCGATTAGGGAATGCCAGAAATGAACATCATACCACCGGGTTTATTCACATTTAATTGAAAACAAAATGTTTATTTAACCAAGCAACTCTTTCTGGGTGAGAAAAGTAAAAAACATTTTACAGGGGTAGTCAATTTGTTATTTACCTTACAGACCCTTGCATACCAGATGGGACTACTGGAGGAAATCTTCGGTACAGTGATCAGGTCCCTACCATTGTCTGGGTCCTGCCAGGTCTTCGACCGTCTGCACGCACTCAATGCAGCGTCAACCTCGGAGGAAATGGAGTCTGTATGGAGCGAGGTATGTAGAAAAAAAAACATTTACATACGTCTTTAAAAGTTTAACTCCTTTGCCCCCCAAACTTCACTGACCTTGCTTTAGCTACACAGCACCTGAATCCACACTTCGTTTAGATAATATTGTGTGTATATTTAGGTCCAGGCACTTTGTCAGCATCCTCACCAATGTTAAAGTCTACATTTGCTGCTGCTTATTCAGCTTCCAGTATATACAATGTATATTGACACAAGGTCGCTGATGTCTGTTAAGATTTTTATGGTGTCTAGCAATGATTCTATGCAACCAGATTGAATTTTATTTTTCAATTTTGACCTGTTTCTGGACTCTTTTCAGTCAATATACCCATCATCCAGCATTAGGGTTTGCTTTTATCTTTGCTCAGAGGCTAATAAGTCAGTTAATATTGACAATAAGTTGCTGATATTGAGTAGGAAGGTTCCTTATAGTGCCTGACATGTCATGCTAACACACACATGATAAGGTATATCAAAGACCCTGTTGCCACTGTATGTGTTTCAATGATATTGATTATTCCACGAAATTCTTGTTAAAACAAGGAATTAAATGTAAGGGGATAAGAAATTAGAATGCCTTGAATAACATTTGCATTCAATTTTGAAGTATTGTCTGTAAATTAGAACTTAATAGATATATATATCTTAGTTTTACATATTTGTACTGTATATACAATGTATTTGTTACATATTTGTTTCCTATTTTTACTTGACTTGCTCACAGGAGTTCTGTGCCTTTATCCGTTCTCTGTATAAGATGTGTGAGGACTTTATGAAGCTGCACATCCACCAGATGGCTCAGACCAAGGACTGGGATTTACTCAATAAAGACTTACAATCACACCTCATGAAAAGTGAGCTTTTAAATCTGTGTGGTATTATATTACCAGTACTCATTCAAGCTGTGGTATTGAAATATTTTAAAACAGTGTTTTTCCAGTTCATACTGTATATCATATATTAAATAGTTTGCCTTTTGCCAGTCAAATTAAAAAATATTCTTTAAATTATACTGTATTCTTTTTGTTTGTTTTGCAACAACTTAAAGTACATGTACATGTATCATTTTTTAATCATTTTTAATTCCTAGAAAAATCAATTGTATAGAAAAAGTAGCAGAGGCGTATTAAGATTTTCCAGTCTCACTTATTTCTCCAAATCAAAAATTATAATTTGATGTTAAATGCAGGTAATGGAAACAACATTCAGTAATGACATAGTGAAGTATTTCAAACCATTTCATAATATTTACTTACTATATGTTGGACATTAAATTTTATCTGAGATGTAACCACAAATTATTGTATTTTTATATTCACAGATTCCAGCTTTGTAGTGATAGATATGTCTGTCAAGGAGAAGAAAATGGGGCCAAGATTTATGAGGATGCAAAAGGTATGAATCATTATACCGGTATTTGATAAAGGCTAGTGCTGTACAAATCTGTCATAATATGGCGTTATGTTTCAGCCTGAACAACTGGAATAATTAATACAAGGTTAAAAGTCATTGTGTAGGAGAGAGACCTAACATTTATTATTATGATGTCTCTATCAAATACAAAAGTCATACTTGGTGAATGTTTTATTAAGTTAACATAAAATTGAACATTTCATCATACTATTTCCATTTGTTATTGCATTTTATGGTGCATATATATTCTAACAAGTAAAATGTCCTTTGTGCAGAAGCAAGCAGAAGTCAAAGAACAGAAAACTACACTGAAAGCCAGGCCAGTGCTAACTAGTGATAGGACCCGCAAATTGTCCGGATCAAACACATGTACAAAGTCTGCAGATGGTGGATCGGATAAATCTGTGGGAAAATCTTCACAACAACTGAATAAAACTGGAACAACCAAAACCAAGACAACTCAGATTAAACCAGGGAATACAGCATCACATACATCAGTGAGGACCTCACACAGCTCAATAAGGACACCAGGTACTCGACAAACGCAGGGAAGATCAGCCAACCTCACATGTACTGATGGTAAACATTGTGAAAGCTCTGCAAAGGGAAACAACTCTAAAAGTATGGAATCTCGGCCAGGTGTAACTAATGAAGAAGACAATAGTGGCCATGATAGAGTGTGTCTGCCTGGACAAAGTTTCTTTGGAGGTTCTGAAGAAAATGTTCGTTCAAATGCAACACTTACTGCTGAAGGCCACGAATCTGCAGCATCACTTAGTGATGAAGGTCAGGGGTCAACAACGTCGCTGGATGCTGAAGGACAGGATGGAGCATGTCGAGGTTCTTGCGGACAAGAAGGTGAAAGCCAAAGAGATACTTGGGACCCAACTACAAGTCATATGGGACATTCTAGTCACTTACCAGATCCAATAGTATTTAATGTGGAACTTATTCCAATTTTCAATGTCTCATTTTCTGATTGTTAAATTTAAAATCTTATGCAGTGTTCTTACAGGGTACATCTTTAATGATGAATGTACGGAATGATATGCTCCTTGAAACGCCTAGCTTTTCTTCTAATACTCTATTCCATCAACATTATTTATTTAATTCCTCTTAAATTGCATTCATGGTTTGGTGGAGCTATTGTAAATAGCTTGAAACAGCTGAGTATATAGATTCCAGATTACTTCTTTTTGACACAAGGTTAAAATGTGCATTATGTTCAACATTCCAGTATTAAAGCTCAACTGCAACGTCTGTTTATTTACGAGAAAAGAATTGTGAAAGTTTCTATCAGTACAGTATAACTTGTTCTGTGAGACCAGTACCACGTCTTCCTGAGCAACAGCAGTTTCCTTGATATTACGGTAGAATTTGTTTCATTATCAGTCAAACTTAGTCTTACAAAACTTCCCATCATACAATGAATTTCCTTTATTGTACAGTTTGGTCTCAATTCTAACATCTCCCTCTTCTTTACGTACAGTAGATTTTTCCTAGAACCTATACGCATGCCTGTAGATAAATGTGTACAGGCATACACTGAATTTAAGATACAACTTCAGTGTCTTGCACATTTGATCCGATTTTATTACAGAAATCCGCCTTTTGATTAAATCTTTATATTTTTGCTTATATATAATCACAATCTTTACTCACCATATACGAACAATTTTTTTTTTATTATCTTTATATCACAAATGTTTGGTTTTTTTTCCCAATATTTAGAGTTCTTGTGTAATTGTAACCAAAAACAAAACAAAAAAATTTTTAGCTTTTAAAAGCAATATAATTCTAAACCAGAACTATCTGGTTAAATTTAATATTGAACCAGAGTTTGAATAAGTACTTTCTAAATCCAAGTCCTTATTAGCATTTTTGAAACATCTCTTTTTATACTTCATAGAGCTGATCCTGCTGTTTTGGAAAAAAACTTGTCGTCATTTACATATTGATGTATATATGAACAAACATATTATTTTAACGGAGAATTTCTCAATTTCGGTCTTGACATAATATTATAGTTGTGGTTTATTGATCGTTTAGAGTCATTATTATTTTTTTATAGATTTTTTTGGTAACATTATCGTATTCCGACTCCTTTTGGTGCTGTTGTGTGTTTACATTTATCACTGGACATTAGAATAAATAGTGGATGCATTGTGTTTAAAATAGGCTCATTTTTAGTTATAATTACTGAAACACAATCTACGAACCGTAATGAACTAGCTATTTGAAACACTGTGATAGGTATACTAATGTATGTTGTGATAGTTGGCGTATAATGTGCTATGATAAAGGGCTGTTTTGAAAGTGAATTTAATTGTCACTTTAAAGGTCTCAGAGGTCAAATGATTAGAGTACTTCACAATAACTTCATCAGAACTATAAGACCAAGAGTCATGTTTGTCTTGTAGCTGTGTGAAGAGCTAGCTATATAGTATCTCAGATGTGTTCATAAGAATGACCTTTGACTTTTTAAAGGTCAGCAAATCAAATAATGTAGCTAAATGACTGAACGAATAACCTTGACCAACTTTCAGAGTTACTGGCACTACTATTAAAACAGAAGAAACAATCTTATTTAACGATTTATATGTATGTTAGTCCTGATTATGGCCGCTGTAGTGTTACCCAATATAAATATCATTGTTGCCTGGTACTTGTTCTATTTGTAGTGTTCTATAAATAATTATTGTTTTATCAAAGAAGGAATTCTGTGATATTTGTTCTTTTTTACAGTTTATGTAATTACTATATATATTATATATATTAAAAGTAGTACTGTGATATATGTTGTGATGGGTAAATGTAGTCCAGAGATTTTTTTTTTCAATTTGACATGTTTAGAAAAATATTATACACTCAAAGTGTATTTGATTGTCCTTTTTGCTGTAACCGTCAGCTGTTAAACCATTTATCTTTGGAAAATATGATCGGATGGCTATGGTAATATAGTTTTGATATTTTGAATCCATGTTTTCATACTGTTAAGCTCAAAATAATGAATACAAGTGATACTTTAGTATACTTGTTAAAGGCCCAATATACGTAACTTTCGGCAAAACTTGAAGCGAAAATCAAGCCCAATAACTTACTATATTTATAGATTTAGCTAAGATTAGCTGATATCAGCAATATTCAAGAAAAATTCTTTCCCAGTTACCGGCACCGGAGCAGTTGAAACACGCTATTTGTAAACACGCGTTTACAAATAGCGTCTTCTACCTTCGGTTTGTTGTTAAAGTGGGGCCCACCTGAATTATTTTCAATTCTTTGGATTTTTTTTTGTCCAGAGTTTCTTGTAAGTTACCGCTCAGGTTTACTTCGTTTTAGGCTTATTTTTGCATGGCTATCAACTGGATTTTATTTTCAGAATTTTTCAGAATCACGAAAATTTCCCTGAAGTTACGTATATTGGGCCTTTAAACCACTAGTCATCAATGGATGATAATCATTTAGTCTATCATAAATGTTCCATGTCTTATAAATAATTCCCCACACTAGATCCAATCAAACAAATAAGCCCCATCTCCCAAATAAGCTCCATTCTCACAAATACAATGTTTAATAGTCCTTTCACCTTTACACATATAGATATAAACTTTATTTATTTTACAACAATTATGAAACAAGTTATACAACTTATATTAATCACTCTTGTTGGCCCAGATGTTTGCGCCCGAGGGGTCTTATGGTGGGAGGAAACCAGAGTACCTGGAGAAAAACCCACCCACATGATTGGGCAGGTGACCCCATACCCTTTCACGTTCGGTCGGGGAATCAAAGCGCGGCTGCCTTGGTTTAGGGCAAGTTGGCTATCCACTGCACCAACCGACAATCTTTACATATACATGTATAAGCCTTCTGTAACAAATAAGCCCTCTGCTCTGTCATATTTAAGCACTCAGTCCCTGCATCCCACAAATAACTCTCTTTTCACAAACACAATAAACGCCTTCTTCATTTTCATCAATAAACTTCTATCTGTTTCACAAATAAGCTCATTTTACTTCAGCACCCTTCCACTAATTTATCATAAAAACTTCCACCTGTTTAAATATCCAACAAATAAGCTCAACCACACAAATAAGCCTTATTCTCACTCGTGTTCTCGCATAATTTTCCTTTACTATTTAAATGTATGTTAAAGTTTTTTTATTAAGACAATCTTTTATAAATATGGCCTTGATAACAAGTTTCCTATTTTTGTGAACCAATTTGAAGATAATTCTTATAATCATTTAATATGACGTGTTGTCTTGGTATATTCCATATTTTACTAGATATTGATTAGGTTGTGTACACAAGTTAAACACTTTAAGTAAATTATAATAAAGGAAATCAGAAATCATTCAGAGTTAACATGAATGAAGGAATACAAATAAATGATTTAGCCTTATTCTATATATATATCCTAGTCTTTTTAATATTAGTTTCAATGTTCTCTTGAAACAGGTGGTTGTGAAATAGCTGGTCAAATGCCCACATACAGTGTGTATATACAGTTCAAAATTGAGGAATGAATAGCAGTAAGCAACAAGTTTTTAATGAGAATATGAGTCTGATGTTGAATGAGTCTGTCATACCTAATTACATTGTACTGATGTTAACTGCTGTATCACATAATATTCTATTTCTCCAGTATTACAGTATATATTACAGTAAACATGTTTATACATGTATTCTAGTGTACGGCTTGTGCAATAAATCATGGTTATTTATACAGGAAACAATCTTTAGATTAACAGCCCTTGTTGGAAGAGTGTTAAGATCCAGGTCGTGAGATTAAAACGGTTGTAATGCAAGAGTGTTTTAATGAATCAAGATATTTTTGAAAAATAGTTTTGTTTTTTATTTGAAGAGGTAATTGGTTTAAATTATGTGTGAGAAATTGGGACTGATAGTTGAGGTTCTTGCTTGAAGTTTTCCTGCTATCACGTCGGGTTCAATCAACAAAATAAAGACTACATGATACAGGATCCCATACAGGTTCAATTTACGTAAAGTGTGCACAGTTGATCAACTGGGCCCAGTTGTTCAAAGGGTGATTAGCTTAAAAAGAATCACTATTTAACAAAATTTTTTAAACTTGAATAATTCTGTCAATATACAAGGTAAAATCTTAAATTTTGCATATTAATTGACATTATTAAATATTTGATATCTGCAAAGTTGTAACTAAACATATTGTTTGATTTTAAAGTAACAGGATAATTAAAATTTTCACTTATCACTGATTAAGCTAATCACCTTTTGAACAACTGGGCCCTGGGGTTAAATGTACAGTGTAGAAAGTTTGGGTTTCCCTGCAATAGTTTAATTATACAATGTCATAAATAAACAAGTATCACATGACTGTTAAACAATGCAGCATAAATTAAAGTTCTTAAGATCCAGCAGTATTTAGAAACTGCATAATGTGACATCAAATAATGTAATGGTATACTATTAAAGTGGATGTTGATTCAATAATAAAAGAATAAGAGGATGTTATGATGATTGAAAAAGGTCATTTAATTTGTGCCAAGTTCTTTACTTCATTTCAGCAAATTTTATGAATGAAATGAAGCTCTTTACTAAAATATAATTTAATATTCTTTATTTATTGAGGTAAATGTTTAATCATTTGATATCATGTTTTTGTTGTTAATCTTATTTATATATTTCCAAGCTGTTGTGAACATTTTTTTTTTCTTGTCACTTTTGAAAGACATTAAGATACATATTAATATATAAAAGTTACTGTTTTCTGTTTTATTTTTTAGATAATGGTTGTTCAGACAAAGGATACAGAATAATTACCATGTCAACAACAAAACTCTGGACTGGTTCCAGATTTTCTATACTAAATAATATTAACGTCTGGTATGGTATTCATAAAATTTAATGTGGTTGTTGAGATATGACGTTGCTTGAATAATGTTTCAGCAAAATCTTAATATACATGTAAGCAATAACCAACAAAAAGTATAGTCAGATGACGGTTATATACAGGGCCATGGGCCTCTTGTTAAAAGGAGTGACATTTCTTGCTATTCATATCTGCCAGTCAGGAAAGCTTGCATTATAAATGTAATTCAGCTTTTACCCTTTAAGACAATGTACCACCAAAAATACCCACAGATGCTTTCAGTCTGTACTTGCTCTAAATATCAAGATTTTCTTATAGATATCCGCTGCTGACATACAATGTATTTTGACATCTGTGAAGCAGATCTTATTATCTCAAACCAGATCCAAGGTCTGACTAGTCTTTTGATGTACCTAATAGTGGTAGGAAACAGTTCGTAGTTTAGCAAGTAGGTATTAACCGAACCTAGAGAGATTTAGATTATTTTGGCTGTTTCATTTTGAGAATCCAAAATATGTGAACACTTTCTCTTGTTTTGAAGGCAACTGCAATTTTAGGCATTCTAAAATAGTATATAAGTAATTTCAATTTATGGATTTATTATTGTCTTGTGTGCAAACTAGACATTCGATGGTATTGTAAGCGAACTATGATGGAAATAGATTTGAATTATTTATTTCTCATAACATAACATTATTTGAATTAATACGTGTTGGTAAAGAATTTGAAACATCAATAAAAACCTTTCCAGCATCTTTGTATTCAGAGTTATGATATTATACATTTACAAGTATTTACAAGTTTGTATGTTGTGTATACGTAGCTTCCTGAGAAGACTTCTTCTCGGTAACCTTAATGACCAGAGACATGATATTGGGCCAGAGTGCAGCATGCTGGGATGAACGGCTACATGTACCAACTTGAAGATTGTTCAAATGAATGACCTTGACCTGTTTTCAAGGTCACATATGTCAAAATGTTAAAATTTCTCCTCAAATGAAAGGCCCAAAGACAAAGTAGACATACTAGAATTAAGTGCTACCCAGTTTGTTCAAATGAATGACCTTATCTTCTAATAACTTCTTCTCTATAACCAAGAGGTCCAGAGTATTGATATTGGACCAGTAGCGTGCTAGAATGAAGGGCTACCAAAGTTGTTCAAGTGAATGACCTTGACATACTTTGAAGGTCATTGGGGTCAAAAATGTTAAAATATTCCAGTGACCTCTTCTCAATAACCAAAAAGGCCCAGGATACTGATATTTGGCTTGCAGTAACCTGGGATGAAGGGCTAAAATAATTGTTCAAATGAATGACCTTGTCCTTCTACATACATAAGGGGTGTTTGCAAATTTTTCAAAAACTTTTGTAAATGACCTTTTTTCTCAGAAATGCTTATCAAAATTTTAAAGCATTTTGACGAGTTACCTTCAAAATATGCCTCTTTAAATTGAACACAACGTTTCAATCTTTGAATCCACTTTTGAAACAATTTTCATGCTCTTCTTTGCATTCACTAATGAGAAACTGGTAAACTGCAGATCCCAGCTATCATATATGTGTTATTTTAATTTCGGAAAGAGGAAAAATCACACAGGACAATGTCTGTGGGATCCAACAAGCACTTATTTTCCTAACCTTCAGAATGAAGTGAACAGATGCTAAACTCAAGTTTGTCATTCGTGCTACAAAACAATTTAGCGGTCTGACCGTATCACGCACATTTTTCTCAATGATTGACTTTATTTCATCAACGTTCAATTTGGTAACCGCAGACCTAGGTCTTCCTGAGTAAGGGGCATCATTGACTGATTCATGACCAGAAGGAAATTTAGTAAACCATTTATAAACTGTGGAAAATGACATTTATCCCAATAAATAGCACATATCATGTATATTTTTTGTGCTCAATTAAACACTGATTTCAGCAACATCTTCTATTCGTTTTTTAACCATTTTCAACACAGTCTATATATGACTACACCTGAAAGCAATGTAAATTGCAAGAGAACTTAAGTTAGTGGATTTTGATGAAATTTATACACACAATACAGCGAAGAGCGGTCAAAACCAGTTCGAACTAGATTTATGCATGTAAATCATGTGATACTCAATCTTGCAAGTATACAGTGCATTTGCAAAAGTTTTGGAACATTCCTCATATGTACTAAATGTTTAAGGTTGAAATTTCTCCTGACTACTGTGAAAACAACTAACTATCAATGTGAGAAAAAAGAAATTTCACAGAATGGAACCCCATAGCCCTATAACTACATGTATTCCAATACTAAAACTAAAAAACATGTTAAATAATATAAACACTTACAAATAAAAGCAGAAAACTAATAAGATTTTTAACATTTTAATAAAAAATGTTGTACATTATCAATAAAAATGTGTTTCTGGTCAATTTTAATGAATAATTAATTCCTGTAACAGTTGTACCAGTTAATGAAACCATTTGTGTAGAGAATGTTGATGCATAAATTCCCATCCGTCACCTGTTCTTTATAGACAACAAAGTCTGCCTTCAACGCATTCACTCCTGATGAAACATTTGTTCTATTCCAAGTCAAAGGTTCATTATTGAAATTCAGGTCTAAATGAGTTAAAAATATTTTGTTTTGGAAACAAATATTGATCACATTTTCAATAAGATTGATCAGTTTGGGTATGTGCGATATCAATGTTTTACTTTCTAAGCAATGTTAATGTTTAACATGTCGCAAAGTTCAAGGCTCACTGGTTCTGGTCTTTTTATCAGGAGTTGAATGATAACAAAAATATGTACAATAACATTTGTTACATCAATATACCTGTAAAATATACACATAGCTAATACCTGCATTGCTTATGTAGAAAGCAGAACTTTGATATCTTTCTTTAATACCTCAACTGGGTATCCAGACCCTTTTATACAGTATAACCTGTCTAAACCGGTGTCCAGTTTATAGAGATAGGAAAGAAGTTAAGAGAGAAATGTCAGGACCAAATTGTTACGACTTTCGGATTAGACAAGGAGCCAGATTTGACAGGTTATACTGTATATTATCAATAAACATTAATCACAATTGCTTGAGTTTCTGTCAGTATATAAAATCAAATGTTTATATATATATATGGAGCTGCAGCTCATTACAGAATGTATTACTGTAATGGGAGGCTCATTTCACACATATATATTTATTAATTTACTGACAGAAA
This sequence comes from Mimachlamys varia, assembly GCA_947623455.1. Lineage (NCBI taxonomy): Eukaryota > Metazoa > Mollusca > Bivalvia > Pectinida > Pectinidae > Mimachlamys > Mimachlamys varia. Next base: position 31,455,267 of record OX392529.1, on the reverse strand, counting down.
CTTAAGCAACTGTGCATTAATGTATGATTTTTATTAAACAAAGTAGTCTGACTAGCCTAAATTAGGTTGACATATCGACAATAGGTTGTATGTTTTTATCTCTTAACTTGAAATGATGAATCCTGCATCTCAAATTCATGACAAGAATAATATAAATGAAAATAAAAATTAAAATATCGCACAATGATTTAACCTTGCTGATAAAATCATTTTTTTTTCATTTATGCAGCTAAAATCAAAATAAAACATGATATTATCTTTTAAAGTTAAAAGGAGTCAATTCATACCTGACACAAACAAGAGGCCCAAGGGCCTTAACGGTCATCTGACTACCAATTGTGATACCATTATGGAATTAGTTTAAACAATATTTTATTTCCATCAGTGTACATGTATATTACATATATAGAAATTATACAAATAGTGAGGATTGGAAAACAAGCTAATAGCTTATATAAATTCCTCTCCTCTAGGAATTAGTAATACAATCATGTAACAATATGCCACACAAATGTGGTTTTCAAGATGGTGATGATCATGGATTTCTTCGGAACAGTGCGAAAAATAACATTTGGTCAGAATCATTTTAGGCAAGTTTCAGATCATGGAAAGTGTTAGATGTGGATGCAAAATGGGGGCTGTTGCAGCCATCTTGGATCTCTGACGGACTGGAGAAATAACAACATTTGGTTGGGACTATCTGGGGATCATTTTTCTATGAAAAGTTTAAAATGTGTTTTCAAAATGGCGGCCATGGCGGCCATCTTTTAATTCCAACGGAGTTGAAAAATAACAACACTTGGTCAGGTCCACCTAAGGATCATTTCTAGCAAGTTTCAGCTCAATCCCACGGATAGAACTTGAGAAGAAGTTTAAAATGTGAAAAGTTTACGGACGGCAATTTTGTTTTTCAAGATGGCGAATCTGGCGGCCATCTTGGATTTTGGACCAACCCGAAATGTAACAACACTTGGTCAGGACCATCTCAGGATCATTTCAGCCAATTTTCAGCTTAATCCCAGTGGTAGAACTTGATAAGAAGTTGGAAACGTGTTTTTCAAGATTGCGGCTCTGGCAGCCATCTTGGATTTCGGACCGACCCAAAAAGTAACAATACTTGATCAGGACCATCTCAGGATCATGTCAGCCAAGTTTCAGCTTAATCAAACAGGTAGAACTTGAGAAGAAGTTTGAAATGTGTTTTTTCAAGATGGCGGCTCTGAAGGCCATCTTGGATTTCCGACCAACCTGAAAAATAACAACACTTGGTCAGGACAATCTCAGAATCACTTCAGCCAAGTTTTAGCTTAATCCCACAGGTAGAACTTGAGAAGAAGTTGGAAATGTGTTTTGTAAGATGGCGGCCATGGCGGCCATCTTGGATTTCGAACCGACCGAAAAGAACTCATGGTCAGGACCATGTCAGGATAATTTCAGCCAAGTTTCAGCTTAATCCCACAGGTGAAACTTGAGAGAAATTTGGAAATGTGTTTTTCAAGATGGCGGCTCTGGCGGCCATCTTGAATTTTGGACCAACCCGAAAAGTAACAACACTTGGTCAGGACCATCTCAGGATCATTTCAGCCAAGTTTCATCTTAATCCCACTGGTAGAACTTGAGAAGAAGTTGAAAATGTGTTTTTCAAGATGGCGGCTCTGGCGGCCATCTTGGATTTCGGACCGACCCGAAAAATAACAACACTTGGTCAGGACTATCTCAGGATCATTTCAGCCAAGTTTCAGCTTAATCCCAGTGGTAGAACTTAAGAAGAAGTTTAAAATAGGTGTTGTTCAGGAAAACAGTGATTGCGCAATCATGTCACAAAATGGCCGCCATGGCACAAATGTCGCGAGTTTTTCGGACCCGAAAAATAACAACATTTTATGGGCTGCCCTTCCTGAACATCCCTACCAATTTTCAGCTCACAGGTACCAGTGGAACTGTAGAAGAAGTTTAATATGTGTTTTTCAAGATGTCGGCTATGGCGGCCATCTTGGATTTCGGACCGACCCGAAAAATAACAACACTTGGTCAGGACCATCTCAGGATCATTTCAGCCAAGTTTCATCTTAATCCCACTGGTAGAACTTGAGAAGAAGTTGAAAATGTGTTTTTCAAGATGGCGGCTCTGGCGGCCATCTTGGATTTCGGACCGACCCGAAAAATAACAACACTTGGTCAGGACTATCTCAGGATCATTTCAGCCAAGTTTCAGCTTAATCCCATTGGTAGAACTTGAGAAGAAGTTTGAAATGTGAAAAGTTTACGGACGGCGCACGGCGGACGACGACGGACGAAGCACGGTAACTATAGGTCATCTTGACCCTTTGGGTCAGATGACCTAAAAATTGTAATAATTCACATCATTTTTTTTTTTTAATTTATACACCAATATAAACTACTGCCTTAAATGTCTAAAAGCCTGCCCTTCAGACACTCATTAGGACAAGATTTCATACTGTTAATGATGTATTGGATTCCATGTAGTATAATATTATATAATATACATGTAATATAAATTTGTGTTTGTTTCTACTGATATTTGTTGCTTTGTTGTGTCATTAAAATTCCATTGTGATCTCAAAATATTTTGCTTCTTATTTACGGAAAAAATCCAACTGAAATTTGTTTAAAAGAAATTATTAAGAATGGAAGTAAGAATTGAAAAATAAATCTTAAAATAAACAAATATGACAATACCTCTTTTTTTTGAAAAAAAAAAGACCATTAAAATGTAAAACACTTTGTAAAATATTTTCATAATATTAGAATATTTCCATAAAAATTGAGTGATAAAACAATCATTCAATATTACAATAAATGCACTCTTAAAGTCTATAATTTCAACTGTTTGAAATACCTCCTACGATATTTATATAATTTTGAAGTTCATTTTGTAGGAAAGGTTTGAATGATCAGCCAACATGGGCCTGCCATATACACAATTATAGAGAGCAATCAGATTTCTATTACCTCGTACTAGTACACATAATATGCTCCACAGGGAAGTCACTGTGAAGTAAACTCACTCCACATGGAAATTGATGTCTAGTGCACTCACTCCACATGGAGATTGATGTCTAGTACACTCACTCCCCATTGAGATTGATGTCTAGTACACTCACTCCACATGGAGGTTAATGTCTAATACACTCACTCCCCATTGAGATTGATGTCTAGTACACTCGCTCCACATTGAGATTAATGTCTAGTACACTCACTCCCCATGGAGATTGATGTCTAGTACACTCACTCCACATGGAGATTGATGTCTCGTACACTCGTTCCACATGGAGATAGATGTCTAGTACACTCGTTCCACATGGAGATTGATGTCTAGTACACTCGCTCCCCATTGAGATTGAAGTCTAATACACTCGCTCCACATGGAAGTCAGGGTTATGTGTTGGCCGCTGTATGTTCTGATTCTGTGCATGTGGCATTGGCCTCTGACCCGGCCGTCTAGGTGGCGCCAGGAATTCAAACATGGACGTCTTGTGCTGTGACAACATTTCTGACAAGTCACTTGGCATTGGATCTGTCCAAAAGAAATCATGGTTCAATGCACTGTCACTATCCAAACGCTTGGAGGGGTCAAGGGTTAAAAGTTTATCTAACAAGTCAAGTGCATACTGATCTTTCACGTAAGCCTTAAGCCTTTCCTTCACCTTGCGCTTTTGACCTTGAGGAAGATCAAGTTGTGCGAAGAGGTCAAGTAGGTCCACAGTGGGCCAAACCTCCTTGGTAATTGAGCCACACAACTGGCTGATAAGCTGGAGTTGATTCTGTTCGGTCTTTCCCTGCATTATGGGTGCCCGCGTCCACATTTCTGCCATTATACATCCACCTCCCCACATATCAATTGGTGGTCCATAGTTCCGCTCCCCTAGGAGCAGCTCTGGAGGGCGGTACCACAACGTCACCACTCGATTGGTGTATTTATTAGGTTGTCCCGCCTTCTGAACACTGAAGGCTCGTGCAAGTCCAAAGTCTGCTAATTTGAGGACACCATGTTTGGTGATGAGAATGTTGGCAGCCTTCATGTCCCGATGCAGGATCTTATTGCTGTGTATGAAATACAGGCCATTCAACAGTTGTTGCATAACCTTCTTGATCTCACCAAGATTAAACTTCACATTGGCATTGCTCAAAAGTCCAGCCAAGTCGTGCTCACAGAACTCGAAGATCAGGAAAAACGTGCTTTTAAAGCGGTTGTATTGAGAGGCTACAATGGAGAAAAAATTATGACTAAAGAAATAACATTCAAATGTTCTAGATTAATCATACTAGCAAGTTAATTAAAGACAAATTAGGTAGGACCAATTAATTATCTTATGATAATATGATTCATACACTGTAAAATATTTCTATAAACCATGCCCCCCTATAGAATTTGTAAACTTACTCTAAGGCACTTTACAACAGAGAACACATGACTAATAGCATGTCTATAGTACCAGTATACATAGTATATATATAGACATAGTATATACATGTTATTGAGATCATTCACCCTTCATTCATTCATCCCACACATTTCATGATAAACTATTCTGACCATTCTGATCCATTCTGAATTTTCTTAAATCATGATGTGAGCAATTCAATAACAAGCTACAAACTGGTTACCACTATTTCAGTATACAGAGTGATCATGTACATTGGTGAAGAAATCTAAAACTAAATTAACAGAAATAATGAAGATCTAGCAATACAACTGGAACATTGATTTAAACAAAGACATGCATTCTCACCTTTAGTGCGACAGATCTCTATAAGGTCCACAACATTTTCATGTCTCAACAACTGGAGGATTTTTATCTCTCTCAAAGCCGTGATAGGGAACTGCAATATCAAGTTCAAAAAGGTTCTAGTTTATTGATACAATACAACTGTTAAATGGTAGTCAAAGATTGTTCATACAATACAACTGTTAAATGGTAGTCAAAGATTGTTCATACAATACAACTGTTAAATGGTAGTCAAAGATTGTTCATACAATACAACTGTTAAATGGTAGTCAAAGATTGTTCATACAATACAACTGTTAAATGGTAGTCAAAGATTGTTCATACAATACAACTGTTAAATGGTACTCAAAGATTGTTCATACAATATTAACTGATTCCCTAATTTAAACAGTATGTCGTGGAGATCAATTGTCAGGTACATGTATGGGAGTGCATTTTCACTGGTGATGGAACTCCAAAGTCTGACACTTAACCACTGAACGAAAGGGAAATAGCCTTAACACAAAGCTAAACCTTAAGCATTATCCATTCAACAAATCTGCCACACTATGATATTTCCCATCTTTTCTCAACGTTCTCTCCCTCAAACACCATGAACCCAGGTCTAACTCCTTGTAACCACAGAGAGGCCAATTAACCCCATTTGTAACAGTGGCAACAGACATCATTTGTGACAGGAAAGTAAATTTCTGTTCTTCTGGAGATATAGAAGCCAAGATTCCATACTTATTAATTAGGCAGACACTCGAGACCTATAGGCTATAACTGAGCTGAAAGGGAACTACCTTTAGTTTAAAGTTAATACAGGGCAACCATTATCAGACATACACTTAAAATCTGCCACAAATATGTATAAGAGTGGAGTAAAAGATGTAGGTTTTAGGTTGCTGTACAAGCTTCGTCTGTAGGAAATTACCTTTTAGATAAAAGCTATAAGCATGCGCAGTAGAGCATTACATTGGAGAGTTAAGCTAGCTATCCAGATTGCTTGTTTGAGCCCCAGCAAAGGCACTATCTACACTCTGTATGTATTTGTTCACTATTCCTTTTTGCAATCCTAACAAAATATAGGGAGAGCAAAAAACATTTTCTTACCCCTTCTTTTTCATTTTCCATCAGTACTTTCTTCATTGCTACCAGTCGTTTTGTTTTCCTGTCTCTGGCCTTGAATACCTCCCTGTATAAGAAATAAACAATAAATTCAATTCCGTGAGACAGATATTGATTCAAATTAATTTCATTAGTAGTAGATGTGGACCGTGTTGCTCTGACACCATGTCTGATGTGGGCCCTGTGGCTTGGACACCATGTCTGATGTGGCCACTGTGGCTCTGACACCATGTCTGATGTGGGCCCTGTGGCTCCAGTTCTGACACAATGTCTGATGTGGCCCCTGTGGCTCGGACACACTGTCTGATGTGGGCCCTGTGACTCTGACACCATATGTCTGATGTGGGCCCTGTGGCTTGGACACCATGTCTGATGTGGGCCCTGTGGCTCTGTCACAATGTCTGATGTGGGTCCTGTGGCTCTGACACACTGTCTGATGTGGGCCCTGTGGCTCTGACACCACGTCTGATGTGGGTCCTGTGGCTCTGACACAATGTCTGATGTTGGCCCTGTGGCTCTGACACCATTCCTGATGTTGGCCCTGTGGCTCTGACACCATGTCTGATGTGGGCCCTGTTGCTCTGACACCATGTCTGATGTTGGCCCTGTGGCTCTGACACCATGTCTGATGTGGGCACTGTGGCTCTGACACCATGTCTGATGTTGGTCCTGTGACTCTGACACCATGTCTGATGTGGGTCCTGTGGCTCTGACACCATGTCTGATGTGGGTCCTGTGGCTCTGACACCATGTCTGATGTGGGCCCTGTGGCTCTGACACTATTTCTGATGTTGGTCCTGTGGCTCTGACACCATGTCTGATGTTGGTCCTGTGGCACGGACGCCATGTCTGATGTGGGCCCTGTGGCTCGGACACAATGTTTGATGTGGGCCGTGTGGCTCTGACACAATGTCTGATGTTGGCCCTGTGGCTCTGACACAATGTCTGATGTGGGTCCTGTGGCTCTGACACACTGTCTGATGTGGGTCCTGTGACTCTGACACCATGTCTGATGTGGGCCCAGCTGTGGCTCTGACACAATGTCTGATGTGTGCCCTGTGGCTCTGACACAATGTCTGATGTGGGTCCTGTGGCTCTGACACAATGTCTGATGTGGGTCCTGTAGCTCGGACACCATGTCTGATGTGGGCCCTGTGGCTCGGACACAATGTTTGATGTGGGCCGTGTGGCTCTGACACAATGTCTGATGTGGGCCCTGTGGCTCTGACACAATGTCTGATGTGGGTCCTGTGGCTCTGACACACTGTCTGATGTGGGTCCTGTGACTCTGACACCATGTCTGATGTGGGCCCTGTGGCTCTGACACAATGTCTGATGTGTGCCCTGTGGCTCTGACACAATGTCTGATGTGGGTCCTGTGGCTCTGACACAATGTCTGATGTGGGTCCTGTAGCTCGGACACCATGTCTGATGTGGGCCCTGTGGCTCGGACACAATGTCTGATGTGGGCCCTGTAGCTCCGACACAATGTCTGATGTGGGCCCTGTGGCTCTGACACCATGTTTGATGTGGGCCCCGTGGCTCTGACACCATGTCTGATGTGGGCCCTGTGGCTCTGACACAATGTCTGATGTGGGTTCTGTGGCTCTGACACAATGTCTGATGTAGGCCCTGTGGCTCTGACACAATGTCTGATGTAGGTCCTGTGGCTTGGACACCATATCTGATGTGGGCCCTGTGGCTCTGACACAATGTCTGATGTGGGTCCTGTGGCTCTGACACAATGTCTGATGTTGGCCCTGTGGCTCTGACACAATGTCTGATGTGGGTCCTGTGGCTCTGACACAATGTCTGATGTAGGTCCTGTGGCTTGGACACCATGCCTGATGCAATCCTCTAGATCTGGCCCTGACACCATAACCAGGGGTCGATTTAGACGCTTGCCCCAGGCCAGTTGATTTAGACTCGGGCCAGTTGGGTTTACAGTTAAGAAGACCGTCGGGCCAGTTAATTTTTAGGGTTGTAGATGTATAAGTTATCTATTCCTTGTTGTGTACTGTGTATTTTCCAAGCCTACCGAGTGCTGTATTTGGATGAATGTTCAAGATTTGGGTAGTTTTTATTGCTGAATAATTTCATGTTTTTGTTATTCAAAAGTGCTGTAAGTCCATTTCCTGCCATCTAGGAATTCAAAATTTCTGTGACTTGTCTGGGCCAGTTGGGCCATTTCATTCCTTGTGCAGCTAACCCAAAGGGCCAGTGGCATTACAGTTGTTAGGTGTACTCCTGCATAACGGTCTAGATCTGGCCCTGACACTGACTGTTACAAGTCCTCTAGATCTGGCCCTGACACCATGTCTGATGCCAGTCCTCTAGATCTGGCCCTGACACTAGGACTGTTACCAGTCCTCTAGATCTGGCCATGACTGTATACCAATCCTCTAGATCTGGCCCTGGCACCATGTCTTATGCCAATCCTCTAGATCTGGCCCTGGCACCATGTCTGATGCCAGTCCTCTAGATCTGGCCCTCACACCATGTCTGATGCTAGTCCTCTAGATCTGGCCCTGACACTAGGACTGTTACCAAATCCTCTAGATCTGGCCCTGGCACCATGTCTGATGCCAGTCCTCTAGATCTGGCCCTGATGCCATGTCTACGCGAGTTCTCTAGATCTGGCCCCGACAACATGTGTGATGCCAGTCCTTTGGATCCGGCCCTATCATGTCCGTAGATTTGATTTCACTTATTCCCTATAATAACTCCCTAAATATCGATGGACATGTGAAAAATTAATGTATCTGAAAACGGAATTAGATTTTAAGTCCGTGATCGGACACATGCTTTGCCTTTGTCAGTGTTTGTGTCTTACCCGAATGTACCCTGGCCGATCTTGGCAAGTTTTTCATATTTGCCGGAGTCTTCACAGTAAGGAAATTCTAGATCTTCGTAGCGATATGAAGAGTGTCCACCACTTGTGGGGTGGGCGCCTCCTTGATATCCTGAAGCACCTTCACCCCCACCACGCTGCATGTCTGATTTTTGCTTGTGTATAAAAAGTATTCCAACAAATAAACAGGAAGTGCCCGCTACGTCATCAAATAATGTGTGGATCGAGAAATATTAGAACCGGAGTGCGATAAAGATCCGGATATTGTATGGAGCGAGACATTTTAGAACCGAAGTGCCGATAAAGATCCGGTAAATTTTTGAACATCGGGGCTTGAGAATACATGATATGTTCAGGATCTGTCGATTTACTCAATACTACACCAAACAGCAACCACCCAATTTAACTGATAGACCAAACAATGAAAACTGTGTTTATATTTCTGTATTTCGTGAAATACCAGCTCGTTAAAAAACAAGACAACAAGGGTTCATACGTAACTGTTATATATACAGTATGTTAAGACATTTTTTACAACATATGTACTCTATTATCCACATTATTGATATAGATTTATATATACTCATAACAAAATAACAACAACAGGGTGCCAACAAGATTTATTTTTTAAACTATGTGAGAATTATGTATAGCATTCATTGTAGCAATATATTGCATTTGAATGTTCTTACGGTATCCTAATTATAATAATTAGTTTAATAATAGCAGCGTGGATCAAACTTGGACGGGTGGCTGTCCAAGTTTTGTATATATGTCATGTTATGACATGTTATATTTTTCTGCTATTTCAATTTGTACAGTTCGATAGATGTCAGCTCTAGATCTATGTCGCCTGCTAGCTGTATATATTCCAGTGATGGTACAATAAATAATGTAATTCTAGACCTTTTGGCCTATACATATATATGTTTTTTAATGTATCCATAGAAAGCTATCAAATGGCCTAAACTGTAAAAAAAATAAAATTGGCTTCCAGAAGTTGGGTGACACAGAAACGTATACGTCTCTGGGTGACATTATTCTTTACCCGCCCTTTCATTGTTTTTTTTTCTACGTGGTTTGTTATGACGTCTCTGGTTAATTCTGTACATACTTTTGCTGGGTGTCAGACTGATAGGACGGTAGCTTGGTAATTCTCCAACTTTGGGACAATTTCTTTCCGAGGCACAAAAAGTTGAAAAAAAAATATATATATCACAAGTAGGACCGTATTTTCTGTGTTAATCAACCTAAGAAAAAGATGTTAAATGTGTTAAATGATAAAAAAGTTTAAAATGTTCTTAAATATAAAAAAATATATATCGTTGTGCCATTTGTGGTTACTATACGATGGATATTTGATCGTAACGGTAAAATGTCCGCTAGCAGGGTACGATTCCCTCTTCAGTGTTTTTTGTAAAAACTACTGACTAGTTTTCAATTTTTGATACACTGAATTATTAATCAACAGATAAGGTTGTTATTTCAAAATAACTTTATGAAAGAAAGTTTTTGAATTTATACATAGATAGCTATCAAATGGTCAAAACTGTTAAAAAAAATGTCCATTCCGTTACGGTCTATACCGTGACGTTTTACTAGGTTACGGTACGGACAATGTCGTAACAGTATCGACTTTTTGTATAATTTATATAAAGTTATTGTCTTCAAAATTTGATATGTAAAATTGCATACATTTGATATCAAAATTAGCAAATATAGTTACTTGATAGTTGCTTGACTTCTAATAAATTTGTTTTTGTCATTACCGTTACATCCTCGCGATCGACTTACCGTACGTTACACACAAGTCTGTACCGTTACCACAAGGAAATTGTTGTACATTTCAGACAACACTTTTGATTATTTCTTCATCATAAAAGGGTCCAAATAAACTTTCACTATGGACAATATCACATAGAATACATTATTCGATTTGAATAGATAAGACGGGAAATATCGAAACAAAAGCTCAGTAATATCGCGTGTTCTGAATGAATGATACTTTTTACACAAAACTGTACTTCAATCGATTAAGCTATCCTATCTACGTCATGTTTACATAACTGTTTCTTCATTCTGGTACACACATTTACCAACACAGTTTGCTTTTTATTATTTATAACCTGTTACAAATCAGATTTGTCCGTAACGGATTGGATAATTTTCCGTTACGAAATGCATTATGACGTCACAAGACGTAATTTAGTTAACCCATTATTAACAATGACTTCTACAAACATTCTGCTATTATATGATGGTCCATTTGGTAACTTTGACCGTTGTTTAATTTGGCCAGTTCTTAACAACTAAAAGGTACCCAGCTATAGTTCGAACGGTCTTTTCTGGATCTAGACTTAAAGATTGGAGTGAAGAGTTCCCTATTCCAACCTTTTTTTGTATCTGCCCTCCTGCAATGGCTTGTTAGATATTATCGCCAGTGGTATTTTTATGTCACTGGCCGCTTCGACAAAAAGTTTTGGGTGCAGATTGTCTGATCCTGGAGATTTATGTGATGACATTTCCCACCAATTCTTCTATTATCTCGATGTTTTTGTTCTTGAACTGGCTGCGTTTTGTTAGTTTGGTTGTGCAAGGTAATTTGACAACCTTCTGCAACATCCTCGATATCCAGGGGCTACGATCACCAACGCTATCTCCACCCCCGGAATTCGAATATGTCATGGCAACACTGAAGGCACGCTCAGGTTTAAAAAAAATCTGACCAATCGTAAGGCTGCATACCTGTCCTTTGAAGATTACAAAGGAACCGTGACCGACTTCAAAGCCTAACAATTTTTACCGATATATGACGACGAGATTCTTTTGATGTACACCAAAGGGTCGAACCAGTCTGCTTGTCTCATCAGTAACAAGGTGCACATGGCGCACACAAAAGCCTTCAGCTTTGCTATGACATATTCCAGGGGCCGGAAAGAGCGTAGGTGGTCATAACCCCTGGTTATCGAGGATACTTCTGTAAATACTGAGGCGAAGTAGTCAATGCGTTGGCCGTTTCCTTGTCGTTTTCAGTTTAGCCACCTCTCTGTTTTTCCACACTGTTACTAGTTACTGGGTTTTTTTTGTAACGATATGAGGATTTTTGATCTGATTTGATGTTGCCTGCCATCGGTTTCCGACGATGCACTAGGACTTGATCATCGGATTGTTGCGACAGCTGCCTTTCGTACACACTTGCATTTTTGGTGGTTGGATTCATTAATTCTTACAGTACAGACATTTATTCCACACTGAGTGTTTTTGTCTGACGACACCGACATCATTTGGGTTGAGCATTCTGTTGGAGGATCTGTTGCGTGTATTACTCTCTGGTACATTTTTCTCTTCTGTATAAGGTCTCAGTAAAACACGCCCGACCGCTTCAGCAGATTCACAGTTGTTAAGCTCTACGTATGCGCAGTGGAGAGATCTATAAGATCTTCTTTCATCAGCTTGTATATCGCTATGTGAAAGGCTTTTTGTTCATCCTTAAAAAATCGTCTGATTTTACACCAGATTTGGTCCTCAAGGTCTTGGCCGGTGTCGATATTTTTCAGTTGTTTGATTATGTTTGATATAGATTGATCTTCTGTGTTCGAGTACGCTAAGGTGTAGCTCATAACCCGATAGTCGTACGTTTCCGGTAATACAACCAAGAGTGGGTTCTCTGGAAGAATTTTAGCCAACGGTATACTGTCTGCGTCCCGTTGACGGATTAGGTTGATTATCGTCCATATTGAAATAGATTACTTTTACATTTGCATTGTGGTGTTCGATAAAACAAGAACCCTATTCTCTCTCTACATTAGGTGGTAATCACAGGGACTAGGCCACAGGGACCTGAGAATTTGTTACAGCTAGTTTTGGACCTAAAATATGGTGTTTAGAGTAATTTTACACATTTGGGGGTTAAGATCAATTTTCGATAAAAATGCCCCCTCAATGGTCAGCTTGTATGACCATTGAGGGGCATTTTTATCGAAAATTGATCTTAACCCCCCAAATGTGTAAAATTACGCTAAACACCCTATTTTAGGTCCAAAACTAGCTGTAACAAATTCTCAGATTCCTGTGGACTAGGCACGGACCCATGTCACTATGGAATGATTGTCAGATAATGTTTTTTACCTTTCTCGGATATAGCCTCTCCCACTTCAATATATCTGTGACAGATATATTGTAATGGGAGGGGCTATATTCGAAAAAGGTAAAACAAAAATCTGACAATCGTTTCATAGTGACATAGGTCCGTGCCTAGTCCATGTGGTGGTAATATGGGTTTTCAACCGTGTGTGTAGCATCCATTGGATGGATATCGTTTAAATGTTTTTTGACTATGCATTATGTAATTATATTGTAATTGTTGTTTTTTGCTCGTTGGAGTAGTTCATCATTGAGGCTCTATATTCAGTTAGGTAACTTATATTGGGGAAAGATTTATAAGTTCCCTATGCACGACTCATCAAGTCACATTTTGGTGAGACTTGCACAGAAGAAGATTAGTAAGGATGATTGAATTCCTGGTCGACAATATATTTGTTTAGTCCGGAAGAAAGATTTTCCAGCAGACTGTTGGCATTCCCCATGGGAACAAGTTGTGCCCCACTCTTAGATGACCTGTTTTTGTTTTCATACGAGGCTGATGTTTTGGAAGAGCTAATCAGGACAGGTAAAAAAAACCTTGCCAAATCTGTTAATTTCACTTTCAGATTTATCGATATAGTGTTGTCTATGAACAATAAGAAGTTTGCTGACCACGTCGATCGTATATACCCTTCTGAACTTGAAATAAGGGACACAACATACTCTTCCACATCAGCTGCTTACCTCGACCTCTACTTAAACTATGACCAACATGGAGAGCTTTCTACTAGGCTACACGATAAACGTGACGATTTCAATTTTCCAATATTAACCTTTCCATTTCTTGATAGTAACATTCCAACTTATGGAGTTTACATGTCGCAGTTGATTCGTTATTCTAGGGCTTGTTCTAAATATCATGATCTTCGTGATCGATGTCGACTGCTGACAAACAAACAACACAGGGATTCGATAGAGGCAGGTTGATCAAAAACTATTGGCAAGTTCTATGGTCGCGATCTTTGTCTCATTGAAAATATTCTGTATCTTTGTGCGAGATGAAGATGGACGTTTTTGAGTATGCTCATTAGTATGCTTACTTGTTGTGATTGACCGTGGCTCGGTTCTCATTTCGAGGACTTGATGTTTACTTAGATGTGACCAAGATTTACACGGCGGATGTCGTCGATGAAGCCGAAGACGCCCTCATATTCCGGAACACCTGGTCTTATTCTCTTATACTTTTACAAGGGTATCCATGTAAATCTTCCTTTGTTTATATTTTGCCTCTATTTTAATCGATTTTGAGTTCGGATTAAGATTTTGTTAACGCTTCGGTATTCTCTTTTTTTTACTGATCATAATCATGCTCATTTCACAGTGTTATTATTTGAGTTTATGTTAAATGACATTGTTTTGATTTAGCAGTGCGAGTATTTGAGATAACTTAAAATGACATCGATTTGATTTAATAGTGTGAATATACAAGTGACTTTGAAATGACATCGTGATGATTAAAAAGGGTGAATATTTGAGTAAATTTTAAATGACATTTTTGATTGAACAGTGTGATTATTTGAGTTAATGTAAAATTATATCGATTTGATTTAGCATTGTAAGTAATTGAGTTAATGTAAAAATGACATCCTTTGATAAAACGATGTCGTTTTGATATAACATATCTGAAAATTGGATAAAAAGCAAGCCCGCTACACTCCAGTTTTTACGACTGCTTTAGAATGAGAAACACATTTCGTTTTGATCTGTTAAACATCTTAACAGAAAGGTTGTCGTCAGATCATTTTATTAAGCATTAAACCTGCAAAAAAACTGAGTATTTTCTCATAAAAAATAAGGGGTAAGTGTAACTAAAATTATTTTTTTTGAGCTAAAAGAATAATTTACAGACTTTTCTTCCGTAATTGGTAAGAAAATATTGTTCTTGTCAATTCTGCAAACATGCATACATATCTGATTACAAATCTGGAAGATATTGAAAGAAATTGTCCTGCAGTTGGCCATAACAGCATTTTTCACATAAATTGCGTGTTTTGCTCATTTTGGTATCTTTGTCAGAGCATAGCACAAAAACGAGTTCACTACCCTATATAGGAAAAGAAGTTAATAGTCAATAGTCAGAAAATAACGACTTTTCAGAAGAGAATATCCTTAAACTGTGAAAAACATGGAAAGCTTACTTCTAGGCTATACAATAAACGTGACAATTTCGATTTCCCTACCGTAAACTTTCCATTTCTTAATTGTAACATCGCTGCTTCGCACACCTATGGGCCCTAACTTACTCGAAATATCGAGATGTTCGTGATAGATACCGACTGCTGACGGACGAACTAACAGGACAGGGTTTCAAAAGATGAAGATTGATGAAGACTTTGAGCAAGTTTTATGGTCGTCATCTTGGTTTCATTGAGAGATATTCTGTATCCTTGTATGATATAAAAATGGAAGTTTTTTAATATGCTCATTAGTGTATAGTTCTTATTGTGATTGAGAACGATGCCTACATGTATGTTGTCTTTTTGAGAACATGCCATTTACTTGAATGTAACCTAGATTTAAATCGAGTGTGTTGTCGATAAAGCAGAAGACGCTTAAGAACCACCTGGTCCTATTTTCTTGTATTTTTTCATGGTCTCCGTTTAAATGTTTCCTTTGTTTATATTTTGCCCCTAGTTTAATTGATTTTGAGTTCTGATAATGGTATTGTTGACGCATCGGTAAACGTAAGCCTTTTCACAGGGCTTGCTCTAAATAGTGAGCTTTTTTAGGATATAGGTCGGCTGCTGATAAACAAAGTAACGTCATATGCGTTCAAGAGATGCAAAAAATGAAGCTTATGATCAAGTTTGGTGGTCAACATCTTGGTCACATTGAGAAATATTCTATATTATTCTATGTCCTTGTATGGTATGAAGAATTATATGAAAGACGCACACGAGGATAGCACCTTTATTATTACAATGTAGAATAAGATACAGTCGAGGCAAATAAAGAATTAATCTGTCCATCACAGCTGTTTCGTTCTTCTAGAAGTGAACCTAGACATGGGTCTAAAAAGTAAAGCACTGAGGAAACAACAAAGAAATGTCCAGATCTAGTGTGGAAGATGCACTAGCCTTGACATTGGATGTTTTGTATGCTAATTATGATGCCTACTTGTTTTGATTGAGAATGATGTCTCAATTTAACTTTGAAAATATGACAAGTAATTGGATGTAATCCAGATTTACATGGAGGGTGTCATCGTCGCTTAAGCAGACACATGGTCTTATTATCTTGTACTATTTCAATACCTCCTTGTAAATCTACCCCTTGTTACTTCCTTTTTGATCATTGACATTGTTTATGTGCGTTTAAAGAAAGTTGACACGAGTAAAAACTCCACGCTTGAGCATATGCATGGTGTCAGAACGGTTGCCCCTAATTTAATCGATTTTGAGTTTGGAGTATGGTTTCGTTGACGTTTCGGTATTTTCATTTTTTTAGTGCTCTGGATTGAGCCTCAAGGGGGATGTAGATTATCAATCTCATATTTTAAAAACAAAACATCAATATATTTATGTGCCATATTAAAGGATTCGCAATGATTTTTTTGCAGCAAGTGTTGATAAACTAATCAATAAATTGATCATCTATGGGAGGGGGGGGGGGGTTAAAAAAATGGCCAAAAGAGGAACACGATTTGGTACCATAAGAACTCTTACCATCTGGCTACCGAACTCATTACAGATTCTGTCAACCTGCTTAAGAAATTCGGTTTTGCTAGCAATGTCATTTGTTGTGCTTTTCACAAAATATGCTCCGAAATCATTTACAAACATCTATTAATACCGTCGTTCGTCTTTCAATGAAAAGAAAGTTCTCATATAACGAGAACACTGATCTACATTATCTCCAGATCAATAACAGCAGCTCTGCTTTGTACTCCACACAGCATATTGAGACTCTTATTAATACATTGATGTGGTGGTATAGTGTTCAGTATAAGATATCGATTGACAAGCTTTCTACATACATAGATACTTAAATGCCATACACATGCGATGATACATATCGTCATCATAACAAATAATACATATCACTAAAACTAATATTTGCAGTAGGGATACATGCTTTATTTTAATTGAGTCTTTAAGCGTATACCATATTCCAATAAAAGATAAATCGATCAACTTGATTGCAAAAAGTTACATTTGACATGTATTGATTGAAAAAAGTTACATTTGACATGTATAAAAGATGATTATTTTATGATAGTAAATCCTTTTTCTTTTGTTTAATTAGTTGCTTATTTTTTCACCGTTCGAAATATGATATAAATTTGAATTGCTTTATCTTCATCAGACAACAAAACTATTTAAACAATGGAAAGGCAATTTTCTACTGCGTAATTGACATTAATGCCGACCTCTTTGATTGTTTAAACATGATTGGTTTACAGGAGGGTAACCCTAAGGACACGTTTCCTGTATCATTATGTCCGCGCAGCCGTAGAACTGCTCTTGAGGCCCACATCCTGTACAGCATTGACCGTCGTCGTAACAGTTCCAGCTGTTTCCTGAAAATATGACGATATAATAGTTTAAGGATCCCTGCTCCGCTACATATATAATACATGGTTAGTATCTCATAATACAAGGTTTATTTTTGGCGAGGGTTAGAACAGACGAGTTGGCGAGACTTATTCGTCTTTTCGTCCCGAGCCAAAATCAAACCTTGTATTGTATGATACTAACCATGTATTCTGTTTAACCTGCAACCATTTAACACATTTATTCACATTAAACAGAGCAAAATCTCCGTTGTTCACCTTTTATTGCACTGAAGTCATGCGCCGGCTATGACGTGTAGGAAAATATCCATTCAGGCATTTTTACTACTTTCGGAAAGTCAAGGCGCAATACAATATCGTTCTATTTTTCCAGTTTATAGAGCGTATTTTCATGCATTTATGAATGAACGCGTTTAATTTCCGATAATTAATGTTGAAATACCAAAATAAATACATAAGTTAGCCAAGAAATACTTTCAGATATCGTAGTCCCGTCAGAAGAGAAACAAAATCACGTGCATTCTATTGATGGATCATACGCGTACGGAGAAAGCACTACTTTATGTGGCAGTAGTTATCAGCCGATATATGTGGTAGTTATTGGCCGATATATGTGGTAGTTATTGGCCGATATATGTGGTAGTTATCGGCCGGTATATGTGGTAATTAACGACCGATATATGTGGTAGTTATTGGCCGATATATTTGGTAGTTATCGGAGGTTATATAGTGGTAATTACCGGCCAATATATGTGGTAGTTATTGGCCGATATATGTGGTGGTTATCGGCCGGTATATGTGGTAGTTATTGGCCGATATATGTGGTAGTTATCGGCCGATATATGTGGTAGTTATCGGCCTATATATGTGGTGGTTATTGGCCGATATATGTGGTAGTTATCGGCCTATATATGTGGTAGTTATCGGCCGGTATATGTGGTAGTTATTGGCCGATATATGTGGTGGGTATTGGCCGATATATGTGGTGGTTATTGGCCGATATATGTGGTAGTTATCGGCCTATATATGTGGTAGTTATCGGCCGGTATATGTGGTGGTTATCGGCCTATATATGTGGTAATTAACGACCGATATATGTGGTAGTTATTGGCCGATATATGTGGTAGTTATTGGCCGATATATGTGGTAGTTATTGGCCGATATATGTGGTAGTTATTGGCCGATATATTTGGTAGTTATCGGAGGTTATATAGTGGTAATTACCGGCCAATGTATGTGGTGGTTATCGGCCAATGTATGTGTTAGTTATCGGCCGGTATATGTGGTAGTTATCGGTCGATATATGTTGTAGTTAAGGAGGCTCGACCTACGTAATACACAAGTTTTGATTCTCGTTTTGTGGTGACGTAGCTTCCTATTTGTGTACCTGGTATTTGAAAACAGGGTATCAAATTCGTTCTACACCGTGATATGTCGCGATGTCAACAATGGCGAGATGAGAGGGAACGGTTCAAGTCTTCAACTTAAGATTACGATCAAATAATGTATTGTCACGACCACTCCTATTGCAAAACATCAATAAAAATAGATGTACACTATATCGACACATGGTCGGACACCGACAGCGACGGCAACAGTACTGTATAGAAACAGAATCGGAAGGTAGGCCTATAGTACTGGTACAACTGGCCATGTTTTCTCAAACTGGGGAGAGAGTCGGCGAGTGGTAGAAGTATCCGTGTTGGCAGAACGTTTGCACAACGGCTGTGCCTGGTGTCATTATATATGCACTATAATGTTGTTGAAATATAACACAGAACGCCGGTAGTTGTTATGTTCTAAAATGATTTTGGCTTGTACGCATTCACAGTGTGTATGTTATGTAAAAATACTACCCACTATAAAAACTTCCTAATAGCATCAAGGGAGACAACCTACCCTAGACACAGTTTTACATTTAGTTTTTAATATGTAGCATAAAAAGCTTGTCTGTGATATTTGATTCATTTTATTGCTTGTGCTTTATGTAACTATATGGTATGTAAAAAATTTGACCGTGAATACTGAAATTTGTCCGCTAGATATAAAAATAACACACTTTGTAACAATCGTTTTGTCAATTTTTCCACAAAGAAAATATTTTTGAGGTAGCTATTGATTTCTTATTTTATTTTATTGCATGTTTGTGATTTTCAACAACATTCACAAGAATTTTTTTTTTAAAAAAACATTAAATTTTGAGAAAGATCATTTTTTTGGTGTTTTTTACCAAAAATGAAACAAGTCATAGGAATGCTTAGATTTTCACAAAATCATCTCTACCTGGTAGCATAGTCAACATATGAAAGTTTTAAGGAAATCTAGCGGTTAATTGCGAAAGGGTCGAGCCTCCTTAATGGTCGATATATGTTGTAGTTATCGGCCGCTATATGTGGTAGTTATCGACCTATATATGTGGTAATTAACGACCGATATATGTGGTAGTTATCGACCTATATATGTGGTGGTTATCGGCCTATATATGTGGTAATTAACGACCGATATATGTGGTAGTTATCGACCTATATATGTGGTAATTAACGACCGATATATGTGGTAGCTATCGACCTATATATGTGGTAATTAACGACCTATATATGTGGTAATTAACGACCGATATATGTGGTAATTAACGACCTATATATGTGGTAATTAACGACCGATATATGTGGTAATTAACGACCGATATATGTGGTAGTTATCGGCCTATATATGTGGTAATTAACGACCGATATATGTGGTGGCTATCGGCCGGTATATGTGGTAGTTATCGGCCTATATATGTGGTGGTTATCGGCCGGTATATGTGTTAATTAACGACCGATATATGTGGTAGTTATCGACCTATATATGTGGTAATTAACGACCTATATATGTGGTAATTAACGACCGATATATGTGGTAGTTATCGGCCTATATATGTGGTGGTTATCGGCCAATATATGTGGTAATTAACGACCGATATATGTGGTAGTTATCGACCTATATATGTGGTAATTAACGACCGATATATGTGGTAGTTATCGGCCTATATATGTGGTGGTTATCGGCCTATATATGTGGTAATTAACGACCGATATATGTGGTAGTTATCGACCTATATTTGTGGTAATTAACGACCGATATATGTGGTACTTATCGGCCTATATATGTGGTAATTAACGACCGATATATGTGGTGGTTATCGGCCGGTATATGTGGTAATTAACGACCGATATATGTATTAGTTATCGGCCTATATATGTGGTAATTAACGACCGATATATGTGGTAGTTATCGACCTATATATGTGGTAATCAACGACCGATATATGTGGTAGTTATCGGCCTATATATGTGGTAATTAACGACCGATATATGTGGTGGTTATCGGCCGGTATATGTGGTAATTAACGACCGATATATGTGGTGGTTATCGGCCGATATATGTGGTAATTAACGACCGATATATGTGGTTATTAACGACCGGTATATGTGGTAATTAACAACCGATATATGTGGTAATTAACGACCGATATATGTGGTAATTAACGACCGATATATGTGGTGGTTATCGGCCGGCATATGTGGTAGTTATCGGCCTATATATGTGGTAATTAACGACCGATATATGTGGTAATTAACGACCGATATATGTGGTAGTTATCGACCTATATATGTGGTAATTAACGACCGATATATGTGGTAGTTATCGACCTATATATGTGGTAATTAACGACCGATATATGTGGTGGTTATCGGCCGGTATATGTGGTAATTAACGACCGATATATGTGGTGGTTATCGGCCGATATATGTGGTAATTAACGACCGATATATGTGGTAATTAACGACCGGTATAT
The DNA here is from genome assembly GCA_947623455.1 of Mimachlamys varia. Lineage (NCBI taxonomy): Eukaryota > Metazoa > Mollusca > Bivalvia > Pectinida > Pectinidae > Mimachlamys > Mimachlamys varia. The sequence goes on along the minus strand of OX392529.1, from coordinate 31,434,058 downwards.
GTGGTAATTAACGACCGATATATGTGGTAATTAACGACCGATATATGTGGTAATTAACGACCGATATATGTGGTAATTAACGACCGATATATGTGTTAGTTATCGGCCGATAAGTATGTGGCGGTTATCGGCCTATATATGTGGTAATTAACGACCGATATATGTGTTAGTTATCGGCCGATAAGTATGTGGCGGTTATCGGCCTATATATGTGGTGGTTATCGGCCGGTAAATGTGGTAGTTATCGACCTATATATGTGGTAATTAACGACCGATATATGTGGTAGTTATCGGCCTATATATGTGGTGGTTATCGGCCGGTATATGTGGTAGTTATCGGCCTATATATGTGGTGGTTATCGGCCTATATATGTGATAGTTATCGGCCTATATATGTGGTGGTTATCGGCCGGTATATGTGGTACTTAACGACCAATATATGTGGTAATTAACGACCTATATATGTGGTAATTAACGACCTATATATGTGGTAATTAACGACCGATATATGTGGTAGTTATCGGCCTATATATGTGGTGGTTATCGGCCTATATATGTGGTAATTAACGACCGATATATGTGGTAGTTATCGACCTATATTTGTGGTAATTAACGACCGATATATGTGGTAGTTATCGGCCTATATATGTGGTAATTAACGACCGATATATGTGGTGGTTATCGGCCGGTATATGTGGTAATTAACGACCGATATATGTATTAGTTATCGGCCTATATATGTGGTAATTAACGACCGATATATGTGGTAGTTATCGACCTATATATGTGGTAATTAACGACCGATATATGTGGTAGTTATCGGCCTATATATGTGGTAATTAACGACCGATATATGTGTTGGTTATCGGCCGATATATGTGGTAATTAACGACCGATATATGTGGGGGTTATCGGCCGATATATGTGGTAATTAACGACCGATATATGTGGTAATTAACGACCGGTATATGTGGTAATTAACGACCGATATATGTGGTAATTAACGACCGATATATGTGGTAATTAACGACCGATATATGTGGTGGTTATCGGCCGGCATATGTGGTAGTTATCGGCCTATATATGTGGTAATTAACGACCGATATATGTGGTAATTAACGACCGATATATGTGGTAGTTATCGACCTATATATGTGGTAATTAACGACCGATATATGTGGTAGTTATCGACCTATATATGTGGTAATTAACGACCGATATATGTGGTAGTTATCGACCTATATATGTGGTAATTAACGACCGATATATGTGGTAGTTATCGGCCTATATATGTGGTAATTAACGACCGATATATGTGGTAATTAACGACCGATATATGTGTTAGTTATCGGCCGATAAGTATGTGGCGGTTATCGGCCTATATATGTGGTAATTAACGACCGATATATGTGTTAGTTATCGGCCGATAAGTATGTGGCGGTTATCGGCCTATATATGTGGTGGTTATCGGCCGGTAAATATGGTAGCTATCGACCTATATATGTGGTAATTAACGACCGATATATGTGGTAGTTATCGGCCTATATATGTGGTGGTTATCGGCCGGTATATGTGGTAGTTATCGGCCTATATATGTGGTGGTTATCGGCCTATATATGTGGTAGTTATCGGCCTATATATGTGGTGGTTATTGGCCTATATATGTGGTAGTTATCGGCCTATATATGTGGTGGTTATCGGCCGGTATATGTGGTAGTTATCGGCCTATATATGTGGTGGTTATCGGCCTATATATGTGGTAATTAACGACCGATATATGTGGTCGTTATCGGCCGGTATATGTGGTAATTAACGACCGGTATATGTGGTAATTAACGACCGATATATGTGGTAGTTATCGACCGATATATGTGGTAGTTATCGACCGATATATGTGGTAGTAGCAGGATAAAGGACAAAGCCACACATTGGTCCGTATTCATAAAAATGTTTTCATAGCCAAGCATGGGTTCTGTACTCAAGACTAATTTCTTATTCTGTTTTAAATCAGTAATATGATCTTACTATGGTGGCTGATTCCGGACATTGTAATATCGCCTCGATTTATACAACGAAAACTAGCAATATTACGATATGACGAAGCAGCGATAATACGATGTCCCGAATCAGCCACCATATCTTACTGTTTTCAATGTTAACAGATGTAACTGTTTGATCGTTCGACATGATTAACGTGGGATACAGGAAATGGGTTCGGGAACATCATCCATGATTCAGCATCAAAACGGTTTCCTGAATACGTGGCCAGGGAGTGACCTGCTATACATTCCGCGTAGTTTAACCTTTCTTTTATTTCATTTTAAGCAAGTTATACAATAAACAAAACGGCACTGGAAAATAGCAACAAGTGTTGCAGGCACTTATGAAAATGTTTCACTAAACAGAAACTTGTAACTTCAGTACATGATAACACCATTTATACACAAACTCTCATTAACACACTTGTCTACCAATAATTAATGGACATCAACAAATGTTTAAAAATAAAAAAACAAGTGCATTCCGCTTGGAATTGACGTGAAGCATTATGCATGTTCACCAGGACAAAAGATCCCGGAAAAAATGAAGTATTTCGAGTTTTTATTTTTTATGACGATATTTGTGGTTGATATATCTTAAGTGTCGAGAATGTGTTACACATTATATATTCAATGGCACTGTAAGACACAGCATACTTACCTGCATTATACTTCCACTGCAGAACACACTGTTCACACGTCACGCCAACGGGTAGGTCCACATTAAAACTGAAGTTTCCATTGATGGGCGACACGATCTTCCCCCTCGTTTCTCCAGTATCACTGAAAGTCAACAGGTGAGTATCCAGACAGTCCTGAGTGATAGGGCTGCTGACGTCATTCTGCTCGCATAGCCTGTACTCGAAGTACCCCATGTGATTGGACGTTATTTCAGCCACGACCTCAATTGACGTCACTAACGTGTTGTAGCAAGCAGCTATCGTCCCGGTAGCGTATTTCCCTCCGGCTTCGTGATCCCTCACTCCCTGATAGGGGTCTCCACACAGCCCGCATTTACCATCATGTACATTCCATTGGTTCTGTAACAATAAGCTAAGATCATTGTAGGGGCCATTCGAGTTTGTTACATGGTGGGTGTCGTCGTTGAAGCAGAAGACGCTTACTCTTCCGGAACACCCGATCTTATTATCTGGTACTTTCACAATATCTCCATTTGAATGTTTCCTTTTTTTCGTATTTTGCTCCTAGTTTAATCGATTTTGAGTTCGGATTATGATTTTATTGAGGCTTTGGTATTCTCATTTTTTTCATACTTCAATCGTATGTCTCTTTAATTGTGGAACAATGGTAATGGTCATCAATACATCGACAAAATATAAACAAGGGAAAACTTCATATTGGAGACCCTTGAAAAAAGTACAATTGAATAAGATTAGGTTTTCCGGAAGAGTAAGCGCCTTCTGCTTCATCGACGATACCTGTCAAAGGGGAACAAATCTGAAATTGATGAAAATATATACCAAATTGATTAAGACGGAACAAATTTTAGTATATAGTCAGTTATGTCATGAGCCCTGTCAGATAGTTATAAAAAGACATTTGCAATTTTGAAATTGATCTATCATTTAACATATATATATAAAGCGACAATTTACAATCGTTTGCTTTGATCCAAATCTGGTAACTATTTCGATTAAATAATTTTACTTTCAAACGAAATGGATTAAAGTCGATCTTTAAAAGAAATGTATTTCTATATGTTATTTGAAATAGATAAAATCTTTGGAAGCTGAAGCACAAAAAAACATAATTGGTCTGCTAAACTCTGGTTAATCTGAATCGTCGCTTTATTGTCAAGTTCATTCCATTAAAAATGACACGTCGTTCAACGTCTCCTATTTCAAACATTTTAGTTCGATAGGAGGTAACCGTAGGTTGTTTTGCCTGTTACGTAATACGGTGTATCACTGATAAAAATATTAACATCGAGAGGAATTAAAGTGCTTTTGAATCGGTTTCTGTTGAAGCAACACTATTTATATTTTTATATCTACACCTCTCCATTCTCGAGCTTAGTAAACCCTGACTGCGACTATATTAGTGTATACGCAATGAAAAAAAGCTCGGCAGATTGATATTTGTTCAAATATGGCGTTGTTCACGCTTCAGAACAATATGTATTCGCTGACAGCCATTGTTTGGTTAATTCAAGATTTTGAAACATGGAACATATATTGAATCAATTTCGTATAATAATACAATAAATGGTCTTAAGCAAACTTTTTATTTCAAATGATGTGCATTCGAAATTCTTTGACGGTAATTCAAACATGGCGGCGCCCTGCAGTTGTGACGTCCGACGTCGGGCTACGTTACAACCAAATCACTGTTAATGCGTGTACATAACCACCGTTATAAATAAAGATATAAGTTCGAAGTGCTAGTAATATTATTCAATACCAAATTTAAACAATGCTGTTATGAAGAAAACTAATGTTATTCACTGTGTATTTTCTAAACGTACCAATATATCGATGAAGATTCAGTGGGACTTTATTACGATGTATCTTAGCAACCACTGCCATCGAGTTACCATCGTAGCAACCCGCTTTAAATGTGTTTTCCATCGTAAAGCACTTTAAAATTAATAATGATGTAAATATAATGATTGTACCCCATTTTGACTGCGTATACGGTAGAATGCCCGCAGTTGGCAACGAACATATTCACTATGTACGCGCACCATAGAATATGTTCGTTGCCAACTGCGGGCATGCTACCGTATACGCAGTCGAAATGAGGTACAATATTTATTTGAATGATACAACAAGCATTGAGTTAGTGTAAACAATATACGGCGAATTATAATCACGTGTTAGACGTCATGGACCAACTCTTACAACAGGAAAGTGGTTCCGGCAAAATCTTTATATTTTCACTGCAAAACCTTATACTTTTACTGCAAAATCTTATATTTTCACTGCAAAACCTTATACTTTCACTGCAAAATCTTATATCTTCACTGCAAAACCTTATATTTTCACTGCAAAACCTTATATCTTCACTGCAAAATCTTTATGTTTTCACTGCAAAACCTTATACTTTCAACTGCAAAATCTTATATTTTCACTGCAAAACCTGATACTTTCACTGCAAAATCTTATATTTTCACTGCAAAACCTTATATTTTCACTGCAAAACCTTATATCTTCACTGCAAAATCTTATATTTTCACTGCTCATCACTGTATCAGTTTGATAATTTTCTATATTGCACAATCAAAAATGTTATAAATATTTATATCTATATCTGTCATTTTCGTTTACTTTTCATATTGTGATAGGTAAAACGAATTAACAATGACATAGTTATGGCGTGATACTGTTTTATGAAGTTGCCTGTGTAAGTAAAGGCCGGGGTAAGCGATTGTTTGTTTGTTTGTTTGTTTGCTTAGTTTTTGCGGCACAGCGACAATTGAGGTCATTTAGGACCAAGCGGTTTTACTTAAAAAGAGTTCAGGTTAAGTTACAATCACGACTTGTATATTTTAAAATATAATCGAGGAAACTTAAAAAGTTATCAAGGAATACACGTCTTTGTAAAAGTGATAACACAGATCGATGAACAGTTTGGAACGTTGTAATGTGGTACGATTGTCAGCTATTGATATATGATTAGTGCAAGTTTGTTAAATAATATTTCTTTCACCTTGCCAAACAGAAGGTTTTCATCTTCGACTTTAGAAATTATTATTAACATATATGTCAGGGACATGAAAATATTTATCACGAACATGTTTAAAATCGATACATTCTATTAAAAAATGCTCTTTTGTAAATGGGGAGTCACATGCGTGGTATATATAGAGGATATCTGACAGTGTCTTCAGTAATACGAAATATATTAGCCACACGAGGGAAATATATTTCGTATTACTGAAGACACTGTTAAATGTTCTGTTTATTACATCAGGGATTTGACATGAAATAAACTTACACTTAATCAGGGATTTGACATGAAATAAACTTACACTAAGTCAGGGATTTGACATGAAATAAACTTACATTAAATCAGGGATTTGACATGAAATAAACTTACACTTAATCAGGGATTTGACATGAAATAAACTTACACTAAATCAGAGATTTGACATGAAATAAACTTACATTAAATCAGGGATTTGACATGAAATAAACTTACACTAAATCAGGGATTTGATATGAAATAAATTTACACTAAATCAGGGATTTGACATGAAATAAACTTACATTAAATCAGGGATTTGATATGAAATAAACTTATACTAAATCAGGGATTTGACATGAAGTAAACTTACACTAAATCAGGGATTTGACATGAAATAAACTTACATTAAATCAGGGATTTGACATGAAGTAAACTTACATTAAATCAGGGATTTGATATGAAATAAATTTACACTAAATCAGGGATTTGACATGAAATAAACTTACATTAAATCAGGGATTTGATATGAAATAAACTTATACTAAATCAGGGATTTGACATGAAATAAACTTATACTTAATCAGGGATTTGATATGAAATAAATTTACACTAAATCAGGGATTTGACATGAAATAAACTTACACTAAATCAGGGATTTGATATGAAATAAACTTATACTAAATCAGGGATTTGACATGAAGTAAACTTACACTAAATCAGGGTTTGACATGAAGTAAACTTATACTAAATCAGGGTTTGACATGAAGTAAACTTACACTAAATCAGGGATTTGATATAAAGTAAACTAATACTAAATCTGGAATTTGACATGAAATCAACTAATATTAAATCAGGAATTTGACATGAAGTAAACTAATATTAAATCAGGGATTTGACATGAAGTAAACTTATACTAAATCAGGGGTTTGATATGAAGTAAACTTACACTAAATCAGGGATTTGACATGAAATCAACTTACACTTAATCAGGGATTTGACATGAAGTAAACTAATATTAAATCAGGGATTTGACATGAAATAAACTTACACTTAATCAGGGATTTGACATGAAGTAAACTAATATTTAATCAGGGATTTGACATGAAGTAAACTAATATTTAATCAGGGATTTGACATGAAGTAAACTTATACTAAATCAGGGATTTGACATGAAGTAAACTTACACTAAATCAGGGATTTGACATGAAATAAACTTACACTTAATCAGGGATTTGACATGAAGTAAACTTACACTAAATCAGGGATTTGACATGAAGTAAACTAACACTAAATCAGGAATTTGACATGAAGTAAACTTACACTAAATCCTCCACAGTTAAGCTCATTGTCGTTATAGTTTTCGGGAGTACTGAAATTAAACCTCCACATGGAACCTCTACTCGCCGGTTTGATCAAGCGCCCATGACCTTTAACATCCTGTGCCATACACACGATAGCTACGACGTAGAACAGCAGGGCCTGTTTCATTCCGGATATTGTAATTAGCTGGTTTCTTGATTGAGACAAAGAGACCTGTAGTTATGGACAGAATTCCGGCAGAACATACAAACTCAAACTTGCCGCGTCATTTAAACGCTCATTTCCAACATCCACCCTTCAATAATTTACGATTTGATATCATGTTTTGTATACAGCCATCGTAAGTGCTTCAGCTGACGTCCTCCCATGTTTTATTACTGTTACCGAGAGCTGTAGACACTAAGTGTGCTATTAATGATTATAAACACAACTGTTGAACAACCATTACCTATAAACAAATAAATCATATTTATGGCCATGATATCCGAATAATTTTATTGAACCATTGTAAAAAGGAAGACGGCAGACGACATTCCGTTAAAAGAAAGTTAGAGAATACTGCAGCGTCAACGAAACAATAATCTGAGCTCAAAATCGATTAAACTAGGGGGGAATACGTAAAAAGGAAAGATCCAGATGAAATCACTTGTAAAAGAACACGAGAATGAGAAGAGTAAGCGTATATCTTACCGAGTCATCATTGTCAATCACAGTAAGTAAGCACAATGTCCATCTTCATATTACACAAAGATACAGAAAATTTCTCAATGAGACAAAGACGGCGACAATAAAACTGGTCCATAGTTCTGATCAACCTGCATCTCTCGAATCCCAGTGTTGTTTGCTTTTCACCAGTCAACATCGATCACAAAAATCTCGAAATTTAGAGAAAACCCTAGAATAACAAATCAACAGCGACATGTAAACACTTAGTAGTTTTCCATGTTGGTCGTAGTTTAAGTAGAGATCGAGGTAAGCAGCTGATGTAGAAGAGTCTGTTGTGTCCTTTATTTCAACTTCAGAAGAGTTTATACGATAGATGTCGTCAGCAAACTTCTTGTTTATGGACCTGAAAATAAAATCAACAGATTTGGCATGTTTTGTTACCTGTCCTCGTGAGAAAACAAAACCAAGTGATCTAAGAGTGGGGCACAGTTTGTTCCCATCAGTATGCTGGAAAATATTTCTTCCAAACTCCACAAAAATATTATCGACCAGGAATTCAATTACCATAGCTTTTCTTGTGTTTTTCGAAAAGAATGCTTCAAGACAGCTCAATTCTACATATGTGTATCGCCGTTCGCCTTTTTTGGTAACGAAAGATCAAAGGCGTTAATCGGTTCTCATTTTGAGAACTTGATGTTTACTTGGATGTGACAAAGATTTACACGGCGGGTGTCGTCGATGAAGCAGAAGACGTTTACTCTTCCAGAACATATGGTCTTATTCTCTTGTACTTACAAGAGTCTCCATGTGAATCTTTCCTTTGTTTATATTTTGCCCCTGGTTTAATCGATTTTGAGTTTGGATTATGATTTGTTACCGTTTCGGTATTCTCTTATTTATTTTCAGTATTTTATGAGTAATGGTAGTGTACAGTGTGGAAAAATTAAATGTTTTGATAGAAAAAAAACTTTTAAGGAGGGGGTGATCAATATTGATCAAAAGGTTTTTCGAGATTTTCAAAATCCACATCCCGTTTATTCCACTCTTGAAGTAAAGTGTGAGACAATAAGTCTGAAGCCCTGATTTAATGGTACTAAGAATGGATCATTGTGTAGTTTAAATTCAAATAAAGACGAAGTAGGTCAGCGTTTTGGTCAGTTTGCTGACCAAGTCTATCGTATATACCCTTCTGAACTTGAAATAAAGGACACAACAGACTCTTCTACATCAGCTGCTTACCTCGATCTCTACTTTGTCACTAGGACAAATTGCGATATGTTTAGGAGGTGGCAGTCTTTATATAAGTCAAACACAGCCATCAGCATAAATCAATACGTTTTCTCAGTGTGTGTCTTCATCTGTTGCTACGCTTGTCACGATACATTATAAATAACAATGCCATATAAACATGTAATTCTACTTCAAAGTTATCATGAGACTTATCTTAACAAATGACAAAACAGGTAAGTTGAAAAAACTTAACGGTTTCCTAATGATGTCTGCATTTGAATTTTAGATATACGAGAAAGCGTCTTGATAGGCGGCTCAAGTAAAAACAGGACTGCCACCAATCGCATACAGACACCATAAAACTAGTACTGTGTGTGTATACGGCTTTATAGAAACAGACGCCATAGAACTAGTACTGTGTGTGTATACGGCTGTATAGAAACAGACGCCATAGAACTAGTACTGTGTGTGTATACGGCTGTACAGAAACATAGACCATAGAACTAGTACTGTGTGTGTATACAACTGTATTGAAACAAATATTACAACACAATGCATATGATTTTCCCTAACTTAATGCATAAGGTATAGTTTGAACCATTTACTAATGAAATAAACTATTGCACGGCTGAAGTGACGATTACACGGTCACGTGCGAACTATTGAACATCGCGTGATGTTTCCTACCCTTTCAAGCGTCAAAGTCAGTCAGATGTCAATGTTGCCAGACAACAACAGGCATGGCGATTTCTACAGGAAAGTTGAGATTTGGAGTCGCCAATGAATACGGATTGATATTTTTGTTGTTATTATTCAGATAATCGAATATTTACCTTTTAGTTTTTTCACATACCAGAGTTCACGCGATACGTTATCAAATTGATCTATTATTATTCAAAAACATGTTGATAAAATAAACAATTTCAGCGATTCAAAGTGTGTTTAGTGATTAAATTTGGCCTCGTGGTATAGAACATCGGTCGATTACCAGAACCTTGTGTCAAATATTCTGAACTACTGCAAAAACACCAATGATATATTTATATACTAAAGAACGTCAGTGGTGGATAAAACGTAACCTCTAGGCCGTCAGGGATGGGTAAAACGTAACCTCTAGGCCGTCAGTGATGGGTAAAACGGAACCTCTAGGCCGTCAGGGATGAGTAAAACGGAACCTCTAGACTGTCAGAGATGGATAAAGCGTAACCATTAGACTCTCAGGGATGGGTAACTTTTAGACTGTCAGAGATATGTAACACGTGACCTCTAGACTCTCAGGGTTGGGTAAAGCGTAATCTCTAGACTCTCAGGGATGTGTAAAACGCAACCTCTAGGCTGTCACGGATGTGTAAAACGTAACTTTTAGACTCTCAGGGATGGGTAACTTTTAGACTGTCAGAGATATGTAACACGTGACCTCTAGACTCTCAGGGATGGGTAACACGTGACCTCTAGACTCTCAGGGATGGGTAAAACGTAACCATTAGACTCTCGGGGATGGGTAAAACGTGACCTCTAGACTCTCAGGGATGGGTAAAACGTAACCTCTAGTCTGTCAGATATGGCAAACGCAACCTCTAGACTGTCAGATATGGCAAACGTAACCTCTAGACTGTCAGGGATAGGTAAAACGTAACCTTTAGTCTGTCAGGGATCGGTAAAACGTAACCTATAGACTGTCAGGGATCGGTAAAACGTAACCTATAGACTGTCAGGGATGGTAAACGTGACTTCTAGACTGTCGGGGATGGGTAAAACGTAACCTCTAGTCTGTCAGGGATGCGTAAAACGTAACCTCTAGTCTGTCAGGGATGGGTAAAACGTAACCTCTAGACTGTCGGGGATGGGTAAAACGTAACCTCTAGACTGACAGGGATCGGTAAAACGTAACCTCTAGACTGTCAGGGATGGATTAAACGTAACATCTAGACAGTCAAGGATGCGGAAAACGTAGCCTCTAGACTGTCGGAGATGGGTAAAACGTAACCTCTAGACTGTCAGGGATGGGTAAAACGTAACCTCTAGACTGTCAGGGATGGGTAACACGTGACCTCCAGACAGTCAGGGATGGGTAAACGTAACCTCTAGACTGTCAGGGATGGGTAAAATGTAACCTCTAGGCCGTCAGGGATAGGTAAAGTGTAACCTCTAGACTGTCAGAGATGGGTAAAACGTTACCTCTAGACTGTCAGGGATGGGTAAAACGGAACCTCTAGACTGTCAGAGATGGATAAAGCGTAACCATTAGACTCTCAGGGATGGGTAACTTTTAGACTGTCAGAGATATGTAACACGTGACCTCTAGACTCTCAGGGATGGGTAACACGTGACATCTAGACTCTCAGGGATGGGTAAAACGTAACCATTAGACTCTCGGGGATGGATAACACGTGACCTCTAGACTCTCAGGGATGGGTAAAACGTAACCTCTAGTCTGTCAGATATGGCAAACGCAACCTCTAGACTGTCAGATATGGCAAACGTAACCTCTAGACTGTCAGGGATAGGTAAAACGTAACCTTTAGTCTGTCAGGGATCGGTAAAACGTAACCTATAGACTGTCAGGGATCGGTAAAACGTAACCTATAGACTGTCAGGGATGGTAAACGTGACTTCTAGACTGTCGGGGATGGGTAAAACGTAACCTCTAGTCTGTCAGGGATGCGTAAAACGTAACCTCTAGTCTGTCAGGGATGGGTAAAACGTAACCTCTATACTGTCAGGGATGGGTAAAACGTAACCTCTAGACTGACAGGGATCGGTAAAAACGTAACCTCTAGACTGTCAGGGATGGATTAAACGTAACCTCTAGACAGTCAAGGATGCGGAAAACTTAACCTCTAGACTGTCGGGGATGGGTAAAACGTAACCTCTAGACTGTCAGGGATGGGTAAAACGTAACCTCTAGACTGTCAGGGATTGGTAACACGTGACCTCTAGACAGTCAGGGATGGGTAAACGTAACCTCTAGACTGTCAGGGATGGGTAAAATGTAACCTCTAGACTGTCAGGGATAGGTAAAATGTAACCTGTAGACTGTCAGGGATGGGTAAAACGTAGCCTCTAGACTGTCAGGGATGGGTAAAACGTAACCTCTAGACTGAAAGGGATCGGTAAAACGTAACCTCTAGACTGAAAGGGATGGATTAAACGTAACATCTAGACAGTCAATGATGCGGAAAACGTAACCTCTAGACTGTCGGAGATGGGTAAAACGTAACCTCTAGACTGTCAGGGATGGGTAAAACGTAACCTCTAGACTGTCAGGGATGGGTAACACGTGACCTCCAGACAGTCAGGGATGGGTAAACGTAACCTCTAGACTGTCAGGGATGGGTAAAATGTAACCTCTAGGCCGTCAGGGATAGGTAAAATGTAACCTCTAGACTGTCAGAGATGGGTAAAACGTAACCTCTAGACTGTCAGGGATGGGTAAAACGGAACCTCTAGACTGTCAGAGATGGATAAAGCGTAACCATTAGACTCTCAGGGATGGGTAACTTTTAGACTGTCAGAGATATGTAACACGTAACCTCTAGACTGTCAGGGATAGGTAAAACGTAACCTTTAGTCTGTCAGGGATCGGTAAAACGTAACCTATAGACTGTCAGGGATGGTAAACGTGACTTCTAGACTGTCGGGGATGGGTAAAACGTAACCTCTAGTCTGTCAGGGATGCGTAAAACGTAACCTCTAGTCTGTCAGGGATGGGTAAAACGTAACCTCTAGACTGTCGGGGATGGGTAAAACGTAACCTCTAGACTGACAGGGATCGGTAAAACGTAACCTCTAGACTGTCAGGGATGGATTAAACGTAACATCTAGACAGTCAAGGATGCGGAAAACGTAGCCTCTAGACTGTCGGAGATGGGTAAAACGTAACCTCTAGACTGTCAGGGATGGGTAAAACGTAACCTCTAGACTGTCAGGGATGGGTAACACGTGACCTCCAGACAGTCAGGGATGGGTAAACGTAACCCCTAGACTGTCAGGGATGGGTAAAATGTAACCTCTAGGCCGTCAGGGATAGGTAAAGTGTAACCTCTAGACTGTCAGAGATGGGTAAAACGTTACCTCTAGACTGTCAGGGATGGGTAAAACGGAACCTCTAGACTGTCAGAGATGGATAAAGCGTAACCATTAGACTCTCAGGGATGGGTAACTTTTAGACTGTCAGAGATATGTAACACGTGACCTCTAGACTCTCAGGGATGGGTAACACGTGACATCTAGACTCTCAGGGATGGGTAAAACGTAACCATTAGACTCTCGGGGATGGATAACACGTGACCTCTAGACTCTCAGGGATGGGTAAAACGTAACCTCTAGTCTGTCAGATATGGCAAACGCAACCTCTAGACTGTCAGATATGGCAAACGTAACCTCTAGACTGTCAGGGATAGGTAAAACGTAACCTTTAGTCTGTCAGGGATCGGTAAAACGTAACCTATAGACTGTCAGGGATCGGTAAAACGTAACCTATAGACTGTCAGGGATGGTAAACGTGACTTCTAGACTGTCGGGGATGGGTAAAACGTAACCTCTAGTCTGTCAGGGATGCGTAAAACGTAACCTCTAGTCTGTCAGGGATGGGTAAAACGTAACCTCTATACTGTCAGGGATGGGTAAAACGTAACCTCTAGACTGACAGGGATCGGTAAAAACGTAACCTCTAGACTGTCAGGGATGGATTAAACGTAACCTCTAGACAGTCAAGGATGCGGAAAACTTAACCTCTAGACTGTCGGGGATGGGTAAAACGTAACCTCTAGACTGTCAGGGATGGGTAAAACGTAACCTCTAGACTGTCAGGGATTGGTAACACGTGACCTCTAGACAGTCAGGGATGGGTAAACGTAACCTCTAGACTGTCAGGGATGGGTAAAATGTAACCTCTAGACTGTCAGGGATAGGTAAAATGTAACCTGTAGACTGTCAGGGATGGGTAAAACGTAACCTCTAGACTGTCAGGGATGGGTAAAACGTAACCTCTAGACTGAAAGGGATCGGTAAAACGTAACCTCTAGACTGAAAGGGATGGATTAAACGTAACATCTAGACAGTCAATGATGCGGAAAACGTAACCTCTAGACTGTCGGAGATGGGTAAAACGTAACCTCTAGACTGTCAGGGATGGGTAAAACGTAACCTCTAGACTGTCAGGGATGGGTAACACGTGACCTCCAGACAGTCAGGGATGGGTAAACGTAACCTCTAGACTGTCAGGGATGGGTAAAATGTAACCTCTAGGCCGTCAGGAATAGGTAAAATGTAACCTCTAGACTGTCAGAGATGGGTAAAACGTAACCTCTAGACTGTCAGGGATGGGTAAAACGGAACCTCTAGACTGTCAGAGATGGATAAAGCGTAACCATTAGACTCTCAGGGATGGGTAACTTTTAGACTGTCAGAGATATGTAACACGTAACCTCTAGACTGTCAGGGATAGGTAAAACGTAACCTTTAGTCTGTCAGGGATCGGTAAAACGTAACCTATAGACTGTCAGGGATCGGTAAAACGTAACCTATAGACTGTCAGGGATGGTAAACGTGACTTCTAGACTGTCGGGGATGGGTAAAACGTAACCTCTAGTCTGTCAGGGATGCGTAAAACGTAACCTCTAGTCTGTCAGGGATGGGTAAAACGTAACCTCTAGACTGTCGGGGATGGGTAAAACGTAACCTCTAGACTGACAGGGATCGGTAAAACGTAACCTCTAGACTGTCAGGGATGGATTAAACGTAACATCTAGACAGTCAAGGATGCGGAAAACGTAGCCTCTAGACTGTCGGAGATGGGTAAAACGTAGCCTCTAGACTGTCGGAGATGGGTAAAACGTAACCTCTAGACTGTCAGGGATGGGTAAAACGTAACCTCTAGACTGTCAGGGATGGGTAACACGTGACCTCCAGACAGTCAGGGATGGGTAAACGTAACCTCTAGACTGTCAGGGATGGGTAAAATGTAACCTCTAGGCCGTCAGGGATAGGTAAAGTGTAACCTCTAGACTGTCAGAGATGGGTAAAACGTTACCTCTAGACTGTCAGGGATGGGTAAAACGGAACCTCTAGACTGTCAGAGATGGATAAAGCGTAACCATTAGACTCTCAGGGATGGGTAACTTTTAGACTGTCAGAGATATGTAACACGTGACCTCTAGACTCTCAGGGATGGGTAACACGTGACATCTAGACTCTCAGGGATGGGTAAAACGTAACCATTAGACTCTCGGGGATGGATAACACGTGACCTCTAGACTCTCAGGGATGGGTAAAACGTAACCTCTAGTCTGTCAGATATGGCAAACGCAACCTCTAGACTGTCAGATATGGCAAACGTAACCTCTAGACTGTCAGGGATAGGTAAAACGTAACCTTTAGTCTGTCAGGGATCGGTAAAACGTAACCTATAGACTGTCAGGGATCGGTAAAACGTAACCTATAGACTGTCAGGGATGGTAAACGTGACTTCTAGACTGTCGGGGATGGGTAAAACGTAACCTCTAGTCTGTCAGGGATGCGTAAAACGTAACATCTAGTCTGTCAGGGATGGGTAAAACGTAACCTCTATACTGTCAGGGATGGGTAAAACGTAACCTCTAGACTGACAGGGATCGGTAAAAACGTAACCTCTAGACTGTCAGGGATGGATTAAACGTAACCTCTAGACAGTCAAGGATGCGGAAAACTTAACCTCTAGACTGTCGGGGATGGGTAAAACGTAACCTCTAGACTGTCAGGGATGGATTAAACGTAACATCTAGACAGTCAAGGATGCGGAAAACGTAACCTATAGACTGTCGGGGATGGGTAAAACGTAACCTCTAGACTGTCAGGGATGGGTAAAACGTAACCTCTAGACTGTCAGGGATTGGTAACACGTGACCTCTAGACAGTCAGGGATGGGTAAACGTAACCTCTAGACTGTCAGGGATGGGTAAAATGTAACCTCTAGACTGTCGGGGATCGGTAAAACGTAACCTCTAGACAGTCAGGGATGGGTAAACGTAACATCTAGACTGTCAGAGATGGGTAAAATGTAACCTCTAGACTGTCAGGGATAGGTAAAATGTAACCTGTAGACAGTCAGGGATGGGTAAAACGTAACCTCTAGACTGTCAGGGATGGGTAAAATGTAACCTCTAGACTCTCAGGGATGGTAAAACGTAACCTCTAGACTGTCAGGGATGGTAAAACGTAACCTCTAGACTGTCAGGGATGGTAAAACGTAACCTCTAGATTGTCAGGGATGGGTAAAATGTAACCTCTAGACAGTCAAGGATGCGGAAAACGTAACCTCTAGGCTGTCGGGGATGGGTAAACGTAACCTCTAGACTGTCAGGGATGGGTAAAATGTAACCTCTAGACTGTCGGGGATCGGTAAAACGTAACCTATATACTGTCTGGGATGGTAAACGTGACTTCTAGACTGTCGGGGATGGGTAAAATGTAACCTCTAGACAGTCAGGGATGGTAAACGTAGCCTCTAGACTGTCAGGGATGGGTAAAACGTAACCTCTAGACTGTCAGGGATGGGTAAAATGTAACCTCTAGACTGTCGGGGATGCGTAAAACGTAACCTATAGACTGTCAGGGATGGGTAAAACGTAACCTATAGACTGTCAGGGATGGGTAAAACGTAACCTCTAGACTGTCGGGGATGGGTAAAACGTAACCTCTAGACTGTCAGGGATCGGTAAAACGTAACCTATAGACTGTCAGGGATCGGTAAAACGTAACCTATAGACTGTCAGGGATGGGTAAAACGTAACCTCTAGACTGTCGGGGATGGGTAAAACGTAACCTGTAGACTGTCAGGGATCGTTAAAACGTAACCTATAGACTGTTAGGGATGGGTAAAACGTAACCTATAGACTGTCAGGGATGGGTAAAACGTAACCTCTAGACTGTCAGGGATCGGTAAAACGTAACCTGTAGACTGTCAGGGATCGGTAAAACGTAACCTCTAGACTGTCAGGGATGGGTAAAACGTAACCTCTAGACTGTCGGGGATGGGTAAAACGTAACCTCTAGACTGTCAGGGATGCGTAAAACGTAACCTCTAGACTGTAAGGGATGCGTAAAACGTAACCTAT
Source organism: Mimachlamys varia (assembly GCA_947623455.1). NCBI lineage: Eukaryota > Metazoa > Mollusca > Bivalvia > Pectinida > Pectinidae > Mimachlamys > Mimachlamys varia. Next base: position 31,416,780 of record OX392529.1, on the reverse strand, counting down.
AGACTGTCAGGGATAGGTAATACGTAACCTCTAGACTGTCAGGGATGCGTAAAACGTAACCTATAGACTGTCAGGGATCGGTAAAACGTAACCTATAGACAGTCAGGGATCGGTAAAACATAACCTATAGACTGTCGGGGATGGGTAAAACGTAACCTATAGACTGTCAGGGATAGGTAAAACGTAACCTCTAGACTGTCAGGGATGGGTAAAACGTAACCTATAGACTGTCAGGGATGGGTAAAACGTAACCTATAGACTGTCGGGGATGGTAAAACGTAACCTCTAGACTGTCAGGGATGGGTAAAACGTAACCTATAGACTGTCGGGGATGGGTAAAACGTAACCTATAGACTGTCAGGGATAGGTAAAACGTAACCTCTAGTCTGTCAGGGATCGGTAAAACGTAACCTCTAGACTGTCAGGGATGGGTAAAACGTAACCTATAGACTGTCGGGGATCGGTAAAACGTAACCTATAGACTGTCAGGGATCGGTAAAACGTAACCTATAGACTGTCAGGGATGGGTAAAACGTAACCTATAGACTGTCGGGGATCGGTAAAACGTAACCTATAGACTGTCAGGGATGGGTAAAACGTAACCTATAGACTGTCAGGGATGGGTAAAACGTAACCTATAGACTGTCAGGGATGGGTAAAACGTAACCTATAGACTGTCGGGGATCGGTAAAACGTAACCTCTAGACTGTCGGGGATGGGTAAAACGTAACCTCTAGACTGTCAGGGATGCGTAAAACGTAACCTCTAGACTGTCAGGGATGCGTAAAACTTAACCTATAGACTGTCAGAGATGGGTAAAACGTAACCTCTAGACTGTCGGGGATCGGTAAAACGTAACCTCTAGTCTGTCAGGGATCGGTACAACGTAACCTATAGACTGTCAGAGATGGGTAAAACGTAACCTATAGACTGTCAGGGATGGGTAAAACGTAACCTCTAGTCTGTCAGGGATGGTAAACGTAACCTATAGACTGTCAGAGATCGGTAAAACGTAACCTCTAGTCTGTCAGGGATGGTAAACGTAATCTATACTGTCAGAGATCGGTAAAACGTAACCTCTAGTCTGTCAGGGATGGTAAACGTAACCCATAGACTGTCAGGGATGGGTAAAACGTAACCTATCGACTGTCAGGGATCGGTAAAACGTAATCTCTAGTCTGTCAGGGATGGTAAAACGTAATCTATAGACTGTCAGGGATCGGTAAAACGTAACCTCTAGTCTGTCAGGGATGGTAAACGTAACCTATAGACTGTCAGGGATGGGTAAAACGTAACCTATAGTCTGTCAGGGATGGGTAAAACATAACCTCTAGTCTGTCAGGGATGGTAAACGTAACCTATAGACTGTCAGGGATGGGTAAAACGTAACCTCTAGACTGTCAGGGATCGGTAAAACGTAACTTATAGACTGTCAGAGATCGGTAAAACGTAACCTCTCGACTGTCAGAGATCGGTAAAACGTAACTTATAGACTGTCAGAGATCGGTCAAACGTAACCTATAGACTGTCAGGGATCGGTAAAACGTAACCTATAGACTGTCAGGGATCGGTAAAACGTAACCTCTAGACTGTCGGGGTTGGGTAAAACGTAACCTCTAGACTGTCAGGGATGGGTAAAACGTAACCTCTAGACTGTCAGGGATGGGTAAAACGTAACCTCTAGACTGTCGGGGATGGGTAAAACGTAACCTATAGACAGTCAAGGATGGGTAAAACGTAACCTCTAGACTGTCAGGGATAGGTAACACGTGACTTCTAGACTGTCAGCGATGGGTAAAATGTAACCTCTAGTCTGTCAGGGATGGTAAACGTAACCTATAGACTGTCAGGGATAGGTAAAACGTAACCTCTAGACTGTCAGGGATAGGTAGCACGTGTCTTCTAGACTGTCAGCGATGGGTAAAATGTAACCTCTAGTCTGTCAGGGATGGTAAACGTAACCTCTAGACTGTCGGGGATGGGTAAAACGTAACCTCTAGACTGTCAGGGATGCGTAAAACGTAACCTCTAGACTGTAAGGGATGCGTAAAACGTAACCTATAGACTGTCAGGGATAGGTAATACGTAACCTCTAGACTGTCAGAGATGGGTAAAACGTAACCTCTGAACTGTCAGGGATGGTAAACGTAACCTATAGACTGTCAGGGATGGGTAAACGTCACCTCTAGTCTGTCAGGGATGGTAAACGTAACCTATAGACTGTCAGGGATAGGTAAAACGTAACCTCTGAACTGTCAGGGATGGTAAACGTAACCTATAGACTGTCAGGGATGGTAAACGTAACCTATAGACTGTCAGGGATGGTAAACGTAACCTCTAGTCTGTCAGGGATGGTAAACGTAACCTATAGACTGTCAGGGATAGGTAAAACGTAACCTCTGAACTGTCAGGGATGGTAAACGTAACCTATAGACTGTCAGGGATGGTAAACGTAACCTCTAGTCTGTCAGGGATGGTAAACGTAACCTATAGACTGTCAGGGATAGGTAAAACGTAACCTCTGAACTGTCAGGGATGGTAAACGTAACCTATAGACTGTCAGGGATGGTAAACGTAACCTATAGACTGTCAGAGATTGACAATACGTAGTAACGCGATGCACCTGTTACACCTTGTTTATAGTCCAAAGCATCTTACTTAAAGCTATTTGAAACATGTATAAACCACTTTGTAGAGTAAACGACCCAATTTCATCAGGATCGTTTACGAGAAGATAATTCATAAAGCTGAAAATATGGCAGTTCAGTTTTTTTTTTTTATTATTTCTTATTTATTCTTTTTTTATTCATTAAACCCTTATAGAACATAATTATAACTCGGAAAGCATGACTTGTATTTTCAGACATGAAACCAAACGATATAGATTTGTATTTTTCATTTTAGAAACATTTCACATGATCAAAATTCTATCCTTTTTTGTATCCAAAATGTACCGATAAATTTTACTCAAATTATTCAAATGGGTTTTTTTTGTCAACACTAATTTTTAATTCAAAACACAGATCTATTTAGTTTTCTTAAATATTATAAACACAAACAAATAACAATGTTCTCGGGTTAATCTGAACTATTGGCTAAATGGTGGCTTAATTATTCTACAAAAGTAGGGAGCCGCATACAAGTCATACGAAAACCGAAAACCGAAATGCGAAAACAATTGCAACTTGTAGCAAGACTTTTGCTTCGTGTAAAACAACAGGTATGATATGTCCTCGTGTAAAACAACAGGTATGATATGTCCTCTGTGTTAGGTAGGTATTTTCTAAACACTTAAATTTGTCAGCGACCAGATATTTATGCACTAAACTATAGAAATAACATAGTTTTGAAAATATCAGAAGGTCTCTTCAAGTTGTGTCGATGTTGTGGTGGCGGATAGAGCTTTCAATTCTTGATTCTATCGCTTCAGTTGACAAACGGGTCGCATCAAGGATCACCCGCTTAATTCTGTATCTGTTTCATTCGGGTCAGTTCTGCAAATACAACGATATTACATTATCCCTATATTAAGTAAATGGATAAAATCACCCTTGACACGATACCAGTTCTAATTATTTTACAGAAATTAGTAAAACCATATATAGCAACTAGGTCATCAATCATTGTTGTTGATCCGAGTAAATGCGTGCATTGGTCATAGTATGGGAGAAATTACAGTACACACATGGTATAAAATCATAACAACACATAGTACATTACAATTACAAGTGTATCGACCAAATCGAAACCGTATCAACACTTACAAAATCTTTAAAGATATTTACGACAAAAACATAATAATTCAAAAACAAATTCATGATTTTTGAGAACCTTTAAAGGCTTATCAATGGTTTCTTGTTTTAATTGCCTTTCCAAACTTTCCAAACTGAATAATCTACTCAAATAAAAAAAAATAAAAACAATGGGAAATGATCAATGGAATTTGATGTAGATCTTGTTACATCTGTCAAAGCAGGTGAATAGCAGTACTGTGATGGAGAAAACTCCACAAAACTGTTACCGGCCTGCTGAATTTTATAGATATATTTGTACATAATATAGCAACACGAATGGCGACAATTTGTACTCGTGCTCTGACCCGTCCTCGAACACAAGATCTTCGGCACCAATTCGCAAAACCAGAAAATACCTGCGACTGTAGATTATTTAAACACACTGTATTAAGAAACGAAATAAAACAAGAAACGCAAAATATCATTTAAGTGCTTCCAAAGCTTAACGTTTAAATCATAATTACTTATTATATCCACGTAACGAGTGCTACTAGAGGTGGAAAGGGACAACGAAGACGGAATGAACTATTTTGTTCGCCTGTAGGGAAACACTTACACACTGTTAGCAACTAAGGTGGTGGTAGGAATAGTTGTAGTGGTCGGTGTAGTAGTTGTGGTAGTGGTTGGTGTAGTAGTTGTGGTAGTGGTTGGTGTAGTAGTTGTGGTAGTGGTTGGTGTAGTAGTTGTTGTAGTGGTAGGTGTAGTGGTTGTGGTAGGTACACGAGTACATTTGCACAAGTCACTTGGACAATATTTTGGATTGTAATTGCAATTAGTGTGACACCAAGAGTCAGTGGTACTTGAGGAAATAGCTAAACATCTCCGAGACAGAGAGGAAACAGCAGTGGAGGTGGTAGAAGAAGATGTAGGTGGTGTACTTGTGGTACTGGCGGAAGAACATTGACACAGGCTACTTGGGCAATTCGGTGGGTCGTGTTTGCAGTTATTGCTGCACCAGAAATTGGAGACGTTGTCTGCAATAGATATACAGGTATCAGTGGACCTTCGGATCGATTTCGCGACAACGAAGGAAACACTTAGCCATACAAGTACTACAACCGACAACCTTGGCGACAGCATCTTACCCGGGGAAACAGTTTCAGATCTGAAATGAGAGAAGCAAATCTATTATCAGTGAACAATATTTTAAGGCACGTTTCCGAGATAAAACAAGTCTCAGTGCTCGGTCTTTTCTTTGACATTAAGAACGTTTTTAATATTGTGTTCCAATGGAATGTACATTAACGTTAACAGGAAAAAGCCTTGATTCTAAGTAATTTTCATTATAATGTTTTCTTGGTACAGCGATCCAATCTACAACACATTGGAGGTTCTTAAAATAAAACTTATCCATCTTTCCAACGGTACCAAGCGTTTTTTACGTACCTCACGTTGAAATGTGATTTTTGATGCAAGAAATATAGGTGGGACCGATTTTTCGACCTCAAAAGTTCAACCCTTTAAGCCTTTATGACCATTGAGGGGCATGTTTATCGAAAATTGATCTAAACCCCCGAAAAGTGTAAAATTACTCTTAAACACCCTAGTTTAGGCCCAAAACTAGCTGAAACAAATCCTAAGGTCCCTTGGTATGTACTGATACAAACATACCTCAGACGCTTTTGCATGAGCCCTTATCCGAAAGAGACGGCCTACTTATAAACTGTAAGCTAAAATAACGATTTTCTCCCGTGATTGTCTTTTGACCCTTTTACAACTATAGACCATCATGGACTACCACTGATACATATGGATGGAATGGTTAATACTAATAAATGTTACAGCTGCTCTGATAACACTGGGACTGCTCAGAACTACACCTTTACCGTAAAAGATATACAGTTGCAACAGACATAATATGCAGAAAATGCATATCGTTTTTCAATATATACAGCGGACGAGACCTCGCACCTTTTTGTGTATTTATATAAATCAATGTTTCGTTACTATTTCCCCTCATTCAAGGGTTTTGAGTTCCTGTAGGGTTTTGTTTCTTTTTTGTTTTGTTTTCAATATACATTTAACAATGTTCGCAGAAGAAATGCTTAAATTTAAAGAAAATAATTATTTTTGCGTACTATGCTATTGGTTTCGAACATTGTCGCTTTGATTTTATTGGAGTCAATAATCTTGCACAAAAACACTATAAGCGTCGAAATTGAATTTTAAATAAAAAGAAGAAGCATAATAGCTTGTGAAAGTTATTCGGGAGTACTATAACCTGAAAAGACGGATTTGAAATACAAGATATTGAATACACATTTAATTTTCTTATATTCACTTGATTGAGAACGCCTGTCTTAATTGATTCTGATAAAGTATTTAACAGTTATTTTGGAAGTATATGACATGTTAAACATTCGAATAAATATTTCCGAACTGTATATTGTGAGAGAGCATTGTAGCATTGTTTGTTTGATATGGCTGTGTTAGTGCTGTTCAATAATCTAGGTGCACGTTTTTACCTTTTCGGTATATATACTGTTTCAACTAAATCGAACGGAGCTTTTCAGTTATGTTTATAGTAAGCGCGCCGCAGCCTTGAAGCGAAACACGAACAATAGCAATGCGTTCTAAATTAGAGTAAAATGGCACTTGCAAAATGCCTTTAAGCAAAATAAATCGTGAATTTTCGTCAAAAAGGCCAACGTTATTTTATTTTCCACCAGATCATCGTCATGAATTAAGAACATGGTATATATTTAAAAAATAAATAAATATAAAGAATACCGAAACGTCAAAAAAATATAATTAGAACTCAAAATCGATCAAACTACATTTTTTAGTATTTGTAGGGGCTAAATATGAACAGAACATTTACAAGGAGACCAATGAAAAAGTTCAGGAGAATAAGACCATGTCGGCCATGGATTTTGCTCAGTAATTTCGACATCTCTTGTATTTCCTTACTGCATAAAAAGGGAATTCAATAATTTTTCTAAGTTCACACATTTGTTTCTTTTTTCTGTCCGTCTTTCACTTAAATTTGCTTTCTAATCTGTATTATTTTTCCTATTATAGCAACTTTAATGAATTTCTTCAAAAAATGAGGTCAAACAGAAAATCAGAATAGTAATATATATATTAAATAGTGTATCAATGACATGGAAATTTAAACTCTTATGTGTGCATGATACCTGTTAAATTATTTCTCTGCTATCAATCAATGAATAATGAATTAAATAAAACATATTCATCCATACTACATTAACAGAAATGCAAATGTATTTTAAGAGAAACATTATGTACTTACCAAGGAGTTAAACAGAAGACATATGACTGTATGAACCATCCTCTATATTATATACCTCTCTCCGTTAAGCCTACAGCAATGGGAGAATGAAATACGTAAATTGCCAATTAAATATGATTATGACAAGACGCCTACGACGCAGTCAGCTACAGTTCATTGACGCACAAATAGACCATTCATTTCTTAGGATTAAATTCTGTTCGATAAATGACCCGCCAACCAGTATCCCTAATTCCATTTGTACATTTAAAGCACAAAGAAGGATTGTTTATCTTGGAACAACTAGTGTGTTTAAGAAATAATCACATTTTAATGTACATGTAATTATTTTCAGTATTTAAGAATCTAGAGTAATATGTCTGAAATTAATATGCATGTGTAGATTGAATATATCATATGTTGTGTAGATTGAATATATTATATGTTTTGTATATTGAATATATTATATGTTGTGTAGATTGAATATATTATATGTTTTGTATATTGAATATATTATATGTTGTGTAGATTGAATATTATACAAATATATCCTGGATGTTTTATTACAAATATTATACAAATATATCATGGATGTTTTATTACATAATCACTAAAACACACTTTGAATCATTGGAATTGTTTATTTTTTAACATGTTTTTGAATAATAATAGATCAATTTTATTTTACCAGGTCGAAATATCGACCCCCACCTACATTTCTTGCATCAAAAATCACATTTCTAGTTGAAGTACGACAAAACGCTTGATACCGTTGGAAAGATGGATAAGTTTTATTTTAAAATCCTCCTAAATGCATGTCAAATGCATTCTCTTTCTGCATAAATAATACCGATTTCCTCCAAAAACACGCCAAATTTCAGTGTCTCAAAGTTTTCGTCGGCTATGCTGCAGCTTTTGCATAGCAAATGCGTTTTGACGTCACTGCACGCGCTGGCCTTTCGCTGTCATTGGATGAAGGTCTTCTTCTGAATATCGGTTTTTCACATCTATTATCTCCCTTTGAATAATAATTTGTTAGTTTTTATTTTCAATATTTAAGTTGGCAACACTATCAAAATTATTATTTTAATAAATTTTAATTTAGTTATTATTAAAACATATTTTGTTTTGGTAGGAAAAGATTTCACAAAGTAGACTTAATTTTCAATTCTTTTTTAAAACACAAAACCATAGGCGCATCGATCGGTGTAAATTTGAAGATTCACTTGTGCCCATTAAAGGGTCATTCCGCGAAAGTATACCTTTTTTCATCATTTTATTTTCAAATTATTACGTGTACATATCGAGTGGTTATTCTTATGGACTACGACGATCTGATTTTGATGATATGTATTCATAAAATAAATAATTTTTAAAATAACCAGTGGAATTTCTATTCGTCTGGCCAGACGCTTCAGCTTGGAGTTTCCACCTACCAACGCATGCGAGCGCCGTTTCCATTGTAAACATGGTATTAACTTTACACCGCGATAAGGCCTAACTACTACGCGAACAGCTGCCGAATGGTCAAAATATGACGCAAAACTATGTTACGGAATCATATTGAGAGATTGGATGCATTAAAAGGAGAAACTAACTGCTCTATTGTGTGTATGGTACATATTTCTTCTGTATAACGGCATATGCACAGATAAACTTTGATTTGGTTTTGGGCTACCCAAGGGGAAACTGTTTCAGTCGTCTTTTTGCAAAAAATGCGTGTGTAATTAAACTAAAGAGTGTGTTTTATAATGTTCCCTTTATAATATCTCATGTTCCAGACTTTTTCAAATAGTCCTAGCGCGCTTCATTTAATCCGCATTTGTCCAGTTGGCATTACCAGCCAATAACTGCCAACTGAAAGCAGCTCAATGCTTAAATAATTAGTGCAGAAGCCATGTATATTCAAGTACAGGCATATAAGCTCTCGCGGGATGCCCCTTTAACCGACGGACGGGCGGACCTAATCGTAAGGATACCCCACGATCAAAACTTTATAAATTGATTCATCATCAATCAGAATCAAGACCAAACAATAATTAAGCTTTAAACAAAATAATCGTCTGAGCTCAAAATCGACCAAACTGGAACAAAGGAAATAATAGAATCAGGTCAACCTTGGATTCACTCTTTCGTAATTGGAGAAGTAAATGTATGTATTGTGACAGGCGATGTAGACGTAGGTACGAATCATATTAACACCGGCAGACGCCCCCTCAATTTATTTCTCTAAACACCTTAGTTTAGGTCCAAATACAGCGTAATAAGTCCTCAGGGTCAGGGCTGAGGTGTACGTGGACTAAACTGTCTTGTGTTTCACACGTATTATCTCCACTGGCATACTTCATTTTGCAAAAAAAAAAAAAATATATATATATTTAATTTATCATTCAATTCTAAAGTGAATAAGATAGGTTATATCTACTTCTTATAAAGTATATGATCAATTTTCATATGATTTTAGCATCATGACAAAAAATAGTTCATCAAATGGATTAAACAATGACAATCTATTCAAAGTCACAAAATAATTAGGAATCACAAAAACGGAGATGCAGACGGACGGACGGCCTGGTTTGATAAAATGGCCATTTAATACCCCTGCAATCTATCAATACAGCTTTAATTTTGGTTATTTGAAAGAAACTGGTTCAAATGAGCCTCTGACTTCATCTCATAGTATTTTAAGTGTTGAAAACCAGCCACCGATTCCTGCAATTTTTCATTTTAAATGAGTTCACAACATGTATTACCCCCCTTTGCATACTTCGTTTTCAGCTTTTTCTGATGGAAAAAACATATCCGCGTTGATACAGAGAGTCCGATTACCATATATTTACACAACAATCCATCGTCGGACACCCACGGTACAATTCTCTGACGTTTGCATCCCGTGGGCTAAAATGGAAAGAAACTTTCGTACTAAAATAGTAGCCAATCGTATTGATAGTTCCATCCGTGACTCCATACAGCCGGGACAGCAAGCCGGGTATCCCGTTTCATTTGCAGCACCGCCCGTCAACAAAACCTGACGATTGTGTTATAATTGTGTAGATTATGATCAAAATATAATGTCCTGCTATACATTGACATCGGCGTCATGCCTACAGAAATATACTGGTTTCGGTCACGGTAAAATGATCTTACAGAGTGTTACGAGAAACGACCATTCTGATTGGTCGAAATCTCCGAATAAACTTCTATTCGGGGAAACGAAGGTTTACGCCGATTCTGGCCCACGGGATGCAAACGTCAGACAAGTGTACCGTGGGTTTCCGACGATGACAACAACCTAGCATTGTGGCTTAGGCACTCGCTTCAGATTCGCCGTTTCCTGCTTCTCTCGGGACACGCTAGCTGCAACATTCTGTATCTTTGTGTATGCAGGCATACTTGTCTGGCGTGGTAGCTGAGTAGCTGCATAGTGTTGGATCCGGAGTCTCTCGGAAAATGTGTAAGATTGTGCAGTCTATATTACCTTTCACCAGGATTTTCCTAGTTCTAGCGTCAACTTTCGTGGCTGTAGTCTAACTATAGTACGATCGAACACACTTTTAGTTATGTGCATTGCGCATGTGTGCATACAAACAAGAGGTAGACAAATTCCAGCTAGAGGCTATTAGGATTATCACCGGGTTACCTTCATACTCATATTTTGAAACTGGTATAGAAACTTTATCTCAACGAAGAACCATACGGAAAATACAATTGTTTTGCAAAATACATAATAATCTTACACCTAACTATCTTTCCTCTTTACTCCCTCCTATGGTCTCAGAAAGCACACACTGTAACATCCGAAATGCTGAAAATAACTGTCTTCCCGATCTACGACTTCAATCAACAAATTTATCATTCTTTCCCTTCACAATACTACCCTGGAACCAGCTAGACCTTAATATAAGACACAGAGTTTCATACACTGCTTTTAAAGATACTCTTCGTAGGCTGAATACAGTACAAGTCCCTATATTATACAAATATATCATGGGTGTCTGTGCAATCGTCCAGAATATTTGACATGAGGTACTGGTAATCGAACAATGTTCTATTGCACAAGGCCGAAGCAAAACACACTTTGAATCACTGACATTGTTAATTTTATTAACATGTTTTTGAATAAAAATAGATCAATTTGTAAAAAAGAAAAAGGTAAACGTTCCATTATCTGAGTAATAACCACAAAACTATCAATCCGTATTCATTGGCGTCTCCAAATCTCAACTTTCCTGTCGCCATGGAAGTCGCCATGCCTGTTGTCTGGTAGCATTGACATCTGAGGTAGCACTGACATCTGACTGACTTTGACGCTTGAAATGGTAGGAAACGTCACGTGGTGTTCAATAGTTCGCACGTGACCGTGCAATAGTAATTTTAGCCGAGTTCATTTCACTAGTAAATGGTTCAAAATATAGCTTGTGCGTATAGTTAAGGAAAATCAAACGCATTATGTAATAAATTATATTATTGGTGATCGTAAAAGTAATAGTTTACACAACAGATTCAGGAATAACTCCTAGTACTCTTAATACTATAAGACTCTTTCATATGTGTGTATGTAGGATAGGGATATTCCACCCGAGGGGTCACAAAATGTGGTGAAACCCGAGGCTTGCCGAGGGTTTTACCACATTTTGTGATCCCGAGGGTGGAATATCCCTATCCTACATACACATATAATGAAAGAGTCTTTTTCTCTCATATCAACTACCCGAATAAGCTCAAAAACCATGAAAATATGTTAAACAGGCTACCATTTTGAAATTTCAACTTTTTCCATGAGCTTTTTTGACGAAAACAAATTCGACAGCGAGTTTAAGCATACCCCATATTTTCAAACGAAGTTTGCGCAGAAAAATTAATCTCCTCTTCCTGGTGTTTATGGTTAAAATTTTGTGAAAGGTTTTAATTTTATCACGCCGTCGTTTTCTCTTTCCGGCATCAGAGTTTACCGTATTCGTGACGTCACGTCATTGTTGAGCCATTGTGACGTCACGTCGCGTGAAATGCTATGTAAGATAGATTTTTCTTACATAGCTTTCTTACCTGGGCAAACTCTATCCAACATGTCGAGGTATGAGAGAATCACTTATTCCATTCCAATTTAATAACTTTTCAGCATTGTCAATGTGGTCATCCTTTTGAAGACAAATATAAGTGAATCTTCTTTATTTGTAATAACTATGCGGATCAGAGAATTAAACTATATCGCGAGTGGAATGATTTCATTCCACTTGACTTGCCGCTATTACTATACGTTATTATGAATTGTCCTATGAAGAAAACGCTCTTATAGCTAAACATACCCAGCAATTTATCTTAGATACTAAAAGATTTTAGTACATTTATAAGCACCCGTTCCTATTCACCAACTTAACCTCTCTCTTCTTTACCTTTTAATCTGACTCTCTCATATTATTGAATGCTTGTAAAATGATATAATATATATTTAATTAAAACATTATAATATACAATAATAAAAATTAGCTCGTGTTTGGACCAATTTCTGAATGAAATACATTTTCTGAAAGCAAGTGTTATTCTTAAAAGGAAAATCAAGGTCTCGGTTGTGTCAAATAACCTGAAGGTACGTTAAAACGGCATTTCCCGCTAATTTTGGTGCTCGTCTGCTCAATTTCGCCACCGCCATTCGACTTATTATAGGAATATCGACATTGTACGGCATCAAACATTTTCTTCATTATTTTTTACCTTAACAGTTTAGACTATCAAACAACAACATGTTTATTTAGTGTTAAGATTTATTACTTAGCACTTAATAGAGTTGTGGTAGGTGTAGTTGTTGTAGTGGTAGGTATAGTTGTTGTAGTGGTAGATGTAGTTGAGGTAGTGGTAGGTGTAGTTGTTGTAGTGATAGGTGTAGTTGTTGTGGTAGGTGTAGTTGAGGTAGTGGTAGGTATAGTTGAGGTAGTGGTAGGTGTAGTTGAGGTAGTGGTAGATGTAGTTGAGGTAGTGGTAGGTGTAGTTGTAATAGTTGTAGGTGTAGTTGTAGTAGTGGTAGATGTAGTTGTTGTTGAGGTAGTGGTAGGTATAGTTGTTGTAGTTGTAGGTGTAGTTGTAGTAGTAGTAGGTATAGTCGTTGTAATGGTAGGTGTAGTTGTTGTAGTGGTAGGTGTAGTTGTTGTAGTGGTAGGTGTAGTTATGGTAGTGGTAGGTGTAGTTGAGGTAGTGGTAGGTGTAGTTGTTGTAGTGGTAGGTGTAGTTGTTGTAGTGGTAGGTATAGTTGTTGTAGTGGTAGGTATAGTTGTTGTAGTGGTAGGTGTAGTTGTTGTAGTGGTAGGTGTAGTTGAGGTAGTGGTAGGTGTAGTTGTTGTAGTGGTAGGTGTAGTTGTTGTAATGGTAGGTGTAGTTGTTGTTGTGGTAGGTGTAGTTGTTGTAGTGGTAGGTGTAGTTGAGGTAGTGGTAGGTGTAGTTGTTGTAGTGGTAGGTGTAGTTGAGGTAGTGGTAGGTATAGTTGTTGTAGTGGTAGGTGTAGTTGTTGTAATGGTAGGTGTAGTTGTTGTTGTGGTAGGTGTAGTTGTTGTAGTGGTAGGTGTAGTTGAGGTAGTGGTAGGTGTAGTTGTTGTAGTGGTAGGTGTAGTTGAGGTAGTGGTAGGTGTAGTTGTTGTAATGGTAGGTGTAGTTGTTGTAGTGGTAGGTATAGTTGTTGTAGTGGTAGGTGTAGTTGAGGTAGTGGTAGGTGTAGTTGTTGTAGTGGTAGGTGTAGTTGTTGTTGTGGTAGGTGTAGTTGTTGTTGTGGTAGGTGTAGTTGTTGTAGTGGTAGGTGTAGTTATGGTAGTGGTAGGTGTAGTTGTTGTAGTGGTAGGTGTAGTTGTTGTAGTGGTAGGTGTAGTTGAGGTAGTGGTAGGTGTAGTTGTTGTAGTGGTAGGTGTAGTTGAGGTAGTGGTAGGTGTAGTTGTTGTAATGGTAGGTGTAGTTGTTGTAGTGGTAGGTATAGTTGTTGTAGTGGTAGGTGTAGTTGAGGTAGTGGTAGGTGTAGTTGTTGTAGTGGTAGGTGTAGTTGTTGTTGTGGTAGGTGTAGTTGTTGTTGTGGTAGGTGTAGTTGTTGTAGTGGTAGGTGTAGTTATGGTAGTGGTAGGTGTAGTTGTTGTAGTGGTAGGTGTAGTTGTTGTAATGGTAGGTGTAGTTGTTGTAGTAGAAGGTGTAGTTGTTGTAGTAGTAGGTGTAGTTGTTGTTGTGGTAGGTGTAGTTGTTGTAGTGGTAGGTGTAGTTGTTGTAGTGGTAGGTGTAGTTGTTGTAGTGGTAGGTGTAGTTGTTGTAGTGGTAGGTGTAGTTGTTGTAGTGGTAGGTGTAGTTGTTGTAGTAGTAGGTGTAGTTGTTGTTGTGGTAGGTGTAGTTGTTGTAGTGGTAGGTGTAGTTGTTGTAGTGGTAGGTGTAGTTGTTGTAGTGGTAGGTGTAGTTGTTGTAGTGGTAGGTGTAGTTGTTGTAGTGGTAGGTGTAGTTGTTGTAGTGGTAGGTGTAGTTGAGGTAGTGGTAGGTGTGGTTGAGATAGTGGTAGGTGTAGTTGTTGTAGTGGTAGGTGTAGTTGTTGTAGTGGTAGGTGTAGTTGTTGTAGTGGTAGGTGTAGTTGTTGTAGTGGTAGGTGTAGTTGTTGTAGTGGTAGGTGTAGTTGTTGTTGTGGTAGGTGTAGTTGTTGTAGTGGTAGGTGTAGTTGAGGTAGTGGTAGGTGTAGTTGAGGTAGTGGTAGGTGTAGTTGTTGTAGTAGTAGGTGTAGTTGTTGTTGTGGTAGGTGTAGTTGTTGTAGTGGTAGGTGTAGTTGAGGTAGTGGTAGGTGTGGTTGAGATAGTGGTAGGTGTAGTTGTTGTAGTGGTAGGTGTAGTTGTTGTAGTGGTAGGTGTAGTTGTTGTAGTGGTAGGTGTAGTTGTTGTAGTAGTAGGTGTAGTTGTTGTTGTGGTAGGTGTAGTTGTTGTAGTGGTAGGTGTAGTTGAGGTAGTGGTAGGTGTGGTTGAGATAGTGGTAGGTGTAGTTGTTGTAATGGTAGGTGTAGTTGTTGTAGTGGTAGGTGTAGTTGTTGTAGTGGTAGGTGTAGTTGAGGTAATGGTAGGTGTGGTTGAGGTAGTGGTAGGTGTAGTTGTTATAGTTGTAGGTGTAGTTGAGGTAGTGGTAGTTGTGGTTGAGGTAGTGGTAGGTGTAGTTATGGTAGTGGTAGGTGTAGTTGTTGTAGTGGTAGGTGTAGTTGTTGTAGTGGTAGGTGTAGTTGAGGTAGTGGTAGGTGTAGTTGAGGTAGTGGTAGGTGTAGTTGTAGTAGTTGTATGTGTAGTTGAGGTAGTGGTAGGTGTAGTTGTTGTAGTGGTAGATGTAGTTGTTGTTGAGGTAGTGGTAGGTGTAGTCGTTGTAGTGGTAGGTGTAGTTGTTGTAGTGGTAGGTGTAGTTGTTGTAGTGGTAGGTGTAGTTGAGGTAGTGGTAGGTGTAGTTGAGGTAGTGGTAGGTGTAGTTGTAGTAGTTGTATGTGTAGTTGAGGTAGTGGTAGGTGTAGTTGTTGTAGTGGTAGGTGTTGTTGTTGTTGTTGTAGCTGTAGATCTAGAAACTCTAGATTATGTATTGTCGGAAGAACATTTACACAAAGAGAATGGACAAAATGGCGGTGAGAAGTTACAATTAATCTCGCACCAGGAATCAGAAGCGGCAGCAGAAATTGAAACACATTTTTGAGGAGTTGGTATATTTGACGTAGTTGTATATGATGTTGTAGTAGTGGTAGGTGTAGTTGTGGTAGTGGTAGGTGTAGGTGTAGTTGTAGTGGTAGGTGTAGTTGAGGTAGTGGTAGGTGTAGTTGTTGTAGTGGTAGGTGTAGTTGTTGTAGTGGTAGGTGTAGTTGTTGTAGTGGTAGGTGTAGTTGTTGTAGTGGTAGGTGTAGTTGTTGTAGTGGTAGGTATAGTTGTTGTAGTGGTAGGTATAGTTGTTGTAGTTGTAGGTGTAGTTGTTGTAGTGGTAGGTGTAGTTGTTGTAGTGGTAGGTGTAGTTGTTGTAGTGGTAGGTGTAGTTGTTGTAGTGGTAGGTGTAGTTGTTGTGGTAGGTGTAGTTGAGGTAGTGGTAGATGTAGTTGAGGTAGTGGTAGGTGTAGTTGTTGTAGTGGTAGGTATAGTTGTTGTAGTTGTAGGTGTAGTTGAGGTAGTTGTAGGTGTGGTTGAGGTAGTGGTAGATGTAGTTGAGGTAGTGGTAGATGTAGTTGAGGTAGTGGTAGGTATAGTTGTTGTAGTCGTAGGTGTAGTTGTTGTAGTTGTAGGTGTAGTTGAGGTAGTTGTAGGTGTGGTTGAGGTAGTGGTATGGGTAGTTGAGGTAGTGGTAGGTGTAGTTGTTGTAGTGGTAGGTGTAGTTGTAGTAGTGGTAGGTGTAGTTGAGGTAGTGGTAGGTGTAGTTGTGGTAGTGGTAGGTGTAGTTGAGGTAGTGGTAGGTGTGGTTGAGGTAGTAGTAGGTGTAGTTGTTGTAGTGGTAGGTGTAGTTGTAGTAGTGGTAGGTGTAGTTGAGGAAGTGGTAGGTGTAGTTGTTGTAGTGGTAGGTGAAGTCGTTGTAGTGGTAGGTGTAGTTGTTGTAGTTGAAGGTGTAGTTGAGGTAGTGGTAGGTGTAGTTGTTGAAGTAGTAGGTGTAGTTGAGGTAGTGGTAGGTGTAGTTGTTGTAGTGGTAGGTGTAGTTGAGGTAGTGGTAGGTGTAGTTGTTGTAGTGGTAGGTGTAGTTGAGGTAGTGGTAGGTGTAGTTGAGGTAGTGGTAGGTGTAGTTGTTGTAGTGGTAGGTGTAGTTGAGGTAGTGGTAGGTGTAGTTGAGGTAGTGGTAGGTGTAGTGGGGGTATTGGTAGGTGTAGTTGAGGTAGTGGTAGGTGTAGTTGAGGAAGTGGTAGGTGTAGTTGTTGTAGTGGTAGGTGAAGTCGTTGTAGTGGTAGGTGTAGTTGTTGTAGTTGAAGGTGTAGTTGAGGTAGTGGTAGGTGTAGTTGTTGAAGTAGTAGGTGTAGTTGAGGTAGTGGTAGGTGTAGTTGAGGTAGTGGTAGGTGTAGTTGTTGTAGTGGTAGGTGTAGTTACGGTAGTGGTAGGTGTAGTTGTTGTAGTGGTAGGTGTAGTTGAGGTAGTGGTAGGTGTAGTTGAGGTAGTGGTAGGTGTAGTTGTAGTAGTTGTAGGTGTAGTTGAGGTAGTGGTAGGTGTAGTTGTTATAGTGGTAGGTGTTGTTGTTGTTGTTGTAGTTGTAGATCTATAAACTCTAGATTACGTATTGTCGGAAGAACATTTACACAAAGAGAATGGACAAAATGGCGGAGAGAAGTTACAATTAATCTCGCACCAGGAATCAGAAGCGGCAGCAGAAATTGAAACACATTTTTGAGGAGTTGGTATATTTGACGTAGTTGTATATGATGTTGTAGTAGTGGTAGGTGTAGTTGTGGTAGTGGTAGGTGTAGTTGTAGTAGTGGTAGGTGTAGTTGAGGTAGTGGTAGGTGTAGTTGTTGTAGTTGTAGGTGTAGTTGAGGTAGTTGTAGGTGTGGTTGAGGTAGTGGTAGGTGTAGTTGAGGTAGTGGTAGGTGTAGTTGTTGTAGTGGTAGGTGTAGTTGAGGTAGTGGTAGGTGTAGTTGTTGTAGTGGTAGGTGTAGTTGTGGTAGTGGTAGGTGTAGTTGAGGTAGTGGTAGGTGTGGTTGAGGTAGTAGTAGGTGTAGTTGTTGTAGTGGTAGGTGTAGTTGTAGTAGTGGTAGTTGTAGTTGTTGTAGTGGTAGGTGTAGTTGAGGTAGTGGTAGGTGTAGTTGAGGTAGTGGTAGGTGTAGTTGAGGTAGTGGTAGGTGTAGTTGTTGTAGTGGTAGGTGTAGTGGGGGTAGTGGTAGGTGTAGTTGTTGTAGTGGTAGGTGTAGTTGAGGAAGTGGTAGGTGTAGTTGAGGTAGTGGTAGGTGTAGTTGAGGTAGTGGTAGTTGTAGTTGTTGTAGTGGTAGGTGTAGTGGGGGTAGTGGTAGGTGTAGTTGTTGTAGTGGTAGGTGTAGTTGAGGTAGTGGTAGGTGAAGTTGAGGTAGTGGTAGGTATAGTTGTTGTAGTGGTAGGTGTAGTTGTAGTAGTAGTAGGTATAGTCGTTGTAATGGTAGGTGTAGTTGTTGTAGTGGTAGGTGTAGTTGTTGTAGTGGTAGGTGTAGTTGTTGTAGTTGAAGGTGTAGTTGAGGTAGTGGTAGGTGTAGTTGTTGAAGTAGTAGGTGTAGTTGAGGTAGTGGTAGGTGTAGTTGAGGTAGTGGTAGGTGTAGTTGTTGTAGTGGTAGGTGTAGTTATGGTAGTGGTAGGTGTAGTTGTTGTAGTGGTAGGTGTAGTTGTTGTAGTGGTAGGTGTGGTTGTTGTAGTGGTAGGTGTAGTTGTTGTTGTGGTAGGTGAAGTTGTTGTAGTGGTAGGTGTAGTTGTTGTAGTGGTAGGTGAAGCTGACGTAGTGTCAGAAAAACATTTACACAAAAATGTTGGACAAAATGGCGGAGAAAAGTTGCAATTTGTCTCACACCAGGAATCAGAAGCACCTGTAGAAACTGAAACACATTTAGTTTTTGTCGGACGTTCTGATGTAGTGGTAGGTGTAGTTGTTGTAGTAGTAGGTGTAGTTGTTGTTGTGGTAGGTGTAGTTGTTGTAGTTGTAGGTGTAGTTGAGGTAGTGGTAGGTGTAGTTGTTGTAGTGGTAGGTGTAGTTGTTGTAGTGGTAGGTGTAGTTGTTGTAGTGGTAGGTGTAGTTGTTGTAGTGGTAGGTGTAGTTGTTGTAGTGGTAGGTGTAGTTGTTGTAGTGGTAGGTGTAGTTGTTGTAGTGGTAGGTGTAGTTGTTGTAGTGGTAGGTGTAGTTGTTGAAGTGGTAGGTGTAGTTGATGTAGTTGTAGGAGTAGTTGTTGAAGTAATAGGTGTTGTGGTTGAGGAAAAGCATTTACACAAAAAAGCTGGACAATATGGCGGAGAGAAATTGCAATTGATTTCACACCAGGAGTCAGAAGCGCCTGCAGAAATTGATACACATTTACTGGTGGTTTTAGCGGGGGCAGTTGTAGTGGAAGATGTAAAAGTAGTGGGGGTAAAAGTTGTAGTTGGTGATGTGCTAACTGTAGGAGAAGTCGTTGTAATGGTAGGTGTAGTTGTTGTAGTGGTAGGTGTAGTTGAGGTAGTGGTAGGTATAGTTGTTGTAGTGGTAGGTGTTGTTGTTGTAGTGGTAGGTATAGTTGAGGTAGTGGTAGGTGTAGTTGTTGTTGCGGTAGGTGTAGTTGTTATAGTGGTAGGTGTAGTTGTAGTAGAGCTACATAAACACAATGAACTTGGACAATATTTCGGAATGTGGTTGCAGTTGACGTCACACCAAGAATCTTTGACATTTTGAGATATAGATACACATTTACCAGCGGATCTCTGATTAGATTTCAGAGAACGAGATGCGTGAACATCAACGGCAAAAGCGGCATCCTTTTGTTCTATTCTAGCACTGGAAACATCTGTGTCGATGATAGCAATGTCGGAACATGCATAAAATTCTTCTTGTTCTTCACATGTTTCACAGTTTTCTTCTGGGGTGATAGCACTTCCTACAACACAAATCATACAAAAACTAAGTTTTTACAGTCAGTTTCGAATTATTTAAGATTGAACATTAAAATCATATTTAGGATAGCAGCCGCATGTACCAGTTATACAACGTTAACATTCCGCTCCGAATATTGTAGAGCCGGTATTAGTACAACATAAAATAAGTTTGGGGAATCATAGATTAATGTTTGTTTTGTATCAGTTTAAAGTTGCTATCAATACGAAAACAGCTATCAATGTCATTTGGATGACGTCACACGTCTCGGCACCTTTTTTCCGCTGCATAGTCTTGCACAAGTCCAACTTTTTGAGGGAATTGCTCCAAATTACAAAATCAACTTGAATGTAAATATAATGATTGGATCCTGTTTTGTTGAGGTTTATGGGGTATAATGGGTCTATAGACAATTTGAAATGAACTGCTTCGCAAATCTTGGTATAACCTTTAAATAAATGATGAAAGCTTCATTTCATTATGTATTGATATAAAATTGAGCTCAACCCAATGTTAGTGTGTACGTGTATATGTGTTTTGAGTCTCAAAGTTTTCGGCAACTTGCCGGCCACTATTTTACATATTCATGAGGTTGACGTCACCCCGCGTGCTGGTTTTCTGCTTTCATCGGATGCCTAAATTTAAAGGAAGGCCGCCATCCAATGACAGCGTGCAATGACGTCAACCTCATGAATATGTAAAAAAAAAAGTGGCCGGCAAGCTGCCGAAAACTTTGAGATACGGAAATTTTGCGTGTTTTTGGAGGAAATGGAGATTATTTCTGCGGAAGGAGGATACATTTGACTTTCATTTAGGAGGTTTATAAAACAAAAATTATCCATCTTTCCAACGGTACCAAACGTTTTTTCGTACCTCAACTAGAAATGTGATTTTTGATGGAAGAAAAGAAGGTAGGGTCGATTTTTCGATCTGGAAAGCTTTCCATCCTTTAGCTTTTATGACCACTGAGGGGACATTTTTATCGAAAATTGATCTTAACCCCCCAAATGTGTAAAATTACTCTAAACACCCTATTTTAGGTCCAAAACCAGCTGTAACAAATTCTCAGGTCCCTGTGATATGGGAGGCTAACATGGGAATGTTATTTACATGAGGAAAATTGACCAGCAGTGCGCCAAAATTATGGCACTGTAATAAAACTCTTAGTTAGACAATCATCAAAGTAATGATTTTTAGTAGTAATGAAATAATCTGTCAACCTAATATGACTTGCCTGTTCGATACCTCCATTGTAAGACACATTGTGAACACGTCACATCCGCCGGAAGCCTAGCAGACACATCAATGTACTGTGCAGAGGTTGCGACCGGGTATTTTGTCTCTCCTGTATCCGGATTGACCAACAAGTGTTTTAAACAATTTCTTGTTATTCTTTTTGTCACATCGTTATTTTCGCAGAGGCGGAATTCAAAGAATCCCCCTCGATTCGAAGTTATTTCTAATTTGATTGTGATGATTTCGGCCTTTTTATAATTTTTGGAGATGACCCCTGTGGCAAATTTCCCGCCAGCCTCGTTCTCATTTGGACCCTTATCCAATTGGTCCCCGCACAAACCACAATTTTCACCGTGAAAGTCGGGCGGTTGCTACAACAAAGAAGTGAAAAATTAATTGAAAGGTTTACTGTCTTCTACATTATAGAATCAAACTCCTTAGACATTAAATGTGTCAATTGTATCTTTGACTCCAATTATATATCTAAAATATGTTTCTTATCTTTGTTGTGTCCTAAGACTTTACATTTTACTTTCAATTATATGTTCTTTCACCTGGTAAACACCATATCTGATGCACAAGGTGCTGGCAGAGCACTGGAAGTAGGTTACTATGGCTTCATGGCAACACATGCTTCATGGCACATGTTGCGACAAAGGAGTTTAAACGACAATAAACTATCGATAACAAAAAGGTCTACACGAAAAGTTTCCTTAGTTGAAATACAATTTTTTTAAAACCATCACCAATATATTTTAATGAAGGAATTTTCGGCGAAGCTGAGTCCTATGGAGGGATTCCGCTTGTTTTGAGACATAAATGTATAAAGCCAAACTAATATACGTTTCTGCTTTAAGCCCTTAGACGCCTGAGACCTTCACAGGTATCATGGCAAAAACAATTGAGCTGTGTGCGCCCGCGTGAAGGCAGTACTAATTTCGTATCATCTTACATAACGATGTCCACAGTTAAGCCCATCGTCATTAAAGTTCACTGGGGTATCAAAACCAAACCGCCACATGCTGCTTCTCCCGGGGGGATCCACCATTCGGCCGCGTCCATACACGACAACAAAAACACTCGCCTTTAAAAGGACAATGAGGGATAGTGCAGGCACCAGCATGTTGGCAGCTTAGACTTTTAAAATCTGAAAATTAAGATAATGGTATATTATAATCACTAAAAGTTACATTTTTATTGCGGTTTTCCTTCTATCAGTAGAGCTTGAATATTGATTTTTTTTAAGTGCAGTTAAATTAAGGCGATAATACGTTTTTCTTTTTCATATTTCTTAAACGAATGCTGGTGACAAATGAGATTTCTGTCACGTCCTCAAGGTAGGGAAGATTCTATTAATCCTTTACAACAGGTTAACTTGGATGTCACACACTAAAACTAACAGTTCAATCATAATATATTCATATAAAATTGTTAATTTGGAATTTATCATGAAATAGGTCTGATTTTGCTAACATGCACTGTAACGTAAAACAAGTCCGCAAAACAGATGTTTATATATTAAAAACGGAATATATATTTTAGCTCGTAATATTTCTATTGATATAGAAAATACACGCCGAACATTCATAATAAAATGCAACTATGAACGTCTTCACATACGACAAAGAAACATATTAGCCTGGGTTTCCTTCTGGGCACACAACAACAGTGTATTATCTCATTCACAAAATAAGAGAAAGTGCATATAAAACATGCTTAACTACATAAAAGAACAATTTATAGTAAATACAACACAAGAAAGGAATGGGAATATATCCAAGACGTAATTAAGTATGACGTAGGTTTATTGGTAGTTATATTCTTAGATATACACGGTCCCACTACAAACAAAACACAATTCATCTCCAGCACACACACATACATACACACACATATTGAGATATTAGCCCGGTGGTATAGGACAAGTAGTTAGCGCCTGATAAGGCAGCTCCTGCGAACTCCTCAGAATTGTATATGAAAGAAATGTGTGTTAATTGTATGAGAATTGTATATCTATGTACTGTAAAGCGCTTTAGAGTGGCTTATGTTAGCTAGATAGAGCGTTATATCAAATGTTGTACATTATTATTATTTTATTATCATTAAATATGATCAAAGAAATACTTGCGTTGAAGACCTGATTCCTTAACAGTGATTAATATACGTACACATCCTCTACTCATAGAATTGTGAAAGGACCCATTGAATTTCCTGAAATGGTTAAATCTAAGACTGTGGGACCCAGTGATGTTCCTGAAATGATTCAATCTAACATTGTGGGACCCAGTGATGTTCCTGAAATGGTTAAATCTAACATTGTGGGACCCAGTGATGTTCCTGAAATGGTTTAATCTAACATTGTGGGACCCAGTGATGTTCCTGAAATGGTTTAATCTAACATTGTGGGACCCAGTGATTGTTTTTGACAATACAAATGAAAAGAACCCATGAAAAATAATTGTAGATTGATCCCTGCCTTAATAAGGACTGTTATCAACTATTTACTACAGGTGGTTGTTGTCGTTGATGTCTATCTAATCTAAGATTGAACGTAAACTCAAATATTTTGACCGCATATGTACTCCGCCAAGGTAGCAAACTTGATTCCAAATCGATGAAACTAGGGTGGGGGGTATGAAAAAAGGAAGCATTTTCATGGAGACCTTTGTAAAAGTACAAGAGAATAAGAACATGTGATCTGGAAGAGCAAGCGTCTTCTGCCTCATCGACGACTTTAGACGTTTTGTGATTGCCTATCGATTGTCTCTTTACTACCGGAATATCCTTTTAATAAATAAAGATCTGCATGTATTCGGTGCATCCTGTTTGGATGAACTATGAACTTTCGTCCGTCATATTTGTCGTGTAGGATATTTTCGTTTGATTGAAAATAATAGATATTAACTAAATTTATTTTACAACCAATAACGCGCGAGTGGTCTTATTGTGGAAAGAAACCGGAGTACCCGGGGAAACCCCACGTGGTCCGGCAAGTGACCCCATACATTTCCCCCGGCCGCCATGGTGAAAGGCAAATGCGCTATCCACTGCACCACCTGACCACCCTATGTTGTGTACTGCCAACGGAGATATCTATGCCTGAACAATTGTGCAATTCTGTTATTTTTTAAATACTATTTCCATGTAAATATATGAAAATACAAAGAATGTATAGCAGAGGAGTAACAATGGTAATATGCCTTGGATGAAAGCTTATATGAGTACTCTGTACATGTAAGTATTCGGTTATGTTTCATTTTAAATTTTCATGTATTACATCAATGAAAATTTCATTATATCAAAAAAGTTTGTAAAATATACATAATTTATGCACTCACCTATTAGCGTGGACAGGAGAAGCTGTCTTGAAACCTTACTGTTGTTATTGTATGTAGTCCAAGTTGCTCCAAGCAATTGTTGCAATATAATGTACATAGTTAGATTCCATTAACGATTGAGTGCTGAGGTGCCACGTAAGTCATCCAGTATAGCTGGTTTCGTAACAATGAAATATTTATTCATTTCAACAGATTCCACAAGTGTGATTGATCCGTTGAATGCTTTAAGGATCTGCTCTTGTGAGGTTTCAATCACGTTCAAATCTCATTTTGATCTCGCTTGAGATATTTTTATCATATTTAACAATGTATTATCAATTTTTATAGCAAATATGTTACTGAAAAATTCAGCAAACATTATGATGTCTGTTATTTGTAGAACTTTTTTTAGAAGAATTTTAAAAAATGACCATTATGGCGGCCATTTTGAAAATAAGTATTTCTGTGTATTTCTTGCACTTAATGAGCAGCCAAAATTTCATGATTTTTGTGCGTCATTGATCATTTAAAATCGTCAGTTTGTCGCCATTTTTCATTGCAGCAAGTTCATGTTTGCTGTACAACTTCTTTATGTTTATTTTAAAGCAAATATAAAGGAACAAAGATATTTTTTCACGTATTGGGTATTTTAAAAAATATATATTGTAATTGAAGCGATTTTGATTTTTGACTCAAGAACAGTGAAAAATAACACATTTGATAATGGGACAAAAAATCAAGCACTCTACTCCCCAGTTTTTATGACCGTTTTAGAATGGGAAACCCATTTCCTTTTGATATGCCAAATTTCTAAAAAAAGTTTGTCGCCAGAATTTTTTTTCTGAATTTCTGAAGCATTAAATCTGCAAAAAATGATGAAAATGGAGTATTTTCTCATTAAAAAATAAGGGGTAGGGGTAGCTAAAAAATGTTTTTAATCTTTTTTTTAATCTAAAAGACCCCGATGTTCGAGCAACACTCAACGATCTACATCATAAGTATGTGGTTGTGTCTGCAGACAAAGCATCTAACAACTTGATCATTGTTTGCGAACGCTATTACAGTCATTGCTTGCAAAAAGAACTAGAACTGCTTGATAACCAAGGTAACCCTACTTACACATTGACCTGTTTTTCGAAAGATGAAATACTGTCCAACCATGCTTCTGTATTACAATCTTTCCAAGTACCGGTTAATGAGCAAGATGCTGACCTACCTTGTCTTTATTGGATACCGAAACTACACAAGGATCCTTATAAGCAACGTTTTATCGCTGGCTCTGCTAATTGCTCGACCAAGCGATTATCAAAACTTCTTACTACAATTCTTAGTACCATAAAATCAGGGCTTCAGTCATATTGTGACACTGTATACTCCAGAAGTGGAATTAATGGGATGTGGATTTTGAAAAACTCGAAAGATCTTTTGTTAAATCTTGAACACCCCCTCCTAAAAAAACGTCTTTTCGGTCAAAACATTTGATTTTTCCACCCTGTACACTACCATAACTCATACAAAATTGAAGGAACATCTCCGATCTCTTTTTATGAGAGCTTTCTTTTCCAAGAAAGGCGGACGACGATACAAATATATGGCAGTGAGCTATCTCGGAGCATACTTTGTTAAAAACACGACAAAAGCTAAGAGGAAATATACTAAAGAAGATATAGTACAGATGATTGAATTACTGGTCGACAACATTTTTGTTGAGTTCGGAGGAAACATTTTCCAGCAGACTGTTGGCATTCCCATGGGAACAAACTGTGCCCCACTCTCAGCTGACTTGTTTTTGTTTTCATACGAAGCTGCATTTGTGGAGGAGCTAATCAAGACTGGTAACAAAAACCTTGCCAAATCTTTTAATTTCACTTTCGAATATATCGACGATGTGTTGTCTATAAACAACAAGAAGTTTGCTGACCACGTCGATCGTATATACCCTTCTGAACTTGAAATAAAGGACACAACAGACTCTTCTACATCAGCTGCTTACCTCGATCTCTACTTAAACTATGACCAACATGGACAGCTTACTACTAAGCTATACGATAAACGTGATGATTTCAATTTTCCTATCGTTAATTTCCATTTCTTGATAGTAACATCCCTGCTTCTCCAATCTATGGTGTTTACATGTCGCAGTTGATTCTGATTCGGTATTCCATGGCTTGCTCTAAATATCGGGATTTTCGTGATCAATGTCGACTGCTGACAAACAAGGATTAGAGAGTTGCCGGTTGATCAGAACTATGGGCAGGTTTTATGGTCGCCATCTTTGTCTATATTTTAAAGGTATATGAAGATGGACGTTTTTTAGTATGCTCATTAGTGTGTTTACTTGTTGTGATTGACAATAATACTCGGTTCTCATTTTGAGAACTTGATGTTTACTTGGATGTGACAAAGATTTACATATGCAGGTGTCGTCGAAGAAGCAGAAGACGCTTACTCTTCCGGAACCCCTGGTCTTATTCTCTTGTACTTTTGCAAGGGTCTCCATGTGAATCTGGTTTAATCGATTTTGAGTTTGGATTATGATTATGTTAACGCTTCGGTATTCTCTTATTTATTTAAAAAAGACATCTTTCTTCCATAATTAATAAGAAAATACTATTTTTGTCAATTCTGCAAATATCCGTACATATCTGATCACAAATCTGGAAGATATTGATTGAAATTGTCCTGCAATTGGCCAAAACGGCATTTTGCACATAAATCACGTGTTTTGCTCATTTTGGTATCTTTGACCGAGCATAGCACAAAAAACGAGTTCACTACCATATGTTTCTTTTTGCATTTTCTGCTATTGTTTCAAAAATGCATATAAGAAAAAAGTTAGTCGTCAAAACATTTCGACATTTCACAAGAGAAGATCCTTAAGTGCAAGTCTTTCAACCACTATAGATGGGTGTTATTTAACTCCCAAGGAAAATTAAATATCATAATAACTGCTTTAAAAAAACACTCATCTCTAGACGGGTTTTGATTTGCTGACACAGTGACCTTTGACTGGAACTACGTTTTTGATCACGTGGTTGAATGAAACCTGCTGATTGTTTACGTCAGGAATATACTGCATGGTTTAATTATTCAAATACTTTTATTAACTTCATTTTTGTGATGACTTGTTACCGAACGAATAACCTTGAAAATAAAAGAAATTTGTAAAACGGGAGTTATTTGCTAAGATTTATGACCTATTTTTATCCCAAGTTTATATCTAGGTCAAATGTCTACGCCACCCTTGTCCACAAAACATGTGTGCATGTGTATGCAAATAAAATCACACTCCAGCTTTGGCCGACTAATGCTTTTCAACGGCCATGTTAAGCAATTAAAGGCATTTATCAGAATCTGAATCTTTCCAGTATCTGGTAGTTATCTATGTCAATGTCTTTGACTTGGCTAGTTGATAAGGGTGTTTTAAGCTGAGGTCAAATGTTGCGTTCACGTACGCATGTTGTTTACCAAGTTGGTGTATGCCCATAGTAGACTGTAGTAGACAGGAGGTGACTTTGGTAAAACATATTATTAATCTTTGTTAGACGTAGTTCAACGTAGTTACAAACGTAATTGAACTACATGAAACCCTTGTTTTCGCCATGATTAAGTCAAATTTAAGTGGTGTCTTGTTACAAAAAGAAATGTATGCAGTGCTTAAAATATCGAACAAGTGCCTGCTATTGCATGCAGTTATGAAATGAAATAGCAAAACAAAGTTTCTTTGACTGGAAGTATCACTTTAATTTTACATCTACACTATACAATAGAAAGGATGAACATTTGCCATACGAGACAACTGCCAGAGACGACAGCCGCTGCTGATGGAGACTGCAGCTCTAGTGCCTGGTGATAAAGGCCAATACCACATTAGTAATGACCAACTCAACAAAGGCTGGGAAATGTTAGTTGTAAAAATGCGAAGATTTCATTAGTTCTATTTTCACGTAAGGGTTTTTGTTTTCTTTAAAAACATTTACATAAGAAACTTGGACAAAATGGCGGCGCATGATGGCAGTTCAGGTCACACCAGGAGTCGTCGATATTTGAAATAGATATACAGCTACCACCAGATCTCTGGGCGGTGGTTGGAGGAATCGTAGACGTGGTGGTAGGGATAGCAGTGGTAGTTGTGGTAGTGGTAGTGGAAGGAGTAAGTTTGGTGGTGGTGGTAGTGGAAGGAGTGGTTTCTGTGGTAGGTTTGATGGTAGTTTCAGTGGTGGTTGGAGGAATGGTAGTGGTTGTAGCCGTCTTTACTGGCGTTGTCGGTACATCCGGGTCTGTGATTGCGATATCTGAACATGCATAGAATTCTTCCTGATCACCACATATGTCACAGTTGTCTTCGGTATAATGAAGGGTGTTTGCTACAACCCAAATCAAAAATAGTAGTTATTAATCACCATCAGTTATTAAAACAAATGGAATCGTTACCAACAATCTGAATGCACACTTATAATGCAAAATGAAAACAAAAACAATAAAGGATAACAAATTTTGATGCTTGAATTCTAAACCGCTAGTTTTTTTTTAATGACTTCGACAAAATGCTTGTGTTGTTATCTACATATTTATTTATTTATTTATCTATTGGTTATGAAAATTGTATTATTTTGTTTTTAATTTTTCATTTTCGGGTAAAAAAACAAACAAAAATCGTTAAGAAACATATATAATCATTTTATTGAAATGTCTGAATGTGATTGATCTAAGGATTGACAAACATCAAAAATAGACTTTTTGAATGTTTTTTTCATTATTGCTTATCCTATTTATTAACAAATGTATGGCACAAAAGCTTATTCAAACAAATGTCTTTGAATATTTCTGCAATGATGCATTTATATTATTTGTGATATCACAACATTTTGGGAATTACTATATGTATCAAACGTAAGATACCAAGATCTATTACCTTCTATGATGTACCAACGTAAAATACCAAGATATATTACCTTCTATCATTTACCAACGTAAGATACCAAGATCTATAACCTTCTATCATGTACCAACGTAAGATACCAAGATCTATTACCTTATATCATGTACCAACGTAAGCTACCAAGATATATTACCTTCTATGATGTACCAACGTAAGATACCAAGGTCTATTACCTTCTATCATACACCAATTTAAGATACCAAGATCTATTATCTTCTATTATGTACCAACGTAAGATACCAATATCTATTACCTTCTATCATATACCAACGCAAGATACCAAGATCTATTACCTTCTATCATATACCAACTTAAGATACCAAGATCTATTACCTTCTATCATATACCAACGTAAGATACCAAGATCTATTACCTTCTATCATATACCAACGTAGGAAACCAAGATCTATTACCTTCTATCATATACCAATTTGAGATACCAAGATCTATTTTCTTCTATCATGTACCAACGTAAGATACCAAGATCTATTACCTTCTATCATGTACCAACGTAAGATACCAAGATCTATTACCTTCTATGATATACCAGCGTAGGAAACCAAGATCTATTACCTTCTATCGTATACCAATTTGAGATACCAAGATCTATTTTCTTCAATCATGTACCAACGTAAGATACCAAGATCTATTACCTTCTTTCATGTACCAACGTAAGATACCAAGATATATTACCTTCTATCATATACCAACGTAAGATACCAAGATCTATTACCTTCTATCATGTACCAACGTAAAATACCAAGATCTATTACCTTCTATCATATACCAACGTAAGATACCAAGATCTATTACCTTTTAAATCATGTAACAACGTAAGATACCAAGATCTATTTCCTTCTATCATGGACAAATGAGTTTCCCTTGATTGCGAAATCAGTATCCTCAATAAGTCACTGAAGAGGGGAAAGTGGTATCGTACAAATCTTTGTAACCAAACGTTTACATACATATTGGTGTCTCAGCTATAATGGGTCCTCTAGTCATGTATCTACCAATCCAGGTATCGCGATATCAAGTTAGTATTGCAGGTAGAGTGTTGTTTATTTAGTGTTAACGCTGTTCCTTTTCTCTACAAAACTACGGGAGCTGGTACAGGGAATAATATAAACACTAAGCTTGTAGTCCTATCTATTTATATTTACATTTGCGTTGCAACCCACTTTATAAACATTACCAGCTAAAATGCCTTTCTTTAAAGTATGAAAACAATCGTCTCGAGACGTAGCACGTGGTTTAATTATGACGTCATAGATCAAGCTTGTTCAATTAGAGTCTTGTCGCGCCGCTTCGAATAACATGGAGTATGCCCTTGCGTAAAACGCTCAAATAACTAATTATTATCATTGGCGCCAATTTTATTCAAGCTTGGCTGTTTCGCCAATGTCGTTTAAATGACGACACATACAAATACAGGTAATAAACTATTAATTGGAGAAAAAAATATAAATGAAGTTAAGTAATTGTTCTTTAGTAAAAATGTAAATATATGGATTGAAAGACTTTTTTTTAACTTTCATAGTGCTATGAAAGGTCAACCGTTACATCAATATTAAACATGAAGCCCTAGCGGACTTCATTCAATATGGATGTAACGGCTGACCTTTCATAGCACTATGCAAGTTAAAAATGAAAAAAATGACTTATATGAAATAATATCATGGGTTCATTATTCAATGCAATATTGTTTAACCTTCCTTTATAATTATAGGTAAGACAACTGAAAGAATAAGAACATTTTGAACTACCCCAAATAGGCTGCAAAAAATCACGCACGTAGAAATGTAAGCGCAGTGGAAATTCTTTCTGATTTGTAATTTATAAGATGTTTTCTTTTTGCGGAAATTACAAAGAGAATTATTCTATCGTACATACGTTTTGTTGAAGCGATTAGAAACGTACCTTTCAGTAAAAACCGGAGATTATTTTTCTACAGCCCTGACTACAGCTAACAATGAATTTAAATACTAATCTTTGTAGCGACATGTCTGTAAAATCTACTATGATGTATGGTATTATAAGAAGATTATATCATTTTAAACATTTATGAATATTCGTCTTAATTCGGCAAACCGAATATTAATTCTAAATATACTGGAACTTGCCTGTACGATATCTCCATTGCAAGACGCATTGCGAACACGTCACATCCGCCGGAAGTTTTGCAGACACTTCAAAGTTCTGTTGAGAACGTACAAGTGGGTACTTTGTATCTCCTGTGGCAGGATTGACCAACAAGTGTTTTAAACATTGTCTTGTTATTCTTTTCGTCACATCATTATTTTCACAGAGACGAAACTCAAAGAATCCTTCGTGATTCGATGTTAACAGTATTTTGATTTTGATGATTTCGGCCTTGCGGTAGTATTTTGAAATAATTCCTGTAGCATACTTTCCACCAGCCTCGTTCTCTTTTGGTTCCTGTCCAAATGGGTCCCCACATAAGCCACAATTTCCCCTCGTGAAGTTTAGGGGTTGCTGAAACGACACAACATTAAAGTAAATAGTGGCAATATTTCAATTTCAACTCTAGTGACAACTGATAAATAGATGCATGTACCTAACAAAGGCTTCAAAAACTTTTTGGCAGGTTCAACTTCATATCAGACCGTCCCAGGCTTCTGATTTGGACAACCGGATGTTTATAAGTCACACGTGACTTTTATATATCCGTCATCACATGTCAAATCTATCTACTGCTATACACGTAAAGTCCAATATGTGTAGTTTTTATTCAACAAAATGTAATACTCGGGGGCATTTTATCAAATAGTGGATACAACTTAATCAGCAGCTAAACATCAATATCACGAGACTTCTGCTCACTTATGTTTGTTAGCTTTCCCCAGGAGTTTAATATCACGAATCATTCTACTCGACATCACACCTACAGTTATTCCGACTAAATAAAAGTATGTACTCGGTATATCAGGTTAACAATACTCAACAGATTCGAATAATCGAAACACCAATACGTGTTGCTAGGAGGTAAGTTGTTTGGGTGACTCATATTGTCCAAAATTTAGTGTTGCTATCATGCAAGTTGTTTGAGTAATTCACATTGTCCAAAATAGAATGTTGTTATCATGAAAGATATTGGAGTAATTTATATTGTCCAAAATGGACAATTTTGGAGTGAAACATTTAGGAGTGAAACATACCGTCCAAAATGTACTGTTCATATGTTTGCATTGTCGTCTTTGTAAGAACTCAATGCACATATCAGATACTACTTACAGGCAGATCAAACGTTTGTACACTAGACAGGAACAAGTTTTATGTATCGATGTCTGCCCTCGACCACAGTCTGTGTAGTACTAACATTACCTTGCTGGGTCCATCACAGTAAGCTTAGTCTACTTACATGTGCATGTCCACAGTTAAGCCCATTATCGTCGTAGTTCTCTGGGGTACCAAAGCCAAACCGCCACATGCTGCTTCTCCCGGGTGGATCCAGCATCAGGCCGTGCCCAGTGACGACGACAACAACATTGATCCACACAAAGGCAATGACGGGTAATCGGAGTGACAGCATTATCATGGGTTCAAAGTTTTATATCTGATATCAAACATCAAATTATTACAATCTTTATACATTATATTCGAAACATTCCGATGGCGTCACATTTGAATTTAACACTTCGTAGTGTAAGCTTAAATACTAATTCAATCCATAATCGATGTTTTTTTCTCTAGAAATAGAAAATGTTGAGTTTGAAGAAAATGCAAAAATGAAGGCTGCCAACCCCAGTTACTGTCTTTTCATGTCATAATCTGAAATAAAATAACACCTCTATTGTATATATTGATTAATTGATCTTTAAACATCGAATTGGTTTTGTTGTTTTGTTTTGTACTGTAAAAAAAATCAGAGAATACCAAAGCGTCAACAAAAACATAATTCAAACTCAAAATCGATTAAACTAAAGGCAAAATAGAAACAAAGGAAATATTTACATGGAGACTCTCGTAAAAGCACAAGAGAAAAAGACCAGGTGTTCCGGAAGAGTAAATCTTCTGCTTCATCGACGACAACCGCCATGTAGATCTTGGTCACATCCAAGTAAGCATCAATCCTCAAAATGAGAACCGAGTAATAATTGTCATCACAACAAGTAAACACACTAAGAAGCAAACTCAAAAACGTCCATCGTCATATCACACAAAGATACAGAATATTTCTCGATGAGATCAAGATGGCGACCATAAAAATTGCTCATCGTCTTAATCAACCTGCATCTCCCCAATCCCTTTGCCGTAAGTTTGTTCGTCAGCAGTTAACATCTATCACGAAAATCTCGATTTTCAGAGCATGCCCTAGAATAACGAATCAACTGCGACATGTAAACATCATAGGATGGAGAAGCAGGGATGTTACTATCAAGAAAGGGAAGGTTCAAGATCGGAAAATCAAAATCGTCACGTTTATCATACATCTAAGTAGTAAGTTGCCTGTGTTGGTCATAGTTCAAGTAACGATCGAGGTAAGAAGCTGATGTAGGAGAGTCTGTTGTGTCTTTAATCTCAAGTTAAGTAGGGTATATACGATCGACTACGTCAGCAAACGTCTTGTTGTTTATAGACACACCTGAAAGTGAAATTGAAAGTTTGGCAAGGTTTTTGTTACCCTTGCTGATAAGCCCCTCGACAAACTCAGCCTCGTATGAAAACAAAAACAAGTCAAAAGTGGTGCACAGTTAGTGCCCTTTGGAACGCCAACAGTCTGTTGGAAAATCTTTCCTTCGAAATCAACAGAGATATTGAGGAACCAGGAATTCAATCATTCGTACTTTATCTTCCTCAGTATATTTCAACCTAGCTTTTGTTGTTTTTTCACAAAGCATGCTCCAAGATAGGTCACAGCCATGTATTTACATTCTCTTCTACATCAGCTACTTACCGCACTCTCTACTTAAACTATGACAAAAATGGAAAGCTTACTACTAAGCTATACGATAAACGTACCGATTTCAGTTTTCGAATTCCATTTCTTGATATAAATTTCCCTGCTCTTCAAACTGTCGTGTTTATATGTCGCAGTTGATTCGTTATTCTAGCCTAGTATATGGCTTTCTCTAAATATTGAGATTTTTGTGATAGATTAGTTTAAACATATTTTATTGTCACGAAAACGACAAGAGGATTGGGCAAAAGTTATGTCAACTTATGAAACGCCCTTTCCCAACATCATGATAAATACAACGTACAATAAACCTAGACAGTAACAATTATACATACATGTTTTATATTTAAAATATTTCGTGATAGATGTCGACTGCTGACAAACAAACTTACTACACAGGGATACGAGAGATGCAGGTTGAGCATTTTATATGGTCGCCATCTTTGTCTCATTGCGAAGTATTTTGTATCTTTGTGTTATATGTTAATACACGTATATAATAAACATAAATAATAATTAATTGTAATATTTTTTTATAGATTATTGGAATTGTTTTAACTCATAGTGTCCCATAATTCCAATGTGGAATAGACGTCAGGTACGTGTGCTTAATTGGGTGTGGTTTTATATGTGTTGCTTTTTACTGTGCATTTGCACCTTGAATCTGATCTGTGACACTTTAATAAAAATAATATTGAATTGAATTTGAATATTATGAAGATGGACGTTTTTCAGTATACCTATTAGTGTGCTTACTTGAAGTGATTGAGAAAGATGACTCCGCAATCACTTTGAGGTCTTTATGTTTACTTGGATATGACCAGGATTCACAAGGCGGGTGTCGTCGATGAAGCAGAATACGCTTACTCTTCCGGAACACCAGGTCTTATTCTCTTGTACTTTTACGAGTACAAGAGAATACGGCATCCATGTAAATCTTTCCTTTGTTCCTATTTTGACTCTAGTTTAATCTATTTTGAGTTCGGATTATGGTTTTGTTGACGCTTTGTTATTCTGATTTTTATAAAAAGTATATATAATGAAAGTTCAATGGTAAAATTCTTTTATATCTGTTTTTCAAGCCCATTAAATTAACTTATTGTTATATCTAGTGTCATGGTAAGGCGTAGCGCTGAATATACAAACAGCATAAAACTTTTGATGAAAGAAAATACATATTTATTATACTCGTATTATAGTCTACTAAACGTTATCGTGTCAAGGTAAAGCGTTGTTTATAAATGCTTACAAACAACGCAGGTAGAGGATACAGCGCCTACTCTCGGTAATTAAGCATTTTAATCTGTTGTGTTTAGAAAAAAAAAGTATCGGGGAAAGCAAAATTCTTATTTCCTTTCCTCTATTCCTGCCGTAAAATAACATAGCGTCCAAGTTAATAAAAGTGTAAGCGTACTTGTTCAGTTACATGTAGCTCCGGGCGCCTTTACCTGCCTTATTATTTAACAACATCATATTAATTTGCTGTACGGCGTGTGTGGGACACGGTTATATTCATAAAGTGCTCGAAGTCTAGCTTGGGTATTAAGTGTGTAAGTGGCGATCGTTATCAATTAAAAGATTTAATATTTCTTACACTCGTTGCCATTCAATTAAAGAGAATCTCACAAAATTGCTGTACTTTAAGTCAATAATAAATGGTCTCGTTTTTTGGTGCAACTAAACCAGTTCAGTTCAGCTTCCGAGCTTAGAATTACCGTCAGTGACGAAGTATTGAACTTACGTTTTTTGTATGGGATTGCGGTGGCAACGCATAGCAAGATCTGATTTTTATAGAATTTTTTAGTTGAAAATCGATACATGGTGACTTATTTTTGTGGGATTACAAGTACATTGTACTTGAAGCGATTATTATAATCACGATTTTTGACCTAACCTAATGATCGGTGAATCAACCTTCTGCTTCATAACTAGTCATGGCGCCAAGACTATATTTTGCTGTGGTAACTAACCCTATCGGACCAAATGTACTGCTAATCAAAATAAGATATCCATTATATATTATGTTTATAAATTAAAGCTGGGTATACCAGCAAATTCAGGACACTCAAATAAATGAATGATATATTTTATAAATGTAATTTTCAAGAAACGTAAGCGACGTTCTCGTGATTAATCAGGAATACAGTACATAATTCAAATACATTTCTGCCTCCTGACTACTGTTATATGATGTAACGACGGTCCTGAAGCAAGTCCTTTCAGATATCTAGCCAGGCATAGGTCAACGCATCGCCAACGTATTACCTACTATAGTGGTTCAGGCCTCATATAACGAATTAATAAAACAACATTCCAAAGCTATTTTACTTGCAAAAATATTGGTGAAAAACAATCACAAGAAAATTAATCGTGAAAATGTTATTACGCGTCAAATTGGCCATGCAGAAGGTCTGTAAGTAAATAAAACATGGATATTCAATACCCTACGGACATAAATAAACTATGAAGCTACATGTATGAATAAGACTTGTCGTAAGGATTACAAAATGCATATCTATGAAGTTTATATATTTTTAAAATATTTAAAAAATAAATATTGAGAAGGAATCATATCACATTTTTATGTTTGTACTCACCTTGTTGCTTAGAGAGACGTATGACTGGCGTCAGACATGTGTTAATGTTACTTATCAGGTCAAGCAATACTTAATTGCTTGATGGTATCATTTAAAATATTATGTACAATCAACAACAGCAATTAACTATTCTATTCAGGTAAATGACCGCAGTGTTCACCCTGGAACTATTCGTGCACGTGATGTTAATACACCAACTATAGTATGGCCCTGGAACAAAATGGGAGTGTTCACCTCGGGCGTCATACAAGTACAGATGCATTATGGGAAGGTTCAAATACATGTACCTGGCCCTGGTTTCATCAACGTTCCTTAACTTAAGGAAATTCCTTAACTTAAATATCTCCATAGTAAGGCATTATAGAATTTAAGGGGAAAATCCTTAGCTAAGGAACTTTCCTTAAATTCTGTAATGCTCTCCTATGGAGATTTTTTAGGTAAGGAATTTCCTTAAGTTAAGGAACGTTGATGAAACCGGGGCCAGGTATTAAGCCTTACCTGACGGGCTAACGACGTTTTCAAAGGTAATACTATACCATATACATCTTCTCATTAGGTGCATACATACAACGAAAATTCTTATAGCTTTAAAGAAAGGAACATGTCATACTTCAACACCTTTAAGAACATGTCACAGGTACATTCCATATCTTTATCAGCATATACCGTATATTGGATAATTCTGCGATTTTAAATGTTTGCAAAAATAGTAATTTTTCCATTTGATTTTTGCGTGCGATTTCCATGAAATGAAATATCTATATATCTATTTTATCAACTTCATAACATTATTTAACTACGAGGACGAAACAGTTGTATGGTGCAGTTTAATTCATTTTTTTCGGCATACTGTATCTATTACTAAATTTAAAAGGTGCAGCATATGTGTGTGTTACGTCATCTTTGATTCAAAGGTTTACAGAATCACTAACGGGTAATCGTTCCCAGTTACTAAGCCTGCAACTGGTGCATCAAACTGGCCAATACATGTTAAGAAGTACACACGACATAGAAAGTGCTCGGGAACATGCAACTACGTGTATGTAAGTACATCTCGACCTGGACTCACTCAATTGAGTGCAAGGGAACCATCTTGTATAGACGAGGATTTACATCAAATATTTAACGCTCGGGTTAAGATTGTAGCACATGTTCTATTTATTTATATTATATGAAATCCTACCATAGTGACATAGCTATTTGCAACCCTCAATAATTATTATATACGGCGTCTCAGCATACGCTAATGACGTGCGTCGTGTTTCTAAGTGCTGGAGCTCAGCTTTTGATTGTCGTGACCAACACATTGTTATCAATTGATCAGCACTGTAAGATACGTCTATTGTTTGTACTGATATTACTGTTTTAGGAGGCGGGGTGGAACCGGGGGTGGGTGGGGGGGGGGGGGGGGGGGGGGGGGGCTTATATGTTATAAATTTTATGATTTCTAGAAATATTGTCTAAAAAAGATTTTTTGTTGATTGAATATTGACGACCTGACTTTACTGTTTGGATAACGTTCACTGAATCGTATGTTTGCAGTGAAATAATATATCATATTACGTTTAAATTTAGCATAGAGTTTAATTAATTTCATTAACTGACGACGAAATCGTACTGAGATAGTCATTTTAAGGATAACCAACGTGTGAAGTATGAATACAAGTGAATATTATATAAAAACGTGTTCGGAGAAATGTAAGTAAAGGATATACTGTAAATCAACTTATTTTCGCGTGCGATTAATATTCGCGTGTTTCGCGGGTAGTTAAAATTCGCGATAATAAATCGCCGCGAAATAATTTCAATCACATGTATGCCTACTTGTACATAGGATGCACAACCGTATTTATCTCGAAATTAAATCGCCGTGAAATAGTTGTTTCATATGAAAACGCGAAATTAAGTCGCCGCGAAAATAAGTTGGTTTACAGTAAGCCGAAAACTTTCCGATATGTAAAAAATGTAGGACTGCCCTACGCTTTACATAATAGACAGTTTGAGGCTTAAACTTACTCACTGTCGTATCATGATAGTGGTCAGTATGATGTTTTGTGATAATATTGGACAGTTTGACTATATTTTGAAAATGTTTTACCAACCGTGAAATCTATTCTTCGTCTGTTTTCAGGTAATACAGGCACAAGTAGCATAATGAGACCAATTATACACATCATTCAATTGCTCACTTTCCTTTTCTTGGTAGTAACATCCATGATTCTCCATCCTTTGGTGTTTTCATGTTGCAGGTGATTCGTTATTCTAGGGCTTGCTCTGAATATCGCGATTTTCGTGATAGATGCTGACGTACAAACTTAACGCACAGGGATTCGAGAGATGCAGGTTGATGAAGTTTTATGGTCGCCATCTTGATCTCATCGAGAAATATTCTGTATCTTTGTGTGACATGAAAATGGACGTTTTTGAGTTTGCTTATTAGTGTGTTTACTTGTTGACAGTGATGACTCGGTTCTCATTTTGAGGATTGATGCTTACTTGGATGTAATCAAGATTTACATGGCGGGTGTCGTCGATGAAGCAGAAGACGCTTACTCTTCCGGAACACCTGGTCTTATTCTCTTGTGCTTTTACGAGAGTGTAACCATGTATATCTTTCCTTTTTTCATATTTTGTCTCTTAGTTTAATCGATTTTGAGTTCTGATTATTGTTTTGTTGACGCTTTGGTATTCTCTGGGTTTTTTTTCATCATGCATACATCCATTTAGAACTAATTCCCGTTCAAATCATGTACATGTACATCGATGATGAAGTGTTTTTGAAGTATTCAAAATTTCACAACAGAAAATATTGTTGTCCAGGTAGATACAGATGAACTATTAAGTAATAATCAGGAGATTAACAGCTGATTACACCTCAGCCAGACTTTCACATTTTAAATGACATGTCCTCAGACATTTCCGTAGATGAAATGAAGGAAATAAGTTGTTGAAGAAGTCCAAACACAGAAAAGATTTGTGATTCCCATACAGGATGTATGATGCACAGAAAACAAAATGCAATGGGCTTTAACAGTTTTTTTTT
Organism: Mimachlamys varia; assembly: GCA_947623455.1. Lineage (NCBI taxonomy): Eukaryota > Metazoa > Mollusca > Bivalvia > Pectinida > Pectinidae > Mimachlamys > Mimachlamys varia. Next base: position 31,377,176 of record OX392529.1, on the reverse strand, counting down.
TATTCACAGCGACAAAAACAATCCAAAACCAATGAAAAGGTGAAACATTTTCCAAACAACTTTATAATGATGACCGTACTTGTATTGCACAACTGGGTAATGCGTGCAGTGTTGTACAAGGAATTGGATTGGAAAAATATAGAGAATACCAAAGGGTCAAGAAATCCATAATCCGAACTCGGAAACTAGGGGAAAATACGAAATAAAGAGAATCTTGTTAAAGAACAGGTGTTCCTGAAGAGTAAGCGTCTTCTGCTTCATTGAGGACCCGCCATGTCAATCTTGGTCACATCCAAGTAAACATCAAGTTCTCGAAATGAAAATCGAGTCATCATTCTCAATCACATTAAGAAGGCACACCAATGAACATACTCAAACTTTTCATATCACGCAAAGATACAGAATATGTCTCAATGAGACAGAGATGACGAACTTGTTCATAGTTCTCTTCAACTTGCATCTCTCGAATCCTTGTGTTGTTAGTTTGTCAGCAGTTGGTGTCGATTACAAAAATTACGATATTTAGACCAAGCTCTAGAATTACGAATCAGATGCGACACGTTAACACCATAGGTTGGAGAAGCAGTGAGGTTACTATCAAGAAATGGAAAGTTCACTATCTGAAAATTGAAATCGTAACATTTATCGTGGGCTTATCAGGATGGGTAACAAAAACCTTGCCAAATCTTTCAATTTCACTTTCAGGTATATTGACTATGAACAACAAGAAGTTTGCTGACCTAGTCGATCATATACTACTGAACTTGAGATTAAGGACACAACAGACACTCTTACGTCAGATACTTACCTCGATCTTTACTAAAACCATGATAAACACTTATTCATTATTCTCGGGCTTGCTCTGAATATCGAGATTTTCGTGATATATGTCAGCACAAACTTACGGTACAGGGATTTGACAGATGCAGGTTGATGAAGACTATGGGCAAGTTTTATGTTCGCCATCTTTGCCTCATTGAGATATATTCTGTATCTTTGTGTAATATGACGCTGGACGTTTTTGAGTTTGCTTATTAGTGTGCTTACTTGTTGTACTTGCCAATGATGACTCGGTTCTCATTTTGAGGACTTGATTTTTATTTGGATGTGACCAAGATTTACATGGCGGGTATCGTCGATGAAGCAGAAGACGCTTACTCTTCTGGAATACCTGGTCTTATTCTCTTGTACTTTCACAAGTGTATCCATGTACATCTTTCCTTTTTTCATATTTTGCCTCTAGTTATATCAATTTTGAATTCGGATTATAGTTTTGTTGATGTTTTGGTATTCTCTGATTTTTCAGTGGTAAACTGTCCATGTTGGTTTGAGTTTGAGTATATATCGAGGTAGGCAACTGATGTATCTAAGAGTCTGGTGTGTCCTTTATTTCAAGTTCAGAATACGATCGACGTGGTCAGCAAACCTTGTTGATCATAGACAAGACATCGTCAATATAATTATGTGAAAGTGAAATCTAAAGATTTGGCGAGGTTTTTGTTACCTGTTCTGATTAGTTCTTCCACACAAAGTCAGTCTCGTATGAAAACAAAAACAAGTCAGCTAAGGGTGGGACACAGTTTGCTCCCAGTGGAATGCCAACAGTCTGCTGGAAAATATTTCCTACAAACTCAACAAAAATATTGTCAACCAGGAATTCAATCATTCGTTCTATATCTTCAAAGTATATCTCATATTAGCTTTTGTTGTGTTTTTCACAAAGTATGCCCTAAGATAGATAGTTCATCGCCATATATTTGTATCGCCGTCCACCTTTTTCGGAATCAAAACTCTCATAACGAGAGATCTAAGACGTTCTTCAGTTTGGTATGAGGTATGGTAGTGTACAGGGTGGAAAAATTAAATGTTTTGATCGAAAAAAAAATAGGAAGGGGGTGTTCAAGATGGATCAAAAGATCTTTAGAGTTTTTCAAAATCCACATCCCGAAAAAATGCTGTTTCCAGTAACACAAATAGGGAGTTGTGTATTTGATGCTGGGGTGCTATTCAAGTTCTAGATGATAGTACATTGTACCTGTAACATTGGGATTTACCTGTATATATCAAGTGGAGTATTTACCCTTGTGTCAATTTTGTATCATTTCTTTTAAATTCGGAAGGCTATATTATTGTCCTGCTCTGGTTTTATGTAATGTTGGGACAGCTTTTATTTACTTATTGGACAGTTTTAAAACATATTGGATAACAGAACTCATATTTTATAATGTATATTATTGGACAGATACAACAATGGATAACATCTCAAGAATATTCCAATGTATATACATTGTATAACAATACAGACATTGTGTACCTGGAGCGGACGATGATATCATCATAGCTTACTAGCCAGGGATGACAGAATGGTGATACAATGCCGACTCGTAAACTAACATACCTGGCCATACATATTTACGACCTGGACATATGAGATCAGTTTTTAATGTTGCAAAGTCACACACATTGCCAAACGTCTGATATCGTTGATATGCTGCCTCCTTTTAATGGTAAGTTTTGCGTGCTTAGCTGTTATCAGTAGCTCTTTATGCGGCCGAGTCCGAGGTGATTCAGCTCTACAGCACACTTGATTATGTATTGATATGGCCACTTTGTTCATAAAACTTCCATTATAAACCAGTTTCTAATTTTCATACGCAAATAAAGCTGAAAAATATTAGCAGCTTATTTCGCCCCTGCCAAAAATTACAAGATAATTCTTCGAATTCTTTCTTCACTATTCAGTGATTTAAGTAGAAGTCATGTATTCGGCAACTTTATCCCAGATCAAGCTTACCATGCCTCTGACACTGGGCGTTATACTGTGGGCCATTTAAATACAGTCAGATTTTATTTTCATGTGGATGAATAACGCTGATGCCGTGTGATGGCAAACGATTGTTATAATATCTGCCGTTGAGTAGAAACTTTAGGCGCAGGATTTGATGGAAAGTACATCTGAAATCCGGGACCTGGAATTGTCGGGTAACAAAACACTTGTAAAGCCTGCATTGTTTCCGCGAAAAGTCACCAAACACTCGCCAATTCACACATTGTGCCACTCGATCAGCTGGTGTTTAATTCTAACAAACGGTGGAGGAAGTTTTTAATATTTAGTGACGTTAATATGTTAGTTATCGGGAAATGTTTTGGCTTCCTCAGACATGTTACAATAGGACCTAAGGAATGTCGTTGTGTTGGACCTCGTGGCTTAAACCATAATCTAAAAGAGTAAGATGATAAATGCTCCAGCTCAAACTAAGTTTATTACGTAGCAGTGTATGTAAACAAGAATTAGATGCTGATAATCAATCATTTTGCCATGGTATAACATAACCAGGTTACACAGCACATGTCATATGCTACACCGTTTTACAGCAATACGGAAAATGAAGGTCGACTCTATCTAACGGCAGAAAGTTTTTGACATTTAATACGGAAGAGGTCTGAACTATTTTGCATGGCGTGTTTTAGCTGATGGAAGGCCTTAATTGTAAACCAACACTGGGCTGTATCATGATAAACGAGACTCAGATATAACTGTTTGTCTTTGTCAATCATCTCTAAGGTTTTCATCAATTTGGATCATAGATTGAACACTTAATTCGGTTTTAAAGTTCATTCACCGAGAGCTAGATTTCAAACGAGCCCTGTGTGGGATAGCGCATTCACCGACAAGCGAGGTGGCTTGCTATGAGAACTTGTTTATTTATTGGGACTGTATGAGGATGGAGATTTTAAAGGGAAAAGTATAACATCACTACCTGGTTGTTACAGTCGCCGAAAAGGTTCGTCGCGAAGAATTATAATCTCCATCGTTTTTCATTGAATGCTCAATGGACTTTAATAAAGTTCGTCGCCAAACATATATCCTAATCGAAACCGATAGTGCAAGGATTAAAATCTGAGTGGAACAACATTTGATAGCCGTGTGTCAACTGTTAAGTTGGAATAAATCGTTAAGAATCTTTTGTGAATAGACAAAATGCAAGGTGTTCCCGGACAACTGGATATGAACAACATGCGAGATTTTGTTCAGAAGAACTCTTTAGAGCGCGTGGCACACGAGAAAAGGACAAAGTCCATTGAGCACCAAAAGAAAGCCTTCGTGAGACAGTACTCTAAGGACGAACAGGAGGTCAAGGGCATACTTCAGCGACTCCACGTGGAACAACAGATATATGACGTAGATTACATACAGCCAGATATAGGTAAGACGTTCAAATGTGGTATTGTAAAACAAAACAAAAATCATCTCCATATCTTGTTGTGTGCAAGTTTCTCTTTACCTTTGTTTGTGGCTTGGGGTCCTGTCCAAGCCTTTGTTTGTGGTTTGGGGTCCTGTCCAAGCATTTGTTTGTGATTTGGGGTCCTGTTCATTCCTTTGTTTGTGGTTTGGGGTCCTGTCCAATCCTTTGTTTGTGGTTTGGGGTCCTGTCCAATCCTTTGTTTGTGGTTTGGGGTCCTGTCCAAGCCTTTGTTTGTAGTTTGGGGTCATGTCCAAGTCTTAAAGGGTTCCGTTAGTGTTGACGCTAATATTTTCAGTTGCATTCCAGGAACTGTGAAATAATCCTATATGTATGAGGAACACGTTAACATGAGTTTGTAAAACTGAGTTTATATTGGCAAAATAATGCTTATTGTTGTATTTACTGTTGTATCTATGTCGTACGCAATAGGCTAAAGGTAAACTTTATCTGGGTAGCAATTGAACGTAGCTGCAGTGGTGCAAATCTGCTAGAAATCTGTACCATTTGGTTACGTTTTTTGACAATCTTGTCTGCAAAATTCATACAAACAGGATTACCTCTCCATGTGTAAGTAAATTCCACCATAAAATAGAAACTCTGAAACTGTCCGATTAGGTTGTTTCCAATTGTTTCATTTTATATAAGGTACCTGTCACACAAATCTCGCGTCTTTTACACCGTTTATCTGTTCTCCAGTTAATCTGGTCTGTACGTAAGGTTTGATTTGATGCCAGAAGACAACATTCTGCATCTTTAAACGTTGATAACATTAATTCAGAAACACCATGACTGTTTATGTAATCAAAAGTATTGTATCCATCATAATTACTACATAATCATTAGGATCACCTAAACGCGATAAAATGGGTTAACTACAGAATCAAGACATATAGTTAAATTTAGCTGGAATGAAGGAAAACGACGTAGGGACTCACATGTATTCGTCGTCCCAGACTGGATAGGGCTACCTAGAGTAGATAAATGTGTGAGCGTTTTAATATAACTATTTGCAGACTTGTGAACCTCTTTCACTGTAATTATAGCTAAGTGGGGGTGCCTCTATCTTCGGGGTGTTTGATTCGACTATGTTGGTTCAGTTTTTATTAGAATTAAAGGCTATCGATTTAGTATCATGAGGTATAAATGACAAAATATTCTTTGGGATAAACACACGAAGAACTATGATACAGCGACAACATACATGGTCAAGTATATCGAATAATTAATACATTGGGATATAAAATATACCTAGCTATCAACAGAAAGGATAAATAATATAACACAATATCAACAAATAGTAAAAGAAAAGAAATACGTTTAACACGATGTCAACATAAAGATTACTTATAACAATGTTTATTGGACAATATACCAAAGTGTTGAAACAAAGCAAACCTATACCAGCGTTATCAGACAAATACATGTAGAAGTTTACAACAGCTGCTATATACAGGAGCACATTCTATACAATGGTAAGCTTACAGGGTAATGAAAATAGGTCTGCTCTGTTTTCCAATGTTTTTGTTTTTCTATTTCTGTTAGTATCTGTTAGTACCAAACTACATCGCAATCGCCTCTTTGTCTTTTCGGTGGTGTTAACCAAGGGTGTTTTTGCCATCTCATAACAAACCAATAAATAAAAAACTATGTAGGTCAGGTCACATGAATCTAACATGCCGTGAATATATATCATAGTTAAAAATCGGGTCGTGATGACAATCGTAAAACTGTTCCACATTGTTGACGTCAGGCAGGCAGAAAATCTTTAATTTATACATCATCCGTAAACATAGCATTACAAACAAGGGAAACAACACTATAGTGGTGGCATTGTAAACCGTGATTATATCGGACACTTTTATCGGTTAGTAAATGTCACGGTGTATCTAGGTAGGTATACTACACCACCTACAGCAACAATGCGGACGTCTGTCTGGCTTTTACTGATTACAATAATTAAAATGCATTGCGTACCTGCCTTTGAGGTCACGAGTAATGTGTAGGGTCACTGATTGGCTGATTAACAGGGGGTGTTTTGTAGTGATGTGACGTTGGGCTATTTAAACGTGTGGGTTGGTACTGTAATGTACACGTATATTAAACATTATTTTCCTTATATGTGCAGTTTGTCTGTAACCTTTCAAAATTTATCTAGTAATTATTTTCCCCTTTGACTGTCCTTTTAGCAGGTTTAATGTATTCTAAGATCACGATTTGTTTGACAGCCATACATACGTGGTGTCTCAACTGAAAAGCTGGCGTATGTAATAATATCACAAGGGGGTGGCTCAGTTGTATTTATGGTCGTTAAACCAATGCATCCGTGTACAACATACCTCGTCACATTAGGTTCCGTATCGCTGGATACGAGATTTTTTATTTAACGTCGCATATTTAAACAATGAACATTAGCACTCTAGCGCTATAATCAAGACAAACAATTACCAGTAGCTGGAGCACACTCCGTATTCACATTTGATACCATTCATCCTACTGAGAAGTATGACAACAGGGGTTTTACCGGAATGTGCAATGTACATTATACACATACAAGTATTAATGTAATGTTAAACTCATGTATTAATTAAAAATATCAATTAACGACCAAGGAGACAAAATTATTAAAAGTGTTTATTGTTTTATAAAATACACATATTGACTTTAATTCTTAAAGCTCATTTGTTAACACTCAACATAGAATGTAACACGAAACATATGGTCTATACAATCACCGATACTAACTATTATTCCCTGATTTTTTTCTATAATGAACTACTAGTGTTCCAACCTGTAACTTGTCTTGAGGAGTGATTAGATTTCCATCTTTAATTGGCCGCTTGAACACACTAAGGATATATTTTATTGACTTACTGTAGATTTATCTTTGTACAACCTTAACAAAGTATCTATGTTTTGAAGATCCAGTGAAGACTGAACAAGAGGAGGAGGAGGAAGAAGTATTTGTTAACCCTTATCCCATCACAATCGTACCCAAATTTGGTCAACCGTCCGCAAAACAAGGACCAGTTAACAAGAAAAACCATAACGGTAAGCAAACTAGGACAACCATTAATCAAAATGCAAACGAAAATTGAAGATTACCATGTGCCTTGATATATTTCCCGTGCCAAATAGAACACTCTAGGTCAAATATAGTGGCGAACAATGCTTTATTATTTTATTATTTATAATAAGATAAATCTCTTAAAACTCCAAAATGTAATTTAGAAAAAAATTGTTCGATGATGATATGGCAAATGACTTAAATCATTTTCGATAAATGATCTATGATCGGGATGATCTATCTAGATGTCTGAATGCATCTGAAGAAAACAATCCATGTAATAATAAAACCCAGATTAAAATAAGGTCGTTTGTAATTGGCTACCAGAAAACGTTCGAGTAACGGGTCGACTGCGAACTTTGGGAAGGTTTGAAATGTTCCATAGAGAGCGATAGCAGCTTTGAGTATCTGGCGATGCGAAATGACTTTTCTGAAAAAGTTCAAGGATTTTGTATACTTTTCATGTTTTTATATCGGACAAAAAAGTATCGCTAGGCAGCAAAACTTATTTTGAGTATTCTGTAATCTCCAAAGATGCACGGTTTGGTCAGTTTGAACGTCTAAAAGAAACTAAATAGTAAACTTTTAACGTTATATATTTTACAACATGTATTTTACATGATATATTCTCGGTCCTCATTTCGAGGACTTGTTTACTTAGGTGTGATCAAGATTTATATGGCGGGTGTCGTCGATGAAGCAGAAGACGCTTACGCTTTCGGAACACCTGGTCGTATTCTCTTGTATTTTTACAAGGGTTTCCTTGCGGATCTTTCCTTTTTTCGTATTTTGCCCCTAGTTTAATCGATTTTGTGCTCGGTTTATGGTTTTGTTGACGCTTGGGTATTCTTTATTTTTTCTTTCCGTAATGTAAAACGTAGAAATTACGATTGACTTTTAAATTTCAAAGATGGCAATTTTATGTTCTCCATGGTCAATGAGATATAGCAGGGTTTTTTTCAAATAGCATCAAAAGAAATTAATTCAGTAATAACTCTTAATATAAGTTAAAATCTAAAATTTAGAATAGCTAGATTGGCTGTATTTCTGAGGAGTTCGCAATAGAGTGTGTTGAGTATCTCGTCAACAATTTGAAAAGAACATGCACTAAAACTGTAATGTTAGGTTATCATCTTTTCCAGAAATGTACCATATCGTCCAATGATAATGTAGTAAAACTGTTAATTTTCACATAATCCTGCTACTGAAAAACTATATCTGTACAGATTTTATGCGTAAAATAATACGGATTTTATCATTTTTGAATACCCTAATGTTTGACTGATAATGTTTTTATTTGTTTTTTTTTCTATAAACAACGAGAACAGACACAGACCCCATACGACATCGATCCGGTCGCCGAAAGTCGCTAGAATATGAGGATATCCCGACACCGGGCTATGCCAAGCAGATCCAGCCTGGCCGTACTTCGGTGACAGGGGTGTCCTCGTCTACTGGACGCACCAGGAAACTATCCAGTACTTCTGACCAACCAGAAATGGCAGATCTTTGGGTTGGTGATCCAGAATTTATTTCTTCAGTGCGGAGACCTCGGAAAACTTCTTCGGACATAAACCATCGGAAGTTACTTCAAAGAGCCATGAGCGATGTTTGGGTACAGTCAAATGCAGAAAGTTTGTCAAGATTGTCAATATTTGCACGGAAATGTAGTGTAGATGATTTACATAAGGATATAACATCGACACCAATAAATCCAAAGAAAGAGAAGAAATCGAACTATGATGAGAGCTATAGAAACAATAGCTCACAAGACGGAGCCTTCACTTCGTCGCCTGAGCGTGAGAGGAAGTTAAGCGTTAACAAAGACGCACACGCAACATCTTTAAAGGATGAAACGAAATCATTGATTTCTGATAAGAAGATTTCTCCAAGTGCATCTGGTAAGAAATCTTCTTTGAAAAAGTCAAGTAAATCAGAAAACGAAATGAAAACCATGATAAACTATGACGCTGAAGAGGCAGAAGGTAAGGAAAATGACGTCAGCCGATACGGAAAAACATCAGACAGTGCAAATTGTAGAATGCGCAAAATTGGGAGAGCTGAAATCGACTATCCCGATATTGATCTGACCGAACGAGGTAATGAGCAAAGTACAGAGACCGAGAACAAAAAACGGGTATTGAAAAAGAAAAGATCAATGCCAGAGATGAAAATAGAGTCACCAGCAACGACAGCACCAGACGAGTCATTGTCACACCCTAGACCGAGAGCAAGACACGGGTCACTGAAAGAAAAGAAGAAGGAAAAAACTGATGTCAAATCAAGGCCGCGGAACGGTTCTTTCAACTAGTAGGTAAAGCCATGTCTACTTATAGAACGGCACCCTACTTGTTTGTGTGGTTGTTTTTCAAACCGGGCATTGGACATGAAGAGGAGTACTGTTAATGCATGTGAACTTGAGAGTGACTTGATTTGCTTTACATCGTATTATGGTTACCTAATTAAGTCTATACCACTGGACATTACTATTTGACCTAGCCTTTGTGATTCCAGGAGTTCTAATACCCGATATATATGATATAATTGTTATAATGGAGGCACTGAAACATCGCCAGTGCATGCATCTTGCGATGGAGCGTGCACTAGAATTCAGTGTTCGAAAATATTTAATCATCTTTTTAAAAGAAACTTTTAATTTAGTCCATGAATATACACACTGTAGTATTCAATAATTCTAATTACAGGACACGTTCTTCATTGTTTATATAACTAAAAGTCGTCTCACTTGCCAAATGTTACGGTTTAGGCAAGTATATATTGTGTCGATTTTGCATAAACTCAACGTTACTTTTGTCTTTGATATCACATGAACGTTATTATTTTTGCTTTTTTTTTAACATTTTCTTTTTCAATTTCGCTCTCCGGCTTCATTATTCTACTCTTATCTACCAGAACTTGATCTTCGCTTACTTTCCAGATCAGAAATAAATCGTTATCCCATGGGTTATACAAGGTTATTACATTACTTGTATTCGGAAGTAATATATGTACCTGTAGAATACTTCGGCTCCACAACGGGCAATGACCGACACATGGGAAGCTATTTTGCTGCCCGTAGAAATTATTATCTGACTGCCAAAACATTTAGGATATTGATATATCACAAGACTTTTTTTCATATTCAGCAGAAAATTGATTTTGACAGATAAGACTCGAATCTTGAAAAGATTTTTGTGATAACTTGATATCATTATGTGCATGGCATTGTCTTTCAAACCGAAATTTAGACCCACTTATTTACTGGTATACCAGTAGTATGTTTAGGTATTTAAAGAAATTAAAACTTCTTTTTTTTCATTTTAGGGTCATGTTTTCTTACCAATTACCTTGAAACTCGAAGCGAAATTATTTATAAGCAAAAGTTTTATTAATTACGTATAATATATTATGTAAAAAAGGAACAATTAGGTTATTTACTAGTAATGCGAAATTCAAGACAGCCGGTTTGGCAATCTTCTTCTGATCAGTGTTCGACATTTTCAATGTAAACTAAGACTATTCAAAATTGGACCGTAACTAAATTTCGATCTATCACAGGCCATGATCGTATTGTCATGGTAATCATTTGGAAACGCCAAACATGTCGAATTATAGGCTTTGTTATTTACACTCTCTGACCAAGTATTAACAGGGGCGTAGCTGCCATGTAAGCACATAAGCCCGTGCTTGCACATCATTTTCCAAAGTATGTGTATTAAAGTTGAGAAATTTCATAATTCAACTTATATTCTTGAAAGTTCACTGATATTGTTGCTTCTTTTTTTTCGACTCGTCAGATCAACATACGGTAGTATTAGGCTGTAGAAAATGTGTTAGCTATAAATACTTCAAATTCAATTTCATTTCTTTCCAAATGCAATAGCATATAGGATTACAATACACATAAATATTTAATCATACATAACTGTGCAAGATGTCGGAGACCGCAGCCAACACAATTCAAATAAAATTTATAATACAGCTCACTACGACAATATAGGTAACGGCTTTATCGTGAGAAAATTCGTATACAAATGAATACCGAACAACATCCAAACATAAGCCTCAGTTTGAAACTTCCTTCACTTAGGCCGACATTTTTTTTTATAAAATCATGTCATATTAGGTTTTAGTGATAGATATCAGCTGCTGACGAACAAACTTATGGCACAGGGAAAGGAGAGGTGCAGGTTGATGAAGACTGTGGGCAAGTTTTATGGGCGCCATCTTGGTTTCATGGGACATGTTCTGTATCTTTAAGTAACATGAAGATGGACGTTTTCGAGTATGCTCATTAGTGTTCTCCCTTGTTTTTATTGACAATGAGGACTCGGTTCTCATTTTGAGAACCTGATGTTTACTTGGTTGTGACCAATATTTACATGGACCAATATTTACATGGCAGTTGTCGACGATGAAGAAGAAAACGCTTACTCTTCCGGAACACCTGGTCTTATTCTCTTGTGCTTTTACAAGCGTCTCCATGTATATCTTTCCTTTTTTCATATTTTGCCTCTAGTTCAATCGATTTTTAGTTCGGATTATGGTTTTGTTGACGCTTTGGTACTCTCGTTTTGTTTTTTTAAGTAAATCTGTATTCGACTTAATATACAAAATAACCCTTTTATCATTCTAAGAGTAATAAAAGAAGGGCCAATTTTTACTACATTTCTGTTCAAACAAAATGTTAGCAAATACAATTATTAAGGAGCCCGGCCAAAATTCCTGAAGTTAAATATCTCCATTGGAAAGCATTACAGAAATTAAGGAAAATTCCTTTAACTTAAGATTTTCCCGTGAATTCTTTAATGCTTTTCTCTAGAGATTTTTAAGTCAAGGAACTTTCGTGAAACTACAACTGTAGGCCTGTTCGAATTGTACAAAATTATGCTTAAGAACACAAGCGTGCTTTTTTATGAGTCCTGCACAAAACAGATATACTTATAATCAGAGACGTATGTATATCAAAGATGGTTTTACATGTAAATGTCTCTGGTTTTACTTACTGATGAGTAAAGACATAAGAAAGGTATGGATAATGATTTTGTTTCTATACAAAACATATAGTATTCCATTTTCGGATTAATAATTTGTTTAATGATAGGCCAGACAATGATGATTTAAACAAGTCCAAAACAATGGCACCATTTGAAGTCCAAATGTGATCACCCCCCAAGTACCCCCTCCCCAAAATTGAAAACGTTGCGGGCTTGCACATCAAAATACCTCCAGCTACGCCCCTGGTCAATACCATCAGTCAAATAGTTGAGGCGTCATGACCGTCTGAAGGAAAACCTGTTTATAGTAGCCATTTAACATGATAACCGAAATTTTGAAGAAAAAGAGAAGAAAAGTTGCATGCGCATCTACACATTTTCCTTAATATTTCCTTATTTATTTATCAAAACCGGTAGGTAAGTTTAGGAGTTGTCTCGACAGGATTATCTGATATGATATGTCTGCTCACAGACGAACAGACAGACGATCTTATTTATCGAACTTCTTCGAGGGGTATTACAACGTTAACGGAAACTGTGACGTTCGGAAAACAAACCTTGAATTTCTGAGCATAGTTGTTCATTTTAGCTGTGCCAACTGTTTTTGCCAATAATACTTTCAGCACTCACATAACTATGATATAGTGTTTTTCTTCAGACAATTTGGGCGATTGTATGCTTAAAATTACTAAGTACAACAAACCAGTGTATATAGCAGAATGACTTTTATTATCTTTACATTCAGACTGTACCATTTGCATTGCAAATTTGGAGTTTAATAAGGGTATGTAATATAAATGTTATGAAATAAATACAAGAAGTGAATGTCCTCTGTTTGGCACGACCCCAATTATTGTAAGAGAGAAGAATTTCGCTTCAAGAACAAAACGCTATGATAGTGCGCCGAGTCTAGGCGTCAACAACTTGGCTCTGCCGTTCAGCAATGGTGTGAGCAAACTTGGCGCTGTCGTTCAGCAATGGTGTGAACAAACTCAGTCTTGTCGATCAGCAATGGTGTGAACAAACTCAGTCTTGTCGATCAGCATTCGTGAGAACAAACTCAGTCTTGTCGATCAGCATTCGTGAGAATAAACTCAGTCTTGTCGATCAGCATTCGTGAGAATAAACTCAGTCTTGTCAATCAGCATTGATGAAAATAAACTCAGTCTTATCGATCAGCATTGGTGTGAACAAACTCAGTCTTGTCAATCAGCATTCGTGAGAATAAACTCAGTCTTGCCGACAAGCATTGGTTTGAACAAACTCAGTCTTGTCAATCAACATTGATGAAAATAAACTCTGTCTTGTCGATCAGCATTGGTGAGAACAAACTCAGTCTTGCCGACTAGCATTACCAACAAGTGATTGAAACTCAACGTCAGCTTCAAAGGACGCGTAAAGGTTTCTGACATTTACGTAAGAAGCCAGAATGAAACTTTGCAGCATCAGTTCAGCGAAGCCAACGTTAGCCACCAATATTACAGCAAAAACACATGAAGTTTTGGCTTCAATTCGACACCTTAATGAAACACATCGACATCGCTGGAAATACACTGTAAGGCTAGACAACATTGCATTCGCACCAGGAAGATCTTTCCATAAATGACCAACTACGAAAGGTGGGCCACTTAGCGCTGCCGACAAATGCCTGAAGTGAACACTCCCAACATGGTTGATCAATGGTGAAAGATTTAATGAAAACACCCAACAAGATTGTCCAATGCTTAAAAATGAACACTTCCAAAATGGCCGACCAACACAGAAAGTTGACACACCAAACATTGCCGACTTAAACTGAAAGTGAACACTCCCAATATAGACGACTAATTTTGATGTGAACACATTCAACAAAGCTCTCAAACATTGAACTGAACGCTATCGTTTGTGGCTACAAAACAATCAAACATTCACAAAATCTGGTGTGAACAAACCAGTATTTTGCTCCTATGCCTGGTTTGTAAAGCATTTCTCGGTTTTAATGTCCACTATCACACATTGAAGGAAGTGCGTCAACCACTCATCTCAATACTTTCTTGTTTATGTATGGATGAACATATATGAACAAATGTGATACAAAGCAATATCTTTCTGTAGAACTGGTATCTTTGTAAAAATTAATCAGCTGAATATATAATCATGATTATCTCATTAACATATACTAGGTGAATCAGAGGGACAGGGTAGATGATACTTTATCACAAGGAGACACAATCACATGAAAAGCGAACACAATGTAAAAGATAGTTAAGGGTACATGTAGGATTATTCTAGTAGTAACGGTCGAAAAACAAGTACAGGCTGTATAGCTGAACGTCCAACATCGCCACAATCACCAAATCTACACGTTAAAATACAGACACTGACTTAAATAGGCAACAGTCATACATTAAGTACGTATTAATGAATAGAATATCAAAATGCTGACAGGACAGCGAATGTGTCGCTCACTATTTCACACGGAATCATCATTTCACACCCTTTTCTCCATACTAACAAATCAACGGATCATTCACAGTACCACAAACCTAGTGGAAGTTTCTCACATTCTGTTGCACAATCCTTATAATATCACAAACACAAAACACAATAGTTATGATTCAAGTTATCTAATTCTGAGGAATAATCAGCAGTTAGTTTATAATTTAGAGAGAGACTTGATCAGGTCTTTTCAATCTACATGGTGGTTATGTGGTAACAAACCTTACTTTGTATATTATGATTGTGAGTTCTAATGTTACCCTCAGGGTATTTCAAAAATACCTTAGCTAGACTATGGGCCAACACATTTTTCTATTTATTCCTTTTATGCACAACATTGTTTAATCGTCAATGATATTACAATAGACAATGCCTTTTCATCAAACAAAACACTGAATATGTATTCAGACACCGTTTTGTGAAACATGCCTGTCAACTACCTAAAATGTAACAATGGATATATATCAAAATATTTATCGATGTTTTAAAGTTGTAAACCGAAAATATGTTTTATATTATTTTCCAATGCAACAGTATACAAGATCTAAAATGTTTTGCAATGAAAATATTAAAACGTTTTTCTCTCAACTCATTCATCACTTAAAAATTCATCATGAGCTATTCCAAACTTTGATATGAAACAGTTCAAATGTATCTTCAGGAGTGAATTAAAACCGATGCTACCCTTCAGAATAGGTAAATGGGATCATAGCTACAGGAATCATATCATCAGTGTATTCTTGCTCACCACATACACGTTCCCAATTCTTGCACACACCTTATGCGAAACCAAATCTCACACATCACTCCAAAAAACAAGCTCAAACATCCCAAATCAATAAAACAAGCATCATATAAAATCACATGACTAAATTGTGTCGACATCGACTGATAAGATTTGTTGACGAAATAATGTGTTAACAAAAAAAAGTTGACATCACATGAGAGTACCAGCCATTGAACATGAGCATAATAGGTTAATAATATATTGCATTCTAGTAGGTCTACATTCTCGACTACACGTTTATATATATATATCTATATTTATATACTAGGTATATTTACTACCATGCCGGCAATACATCTAAGCACTATACACTAATTTGAAACAGTAGACTGCCCCGCGATCTACAATCCGGTAAAAAAAATGTACAAGAATTTACAACAAGTTTATATATAGTCAATAAAACTAATCATTATGTGTATAACTTATTAAGAAATTGTAAGAGAAAACGAGGGACAGGATTAATACTACAGCTATCTACCAAGCCTACAGATTATTTTTTATATTACAAACTTACCATGATGCAATGCTACTGTCTGCTATTATTGTAATTTGTATATAACAAAAAAATGTCTGAATTTTAATCATCAACAAAATTTTGTAAATTTTCATCTGCATATTGCTTTTTCCAGTCAAAAAGAATTTGTCTGGTGTAGTGTGGTTTTAAAATTCAATGTCTATTGAAATTCTGATGTGCTTTCCCAGAAGTTGTATTCATCACTGTGTATTTGGATCTACTGGACACGCTGTAAAGATCTGTCCATTTAGCAGTGCATCACGGCAAACTTTTAAAAGGAATTCTTCCTAAATAACTAAGGGTACACTGTAAATTGAGGCTGATAAGCGTGGTTATAATTGCAACTACAGACTTGAGTATTCCAGCAGCAGGTCTGGTTTATCAAGAGGACATAAATATTGGATATCGTCTCTTTTCCTTATATCATAGGTTACACTATCCTCCAAACACTATATGATATCTTAAGGAGTGATAAAACATTGGTCCACTGATCATTAAACAGGTGAAATATAACTAAGTGGAATACATAGCATACACTTGTATAAAACTCACATATCCTGTATTACTGGCCATGTGATTTCTAGATTTCCAGTTCAAACAACAAGCCATTACCTCGCCAGTTTTTAACATTAAATTGTTTAATATTCTCTATATAGTGGATAATGAGTAAAATAGCTCTTTTGTCAATAATGCTGTCATGTTTACTTCGACCAGTCTCTGCCATGACTTCTCAGCTGTTGTTATAAAACACATGTTATATAGATAAAACATTTAAGGTGATACTATAATCCTCTGTCCGTGGCAAGCTTAGGGGGCCGTATCCCATGACCTGTTCCTATTACTACATGGTATCTTGTTATTTGTAACACTGTTATATCAATACATCTGACCATTTTGATTTGAGAGGAGTATAGTTTTACAACATATTTCAATAATTGTAAAAAAGAGGATAGTAACTACTCACAACATTATAACCAGAATGTAACACGGAGTGTAGTAAAATTAAAATTGAAGGAAAAATACTTGATTATACTCATTTACAAATGAATACATATTTCATGATTATGTTTTACTGTAAAAGAGAGTTATAACCTAAAAGAATAACTTGGGGTTTAGAAAAAAAATTATCAGACCATATCATCATGTATATCGGTACTCAAAACAGAACTAGATCCAAAGTTAACAGATCAATAACATAATCCCTACTAACAGGACAATCTTACTGATGGTGGTCTATACTTCTGACGACTTGTATCAATGGCTACGGTACAAACACACACTCACACTGAAGTAGTACCAGATCCCTTGGAATATGTGGTTATATATGAAATTATTGCACGACTGATGAGAAGGGTCATATCTGACTGCTGAAAATGACCCATCAGAGGGATGAAAAGGGATACATTTGATTGACAGGAAGTGGTAAATTTGACCAATGAAATGGGATTATATCTGACTTACCAGGGGGTCGAATACACTAATAATTTGACTGATGAAAAAGTATTATAGTTGACTGGTGACAAAAGCTACATTTAAATATGATTAAGCTACAGACATTAATCAAAAATCCCTAAAGGCACTTTTCCAAACTACATCATACCATTAATCAGCTTAATAATGGTCCAAGACAAAACCTTGTTCGCTCATCAAATGCTTTTCACTGCTCTAAGTGTTTGACTATAAACCTACTGTACATTTTGTTGTTGAAAGCTTAACATACATTTTAAAGTTTAGCCCAAGATTCAGTTTCTTAAAATGTGCCAAAGTTCACTTTTTGTCTCATCGTACAAGAGGATTATTCTTGAGGATAAAATTAATGTTATATCTTTATGTAAGAGCTATCACTAGCAGTATCTTATCAGCATCATTAGGATGTAATGTAAGTACACATATCCAGATCTGTTGAATTACTGTTCAACCTGAACATATGAAGTGTAAAAATAATTTAACATGAATGTAGACAGAATAACATCCTTACATCAATATATTAATAGCTTTGTGTGTATAGTTCAGACCTGCAGAAGTAACTATGAAACATTAGGTTCATTATCAGTGACAAGTGGAGTTCAGTCTATGGATGTATTTATATATATCGGTATGTTTTCTAGAATGTTTTGGCCCTATTCCGACAGTATTCCAGTATTTTTATGTACTGCAGCTGTTAACAAGGAAATATCTGTACCAGGAGATAGTTTATCTTTAAAACCTGTTTAAAATAAACTTCAGCATTTAAAACACTTTATATATCAGTACACCGAGCACAAGCATGAATTGTAACTGAGAAGCGATGTATAGCTGACATTATCGGTCCCCACAAAAGGAGTTGATTGTAAGGTTGAGCCCTGGTAGAGAAAAAACCTGGCTTTTGTGACGATGTGAAATTAAAGTCATATCTCAAACTACAGTAGGCATAATATATATTTGAACTGAACTGGTAAAGTCGCTGACCACTCAGAATTGATGAAATTGTTAATAAGCTGAAAATACTTAAATGTCATATGTATGCTGATTTGAAATAACTGTTGCATTAGTTGAAGCCAACACTCAAAAAAATAATTAATGCAGATTTATCCCTTCACTGTGAAAACTGTAAAACTGAGCCTCAACTGTGATACCACGTGACTTTAAAATAATCTTTATGATTGTAAAGTACCCGGAGGCAGTAATATGAATGATTCATCATTGTAAAATTGTAAAACATTAAATAATGAAGGTAAAATTGATGTATGTCCACAGATTTATGATTCTGGTTCCTATCTATACTGTTGTAACAGGCACAAGCTGTTATCTTATTCACATAATCCTTCAACATTTCATCAACAGATTTGTGGAAATGAGTCATAAATAAGTTCAGCATGTAAAATTTACAATTATATATTATACAGGGTTGTAATACTGAGTTTCTCAAATTAATTATAATAATAATCTGCAAAGTCCCCATGGCGGCCATGAAACATGTTTAAGCATCAAGATCTGTTTGTATCCTGCTAGATAAAGACCAATAATATATATACTGTAATCCTAGCTCTTCGAAATCAGTGTTATTATTTTTGTTACATACATGTGCATTACTACATTGTATAATGCAAGACATTCTTATATCATTTATTTATGTCTTAACAAACATCTAAAACATATTGAATCAGCTTTTAATACTTCAGTGACCATTTCTATTTCAGGACATTAAGGTTGCAAGTTTCACATCAATGATACATGAAATATCAGAATATTTTAATTTGATCTCAATATGAGATAAGTTGTACTTAATCACCTTCATCACCTTAATCATCATCATCATCATCATCATCATCATCATCAGGTGAAAATCGAAATTCAAGCTCCTGATCTATTATTTTTAGACAGGAGTTATGAGAATTGAAACGACACCATAGAAAAATAAGCAGGGGAAGACACTATGCAGATAGTTTTGAAAACAAGTGCACTAAAACTCATCTAAATATGTTACTATTAATTGAGTAGTTTTTATAAAAAATTACTCCAGACTATATTTGTATTATAAGGTTAAAACATCTCTACAAAGAGACTGATTAAACAAAAACACATTTGAAAGTGATTAATTGCATTTTCATGATTAATATCATCGATTGAGATATTTCAAAATGTGCATCAGTATCTACAAAGGGGAATAACTTAACCTGAGTACTAGTTTATTTATTGTTAGTAATGATTGTGAAGGGATCACTAGGGCCTGTATTTCATGTAACTATTTTCATGCTCAAACATGGATTTTGTGTTCGAACCAAATTCGTTGTTCAGCCTATAAAGAAAAAAACAATCTTCTATTTTCAATAACTTTGGAAAGCATTATGAAGACTTCAAGCAAAATACCGTTTTGAATGAATTGATCATTTGACATGATTTAAGCCAGATACAAGAGATTTGGATAAAGCACAAAACCCACGTTGGAGTATGTGCAAAAGAATGGTTTCATCAATACAGACAAAGTACTTGGTCTGGTATTTCAGTACTATCTTCTCTTGAATTTGATTAAAACAGTCCTCTGAAAAGCTACACGTTGGGATTTTCTGTATTACATGTATAAGAGTTATTTTTGCAATAATGAATCTCATTTAATATTTGAGGAAAAAGTAGACAGATTATAAAAGCTTCAATTATAGCTCTGTTAAATGATAGTCCTGCCTATGGTTCAGAAAACAGGCAACTGTCACGAAATAAAGTAAGAATACAATCAAATGAACAAAGGGTGGGGTTAGGGGAAGAGAGGGAGTATTAATTCATAACTTTGTTATAATTTTACCCCACTTCTGAAGACTTTAGCAATACAAAGTTTGTAACATCTCATAAAAGATTTGTCTCCTTAACGCTACATAAAATTTAAAGGACAGATCATGATACTTCCCGCAGTGAAACGTTGTACTGCCAAACAATGCTAAACTTTCCCTTGACTTTGCAAGCAATCCTCCGCAGAAAGGAAAAACTCCAATCCAAAGTGGAAAAGAAAACATTGGCACACAAACAGCCTACAGAGGGACCAACATTACCCTACACATTTTAACCCTGGAATGATCATTTAATTGAGAGCAGATTACTTAGGTAGTAAAACCACAGATCATATGATGGATTAGTTTTAAAGCAGTACACCACATTTTAAATACAGCATCTGGTAGAGTTTAAGTTCAATGTTTGAAAAAATGGGTGACACAAATGGACGAATTAAAAAAATGGAGTTAAAAACACTGGCATTTTTCTCTCATATGAAACCTCTAGTCAAAGGCAAAGTATTACACTTCACTTGACATAAACTCTGGCTGAAAACATGCAGTTATGCAATTATGGGAGGCAGAATAGAAGGATTTAGAACTTTTCTAATAGAAATCTGTCTAACAGATTCCAACCCTTTCATTTCACAGTAAAGTCTCATCATTCTGATAACTGGGCGATCCATTCTGATAATTGGGTGATCCATTCTGATGACTTTGTGATTCTGATGATTTGGCAATCTTTTCTGATGACTTGGTGATCCATTCTGATGACTTTGTGATCAATTCTGAAGACTCTGCAATGATGACTAAAATGCTAATTCAGTACGTTTTAAAATACACAGGACTATACAGTATTGAGTAATTATTATACTGGAAAAACACAGTTTTCTTCTGTTGACACATGAACACACATCGAAAGCTGGCAGCTATAAAACCTGAATAGTACATTATACTATTTGGTTTGGCAAAAAATGTTCCATGTGTTAGTAGAACCAATGGTTAATCCCTTTGGTGTGAATTTCACTGAACGTTCCCAGTGGCGAAATTTTACTGACTCTCTCCATGGCCGCTACAGACTGTCAAAGTAATCTTTGTCCAGTGACCCTCTCCTGGGCCACTAATCATTGCTGTCCACTGACCCTTTACCAGACTACTAACAGGCCATTAACAGTATTTATCATCCAATGACAATCGGCCATCAGTGCCCTGTCCACAGATTATAATCGTCTTTCTGCCACTAAAGGCTGTCAATTATTAATCACTACCCACCTCCTACATTGCCGCACACATAAGGTACTGATCTTTAGTCTCACAAGTCTGCAGCTCAGTCTATAATACTGGGTCACATGTCTGTTTCGGTTTTAGACCAGAGTATCCGACAAGGCCTGACTTGTCCATATAGTTATTACTAGTCTGGATCATGGACGTACAGTCTATTGTTTCTGGGTTAAGAGGCTACACCCCATGAATTGTGGTTTTATAGTCTCAACATACAGATTGTAGCCTTATAATGTTACATCAAGGCCTTTTCAGCCAAGATAATGAAATTTCCCGTTCTAGAAGTCAGGAAATAGAGCTCCTTGTTTGAGACCCCATCATTCCTGCCTTATGCCTAATGGTCACTAGGGCCTCAAACCTCATCTTGATCATAGAAGTGACACTGTATATATGACGTCGGTACGAATCCTTCAGTATCGTCGTTTCTCCGTACACGAGTCCAGCCGTCACCCTGGTCTTGTTCTATCACTGCCATTTCCTCGCCTTCCTCCATTGACACAGAGCTCCCGTTATCAGCTACAAGTGCACAAACACAAGTAAGCAATACAACACTTATAATCTTATCTGCTATTCTGGGTTGTTTTGTTAACATGAGTTGTCTCCCATTTTGTTAGGTATATTATGTCATTATCATTGTGACATCATTAGTTAGCTTAGGAATGGCGTTTCCAGCCATCAGTTTATGTACGTAGGTATCCTAGCAACATAATGACATCATGATGGAAATACGTGTATACACCTAGCTACCCAAATGGGAGACAACTCTAGTTTACGAAAAACAATAAACGACCAAATTACGAATAGCGAAAAACACCAGGCTATGGTGTCCACGAAATAGCCAGAAATACATATATCACACTTGTGTGAGCACTTATTATTTAACTCTGAATTGACTTTCCAGATCAATATCCACAGCTATATCATTGTTCACAAATATCACCCATCTACACTCAGGATTTTCAGTCGCCAAAATCTAATCTAAATCTAAAAGTGTTGAAGTTCTATTAGATGAACTGAAAAAAATTGTTCTCTAAAATACAATGAAGCAATGAAGTTAGTATTTATATGAAAAAGATTTATACAAAACTGTAGCTATCTCAAGTTCACAATGGTAACAGATGTTATGCTATATGCTCACCGCAAATCACTGAAACAAGAGTTATGTCTCTCCGTGCTGCTACCTATTTGTACAGCTAAGTAGATTAGTACAGAAGAGATGTTACCTACCATCAAACCTGTACACTGCCCGACATGTGCCGATCACCTGGAAAGCTTCCTCCTCGAATTCCTCCTGCTCTATAGGTTCAACAGGCTCCTGTTCAGTGCTTACTGGCATTGCATCCTCGTCTGGGATGGAGCTGAAATCAACCGTCTTCCGTTACCTCACAATCTTTATACAGCAAATCTGTCTCCTCTGATCAGAAAGCTCTGTTATTTCTTACTCAATTATCCAAGTACATTTACTTATAATTCATTTACTCTATAACCCAAGTACCTATACCTCTAACATATTTATTCTATAACCCAAGTACATACTGGATATAACCCATTTAGTCTATAATCAAATACCAATGATCTATTTTCCTCTATAATCAAGTACATGTACCTATAACCCATTTCCTCTATAATCAAGTACCTATAACCCATTTCCTCTATAATCAAGTACCTATAACCCATTTCCTCTATAATCAAGTAACTATAACCCATTTCCTCTATAATTACCTATAATAAAAAAAAATATTTCCCTCTATTATTCTAGTACCCATAATTCATTTCCTCTATACTCCAAGTACCTATAATCTATTTACTATTCAATCCTCATATACAATCATATGATCTATTTACTATTCAATCCTCATATACAATTAGATGATCTATTTACTCTATAACCTAGGCTCATATTATCCATTTACTTATAATTTAACAAAGTATATTTAATTCATTTACTTTATCGTTAAAATACCTATAATTCATCTACTCTATGATCCAAGTACCATAACCCTTTCCCCTTTTATTAACACAAGTACATATATTATTAATTTACCTTAAAGCTCAAGTTATTTAATCTTCAATCCCATCATTTATAATCTTTTCTCCAACCCAAACATTTTTATAATACATTTCACCAATCATCCAAGTGCCTGTACGCCATTTATCAACAATGAATTAGGTTGTAACTCTATAACCAAAGTACAGATAATCTTCCTAGCTGTCATTCAAGTTGAAATTCATCTCTATAATTTGTGTCAATAATACAAATCTAAGTCACTACGATTAATATACCCATCTATATCACCAAAGTTCATTTAACCCTTGTATCTTTTTTTAACTTTTCTCCATAATCTGAACTTTTTATGTATCAATCTTATTCTATTATCTGCATTCTATAATCTGGAATTATTTATTTTAATTCACATTTATGTTACCTGAAAAAAAAACCCTAATAATAATGATAATAATACTGGACACAGGCAATATATGCCTATATATCAAGATTAAAGTTACAATGATGACTCTTTCGAAAGAATTAAAAATAGGGCCAGTCATATTTTGTTTGAATCATTTGGCTTAGAAAGAGATAATAAAAAAAAGAAAAATGTTTTAATACTCTTTTAAAGAAGAATTAAACCTGTGTAAAAAATCATAATGACGTTATTTGTTCAATCTTTAAAAGAACCAAACTACAAAGCACTAGGAAGCTTGCACTGTGGGGACCTACCCTAATTAAGTACATCAGCTGATGTGACTGATCTATGCTGATGTAACAGCTACATTTGTAGCACTACAACATAACTACATCGGTGTATTCCTGACCCCTACTGACCCCTACTCTGACCCCTACTCTGACCCCTACACTCTGACCCCTACTTCTACACACTCACTGTACCACCCATCCCATTTCCTTTACTCTGCAACCTACATAACCTGGTATTGAATGTCTAAGGTTATTTTTCAATTTT
Organism: Mimachlamys varia; assembly: GCA_947623455.1. Lineage (NCBI taxonomy): Eukaryota > Metazoa > Mollusca > Bivalvia > Pectinida > Pectinidae > Mimachlamys > Mimachlamys varia. The sequence goes on along the minus strand of OX392529.1, from coordinate 31,352,607 downwards.
GAACATGTTAAGTGGAACTAAGTATCTGAAACAGGAAGCTTTTAGAATTGGTTTGATATATGAATGATTTTCGTATAAATGTTTTTAAAAGAATTTTTTAACATCTTAAATGAAATTTAACAAGTGATGTTGCTAAGATAAAGAGATATGAATGGTACTAAAAAAAAAGTTGAGGAGTCCAACAGGAAAAAAGTTGAGTCCCGGACTCAAATATTTTAGTCCAAAAAAATCACAGAAACTATGCACGTATACATTTTTATTGATTCTTCTACAAGGTGCGGTTTTAAGTTTTATAACTCTTCCTTATGATGGAAGTAAGATTGATGCAATATTAATATCTTATACTTAACAATGCTATCAAAAGTTCACAAAATATGATTTTGACTAAACAGTTGCTGTCCTAATTCTAATTAGTTCATGAAGATTGCAAAATAAGAATTTTTCGCTATCCACTATTTGAAATTTGAGGAAAAATAAACATAAGCAATCTTCTTTTTTGAAATAGAGAATAGTTTTGCAGTTAATAATTTTGTGATACAGACTTGAAGTTTCAGGCCCATTTAATCAATGACTCATCAACACAATAAGATTATTAATATCATAAACAAGGAAAACAGTTGTAAAATTAATTGGGAAACAGTTGTTAAACTAATCGTTTATAAATCAATCAGAAAACAAAAACACTTAAATAAAATCTTTATCAGATATAACGATGTTGACTCTGCCAAGTAAACAGATTATCTTTCAAACACTGGAGATAGAAATAAGTTATAGGTGATATACAGATCTGAGAAATATAAGCAAGTGAATGGGGAAGCCAGGCAGGAAGAAACCAGGATATGCAGGTACACGTCTTAGTCTTGTACAACTCGACACAGACAGCATGCTGTGCCTCAAACAGTCAAACATTTCTTCTATTTTAAACACATGTAAACCACTGTCAGTTATATAAAAACCTGGTCATGTGACCACATCTGTAAGGAAACCACTTGTGTTAAGAGACCACGTAAGGTTATATCCGATAGTGTAGTGATTGGAGTCACTTGACCTATAGGTTACTCAGTCATGTTTCAGGCGAGATGGCCGGATGTACTATTTACATGTACTTTTTAGCAGAGATTTCTGATTTATCTAAGTTGTATTTTTCTACTGATCCTATTATCAGAGATTTCTGATTTATCTAAGTTGTATTTTTCTACTGATCAGGCAGCGTACTGCTCAGAATCATATCTACAAACCTAGGGAAGAAAGAGAATTTTCTCTGCTATTCTTTATATGAAATATTGATATGGTATTTCTTGAGTACACTGACAACAGACATTGGACTACACCTGTAAGATAATATGATTTGCCAACTATTTAATAGTGTGGACAAAAACTTTCCAAACAAATAAATTTTCAATTTAAAAGGGTCTTTAAAAAGAACACAAACAAACAAAAAACAAAAACAGAACAAACAAAAAAAAGGAAGAAAATCAAGCAGTTATAACATTAGTATAGACATCCCGAACACACTGTCAGTTAGGTCAATGCTTAACGGTATATACTGTGAGTGAAAGAAAAATCGTAATATATCAACAGACAAAAGGTCAAACAGGCCTGCAGCTTATGACTGGTTTAAATTTAATCTAAACATACTAACAATAGCTATCTAAATCATTGTTCACATTTTTAAAAGAAATCCTTTCACAAACTTGATAATGACTGAAACTGACATTCAAGAGTGAACACTTGGTAGATAAATAAGATGTCATAACAGATATATAACTTTTCTAATCTCAGAATCTCAGCTGTTGATAAATGATTGAAAAATGTCTCTGACAACAATGCTCAAGGTGAACCTATGATTTACCGAGAAGATTACTCACCATCAAATATTTAACATATAGTTTAAACAAGAAAGAAACAGTATAAATTGTTAAAGGCACTGACTGTGGTCAAAAGGTATGACGCCCAGAGCATGTCAGAAACATTTCAGCTTTTAATAATGTGAACAATATCTAATCAATATTTTTGCAGCTCAAGAAAAAATCAAAGTAGCCAGACAGACAAAAGACATGTCATGGAATATATACAGTGTACTTATCTGACCCTAAAAGTCAAAGAATTCACAAGTGACCATGCCGGTCATGAAATACACCCCTTCAGCCCTAAAGGTCAAGAAATTCAACCCTCTGACTCAAGGTCAAGGAATACACCCCTCTGACTCAAAAGGTCAAGGAATTCCTCCATCTGACCCTAAAGGTCAAGAAATCCATCTATGCATCTGACCCGTAAGGTCAGGAAATGCAGTCCTCTGATATTAAAAGGCCACAGGACACATTCCTCTGACCATAAAGACCGTGGAATACACTACAAAAATGTTCAAATCCAGTTAAACTTAATATTAATGTAAACTAAAGTTTAAAACAAATCTAACTTAGTTAATCAGGCACCACAATAGAGATTCTGATCACCTAGAAACCTCTATAGATAACTTAGGTAACCAGGCACCAAAATAGAGATTTATGGTCACCTAGAAACCTCTATAGATAACTTAGGTAACCAGGCACCAAAATAGAGATTTCTGATCACCTAGAAACCTCTAACCAGGCACCAAAATAGAGATTTCTGATCACCTAGAAACCTCTATAGATAACTTAGTTAACCAGGCACCAAAATAGAGATTTATGGTCACCTAGAAACCTCTATAGATAACTTAGGTAACCAGGCACCAAAATAGAGATTTCTGATCACCTAGAAACCTCTATAGATAACTAAGGTAACCAGGCACCAAAATAGAGATTTCTGGTCACCTAGAAACCTCTAGATAACTTAGGTAACCAGGCACCAAAATAGAGATTTCTGGTCACCTAGAAACCTCTATAGATAACTTGGATAACCAAGCATCTGAGTAGAGATATTCTGGTATCCTAGTTTTGATGATCTAGCAAACTCAACTACGGTAACCTAGCAAAACTTCAATTAGACAAGTTTATATAAGAATCCATTTTAGGAAGATCTGAGAGCCAGGTTGGGTGAAAGCAGTTATAAAAGGAGTGTGATGTTGGTGCCAGCTATCACTGTACTCAACAGAGACCACTCTCTGACTTCTTTAATGTTTCGGATGCCTACATCATAGCTGGTGCTGTTTGTGGAGTTGCATCAAAGCTTCAACATCCTCCAATAACAAAAGAAAGCAAAATGCCAAGAAAACAAAATGAAAAGATTAAAACTCTTCTTGCAACAATGTGTTGAAGTGATGTCTAAACAAGCATGGTTACGGGTGGTGCTGGTCTTTAGGAAAAGTTCAATGTCTTAACATCCCTTCTGTACTTTGCTAAAATTTCAGCATCTCTGAAAACCTAGCACAAAAATGTTTATGTTTTGTTCCAGTGAGAGTTAATTACCATCTAAAGTGGATCTTTTATTAAACTTAGTTTATACTGAAAGCAGACATTAATTGCCTCTCTATTCAGATTATCGTCCATAAAATATTTAAACAAACAATATAACAATGTTTATGTTGTGACGTTATTCAAAAATCTGTCCAAACGGTTTTCAAAACCGAGTTGGCTTGGTGCTTTAACTACATTTTCTGGAAAAGAGTTCCAACTGTCAACAATTCTTTGCGTAAACGAATATTTTCTCATGTCCAACCTGCTTCTTGATTTATCTAGGCTGCGTGAATGTCCCTGGGTCCTTTATGAATGTTTAATATTTGACTTGTCTAAACACATTCTTGTTTCCATTTAATGTAAACCCATAAATTAAGACCAGGGAAGAAAGTCATAAAACAAATGTTGTTTATCTAGTTTTCATGTGCTAAACCATACAATGCTGAAAATGTTAAACCTCCTATTTGCCCCCAACACATTATAAATAATGGAAGTTTTCAGATTAAGGTTAGATTGTAGCCTAGAAGCAGGTATGAGCATGTGTAAGCCTGTTCTGTATCTAATACTAGTACTACAGCTACACTATAAAGGAAGGTTTCACCCAGCCTGGCTCATGTATTAGTAAAGGAGACAGAACACAGAGATTGATCGTAAGGTCCAGTATATAGCTGTAGAGTAATATATCAGTGACAAAGACAAAACCAACCTGGGAGGAACAGGATAATCATCAAACTCATCATCACTGGAAATAAACAAATCAAACAAAATGTGCTAATAAACAAAGTTTTCTATTGTTCAGGTCTACAAACAAGCACCTGTTGCTGCAGGTTTAGCAGAAAAACAGAAAAACAAAATATGTACAGTTCTCTTTTCTAAATGTCTCATTGACATGCTAATTTTGCAAGTCATGCTTCATTTTAATAAATCAAATATATTTCTAAAAAAAATCCATACCCTCACCATAAACACATTTGAACATCTTTTCCAAAAAAAATTATACATTTGTATGTTTATTGTCATAGCTGTCATTAGAATATACTTTGACTTCATCGTTTAAAGTAAGTTTTCCTGTGACAACAATTTAAATGTTATAAAATGACACATGACTTGTTAAATTCTATACATAATGTATTATAATTAGATTAAATCAAAGGTGACCGGGGCCTCTCCACACAAAGTAAATCACTTGAGACCAAAGCCAGGTGAATTTTGTTTGGCGGCCAATAGGTCACATTTTTCAAGACTGAATTTTTGAAAATAAACAATAATATGAACAGTTGAAGAGTTTTTAATAAGGACAGTGTACAATATATAATTATAGTAATAAGAGAGACAAAACAGAAGCACTGGCCACTTCACCACAATAACTTTACATGTATACAACATGCTAACAACATTCTCCTATACTGACCGGACCCTCCTTGGTATGACAAACTTACACATCAGAATAACACGATAGACAGGGACTATAAAATGTTTTATAGCTTGTACCTTCTAAAAGGGCAATATTACAATGTTCAAAGTCATCAGTTGAATGTTTTGTGAGTTTTTAAACTATTCAACAATGAACAAAGAACATTTTCCTTAAAAAACGTATCAAGGAATGAAAATAATACAGTTGCAATTATTACAAAGAAAGTCAAAAGATGGCATACCTAGCCACTAGAAATATATTCCACAAGAAACCAGAGAGGCTGTTATGAGCAGGGTGTTTAATAACATGGTAAGATGAGTTCAATGATACTGATTTCAGACGAAACACCGTCCACACTAGAGAGCTGGGCTGGCTTATAAAGGAATAAATATCAAGCCGGTATATAAAAGGATCTGGATAACACAGGGGTAAATTTAAAAGGGATCCAGATTAAACAGGTCGTTTAAAATGGGATCAAGATTATACCTGGAGTCGATAGGTCAGGTATTTGGGTTATATAGGGATAAGGGGCCTCTTTAGAAAGGGATTCAGATTATAAATATATAGAGGCCATTGAGGAAAGGGATCAAGATAATACATATAAAGGGGCCACTTAAAAAAGGGATCCAAATTATAGATATATAGGGTCACTTAAGAAAGGGATCCAGATAATACATATATAGGGGCCACTTAAGAAAGGGATCCTAATTGTACATTTATAGGAGTCACTTTAGAAAAGGATCATGATTATACATTATTCTGGTAAAAAAGGGATCTGGATTGGAAACCATATTTGTACAGTACTATCATCATGTACATGTGTCAATAAGGAAGTAAGAGTTACCTCCCTTTAGATTCAATTCTCATTAATATGTTTTTGTTGAATTTGGATCCAGAGTTCATGCTATAATAATTAGTTAAATGTGCCTTTTACTAAATATCATGACATTGTAATTCTATCTGCTTGTGATGTCAATTTGTATATTGTAATTTGTTCAAATCTCAACAGGCCATCTTCATACCAGTGTTTAATCAGCTTGATTCCATACAAATAAAAATAAACTTGCTGGTATACATTTCTACATATTGATTACTGACAAAGCTTCGACAATCTCAGCTGAAAGTAGCTGTATGTTGTGAGCACTGTGATATCACTGAGAGTGGAGTGGGTGAACACAAACTACACAGTACAATGCCTATAGGAGTACACACACATGCACGGCTACACTAACCTGATGTGTGGGTCGTAAACCCTGGAAATAAAGGACATGGTCATATATAGACAACACAAGCCAAAAAGAAAACGGACGAAATATAAGAAAACATGACTGATGAGTTGGCAGAGCTATACAGTGTGCATACGTACTCATAGACTGCGTGCTGGGCCTGGGGCGTGCCTGGTGCCGACACCACATTGGAGTTTTGTACACTGCCCTCTGAGGTACTGTGAGATATTGAATCGTCTGAACCACTGATGCGCTGTTTTCCTTCAGCCTCAGCCAAGTAATTCTGTTACCAAGGAAACAGACACCACGTTATTTAGTAAACATATGCTGATTAGGCTTTACTTTTGCTATGTTTATTCAATGTCAGGAAAAAATGCTTGATATACTTACCACAGCAAATAAGGTCTAAAAATAATGCTGTCTCTCCATTGTTTAATTTTTGAACTGAAATTTTCAGTTTCATTAGCAGTTATATTTTAAAATAATGTGCTACAATAGGAATATAGAATTTAGTTTCTACAGTTCCATAAAACTAGAGAACAATTCATGACATCTCACTTTACCTGAAATTTTCTAAGCTCAGCATTAAGACTGTCTAATTTTTGTGCATTTTCTTCAATCTTCTTGTCCAAGATTTGAGGGTCACCTAGGGCAGGATTCTTGGCATATACTTCCTTCATCTTTAGCATGCCCTCTCTACAAATAAACAGGTACAGGTTTTTGTAATTTTTCAAAACCAATAAATCAAACACATATTTGTTTTGCAAATAATATCAGTTTCTACCTTATATAAGAAAGTCCTCAGATCATGCCTGTGATAATACCAGGTTGAAACTAGAACTGTAAGCCGATGGCTGACTAATACCCCCCCGCTACCTCTTATTAGAGGTGTCTGACATGTTTTTGAAAAAAACATGATGTAGTACAAGTTGTATATAACATGCATTATATAATGTCAACAGTCAGCAGAATTTTAAAAGCCGAACAGACAAATTTTAACCTGTGTATAGTAATCCTCAACATTACTTACTGCGAAGTTTCATTGAAAATGACCCAGTAGTTTAGAAGAAGTTGTCCAGACATCATGTTATTACGGAAACCTGTGTATAGTCACCTCATTATCATGGCAACCAAAATTTTGACAAACGAAACCCTGTATGCAAATCTATACATGGTCCCCAACAATACTGCCAAGTTTCACTGAAATTGATCCAGTAGTTTAGGAGGAGTTGTCCGGACAACACATTATAATGGAAACCTGTGTATAGTGACCTGGTTACCATGGCAACCAAAATTTTGACAAACAAAACTCTGCATGCACATCTACACATGGTCCCCAACAATACTGTCAAGTTTCATTAAACTCGATCCAGTGGTTTATAGGAAGTTGTCCGGACAACACGTTATTACGGAAACCTGTGTATAGTGACCTGGTTACCATGGCAACCAAAATTTTGACAAACGAAACTCTGCATGCACATCTACACATGGTCCCCAACAATACTGCCAAGTTTTATTGAAATCGATCCAGTAGTTTAGGAGGAGTTGTCCAGACAACATTTTATTATGGAAACCTGTGTATAGTGACCTGGTTACCATGGCAACCAAAATTTTGACAAACGAAACCCTGCATGCACATCTACACATGGTCCCCAACAATACTGCCAAGTTTTATTGAAATCGATCCAGTAGTTTAGGAGGAGTTGTCCGGACAACATTTTATTATGGAAACCTGTGTATAGTGACCTGGTTACCATGGCAACCAAAATTTTGACAAACGAAACCCTGCATGCACATCTACACATGGTCCCCAACAATACTGCCAAGTTTTATTGAAATCGATCCAGTAGTTTAGGAGGAGTTGTCCGGACAACATTTTTCTACGGACAGACGGACAGACAGACGGACGGACAGACGGACAGACAAGCTGATTCCAGTATACCCCCCCTAACTTCGTTGCGGGGGGGTATAAAAACCCTGAATTTTTAAGCCTTTGGTTTATACAAACACTGCATTTCTAAGTCAGTGGTAGTTTCTGTTGATCTCATATGACAGTGCAAGGGAAGTAACTCATATACTGACATTACCAACAGTTACTTCCCCAGATTGGAACTCTTACTCGAAGGAGATATGATTGTTGTAGAGTGATGAAATAAAATGGCGGGAAGACAGCATTGGAGTCAGTAGAGTCATTTATAGTGAATTAACAGTGGTAGCAGAGCGAACTGTGGCTGTTTTTGGGAGAAAAGTGTACCTGAACAACTCATTGGAGAATTCTAACAGAGTTAAAGAGTAGTGCCTAGTGAGAGGAGAAAATGACAACTAAAGTGAATCCACCAACTTTCCATAAAGGGAAATCTTATGAACTTTACAAACAGGAACTGTTAGCCTGGAATGAAATAACAGAGCTTGCCAAAGCTAAAAGGGGTGTTGCTATTGCTCTCAGTCTGCCAGAGGATTGTGAACAAAGAATCCGTGAGAAGGTGTTTGATCAAATATCTCTAGATGACTTAAAACAGGAAACTGGATTTGGAACACTGGTTACATTTCTTGACAAACATTTAGCCAAAGATGATCTTGCAGACAGTTTGGAAAAATTTGAGGAATTTGAGGATCTAACAAAAAGTGAAGGTCAGTCAGTAAATGATTTCATAGCTACCTTTGATAGTAAATACCGAAGGATCGAGAAAAAAAAATATGAAATACCCGTCAGAAATCTTAGCCTTCAAGTTACTAAGGAAAGCAAACATCACAAAAGAGGAAAAAATGTTGGTTTTGACAGGCATGAACTATGAAAATCGTGACACCCTATATGAGCAAGCTAAAACATCCTTGAAAAAGTTTAAGGGGGAAGGCAGTCATGTTAAAAGTGACACACCAAGTATCAAGCTTGAACCAACTTTCTTGGCAGAAAATGAGGAAGCATTGTTGGCTGCAGGGTACGTGAAAAGAGGGAACTATGGATACAGAAGAGGTGGGCGTCAGAACAGGGGGAGTGGGAGAGGATTTCAATCATCCCAACGAGGAGTCAAGAACATAAACCCTACAGGGCCTGATGGAAAAGTTCTTACATGTCGGTCATGTGGGTCATTTCGCCATCTTATAGCTAAATGTCCCGACAGCTGGGAAAACATGGCAAAAGTGAATGTTGCGGAAGAAGAAGAACAGGCAGTATTGTTCACAGGGTATCACAAGGAGGACATCATACAACTTGGTGCTGATGCACGCAATTGTGCTGTGTTAGACAGTGCTTGTAGTAGTACAGTATGTGGAAAGACTTGGTTACAAACTTATCTAGACTCACTCAGCGATGAGGACCGTATGAAAGTGATTAGTGAGGAAGGACACAGAGTTTTCAAGTTTGGTGGAGGAACGAAGATAAAATCAGATGGTGAATATGTTCTTCCCATGTGCATGGTAGGAAAACAGGTAACAGTCAGAACAGATGTGGTGGACTCAGACATTCCTTTGTTACTGTCAAGGTCAGCTATGAAAAAAGCTGGGGTTAAAATGGACTTGGAGAATGACACCGCTGTGATTATGGGAGAAGAAGTAGCTTTGAATCTCACATCATCTGGCCATTATTGCATCCCAATTGACAAAACAGAGACACTTCCTGTTGAGGAAGTGAATGCTGTAAAAATTGAAGAACTCAGCCCAGAGAAACGGAAATCAACCTTGTTGAAGCTTCACCGTCAGTTTGCTCATCCTCCAAAGAAGAGACTGGTAGCATTGTTGAAGGATGCTGGAGCATGGCATGAAGAGTATGATGAGGACCTATCTGAAATAGACACAAATTGTGAACTTTGTAAGGTCTATGCCAAGACCCCACCGAGGCCGGTTGTAGCATTACCAATGGCTAGAGAGTTCAACGAAAAAGTGTCAATGGATCTCAAGCATTACAACGACAAATGGATACTGCATATGATTGACATGTGGTCTAGATACACAGTTTCTGTTTTCATCACCAGAAAGAAACCCAGCAATGTAATTGATGCCTTGATGAAGAACTGGGTCGGGGTATTTGGAGTCATGGGTGCATTGATGACTGACAATGGAGGAGAGTTCAACTCAGAGGAAATGCGGGAGGTCACTTCAATCTTGAACGTGCGCGTGTGCACTACAGCAGGAATGAGTCCTTTTCAAAATGGTTTGTGTGAACGAGTACATGCAATCACTGACATGATGTTTGTTAAACTAGCAGCCGAACATTCAAAAGTAGAGCCTGAAACTCTTTTAGCCTGGGCCAACATGGCGAAAAACTCGCTGCAAATGTGGAATGGCTTCAGCAGCCACCAGCTTGTGTTTGGAAAGAATCCTAACCTACCTAACATCATGCAAGCAGAGTTACCAGCCTTAGAAGGGAGCACAACGAGTGAGATATTTTTCAAGCACTTGAATGCCTTGCATGAAACACGGAAGGCTTACATACAAACAGAGGCTGACGAAAGGATAAGGCGAGCCTTGCGGTCAAAAGTGAGGGCAGCAGAACAGGTGTTTGAAAATGGTGACAGCGTATTCTACAAACGAGAAGGGAGGGAGCGCTGGCTTGGACCTGGAAAGGTTGTGTTCCAGGACGGTAAAGTTGTGTTCGTGAGACATGGTGGTGTTTTTGTCCGAGTATCACCCAACAGGCTGTGTAAAGTGAAAGGGCATGTCAAAGATGGAATTTCAAATGAAGATCGTGATGAAAGTATTACTGATTCTACAGGAAGTCAGAAGGGCCCAACAAAATTTCACCAGATTGTATCAGAAACAGTCACAGGTAAACCAGACAATGATACAAGTGATGATGAGAATCCTAGTCTCACTCAAGGTCAAGGTCGTGTCAAAGAGAATTTACATATTCAATACAAGATGCCAGCATCTGAGGAATGGACCAGTGCTACAATAATCAGTAGGGCAGGCAAGGCAACAGGAAGAAACAAAACATGGTATAATGTACAAGATGATGTCAGTAATGAAATGAAAAGTGTGGACTTAGGCCGTGTAGAATGGAAAACATTGGATAGTGAAGATGAAGTACAGATTGCAACTGATGAACTATATCCTAGCATTGAAACAGCTAAACAAGCTGAATTACAGAAGTTGCGGCAGTTTGAAACATATACTGAAGTGGAAGATCATGGGCAAAACACCATATCTACAAGATGGGTGATAACAAATAAAGACGGTAACCCAAGAGCAAGACTTGTGGCTAGAGGTTTTGAAGAACAGTCGTTTATACCTAAAGATAGCCCAACTGTAGGAAAGGGAGCAATGAGAATTTTCCTTACTGTTGCAGCAAGTAAACATTGGAAAGTCAAAACTACAGATATCAAGTCAGCATTCCTACAAGGAAAAGAGCTGGATCGAGAGGTATTTATCAAACCACCAGCAGAAAGTGACGCAACAAAAGGTATAATTTGGAAACTCCAACATGGCTTATACGGACTCAAGGATGGAGCAAGACAGTTCTACTTGAGTGTGAAAGATGAGCTTATAAAACTTGGGTGTAGACAGTTACAGCTTGACCCTGCAGTATTCACATTAATAAAGGATGGAACCCTGGTCGGAATCATATGTTGCCATGTTGATGATTTTCTACATGCGGGCAATGAAGCATTTGAGGAAATGATTTGCAGGCTTAGAGAGCGATTTCTTGCTGGTAAAGTGGAGGAAGGAAATTTCAAATACATTGGTTTCCACATAAAACAAAACACAGATGGAATCATACTTGATCACTCCATGTATATGGAGCAACTGGATCACCCACAGATAGACCCAATACGTGCTTCCCAAAAGCAAGGCGAACTTACTGAAGGTGAACAGTCACAGTATCGCAGGTTAGTTGGTCAGTTAAACTGGGCAGTGCAAGGATCACGACCTGACATGGCTTTTGAACTGGTGGATTTAAGTACAAAACTTTCTGCAGCACTTGTGAGTGACTTATTACGAGCTATAAAAGCTATAGGAAAGTTGAAGGATATAAGGCCAGTACAGTTGTTTCCTTCCTTGCAAGGGAACCCCACCAGGGACTGGGAGATCGTAATGTTCAGTGATGCAGCTTTAGGAAATATCAATAACAGCAGAGGTAGCACGGGAGCGCACATTGTTTGGTTTAAAGATAGGCTCGGAAATTGTTGTCCAATTCACTGGAAGTCCAACAAAATTAAAAGAGTTGTGAGGTCCACCATTGCTGCTGAGGCTTTAAGCTTACAGGAAGGACTTGAATCAGCACTGTACTACCGGAAAGTGTATGAAGACATTTGTGGGATGCAGGAGACCAAATTACCGATCACTGCGTTCATAGACAATAAGAGCGTAGTTGAAGCACTTCAATCAACTAAACTTGTTGATGACAAACGTCTGAGGATCAACATTGCTGCTATTGTGGAGATGAAAGATCATAACTGTGTCGAGGTCAAATGGTGTCCAGGAAGGATACAGCTTGCTAATTCTCTGACAAAAAGAGGAGCATCAGGAATTGAGTTATTGAATGTGTTGCAAAGAGGGAAAATGCCAGAGGAATTTGTGTGATACACTTAGTTTGTTGGGGCATAATAATCCCCGTGACCGGAGGATAGTCTAACCCAGTGATGGTCACTTAATTGATCTTGTTAGTGTATGAACTTGAACATTTTCATGATTGAATCATTTCTAATTTGTTTATTCCCCTACTTAATTAATTTTCTCTAAAATATAATAATAACCATAACTCCAGAAAAAAAAAAAAAAAAAAAAGAACATTGTAATTAATGTTGATCTCATATGACAGTGCAAGGGAAGTAACTCATATACTGACATTACCAACAGTTACTTCCCCAGATTGGAACTCTTACTCGAAGGAGATATGATTGTTGTAGAGTGATGAAATAAAATGGCGGGAAGACAGCATTGGAGTCAGTAGAGTCATTTATAGTGAATTAACAGTTTCTTTGTCTGTAGTTGACACAAATCTGAGTATTTTAATGTTTTTAAGTCTGTGGTTGACAAACCACTTAATTTTTAAGCCTTTGGTCTATGCTAACCTCAGGGTTTTTAAGTCTGTGTGGTTTCTATGTCTGTGGTTGACACCACACTTATTTACTAGGTAAGCAGTTGACAAAACTTTAGTTTGTAAGTCATTGAATCAGGTCAATTGAGGCTGACAATGACAAAGCTAGATTACATTGAGACAACTGAATTAGCTACATGTGTACATCAGCCCTTTAGTATGTCTATATGATGTTTAAATTTATTTGCTATTGATATGATTTCATTCCAGGAAACATACTAGATATCCAGTGGTTACGCTTACTTACACTCTTACATTGTTGTATATAACCCTGGAATATGTCATGGTAAAACTGCAGTTTGATTGGTCTCGGTAAAAAAAATCTGTCCAATTACTAGGCTGATACCTGTCTTTGGAAGATTACAATGGAACTGCAACTGACTTCAACATCTTTCAATTTTGACCATTATGTGACTGCAAAATTTGTTTGATGTACATCAAAAGGTTGTACTATTCTCTTGCCTCGTCAGCAGGTGGCGCACATAGAGCTTTCAGTTTTGCAATGAGATATTCCTGGGGTATTGAGAGCATAGGTGAGCATAACCACTGGATATGGAGGATATCCAGCAAATAAATTATACATATGTGCAAAATATTATTCATAAAAAGTAAAAGGAAACAACTATGTACACACACATACATACTTGATCATTCTCATTACACATAAGTGGACCACTTCATATGTAATTTCCTCGTCCTTAACCCTCCTATTCATACACATAACAACAACAGACGGATCAAGTTTACAATGTACCTTTCTGCAGTTTCACGAGCTATATCCTTTTTGAAGCCATCAATCTTTTTAAGCAGGGCTTTCCTTCTCTGGTTTGGTGCTAAATCACTAAAATCTTCCTTGGACTCGTCAGTCTACAATCAAAACAACAGGATCATCATAATACTGATTCACTGAAACCAACTTACAGTTCTTGCTCCATGTACATCATTTGTTAGAAATATTAATGTCAACTGAAAATAAAAACACAAATGGTGACCAGGGCTCATAATACAACATTTACTGAAGCCTAAAGCAGACCTGATGGATTTCAATTTGACAGAATGTTGACAGAATGTACAATATCACCACTCTACAATCTATATCTATGTGCAGCCAACACAATCCTAATAGATAAAACTTTTCTGTAAAATCGACTCTTAACAAGGAAACTGGATATATGAGAGATATAGGCGATATTAAGGTTTTTTTTTACTGTATGAAGTTTGATCAAAATCCCTCAAGAAGAGAAGCGGCTAGGATACTGACAAACTTTGGCGTTATGTACATACAGACACCAAGGAAAAGTATAGTCCCCCCCCCCCCCCCCCCCCCCCCCCCCCCGCAGGTAGGGCCCTAATAAAAGCAATGGTTTTAGTCCGTAGTGTAATTTTATTTGAAACTTATCCACAGAGGTATACACTAATAATACATTATCCTTGTGTTCTACCACATCAATTCAAGTGGTTTGGACACAGCAACAGTTCTTTGCACCAGTAGTCAACATCTTCCCTTTATCCCTAACGTAATTTGGTACCATATCTACACCATGACAAGGGAATTTACTTCAAATTCCAGACAAAAGTATTAGTACTATGATTACAAATATTAACTCAAAATGAATCATTTTGTAATAAAAGTATAGCTATGAGTTTTGTTCTTCAATCATAAGTCGTCAAAAAAAAAATAACGAGTTTATTTCTTCAATCATGGGTAGTCATAAAAAAACTCACAAAATAAAGTCGTTGTAAAACATTTAACATATACCAATGGCCAGCATATTTGAACAGACAACCTGAGAAACAGACAATAACCAACTACCAACATGGCTAATGAAAATGAAAAGACAGCTGTGAAAATAAACTGATCAAAAGCAAAACAGAAGGCCTACATTTAAAGGGCTTGGCAGAGCTCACCTGGTGAACTTAAAATATCTAAAAACAGGCAAAACAATGAAGTATTGGTCAGTAGAATGGTGATCGGAACATTATTTAAATATGCAATCTACCCATTGTAACGTGAAGGAGATGCACCTACCCAGCCAATTTTCAACCAACTAAATCTTCAACCTACCAAGCCAATTTTCAACCCACCCTATCTTCCATCTAACAAGCCAATTTTCAACCCACCCACCCCTCCACCTACCAAGCCAGTTTTCAACTCAACCTAATCTTCCATCCACTAAGCTAATTTTCCACCCATTTATCTTCCATTTACCAGGTCAATTTTCAACCCACTTATCTTCCATTTAACAGGCCAATTTTCAACCCACTTATATTATCTTCCATTTACCAGGCCAATTTTCAAACCACTTATCTTCCATTTACCAGGCCAATTTTCAACCCTTTGATGTTCCATCTATCAGGCCAGTTAATCCCCCTTCTTTCAGACCCAATCTTCACTTCTCTCCTTCTAAAACAATAATTTCAATCCCCAACCTATTATTTTCATTTCTCCAAATCTCCATTATCAATTCATGTCTCCAAATCTCTATTAGTTTTAATCTCAAAAACTGTAAGACCATATTCTAATCTTCAAATCATCTAGGCCAGTTTTCAATTTCCAAAATCTATAACTTTGAGTAACATTTCTTGAACTATCAGCATAAATTTACCAAATAGAATGAAAGATAACAAAATATACAGAAGACATACACTGTATTACCATAGAACATGGTCCAAGAAGCTCTATTTTTAACCTGCTGTGAGCTATAAGAGACATTTGCCATAAAAATTTAAAAAACAATTAAATTAAAAAAAGTTGAAAATGAAAGAAAATTTCATCTTCTAATACCCAGAGCGTGTTTTTTTTTAAAGATATTTACAACATGCAAAGATTATTTTAAGTCATGCACATCCATGCAAACCAGACACTAATTTTGACTAGGAATCTAGGGAACATGCATAGGTGACAACATCTCTAGGAATGGAGACCTTTTAGATGGCAAAGGATAAACTGAACAAGTAAATTCTCCGAGGTTGTCATTCATACGTGCAAACATTGCCATTACAACACCCAAGAAAACCACAGTAGCTATACATACCAGTAGACCTATTATCTGCCAGGGCAGGATACAAGAGAAAGCATACATAGAGTTTAGTCCCCTGTATTGGTGGTCTTACACAGATTGACCACTCAAGACGGTATCAGTTTGGAGTGAACGTAGGACACGTTAACCCATTCACCCCGATGACAAATCTGAACTCTCCCACATAACGAGATTTCAAGGGGTGAGCTTTTTAAGATGACTGTATTGCTTTACACTATGGAGGCCAGAAGACTTGTCTGCTTGCTAGACGGTCATTTGAAGGTTAATAATATTTAATGGACACTTGGGTTTGGTGGAATACTCTTCCACAAGCTGTTTGTCAGTTGTAGGTTAACAATGGACACCTGGGTTTGGTGGAATACATTTCCACAAGTTGTTTCATCAGTTGAAGGTTAACACTGGGCTTGGGTTTGGTGGAATATACACTTCCACAAGCTGTTTGGTAAGTTGGGAACAAACATTGGTTTACGATGCAATATGCTGGCATTAGTTTTGTAAGCTGATCTACGTCCTTGATTTCATTGCCATTCAGAGATTTACCAGCACAGGCATTACTTCAGGGAAGCCGTCATTATAGGGAATATGTTAGAGGTCAGCCAGCCCTGCCATCTTTATCAGGACACTCAACCCAATTCCACGCAAGCTGACAGGTTAACTTATTCACACCTCAAATTTTATACTGGACTGTTTCAACATTTGTATTGGACTAGTTCAAATGAGTATATAGAGGTATATGAGTGTAACAGCTATCAGTCATTTCTTACACAGACTCACAAGACTAGTGCTTCTTTTGTAGCCAAATGCTCTCCAAAGCTGCCCATAGTAGACTGAGCTTATTTTAATAACTTTTATAACAGATGCAATGAATTTTTTCCTTTTATTATAATATTTTTTTTTATCACTGACCTATATATATATTATAAGATGAAGGTCATCTTCTAATGAGTGAAATTGTTGACTGTGGACAATTAAATACGGTAAAACCCCACGTAATAGAACCTGGTTTACTCTAATAGTTCCTTCATTTGTCGAACAGTTCGTCCGGTTCCGATCAAGTTGTACATATTTAACCAACCTAGGATTACCCAAATTCCATGTATTCTTCAAACTATTTATCAAGTCCTCACAAGTTTGAGTAAGTGGGGTTTAACTGTACGATAAAAGTTTATAACAAGGAACATTTTACAATAGCTGGGAGTGGGAGAGGACACAAGCCTCATGCCTTCACTACCTCACCCATCACACTATTGCAATTGTGACAGATTGATTTGTACATAAGGTCGCCCTCTAGAAGTCAGCACATGTTTTACCAGATTTTGTACATGTTCAGACTGAAGCACTGAAGATAACAGCAATCTCTGTCCAATCAATTCTAAAAAATTGTTTTTCTTAAAATTAATTGATCAGATTCCTCCTTCATAAACATGTGATTTGCCCGGAGCCCCGACTCATCCTGTTACGTAATAATGTGTCTAGGTTCCAGAGAACTCCACTAAAGTGAGAAGTACTGTCCTGTTAGAAAGTGAAACTATCAACACTGTAATACAGACACAAATACTTATCTTAAGTGTCTTCTTCCTTAATTCCTTTAAGTGCTAACTTTTATGGAAAACTTCATGTGTTAAAACTTTTATGATGTAGGAATCTCACAAAGTCTAAGAATTGATAGGAAAGAGAGCTCATACCCTTCAGTGCTACGGGTTGAATAAGATCTGGTAGAAATATGGTTGTCTTCTAATGCTGTACCCTCTGTCAACTATTGTTTTTACCACAACACCAGATACAAACTTGCCTTAAATAGTATTTTTCTATTACAACCATGTATCAATGAATTCATGTGTTAAGCTAATAGGTCACTTGTCATTTTTTGGAATGAAACTTTGGAGCAATATAAACTTTTTAATAATGATGTCATACTAAAAACAGACAGGATGTCACAGACTACAAGATGGTATTGCTGAAAACAATATCAACAATTTAGATAACTTTGTTTCCATAAGATATTTTGACTTTGGTTTGACCAGATATAAAATTTCTGTTTCAAGATCTATGAAGAAAGAGGAACTAACTTTCTACATACATTTCTAGAGCCATGCAACCACTTATCAGACGATGGAACAAAGGGGGGGGGGGGGAATGCACTGGTTACAGCAAGCAGTCAAGTCTTCTCTTTATATAGCTATGTATAACTAACAACTCCAGTATTGTGTCAGACCTAACACATGGATTCTAATTACAGTAATTCTAACTAATAAGCTGCTGCCCTCTCAATAAAACTTGCAAAAGACATTGTCATGTTAGTATAGAAATTGAGATATACACAGTTTTAATTTTTTCACAAAGAACTTGGGTGTAAATCAGAGAAAACAGCAGCATTAGATGAACTTCGATTCATCCTTCAGTGCTACAAATCAAGAGGTCCCATGGACCTGAGTTATCAAGGTTGAGTGAAGATGATCCTGATGGTGATATGACATAAGAAGTAACAGCAGAAATATAACTAGCATGATGGATGTAACAAATCTTTTATAATATTCATGCAAACCTAACCTCCATAAACATTAATATAAACACAAGTACTATGCATACTCTTTATGCAGATAAAATTATGTAATATTATTTTTATATATGTAAGGGCTGACCCAGTAAAGAAACTCAACCCAGCCCCAGAACTCCAAAATAATTAAGTCTATCTTGGATTGAGTTCCATACACCTTCCTTTACACCTAAACAAGGGTGGGTGGGAGGGCTGTTACACCTAAAAAGGTCTGGAGTTCTGGGTGGGATGGCTGTTTTACTGGTACAGTCCTGGTATAAATCTAACTAAAATACATGATAGTGAACATTTGCAGCAATGACGATGACTACCAGATACATCATGTATCCTAACAACATCAATATTACTGGGGTATTGCTCTACAGGTGTTGTGGTAGTGGTTCAATTTAAAACACCATGGCGTGACATCCTCAGAATTGGCTGAAACTACACTGAAGTCTTTGGGTTTCACCATGACTAAACATAGTGAATCATTGTGCTCTGTATACTTGGAAATGTTTGCCTTGTAAAACTTTCACCTCTAGATCTCCAAATTAAAACAATTTCTGTTAATTTTCCCAATCACTTTCCGCCCAGTGTAAATTTTCCCTGTCACATTCAGAAATTATTTTCTGCCAAGTGCAAAAGTTCCTGGTCACATTCAGTAGTCACATTCCGCCTGGGGTTAATTCACCCAATCACACTCCATAGCTATGTTTATCTATTCACTGTTAATGCTACAGAGAACAAACATTTCCCAGTATATCAGCTCCTCCTGCTTCCTGAATGGGATCATGATGACTCCGGATACTTATTTATGACCTTGGTGGAAAATCTTGGGAACTGGCTGCAGCAGCAGTAACATCTACTGGGACCAAGGTGTTTTGTCCTTCAGTCTGATTAAGACCATAGTCATACACATGTAGGAATTCAACTGGGCCTGTACTGGCACATCTGGGACCAAGGTTAAACTTCCTGATTAGGTACAAGGCAACACATCTTGGACCTGGCTGGGACCTGGCTTGTACAAAGGTAACAGTTCCTTGCAGAGACAAAGTTACACTTTCTGGCTGGGTAAAAGACGACACATCTGGGACCTGGCTTGGACCAAGGTACCAATTCCTTGCTGGGACCAAGTTACACTTTCTTGCTAGGCAATAGGCAACACATCTGGATCCGGGGCCTTGCTGGGACCAAGGTGATACAACCAGGGCACAAAGTGACACATATGGACGTCTGTCTTGGAGTTTACTTGAATATCTATGGCATCTGATCTTGACTTCTACATTCTTATAATTCAGGATTGCTGAATTAAGTCCCTCATCAAAAGCACACCATACCAATAACTATCTACATTAAGGGTTGAAATAAAATCTCAGGGTGTGATACAAAATGCAAGGATAGCAAACTTTATGGTGAAGGTGTGAACATTTCTGTGTATTTTTCATAATATCATTCTTAAATAATATTGATCAATTTGTGCCTTTTCATGGATTTTTCCAAGGTGTGTGCTTTTCATTTGTTTACCATCAGCCTGGTTTGAAGTCGTATTAAACCTGTAAATGAAGCCTACTCTGAACACTGTAACCTTGCTAAGTCAGCTTCTATCTGAATACCCGAGTGTACATGCTATCTTAATTCACTCCTTCATCACACAGTTGTGTGTTACAGTCGTTATTTGTTATCGGTGAATGGTCATAATCATTATATTACAGTAATATATATATCCAAACACTTTACAAGATTTATTGCACAAAATAGGGAAATCAGTAAAGAAGGATACATCAAGAGATGGATTTTTGAAGAATGATACTTGTTTATATAATAAATAGATTTTTTACGACAATTTATGTAGCAGAAAGACGCTTGAGCTAGTGAGGTTGCAGTGTGGTAGGGGTCTAGCTAGGGTGTTAGTCTTTACCGACTCCCCGAGTCTACCACCACTAGGTGATCATGGCACTTACTTTTGTTACAGAGGTCTGCAAGAAAAACACCATAAAAACAATACATGTACAGCTAAATTCAGCCCCAGCTGATCAAAGCTTTCAGTTGTTTTGTTGTGTTTCCACATTGCGTGAGGATGATGTACATTGTATCTTCAATTTTGCTTTTCACATTTTTGTCAGTTTTAATCTACAGGAAATCACTTTCTAGTTAAGTGTAAAACACAAAGTTGTCAAACAGTTCTATAACCACTACATGGTTCTACTAAGAGATATTCAAACACATGGTTTATCACTGATAAATTCAACATTGTCATATTTCACCCATTACTTGTCAAAAAAATATCGGCAATAGTAGTCTTCTATAACTGCAAAACTATAAATCACAAATGTATGAATTTGTAAATATTTAAAACACAGAAATAAATATTTGACAATGTGTAATAATGAAATGACAACATTATATATCACATAAGCTAGTACTGACAATGTAACACTACAATACACAGGCTGACATACCGACCAGTTTGACAACAACCAGAAACTTTGATGATGATGAACATGGACAGAATGATTTACTCTGATCACTTCAGTGATTCTCTATACACATTACCATTCAATGATGTTTACTAGTAGAAAACTATAGTAGTACATGTATATTCAATTTTTTTTCCAAACAAATATAGACCTAAGTTTTAATACCAAAAATATGATATTCGTTTGGTTTTTATCTGTTCACCAATATTGAATTATATATACTGGCTGTTTATTTATATTGAATTATATATACCGGCTGTTCATTTATATTGAATTATATATACAGGTAATCATTTATATTGAATTACATATACCGGTAAGTATTTGACTAATCCCTTTGTTCTACTTTTTATGTGCCTATTTTCTTATATAGTCTGTTTCGTTAGCTTTGCATTCAAAGATATTTTGCATAATGAATGTTTAAGATGAATTTATGTGTATTTTATGCATCAATAGTTTGGAAAAATGGTTAATGTGACTTTGTTATGACATTTTCATTGATGACACAGTGTCTCAGAACTAACACTATGTATGTCTAGAGCAAACAGACATACAACTCGTGATGAGAAAATGATGTGGTTAAAGAAGATATGAACAGACTTTTCTTAAAGCAGCTTCATTAGAGATATTATGTGCAGGAGTGGCAAAGAAACTGCTGTTAGTCATTATCATTCAGTGTGACAAACTATCTACTCATTAAACTAAAGCCAAAACTAATTGAACATAGCCTGTGCTACTCACTATCTAGTTCTAGTTAACACACAGTCTGTGGTACTCACTATCTAGTCCTAGTTAACACACAGTCTGTGGTACTCACTATCTAGTTCTAGTTAACACATAGTCTGAAGTATTCACTATCAAGTCCTAGTTAACACACAGTCTGTGGTACTCACTATATAGTCCTAGTTAACACACAGTCTGTGGTACTCACTATCTAGTTCTAGTTAACACACAGTCTGTGGTACTCACTATCTAGTTCTAGTTAACACACAGTCTGTGGTACTCACTATCTAGTTCTAGTTAACACACAGTCTGTGGTACTCACTATCTAGTCCTAGTTAACACACAGTCTGTGGTACTCACTATCTAGTTCTAGTTAACACACAGTCTGTGGTACTCACTATATAGTCCTAGTTAACACACAGTCTGTGGTACTCACTATATAGTCCTAGTTAACACACAGTCTGTGGTACTCACTATCTAGTTCTAGTTAACACATAGTCTGAAGTATTCACTATCAAGTCCTAGTTAACACACAGTCTGTGGTACTCACTATCTAGTTCTAGTTAACACATAGTCTGTGGTACTCACTATATAGTCCTAGTTAACACATAGTCTGTGGTACTCACTATATAGTCCTAGTTAACACATTGTCTGTGGTACTCACTATCTAGTATTAGTTAACACATAGTCTGTGGTACTCACTATATAGTCCTAGTTAACACATAGTCTGTGGTACTCACTATATAGTCCTAGTTAACACATAGTCTGTGGTATTCACTATCTAGTCCTAGTTAACACATAGTCTGTGGTACTCACTATCTAGTCCTAGTTAACACACAGTCTGTGGTACTCACTATCTAGTATTAGTTAACACACAGTCTGTGGTACTATCTATTCCTAGTTAACACATAACCTGTGGTACTCACTATATAGTCCTAGTTAACATATAGCCTGTGGTACTATCTAGTTCTAGTTAACATTAATATTACTTCAGAAAAGTTGCACAAGGCCAGATGTAGAAATCAAGGATAAGAGAAATATTTGTAACCGTTTCAGCTCTTTTACAGATATCTGTCAAGTTTAGATCATCAAAGTTTTTTGGGGGCAAGTTTTATATTTAATGGGTTTTGAGAAAAGACAATATGGAAAATAAAATTTTTGACACAAAATAGAAAGAAACCATGGTAAAGAAATGCTAAATCAGTACTCATATATACCTTTGAGCCGCTAAACAGGTTCATGATGCCACCACGTTTCGTTCTGTTTTTGGCGGCTCGCCCAGAGAAGGTGTTGGACTTGGTGGTGCCGACAGGCGTGTTCTGATGGTTACTGTTAGACTCTGGGAACGGGCTACTGCTCAGATCATCAAACGGAATGTCATCAGGCATTGGGAAGCCCGACTTGTATTTGTCCACGACAAGTTTGGAATCCTGTAAGCCGCAAAAGATGATGTAAAATTTGATCAGAGACTGTAACAGTAACCTGGCAAATCTCTCAACGGTCAATAACCCTGCAGTCAACAAAGTCTAGTGAACAAACATATGAACAGACATGTCTGTAAGTTATTAGACTACACTTTTAAGTCAGACTCACATCTAACCAACATTTTGCGTGGAGATGTGCTAATTAATCAATTTTTCTGATATCAATTAATTGATAGTATTTAACTATCAATTAAAACCCCAGTTCTTTCATAGTGATATGTGCAATTCATATATGACCTTCGTTTAAGATTTTACTTTGAGAATTTAGAAGTGAATTATTCAAACAATACTGTGTCACATTTGCACGTTGCATAAACCACAGCTTTGGAATATTTTACACAGCAAAAAGGGGCTGAATATTAATTTTTATAGAAACAGACTTGCCAAGCAAAATATTAGATCATAATCGACAATCAATCGAATTTTTAGAACCAATTATCAATAGCTACCCACCACTAATTTTAGATCAAACTTCAAATTTCTATAATACGCATCTCAAAACTTTGCTTCATCAAGCCAGAAACTTTTCATTCATTGCAAAATAATAAAAATGTGCTTGCCTCTATTATGATTACAAAAATTATTTAAGACAAAAAGGCCACATTCTTCCACTGTCATTTTGTTTGCTTTCAATTATTAATATTTTTTAACTCAAAAGAAATTGAAAGAAAGGCAGCACATATCTTACTTGTTTAGCATCGATAGACGAGGCAGCTTTCTCCATGCCGTCTATACAAGTATTGATTATTGGCACCACATTGCGCTCTATGCTTGAACACTGTTTAAAAAACTCCTGCTGTCGATTTATCCGGTTCTCATCCATCGTTTGCAGTTGCTGAAACGAAGCAGTACAATTGCTAATTATTACATAATGTATTTCGGGTATGCCAATCACTCAAGTACCTCCTCACAAATTTGACAAAATTTAAAACATGTGACCACCTATCAGACAACAGAGAGTAAATACAACTTCTAAAGGAGTAATATGGTTACTACCCTTCAAGTGTTTGCTATCTTCACATATGTTTGTCATCAGGGACTATATTTGATATAAATTGATAGTGTCTCCATAACTTTTGCTGACATCGATACAAATACCTCATTTCATACAAATGACCCTATTAGAGAGTGAAATAAGTAGAAAAATAATCTATGCATAAAATATTCAAAGACCAATTACCAGACAAAAACGTTATTTTGACACTATTTTATTGAAATGAAACAGGATCCAGAGTGTGAAAACTTCGGAAACAAACAGGTTCTTTATTTATCATTTCATAAATTTGATACAACAATTTGTTAATTTGCAATATTAATAATCCAATTCCGTATTAGTAAATGTTTTGAATTCAATACATTGTTGTTGTTGACTTACAATAAATAAATCTTTCTGTCTTAATGCCTTTTTAAACTTCATAAATAATATGATTGGTATTTGTTTGATTATATAGGGTTCCCTGCACAATAAATGTGTTACAGGGTTTATAAGTAAACCTCCTATAGAATACTAGAGTTATAGATTTAAATGGACACTAGATAATGGCCGAGCCTCTTGCCAATGACCATAAAATCATAAATGATAATATATACTCCAGGCTGTTGACCTTATAATGCTGTATACATACAAGGCACATAGGGCTGATAACCAAGCATATAAAATCCTGTACTCTGAAGGAAGGAAGTGGCAACCACAAGCTTCCTTAACCTGGATATCTCATTTGAACCCTTCCAATTTAACGATTGGAATAGCTTATTGTGAATTTTAAGGGGTGACTGAGTTAATATATTTACCTGAAAGACTTTCGGCATCAGTGCGGTGAAGTGGTCACGTTGTTGTTGGTTTGTTTGCTGGAGCTGGGCAGCGTAATCATTTTTACACTTCTCGCACTGTTGGCCTTTCAACATCATCTGGTTTCTATGCTGTAATAGACAAAATGTACTTTCAATAATTCTGCAAAAAAAAAAATATCTTTCATTGATTAAGATCTTCTACATAAATCTACAACTATATACGAAGAGCTTTAATTAAATATCAGTTACTTTTATATTATTTCATTACAGGAATGGAAACTCCCAAATAGTAACTTTCATGTAGATCACAAACATTCCCATCTCAAATGTTTCATCATAAGTAACTGTGTACACACTCTCAATATCAATACTGGTGGCATGTTCTTAATACTTGTTTGTGCTGACAATATATTGCAAAACATGCTTACAAAAAGAAACTTATGAAAAGCTTGTGATTCAATTCCAGACTCAGCCAAAATATCTAGCCATAAAATCTATTACAATTATTTTCTTGATAGAGACCAAATTGAACTCAATCATAAATGAAGTAAAATAGGACTTTGTTTTTGGTAGTTGTAAACATGTTTACTGGAAGCAATGGCAACGTAACTTATCAATTAATACATCTAGGAACAATTCCTCATTCTTAGTTAAACTCTTTATATTCTTAAGGTCTTGAAGTCTTCATATCGTTGTGATACAGTTATCATTTTCACGAACGATATTGTTAAGTGTCTATGATTCCATGAATTCAACAAGACAATCAAATAACACTACAGATAAAACAATATCAAAATGACTTTTGCATTATAACAAATTGCTTTTCACTACAAACAGGGGTAAATGTTAAAGTTTTCTTTATAACCAATAGTAGTCTGAACTGTCTGAGCATGCAAGTCTTGAAAGCCAATTCATCAATATTATACATAATACAATCAAATTATTGCTAGGGCATTGGACTGAAGTTGGAATAAAATGGGAAGGTATAATCAAATGTTTTAAATATTGCGTTAGATTATTATTTAAGATATATATTTCGATAATATACGAAATATTTCAAATGGGACTCAATGAGCATTTTTTTAACATGTGTTGTTAAGGGAAAAGACAAAGGAGTTCCAAAAACTTCAATTATTAAACAGGCAGAGCCAACTAACTTAAGAATAGAAATGTTTTCAGACAAATTACTTAAGTTTAATTTACATGGAAATGGGACAGACCAGGTCTAATACGGACAGCTTTATAACTACGTCAATAACTTAATATTATGATAATCAATCCACATTACATCAATTACTTATTAAGATACTGTTTATTTTGTATATGATATACAGCATTCCTATGATATGTAACTGTAACCATGGTGTATAATGTTCATTCCGTTTTCTGTACAGAGAAATGAAGGCTGCAGTGTAGAGAGCGTTTTACAATATACAGACAAACAATATACCGGTAATTCTCAAGGCAGTAAATATGAAATGAAGTAAAATAGAGAGACTAAATAATTAAGTTAGTAAACTTCACCATAAGCTCCAGCAACATGAAATGTTCTGATTGTGAAAGTGTTGACTAATGATAACTTTCTCTGGTAATTATAAAAGCATCTCCATTCCATAGCAAGTTTCTGGAACATCTAACAAAAATATGTTTCAAAGCAAAACTTGTTACCAGCACATTCCTACTAGTTTAGAAGTTGATTGCTGAAGTGGCCCTCTTAATTGTCTCTAAACTTAAATCAATTAAAATTGGATATGTCTATAACATGGTCATGTAAATGCCCGAGTACAAACACCATCCAAAAAAAAAGAAAAATTGAAATACTTTTCTCCTGATTTTTTATGGATAAAGATACAAAATACATGCCTGTATTAAGATATATGGAGGGCCTAAAACCAAAAAATAACATGTTTCCTATTTCAAACTGAAAGAGTTCAAAATGTTTCAGAAAATGTAAGACTAAATGAAGAATTATATATGTATATATTTATACAAAATATGTGGTAATCTTGCTGATATACTGCGGAGTGAAGGTTATAAAGCTTACACATGTACTGGAGGCACTCTGATAAGCTGTGTATAGTGTCTTACCCTGTCTACAGGCCAACTCGTAACTATAGAATCTTACCCTGTCTACAGGCCGACTCATAAGTGTCTAACCCTTCATGTAGACCAACTCATTACTTTAGTGTCTAGCCCTTCCTGTATACCAACTTATAGCTATTGTGTCTTACCCTGTCTACAGGCCAACTCATAAGTGTCTAACCCTTCCTCAGTAATTTTTTCATCCCTTTTTTACAGGGGCCTGTACCTTTTCAATTGGGAAAATACAGCGGTATTTTTCCCCCGATTGGGAAATACATTTTGATCGGCATTTCTTTATGAATTTTCTGAATGGGAAAATATGAGTAAGATATTGGGAAAATACAACAAAATTTCTCTAGGGGAAGGGGCCATAATTCGGCCCCAAATCGACCCTTAAAAAAACACTGTTCCTGTAGACCAACTTATAGCTATAGTGCCTAACCCAGCCTACAGACCAACTTATAGCTATAGTGTCTAACCCTGCCTACAGACCAACTTATAACTATAGTGTCTTACCCTGCCTACAGGCCAACTTATAGCTATAGTGCCTAACCCAGCCTACAGACCAACTTATAGCTATAGTGTCTAACCCTGCCTACAGACCAACTTATAGCTATAGTGATTTACCCTGCCTACAGGCCAACTAATAGCTATTAGTGCTGGGAATCGCCATGATATTGAAGATCGATTATCGGGCTGTCAAGATCGATCGATAATCGATTATTGGTTTGAATATGGAAACGGTTTTTAATTAGGTCCGACCACATGTTAAATAAATTCCGGAAAGTCCGGATTCCCTCATATATTAGCAAATTAGTATAGCCTTGTACAAAACGCTGCACCGACCACGATAACGTAAGGTAGCTACGACGCTTGAATGCCGGCGTGGTTCAAGCGAGACATAACAAACACCAGCGAAATGGATGTTTTATTTTGGTTCATTGAATATAAAAGCATTCATAACAACAGAACGTATCTGAATAACTTCAGCCATTCAAATTAGAAACATATGAAATGATCTATTTATAGCCATATTTCACAATCAATCTTTTAAGTGCAAAATCGATTATCGAATCGATCTTGGGTCCAACTCGATTTAATCGATGTTTCCGGTTATCGGTACACCACTAATAGCTATAGTGTCTTACCCTGCCTACAGACCAACTTATAGCTATAGTGTCTAACCCTGCCTACAGACCAACTTATAGCTTTAGTGCCTAACCCTGCCTACAGACTATAGTGTCTTACCCTGCCTACAGGCCCACTTATAGCTTTAGTGCCTAACCCAGCCTACAGACCAACTTATAGCTATAGTGCCTAACCCAGCCTACAGACCAACCTATAGCTATAGTGTCTAACCCTGCCTACAGACCAACCTATAGCTATAGTGTCTAACCCTGCCTACAGACCAACTAATAGCTATAGTGTCTAACCCTGCCTACAGACCATCTTATAGCTATAGTGTCTAACCCTGCCTACAGGCCAACTTATAGCTATAGTGTCTTACCCAGCCTACAGACCATCTTATAGCTATAGTGTCTAACCCTGCCTACAGGCCAACTAATAGCTATAGTGTCTAACCCTGCCTACAGGCCAACTTATAGCTATAGTGTCTTACCCAGCCTACAGACCATCTTATAGCTATAGTGTCTAACCCTGCCTACAGGCCAACTTATAGCTATAGTGTCTTACCCAGCCTACAGACCATCTTATAGCTATAGTGTCTAACCCTGCCTACAGGCCAACTAATAACTATAGTGTCTAACCCTGCCTACAGGCCCACTTAAAACTATAGTGTCTAACCCTGCCTACAGGCCAACTAATAACTATAGTGTCTAACCCTGCCTACAGACCATCTTATAACTATAGTGTCTAACCCTGCCTACAGGCCAACTAATAGCTATAGTGTCTAACCCTGCCTACAGGCCAACTTATAGCTATAGTGTCTAACCCTGCCTACAGGCCCACTTATAGCTATAGTGTCTAACCCTGCCTACAGACCAACTTATAGCTATAGTGTCTAACCCTGCCTACAGGCCAACTTATAGCTATAGTGTCTAACCCTGCCTACAGGCCAACTAATAACTATAGTGGCTAACCCTGCCTACAGGCCCACTTATAACTATAGTGTCTAACCCTGCCTACAGGCCAACTAATAGCTATAGTGTCTAACCCTGCCTACAGGCCAACTTATAGCTATAGTGTCTAACCCTGCCTACAGGCCCACTTATAGCTATAGTGTCTAACCCTGCCTACAGGCTAACTTATAGCTATAGTGTCTAACCCTGCCTACAGGCCAACTTATAGCTATTCTGTCTAACTGCCAACAGGCTTCCCTCTATGTCTAGGGGTTTCGCTCACATATGCTCTCTACACCCCTGGAATATGTCATCATACTACTTTCCAACCCCTCAGTCTTACAACCTAGATATTGGTTTGGTCGACTAGGATATCTGCGATTCTTTGGACTAAGACGGAGATAAGTTGCCTGCATTATTTAGGACAAAACTTTACCTACCGCCTCAAGATACTGTTTATATTTCGCTTGCTGAAAACCAAAATCTCACATTTGAAAAATACTGTCTTTCATCCGTCATCTGACCAAGTTATTGTGTAAATCATGTACCAAAATTACCTATGATTCATATCACAAAATTAACCACATTTTTATATCAGATAAACTTTCATTTTGTTCTAGTTTTTACAATTTCCTCATATTAGTGACTTCCTTATGTGTATATCTGGACAAAAACAACAGTAACAATAGTGTGCTGTTAGTCGTTAGACCATTATATTGTAATTTGATCATGTGAGATAATAATGACTATATTCCTGTGATTTTTTTCAAATTAATGATGGTGACATCATAGACATTTGACATCTGAGTTGAACATCTTAATCTCTCTACCCACCTTTTCAACCTCGGCCCGAGATAGATTGATGTCCGCGTCAGCCTTGCGATATGCCTCCAGGGCTTTTTCTGATTCTTTAAAGGATTTTTCATATTGTCTTCTACTCTGTTGACAAAAACAAACAATAAAAATATCATTTCTTGCTCAGTCTTTAATATTCTACATGCAGACTTTTATTAAACAAACATGATAGATGATTTTATACCTATGTATTGACAATATTGAGATTTGTTGATAATAAACTCAATGACCCTCTTATTCATATGTACACTGATTAAACATGACGACTCCTTTTATCCAAAACCATGATTTTTCTCAAGAACCCAGACTATTCGGCACGTAAAGACCAAGTTTCACATCTTGACGTTGGAGGACAAAAATGAAAGAGGTATGCAACACACCTTCTAACAGTGCTTAACAATCATGCACAGTTCTGAGTTCCTCTACACATTCATTTCCCCTCAGTTATGGAGCGGAAACAAATGTGTTTCACAATGTGTGACAGAGCAATTACTACCGGGCATCTGCCACATAGTGGCCAGGCTTTATCATATATATAATAATTACTAATAATATGCCACATACTGGCCAGGCTTTATCATATATATAATAATAATTACTAATAATCTGCCACATAGTGGCCAGGCTTCATCATATATATAATAATTACTAATAATCTGACACACAGTGGCCGGGCTTTATCATATATATAATAATTACTAATAATCTGCCACATAGTGGCCGGGCTTTATCATATATATAATAATTACTAATAATCTGCCACATAGTGGCCAGGCTTTATCATATATATAATAATTACTAATAATCTGACACACAGTGGCCGGGCTTTATCATATATATAATAATTACTAATAATCTGCCACATAGTGGCCAGGCTTTATCATATATATAATAATTACTAATAATATGCCACATACTGGCCAGGCTTTATCATATATATAATAATTACTAATAATCTGCCACATAGTGGCCAGGCTTTATCATATATATAATAATTACTAATAATCTGCCACATAGTGGCCGGGCTTTATCATATATATAATAATAACTAATAATCTGCCACATACTTGCCAGGCTTTATCATATATATAATAATTACTAATAATCTGCCACATAGTGGCCAGGCTTTATCATATATATAATAATTACTAATAATCTGCCACATAGTGTCCAGGCTTTATCAGATATATAATAATAACTAATAATCTGCCACATAGTGGACAGGCTTTATCATATATATAATAATTACTAATAATCTGCCACATAGTGGCCAGGCTTTATCATATATATAATAATTACTAATAATCTGCCACATACTGGCCAGGCTTTATCATATATATAATAATAACTAATAATCTGCCACATACTGGCCAGGCTTTATCATATATATAATAATTACTAATAATCTGCCACATACTGGCCAGGCTTTATCATATATATAATAATAACTAATAATCTGCCACATAGTGGCCAGGCTTTATCATATATATAATAATTACTAATAATCTGCCACATAGTGGCCGGGCTTTATCATATTTATAATAATTACTAATAATCTGCCACATAGTGGCCGGGCTTTATCATATATATAATAATTACTAATAATCTGCCACATAGTGGCCGTACTTTATCATATATATAATAATTACTAAACCAATTTTAATTACATGTGAAGTTTATAGATTAGCTCTATGTGACCAAACGATGCAACCCAGGACTTATGCCCTGAAGGGTGTTATGCTAAAATATGTTTTTGACAGGTTCTTGTTCAAAATGAAGTTCATAAATATATATATACATAACTACACTGTTATCAGCGTGCATACATAGTAGCAGACTTTAATACCAAACCTTTTCTAGCTATGCCTGTCTACATCAAACATACAGTAACACACTTTAATATCAAACCTTTTCTAGCTGTGCTTGTCTACATCAAACATACAGTAACACACTTTAATATCAAACCTTTCCTAGCTATGTCTGTCTACATCAAACAAACAGTAACACACTTTAATATCAAACCTTTTCTAACTGTCCCTTTGATACTTTCAACTGGTCCTGAACTTTGGATCCATCTAATAAAAACTACAACAGGAAAGAAACAAATCTGAACTTCTTATTCAAATTATGTGTTATTTTTATCTCAAACAACACATCTTCACAATTCAGTTCAAAGAAATTGCATCACAATCATATACAAATGTATATCTTAAATGTAAACAAATAGTTTGTTTCCATGTGCACAGTGTAGGTAATAAAATAAATACAAACAAGATGACCAACTTTTTTTTTAAAGTGTTAGGAAGTCGGTCGTCTTGTTTTTATTTATTTTATCTAAAATAATTAATGCTTTATCTACTTACTTACACTTCTAAAATAGAAACTTTTTAATCAATACACACGTTACAAATTCTCAATCACTTAAATTTCATTAGAGCCAACGGAAAAGATACAACAGCAATATCAAGAAATTGATTTAACACAATATCATATCTTATTGCCAACAATATTATATAATGACACCAACTTTGTAATCCTGGCATTCAGGATGCTCAGTAAACCCAATGACATGTGAAACTGTATTCACAAAGAGAACGTGTACCTTTTTGCGGTCGGATTTGAGTTCAGAGATGAGGGTTATCAGCTCCTTGATGACGGAGCTTTGTGTGTTTTCTG
Organism: Mimachlamys varia; assembly: GCA_947623455.1. Taxonomy (NCBI): domain Eukaryota; kingdom Metazoa; phylum Mollusca; class Bivalvia; order Pectinida; family Pectinidae; genus Mimachlamys; species Mimachlamys varia. The sequence goes on along the minus strand of OX392529.1, from coordinate 31,319,808 downwards.
CGATCACTTCATGTTGTCCAGCTAGATCATGCAGCTCCTTGATCATGTCTAGGAATCCATTTGCCCATGTATACCTGTGTATCAGATTAAACAATGCTACAGTTGATATCTAAAGTGTGAGGCCGATACTTATTGATAAATTTATACAACCATAAACACATATATTTCAAACATTGTCATATTTTCTTTTCTCTATTTGACCCGACATTATCGACAAAGGCGTGTAAGGATTCAACGATGCATCAATATATTGGATTGTAAGGGACGCAATATGATTCTCCAATGTGTAAAGACTGTATCATGATACCAGCAATAATTTTAATTTTGTACTCTCGGAACTCTCCCTTGTTGAAATAGTTTAGGAGAAGATGACAAGAAAATGAGCAAATATATGGTTTACTTTAAAATTTAATAAATCCAAGTCTGCATTATTGCCAATTTGATTTATTCCCAAACCCCGAACATAAAATAATGTAGCCTGCTATATGTAGCACACCCCTACACCTCTAGCAGTAGAGTTGTATACCAACTACACCCATGTGTCAGCAGTCAGTTTATCACTTTATATTTGTGGCATGAACAGTCATCCTACTTCACAACATCATGTTACTCACGAAAGAAATGTGTTATCTGTTTCACAAATCCAGGGTTGTTATAGCCAATGATTGTTTTAATTTCACTCATGTGATATAATGTATCTACATGGAACATTTGGCAAAGCTTCAGAAAAGTATCACACTTGAATCTTCTGTTAATCAACTTGAAGGAAATAAGGCAAACACTGTGATTCATAAAATCACCTATCATATTTCAGATACAAATGTAGTCCTACGAGCCTTCAAGACCTAAGTTATTAAAATAATACTTACTGATATTCATCTTCTTCTTTCTTTCTTGGTTGATAATTCTTGACTAATTTCCTGTAATGAGATTTATTTTATTATTTAATGAATTAATTATTCATTTTATTCAATGTATTGAGATATATGTATTAACAAAACATGATCAATAATATTCCTCTTGGTTTGTGATTCTTAACAAAGGAAATACATGTATATTTTTGTAAATTACATTTTTTTTAAGACTTTCAAATTTCAACAACATTCAAATTATTTATTCATTTGATCAAATACATTTATCACACATTTTTAAAATGAAATTTGAAAGTTTTCATATATTATTTATAAAGGAGAACCAATCAAACGGTAATGAAATCTGTTACATATACCTTAATCATCATGTAACATAATTCTGTAATAAGCATCTCAGTAAGTGGTATCATTGATTAACTAATTCACCCCTAAAGACACATTTGAACTCATTTATTCAAAGACTGGAGTAATCAATTATGAAATTTCAGGGGTGAATGAGTTATGTTATACCAAATGTTTATAATGAACACATGTCGGGATGACCTGGGTTTAAGCTGCGGTCCTCAGAAAACTTACTTGAGTTTATTGGCATATTCAAATTCTATAGAACATCTCTCTTTAAGGAAGTGTTGGTATCGCTCACAGAAATCTATGCCTTTCTGAGTGTGATCTGCTATGATGTCATACTGATCCTGGAAACACAATTTTACACAGTGTTAACATGTTACACACATCCCAGTCTGTAAGTTCTGAATCAATACCCCAGTACATGTTTAGTGCAGTCCTACAGTGTTACAACAGAGCTGTTTGGACATCAAATAAAAACACTGGATTATTAGCATAGACAGATCATGCTTGTTGACCGAGATAAATGGATAATGTTACTACACTAAGTCTATGTAATACTATTACTACATCATGTAATGTGTACAGTTTTTGAACTATCGTGTATGTGAAATAAATCACCCCATTGATCCCTTATACAAATGACCCTTCCCTTTTGGAGCCATCAAAGCACCATATTTTTCACCATCATTAGCAGAACTTCACCAGAAGAAGCTCTATTTCATAGTTTCATTCCACTTTTCAAGCTGCAAGTGCCTAGGCCACGTACACTGTATTAAGGCAAATACACATGTACAATGTATTGTAATTGAAATTAGCATGTATAATAATGTAGCTTGTGACCTGTAATAGTTTGGTGCCTGTAGCTATGATAAGTATGTTTCCCTATATCTGACCCTGTTTAAACCCATACAACACAGTCCTGGTTGATCTGGGTTGATGTACTTTTCTCTTAATGAATGATGACGAAACATCTGGCTGAAATTATTATCAACACTTTTATTACATTACATATGGTGAACATGGTGAAAGTGGAAATGTTAGTGCAGCAGAATGTTTCTCTAATTTTTCTACAGAATTGTTTAGATTCCCTAACCTATAACTAAGGTATATATACATATTGTATATATCAGTGGGTTACATATATTATCAATGACCTTAATTATCAAACCTAGAATACACAGCCTTATAAGAGTACAGGACCCTTTAATTTGCATATAAGTTCCGCCTAACACACATTTAAGACTTTTAAGAGAACTACATGTAGATCTATATTTAGGGTACAGGAAATATTAATAACCGACTGGAGTGGATATATGTACCTAGACAAGTCTTTGAGTTTGAGCTTTTAATATACATGTATAGCTTGGATACTGTAGATCTATCACATCAGATGTAGACAGTACAAGAATTTAAAAGTAAGAATTTGACTGATAATAATTAGTGTACATATAGAATGGTCTGAAACATGTCAGCTACACTATCTACAGTACACTACAGTATCTGGGTGGACTTAATTAGTGTATCAAATCTGAAGCAATCACTTATGTTCTAAACTGGTACAAATGGATTATTAACTAATTACATCTAATTTATACATGAATGTAGGTTTGGAGCAAAGACCTTGAGATACACTTACAGTAATTTAAGACATAGACCTTCAAACAACATCATTATTCCTCTCAATATTTCAAGGAACCAATTTGACAAAATGTCATGAAAGTGAAATGGAATGTATCAACCCTATCAGGGCAGCCTGCTGGTACAAGTAACATGTTTTAGATGGTGAGCTTTATCGGAACAGCTGTAGAAGCTGCACATGTCTGAGAGGGCCTGTAACATGTAGGGAATTCCTGTCTACTGTAGCAGACTATCTGTGATATCTCAGCTACTCGGATTTTGGCTAACACCTGTCCCGACTCTAACCCCCTGTAACACAAACATTACGATAATGATAGGAATCTAGTAACAAGCTTGTGTGACTTTTGACCTGCTCTATGTCATATTTAATCATTGTAAAACAATGTCTTAATAGCATGGTATAAAGGCAACAGCTAAGACAGATTTTAATGAGGCCCCTGCAGCCTGCTACTGTTATCTATATAACATTGAGTATGATGATACTCAAACATAACAAATATGTATGGTTTGGTTTTATTAGATTTTAAGTCCAACCATGTCCTATTACAGCTAGCTAGGGTCATTTAAGAACGGCCAAAAATGGGAGGGAGATATGAATAATCATTGAAGTGTATCACATTTATATAACTTAATGAATATGAACTCCATGATTGTGTAAAATGTATATTTATCATGAGTTTTTAACAGTTGTTTGCAATTTTCCTACAGTACTATGCAGCGAGAAGCATATAGGATATGGTTTTATTTTAAGAAATTCATATTTTAATATAAATCTGATGGAATAAGACTGAGCTTCATTGATGTTTCCAGCAGGGACAACTTGTTCTATCAAAGGTTCTCAAAAATGTTTATCGTAGGTACTATTTTTCAGTGAGGACAATTTGCTCTTTCAAATTTAAAAGGATTCAATTCCATAAATATGTTTAGTATATATATACATTGTATGTGGTGCTATTTCTTTAGCAGGGACAATTTGTTCTATCAAAAGTTCCTAAAAATACATACATTCATATAATTAGTAGCTAGGTGCATGTGCCATTTCAGAGATCGAGAGTCGCATTGAGAAACTATAGCTAGTGTATACGTACTGCAAGCAAACTAATTTTTCAGGATGTTTTGTATCCAGTGATTTTCAGGAATACATAAGAAATATCTACAGCATATATATATTGGCAAAAGTGTTCTGCACACTTAAGAAGATGGTACTTATTTGTAATTGTGACTGTTACACATTGTTTCAAAATAACTTGAGAGTACGAGATTTCATATTACATACAAAAATGTCCATAATTCACTACATGTATATATTAGTAATTCACATGTGTGTAGTGTAAAAGAATTAAATTACAATTACAGGTACAATATTAGAGTAAAAGTTGATTGCTGGTTTTAAGGATATTATTGACAGCAATTATCTTTTAACCTGACTAATTTTTCAATAATGCAATTAATTAGGGATGCTTAAATCCACTATTCAAGTTCTGATGTCCAGGATTCATCACTGGGTCAATTGATTACCAATTTTCAATCTCTTTGATCATAAGTAACATCTCCCTACCCATTCATAAATGATATACATGCTAAAATATCAACAAATCCATTTCACTACAAAGATTTTTCACTACTGATATTTTTTAAATGAACAACTTCAGTTCATAAAAGTGTATTGATTAAAAAAAGCACATCATTATCTTCAAAGCTAGACATAAATTTGTAAGTATATAATTAAGATTCATTGTAATCATGAAAAATTCAAATTATTAATGAAAATATAATACATAATGTACTGATCTCACTTAATGAATTTACAACTAATTATAATACACATGTGTGATCAAGTTTGTATTTAATACATTTCAACTCCACTCACTTCCTGGTTGAAATATGACTATTTTCCTGTTGCAATTTATGTAAACCACATTATTTCCGGTGACATTTATAGCAACATAAAGCACTGAATTAAGGGAAACATATTTAATTGTAAAAATGAATATTAGGAAAGACAGTGTGGTTGGGTATACAATATAACCAGCATTACTGTGATATTTAAACGACTTAAGATACTGTTTGTCAATGCTTATATAAGGATTGTACCTCATTTTGACTGTGTATTCGGTAGTATGCCCGTAGTTGACAACGAACATATTCTATGGTGCATGTTAGCGCTCCATAGTGAATATGTTCGTTGCCAACTGCGGGCATACTACCGAATATGCAGTCAAAATGAGGTACAGTCCATATATTTACATCATTATTAATTTTAAAGTGTTAAACTAAGGAAAAACACATTCAAAGCGGGTTGCTACGATGGTAACTGCAATGGCAGTGGTTGCTAAGATAATATAGTCCCACTGAATCTTCATCGATATATTGGTAAGTTTAGAAAATACACAGTGAATAACACAAGTTTTCTTCATAACAGAATTTTAAATTTGGTATTTAATAATATTACTGGCACTTCGAACATATTTTTCTATTTATAATGGTCATTATGTACACGCATTGACACAGTGGTCTGGTTGTGATGCAGTCCGACGTCGGACGTCACAACTGCAGAGTGCCGCCATGTTTGCGTTACTGTCAAAGAATTTCAAATGCTCATCATTTGGAATCAAAAGTTTGCAAGAAAACATTTATTGTATAATCATACGAAATTGATTCCATATATGCAGTGATCAATTTACAATTTATTTCCATGGGTCCTTTTAGTACATATTGCTAAAAACAATGGGTCCCACAATGCTAAATTGAAGTTTTTCCAGAATTTCTATGAATCCCAGCATAATGTTATGAGTACAGGACTCGGGACTCGCACGTAGATTGATCACTGTATATGTTCCAAGTTTCAAATTCTTGAAGGAACCAAACAATGGCCGTCAGCGAATACTTATTGTTCTGAAGCGTGAACGACGCCATATTTGAACAAATATCAATCTGCCTAGCTTTTTTTCATTGCGTATACACTAATATATTCGTAGTCGGAGTTTTATAAAAAATATTATCATAGAAAATTATAATTTTTGTCGCATTGTACCTAATGAGTAATGGGATTATTTTTTTATTGAAAACATATATCAAGTTGTGAATTGTTACTTGAATTAAATCAATTCAAAACAACAAGACTTCTTGTCTTAAAATCAAGATTGTATCATGTGCACCTGAAACACTTATCATATATTATTACATATTTACTGATAAGATGACTTAGCAATTTTGTCTTCCTTGTATATATTGTGATCAGAATGGGTAGAATTCACAATGAGGGACATTATTGTCATCAATATCAGACAATATGTATATACATATTACCAATATTTGTGTGATTTTTCTTGTAAACATGCATGAACACAGAGGTTTATCTTCCCATAATATATAATAATTAAGTTTTATCACGAGAAGTAGGGGTGCTTATATTATAAGTGTAATTTCAATACATCTGCAGAAGGGGGGGAGAGACGGTAATGAATATGAAGAATATGTAAAGTGTTGTTTCATATTTTGGTGCCTTTGCGACAATTTCCCCGCGAGGATTACAGAAAAGTAGAAAAATTGTGTGACTATTTATTCATTAGAAATATGATAAAGCTAAAAGTGTGTCCGACCCAATTTTCCTAAATCAAAAAAGAGAAATAAACTAATTTTCAATTTGTGATAATATAAATCGCAAAGGCAAACAGTGTCATTCAAAACTTGTTGTTCAGGATTGTAAATAAGATGAACTGAAACCCGACCTCTATTTGATAAATCATACTCAGTAATCATCAATATAAATCACAATAATTTCATTAAGCTAAATGTCCCATGAATGTCACCAAGCTAATTAGGCCCTAAAGTTCTGCACAGCATAAACAATGCTGACATGTCAAGTTTATAACATTTTTTGTATATCAGTTAAGACGATATGGATATATGTAGCAATGTGCTGATGAGGGACAGAGCTGAAGGCCGAGTGATTTCTGACAGCACCGTAGTAGGCCCGATAGTTATGGTCGGTCGGCGGACAGGAAGTTTTTTTAGCAATTGGCACCATGCATTGACATTGGTCTCTGGGACCATATGACCTCTTTTACTGACCTATTGTTACATATAACCAATCACACACTTGTTGCTCATCGATATGGTCAAAATGCTAATGTGTTCAAAGTGTTCGTAAGCCGTCGTCCGGCAAAGCCCGTCACCAGACGTCCGAGTTGACAACCCAAGAACAAACGACGATCGCTTCCTCATTCAATGTAAACATGGTATGATTTCCTTAATGCGCCCATAAATATAACCGCTAATAGAACAACTTACCCATAACTCTGTTCCCCAATTCATTGTTGCATTTATAAGCCAATAGGCTAAGAAGAGCACGTATCGTCTATGTAATCTTCATTGAATATCACACCCTGCATTGAATCTATTTTCCAATATGGCTGTCTTCTGAGTCACGCTGAAATAACGTTTGGAACGAGATCTCGCAGAGAAAGCTAATCCACCCACCTCCGATATGTTGCTAATATCTTATGAAGCTGGCGATGACATCATGTATTTGCGAATACTTGGAAGCATACCAAAACTGTCAAAAGAGAATATCGAACTTTTTGAGAAATACGATTGTACGAAGCGTATTGTTTGTTACACCATTTTTGTAGTTGGTGATATTGCTATTTTGATCAAAATAAATTGTTCCTGTACTAGACATTACAGCTTGTTGCAGATAAATAATATGTTGATGTTAATGTGTTGTAAATGGTGTGCAGAACTACTCTAAAGTTTACCTAGTTTGTGCTAGAGAGTTATTTGAAAATATTCAACTTGTTCATTTGGGATACAGTCCGCAGCGGTATCCATAAGATTTAATTTAGTTATAAAATAAAAGCTTACAATATTGAAATGTAAGCTAACCAGGCTTTCAAAAATGAAAGAGTTGTCTTTAAAAGCCCCGAAATTAACAAACAAAAAAATAGATCAAACAAAAATTGTCATGGAACTCTCTAATTTAAGAATAATAAACAGGAAATTTTAGTTTTTATGTTTTATTTTCACAAAATAACCAAAAGAGCAAATTACATTAGTCTATTGGGGACCAGAGGGACCTGAGAATTTGTTACAGCTAGTTTTGGACCTAAAATAGGGTGTTAAGCTTTATTTTACACATTTGGGGGATTAAGATCAATTTTCGATAAAAATGCCCCCTTAGTAGTCATAAAAGCTTGTAAAATTACGCTAAACACCCTATTTTAGGTCCAAAACTAGCTGTAACAAATTCTCAGGTCCCTGTGTTGGGGACTAGAATCAATACGTCTTTGGACGATTATAAAAGTTGACGGCAGACTATGTAAGTAAAACCTTTTAGACCTTAAAATATGTCTGGGAAATATAATTATCCAAATTCAAACCATGATATTTTCATCAAATTTATTCTGAAATTAATCCTAACCTGTAATACCTACAAGATCAGGTATTCCGAAGTTACTGTTTGAATCTAGATCTACTAGTCCCGACTGCGACGGCCCATCAAAGATTTCCACAAAATCAGTTGTTTCGGATAAACAATCAGGGTAGCAAGCGAAGAAACAGCATTATGAAAGACAATTTGGTTGATATTTATTTAATTCAATCGCTTTGATTAGATTTTATTTATTTGTTTCCGGGTAAATTATTTAACCACTTAATTACGACCAGTCAAAGTCATGGGTTAGTGTGAAAGCTAACTCAATAGAGAAAAACGAAACTGGACCATTCAAAGCCGGAAGAATATCTTCGTTAATATTTCTGAGACATCGAGGCAAGACTGTCAACAAAACTATCTGTCAACGTCTTTAATTTATACTGGCATCTCTCAGAGATTAATTATCATGTATATTGACGGACTACAGAGAGTCTGTGTAGTCCGTCAATATACATGATAATTAAATAAAGAGTTTCGTAGGTAATTCAAAACAGTAATTTGTTTTATAATCAAGAGGGTTGAATAATTCTAAGCGGTCATCCATTATTTCTTTATCCAAGCTTAGGGTTACGCTCGTGTACGACCTCTGCACCCATGGATGACTCGGTGTACACGTGGATGAGACGAACATCATTTCTCATAATCAGTCGGTCGCATTTAGAGTAGATGTTTCTTACAGGGAAAACAAGATGATTTCATCAATATTCCTAACGGGAAATATATTTTCTTTTTAAAGTAATGTAGTTTTTTGGTCAACTAGGATGCTTCCCAAACGATGAAGCCTAAGGAACATTCAATTACCAATGTTTAATATCGGAGTCAGTTAAATCGGCTTTAAGCATTTTTTTCAAAGATGGTGGAAATGGCGGCCTTATGTAGACTTCAGACAGGTCCGAATATAACAGCGATGTCAGAAGCATACAATACTATTTCAATCTTGTTGAAAATGTAAAATGCTGAGTAACGACTAACAAAACGATCGCCAAAGGTCACTTAATAAAATTATATACCTTATTTAGAATCTTAATACGTGAAAAAACCCCACAAAAACTGTTTGCATCACAATTGCTGGACCGTACACCGATATGTTGTGTATAGTACTATTATATAGTTAGTGTAGTATACACAACATATTTGTGTCCAGTTCCTGTGCTTTGCATGAAAACCTGTTGGAAAAAAAACAGAAAGACATTTTTCAGCCATTCAGAAATGTCCCGTAGGCAGAAAAAGAAACTTGTACGAGTTTCAAATGCGGCCATTTTTGTAGAATGGTATTCTGTTCGCTGCATGTATGACTCCCAAAGAAAAGTATGGAGCGTTTTAATGTTATTGATTTTTTAATTGGTGTACCGTCTCATACATTTTCATACTCTTGTTGTTCACTATTTATTTCATAATTTATTTTGTTATCTGAAATATTTCAGTAAAATGGACATGATATACAAAAGGACTGGAAAACAATTACAAAGTACATATACAGTACTACTTATGTGAATGCGTCTTCTCCATTGTGACACAGCGATACCACCTGCTTTATAGAAGGGTGTAAATGGATACACGTACAATGTACATAGCCCACCATGCCAATGAGGACTATATCACAATGAAATAGTTGAACCATGAAATTATATTATCTAAGTCCGTGGTTGAACGTAATGAAAACTTGTTAACTAATTGTTGTATAAGCCGAGAATGAGCAAAAACTGGGGTGACTGAGGTGGAGGTAGATGATACTGGGGTGACTGAGGTGGGGTACATGATACTGGGGTGGGGGTAGATGATACTGGGGTGAATGAGGTGGGGGTAGATGATACTGGGGTGACTGAGGTGGGGGTAGATGATACTGGGGTGACTGAGGTGGGGGTAGATAATACTGGGATGACTGAGGTGGGGGTAGATGATACTGAGGTAGGGGTAAATGATACTGGGGTGACTGAGGTGGGGGTATATGATACTTGGGTGACTGAGGTATGGTAGATGATACTTGGATGACTGAGGTGGGGTAGATGATACTGGGGTGAGTGAGGTAGGGGTAGATGATACTGGGGTGACTGAGGTGGGGGAGATGATACTGGGGTGACTGAGGTGGGGGTAGATGATACTGGGGTGACTGAGATGGGGGTAGATGATACTGGGGTAGGGGTTGATGATACTAGGGTGACTGAGGTGGGGGAGATGATACTGGGGTGACTGAGATGGGGGTAGATGATACTGAGGTAGGGGTAGATGATACTGGGGTGACTGAGGTGGGGGTAGATGATACTGGGGTGACTGAGGTGGGGGTAGATGATACTGGGGTGACTGAGGTGGGGTAGATGATACTTGGGTGACTGAGGTGGGGGTAGATGATACTGAGGTGACTGAGGTTGGGTAGATGATACTTGGGTGGGGGTAGATGATACTGGGGTGACTGAGGTGGGGTAGATGATACTGGGGTGACTGAGGTGGGGTAGATGATACTGGGGTGACTGAGGTGGGGTAGATGATACTGGGGTGACTGAGGTGGGGGAGATGATACTGGGGTGACTGAGTTGGGGGTAGATGATACTGGGGTGACTGAGATGGGGGTAGATGATACTGAGGTAGGGGTAGATGATACTGCGGTGACTGAGGTGGGGTAGATGATACTGGGGTGACTGAGGTGGGGGTAGATGATACTGGGGTGACTGAGGTGGGGTAGATGATACTTGGGTGGGGGTAGATGATACTGGGGTGACTGAGGTGGGGTGGATGATACTGGGGTGACTGAGGTGGGGTAGATGATACTGGGGTGACTGAGGTGGGGTAGATGATACTGGGGTGACTGAGGTGGGGGAGATGATACTGGGGTGACTGAGTTGGGGGTAGATGATACTGGGGTGACTGAGATGGGGGTAGATGATACTGGGGTGACTGAGGTGGGGGTAGATGATACTGGGGTGACTGAGATGGGGGTAGATGATACTGGGGTGACTGAGATGGGGGTAGATGATACTGGGGTGACTGAGGTGGGGGTAAATGATACTAGGGTGACTGAGATGGGGGTAGATGATACTGGGGTGACTGAGATGGGGGTAGATGATACTGGGGTGACTGAGATGGGGGTAGATGATACTGGGGTGACTGAGATGGGGGTAGATGATACTGGGGTGACTGAGATGGGGGTAGATGATACTGGGGTGACTGAGGTGGGGGTAGATGATACTGGGGTGACTGAGATGGGGGTAGATGATACTGGGGTGACTGAGATGGGGGTAGATGATACTGGGGTGACTGAGGTGGGTGTAGATGATACTGGGGTGACTGAGGTGGGGGTAGATGATACTGGGGTGACTGAGGTGGGGGTAGATGATACTGGGGTGACTGAGATGGGGGTAGATGATACTGGGGTGAGTGAGGTAGGAGTAGATGATACTGGGGTGACTGAGATGGGGGTAGATGATACTGGGGTGGGGGTATATGATACTGGGGTGACTGAGGTGGGGGTATATGATACTGGGGTGACTGAGGTGGGGGTAGATGATACTGGGGTGACTGAGGTGGGGGTAGATGATACTGGGGTGACTGAGATGGGGGTAGATGATACGGGGGTGAGTGAGGTAGGGGTAGATGATACTGGGGTGACTGAGATGGGGGTAGATGATACTTGGGTGGGGGTATATGATACTGGGGTGACTGAGGTGGGGGTAGATGATACTGGGGTGACTGAGGTGGGGGTAGATGATACTGGGGTGACTGAGGTGGGGGTAGATGATACTGGGGTGACTGAGATGGGGGTAGATGATACTTGGATGGAAGACTAAGGGTGGCTCAGATAACGACTAACGTATTTGTTATCAATCAAAATTTGAGACATCAACCCCAGTATCATCTACCCCCACCCCAGTCACCCTAGTATCATCTGCCCCCACCTCAGTCACCCCAGTATCATTTACCCCTACCTCAGTATCATCTACCCCCACCTAAGTCACCCCAGTATCATCTACCCCCACCTCAGTATCATCTACCCCCACCTCAGTCACTCCAGTATCATCTACCCCCACCTCATTCACCCCAGTATCATCTACCCCCACCTCAGTCACCGCAGTATCGTCTACACCCACCTCATTCACCCAAGTATCATCTACCACACCTCAGTCGCCCCAGTATCATCTACCCCAAGCTCAGTCACCTCAGTATCATCTACCCCTACCTTAATATCATCTACCCCTACCTTAATATCATCTACCCCTACCTCAGTATCATCTACCCCCACCTCAGTCACCCCAGTATCATCTATTCCCACCTCATTCACCCAAGTATCATCTACCCCCACCCCAGTATCATCTGCCCCATCTCAGTCACCCCAGTATCATCTATCACTACATCAGTCACCCCAGTATCATCTATTCCCACCTCATTCACCCAAGTATCATCTATTCCCACCTCATTCACCCAAGTATCATCTACCCCTACCTCACTCACCCCAGTATCATCTACCACACATCAGTCACCCCAGTATCATCTACCCCATCTCAGTCACCCCAGTATCATCTATCACCACATCAGTCACCCTAGTATCATCTACCCCCACCTCAGTATCATCTACCCCCATCTCAGTCACCCCAGTATCATCTATCACCACATCAGTCACCCCAGTATCATCTACCCCACCCCAGTATCGTGTACCCCCACCTCAGTCACCCCAGTATCATCTACCCCACCTCAGTATCATCTACCCCCACCCCAGTATCATCTACCCCCACCTCAGTCACCCCAGTATCATCTACCCCACCTCAGTCACCCCAGTATCATCTATCCCCATCTCAGTCAACCCAGTATCATCTACCCACATCAGTCACCCCAGTATCATCTACCCCCATCTCAGTCACCCCAGTACCATCTACACCCACCTCAGTCACCCCAGTATCATCTACTCCCACCCCAGTATCATCTACCCCTACCTCAGTATCATCTACCCCCACCTCAGTCACCCCAGTATCATCTATTCCCACCTCATTCACCCAAGTATCATCTACCCCCACCTCAGTCACCCCAGTATCATCTACCCCCACCCCAGTATCATCTACCCCCACCTCTGTCACCCCAGTAGCATCAACCCCTACATCAGTATCACCTACCCCCACCTCAGTCACCCCAGTATCATTTACCCCCACCTCAGTCACCCCAGTATCATCTACCCCTACCTCAGTCACTCCAGTATCATCTACCCCTACCTCAGTCACCCCAGTATCACCTATCCTCACCTCAGTCACCCCAGTATCATCTACCCCACCTCAATCTTCCAAGTATCATATACCTCCACCTCAGTATCACCTACCCACTCCATTATCATCTACCCCAACCCCAGTATCATCTGCCACACCCCAGTCGCCCCAGTATCATCTACCCCCACCTCAATCACCCAAGTATCATCTACCCCAACATCAGTATCATCTACCCCCACCTCAGTCACCCTGGTATCATCTACCCGCACCTCAGTATCATCTACCCCCATCTCAGTCACCCCAGTATCATCTACCCCCACCTCATTCACCCATATCATCTACCACACCCCAGTATCATCTACCACACATCAGTCGCCCCAGTATCATCTACCCCACCTCAGTCACCCAAGTATCATCTACCCCACCCCAGTAATATCTACCATACCTCAGTCGCCCCAGTATCATCTACCCCACCTCAGTCACCCCAGTATCATCTACCCCTACCTCAGTATCATCTACCCCCACCTCAGTATCATCTACCCTCATCTCAGTCACCCCAGTATCATCTACCCCTACCTCAGTATCATCTACCCCTACCTCAGTATCATCTGACCCCACCTCAGTCACCCCAGTATCATCTACCCCTACATCAGTATCATCTACCCCCACCTCAGTCACCCAAGTATCATCTATCCCCATCTCAGTCAACCCAGTATCATCTACCCCACCTCAGTCACCCCAGTATCATCTACCCCCACCCCAGTATCATCTACCCCACATCAGTCACCCCAGTATCATCTTTCCCCACCTCAGTCACCACAGTATCATCTACCCCTACCTTAGTATCGTCTACACCCACCTCAGTCACCCCAGTATCATCTACCCCTACCTCAGTATCATCTACCCCTACCTCAGTATCATCTACCCCTACATCAGTATCATCTACCCCTACAACAGTATCATCTACCCCTACATCAGTATCATCTACCCCCACCTCAGTCACCCCAGTATCATCTACACCCACCTCATTCACCCAAGTATCATCTACCACACCTCAGTCGCCCCAGTATCATCTACCCCAACCTCAGTCACCCCAGTATCATCTACCCCTACCTCAATATCATCTACCCCCACCTCAGTCACCCCAGTATCATCTACACCCACCTCATTCACCCAAGTATCATCTATCCCCACCTCAGTCACCTCAGTATCATCTATCCCACCCCAGTATCATCTACCCCATCTCAGTCACCCCAGTATCATCTACCCCCACCTCAGTCACCCCAGTATCATCTACCCCTACCTTAGTCACCCCAGTATCATCTATCCCCACCCCAGTATCATCTACCCCATCTCAGTCACCACAGTATCATCTACCCCTACCCCATCTCAGTCACCCCAGTATCATCTACCCCAACTCAGTCACCCCAGTGTCATCTACCCCACCCCAGTATCATCTACCCCACCTCAGTCACCCCAGTATCATCTACACCCACCTCATTCACCCAAGTATCATCTACCCCACCTCAGTCACCCAGTATCATCTTCCCCTACCTCAGTATCATCTACCCCATCTCAGTCATCCCAGTATCATCTACCCCATCTCAGTCACCCCAGTATCATCTACCCCCACCTTACTCACCCCAGTATCATCTACCCCCATCTCAGTCACCCCAGTATCATCTACCCCCACCTCAGTCACCCCAGTATCATCTACCCCATCTCAGTCACCCCAGCATCATCTACCCCTACTTCAGTATCATCTACCCCCACCACAGTCACCCCAGTATCATCTACACCCACCTCATTCACTCAAGTATCATCTACCACACCTCAGTCGCCCCAGTATCATCTACCCCAACCTCAGTCACCCCAGTATCATCTACCTCTACCTCAATATCATCTACCCCCACCTCAGTCACCCCAGTATCATCTACACCCACCTTATTCACCTAAGTATCATCTACCCCCATCTCAGTCACCCCATTATCATCTATCCCCACCCCAGTATCATCTACCCCATCTCAGTCACCCCAGTATCATCTACCCCCACCTCAGTCACCCCAGTATCATCTACCCCTACCTCAATAGCATCTACCCGCACCTTAGTCACCCCAGTATCATCTTCACCCACCTCATTCACCCAGGTATCATCTACCCCCACCTCAGTCACCCCAGTATCATCTATCCCCACCCCAGTATCATCTACCCCATCTCAGTCACCCCAGTATCATCTACCCCCACCTCAGTCACCCCAGTATCATCTACCCCTACCTCAGTATCATGTACCCCCACCTCAATCACTCCAGTATCATTTACCCCTACCTCAGTATCATCTACCCCCACCTCAGTATCATCTACCCTCATCTCAGTCACCCCAGTATCATCTACCCCTACCTCAGTATCATCTACCCCTACCTCAGTATCATCTGACCCCACCTCAGTCACCCCAGTATCATCTACCCCTACGTGACTGAGGTGGGGGTAGATGATACTTGGGTGAATGAGGTGGGTGTAGATGATACTGGGGTGACTAAGGTGCGGGTAGATGCTATTGAGGTAGGGGTAGATGATACTGGGGTGACTGAGGTGGGGGTAGATGATACTGGGGTGACTGAGATGGGGTAGATGATACTGGGGTGGGGATAGATGATAATGGGGTGACTGAGGTGGGGGTAGATGATACTTAGGTGAATAAGGTGGGTGTAGATGATACTGGGGTGACTGAGGTGGGGGTAGATGATATTGAGATAGAGGTAGATGATACTGGGGTGACTGAGGTTGGGGTAGATGATACTGGGGCGACTGAGGTGTGGTAGATGATACTTGGGTGAATGAGGTGGGTGTAGATGAAACTGGGGTGACTGTGGTGGGGGTAGATGATACTGAGGTAGGGGTAGATGATGCTGGGGTGACTGAGATGGGGTAGATGATACTGGGGTGACTGAGGTGGGGTAGATGATACTGGGGTGACTGAGATGGGGTAGATGATACTGGGGTGGGGATAGATGATAATGGGGTGACTGAGGTGGGGGTAGATGATACTTAGGTGAATAAGGTGGGTGTAGATGATACTGGGGTGACTGAGGTGGGGGTAGATGATATTGAGATAGAGGTAGATGATACTGGGGTGACTGAGGTTGGGGTAGATGATACTGGGGCGACTGAGGTGTGGTAGATGATACTTGGGTGAATGAGGTGGGTGTAGATGATACTGGGGTGACTGTGGTGGGGGTAGATGATACTGAGGTAGGGGTAGATGATGCTGGGGTGACTGAGATGGGGTAGATGATACTGGGGTGACTGAGGTGGGGGTAGATGATACTGGGGTGACTGAGATGGGGGTAGATGATACTGGGGTGAGTGAGGTGGGGGTAGATGATACTGGGGTGACTGAGATGGGGTAGATGATACTGGGATGACTGAGATGGGGTAGATGATACTGAGGTAGGGGTAGATGATACTGGGTGACTGAGGTGGGGTAGATGATACTTGGGTGAATGAGGTGGGTGTAGATGATACTGGGGTGACTGAGATGGGGTAGATGATACTGGGGTGGGGTAGATGATACTGGGGTGACTGAGATGGGGGTAGATGATACTGGGTTGGGGATAGATGATACTGGGGTGACTGAGGTGGGGGTAGATGATACTGGGGTGACTGAGGTGGGGGTAGATGATACTGGGGTGCGGGTAGATGATACCAGGGTGACTGAGGTGGGGGTAGATGATACTGATGTTGGGGATAGATGATACTGGGGTGACTGAGGTGGGGATAGATGATACTTGGGTGAATGAGGTGGGTGTAGATGATACTGGGGTGACTGAGATGGGGGTAGATGATACTGAGGTGCGGGTAGATGATACCAGGGTGACTGAGGTGGGGGTAGATGATACTGATGTTGGGGTAGATGATACTTGGGTGATTGAGGTGGGGGTAGATGATACTGGGGCGACTGGGGTGTGGTAGATGATACTGGGGTTGGGGTAGATGATAATGGAGTGGGTAGGTGATACTGAGGTGGAGGTATATGATACTTGGAAGAGTGAGGTGGGGTAGATGATACTGGGGTGACTGAGGTGAGGATAGGTGATACTGGGGTGACTGGGGTGGGGTAGATGATACTGGGGTGACTGAGATGGGGGTAGATGATACTGGGTTGGGGATAGATGATACTGGGGTGACTGAGGTGGGGGTAGATGATACTGGGGTGACTGAGGTGGGGGTAGATGATACTGGGGTGACTGAGATGGGGTAGATGATACTGGGGTGGGGATAGATGATACTGGGGTGACTGAGGTGGGGATAGATGATACTGGGGTGACTGAGGTGGGGGTAGATAATACTGGGATGACTGAGGTGGGGGTAGATGATACTGAGGTAGGGGTAAATGATACTGGGGTGACTGAGGTGGGGGTATATGATACTTGGGTGACTGAGGTATGGTAGATGATACTTGGATGACTGAGGTGGGGGTAGATGATACTGGGGTGACTGAGATGGGGGTAGATGATACTGGGGTAGGGGTTGATGATACTAGGGTGACTGAGGTGGGGGAGATGATACTGGGGTGACTGAGGTGGGGGTAGATGATACTGGGGTGACTGAGATGGGGGTAGATGATACTGGGGTAGGGGTTGATGATACTAGGGTGACTGAGGTGGGGGAGATGATACTGGGGTGACTGAGATGGGGGTAGATGATACTGAGGTAGGGGTAGATGATACTGGGGTGACTGAGGTGGGGGTAGATGATACTGGGGTGACTGAGGTGGGGGTAGATGATACTGGGGTGACTGAGGTGGGGTAGATGATACTTGGGTGACTGAGGTGGGGGTAGATGATACTGAGGTGACTGAGGTTGGGTAGATGATACTTGGGTGGGGGTAGATGATACTGGGGTGACTGAGGTGGGGTAGATGATACTGGGGTGACTGAGGTGGGGTAGATGATACTGGGGTGACTGAGGTGGGGTAGATGATACTGGGGTGACTGAGGTGGGGGAGATGATACTGGGGTGACTGAGTTGGGGGTAGATGATACTGGGGTGACTGAGATGGGGGTAGATGATACTGAGGTAGGGGTAGATGATACTGGGGTGAGTGAGGTAGGGGTAGATGATACTGGGGTGACTGAGGTGGGGGAGATGATACTGGGGTGACTGAGGTGGGGGTAGATGATACTGGGGTGACTGAGATGGGGGTAGATGATACTGGGGTAGGGGTTGATGATACTAGGGTGACTGAGGTGGGGGAGATGATACTGGGGTGACTGAGATGGGGGTAGATGATACTGAGGTAGGGGTAGATGATACTGGGGTGACTGAGGTGGGGGTAGATGATACTGGGGTGACTGAGGTGGGGGTAGATGATACTGGGGTGACTGAGGTGGGGTAGATGATACTTGGGTGACTGAGGTGGGGGTAGATGATACTGAGGTGACTGAGGTTGGGTAGATGATACTTGGGTGGGGGTAGATGATACTGGGGTGACTGAGGTGGGGTAGATGATACTGGGGTGACTGAGGTGGGGTAGATGATACTGGGGTGACTGAGGTGGGGTAGATGATACTGGGGTGACTGAGGTGGGGGAGATGATACTGGGGTGACTGAGTTGGGGGTAGATGATACTGGGGTGACTGAGATGGGGGTAGATGATACTGAGGTAGGGGTAGATGATACTGCGGTGACTGAGGTGGGGTAGATGATACTGGGGTGACTGAGGTGGGGGTAGATGATACTGGGGTGACTGAGGTGGGGTAGATGATACTTGGGTGGGGGTAGATGATACTGGGGTGACTGAGGTGGGGTGGATGATACTGGGGTGACTGAGGTGGGGTAGATGATACTGGGGTGACTGAGGTGGGGTAGATGATACTGGGGTGACTGAGGTGGGGGAGATGATACTGGGGTGACTGAGTTGGGGGTAGATGATACTGGGGTGACTGAGATGGGGGTAGATGATACTGGGGTGACTGAGGTGGGGGTAGATGATACTGGGGTGACTGAGATGGGGGTAGATGATACTGGGGTGACTGAGATGGGGGTAGATGATACTGGGGTGACTGAGGTGGGGGTAAATGATACTAGGGTGACTGAGATGGGGGTAGATGATACTGGGGTGACTGAGATGGGGGTAGATGATACTGGGGTGACTGAGATGGGGGTAGATGATACTGGGGTGACTGAGATGGGGGTAGATGATACTGGGGTGACTGAGATGGGGGTAGATGATACTGGGGTGACTGAGGTGGGGGTAGATGATACTGGGGTGACTGAGATGGGGGTAGATGATACTGGGGTGACTGAGATGGGGGTAGATGATACTGGGGTGACTGAGGTGGGTGTAGATGATACTGGGGTGACTGAGGTGGGGGTAGATGATACTGGGGTGACTGAGGTGGGGGTAGATGATACTGGGGTGACTGAGATGGGGGTAGATGATACTGGGGTGAGTGAGGTAGGAGTAGATGATACTGGGGTGACTGAGATGGGGGTAGATGATACTGGGGTGGGGGTATATGATACTGGGGTGACTGAGGTCGGGGTATATGATACTGGGGTGACTGAGGTGGGGGTAGATGATACTGGGGTGACTGAGGTGGGGGTAGATGATACTGGGGTGACTGAGATGGGGGTAGATGATACGGGGGTGAGTGAGGTAGGGGTAGATGATACTGGGGTGACTGAGATGGGGGTAGATGATACTTGGGTGGGGGTATATGATACTGGGGTGACTGAGGTGGGGGTAGATGATACTGGGGTGACTGAGGTGGGGGTAGATGATACTGGGGTGACTGAGGTGGGGGTAGATGATACTGGGGTGACTGAGATGGGGGTAGATGATACTTGGATGGAAGACTAAGGGTGGCTCAGATAACGACTAACGTATTTGTTATCAATCAAAATTTGAGACATCAACCCCAGTATCATCTACCCCCACCCCAGTCACCCTAGTATCATCTGCCCCCACCTCAGTCACCCCAGTATCATTTACCCCTACCTCAGTATCATCTACCCCCACCTAAGTCACCCCAGTATCATCTACCCCCACCTCAGTATCATCTACCCCCACCTCAGTCACTCCAGTATCATCTACCCCCACCTCATTCACCCCAGTATCATCTACCCCCACCTCAGTCACCGCAGTATCGTCTACACCCACCTCATTCACCCAAGTATCATCTACCACACCTCAGTCGCCCCAGTATCATCTACCCCAAGCTCAGTCACCTCAGTATCATCTACCCCTACCTTAATATCATCTACCCCTACCTTAATATCATCTACCCCTACCTCAGTATCATCTACCCCCACCTCAGTCACCCCAGTATCATCTATTCCCACCTCATTCACCCAAGTATCATCTACCCCCACCCCAGTATCATCTGCCCCATCTCAGTCACCCCAGTATCATCTATCACTACATCAGTCACCCCAGTATCATCTATTCCCACCTCATTCACCCAAGTATCATCTATTCCCACCTCATTCACCCAAGTATCATCTACCCCTACCTCACTCACCCCAGTATCATCTACCACACATCAGTCACCCCAGTATCATCTACCCCATCTCAGTCACCCCAGTATCATCTATCACCACATCAGTCACCCTAGTATCATCTACCCCCACCTCAGTATCATCTACCCCCATCTCAGTCACCCCAGTATCATCTATCACCACATCAGTCACCCCAGTATCATCTACCCCACCCCAGTATCGTGTACCCCCACCTCAGTCACCCCAGTATCATCTACCCCACCTCAGTATCATCTACCCCCACCCCAGTATCATCTACCCCCACCTCAGTCACCCCAGTATCATCTACCCCACCTCAGTCACCCCAGTATCATCTATCCCCATCTCAGTCAACCCAGTATCATCTACCCACATCAGTCACCCCAGTATCATCTACCCCCATCTCAGTCACCCCAGTACCATCTACACCCACCTCAGTCACCCCAGTATCATCTACTCCCACCCCAGTATCATCTACCCCTACCTCAGTATCATCTACCCCCACCTCAGTCACCCCAGTATCATCTATTCCCACCTCATTCACCCAAGTATCATCTACCCCCACCTCAGTCACCCCAGTATCATCTACCCCCACCCCAGTATCATCTACCCCCACCTCTGTCACCCCAGTAGCATCAACCCCTACATCAGTATCACCTACCCCCACCTCAGTCACCCCAGTATCATTTACCCCCACCTCAGTCACCCCAGTATCATCTACCCCTACCTCAGTCACTCCAGTATCATCTACCCCTACCTCAGTCACCCCAGTATCACCTATCCTCACCTCAGTCACCCCAGTATCATCTACCCCACCTCAATCTTCCAAGTATCATATACCTCCACCTCAGTATCACCTACCCACTCCATTATCATCTACCCCAACCCCAGTATCATCTGCCACACCCCAGTCGCCCCAGTATCATCTACCCCCACCTCAATCACCCAAGTATCATCTAACCCAACATCAGTATCATCTACCCCCACCTCAGTCACCCTGGTATCATCTACCCGCACCTCAGTATCATCTACCCCCATCTCAGTCACCCCAGTATCATCTACCCCCACCTCATTCACCCAAATATCATCTACCACACCCCAGTATCATCTACCACACATCAGTCGCCCCAGTATCATCTACCCCACCTCAGTCACCCAAGTATCATCTACCCCACCCCAGTAATATCTACCATACCTCAGTCGCCCCAGTATCATCTACCCCACCTCAGTCACCCCAGTATCATCTACCCCTACCTCAGTATCATCTACCCCCACCTCAGTATCATCTACCCTCATCTCAGTCACCCCAGTATCATCTACCCCTACCTCAGTATCATCTACCCCTACCTCAGTATCATCTGACCCCACCTCAGTCACCCCAGTATCATCTACCCCTACATCAGTATCATCTACCCCCACCTCAGTCACCCAAGTATCATCTATCCCCATCTCAGTCAACCCAGTATCATCTACCCCACCTCAGTCACCCCAGTATCATCTACCCCCACCCCAGTATCATCTACCCCACATCAGTCACCCCAGTATCATCTTTCCCCACCTCAGTCACCACAGTATCATCTACCCCTACCTTAGTATCGTCTACACCCACCTCAGTCACCCCAGTATCATCTACCCCTACCTCAGTATCATCTACCCCTACCTCAGTATCATCTACCCCTACATCAGTATCATCTACCCCTACAACAGTATCATCTACCCCTACATCAGTATCATCTACCCCCACCTCAGTCACCCCAGTATCATCTACACCCACCTCATTCACCCAAGTATCATCTACCACACCTCAGTCGCCCCAGTATCATCTACCCCAACCTCAGTCACCCCAGTATCATCTACCCCTACCTCAATATCATCTACCCCCACCTCAGTCACCCCAGTATCATCTACACCCACCTCATTCACCCAAGTATCATCTATCCCCACCTCAGTCACCTCAGTATCATCTATCCCACCCCAGTATCATCTACCCCATCTCAGTCACCCCAGTATCATCTACCCCCACCTCAGTCACCCCAGTATCATCTACCCCTACCTTAGTCACCCCAGTATCATCTATCCCCACCCCAGTATCATCTACCCCCATCTCAGTCACCCCAGTATCATCTACCCCTACCCCATCTCAGTCACCCCAGTATCATCTACCCCAACTCAGTCACCCCAGTGTCATCTACCCCACCCCAGTATCATCTACCCCACCTCAGTCACCCCAGTATCATCTACACCCACCTCATTCACCCAAGTATCATCTACCCCACCTCAGTCACCCAGTATCATCTACCCCTACCTCAGTATCATCTACCCCATCTCAGTCATCCCAGTATCATCTACCCCATCTCAGTCACCCCAGTATCATCTACCCCCACCTTACTCACCCCAGTATCATCTACCCCCATCTCAGTCACCCCAGTATCATCTACCCCCACCTCAGTCACCCCAGTATCATCTACCCCATCTCAGTCACCCCAGCATCATCTACCCCTACTTCAGTATCATCTACCCCCACCACAGTCACCCCAGTATCATCTACACCCACCTCATTCACTCAAGTATCATCTACCACACCTCAGTCGCCCCAGTATCATCTACCCCAACCTCAGTCACCCCAGTATCATCTACCTCTACCTCAATATCATCTACCCCCACCTCAGTCACCCCAGTATCATCTACACCCACCTTATTCACCTAAGTATCATCTACCCCCATCTCAGTCACCCCATTATCATCTATCCCCACCCCAGTATCATCTACCCCATCTCAGTCACCCCAGTATCATCTACCCCCACCTCAGTCACCCCAGTATCATCTACCCCTACCTCAATAGCATCTACCCGCACCTTAGTCACCCCAGTATCATCTACACCCACCTCATTCACCCAGGTATCATCTACCCCCACCTCAGTCACCCCAGTATCATCTATCCCCACCCCAGTATCATCTACCCCATCTCAGTCACCCCAGTATCATCTACCCCCACCTCAGTCACCCCAGTATCATCTACCCCTACCTCAGTATCATGTACCCCCACCTCAATCACTCCAGTATCATTTACCCCTACCTCAGTATCATCTACCCCCACCTCAGTATCATCTACCCTCATCTCAGTCACCCCAGTATCATCTACCCCTACCTCAGTATCATCTACCCCTACCTCAGTATCATCTGACCCCACCTCAGTCACCCCAGTATCATCTACCCCTACGTGACTGAGGTGGGGGTAGATGATACTTGGGTGAATGAGGTGGGTGTAGATGATACTGGGGTGACTAAGGTGCGGGTAGATGCTATTGAGGTAGGGGTAGATGATACTGGGGTGACTGAGGTGGGGGTAGATGATACTGGGGTGACTGAGATGGGGTAGATGATACTGGGGTGGGGATAGATGATAATGGGGTGACTGAGGTGGGGGTAGATGATACTTAGGTGAATAAGGTGGGTGTAGATGATACTGGGGTGACTGAGGTGGGGGTAGATGATATTGAGATAGAGGTAGATGATACTGGGGTGACTGAGGTTGGGGTAGATGATACTGGGGCGACTGAGGTGTGGTAGATGATACTTGGGTGAATGAGGTGGGTGTAGATGAAACTGGGGTGACTGTGGTGGGGGTAGATGATACTGAGGTAGGGGTAGATGATGCTGGGGTGACTGAGATGGGGTAGATGATACTGGGGTGACTGAGGTGGGGTAGATGATACTGGGGTGACTGAGATGGGGTAGATGATACTGGGGTGGGGATAGATG
This sequence comes from Mimachlamys varia, assembly GCA_947623455.1. Taxonomy (NCBI): domain Eukaryota; kingdom Metazoa; phylum Mollusca; class Bivalvia; order Pectinida; family Pectinidae; genus Mimachlamys; species Mimachlamys varia. The sequence continues at coordinate 31,295,050 of OX392529.1, read as the reverse complement.
ATAATGGGGTGACTGAGGTGGGGGTAGATAATACTTAGGTGAATAAGGTGGGTGTAGATGATACTGGGGTGACTGAGGTGGGGGTAGATGATATTGAGATAGAGGTAGATGATACTGGGGTGACTGAGGTTGGGGTAGATGATACTGGGGCGACTGAGGTGTGGTAGATGATACTTGGGTGAATGAGGTGGGTGTAGATGATACTGGGGTGACTGTGGTGGGGGTAGATGATACTGAGGTAGGGGTAGATGATGCTGGGGTGACTGAGATGGGGTAGATGATACTGGGGTGACTGAGGTGGGGGTAGATGATACTGGGGTGACTGAGATGGGGGTAGATGATACTGGGGTGAGTGAGGTGGGGGTAGATGATACTGAGGTAGGGGTAGATGATACTGGGTGACTGAGGTGGGGTAGATGATACTTGGGTGAATGAGGTGGGTGTAGATGATACTGGGGTGACTGAGATGGGGTAGATGATACTGGGGTGGGGTAGATGATACTGGGGTGACTGAGATGGGGGTAGATGATACTGGGTTGGGGATAGATGATACTGGGGTGACTGAGGTGGGGGTAGATGATACTGGGGTGACTGAGGTGGGGGTAGATGATACTGGGGTGACTGAGATGGGGTAGATGATACTGGGGTGGGGATAGATGATACTGGGGTGACTGAGGTGGGGATAGATGATACTTGGGTGAATGAGGTGGGTGTAGATGATACTGGGGTGACTGAGATGGGGGTAGATGATACTGAGGTGCGGGTAGATGATACCAGGGTGACTGAGGTGGGGGTAGATGATACTGATGTTGGGGTAGATGATACTTGGGTGATTGAGGTGGGGGTAGATGATACTGGGGCGACTGGGGTGTGGTAGATGATACTGGGGTTGGGGTAGATGATAATGGAGTGGGTAGGTGATACTGAGGTGGAGGTATATGATACTTGGAAGAGTGAGGTGGGGTAGATGATACTGGGGTGACTGAGGTGAGGATAGGTGATACTGGGGTGACTGGGGTGGGGTAGATGATACTGGGGTGACTGAGATGGGGGTAGATGATACTGGGTTGGGGATAGATGATACTGGGGTGACTGAGGTGGGGGTAGATGATACTGGGGTGACTGAGGTGGGGGTAGATGATACTGGGGTGACTGAGATGGGGTAGATGATACTGGGGTGGGGATAGATGATACTGGGGTGACTGAGGTGGGGATAGATGATACTTGGGTGAATGAGGTGGGTGTAGATGATACTGGGGTGACTGAGATGGGGGTAGATGATACTGAGGTGCGGGTAGATGATACCAGGGTGACTGAGGTGGGGGTAGATGATACTGATGTTGGGGTAGATGATACTTGGGTGATTGAGGTGGGGGTAGATGATACTGGGGCGACTGGGGTGTGGTAGATGATACTGGGGTTGGGGTAGATGATAATGGAGTGGGTAGGTGATACTGAGGTGGAGGTATATGATACTTGGAAGAGTGAGGTGGGGTAGATGATACTGGGGTGACTGAGGTGAGGATAGGTGATACTGGGGTGACTGAGGTAGGGGTAGATGATACTGGAGTGACTGAGGTAGGGGTAGATGATACTGGGGTGACTGAGGTGGGGGTAAATGATACTGGGGTGACTGAGGTGGGGGAAGGTGATACTGATGTAGGGGTTGATGCTACTGGGGTGACAGAGGTGGGGGTAGATGATACTGGGGTGGGGGTAGATGATACTGGGGTGACTGAGGTGGGGGTAGATGATACTTGGGTGAATGAGGTGGGAATAGATGATACTGGGGTGACTGAGGTGGGGGTAGATGATACTGAGGTAGGGGTAGATGATACTGGGGTGGGAGTAGATGATACTGGGGTGACTGAGATGGGGATAGATGATACTGGGGTGACTGAGGTGGGGTAGATGATACTGGGGTGGGGGTAGATGATACTGAGGTTGGGTAGATGATACTGGGGTGACTGAGGTGGGGGTACACGATACTTGGGTGGGGTAGATGATACTGGGGTGACTGATGTGGTGATAGATGATACTGGGGTGACTGAGGTGGGGGTAGATGATACTGAGGTGGGGGTAGATGATACTAGGGTGACTGATGTGGTGATAGATGATACTGGGGTGACTGAGATGGGGTAGATGATACTGGGGTGACTGATGTGTGGTAGATGATACTGGGGTGAGTGAGGTAGGGGTAGATGATACTTGGGTGAATGAGGTGGGAATAGATGATACTTGGGTGAATGAGGTGGGAATAGATGATACTGGGGTGACTGATGTGGTGATAGATGATACTGGGGTGACTGAGATGGGGCAGATGATACTGGGGTGGGGGTAGATGATACTTGGGTGAATGAGGTGGGAATAGATGATACTGGGGTGACTGAGGTGGGGGTAGATGATACTGAGGTAGGGGTAGATGATATTAAGGTAGGGGTAGATGATACTGAGGTGACTGAGCTTGGGGTAGATGATACTGGGGCGACTGAGGTGTGGTAGATGATACTTGGGTGAATGAGGTGGGTGTAGACGATACTGCGGTGACTGAGGTGGGGGTAGATGATACTGGGGTGAATGAGGTGGGGGTAGATGATACTGGAGTGACTGAGGTGGGGGTAGATGATACTGAGGTAGGGGTAGATGATACTGGGGTGACTTAGGTGGGGGTAGATGATACTGAGGTAGGGGTAAATGATACTGGGGTGACTGAGGTGGGGGTAGATGATACTGGGATGACTGGGGTGGGGGTAGATGATACTGGGGTTGATGTCTCAAATTTTGATTGATAACAAATACGTTAGTCGTTATCTGAGCCACCCTTAGTCTTCCATCCAAGTATCATCTACCCCCATCTCAGTCACCCCAGTATCATCTACCCCCACCTCAGTCACCCCAGTATCATCTACCCCTACCCCAGTATCATCTACCCCCACCTCAGTCACCCCAGTATCATCTACCCCCACCTCAGTCACCCCAGTATCATCTACCCCCACCTCAGTCACCCCAGTATCATATACCCCCACCCCAGTATCATCTACCCCCATCTCAGTCACCCCAGTATCATCTACCCCCATCTCAGTCACCCTAGTATCATCTGCCCCATCTCAGTCACCCCAGTATCATCTACCCCCACTTCAGTCACCCCAGTATCATATACCCCCACCCCAGTATCATCAACCCCCATCTCTGTCACCCCAGTATCATCTACCCCTACCTCACTCACCCCAGTATCATCTACCCCCATCTCAGTCACCCCAGTATCATCTACCCCCACGTCAGTCACCCCAGTATCATCTACCCCCACCTCAGTCACCCCAGTATCATCTACCCCCACCTCAGTCACCCCAGTATCATATACCCCCATCCCATTATCATCTACCCCCATCTCAGTCACCCCAGTATCATCTACCCCTACCTCACTCACCCCAGTATCATCTACCCCCATCTCAGTCACCCCAGTATCATCTACCCCCACCTCAGTCACCCCAGTATCATCTACCCCCACCTCAGTCACCCCAGTATCATCTACACCCACCTCAGTCACCCCAGTATCATCTACCCCCATCTCAGTCACCCCAGTATCCTCTACCCCCATCTCAGTCACCCCAGTATCATCTACCCCCACCTCAGTCACCCCAGTATCATCTACCCCCATCTCAGTCACCCCAGTATCATCTACTCCCATCTCAGTCACCCCAGTATCATCTACCCCCATCTCAGTCACCCCAGTATCATCTACCCCCATCTCAGTCACCCCAGTATCATCTACCCCCATCTCAGTCACCCTAGTATCATTTACCCCCACCTCAGTCACCCCAGTATCATCTACCCCCATCTCAGTCACCCCAGTATCATCTACCCCCATCTCAGTCACCCCAGTATCATCTATCCCCACCTCAGTCACCCCAGTATCATCTACCCCCATCTCAGTCACCCAGTATCATCTACCCCCATCTCAGTCACCCCAGTATCATCTACCCCCACCTCAGTCACCCCAGTATCATCTACCCCCACCTCAGTCACCCCAGTATCATCTACCCCCATCTCAGTCACCCCAGTATCATCTACCCCCATCTCAGTCACCCCAGTATCATCTACCCCCATCTCAGTCACCCCAGTATCATCTACCCCCATCTCAGTCACCCCAGTATCATCTACCCCCATCTCAGTCACCCTAGTATCATTTACCCCCACCTCAGTCACCCCAGTATCATCTACCCCCATCTCAGTCACCCCAGTATCATCTACCCCCATCTCAGTCACCCCAGTATCATCTATCCCCACCTCAGTCACCCCAGTATCATCTACCCCCATCTCAGTCACCCCAGTATCATCTACCCCCATCTCAGTCACCCCAGTATCATCTACCCCCACCTCAGTCACCCCAGTATCATCTCCCCCACCTCAGTCACCCCAGTATCATCTACCCCACCTCAGTCACCCCAGTATCAACTACCCCCACCTCAGTCACCCCAGTATCATCTACCCCACCTCAGTCACCCCAGTATCATCTACCCCCACCCCAGTATCATCTACCCCCACCTCAGTCACCCCAGTATCATCTACCCCACCTCAGTCACCCCAGTATCATCTACCCCCACCTCAGTCACCCCAGTATCATCTACCCCCACCTCAGTCACCCCAGTATCATCTACCCCTACCTCAGTATCATCTACCCCCATCTCAGTCACCCCAGTATCATCTCCCCCACCTCAGTCACCCTAGTATCATCTACCCCTACCCCAGTATCATCTACCCCCATCTCAGTCACCCCAGTATCATCTACCCCCACCTCAGTCACCCCAGTATCATCTTCCCCACCTCAGTCACCCCAGTATCATCTACCCCTACCTCACTCACCCCAGTATCATCTACCCCACCTCAGTCATCCAAGTATCATCTACCATACCTCAGTCACCCAAGTATCATATACCCCCACCTCAGTCACCCCAGTATCATTTACCCCTACCTCAGTATCATCTACCCCCACCTCAGTCATCCCAGTATTATCTACCCCCACCTCAGTCACCCCAGTATCATCTACCCCCACCTCAGTCACCCCAGTATCATCTACCCCCACCTCATTCACCCCAGTATCATCTACCCCCACCCCAGTATCATGTACCCCACCTCAGTCACCCCAGTATCATCTACCCCTACATCAGTATCATCTACCCCCACCTCAGTCACCCAAGTATCATCTATCCCCATCTCAGTCAACCCAGTATCATTTACCCCACCTCAGTCACCCCAGTATCATCTACCCCCACCTCAGTCACCCAATTATCATCTACCCCCACCTCAGTCACCCCAGTATCATCTACCCCCACCCCAGTATCATCTACCCCACATCAGTCACCCCAGTATCATCTTTCCCCACCTCAGTCACCCCAGTATCATCTACCCCTACCTTAGTATCGTCTACTCCCACCTCAGTCACCCCATTATCATCTACCCCTACCTCAGTATCATGTACCCCTACCTCAGTATCATCTACCCCTACATCAGTATCATCTACCCCTACAACAGTATCATCTACCCCTACATCAGTATCATCTACCCCCACCTCAGTCACCCCAGTATCATCTACACCCACCTCATTCACCCAAGTATCATCTACCACACCTCAGGCGCCCCAGTATCATCTACCCCAACCACAGTCACCCCAGTATCATCTACCCCTACCTCAATATCATCTACCCCCACCTCAGTCACCCCAGTATCATCTACACCCACCTCATTCACCCAAGTATCATCTATCCCCACCTCAGTCACCCCAGTATCATCTATCCCCACCCCAGTATCATCTACCCCATCTCAGTCACCCCAGTATCATCTACCCCCACCTCAGTCACCCCAGTATCATCTACACCCACCTCATTCACCCTAGTATCATCTACCCCCACCTCAGTCACCCCAGTATCATCTATCCCCAACCCAGTATCATCTACCCCCATCTCAGTCACCACAGTATCATTTACCCCTACCCCATCTTAGTCACCCCAGTATCATCTATCCCCACCCCAGTATCATCTACCCCACCTCAGTCACCCCAGTATCATCTACCCCACCCCAGTATCATCTACCCCATCTCAGTCACCCCAGTATCATCTACACCCACCTCATTCACCCAAGTATCATCTACCCCACCTCAGTCACCCAGTATCATCTACCCCTACCTCAATATCATCTACCCCACCTCAGTCACCCAGTATCATCTACCCCTACCTCAGTATCATCTACCCCATCTCAGTCATCCCAGTATCATCTACCCCATCTCAGTAACCCCAGTATCATCTACCCCCACCTCACTCACCCCAGTATCATCTACCCCCATCTCAGTCACCCCAGTATCATCTACCCCCACCTCAGTCACCCCAGTATCATCTACCCCATCTCAGTCACCCCAGCATCATCTACCCCTACCTCGGTATCATCTACCCCCACCACAGTCACCCCAGTATCATCTACACCCACCTCATTCACCCAAGTATCATCTACAACACCTCAGTCGCCCCAGTATCATCTACCTCTACCTCAATATCATCTACCCCCACCTCAGTCACCCCAGTATCATCTACACCCACCTTATTCACCCAAGTATCATCTACCCCCACCTCAGTCACCCCATTATCATCTATCCCCATCCCAGTATCATCTACCCCATCTCAGTCACCCCAGTATCATCTACCCCCACCTCAGTCACCCCAGTATCATCTACCCCTACCTCAATAGCATCTACCCGCACCTTAGTCACTCCAGTATCATCTACACCCACCTCATTCACCCCAGTATCATCTACCCCCACCTCAGTCACCCCAGTATCATCTATCACCACATCAGTCACCCCAGTATCATCTTTCCCCACCCCAGTATCATCTACCCCATCTCAGTCACCCCAGTATCATCTACCCCCATCTCAGTCACCCCAGTATCATCTACCCCCATCTCAGTCACCCCAGTATCATCTACCCCCATCTCAGTCACCCCAGTATCATCTACTCCTACCCCATCTCAGTCAACCCAGTATCATCTACCCCCACCTCTGTCACCCCAGTAGCATCAACCCCTACATCACTATTCTCTACCCCCACCTCAGTCAACCCAGTATCATCTACCCCACCTCAGTCACCCCAGTATCATCTACCCCCACCTCAGTCACCCCAGTATCATTTACCCCCACCTCAGTCACCCCAGTATCATCTACTCCCATCCAAGTATCATCTATTCCCACCTCAGTCAGCCCAGAATCATTTACCCCACCTCACTCTCCCAAGTATCATATACCTCCACCTCAGTATCATCTACCCCACTCCAGTATCATCTACCCCTACCCCAGTATCATCTACTCCTACCCCATCTCAGTCAACCCAGTATCATCTACCCCCACCTCTGTCACCCCAGTAGCATCAACCCCTACATCACTATTCTCTACCCCCACCTCAGTCAACCCAGTATCATCTACCCCACCTCAGTCACCCCAGTATCATCTACCCCCACCTCAGTCACCCCAGTATCATTTACCCCCACCTCAGTCACCCCAGTATCATCTACTCCCATCCAAGTATCATCTATCCCCACCTCAGTCAGCCCAGAATCATTTACCCCACCTCACTCTCCCAAGTATCATATACCTCCACCTCAGGATCATCTATCCCCACCTCAGTCACCCCGGTTTCATCTACTCCCACCCCAGTATCATCTATCCCCATCTCAGTCACCCCAGTATCATCTACCCCCACCTCACTCACCCCAGTATCATCTACCCCCATCTCAGTCACCCCAGTATCATCTACCCCCACTTCAGTATCATCTACCCCCATCTCAGTCACCCCAGTATCATCTACCCCCATCTCAGTCACCCCAGTATCATCTACCCCTACCTCAGTATCATCTACCATCACCTCAGTCACCCCAGTATCATCTACCCCATCTCAGTCACCCCAGTATCATCTACCCCCACCTCACTCACCCCAGTATCATCTACCCCTACCCCAGTATCATCTACCACCACCTCAGTCACCCCAGCATCATCTACCCAATCTCAGTCACCCCAGTATCATCTACCCCCACCTCACTCACCCCAGTATCATCTACCCCCATCTCAGTCACCCCAGTATCATCTACCCCCATCTCAGTCACCCCAGTATCATCTACCCCCATCTCAGTCACCCCAGTATCATTTACCCCAACCTCAGTCACCCCAGTATCATCTACCCCCACCTCAGTCACCCCAGTATCATATACCCCCATCTCAGTCACCCCAGTATCATCTACCCCCACCCCAGTCACCCCAGTATCATCTACTCCCATCTCAGTCACCCAAGTATCATCTACCCCCATCTCTGTCACCCCAGTATCATCTACCCCACCTCAGTCACCCCAGTATCATTTACCCCCACCTCAGCACCCCAGTATCATCTACCCCCATCTCACTCACCCCAGTATCATCTACCCCCATCTCTGTCACCCCAGTATCATCTACCCCACCTCAGTCACCCCAGTATCATCTACCCCAACCTCAGTCACCCCAGTATCATTTACCCCCACCTCAGTCACCCCAGTATCATCTACTCCCATCCCAGTATCATCTATCCCCACCTCAGTCAGCCCAGAATCATTTACCCCACCTCAGTCTCCCAAGTATCATATACCTCCACCTCAGTATCATCTACCCCACTCCAGTATCATCTACCCCAACCCCAGTATCATCTATCCCCACCTCAGTCACCCCTGTTTCATCTACCTCTACCTCAGTATCATCTACCATCACCTCAGTCACCCCAGTATCATCTACCCCATCTCAGTCACCCCAGTATCATCTACCCCCACCTCACTCACCCCAGTATCATCTACCCCTACCCCAGTATCATCTACCACCACCTCAGTCACCCCAGCATCATCTACCCAATCTCAGTCACCCCAGTATCATCTACCCCCACCTCACTCACCCCAGTATCATCTACCCCCATCTCAGTCACCCCAGTATCATCTACCCCCATCTCAGTCACCCCAGTATCATCTACCCCCATCTCAGTCACCCCAGTATCATTTACCCCAACCTCAGTCACCCCAGTATCATCTACCCCCACCTCAGTCACCCCAGTATCATATACCCCCATCTCAGTCACCCCAGTATCATCTACCCCCACCTCAGTCACCCCAGTATCATCTACCCCCATCTCAGTCACCCAAGTATCATCTACCCCCATCTCTGTCACCCCAGTATCATCTACCCCACCTCAGTCACCCCAGTATCATTTACCCCCACCTCAGCACCCCAGTATCATCTACCCCCATCTCACTCACCCCAGTATCATCTACCCCCATCTCAGTCACCCCAGTATCATCTACCCCACCTCAGTCACCCCAGTATCATCTACCCCAACCTCAGTCACCCCAGTATCATTTACCCCCACCTCAGTCACCCCAGTATCATCTACTCCCATCCCAGTATCATCTATCCCCACCTCAGTCAGCCCAGAATCATTTACCCCACCTCAGTCTCCCAAGTATCATATACCTCCACCTCAGTATCATCTACCCCACTCCAGTATCATCTACCCCAACCCCAGTATCATCTATCCCCACCTCAGTCACCCCTGTTTCATCTACTCCCACCCCAGTATCATCTACCCCATCTCAGTCACCCCAGTATCATCTACCCCCACTTCACTCACCCCAGTATCATCTACCCCTACCCCAGTATCATCTACCACCACCTCAGTCACCCCAGTATCATCTACCCAATCTCAGTCACCCCAATATCATCTACCCCCACCTCACTCACCCCAGTATCATCTACCCCCATCTCAGTCACCCCAGTATCATCTACCCCCATCTCAGTCACCCCAGTATCATCTACCCCAATCTCAGTCACCCCAGTATCATTTACCCCCACCTCCGTCACCCCAGTATCATCTTCCCCCACCTCAGTCACCCCAGTATCATATACCCCCATCTCAGTCACCCCAGTATCATCTACCCCCATCTCAGTCACCCCAGTATCATCTACCCCCATCCCAGTCACCCCAGTATCATCTACCCCCACCTCAGTCACCCCAGTATCATCTACCCCCATCTCAGTCACCCCAGTATCATCTACCCCAATCTCTGTCACCCCAGTATCATCTACCCCACCTCAGTCACCCCAGTATCATTTACCCCCACCTCAGCACCCCAGTATCATCTACCCCCATCTCACTCACCCCAGTATCATCTACCCCCCATCTCAGTCACCCCAGTATCATCTACCCCTATCTCAGTCACCCCAGTATCTTCTACCCCTACCTCAGTATCATCTACCCCCATCTCAGTCACCCCAGTATCATCTACCCCACCTCAGTCACCCCAGTATCATCTACCCCCATCTCACTCACCCCAGTATAATTTACCCCCACATCAGCACCCCAGTATCATCTACCCCCATCTCACTCACCCCAGTATCATCTACCCCCATCTCAGTCACCCCAGTATCATCTACCCCCATCTCTGTCACCCCAGTATCATCTACCCCCATCTCAGTCACCCCAGTATCATCTACCCCCATCTTAATCACCCCAGTATCTTCTACCCCTACCTCAATATCATCTACCCCCATCTCAGTCACCCCAGTATCATCTACCCCACCTCAGTCACCCAAGTATCATCTACCCCCATCTCAGTCACCCAAGTATCATCTACCCCCATCTCTGTCACCCCAGTATCATCTACCCCACCTCAGTCACCCCACTATCATTTACCCCCACCTCAACACCCCAGTATCATCTACCCCCATCTCACTCACCCCAGTATCATCTACCCCCATCTCAGTCACCCCAGTATCATCTACCCCCTTCTCTGTCACCCCAGTATTATCTACCCCACCTCAGTCACCCCAGTATCATCTACCCCCACCTCAGTCACCCCAGTATCATTTACCCCCACCTCAGTCACCCCAGTATCATCTACTCCCATCCCAGTATCATCTATCCCCACCTCAGTCAGCCCAGAATCATTTACCCCACCTCAGTCTCCCAAGTATCATATACCTCCACCTCAGTATCATCTACCCCACTCCAGTATCATCTACCCCAACCCCTGTATCATCTATCCCCACCTCAGTCACCCCGGTTTCATCTACGCCCACCCCAGTATCATCTATCCCCATCTCAGTCACCCCAGTATCATCTACCCCCACCTCACTCACCCCAGTATCATCTACACCCATCTCAGTCACCCCAGTATCATCTACCCCCATCTCAGTCACCCCAGTATCATCTACCCCCATCTCAGTCACCCCAGTATCATCTACCCCTACCTCAGTATCATCTACCATCACCTCAGTCACCCCAGTATCATCTACCCCCATCTCAGTCACCCCAGTATCATCTACCCCCACCTCACTCACCCCAGTATCATCTACCCCTACCCCAGTATCATCTACCACCACCTCAGTCACCCCAGTATCATCTACCCCCACCTCACTCACCCCAGTATCATCTACCCCCATCTCAGTCACCCCAGTATCATCTACCCCCATCTCAGTCACCCCAGTATCATCTACCCCCATCTCAGTCACCCCAGTATCATTTACCCCCACCTCAGTCACCCCAGTATCATCTTCCCCCACCTCAGTCACCCCAGTATCATATACCCCCATCTCAGTCACCCCAGTATCATCTACCCCCATCTCAGTCACCCCAGTATCATCTACCCCCACCCCAGTCACCCCAGTATCATCTACCCCCACCTCAGTCACCCCAGTATCATCTACCCCCATCTCAGTCACCCCAGTATCATCTACCCCAATCTCAGTCACCCAAGTATCATCTACCCCACCTCAGTCACCCCAGTATCATTTACCCCCACCTCAGCACCCCAGTATCATCTACCCCCATCTCACTCACCCCAGTATCATCTACCCCCATCTCAGTCACCCCAGTATCATCTACCCCAATCTCTGTCACCCCAGTATCATCTACCCCACCTCAGTCACCCCAGTATCATTTACCCCCACCTCAGCACCCCAGTATCATCTACCCCCATCTCACTCACCCCAGTATCATCTACCCCCCATCTCAGTCACCCCAGTATCATCTACCCCTATCTCAGTCACCCCAGTATCTTCTACCCCTACCTCAGTATCATCTACCCCCATCTCAGTCACCCCAGTATCATCTACCCCACCTCAGTCACCCCAGTATCATCTACCCCCATCTCACTCACCCCAGTATAATTTACCCCCACCTCAGCACCCCAGTATCATCTACCCCAATCTCACTCACCCCAGTATCATCTACCCCCATCTCAGTCACCCCAGTATCATCTACCCCCATCTCTGTCACCCCAGTATCATCTACCCCCATCTCAGTCACCCCAGTATCATCTACCCCCATCTTAATCACCCCAGTATCTTCTACCCCTACCTCAGTATCATCTACCCCCATCTCAGTCACCCCAGTATCATCTACCCCACCTCAGTCACCCAAGTATCATCTACCCCATCTCAGTCACCCAAGTATCATCTACCCCCATCTCTGTCACCCAAGTATCATCTACCCCACCTCAGTCACCCCAGTATCATTTACCCCCACCTCAACACCACAGTATCATCTACCCCCATCTCACTCACCCCAGTATCATCTACCCCCATCTCAGTCACCCCAGTATCATCTACCCCCTTCTCTGTCACCCCAGTATCATCTACCCCACCTCAGTCACCCCAGTATCATCTACCCCCACCTCAGTCACCCCAGTATCATTTACCCCCACCTCAGTCACCCCAGTATCATCTACTCCCATCCCAGTATCATCTATCCCCACCTCAGTCAGCCCAGAATCATTTACCCCACCTCAGTCTCCCAAGTATCATATACCTCCACCTCAGTATCATCTACCCCACTCCAGTATCATCTACCCCAACCCCTGTATCATCTATCCCCACCTCAGTCACCCCGGTTTCATCTACGCCCACCCCAGTATCATCTATCCCCATCTCAGTCACCCCAGTATCATCTACCCCCACCTCACTCACCCCAGTATCATCTACCCCCATCTCAGTCACCCCAGTATCATCTACCCCCATCTCAGTCACCCCAGTATCATCTACCCCCATCTCAGTCACCCCAGTATCATCTACCCCTACCTCAGTATCATCTACCATCACCTCAGTCACCCCAGTATCATCTACCCCATCAAAGTCACCCCAGTATCATCTACCCCCACCTCACTCACCCCAGTATCATCTACCCCTACCCCAGTATCATCTACCACCACCTCAGTCACCCCAGTATCATCTACCCCCACCTCACTCACCCCAGTATCATCTACCCCCATCTCAGTCACCCCAGTATCATCTACCCCCATCTCAGTCACCCCAGTATCATCTACCCCCATCTCAGTCACCCCAGTATCATTTACCCCCACCTCAGTCACCTCAGTATCATCTTCCCCCACCTCAGTCACCCCAGTATCATATACCCCCATCTCAGTCACCTCAGTATCATCTACCCCCATCTCAGTCACCCCAGTATCATCTACCCCTACCCCAGTCACCCCAGTATCATCTACCCCCACCTCAGTCACCCCAGTATCATCTACCCCCATCTCAGTCACCCCAGTATCATCTACCCCAATCTCAGTCACCCAAGTATCATCTACCCCACCTCAGTCACCCCAGTATCATCTACCCCCACCTCAGCACCCCAGTATCATCTACCCCCATCTCACTCACCCCAGTATCATCTACCCCCCATCTCAGTCACCCCAGTATCATCTACCCCCATCTCAGTCACCCCAGTATCTTCTACCTTTACCTCAGTATCATCTACCCCCATCTCAGTCACCCCAGTATCATCTACCCCACCTCAGTCACCCCAGTATCATCTACCCCCATCTCACTCACCCCAGTATAATTTACCCCCACCTCAGCACCCCAGTATCATCTACCCCCATCTCACTCACCCCAGTATCATCTACCCCCATCTCAGTCACCCCAGTATCATCTACCCCCATCTCAGTCACCCCAGTATCATCTACCCCCATCTCAGTCACCCCAGTATCTTCTACCCCTACCTCAGTATCATCTACCACCATCTCAGTCACCCCAGTATCATCTACCCCACCTCAGTCACCCCAGTATCATCTACCCCCATCTCAGTCACCCCAGTATCATCTACCCCCACCCCAGAATCATCTACCCCCATCTCAGTCACCCCAGTATCATTTACCCCCATCTCAGTCACCCCAGTATCATCTACCCCTATCTCAGTCACCCCAGTATCATCTACCCCCATCTCAGTCACCCCAGCATCATCTACCCCCATCTCAGTCACCCCAGTATCATCTACCCCCATCTCAGACACCCCAGTATCATCTACCCCTACCTCAGCCATCCAATATGGTCCACCACCATGCCACCTCAGTACCATCTACCCCAACATTGATCATACAGTATTCTCTATACCCCCACCACCTGGACATCAGTGCAGTTCAGCTGTTAACCAATTCAATGTGTTGTTGAATTAAAGCAACACTGTAACAGTCTTAATTTTCAGGTTAAAACACTGGTCTAGCCTTCAGACTTAAAATTAATTGTTGATTTTAAATATTTTATATAAATCCTACAATGAAGCTTATTTAAGATGGATGTTTTATCAAACCTTTATCAATACGAGTATGATTTATTATGATTTGATGAATTTTCTGATTGACACAAGCTTTCGGCCCCTACATCCATATAAGATATGTTTAATATTAGAATCAAGATAAACACGAAGTGCAAAATTTCAAGTTATCAATTGTTCACTAGCATAATTATCAGTTTTCAATGTTCACCTAGCAAGAGTGCAATCCCCTTATCAATGTTATTCTATCAACTATTGGTACTCCATTGGAACTACAATCATAAAACAAATGGTCTTCATCAATAACTCTGACACAGAGGAAGGATTATGTTGTTTTATTTATAAAACTTGATCAGATAATAAATAAACATGCAAATGCTAACATATACAAGGGGAGATAACCTTAGATCTACAAAGATTGATTGATTGGTATAACCAAGGAGATACAGCAAGTACATAGCAAGCTTTTCTTCAATCAAGTACCACTTACATTGCCATGGCAACAGACGTATCAGTGCTAACTGTCAAACATGACAATATACAATGGTTCACTGTAACCAGACATCACCAAGCATCAACAGCAAGTTACAGACATCAAGGCATGTGTTTCAAATGTTGTGGCCAATAAATTGACTTTTCTACAGATTATATATCTCAGACTTAATTTTTTTCTGATAGTTTAAAGGCCCAATATACGTAACTTTCGGCAAAACTTTAAGCGAAAATCAAGCCCAATAACTTATCATATTTATAGATTTAGATAAGATTAACTGATATCAGCAATATTCAAGATGAATTCTTTCGCGGTTACCGGTACAGCAGCAGTTGAAACACGCTATTTGTAAACACGCGTCCATTTCGAACCGTCTTCTACCTTCGGTTTGTTGTTGAAGTGGGCCCCACCTGAATTCTTTTCCATTCTTTGGATTTTTTTGTCAAGAGTTTCTTGTAAGTTACCGCTCAGGTTAACTTCGTTTTAGGCTTATTTTTGCATGGTTACCAACTGGATTTTTTTTCAGAATTTTTCAGAATCACGAAAATTTCCCTGAAGTTACGTATATTGGGCCTTTAATTGATATCTTTATTACAATGTTAACGAAGATAATTAAGTCACATGTTTTAGTTGTCAGTGTTGGACAGATTCATTATCAAAACCATGCCTCATAAACTCTATCACTTAGTTTTTAATGATACAATTATTTGTAGCTGCATTTCTGAATAGCTCTTGAGGCTCTAGAAACTATACGGCAAAGTACAGTTATCTCCCTTGACATGGTACACCTGCCATTTGTTAGAACTTTTTTTTAAAATATGGTGACTGACTTCCAATTCTGTAGACTCAAGTTCAGTTTTTTGTCCACAGCATCAAACATTGCTTCAACATTCTTAAATAGTTCAGTTGTTGTGTAATCATGCCGCCATACTATATTTATATGGCATCATGTAACCCAGACCTATCTGTTCACAGGGACCTGTTAGTCAGGACTTGTGACTTACTATAAGAATGCCCCCCTCCAGTGGAGCTCCTTTAGTCAGACCTTATTACTGTTAACATGTCTCCCTGCTTATAGGAACACCTTTAGTCAGGATTATATCAAAACTTCTTGTTGAAATCAGTATTATAAACTCCATCTGATTTATACAAATTGTGTTTCCCTGTAATCAATTCTACGTGTAGGAAATTCAACACAATACAATGTACCATGGAGTGTATGAATGAATAACCCAGCTTGTTAATTTCTATTTAACAAAAGCAGGGCTTTCTTCATAGCAGGGCTTTCTTCATTAAATGTTAAGCCTTCACGTGCATATCTTGGAAACACTTTTCAATAATCCATTTTGTCCCCACTTTCTTCAGACATGATGTTGTGCTGACTAACAGGGTTCCTTTAATATCATATCTTACCTATCACAACAGACATCAGCTTGTACAAAAATAAAAGCTATCCTGTTTCACTTGAAAGACACAGCTGAACAACTTATAAATTAACATACATAAATATACAAAACAAGACATGGGGCCACAGTCCACCACCACAGCAGTAGTAATTAAAAATAGATGAGAAATGTTGAGATGTCCTTCATGTCTCTTTTTCTGATGATTTTGTAATGATGTGAAATAGTCTACTTTTTTAATACATTATGAACAAAAGAGTACCTTCAAGGACCTTAAAAAAGTGTTGTTTTATATTTGTATAGTTGTTTGCTGTGGTGGGGAAAGTGACAGAAGATACACTAAGTGTAAATTTGTAAGACAAAGCGTACTCATCACAGTGAAGTTTGTCCACATACACAGCAGCCCTACCAGGTAAGATTGTATCTAAATCTTACATCATTATATCCCTAAAACTCTCTAACGTTTCCACAGGAAAACAAACATCCTGGAATATCCTCTGGAGAGAAATCTCCACCATAGGGGAATATGATACATTTCCATAACAAAGTTTTCCCATGGTGGAGATTTCTTTGTTTAAAAATGAAGTTTTCCCATGGTGAAGATTTCTTTGTTTAATAATGAAGTTTTCCCATGGTGGAGATTTCTTTGTTTAACAATGAAGTTTTCCCATGGTGGAGATTTCTATGTTATCACTAAGTGATTGGCAATTTTTTTGTTTATTGCCTGCACCGAGTAAAATATTACCTTACTATGTGTATATCATCAAGCATTTGACTCAAAATATGATTTCACACTTAACCGTGTTATATTCAATCTTTCTTACCAACCAACTCATGTAGAAAATATGCAACTAGCAAGCTGTGTGTCTTTTAAATGTTAGACAAACACATTAACCATTGTCTGTTAGAGGAACTGCTTTAGAGTGCCTGTAGCTTTGTTCAGAATATTTGGGGAACATACCCCAATTACCAGATTAGAGTTGACCAGAGCACTGCAATAGTACAAGAGAAACTGGAAAGGTCATAGAGAACACAAGGTTAACAGGTTATAAGTCACAAAGAACAAGGGTTTAAAGGTTATAGGAATATACCTGCAAATAAGACAGAGGAGAAGCAGTGATATACATTTACACACAGACAGATGGAATACTGGTCATGATGGCGTATGAGGAGGAAAGATGATAAATACATTCAGACCAACAAGCATACAGATCTCTGTTGATCCTGTTTCTATGTAACTAAGGAGATTGGACTGTAGCTAAGTTTACATCTGTAACTATGTCAACCATGGACAAGGTCAATTATGTTATGTAACCAAGTCAATAACATTGTGAAACATGTATCTAGGTCAGGTCAATGATGTCACTGTGAAACATGTATCTAGGTCAATGTCACTGTGAAACGTTTAACTAAGTCAATGATGTCATGGTAAAATGTGTAACTAGGTCAATAATGTCACTGTGGAACATGTAACTAGGTCAATGTCACTGTGAAATATTTAACTGAGTCAATGATGTCATGGTAAAATGTGTAATTAGGTCAATAATGTCACTTTGGAACATGCAACTAGGTCAATAATGTCACTATGAAATGTGTAATTAGGTCAATAATGCCAGTGTGGAACATGTAATTAGGTCAATAATGTCACTTTGGAACATGTAACTAGATCAATAATGTCACTATATGAAATATGTAACTAGGTCAATAATGTCACTATGAAATATGTAACTAGGTCAACAGCGTCACTGTGGAACATGTAACTAGATCAGTAATGTCACTCGGAAATGTGAAACTAAGTCAATCAAGTATCATTCAAATGTGTTACTAAGTCAATCAAATATCATTCAAATGTGTAACTATAGGTCAATAATATAACTTTCAAATACATGTGACTAGGGCAATTAAACATCTGTCAAACATGTGACTGAATTGAAATAGCTACAGGTTTAGCAATGTCTGTCTACCTATAGATCTTGTTTACATGTTTTGTATTCTTAATCCAATTGATTCTCACTGAAAACATTTGACACAGGAAAAATATTTCAGGTTTAAAGGTTAAGTTATAACCCATTTATCTTAAAAGTATGAGACAAGTGAAAAATCAAACTGATGAAAAGTGTTCCAGGTACACATTGTACAGTATATATATATACTGTAGCAGTAACACATTTCCCAGGTACACATTGTATACTGTAGCAGTAACACATTTCCCAGGTACACATTGTATACTATAGCAGTAACAAATTTCCCAGGTACACATTGTACAGTATACTGTAGCAGTAACAAATTTCCCAGGTACACATTGTATACTGTAGCAGTAACACAGACATCAATCCTCTACCATACTTACATGTATAACCTGGAATTTAATATTGTTCCTGTTTTATCATCATCCTTATCTCACTGCGGGCAAAACACTAGATAATTTCACTGTTATTTTTCATACATTCTGTAATTTGCTCCCTTTAACTCATTTTGGCTATTTTAACTGTAGCTGGTACTGGAAACTAAAATACTCACCAGGTAGCTATGTTTGTTCAATTGACAGTGATGTGATGAGAGGTCTCTAGTTTACATCCTACCTGGTAACATTGCATTTTACTGTCAAAACAATGTCGTTTAATTTCTTCTTTATCCCATCTAGGATTTGTTTTGATATTAAAGATATATGAATGTATCAGAAAGGACTAATTAGGGGTTTTGATATTCCACTAAAATAGTTAAATGATGGGATATGTTTCCGGAAAATCAAATCCAAAAATGTCATGTTATTTAGAAGTCTCATACTGCATTAACCAATCCTCAATACCTTAATGGTATCAAACTAGAAACATGTAATTTCATATAAGAGTTAAAGAACTGTCTATTAAATTTATCACATGAAAAAACACACCAACATGTACAGTACTATTATTAACAAGATATTGTAATGTAATTGAACAGACATACATGCCAAGACAGAAAATCGTCCTTTAACATGTATTTGTAAAAACATGCATTTTTTGTATTTTAATTAACCTTTATTAGTAAGGAATTTGGCCCCTATGAATAACTTGTTGCATGATTAACTTGAAAGAGATCCTTACTTTACGCTAATGACGTAATATTAGCTAGTATAGGAGCAAAATGTTCCATGAAAAACTAGGTAGTGTCTGACAATACCTAACATCTAATCCGATAAAGAACATTGTACTGCCAGTTTCTTGTAGTATCTTGTCGTTACATTTCAGTTCAAAGAAATGACATAGCCTGTAATCTGTTAAGCCTAGCTTGGCTTCATACACATAGACAGATGGCTGTACCAGATAGATACACAAACACATCCAAGATTTGTAACACTTATGTATGGTGGAAATACTCACATGACCATATACCCTGGTACAATCTAGTAACTCTCAAAAACTAATAAAATAGATACAGAACATTCAATTTGTATCCGAGCTTTCTGTCAGGAAACTATGAACTAGGTTACCTCCAAACCAGGTAATTCTCACCTTAAACCTCCAAACCAGGTAATTCTCATCTAAATCCTCCAAACCAGGTAATTCTCACCTTAAACCTCCAAACCAGGTAATTCTCATCTAAATCCTCCAAACCAGGTAATTCTCACCTTAAACCTCCAAACCAGGTAATTCTCATCTAAATCCTTTAAACCAGGTTATTCTCACCTTCAACTTTCTCATCTGAAACCTTAAAACCAGGTAATTCTTTCTGATCTTAAACCTACAAACCAGATTATTTTGATCTAAAATCTCCAAACCAGGTAATTTCTATCATCTAAAACCTCCAAACCAGGTAATTATCATCTTAAACCCTCCAAACCAGGTAATTCTCATCTAAACCCTCCAAACCAGGTAATTCTCATCTAAAACCCCCAACAGGTAATTCTCATCTAAATCCTCCAAACCAGGTAATTCTCACCTTAAACCTCCAAACCAGGTAATTCTCATCTAAATCCTTCAAACCAGGTTATTCTCATCTAAAACCCCCAACAGGTAATTCTCATTTTAACTCCCATTCATTAAACTTGTCTCCCTCAGCCAGGAAACTCATCTACAGCTAGCTATCATTCTGGAAAGTCTCATTAAAACTTTCAACCTGGAAACTTTCAACAAGGAAACTCTCATACAAACTGCCAACCAGGACACATTCATCTAAACTATTAATCAGGTAACTTTTCTAAACTTTTGACCAGTTAACTCTTAGTTTACTAAATTTAAACCAATTATCTCTCAGTTAATAACTTTTAACAAGGTAACTTTTCCAGATAACAAAACACAAAACAACTCCTAAATCATCATTGAAAAAAATAAAGGTAACTTGCAATCAACAACTCCTAAACAACTTAAAATCTGATCCATGTTCCATATTCACATATCATACAGCACTGAACTGTTAAACTCTCAGTCAGAAATATTCACTCTACAGCCATACGGCCATCAGGGTATGATGATAAATCTATAAGATTTGTATAATGTATGATTCTGAAGAAGTGAATTGAAATAACTGGAAATTTTGTATGACATATTCACTCCTGCTTAGAATGTATATGTAAACTAACGTAACAGAATCTTAACTTAAACTCATGTCCCCCAGTTTCTGATGTGTCAGCCCTAGCAGCAACATTGTATGTTGCTTTTGGATGTAAATACTGTAACTGTCTCAAGAGATTATAATCTGCAGAGTCCTTGGAAACATGTAGGAGCACTGTCTGAACAAAAGGTGTACCCCTGTGACTAAAACAGTTAACCTCAGAAGTACCTCAGTTAACCTACGTTAACGTCAGAAGTACCTCAGTTAACCTACATTAACGTCAGAAGTACCTCAGTTAACCTACGTTAACGTCAGAAGTACCTCAGTTAACCTAAATTAACATCAGAAGTATCTCAGTTAACCTAAGTTAACGTCAGAAGTACCTCAGTTAACCTAAGTTAACGTCAGAAGTACTTCAGTTAACCTAAATTAAAGTCAGAAGTACGTCAGTTAACCTAAGTTAATGTCAGAAGTATCTCAGTTAACCTAAGTTAACGTCAGAAGTACCTTAGTTAACCTAAATTAACCTCAGAAGTACCTCAGTTAACCTACGTTAACGTCAGAAGTACCTCAGTTAACCTACGTTAACGTCAGAAGTACCTCAGTTAACCTACGTTAACGTCAGAAGTACCTCAGTTAACCTACATTAACGTCAGACGTACATTTTGTACCTCAGTTAAGGAAAAAACATATGATAAACCATCATATTCTATAGTTAAAGACTGGCATCAATTTAGATCTCTTTGCTTCAATAAATTTATAAAATAATACTTGCTTTAGTAAAATAAATTGTTATCACATTTAAAGATATTAATTACTTAGGTAAAATTCTATACTCTTATTTAGAGATAATTCCTTAAAACCTTATTTCACATTTATCGATATGATTTCCATAAGGATAACATACACACTGATAACCTTTCAGTAAGAATACCTTGTAAGCACATGTTGGAGATCTGGCTTGTTTCATAATAACAACGTTCAAACACCAGATGCTATTTCCTCCAGAAAAAATCTTTCACAGTAAGATTTTGTTCAGTGACTTACATAATTAATACATAATCACTCGAAATATTTCTCAATAAACATTGGACAATTGAATTAATTTCTCCACATCGTTTGATCCCTAACCAAATCACACGATCAGGAGTATCCAATCGTCATTGGACAATGGATGTCATGTGGCGTAGTAGACTTTTGTAATCTCCGTCATTCAGTGGTAGCTGGTAAAGTGTGATGGATGTGTTGGATATGTAAAACTGGACACTTACACACAGACATTTTCACAGTAAAACACATCAAAAGAATCGCAGTGTGGATACTTTTTGCAAAAATAATCATGAAGTCTGTGGTTATGTATTATACCAGCTTGATAAATTTGCATGTGAATATCATCTTGTAAGCAACAAATTTGATATAACCAGCGAAGCTTGTCCAGTCTCGATACACGGAATCACAGTACATCCCCACCCACATAACGCGGCTCCGGACAGCGGGCCGACTCGGAGCCAATACCAGCTTACGGAGCTATCTGGACATCTGGCAGGTTTCCAGAATTTCCCGACAACTCAATGCCAGTACAGTGTAGTTTTCATAAGATGTTTTAATTTCTCTTGCTTTTCCTCCACTCTACTTCCATTACTGTCTGCTACATCTGTACCAGCTAACGAGTTCATCTCACATTCCTCCCTGTACTTGTCCTAAAGTTGTTTCAAGGTCATCACCTTGGCCCCATTCTGTCAGAGAATCACACAACACTTGCAGTATCGTTGCCGACCGTTGCCGACCGAGGGAGGTGGGGTCACGGGTGCAAAGTAGGCGTGTACTTTGATATTTGGTAGCCGTGTCTACAACATAACATCAACAGTAATATCAGGGCAAATCCTCACCAAACTTGGAGTCTACAGTAACAAAGCTTTCCCTATATACAACACAATTAGTGGTACATGTTAGACAAAAAATTTAACGAAGATTTACATGGAGTCAATATTTTAGGAGATAATGGGTTATGATGAATCATTATCTCATTATCTGCTTTCTTGGGCATGTTTTAATAGATTTGCAGCAAAAAATGTGTTCCCATTTACATAAAACAATATTACCATCAGTATCGATACAACTTTTGATTTCCTTGTATACCATACTTATATTATCTGGAATTCCCTGGAGAGCTACCTTTATTACCTGGAATTCCCTGCATAACTACCTATATTACCAAGAGTGCTACCTATATTACCTAGCGTTCCATGGAGAGCTACATATATTACCTGGCCTTCCCCCGGAGAGCTACCTATATTACCTGACGTTCCCCCGGAGAGCTACCTTTATTACCTGGCATTCCTTGGCGAGCTACCTATATTACCTGGAGTTCCTTGGAGAGCTATCTATATTATCTGGCGTTCCCTGGAGAGCTACCTATATTACCTGGCGTTCCTTGGCGAGCTACCTATATTATCTGGCGTTCCCTGGAGAGCTACCTATATTACCTGGCGTTCCATGGAGAGCTACCTATATTACCTGGCGTTCCTTGGCGAGCTACCTATATTACCTGGAGTTCCTTGGAGAGCTATCTATATTATCTGGCGTTCCCTGGAGAGCTACCTATATTACCTGGCGTTCCTTGGCGAGCTACCTATATTATCTGGCGTTCCCTGGAGAGCTACCTATATTACCTGGCGTTCCATGGAGAGCTACCTATATAACCTGGCGTTCCTTGGCGAGCTACCTATATTACCTGGCGTTCCTTCGCGAGCTACCTATATTATCTGGCGTTCCCTGGAGAGCTACCTATATTACCTGGAGTTCCTTTGAGAGCTACCTATATTACCTGGCGTTCCATGGAGAGCTACCTATATTATCTGGAGTTCCTTGGAGAGCTACCTATATTACCTGGAGTTCCTTGGAGAGCTACCTATATTACTTGGAGTTCCTTGGAGAGCTATCTATATTACCTGGAGTTCCTTGGAGAGCTACCTATACTACCTGGAGTTCCTTGGAGAGCTACCTATATTACATAATGTACATGGAGTTCCTTGGAGAGCTACCTATATTACCTAGAGTTCCCTGGAGAGCTACCTATATTACCTGGAGTTCCATGGAGAGCTACCTATATTACCTGGAGTTTCATGGAGAGCTACCTTTATAACCTAGAGTTCCCTGGAGAGCTACCTATATTACCTGGAGTTTCATGGAGAGCTACCTATATTACCTAGAGTTCCCTGGAGAGCTACCTATATTACCTGGAGTTCCATGGAGAGCTACTTATATTACCTGGAGTTTCATGGAGAGCTACCTCTATTACCTGACGTTCCGTGGCTACTTACTCGGAGTCTGCGGATGCCAGCACGTGTAATGAGCTGACAGTCATAGAGTTCTATTCGCTCGAGCCCCTGACAGCCCATCAAGTGCTCTAGGGATGCATCTGTGATGAGGGGGCAGTTGTCCAGCTCCAGGATGTGAAGATACTCTGTGGCACACGTCCCTGTCCCGATGTGACGTATTCCCTCGTCTGTAATCAGCTCACAATGGGACAGACTCTGAGGAAAGAAAGGAAAGGAAATGCAATTGTTATAGACTGAGTGTCCTCAATAGTTGTCTGCTGCAGTATTCAAGGCAATATTACACACATATGTTCGAAACTAGGTGTGTATGCATGACCAGAATGCTCACACTGACAACCAATTCAAAGAGAACTTTTATTGCGAATTTTTTATAAACTTTCAACTGGTGTTTCCTTTGTCAGAAAATGGATGGATTTTCAACAAATCAAAAACCTGACAAGCTATCATCATACATCTGCATACCAAATTACAGTTCAAAAACGTTATCGTACACCAGCCTAGTGATTGATCAGTTTCCTTTACTGTACACAAGCCTGGTGATTGGTCAGTTCCTTTACTGAACATTAGCTTAGAGATTGATCCGTTTCCTTTACTGTACACCAGCCTAGTGATCGATCAGCTTCTTTTACTGAACCACCTAGTGATTGGTCAGTTTTCTTAACTGTACACCAGCCTAGTGATTGGTCAGTTATCTTTACTGTACAACAGCCTTGTGATAAGTCAGTTTTCTTTACTGTACATCTGCATAGTGATTGATCAGTTTCCTTTACTGTATACCAGCCAAGTTATTGGTCAGTTTTCTTTACTGTACACCAGCCTTGTGATTAGTCAGTTTTCTTTACTGTACACCAGCCTTGTGATTGGTCAATTTCCTTTACTGTACACCAGCCTAGTGATTGATCAGTTTCTTTTACTGTACACCAGCCTAGTGATTGATCAGTTTCTTTTACTGTACACCAGCCTAGTGATTGGTCAGTTTTCTTTACTGTACACCAGCCTAGTGATTGGTCAGTTTTCTTTACTTTTTTTTAAACAAATCAAATTGCTATCTTCAAATCTTAAATTTTGCCATGACATAATCCGGGGGTAGTGAGTAATTTGATCCTTACTCCAAGAGAAACAAGGATATAATTGGTGGGACAGTCAGGGACACAAACTCAAATACTTTGATTTTGGGACAGTACACTTAAGCTTACCAATGTGCTGACTTTGGGACAGTACACATACCGATGCGCTGACTTCGGAAAGGTACACTTACCAATGCGCTGACTTTGGGACAGTACACTTACCAATGCGCTGACTTTGGGACAGTACACTTACCAATGTGCTGACTTTGGGACAGAACACTTACAAATCTGCTGATTTAGGGACAGTACACTTACCAATGCGCTGACTTTGGGACAGTACACTTACCAATGTGCTGACTTTGGGACAGTACACATACCAATGCGCTGACTTTGGGACAGTACACTTACCAATGTGCTGACTTTGGGACAGAACACTTACCAATGCGCTGACTTTGGGACAGAACACTTACAAATCTGCTGATTTAGGTACAGTACACTTACCAATGTGCTGACTTTGGGACAGTACACTTACCAATGCGCTGACTTTAGAACAGTACACATACCGATGCGCTGACTTCGGAAAGGTACACTTACCAATGCGCTGACTTTGGGACAGTACACTTACCAATGCGCTGACTTTGGGACAGTACACTTACCAATGCGCTGACTTTGGGACAGAACACTTACAAATCTGCTGATTTAGGTACAGTACACTTACCAATGCGCTGACTTTGGGACAGTAGTTGGACAGATAATTCAGTGTGGAATCTGTAATCTGTAAAACAAATTATCACATACAATATACCAACAATTTTTTTCTAGGCTAATGTACAATATACAAAATAAACTCCAACATCTTGATATAAATCAGACTTAACTTACAGGTAAAAGCTAACCGAGTTGATATGCTGGTACAGAGCTACAGCAGCTTATAATGCAGGTTTTTTATTTATAAATGTTCTGTTGTCATAGTGCTCTGTAGTGACTTTTTCTCTGTAAACTTCACTTATTTCTTTGACTGCACTTCCATTCCATTACTTCTTTGCCTGTATCTATTTATTTAATATGAATGCATTTTAAATTTGTACGTATACATCCACTGCCCATATAAGAGTTTAACTAGTTATACGGAATCATGTCTGGCCTGTAAAAGTGATCCACTGTAACCTGTAAAGCCTTCTTCTGCCATAGCAACAACGCATCACTACCGGTACTATATAAACCACACTCACAACACTGGAAAGTAAGGGATTCCTCTGCCATAGCAACAACACATCACTACTATATAAACCTCACTCACAGCACTGGAAAGTAAGGGATTCTTCTGCCATAGCAACAACACATCACTACTATATAAACCTCACTCACAGCAC
Organism: Mimachlamys varia; assembly: GCA_947623455.1. Lineage (NCBI taxonomy): Eukaryota > Metazoa > Mollusca > Bivalvia > Pectinida > Pectinidae > Mimachlamys > Mimachlamys varia. The sequence continues at coordinate 31,268,231 of OX392529.1, read as the reverse complement.
TGGAAAGTAAGGGATTCCTCTGCCATAGCAACATCACATCACTACTATATAAACCTCACTCACAGCACTGGGAAGTAAGGGATTCTTCTGCCATAGCAACATCACATCACTACTATATAAACCACACTCACAGCACTGGGAAGTAAGGGATTCTTCTGCCATAGCAACATCACATCACTACTATATAAACCTCACTCACAGCACTGGGAAGTAAGGGATTCTTCTGCCATAGCAACATCACATCACTACTATATAAACCTCACTCACAGCACTGGAAAGTAAGGGATTCTTCTGCCATAGCAACAACACATCACTACTATATAAACCTCACTCACAGCACTGGAAAGTAAGGGATTCCTCTGCCATAGCAACATCATATCACTACTATATAAACCTCACTCACAGCACTGGGAAGTAAGGGATTCCTCTGCCACAGCAACATCACATCACTACTATATAAACCACTCTCACAGTACTGGCAAGTAAGGGATTCCTCTGCCACAGCAACATCACATCACTACCGGTACTATATAAACCACACTCATGGCACTGGAAAGTAAGGGATTCCTCTGCCACAGCAACATCACATCACTACTATATAAACCACTCTCACGGTACTGGAAAGTAAGGGATTCCTCTGCCATAGCAACAACACATCACTACCGGTACTATATAAACCACACTCATGGCACTGGAAAGTAAGGGATTCCTCTGCCACAGCAACATCACATCACTACTATATAAACCACTCTCACGGTACTGGAAAGTAAGGGATTCCTCTGCCACAGCAACAACACATCACTACTATATAAACCACACTCACAGCACTGGGAAGTAAGGGATTCTTCTGCCATAGCAACATCACATCACTACCGGTACTATATAAACCACACTCATGGCACTGGGAAGTAAGGGATTCTTCTGCCATAGCAACATCAGATCACTACTATATAAACCACACTCACAGCACTGGAAAGTAAGGGATTCTTCTGCCATAGCAACATCACATCACTACTATATAAACCACTCTCACGGTACTGGAAAGTAAGGGATTCCTCTGCCACAGCAACATCAGATCACTACTATATAAACCACACTCACAGCACTGGGAAGTAAGGGATTCTTCTGCCATAGCAACATCACATCCCTACTATATAAACCACTCTCACGGTACTGGAAAGTAAGGGATTCCTCTGCCATAGCAACAACACATCACTACTATATAAACCACACTCACAGCACTGGGAAGTAAGGGATTCTTCTGCCATAGCAACATCACATCACTACCGGTACTATATAAACCACACTCATGGCACTGGGAAGTAAGGGATTCTTCTGCCATAGCAACATCAGATCACTACTATATAAACCACACTCACAGCACTGGAAAGTAAGGGATTCTTCTGCCATAGCAACATCACATCACTACTATATAAACCACTCTCACGGTACTGGAAAGTAAGGGATTCCTCTGCCATAGCAACAACACATCACTACTATATAAACCTCACTCACAGCACTGGGAAGTAAGGGATTCTTCTGCCATAGCAACATCACATCACTACTATATAAACCACACTCACAGCACTGGGAAGTAAGGGATTCTTCTGCCATAGCAACATCACATCACTACTATATAAACCACACTCACAGCACTGGAAAGTAAGGGATTCCTCTGCCATAGCAACATCATATCACTACTATATAAACCTCACTCACGGCACTGGGAAGTAAGGGATTCTTCTGCCATAGCAACAACACATCACTACTATATAAACCACACTCACGGCACTGGGAAGTAAGGGATTCTTCTGCCATAGCAACATCACATCACAACTATATAAACCACACTCACAGCACTGGGAAGTAAGGGATTCTTCTGCCATAGCAACAACACATCACAACTATATAAACCACACTCACGGCACTGGGAAGTAAGGGATTCTTCTGCCATAGCAACAACACATCACAACTATATAAACCACACTCACGGCACTGGGAAGTAAGGGATTCTTCTGCCATAGCAACAACACATCACAACTATATAAACCACACTCACAGCACTGGGAAGTAAGGGATTCTTCTGCCATAGCAACATCACATCACTACTATATAAACCACACTCACAGCACTGGGAAGTAAGGGATTCTTCTGCCATAGCAACATCACATCACTACTATATAAACCACACTCACAGCACTGGGAAGTAAGGGATTCTTCTGCCATAGCAACATCACATCACTACTATATAAACCTCACCCACAGCACTGGGAAGTAAGGGATTCTTCTGCCATAGCAACATCACATCACTACTATATAAACCACACTCACAGCACTGGGAAGTAAGGGATTCTTCTGCCATAGCAACATCACATCACTACTATATAAACCTCACCCACAGCACTGGGAAGTAAGGGATTCTTCTGCCATAGCAACATCACATCACTACTATATAAACCACACTCACAGCACTGGGAAGTAAGGGATTCTTCTGCCATAGCAACATCACATCACTACTATATAAACCTCACTCACAGCACTGGGAAGTATGGGATTCGTCTGCCATAGCAACATCACATCACTACTATATAAACCTCACTCACAGCACTGGAAAGTAAGGGATTCCTCTGCCATAGCAACATCACATCACTACTATATAAACCACACTCACAGCACTGGGAAGTAAGGGATTCTTCTGCCATAGCAACATCACATCACTACTATATAAACCACACTCACAGCACTGGAAAGTAAGGGATTCTTCTGCCATAGCAACATCACATCACTACTATATAAACCTCACTCACAGCACTGGGAAGTAAGGGATTCTTCTGCCATAGCAACATCACATCACTACTATATAAACCTCACTCACAGCACTGGAAAGTAAGGGATTCTTCTGCCATAGCAACAACACATCACTACTATATAAACCTCACTCACAGCACTGGAAAGTAAGGGATTCCTCTGCCATAGCAACATCATATCACTACTATATAAACCTCACTCACAGCACTGGGAAGTAAGGGATTCCTCTGCCACAGCAACATCACATCACTACTATATAAACCACTCTCACAGTACTGGCAAGTAAGGGATTCCTCTGCCACAGCAACATCACATCACTACCGGTACTATATAAACCACACTCATGGCACTGGAAAGTAAGGGATTCCTCTGCCACAGCAACATCACATCACTACTATATAAACCACTCCCACGGTACTGGAAAGTAAGGGATTCCTCTGCCATAGCAACAACACATCACTACTATATAAACCACACTCACAGCACTGGGAAGTAAGGGATTCTTCTGCCATAGCAACATCACATCACTACCGGTACTATATAAACCACACTCATGGCACTGGGAAGTAAGGGATTCTTCTGCCATAGCAACATCACATCACTACTATATAAACCTCACTCACAGCACTGGAAAGTAAGGGATTCCTCTGCCATAGCAACAACACATCACTACTATATAAACCACTCTCACGGTACTGGAAAGTAAGGGATTCTTCTGCCATAGCAACATCACATCACTACTATATAAACCTCACTCACAGCACTGGAAAGTAAGGGATTCCTCTGCCATAGCAACAACACATCACTACCGGTACTATATAAACCACACTCATGGCACTGGAAAGTAAGGGATTCTTCTGCCATAGCAACATCACATCACTACTATATAAACCTCACTCACAGCACTGGAAAGTAAGGGATTCCTCTGCCATAGCAACAACACATCACTACTATATAAACCTCACTCACAGCACTGGAAAGTAAGGGATTCTTCTGCCATAGCAACATCACATCACTACTATATAAACCTCACTCACAGCACTGGGAAGTAAGGGATTACGTAGTGTTTAACATTATACTTACTTGTATACACTCCTCCAAGTCCATTTTCTCTAAACTATTGCAATTCTGAAAATGAATAAAGAATGCTATAGTCTCTGGCTGGTCTTTATCATTCCATAAACACAATATATCTGTTTTTGTTTGAGCTTAATTCAAAGTTCCAATATTACAGAGGTCAAACATAACGTTTCAACCCAGAAAAAATATAAAAGGTTAGCCTTGCTTGGTTTTCTATTTATAATAATGCAATTCGATTCATTCTCCAATTCATCGTATGATTATTTAATTATCATACCTAGGCTGTCTTGCAGGTCATGCCCACAAAATTAATGCATCACCCACAATCAACTCATGACCTGCATAGCTTAATCAGTGATAAGTGCAAATTTTAATTATTCTGTAACTTTAAAATGAAACCATAGATTTAATTACAACTTTGCAGATATCAAATACCTAATATTGTCAATTTACATACAAAATTTAAAAATTGTAAGTTGTATATTGACAGAATTATTCAAGTTTGAAAAATGTTGTTAAATATTGATTAAGCTAACCACCCTTTGAACAACTGGGCCCTGCATTCCGTTAACCTGACGAGGAATCACCCACATCTGTGCTCATATTAGTATCTCCCTATTTCCAGAAGTATTCCATAAAGTGTCTTACCAGTCCCTGTCTTGGAGGTTCAGAATTTAGGTAAGGGTAAAGTCTGTAAGTCATTCAAAATGATTTTATAATGGCTGTATTTTCGTCGTAATAAGGCAAATTGGAAAGGCTAGTACTAAGCTACTGCGACTGGTTACTGTGCATATAATATACTGTTATCTGGACTGTGCTCATCGACTGAAAAGAGAATATGTCTGCTATTACAATAATTTTTTGGTAAAGGACTTTGAGTAGCTTCATATTGATGTGATCTTGACTCACCTTGGCCAGGGCCTGGAAACCATTGTCTGTGAAGTGGGAACAACATGCTACCTCCAATGTCCTGTAAGGTTAACATAGCAAATATATTATACTCTATAGCTTTGTAACACAACAATTACATTTACCGTATTCGCCGTAATTAGTGCCCAGGGTGCCCAAAAATGGTTCCAAAGGGGGCGCTTAATAGAGTAATAACACTAGCATCTGGACGAAAAATGTTGTAATTATCAAGTAAATAAGTATGATGTATTATGACATGAGTTGGTAGTACTCATGATATGCGACAATTTTGTCATCAATTTCAGAAAAGTTGTACACATACAAACTGTATATGATAATTGTGGATGTTTTCTTTCTTTCTTGTAAACATGGTTTAACATGCGCACCGTGATGTTTGCCTTACACCCAAATACCTGGTTGAACAAGAGGCCCAGAGGGCCTGTATCGCTCACCTGGATATATTGGTATCTAGGTTATCATGGTAAAATATTTTCCCCGCTCCTCAGCCCCCTGGGGGGGGGGGGGGGTCAGTCCCACCATTAGTACAATTTTGAATCCTAAGCACCTAGGGATGCTTTCTACCAAATAAGGTTGATTTCCAATCAGTGGTTATGGAGAAGAAGTCGCTAATATCAATACAGCTAAATAACTCTTTTTGACCCGCCCCCCAGCCCCCTGGGGGGTCAGTCCCACTATTAGTACAATTTTGAATCCTGGTCACCTGAAGATGCTTCCTGCCAAATAAGGCTGATTTCCAATCAGTGGTTATGGAGAAGAAGTCGCTTAAACCATGATATAGATAAATAACCCTTTTTGGCCCCGCCATCAGCCCCCTAGGGGGTCAGTCCTACCTTTAGTACAATTTTGAATCCTGGGCACCTAGGATGCTTCCTGCCAAATAAGGTTGATTTTGAAACAGTAATTATGAAGAAGAAGTCGCTTAAACCAATATAGCTAAATAACCCTTTTTGGCCCAAACCCTCAGCCCCCTGGGGGGTCAGTCCCACCATAAGTACAATTTTGAATCCTGGTCACCTGAAGATGCTTCCTGCCAAATAAGGCTGATTTCCAATCAGTGGTTATGGAGAAGAAGTCGCTAATATCAATATAGCTAAACCAGGGCCAAATCAAAAACCATGATTGTGATCATCTCTTTATGCCCAGTAATTGTATGTATAGTTTTGGGGTGGGGATCTCAACCGTTTAAAAGTTATGACTCAGGGGTCAAATTAAAAGGGTGTGGCAGACCCCAGGGCCAAATCAAAAACCATGATTGTGATCATCTCTTAATGCCCAGTAATTGTATGTATAGTTTCGGGGTGGGGATCTCGACCATTCAAAAGTTACGACTCAGTAGTCAATTTGCAAGGGTGTGGCAGACCCTTGGATCAAATATGAAATCATGATTGTGATTGTCTCTTAATGCCGAGCAATTGTATATATAGTTTTGGGGTGGGGATCTCAACTGTTTAAAAGTTATGACTCCGAAGTCAATTTACAAGGGCGTGGCAAACCCTGGGGTCAAAACATAAACCATGATTGTGATCATCTGATAATGCCCAGCAATTGTATATATAGTTTTGGGGCGGGGATCTCAACCGTTTAAAAGTTATGACTCAGGGGTCAAATTAAAAGGGTGTGGCAGACCCCAGGGCCAAATCAAAAACCATGATTGTGATCATCTCTTAATGCCCAGTAATTGTATATATAGTTTTGGGGTGGGGATCTCAACCGTTTAAAAGTTATGACTCAGGGGTCAAATTAAAAGGGTGTGGCAGACCCCAGGGCCAAATCAAAAACCATGATTGTGATCATCTCTTAATGCCCAGTAATTGTATGTATAGTTTCGGGGTGGGGATCTCGACCATTCAAAAGTTACGACTCAGTAGTCAATTTGCAAGGGTGTGGCAGACCCTTGGATCAAATATGAAATCATGATTGTGATTGTCTCTTAATGCCGAGCAATTGTATATATAGTTTTGGGGTGGGGATCTCAACTGTTTAAAAGTTATGACTCCGAAGTCAATTTACAAGGGCGTGGCAAACCCTGGGGTCAAAACATAAACCATGATTGTGATCATCTGATAATGCCCAGCAATTGTATATATAGTTTTGGGGTGGGGATCTCAACCGTTTAAAAGTTATGACTCAGGGGTCAAATTAAAAGGGTGTGGCAGACCCCAGGGCCAAATCAAAAACCATGATTGTGATCATCTCTTAATGCCCAGTAATTGTATATATAGTTTTGGGGTGGGGATCTCAACCGTTTAAAAGTTATGACTCAGGGGTCAAATTAAAAGGGTGTGGCAGACCCCAGGGCCAAATCAAAAACCATGATTGTGATTATCTCTTAATTCCTAGTAATTGTATATGTAGTTTTGGGGTGGGGATCTCAACCATTTAAAAGTTATGACTCAGGAGTCAAGTTTCAAGGGCGTGGCAGACCCTGGAGTCAAATATAAAATCATAATTGTGATTGTCTCTTAATGCCCAGCAATTGTATATATAGTTTTGGGGTGGGGATCTCAGCCGTTTAAAAGTTATGAGTCAGGAGTCAAGTTGCAAGGGCGTGGCAGACCCTGGGGTCATATCTAAATCCATGATTGTGATCGAGGTTACCAAAACATTTGTATAAATTTGAATTCAAGCAACCTTTGGATTCTACCACTAGAATATAGATGTCATACATTGCTTAGTTTCAGGAAAGAGATCATTTATACCAATATTGTCTAATGTGCCCCTTTTGGCCCCACCCCTCAGGCCCCTCCATGATCATAATCATATAATTTTGAATCCTAATCCCATAGTGATGATACCAGGCAAATATGAATAATATCCATTGCTTGGTTTCAGAGAAGAAGTCAGTTTTATCATTATAGCCAAATTGACTCCTTTCGGCCCCGCCCCTCAGGCCCCTGGGGGATCAGCCCCACCATTTATACAATTTTGAATCCACACCCCATGGTAATGCTACCAGGCAAATATAAGCGATATACATTACTGGGTTTCAGAGAAGAAATCGTTTATATCAATATAGCCAAATTGACCCCTTTTGACCCCGCCCCCCAGGCCCCTTGGGGGTCAGCCCCACCATTTGTACAATTTTGAATCCCCACTCAATAGTGATGCTACCAGCCAAATATGAGCGATATATATTACTGGGTTTCAGAGAAGAAGTCGTTTATATCAATATAGCCAACTTACCCTTTTGGCCCCGCCCCCCAGGCCCCTGGGGGGTCAGCCCCACCATTTGTACAATTTTGAATCCCCAACCCATAGTAATACTACCAGCCAAATATGAGCAATATACATTGCTCGGTTTCAGAGAAGAAGTCGTTTATATCAAATAGCCAAATTGACCCCTTTTGGCCCCGCCCCCCAGGCCCCTGGGGGGTCAGCCCAACCATTTGTACAATTTTGAGTCCCCACCCCATAGGGATGCTTCTGACCAAATTTGGTCAAATTCCGATCAGTGGTTATAAAGAAGAAGTCAATTGTTGACGGACGGACGACGGACGACGGAAGACGGACGACGGACGACGGACGACGGACAACAGACGACGGACGACGGACGACGGACGACGGACGACGGACGACGGACGCCACGGTATCGCATAAGCTCACCTTGGTCCTTTGGACCAGGTGAGCTAATAATTTAGTTGTGTCACGATTGATGGGGGCGCTTTTATAATTTTAATACATCTAAAGCTGTAGAGAGGGACGTTAATTACACAACAATTACATCAATCTATTCTACAACTTTTTAACTCGACAATAACACGCTCAGTAATATTTTGAAGCTGTTAACTAGCCCTGAGTTTTTCATTCTGACAGCTCCTATAGACAAACCATTATTTATAATTTATTTAATTAGTGATACATGTAGACAATAATCACTATCTTGAAGATGTGATATCAATTAATGGGATTGGAATTCAAGTCCCTGTCCTTCAGATACAGTGTAAGAATTTATTGGTCAGGAACTTGTTAGATGTGATCAATTGATTCACATTATATACACATATTAACACATACAATTTAAACATCTCCAATGTGATTTTATTTATGAATTTCCATCACCACTGTAAAATCATAATTAAACATGATATTTTTATCAATTAGAACTTTACAATAACAGAGTTATATACAAGAGGCCCCAATGGGCCTGCATCGCTCACCTGGTATCAATCTCTGACTTATATTATAGTGTAACCCTAAAGTCCCCTAAAATCTTTTAATGTAAGACATTTAGAAGAACATCTTAAGATTTAAACATATTTTACCCCTGTGACCTTATAAGACAACATCATTTTCATTTTCAAATTTTGTTTGGCTTCATCCCAGGACGCTACCAGCCAAATATCATGTCTCTAGGCAAATCAAGATCAAGGTCATTTCTTTTTGCAAACTTTGTCAGGCTTCATCCAAGAAACCTTTCAGCCAAATGTCATGCTTCTAGGGCTTTTGGTACTTCAGAAGAAGTTGTTTGAATGTTTTAACAGATTTGACCCCTGTGACCTAGAATATAGGTCAAGGTCATTTCTTTTTGCAAAGTTTGTCAGGCTTCATCCAAGGAACATTTCAGCCAAATTTCATGCTTCTAGAGCTTTTGGTATTTCAGGAGAAGTCGTTTAAATGTTTTAAAAGATTTGACCCCTGTGACATTGAATATAGTTCAAGGTCATTTCTTTTCACAAACTTTGTCGGGCTTCATCCAAGGAAACTTTCAGCCAAATATCATGCGTCTAGGGCTTTTGGTATTTCAGAAGAAGTCGTTTGCAGGTTTCAACAGATTTGACTCCTGTGACCTTGAATATAGGTCAGGGTCATTTCTTTTCGCAAACTTTGTCGGACTTCATCCAAGGAACCTTTCAGCCAAATATCATGCTTCTAGGGCTTTTGGTATTTCAGAAGAAGTCGTTTAAAGGTTTTAACAGATTTGACCCCTGTGACCTTGAATAAAGGTCAAGGTCATTTCTTTTCGCAAACTTTGTCCGGCTTCATCCAAGGAACCTTTCAGCCAAATATCATGCTTCTAGGGCTTTTGGTATTTCAGAAGAAGTCGTTTAAAGGTTTTAACATATTTGACCCCTGTGACCTTGAATATAGGTCAAGGTCATTTCTTTTCGCAAAATTTGTCGGGCTTCATCCAATGAACCTTTCAGCCAAATATCATGCTTCTAGGGCTTTTGGTATTTCAGAAGAAGTCGTTTAAAGGTTTTAACAGATTTGACCCCTGTGACCTTGAATATAAGTCAAGGTCATTTCTTTTCGCAAACTTTGTCGAGCTTCATCCAAGGAACATTTCAGCCATATATCATGCTTCTAGGGCTTTTGGTATTTCAGAAGAAGTCGTTTAAAGGTTTTAACAGATTTGACCCCTGTGACCTTGAATATAAGTCAAGGTCATTTCTTTTCGCAAACTTTGTCCGGCTTCATCCAAGGAACCTTTCAGCCAAATATCATGCTTCTAGGGCTTTTGGTATTTCAGAAGAAGTCGTTTAAAGGTTTTAACAGATTTGACTCCTGTGACCTTGAATAAAGGTCAAGGTCATTTCTTTTCGCAAACTATGTCCGGCTTCATCCAAGGAACCTTTCAGCCATATATCATGCTTCTAGGGCTTTTGGTATTTCAGAAGAAGTCGTTTAAAGGTTTTAACAGATTTGACCCCTGCGACCTTGAATATAGGTCAAGGTCATTTCTTTTCGCAAACTTTGTCGGGCTTCATCCAAGGGACATTTCAGCCAAATATCATGTTTCTAGGGCTTTTGGTATTTCAGAAGAAGTTGTGTAAAGGTTAAAATAGATTTAACCTCACGGTGACCTTGAATATTGGTCAAGGTCATTTCTTTTCGCAAACTTTATTTGGCTTCATCTAAGGAAGCTACTGGTCAAATATGAAGTCTCTATGCCTGACGGTATTTTAGAAGAAGTTGTTTGAAGGTTTCGACATTTTTGACCCCTGTGACCTTGAAATTAGGTCAAAGTGATTTTTTTTCGCAAACTTTGTTCAGCTCCTTCCAAGAAATCTACCAGCCAAATTTCATGTCACTGGGCCTTTCAGTATTTTAGAAGAAGTCGTTTAAAGGAAAAAGTTGACGGACGCAGGACGGACGGACGGACGGACGGACGGACGGACGGACGGACGGACGGACGGACGGACGGACGGACGGACGGACGGACGGACGGACGGACGGACGCTGCACCATCACATAAGCTCACTTGGCCCTTCGGGCCAGGTGAGCTAACTAGTCTATACCCACCTTAGGTTGTGACATCCTTGGCCGAGGGACACCAGAGCAGCGTCAGTCAACCTCGGACAATTAGATATACACAGAAACAAGAGCTGGTGACAATGTTCCCCAATCTCCTGTACAGCTTCGTCTGTTATATTCTGGAAAATATTCATAGCTCAAACATGAAATAATCAGAAAATAAAAGTTAGTAAAAAAAAAATTACATTTTTGCAACACAGGTTTCATTAAGCAAATATTAAGAAGTTTAAATTCATGAATAGAAAAGTCTTAAACATAAGATGTTGAACACATCCTATTTGATATAGAGCTGACCTAAAATGAATTACCGTGGTAGCAACTGTGAACAACTCAAAAAATGCTCTTCAGCATAAAAGTCTTTAATTAATACAATAATGACATTTTCAGATCAATCTGAGATTTAACTCCAATCACCTATATTGCTGGTTATATCTCCTTATAATAAATCATATTTATTTGGATGGCTATTTATCTATTTTACCAATTATTCATACATGTAGTTGATATTTTTACTTACAGAACAACTATGAAGATTGATTTTTTTCAGGTTTTTACAATTCCTTGCTATATGAGAGATTCCAACGTCTGTCACCTAGAGAAAAAGAAAATAACTCATTTAAAAAACTTCACAACTCTCAAGAATGGTAGACATTTAAAATTCAATCAAGACAACTAGATATTTATCAACTACATCAAAAGTTATACAAAATAAAATCAGTTTTTCTCCTTTTGTTCAAGACTTAACACATTTTAGTAATGGTCAGTTAAGAGATAAAGTACTAGACACGTGGTTATAGGTATTCCAGGGGTAATTTGTGATCCCCCCTCCCATAAAACTGCAGTATAAAATCGGTCCATTAACATAGATAAACTTATTGTAGTGATTTATGTGTAGGTTTCTATAAGTCTTATAATCTGTGTGTTTCCTTCCTTCCAGGAAACTAACAGTTGATTATAAAACCTAATCTTACTAAGACTTAATTGCTGATAACTTAGTCTTACTAAGATTTACCCTTAGATTACCTGGTCTCACTAAGACTCACATACGGATTACCTGGTCTCATTCAAACTTAACTATGTGTTACTTGTCTCACTAATAAGACTTACTTTTGGGTTACCTGGTCTAAGACTTACGTGTGGGTTACCTGGTCTAAGACTTACGTGTGGCTTACCTGGTCTAAGACTTACGTGTGGCTTACCTGGTCTAGGACTTACGTGTGGCTTACCTGGTCTAAGACTTACCTTTGGGTTACCTGGTCCAAGACTTACGTGTGGGTTACCTGGTCTAAGACTTACATGTGGGTTACCTGGTCTAAGACTTACATGTGGGTTACCAGGTCTAAGACTTACCTTTGAGTTACCTGGTTTAAGACTTACGTGTGGGTTACCTGGTCTAAGATTTACGTGTGGGTTACCTGGTCTAAGACTTACGTGTGGGTTACCTGGTCTAAGACATACGTGTGGGTTACCTGGTCTAAGACTTACCCTTGGGTTACCTGGTTTAAGACTTACCTGTGGTAAACCTTTGCCTATAAAAGTGTGTAGTACAGTACATCCCTTGGCCAGGGCCTCTATGCCATCATTTGTGACTTTTGTACACCATGACAAATTTACAATCTTCAAATTGTGACAGCCATCACTGAAAACAGAATACATGATTAAATTATTTAAGTATGGGCATGTCACAAACAGCCGGGTTTAGTCAGGTTATATAATACCCCTTTGTTAAGCTTCACAGCTGAACAATATGTTAAAAAATCAAAAAGAATCAGCCAAATTTTCTGCTAAACTTTGCTACAAAAAAGATGTACAAAGGGAAGTAACTGTGTTTTGAGTACCACATTTGATTTTAATTTTCCATCTGTTCAAACATTCATGTTTGGAAGTGGATTTCCATAACATTAACTAAACGTAAACATTCCAAACAGTGTCACCACAAACAAGTAAGTAGAGATCTAGATGTCAGTTTGAACTTTGACCTCTCACCTGACAGCCTTCAGTGCAGAGTTCGTGACCTGAGGACAGGAACTGATGTCAAGCCGGTGTAACTTGTGGCTATACTTTCCCAGACTCTCACAAGTTCTAAAGAAAACAAACTCTACCGATCAGTCACAGTATAACATGTTAACTTTGTTATGATCCCTAGGGACCAGACATAAGCTCTGAGCAATATAACATGCATGTATAGTGAACCCTAGGTACCAAACACATGTAAAACAAGTGTATAGTGATTCCTAGGGACCTCAGAAATAATATCTCTGTACTTTAAATCTAACTTACATGTTATGATGATGGCATTCTTATAATAATAATTATTCCAAAATGACAGGATTAAAAAAAAATTGTGCCAAAAATTATTTTCGCATTTGCCTCCGTGTAGTGGATATATTGAACTCCTTAAGAATTCTCATTACAAAAATCAGCACCATAATGCATTGCAGGCCTCAAAAGGTATGCCTCCTAAACCTTCAAAAGACCGATGGATGGAAGGACTGTTAGACAGATGGACAAGGACTGGCAGACAGTTGGACAGCGTGATTCCAGTATACACCCAGACCTTCGTTATGGGGGTATAACAACGCCATGTAGCATAGTCACCTCTGATGAACAAGTCGGGACCCATAATTACTGGCACGTCCTTGATCTATATAGTAATGCTTAGATTATATATCTTGACCTCTGGATAGGTTGCACTTTAACATCTGCGATAGTTTGACTCTTGATACTTACAAGTCTGTGATTTCTTTACAGTTATTGAGATTCAGCTCCTCTATATTCCTACATTGCTGTGCAAATGTCCTGAAACACAATATTTAAATGGGTATGATAAACATACAAATAGTTTGAAAGAAAATCGTACAAATAAGAAAGATTTTTGGAAAAAAATGGATTTTGTATAATACAATGCAGTAGTGTAATTCACTGTTGTAATACAAGACTTTTTCACACCATACTTTCTGAAATAGGAAAAAGTTATACCTTCTCTGCCTGTGGGTACATACAAAACTCTGCATATTTTTTTTCCTAAAGCTGTGTATGATGGAAAAGTCAATTTTACTCTGTCATCAGTTGGGAACACAACCGATTATTTCAGTTGATCTATATTTTTCAGTAATCACTGAATATTACCTCAGAGCTGCGTCTGTGATGCTTTGACAGCCGCGCAGACTCAGTGACTTCAGAAATCCTCCACAACGCTTAGATATGTTCTCAACCACCAGGCCCTACAAACATGGAGGGAGCACATACAGATTACATACATTATAAACATAGTGAGGATACTGATCACATATCCATCAAATATAGTGAGGATATGGATCACATATCCATCAAACACAGTGAGGATACGGATCACATATCCATCAAACATATTGAGGATATGGATCACATATCCATCAAACATAGTGAGGATACGGATCACATATCCATTAAACATAGTGAGGATACGGATCACATATCCATCAAACATAGTGAGGATATGGATCACATATCCATCAAACATAGTGAGGATATGAATTACAAAGTAATTGTCTATATATCCCTATCTAAATTATAGTCTATGCAGTTTATCATTACTCCTCTTAAGTGTATATAAATGTCCTGGTTATAATTATAAATAAACATGACAAAAAGCCCCTAAGTTGAAGCTGAACAACAAGAAGAGAAATGAAGCACCAATGAGTATATAATCTGAGGTGCTAGACGAGCTTAAGTGATTTAGTTTCTTGTAATACTCTAATTGAAATTTGCTTTTATGAACAAGAAATTCAACAAAGGCCACAAAGTTCATTCATAAGTACTGTAAACCAATTTATTTTTGTGGTGACTTAATTTCACATTTTCATATGAAACGAATATTTCGCGGCAATTTAATTTCGCAATAAATATGGTCAAAAATCCTATGTACAATACATGTACAGTACTCCTAAAGTTGGCATACTTCTGACTGAAACTATTTTGCGGTGATTCGTTTTTGTGAATTTTAATTAATTTTGCGAAATACACAAAAATTAACTGCACACAAAAATAAGTTGATTTACAGTACAATTAATTTTACTTAAGATACCTACCACAATATCTCTCTGGAATTCAAACAGGTCGACTCTCTGCCAGTTACTACCATCTAGGGCCAGCACATTCCAGAACTAGGTATAAAATCATTTTAATCCATTATTTTTAATATTCAGGCCAATGACTAGAAGAGGCCTAAGAGACATGTTATAAATCAAGGATGATCTAGTTAAATGATGTACATTGATGGTTGATATAAACTTCATCATTACAAGCTCAAACAAAAATTATACCTGAGTACCCTTTCCACCTTTAGCAAGCCATTTTCTTTCTTTATTCATATATAAGTCAAACATTTTACATACAAGTTCATTTTATTTCAAATCTATGACATTGGGTCAATATCATTCATTTGAAAACATGATATTGGCCAAGTATCATCATCCTTGTATTCTGAGGTCTATCTGTTAGTTGTAGAGTAGGTTATTTTCACAGGGGAACATAATTTTTTAATCATTTGCGGGACATATTGTACTTGATCGCAAATTTTTGATTCCATGCAATAATATGGCAAGCGTAAATATCATCCATCATATAATGAAACAAGTCATACATCCTGGTGATCAAAAAAATGTGCACTTACTCTTGCTACTTGGGCACATCGACATAGTGAGACAACATCTAGAAATGAAAATATCCTGAAAAACAAAAAACAATTTATTAAAGAATACTCTTTATACTTATCTAAATACATCCTCGATATCCAGGGGTTTTACTTTATGCTCACCTACATGCTCCAAATACCCCTGGAATGGGTCATGGCAAAACTAAAGGCTCATATGTGTGCCACCTTTTTGATGAGACCCTTTGATGTACATCAAAAGAATCTTGTGGTCACATAAAGTAAAAATTTACAAGCTTTGAAGTCGGTACCGGCTCTTTTGTAACCTTCAAAGAGAAGCATGCAGTCTAGCAACTGGTCAGGTTTTTTTTACCTGAGTCTGCCTTCATTTTTGCCATGACATGTTCCATGGGTGTAACCATGTAGCATCATAGGTGATCGTAACCCATGGAAATGGAGGATGGTCTAAATATAGAACAAATGCATCAAATGTCACAGGTTTCCTAGCTTCTCCCTCCTGTTATTCAAGATGTTCTTGCTAACCCTTCAATGTTTTATCATCTCAGGAGTTGACAGCCTACTGTCAGTCTTACAGCAGAGTAATGAATCGAATCAGGAGTTGACAGCCTACTGCCAGGCTTACAGCAGAGTAATGAATTGAATCAGGAGTTGACAGCCTACTGCCAGTCTTGCAGCCTTGCTTGGCTGTTCACTATAGTGATGTCTTGATCTCATTTGACTTCTTCCTTGCCTGCTGGCGCCTTTTGATCCCTCAATAACTTTCCTAGCACCTTTGACAGCTGCCTCTTCCTGGCCCCTTGACAACTGTCTCCTGGCCCCTTTGACAACTGTCTCTTCCTGGACCCTTTGACAACTGTGTCTTCCTGACATCTTTGACAACTGTGTCTTCCTGACCTCTTTGGCAGCTGTCTCTTCCTGGCCCCTTCTACAACTGTCTCTTCCTGGCCCCTTTGACAACTGTCTCTTCCTGGCCCCTTTGACAACTGGCTCATGTAAATCTCTTAATGACTTCCCAAGCCTCATCTGTACCATTACTCTTTATAGCTTCATTAACAAATGTTGAACATTACTGTTGATATCCATACATCATCATTGTTAACAGTACAAGATCTAATGAAATATATTTTGTTACCTTAATAATAACTCTTTGGGCAGCTTTTTATTTATGGTAGCATCGTCGTCTGTGATACTTATGGGTGTGACTGGTATGGACTGAAACACAAAAAGTACACAAATATCAAATGTGTACAGGTTTATACAATCTATAACTGGAACTCCTTACCTGTAATTTTAAAGACAAAGTTACCTGTAATGTTAAAGACAATGTAACCATATGGATATTTCCTTATTATGATGGTGCTTACATCCTTCATACTCTATATACACTAACTATCCTTTCCACTTCCCTGCAGGAACATGTCACAGAAACAAAAAGCCCATGGGCCTGAACAGTTATCTGAATAGACTGATATATGATATAATAAACAATTTTATGGGCCTCTTCTTGACTCTATGAAGGGATACATAATGATTAATAATTATCTCCGTGGGACAGGTTGTTTTCCGAAGGCATGTTATTTCTCTGGGGTTATTTCCCTTTGGGGTTCTTTTCCCTACAATTAATTTGCTATATAATATTATTACATCAAACTCAATATAACAATGAATGCTGTGAGATTTGAAATGGAAACTTTATAAAGATTGTCACCATATTGGATCAAGAATGTCACTTGCAAATGAGAATATTCCCAAGAAACATGAGCTGATAGGCCAAAAACAAACGCTGATGGACTTGCACTTAAATAGTGCTCTCATTTTTCATCACACTGGCCAGGGGTCAACATCAATCACACAAGAAAAGCTGTTTTATTGCCTTCTCAACCATGTCATTTTATCTTTCAAATGCTCATTTTCCTATCACAGAAGATCCTCTACAGGCTTCCACCCTTGTCAGCAAAAATGTTTCATACATAGACTGGGAAAGTTTTTTTCATAAATGTGAAAAAGACTACATTTTATAAAATGTATTCCAAAACGATGAAAAGAAAAAGAGACTGCTATACATTTAAATTGTTTCTGACATGCATATATGTTGCTTATACAGAATTTCTGTTGTGAAATCTCTTGATATGTCACATTTTTTTTATTCTTTCTTTACCACGACAACAAAATTCACAAAATAACAAAAGCAACTTCATGATTCTAAAATTGCAAGACATACATGTACTAGTTGTCTAAGGTAATGTTAATGTTTCTCAAATTAAGATACAAAGACATAAAGATTGTTTTTTTAAACTTTCCTCATACTGTTACTTAATCAGACTATTTTGAAAATAAAACATGTAGCACAACTACAACAATTTCTTTGTTGATCATGTGTGTTGGATCATCACAATTTTGTAATTCAAATACTGATTAACATAATGTTGGTTCTTTTGTGAATGAACTATAATATATGAAACTTAATTGCTTGAATGACAAAACTTAAACAAGACTTACAGTACATTGGTAAATATACATTTTTAGTCCCAAATTAGTTAAGGTACAGTAGTGTTATAAGTCTTTGAGATCATAAATTGATATATAATACTATTCCAATTTGTATGCATGTGCACATGTATAAAAGGGCCAGGTAGGTGTGGCTTGTACCTAGTGTTGAATACGGTGTGTGTCACTCAGCTGACAATTAAGCCTTCTTCTTTGACTCAGTTGGTAGAGCTACTTATACTTGTTTGTTAATAAAAACATTTGTAATTACATCTGATCTAATGGAAAACAAAATTAAAGGATAAACAGGAAAGTTGCAATAAAACTTTATGATAAAAACTGCCTTTTTACTTTTCCAGGGACGTTTACGTGAGACACATATATACGTCCCTAACTTTTCACATGAAATGTTGGCTGGACTACATTTATAAATATAATAATTATAATTAACAATTCTACATGTTCATGCCTAAGCTCAACATCTGACTTTCATACTCATTACAATGATCATACATAGCTTCTAATTACATCATAAAACAACAGGTACTGTGGCAGTAATCTGGAAGACAGTTTTCCACTGGGGTAATTATTCACAGGTTATACTGTACTGTAGGCTGCATGTAATTGCATGGTAATTATTAAAATATAATATTTATCATGGGTGATATAATCATCCATTATACTATTATGCCTAAACTTCAATTAATAATAACTCAAATTGCAAAATCACGGCATCTTGAAATTCTATTTTAATAAATTATAATAGTTTTTCTCCTTTGTCTCCATGCCATGTGCCCAATACACAATGCATAGGCCTACTGTAGAGAAACATGTATACATATAAGAATTTGTTCTTCCGTAGGACTTTATTTGGAAATATTATGAAAAACAGTAGATCTGATCAGCTGAATGTTGATATTTGTTTGTTTTACTGTGCCAACATTGACACAAAGATGTGAACTGGCTTGGTATAATGCATCTTCCTGTCAAAATGCCTACGGCCGATCAGCTGAGAGATGACAGGCGAGAGGAAGAAAATATTCGATAAAAACAACACGGATTTCTCGCCTCTTTGCCGACATTGCGGCGGATTCCGTACCCACTATCTTACCTCGGTCCTGCTATGATTGTGGTGATTGAAATTGTTGTAATGATTCATGTTGATAATGCATCTAGAAGTCAGATGTAGTCAATTTTTCACTTGAATCAATTCATTGAACAAAAGAAAAATAATAACACGAATGGCCATCCCTACTCTCTGTGCAAAACATGATCTGATTGGTCAATTATTGTGACGTAATTTCTTGCCCTTGACAGGTATGCCAAATTAACGGTGTTGTTTCCGATATCCCATGCTAGCAATGCGGTGCATTTATTTCATTTTAAAACATTTTGCACAAAGGAAACAGTTTGCAATCGATGATTGAATGACCCGATCAGATAAACGGAAACGCAATCCCGTCAATCTATTTGTTGACATCCTGCTATCATCCAATGAAAACCAGTGTTACAAGTGAAATGATTCGCACTGCCAATGTTTTGGTTTTTGTATGACGTCATCCGTCCATCTGTAGTACCATGGCCTGGCCAGCTGGTAATTTTTAGCACTAGGTAACAGGCCTAATCGATATTTAATAGTAATAAAATAGTTGCATCGTTTTTACGCAAAGTTTTCACCATGGCTAAAAGAAAACAAGAAAAATAATAGATATATATATAAATAAAATTTGAAAATAAATAAATATTAATATTTTATAGGCCTAAAGACCAGAGACATATTTATATTATAGTCTCTGCATGTCTATAATGATCAATATACTTGGTAGACGCTATCAAAATTAGAAAAAAAAACCCGTATCTATCATATTTGATCCGGAAATATGCAATCTATTCATAGAAACGGGGGTAAATGCCATAACAGTTTAAATAATTATAAATACTGAAACTATAGAAATGAATAAATGTATGTTTGACGTCAACCTCTGATGGAAAACAGTGAGCTCACAACTGTATGACATATATCGCCTACTTCAAGCATAAGTATCACCGTGTTAAAGCCAACCTTAGGGGGGGGGGGGTGCAATTTACATGTATATAGTGAAATTGTAGGTTCTGGAATGGATTCAGAAGGTTTTTAAAATAAATAATAGGTGCAAGGACTGCAGCAAGACATGCACTTTTAACACCAATAGTTGTTTTGTACCTAACTCTATAATTAGCGTTTTTTAAACACTTCAACACAGTCTTGCAAAATGCTTGGTAAATGTCTGCACTAAAGGGAATTTTTTTCTTTTTAAAATACGCAGTTTTCTATACATAACTAGCTGCAGTATTGCTTCAAAAAGTTTGTGATGTGGACATGACAATAAAACACGCATGCACACTGTTATTTTAGGATTAGAGAGAGAAATAAATTGCGAACACGAGGTTGGCTTAGGGTGGCAATTTATAATGACATGGGGGGGGGGGGGGGGCAATGCAAATTCATTTTTTCCTCATTTTTCACTCTTCCCATTCGTCTCGAAGGTACAATTGGGACAGAAAAATGCTCGTACCTCTCAGCTTTCAATAAACACGTTTTTTTTTGTTCTTTCATCGGTTTAAAGAGTGTGCTATATGACTTTGGTTTACGTGTTAGAAATTGGAATAAACGGTTCATAGTGAAGTTGAAGGAGGGGGAAAAGTCTCAGCTGTGTCTCGCTAACCCTACAACCTTCATTACTGTGCAGTCAACTACAAATTTAAAGGCCAAAAAAAGCGAAAAAAATGAATCTGCATTGCCCCCCCCCCCAAGCAAACATTGTGTTCGCAATTTAGTTCTCTTTCTAATTCTAAAATAACAGTGTGTGCATGTGTGTTTGATTGTCATGTCCACATCACAAACATGTTGAAGCAATACTGCAACAAGTTATGATTATGTATAGAAAACTGCGTATTTTAAACAGAAAAATGCCCTTTTTGTGCACACATTTTCCAAACACCAAGCATTTTGCAAGACTGTGTTGAAGTGTTTGAAAAAAACGGTAATAGTTACATTAGGTACAAAACAACTCAGTTTTGACATATAGCTACCAATCCCATTGTACTATACGGTTGTGAGGATAAAGTTTGTTTTTGTGACTGCAAACGTTTAGAACGTCTACATAAAAAAAGGTAAACATATTCATACTTGCCAACCCTCCCTATTTAGGAGGGAGATTCCCAATTTTGGACTCCAAAATGTTGCATTTTCAACTTGGGAATCTGCTTAACTGTTCCTCTTTTTAAAGATGTGATGATTTCATCTGAAAGAAGAGCTCAAAAGAAGCCATTTAAAAGTGTTATTTTTCCTCTGAATGTACATGTAAACAAATTGTTTATGTTTTCAATTCTGAGCACGCGTAATCTCCCCAATGGAAATTTCAAAAAGTTGACAAGTATGCATATTATTAGGTTGAAAACATCGACCCAACTAACTTGATGGTTTATAGAGAATACGCAATAGTGACAGTGATATCATAGTCTTCCCTGATAGTGACAGTGATATCCTAGTCACCCCCTAATGGTGACAGTGATATCCTAGTCACCCCCTGATGGTGACAGTGATATCCTAGTCACCCCCTGATAGTGACAGTGATATCCTAGTCACCCCCTGATGGTGACAGTGATATCCTAGTCACCCTGATGGTGACATTGATATCTTATTCACCCCTGATGGTGACAGTGATATTCTAGTCACTCCCTAATGGTGACAGTGATATCCTTGTCACCCCGTGATTGTGTGACAGTGATATCCTTGTCACCTTCTGATGGTGACACTGATATCCTAGTCACCCACTGATAGTGACAGTGATATCCTAGTGACCCTGATGGTGACAGTGATATCCTAGTCACCCCCTGATGGTGACAATGATATCCTAGTCTCCACCTCATGGTGACAGTGATATCTTAGTCACACACTGATAGTTACAGTCATATTCTAGCCACCCACTGATGTTGACAGTGATATCCTTGTCACTCACTGATGTTGACAGTGATATCCTAGTCACCCCGTGATAATGACAGTGATATCCTTGTCACCCCCTGATAGTGACAGTGATATCCTAGTCACCCCCTGATGTTGACAGTGATATCCTAGTCACTCACTGATGGTGATAGTGATATCCTAGTCACCCACTGATGTTAGCAGTGATATCCTAGTCACCCCCTGATAGTGACAGTGATATCATAGGCACCCCATGATGGTGACAGTGATATCCTAGTCAATCACTGATATTTACAGTCATATTCTAGTCACTCACTGATGTTGACAGTGATATCCTAGTCACCCCGTGATAGTGACAGTGATATCCTTGTCACCCCCTGATAGTGACAGTGATATCCTAGTCACCCCCTGATGTTGACAGTGATATCCTAGTCACCCCCTGATGGTGACAATGATATCCTAGTCTCCACCTGATGGTGACAGTGATATCCTAGTCACACACTGATAGTTACAGTCATATTCTAGTCACCCACTGATGTTGACAGTGATATCCTTGTCACTCACTGATGTTGACAGTGATATCCTAGTCACCCCGTGATAGTGACAGTGATATCCTAGTCACCCCCTGATGTTGACAGTGATATCCTAGTCACTCACTGATAGTGACAGTGATATCATAGGCACCCCGTGATGGTGACAGTGATATCCTAGTCAATCACTGATGTTGACAGTGATATCCTAGTCACCCACTGATGTTGACAGTGATATCCTAGTCACTCACTGATGGTGACAGTGATATCCTAGTCACCCCGTGATGGTGACAGTGATATCCTAGTCACCCCGTGATGGTGACAGTGATATCCTAGTCACCCCTGAAGGTGACATTGATATCCTAGTCACCTCCTGATGTTGACAGTGATATCATAGTCACTTACTGATGTTGACAGTGATATCCTTGTCAACCCCTGATGCTGACAGTGATATCATAGTCACTCACTGATGTTAGCAGTGATATCCTAGTCACTCACTGATAGTGACAGTGATATCATAGGCACCCCGTGATGGTGACAGTGATATCCTAGTCAATCACTTATGTTGACAGTGATATCCTAGTCACTCACTGATGTTGACAGTGATATCCTAGTCACACACTGATGTTGACAGTGATATCATAGTCACACCCCGATGGTGACAGTGATATCCTAGTCACCCCTGAAGGTGACAGTGATATCCTAGTCACTCACTGATGGTGACATTTATTCTAGTCACCTGTAATAGTGACAGTGATATCCTAGTCACCCCTGATTGTGACAGTGATATCCTTGTCACCCCCTGATGGTGACACTGATATCCTAGTCACCCCCTGATGGTGACAGTGATATCCTAGTCACCCCCTTATGGTGCCAGTGATATCCTAGTCACTCCCCGATGGTGACATTGATATCCTAGTCACCCACTGATGGTGACAGTGATATCCTAGTCACTACTGATTGTGACAGTGATATCCTAGTGACCCCCTGAAGGTGACAGTGATATCCTAGTCACCTCCTGATGTTGTCCTGATGGTGACAGTAATATCCTAGTGACCTCCTGATGTTAACAATGATATCCTAGTCACCCCCTGATGGTGACGGTGATATCCTAGTCACCACCTAATGGTGACAGTGATATCCTAGTCACCCCCTGATGGTGACAGTGATATCCTAGTCACCCCTGATTGTGACAGTGATATCCTTGTCACCCCCTGATGGTGACACTGATATCCTAGTCACCCCCTGATGGTGACAGTGATATCCTAGTCACCTCCTTATGGTGCCAGTGATATCCTAGTCACTCCCCGATGGTGACATTGATATCCTAGTCACCCACTGATGGTGACAGTGATATCCTAGTCACTACTGATTGTGACAGTGATATCCTAGTGACCCCCTGATGGTGACAGTGATATCCTAGTCACCTCCTGATGTTGTCCTGATGGTGACAGTGATATCCTAGTCACTCACTGATGTTAACAATGATATCCTAGTCACCCCCTGATGGTGACGGTGATATCCTAGTCACTACCTAATGGTGACAGTGATATCCTAGTCACCCCCTAATATTGACAGTGATATCCTAGTCACACCCCGATGGTGACAGTGATATCCTAATCACCCCCTGACGGTGACAGTTATATCCTAGTCACTCCCTGGTGTTGAAAGTGATATCCTAGTGACCCCCTGATGGTGACGGTGATATCCTAGTGACCCCCTGATGGTGACGGTGATATCCTCCTAGTCACCCCCTGATGGTGACAGTGATATCCTAGTGACCCCCTGATGGTGACAGTGATATCCTAGTCACCCCCTGATGGTGACGGTGATATCCTAGTGACCCCCTGATGGTGACAGTGATATCCTAGTGACCCCCTGATGGTGACGGTGATATCCTAGTGACCCCCTGATGGTGACGGTGATATCCTCCTAGTCACCCCCTGATGGTGACAGTGATATCCTAGTGACCCCCTGATGGTGACAGTGATATCCTAGTCACCCCCTGATGGTGACGGTGATATCCTAGTGACCCCCTGATGGTGACAGTGATATCCTAGTCACCTCCTGATGTTGTCCTGATGGTGACAGTAATATCCTAGTGACCTCCTGATGTTAACAATGATATCCTAGTCACCCCCTGATGGTGACGGTGATATCCTAGTCACCACCTAATGGTGACAGTGATATCCTAGTCACCCCCTGATGGTGACAGTGATATCCTAGTCACCCCTGATTGTGACAGTGATATCCTTGTCACCCCCTGATGGTGACACTGATATCCTAGTCACCCCCTGATGGTGACAGTGATATCCTAGTCACCTCCTTATGGTGCCAGTGATATCCTAGTCACTCCCCGATGGTGACATTGATATCCTAGTCACCCACTGATGGTGACAGTGATATCCTAGTCACTACTGATTGTGACAGTGATATCCTAGTGACCCCCTGATGGTGACAGTGATATCCTAGTCACCTCCTGATGTTGTCCTGATGGTGACAGTGATATCCTAGTCACTCACTGATGTTAACAATGATATCCTAGTCACCCCCTGATGGTGACGGTGATATCCTAGTCACTACCTAATGGTGACAGTGATATCCTAGTCACCCCCTAATATTGACAGTGATATCCTAGTCACACCCCGATGGTGACAGTGATATCCTAATCACCCCCTGACGGTGACAGTTATATCCTAGTCACTCCCTGGTGTTGAAAGTGATATCCTAGTGACCCCCTGATGGTGACGGTGATATCCTAGTGACCCCCTGATGGTGACGGTGATATCCTCCTAGTCACCCCCTGATGGTGACAGTGATATCCTAGTGACCCCCTGATGGTGACAGTGATATCCTAGTCACCCCCTGATGGTGACGGTGATATCCTAGTGACCCCCTGATGGTGACAGTGATATCCTAGTGACCCCCTGATGGTGACGGTGATATCCTAGTGACCCCCTGATGGTGACGGTGATATCCTCCTAGTCACCCCCTGATGGTGACAGTGATATCCTAGTGACCCCCTGATGGTGACAGTGATATCCTAGTCACCCCCTGATGGTGACGGTGATATCCTAGTGACCCCCTGATGGTGACAGTGATATCCTAGTCACCCCCTGATGGTGACAGTGATATCCTAGTCACTCACTGATGGTGACAGTGATATTAAAGTCACATCTTTGCTTATAATGTTAATATTTTTTTTTTGGCGGTCACCTTTTCTTCACTTGTATACATGATAAAGTGCTGCCAATCGTTGTTTCGGTGTTGGACAAACGCGATTTTGAAATAATTCAAGTACCATGTGATCATGTCGTTATCAAACTGATAATATTGTATGTACAGATCAGACGGTATCTGTTGATCTGCAACTGACTACGTTGATATATATGGTTGACATAAAACAGGAAAAATGTTGTAAGAGGCGAAAACAAACCACTATGCGAACTGTTTACGCTGCGCAATGCGTTGCTAGTAATTCAAAAGTATTGTATTTATGAAGAATAGAAAAGAAAACAGAGAATACTGAAGCGTCAAATCGATTGAATTAGAGAGAAAATAGGAACAAATGAAAGATTAACATGGATACCATTGAAAAAGTACAAGAGAGGGTGATCCGGAAGAGTTAGCGTGTTTTGCTCCATGCATCGACGTCATTCACCATGTAAGTATCGGTCACATGGATCCAAGTAAACGCCATGTGCTCAAGTGAGAACCAAGTCGTCATTCTCAACTACACTATTAAACACACCTAAGAGAATATAATATACAGGTCATTGTATAATCACTAGGAGATAAGTCCGACAATACCCTCCACCGCTTTAGGTGTATTGATCTACTTTTTCCTCAGTCCATGCACGTATCTTTTAAATTGATGTGCAAAGCGAGAAATGGGAGTTTAAAGGACAGTCCCTCCTATTTTCCCCAATATCATATCAAGCAGAGACGTATAAAACCATTATATCATTGCTACTATGATAACTAACGGTACATTATCAGATGAATTTTGCAATTTTGTCGTCATTTGAAAAAAATGAAACCACGGATAACTAAAAAGAAAACATTGAAGCTTATACATCACGAACAAATTTCAAATTGACCGTCTAGAAAAAAAGGAGTTTAAAGAACAGTCTTTCCTGTATGCAATTCTTATGAAACGTCTAGATGAGTTCTTTTCCCGCCAAATTCTTAAACCCTTATCTCTCTGTCCAAAAGAAGCCCAAATGTCCTATCATTAATTTTCCTCATTTTTGATATATGACATTACGGAATTAGTCTTCGTCCGTGATTGCATATAACATTAATTAAAAAAATGCTTTCAAGAATTTATTTACACCAGAGCCAAATCAGAAATACGGATATATTTTTGAGTTTGGTTCTTATCTTATGTCGCACACGGTAGTTCCGTTCTCCAGAAACAGTTCGGTCAAGGACGCTGATCAACTAAAAAATTGTATATAACAAAAAGAAATGAATTATAGATTCATGCGGAAAATAAAAGGGTAAATAAATCGGTTTAAATGTCTTTGAAATTTTCAAACTTTGGTTAGCAAGGCCGACATATCATAATATGGTTGAAAGGTAGATGTCGTAAAATAAGTGAACTGGTTTCCGGTAGTAAAACAGCTTCGTATTTTTTGGTAAGAATTTTGTTTATGAGTTCGCTATATTCTTCAATTCAACAAGTGGTAAACTATATACTTTATGTCAAATAACACTTCGAGAATAAATGTGCATATGTAGTTATCATTGCCAGCGCGATCATTATATGCATTGTCTGCTCTGATGAGCAAACCTGAGAGAGCGAGATCACGGATCATGGCATGGCCTCGCCTCGAATGCCTCTGATTTGTTCCATTGTTGTGAGCCTTGACATGCTTTAATTACGTGTGTTTGAATCCCGTGTATTTATTCCATTAATTCTGCTTTTCAAACATTGCCATTTTACGATCTGTTTCAGTTACAGAAAGTGTTGTTTACCCCCAGAATTTGCACCCAAGGGGAGATAACCTACTTTCAGTAATTGACACAGGCTGATCTGATTTTTTTCTTGTCAGTCATAAATTGTTAAACGACTACTTTGATTTCACAATTGTGTAAACGTTTTAAATAAATATTTGTATTTCTGGTTTTTTTTCAGCAAATAAAATTACCGAACATGTTTTTAATTCAAATAATTAATAAATTTTACACAGATTTAAGGTTCAACAAGCCCACTGAAAGTTGTTCATGTATTGGTCATCTTAAATTTCAATACCCAAATAAGTTATATTCAAAGACCATGAGCAACTATCCGAATGTATTTGTGTAATTCAGATATGTTTAGTAATTTAAATATTGAACTTAAATATTTACTATTAAAGGCCCAATATACGTAACTTCAGGGAAATTTTCGTGATTCTGAAAAAATTCTGGAAAAAATCCAGTTGATAACCATGCAAATATAAGCCTTAAACGAAGTAAACCTGAGCGGTAACTAACAAGAAACTCTTAACAAATGGACGCGAGTTTACAAATAGCGTGTTTCAACTGCTGCTGTACCGGTAACCGCGAAGAATTCATCTTGAATATTGCTGATATCAGTTAATCGTAACTAAACCTATAGATATAAAAAGTTATTAGGCTTGATTTTCGCTTCAAGTTTTGCCGAAAGTTACGTATATTGGGACTTTAAAAAGGTCTATATGAAATAGTGTTCGGCCTATTCTTGTGATTTTAATCGAGAATCAATCAGTTGCCAGCAAGTATAAATTCATAAATCTGATGTAAAAATTTGTACTTGATTATTTTGACATTAGTTGTTCATTTGTTGACATGGGATATGTGAGGAATTAACATGGTTGAAGTTATGTTGTATGATGAATGTGCAATAATAAAAAGAAATGATGTAATTACGTGGGTTTTTTCATATGACTGTGAAAACAACCCTACAATCTATAAAAAAAACTTCAAATCAAATTTTGTTTTCAACAATGGTGGAAAATGTATCATTACAGCAAACAATACAATTGTCATTGATAAATGAAATTATGCACTATGCAAATATATAAGTTTCAAAATTACTCTTGAGTAGTTTTACAGCACATATACCCGGTAATTATTCTTACTGTAGTATGTATTTAGATATATAGAGGATCTGACATGAGACTCAGAGTGTTCATGTAAATTTGCATTGCCATTGGATTTATATTAGTTTAATAAATTCAATATTGTATAAACTTGAGTATACAATTCTAATTATTATATAGCCTGATACACACATTTTGCCATGTATACAGGGGCCCACAGCTTATGTCTATCTTTTTGATTTTCAGATATTAAAGAGAAAATATTGCAATGGAAGATGAACTAGATAAAGTAAGTGATACTTTGGAGTGATTATTGACACTACTCTTAGACCTGTTTTACATGGGTGAGTGTATGATGTTCAACAACTGCTGATGGAATATCGTACAAGGTCTACCTCAATTAGCACTGTACAGAACTCCATACTGGCAGGGTGGTGACTTGATTGTCCGCATTAATGCTTATATTCTGTGCACAATATAATTTTCTTTTCTTTGCCATAGTTGTGAGAAGGACATTTTGAAAAATATTGTATCCATGAAAAAACCCTGTATATGCATAAATGATACAGTCATAACACATATAATTTCTTTATCCAACATAACAGATAGCAACCATACATGTTCATTGGCATTTATATTTGCAATGTCAACTGTTAGTTTATTTCATGCAGAAAAGTGTAGAATTGTCAAAAAGATGTCTTTCTTGTGTATCTCAGAAGTTGGATTTACCAGAAATCAATTCCTATAATATGATGTACCTGTTTAAAATATTCTTACCTGACATACTTACTCAAATCAAATATAGCTTTGTAAGTAATGATTTTCTGATCATGTTTCATTTTCATTTTCATGAACAGGTACAAAAAGTTATTTGGAGAAGGAGAGTGGTTTAATAAAAAAAAAGGTGAGCTATCAGAAACAAGCTTTCAATATAGTATAGATTTAAAGTACAGAACATCAGCGATATAAAACAACACTTAATTTATCTCTATAATTTGTTTCAATATTTTAGCAAATATTTTTGGCAGTGTTCAAATCATCCTAAATATTCAGGGTTTACACACACTTTATTCTCTACAAATTTGGAATATGTCTTGACATAAAAAAAAACCTGTATAGTTGAAGGAAGGCATCTAGCTATGTGGTTGGTCCCCAGTGAAAATACCCTGACCAGTAACTTGGCTCACACATGTCCTCTGAAGATTACATAGGAGTGACATCTGACATCAAGGCCTGTTAGTTTAACTTTTACACGACCATGAGATCCTTTCGACGTATAAATGTGGTTAACATATTGAGATTTTGATTCCCTATGACATATTCCAGGGGTGCAGTGAGTACCTAATTACATTCCCCCCTACATATTTGCACTGGATTTCCCCATTGTATGACTTGGTAAGGTTAAAATGTGACTGAAGGGGTGGTTAGCTCATTGATTGCTGTCTGGTAATATATCCTGTATATCCTTTCAGATTATTTTGAAAATACTGACATTACTGTGCAGTCATATTTCGCCCCTTTGACAGTAAAACCCATTTTCACCCTGATATCAAATTTGCCCATAACATTTGATTTAATTTACAATTTTTATATTATCATATTGTTTTCCTATGTTACCTGTAATGATAAAGCTGCCATCAGTAAGGAGGTACAAAAAGGGATAAATTAAACTGCACCAACATTTATTGTTTTGCCATATTTGTTACGAGTGTAAAATGCGAGTTTTTATTCATTTTCTATACATTTCAGTATCTGTTTCTTGGCCAATATTGACCAGATGTCTTTCAGCTGGTCCACAGTAGAGCGAGACAGCCCTGGTACACAGGGCGGTAAACGTACCAAGATGTCCCACCACATCACCAGCTGGGACATTAACGACACTCTAGCTGCTGACTTCGATGGCTCCCTCTCGGGGCTGGGGACGGAGTTGGGTACTGGAACATATAACATGAGGTATATATTCCACATATCATGTGTTGCCCACTAGTAGTGGTCAATCAAAGATGGAAGAGACTTTCTTGCATTTGAATCTGTTTCTCTTCGAATATTTCATTCATATCGTTTACAGTCTGAAAATAACATTTAGTCGAAATAAGGTTTAAGTATACAAGCACTTGCTTGCACCCAATCACAACATTATATTTGATTTTCCAGGTCCTGGGAATTTCATATGCATCTTCTACCTCTTTTCACATGTATTATAAAGCATTTTGTATTATTTTTAGCCCACCATTATCAGATGGTGGGCTATTCAAATCGTCTTTCTTGTCTTTCTTCCATCCGTCCTCCGTTATCACTAAATTCTTGAGAGATACACGATGGATCTTTCCCATATTTCATATATAGGTTCTTCTTGGACCTTAGGTTTGCTGACAGGTAACCATCTTTGATTTGGCAGTTGAAGACTGTTAATCAAATTTCATATACTGGTGTAGTATGACAGATTATTATAAAGTGATATTTTTTACACTTTCTGATTGACTAAGATAGCGCCACGTGATTCCCTATAAAAAGTCATATTGACCGGTCGTGCAAAAAAAGCTGGTAAAAAAAGGCTGGTTGACTGGGTGTTTCTAAAAATAGAAATATGATGTAATGTCAAGAGCTCCAAAGACCTTGGACAACAACAGTAATGGCAGACGGCATGCAGGTTCGCTGTTCTTACAAATGATAGAAAAGATGCTATTCTCGATGACGTGGAGTCTTAACAACATCAACAGCCATTAAAGTGTGTAGGAAGTATTTAATAGTGTATTGTTATAATATTTTTCGAGAATTTGATTAAATGTTGTTGAAAAAAATCTTTCTCTTGTAGTCTGACCTCGTCCTCGGTCGATATTTTTTCTCCGGTTGATAAAACACTGAATCAACCTCACCAAATTGCTAAAATTGTATAAGAGAAAAGAAGGGAGAAGATCTAATTTTTAAGAGCACATGAAGATCATCAATGGTGGGTGCCAAGATCCCCCTTGGATCTCTTGTTGAAAAGTCCTGTGATCTGGTTCAGTATCAGCAGCGCAACTATTTGTTAAAATGTCAGATTTTGTTTTCACTATTAATTTGCAGCTGACAAAGACATGATAATGTACACAACCATAACTAAACACTTAACTCCCCTATTTTCTTGTATCTTTGCAGTGAGGCGTTGCTCGCTCTGCCTGTGTTCAAACAGGAGAATTTAGATAATGGGTAAATATATTTCTGATTTATAAATCACAATATACTTTTGCAGCAGAACTGGACTAGATTGATGGTGGGCGACAATGGAGCTTGACTCCTAGAACATCCAGAGTTCTTAGGATTCTGAGTTCTAACCTCTGTCTGGCCACACATTTTCTGCTCCTATTATACTTTTATGGTGTCAAGTATGGAAATCATTTAATATGTTTCTTCTCCTACATTATAGCCCTTAAATTGTGTGATCACAGTAAAAAAAATCATAAAAGGATCCAAAGGTTTCAAGTTTGATACATCAAAATTAGTTCTATAAATTACATTGTTTCATTAATGTGCTATAGGTTTATCAAAATGTGTGTGAAAAAATTCTGTGTGAAATTTTCAAACTTGATTTATATCAGAATCTTTTAAACTTTTGTATAGATACGGTATACAACAAATATGCAGATACATTAATTCTTATATTTTACCTTTTTTTTCATCATCATAATTTGTTTATATGCAATATGTCTTGTGTTAATGAAGTAACTTGTGGCTTTTTATTTTTTTCATTTAAAATACGTGTACTTAAATGGACAGTAGTTTTCAACAACAAACATAGGGGAGATAACTGTGCAGCTGAGTAAAGTGGATCATGAAATTGAAATTAATTAATTGGTCAGTGGCTTTCACTGACCGATGCTTGAGTAACTTGGTTAATCGGATCACCACTTATGTTCTGTGTAAGTCATTAAAATCTAGGTATATAAGAGTTACTTATCTGTATTTCCAGGTTTCAGTACATCCTGGGAGCAGCAACATCTCCAGCTGTAAAAATAAACGAAGAGACACTTACTTATTTAAATCAGGGTGAGTTCTTCTGTATATCTGTATCAGTTATTTATCTAAATAAGGGTGAGTTCTTCTGTATATCAGTATCAGTTACTTATCTAAATCAGGGTGGGTTCTTCTGTATATCTGTATCAGTTACTTATCTAAATCAGGGTAAGTTCTTCTGTATATCTGTATCAGTTACTTATCTAAATCAGGGTAAGTTCTTCTGTATATCTGTATCAGTTACTTATCTAAATCAGGGTGGGTTCTTCTGTATATCTGTATCAGTTACTTATCTAAATCAGGGTGAGTTCTTCTGTATATCTGTATCAGTTACTTATCTAAATCAGGGTAAGTTCTTCTGTATATCTGTATCAGTTACTTATCTAAATCAGGGTGAGTTCTTCTGTATATCTGTATCAGTTATTTATCTAAATCAGGGTGAGTTCTTCTGTATATCAGTATCAGTTACTTATCTAAGTCAGGGTGAGTTCTTCTGTATATCAGTTTCAGTTACTTATCTAAATCAGGGTGAGTTCTTCTGTATATCTGTATCAGTTACTTATCTAAATCAGGGTGAGTTCTTCTGTATATCTGTATCAGTTACTTATCTAAATCAGGGTGAGTTCTTCTGTATATCTGTATCAGTTACTTATCTAAATCAGGGTAAGTTCTTCTGTATATCTGTATCAGTAAGTTATCTAAATCAGGGTGAGTTCTTCTGTATATCTGTATCAGTAAGTTATCTAAATCAGGGTGAGTTCTTCTGTATATCTGTATCAGTTACTTATCTAAATCAGGGTGAGTTCTTCTGTATATCAGTATCAGATACTTATCTAAATCAGGGTGAGTTCTTCTGTATATCTGTATCAGTTATTTATCTAAATCAGGGTGAGTTCTTCTGTATATCAGTATCTGTTACTTATCTAAATCAGGGTGAGTTCTTCTGTATATCTGTTTCAGTTACTTATCTAAATCAGGGTGAGTTCTTCTGTATATCTGTATCAGTTACTTATCTAAATCAGGGTGAGTTCTTCTGTATAGCTGTATCAGTTACTTATCTAAATCAGGGTAAGTTCTTCTGTATATCTGTATCAGTTACTTATCTAAATCAGGGTGAGTTCTTCTGTATATCAGTATCTGTTACTTATCTAAAACAGGGTGAGTTCTTCTGTATATCTGTATCAGTTACTTATCTAAATAAGGGTGAGTTCTTCTGTATATCAGTATCAGCAATTTATCCTTTTTCACCTTCTGTTAAAGTTCCTTTGTTTTCTGCAGGACTTACTTGACTATTATAAAAAAGGTCTTCTTCAAAATTGAAAAATAGTGCATGCTAGCCGTATGTGATATGTATTTCCTTTACAAAAATATTCCACTAAAAATGGTTTGAGATTAATCACATAAACACATAGTCAATGTATGATATGTGAGGTAGCATACATCCTTTATAAGTTTCATGTTTTGTAACTTACTTTGTTATTTACTTCAATACTGACTCGATCCTCATATTACCCTGTAGACTGTTAGGTAATATTAAACCAAAAAGCAACAAAAAAAAATTTCTGATTGCTTTTACTTACAGGTCAATCATATGAGATCAAGTTGAAGAAGCTTGGTGACTTGTCGGACATGCAGGGAAAATGTCTCCGAGTAAGTAGTGCTAGGTGACTTGTCAGACATACAGGGAAAATGTCTCCATGTAGTGCTAGGTCACTTGTCAGACATGCAGGGAAAATGTCTCCGAGTAAGTAGTGCTTGGTGACTTGTTAAACAATAAACGTCATACAGGGAAAATGTCTCCATGTAGTGCTAGGTGACTTGTCAGACATACAGGGAAAATGTCTCCTAGTAAGTAGTGCTAGGTGACTTGTCTGACAAACAGGGAAAATGTCTCCATGTTGTGCTAGGTGACTTGTCGGACATACAGTGAAAATGTCTCCATGTAGTGCTAGGTGACTTGTCAGACATACAGGGAAAATGTCTCCTAGTAAGTAGTGCTAGGTGACTTGTCTGACACACAGGGAAAATGTCTCCATGTTGTGCTAGGTGACTTGTCGGACATACAGTGAAAATGTCTCCATGTAGTGCTAGGTGACTTGTCGGACATACAGTGAAAATGTCTCCATGTAGTGCTAGGTGACTTGTCGGACATACAGTGAAAATGTCTCCATGTAGTGCTAGGTGACTTGTCGGACATGCAGTGAAAATGTCTCCATGTTGTGCTAGGTGACTTGTCGGACATGCAGTGAAAATGTCTCCATGTTGTGCTAGGTGACTTGTCGGACATGCAGTGAAAATGTCTCCATGTTGTGCTAGGTGACTTGTCGGACATACAGTGAAAATGTCTCCATGTTGTGCTAGGTGACTTGTCGGACATACAGTGAAAATGTCTCCATGTAGTGCTAGATGACTTGTCGGACATACAGGGAAAATGTCTCCATGTAGTGCTAGGTGACTTGTCGGACATGCAGTGAAAATGTCTCCATGTAGTGCTAGGTGACTTGTCGGACATACAGTGAAAATGTCTCCATGTAGTGCTAGGCGACTTGTCGGACATACAGTGAAAATGTCTCCTAGTAGTGCTAGGCGACTTGTCGGACATACAGTGAAAATGTCTCCATGTAGTGCTAGGTGACTTGTCGGACATACAGTGAAAATGCCTCCATGTAGTGCTAGGCGACTTGTCGGACATACAGTGAAAATGTCTCCTAGTAGTGCTAGGCGACTTGTCGGACATACAGTGAAAATGTCTCCATGTAGTGCTAGGCGACTTGTCGGATATACAGGAAAAATGTCTCCATGTAGTGCTAGGCGACTTGTCGGATATACAGGAAAAATGTCTCCATGTAGTGCTAGGCGACTTGTCGGATATACAGGAAAAATGTCTCCATGTAGTGCTAGGCGACTTGTCGGACATACAGTGAAAATGTCTCCTAGTAGTGCTAGGTGACTCATTAACATGTAGGGGAAATGTCTGCGGGTAAGTTGAGCTTGGTGACTTGTCAGACATACAGGGATAATGTCTATAACTGCTACTTGTCTATATCTACCACCTTTCTTTAGCTACCTCCTGTCAATAACTACCATATGTTTATAACTACCATCTGTCTATAACTACCACCTGTCTATAAGTACCATCTGTTGATAACTACCACCTTTCTATAGCTACCTCCTGTCAATAAGTACCATCTGTTGATAACTACCACCTTTCTATAACTACCACCTGTCTATAAGTACCATCTGTTGATAACTACCACCTTTCTATAACTACCACCAGTCTATAAGTACCATCTGTTGATAACTACCACCTTTCTATAGCTACCTCCTGTCAATAACTACCATATGTTTATAACTACCATCTGTCTATAACTACCACCTGTCTATAAGTACCATCTGTTGATAACTACCACCTTTCTATAGCTACCTCCTGTCAATAACTACCATATGCTTATAACTACTACCTGTCTATATCTACCACCTTTCTATAGCTACCTCCTGTCAATAACTACCATATGCTTATAACTGCTACCTGTCTATAACTACCACATGTCTATAAGTACCACCTGTCTATAACTACCACTTGTCTATAACTACCACTTGTCTATAACTACCACCTGTCTTTAACTACCACTTGTCTATAACTACCACTTGTCTATAACTACCAGTAGTTACCAACTGTCTATAACTACCACCTGTCTATAACTACTACCTGTCTATAACTACCATCTGTCTGTAACTAGCAGTAGTTACCAACTGTCTATAACTACCACCTGTCTAAAACTACCAGTAGTTACCACCTGTCTATAACTACTACCTGTCTATAACTACCATCTGTCTGTAACTAGCAGTGGTTACCAACTGTCTATAACTACCACATGTCTATAACTACTACCTGTCTATAACTACCATCTGTCTGTAACTAGCAGTAGTTACCAACTGTCTATAACTAACACCTGTCTAAAACTACCAGTAGTTACCACCTGTCTATAACTACTACCTGTCTATAACTACCATCTGTCTGTAACTAGCAGTGGTTACCAACTGTCTATAACTACCACCTGTCTATAACTACTACCTGTCTATAACTACCATCTGTCTGTAACTAGCAGTAGTTACCAACTGTCTATAACTACCACCTTTCTAAAACTACCAGTAGTTACCACCTGTCTATAACTACTACCTGTCTATAACTACCATCTGTCTGTAACTAGCAGTGGTTACCAACTGTCTATAACTACCACCTGTCTATAACTACTACCTGTCTATAACTACCATCTGTCTGTAACTAGCAGTAGTTACCAACTGTCTATAACTACCACCTGTCTAAAACTACCAGTAGTTACCACCTGTCTATAACTACAGTCTGTCTGTAACTAGCAGTAGTTACCACCTGTCTATAACTACCACTTGTCTATAACTGCCACCTGTCTTTAACTACCACTTGTGTATAATTACCACTTGTCTATAACTACCACCTGTCTATAACTACCACTTGTCTATAACTACCACTTGTCTATAACTACCAGAAGTTACCACCCGTCTATAACTACTACCTGTCTATAACTACCATCTGTCTGTAACTAGCAGTGGTTACCAACTGTCTATAACTACCACCTGTCTATAACTACTACCTGTCTATAACTACCATCTGTCTGTAACTAGCAGTAGTTACCAACTGTCTATAACTACCACCTGTCTAAAACTACCAGTAGTTACCACCTGTCTATAACTACTACCTGTCTATAACTACCATCTGTCTGTAACTAGCAGTGGTTACCAACTGTCTATAACTACCACCTGTCTATAACTACTACCTGTCTATAACTACCATCTGTCTGTAACTAGCAGTAGTTACCAACTGTCTATAACTACCATCTGTCTGTAACTAGCAGTAGTTACCAACCGTCTATAACTATCACCTGTCTATAACTAACATATGTCTGTAACTACCAACTGTCGTTAAAATGACGACAAATATACAAACGCAGGTAATAAACTATTAATTGGAAAATATATAAATGAGGTTAAGCAATTTTTCTATTGTAAAAATGTAAATATATGGATTGAAAGTCATTTTTTAAAATTTTCATAGTGCTATGAAAGGTCAGCCGTTACATCCATATTTAACATGAAGCCCTAGCGGGCTTCATTCAATATGGATGTAATGGCTGACCTTTCATATCACTATGAAAGTTAAAAAAAATGACTTTCAATCCCTATGTAACTACCAACTGTTTAGTATATCATCCAGCTTTCTATTATCTACTGTCTGTCAGTATACATATTTTGTTATAGATAGTTTTGTCTGAATTTTTTAATCCTCTTTAGATTATAAAGCTTGCGTTCAGTTTCCAGTTCAACTAAGATGATATCATAACTTACATTTATAGAGCGTTGTTAAAGTTTGCTTCCACGAAAGACGACTACAGTATATGGAGAAGGAACAGTTGGAATCGTGGAAACAGATTCGACCTGGAGAACGAATCATGGATATAGGTAAGGTTGTTATCTCGTGTTGGGATACAGATCAGTAAAGCTGGTTGCTTCGTAATGTTATAATGTATTTCCCAGATGTCTCATGATTGAATGATTTGACTTTTAGCATTATAGAAACAAATTACAACTACTTCTCACAAATATATCATACAAAATAAAGTGTGTGATATGATTTGAGAAAAAACATAGAGAAAGCTTGTATCTTTTACGCTGTAATTTCAGTCAGTGTATCTGTTTGCTGTCATTCTTATATTCAATATTATGTAAATTATGTACATTCTCATTTTCACAAATTGTCACCAGCAACAAAACTTAGCAGGGTGACACAAATCCATGTCCGCTGGCCAAAGACCAGAATATTTCGTCTGTTTATTAGCAATGAAAGTTAGTTCATTTGATTTGTTAAAACTCTGATTCTGATCAATGTTTTTTATGCCCCCGCTATGATTTTGTAACCCATGTCCGTCCCGTCACATCCTGTCTCATGGTAATGTAACCAGCTGGGGGCGGGGGCATTTATGTCTCACAGACATTTCTAGTTTCTGTGAAGTTTCTTACTTGTCATCTAAATAATGTTATATGATATAAAATACTTAAGACAAGAAGTTCTCCTCGTTTGGTACAGATATACCTCTGTCCTACGGGTTAATGGAGGTGAACCTGGATGGTATGGACGCAGGACCTTCCGCTGGGGGCCTAATGGACACCCAGAATACTGTACGATTGAATGGAGCGGAAGTCGTGTGGGACCCCACTAAGGAGGCAGGGGTCTACATCCGAGTTAACTGTATAAGTACAGAGTTCACCGCTAAGAAACACGGCGGGGAGAAAGGTGTGCCATTCCGGGTCCAAGTGGAGACATACGCAAAGGGGGACGACAATAAACTTTTACACTGCGCATCATGTCAGGTCAAAGTGTTCAAGGTAGATACTAAACCAACTCTAATAGCACCTAAAATAGTGTTTACTGTACTACACAACAACACCATAAATAGTATTTAGTGTACTACACAATAGCACCTTAAATAGTATTTAGTGTACTATACAACAGTTTCTAAAATAGTATTTAGTGTACTACACAACAACACCTCAAATAGTATTTATTGTAGTACACAACAACACCTCAAATAGTATTTATTGTAGTACACAACAACACCTTAAATAATATTTAGTGTACTATACAACTGTACCTCAAATAGTATTTAGTGTAGTACACAACAACACCATAAATAGTGGTAAGTGTACTATACAACTGTACCTCAAATAGTATTAAGTGTAGTACACAACAACACCATAAATAGTGGTAAGTGTACTATACAACTGTACCTCAAATAGTATTAAGTGTAGTACACAACAACACCATAAATAGTATTAAGTGTACTATACAACAACACCTTAAATAATATTTAGTGTACTATACAACTGTACCTCAAATAGTATTCAGTGTACAAAACAATAACACCTCAAATAGTATTTAGTGTACTATACAACTGTACCTCAAATAGTATTTAGTGTACTATACAACTGTACCTCCAATAGTATTTAGTGTATTATACAACTGTACCTCAAATAGTATTTAGTGTACTATACAACTGTACCTCAAATAGTATTTAGTGTACTATACAACTGTACCTCAAATAGTATTTAGTGTACTATACAACTGTACCTCAAATAGTATTTAGTGTACTACACAACAACACCTCAAATAATATTTAGTGTACTATACAACTGTACCTCAAATAGTATTTAGTGTACTATACAACTGTACCTCAAATAGTATTTAGTGTACTATACAACTGTACCTCAAATAGTATTTAGTGTACTACACAACAACACCTCAAATAATATTTAGTGTACTATACAACTGTACCTCAAATAGTATTTAGTGTACTATACAACTGTACCTCAAATAGTATTTAGTGTACTACACAACAACACCTCAAATAATATTTAGTGTACTATACAACTGTACCTCAAATAGTATTTAGTGTACTATACAACTGTACCTCAAATAGTATTTAGTGTACTATACAACTGTACCTCAAATAGTATTCAGTGTACTACACAACAACACCTTCAATAATATTTAGTGTACTATACAACTGTACCTCAAATAGTATTTAGTGTACTATACAACTGTACCTCAAATAATATTTAGTGTACTACACAACAACACCTTAAATAGTATTCAGTGTACTACACATTATCTTAAATAGTATTTAGTGTACTCGCAACAACACCTCAAATAGTATTTAGTGTACTACAAAACAGTACCAGCAATGTTTTATTCATTGAACTAGAAAACTAGAAGCAAACTTTTCATGCGACTTCTTTTTAGGTAAAAGAAAAAAACCTTTTCTTTTTGTATTTTTACACCTATTTCACCAAAATGGAATTTTCTGATTTTACATGTGTACTGTCAGTAAGTTAATTTCAATTTACTGTACAACATATCCATAACAGAAAGGGTTTGGCATTGATTTTCATTTCTTGGTTAAATACTGACTTTTTCTTTTAATCCAGCCTAAAGGTGCAGACAGAAAACACAAGCGGGACAGAGAGAAAATGGAAAAAATGTCAGAAACAGAAAAAGTGAGTCAGTCTTAATGGATCTTATAATTCAGACCTGACCATAAATTTTATGTTTTATTACCAGTAGAAATCTTCACAATCTCTATAAAATATCTCTAATTAATTGTGACCTGGCCGTACACAGTATGTGTTATCAGCTATAGAAATCTTCACAATCTCTATAAAACATCTCTAATTAATTGTGACCTGGCCGTACACAGTATGTGTTATCAGCTATAGAAATCTTCACAATCTCTATAAAATATCTCTAATTAATTGTGACCTGGCCGTACACAGTATGTGTTATCAGCTATAGAAATCTTCACAATCTCTATAAAACATCTCTAATTAATTGTGACCTGGCTGTACACAGTATGTGTTATCAGCAATAGAAATCTTCACAATCTCTATAAAACATCTCTAATTAATTGTGACCTGGCCGTACACAGTATGTGTTATCAGCAATAGAAATGTTCACAATCTCTATAAAATATCTCTAATTA
The DNA here is from genome assembly GCA_947623455.1 of Mimachlamys varia. Classification (NCBI taxonomy): domain Eukaryota; kingdom Metazoa; phylum Mollusca; class Bivalvia; order Pectinida; family Pectinidae; genus Mimachlamys; species Mimachlamys varia. Next base: position 31,226,892 of record OX392529.1, on the reverse strand, counting down.
ATTGTGACCTGGCCGTACACAGTATGTGTTATCAGCTATAGAAATCTTCACAATCTCTATAAAACATCTCTAATTAATTGTGACCTGGCCGTACACAGTATGTGTTATCAGCTATAGAAATCTTCACAATCTCTATAAAACATCTCTAATTAATTGTGACCTGGCCGTACACAGTATGTGTTATCAGCAATAGAAATGTTCACAATCTCTATAAAACATCTCTAATTAATTGTGACCTGGCCGTACACAGTATGTGTTATCAGCAATAGAAATCTTCACAATCTCTATAAAACATCTCTAATTAATTGTGACCTGGCCGTACACAGTATGTGTTATCAGCAATAGAAATCTTCACAATCTCTATAAAACATCTCTAATTAATTGTGACCTGGCCGTACACAGTATGTGTTATCAGCAATAGAAATCTCCACAATCTCTATAAAACATCTCTAATTAATTGTGACCTGGCCGTACACAGTATGTGTTATCAGCAATAGAAATCTCCACAATCTCTATAAAACATCTCTAATTAATTGTGACCTGGCCGTACACAGTATGTGTTATCAGGAATAGAAATCTTCACAATCTCTATAAAATATCTCTAATTAATTGTGACCTGGCCGTACACAGTATGTGTTATTAGCTATAGAAATGTTCACAATCTCTATAAAATATCTCTTATTAATTGTGACCTGGCCGTACACAGTATGTGTTATCAGCAATAGAAATGTTCACAATCTCTATAAAACATCTCTAATTAATTGTGACCTGGCCGTACACAGTATGTGTTATCAGCAATAGAAATCTTCAAAATTTCTATAAAATATCTTAGATTAAACTATACGTCTAGAGCTCTGTTCCTTAAAATTAGTAGATCTAGCACTTCACAGTGACACATATTTTGGTTTTTAATGTTATTCAATAGGGAATTATTTTGTATTCATGATAGTTAAACTGATAAACAGTTTAAAAAGTGAATGTGATGCTGGTATTTTGTTGCTCTTGTATCATCATTTCTTTTCTTGATGTTAATATGCAAATTTGTAATTTCCTCAGGAGAAATTCCAGCCATCGTATGAATGTACAGTATTGACAGAGGTAAGTATCTAACACATACTAGCTGGCTGTTGTACTGTTTTCTATGGGAAAAAAGTTCATCCTCTGAAGGTAAAATCTCATTTGATGCAGGTAATATCTAGTACCAAAGTACCAGAACATAGCAGGCAGGGATCATATAATTGGAAAATTGTGGTCACGCCACTAACCTTTGTGCAAATTTAACAAAGATATTTTTTGGTTCACAAATCATGGTTTCAGGATATTCAAAGATGTGATGAAAAGGAAAAAATGAATGCAGTTTATTGTTTACCAATGAAGCGGAAGATAATATATTTCACTCATGCTTTACACTTCGAATTATTAATATTCATTTAGATTGGTGAATTGTAGTCTCTTCCATCAAATTCTGGATCATCCCTAAATGACCATAGCTGCTAAACATATATAAAGCTCTAACAAACCATGTATTGGATTATTGACTTTATAACATATGTAAAATGCTATTTGAAATGTATAATTAAATATTCTAATATTGGGTATACAATTCTCTCATAAAATAATTCTCTGTTTTGTTTGTTAGGTTCCTTTGGAGCAAGTGCTAGCAAGCACAGCTACTATAGGGGTGAAGTCCCCATCCACATTCTCAAGTCTGGCTCAGAGCTTCTCAGAGCTCAGTGCTACAAGGTAAGTCTAGGGGTGAAGTACCCATCCGCATTCTCAAGTCTGGCTCAGAGCTTCTCAGAGCTTCTCAGAGCTCAGTGCTACAAGGTAAGTCTAACTAGCACAGCTAGGGGTGAAGTCCCCATCGACATTCTCAAGTTCAGCTCAGAGCTTCTCAGAGCTCAGTGCTACAAGGCGAGTCTAGCAGGCACAACTACAATTATAGAGTTAATTTATTTATTTTATTTATTTTGAGAGTTTAACGTCCTCACATGGCCTTGCGACCTTCGGTGGACGAGAAAAGATAGGAAAGAGAGTAGAAGGGATAAAGTATGTAGGAGGAAAAGCAAGGGGAATGGGTCGAGAGGGTAGATATAGGAGTCGTCTGGCCTACCAACCTACATAGGGGCGCTATAATTTTGAAGACGACCCCTTTGCCTAAAATTGTCCTACCTAAAATTCGGTGGAGGAAGTTTGCTCTGTTGGAATTGATTAATTTGCTATTAGTGTGACTATTATACTTCAAGTATCCAGAGAGGAACCGGTAAGTATCTGAATTGTACCAGATTTTCACCATAATAGGAATGTTTTATCACCAAGGCTCTTGAGTGAATGACATTACCGGTAATATTTAAAATCACAATCGCCAAGGCTCTTGAGTGAGTGACATTACTGGTAATTCTCATATACTGGTCACTTATTTATGTTTTTTTGATATTTCAGGTCCCCATCAGTCACAGTCATTGGTCATTCCCCATTACGGACTGCTGGGCCCTCTTCCGCCACATCCACACCCAACGCCTCGGGAGATAACCCCGGGGACGGGCTCTCCCCTATCACTCACAATCGCACCTCTTCTGACAGTCCAATAGACCCTGTAGCTGCAGTGAGTACACATAGTTACAAGGCCAGCGTTTATCTGTTCAGCATTCTTTTTTCAAATAAACATGTTGATGTCCATTCTTATTCATTGGTCAATTTAAATGAAAGTGATGTTTAAAGAAAATCTTGATGGCTATAAAGGTTATGATGATGTAGTAAATATACCTATATAGAAACAAGTGTGTTACCTGATTTATATGATCATTAAATCCAAATCTGACATTTCTGTATGCTCTCAAATGATATCTGCACATCCTTTAAATAGAAACAATGACAATTTTAAATCTTAAATGATTGCTTTAATCTGTCAAGCGATTATACACTTAGCTTTAATGCAGTTCTACTTTTAAATATACAAATATGTAGCTAGGCCTAGTAAATGTGTTGTTTGGTTGACAGGGGGCGCTATCTGCTGAGGCAACAGCCAATCAGGTGACGGCCTGGCTACAGGCCAACAGATTCTTCAACTACAGTCGTGTATTCCAAAATTTTTCAGGTATATATTCACAGTGCATCACTGTATTAACAACTAGATGGTCTGATATTTACATTTACTTTGCATCCTTCCATTGTTATTGTAACATCATCACCAGATAAAGATGGAACAGCAGTATGTCCAGTTACAAACAATTCCATTTTGTCTATTCCAGGGGCAGATATTTTACGGCTATCTCGAGAAGATCTCATACAAATCTGCGGGATAGTTGATGGAATCCGGTTAAACAATGCGTTACAAGACAAGTGAGTCAATGATTCATAGTGAGATTATATCTACATTGAATCACCTTATGTTATATTCAATAAGGAAAATTGAATAAATCTGAATTATTTGACGTTAACTTCAACAATTATTTTGATAGCTTCAGGTTGTCACTTTTTGTGAGGTGTATTGTATAAATGTTTTTTAGTCCATCTTTTTCATATTATATTGTATAAAGGCAGTACTTATTAACAAGCAAGACAATTTATATCTTTTTGTCTGTTTGTAGAGCTGTCCGACCAAGACTTACCATCTTTGTATGTCAAGAAAGTGACTCAGGTAAACAATAATAGCTTTTAGTTCATAATTTTTGTAACTTCAAACATAAAGCAGTAAAAAGGGCATAAAGAGACAAGGGTGACAACTCTAATATCTAATGGAAACATTTCTAAGTACAGTCCAACTTGCTTTGACTTCTTGTAGATCCCATGTTTTAAATAATGGAGCACTAGACAATATATTCAGAAATATAAAAACATTGGATTTAGCTTTAGTGATATGTTTTATTTGTTCTCACAAACTGTTTTACCAGTTTAGATGAAAACAATTTATACTCAAGAAATCAACATCTCAACGATTTTCGAGGTAGTAGGTACATGTCGTTATTTATCAATTCAGATAAATAACCAGTTATGGTTGTAACTTTCAACATTAAGATAAAAAGTATGAGATTGAAAATAGGTGAGCGATTCAGGCCCATTGAGCCTCTTGTAAGAGGGTTTATTAAGCATTAAACAGCATTCTGTTGTGTTAAAGGCCCATATCGTAGAACAGAATGCTGTTTAATGCTTATATTTTTCCATTGGTCTTGATAAACAATTTTTATGTTTTTACTGGAATATTTATATTCTACATTTGTTCTAAAATTTTAAGGTAGATTTCTAATAAATGGAACAGCCAACAGCCCGAATCGGTCAGCTATCTCCAACGTTATGATTATGACGTCACAATCGTAATGACGTTTTAATAACCACTCCAAGACCATAACACGTACCTGGCCTTGGTAGTGTTATATAGTGGCAATGCAGAGCAAATGTAATTATTGTTAAGTATGTGGTATTGCTTGGGGACCACTGCAAGGAGTACATTAAGGTTTTTTTACAAAAGAATATATCTGTTTTTGTCTCGTCGAAAGCGAGACTTAGGTGTTACTTTTCCGACGGCGGCGTCAACATTTGCGTTAAAGTCCACTTTTCACAGTGTTATAATTATCCAATTGAATTGAAAGTTGGTCACATTGTTCAAACCATCATACTTAATACCTTACCTCAATTTAAATGAAATCGTGTTGCAGGTTTTGGTGTTTTGGGGCAAAAACATGGGAATTTTGAGAATTTGCGTTAAAGTCCACTTTTTATATTGTTACTGATATTCGATTGAATTGAAACTTTATGTAGTTACTAACCTCATTATACTGAACATCTTAGTGAAATTTGGAGGAAATTTATATACAGGTTTTGCTGTTTTGGGTCAAAAACATGGGAATTTTGAAAATAGTGTCACTGATATCAGATTCAATTGAAACTTAGGGTAGTTACTAATATTATCATTCTGAAGACCTTACTGAAAATTGGAGGAAATTTTTGGGTAAAAACATGGGAATTTTGAGAATTTACGTTAGTATCCACTATTTATAGTGATATTGATATGTAATTAAATTGAAACTTGGCTATGTTACAGATATAATCTTTCTGTATATATTTTGTCATACTAATTTTTATGTTGGGACTTAAATATTATTGGCAAAGCGGGAAAGGCGAGACATATAATTATGCGTAATTCTTGTTATTAAAATGTTCCTTCTGAAAGTGGTCCCTAACTTATGGCCAAGTGTTTAATAACCAATACTTTAACTTGGTTACGCTTTTTTTCGCGTACAGTATATTGTTTATGTGTTTAAACTGTGTGGTAGGATTGGTTCATGTGTGTAGTATACTTACTTAATCGTCTTTGCTCCTCTTGGAACATAAGGCACCAACAAGTAAACAACGACCATATTAGTTCAAAAAGCAAAATATATTTTACATATTCATTGTATCATGAATGCATCTTTAATAAAAAAGTTGTGTTTTGTATGTTCAGTGTACCATGCCCTGTACATGGAAAGCCTCTGCAGTCACGAGTTAACATGTAAGCTGGCAGCACTATACAGCGTGGGGCCAGAACAGATCGCCGAACTATATTGTCAGGGACCCTCGGATATCTTTATATTGGTAACAGACGAGGTGAGGGAACTTAACCTGTGTAATCAGAAAATCTGTTTATATCAGAATTATAACTAGGTCCCACTCTTTACACTTCTTTGTAAACTTAACCTGTGTAATCAGAAAACCTGTATACATCAGAACTATAACTAGGTCCCACTCTATACACTTCTATGTAAACTTAACCTGTGTAATCAGAAAACCTGTATATATCAGAAATATAACTGGGTCCCACTGTATTCACTTCTATGTAAACGTAACAAGCTTTGTAATCAGAAAACATATATAAACCAGAACTTTATCTAGGTCAAACTCTATACACTTCGATGTTACCTTAATCTGTGTAACCAGAAAAAAAACTTGTATATATCAGAACTATAACTAGGTCCAGCTGTATATAATATCTTTGTAAACTTCACCCCTTGGTTTTTTTATGCAGACTGTACCTGTGAAATCCGAAAAAAACATGCCTGTCTGAAACAAAATTACCAATGGGTTTGGTTGGATTATAAATAATTGTCGCTACATGGAAGTATTTTTACAGGAAGAGAATTTGTATCTTTACAGGTTGTGGGGAATTTAGTGGATCAGTCAAGGTTTTGTGTGGAGGCTATAAAATGTGAGTGTTACCTTCATAACAATGGACGAAAAATCATACACATTCACTTGAAGTCTCGTGAGAAAAATACACAAGTTTGATTTGTAAAACCACATTTGTTTTAGCCACATTCCTTCCCAAAGGAAAAGGGTACATTGTTAAATGGCAGATTTACAAAATAGAAAAAAGACATCTGGCCGCAATACCGGGAAGTGTCACTCATACACTTACAATATACCGAATTAATGGGAAATGTTTATCAATGATGAAGCCAGAGAACTTGATTCCTTCCTTCTAGATTTCAATGTTTATGCTACAGTCGCTGAATGAAAACAACAGGAAGAAAGATGAGATCCGCAGCAGTATGAATTACATGGGTTCCTGGTCCCATGTGTTCAGAATCTAGGTCAAAGTATAGGTTTACTTACTTAACGTACACTTGAAAACCTCGGTTACCTTAGAATATATTTCAAAAACATTATTTGGTAATATACAATGTAATGTTCGACTGTACATAGTTGTTTCATTTCATTACAACACATGGTTTATTTATGTTTCAGCTGACTCTTCAAATCAGTACAAAGTTTTACTGAAGACTATTCTCTGATAGTGTCAGTGGTGAAACAGAACACTATTCTCTGGCAGTGTCAGTGGTGAAATAGAACACTATTCTCTGGCAGTGATAATGGTGAAACAGAACGCTATCCTCTGGCAGTGTCAGTGGTGAAACAGAACACTATTCTCTGATAGTGTCAGTGGTGAAACAGAACACTATTCTCTGGCAGTGTCAGTGGTGAAACAACACTATTCTCTGGCAGTGATAATGGTGAAACAGAACGCTATCCTCTGGCAGTGTCAGTGGTGAAATAGAAGACTATTCTCTGATAGTGTAAATGGTGAAACAGAAGAAACCATTTTCTGGCAGTGTCAATGGTGAAACAAAATACTATCCTCCGGCAGTGTCAATGGTGAAACAATAGACCATTCTCTAGCAGTGTCAATGGTGAAACAGAAGACTATCCTCCGGTAGTGTTAATAGTGAAACAAAAGACCATTCTCTGGCAGTGTCAATGGTGAAACAGAAGACTATCCTCCGGTAGTGTTAATGGCGGAACATGTACAGAAGACCATTCTCTTATAGTGTACATGGCGTCACTTGTATATAAAAGGCACAAGGACTAAAAACATGTGCCAGGGCTCAACAGATCAGGTAACAAAGTGAACAAGTTTGTGATAGGTGTACAAGACATGATTAAAAACTAGATATTCACCATACAGGGTGATTTAGATAGACTGGATTATAGCATGAACAAGGTTGCTGTACTGTACAACACTACTGATGATGTAACAAAGTTACTATCCTGTAGGACATAACTGTTGCTGTACAGGGTTGCTGTTCTGTACAACATAACTGTTGCTGTACAGGGTTGCTGTACTGTACAACACTACTGATGATGTAACAAAGTTACTATCCTGTAGGACATAACTGTTGCTGCACAGGGTTGCTGTTCTGTACAACATAACTGTTGCTGTACTGTACAACATAACTGTTGCTGTACTGTACAACATAACTGTTGCTGTACAGGGTTGCTGTACTGTACAACATAACTGTCGCTGTACAGGGTTGCTGTACTGTACAACATAACTGTTGCTGTACAGGGTTGCTGTACTGTACAACATATAACTGATGCTGTACAGGGTTGCTGTACTGTACAACATAACTGTTGCTGTACAGGGTTGCTGTACTATACAACATTACTCATGCTTTTTAAGGTGTTACAAACTGTTGTTAATTGTGGTATGACAGATTGGTGGAAGTAGTGTGACTTATTATGTATATATTTTGAATTGTTTTGAGTACAAGAGTGTGAACCTTGTTACTTTGTTGGTGTTGTGGTGTTACCCAATGTGGTATTGTGTATAGAACACTACAAATCAGGATAAATATCATATTGTTATTGTACAGAAACGCTGGTATAAGGATGTTAACTTTGAAGTCTGCTCTATAGTGTAATAATGAATTATTCTGTGTGGTCCACTGTACGGTATAATTAGGATGTACTCTATGTGGTCCACTGTACAGTATAATTAGGATGTACTCTATATGGTCCACTGTACAGTATAATTAGGATGTACTCTATGTGGTCCACTGTACGGTATAATTAGGATGTACTCTATGTGGTCCACTGTACAGTATAATTAGGATGTACTCTATGTGGTCCACTGTACGGTATAATTAGGATGTACTCTATGTGGTCCACTGTACGGTATAATTAGGATGTACTCTATGTGGTCCACTGTACGGTATAATTAGGATGTACTCTATGTGGTCCACTGTACGGTATAATTAGGATGTACTCTATATGGTCCACTGTACGGTATAATTAGGATGTACTCTATGTGGTCCACTGTACGGTATAATTAGGATGTACTCTATATGGTCCACTGTACGGTATAATTAGGATGTACTCTATATGGTCCACTGTACGGTATAATTAGGATGTACTCTATGTGGTCCACTGTACAGTATAATTAGGATGTACTCTATGTGGTCCACTGTACCGTATAATTAGGATGTACTCTATGTGGTCCACTGTACGGTATAATTAGGATGTACTCTATGTGGTCCACTGTACGGTATAATTAGGATGTACTCTATGTGGTCCACTGTACGGTATAATTAGGATGTACTCTATGTGTTCCACTGTACAGTATAATTAGGATGTACTCTATGTGGTCCACTGTACAGTATAATTAGGATGTACTCTATATGGTCCACTGTACAGTATAATTAGGATGTACTCTATGTGGTCCACTGTACAGTATAATTAGGATGTACTCTATGTGGTCCACTGTACGGTATAATTACTTAAATTAGGATGTACTCTATGTGGTCCACTGTACAGTATAATTAGTTTGTACTCTATGTGGTCCACTGTACAATATAATTAGGATGTACTCTATGTGGTCCACTGTACAGTATAATTAGGATGTACTCTATATGGTCCACTGTACAGTATAATTAGGATGTACTATGTGGTCCACCGTACAGTCTAGTTAAGATGGACCCTGGATGTCCACTGTACATTTTAATAAGGATGTAATATATGGGCCACTGTACATTGTAATTAGTTTGTACTCTATGTGGTCCACTGTACAGTATAATTAGGATGTACTCTATGTGGTCCACTGTACGGTATAATTAGGATGTACTCTATGTGGTCCACTGTACGGTATAATTAGGATGTACTCTATGTGGTCCACTGTACGGTATAATTAGGATGTACTATGTGGTCCACCGTACAGTCTAGTTAAGATGGACCCTGGATGTCCACTGTACATTTAAATAAGGATGTAATATATGGGCCACTGTACATTGTAATTAGTTTGTACTCTATGTGGTCCACTGTACAGTATAATTAGGATGTACTCTATGTGGTCCACTGTACGGTATAATTAGGATGTACTCTATGTGGTCCACTGTACAGTATAATTAGGATGTACTCTATGTGGTCCACTGTACAGTATAATTAGGATGTACTCTAGGTGGTCCACTGTACAGTATAATTAGGATGTACTCTATGTGGTCCACTGTACGGTATAATTAGGATGTACTCTAGGTGGTCCACTGTACGGTATAATTAGGATGTACTCTAGGTGGTCCACTGTACGGTATAGTTAGGATGTACTCTATGTGGTCCACTGTACGGTATAGTTAGGATGTACTCTATGTGGTCCACTGTACGGTATAATTAGGATGTACTCTATGTGGTCCACTGTACGGTATAATTAGGATGTACTCTATGTGGTCCACTGTACGGTATAATTAGGATGTACTCTATGTGGTCCACTGTACGGTATAATTAGGATGTACTCTATGTGGTCCACTGTACGGTATAATTAGGATGTACTCTATGTGGTCCACTGTACGGTATAATTAGGATGTACTCTATGTGGTCCACTGTACGGTATAATCAGGATGTACTCTATGTGGTCCACTGTACGGTATAATCAGGATGTACTCTATGTGGTCCACTGTACGGTATAATCAGGATGTACTCTATGTGGTCCACTGTACGGTATAATCAGGATGTACTCTATGTGGTCCACTGTACGGTATAATTAGGATGTACTCTATGTGGTCCACTGTACGGTATAATTAGGATGTACTCTATGTGGTCCACTGTACGGTATAATTAGGATGTACTCTATGTGGTCCACTGTACGGTATAATTAGGATGTACTCTATGTGGTCCACTGTACGGTATAATTAGGATGTACTCTATGTGGTCCACTGTACGGTATAATTAGGATGTACTCTATGTGGTCCACTGTACGGTATAATTAGGATGTACTCTATGTGGTCCACTGTACAGTATAATTAGGATGTACTCTATGTGGTCCACTGTACAGTATAATTAGGATGTACTCTATGTGGTCCACTGTACAGTATAATTAGGATGTACTCTATGTGGTCCACTGTACAGTATAATCATGATGTACTATGTGGTCCACTGTACGGTATAATTAGGATGTACTCTATGGGGTCCACTGTACGGTATAATTAGGATGTACTCTATGTGGTCCACTGTACAGTATAATTAGGATGTACTCTATGTGGTCCACTGTACAGTATAATTAGGATGTACTCTATGTGGTCCACTGTACAGTATAATCATGATGTACTATGTGGTCCACTGTACAGTATAATTAGGATGTACTCTATGTGGTCCACTGTACGGTATAATTAGGATGTACTCTATGTGGTCCACTGTACAGTATAATTAGGATGTACTCTATGTGGTCCACTGTACAGTATAATTAGGATGTACTCTATGTGGTCCACTATACGGTATAATTAGGATGTACTCTATGTGGTCCACTGTACGGTATAATTAGGATGTACTCTATGTGGTCCACTGTACAGTATAATTAGGATGTACTCTATGTGGTCCACTGTACAGTATAATTAGGATGTACTCTATGTGGTCCACTGTACAGTATAATTAGGATGTACTCTATGTGGTCCACTGTACAGTATAATTAGGATGTACTCTATGTGGTCCACTGTACAGTATAATTAGGATGTACTCTATATGGTCCACTGTACAGTATAATTAGGATGTACTCTATGTGGTCCACTGTACATTATAATTATGATGTATTCTATGTGGTCCACTGTACAGTATAATTAGGATGTACTCTATATGGTCCACTGTACAGTATAATCAGGATGTACTCTATGTGGTCCGCTGTACAGTATAATTAGGATGTACTATGTGGTCCACTGTACGGTATAATCAGGATGTACTCTATGTGGTCCACTGTACAGTATAATTAGGATGTACTCTATGTGGTCCACTGTACAGTATAATCATGATGTACTCTATGTGGTCCACTGTACAGTATAATTAGGATGTACTCTATGTGGTCCACTGTACAGTATAATTAGGATGTACTATGTGGTCCACTGTACGGTATAATTAGGATGTACTCTATGTGGTCCACTGTACAGTATAATTAGGATGTACTCTATGTGGTCCACTGTACAGTACAATTAGGATGTACTCTATGTGGTCCACTATACAGTATAATTAGGATGTACCCTATGTGGTCCACTGTACAGTATAATCATGATGTACTATGTGGTCCACTGTACAGTATAATTAGGATGTACTCTATGTGGTCCACTGTACGGTATAATTAGGATGTACTCTATGTGGTCCACTGTACAGTATAATTAGGATGTACTCTATGTGGTCCACTGTACAGTATAATTAGGATGTACTCTATGTGGTCCACTGTACAGTATAATCATGATGTACTATGTGGTCCACTGTACAGTATAATTAGGATGTACTCTATGTGGTCCACTGTACGGTATAATTAGGATGTACTCTTTGTGGTCCACTGCACAGTATAATTAGGATGTACTCTATGTGGTCCACTGTACAGTATAATTAGGATGTACTCTATGTGGTCCACTGTACAGTACAATTAGGATGTACTCTATGTGGTCCACTGTACGGTATAATTAGGATGTACTCTATGTGGTCCACTGTACGGTATAATTAGGATGTACTCTATGTGGTCCACTGTACAGTATAATTAGGATGTACTCTATGTGGTCCACTGTACGGTATAATTAAGATGTACTCTATGTGGTCCACTGTACGGTATAATTAGGATGTACTCTATGTGGTCCACTGTACAGTATAATTAGGATGTACTCTATGTGGTCCACTGTACAGTATAATTAGGATGTACTCTATGTGGTCCACTGTACAGTATAATTAGGATGTACTCTATGTGGTCCACTGTACAGTATAATTAGGATGTACTCTATGTGGTCCACTGTACGGTATAATTAGAATGTACTCTATGTGGTCCACTGTACGGTATAATTAGGATGTACTCTATGTGGTCCACTGTACAGTATAATTAGGATGTACTCTATGTGGTCCACTGTACGGTATAATTAGGATGTACTCTATGTGGTCCACTGTACGGTATAATTAGGATGTACTCTATGTGGTCCACTGTACGGTATAATTAGGATGTACTCTATGTGGTCCACTGTACAGTATAATTAGGATGTACTCTATGTGGTCCACTGTACGGTATAATTAAGATGTACTCTATGTGGTCCACTGTACGGTATAATTAGGATGTACTCTATGTGGTCCACTGTACAGTATAATTAGGATGTACTCTATGTGGTCCACTGTACAGTTTAATTAGGATGTACTCTATGTGGTCCACTGTACGGTATAATCAGGATGTACTCTATGTGGTCCACTGTACAGTATAATTAGGATGTACTCTATGTGGTCCACTGTACAGTATAATCATGATGTACTCTATGTGGTCCACTGTACAGTATAATTAGGATGTACTCTATGTGGTCCACTGTACAGTATAATTAGGATGTACTATGTGGTCCACTGTACGGTATAATTAGGATGTACTCTATGTGGTCCACTGTACAGTATAATTAGGATGTACTCTATGTGGTCCACTGTACAGTACAATTAGGATGTACTCTATGTGGTCCACTGTACGGTACAATTAGGATGTACTCTATGTGGTCCACTGTACGGTACAATTAGGATGTACTCTATGTGGTCCACTGTACGGTATAATTAGGATGTACTCTATGTGGTCCACTGTACGGTATAATTAGGATGTACTCTATGTGGTCCACTGTACGGTATAATTAGGATGAACTCTATGTGGTCCACTGTACAGTATAATTAGGATGTACTCTATGTGGTCCACTGTACAGTATAATTAGGATGTACTCTATGTGGTCCACTGTACAGTATAATTAGGATGTACTCTATGTGGTCCACTGTACAGTATAATTAGGATGTACTCTATGTGGTCCACTGTACAGTATAATTAGGATGTACTCTATGTGGTCCACTGTACAGTATAATTAGGATGTACTCTATGTGGTCCACTGTACAGTATAATTAGGATGTACTCTATGTGGTCCACTGTACAGTATAATTCGGATGTACTCTATGTGGTCCACTGTACAGTATAATTAGGATGTACTCTATGTGGTCCACTGTACAGTATAATTAGGATGTACTCTATGTGGTCCACTGTACAGTATAATCATGATGTACTATGTGGTCCACTGTACAGTATAATTAGGATGTACTCTATGTTGTCCACTGTACAGTATAATTAGGATGTACTCTATGTGGTCCACTGTACAGTATAATCATGATGTACTCTATGTGGTCCACTGTACAGTATAATTAGGATGTACTCTATGTGGTCCACTGTACAGTATAATTAGAATGTACTCTATGTGGTCCACTGTACAGTATATTTAGGATGTACTCTATGTGGTCCACTGTACAGTATAATTAGGATGTACTCTATGTGGTCCACTGTACGGTATAATTAGGATGTACTCTATGTGGTCCACTGTACATTATAATTATGATGTATTCTATGTGGTCCACTGTACAGTATAACTAGGATGTACTCTATATGGTCCACTGTACAGTATAATTAGGATGTACTCTATGTGGTCCACTGTACAGTATAGTTAAGATGGACCCTGGATGTCCACTGTACATTTTAATGAGGATGTAATATATGGGCCACTGTACATTGTAATTAGTTTGTACTCTATGTGTTCCACTGTACAGTATAATTCGGATGTACTCTACTTGGTCCACTGTACAGTATAATTAGGATGTACTCTATGTGGTCCACTGTACAGTATAATCAGGATGTACTCTATGTGGTCCACTGTACAGTATAATTAGGATGTACTCTATGTGGTCCACTGTACAGTATAATTAGGATGTACTCTATGTGGTCCACTGTACAGTATAATTAGGATGTACTCTATGTGGTCCACTGTACATTATAATTATGATGTATTCTATGTGGTCCACTGTACAGTATAATTAGGATGTACTCTATATGGTCCACTGTACAGTATAATTAGGATGTACTCTATGTGGTCCACTATACAGTATAGTTAAGATGGACCCTGGATGTCCACTGTACATTTTAATGAGGATGTAATATATGGGCCACTGTACATTGTAATTAGTTTGTACTCTATGTGTTCCACTGTACAGTATAATTCGGATGTACTCTATGTGGTCCACTGTACAGTATAATTAGGATGTACTCTATGTGGTCCACTGTACAGTATAATTAGGATGTACCCAGTATGTCCATTGTACTGAATGATGTTGTTGATGTTATAGAGACAGACTGTTTTTTTATAGATAGGATGTAGTTATCTAAACTTCTCAGGTCCTGATTTCAATAAGGTCATGTCATTTATAAATTCTTATTTCCATTCTGTACCTAGTTGTTTGACCTTGTTGCACCTAAACCTATGTGAGTAAGAGTAGACTGGATGATGACAATAAATTGTACAGAGATAAAGTCCTCTTCATGACTGGGTTTATTTTATCAGTCTTCAACTGTAAGGAGCTATACTTTAGCATACTTGCCAACCCTCCCGATTTAGGCGGGAGGCTCCCGATTTTAGACTGTCTCTCCCGCCTCCCGATCGTGTTTGCAAAAATCGGGAAATCTCCCGATTTTGAGAAACCCAAAACTAGGCAAAAGCCATTTAGCTCAATTGTATCACCTTCTTGTGATTTGTTGAGTCCTTCACTCTAGAATCTGACACTGATTAAATAACAAGGCTGCCCCAAGTCCAGTAATGACCCAACTGATAATTGTAAAGGCAGTGTATGCCCCGGGGGACTGTAATTAGTGGGGGAGGGGGATCGGGAGACGAAGTAAACAGAGCCACGGCACAGGTGTCTGGCAGTCATGCTCACTCAAGCATCAATCGGATCCTCTAACATGACCAACAGGTAATTAATTTGTGTAAACAACTGTAAGACTTCAAAACAAACACTTGATAAGGCTATTATGTATCAATTTACTCACATTTGATTGCATTAGACACCGTTAAAATGTGTGTATTCACTGATGGTCGCCATCTTGGATTACGTAAGGATGTAACATAAGGTACAAAACGGAAAAGGGAATTAAAATCCGGATTTATTTATTTCCTGACAAATGTGTATTTTATAGTTTTATAAGAAATATTAACACTGTTTATTGATTAAAATATTTTATTTCACAATTATAGTAAATGTGATATTGTGCTTTTTATATTTATTTCCTTCCAATTTGTAAGTATATAATGCTTATACTTTGAATTTTTTTTTTTTCAAAAAATTATTTCAAATCAGGATAAGTTGAGATACACTTGCAAATATTAATGTAAATTAATTATTTTCCATTTACAAAATTCATACACCTGTCTATTTTTTCCCCTTTTTTAATTTTTATTTTGATATGATTAAATTGATAAAAAATTAAAACAAAAGGAATATATTCTAATTCTATCCCCTTTTCTGGTGGTAAAAAAAACTATAAAAAATTATTTATGCTTTGGTTTGTCAAAGGAATCTTAGCATCAGATATGTGTTATTAGGCTATTATGAGTGTGCAAAGAAATTATTCTCTTGAAAATACTACATTATGATATATAGCTACCGGTTCCGCGACAAATAGGTAGATCCGAGTCGAAAATTTCAAACACGCACTTTTCTCCCCCATGGAAATTTTGAAAAGTTGGCAAGTATGCTTTAGTGTTTTCCTATGAATTACATCTTAATAATTTACACTGTGGACATCATAGAAAAATAGCAAGATCAAATTAATGATATCTTGTGGATGAAATCTAAAACATGTGCCTGTGAAATTGGTGTGTATCTCGAAATATAAATTATATTTTAACACTGTTCTACAGAGCCATGGCCATTGATACTGTCTTGCATAAAAGAACAAACTCTTTTTCTTCCTTAGGATTTACACCCTTAACTTCCCTCTGCTGGACGTTATTTGGCGGAGTTATGGCCCTTTGATTAACGAAAAAATGTAATTTTCGTTCGTTTCTTTTGGTTGAGTTATGGCCCCTTGATTAAGGTTTCCGTGCAATCATGGCAACAAATATTATCCAATTTCTGTTAAATTTTTGTTCAATTTCCATGCTATACATCTTGTGTCAACAGCATGAAAATTACAAAAAATTGTTTTCCCTACAATATGATTACCCTCTTACGAAAGGGAGAAAAGCGCGGAGGATAATAATTCTACGAATTAGCTTGTTTGGTACTCGGTTGTGGAGACTCCTGCACGCTTCTGGAGTGAAACATAACAGGACAACTTGGAGTGTGAGGGCAACATGATGATAATTGCAAGTCATTTGACCTGTATCACTAATCTGACACGTTACAACGATGAGGTTTGATCATACCATAACACTACCACACTGTTATTCTGATATATCAAACAGGATTATCACAAAGTGAACAGAACCCGTCATTGTGCCATGACCTTTTTCTTCTGTTATGGTTTGGTATTGGGACAGAAGAATTAATAAGCTCTCAGGATAACTTATACTGTGAATCCAAAGGAAAGCAAATCATTGCGTCTTACATTACAGCTAGTATGAACACTCGGAACAACTAAAAGTTCTTGAGCAAAGTTTATTGCATAAAGGAATGTGCAATTCAATCACAGAGTAATATAATAAGTAGATACTGTATCACAACCAACACATAATAGTTCAATAACCTGCATAACAGTCTGTATCATAATACTAGTGTTTAACACAAAAATTGTCCACTTTCATAAAGATTGACATGCTATTTATGCAAGACTGTATTCTAGAAATTTAAAGCAGCTGACAACCAAAAGATGACATATGTTTTCAATTCTGTTCAAACATTGAAAAAGAATCATATAGATTTCAAACATTATAAAGTTGTATGCTACCTTAGTTTGGCATATGAATTTTATTTCATAAAAAGTTCTTAGTTATGCTTAGAAAAATATGAAAAACCTCCATTTTATATCAATGTAAGGTTTAGATATCTTCATTGGTGAGATATGTAACAGATACAAGGTACACACAAGGATGTGTCTGTGCACTTGGAATGAAGCAAGATATAATCTTATCTATTTATCACTAGGAAATGAATACTTTACAGGGAGATAACTCTACCACTAATCATAGCTTGTAAGGTAGCATATATCCTTAATTATTTTGATAAAATTTAAAGGTCAATGGAGAGGAGAAGAAGTTCCCTTAAATCAATTTCTTTTTGGATGTAGAGATGCAACAATCTGTTATATAATGGTGATGCAGCGTTATTAACTGGATATAACTTAACATGGATTGAGACATACTGGAGGGTTGTTGTACTCACCCAGTTATTGATTGGTTTGGGAGATAAAACCATGTCATTGGCTGGTCAGTCTGTATTACTTATCACCAAATACATAACACTGAGATAAGCAAGCAAAGGATGATATCCATTAACACATGTTTACACTGTTTCTGTGACTTTATCAATTTAAAAGTGTGTTAACATTATTGTGTAACAATTAACAACAAACAGCTATAAAAATAGACATATATAATGTAATAAATGTAGACCAACTATAAATAAGACGAATGTTCCGACACACCTTTCTTTACCCAGACGTCTAGCAGTGTTGTTAGTTTTACTAGGTTTTCGGGCCGTATCACAGACACTTGGTATATTCATAACAATGGTATATTCAATCTGACTGACTTTGAACAATACACAACTCTTTCAACCCTGAAGACTTATTTAAACTCTTTCAAATCAAAGGTAAATTTCAGGAGTAAATGGTGTGATTTTTATGTGAGTTATCAATTTTGAAAGACTCGGTTTATAGTCACTTGTGTAATTTCCACTCAGCCTCTTTTGAAAGTAAAAGTTTTTTTCAAATCGGATACAGCTGCAGGAACCGTAGCTTAAGGTTTGAAGTTCGTTTTTTGTTTTTCATTATCAGATCATAAAAAAGAATAAATAAAAAAAATGTTGGGCCTACAGTAGAAGCTAGGATTCCCGCAGATAATATCAGATACAGCTGTGGGGTTGGTTTCTAATCTCTCTCTGACCTAGAATATAAAGGTCAATTCATGTATTCCCAATACGTGGAGCAACATGTAATAAGTTAACATTGTAGGATTCCCGACTGGTGATGGAAGCATTCAAACATTATGTAATATATAATGATAAATAATTGATTCAAACACTATAATACTGATAGGTATGTGACGAGCACAGAACGGTGATACCACTAATGGGACACCAGGTAACTTACAAACATCACCAGGAATATGATCATAGAACATTCATATGACCACGATTTGTGAGCATCGATTTTATAAGATCATGATCCATCAACAAGACTTTGATTCATCATTTTAAGGACCAAGATCCATCAATACAAACGCCTATAGGACCAAGATCAGTATATAACAATGATTGGGATCATGACTCGGATCCATCAGCAAGACAACCATCAAAGCTTTGTTGTGAACAAGATCATGCATCATTTAATATTATATGTAATAGTTATATATAACAAGTTTTCTTAAATACTTCTTATCACATGCATGTGTTCTTATAAATATAACAAACTCCAGAAATGTAATGAAATGTATAAAAAAATATATAAAAGACAACAAAGATTAGACAAAAGATTAAAATTCAAACCTTTTGTCCTTCTGACCAGAACAAGGAACAGGAAACAGAATCATTTTAAGTTACAAAATACATTATCACAGAATATAAATGAAATATATCAACAAACAGACTCGCAACAACGCCTAAGTATCCTTTTATAGTGGTATATTGTAACTTATTTCTCTTAAAAAAATCTGAGCCCTCAAATAATAAACCTTAAGCAGTTTTACTTTGTTAGTGTAATTTTGATTATATATTTCAGTTTTGATTCCTTTCGCTATTTCTTATAAGAAAATACAACCCGGATAATTTTGTATAACTCAACCTGGAAGTGTAAACAGTTATGGATCAAATATGTTGACTAGGTTATTTATAGAGAAGTAATGTACATATTTTCTTATCACTTCACTCATTCATCCCGGAAATTTCATAATGAACTATTCCAACATTTAAATAGAAGAGTTCAAAAGTGTGTTCAGGGGTGAATGAGTTTTAAGAATGTGATGGTATGACACTAAAATTATGATATGATTTATTCAATCATATAAAATTTGAAGTGCATAATTTTTTTAATGAATGCTCAGTTTGAATAAGCAAAAAGCTCATTTTTGTTTGCTTTCTCCATAGAAGTTAAGCGAGTTAGGTTTTAAAATGTGTGTGTTTATATATGTATACACTACAAATGGTAAAAAGGAAACTAAGCTTTCTAATTAATCTGTTCATGGTTGACCTGATTGTGTTTTAGATTTTTTTTCAAAAATTCTGTTTAGCTAGAATTGATCTACTGATATATAATTGTGGACTAATTATATCTAAGCTATCGTTATTAATAAAGTAACTTAAGTAGCACCTTTTCTATAAAACCAACATGACTATAATATATAAATTAGTTTTTAAATGCAAGTCATATTTTCAAACTGTTAGTAATTTATTTTTGTTTAGCTGTATAATACCGTAAATGTCCTTTTTTTGGTGTACTCAAATCTTTGTGCACAACCAAATTTAAACGGTCCACTCACAATGCTTGCTGTAGAAAGCAATGGAAACTCAAATAAGCACAACCATGAATAAGGAGAATGCTTTCAGAACAAAAAAAAAACTAAAATAAAGATTACCACACAAAGAACATGTCAGGTGTGGGTGGCGAAGACAGAGTTCCCACAGAAAAAAACTCCAACCTGTGTCCTATCAAACCAAACGCTGGCTTACCGGTATATTTATGAATATTGACTTGTTGATTAGAGGGAAAATTATAATTAAACAACATCAAAATACTGGACTATTAGGCAAGAAAAACACCAGTTGATTAAAGCCTACATTTATCTAAAGATGAAACAATTATTTAATTACCAGTACTTCTTTAATAGTTTCCAATGTTTATCAATGATATTTTGCAGGAACTTGTTTTTACTGAATCAGTGTTTAATCAAAGAGTAATTAATTATAAGGGGTAATTATAAAATGGTTATATATTTTCGTGAAGACACCAATATTTTTACAATACACAAAACAATGATTATATAAATAACTCAATGATGATGTCACATCTGTATAAGCTGTGGAATATTGTACTGGAAACAGGTCCATGTAAATTACATGTAGCATAGGCCAGTAGTAAAAATAGTAAATTTGTTGTTCAACTGTTTATAGTGGGTTTTATGTTAGTGGAGATGTGAATTAAACTGATAATTCCCAGTAGCAACTCACATTCCCCTAATTCCACTTTAAAATCCATTTTTCCTAAAAACAGAAGTCCAAAGTTCGTACAATTTGCACTATCACCTTTCCCACTTGACTCTGTTAAATGTTTTTAATAATTTAATAACAGAAAGAAATTCCCATGTTAAATTTGTATTTTTCATAGAAAATGTACTTTAAAATGAATGTTTGAAAATTCCTGTGGCATGGATGGTAAGAAAGTACCCATTATCCAATGATCTAAGTCTTACACCAGCTTATCAGCCATGCAAATTTTGGGCATTCATACCGAAGAATGTGTGCTTCTTTCCCTTGACTATATTTTGTCGAAGATCTGGATTACTCTCATAAAATGCATTGTGGAACTTCTTTCGAACAGAAGACTTGCTGAAACTATCCTGGATGTCGATCAGTGTGGTTTGGGGTCTGGGGGAGCCGAAGCCAGGCTCCCACATGAAGCGTGGGTCCTGTTTGTATGTGTGGTCATGGTAGGTTGGGAACTGGTTCTGGTAGGCTGTGCTGAACTGCATGGAATGCCGTAAGTTGGTCGGAGCAATGTTGGACGACAAACTCCTATACTCATCATGATATTCCGTATCTAAGGAAGTTGCTGCACGCCGCCTTGGTTGCCGGGTTGGCATAGCAGGTTTTTCTTCTAGTTCCTTCTCCCTTTGTTTTTCCATCTCTCTTTCCTCATTCAATGCTCTCATCTGAAGTTCAAAGATAGAAGGCTCGTGTTTTGGTTGTGTCTCGTTCAGCGGACTGTATAGTGCCTGTGCGCTGGTATACTGTGTTGAACAGATCTTTCCAGGGGGTATATTTTCTTTCCCATCTCCCCTCTGCATTCTGGATGGAGCACTGATAATACGCACGTTTCCATCTTCATCACCACTCGCTACTGTGACGCTGTCTGAAAATGATACACTTTTCTGTGGTCTAAGTCCCGATATCATGCGAACATTGGCTAAGTTTTGATTTTCCGTGGACATGACATTGAGTGGTTCCTGACGGGCAAACCTAGGTAGCTGATGGTCCTGTAGAAACTTGTGTGTGTTGTAACTACTGCCTGTAGTACTTTCCTTCAGGATGGTCTCCTTCTCCAGGACAGGTACTCGCGCGGTGTCCTCCGTTGGCTGGAGAATCATCTTCTGTGCCTCCTTAACATGATGTAATGGGGTCAAAACCTCGTGGGCTTCACGCATGTCTCCAGTCAGATTGGGCGTACTGGTGTTCAGGGTACGGCTATACCGCAGGGCATCTTTCATATCTCTGTTCAGCTTTGTTGGAATGTTTAAAGCGTCTACGTGAGAATGCATGGTGTTCATTATTTCTGGTGGACTTCTCTCCTGACCGCTCATACTGTTGGTGAGGCGCTCAGGAAGGTAACTAGTGCGGTACATTCCAGCTCGCTCCTCATTGTACTTGCCTTCGTGACCATAGAATGTACGAGGCCTTTCTGTTTCGTTTACATGCTGGTACTTGCAGTTCAGAGCTGTCAGTTCATGCCCAGGAGACTGTGCCTCAAGAACCTGCAATAATACAATTCAATTTCAGTGTAAATCTTAATAAATTATTTATAAATGTTACTTTAGCCTCACAGATCTGAAGAATACCACTAATACAGATTAGCTTTGCCTGTGTTAGCCTAATTTGTTTTGTCCTTTGTCCTATATATCTGCATCCTAATACAAGTTTTGAATGTGAAGCATTATGTTTGCCTACATTGAAGCTTTTCCTGTTTGCATTAATAACCTTAAAGTTTTTTTTCTGTAAGCCTATATGAAAGGTTTTTTCTGTTTGATTACCTTAAAAGTGGGGTGTTTTTTTTCTGTTTGCCAAACTAAAAAAAAATGTGTTAGCCTACCTTGAACTTTTTCTGTTTGCTTGCCTTAAATATTTTTCTCTTTGCCTACCCCAAAGTATTTTTTTCTGCTATCTGAAGTTTTTTTCCTACTTGCAACCCCTCATTATTTTTATGCCTGTCTATCTTTATTTCTGTTAACCTTAAATGAATTTTATCTATTAATCAGCAGTTTAGTTTTCTTTGTTTGCCCACCTTGAAGCAATTTCCTTTTGCATGTTTGCCAATTTTAAAGCAGTTTGGGTTTGCTTGTTTGCCAACTTTAAAGCAGTTTGGTTTTGTTTTTTTGCCAACCTAGAACCAGTTTAGTTTTCTTGTTTGCTCACCTTGAAGCCCACCTTGAGCTTTGTATACTGTTTGTAAGCCCACCTTGAACTTTATGTTAACTACTTGTAAGCCCACCTTGAGCTAAGTTTACTGTTTGTAAGCCTAGCTTGAGCTTTGTGTACTGTTTGTAAGCCCACCTTGAGCTAAGTTCACTGTTTGTAAGCCTAGCTTGAGCTTTGTAAACTGTTTGTAAGCCTACCTTGAGTTTTATGTTTACTGTTTGTAAGCCCACCTTGAGCTAAGTTCACTGTTTGTAAGCCTAGCTTGAGCTTTGTTTACTGTTTGTAAGCCTACCTTGAGTTTTATGTTTACTGTTTGTAAGCCCACCTTGAGCTAAGTTCACTGTTTGTAAGCCTAGCTTGAGCTTTGTAAACTGTTTGTAAGCCTACCTTGAGTTTTATGTTTACTGTTTGTAAGCCAACCTTGAGCTAAGTTCACTGTTTGTAAGCCTAGCTTGAGCTTTGTTTACTGTTTGTAAGCCTACCTTGAGTTTTATGTTTACTTTTTGTAAGCCCACCTTGAGCTAAGTTCACTGTTTGTAAGCCTAGCTTGAGCTTTGTTTACTGTTTGTAAGCCTACCTTGAGTTTTATGTTAACTGTTTGTAAGCCCACCTTGAGCTAAGTTTACTGTTTGTAAGCCGAGGTTGAGCTTTGTTAACTGTTTGTAAGCCCACCTTGAGCTAAGTTCACTGTTTGTAAGCCTAGCTTGAGCTTTGTTTACTGTTGTAAGCCTACCTTGAGTTTTATGTTAACTGTTTGTAAGCCCACCTTGAGCTAAGTTCACTGTTTGTAAGCCTAGCTTGAGCTTTGTTTACTGTTTGTAAGCCTACCTTGAGTTTTATGTTAACTGTTTGTAAGCCTACCTTGAAGCGATTTTGGGCCTCCATCTGCTGGAAGTCCATGTCCTGCCTGACTTTGGTTGTGGTGAGATAGTCCTCCTCTGTCTTATTAGGTGTACCTATCGTGGGCTTGTACGGAATGTCGCCTGGGAACTCGCCCTCGGTCACGTCATTTAGTTTATCAATATTGAACTCTGGGTGTGCCTCATCGTTAAGTTCCTTCCATCGCAGTGTCTTGTGTTGCTTTGTGGAAGTTTTATCTGTGTCGGGCCAACTCACATATTTTTTACCGTTCCACAGACGATCCTCCTCCTTCTCATGGAGAGTCTGCATCCTGGCAAACAGCAATACAAAACATATACAGAACAATACAAAACATATAGAAATAGTTCAATATAAAACATAGAAATAGTTCAATATAAAACATATACAGAACAATACAAAATATATACATAGATCAATACGTACCCCGCCCCTGCTGAATGACCCCAAGTGCCAGTTATAACCTGGCTGACTTACCTTACATATCCTGTATTCTGGTCTGCAGACTTGTCTGGTTTCTGGTTTGGTGGTTTTGGGATCAACTTTTTTGAAATGCGTCCCTCAAAAGGTCGTGGAGGGTCCATTGTGTTTATTGATCGAGGGTACTGTAAAAGGTAGAGTTTGATTAACATTCACAAACTACTGAAATTGAAACTTTTTATAATGTTCGTGTTGGATAACATGATTATCACATCACTTATCATGTTTGTACATGCCAACATTTCATAATTTCATGGAGAAGATTATGAAGATTGTGAGTATTACCATCCAGAGGCAAAATAAGTCTTGAAATGACATCCTTTCAGTTCTTATTTGAGATGAAATCATTAGATTTTAGAATATAGTAACAATTCACTTTTTGAAAACACTGAATTTAAGAGTTGAGGGTTGATTGAGGTTTCCCTACTAAATAGGGGAAGTTATGGCAAATATAAATTTATATTAACTTTCCACATTAATCCCAGTTAACTCCCCTTGTAGAAGATAGGTCCACTCACCAGTAAATCATCCTCCAGTCCAGTGGCGTCATACTTGGCACATTTGTCGCCGAGGTTGTCAAGCTTAAGCGGGTTGGCCGGTCCAAGCCCGGTGTGATTGAGGTCGTACGTTGTGTGCCACTGGTTGCGCTCTACATTGCGCAAAGCATTGGCCGTACGGTCAGACACCTTCATTTCCATAGGACGGTCTTGGAGATTGGGTGCCACAGTCTTGGGCGGGATCGGGAAAAACTGCTGCTTTCCACCATGAGCCTTCACAAGCTGTCAAAGCAAACAGAGGTTGGTAAATTATCACTTGAATTCTGCAAAATTAGTAGGAGGGTGTTACTGTAAAATAATGCATTTTTGTAGGGGTATATGTGCATATCATTTCCTGGGTATAGCACACACTCCATCCATCAATTATAATGTCCACAAATTATTAATTTTTAGAAACACACATGTCATATCACATATATAATGTATGATTTTCTTAACCTAAAATTCATGTCTCCTTGACTGTTTTTGAAAACCTCACAATTTCATCCCCAAATGTGATTTTACACTACTGGAATGTGAAAAACTAACATTAAAATGTTGAGAGTTGACATTAGAATGTAGAAAAGTGATATAAGATGTGAAGTAGTGACGTAGGGAGATCGGGGGGTAACATGGGGATTTAGAGTGGTGACATAGGGAGATTGGGGGGTAACATGGGGATTTAGAGTGGTGACATAGGGAGATTGGGGGGTAACATGGGGATGTAGAGTGGTGTCAAAGGGAGATTGGGGGGTAACATGGGGATGTAGAGTGGTGACATAGGGAGATTGGGGGGTAACATGGGGATGTAGAGTGGTGACATAGGGAGATTGGGGGTAACATGGGGATGTAGAGTGGTGTCAAAGGGAGATTGGGGGGTAACATGGGGATGTAGAGTGGTGACATAGGGAGATTGGGGGGTAACATGGGGATGTAGAGTGGTGACATAGGGAGATTGGGGGGTAACATGGGGATGTAGAGTGGTGACACAGGGAGATTGGGGGGTAACATGGGGATGTAGAGTGGTGACAAAGGGAGATTGGGGGGTAACATCGGGATGTAGAGTGGTGACAAAGGGAGATTGGGGGGTAACATCGGGATGTAGAGTGGTGACATAGGGAGATTGGGGGTAACATGGGGGTTTAGAGTGGTGACACAGGGAGATTGGGGGGTAACATGGGGATGTAGAGTGGTGTCAAAGGGAGATTGGGGGGTAACATGGGGATGTAGAGTGGTGACATAGGGAGATTGGGGGTAACATGGGGATGTAGAGTGGTGACATAGGGAGATTGGGGGGTAACAAGGGGATGTAGAGTGGTGTCAAAGGGAGATTGGGGGGTAACATGGGGATGTAGAGTGGTGACATAGGGAGATTGGGGGGTAACATTGGGATGTAGAGTGGTGACATAGGGAGATTTGGGGGGTAACATTGGGATGTAGAGTGGTGACACAGGGAGATTGGGGGGTAACATGTGGATTTAGAGTGGTGACATAGGGAGATTTGGGGGGTAACATGGGGATGTAGAGTGGTGACATAGGGAGATTTGGGGGGTAACATGGGGATGTAGAGTGGTGACATAGGGAGATTGGGGGGTAACATGGGGATGTAGAGTGGTGACAGAGAGATTGGAGGGTAACATGGGGATGTAGAGTGGTGACATAGGGAGATTGGGGGGTAACATGGGGATGTAGAGTGGTGACATAGGGAGATTGGGGGGTAAAATTGGGATGTAGAGTGGTGACATAGGGAGATTTGGGGGTAACATGGGGATGTAGAGTGGTGACATAGGGAGATTTGGGGGGTAACATCGGGATGTAGAGTGGTGACATAGGGAGATTGGGGGGTAACATTGGGATGTAGAGTGGTGACATAGGGAGATTGGGGGGTTACATTGGGATGTAGAGTGGTGACATAGGGAGATTGGGGGGTAACATGGGGATGTAGAGTGGTGACGTAAGATGTTGGAAGGCAACGTAAGTTATGGGAAGGTGGCATGAGATATGGGAAAGTAACCTAAAGTGTTTGAAGGTGACATAGAAGGTGCTTTAAGGTTAGAGACAGAGGACTGATTTGAGGAGTTGTAAAAATACATTAGAAAAGTGGGGACAGGAAGTAGGGACAGGAGGTGGGACATGAAGGTGGAGACAGGAGATAGGGACAGGAAGTGGGTGTATGAGGTGGGGACAAGGAGTAAAGAAATGAGGTTGGGACAGGGGAGTGATGACAGGAGATAGGGACAGGAAATGGGTCCAGAAAGTGGAGTCTGAGGAGGTGGGGGATAAGAAGTGGTCACATAAGGTGGGGACTAGATATGGGTACAGGAAGTTAGACCGAGGTTTAACACAGGAAGTGGATACCTAAGTTAGGGACAGGAAATAGAGACAAGTGGTGGGGACAGGAAGTTGGTACAGGAGATTGGGATAGGAGAAAGGGACAGGAGGTAAAAATTAGGACATTGGATTGGGACAAATATTAAGGATAGTTTGTAATATTTGTATATATGAATTAAGTGCTGTTGATTTACCTGATTAAATCCATTTTCTCCTGACCATTCCAGTGCCCTCTTCTCCGATTCCTTTGGAATCGTTTCAACCTCCTGTCGGAATCCATGCCCTATTAACAACAAGAAGCTATATAATCATGGTAGTTTACTGGGTTATACAAAAATCTGCCTGACAATCAGGGTCAAAGGGAAAACTATCCACAGATCTAGACCTCATAATTAAATGAATTCTGTTATGTACAAAAAAAACTATCCACAGATCTAGGCCTCACAATTAAATGAATTCTGTTATATACAAAACATGCCTTTGAAATGGACCCGAATTCTAGCTACAGTTAATTTTTACCTTTTGTTTTGTGAACAATGGCAACGTCGTGGGCTGTTGCTGGCATCTCAGCATTGATTGGCTGGATGTTTCTCGCAGCCACACCCTTCTTTGGGTCCTCGGGTGAATCAAACTTCGGGAACAGTGCATACCTAGGCATGTGGGAACTGTATGGGTGTTCTGCAGGAAAATCCTTGTTGATGAGAATTTCTCTGTAAAAAATTTAATACAATCTCAGACATGATTTAACGGGCTATTTAACAGTAATTAATTCAAGTTCAAAATCAAAGTAGTATTACATTGCTGTCAGCATACTGATTTTGGCAAGCTGACTCATTAATATGATGATATGGTCACTTACAATATTTCTTCAGAAAGCAATATTCAGGAACTGTAGTAATTAACACAATCATAGTTAAGCAGAATGCTTCAGCACAAAAATTGCTAAGATAATTAAGATTATTGATATAAACCACCTCCTGCATGATTATCACCCAACCATTGATAATGATCTAATCGTACATTGATATCACATATAACTACCCTGATGACACATGATGAACTCTTTCAATTTAAATATTGGAATAGTTCATTTACAATTTCAGGGCTGGATGATGAATCACAAGATTTTTTTTTCTAGATCTATATTCATTTTTATTTGAGCAAGTAGATAAATTATAACCTATTTTTAAACATATGTACAATGTACATAAACTAAATCATATAATTAGTCTGTTTATTGTTACATTAAAAATAATTATGTGTACAACTTGATACAGATTACAGATTTTAGTAATTTTAGAGTACAGTTTTGAGTGTAGTTAAAAATGTGTTGCCAAAATATATAGCAAAACTGAATTTTTTGTCGCCAAACCTGCTAATGCGAGCCCTGACAAGGAACTTGAGATAGATTTGAAATAAATACAAACACTGTGGTTTATCAGGGGCTACTGATCACTCCACAACTCAATCGAACATGCATATTATCTAATTCAGACTTTCATAAGATGCTGGACTCTGTGATACAGTCAGATTTAGAGGAGCCTGAGACTGAAGAACATGCTGGACTCTGAGGACAACTTAAAGAAAACACTTATTTAAGACTCTATAGTACTCCAGAAACCTTTTCTTAGCAACATCAGAGAAGCTGAAGAAAAGAATATTTGAATCTTACCTCGGAAAGCAATTCAAGAGCAGTCATGTCTAGTGATATAATAAAGCTTATTCTAAACAAAGGATTGGGGGTGAAATTACAGTATATAACAAACTGCATGAGAGCCCTCATATACAGTTTTGATGAAAAAATTGAGCTTTGAGAATGATTCCTGGTAATGCCAATACATACCCCATAGGAGCCTCCTGTGGTTTTGAGAGCCTGAAAAGGAAAAAAATGTATAAGTTTAATTTGCTTGCACTGCCTAGTACATGTATTTATTCAGGTCTACAGAATGGAAGTCATAACAATTAAAAATATACATACCCCACACATGATTAGAAAGGGCATCACAGGAAATAATTACGTTACATACCAGAAAATCAATTTTTCCACATCAGTTAATTAAGGGTTATATTCAGCAACTGTCTTGTATGACATTTATATACAAGACACAAAGAGATACTCTGGACTGTAATTTCTATTTTGAACTTTTTTTTCAAAAAAGGAAAATGCTATAGAAACAGATATATATCATTATACCTTTCAATTATCATATATTCCTCAATGTTACCTTCTGATTTTTTGGAAAATGACACTTTTTGGTGTGCTGCATAGTTTTGTAACATTTCTGATCACAGTAATCATCAACACACCTGATTCCTGAATAATTAGGAAGTGTACAGTATCAGTTCGTTTATCATATTACGATCAGGAAGGGACGGCATTATAACCCTGAAATCATGTGATACACCAGTAACTTAGGTCATACTTACAAAGCATCATTGCTTCTGACGTTACTGAGTTTTAACTTGGTGAGGGTGTAGAATTGATCGATTGGTTCCCCTCTGGAAAAAATCAAATTAACAAGATGAAATAGGTGGTACAAACAAATCCAGAAAAAATCCTAGATAAAAGCTATCACAAATACAATATACAGGTGTCACAAATATAATATACAGGTGTCACAAATAACAATATACAGGTAAGTCAAAGGTTCACTTTTCAGCTATACAGCAGAGTATACAGGCAAACTAATGACAGTTAATACCAGTCTAGCAGGTACAGTATACAGGTATTACAGATACAGTATACAGGTATAACAGGTACAATATACAGGTATAACAGGTACAATATACAGGTTTAGTGTACAGGTATAATATACAGGTATAACAGGTACAGTATACAGGTATTACAGATACAGTATATAGGTATAACAGGTACAATATACAGGTATAACAGGTACAATATACAGGTATAGTGTACAGGTATAATATACAGGTATAACAGGTACAGTATACAGGTATAACAGGTACAGTATACAGGTATAACAGGTACAGTATATACAGGTATTACAGAAACAGTATACAGGTATAGTGTACAGGTATCACAGGTACAGTATACAGGGATCACAGGCACAGTATACATGTATTACAGGTACAGTATACATGTATTACAGGTACAGTATTGTATTACATGTATAGTATACAGGTATAACAGATACAGTATACAGGTAGAACAGGTACAGTATACAGGTATAATATACAGGTATAACAGGTACAGTATACAGGTATAATATACAGGTATAATATACAGGTATAACAGGTACAGTATACAGGTATAATATACAGGTATAACAGGTATAGTATTGTATTACATGTATAGTATACAGGTACAATATACAGGTATAATATACAGGTATCACAGATACAGTATACAGGTACAGTATACAGGTACAGTATACAGGTATAACAGGTACAGTATACAGGTACAGTATACAGGTACAGTATACAGATACAGTATACAGGTATCACAGGTACAGTATAACATGTATCACAGGTACAGTACTAGAAATTGTTTCTGAACAATTTGACGGGCTTTTCACACCTTTGCCAGATTTTGTCTTTGGTGAAAGGGAGGTAACTCTTACATATTGTAAGAACTACTTCACTTTTACCACTGATAGACAGTAAACCATTTTAATACAAAGAATATATAGGGAAATTTTCAAAATGGCTTACTTCCTTAACCGGAAGTGCTATCAAGACACCGAAGGTATCAATATCATCGGAATGACATACTCTATTGATCTGTAGAAAAATAAAACAAAAATAATGAAAAATGAAAAAAGTCAAAAAATAGATTAACTTTGACCTCTGCTGCACTTTTTTACGAGACATATTTTGTAATAACTTGTAGAAGAAGAAACTTTTCCCCAGATGTAATCTACAATAATATACCTTTGAAACATCTGAACATTAAACGGTTATTGAGATATAGCCATTTTAACATTTTAAAGTATGACGTCATAGCGACCATCTTGGATTTTGAATCAATTTAAAAATATCAAACTTTAGTCGGAGACGACTATTTTTGACAAGTTTGAGCTGAATCCCACTGTTGGAATTTGAGAAGAAGTTTAAAATGTAAAACGATTCTTAACATAGAATATATAGGGAAATGTTCTCAATGGCGTAATACCTTAACCGGAAGTGCTATCAAGACACCGAAGGTATCAAAATCATCGGAATGTCATACTCTATTGATCTGAAGAAAAAGTTTTCACAAATAATGAAAAATGAAAAATTTCTAAAAATAGATTAAATTTGACCTCTGCCCCGCTTTTTTACGAGACATATTTTGTTATAACTTATAGAAGAAAAAAGTTGTCCCCAGATGTATTCTACAATAATATACCTTTGAAACATCTGAACATTAAATGGTTATTGAGATATAGCCATTTTAACATTTTAAAGTATGACGTCATAGCGGCCATCTTGGATTTTGAATCAATTTAAAAATATCAAACTTTAGTTGGGACTATCCCACGATCATTTTAGACAAGTTTGAGCTGAATCCCACTGTTTGAATTTGAGAAGAAGTTTAAAATGTGAAATGGTTTTTAACATAGAATATATAGGGAAATGTTCACAATGGCGTAATACCTTAACCGGAAGTGCTATCAAGACACCGAAGGTATCAATATCATCGGAATGTCATACTCTATTGATCTGTAGAAAAAGTTTTCACAAATAATGAAAAATGAAAAATTTCTAAAAATAGATTAACTTTGAACTCTGCCCCGCTTTTTTACGAGACATATTTGGTTATAACTTATAGAAGAAAAAAGTTGTCCCCAGATGTATTCTACAATAATATACCTTTGAAACATCTGAACATTAAATGGTTATTGAGATATAGCCATTTTAACATTTTAAAGTATGACGTCATAGCGGCCATCTTGGATTTTGAATCAATTTAAAAATATCAAACTTTAGTTGGGACTATCCCACGATCATTTTAGACAAGTTTGAGCTGAATCCCACTAGTGGAATTTGAGAAGAAGTTTAAAATGTGAAATGGTTTTTAACATAGAATATATAGGGAAATGTTCACAATGGCGTAATACCTTAACCGGAAGTGCTATCAAGACACCGAAGGTATCAATATCATCGGAATGTCATACTCTATTGATCTGTAGAAAAAGTTTTCACAAATAATGAAAAATGAAAAATTTCTAAAAATAGATTAACTTTGACCTCTGCCCCGCTTTTTTACGAGACATATTTGGTTATAACTTATAGAAGAAAAAAGTTGTCCCCAGATGTATTCTACAATAATATACCTTTGAAACATCTGAACATAAAACGGTTATTGAGATATAGCCATTTAAACATTTTAAAGTATGACGTCATAGCGGCCATCTTGGATTTTGAATCAATTTAAAAATATCAAACTTTAGTCGGGACTATCCCACGATCATTTTAGACAAGTTTGAGCTGAATCCCACTGTTGGAATTTGAGAAGAAGTTTAAAATGTGAAACGGTTTTTTATATAGATTATATAGGGGAAAATTACATATGGCGTATACCGGAAACTACATGTGTTACATAAAAACTAAACACATCAAATTCATCAGAATGACATTGTGTATAGATTGGTCAAAACAAATTTCCAAAAAAATTAAAATTAAAAAAAAAAAAAAAAAAAAATTTTTTTTTGATTTTTGACCCAATGGCGAACTTTTTTATTTCAACTCCAAAGTACCTAAATGTGTGACAAAAAAAGTTAGATATGGCTTATGTCTACAATAATATCATTACAGAAACTCTGAACAGCCAACGGTCATTGAAATATGGCTATTTTAAAGTTTTTAACTTATGACGTCATGGCGGCCATCTTGGATTTTGGACCTACTTCGTTATGTTGCTGTCACCCCTTTGGCTCATGCCAAATACAATGGGCTTAACTGAATTGACATACCTCTTACCATTTTTGCATAATAGTGTGCCAAAAATGAAATGCAGAAGAAGAATAATAATAATAATAATAATAATAATAATAAACAGAACAGAAACAATAGGTCTTTTCACCACATGGTGAAAAGCCCTAATAACAGGTACAGTATACAGGTATAACAGGTACAGTATACAGGTGTCACAGATACAGTATACATGTATAGTGTACATGTATCACAGGTACAGTATAACAGGTATCACAGGTACAGTATACAGGTATCACAGGTACAGTAAAACAGGTACAGTATACAGGTATAACAGGTACAGTATACAGGTATCACAGATACACTATACATGTATAGTGTACATGTATCACAGGTACAGTATACAGGTATAACAGGTACAGTATACAGAGGGATCACAGGTACAGTTTACATGTACCACAGGTACAAAATACAGGGACCACAGGTACAGTATTCATGTATAACAGGTACAGTATATTTACAGGTACAACAGGTACAGTTTACAGGTATCACAGGTACAAAATACAGGTACCACATGTACAGTATTCACAGTATACAGGTATAGTATACGGGATAACAGGTACAGTATACAGGTATAACAGGTACAGTATACATGTACAACTTTAACAGGTACAGTATACAGGTATCACAGGTACAGTATACAGGTACAGTATACAGGTAGTACAGGTACAGTATACAGCTTGAACAAGTACAGTATACAGGTATACCAGGTACAGTGTACAGGTATAACAGGTACAATATACAGGTATAGTATACAGGTATCACATGTACAATATACAGGTATAACAGGTTCAGTATACAGGTATAACAGGTACAGAATACAGGTATTACAGCTACAGTATATAGGTATAGTGTACAGGTATCACATGTACAATATACAGGTATAACAGGTACAGTATACAGGTATAACAGATACAGTATACAGGTATAACAGGTACAGTATACAGGTATAGCAAGTACAGTGTACAGGCATCACCATAATGTTGATCATCTGTAGTTTGCATTTAGTTCAGTATAAGGACAAGTGCATTCACTAAAATACAAGTATAAAATACAGTTAATTTTACATCCGGTATTTGTCTCTTTAATTGTTTAAAACTAGCGATTAAATACCCAAACAATGGACGGGCCAGTCACTTACTTGTATTGCCATGTAGGGGGCCCCGGAATGTATACATTTACGTCCTCCTTAAACTTGCCCGACCCCCATTCCTTTGGGACTCCGGGGGTGTGTTCTACATTGGGGAAGAGTTGGATGGAGGTCATGTTTCCAACATCTGAGACCCTCACCAACAATAGTTCAGGGCACCGTTACACACCGTATCTCGGCTTTAGTCTGCTCGTTGCTAAGGTCCTATTTGTATGTTAATATTACTGTATCGTTTGGAACTCTCCAGGTGTTATTCCACTACTCAAGGTAATTATCGACCGGGTAGCTTCCGAATGGTGGCCATACCTGAATAACTGTATCGTCTGTCTGGGTGCGAAGTCGCGCGCCACTGACTGCGGAGATGACTGAAATAAGCATGGTTAGTCCTGTCCTGTCGATATCAACACTTACAATGTATGTGTCTGCCAATAGTTTGTCGTCATGGGACGAAATTCAACTGTCTCTCACAACAATCATATACATTAAGACCTATGGTTTTATCTTACTCCGGAACCGT
The DNA here is from genome assembly GCA_947623455.1 of Mimachlamys varia. Taxonomy (NCBI): domain Eukaryota; kingdom Metazoa; phylum Mollusca; class Bivalvia; order Pectinida; family Pectinidae; genus Mimachlamys; species Mimachlamys varia. The sequence goes on along the minus strand of OX392529.1, from coordinate 31,191,947 downwards.
AACATATATTTAAACAATTTTAGATTTTAGATTTTCTTTGTGATAGATGTGGAAGCTTCCAATACTTTTCATGGCAGTACCCGTGGGATTTAGCGGCTTTTAAATTATAAATTCGGTATATCAGTATCGGTGTTTGACAGGGCCACTACACTAATGTGATATATGTATGACAGCTAATTTATTTGTGTGTACTTCGAACGAATATATGAATTTGGTAGATTTTTACCTGGTTGAGGAGTTTTATAAATTTTCCACTTGTGAGTCAATATGTTTACTTTTATTTTTTATGAATACCACGCTGATCTACCAGAGACAGCTGTATAAATATTGTCATTTCTTGTTGGTTTGGTTAATTGGTTGGTCGATTCGCACAGACCACTGGGATTGTATAATTACTTTGTTGAATGTGTTACTTCTCCTAGTTTAATCATTTATTCATTTATCTATTTTTGAACTAAGTGCGTGTCTCTGTCAAAACAAGATCTTACCACAGTTCTCTGAGCGGTGTCGGGTACTAGGTATAGCCTACCTAGAATTCTACAGGTGCACAGGTTGATTTCACTTTAAATTCCGAAATGTCGTTTCCTTAACAAAATATCATTTATAATCAATTTCAAAATGAAACATTTTTTTGTGCGCCAAGTTTTTAGATTTATTCAAAAATATCTGTCTATTCCCATCTAACATGATATAGCTGTTATATTAAATATGGTTAGTCGTTATGTTATACTATTTCAACATATATTAAAAAAAAAAAATCCAAACCCAGATGAATTAATGACATTGAGGGTTTAACGGTAGAACAGATTACTCATTGACTTTCCTGAATCTCGTAAAAATCAAAAATATAAACAGGCGGGTAACATTTTTTTCCGACGGAAAAATGTTATAGAAAAGGCTAAATAATTACATCATATGTAACAAAAGAGGACTGCTATATTATTATCGATGATAGATGAAACGAAGACGCTATATTACATTAACTTATTAATTAAGCAATGCTAAAATAATGTACAAGTTGAAGGAAAAAATATCCATTTGCCCTTTACAACTATTGAAAACTAACAAATTGAGTGTGGATTCCAGCATAACTGGTTTTATCATGTTTCATGCATTATCAACAGCTGTGGTCATACAAGGATGTGGAATTTCATCATGATTTATACAATAACAAAAACTTGATTGCATGAATAAAGTAGTATTATGGGTTAAGTCAAACTCCACCACATGAATTTTTCAAGTTGCACAACTACAAGTAATTTGGAGAATATCTAAATATTACTTTGTTGCACGTCAACATACCATATATACTGTTAATCTTTATAATACACTTATACTCAAAGTGAGCACTGAGTTTAATCCAGTAATCCTACCTATTTATTCCATGTTAGTGAATAGCGGGGATTACTAGGATTAAAGCCCAGCTGATAGTGTAGCTCTACGCGAGTTGTCTCCCCTATATCTGTTCGGTGGATTCTTGGCGGCACAGCTAGTATTTGACCTAAATTAAGGTGTTTACAAAAATATTTCACTTTGGGGAGGGGGGTGAAAATTTATTTTCGATAAAAAGGCCCCTCAACCCCTCAATGGTTATAAAGGCTATCATATGGTTTAGGGGGTGGGGGGGGGGGGGGGTATCGAAAATTTCTCACCCCCCCAAAAGTCTAAAGTTGCTCTGAACCTTGATTTAGGTCCAAAATACAAAAGTAGTTGTAACAAATTCTCAGGCCCCTGTGCTTCGCGGTAGTAAAACGGACGTGTATATAAATTCTTAATCAATCATGGATAAACTCTTGTCTCCAATATAAACATATTTTTTTTATAATGCAAAAGCGTAAATGCGTCATGCAACTTGCAAAGGTATTGATGACGCTATCTTTTCAATTCGAAACCTTGCTATGTAATTGAAATAGGTATTTTGTGATGAATTTTTTATGATATAGGATCGGAGTCAAAACGATTTGGTGATACGAATATTAATAGAAGAACATGATGGCATGTACTTGATAATACTGGATTCGATACATCTGCCGGCCACTAATTATTATAGGGACGCACTTCCATGGTGTATAAATGCATTAAACAGGAGAGTGGGTGGCACTAGCTACATGGGAATAAATTAGCCATAGTACTGTTGGGAATTTGATAGAAGTTTATCATCGATCTGTTTCCCTTAACTGAACGACGACAATTATTGTAGTTTTAACCATTAACAGAATTAGTAATATGACTAATATCATATCCGTATTGTAGAACAGAACGCTGTCTTAGTCATGAGACTGTTTTTGAGAGAACGCTGTCTTAGTCAGGAGACAATCTTTGAAAGAACACTATTTAAGTCAGGAGACAGTCTTTGAGAGAACGCTATTTTAGTCAGGGGACAGTCTTTGAGAGAACGCTATTTAAGTCAGGGGACAGTCTTTGAGAGAACGCTATCTCAGTCAGGAGACGATCTTTGAAAGAACACTATCTTAGTCAGAAGACAGTCTTTGAGAGAACGCTATCTTAGTAAGGAGACGATTTTTGAGAGAACGCTGTCTTAGTCAGGAAACGATCTTTGAGAGAACGCTGTCTTAGTCAGGAGACGATCTTTGAAAGAACGCCATTTTAGTCAGGAGACAGTCTTTGAGATAACGCTATTTTATCAAGGAGACAGTCTTTGAGATAACGCTATTTTATCCAGGGGACAGTCTTTGAGAGAACGCTATTTAAGTCAGGGGTCAGTCTTTGAGAGAACGCTATCTTAGTAAGGAGACGATCTTTGACAGAACGTTATCTTAGTCAGAAGACAGTCTTTGAGAGAACGCTGTCTTAGTCAGGAGACAGTCTTTGAGAGAACGCTATCTTAGTAAGGAGACGATTTTTGAGAGAACGCTGTCTTAGTCAGGAGACGATCTTTGAAAGAACGCTATTTTAGTCAGGAGACAGTCTTTGAAAGAACACTATTTAAGTCAGGAGACAGTGTTTGAGAGAACGCTATTTTAGTCAGGGGACAGTCTTTGAGAGAACGCTATTTAAGTCAGGGGACAGTCTTTGAGAGAGCGCTATCTCAGTCAGGAGACGATCTTTGAAAGAACACTATCTTAGTCAGAAGACAGTCTTTGAAAGAACGCTATCTTAGTCAGGAAACGATCTTTGAGAGAACGCTGTCTTAGTCAGGAGACGATCTTTGAAAGAACGCTATTTTAGTCAGGAGACAGTCTTTGAGATAACGCTATTTTATCAAGGAGACAGTCTTTGAGATAACGCTATTTTATCCAGGGGACAGTCTTTGAGAGAACGCTATTTAAGTCAGGGGACAGTCTTTGAGAGAACGCTATCTTAGTAAGGAGACGATCTTTGACAGAACGTTATCTTAGTCAGAAGACAGTCTTTGAGAGAACGCTGTCTTAGTCAGGAGACAGTCTTTGAGAGAACACTATCTTAATCAGGAGACGATTTTTGAGAGAACGCTATCTTAGTCAGGAGACGATCTTTGAAAGAACGCTATTTTAGTCAGGAGACAGTCTTTGAGAGAACGCTATTTTATCCAGGGGACAGTCTTTGAGAGAACGCTATTTAAGTCAGGGGTCAGTCTTTGAGAGAACGCTATCTTAGTAAGGAGACGATCTTTGACAGAACGTTATCTTAGTCAGAAGACAGTCTTTGACAGAACGCTGTCTTAGTCAGGAGACAGTCTTTGAGAGAACGCTATCTTAGTAAGGAGACGATTTTTGAGAGAACGCTGTCTTAGTCAGGAGACGATCTTTGAAAGAACGCTATTTTAGTCAGGAGACAGTCTTTGAAAGAACACTATTTAAGTCAGGAGACAGTGTTTGAGAGAACGCTATTTTAGTCAGGGGACAGTCTTTGAGAGAACGCTATTTAAGTCAGGGGACAGTCTTTGAGAGAGCGCTATCTCAGTCAGGAGACGATCTTTGAAAGAACACTATCTTAGTCAGAAGACAGTTTTTGAAAGAACGCTATCTTAGTCAGGAAACGATCTTTGAGAGAACGCTGTCTTAGTCAGGAGACGATCTTTGAAAGAACGCTATTTTAGTCAGAAGACAGTCTTTGAGATAACGCTATTTTATCAAGGAGACAGTCTTTGAGATAACGCTAGTTTATCCAGGGGACAGTCTTTGAGAGAACGCTATTTAAGTCAGGGGACAGTCTTTGAGAGAACGCTATCTTAGTAAGGAGACGATCTTTGACAGAACGTTATCTTAGTCAGAAGACAGTCTTTGAGAGAACGCTGTCTTAGACAGGAGACAGTCTTTGAGAGAACACTATCTTAGTCAGGAGACGATTTTTGAGAGAACGCTATCTTAGTCAGGAGACGATCTTTGAAAGAACGCTATTTTAGTCAGGAGACAGTCTTTGAGAGAACGCTATTTTATCCAGGGGACAGTCTTTGAGAGAACGCTATTTAAGTCAGGGGACAGTCTTTGAGAGAACGCTATCTTAGTAAGGAGACGATTTTTGAGAGAACGCTATTTAAGTCAGGGGACAGTCTTTGAGAGAACACTATCTTAGTCAGGAGACGATTTTTGAGAGAACGCTATTTTAGTCAGGAGACAGTCTTTGAGAGAACGCTATCTTAGTCAGGAGACGATTTTTGAGAGAAATCTATCTTAGTCAGGAAACGATCTTTGAGAGAACGCTATCTTAGTCAGGAAACGATCTTTGAGAGAACGCTGTCTTAGTCAGGAGACGATCTTTGAAAGAATGCTATTTTAGTCAGGAGACAGTCTTTGAGATAACGCTATTTTATCCAGGGGACAGTCTTTGAGAGAACGCTATTTAAGTCAGGGGACAGTCTTTGAGAGAACGCTATCTTAGTAAGGAGACGATCTTTGAGAGAACGCTATTTAAGTCAGGGGACAGTCTTTGAGAGAACGCTATCTTAGTCAGGAGACGATCTTTGAGGGAACGCTATATTAGTCAGAAGACAGTCTTTGAGAGAACGCTATCTTAGTAAGGAGACGATCTTTGAGAGAACGCTATTTTAGTCAGGAAACAGTCTTTGAGAGAACGCTGTCTTAGTCAGGAGAAGATCTTTGAAAGAACACTATTTAAGTCAGGAGACAGTCTTTGAGAGAACGCTATCTTAGTCAGGAGACGATCTTTGAGGGAACGCTATATTAGTCAGAAGACAGTCTTTGAGAGAACGCTATCTTAGTAAGGAGACGATCTTTGAGAGAACGCTATTTTAGTCAGGAGACGATCTTTGAGAGAACGTATCTTAATCAGGAGACGATCTTTGAGAGAACGCTGTCTAAGTCAGGAGACAGTCTTTGAGAGAACGCTATCTTAGTCAGGAGACGATCTTTGAGGGAACGCTATATTAGTCAGAAGACAGTCTTTGAGAGAACGCTATCTTAGTAAGGAGACGATCTTTGAGAGAACGCTATTTTAGTCAGGAAACAGTCTTTGAGAGAACGCTGTCTTAGTCAGGAGACGATCTTTGAGAGAACGTATCTTAATCAGGAGACGATCTTTGAGAGAACGCTGTCTAAGTCAACAGACAGTCTTTGAGAGAACGCTATCTTAGTCAGGAGACGATCTTTGAGAGAACGACATCTTTTTCATGAGACAACCTTTGGGAGAACGATGTCTTTGTCAGGTGACTATCTTTGGGAGAACGACATCTTTGCCAGGTGACTATCTTTGAGAGAACGACATCTTTGTCAGGATTCTTTCTTTGAGAGAACGACATCTTTGTCACGAGACTATCTTTGAGAGAACAACATCTTTGTCAGGTGACTATCTTTGAGAGAACGACATCTTTGTCATGAGACAACCTTTGGGGGAACGCTGTCTTTGTCAGGTGACTATCTTTGAGAAAACAACATCTGTGTCAGGATACTATCTTTGAGAGAACGACATCTTTGTCAGGTGACTATCTTTGAGAGAACGACATCTTTGTCAGGTGACTATCTTTGAGAGAAAAACATATGTGTTGTCATGTATACTATAATGGTTCAGTTATAAACAAGTACTACTTGTGCATAGTACCATTCGTATGATTCACATGCAAGCTTGATTATATTATGTCATCAATGTATATGTCAAACGTTTGATTGATCTTGATTAAACAGAACGACTTGAGAGCAGCCATGCATTAGAGTTGGTAATACATAACATGGTGTCAGAATCGGAAAGAATCCGCCCAAATACAAGACATCGGTCTTGAGAAACATTGAACAAAGGTTCAAGAAGTAATATTGCATCCAACATGGAAGCTTTAGTGGGCTCAACACCGATGATGGACTGGCAAAGCCAGGATCTGGAATTTGCATGGAAAACTTTCAAGCAACATGTGACATGTATGTTCTCGGGACCGCTGCTGGGGAAAACAGAACCAGAAAAATGTGCCTACCTGATGATCTGGGCAGGAGAAAAGGGAAGAAACATGTTCACAACATGGAACCTCACAGAGGATCAACAGAAAGAACTTAAGTATTATTATGAACATTTTGAACAATATGTCAAGCCACGGTCAAATGTAATATACAACAGATATAAGTTTCACAGTAAAACACAAGGTGAAAATGAAACATTTGAACAGTTCACAACACAATTACAGATTTCAGTAAGAGATTGTAATTATGAAAACTCTGATGAAATGGTCCGGGATCGGATAGTTATTGGTGTGAGAAATTCGAAAATCAGAGAAAAGCTGATCAATATTGGAAATGAACTTACACTGAACAAAGCTTTAGACATAGCCAGGACACATGAACTGTCGCATGCACAAGCAAAATCTATGTCTGGTGAAGATGCAAGAGTTCATTCAATCACCAAAGCCAAGTCAACTAGCAACTATAAATCCAAACGTGCACCCACAGTAGCTAAAGTAAAGGAAAACACGTGTACAAGATGTGGATATAGTTACACCGGAAGTAGTAGGCATGAAAATTGTCCAGCTTTTGGAAAGACATGTTTGAAGTGTCAAGGAAAAAATCACTTCGCAAAACTATGCAAAACAAAGAACTTCAAAATCAAAAAGAAAATAGTTCATGCATTAGACCAAGAAAGTTCGGAGGACGAGTTCTACGTCGGATACCTGGAGACAGAAATAAACTCTCTTCAAATGGAATGGGGTGAAAACATCACAGTAGAAGATAAATCGCTACTGTTCCAGTTAGACACAGGAGCTATGTGCAACGTTATCAGTCTTCAGACGTTAACAGAGATCAACGCTCTTCACAAGCTGACATCACAATCGGTGATACCACTACGTTCATATTCAGGACACGTAATCAAACCTGAAGGGAAGGCAACATTGAAGTGTAAATACAAGGAACATGTCAAGAACTTAACATTTCATGTTGTTAATAGAGATGTTAAACCTATCCTAGGAGCTCAGTCATGCAAGGAAATGGAGCTGGTACAGCGTGTAAACACCCTGAGTAAGTCCGTCTTACCTGCTGATCTTGAACAATTTGCTGATGTGTTTGAGGGTTTAGGGTGTCTACCAGGAATACACAAAATACAAGTTGATCATACTGTCCAACCAGTCGTTCATGCCCCCAGGAAAATTCCCATAGCCATTAAAGACAAAGTAAAGGCAGAGCTAGATCGTATGGAGAAAGAAGGGGTTATTGTAAAACAGTCTGAAACTCCATGGTAACGGTAAGCAAACCCAACGGAAAGATACGCGTCTGTGTGGACCCACGGGATCTCAACAAAGCAATTTTGAGGGAACATTACCCAATGAAGACGGTAGAAGATATAATTCTGGAAATCCCAGAGGCAAAGATATTCTCAAAATTGGACGCAACTTCCGGATTTTGGCAAGTTTGCCTGGACGAGGAGAGTTCCAAATTATGTACATTTAACAGCCCATTTGGGAGATATCGATTCACCCGACTCCCATTTGGAATCAAATCAGCACCTGAGGTGTATCAGAGAATCATTTCTGAAATGGTACAGGATATCGAGGGCAGTGACGCAATAGTGGACGATATACTTGTCTGGGGAGCCAACATGAAGGAGCACGACGAGAGGCTGAAACGAGTTCTCGGACGCGTGCGAGAGTACAACCTTACACTGAGCAAGGATAAATGTCAGTTCAGGAAGGACCGCGTAACTTACGTTGGACATGAACTCTCAGATAAAGGTGTAAAACCTGACCCAGAGAAAGTACGAGCAGTCCAGGAAATGGACCCACCGAGAAATAAAGAAGAACTCATGACTTTCCTCGGATTTCTGCAGTACTTGGGAAAGTTTCTTCCCAGTATGTCGGAAAAATCTGCACCTCTACGCCAACTACTGCAAAAGGACATAGCATGGCACTGGGAAGAGGAACACATGAAGTGTTTTGAAACACTGAAGGATCTTGTTATCAAAGCGCCAGTTCTGCGTTACTATGATAAAAATAAAGAACTTGTACTGACAGTAGACGCTAGCTCAAAGGGACTTGGTGCAGCATTAGTGCAGGAAGGACAACCCATAGCATTTGCCTCGAGGGCATTAACCACATGTCAGCAGAACTATGCTCAAATTGAGAAGGAGACATTGGCTATCGCCTTTGGGTGCACAAAATTTCATCAGTACGTGTTTGGCAGACATGTCCTAGTAGAGAGTGACCACAAACCATTGCAGTCAATATTCACGAAGCCACTCTTCCAGGCCCCGCCTCGTCTTCAAAGAATACTGCTGACGTTGCAGAAATATGACCTGAAAGTGTCTTATAAACCAGGAAAGGAAATGTTCCTAGCGGATACATTAAGCCGTGCATTTCTGAAGGAGTCCAACGAGGACTTAGTTCCGGATATTGCGGTGAATGAGGTACACCTATTATCGTACTTGCCTGTGTCACCAGAGAAGTTACAGGAATTCCGCAAAGCTACAGCTGAAGATGTAGAGTTACAACAACTTCAGAAAGTTGTTTTGGACGGTTGGCCGGACAGGAGGGATCAAATATCATTAAATATTAGACAATATTGGGATAGTCAGGATGAGATATCTTGTGTGGACGGCTTACTGTTTAAAGGACACAAACTTGTAGTTCCCAGAACCCTACGTCCGGAGATGTTGAAAATCATTCACAGCTCGCATCTTGGAATTGTCAAATGTAAGTCACGAGCAAGGGATACATTATTTTGGCCAGGCATGTCTTCAGAAGTAGAAGATGTCGTCTCAAAATGTTCAGTTTGTGCACAGCACATCAACCGGAACCCGAAAGAACCCCTGGTGGAAACAGAAGTTCCTAATAGGCCCTGGTCAATAGTGTCAGCAGACATATTCGAGTACAAGGGACAAAACTACCTGTTATCCGTTGACCATTACTCGAAATGGCCGGAAGTAGCAAAACTTGACAACATGAGTAGTAACAATACTATCCAGTATATCAAGAGTCAGTGTTCCAGATATGGAATAATGGACAAATTAATTACGGACAATGGCCCGCAATTTTCAAGTGCAGAATTCAAGGAATTCTCAAAACTGTATGGAATTCAACATGAAACCTCCAGCCCTCACTATGCACAGTCTAATGGACAGGCTGAACGTTGTGTACAAACCGTGAAGAATCTTCTTCGTAAAGCTGACAATGGTGATCCATACAAAGCCTTGTTAGTATACAGAAACACAGCTATTGAGGACATGAAACTTTCTCCCGCGCAAATGTTTCTGGGTAGACGCTTAAAGTCTGACTTACCAACGACTGCACCTCTTTTAAGTCCAGGTGTGATACAGCCAAATGACTTGAAATCGCATATGAAGGCAAGACAAGTAAAACAGAAGTTTTACTATGACCGACATAGTGGTCCAGCTCTTAAACCACTAAACCCAGGTGACAATGTTATCATGCAGAAAACACAACACAAGCAATGGATTCCAGCAACTGTTTCACAAAAACACCACAACCCAAGATCCTATATTGTGGAAACAAGCACCGGAAGTAAATACCGGAGAAACCGGAAATACCTTCGACGTACAAAGGCGGAGTTCCCCAAAATGAATTGCGATGATGAGCCATTTATTCCAACAGTGAATCCGCCACAACAAGGAACAGTTGTAAAGCCTGATAATCAACAACCAAGCACCAGTGACAATAATCAGGAAAACGCGAATCCACCTATGTCAAAATTTGGATATACGTGATATAACGCGTCGCGAATAAACTTTCGAACTATTGTGCAAGGAAAAGAACTAAAATGCACCGCGAAAGATGATGATTTGAATGATTTCATGTTTATTTTTCATTTACACTGTGCCAACTAGATTAAACGACAAAACGCGTTCAATATATTCTATCGCGCCAGTGATTTATTACACAAGTAGTGTTATTTGACTGTTAAAGTTTATTTAAATTGCTCATAAAGTACTCGAAGAAATGCAGAACAGTTAAGGTTATAAATTGTGTTTTGGACACTTGAAAATAATTGGACTTGGAGAAAATAAGAATTTTCTGTTATTATATCTGTGCTTATTACAAGTTTACTTAGATATAATTTCTTTATATCTCTTGTATGCATAATTGTAATTAATAATTTCTTTATATCTCTTGTATGCATAATTGTAATTAATAATTTCATATTTTTCTTAAGGAGAGGGATGTCATGTATACTATAATGGTTCAGTTATAAACAAGTACTACTTGTGCATAGTACCATTCGTATGATTCACATGCAAGCTTGATTATATTATGTCATCAATGTATATGTCAAACGTTTGATTGATCTTGATTAAACAGAACGACTTGAGAGCAGCCATGCATTAGAGTTGGTAATACATAACATGTGTCAGGTGACTATCTTTGAGAGAACGACATCTTTGTCACGAGACAACCTTTGGGGGAACGCTGTCTTTGTCAGGTGACTATCTTTGAGAAAACAACATCTGTGTCAGGTGACTATCTTTGAGAGAACGACATCTTCGTCAGGATACTATCTTTGAGAGAGCAACATCTTTGTCACGAGACGATCATTGAGAGAACGATTTTGCCAGGGGACTCTTTAGTACCGCGCCTAGTGACGCCACACACCTGCCATCACAGAGAAAACGATCTATCAGAGACGACGCAACAACTGAATGAATAATTAATGTCATCACTTAGCTTTGTGTCAGTTGTTTCTGTATATGGTTGATCTGAGCTTAGACATTGGGCGAATCAAGATCAGATAAATAGGTATTTATTAATATCAAATTATGCAGGGAAAACTATTGACAGGCATCGACTCAGTCCTTATAACAAAGTTATTGGGGAATAACCCGTAGGGATAACGCCCACAGCGTCAGTCAGTTGTACGTGACGTCACGGTCCAGGTCGAACGTTTGTTTTCATTCACGATATCAGAAGCTATTATCAGTTTTACGATGCATTGTTAGACCGTAGTCGTGACAAATATCTCGCTAGGCTAATATGACTTCATTCTTTAGATGAATGGTCTCCCAGTTGTTCCGGGGGTCGGGAATGAATTAGTGCCTATTGATGGTGGATTATGGGGGCGGTATTATGACATGTATACATGTATTGACGGCAGTACCGCTGGTTTAGCTTGTCTGCAAATAGAATCATAATCATTTTGTAACTGTCCGTTTATACTGCCACGTGAACCCTACATGTTCGGTTATAAGCCAAATATAGTCGTTGATGATTTGTCCTTTTCCTAAGTGTAGGTGTATTATTAATATTTTTTACAAATTACGTAAACTGAACGTCTTTAGTGTTGCATATTAATTTCGAGGCTCAATGTACGTGCATATGGCAATAATGAACTTTTTACTACTTTTTACATGCATATAAGAATGATTGTTTTTAACCCTATTTGTATTACTATAGCCCGGTATGTTTTGTTTCCTTCTTTAAAACACATTCCCTATAAATATCAAGATTTTCGTGATAGATGTCGACTGCTGACAAACTTACTACACTGGGATTCGAGAGATGCAGGTTGATCAGAACTAAGAGTAAGTTTTTATGGTCGCCTCTTTGTCTCATTGAGATATATTCTGTATCTTTGTGTGATATGAAGATGGACGTTTTTGAGTATGCCCATAAGTGTGCCTACTTGATGTAATTGAGAATGGTGACTCAGTTATCACTTTGAGGACTTGATGCTTACTTGGATGTGACAAAGATTTATAAGGTGAGGGCGTGCCCTCGAAGAAGCAGAAGACGCTAACTCTTTCGAAACCTGGTCTCTTAATACTTTTACAAGGGTCGAGGTCTCTTAATTCTTTTACAAGGGTCGATCCGCATGCACATATTTCCTGCTCATATTTTGCCCCTAGTTTAATAGATTTTGAGTTCGGTTTAATTATGGTTTTGTTAAAGCTCCCGTATTTTCTGATTTCTTTGACTATAGAAAGTTGAAATGCAAATTCGTAAAAGATGCTTTGATTGTGAACATATGCATGAGGTTTCGTGACAATCCCATCAAACAATTCTACGCTAGCTGTTGAACTTCAGTGAATAGTAACTAACAGTGACATAGTTTTTGACCGCAGGATGTCGAAGTGCGAACTCGTACAACTGGTGATATTTGATGACACTTGTTTGGAAATTGGTGCAATCGGTTACGATATGAGGTCTATAGAGAGGCACTGATGCCGGAATTCTGTTTATAGTAATAATGACATAGTTTTTGACTGCAAAAGGCCATAACGCGAATTCCCATACAAGAGGTACTGTTTGTGAACACGTGTTTGAAGTTTCGTGACAATCGGTTAAGAAATGAAGTTTGTAGAGCGTTCACAGCAAAAATCTATTTATAGTAACATTGACATAGTTTCGACCTCAGCGGATTAAACACAAACCAATACAGTCGGTGATGTTTGTTAACACTTGTGTGAATCTTCGTGTGGCAATCGGTTTAGAAATGAAATATGTAAAGTGACGAGGAAGAAATTGTATTTGTAGTAACAGTGACCTAGTTTTTAACCTCAGAAGGACGAAACGCGTACCGGAACAAGGTACAATATTTGCGAACACTTATGTGAAGTATTCATATTTTGGTTTATACTTCCATAAACTCTTGGTAACCGGTTGATGATAAAAACAAAAAACAAAAACCCGACCTAATTTCATTTAAATTTAGGATCCTGCAGCTTAAAGGTAGTCTAGCCACCTCCTCTCCGTGACCTGGAAGCTAATATTGCCAGCTGTGGATAATTGAATACCATATCGTGAATGTTTTCCTTTGGACAGTTAGTAATTTCAGGGACGTATATACGTCCCTGGTAATTTGTTCACTGTAAAGGTAACAGAAAAGGAATAAAGTCGGTGTGTGTCAGCCGTTCCGTTCTCGGAGTCGACTTGTCTCCCTCACAGAGATCGGGAAACGTTAAACCGCTAAACTGATTTTGATATCAAGCTAACTTTAAGCTAGGTGGTGGTGGGGGATGTCTAACTCAGCTAGGTATCAAGCTAATTTTAATGTAGGCGGTGGGGGGATGTCTAACTCTGCTAGGTATCAAGCTAATTTTAATGTAGGCGTTGGTGAGGGATGTCTAACTCTGCAAGGTATCAAGCTAATTTTAATGTAGGCGGTGGGGGGATGTCTAACTCTGCTAGGTATCAAGCTAATTTTAATGTAGGCGGTGGGGGGATGTCTAACTGTGCTAGGTATCAAGCTTATTTTAATGTAGGCGGTGGTGAGGGATGTCTAACTCTGCAAGGTATGAAGCTAATTTTAATGTAGGCGGTGGTGAGGGATGTCTAACTCTGCAAGGTATCAAGCTAATTTTAATGTAGGTGGTGGGGAGATGTCTAACTCTGCTAGGTATCAAGCTAATTTTAATGTAGGCGGTGGTGAGGGATGTCTAACTCTGCAAGGTATCAAGCTAATTTTAATGTAGGCGGTGGGGGGATGTCTAACTCTGCTAGGTATCAAGCTTATTTTAATGTAGGCGGTGGGGGGATGTCTAACTCTGCTAGGTATCAAGCTAATTTTAATGTAGGCGGTGGGGGGATGTCTAACTCTGCTAGGTATCAAGCTAATTTTAATGTAGGCGGTGGGGGGATGTCTAACTCTGCTAGGTATCAAGCTAATTTTAATGTAGGCGGTGGTGAGGGATGTCTAACTCAGCTAGGTATCAAGCTAGTTTTAATGTAGGTGGTGGTGAGGGATGTCTAACTCTGCTAGGTATAAAGCTAATTTTAATGTAGGCGGTGGTGAGGGATGTCTAACTCTGCTAGGTATCAAGCTAATTTTAATGTAGGTGGTGAGGGGGGTGTCTAACTCAGCTAGATATCAAGCTAATTTTAATGTAGGTGGTGGGGGTCTAACTCAGCTAGGTATCAAGCTAATTTTAATGTAGGTGGTGAGGGGGGTGTCTAACTCAGCTAGATATCAAGCTAATTTTAATGTAGGTGGTGGGGGTCTAACTCAGCTAGGTATCAAGCTAATTTTAATTTAGGTGGTGGGGAGGGGGGTCTAACTCAGCTAGGTATCAAGCTAATTTTAATTTAGATGTTGGGGGGGGGGTTAACTCAGCTAGGTATCAAGCTAATTTTAATTTAGGTGGTGGGGAGGGGGGTCTAACTCAGCTAGGTATCAAGCTAATTTTAATTTAGATGTGGGGGGGGGGTCTAACTCAGCTAGGTATCAAGCTAATTTTAATTTAGATGTGGGGGAGGGTCTAACTCAGCTAGGTATTGCAGAAGTTTAAGGAGTAAGTTGATATAGCGTTGTCTCTAAATAATCAATGGGTGACATCCAAAGTGTCGTCATTAGTCACATCGCATTGATCATTTGTAGACATTACTTCATAACCTCCCTTATCTTTATCACTTTTAGGTATACTTACTTATATATATGTCAACCTTTCATCTCAAATAAGGATATTATATCGTCTAGACTATTTGATTAATCGGCATACAGTTGTTTTTTTTTATACCAAATATAGGTATGTATCAACGTGGCAGAAGATCAGCATCACCAGATGATGAGGAAGTAAAGATATATCAAATGACATCCGGTCTCTGCGTTTAAAAAAAAATGAAAAAACCTGGGTCGATGATCATTTAATAGCAAAGCTGAGATATATCAAATGACATCCGGTCTCTGCGTTTAAAAAAAAAAATTGAAAAAATCTGGGTCGATGATCATTTAATAGCAAAGCTGTGCCACCCACCTGTTTCATTTCCATTTCGTTCTCTCCGTATATCGTTGAAGCTTCCTGAGAAGCAAGAGAAGTGTTTGTGACAGAATTGGCTGTATCTTATTAACGACTGTTCAGTCTATGTACCTAATAAAATGTCATGTAGGAATTTTAAGACAGGGAGACGATGATAGATTAAAAAAAAAACAATACTTAATCGTCTATACCACCTTGTGCAGTGATACAATAATGTACGTGTATTTATATACTGAAGGCTTATAATTAAAAAAGAACTTGAACCTATTATTCGATAACAAATATTTTTGACTGGATGCAATATAATTTTGGTGTTGGTCACATGTGAAACAAAAATTGATTTCTAATTAGTTCTATTAAAGTAAATCGATGGTTTAATATTTTTTATTATGTGTATCTCGTATTAAACATGTCCCCTTCTACCACAACACTAACTCTACCGAAACGCCTGGTCTTATTCTCGTTTCCCTTTTCAAGGGTCTCTGTGCAAATCTTGCCTTTGTTCATATTTTTTCCCTAGTTCAATCGATTTTTGAGTTTGGATTATGGTATTATTGTTCCGGATTCGCTGTTTTTTTAATTTTGTTTTTCTAAAAGGCTCTCCGTTCTGATCGAGAAATTTGGGAGATCTGAGATCAGAGTTTGAATGATACACTTTTAAATGTGTAACTATTCATAGTTGTATGATTCAATTGATGCAGATCACGGAACAAGAAAGAGAATCGTGGCAGTGTCACTCACTCCGCACAAATCCGCGCCACTCTGCATCACTCCGCACCACTAAGAAATTCCTGATTAGTGACATTGATGGATATCTACGGTAGTGACATGACTGGATATCTATGGTAGTGACATTGTCGGATATCTACGGTTGTGACATTGTTGAATATCTACGGTAGTGGCATTGTTGGATATCTACGGTAGTGACATGACTGGATATCCATGGTAGTGACATTGTCGGATATCTACGGTAGTGACATTGTCGGATATCTACGGTAGTGACATTGTTGGATATCTACGGTAGTAACATTGTTGGATATCAACGGTAGTGACATTGTCGGATATCTATGGTAGTGACATGACTGGATATCTATGGTTTAGACATTGTCGGATATCTACGGTTGTGACATTGTCGGATATCTACGGTTGTGACATTGTCGGATATCTACGGTAGTGACATTGTTGGATATCTACGGTAGTAACATTGTTGGATATCAACGGTAGTGACATTGTCGGATATCTATGGTAGTGACATGACTGGATATCTATGGTTTAGACATTGTCGGATATCTACGGTTGTGACATTGTCGGATATCAACGGTAGTGACATTGTCGGATATCTACGGTTGTGACATTGTCGGATATCTACGGTTGTGACATTGTTGGATATCTACGGAAGTGGCATTGTTGGATATCTACGGTAGTGACATTGTTGGATATCTATGGTAGTGACATTGTCGGATATCTACGGTAGTGACATTGTCGGATATCTACGGTAGTGACATTGTTGGATATCTACGGTAGTGACATTGTTGGATATCTTCGGTAATAACATTGTTGGATATCTACGGTAGTGACATTGTCAGATATCTACGGTAATAACATTGTTGGATATCAACGGTAGTGACATTGTCGGATATCTACGGTTGTGACATTGTTGGATATCTACGGTAGTGGCATTGTTGGATATCTACGGTAATGACATGACTGGATATCTATGGTAGTGACATTGTCGGATATCTACGGTAGTGACTTTGTCGGATATCTACGGTTGTGACATTGTTGGATATCTACGGTAATAACATTGTTGGATATCTACGGAAGTGACATTGTCAGATATCTACGGTAATAACATTGTTGGATATCAACGGTAGTGACATTGTCGGATATCTACGGTTGTGACATTGTCGGATATCTACGGTTGTGACATCGTTGGATATCTACGGTAGTGACATTGTTGGATATCTACGGTAGTGACATTGTTGGATATCAACGGTAGTGACATTGTCGGATATCTACGGTAGTGACATTGTTGGATATCTACAGTAGTGACATTGTCGGATATCTACGTTAGTGACATTGTTGGATATCTACGGTAGTGACATTGTTTGATATCTACGTTAGTGACATTGTTGGATATCTACTGTAGTGGCATTGTTGGTTATCAACGTTACTGGCATTGTTGGATATCTACGGTAGTGACATTGTTGGATATCAATGGTAGTGACATTATTGGATATCTACGGTTGTGGTTTTGTTGGATATCAACGGTAGTGGCTTTGTTGGATATCAACGGTAGTGACATTGTTGGATATCTACGGTAGTGACATTGTTGGATATCTACGGTAGTGGCATTGTTGGATATCTACGTTAGTGACATAGTCGGATATCTAGGGTAGTGACATTGTTGAATTTCTACGTTAGTGACATTGTTGGATATCTACGTTAGTGACATTGTCGGATATCTACGGTAGTGATATTGATGAATATCTACGGTAGTGACATTGTTGGATATCTACGGCAGTCACTAGATAACTACGGGGCTGACAAGACTGGATAACTACGGTAGTGACACGCCTGGTTAACTACGGTAGTGACTTGACTGGATAACGACGGTAGTGGCATGACTGGATGACTACGGTATTGACATGACGGGATAACTACGGTAGTGACATGACTGAATATCTACGGTAGTGACATGACAGGATAACTACGGTAGTGACATGACAGGATAACTACGGTAGTGACATGACTGAATAACTACGGTAGTGACACGCCTGGATATCTATGGTAGAGACATTGCTGGATAAGTACGGGAGTGACCTGAATGGATAACAACGGTAGCGACATGACAAGATATCTACGGTAGTGATACGACTGGATAACTACGTTAGTGACATGACTGAATAACTACGGTAGTGACATGACTGGATAACTACGGTAGTGACATGACAGGATAACTACGGTAGTGACATGACTGAATAACTACGGTAGTGACACGCCTGGATAACTACGGTAGTGACATGACAGGATAACTACGGTAGTGACATGACTGAATAAATACGGTATTGACATGGCTGGGTAACTACGGTAGTGACACGCCTGGATAACTACGGTAGTGACACGCCTGGATAACTACGGTAGTGACACGCCTGGATAACAACGGTAATGACATGACTGGATGACTACGTTAGTTAAAACTCATGCAATCAGACGCCATGGTAGCCGTTTTGCATTTTACACCAGCAACTGTACAAGGCCTTGAGAACAGTATCTATATGACGACAGCTATACCAGGGATATGTCTATATGACGACAGCTATACCAGGGATATGTCTATATGACGACAGCTATACCAGGGATATGGCAGAAGTTGATTCAGAGGACAGTTGTCTATCATCATTTGTGAATCGGTCTCAAAATACACCAATACCAAACCATTGCCCAGAGTGTTGATGCAGTACCCTAGTACTAAATTCTTGTACGTGCTATGTATATATAGTATTTGTATGGTTGAACATGATAAGCTCGATCTCAATTTCAGGCCATGACATTGTTCTTTGGTGTGATTTAGCTGTACATGTCGTCGATCAAGCCAAACACGGTTACCCTTCTGGAACACCTGGCCTAAATACGCTTACCCCTCTGGAACACCTGGTCTAAATATGCTTACCCTTCCGGTCTTATCCTCTTTTACTTTTTTTCAAGAGTCTCCGTGTACACCTTTCCCTTGTTTATATTTGGTTTCTAATTTCAATGATTTGGACGCTGCGATATTCTTTGTTGTTTGCTTATCAATCTGGTGGAATATTAAAAGCCTTAGCCAATCAGACACAAAAGCGGTCAGTTTAGGGTTTTAGATCTCTCTCTATATATTAATGATGAGGTGGCTGAACAAAAATGCAACCTTTTTACACCAACTTATATTTTTACCACGCTGTTGTTACAAATGAGAACAACAGATTGACGTACCTGTACACAATATCTATGGTGGCAGTGTACAGAAGGCTTGTGTGGCCATAGGTGATATTTTTGTACAATGAATAACCCCTATAATAGCATGCCTATGAAAATCTAAAAAAAAAAATAAGGAGTAAAATTGGCTTAAGCATGATAAAGTGGACTTTGTGGACCTTACATTTGTAAAAAGAGAAAAAAAAAATTTTGGTTAGAGATTAAAATTTTGACCCTTCCGAAATGGGTGTC
Source organism: Mimachlamys varia (assembly GCA_947623455.1). Classification (NCBI taxonomy): domain Eukaryota; kingdom Metazoa; phylum Mollusca; class Bivalvia; order Pectinida; family Pectinidae; genus Mimachlamys; species Mimachlamys varia. The sequence continues at coordinate 31,172,669 of OX392529.1, read as the reverse complement.
TACACATGAAAAGCTAGCTTTACAGGAAGTGAAATTGAGGGGAAATAGCGAAAAATCTAAGCGTACGACCTATGCTGGGACAGATATAATTCTGCAACAAAGTTAGTAAGCTTTAATTTTAGATAGAACTTAAGAAAAAAATTCCTATCTGCATAGGTCAAATTTTGTGTCAAAAACAGTTGATATTTTGCATTTTTCGGTAATTTTTGATGTGGTAACCATGGTTTCATCACAAGTGCCATACATAGGATACATCAGTGTATACACTTCATAGTCTTTTTTATGAATTGGAAATGATATACAATTTACAAAAATGTGTACATTTACATCTATGCAGTGTACGGTTAAATCTCTGTGTTGACAATTCTCAGGCATTGGTATTTTTTCCCATAAATCTCTAGGTCTACTGTACACAGCTACCTATGACAGCCATTTGGACACCAAATATGGCTTAATACATTTATGACGGTTTCAGAGGACAAGTAAATATGCATCATCAGCTGAAACAAAAGTTCACCAACCGGTGAAATCATGGAATCATCAAATGTCATCCGGGCATTTTTTTAGAAATTTTACAGATTAACTACGGGTTCGATGACTGCTTGCAACATGACTGTTCCACCCACGTGGTTTGCTGTAGATTTTCCTAGAATAAACTGGAACTTTCCAAAGAACATAAGACACGTGTATGGGTTATATATATATATCATTTATCAAAGATTAGATGTAAAGTCTGTGTCAACCTTACGGACTTTTCAAATGTCATTTATTTAACTATAGACCGACGATAGGCCAATTTGATCTTGTAAGTCCTTCCAACGAAACAGTTCAATCTTAATAACTCATATGGCCGCTAATCCACTGTATATAATAGTGCGATTCAGGTTGTTCACATCGTGCTAGACTTGTTTCTATGCTCCATTTATAAGCCTCTCAATGATTTTGTTTTTATTGCTATACAAGAAAGTATACCAAAACGTGCGATTAATTGTCTCGTGCCTGCTCATATATCATTTCTTCCATGTTTGTTTATCGTACCAACGATTTGAAATGTATATTGAAATTCAAGTGAGGCTATCTAGCAAATTTGTTTTTAAGTGAAAAGATTGAATAATTATTTCACTGATCATCTTGTTGAATACAATATATATGTACTTTTCGCTCAGTATCAATGTACAACTAAATAAATATGTAAAAACAATCGGAAACAACGTTTTACCCGTAATCGCGAATTCGATTACTAAAAGGTATGTTGTTGACTGCGAGATTTTTGAAACGGTACAAACAGAAAACTGTTAACAGAAAACTGTCCCACGCTGATTGATATTATGCACTTACTAAATAACACACTATATCATCTATTATATTGCTTTATACCACCTAGCGGTAACATGATAAACTCATTACCTACCATTGGCTGACGGTATGAGAAGAAGTTGAGAACGAATTTTCCCTATTTCCTAGCACTTGGGAATGTATGTTCTCAAAAACGAACGTCTGCTTGCACCAGATGACGACGTCGTGAACCGGAAATATTATCCCAACAAAAGTGATCAGCGTAAGAAATAGTCCGTCAAAAAATATCAATAAAAACGTACGAAAAACTATTTTAAGAATAAAAACACCATTTCAAGCGTAAATGAACATATTAGAAAACCAATGACAATGTCTTTACTATCATTTTTTATATATATATTTTTATAGTTCATGATATTTCCCCGCCCAAATCTCAATGTTTGCCACAGACAGATCGCGACCGGACTACTAGAAACCAGACTATCGAAACAAGAAAAATAAAACAGGCGCGTATGATACAGAGATTACACAATACACAAGGTAAGGCTGGCAACGTAGTGTTCACGACTTCATGGAGGAAGCAAGATTTACACCAAGTTAGCACACGGGAAACTTCACTGTGAAGCAAGCGACGCAATGCTTACAAAACTAGTCCTATTGTAGGGAAAGACATTCAATCCTCGTCTGATTCCTTTAAATCCTGGACAGGAAAACATTTTAGACTGGCGAAATGCTTCAAAAGCTTTACAGGAAATGACAACAACACCATAAAATAATATGAACAACTTTTATCATGCAAGTTTTCCTGTTTTTCCCCCATATATTAACACTTGAGCTTAAATTTCTTTGAATAAAGATGTCAAACCCAGAAAAGGTTTTGTGAAGTTACCTTGCACCCTTATAAGAAAATTCAAGCTCATGCTTTATAAACTAATCCGATATTTTTTATTACGTCCACGAACATTTCAAAGACCAACTAGAAACGTTATTATTAGTCCAATATATTAGGCGTGCTGCGCACAGAAAATAGTTTTGGGTTGGCTTGGTAATATAAATAATTCAGTAAGATGATGTCAGCAGCTTAACACGCGTTTCGTGAGCTCTTTTTCCAGAAATAACTACTTTGCTTATACTATTACTGATTTAATGTTGAACAGGTTGGATTGATTGTCTGTTTGCATGTTCCGCCTATTTCCATAACAACCATCTAGCGTACCTAGGAATACCTTAAGTCAACGTGTTCCCCAAAATTTTCTAGGTCTGCAAGACGATGGCGTGCAATAATGTATATTAATGACACAACTGGATATTTTAACTGTTACAATTTTTATATGAGCTCGTGAAAATTAATGTTTGTTTTTGTTAGTTACTGGTCAAATGTCTCTAGGATACTGACTGCGTTAACTTCACGCACATTACCGTACCAAGTCACAGTATTTAACACAAATCATGATCGCTGACAGATATAAGGTAGGCTCCAAAATCCCGACCTAGTTCCGGTTCCTCGTAACCAATGGTAACAGGGTTTCGAACACGTACTTCCACAGGATGTGACACAGCATTTTTCGACTCCGGGACAGTCTTGGTCGGAGCCACAATCTAGACCACACAACAGTTCCCGCTGGAGGTGCCACGGACAGGTGCCTGGTTTCCTTGACACATCTACGTTAATAAAACAAAGATGCAGTTATGAGACCATTGACACCTTAAGCATTGTGTTTAGAATCTTATTCTCAGCCCACGACCATCATACTTTGCTTACTGACATTCTATTTGGCTGATGATTATACTTGGTTGTGAGGCCTAGCCCCTGTCCCTGTAAGGAACTCTTGACATTTACGTTGGTTTGTAAGATAAAAAACATGGTTGCGTTATCAAACATAGCATTATAACTTATTGTCCGCCTCAAAAATTCTAAATACATTCAAATGTTTACTTCTCTCACTTTTCCCCCTAAGAGGTGGTCATTATCTGAAAGGCTAACACATTTTCAATATAACCTTGGAAATGTTGATGATCATAGACGTAACATAGAGATGACTAGATTTTAGATGACTTTTAAATATGTTTAAAAAATACTTCAGTTCTCCCTTTAAGAACGTGACATTAACATGATTGTGACCTAGATTTACATGGCATATGTCGTCAATGAAGCCGGAACAATTGGCATATACTCATGAACCTTTTTAGGTTTTTCTTGCAAATGTTTTTATTGTTCATATTTTGCCCCGAATTTAATTGCTTTTAAGTTCGGATTAGTTTTGATATTCTCTGATTGTTTTACCTATACACTTTTAACAGGACAAACCCAGACTCTAGCTTTGCGCCTTCTGATAATGCTATTCAGTTTAACATTCATCCAGTTCAAAAGTGAAAACCTGTCAAAATCCTTGAACCGATGCCTTCAGAGGATTCTACACTGAAATAAAACAAGCAAAGGCAACTGCGGAGTAGGAAAAGTTCAGGAACTCGCTTAAACAGGATAGTAGATCACGTATATTATAGTCCAAAGGTAAAGGACACATACATGTACAAGTCATCTGATGTTAACACCAAAAGCATTCTGGCATTTCATCTGTGCAATGATCTTAGAGACATCCTGTGTACTACGTTTTCCCACCTTTTGGCCCCTAGCATCACTGACGAATCCTAGGAGGATGAAACGGCTGTATGGTGCAGTTTAATTCACTTTTGTGGCATGCTGTATCTATTACTGAATTTAAAAGGTGCGGCAAATGTGTGTACCACGTCATCTTTAAAAGGTGCAGCATATGTGTGTGTTACGTCTTCATCTCAGAACCAAGGAATATGACAAAAACCAAACCACATTCCATAGGAAAATTCTAGAACAAATTTTAGTCATATTGATGTCCAACGAATAAGTATGGCACAACTGCCAGCAGAAATTAAAAGCCGAAAGATGAACTTGGACCGTACATGTTAACCGACTGGACCCAAACGACATTCCAAATGCTGCCATGTGATGGGATCAGTGAGAATAAGAACACTATACAATAGTCATAGACATGTTGTTGTTTGGTGTAAAATGACAACAAAACACTTGTCTAGTGACAGACATTTTTGGAATTAATCATGATGACTGCAGCATGAAGAGGACTTGGGACATAGCATTAAGTTCATATGACATGCACCTTTTATATCCTCCTACTGGATTAAAAAACAAAATCATCTAATGAGAAGCGGACGTTATATTGATTTACTGTTTGCGCAATTTATACATTCGTCGGCGTGGAAGTTTGTATATTGTTTCAAAACGGTTAGAAGATGGTTTTCAATCGGAAATCTGAAATCTCTGAAATCGAGAGCTCATTCGTCACTCGAAACACTTATCATTATCAAATGCATTGTATACTGCCGAAGACCCCCCAGCAGAGCAAACCACCCGGTCACATGTTTTACTCCCATAATGCTGAGCGTCAAGCAGGGAGAAGTAACTACCATTGTTTAAGACTTTGGTGTCTCGGCCAAGGGACAGAACCCATGGCCTTCCTCACAGGGGCGGACGCCCAGCTAAAGGCCAAAAGTGAGATAGTGTCATAGAAGACATTCAGAAGGAAAAAAGTTGATTATAAAGATGGGAAAAGATGAGATTCCGAATTAAGTCGCATCATTCTTAAGTCCTACCTGTAGGGCATAAGAGTTTCTGAATTTACAAACTATATTCTTCCATAGGGACATCAACAGTGATTATTTATTATTTCATGTTTGAAAATTTGTTTCATAATTGCTTTAAAATAAGTATACAAATGTAGCATTTTAAAGTCTATGAACTTCAATTTTGTGCCCTACATCCTTATTTACAATGCGGAGAGACCTTTAAAATGACTTAAGTTATTCACATGATTTAAAGGACCATATGTCGTGCTGATGGTCATGGTACGGATTAGTTCCGGACCATTTTTCTTTAAATGCTGGTACTCATCCAGTCTTTCGCCACCTGTCGAGTTTTAAGTGATTGTTTGAGTAGCTTTGGTCACTCGCTGATACCGGACACTCCCGTACTGGTCAGGCGTCGGTCAGTGGCTAATTGTTCTGATTAGGTAAGCGGCGGTCATCTATCGATTGTCGATAGATGACCACACGACGACGTCCGAGTGTAACTCTGTCCGGAAACAGTGGTCACTGTTGTCAATCAATCTCAGTATCCAGGTACATTCACCTGGGTCAGGTGTGGCATATGGTGTCTAATTAGGCCGGAATCCACCTTTACCTTCTTGTTTACATCAAAACGAAGTTTCGCTAATGACGTGATTTCAATTCTGTAAAAGGCGCGACATTCGACCCGTATTCATTGTTTGAGCTGCAAAGCTGACCATGTACGTATTAAGTGACAATTGATTTTGCTGACGTTATCTTGCAATCCTATGGGGATTCGACCTTGTAGTTTGTTTATAAGGCAAAGCTATGACACTGATTGCACTATAACATACCTTGGAGAGGCCGTCGACATGTACGTCCACAGCCGTTAAAACAACACTTCTCTTCTCCCTGGCAGTCGCCGTCACGGCGGCACTGCGTGACACACGGAGCCGCCGTGACGGGAATGGGACAACGGCCTGGCCGTCGGGCCGCAAGCTCCGTTTCAACACCTGTGGTCCAATGAAAAATCATAGCATATCATATAACAATATCAAAAGGAATCGTGCTGCTGCTCTGATTGCCTAAGAAGGCTCTTGAACAGGGGAGATAATTCTATGCTTAAGTATACATAAGTACATTGTACACTCAATGACAGGCGTGAAAACGGGGCGATCATCAAAGAATAGCATACATACTAGAACTTACAGACAAAGCAGAAATAATTAAATTTTAAGAAATAACATATGCATTACCTACTAGTAGTTTATGGTGTTTGTTACCATCCATACACAATTCGCTGCCCTCTTGTTACCAAGTGAATAACTTTAACTTCGACGTCTTATGATAATACCCTGATAATACTCCTGAAACCGTTCTCTCGCTCGAGAATTGACTTGGTGCCCTATGACATGTTCGTATGTTTAAGTGGTGAGCATGCAGCTTTTCCAAATTCTTTTGCAAATGTGTTTCTTATTGTGGAGGTGAAAGGAGCGTAGTGCAAGGAATCCTGGGATAGCCTGGAACCCTTTGGCAAGGTTGATGTGCATACGTAGTAGTGTACCTACCCACACCCGACAAGCGGACAAGGGTGAGTAATAATACCTTGTCCTGTAATAAATAAGACAAAAGAATCTTACCTAAATTGGTATCTCATAATAATAACTTTTCCCTACCAGGCTGACAATACCGCCCTTTAGGGGAGTGTTTGACCCTGTAAGAAAGGTGATGGGTTCTGTCCCCCAGCTGAGTCATACCAGTGACTTTAAAAGAAGTAGTTATTGTCTCTTTTAGACGTTCAAAGGGTTGATTGTTTTTACGTCCTATTAACAGCCAGGGTCATTTAAGGACGGCCTCCCGGTGTATGCGGTGTGGTCATGTGTATTGCGAGCGTGTGTATTTGGGAGGCTGCGATATGCGTGTACAAGCCTTCTTGCAATAGTTCGGATATTTGCCGATTTAAAGTGCTACCCCACTGAAGTATACTGCCGAAGGCCCCAAGCAGAACACCACATCCGGTCACATTATAATGACAACGGGCTTACCAGTCGTTCCACTCCCATAATGCTGAGCGTCAAGCAGGGAGTAATAACTACCATTGTTAGAGACTCTGGTATGTCTCGGCCTAGGGACAGAACCCATAATCTTCCTCAAAGGGGCGAACGCTCAACTAAAGGGCAAAAGTGAGGTGTCAAGGGAGACATTAAGAAGGAGAAGGTTGTTTAGAAAGATTTGAAAACAAAAGAACCCAAGTGTAGTCGCCTTCTTCGATCATGCAATATGGGCAACAGGTACAATTCCTACGCCCCACCTGCAGGGCAGGTGCTGGGTGGTTAATTAGTTTTCGATATAATGTGACCGGGCGAAATGCTCTGCTGGATAAAAGGCATCATGCCTGCGCTTTAACAAGGAAGCAAGTTCATCGACATACCCGGTCTAAAACAACACACGCTTTACATACCTACACACACAGGAACCCGTGGACAGGGGGGGTAGTCACAGGTACTCCGTACAAACTGACATACTGCCGACTCCCCACAGTCTAGATCCTGGAAAATCGAATAATATGAAAGAGAGTGTACATAGTAAGAAAGAGACACGTCCGATAAAACCTTAACATTACAAAAGTTAAACTTTCTCAAATTACACAGCTTCATATATAATCATGTGTTATTTTCGATCAAGTTACTCGGGTCGCTTTTTAACGATTTCCAAAACAGCAATGAAAAAAAAAATACACATCTATAAATAATGGATTGTTTTATACAGTTAAAAAAATACAAACTTTCACAAATTACTCAGCCGTCTGCTATTATGCTATATTATATACAGTTATATACCGTTATCTATTTACACAAATAACACGGCCGTCTGCTATTATACTATAGTATACACAGTTATACCGTTATATACTTACACAACTCGGCCATCTGCTATTATACTATGATATATACCGTTTTTAACTTACACAAATAACAAGGCCGTGGTCTGTTAGTATACTATGTTATATACAGTTATATACCGTTATTTATTTACACCAATAACACGGCCGTCTGCCATTATACTAGATTATATAGAGGTTACACAACGAGTGGTTGTTGGATGTGGAATTTATTTCACTCGAGCTACTTATTTTTCAAAAGTTACAAAAGACATGGGCTTTAGTACGGAAGCCGGTAAGTGCCACATGAAGTAAACTTTTTATGTCGTAATTACGACTTAGTATGTCGTAATTACGACTTAGTATGTCGTAATTACGACTTAGTTATCTCGTACCTACGACTTAGTTATCTCATAATTACGACTTAGTATGTCGTAATTACGACTTAGCTATCTCGTAATTACGACTTAGTATGTCTTAATTACGACTTAGTTATCTCGTAATTACGACTTAGTATGTCTTAATTACGACTTAGTTATCTCGTAATTACGACTTAGTATGTCGTAATTACGACTTAACTATCTCGTAATTACGACTTAGTTATCCCGTAATTATGATTTATGGAATATCTTATGTGCCGCAAATAAGCCTTTAAAGGCCCAATATATATGTACGTAACTTTCGGCAAAACTTGAAGCGAAAATCAAGCCGAATAACTTATTATATTTATAGATTTAGTTAAGATTAACTGGTATCAGCAATATTCAAGATGAATTCTTTCGCAGTTATCGGTACAGCAGCAGTTAAAACACGCTATTTGTAAACACGCGACCATTTCGAACCGTCTTCTTCCTTCGGTATGTAGTTGAAGTGGGCCCCACCTGAATTATTTTCAATTCTTGGAATTTTTTGTCAAGAGTTTCTTGTTAGTTACCGCCCAGGTTTACTTCGTTTTAGGCTTATTTTTGCATGGTTATCAACTGGATTTTTTTCAGAATTTTTCAGAATCACGAAATTTCCCTGAAGTTACGTATATTGGGCCTTTAAGGCTTTATATGGGCTATCCCAAGGAATTCAAGTCAAAATCTGTTTTATAATTACCATCTGTAACATTTTAAATTCAAATGTTTTGATGTATTTAATTATTCCTTTTACCTGAATAAATATTATTATTATTATTGTTTCTGTATAATGCTGTGTTTTCATTGGAACGGTTGTCTTGGAGTATTTGCTGTTGTTAATTTAAGGTAAGTTAGTTTAGTATACCCATTCAATTCAGCCAGTCGCTGTCCCAGGTACCTAGAGAGCACCTCGACCCAATAAGAGCGTCTACGATATTGAGCATTGCTGCACATAAGATATTTCATAAGTCGTAATTACAAGATAGTTAAGTCGTAATTACGAAATAACTAATTACGAGATAACTAAGTCGTTATTACGAGATAACTAAGTCGTAATTACGAGATAACTAAGTCGTAATTACGACATACTAAGTCGTAATTACGAGATAACTAAGTCGTAATTACGACATACTAAGTCATAATTACGACATACTAAGTCGTAATTACGACATACTAAGTCGTAATTACAACATAAAAAAATTACTTCATGTGGCACTAACCGGCTTCCGTACTTTAGCGAGTGTCTATTGTAACTAAAATAATTAACGAGAGTGAAATGAATTCCATATCCAATAACCACGAGTCGTGTGACCTGTTGTGGTAGAAATAGAGGTTGCACAACAAGTGGTTGTTAGATGTGATATTAATCTCGCTCGAGTTTTTAAAAAATTACAAAGGATACGAGCTTTAGCGAGTGTCTTTTGTAACTTTTGAAAATTAAATAACGAGAGTGAAATACACACCACATCCAACAACCACGAGTCGTGTGACCTGTTTCTATCACAATTTCAGCCGAGAACAGCACTATTTCATTGACCTAAACATAAATGAACAGCGGACAAAATAGGCGTAAACATATCGGATCGTACTTTTCCGCCAAATGATGACGTGATCAACAATCAGCAAGTGACTTTGTTCCAGTCAAAGTTCACCATGTCAGCCAATCAAAATTCGTTTAGAGTTTATTCCAATATGTGGTATACACAGAATATTATCGAACAGTTGTAATGAGTATTTGATACCATGAGAGTTGAATAACACCTATATATTGAGGTAGAAAACTATTTATATATTATATACAGTTGTAAAAGGTTATATACTTACACAAATTACTCGGCCGTCTGCTATTACGTTCAATGTAAAGAGCATCTGGAATAGAATACAGACAATTCTGAAAGCCACATTTGACCTTTTTTTAATTTCCCTTGAAAAAATCTCACAAACATATACTACGATTTGTACGAGTGCCTTATAAACGCACTGTCCAGCCAATGATCCGATATTTTTTCCACTCACATTTGGTCAATATTACGGCATCTTTCGGCTTCTTTTATAATTATAGTGAACTATTTAATCTCTCATACTGCCTTATATTTAAACTCGTACTTAATGATATTGTCTTACATATAAACTTTTTCGATCACACTGTATGAAATCCAAATTAAAATTAGTACCCTTTTTAACATTATTCAATTACAGTACCTTAAATGTAAACTTAACCTTGTACAATTATACTGCCTTCTTAACACTATTCAATACAGTACCTTAAATGTAAACTTAACTTGGTACAATTATACTGCCTTCTTAACATTATTCAATTACAGTACCTTAAATGTAAACTTAACCTTGTACAATTATACTGCCCTCTTAACACTATTCAATACAGTACCTTAAATGTAAACTTAACTTGGTACAATTATACTACCCTCTTAACATTATTCAATTACAGTACCTTAAATATAAACTTAACTTTGTACAATTAAACCGTCTTCTTAACATTATTCAATTACAGTACCTTAAATGTAAACTTAACCCTGTACAATTATACTGCCCTCTTAACATTATTAAATTACTGTAACAGTACCTTAAATGTAAACTTTACCTTGTACAATCATACAACCCTCTTAACATTATTCAATTACAGTACCTTATATTCTAATAACTCTTACAACGAGCCAAACCTTACACTAGCATAACTACTGATACTTAATCACACGTAACATATCAATACAGTGATATAATTAAACACCAAGAGTAAAAACCTGGCACGTCCTTAAATGACCCTGGCTGTTAATAGGACGTAAAACAAAATAAACCAAACCAATTCAAAGGTAACACGACTTTGTGATTTCGTATCCATGTGAACAATACAATTTAGTGATATGGGATGATCAGTTAGCTTTTTGAATTAAAATCTGAAGTTTGCTTTTATTTAACTTTTATTTTGTGACGTCAAATGGAACATTCTTCAACGTAGAAATATTTTCCAGCTAACAGTACAAAGGTTGTTACCACTTTCTATGCTTGACCGTTAGTAACGGTCAATATTTACAAGGACTTAGGCTCCTAACACGTCATCGTTCTACTTAGTACAGTTTTATCAACATTCCCGAAGTATTGTATGGGAGCGGTCACTATTCTCTTGGGCCTCAAGCCACATGGTTATTGACCAATAACGGACTTTTGACTTGATTACTGAATGACATATTTGACCATCGTGAGAATGTACTCGCTCACATATTTACTTGATACGCAACCGTTAAATTAAGATCAATAAACTCAGCTTTACTCACGTTTTACAACATTCAATTGTTTATTGTAAATAAAATTCATAAAATATGTATATATAGTAGTATTTGATGTGGTTTATCTGAGTAGCTTTCAATTCAAGAACTTGAATTCCAAAATTACTTGTTTTGATTTTTGAGGAATCTTTCTTAATTAAAGAGCTCTATACACAGATGGTATCAATGCATTTAAATTTTATGTTAAAAAAAATCAAGACTATTGTATTACTGTGACTTGTTATGTAAGGCACAAACGATCTGATAGGGATTTGTATTCATAGTTCACTGTTTTAATTAAATATTACATTGCTTCATTGTAAAATTTGTCTTTTATTGTATTTATGATTCACTATTTTAAAATAAACGCTCATTATAAACTACCTTTAAGTTTACCTAATTATTTTGACTGATATTTAGCTGAAAGAAAGGCTGTCATTGTAGTTAATGATCTAGCTAATGATCTTACGTAAAAGTCGAAACAATGTTTCATATACATCCTGTATTACAGATAGACTAAACGATTCATATTATGATATTTATTTTCCCAAAAATGAAGATTTTACAAACAGAATAATGAATACTAATATCAATGTAATTTACAATATACAATGAAAAAAATATGAAACATAAATTGTATTTTGTATTGAGCGATATTTTAAAAGGTTCCTTGAATTAATAAAAAAAAATTCTTACCGACGTATATAACAGGTTATATTATAAACATACAACATACAAACATATATAACAGGTTATATTAATATATAAACCTATAAAACATACTGCTTTAACGTATAAACCAATGTAAAAGGAGAATTTAACATACAACACTATATAACAGGTTATATTAACATAATCCTATAAAACATGTTGCAATAACATACGAACCTATGTAACAGTTGATATCAACAAACATACCTATATAACATGTTATATAAATATACAACCCTATATACGTTGTAATATGATGTAGTAAACTGCATGACAAAGAAAGGGTTATTTGAATGATTAAAATGGGGAAAACATTGTATTTTTTCAGGTTACATTAGATCATTTACAAATTAAATAGGATAACCAATCACTATGGAATTAATTATCCTTGATTGAATACCTGATGTTTGCGGTGTTTGATTTGCACTTATTTGTGGACAGCATGACTGTTTCGCGTAAATCGTAATCCATTACATAAACAGATACTAATTCGAATTTGAACTGAGGTTATTCATCAAAACAGAATTTCGCTACATTTTGATCAGCTAAGACAATATCTCACAGCTTCCCGAAGTGTATTTTCTATAAATGATATAAAAAATGGACTTGGAAGACAAGCAGGTGATTATACATAATCAAATTTGGTAATAGACGCAGTATACAAAAAATGCATTGTATTGCGCGGTGTAGGTGTATGATTACTAAACCAATCGCTAGAAACGTGATCACCTGTATGTCTGATTTACGCGAAACAGCCATGACGCCCACAAATAATGTACAAATAAAACATGCAAATATCAGGTATTTAATCAAAGCTGCCGTAACACACACATGTTGCACCTTTTACATTAATCAATAGTTACAGCATGCAAAAAACGAATTGAACTGCCTGCATCATACTAAAATGAATTCAACTGCATCATATGTTTCGTCCTTCAAGGACTAGTCAGTGATGCTAGGGGCCAAAACGTAGGAATTGCAACTTCCTAAACCAAAGTTGGAGCAGACGGGTCAGCTGTGTTAAACCCCTTTAATTTATGAATTTAGAAGAAAAATCAAATTAGAACTGAATAATTTCAAATCGTGAACTACGAAAGTGGGTATATTATGAACCGTGCCACTACTCAAATGAGATAAATGTGGCTATAGAGGCTCAAGCAAACCTCGAGAATTTCAAAATCCACCAGCAGAGTCTACCGCCACCTATCTTGAAAGATGCGCAACACACATATGCTTTTTAGTAATAGATACAGTATGCCAAAAAAGGAATTAAACTGCATCATACAGCAGTTTCGTCCTTCGAGGACTCGTCAGTGATGCTAGGGGCCAAAAGGTTGGAATCGATATTTTCTAAAAGATTATAACGCTAGTGATTTTTTTCTTGTTTGTTTGTAAATGATATGATGAAATTTGAACTTTCAATGTTTTTCCAATTTTAACCATTCAAATAGCATATTCTTCGTCATGCATTTCATACCATAATACAACATGTTATACAGGTTTGTTGTTTATATAACCTGTTATATAGTTTTGTACGTTAATATAATCTGTTATATAGGTTTGTACCTTAAGTCAAGGTGATGTATGTTTGTATGTTTATATAAAGTTAAATAGGTTAGTATGTTAATATTAACTTTTATATGTTAATATAAACTGCTATATAGGATTTAATGTTAATATAACCTATTATATATAGGCCTGTACCATCATTTCAAGGAACTTTGAAATAACTCTAAATACAAAATAACAATATATGTTTTCTTCTAGGGAACAATACTGACGTTAACTCAAAAGAAATAGCATTATCCCAAAACTATTATAACACGCTCATTAATCTAACTCGATACATATCTGAACTCAAATTAATGATCTAATGAAAACATATTTCATATAGACATAATGCATATATGTGATCAATACTGCTATGTATCACCAGTCATTTATACATAAATATTTCGATCAAATATCAATTAATTATATTTCATACAAATAAATTTACTCACCGAAAGGATAGCTATTCCGACAGTCATTTAATTGTTTAAGTGTGGAGTACGTGTCTTTTCTGACTGATTCACAGGTATTGGTCGATACCGGACGTGTACAGGTGCTGCTTCTCGTGTGAGAAAGTCTTACATGTGGCTAGGCCCTGACGTTTGCTGACTAGTCTCCATTTATAGATCGTTGTCATTTGACGGTTAGAAGTAGGCGGGGCATGTTCTCACCCACCGTACGTCACGTGGTATCGGGTACACAGGTATTATACGCACAGGTGTCTGTCAGGTAGGCGCGTATGATCTGTAAAATAAGCCGTATATTGTCACACCGATGTTTAGCTGTACTACTTTGACTTGATGAGGAATAAAAGGTAAAAGTATCATCGACAAAAAAATGAGATAAGCATAATAGATAAGAAGAAAAAAATCAGAGAATACCAAAGTGTCAACAAAACCATAATCCAAACTCAAACTTAAACTAGAGGTACAAGACTCTTGTAAAAAGCAATAAGAGAATACGAACAGGTTTTCCGGATGAGTATGCGTCTTCTGCTTCATCGAAGACACCCACAATGTAAATCTTTGTCACATCCAAGTAAACATCAATTTTTCAATACGATAACTAAGTATCATAGTCAATCACAACAAGTAAACACAATAATGAGCATATTCAAAAACGTCCATCTTCATATCACTTAAGATACAGAATATTTCTCAATGAGACAAAGATGGCGACCATAAAACTTGCCCAGAGTTATAATCAACCTGCATCTTTCGAATCCTTGTGTTGTTAGTTTTTTTGTCAGTAGTCGTCACCGATCACGTAAATCACGATACCTTGAGCAAGCTCTAGAATATCGAATTAAATGGGACGTGTAAACACCATAAGTTGGATAAGCAGGGATATTACTATAAAGAAATGGAAAGTTTACGATCGGAAAAATGAAATCATCACGTTTATCGTATAGCTTAGTAGTAAGCTCTCCATGTTGGTCATTAAAACATTATACAGAAAATCAAATGCAAAGTGGCTCCCCCTTGTATGTGCCATCCGCATACTATGAAACAAGTTAACAAATCATTTGCCACTCGGCAACAAGAAAATGTTCACCACAATGTGGCATGTCAATCACTAGCTTCGTGAGACGTGATCTGTGTCACTTGCAAGCATGATTTACACACCCCAATCTGATGATATCTCTCCTCAAGTCACTTTCAGAGTTAATACTTAGTCCACACTAAGCCATCACCGTCATCCATGATTCACACGTATCTGATGCCGTTTTTCCTTTCAACCTTGTGGAAGCCATCCGATATATTGTTGATTTCCATCGCCTGGCAGATTTCCTAACCGTTGTTAAAGAGACGATGTGGTGATAGTGGGTTTCCTTTCTTTCCAGGCATGGTGAATTGTCGACAATACTTGTTGCATATACTCAAAATAAACTGCTTCTCATTGACAGCTCCGAAGATGAGTATGCTCGAGGCTTCCACTGGACCATCCGTCACCGTTGATGACAGTTATAGCGAGTACATCTTGATGCAAGTCGCCATCTCTACTCTGCACCAGGAGCTCTTCGATCAAACAGGTAGACAACTTTTCTACGAATATGTTTATGTTAATAGTGACATTCCTGGAACCCCTTCCGTCGGTTAACAAACAGACCTGTCATAACATGCTACCATTAAAATAAGCATTCAAATTAACTTCCGGTCGTGAATGTTCCCTTTTCTCATTGTAACATCCCTGCCCCTCAAACCTATGGTGTTTGTATGTCACATTTGATTCGTATTCTAGGGTTTGCTCTGAATATCGAGATTTCCGTTAGAGATGCCGGCTGCTGAAGGAACACACTCAAGACACAGGGGTTCGAGAGATACAGGTTGATGATGACTATGAGCAATATTTCTGATCGCCATCTTGGTACAAATATATCGTTTGTTTATATTTTGCCCCTAGTTTAATTGGTTTTGAGTTCGGATTATGGTTTTGTTGACGCTTATATATTCTTTTTTTGTTAACTTTTCGTAAAGATTTCAGGTACTTAATGTATCGAATAAACATCTGATCTTACCCAAACATATACAGGCCAAACTATCGTATATACTCTACGAAACTACAAATTACAAATGACTCTTGGGACAAAGCAACTAAAATGTACAAAATATTAAACGGACTTGTCATAAGATGTTATAATCATATAAGCATATTATCAACTAAATATAACAACCAGAACAAGGCCAAACACTAACCGGTAGATATACATTTTCCAGGACCGTTTGGTTTAATAAGGTTTAACATTATGTCTTTCATAGTTGGAAAATGGAAATCTGTTTTAATACATTCTGCTCAACAGTAAATATTTCCTCCTGAATCGATGTGAGTTCTTCAATTAGCAACAGTCATAGATGACTTTTATGTTAATTCAATAATATCGATAACATGATTTACAGAATCAATAAAATCTTGTTCGTTTATTTCAAGTACTCAGTTGGATTATCATCGTCAAAGGATTTGTTTTGTAACGTCATCCGGGAATGTAATTATGTATCCAGGAATGTAATTATGTATCCGGGAATGTAATTATGTATCCGGGAATGTAACTATGTATCCGGGAATGTAACTATGTATCCAGGAATGTAATTATATATCCGGGAATGTAACTATGTATCCGGGAATGTAATTATGTATCCAGGAATGTAATTATGTATCCAGGAATGTAATTATGTATCCAGGAACGTAATTATGTATCAAGGAATGTAACTATGTATCCAGGAATGTAATTATGTATCCGGGAATGTAACTATGTATCCGGGAATTTAATTATGTATCCAGGAACGTAATTATGTATCAAGGAATGTAACTATGTATCAAGGAATGTAATTATGTATCCGGGAATGTAACTATGTATCCGGGAATTACATTATGTATCCAGGAATGTAATTATGTATCCGGGAATGTAACTATGTATCCGGGAATGTAATTATGTATCCAGGAATTTAATTATGTATCCAGGAATGTAATTATGTATCCGGGAATGTAATTATGTATCCAGGAATGTAACTATGTATCCGGGAATGTAATTATGTATCCAGGAATGTAATTATGTATCCGGGAATGTAATTATGTATCCAGGAATGTAATTATGTATCAATGAATGTAACTATGTATCCGGGAATGTAATTATGTATCCGGGAATGTAATTATGTATCCGGGAATGTAATTATGTATCCGGGAATGTAATTATGTATCCAGGAATGTAATTATGTATCCGAGAATGTAATTATGTATCCAGGAATGTAACTATGTATCCGGGAATGTAATTATGTCCCTAGACTTTTATTACTCCCCCTTTGTGTTTTTGTTACAATCCGCAATTTGAGGACACATTCTGGGATTATTTCTGTAGCGAAAGGAGAACGAACCAGTGACCTTTGAGGAATACACTTTCCCTCTAGGCATATTTGTTTGAAATCTAATTCGACAATACACCAATCGCTGATAAACTACTATGGCGTAAGTATATCATAACTGCTCCCTTATATGTACGTACTATGCCTAAGGTACAATATATAAGCTATATCGTTCAATTATTTGCTGATACTGATGCGCATTAAGATATCAATGTCATCAACAATCTAGCATATGCGACTTCAATGTAAGGTAAATTAGCGCTGACATTTCGCGACCTCAGCAAAGACGAACACAATATTTGATACTTGTGAATTTTGAACCGTTTGATATTTTTAGAATTTTCCTTTAGACAATTCGTTATTTTCAGAAGTTGTATTTTGAGACAGCTCAGCTGTTGCGACTCCTGCTGCTGTGGGGTTGGAGCTCAGGTTTAACAAAGCCAATGTAAAAAAAGATAATAAAATGAAAACGTCAAATTACCTTCCCAGCTTTAACGGAAAAATGTAATCCGAACATAATTGTCAAAATCACATGAAAAAAGAAAGTTTCTTTTAATATATAAAAGTTCAGATTACACAGGATGAAAACCAATACCGAACAGATTAGGGAAGGAATTATCTGGTACCAAAGGTCTGTGATTTTTTTTATTCCAGGAAATTGTGTTCATGTTACTGCTTTACGTTCCTGATTAAATAGGCGCATCCAGAGGAAGTATACCGTTGCATCAAACTTTAAAATTACACAAATTAAACGTACACCTTACAAAAAACAGATAACAATTAAACTTCGCCATACACTCAGTTTTGATACCAGTATATTGCATGTATAATATACTGACACTATTTAAAATCTGTTCAAGATGATATCCCAAATTCTCCAAAAGGTGGGCGTTATTCAAATCTCAGGGTATCAAATATCAAACAACTGTTGAATAACATTTAGGTTTATACCACACGTGGAATGAACTCTAAACGCATTTTAATTGGCTGACATGGTGAGCTTTGACTGGAATGACGTCACTTGCTGATTGTTGACGACATGATCATTTGGCGAGAAAATACTATCCTATATAATAATATTATAATAATATACAACATTTGATATAGCGCCCTTTCTAGCTAACACAAGCCAATCTATACAATTCTACTTGTCCTATACCACCTAGCTAATATCTCAATATATGTGTGTGTATATATGTGTGTGTGTGCTAGAGATGAATTGTGTTCTGTTTGTGGTGGGATCGTGTTTCCAACGGCATCTTTTAAAGTGCCACCTCACTTGAATGCTACAACACATACTGCAACACCCACCCCAGACCATTTTATACTCCACCTGGGTTGTTGGAGTAATATGTTTACGCCCATATTGTCCGCTGTTCATTTATATTCCATTCAATCAAATACTGCCCGTTAGTTAATTTTCAAAAGTTATAAAAGACACTAGCTAAAGCTCTTGTCCTTTGGAACTTTTGAAAATCAACTAACTCGAGTGAAATAAATAGCATATCCAACATTCACTCCTTGTGTAACCTCTATGTACACGATCTGTACCAGGAACCACGTCTTTCAAAATTAATGTTCACACAAAATAAATCAGTGCTGACGTCAAATATCGAGTTTTTGTTTGGTTTGATTGTTTTCATATCCTTTTATCTGCTAAGGTCATTTAAGGACGGCTTCCCGGCGTTTGCTATGTGCTTGTGTAGTTTGTGGCTGTGGTATGTTGGTATACGCCTCCTTGTGATAGGCCGGACCTTTTGCCGAGCAATGGTTTATAAAATGACACCAACGAATATGTCCCAATATGACTACAACTGTATTCGCCGACAACGTCATTATTGGTAATTCAACGTCGCGAGTATCCATTGTTTATTGCTGTCTCTTGGTGTGTAGGTATTACTTATTGTCATTTTTGTTGTAAGGTTCTGTCCCCAGCCTGGTACATACCAAACATTGTAGTTTTTACTAGCTGTTTCGTGTTCGGGATTTATGACAGTGACAGCTTTTGATTCAATAAAGTTTGTCTGATGTAATCCAGCAATGTGTTGTAGCGAATCTGAGGCCAACTCTAAAGCGCTTCCAAAAAGATGCAAGTACCCCAACATATCCTTCTCCGCTACACATTCACGCAAGCACGCAAACAATATACACAGAGATGGACGGCATTAAATACCGTAGCTGTGAACAGGACCATAAACAAAGTACCATACACACAGGGAGACATGGCCTTAAATACCGTAACTGTGAATAGGACCTTAAACAAAGTACAATACACACAGGGAGACACGGCCTTAAATACCGTAACTGTGAACAGGACCTTAAAACAAAGTACAATACACACAGGGAGACACGGCCTGAAATAACGTAGCTGTGAACAGGACCTTAAAACAAAGTACAATACACACAGGGAGACACGGCCTGAAATAACGTAGCTGTGAACAGGACCTTAAAAAAAGTACAATACACACAGGGAGACACGGCCTTAAATAACGTAACTGTGAACAGGACCTTAAACACAGTACGATACACACAGTGAGACACGGCCTGAAATAACGTAGCTGTGAACAGGACCATAAACAAAGTACAATACACACAGGGAGACACGGCCTTAAATACCGTAGCTGTGAATAGGACCTTAAACAAAGTACAATACACACAGGGAGACACGGCCTGAAATAACGTAGCTGTGAACAGGACCATAAACAAAGTACAATACACACAGGGAGACACGGCCTTAAATACCGTAGCTGTGAATAGGACCTTAAACACAGTACGATACACACAGGGAGACACGGCCTTAAATACCGTAGCTGTGAATAGGACCTTAAACAAAGTACAATACACACAGGGAGACACGGCCTTAAATACCGTAACTGTGATCAGGACCTTAAAACAAAGTACAATACACACAGTGAGGCACGGCCTGAAATAACGTAGCTGTGAATAGGACCTTACACAAAGTACAATACACACAGGGAGGCACGGACTTAAATACCGTAGCTGTGAATAGGACCTTAAACAAAGTACAATACACACAGGGAGACACGGCCTGAAATAACGTAGCTGTGAATAGGACCTTACACAAAGTACAATACACACAGGGAGACACGGCCTTAAATAACGTAGCTGTGAATAGGACCTTAAACAAAGTACAATACACACAGGGAGACACGGCCTGAAATAACGTAGCTGTGAACAGGACCTTAAACAAAGTACAATACACACAGGGAGACACGGCCTTAAATAACGTAGCTGTGAACAGGACCTTAAACAAAGTACAATACACACAGTGAGACACGGCCTTAAATAACGTAGCTGTGAATAGGACCTTACACAAAGTACAATACACACAGGGAGGCACGGACTTAAATACCGTAACTGTGAATAGGACCTTAAACAAAGTACAATACACACAGGGAGACACGGCCTGAAATAACGTAGCTGTGAACAGGACCTTAAACAAAGTACAATACACACAGGGAGACACGGCCTGAAATAACGTAGCTGTGAACAGGACCTTAAACAAAGTACAATACACACAGGGAGACACGGCCTGAAATAACGTAGCTGTGAACAGGACCTTAAACAAAGTACAATACACACAGGGAGACACGGCCTTAAATAACGTAGCTGTGAACAGGACCTTAAACAAAGTACAATACACACAGTGAGACACGGCCTTAAATAACGTACTGTGAATATGACCTTAAACAAAGTACAATACACACAGGGAGACACGGCCTTAAATAACGTAGCTGTGAATAGGACCTTAAACAAAGTACAATACACACAGGGAGACACGGCCTTAAATAACGTAGCTGTGAATATGACCTTAAACAAAGTACAATACACACAGGGAGACACGGCCTTAAATAACGTAGCTGTGAATATGACCTTAAACAAAGTACAATACACACAGGGAGACACGGCCTTAAATAACGTAGCTGTGAATATGACCTTAAACAAAGTACAATACACACAGGGAGACACGGCCTTAAATAACGTAGCTGTGAATATGACCTTAAACAAAGTACAATACACACAGGGAGACACGGCCTTAAATAACGTAGCTGTGAATATGACCTTAAACAAAGTACAATACACACAGGGAGACACGGCCTTAAATAACGTAGCTGCGAATAGGACCTTAAACAAAGTACAATACACACAGGGAGACACGGCCTTAAATACCGTAGCTGTGAACAGGACCTTAAACAAAGTACAATACACACAGGGAGACACGGCCTTAAATAACGTAGCTGTGAACAGGACCATAAACAAAGTACAATACACACAGGGAGACACGGCCTTAAATAACGTAGCTGTGAACAGGACCTTAAACAAAGTACAATACACACAGGGAGACACGGCCTGAAATAACGTAGCTGTGAACAGGACCTTAAACAAAGTACGATACACACAGGGAGACACGGCCTGAAATAACGTAGCTGTGAACAGGACCTTTAACAAAGTACAATACACACAGGGAGACACGGCCTTAAATAACGTAGCTGTGAACAGGACCTTAAACAAAGTACAATACACACAGGGAGACACGGCCTTAAATAACGTAGCTTTGAATAGGACCTTAAACAAAGTACAATACACACAGGGAGACACGGCCTTAAATACCGTAGCTGTGAACAGGACCTTAAACAAAGTACGATACACACAGGGAGACACGGCCTTAAATACCGTAGCTGTGAACAGGACCTTAAACAAAGTACGATACACACAGGGAGACACGGCCTTAAATAACGTAGCTGTGAACAGGACCTTAAACAAAGTACGATACACACAGGGAGACACGGCCTTAAATAACGTAGCTGTGAATAGGACCTTAAACAAAGTACGATACACACATGGAGACACGGCCTTAAATACTGTACTGTGAATAGGACCATAAACAAAGTACGATACACACAGGGAGACATGGCCTGAAATTAGATAACCCTGGCGATAAAGAATTTTTTGCACACCTAATTTATATCGGCTAAAACCTTCGAAATTAGTTACGATTTAAAAAATGCTTTTCTCCCTTTAGTAATGTACATGTAAAAAAAAACATATATTTCCGTCTCGAACTCATTTAAAGATTACTTCAACATGCCTTAAAATTCATAATAAAACTTGATTCATAACAGTTTAAGGACTGTCTTACTAGTGGTGCAGAATCATTCATTTGTAACAGGAAAAAAAAGAGGAAATGGAACGGCCAGACCGGGGTTCGATCCCAGGAACAATCTGATTAAAATACAGATCCTTGTTCTCACTTCGTTTCATAAGGATCTGACAACATCCCATAAGAGGTCACGTTCAGATGACCTTTAAGCTTTTTTTCATCAATTTTTTCAAAATATTACATACACCTATCGAGTGGGTAATCTTACGGACTACGATGATCGGATTTTGCTGATATGTATTCATAAAATAAATAATTTCAAAATAACTAATGGAATTCCAAAACGTCTAGCCCGACGCCTGGATTGGGATTTCCACCTACCAACGCATGCGCAGCGAGCGCCGTTTCCATTGTAAACACTCTACCTGGTATTACCGTTACACCGCGATAAGGCCTAACTACTAAGAAAAAAATACCGAATGGTCAAAATGTAACACAAGAATACATTACGGAATCATATTGAGACACAGGAACTATTCAAAGGAGAAACTAACTGCTCTATAGTGTGTATGTTACATATTTCTTCTGTGTAACGGTACAATCACAAATAAAGCTTTGATTATGTTTTGGGGCTACCCAAGGGGAAACTGTTTCAGTCCTCTGTTGCGTAAAATGCGTGTATAATTAAACTTAAGAGTGTTTTATAATATTCCCTTTATAAAAGCTCATGTTCCAGTAAAAAAAAACGGTATGATTTAATTATATTGCTGAATAGAAAGACCTTTTCAAATACAATATATACCGTAACAGAAAAAGTCGTTTGATTACGTTGTAATACGGGACGTGCAACCGAGGAACACCCGGCTTCAATTTGGACAAACACATATACGATATGAATTTCCCATGCATGCATTTTTTTTAAAAGGTCAACGTCCCTTTACAAGAAGGTAAAAAAAATGTAAAAAGAAAGCGGAATTATCATAACATATTCATAACGGGTAGTTATAATTAAGTATTTCCACAGTTCCAAATCTGATATACATGTAGACATGTTTAGTGTTTGGTTCGTTATATGAGTGCATGGATTAAATAATCGCATTCCGTGATATCAAAAGTGTTTATTTATGAAGACTCTGAAAGTTGGATAGATTTTAAATGAAAATGAATGTATATATGGATAGTCTGAAAAAAAAATCGTCAAGACATTGAGTTGTTAAAAAATTGCAAACATTTCATGTCATTTTATTTTTGTACTTTTCCATGCAGGCGTACCTTTTATGAAATCATCTGTAAAAGAGGATTCGTGAATATTACCTTTTACATACAATTTCTGTTTTACCACGGAAATAGATTAGAGGGATGCTATTTAAGTCCGTGGTTTTACATAAAAAAAGGTTTGCACCATGGCTGTATTCCGTACCCATGTGTACCGGTCTCACTCAGGTATATATTATATAGATAATTCCTGGTGTCGATAAATGATGCCGATGTGCCGACAAATGTTTCTTTATTTGAATATCGGTAAGTGTGCAATGAATGCCTGATTATTAATGTGAATGTGTTCAATAACTTTGTCTCCGTTTCATCAGCCGTATACATTACGCTTCCCCTTCATTACGTATACGGCCTCTTTCCGTCAAACCTGTCCAGCGACTTGCAACAAGCCGGTCACATTGCGTCATCACCGCTATTTTTATCGGGGCTTTCCCGAGGAATGCGATTTTGCAAGTGGTCAATATAGACATTTTGAACGGACTTTAAAAATTGGAATAGCAGGAAAATATAATTAGTGGTGCAGACACCATGTACATCGAAGAACTGGCATTCAGGCTTTCGCGGGATGTCCCTTAAACACTAAAATAATTTTCCAATGGCCTGTCATAGTGCAACAAACCATTTCGTCACATAATTCCACATGAACTTTATTGTGACGAAATGACTAAACGGGCAAATGCGATTATGCAAGCTTTGTAGCCTCAAAATTTCACGGTCATGATTCTGAAAGTAGTAATTCTGCTAATGCAAAAGGTCATCGGGACGTGACCCCCCTAAGGGATTAACGAAGCAGAGAGAAGTTTACGGAACAGTTGGAATCTTTTTCGTGTCTTTTTCTGACCTTTTTTGATGGCGTTTATCTAAGCATTGTAATGTATACACATACTTTCAATACTGCTCAGGTCGGGGGAATAGGCGAAATAACTTAATTTCCGGATCCGGCTGTTTTTCAATCTGATTAGAATCATATCTTGATCTCCGTGCCGTTCCGTAAACTTCTCTCTGCTGCGTTAAGATCTGAGAAAATTACATAGGGGGTCACATCCTGAAGACCTTTTGCATTAGCCAATCAAATTACTACTTTCAGAATCTTGACAGTGAATTTTTGAGCCGACAGAGCATGCATAATCGCATTTGTCCGTTTAGTCATTTCGTCACCAAAACGTTCATGTGGAATAATGTAACGAAATGGCTTGTTGCAAGATTGCAGGTCAATGGAAAATAATTTTAGTGTTAATTAAAGAGGCGACAAATGTCACGTTCGTGACCTCCTATGGGATGTTGTCTGATCCTTGTAAAACAGAGCGAGAACAAGGATCTGTATTTTAATTAGATTGGCTGTTTTTGCAAATGTAATTTGCTTTGTGACCACGTTTTCCGGTTTTGATTTAAAAAAAAAAATTGATAAACAGAAGAGATCGTGACGATTTGAAATTGTATTTGTTTTAATTACAACCTATCATGTATGTCAACACTGATAGAGCGTCCGCTCTCATACGACCCTGGCTGTTCGGTCTTCCTAGACACCCGCCCTGATCAAACCCTGGCTTTTCTGTCTCCTTAGACACCCGCCCTGGTCAGACCCTGGCTGTTCTGTCTCCCTTTAAACCCGCCCTGATCAGACACTGGCTGTTCTGTCTCCCTAGACCCCGCCCTGATCAGACCCTGGCTGTTCGGTCTCCCTAGACACCCGCCCTGATCAGACCCTGGCTGTTCTGTCTCCCTAGACACCCGTTCTTATCAGACCCTGGCTGTTTTGTCTCCCTAGACACCCGCCCTGATCAGACCCTGGCTGTCTGGTCTCCCTAGACCCCCGCCCTGGTCAGATCCAGGCTGTTCGGTCTCCCTAGTCACCCGCCCTGGTCAGACCCTGGCTGTTCGGTCTCCCAAGTCACCCGCCCTGGTCAGAGCCAGGCTGTTCGGTCTCCCTAGTCACCCGCCCTGGTCAGACCCAGGCTGTTCGGTCTCCCTAAACACCCGCCCTGATCAGACCCTAGCTGTTCGGCCTCCCTAGACCCCCGCCCTGGTCAGACCCTACAATGTAGCTGTTCGGTCTCCCTAGACAACCGCCCTGATCACACCCTGGCTGTTCTGTCTCCCTAGACACCCGCCCTGGTCAGACCCAGGCTGTTCGGTCTCCCTAGACACCCGCCCTGGTCAGACCCTAGCTGTTCTGTCTCCCTAGACCCCCGCCCTGATCAGACCCTGGCTGTTCTGTCTCCCTAGACACCCGCCCTGGTCAGACCCAGGCTGTTCGGTCTCCCTAGACACCCGCCCTGGTCAGACCCAGGCTGTTCGGTCTCCCTAGACACCCGCCCTGATCACACCCTGGCTGTTCGGTCTCCCTAGTCACCCGCCCTGGTCAGACCCTGGCTGTTCGGTCTCCCTAGACACCCGCCCTGGTCAGACCCTGCCTTTTCGGTCTCCCTAGTCACCCGCCCTGGTCAGACCTTAGCTGTTCTGTCTCCCTAGACACCCGCCCTGGTCAGACCCTGGCTGTTCGGTCTCCCTAGAAACCCGCCCTGGTCAGACCCTGGCTGTTCGGTCTCCCTAGACACCCGCCCTGGTCAGACCCAGGCTGTTCTGTCTCCCTAGACACCCGCCCTGGTCCGACCCCGGCTGTTTGGTCTCCCTAGACACCCACCCTGGTCAGACCCAGGCTGTTCGGTCTCCTTAGACACCCGCCCTGGTCAAACTCCGGCTGTTCGGTCTCCCTAGACACCCACCCTGGTCAGACCCCGTCTGTTCGGTCTCCCTAGACACCCGCCCTGGTCAGACCCAGGCTGTTCTGTCTCCCTAGACACTCGCCCTGGTCAGACCCTGGCTGTTCGGTCTCCCTAGACACCCGCCCTGGTCAGACCCTGGCTGTTCTGTCTCCCTAGACACCCGTTCTTATCAGACCCTGGCTGTTCTGTCTCCCTAGTCACCCGCCCTGGTCAGACCCTGGCTTTCTGGTCTCCCTAGACCCCCGCCCTGGTCAGATCCAGGCTGTTCGGTCTCCCTAGTCACCCGCCCTGGTCAGACCCTGGCTGTTCGGTCTCCCAAGTCACCCGCCCTGGTCAGAGCCAGGCTGTTCGGTGTCCCTAGTCACCCGCCCTGGTCAGACCCAGGCTGTTCGGTCTCCCTAGACACCCGCCCTGATCAGACCCTAGCTGTTCGGCCTCCCTAGACCCCCGCCCTGGTCAGACCCTACAATGTAGCTGTTCGGTCTCCCTAGTCACCCGCCCTGGTCAGACCCTGGCTGTTCGGTCTCCCTAGACACCCGCCCTGGTAAGACCCTGCCTTTTCGGTCTCCCTAGACACCCGCCCTGGTCAGACCTTAGCTGTTCTGTCTCCCTAGACACCCGCCCTGGTCAGACCCTGGCTGTTCGGTCTCCCTAGACACCCGCCCTGGTCAGACCCTGGCTGTTCGGTCTCCCTAGACACCCGCCCTGGTCAGACCTTAGCTGTTCTGTCTCCCTAGACACCCGCCCTGGTCAGACCCTGGCTGTTCGGTCTCCCTAGACACCCGCCCTGGTCAGACCCAGGCTGTCCTGTCTCCCTAGACACCCGCCCTGGTCTGACCCCGGCTGTTCGGTCTCCCTAGACACCCGCCCTGGTCAGACCCAGGCCGTTCGGTCTCACTAGACACCGCCCTGGTCAGACCCCGGCTGTTCGGTCTCCCTAGACACCCGCCCTGGTAAGACCCTGCCTTTTCGGTCTCCCTAGACACCCGCCCTGGTCAGACCTTAGCTGTTCTGTCTCCCTAGACACCCGCCCTGGTCAGACCCTGGCTGTTCGGTCTCCCTAGACACCCGCCCTGGTCAGACCCTGGCTGTTCGGTCTCCCTAGACACCCGCCCTGGTCAGACCTTAGCTGTTCTGTCTCCCTAGACACCCGCCCTGGTCAGACCCTGGCTGTTCGGTCTCCCTAGACACCCGCCCTGGTCAGACCCAGGCTGTCCTGTCTCCCTAGACACCCGCCCTGGTCTGACCCCGGCTGTTCGGTCTCCCTAGACACCCGCCCTGGTCAGACCCAGGCCGTTCGGTCTCACTAGACACCGCCCTGGTCAGACCCCGGCTGTTCGGTCTCCCTAGACACCCGCCCTGGTCAGACCCCGGCTGTTCGGTCTCCCTAGACACCCGCCCTGGTCAGACCCTGGCTGTTCGGTCTCCCTAGACGCCCGCCCTGGTCAGACCCAGGCTGTTCTGTCTCCCTAGACACCCGCCCTGGTCAGACCCCGGCTGTTCGGTCTCCCTAGACACCCGCCCTGGTCAGACCCTGGCTGTTCGGTCTCCCTAGACACCCGCCCTGGTCAGACCCTGGCTGTTCTGTCTCCCTAGACACCCGCCCTGATCAGACCCTTCGAGGACATTAACACCCTAACACAAGTTCGTCGATGAAGCAGGTTACGCTTTCTGTTCCAGAACACTTAATCTTAATTTCCTTTATATATCATATCACCATACAAATCGTTCCTTTGTTCATATCTTGTTTAGTAAATTGCGTAATGCTAAATGATCTATTAAAATCGATCAAACATTAGAATGGCCAAGATAAAATCTTCCAACCTCTTTATTTTACAGTTATCATTACTGCCTACTTAAAGTCAATAATTGCTCATAATACATAAAATACTTTAATGACACCTTAGGGAAACGACAGATCAGATAGTTCCGATGCTGTTTCTAGTTATCTTTGTGGTCGCCTACTCATAGCTCTCCGTTTGGAGTCCTCACTCACTAAGCACCAGCTGGGTGTTGACATTGTTATATATAAATACCTATTAAATGTCCATTAATGGTGATTGGTATATACCCCACGTTTCAATAACTAGAAAAACTTGTTTCCTATTGTCTTATAGTATTGCTTTTCACCATTTACAGGCCCGTTATAAGGTGGTCAATTAACCGAATATCAGTTTTTCTCATGACAATTGAGTATTGAATATAAAACGAAATGATGTTAAATCTATTTTAGAACGTAGAGAATAGATATTTCATCTTTGTTATTTAAGGATTCAGTTGACCTGGGTTTGATCCCCTCCCCGCCCTCGTACACTATACACTATGAAGTATATAAAGATTGGCATTGCTTTAGAATTTGGCTGTTTAGTATCACTAATTAAAGATCCTTATATGAGATACAGTAAAATATTTCTATTTCTGTCTTTATGTATTCATATAATAATTGAATAGGGATTGTCTTACTTTCCGCTTTTTTGCTGTTTAAATACAGAATTTTCTCACTTGCAGTTCTCATCACATTTGTATACTATGTCGGGTCGATAAAACCGACCGACAGTAAGGAATCTTGGTGGTGATCAGGACTATCCGATATGGTTTCGTAGGAGGCGACTAATGTGAGCTAGCGATGTGTGGGCGTTGATCAGGACTATCCGATATGGTTTCGTAGGAGGCGACTAATGTGAGCTAGCGATGTGTGGGCGGCGATCAGGACTACCCCGATATGGTTTCGTAAGAGGCGACTAATATAGGCGGTGATCAGGACCACCCCGACATGGTTTCGTAGGAGGCGACTAGTATAGGCGGTGACCAGGACCACCCCGACATGGTTTCGTAGGAGGCGACTAATATGGGCGGTGATCAGGACCGCCCCGACATGAGTTTGTAGGGGGCGACTAATATAGGCGGTGATCAGGACCACCCCGACATGGTTTCGTAGGAGGCGACTAATATAGGCGGTGATCAGGACCGCCCCGACATGGGTTTGTAGGAGGCGACTAACATGGGGGGTGATCAAGAGTAGGATGCGACTAATGTGAGCGTTGATCAGGACCATAAAATTACATTAGTTTCTGTTAGAAACCTCTTCTAACACCTATACATCGTAGGAAACGTCTAACCTTTGCTAGAAAACATGAAAAATGGTCATTGTTGTATTGCTGTCAGGACTGACGAATCGCGGTTTACACCGCTTCAAACAGATCGTCGTACCTACATTCGTCTTAGACTCAAGGGACAACGGATGACATCAGCTGTAATGGTCCTTAAATGACATCAGCTGTAAACGGTCCTTAGATGACATCAGCTGTAAATGGTCCTTAGATGACATCAGATGTAAACGGTCTTAAGATGACACCAGCTGTAAACGGTCCTTAGATGACATTAGCTGTAAGTGGTTATAGATGACATCAGATGTAAACGGTTCTTAGATGACACCAGCTGTAAACGGTCCTTAGATGGCATCAGCTGTAAATGGTTATAGATGATATCAGCTGTAAATGGTCCTCAGATGACATTATGTGTAAATGGTCCTTAGATGACACCAGCTGTAAATGGTTATAGATGACATCAGGTGTAAATGGTCCTTAGATGACATCAGGTGTAAATGGTCCTCAGATAACATCAGGTTCAAATGGTCTTTCAATGACATCAGCTGTAAATGGTTATAGATGACATCAACTGTTAATGGTCCTTAAATGACATCAGCTGTAAATGGTCCTGAGATGACATCAGCTGTAAATGGTCCTTAGATGACATCAGATGTAAACGGTCACTAGATGACACCAGCTGTAAACGGTCCTAAGATGACACCAGCTGTAAACGGTCCTTAGATGACATTAGCTGTAAATGGTTATAGATAACATCAGATGTAAATGGTCTTTAGATGACATCAGATGTAAATGGTTATAGATGACATCAGATGTTAATGGTCCTTAGATGACACCAGCTGTAAACGGTCCTTAGATGACATCAGCTGTAAATGGTTATAGATAACATCATCTGTAAATGGTCCTGAGATGACATCAGGTATAAATGGTCCTTAGATGACATCAGATGTAAATGGTCCTTAGATGACATCAGATGTAAATGGTCTTTAGATGACATCAGATGTAAATGGTTATAGATGACATCAGATGTAAACGGTCCTTAGATGACACCAGCTGTAAACGGTCCTTAGATGACATCAGCTGTAAATGGTTATAGATAACATCAGCTGTAAATGGTCCTGAGATGACATCAGATGTAAACGGTCCTTAGATGACACCAGCTGTAAACGGTCCTTAGATGACACCAGCTGTAAATGGTCCTTATATAATATCAGCTGTAAACGGTCTTTAGATGATTTCAGCTGTAAACGGTCCTTAGATGACACCAGCTGTAAATGGTCCTTAAATGACATTAGCTGTAAATGGTCCTTATATGACATCAGCTGTAAACGGTCCTTAGATGACATCAGCTGTAAATGGTTATAGATGACACCAGCCGTAAATGGTTATAGATGACACCAGCTGTAAAGGGTCCTTAGATGACACCAGCTGTAAATGGTCCTTAGATGACACCAGCTGTAAACGGTCCTTAGATGACATCAGCTGTAAATAGTCCTTAGATGACATCAGCTGTAAATGGTTATAGATGACATCAGCTGTAAATGGTCCTTAGATGACACCAGCTGTAAATGGTCCTTATATGACATCAGCTGTAAATAGTCCTTAAATGACATCAGCTGTAAATAGTCCTTCAATGACATCAGATGTGAACGGTCCTTAGATGACATCAGCTGTAAATGGTTATAGATGACATCAGATGTAAACGGTCTATAGATGACATCAGCTGTATATGGTCCTTAGATGACATCAGCTGTAAATGGTCCTTAGATGACACCAGCTGTAAATGGTCCTTAGATGACATCAGCTGTAAACGGTCTATAGATGACATCAGCTGTATATGGTCCTTAGATGACATCAGCTGTAAATGGTTATAGATGACATCAGATGTAAACGGTCCTTAGATGACACCAGCTGTAAATGGTTATAGATGACATCAGATGTAAACGGTCCTTAGATGACACCAGCTGTAAATGGTTATAGATGACATCAGATGTAAACGGTCCTTAGATGACACCAGCTGTAAATGGTTATAGATGACATCAGATGTAAACGGTCCTTAGATGACACCAGCTGTAAATGGTCCTTAAATGACATTAGCTGTAAATGGTCCTTATATGACATCAGCTGTAAACGGTCCTTAGATGACATCAGCTGTAAATGGTTATAAATGACACCAGCCGTAAATGGTTATAGATGACACCAGCTGTAAAGGGTCCTTAGATGACACCAGCTGTAAATGGTCCTTAGATGACACCAGCTGTAAACGGTCCTTAGATGACATCAGCTGTAAATAGTCCTTAGATGACATCAGCTGTAAATGGTTATAGATGACATCAGCTGTAAATGGTCCTTAGATGACACCAGCTGTAAATGGTCCTTATATGACATCAGCTGTAAATAGTCCTTAAATGACATCAGCTGTAAATAGTCCTTAAATGTCAGCTGTAAATGGTCCTGAGATGACATCAGCTGTAAATGGTCCTTAGATGACATCAGATGTAAACGGTCACTAGATGACACCAGCTGTAAACGGTCCTTAGATGACAATAGCTGTAAATGGTTATAGATAACATCAGATGTAAATGGTCCTTAGATGACATCAGATGTAAATGGTTATAGATGACATCAGATGTTAATGGTCCTTAGATGACACCAGCTGTAAACGGTCCTTAGATGACATCAGCTGTAAATGGTTATAGATAACATCAGCTGTAAATGGTCCTGAGATGACATCAGGTGTAAATGGTCCTTAGATGACATCAGATGTAAATGGTCCTTAGATGACATCAGATGTAAATGGTCTTTAGATGACATCAGATGTAAATGGTCCTTAGATGACATCAGATGTAAACGGTCCTTAGATGACACCAGCTGTAAACGGTCCTTAGATGACATCAGCTGTAAATGGTTATAGATAACATCAGCTGTAAATGGTCCTGAGATGTCATCAGCTGTAAATGGTCCTTAGATGACATCAGATGTAAACGGTCCTTACATGACACCAGCTGTAAACGGTCCTTAGATGATATCAGCTGTAAATAGTCCTTAGATGACATCAGCTGTAAATGGTTATAGATGACATCAGCTGTAAATGGTCCTTAGATGACACCAGCTGTAAATGGTCCTTATATGACATCAGCTGTAAATAGTCCTTAAATGACATCAGCTGTAAATAGTCCTTCAATGACATCAGATGTGAACGGTCCTTAGATGACATCAGCTGTAAATGGTTATAGATGACATCAGATGTAAACGGTCTATAGATGACATCAGCTGTAAATGGTCCTTAGATGACATCAGCTGTAA
Source organism: Mimachlamys varia (assembly GCA_947623455.1). Lineage (NCBI taxonomy): Eukaryota > Metazoa > Mollusca > Bivalvia > Pectinida > Pectinidae > Mimachlamys > Mimachlamys varia. The sequence goes on along the minus strand of OX392529.1, from coordinate 31,139,555 downwards.
ATGGTCCTTAGATGACACCAGCTGTAAATGGTCCTTAGATGACATCAGCTGTAAACGGTCTATAGATGACATCAGCTGTAAATGGTCCTTAGATGACATCAGCTGTAAATGGTTATAGATGACATCAGATGTAAACGGTCCTTAGATGACACCAGCTGTAAATGGTTATAGATGACATCAGATGTAAACGGTCCTTAGATGACACCAGCTGTAAATGGTTATAGATGACATCAGATGTAAACGGTCCTTAGATGACACCAGCTGTAAATGGTTATAGATGACATCAGATGTAAACGGTCCTTAGATGACACCAGCTGTAAATGGTCCTTAGATGACACCAGCTGTAAACGGTCCTTAGATGACATCAGCTGTAAATGGTCCTTAGATGACATCAGCTGTAAATGGTTATAGATGACATCAGATGTAAACGGTCCTTAGATGACATTAGCTGTAAGTGGTTATAGATGACATCAGATGTAAACGGTTCTTAGATGACACCAGCTGTAAACGGTCCTTAGATGGCATCAGCTGTAAATGGTTATAGATGATATCAGCTGTAAATGGTCCTCAGATGACATTATGTGTAAATGGTCCTAAGATGACACCAGCTGTAAATGGTTATAGATGACATCAGGTGTAAATGGTCCTTAGATGACATCAGGTGTAAATGGTCCTCAGATAACATCAGGTTCAAATGGTCTTTCAATGACATCAGCTGTAAATGGTTATAGATGACATCAGCTGTTAATGGTCCTTAAATGACATCAGCTGTAAATGGTCCTGAGATGACATCAGCTGTAAATGGTCCTTAGATGACATCAGATGTAAACGGTCACTAGATGACACCAGCTGTAAACGGTCCTAAGATGACACCAGCTGTAAACGGTCCTTAGATGACATTAGCTGTAAATGGTTATAGATAACATCAGATGTAAATGGTCCTTAGATGACATCAGATGTAAATGGTTATAGATGACATCAGATGTTAATGGTCCTTAGATGACACCAGCTGTAAACGGTCCTTAGATGACATCAGCTGTAAATGGTTATAGATAACATCAGCTGTAAATGGTCCTGAGATGACATCAGGTGTAAATGGTCCTTAGATGACATCAGATGTAAATGGTCCTTAGATGACATCAGATGTAAATGGTCTTTAGATGACATCAGATGTAAATGGTCCTTAGATGACATCAGATGTAAACGGTCCTTAGATGACACCAGCTGTAAACGGTCCTTAGATGACATCAGCTGTAAATGGTTATAGATAACATCAGCTGTAAATGGTCCTGAGATGTCATCAGCTGTAAATGGTCCTTAGATGACATCAGATGTAAACGGTCCTTAGATGACACCAGCTGTAAACGGTCCTTAGATGACACCAGCTGTAAATGGTCCTTATATAATATTAGCTGTAAACGGTCTTTAGATGATTTCAGCTGTAAACGGTCCTTAGATGACACCAGCTGTAAATGGTCCTTAAATGACATTAGCTGTAAATGGTCCTTATATGACATCAGCTGTAAACGGTCCTTAGATGACATCAGCTGTAAATGGTTATAGATGACACCAGCCGTAAATGGTTATAGATGACACCAGCTGTAAAGGGTCCTTAGATGACACCAGCTGTAAATGGTCCTTAGATGACACCAGCTGTAAACGGTCCTTAGATGACATCAGCTGTAAATAGTCCTTAGATGACATCAGCTGTAAATGGTTATAGATGACATCAGCTGTAAATGGTCCTTAGATGACACCAGCTGTAAATGGTCCTTATATGACATCAGCTGTAAATAGTCCTTAAATGACATCAGCTGTAAATAGTCCTTCAATGACATCAGATGTGAACGGTCCTTAGATGACATCAGCTGTAAATGGTCCTTAGATGACATCAGCTGTAAATGGTCCTTAGATGACACCAGCTGTAAATGGTCCTTAGATGACATCAGCTGTAAACGGTCTATAGATGACATCAGCTGTAAATGGTCCTTAGATGACATCAGCTGTAAATGGTTATAGATGACATCAGATGTAAACGGTCCTTAGATGACACCAGCTGTAAATGGTTATAGATGACATCAGATGTAAACGGTCCTTAGATGACACCAGCTGTAAATGGTTATAGATGACATCAGATGTAAACGGTCCTTAGATGACACCAGCTGTAAATGGTTATAGATGACATCAGATGTAAACGGTCCTTAGATGACACCAGCTGTAAATGGTTATAGATGACATCAGATGTAAACGGTCCTTAGATGACACCAGCTGTAAATGGTCCTTAGATGACACCAGCTGTAAACGGTCCTTAGATGACATCAGCTGTAAATGGTCCTTAGATGACATCAGCTGTAAATGGTTATAGATGACATCAGATGTAAACGGTCCTTAGATGACACCAGCTGTAAATGGTCCTTAGATGACATCAGCTGTAAATGGTTATAGATGACACCAGCCGTAAATGGTTATAGATGACACCAGCTGTAAATGGTCCTTAGATGACATCAGTTGTTAACGTCAAATATAATTTTACCAAAACAAATCGCAGTAGAATTGAGTATAAAGATGATGTTATGTACTCAATCAATACTATGTGTATGACCTTCATTTTTATATAAGATACTTCCTGATCTCTATTTTTATCTTATGCCACTGACAAGAGTGCGTTTACTACCGTAACACGGGATCTGAGAAATCAATAGAAAACATACAAATACACCTTACGTTTATCCAAGAAAGTACAGAGACAGTAGAAATGCTGCATATAAATCTGTTGTAGAGTTTCCGATTTACTTTATCAATTTTTTTATTCATTTTGGAATCGGTATTTTTTGGGTGATGTGAGTAATGCAGACCATCAATTGTAGACGTATCTAAAAAACATTCACAATTCTTTCAGAAATGATACATTTTATTAAACAGGAATGGTAACGATACATCCGTCAATCCTAAAATTTATCCTGGCAAAAATCATTTTTGTTAATGTCATGTAAGTGGAACTAGTTCTGAAAATTTCTATTTGACGTGTATGTTGAACAAAACATATAAAAATAGATAACATTTGTTTATGATCAGATCTTTAATTCAACAAGGCATTGCAAATGGGTGTGGTCCAAGAATATAACAATGATTGGGGAATACCGAAGCGTCAACAAAACCATAATCCGAACTCAAAATCGATTAAAGTAGGGGCAAAATATCAACAAAAGGGCAAGATTTACATGGAGACCCCTGCAAAAGTTCCGTATTACGTCACACTGTAGCACAAAAAAAAAAAGCTTGGGATATTTTCAAACTTCACTATATGAAGCTTGAACTGGATTGATTTAAAGCGTGCTCAGAAACATGAGGTTGTACGGTAATATACATGTTATACAACATGTGTTGTCAAACGTGATAAAAATAACGTTTTGTATCAATATCTATTTAGGATGAAACTCTACTTATAGATTGAAGACAAAATGTTTTAAATAGCAGCAAAGATTCCCATGGGCTAATCCATATATACGCTGTGGAGGAAAGCCCACGCCAGCTAAATAATACTGGATAGATGACAAACTGTGACGGAATACTGTGTCCCTTCTAACGTAGACATTTTCGAAATAAGAAATAAATACCATTTTATACAATAGTTACAGATTGAAGCAAAATCTATAATATGTAATCGTATCCTTTTTCTATTTTTGTGTAGCTATCCGCAATCTCATCTGTTCCGGACGTAAGGCGTAAGTACCAGCTGTTGACACGTGATCGAATGCTGGCGTGCAAGCAGACCATCTGTGTGTTGTGCAACAGGTATATGTCAATAATGGTTTTGATAAAGTCCTTGAGTGAAACGTAAATACCAGCTTTTCAGTTGGCCTACCCTCGATCATGGATAATTTGTGGCATTGAAAGCGAAAGGACTTAAGCGATAACGTAGCGAGACGAAATATACAATATCACACATGTGTAGAAGCAAAAAAATCATCATAATAAAATCACAGTTATAATTGTCATTATTCGAAGATTGCATATACATTGTACCGCTTTTTACAACCTGATTTGTAGTTCGTCTCAGAGCGTGTCATAAATTATAATCCCTGGTTATAAGATTTCTGTAAAGGGTTTATGCCTTTCACAACTCCCTGTGGAGAATACAGCCGGTGCTGCCATTTCAGTACTCACAGTTTCTAACACTGTCCAATCATATACTGATTCATACTTTATTAATTAATTTAAATAACCCATTGAGGTGGGGTGGAAAAAATCGGTTAAGCATGTATGGAATACGTAATGTTGATGTATGTGCATGTCACTGATTAATGTACTATACAGGTGAGTAGACTGGAACAAGCGGGGCAAAGTGTCATGAATTGACATGAACCAGTAAACATTCTGCCACGCGCCTGGCGTCCAACCACTGGACTACCGTGCCTCTTGGTTGGTTGGCACACTACAAGTATCTTAAAAAGTACCAGAATAAAGTCTGTTTCAATATTTACAAATCACCTGTTCATTTATTTTTAAGTTTAAGTAATCCTTCAATAAAAGAAATGTTTTACTTTATAAAATGTCAAAAAAAGAGTTTACTGAGAAGCCCTCGGGACTGAAAGTGGTGTCCAGGTACATTCAGCAATCGTATGTACATCAAAGATCCCGAGCATATCTATTTATACATATATATTTATACATATATAAACAGCCGTTTGGCATTATCCCTTTTGCGGACTATTATCATGCACAACAGTTCGGAGAGTATCCAAACACAACGTTACAAGTTATATAACCACGTGTCACACATAAGACATACGTTCTAGTTCTAACAACGACAGGTATGTCAAGTGGCACCAGGTAGGGTTTCTGTCTTCCCGCTTTAACACTTCCCCGACAGTTTTATTTCGCGACAATCCAATTGATTGCAGCAGCAGTCTGCTTCAGACGAATCTCTTCCGGGTACTACATGTATATAGGACGATGCGTTCCTAGTAGACAGGCTCCCGTCTCTAGAATGGTATACAGATATTGAAAAAAAGTCTAATCATTTTGATCACTTCTTGGGAGATAAGCTAGTAGTAAAATTCTGTATAGAAACTTAGGGGCTGGTAGCCAGACTATTTTCCCAGATACAGCAGCTACTTACATATTTTTGTTCTTCTCATCCTCTGTCTAAGGAGATGATGGTACTGAAGTTGGTCACTAAGCTCTATTTATCATGTTTTAAGTTATAATTCTTTTTGCATGCTTTTCCACCTTACAAACGTATTTTCTAATTGAAGATCATAACGTTTAACCCAAAGTACGACGTTAAGGAATACATTAACTCTTATAGCTTACATGGCAAGGAATTCCTACCAATATCAACGTCTATCGAATCACATTTGTACTTAACGTGATTTGGAGGATGACCGCTCCTTTTGATACACAACAATGACAAACTATAGTAACAAAAATTATATAATTTAATATTAAATATTTCTTGTGAATTTACTTTTTAAAAGTTCATTTTTATGGAAAATGAAAGGGAAAGTAAAGAAAATTGTTGATGGAATGTTGATCCCCTTACAATTGGCCAATCCATTCAATACACTATTTCGTTAACATAGATCGGTCATGTATGATACCATCGTCTGATACATAAATCATAAAATGATTTGTTCGGGTGCTCGTTCTTATGTCGGCGAATCAAATGGATTTTACGTAGCCTGTTATTATTTTGTGAAATAGTATGATTTCGATCGTACACAGTACAAACCAAATCAAACTCTTACTTCTTTATAATAAAAAAACCCTGATTAAAAATAGTTCTTGCAGTTTTGAGAATTGATTGAAATGTTTATCTTTTTACAGTAGTTTTATTTTTATTTATTTAACATTAATGAAACTTAGCGACGCAGTGACCATTTTAGTAATAGATACAGAATGAAGCGTCTAATGCTAATTTCTAACAATTTACGTTTTCAAAATTTTCAGAAAATTGAAATTTAAATATATATAAACATTTATTTTACAACAATCATGAAATAGGTTTTAAGCACGCGAGAGTCTTGTTGTGGGAGGAGATGGGGAACCCGGAGAAACCCCACGTGGTCGGACAGGTGACCCCATCCCTTTTCACGTCCGATTAATATAGGGAATCGAACCCCAGCCGCCTTGGTGAAAATATTGATGTTCATTAGAGGCATGTAGGCTACCATTTCAAGTGCCTGCCGCTGTGTGATCGACAGGGCTCTACATTCAAGACTTCAAAATAGTATATTAGATTGCAAGAGTGTAAACAATTAACCAATACTGTTTAATTATCCATCAGTGATTGGTATCCTTTTTATTTCATATTTAGCACTTCTATAACGGAGATGGTCCTTCAGAGGAATACCCTGATCCTTACGATGCTATCACCGGTAAATTTAACAAGGCCAGGGCCACACTTGCGAACTGGTGAGTTTGATTAATAATAATATAATTTTACTTACTGGTTATGATTATTACCGGCATTTATAAATCAAACTGCCTGTGTTGGACTCCAGTTGTTAGAGTGATTGGTCTTGTATAATTATGACAAGTCTAATCAGAACAGTTTATTTTATTATTGTTATTTGTATGGGTATCAATTTGAAATTTATTTTGTAATTTATCTTTTTTTCCCTACAGGCACACAAGTAACAGTACATGTATTTGTACAGTCACTCTCAAGGACAGCCCAGCACAACAATGTAGAAATGCAACTGATCATGATGTAGAGATGACAGATGATGCCCACTCGGAGCAAATTGGTATTTCAGTTCAGTCGGAGGAGAGGTGTTAGTTACATATTGCCTGAAAATTCAAAAGCATGTTTTAGAAAGAAGTCGCTTAATTTTTTCAACATCTCTATTTACAATGTCGGAAAGAATGCGGTTTTGATCTTTCTTCAAACTATTTCTAGTCTAAGTCTATGATATACTTTTCTTTTAAACATTAGTACTTATCATCAAGTTCAATGTTAGTATGTTTGGGGAACATTTCATCACCACACAAAGTGCTAGTGGCATTTGTTTTATGTTGGACTTAATTTTGCAGCTGAAAACCAAAATGTAAATGTAAATAAAGAAACCTAATATGAACAATTATTGATTCATGTACTTCCATATTGAAAACTTTGTAGTGAAGACTAAGTTTTATCTACGCATCTCTATAATCTGTAGATGTGCATTGTCTATATCAGGTTGACTTATCTCCCCTTTTCGAAAAGTTACAGGGGCGTGTGTGCTAAAATTCACACCCGGAGGGTGAGATATTAGTTCTAGTACTACATATAATTGGCATTTCTTTCAAGATGACATTGTGTTATAAAATCGTTTAAAAATTGTGTTATGAATCAATGTAAGTATACTAGTGAAATTTCATCTTTCAGTCAGTAAATTTTGCTTATATCATTGTTGACTTGTTTTATTGGTTTTCTGTGGGGTTTTTGCAGTATATTCATCAATAGACATGTTGTTATATGCAGCACGAATTCATGATCTTGAGCAAGAGAACAACACACTCAAGCAAAAAGTTAACATTCCAAAGAAAGATCAAAGCTGCCAGACAGATTCACAGAGTGGTACATTTTCTCCAGAATCTATCAAAGAGTCTCCTCTTCCAGGACTATTCAAATTCTATACTGGCTTGAAGTATGTGCGATTTTCTCTGTTGTTGAGCTTTTTATTCCCTAATAAAGAGAAAAGTAACCTTCATTATGACAAGAATAGGAAAGACATAAAGAAAATATCTGTTTCAGAACAGCTGTTGCTTGTATTGTGTCGTCTGAGAAATGGACTAAATGTGAATGATTTTTCATTTAGATGTAACATATCATCTCACAGTGTGAGTTCATTTTTTTCTGCTGTCATTCAGCATATGTATGTGAAACTTGGGTCTTTATCATTTTGGTCACATCGGGACAGTTTGATTTTGAATATGACAGATGCCTACAAGACTGATTTTCCTAAGACTATGGCGATGATTGATAAACAGAAAAACCTTCTTCTCTGCTATGCCAGAGTCAGTGCTATTCTGACTTCAAGTCATCCACTACACTCAAAGCATTAGTTGTTTGTAATCCTAGGGGTTCAGTTATGTTTGTTTCAGACTTGTATTCTGGTTCTATATCAGACAATGATATTTGTCAAAAATGTGGATTGTTTGATTTTCTTAAGAACCTTAAATTTAAGCAAAAGGATTTTTGAAAGATAGAGATGCCATCATGGCAGATAAGGGATTCAGAATAAAGAAGGAACTTGAGGAGTTTGGACTAAAACTTAATATCCCACCACTGAACTCTGTCACACAGCAAATGTCAGCTGGGGATGTGGCGACAACAGGAAAGATATATGCAGTCGGCTAGGAATAAAATATAATTTCATCACACATTTGTGTTGTATTATTTAAGATTAACTGGTATATCTGCAAATATTGCGACTCACCTCCTTGTAATGGAAGTACTCTTCATATATAATTTGTCGATGGAACAATAAGCCCATACAGGATCAGGAGCCCTTCAATGTGTTCAAGGTAAAAGGTTGTACAATTTTTGTAAGGTAAGTGATGTACACCTGAGTGATTATAATAATACATATAACTAACCTGCAATAGAACCGGATATATTTGTGTATTTTTATGATACTAAAGTGTTAGAAAAGTTCCATGTGAAGTTGACAGATTTTCAATCTTTTCGTCCAAAAGATATGAAAATGGACGTGGAAGGTCTGGATCTGATCTTAGCTGCTTTATAGCTTCATCTGATGACACATGTACACCGGAATATACAGCCGAGTTGATAATGGTTTACTTGGAAGATTTATGAAGAGGAGTATGAATTGCTCAATCCAATTAAAATTAGAATTGTAATTCCTCTCCTCTACGACCGATTCCAATTTTAAAGAGATTATCATGGTTTTATTGTTTTACTCCGGTATTCTCCTTTACTGTAAACTTTCAAAGTATTTGATAAATGTAAATTGTGGTTGTCATTGCAATATGGAAGCCATTTTCTTTATTTAATTGGAATCAGATGGTTGTTTTTTGACAGGTCTCCTTTTCTGGTAGCTTTTGGTTTTTCAAAAGTCATGGCAGTGAAGGAAACAGGGGAAATTCTTCGACCTCTTCGTTTATGCTATTGTTGTGGTAAACTTGTACAAGAAAGCTCACATGGTGCTTCTTTTAAACCCAATTGTTGGTAATGAAATATTGTGAACACCAACCAAACAATATGGGCACATGTACCCGACATCCTGCAAATAAATACGTCATTAGCTAGGCCAACTGTATTTCAGTATTTGTTTTTATGATTTTAGAAAGGCCTAGTAGTCTAGTATCTCGGGCTTTAACTTCACACGAATTCGACAGATTCAGAAGGCCTACTAGGGCGACCACTAGGCCTAAGGATAAGGATACTCTCCATGACTGTCTATATGGATATAGGCCTATTGACTATACATTTTTTTGAAGAATTTGTAAGAAGTAGAAAAAGCAAAGTAATTTGTATAAACTTCAATCGAGATACCATGTAACACGCACACAATGACTTTCTGTGGCTTTTGCCAACTGACGACAATGTGAGTGGCGGCGTTTCCGATTTCCTCATACTACAGTAACAACTACCCCTAAGATATACAGAATCCGAGTCTGTCCAAGAGAAAATTGATATGGAACGAATGTATCCATTAACTAAGAAAGTTTTTCCCTCTCTTTAGAACGTTTTGAAAAAACATCGGTCTTAAAACAGCCGTTAACCGAGGCTAGTTCTGACACACATTCTATGTTTGTTTTCGCCGCCATGTTTACTTTTTTTTGTCCGACCCGTGGTCACGTGACAGAATGAGCGGAGCCAAAGTAGCATTTGTGGATCGGTGTATTAAGACACAATGTACCTATTAAGATCTACTGTTAAACTTTATGAAACTAAGAAACGAAATAAACTAGCCTTGTTTATTAAACTATATCCGAACTCTCACATATCAAGCAAAAAATAGATTTATTTTCAGTTGTTGCCTTGGTAACTAAACTACATAGAAAGGGGAGAAGAAAAGATCGCTGGTCATACCAAATGTACATAACACGTGCGTATCCGAGTTACCTCTCTTCTTCCATGTTTTATAAAATTTTGTCTTGAACGAGACCGCTCGGTGAGTTTACCCTGTCTCCGACAAACATAGAGGCACGTCATTTACTTACGTTGTATGTTAAAACGAAGTTAAACAAACGACAACCTAAACTGAAGTTGTATTTCTTTGCGAAGTTTAATGTCCTATTAGCAGCAAACACATTTATGGATGGTGAAGAAACGATCATTACAATGTCTATAAAAAGATTGAGTTGTTATGTATTGTTCTATAGTTGTATTATCTTGTGCCTTTCTCAATAAATGAGGATAAAAACAATTGCGAACTTTCTCTTTCTTGAAAGTTGCACCACTGCTTGATCTCTATATACAGCATTTAAATGCATTTTGTTTCTCGTTGAGAGGATGTCTCATTTGTGTATTAGACCTAGATTTACATTGAGCTTGTCGTGGAAGAAGCAGAAAACGTTTAACCTTCTATGGCATCTGGTGTTATTCTCTTTGTACATTTGTACACGGGTCTCCATGTAAGTGATTCCTTTGTTCCTATTTCGCACTTGTTTGATCGATTTTTAGTATAATTTCGGAGGAATACTGTTTAATCCTTGTTCTGTCAATCAGTCTGTCCCACTGGCACAATAAAGGTTAAAATAGTTGAGGTTTACCATTAAGTGCAACAGTTCTCCAATGCCAACCGTTAGTAACTTTATCACTTTGAGATGGTAAGAAATAATAACGTTGAATTGAATGGTAACATTGAATATTGCGATATGCAAGGCATCCTGTTACCTGTAGGAAGGGCGTAAAAATTGTATCTGCTGCCCGCATTACGTGATCGCAAGAGGCGACTAAATTTGGCATCCATCTTTTCTCTTCTTGTTGTACAACGTCTCCCTTGAAACTACCTGGCATTTAGTTGAGCCTTCGCCCCTTTAAGGGCGGCTTTGAGCTGTATCTCCTGACCGAGACATACCAAGTCTCAAACAATGGTAGTTAAGCACTACTCCCCGCTCACAGCTCAGCAGTATGGGAGTTGAACGACTGGTTCACCCGTTGCCAGTATAATTTGACCGGGTGGGGTGTTCTGCGGGGGGCCTTTGACAGTATACTTCAGTCTGATAGCACTTTAAATTTGGCAAGAGATCTGGATTATTGCATGAAGGCATCCACGGACATACCAAAGACTCCTAGTTACACGCGCATTCAACATACGCAGCCATATTGTATAAACCGGGAGGCATTCGTTAAATGACACTAGCTGTTAACAGGACGTAAAACCAATAAAAACAAAATCAAACTATGATTTATTGCAGTGCTGCAATGTTGATTAATGCATTGTGACTTAGTGGTGAAATATTGCGGTAAAGAACTTGAATTTTGAAATGTATTGTTATATATTTTGAAGTACATAAACTCATCAACATGCAAGGGGTCAATATGTAATTGAAATAAAACTAGCAAAGTTTTTTCACCAATTTGGTAGGAATTGCTTTCCCATCGGTTAGAATTGCTCACTGCCTGTTGGTATGGAGTAAAAAACTATTACCCGAACTCAAAATCGATTAAACTAGGGGCAAAATAGGAACAAAGGAAAGATTTACATGGAGACTCTCGTAAAAGCACAAGAGAATAAGACCAAGTGTTCCGGAAGAGTAACCGTCTTCTGCTTTATCGACGACACCCGCCATGTAAATCTTGTCCACATCAAAGTAAGCATCAATCCTCAAAATAAGAACCGAGTCATCACTGTCATCACAACAAGTAAACACTAACAAGCAAACTCAACAACGTCCATCTTCATATCACACAAAGATAAAGAATATTTCTCGATGAGATCAAGATGGCGACCATAAAACTTGCCCATAGTCTTTATTAATCCGCATCTCTCGAATCCCTGTGCCTTAAGTTTGTTCGTCAGCAGTTGGCATCTATCGCGAAAATCTCGATATTCAGAGCAAGCCTTAGAATAACGAATCAACTGCGACATGTAAACACCATATGATGGAGAAGCAGGGACGTTACTATCAAGAAATGGAAAGTTCAAGATCGGAAAATCGAAATCGTCACGTTTATCATACAGCTTCGTAGTAAGTTGCCCGTATTGGGCTTATAGTACAGTTTGTGGAGCTGTTTCTTACCTATCACTTTAATCGTTGGTATTCTTACAGGTACAAACTCAATATAGTGTTTATGATGTTTAAAACCGCTAGAGTGGTGAACAAAACCGGAAGTATTTTCAAGTTTTGCATTTAGAAATACCTTTTATCGAAACTTTCAAGAAACTAATGAATAAATCTGGCTAAGTGTACTTAACATATGAATTGTGACACACTTAGTAGTAAGTAACAGAAAGAAATGAAATATTTCGAAATATTGCGACGGGTTCGGCAGAGCTACAATGGTTGCTGTCGTCCCCACAAGTTGAGGGCACACGTGCAAATCTCAAATTTGTCATCAGCGTCTTACGATAGCAATTAGGCCTAACATTGTTCCATAATGTTACACAGACTTACAACATTGCCTTGGAGTGTTACACGGAATTATAACATTGTCCATGGAATGTCACAGGGAATTATAACATTGACCCAGGAATGTTACACGGACTTACAACATTGCCTTGGAGTGTTACACGGAATTATAACATTGTCCATTGAATGTCACAGGGAATTATAACATTGTCCCATGAATGTTACACGGACTTACAACATTGTTCCAGGAATGTTACACGGACTTACAACATTGCCTTGGAGTGTTACACGGAATTATAACATTGTCCCATGATTGTTACACGGAATTATAACATTGTCCCATGAATGTTACACGGACTTACAACATTGTTCCAGGAATGTTACACTTAATTATAACATTGTCCAGGAGTGTTACACGGACTTACAACATTGTTCCAGGATTGTTACACGGAATTATAACATTGTCCCAGGAATGTTACACGGAATTATAACATTGTCCATGGAATGTCACAGGGAATTATAACATTGACCCAGGAATGTTACACAGACTTACAACATTGTTCCAGGATTGTTACACGGAATTATAACATTGACCCAGGAATGTTACACGGACTTACAACATTGTTCCAGGATTGTTACACGGAATTATAACATTGTCCAGGAGTGTTACACGGAATTATAACATTGTCCAGGAATAATACACGGACTTACAACATTGTTCCAGGATTGTTACACGGAATTATAACATTGTCCAGGAATGTTACACGGACTTACAACATTGTTCCAGGATTGTTACACGGAATTATAACATTGTCCAGGAGTGTTACACGGAATTATAACATTGTCCAGGAATGTTACACGGACTTACAACATTGTTCCAGGATTGTTACACGGAATTATAACATTGTCCAGGAATGTTACACGGACTTACAACATTGTTCCAGGATTGTTACACGGAATTATAACATTGTCCCATGAATGTTACACGGACTTACAACATTGTCCCAGGAATGTCACATGGAATTACAACATTGTCCCAGGAATGTTACACGGAATTATAACATTGTCCCAGGAATGTTACACGCAATTATAACATTGTCCCAGGAATGTTACACAAATTATAACATTGTCCCAGGAATGTTACACGCAATTATAACATTGTCCCAGGAATGTTACACAAATTATAACATTGTCCCAGGAATGTTACACGCAATTATAGCATTGACCCAGGAATGTTACACGGAATTATAACATTGTCCCAGGAATGTTACATGGAATTATATACCATTGTCCCATGAATGTTACACAGAATTATACCATTGTCCCATGAGTGTTACACGGAATTATAACATTGTCCCATGAATGTTACATGGAATTATAACATTGTCCCAGGAATGTCACATGGAATTATAACATTGTCCCAGGAATGTTACATGGAATTATATACCATTGTCCCATGAATGTTACACGGAATTATACCATTGTCCCATGAGTGTTACACGGAATTATAACATTGTCCCATGAATGTTACATGGAATTATAACATTGTCCCAGGAATGTCACATGGAATTATAACATTGTCCCATGAGTGTTACACGGAATTATAACATTGTCCCATGAGTGTTACACGGAATTATAACATTGTCCCATGAATGTTACATGGAATTATAACATTGTCCCAGGAATGTCACATGGAATTATAACATTGTCCCAGGAATGTCACATGGAATTATAACATTGTCCCAGGAATGTTACATGGAATTATAACATTGTCCCATGAATGTTACACGGAATTATACCATTGTCCCATGAGTGTTACACGGAATTATAACATTGTCCCATGAGTGTTACACGGAATTATAACGTTGTCCCAGGAATGTTAGACGGAATTATAACATTGTCCCATGAGTCTTACACGGAATTATAACATTGTCCCATGAGTGTTACACGGAATTATAACGTTGTCCCAGGAATGTTACATGGAATTATAACATTGTCCCAGAAATGTTAGAAGGAATTACAACATTGTCCCATGAATGTTACATGGAATTATAACGTTGTCCCAGGAATTTTACATGGAATTATAACATTGTCCATGGAATGTTACACGGACTTACAACATTGTCCCAGGAATGTTACACGGAATTATAACATTGACCCAGGAATGTTACACGGAATTATAACATTGTCCCAGAAATGTTACACGGAATTATAACATTGACCCAGGAATGTTACACGGAATTATAACATTGTCCCAGGAATGTTACACGGAATTATAACATTGTCCCAGGAATGTCACACGGAATTATAACATTGCCCAGGAATGTTACACGGAATTATAACATTGTTCCAGGAATGTTACACGGAATTATAACATTGCCCAGGAATGTTACACGGAATTATAACATTGTTCCAGGAATGTTACACGGAATTATAACATTGTTCCAGGAATGTAACACGGAATTATAACATTGCCCAGGTATGTTACACGGAATTATAACATTGTTCCAGGAATGTTACACGGAATTATAACATTGTCCCAGGAATGTTACACGGAATTACAACATTGTCCCAGGAATGTTACACGGAATTATAGCATTGTCCCAGGAATGTTACACGGAATTATAACATTGTTCCAGGAATGTTACACGGAATTATAACATTGTTCCAGGAATGTTACACGGAATTATAACATTGTCCCAGGAATGTTACACGGAATTACAACATTGTTCCAGGAATGTTAGACGGAATTATAACATTGTTCCAGGAATGTTAGACGGAATTATAACATTGTTCCAGGAATGTTACACGGAATTATAACATTGTTCCAGGAATGTTACACGGAATTATAACATTGTCCCAGGAATGTTACACGGAATTATAACATTGTTCCAGGAATGTTAGACGGAATTATAACATTGTTCCAGGAATGTTACACGGAATTATAACATTGTCCCAGGAATGTTACACGGAATTATAACATTGTCCCAGGAATGTTACACGGAATTATAACATTGTTCCAGGAATGTTACACGGAATTATAACATTGTTCCAGGAATGTTACACGGAATTATAACATTGTTCCAGGAATGTTACACGGAATTATAACATTGTCCCAGGAATGTTACACGGAATTACAACATTGTTCCAGGAATGTTAGACGGAATTATAACATTGTCCCAGAAATGTTACTAGGAGTTCCGTCCAGCAGATGGTGAACTAACTACCGGACGAGGTATCTTAGAACAGACCAAGATGAGCTATGCTATCTCTATAAAGGTGCGGTGTGTTCTCGTTTACGCACACACAGGATACCAGGAATAATACATAATGGACGATGTTCACCTCGCCAGAAACAGGACGTAGAGGACAGGTGTCGACCATGTATTATTCAAGTCTTTGTCCGAAAGTACTAATGGCGTGGGAATCTAGATATGGAAACATTGTATGATAGGTTTTACTGATGAAGCCTGGGGATCCTACATGTAACCCCCAAACCGCAGGAAAATGAAGACTGAAAAAGTGAGTGAGTTAATGTCATGTTACAGTTAATTTCATTAGACAATTTGCTCGCAGTAACATCACTTGTTTCCAAGCTTGATGTTTCGACTTTTAAGTGCAGTATTTTAAATAATATTCTATAGACGATGATTTGGAACAACGGTTTTTTTTACTTTCGCTTTATCTATTTGACGAAACACCTCCTTTATCATGTTCATTAACACCTTTTTCCACATCAGTAATGTACGGGTATTAGCTTGATTGATAATGTATTACATACTAATGTAAAGTTGATTGTCTAGTTCTCCAGTCTGTTGCATGGTGTCCCGGGTTGCGAGTTCGAATCCCATGTGGGGCAGTTGCCCGGTACTGACCGTAGGGCGGTGCTTTTTCTCCGGGTTCTCCGGCTTTCCTCCACCTCCGAAACCTGGCACGTCCTTAGATGGCCCTGGCTGTTAATAGGACGTAAAACAAAAAAATAAACCAAATCAAACTGTTTCAGGTATTAAATAACTACTTACCGCTAACAAATAAACGAAGTCAAGTTATCTGTCGTTTAATCTCCGGTCTTATTTCCTACCACCATAACTGCTTTTTTTCAGTTTCCGTGATATTTTCGGGAGTACGATGAGCCAACGTATAAAATCTCCACTGATGTTTATTTATTAATGATATATCTCACTGTTTCTTAATATTATCTTTATACAAGACAAAATTCTTATTTTATGTCGCATATGTATAAATAGCAAATATAAGCGCTGTGCAAAGGCTTTGTTCTTGCGATTTCTTCTCTCTGTTACGTTATGATTCGAGAAAATCCAATAGGGGTCACGTCCCGATGACCTTTTGCATTAGCCAATCAAATTACTACTTTCAGAATATTGACAGTGAAATTTTGAGGCGACAAAGCTTGCATTATCGCATTTGGCCGCTTAGTCATTTCGCCACCAAAACGTTCATGTGTAATATCTTGACGAAATGGCTTGCTGCAAGATGACAGGTCAAGTAAAGAGGCTGAACGTGACCTCTTATGGGATGTTGTCAGATCCTTGTAAAACGGAGTGAGAACAAGGATCTGTATTTTAATCAGATTCAGATATAAATGATAGAGAGATACAAATGCATATGATATATTAAGATATAAAATATAAACAATATAATTGATTATATAGCTATTAAAGATATACCGTTCGTCCAAACTATTTGAAAAAAAAATAACAGAACTGGTTTTGCCGGTAAAATTGTTTCAACTTCAGTTTTGGTTAGTGTTGGGAGGATCAGACATAGAAACTTGGGGTATAATATGTTACCTATATCGTCGACTGAGCTAGATTCGCCGATTGAGATATAAATATTTGATTCTACTCTATATAGAATACAAAGGGATGTATGGATTTTTGTGTGATAAAGTAGAACCATCCGTGGCCTAACAAGATAACTTTGTTTGGTGCCTGATACCTGTACATGATACACGTTATTGGGGAATGGTGGATACACATCTCCGAAAAACAGGTAGGTATTCAGGGTAAGTAAAATGTATAAAGTAGATCTATATATATATCACCTTTTTTATGAAACTGATGACTTTTTTAAAGACTCGCTAGGCTGTTCTGAAAATCTTGGTTAACATTAGTGAAGGTATGGAAATGGACAAATGAAAAAAGTCATGTCTCACATCGTTTCATCTAAATATCATACAGCGGAAATATAGGCAAATAAATTTAATTACTTTCAAAGAATCTGTCGTTAAAAGATCGATTTTGGTCGATTTAAAGTGATGATTATATAAAACAGACAACAATTGCCGCAGACTTACGTGTGCTTCTATATTCACAGCTGATTTTTCCTGCTTTAAAAGTTATCATAGAAGTGTGTTACACGTTTTAGTTAAGTCATTCCTATAACTAGGGTATTTAGTTTAACCAACGGAACGTTTCTATAAAAACAAAGATTAATTAGATACATTAAGATTCCGAAGTGATAAACACGTATTTTATATCACTGAACAGTCTGCTTTGACAAATTCTCATATATGAATATAAAAAGGCATGTTAATTAAGCTATAATGTCAAATTTAAATTTCAAACATTTCTTTAAACAAAAGAAAGCAATCAGATAAAGTTTATGGCCGCTCTATTTAACTAATGCCCGAGGGAAACTACCTGTCTCGGTGAACTATTAACGTATCTACATAATTCTATTTTAATTGGGTATTGGGTTAAATTGTTTTCTGTTTTCATGATTTCGTCTAATTTTTCCTTCTCCTAGCGCAGTGACACACCAGAGTATAAATTTGACGTCGAAGTGGTATAATTTGTTTCCTTGGCGACAGCACTTTGTATTGGTGAAGTCCTGTGGGATAGCACTTTTGAGTTGACGCCATCATGATATTTACAGCTTATCCTTCGTTTTGATGCTGTTTCGTCACAGACGGATTTGTCCTTGTATGTTGGTGTTCGTTCTGACGTCACAGTGGTATAAATAATTCCTTTAGTATTGACACTGTGACGCCATGTAATACTCCTGTCCTGTGTTTTTATGATATAACATGCTCTTGATCTCTTTTGTACTAACGACATGATGGTACATTTTGCCATTTTCTATTTTATGTTTTGTGCTGACGACCCCATTGCACATTTTGTTCTTGTGTATTTGTCTTGAAGACCCGATGGTACATATGCATATTGTCCGTGTTAATGTGTATTTGATCTACTTTGTCCTGACATCCCCTTGGTTCATATTGTCCGTGTTTAAGTCATTTGTCCTTACGACCCATTGTTACATTTTGTCCTCACAGTACAGTGTATTTGTCAATTAATAGAGTCAAGGTCTTGTCAATTAATAGAGTCAAAACCTTGCCAAGTTGTAGAATCTCAATATTGATGTTGTGACGCTCTTCGAAATTTTTTTTTTTGTAATTTTGAAGTGATGTTGTAACATTCCCGTGGAGATTGTATTTGTAATTACACTGTGAATCCACGTTACATTATTATTGTATACATGTTAAATGCCTCGCCGCTGTGACGTTCAAGAACAATATTTGTACTTTTGTTTTGACCCAATGGCGCCCCGTTATATATTATGTACCCTTGTATTAACGCTGGGGCGACTCCACTATTTTAAGTTCAAGGCTTCTTCGTCCAGCGTAAAACTAACGAGCTCGCAAAATCCGTTAAGCAACTGTTGATAAAAAGTGAAGGTTTCTTATTCGTTTAACCCCTGTCTTTGCCATGTGCATGAGGTATGTACATAACCTGGCTATTGACATACGTTCAGCTTGAAGACTTACCTGTATATATAGTGTGTGTACTTTGTTCGGGTAGAACGCGCTCGTATTTATAAGATTAACACAACCTTTAAACGTTTACTTGATTGACATAAGTTATTAAACAGTTTACAGGTAATAAACTGACCTGTTTGTTATCTCTGGGAGGTACTGGTCAGTTTAAGACCATTGATGTACAGCTGACATAAATGTCACCGAACCGTTTTGGAGGGATCAGTCTGTGCAGAAAGCAGTTGTTTCCAATGTGTCGGCGATGTTTGACCTTTTTCACTTTAAAATAAGCAAACTCTAACCTAGATATAGTGAATGTATTATAAGTGTGTTTTTATCAACGACGGCGTGGAGTGTTTCGCCTGGTGCCTAATTATTGTGTTATTATCTACCATGCACGTTAGTGATGTGACGTCACTAAGTCGCTCGGATTATTGGTCAGTATCCGATTATTAAGGATAGGCTATTTAAACAAAAGTGTCGTCAACTCTTGTGTTTTAGGGTCAGACCTAATGATAGTGGATTACAGGCAGTGTGTTTTTACTTTCGGATTAACAAAGATACGTGTCGACATAAAGCGATGACGTCATGGGAGCGGCGAACGGCAAAGTTGTCCGTAAGTATTGCAGTAAATTCACTATTCAAAAATCGTCATTATGATTCTGGTTGTACTACTAGGGAAAGGACCATGAATTTGAATTATGTTTCTGGTAGTACTACTAGGGAGGGGGCCATGAATTATGATTCTGGTTGTACTACTAGGGAGGGGACAATAAATTATGATTCTGGTTGTACTACTAGGGAGGGGACCATGTATTATGTTTCTGGTTGTACCACTAGGGAGGGGACCCTTTATTATGTTTCTGGTTGTACTACTAGGGAGGGGACCATGTATATAAATTATGTTTCTGGTTGTACTACTAGGGAGGGGACCATGTATTATAAACCTGACACCCGTGTTGAAGCACTGGGTCGGAAACAGCTGACCCCCACCCCCTCATGTGACATTTACTCATTAAATACAGAACACAAATGTCACAAATTGTTTTTATTGCGTGACATTTCTGTAATGAACATGTTAATAGATCATGTACACCACAGGGGAAGTCGATCGCAACACCTAGATGGCGCTTTATGACTTCAGGTCAGAGGTCGATGTTGTTTCATCATTTTCAGCACGAAATTGTAGTATTGGTTTTAAGTATTTAATGAACTGGAAGGACAAGGTGAAATGTGCTACATTAAATACAGTATGATATCAATAGTACGCCCGACACGTGCTTAGATATCACGAGTGTAAACATACAACTGCCATTTTTCAGTCTGAACAGGAATATCAATACAAATGTAATACTCATAAAGATTATATAGAGAACTGCTTAGCCCTGTGTGTATATAATGTGTGATAGCTAGGCCCTATGTATGTATAATGTGTGATAGCTAGGCCCTATGTATGTATAATGTGTGATAGCTAGGCCCTATGTATTTATAATGTGTGATAGCTAGGCCCTCTGTATGTATAATATGTGAAAGCTAGGCCCTATGTATGTATGATATGTGATAGCTAGGCCCTATGTATGTATAATGTGTGATAGCTAGGCCCTATGTATTTATAATGTGTGATAGCTAGGCCCTATGTATGTATAATATGTAAAAGCTAGGCCCTATGTATGTATGATATGTGAAAGCTAGGCCCTATGTTTGTATAATGTTTGATTGCTTGGGCGAGTCAAGTAGCTAGCACTCTAATGCACTGTTTATGAATAATGCTTGGTGAACTCTTTGTGTTCTATTGGGACTGGTAGGCCCAGTGTATGTATAGTGTGTGGTCGCATCTTTTGTCATGTTTAGATTGTTAGGCATGCGTATGTATAATGTGTGATCGTTTCTTTTGTCATGTTTGGATTGTTAGGCCTGTGTATGTATACTGTGTGGTTGAGTAGATTGTTAGGCCCTGTGTATGTATAATGTGTGGTTGAGTAGATTGTTGGGCCCTGTGTATGTATAATGTGTGGTTGAGTAGATTGTTAGGCCCTGTGTATGTATAATGTGTGGTTGAGTAGATTGTTAGGCCATGCGTATGTATGTGTGGTTGAGTAGATTGTTAGGGCCCTGTGTATGTATAATGTGTGGTTGAGTAGATTGTTAGGCCCTGTGTATGTATAATGTGTGGTTGAGTAGATTGTTAGGCCATGCGTTTGTATAATGTGTGGTTGAGTGGATTGTTAGGGCCCTGTGTATGTATTATGTGTGGTCGAGTAGATTGTTAGGCCATGTGTATGTATAATGTGTGGTTGAGTAGATTGTTAGGCCCTGTGTATGTATACTGTGTGGTTGAGTAGATTGTTAGGCCCTGTGTATGTATTATGTGTGGTTGAGTAGATTGTTAGGCCCTGTGTATGTATAATGTGTGGCTGAGTAGATTGTTAGGCCCTGTGTATGTATAATGTGTGGTTGAGTAGATTGTTAGGCCCTGTGTATGTATAATGTGTGGTTGAGTAGATTGTTAGGCCCTGTGTATGTATAATGTGAGGTCGAGTGGATTGTTAGGCACTGTGTTTGTATAATGTGTGGTCGAGTGGATTGTTAGGCCCTTTGTATGTATAGTGTGTGGTCGAGTGGATTATTAGGCCTGTGTATGTACAGTTGTGGTAACGCACCAAAAAATGCGTGTGTGTATCGTGCATACATCATGCACACATCGTTCGCCCATGGTGCGCACAACGGGGCGATGTGGAACCCTCTTGTCGAAAAACTATATAAATTCGCATCATATTTATTGGAATTATGATAATTTTACAGTATACATTAAACAGTATTATAGTGACTAGGAGACAGTTAAGTGCAGGTTCAGCTCCAAGGTAACAGAACAGGTAAATAACATGTCAGAGTCTTCCCTGTCCCGTGTCCGGCGATCCATTACTACAGCCATTACCAAGCGACCGTTATGAAAACATCGTGCGCACACCGCATATTGTGTAACGTTGTGCGATCCCACAACTGTATACTGTGTGGTCTAGTGGATTGTTAGGCCATGTGTATGTATAATGTGTGGTTGAGTAGATTGTTAGGCCCTGTGTATGTATACTGTGTGGTTGAGTAGATTGTTAGGCCCTGTGTATGTATAATGTGTGGCTGAGTAGATTGTTAGGCATGTGTATGTATAATGTGAGGTTAAGTCAAGTGTGATGTTAGGACTGATAGGCCCGGTGTTTTTATGATTTGTTTGGAATAACATGTTTATAATCTCTACAGACACCGGTCCACAGTTTTCCACTGACAACACATCGGATTTTGCGATTGTAAACTGGAAAATATCGAGCAGGCCATTCAAACCTTTGCATAAGTCGACGATGACGGTATTTGGAGGTAAGTGATCTTGGAAACATTGTATCATGAATTCAGTCATATCGACATTTAATAACAGTACAATCCTCGTCGTCACCGTTGTCATCGTTCCTTAGAAAGAGGGAAAAAATCAGAGAATACCAAAGCGTCAACGAAACCATAATACGAACTCAAAATCGATTAAACTAGAGGCAAAATAGGAATACGGGAAAGATTTACATGGAGACTCTCGTAAAAGCACAAGAGAATAAGACCAGGTGTTCCGGAAGAGTAAGCGTCTTCTGCTTCATCGACGACACCCGCCATGTAAATCTTGGTCACATCCAAGTAAGCATCAATCCTTAAAATGAGAACCGAGTCATCATTGTCATCACAACAATTAAACACACTAACAAACTCAAAAACGTCCATCTTCATATCACACAAAGATATAGAATATTTCTCGATGAGATCAAGATGGCGACCATAAAACTTGCCCATAGTCTTCATCAACCTGCATCTCTCGAATCCCTGTGCCGTAAGTTTGTTCGTCAGCAGTTGACATCTATCACAAAAATCTCGATATTCAGAGCAAGCCCTAGAATAACGAAACAACTGCGACATGTAAACACCATAGGCTGGAGAAGCATGGATGTTACTATCAAGAAAGGGAAAGTTCACGATCTGAAAATCGAAATCGTCACGTTTATCATACAGCTTCGTAGTAAGCTGCCCGTGTTGGTCATAGCTTAAGTAAAGATCGAAGTAAGAAGCTGATGTAGGTCAGCAAACGCCTTGTTGTTTATAGACAACACATCGTCGATATACCTGAAAGTGAAATTGAAAGATTTGGCAAGGTTTTTGTTACCCGTCCTGATAAGCCCCTCGACAAATTCAGCCTCGTATGAAAACAAAAACAAGTCAGCCAAAAGTGGTGCACAGTTAGTGCCCATTGGAATGCTAACAGTCTGTTGGAAAAATTTTCCTGCGAATATCCTAAATTTAATAACAATAATAAATTTAATAATAAACGATAATATCCTTAATTTAGTCGCCTCTTACAATCATGAAATGGGGCAGCAGAAACAGTTCTTACGCCCTACCTGCAGTTTAGAATCAACAGTTCCGGTTATTTAAGGACGTGGTCACATTTGGCTGTTAGAATTTAACGTTACCCTATCAACCCCAAAACGGCAAATTTCAACATTGAGGCGAATAAGACTTTATGCACTATAATCAAACTACCTGAAGTTTCATCAACAACGTATAACGATATGACATGCATGGTCGCCGGTTAACTAAAGTTAATTAAACATTTACATTGCCATAGTCTGCAGTTAAAAATTTAACTCTTTTCATCGAAAGTCACTTAACTGGGACGATGTTCGTAAGAGGGTCTTTAATTACCAACAACAGGCAGCAATTAAAACAGAAGTTTTCTGCTTCTTAAGTAGGAACGAGCATAATAAACGTAACAGACTAGATAAACGACATAGTTTGCATTTATAAATCGACAATGTAGTGTCAAACGTGAGTTTATGGCCATTAATGTGACAGATGGCTGTGTAACGGAATGTTTATCACTTTAGCATACCAACTTCCTTCTGGGATATATTAATCTGAATGTATGAATGATATAGGCCTGAATACAGCCAATATGAATTAATCAATAACGCCATAGAGCAAAGATATTTTGGTGTATGTGTTCGAGGGAGGGAATTAGATATAGTGTATAGGGTTTACGGGGAAATCGTATGTTTTTTAGCGCGACCTGACGGTCTGTAAATGGAAGCGATGCAATGGTCTATCTAGACTTGAACTTTCCCTTTCTTGAGAATAGCATCCTTACTTCTCCATCAATGATGTTTTCATGTCGTTGTTCATACGTTATTCTTGTACTCTTTAAGTGGCATGCAACCTTACAATAGAAAGATTCAAGACATGCAGGTTTATGAAGACTACTGACACGTTTTATGGTCGCCATCATGATCCCATCGGGAAACATTCTGTATTCTTAATATGAAGGAGATTTGAATGGCGGTTGTTGTCAATGAAGCAGAAGACAATTACTCTTTCGAAGCATCTGGCCCTGGTTTCATCAAAGTTCCTTAACTTAAGGAAACTCCTTAACTTAAAAATCTCCATAGGAAAGCATTATAGAATTTAAGGAAAGTTCCTTAACTAAGAATTTTCCCCTTAAATTATGTAATGCTTTCCTATGGAGATTTTTAAGTTAAGGAGTTTCTTTAAGTTAAGGAACGTTGATGAACCCGGGGCCTGGTCTTACTTTTCTTCTACAATAACTTATGAATGCCTACTGTTATCGATTTTGAGTTCGGACTATAGTTTTGATGCCCCTTCCATATTCGCTGGTATTTTTAGGTCATCTGACCCGAAGGGTCAGGATGACCTATAGTCATCGTGCTTCGTCCGTCGTCGTCCGCCGTCTGCCGTCCGCCGTGCGCCGTGCGCCGTGCGCCGTGCGCCGTCAGTAAACTTTTCATTTCAAAATGCTACTCCACCTTCATTTCTTAATGGATCACCACCAAATTTGGTGTGAAGCATCATTAGGGGAGGGTGATCAGATTTTATATAAATGAGACTGATCGAACCCCTGGGGCCAGAGGGGCGGGGCCCGAAAAGGGGAACTTTGCTGAATTTTTGCTTTAAATTCCTACTCCTCCTTAATACTTGAATGGATTACATCCAAATTTGGTGTGAAGCATCATTTGAGGAGGGCGATCAGATTTTATATATATGAGGCTGATCCGACTCCTGGGGCCAAAGGGGTAGGGCCCCAAAAGGGGAACTTTGCTGAATTTTTGTTTTAAATTCCTACTCCTCCTTTATACTTGAATGGATTGCATCCAAATTTGGTGTGAAACATCATTTGGGGAGGGCAATCAGATTTTATATAAATGAGGCTGATCGAACCCCTGGGGCCAGAGGGGCGGGGCCCGAAAAGGGGAACTTTGCTGAATTTTTGCTTTAAATTCCTACTCCTCCTTTATACTTGAATGGATTGCATCCAAATTTGGTGTGAAACATCATTTGGGGAGGGCGATCAGATTTTATATAAATGAGGCTGATCCGACCCCTGGGGCCATAGGGGCGGGGCCTCAAAAAGGGGACTTTGCTGAATTTTTACTTTAAAATCCTACTCCTCCTTAATGCTTGAATGGATTGCATCCAAATTTGATGTGAAGCATCATTTGGGGAGGGCGATCAGATTTTATATAAATGAGGCTGATCCAACCCTTTGGGCCATAGGGGCGGGGCCTCCAAAAGGGGACTTTGCTGAATTTTTGCTTTAAAATCCTACTCCTCCTTAATGCTTGAATGGATTGCATCCAAATTTGATGTGAAGCATCATTTGGGGAGGGCGATCAGATTTTATATAACTGAGGCTGATCCAACCCTTGGGGCCAGAGGGGCGGGGCCCCAAAAGGGGAACTTTGCTGAATTTTTGCTTTAAAATCCTTTACTCCTTCTTAATGCTTAAATGGATTGCATCCAAATTTGGTGAGAAGAATCATTCGGGGAGGGCGATCAGATTTTTTATAAATGAGGCTGATCCGACCCCTGGGGCCAGAGGGGCGGGGCCCAAAAGGGGAACTTTGCTGAATTTTTGCTTTAAATTCCTACTCCTCCTTATTACTTGAATGGATTGCATCCAAATTTAGTGTGAAACATCATTTGGTGATGGCAATCAGATTTTATATAAATGAGGCTAATCAGACCCCTGGGACCAAAGGGGCGGGGCCCCAAAAGGGGAACTTTGCTGAGTTTTTGCTTTAAAATCCTCCTCATCCTTAATGCTTGAATCGATCAGCACCAAATTTAATGTGAAGCATCATTGGGGGAAGGTGATAAGATTTTATATAAATGCGACTGATCTGGTCCCAGAGGCCAGAGGGGCGGGGCCCCAAATTCATTCTCAGGTTTACTTCAAATGCAATTGAAGAAGAACAATCATATTTTACATACAGGGGACTGGTCTTCAGGGCACTGTGAAAGTGGAAAAGTATTTATAACAAGCATGGCCGATATGTTGTTCATTGCTTTGACAACACCATAAATAAATTTCGTAACCGACTCTAGATCTGAACAGATAGTTTATGACAATGATGCTGGTTTGAACACTTTTGAACTAAGGGGTGTGTCCCTGCTATAAGTGTTTGCAATTGTCAGATGACCGTTTAGGCCCATGGGCCTCTTGTTAAAATCAAATCATCTTGGAGTGGGAACCAAATTAAACAACGATGTACAATGTTTACTTTCCAAAAGATATCATTTAACTCACTGAGATATCCTGTACACAGTTAACCACCATCCACGACTTGTGGCTGGAACTCGCACTGATCACCAGTTCTAGGTGATTAGCATATTGCTCCAATTATTGAGGCACACATCATTTTTATCGCACGGATTTAACAAGTGTCATAAAATCTTTGACACTAAATCGAATAGTTATAACTAAATATTTGTAAATGTCTACAAAGTTTCCGTTTTGTATATCGTTAATCCTATAATGTATCCGCGTATGTCAGATAGAGTAGTGTTGACGTTACCACTCAGACTTTATAGTCGTGTTCACTCCATTTAGTACCATTTCATTGCTGAATGTGCAAAGACGAACATGGGAAGCGAACTCCTTGTACCGAAACATTATACTATAAAAGGTGTTGGGATGTGTCTATCTACACCACCTATCGAATAACATAATACTCGACTTGCCGGCTATTTTCTCGTAGATATTGATATTTGGAATCTGGAGAAGTCTAATTATGCACTGAGACGTTCATGTGTTTTACAGGTGTCTGTTATAAAGCACTGGCAATATCTAGAAACAGAGTTTTACTTTGGCTTATGCATGTTGCCCTTCACCCACCCCTTTCTATGTATGAGCCAGTGGAGTAACATACTTGTATGATTGTATGCCCAAGTATGCAATAAAATTTTCAAGCAGATTATATTTTCGAATTTCTTTTTATGATTAGAATGGATTATTTTTATCGTGTCAGTCATAAAAGGGGGAAGGAATGAAATCATTAAATAAGATAAGATAAGTTTATTTCTGGTGCAGGGCATTTTATAGTCCTCTATACTAGACTAAAAAAAACAGATATTGATATATATATATATATATATACAGAACACATATTAAAGATAATTATGTACACAGTACTTTAAGATAAAATTTCAGTCCAGTATACTTCACTATGTTTTATATGGTTATTTCAGCTGTGTAGTTATAAAAAATATCTTTTTTTCCAGTGATTGTCCAGAGCGTTTCGAAAGCGTTTATATTGGGCGCGGATACGATTTTTAGGTAGGCTGTTCCAATATTTTACTGTTCTTATTGAGAAAGTATTTTCCTTGCTGCTGATGTTGCACGCTTAAGGAAGATTTTCTTTGAGTTTCCTCTTCTGCTGTGTCTCTGTGATGCATCTTCCCATAATACGACAGTGTTACAGCATTCCCTGTTGTATATCCCATTAGTTATCTTGTACAATTCAATCATGTCCCCTCTAACTCGTCGAAAGGACAGATTTTTCATGCCCGGTAGACACTTTGTAGCCCTGCGCTGGACGCCCTCTATCATGTGTATATGTTTACTTCGGTATGGATACCACACTGGGCTAGCATAATCCAGTTGGGAACGTACACGGCATTTATAAAGAGGAACAAATGTTTTTATATCCATAAATTGAAATGTTCTTTTTAGGAGAGCAAACAAGCTTGCTTTTTTTTGTTTAAACTTTTTCGCTTTTTCAGAATCTATTATAATGCCAATATCTTTTTCCTGTGTTTTTGTTTGAAGTGGGTTTCCTTTAAGTTTGCATGTGACATCTTGGTGATCTTGATCCTTCGGTATTCCTCTGCCTACTCTCATGTGCTTACATTTGTCCGGATGCATTTTAAGAAGCAATGTATCGCTTCAGTTGCACATAGTGTATAGGTAATCCTAGAGCTCTGTATAGTGGTTAGTGTTATCCATAATTTTAAAGATCTCCGTCTCATCTTGCAGTATATTAAGATAGAGTTGTGTTGTGTTAATATCAACTAAAAATATCTAATGGTGGTAATAAAACAACCACATAGCGAGATTACTGCTAAGGACTATATGATTTTTATAGATTTTAGACCCATACTCTTAACCTCCACCGGCGCTACTCGCTTCGGACGCTCATATACATTCCGGAAAATGATTCTTGGTCACCGCTCTCTGGCACTCACCCCACTGTTTACAATACTTATTACGAAACTCTATTTCGGAGATTAAAGGGGCACAACTGAAGTTCCAATCACTACCATAAAGTATATCGTGTATACACGTGTGTAATAATAACGCCAAGAGTCCGGGGTATTTAAAATGAAAAGTTAAGGTACATGACCACACTTTTGACATAAAATCTCAGTTCAGATTTATTTTACCTCTAAACCCAGGGCTTCTTTCGAAGCGACTACGGTAATCACACCTGGCTGTATAAGCCCAGGTCTACTGAGACAATACTCTCGGTGAATCCTATTGTAAGACCGTCATGCTTGACCGCAGACACCATACTTGCTTCCGAACAGGTTTTGCTGGTGAGGTACTACATTGGGTATTTAACGAAACTGAAACACGTTGTTATGTAAGATTCCATTGAAAATGTATACTGTACCTGCATTGGACCCCAGGTTACCTTGCACTTTACAATCCAACGACATACTATCTGTGTATTTCACCTATACATTGCCCAATATTAGCAAATACAATGGCAAAATGTATTTCCTTTCAAAAACATCCAGAGCCATTTCTGGAACTAGCATCATGATAAAAATAAAACAAGTTGATTATCCATTTGTATGAAAGGTACTGCTATCAATATTTTACCTGCGTATTGATTATAAATACCAAAACATCATTGATACATGTACCTACCCCCTCAAGTGGTCTGTTGTGACATAGGGTAGGTGAGTTTGCAACACTGAAAGTCAAAATCTAAAATGTTTTTTTTGGAATTCAAGCATAGGAGTACCTTTGTAAATGTCATATGGTTATTCATAGAAAGGTATAATTTTGTACCTGTTACCTGTTTTGAGATATATTTTTTTGAAGTTTCTACTTATTCTCTCTGTAAACAAACCAACAATTTGGTTTAGTAGGAAGAGTTGGTAGGCATTTGTGAATACAAGAGTGTTCCATTTTCAAAAGAAAAACAGGTAAAACCATAGCTACTCTCGTCAAACACCCTGGTGTTTGTATAAACTATTTCAATACAAAATAATATTTACTGTAAGTCTGGTCATGAACCTTAAAGTGGAACCGACATAGCAACACAATGATTTCATTTCAGAGTTTGTAGATAATTTCTCAAAATACCAAACCATGACAAGTAACAGATCCGTACGGCGTGCCCAGGAACCCATGACGTGACCTACACGTGCACTTTGTTTGACAGTTAGGACGAAGTACTATGGTATTGTAACAATTGTCAGGAGAATTTATGTGACCGGTATAAGGAAACCCATACACGCGGAAAGAAAACTGAAAACGACGACGTAGTATCGATAGAGGAGGCCAACCGTCAGGGCGCTGGTCTGCTCAGACAACGGACTGTTAATTTGTTCAATAAAAATAGCTTAAATTCATAAAAACCATGAATGGCAACATTTTAAAGACGAAGTATCTGTAAGAAAGTAGCATCTTGGCGAACATGTGACAGCTGAATCTGCTCAAACAGAGCATGTCATGCACGAGCCGTCAGAGCTATACATCCTCTGAACGAAGTATTTAACGACAACGTTGAAAATGAGGAAATTGTGACATCCCAAAGGACAAAGTTAAAGACAGAAGACAGATTGTCAACTGGTACAGAATAACGTCAACGAATTCCGTGTCTATCCGAACAAGCGTCAAGCGGAAATAAAGAACAACAAGTACATCGTTGTTTGAAACTTGAAGATTGGTTTAGGGCAAGTCCGCCAATGAGTTTTGTAAACCTGCGACATGTCTCACCAAGAAATGCAATGTTTACTTCCGAAAGTGTCGACCGTTGTGAGTTAGAAACGATGTAAGGAACATTACACCATGAAAACTTTTACGAGAACATCGACAGTAAACAGTTACTCATAAAAGTAAAATATCAAGTATACGTCCAGTGGACGTCAGTCACGCATGGTTATCGATACGTCAATACCATGGTCCGGTACTGGTCAACAGGGAGGGTGTGGGTTAGAGACGGTAACACTGGACTTTTGTGCATACAGAATCGCCATGGTAGGGACAATGGATTTACTTATGAGCTGCTATGAACGTTTTTATATAAACTATCACTACACAACAAACAAGTAACATTATTTTCTGACATAAGTCCACATAAGGCTTTGGACATCAGTATCAACGAGAGGGACACTTGTCATAGGGACGTCTGGGTGTAGTCAAATCAGTTGGGGAAATGATATGGAAAAAATTATAACAGACGAGTCGGGTACCGCCAAAAAGACATGGACTGGTGAATACGGCAACTGTCAAAAGGTCAGTAGTATGTACCTTCTAAAGATGTCACGTGACAAGTACGACAGACTGTTTGTACCAGAAATCAACAAGAATCAAGCGTACGCCCTACACAGGGATGGTACATAGGCCCCGTGTCTCCTGGATCAGAGACATGGGTTGATCAGACCTATAGCAGTAGATGTGAACACGTGTGGGGACGTATGGGTCGGGTGTATAAACGGTTCCATACACGTGACGGGACTGTAACACTAGGGAATATTACAGCAGTATAGTGGCCTAGTGGTACAAACATACCATTCAACGACATTTCATCGCTAAATGAACTATACGATATCCTTAATTATGGATTCAGATTGTAGAGATGTGTTGATTTTGAATGTATTATTGTTACACGGCTGTGGTAAGACAACCATCAGTAACGTGTTGTTTGTATATGATCACATAAAATAAATTTAAATTACTTACCATCAATGTTTCCTTTTTTATTTAGCAATTTTAAAGGAAGCATTTTGTAAAATCAAAACTCAAAATCGCTTAACTAGGGACAAAATCTGAACAAAGGAAATATTCACAAGGAAGACCCTTGAGAAAGTAAAATAGAATAAGACCATATGTTCCGTAAGAGTTAGCGTCTTTTGCTTCATCGACGACCTCCTCCATATTCATATCGGTAATATCTAAGTTAATGTCACGCCCTCAAAATAAAAACCAAGTCTTCATTCTCAATCACAAAAAGTAAGCACACCTTCATATATCATACAATAATATAGACTATATACCAATGAGTCTAAGATGGCGACTATAAAATGTGCTAATAATTTAAATCAACCTATTTCTCTTGAATTCATGGGTCGTGTCGTATGTTTATGTGTCAGCAGCCGACATCTTTCACGAAAAACTCGGTATTTTAGAACAGCCCTTTTAATAACGAACTAATTGCGACATGAAAATGCCATAGGTCGGAGAGGTAGCTAGCGATGTTACTATCAAGGAAAAGTTTACGATCAGAAAATTGAATTCGTCACGTCTATCGTATAGCTTAGTATTAAGCTGTCCATGTTGGTGTTAGTTCAAGTAAAGATCGGGGTACAAAGCAGCTGATGTAGAGGAGTCAGTTGCGTCCTTAAATATGGCACAGATATTGCGAATACTAGTACTGGTTTATTTTTTGTTTTTGTTTGTTTGTTTGTTTGTTTGTTTGTTTGCTATTTTCTTTACGTTTTTTGTAAAAATGTTGACGATAATAGAGTATATGAGAAATTAGTTTTTTTCTTCTCGATTTGTGTGAGAACTACACCATGGTTATCGCCAAAATTCAATTGTCTACATTATCTAAACACTTAAGACGTCTAACGACTACAACCTTTGTGTGAATGTGTGGGAGGGGGAAACTTGTACTGTACACAGGTAAAATGTGATTCCTTTCATTTGACACAAGGTTTTCGCCATGTCTGTATTTAAAACATAATCTTACAAATAAAAAGCTCGTGTTTGGACCAATTTCTAAATGAAATACATTTTCTGAAGGCAAATGTTATTCTAGGAAAGAAAATCAAGGTCTCGGTTGTGTCAATTAACCGGAAAATAACTTAAAACGGCATTTTCCGCTAAATTTGGTTCTCGTCTGCTAAATTTCGTCGCCGCCATTCGACTAATTATAGGAATCTCAACATAGTACGACATGAAACATTTTCTATAATTTTTTTAACCTTAACAGTTCAGATTATCAAATAGTAACATATTTATTTAATATCAAGATTTATTACTTAGTAAACCAGTACCATAGTAATATTTTTATGTTAAAAAAACATTTCTTATGCTTTCTTGCGAATCGGCACGGAACCGGGAGCAGGATAGTGGTCACATGATTCGAAAAAAAAAAATACCCGACGTGATTGCTCGTATAAAGATAGAACCGGAAGCGCAAATGTTAGGTAGCCGTGGTAAACAAATATTGGCTCACGAAAACAGAGTCACAAGACTAGACAAGAAAGAAGCTGAAAGAGACTATTGAAAGATCGGAACAGATGCATCTGATCAACAAAAGAAATACGACACCATCAAAGAAGACGAAGAGCATGGTTTGACGGACGAAGTGTGGTTGAGTTGACAGTGCTTTTGGAAAACAAAACGTATAGCTGATACGTATACGTTCTTCATTCATGTACACTGTAAGATTATGTTCGGTAAAGTTTGTAAAAAGAATTTATAATTAAAAACGCTGTGGATAGTAAGTTTCTAAAACCTCAAGATGAATATTCCTAAATGATATGCAATATCTACTTTACATAGTGGAACATTTGGATGACTGAGAGATCCTGTACACAGTAATGTAACGGTTTATTACTATCCCAGTCTTGTGGCTGGTACCGTCACTATCACCAGTTCTAGGTGATTTGTAAAATGCTCACTCATTGGGATACAAACATATTTTTATCACTCGGATTAAGCAAGTGTCATTTTTTGACATTATTCAAGTCATTACGTTTGTAAATATTTGTAAAAATCCACTCAGTTTTCGTTTGACAATCATTCAACCAAACATTTGTGTATTATCAGTTTTAACGTTGCCTGTCAGGCTTAAAAAAAGACTAAAACAGGGGAAGGGCACTTGTTACAGTTTACTATTTACCCAATCTTATGTTGCTCTACTCACAGTGCAGATTATAAAAGGTCTGAGCACGGGTATGTCTACGTCTGACGGCGATCCAAGAATTTCACCTCAAACACCGTAATACAAATACCCCCGTCTGTCCTTTTCAATTATGACCTCAAGTTCCAAAAACCTGATGAAAATAGAACCGATGTCCTATTCCATTATTCCATGCACCATTATTAAGGACTTTTGTCAGCTGTTGCAGTTTCGAAAGAACTGATCAATATAGACACCACTGTTCGATGATATAATTGCTTGGTGGAAGGGACACAACTCGAGTACATATCACAACTACAATGTGCAACATGATACACATTATGTCCTATACTCTCATATAATGTTGCTAACGCATGACAGCATGATTAGAGTTTGGCTTAACGCCAAGAGTCCGGAACAGTATTATATTGTCTGTTGGTAAAATCACGTGATGAACCCGTGACAAGGAAGTGTAATGACAACAACAAAATGGTGACAGTAAACAGTTTGTAGGCCAGTTATTTCTTCAAAGTTACTAAAGTCCCAACAATATGGCAAGTAACAGATCCTTAAGGCGTGCCCAGGAACCCGTGACCTACGCGTGCGCTTTGTGTGACAGTGAAGATGGGGTACGGTGGTATTGTAACGATTGTCACCAGAATTTATGCGATTGGTGTAAGGAAGCCCATACACGCGGGCGAAATACTGAAAACGACCACATCGTAGTAATAGGTGAGGCTAACCGTCAGGACGACAAGCCTGTACCAGAGGTATGTAAACTACACCCCGGTAAACTGTGTGATCTGTTCTGTGCAGACTGCAAAGAGTTGCTTTGTTCAATATGCATATCTAAAAGTCATAAACACCACGACTGGAAACCTTTCGAGGACGAATTATCTTCTAAAATGCAGGATTTGAAAACGCATATGACAGCAATATCTGCCCAAATAGAACATTTCAAGAACGTGAAATCAGAGCGAAATCATTTTAACGAATTGTTCAACGACAACATTGATACAATGAAGAAGGAGGTTAACACTCAGAGGACCAAGTTGAAGACAGAGGTCGATTCCTTCGCTAATGCAATACTCGCTGAATTATCATCTTTACAACAGCAAGAATCAAACATGCACAAGAAAGATTGTGAAAGGTCGGAGAAAAAAGTAAAAGAACTAACGCGTCTGCTTGAACAAGCTGAAATGTCGAATACATCAAGTCTGGCGGTGTTAGAAACAGAATCGTCATTAAGGACAACTCTGTCCATGTATGATGTTGATGTTAAGAATGTCTTACCAACACAGCCAAGGTTTATTACCGGAAGTGTCGACCGCGTAACATTGGTTACAATGTTGGGTAAATTACACCACGAGAACTACCATAAAACCACAGACATCGACTGTGAACAAGTCCAACCTCTCTCGAAGTTTACTGTTACTCAACAGGATCAAATAGTCGGCATATGTCCAGTCGCCAATAACCATGCGTGGCTATCAATATACCAATACCAGGGTCTGGTACTGGTCAACAGAGAGGGAATGGTCAAGGAGACTGTAGAACTGGACTTCTTTCCGGACATAATCACCATGGTCGGGACAACAGACATACTTATGACTCGGTATCCACTTAGTACGTTCGTATACAAGCTGCCACAACACAACAAAGTGACAAAATTTGCTGACATCCAACCACACAAGGTGTATGACATCAGCATCAACGAGAGGGACGAGGTACAGTTGAGTGTAAGCTAACCTTTACACCCTAGTGCACTAGGAGTGCACTACGTTTAAACTAGTAGTGCACTACATTTAAACTACAGGTAAACTAGTAGTGCACTACGTCCAGCCAGGTGTGACCACAAAAACCCCTACAGGTAATGGGAGGGTCCATACCTACCTGTGTCCTTACCTGTACAGATGTAATATGATTTACCTGTACTTTTATGTTATACTATTGAAGTCATTAGTTTGTCAGTACTTGAACCTCATATATATAAGTACAAGAATGAACAATTCTGAGTTTATACCAGAAGATATTTATCATAATAACTTAAATAAATTAATTCACTGCATGTCAAAATTTTAAATAAAATAATAATTTAAATATACTAACTTATAATTCTTTTTAAAGAAGTAACAATTATTCTTTTCTATTTAAATATTTGCATTCTACAATTAAATTGAAAGGTATGTGTTCAAATAAAAAATGGTACAACACATGTTTTATGTTGAAATTATTAAGTTAATCCTACTAAAAATATATACAGAAAATAAAGTAAACAACAGATTGTAATATAAAAAAAATAGATATTAGAAGAACATATTTTGTACTTAGTATAGTTGTTTCAATAACAAATTACTTTAATATTTGACATTAAGAAGCTAGCTGTGCAATATCAGAGACGTACAAGGTTTTATAAGTCTCTGGCAGTACTACCTACATGTACCAGTATTGGTACTCTGTTTCAATATACACTCAGGTACAATGCATACAAATGAATGGTTATATAAACATCAAGTACTAATATAAGAAACGATTACTTTCACCAGAACATTTAAAGCCATTTCCTTCTTCATATCAAAATACCAACATACATCTACATGTAATCCAATTAACTGTAATCAATGTTATCATCATTAATCAATTAACTATCTTGACCTCTGTGTCTGAGGATGTGGCCCAGGCAGGTCAGGCACATGTATGTTATTATGCCTAGAGGGTAAAGGATTCTACCTGAAGATCTATATTTGTCCCTTTTAGTTAGATTTTACATAAGTCATTAGGTTGATTTAAAAGTACAATAAATGTGACTGGCATAGCCTTAACTTTGTTCTAAGTTAGGTTAATATATCTGCATATTATTTATTTGTTGTATACTTAGTCTTACAATATAGAATTAATCAAAATGATTCCAATAAACTGATCTTGCTTTGTTTTAAATCATTATTACATATATTCATAAACCTTCAAGTCATATTTAATACAACCTGTAATTGCCTTCAATATTCAGGCCTAAATATCGGAATATTTTAAAATACTTTTATACTGATAATTAGAATAAAATTAAGTATAATGAATGTTAGTATTTTATTATCAAACTATAATGAAGCGACTGAGCCAGAGAGTATATATTCTTAATTATTATTAATTTCAATGTTATTTTATGTACTATCAATTTATTATTGTATAATTAAATGCTTTGAATGAAACATAAAAATGGATTAAAGTTCTCAAAATATCCACTATTTAAAGAGAAATGTGTAAATATCTAGATATATTCGCAAAGATTTTTAATTTCAGATAAACTTGGTAAACCCGAGTAAAAGTTAACATATGTATTATCATATTTATGATCCTGGTCATATCCAGTTTAGCCGTAAGTATTAATCAAATTGGTTTCAAATTTGACCAGTGATAGTCAGATGAGAAATTCACACCTCAGTTATGTCACTGACAGGCTTATGTCAGCGGGTGTTCCTAGACAAGGTTGGGACTGGTCAGGTAATTGCCTGAGGCCTGAGGGTCAAATCAAAACATCTGTCCCATACTGAACAATCTGAATAAGTTTTAATTTATTGTTGTATTACTTTTTTTCAACTTCAAATTCTGATATTTATATTAACACTGTTGTATGTGGTGATATATATACATACAGATCTTAATATAGAAAAAAATAAAAAAATAAAGATTATCAAAACTCTATAGCGTGTTCATAAATATATAGATCGAGGCATGAATGTATTTTATAAAAATATATATCTAATTTAATTAAGTAATAAAAGAATATTTATTTGTTTTTTTTCGCAATTAGTTTTTACAATATTTAAAAATATACTTCTAAACAAATAATAATCAATAGATATTCCTTCAATTTTTCAATATACTTGATTGTAAATTGGTAAATTAATAAAAATAATAACGTTAATAGTGTATATTAAAAGAAATATAAGACATCAAAACTGCTAGATAAATATTAATTTTCTATTTTATTTATATGACGTATGCAAGAAATTTTTGGGGAAAATTGTAAGAGTAATTATCATGATTTCACAATTTCTAGTTTTGAAATGAAAGAAAAAAGGTTGTTTGAGAAAAATAACTACATGAGATGCATATATATACATTAAAGTTATAAATATTAACTAATGATAAGGCCAGCTTCAAAGTACTAGTAGACGACAAAGGTGAGGTACAGGTAAAAATCACAGGTAGATGGATGGGACTGCCCATTTACCTGTAGGGGTATTTGACCTATATGGGGTTCAGGGTGTAGTGCACTACTAGTTTACCTGTAGTTTAAATGTAGTGCACTACTAGTTTAAACGTAGTGCACTACTAGTGCACTAGGTGTAAAGGTTAGCTTACACTCAACTGTATTTGTTAGTACTGGTACCCCGGACATACTGGTACTGGATCGGTCAGGTACCATTGTGAGGAAGGTTAGGATTGGATCAGAAGACATTTTGTTCGTTGCCTGTTTGTCGTCTGGACGACTGTGCGTGGTTCAACCTGTTGGCGTAAATTCGACTGACAGTTATATAATGATAACAGACGAGTCATGTAAACTCGACAACTGTCAAAAGGTGGGCAGTAGGACACTCTGTAAAGCAGCGTGTGACGCGTACGACAGGCTGTTAATACCAGACACCAGTAACAATCAGCTGTACGTCCTACCGAGAGAGGGGGCACAGATCACGTGTCTCATGGACCGGAAACATGGAGTGGTCAAACCTACAGCGGTGGGTGTGGACACGGGTGGGAACGTGTGGATCGGATGTGAGGATGGCACAGTACACGTCATGGGACTGTAACATGAAGAACCGGTGCAGAGGGTACACAAGAACTCGCGGTTCAGCAATCCGTTGTGTAAAAATTCGAATTGGAATGTTATGTCACGGTAGTTTACCAATTAATGAAGTATTGAAATACCCTCGAATTCTGATTTAGAAACATTTTAACAGTGAATGGATACATATTTCTAGACTGTTGTAATCAGACCAACATAAGTGACTGTATTGCTAGGCCTTATCGACTATGTATGGTCATTTATCAACTAGACTAAATAATGTGTGTGCAGTTTTTGTTTTAGTTTTTTTTTTAATATGGAATAATTGTATTTCCTCTCATGAGAAAGAGACTGAGAGAGATGCCAGGAGAGAAAGGAGGATTAAAGGAAACAGAGAGAGCGAGGGAGACACATTATTAATATCTATAAGTGTTCTCTATGAAATATGTTTATTTTGATGGTTTGTTTTCTGAACAGTTTATTTCTACAATGTCATGGAGCTCCAAATACATCATAGCAGATAGCTTTAGGCTTGAATACAAACAGCAGTATGTTGTTTCCCCAGGTTTAATACTTGATCAGAGAGTTTGTGCTTACCGCAAACTACCTTACATTAGTCTCCTTTGTTTTTTAACTATTACTTGATTTTTTTTCAATTTTTAATGAAGCACTGTATATGCTCTTCTATATATCAGTTTTTACAATAAAAATAATTACTAACTTACTGATTAAGGTTTATAAAAGAAACACATTTAACAATAACAAAAAAGTCTCTTAGTGTTAAAATATAGAATATTTGAATATAAAACAACCGGTACTGTAAACACTGAAACACTGATGTGTATAAAATGTACCGATACAGGTTAATCGATTGATTTTGTTTATTACTGAATTTAAAAGGTGCAACATGTGCGTGTTACGTCATCTTTGTTTTGAACTAACATTTTTTTATTATAGCCTCATATACTTTTTATAACTCTAAATAAAAGAATGTATTGGGTCAATATTTAGTTTTTTGTTTGCAATAAAGTTTCTGACGATTGATAATTTTCTATCAGAGTTTTAATCCCTTGTCTTGCATAATACATTTTATCTTATAAAAGTAGACGAAAGAAAAGTCAATTATCTTTCAAGAGTAACAACATTAACTTATGTAAATCAACAGAAAAGGAAATATTGAACACAATATAGCATGAATAAACAGGTTAGTTTACTCCACACTCCCAGCTGTACAGTGTTTGTGGTAAAGCATTTTATAGTACAAACTGTAGTTGGCTAATTAAATGTTATTGTTCTAACCTTCTTCTAAAATCTGACACCAAATCTCACATGGAAAACATTCAACATGTATTCTGACATGTTTCATATATAGTTCGATTATCACACCCCTGTGACTAGGTTCGGTTCTCTTACCCCTGTGACCAAGTTCGATTATCATGCCCCTGTGACCAGGTTAGATTATCGTACCCCTGTGACTAGGTTCGATTATCATACCCATGTGACCAGGATCGATTATCGTACCCCTGTGACCAGGTTTGATTGTCATACTCCTGTGACCAGGTTCGATTGTCATACCCCTGTGACTAGGTTCGGTTCTCTTACCCCTGTGACCAAGTTCGATTATCATGCCCCTGTGATCAGGTTAGATTATCGTACCCCTGTGACTAGGTTCGATTATCATACCCCTGTGACTAGGTTCGATTATCGTACCCCTTTGACCAGGTTCGATTGTCATACCCCTGAAACCAGGTTCGATTGTCATACCCCATGTGACCACGTTCGATTGTCATACCCCTGTGACCAGGTTCGATTGTCATACCCCTGTGACCAGGTTCGATTGTCATACCCCTGTGACCAGGTTCGATTGTCATACCCCATGTGACCAGGTTCGATTGTCATACCTCTGTGACCAGGTTCAATTATCATACCCCTGTGACCAGGTTCGATTATCATACCCCTGTGACCAGGTTAGATTATCATACCCCTGTGACCAGGTTCGATTGTCATTTCCCTGTGACCAGGTTCGATTGTCATGCCCCTGTGACCAGGTTCGATTGTCATGCCCCTGTGACCAGGTTCGATTATCATACCATGTGACAAGGTTCGATTGTCATATCCCTGTGACCAGGTTCGATTATCATACCCCTGTGACCAGGTTCGATTGTCATACCCCTGTGACCAGGTTCGATTGTCATATCCCTGTGACCAGGTTCGATTATCATACCCCTGTGACCAGGTTCGATTGTCATACCCCTGTGACCAGGTTCGATTGTCATGCCCCTGTGACCAGGTTCGATTGTCATATCCCTGTGACCAGGTTCGATTATCATACCCCTGTGACCAGGTTCGATTGTCATGCCCCTGTGACCAGGTTCGATTGTCATATACCTGTGACCAGGTTCGATTGTCATACCTCTGTGACCAGGTTAGATTATCATACCCCTGTGACCAGGTTCGATTGTCATGCCCCTGTGACCAGGTTCGATTGTCATACCCCTGTGACCAGGTTCGATTATCATATCCCTGTGACCAGGTTAGATTATCATACCCCTGTGACCAGGTTCGATTGTCATGCCCCTGTGACCAGGTTCGATTGTCATATCCCTGTGACCAGGTTCGATTATCATACCCCTGTGACCACGTTCGATTGTCATACCCCTGTGACCAGGTTCGATTGTCATGCCCCTGTGACCAGGTTCGGTTGTCATACCCCTGTGACCAGGTTCGATTGTCATACCCCTGTGACCAGGTTCGATTGTCATACCCCTGTGACCAGGTTCGATTGTCATGCCCCTGTGACCAGGTTCGGTTGTCATATCCCTGTGACCAGGTTCGATTATCATATCCCTGTGACCAGGTTCGATTGTCATACCCCTGTGACCAGGTTCGATTATCATACCCCTGTGACCAGGTTCGATTGTCATACCCATGTTACCAGGTTCGGTTGTCATACCCCAGGTGACCAGGTTCGGTTGTCATACCCCTGTGACCAGGTTCGATTGTCATACCCATGTGACCAGGTTCGGTTGTCATACCCCTGTGA
Organism: Mimachlamys varia; assembly: GCA_947623455.1. Classification (NCBI taxonomy): domain Eukaryota; kingdom Metazoa; phylum Mollusca; class Bivalvia; order Pectinida; family Pectinidae; genus Mimachlamys; species Mimachlamys varia. Next base: position 31,097,955 of record OX392529.1, on the reverse strand, counting down.
CCAGGTTCGGTTGTCATACCCCATGTGACCAGGTTCGGTTGTCATACCCCTGTGACCAGGTTCGATTGTCATACCCATGTTACCAGGTTCGATTATCATACCGCTGTGACAAAGTTCGATTGTCATACCCCTGTGACCAGGTAGGATTGTCATGCCCCTGTGACCAGGTTCGATTGTCATACCCCTGTGACCAGGTTCGGTTGTCATGCCCCTGTGACCAGGTTCGATTATCATACCCATGTGACCAGGTTCGATTATCATACCCCTGTGACCAGGTTCGATTGTCATGCCCCTGTGACCAGGTTCGATTGTCATATCCCTGTGACCAGGTTCGATTATCATACCCCTGTGACCAGGTTCGATTGTCATACCCCTGTGACCAGGTTCGATTGTCATGCCCCTGTGACCACGTTCGGTTATCGTACCCCTTTGACCAGGTTTACTAAAGGTACCTACATACAGGTGTGATCCATCCATAAGCAAACATCTTCATTAAAGTAACAGCTCTGTCTGTTGTTGCCATATGTATATAATTATTGACATATTGTACAAAATGAAATACAGCTGACAATAAGTATCAATCAGATATGAAAAGATACCGTAATTTGTCCATAGGTAACATTTTTAAGAACATTCTTATTCAGACAAACATGAAATCAATGTCACGCTTACATACCGACTTCTGGAATATACAGACAGCATGGATACAACCTATCAACATGAACTTAATGACGGCGTAAGTTTGAGTTAAAACATTCGGGTGAGTGTGGGGATTGGGGAGCTATATAAAGTATCGGGATTTTTATACGAGGTTTTGAGGGAAGCTTCTTATTCCCAAGACAGAGTCCTTTAATGTTTACTTTCCATTTGTTTCTGACTATCGCAAGGTGTCTTACACGAACATATCGCAGCCTCCCAAATACACACGCACTCACACAGCACATCAATGGAAGCATTTAGATCAGTCATGATGTTGATGATCGACGATGATTGGAGGCATGGTGGTCTAGTACACAGGGGCTAGACACAGACCTATGTCACTATGAAATGATTGTCAGAAAATTATTTTACCTCTCTCGAATATAACCCCTCCCACTTCAATATATCTGTGACCAGATATATAGTAGTGTGAGGGGTTATACTCGTGATCGAAGGGTTGTGAGATCGAGTCCCGGTCACGGCACTTGTGTTGTATCCTTGAGCAAGATACTTTACACCGTTTGCTCCAGTCTACTCAGCAGCTGTAGATGAGTACGTGGTTGGGCAGTGCTAGAAATTGTAGAATGCTAGCTGTGAGCGCTGAGATGGCAGCACCGGTTGTATGCTCCCCAAAGTTGAGAACGAAATTGGCTGGTTGCTAAGGCCCTATAACCACGGTAATAAAGCGGTATATAAGAACCTCGAATTAGTATTATGTGTGTAGTGATTGTGATAATGGCGGTTATCATATTGTATTATGTGGTGATGAGGCGATTATAATTAAAGGGAGGAGGAGGAGGAGGAGGAGGAGGAGGAGCTCAGCGTATGCAAGAATATCTGTATTGTATGGCTGATTTATATATGTAATAAAAATCTTGAATAAAGTCATCTCTAATTAAAAGAAAACACGTCAAAAATAAATAAAATAAAATAAACTTGGAACTGACATGAAACTGGACTTGAGTACATAGCTGTTGCATATTACTTTTAGTAACTATCTGTCAAAGTAGGATACACGGTGCCGCATTTGTCATTGCTTTATGTGTATTTGCCATTACGTTATGTTATTTGCCATTACCTTATGTGTATTTGTCATTACTTTATGTGTATTTGTCATTACTTTATGTGTATTTGTCATTACTTTATGTGTATTTGTCATTACTTTATGTTTATACTCTTCCGGAACTCCTGGTCTTATTCTCTTGTACTTTAACAAGAGTCTCCACACGTAAATCTTTCCTATGTTCATATTTTGCCCCTAGTTTAATCGATTTTGAGTTCGGATAATAATTTTGTTAACGCTTCAATATTCTCTAATTATTTTTTGTCATTACTTTATGTGTGTTTGGCATGACTTTAGTGTATTTTATATTATCTTATGTTGTCATTATCTGATGGTTTTTTGTCAGAAGATAATGGCAAGTGCGCATAAGGTACTGAAAAATGACAATGTTCGAACAAAATACTCTTATGTTTATGTTTTTAATGACGTGTCATAAAACGTACATGTGTACAGGTTTTGACTGTGGTAAGTGTTTCCGTCACTACCGGAGCACGGAACAGTAGAAAGTGTGGGCATGTCAACGTGAACGGTTCTTTGTATCTAATTTAATTAGTTGTCGTGTAGGTGTATTGGACGAATAGCTGTCCCAAGTCAAACCAGCGTATGACTGGGCTTAACACATTTTTCGTAAGTAATAGACCAATAGTTTATTATAAGTTGCTTCCCTTGCACCATTCTCAACTTTTCTGATAGCTTGTAAAAATGAAGGCTAGTGAGGTTACGGTTTACATCTAAGCGTGTTATATATACCAGTAATGCCAACTTTCTGTGTGTGGTAATCAAAGTTAATTCCAGGTTTACGAGAATCATTTATGTAAGCTAACAGCAGGTCCGGACAAACATTTCAACAGATGATCGTCAACTCTCTAAATCTATTTCACAAACAAATCCCCTAATCCACCAATCTGGCAGAAGTCCTGCCACACAGTTAACAGTGAACGATTGAGTACACCTATCATTTGTGATTGTCTCCACCAATATATACAGATTTATAATCGGGTTAGCACAATAATCCGGGTTTATAATTAGGAATTATTGAGGGGATTAACGGTACCGGTATTTCACGCTCGTATCGTACCTGTTTACAGTAGCTATACCGATAGTGTGACACACGAAATATAACCGTTTGTTCTTTGAATGGACCGAGTATTAAGTAGTTTTAAACAACGAACTACATAATGAACAGAAAATAAGGAGGCGAGGAAGTATTTTGATATATACAGAACATTATTTCCAGGCTAGACAGAACTGCGCGCTGGCTTCTATAGTTTCTTAAATGAAAAAAAAAATTGATGTCAAATCAAAAAAAAAAAAAATCCGCGGATGTGAGCCTTCAGTTTCTTAATTGGAATAACTATGTAAAATTTTATTCTGAATGGGTGATACAGTATTTCGCGGATGTTATTTAAGTTAAACAGCAGAAGTATCGGTTGCTGCTCCGATGATATGGTATTGGAGATCGTTTTATGAAATAGTGTTTGAGTGAAAAGTTACAGTATGGCGGAGTCTGTGTTGAGTCAGTTCAGAGGAGAGAAATTTCTCGCCAATGGAGTTAATATGGTATTCTACACACTCCCTCCTCGCTGTCCACCATCAAGACGTAAAACACCGAGACATTCCGGGTACAGGGCGTTTTCCCTGACCATGAGGAGAGGTTGGTACAACAGGTTACATTTTGTATTTATAATTAAAGACTAATAACCAAGTCACAATCGGATATCTTTGGCGGATTTCACCCACTGATACCATAGGGGTGTTTTTTTTCGGTTTTGTTCAGGTTTGTCTTTTTTTGCATTGTCCTTAGATGAGACAAATTTAGTCATTTCTAATATTATTTGTTAGTTATAGTTTCAAAATCACTATTGTGTGTTTTTATTACGTGCAACCTTCTTTATAACAGAATACATAGTACAGTGTATATGAAAGCACCACTTTTATTATGAATATACCTTATGAAAATATGCACAAGCAACAATATCACGGTTATAATTACTAATATATGTTCTAATATGTTTTGCCTAATTCTATGATTATATATATTTATATAGAATATTTACCATTGCAATCAGAGAAAATACCTTACAATCTGTCTAAAGATCAGATGTGTTATTTAGAAAAGAACAAATAGTTGATTTGTCTAAATAACAAATTGTTCACACAGTAAAATACCACTGGTCCGTATATGTCGATATTGTACATATTTACTATCAATGTGTATACCCCGCCAGAATCAGGTCTCATGACGTCATGTGTGTGCAGTCCGATACCACTTACCCTAGGAAACGTTATTCTAACCGCATGTTTAATTAAAAAAAGAAAATTATTGCGATTAAAACGACAAATTCAGCATAAAACATTAGAGTTCAATTGTTCTTGATATTATTATTAGTAATGAATGGTATATACAAGTAACTGCAGTTTGTTTGGAGTCATATTGCCCATGAATGACAACTCTCAGTGACATTTTGATGAGAACATGTAATGTTGCTATGGGGGTTTATATATGACGTATTGAGGAGACTCCTTGACGTGGTGAAGTCACCAAGTGATCACACCATCGTAAGACATTGAATATGTTGGTGAAATCAAGTGTCATGTTAAAGCTTGGTAAAATCAAGTGTCATGTTAAAGCTTGGTGAAATCAAGTGTCATGTTAAAGCTTTGTGAAAGCAAGTGTCATGTTAAAGCCCGAGTTGAAGTCATTGAATCTATTGGTAAAGCAATTGTCATGCTAAAGCCCGAGTTGAAGACATTGAATATGTTGGTGAAATCAAGTGTCATGTTAAAGCTTGGTGAAATCAAGTGTCATGTTAAAGCTTGGTGAAATCAAGTGTCATGTTAAAGCTTGGTGAAATCAAGTGTCATGTTAAAGCTTGGTGAAATCAAGTGTCATGTTAAAGCTTGGTGAAATCAAGTGTCATGTTAAGGCTTTGTGAAATCAATTGTCATGCTAAAGCCCGAGTTAAAGACATTGAATATGTTGGTGAAATCAATTGTCATGCTAAAGCCCGAGTTAAAGACATTGAATATGTTGGTGAAAGCAATTGTCTTGCTTAAGCCCGAGTTGAAGACATTGAATATGTTGGTGAAAGCAATTGTCATGCTAAAGCCCGAGTTGAAGACATTGAATATGTTGGTGAATCAAGTATCATGCTTAAGCCCGAGTTGAAGACATTGAATCTATTGGTAAAGCAATGGTCATGCTGAAGCCCGAGATGAATGAACAACACAATGTTCCCACTGTAGAATTAAAGGATTATGTAAGTCAATGTTCTAAATGTGTATTATTTTCTTAGTGTAAATGGATTAATAAAAAATGGCTTAGAAAATGTAAGGCGCTTTCCAAACTGAATATGAACATGTGTGAACGCACAAGTATAGTACATGTATTATTATAGTACATACTATATAACACATATTATATAGTATATATTACAATAGTACATATTATGTATAGTTTATATTATGTATAGTACATATTATGTATAGTATATATTATGTATAGTATATATTATGTATAGTACATATTATGTATAGTATATATTATGTATAGTATATATTATGTATAGTATATATTATGTATAGTTTATATTATGTATAGTATATATTATGTATAGTATATATTATGTATAGTTTATATTATTTATAGTATATATTACGTATAGTATATATTATGTATAGTACATATTATGTATAGTATATATTATGTATAGTACATATTATGTATAGTATATATTATGTATAGTATATATTATGTATAGTATATATTATTTATAGTATATATTATTTATAGTATATATTATATATAGTACATATTATGTATAGTATATATTATGTATAGTATATATTATTTATAGTATATATTATGTATAGTATATATTATGTATAGTATATATTATGTATAGTATATATTATGTATAGTACATATTATGTATAGTATATATTATGTATAGTATATATTATGTATAGTATATAGTATGTATAGTACATATTATGTAAAGTATATATTATGTATAGTACATATTATGTATAGTATATATTATGTATAGTATATATTATGTATAGTATATATTATATATATAGTATATAGTATGTATAGTATATAGTATGTATAGTATATAGTATGTATAGTATATATTATGTATAGTATATATTATGTATAGTATATATTATATATAGTATGTATTACCAGTATCAGTATATAAATCAAGCTCTTTACGACCATTCTATTATCCCCAGTTTTAACATTAATTAATGATGTAGCACACCTAAAAGGGAGATTGATGTACAAATGTAGCTAGGTATAATCAATTACATGGGAACTCTCCAGTGTTCAGACACAGTGAGACAGCAGCGTTGTGGAACGCCAAATTAACATATATTCACTTAATTAAAGATAGGTACAATTCTATTAAAGCTAGGTACAATTCAATTGAAGAAAGATACAATTCTATTAAAGATAGGTTCAAATAAGACCAATTGAATTGTACCTATCTCTAATTGAATTGTACCTCTCTCCAATTGAATTGAACCTATCTCCAATAGAATTGAACATATCTCCAATTGAATTAAAGATAGATTCAATTTAATTAAGGATATGTTATGTTTGTACATAGGTTCAAATCAATTGGAGATAGGTACAAATAATCAAGCCTATCTCCAATTGAATTGAAGCTATGTTCAAATGAATTTAAGATAGGTGCAATTGAATTGAAGTTAGGTTCAATTTGATTACGTAAATGTCATATTTGTACCTATGTTCAATTCAGTTTAACATAGGTTCAATTCAATTAAAGATAGGTATAATTCAATTAAGGATATGTCAATTGAATTGAAGATAGGTTCAATATCATAGTACCTGTCTTTAAATGATTAAAGATAGGTCCAAATCATTGGACCTATCTTCAATTAAATTGAACCTTTCTTTAATTAATTTTACCTATCTTCAATTATTTGAAAATGGTGCAATTAATTGAGTATATGTCAATTTGGCGTTCCGCACAGCTTAGGTTAGACAGGCGCGTGTTAGTATTCGACTTTGCCTTACAGACCACAGGGACCTGAGAATTTGTTACAGCTAGTTTTGGACCTAAAATAGGGTGTTTAGAGTAATTTGACACATTTTGGGGGTTAAGATCAATTTTCGATAAAAATGCCCCCTCAGTAGTCATAAAAGCTATGACTACTGAGGGGGCATTTTTATCGAAAATTGATCTTAACCCCCCCCCCCCCCCCCCCCCCAATGTGTAAAATTACTCTAAACACCATATTTTAGGCCCAAAACTAGCTGTAACAAATTCTCAGGTCCCTGTGTTCACACTACACAGAACCAGCTTCACCAACCAGTTAAATTTCTTCACTAGCCAGTAAACCCTAAGTTTTTATACTTAACGTTCACTGTTTGGATATTTAAATGCTGGACGTTGAAAACAAACCCTTCACGTCTCATGCCACCTGATAACACCTCGGTGAGTGGACTCCTCGGTAGTTTTACTGTACTCGTAACACCCGAGTTGTTTTACGATTTACTGCAAGCTTTACCTCAAGCAGCCATTTTATGTTGCGTTTTGGCAGCAATATCGCGGTAGGAGACGGTTACCCCGAGAGCACCGCTCGTAAAGTTTGGAATGTTTTATTGTCACACGAAAGTATATAGAATTCTCCTCATCGCCACGATTAAGTATTTACTGTGGGTTTTCACACAGGAATAAACATCCCCGATATAATCGACTGCAAACAACCTCAGGTTTATGACATCTTCTGTGTAGACTTTATTGTCAACAGTTGCGTGTATGTGTATGATAACCACTTCTATTGCATTAATGCCTCAGTATACTGCGATTCCCGCCCTGGACCGGGCTGGTATCTGCTACGTTCTGACCAGACATATGTCAGCTTCCGTACCTACACGAGAATTTCCATCATAATACAGTCACTGAAATCGCGAGGCTAAAAATCGTGTCAGCGCGGGAAACAATATAATAGTTTATATCGTGGGAATTGCTGTTAAAGTGGGGGACACTAATATCGTTTATCGTTGGAGACACCGAGATATTTTTAAGTTGGAGACACAAACGTTGGTTATTATTGGAGGCACTGCCATTTTTACAATGTGATACACTTAAATCGTTTATCGTGGGAGACAGAGATATTTTAGAGCGGGAAACAGGGGAAATTTTATAGTGGAAAACACAGATATATCTAATAATGGGAGAAATATATTTTATAGTGGGAGACACAAAGTCATTTTATAATGGGAGAAACAGAGATATTTTATATTGTGAAAAACAGATATTTCATATTGGGAATAAAAGAAATTATATAATGGGAAAAACAGAGATATTTTATAAATAAATTGGGAAAAACGGAGATCTTTTATATCGGGGAAAAAACTGATATATTTTATATTTGGAAAAACAGATATTTTATATTCGGAAAACAGATGTTTTATAATGAAAAAAAAACCAGAGGAATGAATATCGGGGAAAAAACAGAGATATTTCATAATGGGAAAAACGAGATATTTCATATTGGGGTAAACGGAGATATTTTATAATGAGAAAAACAGATAGTTTATAGTGTGATACACTAAAATCGTTTATCGTTAGCAACACTGAGATTTATGTTTTAAGTACATCACATGATAGTATCTTGGAAAGCTATTGGATATCTACCATGTCCTGTTTGGTGTAGTTATCTGCATTCCTGGGCTACGGAAACACAGTACATGTACATGTACAGGTCTTCCATTTTTAGGCCCGCGGAAAAGTAGCATTACGTCAAGAGTTACCCCCTTCTCGTAGGTGGTGCTATAAAATCTACTTCCGTGTCAGCTGACACGGTTTGGAACTCTTATACGGCGTCTCGCAGAGTTTAAAAGTCTAACATGCCAAACACTTCGCAGTGATTGTCATCAAGGAACATCTACAGAAAAAAGGATCATGGCAAAACTCATTGTCACTAAACAATAACCAGACGTAAAATCGCTTATTTTAAAATAAACATATTTGATCAATGGTGTAGGCCCTACATTCTGTTTGTGTTTTAATTGTCAAATGAAAGTCATGTGGCGTACTAAATCTGTCCTAGTGTTGTTAGGCTTGGGTACTATCCCTCTCCAGACAACAATAGAACAGCTCCCTCGGGTAAGGGCCGTAATAGAGTCATAGTGAGACAATCAGTTGTTTTATAATCACTGTCAAGGAAACTAGAAATGTCTATGAGACATTAATGTCCCCGCCTCAATATTAGTTCTCCATGCTTATTATGTATGGGAAGTTTGATGACAATCGGATCAGTAGTTATTTAAAATAGCTGGTTATATTACCATGGGACGGGCATGGGTTACACTATATGCCCCCCCCCCTCCCCCGGGCATAAAAACGGAAATCTTTCATCGAGGTACACTGAAATCTACATTTATAATTTTCTATCGCGAGTGAAACAGAAATCTTTGATGGGAGGAGATGGCGTTGATATCACTGTTGATGTATGTACGTGGGTGAGTAGTGTATGCTATGTAACTACTGTGACCCATCATAGAAATGGTTGAAAATAACATTTGTATTATTATGTCAATTTGTTTATGTGCTGTATACCTGCTCTGTTTCCTAACAGTCTATGGACCGAGAATGAGTTGGCAGACATACATTCCGTACATGTGGTCCCGAATTAAATCACCACCTAACCAAACTACATCTAGTTCATGTTTGTGTGTAAGCATGTTAAACTATATCATTGTTCAGATATCTATCATCTCTGCGTGTTATTGTAGAATTTACTCAATCTTTAAAAATGAATATTTTTTGTCTGCAGTGTAATGCATCAACAACGAACTTCTATACATAATGATATACAGTCTGCAGTGTTTGTAATCTGTCGAAAATCTCTCTCTAGTTTAAAAGAAAGGTTTGAGAAAGCCGCAGACTGAATATTTTTCAGTGGATGTCAAGGTAACCTTGTGAGACTTACTGGCCGGTTGTGTAATACCTGTTAAAGATTTGTGTCCGAGAAAACGATATTATTTAAACTTTCCTTTAATTAAAAAAGTCAGGATCACGACCAAACTACCTAAGAATTGTGAATATCTATCAACAAAACCCCAGTATAAACGTCCAACCTGTAAAAACGACATATATGAACTTAGTACGCAGAGGCAAGAAGGAGTCGCCAGGTAATGAGAGTGGGAAGGGGATACGGAGAGGGAGAGAGGGTACGGAGAAAGATGGGGGATACGGAAAGGGTGAAAGGGTACGGAAAGGGGAACGGAGAGGGATAGGGGTAAGGAGAGGGAGAGAGGGTACGTAGAGGGATAAGGGTACGGAGAGGGAGAGAGGATACGGAGAGGGGTACGGAGAGGGAAGGGGGTAAGGAGAGTGAGATAGGATACGGAGAAGGAGAGAGGGTACGGAGAGGGATAGGGGTAAGGAGAGGGAGATAGGATACGGAGAAGGAGAGAGGGTACGGAGAGGGATAGGGGTAAGGAGAGTGAGATAGGATACGGAGAAGGAGAGAGGGTACGGAGAGGGATAGGGATAAGGAGAGTGAGATAGGATAAGGAGAAGGAGAGAGGGTACGGAGAGGGATAGGGTTAAGGAGAGTGAGATAGGATACGGAGAAGGATAGGGGTAAGGGGAGGGATAGGGGTAAAGAGAGGGTACGGAGAGGGAGATAGGACACGGAGAGGGAGATAGGACACGGAGAGGGAGATAGGATACGGAGAGGGAGATAGGATACGGAGAAGGATAGGAGTACGGAGAGGGAGAGAGGATACGGAGAAGGATAGGGGTAAGGGGAGGGATAGGGGTAAAGAGAGGGTACGGAGAGGGAGATAGGACACGGAGAGGGAGATAGGACACGGAGAGGGAGATAGGATACGGAGAGGGAGAGAGGATACGGAGAAGGATAGGGGTAAGGGGAGGGATAGGGGTAAAGAGAGGGTACGGAGAGGGAGATAGGACACGGAGAGGGAGATAGGACACGGAGATGGAGATAGGACACGGAGAGGGAGATAGGACACGGAGAGGGAGATAGGACACGGAGAGGGAGATAGGACACGGAGAGGGAGATAGGATACGGAGAGGGAGATAGGATACGGAGAGGGAGATAGGATACGGAGAGGGAGATAGGACACGGAGAGGGAGAGAGGATACGGAGAGGAGTACGGAGAGGGATAGGGGTAAGGAGAGGGAGAGAGGATACGGAGAGGGAGAGAGGATACGGAGAGGGAGAGAGGATATGGAGAGGGAGAGAGGATACGGAGAGGGAGATAGGATATGGAGAAGGAGAGAGGGTACGGAGAGGGATAGGGGTAAGGAGAGGGAGAGAGGATACGGAGAGGGAGATAGGATACGGAGAAGGATAGGAGTACGGAGAGGGAGAGAGGATACGGAGAAGGATAGGGGTAAGGAGAGGGAGAGAGGATACGGAGAGGGGTACGGAGAGGAATAGGGGTAAGGAGAGGGAGATAGGATACGGAGAAGGAGAGAGGGTACGGAGAGGGAGAGAGGATACGGAGAGGGAGATAGGATACGGAGAGGGAGATAGGATACGGAGAGGGAGATAGGATAGGAGAAGGATAGGAGTACGGAGAGGGAGAGAGGATACGGAGAGGGGTACGGAGAGGGATAGGGGTAAGGAGAGGGAGAGAGGATACGGAGAGGAGTACGGAGAGGGATAGGGGTAAGGAGAGGGAGAGAGGATACGGAAAAGGAGAGAGGGTACGGAGAGGGATAGGGGTAAGGAGAGGGAGAGAGGATACGGAGAGGGAGATAGGACACGGAGAGGGAGATATGACACGGAGATGGAGATAGGATACGGAGAAGGATAGGAATACGGAGAGAGAGAGAGGATACGGAGAAGGATAGGGGTAAGGAGAGGGAGAGAGGATACGGAGAAGGAGAGAGGGTACGGAGAGGGATAGGGGTAAGGAGAGGGAGAGAGGATACGGAGAGGGGTACGGAGAGGAATAGGGGTAAGGAGAGGGAGATAGGATACGGAGAAGGAGAGAGGGTAAGGAGAGGGAAAGAGAGTACGGATAGGGAACGGAGAGAGATGGTGGTAGTGAAAGGAATAGAGGGTAAGAAAAAGGATAGTGGGTACGGAGAGGGATTGGGGGTGAAGAGTGGGATAGGGGGTATGGAGATTGATTGGGGGTGAAGAGTGGGGTAGGGGGTACGGAGAGGGATGGGCAGAGACGTATAAAGCGTATACGTCTCTGGGTGGGGGTAGGGAGAGGGGGTAATGAAAGGAATAGGGGTAAGGAGATTAGAGAGAGAGAAAGAATATTCTGGACGCTATCCATCATCCACTAACCTCTATCCATTACGGCGTCTTGTTGTGGTAACTATGACCGAGCATCACGTGTCCTTGGGCTATATAATGACCCTCGCCACCAGGTGTCGCTGTTGACGTGTTTTATAACCCGATTTGACGTTTTACGACACGATTGTATATATGCAGACAATGGTTTACCGGTACAATAAGTAAAGCCACGTGCGTTGGTTTACATTCTTCCCAAAGCGTCTAGCATCCTTAATGACTTTTCAATGACAGCATCGATAATCCCCGAATACTTAGAGTGACGTCACAGTGTAAATATGTCCATTATATATCAATTTTCTATTCATGCTTAATTTCATGATAGTTTCACGTGTGCTGAAGTGACATGAAATGCACTTCTATAGAACAAATAATAGGAGAAATACTTTCTATTTTCATTATTGAGAAGGAACATGGTTCTACAGCTTTGGGATTTCTATTTGCAAATATGCCTTACTACAACTTGATCTATAGATGACATTTACCGGTTTTCGATTTTACCAATTAATACCTGAAGACTTGTGATGTACAAGAGGTGTGTGTAGGGCACCTTTAAGCCGTACGGACTGCGGTATCCATGCATGAGATGTTGTTCAGGTTTGTGAAAGAAGTTTAAAACAAAAATGGGATCTTTGCTCAAACTGTCATATCATATTTTACCTATATCATCACTGTGATTTACGGTGTCAACTTCGGAAATCTAATACTCTCTCTATCCAAAACATTACGTTTTTCAAGTGACCTTGAAATGTTAAAATCACATAACCCCGTTGACAGATTAATTACAAAATCAGAAAATCTAGAACTTTTCATTTTATGGTTGACTTGTTCGAAAGGTAGGAATTTCTGGTAGTTTTCGCCAAGTCAAATACTAATTGTGACACCACTTTTAACTTTAGATTGTTAATGTATGATAGAAATGTTCTCTTCGATCACAGCACTCCATCTCCCAACAAAACAAAATAACAATATAACAAACAAAAACAAACATCTGATAGTTATTTTCATAGTTGACGACACCTGGCGACCAGATTATCTAGAATGGTAAGAGATAAGGGGAGACAATACACAATAGTTGTCTCCCTTGTCTGTAACTGGTGAGAAAGCGACAACATGTGTCGATTGCACACTGCTAAGTAGATTACAACACCCGATTATTATTGGGTTATACAGTTATCTGTTCATCTGTTAAACGGATATTACCACCGCTTATCATTTAACACCCCGCGATGTTACAGATAGACACTCTCGTTTGTCTTCTCGCAACGAGCATTCTCCTCTCAAAATCTCTCTTAAATAACATTTCAAAGGGCTTCCTTCAAAATTTTTGTTTTTGCCAAAAATGCTACCCGACTGAAGTTATGTATTGATAAACGCTACACCTATGGCGTGTCACTATGATATACATCAATGACTCACAGTAACGCAGGGTTTTCTTACCTGTTGTGCTGTTTTCAAAAGAGAAAGCTTAATTGAATATGTATTGTACGAGTTGACAGCACAGTTCACGTAACTCAGCCGCTCAACTACGCTAAAGTTACAGTGACACTGCATTTCTCGGCATTCCTACCAATATCGTACCATTACACGAAAGAAGGTAAACCAAAAGTATTTCATACGATTATCTCAAGCATATAGTACATAGTGTTGAATTGCTAGATCATTTAGTACAAAGGATGATCTTTAATAATTGTTACGTTTAGTTTGGAAAGGAGTTAATTTAAAATATAACGATGCTACTAACGAAAAGCTTGAAGGTGCCGAGTGTGTTTTTGTACATGTATATTAAGCTATATGAAAATACATTGTCTACATTTTACAGTCTTAATATCGGACGGGATTTCTATAGATATTAATAATATCGCATTGGAGATTATTTTTGTATGCTGTTCTAAGAATAATGATTTATGCATCATTCACGTGATCAGATCAATCTCAAAAACTGGACATATGGTTAACATGATAGACATGGTGCCGACGCAACTGCATGTGCGCACAGGGACCTGAGAATTTGTTACAGCTAGGTTTAGACCTATAATAGGGTGTTTAGCGTAATTTTACACATTTGGGGGGTTATGATCAATTTTCGATAAAAATGCTCCCTCAGTAGTCATAAAAGCTACTGAGGGGGCATGTTTATCGAAAATTGATCTTAACCCCCCAAATGTGTAAAATTACGCTAAACACCCTATTATAGGTCTAAAACTAGCTGTAACAAATTCTCAGGTCCCTGTGCATGTGCGGTGGCTGATTGAGGACATCCGAAGAATATTTTTATATCGCGCGGCCGAGTGGTTAAGGTGTCCCGACATTCTGACCACCAGCCCTTCACTTCTGGGTTGCGAGTTCGAAACCCACCTGTGGCAGTTGCAAGGTACTGACCGTTTTTCTCCGAGTTTTCCGGCTTTCCTGCACCTCCAAAAGCTAGCACGCCCTGGCTGTTTAATAGGACGTAAAACAAATATAAGCCAAACGTTATAACGAGTTAGTATCTCGTTATAACAACTTATCGTAGTATCTCGTTATAACGAATAAGTGTCTCGTTATAACGAGTTTATGTCATGTAAAAAAAAACCAAAAGAAGATACAAACCTAACATTAACTTGAGTCAGAGTTTTAAACTGGTGCCCGATACATGTAACTCAAGCGTCACAAAACTGTTTGAATCGCATGTAGATAGGTAAGAGGTGTAGTTATTACATGATCATTATACACTGCACTGCAAACAGGACAGTGGAACTCTTTTGTATAGAGGTAACTTTGGTCTATATTGGATATAAAACCTAAATCTACCGCATGTGTATATGCCTATTGTGGCAGATTTTGACACTTGTCAATTTTAGGCTCAATGAACTATGCTGTTGAAAGCGTGAATTGTAAATGAGGCGTGCACCGAAGATAAGTTCTAATCCTAATACTACGATCGAGATTGAACGAGATGAATTGCATTTCAAAACAGCAGTCTACGTCGCTTGACTCTGATTTTTAAACAGAATTGTTTCTGAAACTGAGGAGAAATACAACACTATATACCAATATAAAATGTACCGTGTGTAGATACGAAGAGATCGAATTAAGGAAAATATGCTTGTTCATCAACTGTGTATCAATATATGAAGTTGTATCGGATATTCTAGAAGGGCGGACAATGCTTTTTGTCGTAGATTAAATTCTGTTTCAACACGATTAAAATAATCTGTTACATCATATGGCGATGGCCGTCAGTGACGTAGCAAATCTATTATGAAAGTGTATGCTATTTATGGTGGTGGGGGTTCAGGGGCGAACCAACCTTGTGGGGGTACTGGGGCGAATCCCCCATCAAGGTATATCGCAGGTTTTAAGTGATCAAAAATGACCTTTCGTACATTTAATAAACTACACCAACTTACATGCGAGAGCAATTCCACCTTGTTTCGTTGAATTTGAAATTTATAAAAAAAAACAACAAACAAACTACATCATAGTATGACTCTATTTAGGCGTAGTACGCCTTCAACGAAAGCTATGTAACAGATTGTAAATTTATTTGTAATAATATTGTTTATACTTCAGACGCAAAGTATATTTTAACCGTCTCATTTCTATATCGCACCCTACATCCTTTCAACATCTGAAAATGTTTTCTTTGTAAACTTGTAAACATTTCTGTTTTAGAAAATGCACGATGTGTAAGTTAATGTATGTGAGACTTTATCATTCGAGGAGAACGTATGTTTTCGGGAACGTTTATATATACACTGCATAAACAGGTGCAGAAAACTCCCCGAACATGTTCTGCTGCCTAACCGTGATTTATGTGGAAGTCTGTGGTCTGTGTGTATTGTTAGCTTGGTGTATGTATATATTATTATATAAGTTTTGTATATCAGATCTAATATCATTATCCCATGAAAGTGCCGTAAACCTCATATTGTGTTAGTCTTTCGTAAACTGCAGTAAAATCCACAAGTGTTAGATATCACCTATGGATGGATAGAGTGGGAGATGATCAGAGGAAGGGTTACAAGTCTGGGTGGGGGTTACAAGTCTGGGTGGGGGTAAACCTGGAGGGCGGGGTGTTGATGTTTTCTTTGTTAGCTTTGTAGAAATTTCCAATAAAAGTGTCGTACTCCGTTAAACATGAACAATTAAGAGTCTATATACAATGATCACACCTGGGCTAGGTTTAAGTGGTGCCACAAACATTCACTGTTATCGACAGAAAATATTTAACATACAAAAACTGTATCGAGTTACCACTGAAAATATGTCCCGAACAAAACGGACCCTCTCGAATTTCTCAGTCGATGAATGTTTTTTTTTCAAGTTGTGTTTGTTTATAAAGTTGCCGTCTCTCTCAGTTACTCACTGACACACGTTTGACACTGGACGTTTACCTGGAAACTTCAGGTAAGCTATCATTTGTCTCCGATCATCAAGACTGTTTTTATAAACTTTGATATATACATGTATGAAGGTATATGTACGAGTAAATTTCGCCATACGTATGTTGACACGAAACATACGTTCATCAGTTTTGTTTCACAGGTGGTCGCTTACACTAGTGAACGTTGTAGACAGGTTTAAGGGCTACAAGATTTATTTGCAAAAGGAAACATGCCAGTTTCATTTTTCACATATTGCAACGTACCTTCACCTAGCTTTTTTCTGAGGTGTATCTTTAAACAGTTGCAAAATTTCTAACTCTCTTGAAAATAAACGCCAGCAAACAAACATTATTTTCGAAGTATGAATTTATTGGATTTACATGTAAAATAAACTGAACAGGAATACACTTCCTTTGATAAGTGGTGGGATAACCGGGTGTTATCTTAAATTCCCAACAACAGAGGAGTTTGACTTTTTTGAGCTCTTAATCTTGAAGTTTTACCTATACAAAGTGTGTTAATTATGTCCACGCTGCTGTAAGTACCAAGTATATTTCACAGTCGTCCAATAATGTCATGTTTCAATTGCAATTTACCCGGCTGTTTATAAAACAATGGTATACTGGCATTATACAGATTTTCCGTCATGATACCTGTTATGTTCATAGGGACCTGATAATATGTTGGTGTTGGTGTAGTTAAGTATAAACAGTATTTTATTTTCAAAAAAGTTCACACAATTTATCAAAATAATTAAGTACATGTATATTGAGGATTAGAAAACAAGCTGAAAGGTGATATTAGTTTGCATACTTCAGGATTTTAGATCGACTTTCGGGATGAATGTCATCCTCAATGCTACGGGTATATATATCCCATAACCATTGGGGTAGCATTTTTACCGAAAGTCGGTCTTTACTCCTGAATATCATAATGTAACTTCTCTTTTCACATTAGTTTAGGTCCAAATACAACTAACAAATCATCAAGCCCCTGTCCCGCTCCTTAAACGTCTAGATCGTTAGTTTGAGGGCTGGGGTTGGGGTATAGAATTATAGGTACTTAATTACATGTAAATGTGGTATGAGACTGAACTTGAGAATGAAAGTATTGATAAGAAATGGATTTATGGGAGATTAAAATGGCCTAATATTTTCACTCTTACTTACAAGTAATATCAATCGGGCAAGTCATAAATCAAAATATGTATATCTCTGTACTCTATCAATAACATCAGGAGGTATACTGCCTAACCGGTTTACCCGGTAAACAGGTGAGCATGATGGAAACACATTTGATGTTGATACAATATCACATTTGCCCTAATAAATATCTGTTTACAGTTTCGACTGTATATTACCTGTAAATAGTTCAAATTCGTGTCTACGATGAAAGGTATGAAAACATTAATCAGACATACATATGATAAACAATCGCTGCACGAATATACGAGGAATTAATCAATACATAGGTTTCTATATTAAATATTAAATACTTTTCACGAGTATGGCAATTTTTAAAAAATATATTTTCACGAGTGCGAAGAACTAGTTAAAGTATTTGTTTAAATTTGCTATGATGTCAAAATTTAATTTCGACATGATTTGATTTTTTCCTTTTTAAATTTGCGGGATATCCCTGATCGGGATATAGTGTAAGGCTTAAAGAACGCCACGGGACATAGGCCTATATGTAGTCAAAACGCCACGGGACATAGGTCCATATGTAGTCAAAACACCACGGGACATAGGTCTATATGTAGTCAAAACGCCACAGGACATAGGTCTATATGTAGTCAAAACGCCACGGGACATAGACCTATATGTAGTCAAAACGCCACAGGACATAGGTCTATATGTAGTCAAAACGCCACGGGACATAGGTCTATATGTAATCAAAACGCCACGGGACATAGACCTATATGTAGTCAAAACGCCAGGGGACATAGGCCTATATGTAGTCAAAACGCCACGGGACATAGGTCTATATGTAATCAAAACGCCACGGGACATAGACCTATATGTAGTCAAAACGCCACGGGACATAGGCCTATATGTAGTCAAAACGCCACAGGACATAGGTCTATATGTAGTCAAAACGCCATGGGACATAGACCTATATGTAGTCAAAACGCCATGGGACATAGACCTATATGTAGTCAAAACGCCACAGGACATAGGTCTATATGTAGTCAAAACGCCACGGGACATAGGCCTATATGTAGTCAAAACGCCACGGGACATAGACCTATATGTAGTGAAAACGCCAGGGGACATAGGTCTATATGTAGTCAAAACGCCAGGGGACATAGGTCTATATGTAGTCAAAACACCACGGGACATAGGCCTATATGTAGTCAAAACGCCAGGGGACATAGGTCTATATGTAGTCAAAACGCCAGGGGACATAGGTCTATATGTAGTCAAAACGCCACGGGACATAGGCCTATATGTAGTCAAAACACCACGGGACATAGGCCTATATGTAGTCAAAACGCCACGGGACATAGGCCTATATGTAGTCAAAACGCCAGGGGACATAGGTCTATATGTAGTCAAAACGCCACGGGACATAGGTCTATATGTAGTCAAAACGCCACGGGACATAGGCCTATATGTAGTCAAAACGCCAAAGGACATAGGCCTATATGTAGTCAAAACGCCACGGGACATGACCTATATGTAGTCAAAACGCCACGGGACATAGGCCTATATGTAGTCAAAACGCCAAAGGACATAGGCCTATATGTAGTCAAAACGCCACAGGACATAGACCTATATGTAGTCAAAACGCAACGGGACATAGGCCTATATGTAGTCAAAACGCAACGGGACATAGGCCTATATGTAGTCAAAACGCCACGGGACATAGGTCTATATGTAGTCAAAACGCCACGGGACATAGGCCTATATGTAGTCAAAACGCCACAGGACATAGACCTATATGTAGTCAAAACGCCACAGGACATAGACCTATATGTAGTCAAAACGCCAGGGGACATAGGTCTATATGTAATCAAAACGCCACGGGACATAGGTCTATATGTAGTCAAAACGCTACGGGACATAGGCCTATATGTAGTCAAAACGCCACGGGACATAGACCTATATGTAGTCAAAACGCCAGGGGACATAGGTCTATATGTAGTCAAAACGCCAGGGGACATAGGTCTATATGTAGTCAAAACACCACGGGACATAGGCCTATATGTAGTCAAAACGCCAGGGGGACATAGGTCTATATGTAGTCAAAACGCCAGGGGACATAGGTCTATATGTAGTCAAAACGCCACGGGACATAGGCCTATATGTAGTCAAAACACCACGGGACATAGGCCTATATGTAGTCAAAACGCCACGGGACATAGGCCTATATGTAGTCAAAACGCCAGGGGACATAGGTCTATATGTAGTCAAAACGCCACGGGACATAGGCCTATATGTAGTCAAAACGCCAAAGGACATAGGCCTATATGTAGTCAAAACGCCACAGGACATAGACCTATATGTAGTCAAAACGCAACGGGACATAGGGCTATATGTAGTCAAAACGCCACGGGACATAGACCTATATGTAGTCAAAACGCAACGGGACATAGGCCTATATGTAGTCAAAACGCCACGGGACATAGGCCTATATGTTGTCAAAACGCCAAAGGACATAGGCCTATATGTAGTCAAAACGCCACGGGACATAGGCATATATGTAGTCAAAACGCCACGGGACATAGGCCTATATGTAGTCAAAACGCCACGGGACATAGGCCTATATGTAGTCAAAACGCCACGGGACATAGACCTATATGTAGTGAAAACGCCAGGTGACATAGGTCTATATGTAGTCAAAACGCCAGGGGACATAGGTCTATATGTAGTCAAAACACCACGGGACATAGGCCTATATGTAGTCAAAACGCCAGGGGACATAGGTCTATATGTAGTGAAAACGCCAGGGGACATAGGTCTATATGTAGTCAAAACGCCACGGGACATAGGCCTATATGTAGTCAAAACACCACGGGACATAGGCCTATATGTAGTCAAAACGCCACGGGACATAGGCCTATATGTAGTCAAAACGCCAGGGGACATAGGTCTATATGTAGTCAAAACGCCACGGGACATAGGTCTATATGTAGTCAAAACGCCACGGGACATAGGCCTATATGTAGTCAAAACGCCAAAGGACATAGGCCTATATGTAGTCAAAACGCCACGGGACATAGGCCTATATGTAGTCAAAACGCCACGGGACATAGGCCTATATGTAGTCAAAACGCCAAAGGACATAGGCCTATATGTAGTCAAAACGCCACAGGACATAGACCTATATGTAGTCAAAACGCAACGGGACATAGGCCTATATGTAGTCAAAACGCAACGGGACATAGGCCTATATGTAGTCAAAACGCCACGGGACATAGGTCTATATGTAGTCAAAACGCCACGGGACATAGGCCTATATGTAGTCAAAACGCCACAGGACATAGACCTATATGTAGTCAAAACGCCACAGGACATAGACCTATATGTAGTCAAAACGCCAGGGGACATAGGTCTATATGTAATCAAAACGCCACGGGACATAGGTCTATATGTAGTCAAAACGCTACGGGACATAGGCCTATATGTAGTCAAAACGCCACGGGACATAGACCTATATGTAGTCAAAACGCCAGGGGACATAGGTCTATATGTAGTCAAAACGCCAGGGGACATAGGTCTATATGTAGTCAAAACACCACGGGACATAGGCCTATATGTAGTCAAAACGCCAGGGGACATAGGTCTATATGTAGTCAAAACGCCAGGGGACATAGGTCTATATGTAGTCAAAACGCCACGGGACATAGGCCTATATGTAGTCAAAACACCACGGGACATAGGCCTATATGTAGTCAAAACGCCACGGGACATAGGCCTATATGTAGTCAAAACGCCAGGGGACATAGGTCTATATGTAGTCAAAACGCCACGGGACATAGGCCTATATGTAGTCAAAACGCCAAAGGACATAGGCCTATATGTAGTCAAAACGCCACAGGACATAGACCTATATGTAGTCAAAACGCAACGGGACATAGGGCTATATGTAGTCAAAACGCCACGGGACATAGACCTATATGTAGTCAAAACGCAACGGGACATAGGCCTATATGTAGTCAAAACGCCACGGGACATAGGCCTATATGTTGTCAAAACGCCAAAGGACATAGGCCTATATGTAGTCAAAACGCCACGGGACATAGGCATATATGTAGTCAAAACGCCACGGGACATAGGCCTATATGTAGTCAAAACGCCACGGGACATAGGCCTATATGTAGTCAAAACGCCAAAGGACATAGGCCTATATGTAGTCAAAACGCCAAAGGACATAGGCCTATATGTAGTCAAAACGCCACGGGACATAGGCCTATATGTAGTCAAAACGCCAGGGGACATAGGCCTATATGTAGTCAAAACGCCAGGGGACATAGGTCTATATGTAGTCAAAACGCCACGGGACATACGCCTATATGTAGTCAAAACACCACGGGACATAGGCCTATATGTAGTCAAAACGCCACGGGACATAGGTCTATATGTAGTCAAAACGCCACGGGACATAGGTCTATATGTAGTCAAAACGCCTATGGACATAGGTCTATATGTAGTCAAAACGCCACGGGACATAGGCCTATATGTAGTCAAAACGCCAGGGGACATAGGTCTATATGTAGTCAAAACGCCACGGGACATAGGCCTATATGTAGTCAAAACGCCACGGGACATAGGCCTATATGTAGTCAAAACGCCACAGGACATAGGTCTATATGTAGTCAAAACGCCACGGCACATAAGTCTAGATGTAGTCAAAACGCCACGGGACATAGGTCTATATGTAGTCAAAACGCCACGGGACATAGGTCTATATGTAGTCAAAACGCCACGGGACATAGGTCTATATGTAGTCAAAACGCTACGGGACATAGGCCTATATGTAGTCAAAACGCCACGGGACATAGGCCTATATGTAGTCAAAACGCCACGGGACATAGGCCTATATGTAGTCAAAACGCCAAAGGACATAGGCCTATATGTAGTCAAAACGCCAAAGGACATAGGCCTATATGTAGTCAAAACGCCACGGGACATAGGCCTATATGTAGTCAAAACGCCAGGGGACATAGGCCTATATGTAGTCAAAACGCCAGGGGACATAGGTCTATATGTAGTCAAAACGCCACGGGACATACGCCTATATGTAGTCAAAACACCACGGGACATAGGCCTATATGTAGTCAAAACGCCACGGGACATAGGTCTATATGTAGTCAAAACGCCACGGGACATAGGTCTATATGTAGTCAAAACGCCTATGGACATAGGTCTATATGTAGTCAAAACGCCACGGGACATAGGCCTATATGTAGTCAAAACGCCAGGGGACATAGGTCTATATGTAGTCAAAACGCCACGGGACATAGGCCTATATGTAGTCAAAACGCCACGGGACATAGGCCTATATGTAGTCAAAACGCCACAGGACATAGGTCTATATGTAGTCAAAACGCCACGGCACATAAGTCTAGATGTAGTCAAAACGCCACGGGACATAGGTCTATATGTAGTCAAAACGCCACGGGACATAGGTCTATATGTAGTCAAAACGCCACGGGACATAGGTCTATATGTAGTCAAAACGCTACGGGACATAGGCCTATATGTAGTCAAAACGCCACGGGACATAGGCCTATATGTAGTCAAAACGCCACGGGACATAGGTCTATATGTAGTCAAAACGCCACGGGACATAGGTCTATATGTTGTCAAAACGCCAGGGGACATAGGCCTATATGTAGTCAAAACGAAACAGGACATAGGTCTATATGTAGTCAAAACGCCACAGGACATAGGTCTATATGTAGTCAAAACGCCACGGCACATAAGTCTAGATGTAGTCAAAACGCCACAGGACATAGGACTATATGTAGCCAAAACGCCACAGGACATAGGTCTATATGTAGTCAAAACGCCACAGGACATAGGCCTTTATTCTATACAAACTGATACGATATGTGTATTTGGTGTCTCAATCATCGACAAAAACGAAGTTTTTTGTTTTTTGTTTGTTTATTTATGTATTATAGGTATGTCTATTTCTTGCGCTTAAATGCACGTGACACGCACGTGACGTGTTTCTACATGTCGATTTTAACATATATTTGGTGTCAAATCTGGCGGTGCCTTTAATTCAAATAGCATACGCCATAGAGATATCAGAAATAAATGTATTTCTGTCTAACAGTACGGGTTTTACGACGTTCAATTTCGAAAAGCAATAATTCATTTAAATGCACAGGAAGGATATATTTCAGTTATAGCTTTATGATGACTGTTCTGACCAGAGTGTCAGATTTTTAAGAATTAAATGTGGAAAATGGTTATCTGTTGCTTATCTTAAAATATCTTCTCATTTCAATAATACACATGAGCTCGATTTCCGTCATTCCAGGGCTCATCAGATGTGATCGGCAATATTAAATTTTATTTAATAATGCTTCAAGGATTTGATAAATCTATTTTTATTACTGCATTCAACTCTCTAAATACAAATATATCATTTTAACGAGCTATCCTTTTAAATATGGGAGATCATTTTTATGACAAAACCAAAACAGCTTAATTTGAAATAAAAACAAGTCCAGACATTTTGATATAAACCTGGCACTCCTCAAATCTCTATCAAGAGACCATACGGAAGATCGGGAAAGAACATCGCTTCGTAAACGACTTTGTACTTAGCCTAGCAATGTTCGGGGGACGAGGGCTTTTACTTAGCTATATCAAATGTTCTGGAGACAATGACTTTTACTTAGCTAAGTAATGTTCCAGGGACAAGGACTTTTACTTAGCTAAGTAATGTTCCAGGGACAAGGACTTTTACTTAGCTAAGTAATGTTCCAGGGACAATGACTTTTACTTAGCTAAGTAATGTTCCAGGGACAAGGACTTTTATTTAGCTAAGTAAATTTCCAGGGACAAGGACTTTTATTTAGCTAAGTAAATTTCCAGGGAAAAGGACTTTTATTTAGCTATGTAATGTTCAGGGAACTAGCTATATGTAGCACAAACTATAATCCTTAACTTAAGTTAAAAAAAAAAACGAAATCTATCATAAACAAAACAGAAATCGAATATAAAGTGAATATACGAGAAAGCTCCAAGTATAATTTTACGTGATTTAGAGGCTAGTCGACCTTTGGTAAAAACGTCATTCCCAATGTTCACACAGATCTTCTGTCGGTAAATATTATAAATTATCTAAGCTATGTGGTGAAAGTGGATTAAACGTGTAAACCTTACTTTGAATCACCTAATAGTTGTAACAAGCCACCAGGTCTCGGTGAGTAGAACGCTTACGTGTTACAGCTAGCTTAACCTCTGCATTCGTCAGCATTCTGCTCGACCGACTCGGGGAGTCGTTTACTTTTCAGACGTTTAGAATTGTTGGTCATTTGACGATAAATTTGCTATATAAAACACTTTAATAGACAAGGTTTCGAAAGGCCTTTGAAACGAACACTAGTAATAAGTTTTTGAGGATTCAATTCAGAATAGGACATGGCAAATGTCCCGTCGTAAAAAGGGTAAATTGATTACGATCGGCTATCGAATTCAATACTTTATATCTTAATTGTGAAAGGAATGATCTTTGATAGAAGTGGAAGAAATGTCTAGCTGCCATTCCTCGGTAGCATTATTCGACCATGGTTAGGAATTACTGATAGTGGTCTAATTAACGGGGAATATATTGCAATAAAGTGGACTTTTTAATGACCCGTGATCTATCTCGGTACTCCGTCAGATGTATATTTACAAATCCGTGTCTTATTAAAATAATGAAAGTCAGATATGTTTGTAATATGTACCCGGAGCTCTTCGGGACATTAGAATGCCAAACCTTTCTGACACTGTACCCGGAGCTCCTCGGTATATTAGCTTTGTTTTTACAGGGAAATCGTTTATATACTAAGTGGTTTACACCTTTTATGTTAGCTTCTTTCTTAGAAATGTGACATTCTTTCTAGAATCATGCTAGCATATTTGCCTGGTATGTTCTAAAAAATCTGTTGATGCACCTCAAACTAAAAGGTTCATGTATCATGCAGTTTTAAATGAAAACAAAGATAAGTAACATGTCATAAAACGGCGTTTTCTGACTTTTGAATGAACAGAAACCAATACGTTTGTATATACAATGTGGATTTATAAACTAGTTCGTGTAAAAAATCTTTATAAAACAGTAAAAACAGGGAAGGATAATAAGCTGCATTGAAGAATATAAATGGCCGCGACGTTGTCTCCGAGTATCGTCTTCACCTTCCGCGTTCTCGAGCTGGAATTGAGGATTTGATAGTTAATAGTCCGTATCTACGTCGACGGAAGTGTTTAGAGAGATAGCTATCGTGTAGTTAATCTGTGTCTACCTCTCAGTAGGGCATTATCGTATAACAATCAGATCCGCCTAATTCTAATGACATCAAATGACGCTAGAGGGCGTGTAATTTCCCTGTCATATGAAAAGAGGAAATTTACCTCCAACATAAACTACCACCTGATTTAACCCCCGGCTAGTCACACTAAACTATAGTGTTGTTACTTCGTCAATCGACAGTTTTGGTGTTTTGTCCTCTGTATATGTGTGCATGTTTTGTCCTCTGTATGTGTGCTGGTGTTTTGGCCTTTGTATATGTGTTGGGGTTTTGTCCTTTGTATATATGTTGGTGTTTTGTCCTCTTTAGATGTGTGCATGTTTTGTCCTCTGCATGTGTGTTGGTGTTTTGTCCTCTGCATATGTGTTTGTGTTTTGTCCTCTGTATATGTGTTTGTGTTTTGTCCTCTGCATATGTGTTGGTGTTTTGTTCTCTGTATATGTGTTTGT
This sequence comes from Mimachlamys varia, assembly GCA_947623455.1. Classification (NCBI taxonomy): domain Eukaryota; kingdom Metazoa; phylum Mollusca; class Bivalvia; order Pectinida; family Pectinidae; genus Mimachlamys; species Mimachlamys varia. Next base: position 31,071,576 of record OX392529.1, on the reverse strand, counting down.
GTTTTGTCCTTTGTACGAGTGTTGGTGTTTTGTCCTCTGTATATGTGTTGGTGTTTTGTTCTCTGTATATGTGTTGGTGTTTTGTCCTCTGTATATGTGTTGGTGTTTTGTTCTTTGTTCGAGTGTTGGTGTTTTGTCCTCTGTATATGTGTTTGTGTTTTGTCCTTTGTACGAGTGTTGGTGTTTTGTCCTCTGCATATGTGTTGGTGTTTTGTCCTCTGTATATGTGTTTGTGTTTTGTCCTTTGTACGAGTGTTTGTGTTTTGTCCTCTGTATATGTGTTTGTGTTTTGTCCTCTGTATATGTGTTGGTGTTTTGTCCTCTTTATATGTGTTGGTGTTTTGTCCTCTGCATATGTGTTTGTGTTTTGTCCTTTGAACGAGTGTTGGTGTTTTGTCCTCTGTATATGTGTTGGTGTTTTGTCCTCTGTATATGTGTTTGTGTTTTGTCCTTTGAACGAGTGTTGGTGTTTTGTCCTCTGTATACGTGTTGGTGTTTTGTCCTCTGTATATGTGTCGGTGTTTTGTCCTCTACATACGTGTCATTGTTTTGTCCTCTGTATATGTGTCGGTGTTTTGTCCTCTACATACGTGTCATTGTTTTGTCCTCTGTATATGTGTTGGTGTTTTGTCCTCTGTGTATGTGTTGGTGTTTTGTCCTCTGTATATGTGTTGGTGTTTTGTCCTCTGTATATGTGTTTGTGTTTTGTCCTCTGTATACGTGTTGGTGTTTTGTCCTCTGTATATGTGTTGGTGTTTTGTCCTCTGTATATGTGTTTGTGTTTTGTCCTCTGTATATGTGTTTGTGTTTTGTCCTCTGTATATGTGTTTGTGTTTTGTCCTCTGTATATGTGTTGGTGTTTTGTCCTCTGTATATGTGTTTGTGTTTTGTCCTCTGTATATGTGTTGGTGTTTTGTCCTCTGTATATGTGTTGGTGTTTTGTCCTCTGTATATGTGTTTATGTTTTGTCCTCTGTATATGTGTTTGTGTTTTGTCCTCTGTATACGTGTTTATGTTTTGTCCTCTGTATATGTGTTTGTGTTTTGTCCTCTGTATATGTGTTGGTGTTTTGTCCTCTGTATATGTGTTGGTGTTTTGTCCTCTGTATATGTGTTTATGTTTTGTCCTCTGTATATGTGTTTGTGTTTTGTCCTCTGTATATGTGTTGGTGTTTTGTCCTCTGTATATGTGTTGGTGTTTTGTCCTCTGTATATGTGTTGGTGTTTTGTCCTCTGTATATGTGTTGGTATTTTGTCCTCTATAGACGTGTTGGTGTTTTGTCCTCTGTTTATGTGTTGGTGTTTTGTCCTCTGTATACGTGTTGGTGTTTTGTCCTCTGTATATGTGTTCGTGTTTTGTCCTCTGTATATGTGTTGGTGTTTTGTCCTCTATAGACGTGTTGGTGTTTTGTCCTCTGTGTATGTGTTGGTGTTTTGTCCTCTGTATACGTGTTGGTGTTTTGTCCTCTGTATATGTGTTGGTGTTTTGTCCTCTGTATATGTGTTGGTGTTTTGTCCTTTGTACACGTGTTGGTGTTTTGTCCTCGGTATATGTGTTGGTGTTTTGTCCTCTATAGACGTGTTTGTGTTTTGTCCTTTGTATATGTGTTGGTGTTTTGTCCTCCGTATACGTGTTGGTGTTTTGTCCTCGGTATATGTGTTGGTGTTTTGTCCTCTATAGACGTGTTGGTGTTTTGTCCTCTGTATATGTGTTGGTGTTTTGTCCTCTGTATATGTGTTGGTGTTTTGTCCTCTGTATACGTGTTTGTGTTTTGTCCTCGGTATATGTGTTGGTGTTTTGTCCTCTATAGACGTGTTGGTGTTTTGTCCTCTGTATATGTGTTGGTGTTTTGTCCTCTGTATATGTGTTGGTGTTTTGTCCTCTGTATACGTGTTTGTGTTTTGTCCTCGGTATATGTGTTGGTGTTTTGTCCTCTGTATATGTGTTGGTGTTTTGTCCTCCGTATACGTGTTTGTGTTTTGTCCTCGGTATATGTGTTGGTGTTTTGTCCTCTATAGACGTGTTGGTGTTTTGTCCTCTGTTTATGTGTTGGTGTTTTGTCCTCTGTATACGTGTTGGTGTTTTGTCCTCTGTATATGTGTTCGTGTTTTGTCCTCTGTATATGTGTTGGTGTTTTGTCCTCTATAGACGTGTTGGTGTTTTGTCCTCTGTGTATGTGTTGGTGTTTTGTCCTCTGTATACGTGTTGGTGTTTTGTCCTCTGTATATGTGTTGGTGTTTTGTCCTCTGTATATGTGTTGGTGTTTTGTCCTTTGTACACGTGTTGGTGTTTTGTCCTCGGTATATGTGTTGGTGTTTTGTCCTCTATAGACGTGTTGGTGTTTTGTCCTTTGTATATGTGTTGGTGTTTTGTCCTCCGTATACGTGTTTGTGTTTTGTCCTCGGTATATGTGTTGGTGTTTTGTCCTCTATAGACGTGTTGGTGTTTTGTCCTCTGTATATGTGTTGGTGTTTTGTCCTCTGTATACGTGTTGGTGTTTTGTCCTCTGTATATGTGTTGGTGTTTTGTCCTCTGTGTATGTGTTGGTGTTTTGTCCTCTGTATATGTGTTGGTGTTTTGTCCTCTGTATGTGTGTTGGTGTTTTGTCCTCTGTAAACGTGTTGGTGTTTTGTCCTCTGTATATGTGTTGGTGTTTTGTCCTCTGTATATGTGTTGGTGTTTTGTCCTCTGTATATGTGTTGGTGTTTTGTCCTCTGTATATGTGTTGGTGTTTTGTCCTCTGTATATGTGTTTGTGTTTTGTCCTCTGTATATGTGTTGGTGTTTTGTCCTCTATAGACGTGTTGGTGTTTTGTCCTCTGTATATGTGTTTGTGTTTTGTCCTCTGTATACGTGTTGGTGTTTTGTCCTCTGTATACGTGTTGGTGTTTTGTCCTCTGTATATGTGTTGGTGTTTTGTCCTCTGTGTATGTGTTGGTGTTTTGTCCTCTGTATACGTGTTGGTGTTTTGTCCTCTGTATATGTGTTGGTGTTTTGTCCTCTGTATATGTGTTGGTGTTTTGTCCTTTGTACACGTGTTGTTTCTTTGCTTATCTATATTAAGTGTTTTGTCTTCTGTCAATGTTTCTGTGAGAGCTTTGGATTATACCTGTTGGTGATGTTATACTTGGTGTCCGTTGGTGATGTTATACTTGGTGTCTGTTGGTGATATTATACCTGGTGTCCGTTGGTGATGTTATACCTGGTGTTCGTTGGTGATGTTATACCTGGTATCCGTTGGTGTTGTTATACCTGGTGTCTGTTGGTGATGTTAAACCTGGTGTCTGTTGGTGATGTTATACTTGGTGTCCGTTGGTGATGTTTTACCTGGTGTCCGTTGATGATGTTATACCTGGTGTCCGTTGGTGATGTTAAACCTGGTGTCTGTTGGTAATGTTATACCTGGTTTTACGTTGGTGATGTTATACCTGGTGTCCGTTGGTGATGTTATACCTGGTGTCCGTTGGTGATGTTTTACCTGGTGTCTGTTGGTGATGTTATACCTGGTGTCCGTTGGTGATGTTATACCTGGTGTCTGTTGGTGATGTTATACCTGGTGTCTGTTGGTGATGTTATACCTGGTGTCTGTTGGTGATGTTATACCTGGTGTCTGTTGGTGATGTTATACCTGGTGTCCGTTGGTGATGTTTTACCTGGTGTCTGTTGGTGATGTTATACCTGGTGTCCGTTGGTGATGTTATACCTGGTGTCTGTTGGTGATGTTATACCTGGTGTCTGTTGGTGATGTTATACCTGGTGTCCGTTGGTGATGTTTTACCTGGTGTCTGTTGGTGATGTTATACCTGGTGTCCGTTGGTGATGTTATACCTGGTGTCCGTTGGTGATGTTTTACCTGGTGTCTGTTGGTGATGTTATACCTGGTGTCCGTTGGTGATGTTATACCTGGTGTCTGTTGGTGATGTTATACCTGGTGTCTGTTGGTGATGTTATACCTGGTGTCTGTTGGTGATGTTATACCTGGTATCTGTTGGTGATGTTATAGATGATGTTATACCTGGTGTCTGTAGGTAACGTTTTATCTGATATTGACGTCATTTGTGGATGTTTATACCGCTGTGTCCTACATTAACGTTTTTTAGTAGCCGGACAGCTGTCGCCAGTCCCTATTGTGAGCCAATCGACCTGTGCTATAATCGAGACGATATATCGGTCCACACTGTCCCGCCTGGACCAGTCGATATATAGGTGGGATTGTTTTTCCTCTGAAACCTTCCCTGGGGTAATGCATCGCAATGAACTAGGTCATATATAGGACAAAAATGTACAAACAATATGTTCAGACTGGTTTGTAGAATTGTCTCGGCTAGCTATAGTTTGATAGAGTGAGTTGGAGCATTAGCTAGTCTGTAGAAGGACGGGTAGAAGTGTATCCGTGTTCTATACGACAGGTAGCCAGAGATCAATAGTTTTATTTCAAAACATAATAATACAGTATTTGCTATAATAAATCATACAATTCATACCCGACTTCACTCTTGTTACATAAATGTCATTAGCTATTCTTACTCCCAATAAATGAAGTTCCTGGTAAAAATAGAAAACGGCGCTACAATATCTAGGAGTGTATTTAGCTGGGCGAGTCAGGGTGTTGAGTATTCTTGAGTAATATTGTCCGTTATTGTGTGCACTGGTGGGCCACGCGGGACACACAATAACCCCCTTTTGTAACAGAAATGTTCCAAGTTCTTTGTCAATATTTGCCGCTTTCCTTGTCACAGTGAAAGACGAGCTTCAGACTTACTTCATTTTCTGCCGTATCTGCGTTGGTACCCACACTCGTGTATTCAGCACTGTGTGTAGATTAATACAGGTAAAAATGAAAGCATATATATATTCTACCTTTGAGTAACTGAAAGTCGATATGTTAATTTCGCCGATTTCGTCACGTGACCCTTAAGTTTACATTAGAACGCTCCAGACCACATGCTCGGCTGTAGGACTGTCAAGAGCCAAATGTATTATTTACCTTGTCTCACCTGTAACAGCGTACCTGTTAATCGGATGCTTGATGTACGGACATGATACCTGTAGACGCTTACACCTGTATATTACAGGTATACAGGGAACTATTCTGATTGAAGATGTAGATATGGGTATCATCTACCCTCATCCTACGTAACTTACCTGTACATAGCTCATCAGGAGATAGTTATTTACACAATACACAGATCACCTGTACTAGTAGACGCTGTCCAGGTTTACGTTTTTCACCTGGCGATACCTGTGTGCATGTTACCTGGAGGGATACAGTGGTTTCGGCTCTGTGATGTATCCCCTGTGCAGTAATACCTGGCTGGCCCACGAGCCTGTAGTTACCTGGCCACATAGGTGTGGGGCAGAATAGAATTCTTTAATTTTGTGTGAATTTTTACCTGGGATTTAACACGTATTAACAAAGTTAAACAGTTTAAAATGATGATGACGGAGGCAAACTACCGTAGTAAAAATATTACGGACTGGAATGGAGTTTTAGAAGATCTGTTTGGTTCGGGTAAGTGTTTAGAAGATCTGTTTGTTTCGGGTAAGTGTTTAGAAGATCTGTTTGGTTCGGGTAAGTGTTTAGAAAATCTGTTTGGTTCGGGTAAGTGCTTAAAAGATCTGTTTGGTTCGGGTAAGTGTTTAGAAGATCTGTTTGGTTCGGGTAAGTGTTTAGAAGATCTGTTTGGTTCGGGTAAGTGTTTAGAAGATCTGTTTGGTTCGGGTAAGTGTTGGATATATGAAGATCGTATTTCATTACTGCTCTCTGGGAGAACTTATTTAGAAACAAGATAATCCTGATAATACAATACAACATTGTATTAAAGGCGACAAAGGCTGGAGAAGAACAGTATGCACGAACGTGTGCATTTGATATAGAGGTAAAGGTGTTACATGTGTGTGGGGAGGGGGGTGAAACACTTGTTATTTGGGTTTGTACACAAACGTTTTATATCCTTCGTTATTTTGTCAGCTAAAGTCATGAGTCTGATTATGTCAAATATGGAATACCTCAGGAAAACTTACTCAGCAGCTGTACCTAAATGCATGTACCTGTTGTTTGTGGGTGTGAATTATGTATCCTCTGTGGAGCAGAATAGAATGCCATATCCACCAGGAATGTATGCCCTGCTAACACTAATCTTATTGTGTGGATTGGCGTAATGTGTGGGAATAATATGCCGATTTTATCTATCGTGGGGAACTTTTCCATAAATACAGTTTACTATATACAGCGCTGTGGTGGTGTTTGAATAACAAAAGTTTCACTTGATGATACAGATCTCCAGTAACGATATGTATTGCTGTGAATTCGTGTTAGCCCGTACAGATCAGAATGGATTACGTACACCTCTGACGTACCACAGTGACACACGTAATCTGAGCTGTAATACGACACCGATAACTCTAACACACTGATACGGTATCAACATGTCACATTTATAAAATGTATATTTAGTTAAGTAGGTGTCTTCTGTAAGGGCAGTCAATACACTACTTTCCAGGGGTGACCCCCCCCCCCCCAACCCCTAACCCAAAAATACATATAGTAAAAATAAGGAAAGATTAAGGAAAATATTAATCATAAATTAAACAGTTTGTGCATCACCACGATAAGCACATAATAATGACGTGTTCTCTCATATTTCCCATAATTTATACAATTTTATTATTCTTATTATGTAAGTTTTCAACTTATTTATTAATTGTTTTCATTATAATCATTTTTAGGCGCGTTGCAATATTTTTTTCTCTCTTAAATTTGATGTACCTCACAACGAGGCACATATGTAGCATACTCCCTTAATTAGTGTAGATTGTTTTTCATGACGTGCTTTGTATATAGGTTCCCTAAACATACGGTAGGGCTGATACACACATTTACATGAAATCAATATTTTGTGTAATTAATTCCTAGAATGTGTTTGATCGTCACGCTAACACTCGTGCTAGGTCCCGCGTGCTTTAGCACTGATTCAACCAAACTAACTTGTGAATATTTTCATAACACTGTGAAAAGTCGGATGATGAAAGGAACGATTTGCATTCGCTGAATATCATTATCAATCAAAGATTTTTTTTTATTGTATTATTATATTTGAAACAAAGAGATCCCGCTGAATTCCAGTGACGTAACTAGAGTTATGTAACATATACATGCCGCTATACTGATCGACACTATGACTCACTTCCCGATAAGGAGTTAATAGATCTGTAAGGTTTATAAAGCCATGTCGATGTTAGCGCAATTCCTTCACAAATTTTATTAAATGTAATGTGTGTTTTGAGAATTACATTTGAAGTGGGACGGAGTACATTTTGAATACCGCAGTTTTCTAGTGTGGACAAAGGGATATAAGATTTTATTACCAAAGACACACATATACGTCTCTGTTATTACTGTTATTGGGTTTTCACGTTTTCAGGGGATTTAGATTGAATTCGATAAATGACATCCTCCTTTGAAGATGTATAAGAGCATTTCACTTTTTTTGGCTGGAATTTATACCGAAAGTAGATCTTAACTCTTAAACGTGTAAAATTGCTGAATACTTTGAACACCTTAGTTTAGGTCCAAATAAAACGCCTAACGCCTTCCCGCGTGTCCTTGTGTTAGGGGTCAGTGTTGACGGCATTTCCTAGGTACAGTATGTATACCGAGTATATAGAGTATACTAGGGTATAGTATGTACGTCTCTGGTACAAGTGTACTGCAGCACACAGGGACCTGAGAATTTGTTACAGCTAGTTTTGGACCTAAAATAGGGTGTTTAGAGTAATTTTACACATTTGGGGAGTTAAGATCAATTTTCGATAAAAATGCCTTTATGACCATTGAGGGGGCATTTCTATCGAAAATTGATCTTAACCCCCCAAATGTGTAAAATTACTCTAAACACACTTTTTTTGGTCCAAAACTATCTGTAACAAATTCTCAGGTCCCTGTGCTGTAGCACACACTCTTGTGGTCCAGATCTGATTAATGAATCAGAAAATTAAACAACAATGGCTTTCCAAACTTTCTTTACTAACGAAGCGTACAGACCCGACCGACCACAAACTTGTCACAGCAGTACTCGTATTCATTTAAACATGCCACCTATATGTTTGACAGGACGATGTTAATTTTACCAATCTTACTACAATACAATTAGCAATTAATCAACGCCGATTTCCCACTTGGTGTACATATTCATGTTGACAATTTTCATTGAATAATTAATGGCGCGTTGTGGTCATTTAATTACCCTAGGTATTGGTACAATATCGGAAATCAACCCCGTACACCGTGTGTTAGTTAATTATGTTACCTGACCACTTTACCACCTGTAGGAACATGATTTTTACCTGGAATTCGTGAATCGTACGTTATGGTTGTCGAACTGGAAGTCACTTTTCAAGTCTAGCAATAATTGATAATTAATAAGCAATTGATAAAAAAACTGGTAAAGCTTCTGTTTAAATTACATCGGTGATTAAATTGTTTGATAACCGTTTACGGCTAGCTAAACTCGCCGATTTTCAGGATGTTCACACCGATGGCCTGATAACCCTCTGGCCAAATCCTTATATATCTTAACACCTAGTTTAACCTTCTGGCAAAATCTGATCAACTATCTAATTTCCATCAACCTATATATCATAACACCTAGTTTACAAAACGGGTCACTTCGATAGTTGCAGCGATTCGTCAACACCAAAACCAGTCTCCATAGGATCTAACTGGTTGTATGACGTATAAGAGGGCACTGGTCCTATTTCACTTGAAACCCAAATAACAGGATAACGTTCACCTCTTGGTCACTACAATGGTCTACATACTGTTGACGACAGGTAAGTGCTAAATAAATACCTTTAATTTCCACGTTACAGTTCCTTCCTAATGGCCCTGTACGTTTGAGTTTTTAAATACTGACGAGGTTTTTCACCTTTCGATAAAGTTTTAATAATCAGAGATAATGCCACCAAGAATGTTAAGTGTCGCAAAATTCTACACCTTTGTGTCACAACATCACAGAAGCCGTTATTATTAATTAATGTACAAACTAATTTCACAAAGGAACACGAGTACTCTATACTAAATATGTTATACCTCTCGATATTCTCGCGTCTGTCACACCTGCAGGTATATTATAACAATACCGTAACTGTAAAAAAAAAAAAAACACGTTTTAAAATCCCGACTACTGATAAAATATTTCTGAATAAATTATACATTAGTTAAATATAGCGTGATCGCAATCGATAGAAATGGAGGTAAGCCGACAATAAAAGTAATGGAAACATACAATGGCGTGCTTTTCTGCGTCAATATTCACGTCCTTTCCCCATTAGATAGCGCGATACCACACAATGTTAGCGACCGTATAGGGGTACACACATAATTAACTCTAAGTTTGATATTTTAGTGAAACAGACATCCCCTCAACACATCTGATTTCATTCGACCTGCTAATCTTATTCAGATTTAAGTCTTGATTTACAGCCCATGCAAGAAATTTATGTCTATCTCTTTGAAATAGTTTTACGAAGATGCGCTTCGTTTGATATTGCCAAGCCCCTTTCTACAGCTTATGTACATAAGTAATATATGGTTGTCAACTTGGTAAGTAACATCTCTTCTTTAGTTGTGATACCCGCACGTATCTGGAAAACAAAACAATAAGGTCATGACTTCTTTATCAGTCATTTCTTTCATATAAATATCATTTTGTCGTTTTGTCATGACAGTAAAATATGTTTATTCTAAAACTATCATTTTAGATTATTTCCCAAACTTTTGCAGAAAGTTCAGTAACCTATATATATATATATATATAGGCCTATGTGGAAAAGACATTAGTACAATTGTTCTTTTGTCCGTTCGGTTAAAACAACTTCCAAAAAAATAATTCAACACCAGCATTTAAAACAAAGATAATATAGATTCACACCCTAAATACATGGCTAAAATCAGTGTTCGAAAACTGTTTGGTTTATTTTTCAAGCGTTCTCAACATTCCAGACATTACACATAGTATTAGAGTACCTTTGAGTATTTGTTATAATTACCTGGCTGACATGTCAATAAGGAGTTATAATTTTGGTGTCAATGTAATTGATTTTTCCCACGAGCCTAAGGCGATTATCTACGTAATCATATTTCTGTGTGAGTGTAGCTGACATCCAGATACTTATTACTAATTAAAAGTTACGCTATTTAAAAGTGCCCTTGTTCTAGGTCCCCACTCGTTCCCTGTCTGTACCTATCAGGTAGATGTCAGTCAGTGTTGTCCTTGACATCCCCGTGGAACAGACATGTCTAAAGCTGTCGTGTAAATGTCACGAAATTAATTACATGGTTGTCTTAATTTAACACATGTATCATAAGTTCTATAAAAAGATCTAACTAAATAAACATTTTAAAACAACACACATTCCTGACACCACACGGCTGAGTTACCGGTAAGAAAGTTTTATCTATGTTAATTTTACTTAATTAACAACATATTTAGTAACTAAACTATAAGTTAAATAAATGCCAAATGTGACCAATTTGCACGGAAGAAGAAGGGGGGGGGGCGCATTTCTGCCATTTCTGCGAGTCACTTATAAATGTTATATACGCAATTAGATTTGCCATGTTTTTTTTACGCACGCAACACATATAGGGGCTACCTGTACCAAACAAAACTCTCCGGGGTTAAAAAATTAATCCTGACACTGTCTATATTATGTTTCTACGTAATAAGATAGTTCTGTACTAAATGCATGTTTTAATCGTTTGCACCGAACACTAGCAAGTACGATTTTTTTGATCGACCGGTGTTGAAAAACGAACCACGTGACAATTATTGTAACGCCCGTAATTATATTGTTTTGTAAAATATAGGGTCGTTTATTATTTAGAAACGTTGATTTGTCATAGAGTTTTGTAAAATGATAAAGAGTGAAATATATCATTTGTACGTATATATATATTGGGGAAAAGTCACTCATCGGTGAAATTATAGATGAAATTCGAACATTATTTCCAGCTGTTTGTGGGTTAATAGACCGTCATACACAGATAGTTGATTTCTGTGAAAGGGAATGTTGACTACGTATAATACAACATGTCTTCGGTACATCGAGAGAACGTGATGAATGTTTTATACATAAAATAAAGTTTATGAAGTGTATAACAAGCGTTTAGCTCCAATATATTCCGTAGTAATCAATGAGGACTCGCGAGACGTCTAACTACTAACTACATCTTTTATTTAGTGACTATAGTCCGAGACAGAGGCAGGCGCGTATACTTGAGCGGATGTTAAGCCTCTCCCTGGATTATTTTGGAAATTAATATTTTTTGGATATTCATCATCTCCCAGACAATATGCAAATACAGGTAGGGTCACATTTTGATACCGGTAGGACTACATTTTAATGTTTAAAAGTCAACATGTCAGTCACCTCAAATATAGGTATCGCTAAGAATCGTTAAGAGTACATAACAATGGTGTATCATAAATAATGACCTAGAGAAAGTATACTCTTTGATGAACAGCCAGTAATTTGTATACTAGTTTGTCGCCTTCCTTTCACAGATGGAAATCTGAGTTCTGCCTCCCAATCCACCTCTACTTAGTTCTATCGTTATAAGTTTAGGCCGCGGTGGGCAAATGGTAAAAGTGTCCCGATATTCTACCACTAGCCCTCCACCTCTGGGTTGCGAGTTCGAATTCTACGTGGGGCAGTTGCAAGGTACTGACTGTAGGTCGGTGGTTTTTCACTGGGTTCTCTGGCTTTCCTCCACTTCCAAAACCTGGCATGTCCTTAAATGACCCTGCTGGTAATATGACGTAAAACAAAATAAACCAAACTATAATTTTCGATTCCCTCGGGATGCATATTACCCGAGTTGATCGAAGATCTCTGACCCTATAGGTTCAATATACATACTAGGGTGTTTGGAGAATCACCCTATCCTAGATCCGCAATATATAATTACTGTAATTTTCCATAATTTCTGTAACGCTACCGATGTTAGTTTTTGTCGGTTTAAATGTCTATGTATCTCGGTCTATCGTTTCACTATAATTGGATAACAAGTCAGAAATAAATAGATTTTTGTTATTCTTTTAAATCATCCCTAATTATCATATCAAACTTTAAAAGGCATGTTTGGTCACGACATTACTCGGATGGATCTTTCTTTAAAACGTCTAACACATAGGTTGATACACAGAAACCAAGTATAGCTGATTTTATCCTCATATGTAATTATGTTTATAATTATATCGAAGACAATTATAGAACATTATTTTTTTTCGTGCGAGTTTTACCGAGTTGTTCAGTCTAGCTTCCTCTCAGACAACTGGGTCTCAATATAAGATTTTCAGAATTTATTTTCAATCACTCAGACACATACTGTATAAATGTGTAACATGAGGTACATGTACATATAACAAAATACGTCAATAAGTTGACAGGATCACGTGAAGACATTGAAATTGATATACTGCAAACGTATAAACACGTTTACCCGAAACTGTCAAAGCAAGGACGAAAAGCCTCCACAAACACAAGCATAAACACATGTGGAGGTATATAGATAGGTGCCACAGGACCGATAGCAACTTGTGTGATAAGGCAGCTCCCATAAAATCTTGAAATGTTAGTGTTATGTGAAAAGCTATATATTAGAGAAGTATATAACACGTCCTGTATATATATATATCGGGATTGGGTTATACAGTTGTCCCGGGTGTCGGTAGTATTGACTAGAGTTGTTTCCCCCTGGTACCCGACACCTGCTCAGTAATGACACGACTTGTCAATCACCGCCTCACGTCGCACAATGGAGATGCAGTCTCGTGTTTACCGAGCTTAGCGGGCCGAGTTAACGAGATTTCATGAGAATGTGCTGTGTTGACATTTACTCTATATTATGTGCTTACCGCGCGCTAGGTATACACCCGACTTTTCACTTCTCTATAGTAACGTTTTAATGGACTTTGTAGTTCATCTGTAAGTCTTTAATGGGGAGATTTTCACATTTAAATATGAAATCTGAAAATATCCAATGTTAGCCATGTGATTTCCGGCGGAGTCGACGTCCGGGTCATATTGTGTGTAATGTTTGTAGCATCGTTACAACAACAGTTTCTGTATTACTGTTGTTGGTCTACGTCTGGATTGTGTGGACAAATACTCCACAGGAATAAAATACTGTACTCCTGCTCCGTGAAGATAAAAAAAAAATAGCGAGGCGGACATTTTTGTTTGTTATTGAATTTTGTGGAAGAAGTTGAATTTTCTCTGTTCTTTTTAACGAAACAAAAAAGGATCCGGATGTAGAAACTACTACACTAAGGACTTGGATAGCAAATCTAATTTTAAGTTCGTTCTACTACGATATGCTACGCTTATTGGTAAAATATATCTACGAGTTGCATTATTTTCAGACGAAATGCATCTTAGTTATACACGTATTTTTTTTATTTCTCTGTGCAGTTTTCATAAATACAGTACTACCTATTCGTATTTACATTGTAAAATCTACTCTTTGTAGAATTGTATAAAAGATAATTGAAAACATAAATCTTACCGTCAATTAATACCAGACATTGGATGGTGTCTCTCTCTCTCTCAGATAGAAACACTATAGGCTGGCTGGCTGGCTGGCTGGCTGGCTGACTGGCTAACTACTAGTATGTAATATGTGCAAAAAGAAATCAACAATATTATTTACGGGCATTTCCTTTTTTATATAAATTATTATTAAACATATAAATCAAATGTGGATGTTAACTATAATGGCTGGGTTAGCCAGGTGTCCACCGACAACGTGTTTCTAAATGGTGACTTTCTGATGTTTAAAGAGAACCGTTTCTTTAAAGAAAAGTACTATAACTTAATGTATTAAAACATAAAACAGTCCTGTATCAATATATACGGTTCACATCCCATTGTCAATTATAAATTTAGTATGAAATACAACATTTCGTTTTGTTTTTATATATCAATGGGTCCAAAATGTAAATTTCTTGTGGATTTAATAGTTTGTGTCAATTTCAGCAATTGATTCCCCAGTCTGACATGTAAATTGAAATATCTTTGATACTAACACTACATGTGCATATTGAATCAGGTTGCAATGCTTTTAAAATTGTGCCAACGCTTCAAACCAAAAAATATTTATTTATAAGCGCTTCTTCATATCATCCCGATAGATCCCCACATTGGTCGCCTCTTGGAGTGTAAGAGGCGACCAATGTGGGTCTATATTACCAATCTCTATTTTTGTCTGTCTTACCTCCTCCCTGGGAGAGGTCGAAGGAACTATACTTGTTTGTTTAACTCTTTGGAAGAGTTGGGATAATGTGGTTCTTTTCTTTATCTGTCTTGCTTACTGTGTCTTTTACCTAGGCTGTTATCAGAACGAAAAAAAACACTCTACGAATAAATAAAACTGTTCACACCATTGCGCCAACTTTTCTTCACATTGATATAAAGTATACTTCACTATACAAAGCAGTATGGCCTACACCGTGTCTAAATGTACATTAATTTCTGTGAGGCAATGTACAAGATGAACCTACGATACCACTGTATTCGATAATGATTTATTACAAGGTCTGCGATTTACCAGTTATTACTACTGTCCGATTGAATGGCAGAAAGTTTTGCTGAGAGTTATGAGTAGTTATTTAAAAAGTATATTTATAGGGTTGTTTATTTGATTCAAATGTACATTATACTGATGACAAATTGATATATGGGTCAGTAAACAATACGTACCAAAGTTCAGAATAACAAAGAAGGGTAATATAACGGGCAGTGCTTAAAGCTATCTGTGTATGTAATCTCACATTACAGGGTCTCTTCCTGGCGTCGAAAACGTCGAAGAGTGATCTCCCTTCTTCTTTGCTGAACAGTTCATAACCTCCCTTTCCCCTGAAACTCGTTTTGGAGAAGCAAAGTTACACCATTCTATACTGTATCTCACCCCGTCCTGGTATAACAATGCATGGTTTTGCACACTGCAGATTTTCGTCTCAAAGAGTTGGCTCCGTTTCTTGCTGTTTTCTCTTTTCATACTTGTGGTGCCAATAACTCGTTCCCCAGAAATCCCCAACTTTATTAACTATAATAACTAGGTTTCTAATGCCACCGACTTTCATCTCAGAGTGATCTCCCCCTTTTTCTTGGTGACGATTTTTGAACACCACTAACACAATCCACCATGTATACAAGAAATGGTAGTAAACGTGTATTTTATCAGTTCAGTGTTGTTTTGTGGTAATTGGTATCACACCGTACCATAATGTATTAGGATGAGATAGAGACACCGAAGTCTTTGTGTATAATTTGTGGAACGTGGGAAAACATGTCCGCTCACGTGACCTGCCTGTTCGTGTCACTATTGACTTATCGTTTCCGGAAATTGCCAAAAAAATTTTTTTTTTTGCAAAACCCCAATGCATTAGAGATGTATTACGGAGATTTTCCGCTCTCAGATGTTCCTTTATGGGGTGACCTTTGCCATTTTAGCGTCCTCAGTGACAAATAGGGAATCATTAGGATTTCTCTCGACGCTTCAAGACTGTAATTATCTTGAAATGCATTCTGTTTATCTCCACAATTCGCTTCTTTCATCTACCAGAACGTAATTAGAAACTAGTTATGAAGTTTATACCTAACAATTCCCTCCAGGTAAGTTGTTTTTTCAGACAAGACAGGTGTAAATAGCTCACCTGTGTAACTGGCCTACTAACGGGAATGTGTGGTATGATCCGTACAGAGGTATCGATATCTGTATAGTTATCGGAACGATCAGAGAAAATCAATAGATCAAACATACTGTGTACATCGTCATGAAACTTCAATTTTTGCATGTTGCATGTCGTATTTTCATGTTTTTTTTCGAAACAAGATATCTTAATTTGTTGCATGAAACAAGATATCTTTTTAATCATATACATCTAGTGATTCCAAATATACACAGATGTATCCTAGATTCGGTTTATAATGGTAAATACTAATGAGAACTAACTTGACATGGGGCAAATTCCGACAACACCTGACAAGGATGAACCAATGGGAATAGAAATTCTGAACGGCAGATTGGCGCGTAACTGCCGACTGACTTGAAATGGTCTGGTTTGGACAGCACGTTGATTTGGACTGTTTGACCCATCGCGTGGCCTTACGACCTTTCGATGGACTAGAAAGATAGGAAAGATAATATAAGGGATAGAGTGTGTAGGAGGAAAGACATGGATGAGGTCAATGGACAGCACGTGACACACATGAACCAATAAGAATGCTCATGGTAAAGAATCAGTACACGGCGTATGTATGTGTTGCTGATCCAAAGAGTTGTTGTCGCTGATACGACCTGCTAGTTCTATGAAAATGTTAATCATGTACAGCAATAATTGAATTGAGAATATTTGTTTTTATTTCGGGGTGAACATTTCCCGGTGCAGGAATATTGTCCGACTCTCAATGTCTCCATAAAGCTGGTTTCAATGTTCACTCTTATGCTCTCGTATTATAATACAGCAGTGCCCAACGGCAGTATAACGGCTGATGCCGAGGGGCGTGGCCAAGGAGTTGGTCAGGGGCGGGCATGGTAACTGTAATATTTCAATAACGTACGTACGGGCAGTCCAACACAATGCTAAATCGTAACACGTGATACATTTTATGGTAAGATGATGATTATGTAGAGTTACTACACCGCTATAATAACACCGCCAGTGTGAATTACCTGTCACAGGACCCGCTATATCTGACGTAATGACTAGAAATACGAATACCTGTTATTTATGTAGCATTAGTTTTATTCTGGTTTGTCCCATCCGACTAGTCGACATGTCTCGGGTTTTCTCATGTTCGGTTGGCTGTCTTAAATGTTTTCATTTTCGACTTGTTCACGAAGAATTCTCGGAATGTTCTTTCTGTGTTTTTTCTGTTTGACTAGATTCTATTAAACATGGCGTTTCATCATGTTAAATTAAACACAGGCACTACCTTTTTTTGTAAATGATATGCTTGTTTTTAAATTCCCTCAAAATCCATTTATGATATAGAATTACCTCCCTTGATTGCAATCCTGCATAGTGAGATTCCAGAAGTTTCTTCCGGAATACACGGTGATCTGTAAGTGTCTTCCGAAATACACGGTGATCTGTAAGTGTCTTCCGGAATACACGGTGATCTATAAGTGTCTTCCGGAATACATGGTGATCTGTAAGTGTCTTCCGGAATACACGGTGATTTGTAAGTGTCTTCAGGGATACACGGTGATTTGTAAGTGTCTTCCGGAATACACGGTGATTTGTAAGTGTCTTCAGGGATACATGGTGATCTGTAAGTGTCTTCTGGAATACACGGTGATCTGTAAGTGTCTTCAGGAATACACGGTGATCTGTAACCATGTCACCATGTATTCCGGAAGACACTTACAAATCACCGTGATCTGTAAGTGTCTTCCGGAATGCACGCTGATCTGTAAGTGTCTTCCGGAATACACGGTGATCTGTAAGTGTCCTCCGGAATACACGTTGACCTGTAAGTGTCTTCCGGAATACACGCTGATCTGTAATAGTCTTCCTGAATACAAGCTGATCTGTAAGTGTCTTCCGGAATACATGGTGATCTGTAAGTGTCTTTCGGAATACACGCTGATCTGTAAGTGTCTTCCGGAATACGCGGTGATTTGTAAGTGTATTCCGGAATACACGGTGATCTGTAAGTGCAAGGAACCAGATTTACTGACATCTATGAACACCGGGTTATCGTTCTTTAACACGCGCGTATAGCGTAGTCTTAAATCTTGGCCGCTTTTAGCTATAAGTATAAGACTTAGTTATAAGTCTACTGCTGAAAACACATCTATTTATGTTTTGCAGCTACAGTATTCATCCGATTTAAAAACCCTTTGTCCAGTTTGCGTTAATGTGTATTACGACAATGTTTATTTTTAATAACGACATGAGGGACTTGAGAAAAGATGGAGTTTTCAGTTTTGCCAACATGTTTTGGTTTACAGTTGATAAAAAGGATTTGCCACTCTCATTGGCTGTAACAGGTGCTCAGTTACAATGAATAAATTAACTCGTAAGAAAGTGAAAGTTTCCAAAATCCTTCCCTTTAACCAATCATCATACTTGTATGTTAATTCGACATGAAGTACTGCATGTGCACCTATATCAAACGATTATATCTTTTAAAGACATATTCATAATTTTATTTCAATACATGTCGTATACACACGATATGCAGCATTATAAACGTGATATGGGGCATGCCGCGTTTAATTACTCCATCAATCTACGTGACAGAGATGTTTGTGTCGGAGGACACCCTATATCATAAACACACCATATCTTAATATGATTCTTACATAATTCATTTTTATGTGATACTGATGATGTGGCAGGTATTGACAAAATTCCCTTAGCCAACATAAAAGACAGTCCTTAGATTTTAATTTTCAAACTTAATTGTGTAACTCACAACGTCTTATTTTACGGGTAGGTTATAGCTTCATTTACGACCCGCGACGTCCTCGTTCTGTGCTTTATACAGGTATATAGATAATATTTCTATTGAAACCTAATTTACGGGTCCGAGGTAGTGATAAAGCTACCGGGTATCTAGACAGTGTTATACGATATGAACGATGTAAAATGACGCCAATGTCTATTTAAATGGAAGAAATGGAACATACAACATACTTCGTTCTCAGCTTTCTCATGCATGGCGTCTTCTATCAACGTTTGGATGTCCTTATAGTTTAATTTGTATAATGAATAAGTAACTTAGGCTGGTTCTTCCTAAGAACGCTGTGGCTGATATACTCAAGTTAGAGACTGGGCATGCGCAGTATCCCTTGTTACAGCACGCTGTTATGACTACCAGTCTAAGGGAACACTTGCTTTCTTCTCAATTAAGGCATAAGTCCTTAAGAACGTTGTTTGTCAATGTGGCAATAAGTCCTGAAGAATGTTATTTGTCAATGTGACAATAAGTCCTGAAGAATGTTATTTGTCAATGTGGCAATAAGTCCTTAAGAACGTTGTTTGTCAATGTGGCAATAAGTCCTTAGAACGTTATTTGTCAATGTGACAATAAGTCCTGGAGAATGTTATTTGTCAATGTGACAATAAGTCCTGAAGAATGTTATTTGTCAATGTGGCAATAAGTCCTTAAGAATGTTATTTGTCAATGTGGCAATAAGTCCTGATCAGAAGAATGTTATTTGTCAATGTGACAATAAGTCCTGAAGAATGTTATTTGTCAATGTGGCAATAAGTCCTTAAGAACGTTGTTTGTCAATGTGGCAATAAGTCCTTAAGAATGTTATTTGTCAATGTGACAATAAGTCCTGGAGAATGTTATTTGTCAATGTGACAATCTTGGAGAATTTTTTCGTCAATGTGGCAATAAGTCCTTAGGAACTTTAGCTTACGATGGGGCTATACACCCTTGAGTTCGTTATCTGTCTATGTGGCGCTCAGATGGAGGAAACGCTGGCTGTCTTTTACTTGGTCCGGGGGAACTGTTTGTTCACAGTGTCTGTCAGTGAAGAGAACGTTTGTGAATGTCCTGTGGAAGGTTAGTCGACATAGTTGCTACAAGTCCACTTAATTTGTCACTGTGGCTGTCGTCTCGAGGAACGTTGGTTGTCGTTTTTGTTGTTAATCTTTTTGGAGGATGGAAAACGGATGCCTTAAGTCCGGTTTGAAATTCTGGGTTGATGTCGATGTTGGTCAGTTGGTATAAGCCTATAATTATGAGGTTATCGTTAGGACCATGCTTTGTAAAACAATAGCAGGTTACCAAACATTATTGAAATAAATATTCAAAGTATGTCAGTATAAGAAAGATTATTTCGTATGCAGTGGATAAATATCGCTCAGCGGGCAACATTTCATAGATATAGAAAAAAGTAAACAGAAGGATCTTGGCACAGCGTGGCGTATGTTTGCCGGATTTGTTAGTTACCGAGGAATGCGTCAAAGCGCTCCATTGGAGTCGCCTCCATTGGTTCTACTGTGTGTACCCTTGTGTTTGACATGTGTGGGTAAATTATTGAATATTTGTACCAACAGACACGGATGTTTGATAAACGTCGTGGAATGTCCTTTGTCAGTTAGGGAGAATGCACTGCTGGGCAGGGCTGTGGTACTTAAAGTCGTATAAAATATTATTTGGTGACTTTCGACCTATTTTTGGGGAAGCTATGGCAAAACTTTGCAAATCTTAGTATAATAGTTAGGGTTGTCAACGATTAACCGGTAATTATTAATAGTAAATACCAGTGGAAATTCAAACATTTGAAAAATGGTTCACACTATATCGACGGAATGGTTCACACTACAATTTAGTAAATCGACAGCATTTAGAGACTAATTGACGTTCAGAACTGTTTTCAAAGCATTAAGCAGTTCAGACTTGATTTCTGTAATTTAATTTTAATATAAAAATATGTGAATTCAGCCTTAAAAACAAAATGCCCCGAATTGCCGCTTTACATAACTATGCTACCGAACTATGTAACATGTTAATCTCATTGTTGAGTAACGGTGTCTGACGGGAGGTGTTAACAGGGAGCTGTTTGTGACGTACATGTGTTATATAAATATTGATTATCGCCATTCTAGGCCATTAACACGTTCGAGCTGTGGTTATATTTACAGGCGTACTTCCTCAATTATAAGTGATTATGAAATAGTTGAGTTACAAAACGCTCCACATTTGACCCCGTGTATCCTGTTTTAGGGTCAACTGATCTCTGAAACAACGGTTTTAGATAAGCTTCTAGTAAGGAAGTTGATACCTATTGGTTTTACGAAGTGACGGAAAACTGACGTTCATCTTTGGTTTAGATCTTTGGGGAAATTACTGGACGCGGGAGTTACATTTATATACCGTGGAGTACAATTGTCAACGACAAACTTTGGTTATGAGAGTTTTTTTTTATTAAGAAGCCGCTATTAACGGGAACAAATGTTGTTTTTTGGTGGTGTAGGAAACCCGCGAAGGGAAAACCCACCGAGTCGTCGGAGAGATAATCTTCCGCCAGGAGGACGAGTAAAGTCTGAAAATCACGCTTGATTGCACACCGTTGCACGAGCGATCATGGCTACCTGATTGTTTTTTTTTACGTCATCGTACCGTCGAAAGTCATATGACGTCGATTTCCCTGGATAACAAGGTCCAAAATGGAATATTGAAGTATTATATTGAACTGCTTTCAGGTAGTATTCATAGGCAGTATGAATCCCAATTTGACAAAAACAAATCCATCATTAAGCGCTTGCGCTTCAATGAAATTGTCAATGGATGTTCAACTGAAAGCAGCTCAATTCTCAAAATGAGCGTTCTTTGGATACGTCAAACACACGATAATGTGTTCGACACAAAAAATGACTGGGTTTTAAAAAATGTCAGACACCCATCAACAAGCAAATATGCGATTTTTCGTTAAGGACAGATGAATTCCGCAACGACCGACTTGCCCGGTAGAAAATAATTTCCTAATGCACTTAATAATTTTTGCCAATCAGATTATCGTTGCTATCTAGTCTACAAATGTATAAAATGATAACCTACACATATAACCTGGAAATTGTTTCAAGAGTAGCGTGAGATATTTTCTTGGGGAAATTTTCTATCACTTTATTTTAATAATTGGAGTAGCGACATTTGTCCGACTCGTGTAGGCGTTTGTTTTGTATACGGGATTTTTATGGTCGAGAATCGTCAAACGTTGATCCGTCCAGGAATTTAGTACCGTTATCAATGATGGGGTAAGAAGTTACACATTCCTTAGGGTCGCTCGTTGTCGACAAAACAGCTAATATGGCGTAAGAATCTATTCGCTGCTACTGTTGGTTTTGCTTGTGATGTATGATCCTATACACTTCAACATTACTAGCTGTAATACTACCGATTGAGTTCGGTTCACGCTCGGGCTGGCTTGCTTATTATGTATATTTATTTATGAGATCATCCTTATATAAACGCATGGTATGTGACCAATGTAATATTTGGAACTTCAAACACTAATCCCTCAATTCATAATTCATACTCCGTCATTTATATAGTACCCCGGGTCATCGTCTTGGAGATAGTAAAGCAGTATGATGACGGCTGGTTTTACGTTGTGTGGGGGAGGGGTAACGTTTCTGTCAGGTGTATATATAGTAACTCTGTCGCCATCTTGGAGATGGTTGTTTAGGTTTCCACCACAATGGTTGTTCCACGCTTAACGTGTGGTGGAATAAGAACTACCGATTTACCACTAGTGTGCATTTGTATATGACCTTCCGGACTTGTGATTGGTTGAGAAGTTGAACTTTGACAATAAATCACGTGGTTCAGTGCCACGTGCGGATTGTTACGTCGATTGTTGACGTCGTTAGCGAGATGTTTCGCGCACTTAGTATATTCGTAGCGGTTCACTCAGGCTGTTTCCAATTGAGATTGTTCATACGACCCGTAAATGTTGGATAGGCAATTTATTTCACTCTTGAAAGTTAATTTTCAAAAGTTACAAAAGTACAAAAGACACTCGCTAAAGCTCTTTTGCTTACATGACCAGAGTGAAATAAATACCACATCCAAGAACCACTCGTTGTGTGACCTGTATTCACTTCCCCCTCACAGACCGGGTTTGTTCTGGAGATCGTTCATGTCATAATTGTATAGAGTTTCGCTGCTTATTTTAAGTGTGTGGAGGGGGAGTGTACACGTCCGTCCTAGCAATAATATTACATAGACCGCCTTCTTTGGTGATGTTTCTTTTTTATTGAGGGGGGGGGGGGGGTAGTGCGTTATATGAGACTATGTCAAAATCGGACGTTACCATAGTAACAAGTGCGTAAGCAGAAATACGATTTGTCGTGACTACTCGCAGTTATAGAGCTTGGTACATCCTGGACGGACTCGTGGACAAAAAGGGCTACATCAGTCTCCTTCTCGAAATTCCTGGGGTTATGTTCACTACCAGGTAGTAGGAGATACGTACATTGTTTCAACACAAACACTAAATCCGAAGTACACAAAATGAAATAAAAAAATAATAACCACACAAGACAAAGAACTACCGATGATCAGATTACTTGTTAAGTCTTAAGTCTAATAACTCGGTTCATCGCCCCATGAACCCTCATCCCTGAACTGTGTCAGATACAAGTTTATTTGAGACCAGGTTTCATAAGGCGGGTGACATAACCTATTACACACATATCGTGTTTCTATCATTCGGACAATTAAACACAGTCATACTTTCAAAGGGAGAGTGTATTGTTGAACCTTAATCGAGGCAACCCATGACATACAAAGACTATATTTGGCCTCTCCTTATCTGCTTCTTAATAAAAGAAAGAATTCCCGACTTGGAGCCAAATTCGTGCTGCATTGAAAAGAGAAGGCATTTTGGTTGATTAACCGGCGGAAGTTATTTAAAATAAAACCTTACACGTCGTTTGTTGTCAGGGCAGGTGAATGAAATGTATAGCGGCTACATCGATACACAGAAAAATATTGACATTCCTGATAATGGGTGTAGGCTAGTCTATAGTAGCGACTCTCTGACTGGTCGACATAACTCGGGCCAATATCTCTATTTACCGGCTGGTTAAAATAGATACTTGTATTTGAATAGGAAAGGTTCTCGAATATGGAGTAAGTTAATTGGAATGTAAGGACATCTGGGGTTACATTTACACAGCGAACCAGACGGACGCTAGCACGGTACCTAACGGCACGCGCTACTAGTAAACTCGACAATTGACCACTGGTCAGCAATGAAGGACATGGCGGAAACTCAACCGCTGTATATAGGAGACCTTATCCTCCAACATGGTAAGCTGAAGTTTTGTCTTGTATTTGGCAAATTAATCTATTGATTATTCTATTGAACTGTTAGAATCATTCGGAATTGTTTTCTAGAAATATCCCAAACAAGTGAAAGTAAATACTTTCTTTTAATTATTATCATCGTCGATTTAGTGTATATTATATCATCAAGTTTGTACAAAATATCATTTCTGTAACCGGTTAAAACAAATTTCTTAACGCATTTATACAGCAATTTCATAACTAAAGAATTTGTGCAGGCAACCATGTACACCTGGGAATTTCCTGATGGGACATAATTATTGTATGGCGAAAATATATAGGACCTGACATAACTTAGATCGTTCATGACTTATATTTAATTTCTATTTTAGTATTTAATTATAATGTCATATTATGTCAGTGATGTCCGGTGTGACGTCACCACAGCTTGACCGGCTTGTTATAGAGAACATTTAATTAAGTATATCTACCAAATAAGGTCTCTCGGCTATTTATCTTACCGGCCCACAGGGAGACCACGAGTCTACACTATCTGTAGGTAGACATAACAGTTATTTTAATAAGATTCGGATGATACAATCTTGTCAAGTGTGTCCTCTCTATCCCTCACAGAATTACGACGGGATGCCCTGTCACCTGTTGTCATATCATTTCTGGTTATCTAATGTTTCTTTCTCAAAAACTGATTCGTTATGGAATCGAATTGTAGAGATAGTGCCGTTTGAATTAAAATTATTAACAAGTATATACCGAAAACGACAGTGCGTTTTAGTACGAGTGGGATAGGTTTATATATTTTTCACAGAACAGTGGCGACAATAATTCTATTGTTAAAGTAAACAAACCCTCCTTTATTATCACAACATTGAGTAAGAAAGGGAAGGAGAATTCTTTTGTTGGTCAAAACGAATTGTTCATCGTCATGGTTTTGATAACTTGACCGATATAAACAACATGTGTCACACGACAAGTGTCATTAGTGCTTTTCCAAATATTGACCACTCATAATGCCCAGTGTCTGTGACGGACTAGTGACAGAAGTACTTCGAGCCGTGTCACTGACCAAAATATTGACCAACCTATTAAGAAATTATTGAGTGGACCAGAAATCAACAAACGACCTTTATCACGAAAACAGTGCTCTTCTGTTTGATGTCGGTGACTATTTAATGAATTTCGATTTAACTTTGTAGAAGTTCACCTGAGATGTTTCTCTAGGGATGTTATCAGGAGAACAGCCTCTCCATATCCTAATTATGTATTCTGATTTATTGACTTCGTACCATGATCAGTCTTTATTGGCGGTTATTCATCAAACGTTGTCATGTGCCTCGCACTTTTTCATGTTTGGCCGCCAGTTTTATTAACCCTGCTAATAGGTGTATTGACCGACGTCCGCTTTATCGGTGTATTGTAATAACGCACCAAGAGATGAAACAAGTTATATTAACCCAGACAAGGTATATGATTCACTATTTCATCCGTAGGGCACATTGCCGACATAGGACAAACTGTGATTTGGTTTTTTTTTTAAATATGTTCAAATCATCAATGTGTAACCCAAAACGTTGTTTGGTATTCATGAGTCTTAATAAACTGCACTGTTTGTCGTTTATGGCATGTAAACGGGGAAATACACATGTTTGTTTCCCATACATCATGACACTGACGCCAAAGTATATGTGCACGCCGTCTTCTGGACATTGTACATGGCGGACTTGGTTCGACTCATTCCGTGTCGTTACTTGTACACGGTGGACGTGGCTCGACTAATTCCGTGTCGTTACTTGTACACGGTGGACTTGGCTCGACTAATTCCGTGTCGTTACTGGTACACGGCGGACTTGGCTCGACTCATTCCGTGTCGTTACTTGTACACGACGGACTTGGCTCGACTAATTCCGTGTCGTTACTTGTACACGGTGGACTTGGCTCGACTCATTCCGTGTCGTTACTTGTACACGGTGGACTTGGCTCGACTCATACCGTGTCGTTACTGGTACACGGCGGACTTGGCTCGACTCATTCCGTGTCGTTCATTGTACACGGCGGACTTGGCTCGACTCATTCCGTGTCGTTACTTGTACACGGTGGACTTGGCTCGACTAATTCCGTGTCGTTACTTGTACACGGTGGACTTGGCTCGACTCATTCCGTGTCGTTACTTGTACACGGTGGACTTGGCTCTACTCATTCCGTGTCGTTACTGGTACACGACGGACTTGGCTCGACTCCTGCCGTGTCGTTTCTTGTACACGATGGACTTGGCTCGACTCCTGCCGTGTCGTTACTTGTACACGGCGGACTTGGCTCGACTCATTCCGTGTCGTTACTTGTACACGACGGACTTGGCTCGACTCATTCCGTGTCGTTACTGGTACATGGCGGACTTAGCTCGACTCCTGCCGTGTCGTTACTGGTACACGGCGGACTTGGCTCGACTCATGCCGTGTCGTTACTGGTTCACGGTGGACTTGGCTCGACTCATGCCGTGTCGTTACTGGTACACGGCGGACTTGGCTCGACTCATGCCGTGTCGTTACTGGTACACGGTGGACTTGGCTCGACTCATTCCGTGTCGTTACTTGTACATGGCGGACTTATCTCGACTCATTCCGTGTCGTTACTGGTACATGCACAATGTTTGAACTTCTTTGTCGCTGTTTATTGCGGTGAAGCAATAGACTGCCGGTTACTCGACCTTACTCGAACATTCAGCTAATATTACGGTATCTGGCCTACAATCTTAAAAGGGTAAATAAGGAAAAACCTTTTATTTGAAACTAACTTACTTAAATACATTTAGATAACTGTACTTACTCATTTACTCAAAATACGTTGACCTTGCTCCGAACCACGCCGCCTATTACACATACAGGTCCCACATATATTTACTTGGATGCTTGGGCTGTTTTTGAATGACATTTAATCTGCGGCAATAAAATATAAGTTCACACTCCTAATAAGTTGGCCTCATTTTTCCCAATGGATATAGTTTCTCAGTTCAAAGAACTCCTGGATCAAAATTAAACATTCGCAGAGACATAAAGAGGTAATCAATACTCAAGGTCTGTAAGGAACGCCATACTTATCATTTCATCAACACACTGTCACTCAAATCGCTCGTTCTAATTCCAAAAACGCATGACTGGCAGCAATAATTCCGGAAACGATTGACTGACTATACATTGTATAAATACATGTTAGATGAATTGGTAATGTGCGTTTAAAGAAAAATATGAAATATTCTGTTGAATTCGATTAACTTGCGTACATGTAATAATTTTACTGTCGAATATTTGTGTTGTAAGATTCATTTATATGTGAATTCTTTTGATTTCCAACACTTTGTTAACAAAGTCACGATTTAAATGTGAATTCTTTTGATTTCCAACACTTTGTTAACAAAGTCACGAACTGATTACAGACAGCGACAATAGTAATATTCATTAACGGATTTCGATCATATTTATTTCTGTTGTTAACAAAAGCGCCTTCCATTGATTATACCACAGAATTAGATTATCTACATTGTAAGTCCGTGATCATACAGTACCCTGGAGGATACCAGCGCGGTAGTGGAACCGCGCTTCTGTATCTGTCGGGTGTGTATAATGGCTATCTCTATACGATGGATAATTTATAATTTTATGACTATCCTCCAAGTGCACCCGAGTTTTGTAGAGGGTTAATCAATATTGTTTAGTCCAGGTCATCCCGTGAGCTGGCCGTTACTGTCCGCCGATCGCCCGTGGATCCCCTGTACCTGGCCGTTATCTGTGGGCTGACATAGTATATCGATTACCCGTAATAACATACCTGTATCAGTGGTTAACTTACCTGTTACTGGGTTGTTACATACAGGTAACATACCTGTTTCTGTGTCTCGGTGGCTTGACAACAATTTTGTCAGGAATGTCATGTGGAGAGTTCGTATCGAACGCGCTGATGTATCAAATTAGAAATTCTTTGGTCCATTACTGATTCAATAGTTTGCAGGTCACAAAAACGATTTTATAACTTTGTCGATGAAGCTTTAAACCTAGAGCTATTTTAACATGGACGCCAGTATATTAAATTGTTTGATGCTGAGAGACAGCTTTACATTATCATCAAGGATGTTGAATAGATGCATATTTGTTTTATTCCACGAAGAAGTAGTTTTTGTATTTGCTTTTTTTTCTCGTTCAGTTACAACAACTTTTGAATGTTTGTTTTGCTATCGACTTTCTACGAGAAATGTTGAAAATGGGAGCGACAAAATGAGAACATAAAAGGACTTTTAAGTTTTAAAGCCAAGGTCTGAGGTAGAGAGCCGAGGTTCAAAGGTCGAAAATCAAGGAAAGAGAGTTGAAGGTTCAAGTTTTATTTTAAGGTAGAGGTCTGAAGATTGTGAGTCGAAGTTGGAATATCGAGGGTCGAGAGCCGAGGGTTGAGGGTCGAATAATGTTGAACTCCGGTAGAGAGTCGAGGGTCGAGAAGCGAGGTCGAAGTTCGAGGATAAAAGTCGGGTGTATTCGTCTATTTGGTCAAGGATCTGGTTGCCTGAAGCCCAGATATCCGCAATGTTCTATTCCTCTTTTGTTCACATTCTATTTTCGATAAGCAAATCATTTTACAAGATCTTTTGAAGGTCACATGGTCATTTTTATGAAACCTTTTAGGATAAATCTCAATCGAATTAATTTCAAGTGTTTGTCCTGAAATAATTTGAACTATATATAGATATTATGTACGTGTTCGTCAGCATTGTAAACTGTCCCTGTGAATGGTGTCTGCTGGATAAAGCGCCGGACCCTGTTGACAAACGTGGAAAATATACTCTGGGAAGTTAGTATATAAAGGGAAATACGATATCTCATTTCATGTTGTCAATTTCATGTGGTATATTTCAAATAATGGTACCACTCTGAAATTTAAACCAGTAAGCCCGATTTCATTCAAAGAAACATATTACTTTAATTACAGGTTCAAACCTCTGTAGTTTAAAATTGAATTCTATCTTAGCGCTTGGGCGCTGGGGAGGGCTGGCCGCTCAATAAGCCAGCAATTTGTACCTTTTTTTTGTGTGAATATGTCTTATTGGGTTACAACACGTGATAATTATAACTGTTTGATAAACAGCTACCCACTTCTGGCGTGGCTGAAAAAATAAAATCCGGTTTGGTTTGATACTTATAGTACTCGTTTCAGTTATGTCGATGTCACATCTTTAAAACGAATCGTTATTGACACCATCCAACCTCGCTGAAATACAGAATACAGATACCTTAGTGTTGGTGTAACATGATATTTAGAGGGATCGAGGCAAGTAGCTTGCGCATGTAATTTAACGTTCAGCAAGTCAAATTTGGGTTTCTTATCTGATATACAACTGTATGAAATACTTCAACTTTATGCTCACTTATTTAGTTCATAGACGAACAAACTTTGTTGCGATAACATGTGAACAATTCAAGCAAGTAAATTAATTTTCTCCTTGGCAGAAGACAAGGTTCCCTCTTGAACGTTGCTGTGTTTCGGTGTTACGTGTCACTAGAGGTCCCGCGCGATACCTACTAGACTGTCTGACTCAGTACTGGAAATGCTTGTCAAATTTCAGATTATTATACTTCATGTTTGCTTATGTAAAAGACGAAATAATTTGAAGGAAATCATATTTCTACTTACAAAGTCGTGGTTCCGATTGTACTGAATTTTTAACAAGAGAACAAGAGACGAACTAATTACATTAAGACCTGGCGGGACTGCTGATAAACTGAGGAGATCTGTACCTATACTGGTGACATTCACGAACTTTACAACGGAATAAATGTGTTACTTGAGTCAATCTATATTACACCAGAGCTACCAAACCATGGACGCCTGACTAACACCGAGATTACCAGAGGGAAAATCCCTTTATCACGAATAATGCATATAAATGTAATAACGCTCATCGTTCCGAGTATATCTGATAGCTGTTAAATAGGAATGGTCTGTGCTAGGGATGCTGTTGATTATGGGTCCCGTTACACATTCAGGTTGTACCTTGGTGCCTGGTGCAGACCTGCTACCCGATAGAAACTCTTTTGTTAAAAATTCATAGCACACTTAAAATGTGATAAAGCTGAGAGGCCCTGTGACACGGCTTACCCTTAGCGTTGTAGTAATAAAATACGTTCTTTGTATTGGAAACGACGCACTTAATAGGGAAACTAGTCTACACATAGAAAAAATAAGAACAGAGTAGCCTCCCTTGCTTAATTACAAGTGTCTTTTCATACAGCTAGTCAAATAAACAGCTTCGTGTTTAATGTTTTATTTACTCCAATGGCGTTATAACGAAGTATGATAACGCTTAAATGAGCTTGTTTTCTACTTTACAGGAAGTTAACGTTGTAACGATTCACTAATTTCTGTCATAAGGCGTATTCTAATATTGATAGGCATTAAGTTATTGTGTTTCTGTTTTCAGACAACAGCCAGAAAGCTGACTCCCTCCATGACTCTTCATCAGGGTTCGCCTCTGATGTCCCCTCCTACAACTCCCATGGGTCTAGTATGACCACATTTGAGGGGGCTCCAGTCACAGCCGTACACGACCGGAAGTCAACAGAACGAGAACGAGATCGAGATCGGGAGAAAGGAAATAAACCGCCTCCATGGCCTTCTAATGGTGTCCCCTCCCACAGGAACCCGCAGCATTATCACCCACAGGACCTCAACATGCACTACAGAATGTCTACGCCATCACCAATGTCCAACCGGTCAGTGTCATCTGTCAACACTCATTCATCAGCGTCCCATGTTTCGTCCCATGTTTCGTCTCATAAGTCGTCTTCATCACACATGGCTCAGCACACGCCCATACCACCAAAGATTAGCTACAAGAATCCCGCGTATGAATACCAGCTCGACAAGCACATGGAAGAAATACAAAGCAACATCAAACGCATCGAGCTGCAGGAAAACGACAAGATCATAACGGCCAAGGGAACCAAGTACAGGACTCCCAGATTGTCCATGTTTGACTTACTCACCGATGAAGTCATTGTGAAAATATTTTCAAATTTGCCATCCGACCAACTTTGTAAGAGTTCTCGCGTGTGTGGTCGATGGTACAACCTTGTGTGGGACCCGTTACTATGGAAACATATCGTCATTCGTAATGAACGTATTAATATTGATAAGGCATTGAGATACCTCACAAAGAGACTCAGTTTTAACACTCCTTCCGTTTGTGTTCTCGTAGAAAGCATCTCTGTGAATGGATGCGAAAGACTCTCTGATTCAGGACTCCACACGATCGCCAAAAGGTGTTCCGAACTGCGAAGACTTGAGCTTCAAGGCTGTTCCAATATCTCGAACGAGGCTCTCTTCGAAGTGACATCGTATTGTGTCAACCTTGAGCATCTTGACGTTACAGGTTAGTTGTATTTCTTATCTAAAAAGAACTTGAATTTCAGGTATGCAAGGATACTTATACTATTTTTTGACCAATTTAATCTGAAATTGAAGGTCACCTTTTTGTTTGCCAAAACCGAGGCTATCCGATGTTCTGGATCTGTTTACAGTCCTGACCATCTATTTTGACAAGCCAGCATCGAATTGCAGTGTTTACTAGTACTAGTGTACTACTTGTTGAAAACAATGATTTGGTTGATATTGGCCCGATAGTTATACTTCTCCTATCTCGACCTTTGATAGTTTTACCTCTCCTGTATCGACTTTTGATAGTTATACCTCTCCTATCTCGACCTTTGATAGTGTTGTTTTCCTGTCTCGACCTTTGATAGTTATGCTTCTCCTGTCTCGACCATTGACAGTGTTGCTTCTCATGTTTCGTCCTTTGCAATTTATACTTTGTGTTAACAAGATAAAATCAACTTAAACTTGTTCAAGCTAATGAATCCACGACCCAGCGTTTCCTTGTAGACAGAGTTTGTCATCGACCATTGTACTTGGGGCGTAATGGTGGGTTAGCTATGATAGAAGTCGTCGACTAGTATTTTAGGAAATAATGGTAGGTTAGATTTGAAAGAAGCAGACAACGTGTTTTCCCGCCAATGTTTGTTTATCGACTCAAATGTAAATAGTGCCCATAAAATGTCAACAGGCTACAGTGTATGTGGTATACACAAAAAAGTAGTTGAGTATGACGCCGTGTACACTATAATGGCGCTGTGTGTACCGACCACAGAGGGGTGGGGAGGGTATTATGACTTGTTACTTAGTGAAGAGTCACACTAAGCTTCAATCATCGACAGCTCGATTTAAGTAGTGAACTCTTGGCGATAGACCGTGAATGACATGTTCCGAATCAACATTGACAGTAGGGTGCTCTTGAAATTGTCCTGTTAAATTTTAAATCGTTTTAATATACATGTGTACCGATGTCGGTACCTTGGCGGTGGAATTCCCTTCTAACATAGCGTTTATCTCCAGCTATATACAATCCGTGTTAACTCCCGAGATCAGAGAGGAATGGTTTGCTTAATGACAAACTTATCAAAAACACAGGGGAAATTATATATGAAAAAAAGTTTCGTTGATATTTTCGTTTGGAATTGAACATGATCCCTGCCCTTCAGAATGTGACAAGATTACATTATCTACCTAAAATTACTTGTAATACAATCTTATCCGTTTTCTAGGCTAAAGTACCGACAGAACCTACACCAGTATCTATTTCGATACGTTTTACTACGAGGCGGGACACTTTTTAATGTAAAGTATCGAACGCACCTATTGCTACACAACGCGACAGGTATCGAACGCACCTACAAAACACAAGTAATGTGTATGCAATTTCCCCGCTGAGAATAAATATACTGAACATTACAATGGCTTACAAAGAAAACAGATAATTGCTACAGATTGTATTCTTTGTCCATTGACAGACCCACTATGGCCGGCCACCATGCTAATACTTGGTCCTTTGTCCCCGACAGTAATAATTCTATGGTAATCCATATCAGGTACTTGTCAAACCCACTCATTAAAATATTAAAATACCCGGCGTCAGTCTGAATGCATTGTTATGAATTTTACTAAATATATTCTGAGAAAAAAATGACTTAATCTCCAACTTCGGCTGAGTATGTTAACACTTTCTTTACTTCATATAACATTTTCTTAATAAAGGGAGAGACCGTTGTTGGTTAAATAGTTTTAAAAGTAATTCTATATTGACGAGTCTACAATTGTAGATAATTGACAGTATGTCAGCAATGATTTTAAGATTCTAAAGAAATATCGAAGGAAATTATTGATATTTTCATCTAAAGAATCCTAGCGCTGTCATCTATTGTGAAATACAATTATGCTGTCCACATACCAACCCAATGTTATCAGTTACTAAATCTATATATAACACAGATTGTTGATTGATAATTGTAGTGTAAAAACGGATCGACTCGTCAATAAAACGAATTTCAAGGACGGCAGTGCTTAAAATGGCATCGGGAAGAGTAATTTATTTTAAATCCATTTAAGATGTGTCAATGCATTGCTAGACTCGTGGTATTAATTATGACGTCGACATCGATGAGTTATTAATATTTTGATTCAACATATCTTAGAGTTAGACTTAAAGCATATTATATATATAGGAGAACATGGTAGAACAGTAAATAAGTTATGGTCGGAAGCCAAACCAATCAAGATGTTCTGTTTGTATCTAAGTTTGTTTGTTTTGTAAGAAATATATTCTGTGAACCATACCATTTTAAATTGACATATCTTCACGAAGCCAAACGAAGTTAGATGTTCTGTATATTTTGATAGAAATGTATTTAATTCTCTTCACTGAAGATCTCGATACGAGAGTAACCCATATTAAAGGGAGATAATTCTGACGTAACAGCGGTGTTGGGTATTGTGACGAATCATGATAATGACTTGCTAATTTCTTTGCAAAACCACTTCATTTTGTGAAATAGATATTGAAGCATTGCTCGCAAATCACCTTACCTGCTTAAATGTATGTTTATTAGGTAAACAAATCGGGCTCGAGAGATTAAGACGTTACCTGTCTGTTTGTCAGGTAGAGACAACGCTAACACAACTGACATGTATATACCTATATACCACTAATTATCCCATTGACAGTATTCCACACTGGTATAAACCCGATACCCTGGAAGATGAAGACAAATTGCTGAGTAACCTCCGAGTGGTCCTGTTTTTGATTTGGTCGAATGTTAATGGGTCTATAGAGATATCATTATGTAAAGTGTATCTCTAATAGGGAGAAACGTGCAGAACTGAACTGAAATACAGCCACTTGATATGTCTACCACAGACAAAGGACAAAGACATCTACAGACATACAATGATATACCCCCCCCCCCACTCAAACCTCTACTCCGTATGCTGGTGTAGTTTCAGTTTATTATGGTAACATTTATCCTTCCGATTTACCTTTTCGATCAAAGGACACATTCGTATATGCATAAGCATGCATCAGGAGTAACGAAAACACATTTAACTTACATAGATATTTTAGCACGTTTCTCATTCAAATGCACATTTCTCCTGTTGGTATGGGACTCCATTGTAGAAGTAATAGAACGTTCCTTTAGATGTTTGTGATTATTTCAGGTCCTCAATTGGGGTAAGGTGGTTGTAGACATGCACGATCTTCTTTATGTATAGCCTATACAAGTCGTGGTAAAGGTGGATGTATTCAAAATATCGTCATTATTTTACGCTCGATTCTGAATTCATGAATAAATTACACAGCGATGTTGAACAAGTACATAATAAAGACATGATAACACGACGATTTATGTCTGAATGGCTTGATCCTGACTGGACGTACTTGTGGTGTCTAAACACTAGATTCCCCGGATGTTACTGAGGCCCCGGATGTAACTGATATTCTGTTTTTGTTTTACAGGATGTCCATGCGTCACCAGTATTAGTCTGACGGACCAGATGCTCAGACAGGCGTCCGCGCACCACCTTCGTCAGATCAACCTCCGGTATCTCGACATGACCGATTGTTACGCCCTAGATGACGAGGGTCTACGAACGGTCTCCCTTCATTGTTCCCACCTGCAATTCCTTTATTTGCGTCGATGTGTCCGAATCGGGGACAATGGTCTACAGTTTCTTGCTCATTACTGTACAGGAATTCGTGAACTCAGCATCAGTGACTGTAAAAAGGTGACCGACTTTGGATTGTGTGAACTCGCCAAACTGGACGATTTACGATATTTGAGTGTGGCAAAATGTGACAAAGTGTCAGATGTAGGAATCATTCATTTGACAAAACACTGCCGGAAGTTACGTTATTTGAACATGCGCGGATGCGAAGCAGTATCGGACGACGCCATGGACGTTCTTGCCAGAAACTGTTTTCGGATTAAGTCCCTTGATATTGGGAAGTGTGACGTCACGGACGAAGGTTTGCTCGTGCTTGCTCAAAACTGTAGTCAATTAAAGAAGCTAAGTTTGAAATCCTGTGATGCGGTCACGGACAATGGCGTGAAGGCGATAGCAAAGCAATGTCGGAACCTTCAACAATTAAACATACAAGATTGTCATGTGACTGTTGACGCTTACAGAGCGGTCAAACGTTACTGTAAACGATGCTTTATCGAACATACAAATCCGGGCTTTTACTGAAAAGTTAAATAGTCTTTAGTTCAACTGTTGTACCGGTACAGGGGAACATTAGTCTTTAGTTCAACAGTTGTATCGGCACAGGGGAACATTGGTGTATTGTTTAGTTGTACCGGTACATGGGAACATTTGTCTACAGTTCAATAGTTGTACCGATACAGGAGAACATTGGTCTATAGTTCAACAGTTGTATCGGTACAGGGGAAATATGGTCTGTAGTTCAACAGTTGTACCGATACAGGGGAACATTGGTCTATAGTTCAACAGTTGTATCGGTACAGGGGAAATATGGTCTGTAGTTCAACAGTTGTACCGATACAGGGGAACATTGGTCTATAGTTGTACCGGTACAGGGGAACATTGGTCTATATTTCAACAGTTGTATCGGTACAGGGGAACATTGGTCTACAGTTCAACAGTTGTACCGATACAGGGGAACATTGGTCTATAGTTCAACAGTTGTATCGGTACAGGGGAAATATGGTCTGTAGTTCAACAGTTGTACCGATACAGGGGAACATTGGTCTATAGTTGTACCGGTACAGGGGAACATTGGTCTATATTTCAACAGTTGTATCGGTACAGGGGAAATATGGTCTGTAGTTCAACAGTTGTACCGATACAGGGGAACATTGGTCTATATTTCAACAGTTGTATCGGTACAGGGGAAATATGGTCTATAGTTCAACAGTTGTACCGATACAGGGGAACATTGGTCTACAGTTCAATAGTTGTACTGACACTGTGTTCTGGTACAAGTGAACATTGGTCTACAGTTCAACAGTTGTACCGGTACAGGGGAAATATGGTCTATAGTTCAACAGTTGTACCGGTACATGGGGACATTGGTCTATAGGTCAACAACTGTACCGGTACAGGGGAACATTAGTCTGTAGCTCAACAGTTGTACCGGTACAGGGGAACATTATTACGTGTAACAATTGGTATCAAAACAAATTTTTAGAAAGGGAAGGGTTTATTCAAATATTGTAATCTCCAAAGTGACAATAACTATACACGT
Source organism: Mimachlamys varia (assembly GCA_947623455.1). NCBI lineage: Eukaryota > Metazoa > Mollusca > Bivalvia > Pectinida > Pectinidae > Mimachlamys > Mimachlamys varia. The sequence goes on along the minus strand of OX392529.1, from coordinate 31,035,102 downwards.
TTGCCACGGATTAGAATTTAGTATTATGATAATCTACACCGAACCACACAAATTTCTCCTGAAGTACTGCCATCATCATGTGATATGAACACTTTATCGGGATAAACTATGGAGATGTGTGTGGTTATTATGATATAGATATTGGTGCCGTGCACGTTCGTGTCTGTCTCGACCCCTAACGTGCAAGGGAGTATTACCAATGTAAGTTGTGTTTTGATAACTGAAACAGAAGTGATATTCCTGTCATTGACACCGTGTGTAAGGCTGCCGGTAATGAGGACTGGAGTTCAGGACGTTGATCACGGTCCGATCTGTGTCCATGACCTTGAACACGGTTTGGTATGTGCTCAAGACATTGAACGCAGTCTTGTACATGCCCAAGATCTTGAACACGATCAGATATGTGTCCCAAGATCTTTCGAATCGAACACAATCTGTGTTCAAGGCCATTTTAATGGGCTCTTTTTTTATATGTATTCAACAGATTCTTTGTGCCAAATATGATAAATATATAATTATATACCGTTGTGTCAGTATTTTTGTACGAGTCCTATTAGCTATGCAGATGTTTATAATATAGATCTATATTGATGTATATTCCCCAGATAAGTCCTAGAACTCGTATTTATTTTGTCCCAAACAAGAGGTACCCAAGTTTTAATGTAAAGGTTATATATTAAGGATCCACACAGCACCGACTAAAAGATTTCATAAATTATATTTAAAAAGACGTTATACACATTGTGGAATTTTTTTATATAATGATGAACATTAACCCCAGTTTTCACACATGAAAATGAAAGGGGAGTTACTCTTTGAATGCAAAACTATATTGGAACTCTTTAGTGTTTTTTTTCCTGCAGTGGGACATGGACCCTTAACTTTAACGTTCTTTATTCGTTGTTATCAGCTTTACTTTGTAATCAAGAATAAGTCGAGGGTTGACATTAAAGGCCCAATATACGTAACTTCAGGAAGTTTTTCATGAAAATTTATGAAAAAAAATCCAGTTGATAACCACATAAAAATAAGCCTAAAACGAAGAAAACTTGAGCGGTAACTAACAAGAAACTCTTGACAAAAAAACACCCAAAGAATTGAAAATAATGCAGATGGGGCCCACTTTAACAACAAACCGAACGTAAAAGACAGTTCAAAATGGACGCGTGTTAACAAATACCGAGTTTCAACTGCTGCTGTACCGGTTACCGCATAAGAATTCATCTTTAATATTGCTGATATCAGTTAATCTTAACTTAATCTATAAATATTACAATAAGTTATTAGGCTTGATTTTCGCTTCAAGTTTTGTCGAAAGTTATGTATATTGGGCCTTTAAACTGTAAATTATGTTTTAACAATCTGGCAAAACTCTCTGTATAGATTCGTTATAAAAATGTATTTGTATTCAACGTACGTTTCATTCTCGGACTGCCCGCAAGGCGATTATTTGCGATTTTATTCATTCACGTCAAAATTTTGTGGTGTACAGTCTATTATGTAGGGTTAATTTCGGTTTTTAAGTCGCAATAATAATTTTGATTGACAAACAAACAGCATTGTCCAAATTGTCACTCCAATAGCAGTACAGTACTTGATGTCAACTCAAATATCTCCATTGTAATAATGTTAAAGATTATTTTTGTTCAATACATGTACTTGGATTGTCCGTCTGTTGTTTCTCAGAACAGTAAATGTCCGGCTGTTTGGGAATCCTCGGACATTTTCCCAGGTGTTCGTTATCTGTAACCCGAGCTTGGGACTATACTTGTTTATATGGGAGTCTATGACAAACCTTTGTCTACCTTATTCCCTACAGTGCTATTCTACGCCAGACAATTGTGATACTCGTTACTATATAAATAAAAATGTCACAGAACATATTTTCGTTTGTTTTCTATATTATAACCCGATGACGTCAGAAGGAACGATGCTATTCTGACGTCAGGGTTAGGGGCTACACACGATTCAAGGAGACAGGACTAGTTTGCCATTATCACGTCAGAAAGACACGTCTTGCTATCGCTATGCCGCGAGGAGGAACCCGGCCATGCGAGTTATTGTTGCTATGACGTGTGGGAGACATGTGTCAAATTATTGTAGCTATGACGTTTGGGGAACTGGTCAAATGATTGATGCTATAACGGAGGAGGGGGTTGGACAGTTTGTCAATTTATTGTTGCCGTGACATTGGAGACAGTGGCTACATTTCTTAAAGAATCCCGACATATCTTTTGGTGAAATACTACAAGGATGGCAGTCTCGACGATAAGAAATATTGTGTCTCTATCTCCGACACATTTTTTGGAATTAATACTCTGGTACAGCTGATGTTCTTTGCATCCTTAAATACATCTTCCATTATCCAGCATTATAACACGCCAAGTCCTAAAACATGCTCATTCAAGGGAGGGGGGGGGGGGGGGGGAGTGAAACTTAGGTTAAATCAAACATTTGAAACGTCCTATTATCTAGATATACTAACAAGTTTGTTGATACGAGGATCTATATTTATCTCCGACCATTCTTCTTAACCATACACCAAGTCATAAAACATTGCCATTGAAAAAAGTAGGTCAAATGCAGCATCTGAAACCTAGCATGTGCCATTTCTCTTTAGATACATCCATGCAAGTTTGGCCAATATAGGACAGTTACTTTACAACTGACCAACTATTCTTAAAGTAATGCGGATGATGTCGAGGGTACATTGTATAAGCACAAGCGAAAGTAGACATTTTCTACATATTGCCCGAACGGCAACAATTCCAATAAATAGTCGAATAAAACTACCGTTAAGGAAATACAACTTCATGTCATGATGATTAAGCCTACTAAGATTGAAGGAGATCGGTCGAGAAAGTAGTTTTTCGACAAGTACAAATTTACGACGGACGAACAACGCCATACCATACATAATACGTTCCGTCTGTTTTGACGGGCGTATACAAACAATTACGACTAGTCACAGTTTCTTTAAAATTTATTTAGGATAAATGTAACAAGAATAACGAATCACGTGTCAAATTCAACGATTCTCAACAATAATTCAACGATTCTCAACAAGAATTAACAAATCCAGGAAGGACACTTGGTCTCCTTGGTAGGCAGGTCTCCGAGAGGTTAACAGCGCCCCCTATACTCCGTGGTGTAAGCAAGTCTGAGCAGCAATTATTTCACGTACCCCGATCCCGGCGGCGAGCCGTTTATGATATTCTCCTTCTCGTTTATCATATTAATCAGTTCATTCTCAATCATGGTGTATTGTTGATTAGAGGTACAGGCCACTGGCATCAGGGACTGGATCCTGTTAAACAAACAAGAACATTTGGAATAGTTGTTTTAATTATTAACAAGGTTAGTATTCCTAAAAGACTTATCTTAAGTAAAATTTCCGCGCGTTAGATCTGGCACGCTCACGTGAATTACATACCACTTTCATACAAAGGGATGACGTTCAAGATATCAAGAATAGTTGAATTGCGCGAAATTCAATGATTTTGACGCGGTACATTCAATGATTCAATTTACAAAATGGATTTTGGCATATCTGAAGGATTAAAACTACAAAATTCTTTATAGATCTAAGATATATTTGGAAATGTGAAAATCTGATTAAAATACAGATCCTCACTATTACGATCCTGTGTAGGATCTGACAGCGACCAGTAGGAGGTCATGTGCAGATGACCTTTATAATTTCCATATCTTGGAAATGAACAGCCAATCAAAATGCACCTAGTAAACAGTGTTTGGTAGAAGAAAAAAATGATAGTAATAGTGAGGATCAGTAGCCTTATTGTCCTACAGTGTGTAGTCCCAGCCTCGATCAGAACAATTTCTGTACAGTTTTAAAATCCAGCATTTATTAAATAAAAGAGTGTAAAGTTATAAATATGAGCTTTTATTTTATTTTAACCTCGATCGTAAATTGTACATACTTTTTAAGAATATTGACGTCTTGCTGAAGGTACATTGCAATATCTCCTGGGCTTATTCCGGGACCTACACAGAAAACAGTATTACAGGTAAAGGGAGGTCATTCAAGATAGAGAAAACCATAAGGATGTACTTTTTCGGTAGCATGACAATTTCGTCTAGTTTGAGACATAGGCACTTGTGGTCAGGAGAATAACCATCTATAATATATAGAATATAGCGAAAATAACAACAAAAAAAAATCAAATATATAACTAAATTTTCCAATTTTCTTTTTATGTTATTAAAGGCCCAATATACGTAACTTTCGGCAAAACTTGAAGCAAAAATCAAGCCTAATAACTTATTGTATTTATAGATTTAGTTAAGATTAACTGATATCAGCAATATTCAAGATGAATTCTTTCGCGGTTACCGGTACAGCAGCATTTGAAACACGCTGTTTGTAAACACGCGTCCATTTCGAACCGTCTTCTACCTTCGGTCTGTTGTTGAAGTGGGCCCCACCTGAATTATTTTCAATTCTTTGGATTTTTTTGTCGAGAGTTTCTTGTTGGTTACCGCTCAGGTTTATTTGTTTCAGGCTTGTTTTTGCATGGTTATTAACTGGATTTTTTTTCAGAATTTTTTTCAGAATCACGAAAATTTCCATGTAGTTACGTATATTGGGCCTTTAATCATCCAAAACCATAATGAAAATAACTGCCAAATTTCAGCTTGATGCGCCAAGCGGTTAAATTTCACAAAAAATAGACCATCATAAACTGAAAAAGAGAGAAGGTATGCAACTCCGTAGCAGAAAATACCTCGACCTCGTTACAAAATAGTCATAAAAACTTACTTTCCATTCATACTTGAGAAAAACGAACAGCTTTCATCCATTCCCTATATAGTTCCCTTTCTAAAAAGCTATAATGATCCACATTTGTATTTATCGATCGCAAGCGCGGAGTCGTAACATCTCAGAAACCCTCGAAATTTTCGAGAAAAGAATTACCTTTGACGGAGGTGAGGTTCTGAACAGCAGTAGACTTTTTGAAAAGTCAGAAATATTTCGGATGTTCGTTTTTGCGCCAAAATACAAACATCGTTTTTGCGTGAAGTTAAAACTTGTTTTTAATGATATAAAATTTAACCTCTTGACGTATCAAGCTGAAATTTGGCAATTATTTTCATTATGGTTTTAGATGATTATTAACAAAAAGATGGAAAATTTGTTTGTTTTTTTTTTAAATTTTCGCTATATTCCATATATTATATATATCGATGGTTATTCTCCTGGCCACAATTGCCTGTGGTTTGAGATACATAAATCAATATTTTTTTTTATGTTTGCGACATTAATGATGTTTATTTCAAACTTCAATGTACCAAGACCATGAACGTCAAACCGACAATATCAACCGAACGAGATGTGCTTCATAATTTGGTGTAGGCGTAGTCTACATTTTTAAGATGTTATACAATATTAATAGCCTATGACAAAGATGTTGGAATTTATTAAGAAATACGATTTACCATATTACGGAAAATGAACAAAGCATTTTGGAATGCCGGAAGCAAGATGTACCGGAAATGCTCATCAAAAGTTAAAAATGCGTACCTGGAGAAACTGTTCCAGGAAACTGCGTGGGCGAGTTGGGGAACATCCGGATAAATAATCTCATCGTCATGTTCCATTGTACGTCACCTGGAGAAGAGATGAAAATGGCCCGATTTAAAAAATGAACCAGTTTGCAAAATTTCAGATAACCAAGTTGACTTGCTTGGTAACGTCCATAGATATTCGTACAATAAAACTATTACAAAGCCGAGTTTATACCAGGACTGAACTGAACGTTCTAAACGACACCAGATATGAATTCCAAACCGCCAATCAATACAAATCAGTACGCAGACAAAACATGAGGAAATAACATTAAACGAAATCACGTAAAAGACGAACGCCATATTGAAAACTTTGTTAAACGATAGCCAGTTTAAGATGCATGTACTAGAAGTTACTAACTCAGACTACTGGCCATGAAGGTAGGTGGAGTAAGGGTCGCCGACGCTAGATACCCTTCATACGTCTTTAACTCCGCCATTGTGTCGTTCATGTAATCAAGAATGACTTTCACCAACTTCCGAATAGCATCGTCAACGATCAAGGGGTCAAGGTTCACAGGAATTGGATTGTGGGTGTTGTAGAACAACTCCTGGAGGTGGTTAGTGAGGAAAGCCACGGCGATTCCCGACGTACGAGCCTGCCAGTAACTGCAGAATAAAAATAAACTCGTTGCAAACAAGAAAACCAGTCTACATACCTCTTATATACAAATGACCAATTAGACCATCAATTCGAGGTTTCAGATTTAAAAGTACATACTTGTTTCTTGTCGCGTTCGAAACCCTCATGTGCATGTTAATGAATTCTTGCGGCGTTGTACAACTCAATGCCCCCGGGTAGTTACTTCCATAGCTGAAGAAATCATTGGTCATCTGTGACACTACTTCATTGATGCTGGCAAATTCACCTCTGTGGAATCTCTCCAGGAAATGTGGAATATTCCACTTGTAATCCCGCAAAAACCAACCAAGACCTGAAACGAGCGATTATAAAGACTTGAAATAGTATTACTATTGGATAAAGGCTAAACCCGTCGGATAAAACGCCAAGATTAATAGAAGTCAAAGCATGGAAGTTTATTTTGTCTTAAAGACAAACAAGCGTGGCACTAGGGAGCGACATGAGGATCCAGGGGTGTATCGCTCTAACGCCGAGAGTTCAGAATCCAGCGTTAATTCAACCAGAAATATTTCCCACGTGTTTTCAGGTGATGGCAATACAAATAACTATTGAAACAAATAGCTCGTGACAACTCCAGCCCTAGAAACTTACAATAATTAACAAATAACGGCTATCGAGTTACTTGCAATACACCCAAACGTTGGTCGGCCCTAGATATTTTTCAGTTACCGATTGGTTTTGTAGGAGAATCTGGATTAGTTTCCAACATTTATTGAAATCATTTGTTAAGTTCAAAGATCGCCTCATTATAAGGGATTTGTTCGGTGGAATTCGATCAACGTTTTATGCACAAACGCAAAACCTTTTATGACTTGAAAAATAATAACTGTCGCTTCTGGCCAAAAAGGGAAATGACAAACGGCATGCCCAATGTCTGCGTATTACCATATTTCTCAAGACACCCGCCATAGCTGCCGTTGAAATCTCAAACTTTTTTATTAGTTTAGTATAAAGAAAATGTAACCGTAAAAAAAAAAAAACAATCTCGCTAGATGTTAACCTTTAACTCATTTTCGTACCTCAATTACACCAGCTGATGATTAATATGACGACGTGTAGCATACCAACCACCAGAACAATTTTAACTTACTTTGGAACTCTTCTTCTTGTAAGAAATAAATGAAGGACTCGTGCACAACGTAGTGGACTCCCCACACGATCTCTTGCGCATGACTGAGGATTGAGGGGTTGTTGGGGAAGTACTTGTTGAGTATAACCTCGATACGGCTTTTAAGGGACGTGTCACGTGGCGACATCATCTGGTCAAGTCGTTTCCTCATGTAGTCTGAAATTCAAAATTACCATTATATTCTCAGTAATTAAATGGGGGAGGGGGGGGGGTTAAAAATAATTCGGATTGTCAAAGATGTTGATGTTCCAAGATGCAAAAAAATACCAAGACTTGACGTTTAAATCTTCACAATTATAAAAATGTTTATAGCATACTTCAATGCAAATGCGTCTTACTTTGATGTTACAGTTTATAAAAATACCGCAATTTTATTTTGACATAATTTATAGTTAAGTACGTTGCAGGACTAGGGTGTAAATTAAACCTACAGACAAATGCCCTCTGGTACATGGTTGTGGTACAGTTCACGCGCTTGTCCAGCACCAGTCTAGCCGTGTCCTCCATCAACAGGTCGACGGCCACACGCACGTTCTTCAGATAGTCAAAAGCAGATACACCCCTCGTCAGCACTTGTTCCATTTCCACGGGCGAAATGTTGATGGAATCTATACAAAGTAAACATGTTATGCTTTAATATACACTTTTACCGTGAGTCACTGCCGATTCATATGTCCAACTTGTTCCCGATAACTATAAGAGACTGAAGCCGAGTTTCCTGTGGTCCCGACACCAAACTAAGAGTGGATACGAGAAATGTTTGCTGGTCTTCGTCGAGACACAGGAATCTCTGACTAACATTGTATATATGTACCGATGCATCTACCTGTAAATATCTCGCTGAAGAGTAATGTGAATCGCTACAATTACCTATTGCCCTCATATTTTAGATCACCGATATCCACCAGCTCTGTGCGAACTTTGACATGCATTAAGAATAACACCTATTGAGACCACTGTTTGGATTGTCGGTGCATGGCAACACATTTGCAGGCGAGGTTAAATTTGTTCATAAAATTATATATAAAAAGAAAAAATACCTTTTGGAAACTGCGTATTCGGAAAATCCCAAAAATATTCTTGGAGTATGCTCTCAAAGACGGGACAATCGACCCAGTGCTGGTAGAAGTCTATTGGTTGAGGCGCCGTCGGGTTAAGAGTTGGAGATATTGTCGGGGACAAGGTAGGCGTGGCTGGGGTCCAGACTGTTGGCACTGGGCTAACCTGTTTCTTCGTCAGTCTTCGTAACATCTTGGCAATCGCCGGGTACCTCTTACGTTCCGGACCAGATCCCAAGCTTCCTTTTAAAAAATGAGTTATTTCAAATATTTACAGCTCCTCTACAATATATCACATTGATTTTATATGGAAATTGTGATCACGAAAAAAAACCTGGGCTAGATTTATTTTTGAAGTGCCACGCAGCCTATGAAGAATTCAGGTCACTTTAAGACATTACAAGAGATCCCAGAGGGATTTGGCGCCCACCATTGATGATTTTTCATTAATTCTTAGAAAGACGGCTTTTTTCCCTTCATTTTAACTTTCATTTATGTACTTATCTCAGTTCTATGAATTTCCCTTGAAATAGCAGTTGAAAGGTCTCCGTGTCAGGAGTTGTTTTTATGATCAGTTTCCAAATCCTACTTTCATTTCTTTAAACAATAACCATAATATACGGTGATGACTAGTCAACATACAAGATCGCCGTCTGGCGGCCACATGTTTCACCTGGAGCAGTTCAAAAACCATGCACAACTAGGGACCGAACAGAACATGCTTATGAAATTTGGAAAGGATCCCTCCAGTATTTCAAGAAAAAGCGATCACAAAATCCAAGATGTCAGCCATATTATTTATTGGATCTGTCCAAAAATGGACCATGCACAACAAGGTATCAAGGGGAACCTACATATTAAATTTAAGAATGATCAATCCAGTACATTTCAAGAAATAGCAATAACAAACTACCACGCACAAATCCAAGATGGCCACATGTCGGCCATATTGTTTTTCGGATCTGTCAAAAAATGTGCCGTAAACAACTAGGCACCAAGAGAACCTACATATGAAATTTGAGAATGATCCGCCCAGTATACTTAAAAGTAGCGATAATAATCTATTAATCACAAATTTAAGATGGCCACCTGTTGGCCATTTTGTTTTTCCGATCAGTCCCAAAATCAATACAGCACAACTAGTGACCAAGAGCATGAAGAGGAACCTGTTTATGTAATTTGAGAAATATCCATCCAGTACTTCAAGTTAAAACGTTAACTTGAATTGTTTAAGGACAAACCACGGACGTACGGTTTGAAGAGTCCATCATCTGATGGTGTGCTAATAAAGACACAAAAAAACTAAGAACTTTGACAGTGCGACACGCGTAATGGGGAACCATTGCAAACGTTCCAAAACCCCGGTTATCAGTGCAAAAAACCACCAAATTTAAAAATTAGTACAATGTTTTTTAGACGAATGAGAGTGAAAGAAAAGTGGCCATTTTGTTTCATCATGAAACGTATGTTGAGATAGAGATCATGGAATCGTAATTCACATTCAAAATCTAATTTAATCCAAACAGGCATATTTTTATTTCGATCAATAAGTGCATGAAATGCCGAAATGACCGCCATTTTGTTGATTGATGAAACCCCAAGTTGCGATAGTTTGTCAAGGCAATACAACCTATAGCAAATTTCATCGAAATTAGACAATATTTGTTGATGTTAAAACTGCCAATAGACACCTTAGTTATTTTTCCCATGTAAGCATCATAGTAAATTATATCAAAAATAGAAGGGGAGCTTACTTGGATCCTTGGCAACCACCTGCAAATATGCTTAATTAAAAGGGGCCGTAGTGGACGTCGGAAAAAGAGGCCCAGAGGGCCTGTATCGCTCACCTGGATACATTAGTGGTATCCAGGTAATCACGGTAAAATATTTTTCAAAAAGATCAGTTCAGTACTTAATTAAAATTTGGTCAAATTCCATTTTAACCTCTATTCCCCCTATTGAGCCCCGCCCCTCTTGGCCCCAAGGGGGATGTCGAAGTCACAATTTATGCAAAATCTGCTCCCCTTCCCCAAAGGATGTTTCTGATCAAATAAGGTTAAAATCCATTCATGTATTTTAAGACTAGTAGCGATTTAGAAGGATTTACTTGTCCCTCTTTTTCCCCTTTTGGACCCCACCCCTCTGGCCCGCTTGGCTCAGTCACCATTTATGCAAATTTCTGAAAGGATGTTTCAGACCAAACATAATAAAATCTATTCAAAAACTGTACGACTAGTAGCCATGCATTTAAAGGAATGACCTCTATTTCCCCTATCGGGCCCCGCCCCTCTGGCCCCTTGGCTTAGGGGTCAGTCACCATTTATGCAAAATCTGTTCCCCAAAGAAGGTTCTTGACCAAATGGGGTTAAATCCATTACTTCCCCTTCCCAAGAGGACGTTTCTGACCAAATTTGATCAAAATCCAATCACGACTTCGACTAGTAGCGATTTAAAGGAAAGGTTGACGAACGACACACAGGGACCTAGAGGAGTTTAGTGAAATACAACTTGAAATGTGATTTTTGATGCAAGAAAGGCAGGTGGGGTCGATTTTTCCACCTGGAAAGATTTCCACCCTTTAGCTTTTATGACCACCGAGGGGGCAATCGAAAATTGATCTCAACACCCCAAATGTGTAAAATTTTAGGTCCAAAACCAGCTGTAACAAATTCTCAGGGTCCCTGTGTAACGACAGACAGACTGACGGACGAGGGACGCCGTGCTATGACAAGCTCATCGGCCCTTCGGGCCAGTTGAGCTAAACAACATGCATGTAAACAACGTGAAACACATACAGTTTTATTATATTCTGTACGGTTTTAGTAAAAATGGACAGAAACCTCACTGACAGGAGAAACAATTACTAGCAATAAGAAACGCAGCAAACACAATTGGGCAATGGGAATGGATAAGTCACGCCACTTGACTAAATTTTATAAAACTGATCAAAGGTTTGGTACGGTCATTACAAAAAAAAAACCATTTGTACAGCGACACGACTATCACGGTAGCCGACATTTCTGCGAAGACAAATCTGTTCAATGAAATGGGTTAGCTGGTTTTAGGAGTTTCCGTACTTTCTCAAACTTTAGTGACCTGGTTACGATGGCAATCGAAATTTCTGCTTAAAACTGCATGCACATGTGCAAGTTCATTGAAATCGGTTCGCAGGTTCAGGAACAGATTTTATTACAAGTTACTGTTGACGTCAGACAGACATCCATATAGACAGGGCGCTTCTTTCAGTTTTTGTTCAATTAGTGGAATATTTCAGTGAATATGTGCTGCTAAACACGAGGCATTGAAAAATATCGACACGATATATTTTTTTATACTAGTTTAGATAGGGATTCGCAGGTGTTGCAAGAGTGATCTACCCTGACAGTAAGAGTCAATCTAGTTAACAAGTGCTTCCAGGAGACGTTTTGTTCAGTAATATTTATTTACCAAAGTGGCATTTTACGATGCTATCAATTTGAATATAAATCTAAATGATCAAAAGTATGTATTTATCGTCAGTGTTTTGACACTGAAGCACATTCCCTAGTGATCTAGTTCCTGATTGAGAACCAGAAATATCTAGAAATGTCCCCGCCCCATATGAAATTAGTTCTCCATACTTATTTTGTATGCGAAGTTTGATGACAATCGGATCCGTAGTTGTTTAAATAAGCTGGTAGTACCATGGGACGGGACGGGACGGGACGCGACGGGCATGGGCAACACTTTATATGCCCTCCACCCCATTTCATGCCGGTGGCATAAAAAATCATGTACTTGTGTTGCACTTACAAAACCAACAAAGATGTTAGAGAAAATGAGCCGTCGGGAAACTATCATTTAAACATTTGTGTATTAATGCAGTTATCCTCATGTCATTTCTATCGATTGATAAAAACCAAACTATTCATTTTGTTCGACAATTGCCAATAGATAAAGGAAATAAACTTTATTTAACAAAGCACTGTCTGGTACCCGCTAGAGAGACGACATATAAAAGACAGCGACAAAAACGGATTCTATTCATCAGGAACTGAAGCACCAACAAATCTAGCTGTAAAGGCTAATGGTCAAGCTTTTAATTGATTATACATTACTATACCACGCTAATTTCGTACTGTTTAGTTCATCCGAATTTGCCGGTTTGGGAGTAACCGAGGAATTTCACGAATTACCCACGGTACAACATCCCTAAAGCTGGAAAATTGGAGAACCGGGCAATGGATCGTCTAAACGGAACAAGGGGCACAACTCCCACAACGTTTGTTACAATCCAGTCAAAATATCGTACAAACGACATTAGACTGGCTATATATATAGCCATCAGCCCCTAAAGTTTGGAGAATTTCTCCACTGAATCTAACTAGCTCATCTCCCCTTACCTTCACTAGAATCGGAGACGTATCCAAGTGATCAAAATTATACGACTATCTTTTTCTAAATAACTCGATATCTATACTATTCTATAGAGACGGGAGCAAGTCTAAAATTCCATGCGCATTAAAAGTATTCGGTTTTTCATATAGCTGTCGAAATACGACGAGTAAAATTTTTAACTGAAATTGTTAATCGGCGATTAACTTTCAAAAATAAAAACGCTGGCATACAACCTACAAGTAAACAATAAGCCCATGAGGTCCACAAACGGACGGACACACGATTCGGCCAACGATAATGCATACATCTTTTTACGAACGGTACCTTATGAAAAAAATTATTGTACAATTCAACTGAGGTGTTATTTAGCCGTTATGTTTGAACAGTCTTATTAGATTATTTCACAATTGTGGAAAGTCCCTACAGATGCGCGAGTATGCCGTTAAAGCCAAAAGTCATATATAGATGGATACAAAAATACATGTCGTATTTTGACCATCGGATACAACACTATTTATAACGTGAAGCATAATTTTAGTAAAATGTAAATAAAAGTCAAATGGCCAAGGCTCTTTCAAAGCGTACGACATCTGTCAATCCTATTTTTTATATGCAATATTAGCATAGTGGTGTTCTACAACCCGAGCATATGTACATGTACGTGAATTAAAAAACAAAATAAAGTAATAATAGGAAGTTTTACAAGCAAGATAAAGTGTATTCACTTACCTTGTAACACACAGAAACACGTCACGATAACCAGCCATGTTGCCATGCCCATGTTGTCTACTGTACCCGTAACCTACCAGTCCCTCTCGTACAACTAACAACATCTGTGTGGACACCCGCCTCTATATACTCTACTGGGCATGCGCAGAGTAATTCAAAACGTACACGTGGCGAAAAGGTCACAACGCACGTGCATGTCGGGAGTTTGACAGTGGCATGCATACACTGACCGTAGAAAGTGCTAGGTCAGCGTTTTACACCGTGACACAGAGTACACGGGCCACGTGATAAGACATGTGTCAAACTGTAGAACGAATAAAACCCTCAATATTGGGCGTGTTATTTTTTATTATATATATATATGGAGCCGCGGCCCATTACAGAATACATGACTGTAAAAGGAGGCTCATTTCACACATATATATTTATTATTTACTAACAGAAACTCAAACAACAGTTACTGTGGTTTTCATCATTCGGAAATGGTAGAATTTTAGTTCTATTTTCGATTTTGCAATTCCGGATTCCGATTTCACCTTTATCCTACGCCGCGAGAATCGGTGAAATAAAATCTACATGTATTTTCATTCATAACATTTTTCAAAGAATTTTCCTGGCTTTATGTTATGGATGGATTTTGACAATATTTGGTCATATTTTGTAAAGAAACTAGACACAGTTTCTTCGCATTATATTTATTTATTTTTCCGTTGTATACTTCTGGAGTAATATTATAAGATTCTTTCATGACCAGGGTTGTAAGATCACAGGCACTTGTGGCCAGGAGAATAACCATATATATAGATAATAAAGCGAAATGAATAATTAAAAAAAATATGTAAAAACTAAATTTTCCAATTTTCTTGTTATATAGTCGATTTTTTGTGAAATTTAACCGCTTGACGTATGAAGCTGAAATTTGGCAATTATTTTCATTATGGTTTTAGATAATTAATAACATAATAACATAAAAAGAAAATTGGAAAATTTAGTTTTTATGTTTTTTTTTTTTTAATTATTCATTTTTCGCCTTATTATCTATATAGGTATATACCGGTATGGTTATTCTCCTGGCCACAAGTGCCTGTGTGTAAGATAGGGAAATTCCACCCGAGGGGTTTCAAATTTGGTAAAACCCGAGGCTTTGCCGAATTTCATCACGTCGCAATTTTTCTCTTTTCGGCATCAGATTTTACCGAGCTCGTGACGTCACGTCATTGTTGTGTCATTGTGACGTCACGTCGTGGCTGTATTGCACGGGTAGGTGTGTAATACAACCACAGCGATCATAGGCAGGCCAGTATTGCACACCTAGAAATGAGAGAAAAAAATTATATACACTGCTAATTAAAAAGTTGTCTCACTGTTAGCATGGTGCACAGGGACCTGAGAATTTGTTACAGCTAGTTTTGGACCTAACATAGGGTGTTTAGAGTAATTTTACACATTTGGGGGGTTAAGATCAATTTTCGATAAAAATGCCCCCTCAATGGTCATAAAAGCCGCAGAGACCTGAGAATTTATTACAGCTAATTTTGGACCTAACATAGGGTGTTTAGAGTAATTTTACACATTTGGGGGGTTAAGATCAATTTTCGATAAAAATGCCCCCTCAATGGTCATAAAAGCCACAGAGACTTGAGATTTTATTACAGCTAGTTTTGGACCTAACATAGGGTGTTTAGAGTAATTTTACACATTTGGGGGTGGGGGGGGGGGGGGGGGGGGGTTAAGATCAATTTTCGATAAAAATGCCCCCCTCAATGGTAATAAAGCCACAGGGACCTGAGAATTTATTACAGTTAGTTTTGGACCTAACATAGGGTGTTTAGAGTAATTTTACACATTTGTGGAATAGATTACCATCCGCTATCCGAAAAACAAATACTCTGGCCAAATTCAAGAAACATTTGAAGACGTACCTTTTTACGTCTGCATATTAGGGTATCAACTTAGACGACATGTATATATTGACATTTGTTTATCTACAGTAGATGTAGTTCGTATTTATATGCATTTTTATATGATCACATTAGCTTAGATTGTAATAACTTTATTTATGCAATGTAAGTATCAAATTATAATCTAAATGTTGTGAAGCGCTTTAGAGCAATTTTACAAATTATATAGAGCGCTATATAAATGTTGTATATTATTATTATTTGTTAGAGCGCTATATAAATGTTGTATATTATTATTATTTGTTATGATCAATTTTCGATAAAAATGCCCCCTCAATGGTCATAAAAGCCACAGGGACCTGAGAATTTGTTACAGCTAGACACCATTTTATGTTAATAGGGCTTATGCTATTCTGAAATAAAGACGGAAATTTCTTATTTAGCTTTTGGAATTCCCAGTTTCTAGTCAGTCCCGGCTACGTGCCGACCAATAATACTTACGTGCGGTATTTCATTATTTTCATCCAAATTTTGGTCCGTTTTATTTCTAGGTAGTAGATTCTTACTCATAAAAAACAGCCATATGTAATACTGGACAAGACGTTGCAATACCACAGGTGCTTGAGAACTTGCCACAGACAGTTTTGGACCTTGACTAAGATGTCTTCTTACCAGGGCTTATATGACTACTGGTAATACATTTGTATCGAAAATTAATCTAAACCATTCGTGAGTGTTAAATTACTCAAAACACCAAAAGTTAAGGTCAAAAAGTCACAAATCCTTTGATAATTTTTTAAAACTTATTCGAGAACTTATCAATGCCCATAGCCAGTTGAAGGTTTTGACATATTTGACCACTGTGACCTTGAAAGAATGTCAAAGTTTTTTTTTCGCAAACTTTGTTCAGTTCCTTCCAAGGCAGCTATCAGTCAAATATCGTGTCTCTGTCTTTTGGGAAATTGAGAAGGTGTCGTTTAAAAGTTTAGGTACATTTGACTCATGACCTTGAAAGTAGGTAAAAGTGATTTTTTTCGCAAATGTTTTTTCAGATACTACCAAGGAAGCAACCAGTCAAATTTAAGGTCTCTATGCCTTATGGTATTTCAGAAGTGGTTTGAAGGTTTCAACATATTTGACCCCTGTGACCTTCAAAGAAGATCAAAGTGATTTGTTTTCGCAAACTACATTTGTATGTTCATCTCTTTCCAAGGGAGCTACCAGCTAAATATCATGTCTCCAGACATTTCAGTATTTCAGAATGAGTTGTTTTGACCCCTGGGACCTTGAAAGTAGGTCAAAGCGATCTTTTCTACAAACTTTGTTTAGCTCCTTCTAAGGAAGCTACAAGCCAAATATCATGTCTTGGATGAACGGACAGACAGACGCTGCACCATCACATAAGCCAGGTGAGCTAGAATTACATATGAACAGACAGACAGACGCTGCACCATCACATAAGCCAGGTGAGCTAGAATTATATATGAACGGACAAACAGACGCTGCACCATCACATAAGCCAGGTGAGCTAAAATTATATATGAACAGACAGACAGACGCTGCACCATCACATAAGCCAGGTGAGCTAGAATTATATATGAACGGACAAACAGACGCTGCACCATCACATAAGCCAGGTGAGCTAAAATTATATATGACCAACTGAAGTTCAGAATCTTAATAGATTTTATTGATTGAATGCATGACCCAACTTGGGACCCTGTCGAACTCCATGTCAAAATATTGTGCCTTTTTAGGCATCTCAGTAAGAGTGTTTTCATTTGGACAATCATCCTTGCTTAGAAGTATAATACAGGTGATTCCTGGTTATTTGTAACAAGATATGTATTGACTTCAATCTATAAATATACTGTACCACAATTTCTTTGAATTTGATTTTTTTTGTAGAAGTGTCACAGGCTTAGTCATAACCCGTGGAATGTGTAAACAGTCTCATCGTCTTGCATTATCCTTAAATTACTTCATCTGTGGAAAAACGATTCGAAGGAATGTCCAAGATTTGGAATCCATTATTAAAAATCTCAATAATTCTCTCTGTGTGTCACACTGACACGTCTACTTTTGATGGGAAGTGTTTGGGTATTTTCTAGTTAAATATGCTCATAAGAATATTCACTTGTTGTGATTGAGAATGATGCCCAAGTTCTCACTCTGAGAACATGGCATTTGCTTGGATGAGACCTATATTGACATGGCGGGTGTCATCAATGAAGCAGAAGACATTTACTAATCCGGAACACCAGCCCGTATTCATGGAACCCTTCTCATGCTAAAGTATAGATTCTGTACTCAAGCCGAATTCCCATATAAATCAATTATGAAATGATAGTTTGCCAAAGATTTCAGATAATTTGAAGAAAGTTAAAGCCAAATACTGATTTCAAAGATAACAATTTACTTTTTGAGAGTTTTACACAATTTAAATGAATTACAAGAAAGCTGACTAAGCACAAAGTTCATGCTTGAGTATGAGAACGGTTTCATGAATACGGGCCCTTGATTTATTCTCTTGCACTTTTTTCAATGGTCTCCATGTAATTCTTTCTTATCATTGTTCATATTTTTCCTCTGCATTAAAATGATTTTTAGTTCAGATAATGCTTTTTGGATGTTTCAGTATATTGTGGACCAGGCCTATCAAGGTATCCACCAGCAGATTAAGACACACACTATGTAACAACAAACAACCAACTCTGATTCAATGTTAGGTATTTATTTTGTTTACATGCGGATAATTACCTCTAAACCGGTATATAGAATCGATACAGTGTCAACAAATCCAGAGATGACGGAAATGGTTCTATACGACACTTTTCAAAGAACATGCATACTAGCAAAAGTTTAAAGTGATAAAAAAAAAAAAAGACGAAGAGCGCTTACAGAATGAAAAATAGTTTTGGGGTAGTCAGGAGAAATGACAACATGGTCAATAATGAAAAGTTCTGGACGTTACGTTAAACCACACTGTATGTAGTACAAATTTCAGCCATTAGTATGTGACTATACACAACATACAGCATCCCATCTGGGTTCCCCGAAACAAAAATATTAAAGGTTAAAAAAGATCACGATCTGATCTCACTCCAACTATCATTTCCTAGCATGCTACTAGAAATTATTAACAATTTTCATGCATATTCAACAATTCCACTATACTTTTCGGAGAGAAAAAATAATGTAGCACTAAAATAATTTTTTAAACACAAAACTTGGGAGATTTGATCTTTTTCTTTTACAATAAAAAACTACACAAATTCTTTTTCTAAAAGGATGTGACAAAAAGAAATTGCTGACTAAAGTTTGGAAAAGCAAGAATGAATCAATACCACTAACAGAAGGTTTAGGTTGGACCATGTTAAACAAATTGCTACAGGTTTTATCAAGCTTGCCAAACAAAGTAACCAATACTTGTAATTCTTTATTTTAATTCATAATTCATAAAAGACTGACATGAGTCTTAAACACGTATAAGAGTGAAACCCTTTCCCATCTGCCTGTATTTACTGATGATAAATCACATTCTCAGTAACTATGTATGGCAATAATTTATCAAAGCAGGTAAGACTTAAGCAATCAGAGGACCTAGTACAAGGGGCCTTGACTTACCAAAAACTTATAGACAGGTGACAAATTAATAAGATTTGATTTAAAAGTATAAAAAATGCTTGAGAATTTGGTTGCAAAAATGATTTATGAACTAGGACAGCTCTACCATCAAATATATGAAAAAAGACACAAGTATGTCATATTTTAAAGGCATGATTGCAGTACCATAGGGTAATATATTACTGCTGAAAGGACGGAGTAGATATGTAAATATAAAGATGTTTTTTTTTTATACAGCTTAAAGAGCGATAACTTTATTTAATTTGCATCATGATATTAAAAATGAACAAAGAATGAATTTTAATCACAAATTGATCCAAAACACAAACATAAATGCTTGTAAAACATTGTATAAACCTGCTTAACGCAGAGAAAACCTGTGATAGCTTTGTTCCATCCTTTCACCGTTTTGTCACAGTTGCTGATGTTGGTTTCATAAACAATTGTAATGAGATATTTTGGTAAAAGTACTGTACCTCTTTATCCCAGATCCAGTGAACTGGGTTAAGTAAT
The DNA here is from genome assembly GCA_947623455.1 of Mimachlamys varia. Classification (NCBI taxonomy): domain Eukaryota; kingdom Metazoa; phylum Mollusca; class Bivalvia; order Pectinida; family Pectinidae; genus Mimachlamys; species Mimachlamys varia. The sequence goes on along the minus strand of OX392529.1, from coordinate 31,015,539 downwards.
GGCTATGAGACCTTGCTGGACAGTGAAAACAAAAGTTGTCAGGAAAATCATTTATAAACAAATAAGTGTGCTCTGTAAGAATGGTGTGGTCAAACCTGATACCATATACCAATTATGGTCAATGTTTTACTGCCACTGGTCAAACGGAATGTTGTACTTACATACTGTACGCTTGTCAAACGAAGTTTGAAAAATACACTGGTCAACACAATTAAGCTTAGAACCTATTTACTGGTCATGTTTATGTTGCCTACAGCAAATGTACTGTCATCACTGGCTTTTAAAATCAAATGAAACAAAGTCAGTTAATGCAAGTATATATTTCCGAGCAACTAATGAGAAAATGTGACATCTATATTCTAAATATAGTTACCAATGGTGTACATACTATTTTCAATAATCTAAATATAGCAACCAACAGTAAATGGTGATTTACATGTATTTCATCTATATTAATAGCAACCAATGGCAAATGGTGGCTTCTATACATTAAATATAGCGACCAATGGTACATGGAGGATTCAATAATCTAAATATAACAACCAATGGTACATGGAGGATTCAATAATCTAAATATAGCAACCAATGTACATGGAGGATTCAATGATCTAAATAAAACAACCAATGGTACATGGAGGATTCAATAATCTAAATATAGCAACCAATGTACATGGAGGATTTAATAATCTACATACAGCAGCCAGTGGTATAATAAAAGGGTTTATCTGTATATATATCAACCAATGAGGAGAACAGACAGCTGATCTATATGTTACAATGCCTACTAGCGATTTGTATGTCTACATTTACATCAATAAAAAGTACATTTAATATATCACAGATGCTTAGAATATGAATTCAAGACAAAATCTTAACTAAAACCTTTCTGTAAAATGACAAACACAACAATTACTTTATTTCAGAACAGATGACACACAACGTGTGAGGCTTAGTAATTGGAATCAAACTTTAATTCTCATACCACAATGTTACTCTTTCGTAATTTTGATTGTGAAATACTGCCCCACTCCTCGTAAGAGACTTTTGAAACAGTCCAACATTAAGTAAAGTTAAGCAGCTCACATTTCTAACCGTAAAACATCAAATATGATGACACATACCTTTCAAATATGCAATTTTTACAATTAAAGTTTCAATATTTGAAATAGCAGTAATTTACCAGGTACATAAAAGGAACTTATCACAGTTTTAGATTTTGTACGAGTTCATGTATTGGAAAACTGAAATAGATCCAGATAAAGAAGAAGAACAATGTACGATCCCCAAACTGAACCATATCAGAATCACAGCGTCGTCAACAAACAACAAACTTACACTCTGGAATGAAAATATAACAGTAATAAAAATAACATTTAATAAACTGTGTAAATAACAAGTGGCCCATTGGACCTGCACTGCGCACTAGTCTCAAAAAAACTGAAAATATGTGACCCAAAAATACCAGGAATCATACCAATTACAATGGTGATCAGATATTGAAACATCTTAATTTTCTATAACTATCAGAAATAACATGTCTGCTTTGTGTTCAGCAGGTCAAGAAAAAAAAAAGAATATTAAACAATCAGTTTTCAGTTTGATCTAAAAAAGAATAGTACTCTGGTAGAAATTTTCCATCATGCTGGAGAAAAAAGGGACAATTGCTCCAAAGAATAATGGCAGCAGGCAGACAAACATATAATGTATCACTCCATTTTACCCGTAGGGTTAGGCTAAAAATAACTCAGCTAGATCTAACAATCAACCATCATACTGTTAATTAACGGTTCATCAAACTCAAAAATAAAGTAGATGTGGACTATCCTATCAAAGACAGCAAATAACAGGTAAACATATATATATACAAGTTGTTCTCAGGACGGAAACAGATAAACACATTTCATAATTCCATGGAAGGACACAGGTAAATGAAGGTCATAATTCTACAGACTGAAATAAGTAGATATAGTTCATATTTCTATTAACGGAAAGAAGCAAAGTTCATAACGTTTTGACAGAACCATGTAAATTTTGTTATTAATTTAAATGACTGGAACAAGCAAACAAGGTATATATTTTTATGGATGGAAATGAATACTTCAAAAATATATGTAATGTTTACAATTCTAGTGACTAAAACTAACAAATCTATAGACTGAAACAAGTCAGCATACAGTAAAATTCATAATTCTATGGACGGAATTAAGTCATCACAGCTCATAATTCTATGGACGGAACAAGTATCACAGGCTAAAATGTAATACTTTGAAAACCTGTCACAAAGGTTTCAGAATTAAAGCTATTAAACATTGCATACCGAAATAAAAAAATTCTGGTCAATAAGGAAACATTTAGAATTCTTATTGTCTCGAAAAGTGTCAACATATTTCTATAGGGATGGATCCTCTGTATATTAGTAAGATAGGAGAATATCTTGATTATTTTTTTATGTTTAATTGTAACATTTTATTAAAACATGTAAAACAGGTCTGAAGTTTTTCATATCAATGTCAACAAGAAATATTTGTGTATTTTCTATTTCTGATGGAAGGCGTTTAAAAGTTTGAATTTGATCCATCCTGCCTTACCGGTACTCAAATTCAAAATTCATACTTTTCCAACCTTTTGAATTTGAAGCAGGGCTAAATTAGTTAATAGCTCAATTAGTTTTAAACAATTTTGTGTAGTATGAAGAGGAAACAACAATCAATTTTATTTTACTCCAAATGTTTTCAACACATCAGGCCAGACCTATGCTGTCCACAACTTTCAGTAGATCTAGTGTATTCTAGTCTTCAGTTAAAGCATTTCAAAAAGTCCCTTGACACATGCTCTAGAAGTTACTTTCAGATATACCTGGTAACATCTGTTTTCATTTTTTTTGGCACAAGTGAGAAAAAAACAATATTTATATTACAAAAGAATACAATATATATGGTACACAGTGCTTAACACAAACCACTTATTGTTTGTGCATTTAGAACTATTTACACAGCTTTCCACATTTTTTTTTTCAAATCATATGTTATCTGTTATGCCTTTACACAGTTATTCCCCTTTACGTTCCAACATTTAGGTAAATCACGGACTTAAAGATCGTCTAATTCCGTGGAGAAATGAACCCTGTCACCCCTATCTAACTGTAATAAACTCTTCCAAGTTCAGATCTGGATTTGTTCATTAATATTTACAGTGGTGAAAGGGTTATAAGGAGACAGAGAACTGGTTCCCCTGTTACTGGTGTCGCGTCTCCTGGGATACGCTGTAATTATGATGTAATTATAATCAGTACCCCTAACACTAGCACCCACTGAGACATGGTGTCCTCACACTTATAAAGTGTCAGTCAAAATTTAAAAATTATATATAAAGTGGCTCTAAAGTCACAGCAAAAGTGCTGAAACACTTGTCCAATAAAACAATATACGTTTCTATACCAAGGGTATTGGGTATGTCATTGCTGTAAATATTCAATAAGAGCAAAAGTTATAGCACATTCTTATTACCTTGATGACTAAAGCACTAAACAATTTTTTTAAAGATTCAAATTAAAGTATGATGCTATTTTTACAACTACGTAAGAAATCTTTTTTTTTTCTGCAATATATGAAACTTGTATCATGTATGAGGATCGAAGTAAAAATATTTAAATTTAAAATGAAGTTTGACACCAGTTTTATTGTACATTGGTATATTTTGTCTATCTAAGCAAAATTTCGAAATAATTAAGTTTATTTCTAACTTCCTAGGCAGTGTCTGACTAAAACAGGCACCAATACCAATTTCTCATGATAAAGGGGAGATAATTCAGATGGAACCAATCTTGGACTTAAACCTCTACTTTTTACTGTCAACCTGAATTTTTCATACATGAAATGATACAAGTAACACTACTAAAAATGTAGCTCAATTTCCAGCAGGAATGTGTCTTAAATTTACAGGAATGCAAAGTTTGTAAATGTCAACAGAATCTGGAATAATGTGAAATAACTGACATCAAATGTTTACATGTAATCAACTAATTATATATAAAATAACAGAATATCATCAATGACTCTCGTAACATGATCAAACAAAAATGTTGATCGTGGACGGAAACGGTGACTGATCAAAAAAGTATTCACATATAAAATGATCGCAAAAATATAAAGTTGTCTATGAGTGTAAATGACTTTCTATGACAGTACATTGCCATCTCAAGTCCGTAACAGGGCAAAATATCAAAGAAAGCCTCGACCTATATTTAACAGTGAAAAAACAGTTAGCCCCGCTTCTCCTTCACTTTCATATAGGAATCATAACTTGTCTTCGCCAGAGCCTCAAGTTCATTTTTCGTTTTTGTCTTGAGTTTTCCCAGCTCTGCGCTGTCGGTGATTTTGCCCATGTCGCCGTTGTACATGATCCAAGGGTGAGACAGTGTGTCAATGGCGGAGAATCGGCTCTTCTTGTCTACGACCAGCAGGTGCTGTATCAGATCCTTAGCACCTAAAATGTTACATAAATATATAATTAGGTGTCAGAACACATACGTAGATATGTCAGTCCGAGATAAAATATAGAATGAAACTTTTCATAAGAGTTTTACCATAATGGAAAGGATATCTACCGTAATATCTAATGAATTGTTAAATTTCCTTCAGAATATTTTCAGGGAACTACATAATTGTTGGTTAATTCACCTGCTTACATCAGTGTGAATGAAGTACAGTTATAAATATAAACTTTATTCATTTTACAACAATTATGAAACAAGTTATCCAACTTATATAAATCACTCTTGTTGGCTCGGATGTTAGCGCGAGAGGTCTTATTGTGAGAGGAAACCGGAGTACCCAGAGAAAACCCACGTGGTCTGGCAGGTGACCCCATCCTTTTCACGTCCGGTCGGGGAATCGAACCCTGGCCGCCTTGGTGAAAGGCAAGTGCGCTATCCACTGCACCACCCGACCACCCTCAACAGTTGAATCTCGTTATCTCGTAGTGGACAGGACACTAGGAAAACTTCGAGTATTCAAGTTTCCTGAGTTTGAATTCTAGTGTAAAGCTTGGCTGGGACTGACAAAATACTTGGAATTAAATGGGGTCTTAAGAGTTATACAAGTTCGAGATAACGCTGTTATGAGGTTCTTCTGTAACTAGGGTTGTCAACGATTAAGCAGTTAACCATTCATCGCTATTAACCAAATGTTAGTTTCAGTAACCAGTTAATCACAAATTTAAATCAATACTATGATTACATGTATTTATGTGTCTCATTGTCAATTTTGTTCGACAGTTCTGTTTACTGTTAGGTTACCTCCCTTATATTGTGTCACATACTTAGTTCGAATCTACCTTGTTTTGACAACTAAAATTGACCCCTTTGGCATATTCCGACAGCCTCCGCGTTCTGTTTTCACTTCGCCTTTATTGTTATGCCGCAAGACACTCGAGACTTGGGTATGCATTTACATAACTTTCTCAAATGATTGTAACCATACATTATTTATACATATATAAATATAGATCTAAACTATTATTTTTGAAAAGTATGTTTTTGTTTATTATTTGGAACATTTTAAAACCATTCCAAAATCTTATTGTAACACACATGCAAGTAGCTATAGACTAGATCGCTAAAGTGTAACAACGAAATGTGCTTCTGTTCAAAATTGTTTTTGTTTTGAATTTAACACATACCTGTAGCTTGCAGGAAGGTCAAGTTGAGATCATACATAATTAAAAGATTCATTGAAACCAGTTCATAACACATTTTTGTACACAAATTTCTATCAATTTTTATCTGATGTTGGAATAAATCAGTGTTTCTATAGGAAATATATTACATGAACCAACAGTTTACCCATTCACATCAATGCTCCAAGTAACTGCCCACTGGTTAATGATTTTGATCTGGTTTATCAACTCTATAAGTAATTGAACTCTAAATCCGCTAAAATTTCTCTAAATGTGTATGATAAAATATTATGATGTACACCTGCACGCAATGTAGCAAATGTATTTTGGAAATAAACAATAAACTCTGTAAAAGGCAAAAAAAAAACCAACAAAAAACACACAGTGGTTTAATACCCACATGACTCTACCCTATTCCCACTATAGCGATGGATGTTCATCAGGAGTCAATTCCTAAATTCCCATGATTCCCTTTACCTGCAGATATCTGGTCCCAGTAGGGACTCAGAAATTCATATTCTCCCGCTTTGATGAACTCGAACAGTTCGGTCTGGTTTCTGTCAGCACTTCTAAAGGGAGGGAATCCACACAAAAGTATGTAACAGATCACGCCTACAGCCCACATATCAACCTCCAGTCCGTAACCTAGCAACACAATTAAACAAAAACAATAACACAATGTCAACATCATTAACAAAATAATTTACCTGCTTGAAAAATAGTTTGATGACAAATAAAGAAGGAAACTGACAATGGAAGGGAGGTAACTGTGTGGATACCATTTATCATTATAGTCTGCATTACACTGCAGACTGATCGATATTCCTGCAAAAAAATGGACTAACACAAGTCTACTTCATTCATTCTGTGCTTAAATGCGTATATTGCTAACGAACGCATGATTATGATTTTTCACTTTTCTTTCCAGTGTTAACACAAGTACAATTGTCAGGAGAGGGAAAACGCCAGAACTTTACCTATTTCTGAGAGTATTTCTGGCGCTACATAAGTTGGAGTACCGCACACAGTGTATATCGGGTCCTTCACGTCCATTGCCAAACCAAAGTCTGCCAGCTTTAACGTAATCGTACTGTCTTTGTTTCGATGTACCTGAGGAAACCAAGGACATCAAAGTGTGTGGGCTGCGTTGATCATATTCATTGTGGAATTAGACAATGACATTTAACAAATTTTGAACATAAACAATTGAAAATAACACATTCACAAACAAAAAGAGTTCCACAGAAGTGAATATATATTATAATGAGAGAGATATGCTTAGTTTGATCAGTGAAAGGGAACTAAGTAATGGTGCAGAAACTGAGTTTTTATTCATAGAAATATTGTTATAATGACCTGGATTTTTGACCTTCAGACCTGAAGAGCAATTCTAAGCAAGGATTTTTTATAAGGCAGCACTGTATGATAGACCCATATCATTCTTGCCACATTTTAGTATATATCACCCGATCTTGATCACTTTCTGACTAATACACTTAAGATTGAAACAATGCTGGTTAGAGATCAAATGAATAGTACACTTACCAGTAGGTTTTCTGGTTTCAGATCGCGATGTACTATCGACCGTGAATGGAGATAGAACAGGGCGTTACATAGGTCTTTGACCATGTGGGCGGAGTCGACTTCTCCAAACTTCACACTCTGGGTGATGGCATCAAATAAGTCCCCTCCCTACAACACAAATCATCAATACAATATTTCTCTGGCAATAAGCCAATGCTTGGTAATAGGCCTACCCCACACTTTTTACCTCCCCTTATACATAGGGGGGATGTCTGGTAATAAGCCAACCCCACACTTTTTACCTCCCCCTATGCATAGGGGGGATGTCTGGTAATAAGCCAACCCCCTACCTTTGGGCTTCGGCCAACCTGTCCAAGTCGGGAGATTGATTGTTTTCTACAATACTAAGCAAAATTGTAATTCTGTGGTACAATGTATATATGTATAGGCAGTTGAAAAGAAATTTTGTTTGATTTAATAAATATACAATAAATTGTCATTGTATGCTATCAGTCATTACCACTGTATAAAGGCCTTCTTTGTTTCCTATTATTTTCCTTAAAAACGATGTCCAGAATGTTCAGACAATTTACCTCCTACAGGGAAACTTTTATACAAGTTCTGTCTCATATTATTAATGACTTAAATGTGTTAATTTACTAAGTTTGTATCTTAATTTAATAGATGTCTATCAGACTTTGTTTTTCTTTGAATAAGGCCTACACGGTAACTATGTGCATATACATCAACCCAACTTACATAAACTCTTACACAAGTAATATAAAAACTTGTAATCATAGGTACATTTTCAAGTTGAAAATTATAATTAGACACCGCTTATTACCCTAATTATGATCTGCAGTGAGAAGAGTTCATCAATGGCGTGGATGAACACGGAACTTAGTGTAAGCAATATTGTCCATTGACACTATAGTAGTATTCTCACCTTTTTTGGGTATTCAGCCCCATATAGTTATGAACTGATTATGCAAGCAAGTATTATTCGGTTTGCTATTACCAATTACAAACCAATAATCAATTATGATTTTAAACTGATTGTCCATCACTATACAAAGATAATCACCATAGGTAATAACCATAATTTAGTATAATCAACATATATCAGTAATCATCGTATATAAGTAAATACCATATATAGCTTTTCAACATAAATAAGTATAATCACCATATTTAGGTAATCAACATTATATAAATCATCACCAAACAAAATTGATCACCATACAGTAAAAGCCCACTTAATCAATCAAACTTAGTGGGGACCTGATCAAATATTTTAAGCATAAAAATGAAAGTGTTATCAATATAAAAATCATATACTTTTTGTATCCTATTTCAATTATATAACAAGAATTACACGTAATCATATGTCTTACCTTTCCCGTTTTGTCGGTAACGTTTAAGTCCAAACAGAAAAATAAGTATGACAAGATACATACAGCAAGATGGTATCAATAATTTGGCCAAGTTTCAATTTAATTACATATCAATAACACTATAAAAAGTGGATGCTCACATAATTTCTGAACATTCCCATGTTTTTGCCTAAAAACAACAGAACCCGCAAACAAAATTTCCTCCAATTTCAGTCAAGTTTTCAAGTATGATGATATCAGTAACTACCCTAAGTTTCAATTGAATCCGATATCAGTGACACTATAAAAAGTGGACTTTAAAACAAATTCTCAAAATTCCCATGTTTTTGCCCCAAAACACCAAAAACTGTACTACAATTTCTTTTAAATTTAGGTTAGGTAGTAAGTATGATGGTTTGAGTGATGTGACCAATTTTCAATTCAATTGGATAATTATAACACTGTGTAAAGTGGACTTTAACGCAAATGTTGACACAGTTGCCGCTGCCGGAAAAGCAATACTTTGACTCGATTTTCTAGACTGTAGTTGAAGGCGAGAAAAAAACAAAATGAAATTTGTAAAAAATAAAATATCTGACCACAGTGCGTGTGAAACAAAAATACTTTCAATCCAGCAGACTAATCAGATTGGAGATGTGATATTCTAGTTAAACAAACCATACCAAAACATTGTACTGTAGTTAAACAAACCATACCAAAACATTGTACTGTAGTTAAACAAACCATACCAAAACATTGTCAACATTACTTTCTGGCATGTGAAAACAATTTGTTATCAGAGATATCACATAGTTCAACACCCAAGCCAGGGGGGATAATTTTGCCATCATTAGCATATTTCTCAGAACGTAATCCCATATTTGGCAGCTAAACTCAAGGTTTTAGTGCTAAAAATATTATCACTTACCTTAACAAGCTCCATGACGAGGTAGATTTTGTCGATGGTTTCATATTCTTCATAAAGCTTCACTATGTTTGGATGTTGACAGTCTTTCATGATTTCTATTTCATTTTCCACCATATGCTCCTTACCCTTTAACTTTGCTTTGTCAATAATTTTCATAGCAAACTCATTTTTAGTGTTTTTAAGTGTTGCTTGCTTCACAATGGCGAAGTTGCCGTCACCGAGGGTTTTGCCGAGATCATATTTACTCAGTATATGACTGTCCCCACTAACTTGACGCTCAAACTTTGTTTTGCGTACAATCTTAGATTTTGACTTTTTCTTCTTCGGCACTTCTTTCTCACCTCCTTCTTTATCATCTTTTTCACTTTTTCCATCTTTTTCTTTGTTTTTCTCTCTCTCCTTTTCAGCCTTCTCTCTTTCGGCTCTTTCCCTATCAGCTTTTTCCTTTTCTGCCTTTTCTGCCACTGCTCTTCTCTCTCTAGCTGCTTCTAACGCCCTTTCTCTGTCTTGTTCATGCTTCTGTCGTTCTTTTTCTTCTTCCTCTAATCTCTTCTGTCTTTCTTCTTCCTTTTTCCTTCTTAACTCTTCTTTTTCGCGATCTCTCTGCTCTTTGGAGCGTTTGAACTGTTCATCTGAACCTTTGGGGACTAGACCCCTCTTTCGTCTTTCATCGTCCAGTGCTCGTCGTTCAGCCTCCATTCTGTTTTGTTGCCGCCGTTTAGCACGATCACGCTCCTCATATGCTGCCTTGTCCTTGTCTTTTTCAAGACGGTTAGCTAATGCATCATTTTTAGGATAATCGTGCCTGCGACGTCCTTTCTCCATCGGACGACCTTTGTAAATAATGTAATCATTACCTTCTAGGTCGCGATTACTACCATCGCTACCTTCCCCGAACCCACTGTCACGCTTGTCACTCTCGGGCTCTTTTAGATGATGTGCCTGCCGTTTCCGTTTTAGTTTTTCCAAATCCTTGAGAATCATTCTAGTTGTATGTGAGTCTGGGGGATAGATCTCTTCTATAATGTCAATGAGATCACCGTCAGACAGTTTCTCGTTGCCCACTGCTACGAAAACATCATCATCACGGAAAAAGTCTGAAACTCCTTGAACCTCCTTGCCCCGAATTGTAAATAGTTTTTCCAATTTGTTATTCCTGTATTTAGGACCAAAAGCTTCAGAAATATCAGACATGAGTTGTTCAAATGACTGTACACTCCGCCGATTAAGAAGAATCTTAATATTGTTTCTGGGTCTGGCACCATTTCGTACAATTGTGACAACTTTTGGTTTGATCTGTCCCGCATCAGCGTTAGGAAGGTAGGAGCTTTTATTAGCCGTGCCAAATGTTCCAGGGTAGCGACGATGCCCGGCATTCTTTTGGAGATAGGGGCCAGGCTGAAATGCTCCATATGCTCTCCCCCCGCGAAACCCTCCATGTCCATACATGCCACCATCGCCATCAAGGTCATGATTGTGAGGCCGCGCTGCAGAGAGAACATAGGATAGTTAAGCAAAAAAAGTATACTTTGTATCCAATTCTTATTACAGAGTTTTATGTTTCTTTATAGAGCTTCATATTAAGAAATAAATCATCTTAACATGAAAATGTTTGATATAAAATCATTACACTAGTCAAGTGTTTTCCTACCATAACAAACATTTCCAGACAGAAGAGAGGATACTATTGAAAGTTTATAAAACCAGAAAAAATTCTCATACAAAACACCTGGTACAAAGGGTTAGACACCTCCACCATGAAAAAACATGAAAAAGAAAAAATGTTTAGTACGAACAATATTGGTACTGATGCTGATACTGACATGATGGATATTTTACAGGGAGGGGGTCAATACCACAACACCGATATACATAGGACTAAATACCCTGTAAACATATAATTAGATAGAGCGGACCATCAAATTGTCTCGTTATAGTCAGTTCTCCTTATAGAAGATTAGACCCAACATAACAAGGGAGATAACTCAAACTAACATTGTATTTAATAAATATAAAATTTCTTCAAGTCAGGAATCTGTGTTTAACTAATTCACTGATTTACTGCACTGTATACTCTTGGATATTTATATTCTTGTACGTTGTTTTAAAAATATTGAATTTTACGCAATTTCCAGCATGTAATGTTATCTCCCCTTTTGTTTTTGTCATTGACCCGGACATTGGTAATCCTGCAACATGGACAGGTTTATAAACCATGCAAACAAAGCTAATTTAATGTCCGAAATTTTTTTTTGTTTCAGTCTACATTCAAAACATCATATATCAGGGCTAATAGAAATTTATAAAGTTTACCTGCTGTCCCAATATATGTATCCAAAGGTACATAAAATGCTGTTATTCAAGACTGTCTATAAGGGATTTTGATTGAACTGTTAGAGAAAGTTGATGGGATTTTAAACTTCAACAAAATTTGAAGCAGTTCTCCTGATCAGTAATCTGACATTTGTCACAATTGCTGTGTTTCAGTATCAGGGAAGCCTTCTATCAAATCAAAATGAACAATTACAGACATACACTGGCAGATGCGCCCTTATTTTGTTACAAATGTGACGGAATAGACCACAACGTAGGCACACAAATCAAGATATGTTACAATGCCGCTTAAATGTAACAATGAATTAGAACCAGAGGTTATAATTATATTAAAAAACATGTTCTATTGTGATAATAAACACCTTGACATGGGTAAGAAACAATATTTTATAAGAAAGAGAAGAAATGAAGCTAGTGAGATGCAACTCAGGCATGACCTCTGGGTTATGGAGCGAGGGCGTTACCATCAAGCCAAAAGGTCCGGCTGGTTGCAGCTTCCAGATATTGTTATACAAGGTCATGTCTCACCACGGGTATATTACTCTGGTAGTTCTACTGTAATTGTCTCAAGTACTCTTAATCCATTCAATTAGACCATCTTATTGTTAATTCACTTGTGCTATACCGCTCTCCTCCATTGATATTATTGCCTTCTGATCACCTTTCTACTGTTTATTTTCCTTTTGATAACCTCCCCTGTGTCTGTGACTGTGATTATAAGCTACCATTTGGTAACTTCCCCTGTGATAATCACTCTTCTGATGACCTTCCATGTAATTACATAATGATATCTGCCCTTCTGACAACCTCCTTTGTCATTACCACCATTTGGTAACTTCCCTTGTAATTTCTGCCCTTCTTACCCTTGTGATAACCCTCTCTGGTTACATCCAATGTAATTTCTGCCCTTCTGACAACCCCTCTTGTGATAAACCTCTCTGGTTACATCCAATGTAATTTCAGCCCTTCTGACAACCTCCCTTGTGATAACCACCCTCTCGTTACATCCAATGTAATTTCTGCCCTTTTGACAACCCCCCTTGTGATTACCACCCTCTCGTTACATCCAATGTAATTTCTGCCCTTTTGACAACCCCCCTTGTGATTACCACCCTCTGGTTACATCCAATGTAATTTCTGCCCTTTTGACAACCCCCCTTGTGATTACCACCCTCTGGTTACATCCAATGTAATTTCTGCCCTTTTGACAACCCCCCTTGTGATTACCACCCTCTGGTTACATCCAATGTAATTTCTGCCCTTTTGACAACCCCCCTTGTGATAACCACTCTCTCATAACCTTGTGATTACTGCCTTCAATCTGACACCCTTAGAGGATTGCCTTCCTCTATTATTGTTAGAATATTTACCTATTTCTTGTAGCTTCCTGTTTGTTTGAGGTTTAAATCCCAGACAAGCTTTGACATTTACCATGTAATTAGGTACATACCAAAACCATGTAATTAGGTACATACCAAAACTATGTAATTAGGTACATACCAAAACCATGTAATTAGGTACATACCAAAACCATGTAATTAGGTACATACCAAAACCATGTAATTAGGTACATACCAAAACTATGGAATTAGGTACATACCAAAACCATGTAATTAGGTACATACCAAAACTATGGAATTAGGTACATACCAAAACCATGTAATTAGGTACATACCAAAACCATGTAATTAGGTACATACCAAAACCATGTAATTAGGTACATACCAAAACTATGGAATTAGGTACATACCAAAACCATGTAATTAGGTACATACCAAAACCATGTAATTAGGTACATACCAAAACTATGGAATTAGGTACATACCAAAACCATGGAATTAGGTACATACCAAAACCATGTAATTAGGTACATACCAAAACCATGTAATTAGGTACATACCAAAACCATGTAATTAGGTACATACCAAAACTATGGAATTAGGTACATACCAAAACCATGTAATTAGGTACATACCAAAACTATGGAATTAGGTACATACCAAAACCATGTACAAGTGTAGTAACTTAATTATACTGTTCCAATACAATGTCAAATATTTACAAGTGCAGGTTGTGACTTATGATGAGAATAATAAACAGGTAACCTTTCATACGAAAAAAAATGAATTGAAAACCCATCAAAGGTAAGTCTCAGATTACAGCAGAACTATATAAACTATCTATAGAATTTCACATTATAAAACCTAAGGGCAAGACTGTTAGAAATACTGTGACTTTGATTTCTATATGATTTGATGCAGAGTTTTGTCATCAAACACACCAAAGATAAATTATATAGCAATTTATATCTGATTAAGTAATCTTGGAGTTTTACCAAGAAATCCGTTTACGATTAAGTCGAAGAAATACATTATTTAGACTTATCTCTGAATTACTTGAAACCTTGTGAAGTTTATCTTAGAAATGCATATAATCAGTTAGCTAAGTGGAGCTGTTTTATTGAGACCCAGTAAGATAACTGAAGGGATTGTCTTTTTTTCTACAGAAACTTTACCCCATAGTTTACCCTAATAGAAGAATACATTGTAGAAATAAATACTTTCTATGAAATTTAACTTGGAGAAAAAAACACTTTCTACAGAAGTTTAAACTTATAGAAATAGACAGTTATTACAGAATTTTAAACTTATAGAAATAGATAGTTTTTACAGAAGTTTAAACTTATGAAAATAGCCAGTTATTACAAAAGTTTAAATTTCATAGAAAAAAAGTTTTTACAGAAGTTTAAACTTATAGAAAAAGATAGTTTTTACAGAAGTTTAAACTTATAGAAATAGATAGTTTTTATAGAAGTTTAAACTTATAGAAATAGAGTTTTTACAGAAGTTTAAACTTATAGAAATCGATAGTTTTAACAGAAATTTAAACTTATAGAATTATAGACAGTTTTTACAGAAGTTTAAACTTATAGAAATAGATAGTTTTTACAGAAGTTTAAACTTATAGAAGTAGACAGATTTTACAGACGCTAACTTGGAGTCTCTAAAGAGAGATTTTTTACAGAAGTTACCTCGGAGTTTCACCCTGAGACCCAGTAACGGTAAACCTGACACATCCACCATGTTGGTTTCTACGCCGTCATTAAATCACCATTGGTGTAGAAAGATTTGAATGGCGTAAATATAACATTTTCACTTCTGTTACATGTTTTATCCTCCATTACGGCACTAAACAAGTGGATATGTGATCTCCTGTGTTCAATGATTCACCAGTGTATTAACCCTCCGTCAGGAACCTTGCTCCATCAGCAACCCAATGTCTGGGTATATCTGTGGGTCTCACTATTGTGTATTTAATATCTCAGAGTCACACAGAGACAGATCCACAGGAAAAGATTCCCACATAATCCTTCAGGTGTGAAATAAACACAATACCGAAAACTAATTTGAAACTTTAAAATCTTCCCCGCAAGTGTTGGAATTCTGTGGTGGTAATGGACTACGGGAGTTCTATATATGAGCTGGTTCTATCCACAGGGTGTAAACATGTTCCTAAGCCCTGAACAGATCCCGGACAACGTCCCTACAATGGTTTCAATAGATTGTGTGCGCACCGCCTATCCCCAACACCCCGACACCGCTATATTAGGTATACTTCTTGTCAATAACTGTATAGTCCTATGTTTTTTAAGTTCAACAAGCTTCCAGCCAAAACCCTCTACTTGAAAGTACAAATTAAAATGTAAACTCAAACTACCTATTTGTTTCTCGGTAAATGTTTCATTCCTCTTTTGGACTCTATTTACTAACTGTTTGTGGTATTTCTTGTGTAAACAGTATTTTGCGAACATTAGGTAAGACCGTTACGACAGAGCTAAGCTGATCGGGATCGTACGCCTCGGCTGATAGTGATCTTATCCAACAATATTATTATTACAGTTGGTCTAACAGAGGGTGCCACCTTTCAAACACAGCTCAATGACGTCTATCTATATTTCAGTAGAAATATCGCTGCACTAAAGTCATTAGAATTATGTATGGGCTGACAAGCAACTATTACTAGACCTTGTATTGAGAGGTAGCCCCGAATGTCATCAATCAAAACTTCCTCCAAGCATTGTTAGCTTACGTGTCTCCATCACAGCTGACCAATTTACAAGACCGGTCAACCGTTCTAAAGAAACTGAGATCTTGTGTTTAAGATCAAGAGCACTATGTATCTTGTATTCATGATCAGGGCAATTTAATATCTGAATAACATTCCAGTTTTACGATATATTTTTACATTTTATATCAATTTTTTTATTTAATACTAACCATACTATAAAGGTTGTCGGTCTTGGCTTTCAACTTTTTAACAATTCAAGCTTTTGTTGGGGACAAAAGAAGCAACCAAGACAATGATTCTCAAACCAACTTGATACTGTCACAAACAAACGTGTTTACCTGTGCTTAGATTACCTGTTACCCTATTACCTAGCTGTTTACGACCTGTTGGGTATTGTTTCAACACACAAACAAATATACCCGCACGAGAAGCCGAGTTGTTCAAATCTAATTTCAGAATGAAATCCAGGTATGTCTTTGCTCAAATTCAGTTTTTGCTATTAACCAGATTGAAATTACCTGGTGTGTCACTTACATAATTCTTGGCTCATTTATATCAAATATTCCTAATGTTTTATAAATCCAGGCTACACAGTATTCTAATCTCTATAAGCTCAACAGATTATGAATTCTACCTGCTTATTAACCTTGTTAATTTTTTATATACTAGTACTTTAAATATAAGTCTGAATGCACTAGTTTTAAAGGAGTTAAGCTGTAACAATCAGAAGTCCATAGAACACTATGTTTAGGACAATATCCCTTGTTTATCTGTGTCATGGAAGGCCAAACTATTAACATAGTGAATGTAACAAAGACAGGGTAAGGGGTAACTTCAGTGTCATGACCACCTCTGTGGTCACTGCTGTGAAATGGTCGCTTTTGTGTTATGGTCACTTCAGTGTAATGTAATGGTCACTTCAGTTTAATGTAATGGTCACTTGAATCCAGTGTAATCTAATAGTCACTCGAGTGTAATCTAATGGTCACTCCAGTGTAATGGTCAATTCAGTGTAATTGTCATTTCAGTGTAATGGTCAATTCAGTTTAATGGTCACCTCAATCTAATAGTCACTCCAGTGTAATGGTCAATTCAGTTTAATGGTCACCTCAATCTAATGGTCACTCCAGTGTAATGTTAACTTCAGTGTAATCTAATGGTCACTTAAGTGTACTATTCACTTCAGTGAAATGGTCATTTCAGTATAATGGTCACTTCAGTGTAATGGTCACTTCAGTATAATGGTCAATTCAGTATAATGGTCACTTCAGTGTAATGGTCACTTCAGTGTCATCTAATGGTCACTTCAGAATAATGGTCACTTCAGTGTTATATAATGGTCACTTCAGTGTTATCTAATGGTCATTTCAGTGTAATGGTCACTTCAGTATAATGGTACCTTCAGTGTTATCTAATGGTCACTCCAGTGTAATGTTCAATCCAGTATAATGGTCACTTCGATGTTATCTAATGGTCACCTCAGTATAATGTTCACTTCAGTGTAATGGTCACCTCTAGTGTAATGGTCACTTCAGTGTAGTGGTCACTTCAGTGTAATGGTCACTTCAGTATAATGTTCACTTCAGTGTAATGGTCACCTCTAGTGTAGATGGTCACCTCTAATGTAATGGTCACTCCAGTGTAATGGTCACTCCAGTGTAATGGTCACTCCAGTGTAATGGTCACTTCAGTGTAATGGTCACCTCTAGTGTAGATGGTCACTCCAGTATAATGGTCACCTCTATTGTAATGGTCACCTCTAGTGTAATGGTCACCTCTAGTGTAATGGTCACCTCTAGTGTAATGGTCACCTCTAGTGTAATGGTCACTTCAGTGTAATGAACACCTCTAGTGTAATGGTCACCTCTAGTGTAATGGTCACTTCAGTGTAATGGTCACTTCAGTGTAATGGACACCTCTATTGTAATGGTCACCTCTAGTGTAATGGTCACCTCTATTGTAATGGTCACCTCTATTGTAATGGTCACCTCTATTGTAATGGTCACCTCTAGTGTAATGGTCACCTCTAGTGTAATGGTCACTCCAGTGTAATGGTCACTCCAATGTAATGGTCGCTCCAGTGTTATGGTCACTTCTATTGTAATGGTCACTCCAGTGTAATGGACACCTCCAGTGTAATGGTCACCTCTAGTGTAATGGTCACCTCTATTGTAATGGTCACTCCAGTGTAATGGTCACCTCTAGTGTAATGGTCACCTCTAGTGTAATGGTCACCTCTATTGTAATGGTCACTCCAGTGTAATGGTCACTTCAGTGTAATGGTCACTTCTATTGTAATGGTCACTCCAGTGTAATGGTCACCTCTAGTGTAATGGTCACCTCTAGTGTAATGGTCACCTCTATTGTAATGGTCACTCCAGTGTAATGGTCACCTCTATTGTAATGGTCACTCCAGTGTAATGGTCACTTCAGTGTAATGGTCACTTCAGTGTAATGGTCACTTCAGTGTAATGGACACCTCTAGTGTAATGGTCACCACTATTGTAATGGTCACCTCTATTGTAATGGTCACCTCTAGTGTAATGGTCACCTCTAGTGTAATGGTCACTCCAGTGTAATGGTCACTCCAATGTAATGGTCGCTCCAGTGTTATGGTCACTTCTATTGTAATGGTCACTCCAGTGTAATGGACACCTCTAGTGTAATGGTCACCTCTAGTGTAATGGTCACCTCTATTGTAATGGTCACTCCAGTGTAATGGTCACCTCTAGTGTAATGGTCACCTCTAGTGTAATGGTCACCTCTATTGTAATGGTCACTCCAGTGTAATGGTCACTTCAGTGTAATGGTCACTTCTATTGTAATGGTCACTCCAGTGTAATGGTCACCTCTAGTGTAATGGTCACCTCTAGTGTAATGGTCACCTCTATTGTAATGGTCACTCCAGTGTAATGGTCACTTCAGTGTAATGGTCACTTCAGTGTAATGGACACCTCTAGTGTAATGGTCACCTCTATTGTAATGGTCACTTCAGTGTAATGGTCACTCCAGTGTTATGGTCACTTCTATTGTAATGGTCACTCCAGTGTAATGGTCAAATCTAGTGTAATGGTCACCTCTAGTGTAATGGTCATCTCTAGTGTAATGGTCACTTCAGTGTAATGAACACCTCTAGTGTAATGGTCACCTCTAGTGTAATGGTCACTCCAGTGTAATGGTCACCTCTAGTGTAATGGTCACCTCTATTGTAATGGTCACTCCAGTGTAATGGTCACCTCTAGTGTAATGGTCACCTCTATTGTAATGGTCACCTCTATTGTAATGGTCACTTCAGTGTAATGGTCACTCCAGTGTTATGGTCACTTCTATTGTAATGGTCACTCCAGTGTAATGGTCACCTCTATTGTAATGGTCACCTCTATTGTAATGGTCACTCCAGTGTAATGGTCACTCCAGTGTAATGGTCACTTCTATTGTAATGGTCACTCCAGTGTAATGGACACCTCTAGTGTAATGGTCACTTCAGTGTAATGGTCACTCCAGTGTTATGGTCACTTCTATTGTAATGGTCACCTCTAGTGTAATGGTCACCTCTATTGTAATGGTCACCTCTATTGTAATGGTCACCTCTAGTGTAATGGTCACCTCTAGTGTAATGGTCACCTCTAGTGTAATGGTCACTCCAGTGTAATGGTCACTCCAGTGTAATGGTCACTTCTATTGTAATGGTCACTCCAGTGTAATGGTCACCTCTAGTGTAATGGTCACCTCTATTGTAATGGTCACTCCAGTGTAATGGTCACCTCTAGTGTAATGGTCACCTCTATTGTAATGGTCACTCCAGTGTAATGGTCACCTCCAGTGTAATGGTCACTTGAGTGTAATGGTCACTTCAGTGTAAAGGTCACCTCTAGTGTAATGGTCACTTCAGTGTAATGGTCACTTCAGTGTAATGGTCACTCCAGTGTAATGGTCACCTCTAATGTAATGGTCACCTCTATTATAATGGTCACTCCAGTATAATTGTCACTTCAGTGTAATGGTCACTTCAGTGTAATGGTCACCTCCAGTGTAATGGTCACCTCTAGTGTAATGGTCACTTCAGTGTAATGGTCACCTTCAGTCTAATGGTCACTTCAGTGTAATGGTCACCTCTAGTGTAATGGTCACCTCTAGTGTAATGGTCACTCCAGTGTAATGGTCACTTCAGTGTAATGGTCACTTCAGTGTAATGGTCACCTCCAGTATAATGGTCACCTCTAGTGTAATGGTCACTTCAGTGTTATCTAATGGTCACTTCACTGTAATGGTCATTTCAGTTTAATGGTCACTTCAGTGTAATGGCCACTTCAGTGTAATGGCCACTCCAGTGTAATGGTCACTTCAGTATAATGGTTACTTCAGTGTTATCTAATGGTCACTTCAGTATAATGGTTACTTCAGTGTTATCTAATGGTCACTTCAGTTTAATGGATACTTCAGTGTAATGGTGACCTCTAGTGTAACATAATGATCACTTCTGTGTAAAAGTCCCTTTGTGGAGGTGAGCTTATGAACACCACTATAGTGATTGGTTTAATAGGAACAATCATGACTTATATAGGCCAGTCAATTACAGGGCCTAGTTCAGCTAAAATTCTGTTATCTATCTCTTTTTAGCTTACACAAATTCTTTTCTTTCAACTGTGACTTATCTTTTCACAAATGCAGTTTCACTTCATGATTTAGTGCTCAATAGTACTGTAAAACAGAAACTACCCAAAACATGGATTTTATTAATGGACCATTTATTACTTTAAAGCTTGGATTGTAGCATTAATTACAATATCAAATTTGTCTTTGATTTAGTGTCTTAAAGTTTAAACAAGATTGATAAGATTTTCTAATCAGGTAATTTCATTTGTTTTTCTCCAAGACAGTACATTCCTCCCTTGTCCTATCGCAACCCAATACTACTGCCATCGTTACATACTCTCAACTGAATCCTAAGAACGGTTTCCTTCCTATATAATTTCCTCGATAAATCTGCCACCCTCACATATCGTCATTTGCCATATACTTCAAAATACAAATGTTTGAAATCGTTATGCAATGCCTTCAATTTTATTGCTAGTTTCGTCATTGTAGAGCTTTATATATAGACACTTTGAACATGAACGTTGGAGTGACATGAAAACTTATGCACATTAAAGCCCAATATACGTAACTTCAGGAATTATTTTGTAATTCTGAAAAATTCTGAAACAAATCCAGTTGATAACCATGCAAAATAAGCCTAAAACAAAATAAACCTGGGCGGTAACTAACAAGAAACTCTTGACAGAAAAATCTAAAGAATTGAAAATAATTAAGGGGGGGCCCACTTCAACAAGCCCAAGTTAGAAGACAGGTCAAAATGGACACGTGTTTATAAATACCGTGTTTCAACTGCTGTCGTACCGGTTACCACGTAAGAATTCATCTTTGATATTGCTGATATCAGTTAATCTTAACTAAATCTATAATAATAAAAAGTTATTAGGCTTGATTTTCGCTTCAGGTTTTGCCAAAAGTTACGTATATTGGGTCTTTAATTAAAACATTAATGACAAACACAAACTTTCATGTGTTTGAGTGTTTTGCCATAATTAAATCATTGAAATTTGAGCACAATTTTACTTCAATTTCATAGTTGTAATTTTCAAATCTCAATACTCTCAACACCTTTGTTTAACCGCAAAAATTGCCGAGGACAATAGGTGGCGCCTATAACAAACTGAATGCTGAAATTCTAAACAAATTGGCATTATTTAGATACAAGTCCTGATACAGGGAATTCCAACCAACTAACAAGATAAAATAATATATTACATTTCTGATCCCGGTAGAGTACCCGTGCTGCCATTCTCCCGCTCATCAGCATGCCTCAGTATAATGGCTGACTGACGTCGCCACATTAAATCCTCAGCCTGTTGAAGTTCCACACTAGCTAACTGATGTCTTCACAGACTTGTGTCACTCTAAAACCTGTTACATTTTACAAAGTATATCCAATGTCCACTGAAACCCTGCTGTCCCTCTACACAAAACATCTGATGTCACACTAAAACCCTGCTGTCCCTCTACACAAAACATCTGATGTCACACTAAAACCCTGCTGTCCCTCTACACAAAACATCTGATGTCACACTAAAACCCTGCTGACTCTACACAGAGAACGTCGATTTCATGCTAAAACCCTGCCAGCTCTACACAAAACAGCTGATGTCACACCAAAATCCTGCGGACTCTACACAGAACAGCTGATGTCACGCTAAAACCCTGCTGACTCTACACAGAACAGCTGATGTCACGCTAAAACCCTGCTGACTCTACACAGAACAGCTGAAGTCACGCTAAAACCCTGCTGACTCTACATAGAACAGCTGATGTCACGCTAAACCCTGCTGACATTACATAGAACATCTGATGTCATGCTAAAACCCTACTGACTCTACACAGAACAGGTGAAGTCACGCTAAAACCCTGCTGACATAACATAGAACATCTGATGTCACGCTAAAACCCCGCTGACTCTACACAGAACAGCTGATGTCACGCTAAAACCTCGCTGACTCTACACAGAACAGCTGATGTCACGTTAAAACCCTGCTGACTCAATATAGAACATCTGTTATCAGGCTAAAACCCCGCTGACTCTACACAGAGAACAACTGATGTCACGCTAAACCCTGCTGACACGATCTTCGAAGGACATCCAATATGAATAATTATTCAATGTCTTTGACAAGTCAAACAATGACAGGTGTCACGGTACATTCCTACTGAATGTCACATTAAAAACTGTAGTAGACTTCAACTGCACATGTTATTTACTTCTAATTTTAGCACTTAATTCTCAGACATTTGACTTCCAGTAGTATCTCAGCCAAAATATCCACAATATGATCCAACTTCACAGAAATTCATTGTCACCAATGTTCAAATCAAAATCGAGAATGGCCTTAACGAATCGTACACTCCAAAATATCCACAATATGATCCAACTTCACAGAAATTCATTGTCACCAATGTTCAAATCAAAATCGAGAATGGCCTTAACGAACGTACACTCCAAAATATCCACAGGCCACGATATATAACGGCCAGAATTTGCCATCTGTGGGCCACATGTTACACGAATTAATTAAGGAACTGTCGTACCACTGTTGACAAATCCAACCTGTAATATTGGACAGTGCTCCTTCTTTGTCAATCAATAGAATTCTAAAGCAGGTGTGATGTTACCAGACACGCATTAAAACTCCTTTAGCCACAGCCAAGTCTTAAAGAAACAAACTGATGGACTACAAAGCTTCAAGATAGAGTTTCAACACAGAGACAATCACATTTACACATACTTACCGGGGGCCATACCAGGGGGAACTGTAAACAAAGGCATGCGGGCAAAACTCTAAACAAACTCATTCTCACAGAAAGATTGAGAAGTAAGATGGAATAGGACTATAAGTTGTCATCGCCCCCTCCCCCCTACAATATCACCCCCACCAACCATTCCTAACATTGGCCATGTAAGTCCTGCCAACACAGTGCTACTGAATGGTTGGACCCCATCATAATGAAGTCTGTAGGCCTACCCTTATCTGATAACACTTTTATCAAACCACAACACAAACCGATCAGTTAAAATGGCTGTTGAAAGAATGGACAACAGATCACCGTTAAGTACCTGTATAACATAATTAGACAATTCCTTATCAAGGTTTTGTCTTTAATCTTTACCATATATATTATATAAACATTGTATAATGAACCGAATATTTCATATGTCCTGGGCCATCTCATCAAAGTTACCACAGGTAACACATCAAATTTACAACAGGTAATACAACACAGTTACCACAGGTAATACAGCAAAGTTACCACAGGTAAAACAGCAAAGTTACCACAGGTAATTTAAAACAGTTACCACAGGTAATATAGCAAAGTTACCACAGGTAATACAAAACAGTTACCACAGGTAATATAGTAAAGTTACCACAGGTAACACAGCACAGTTACCACAGGTAATACAGCAAAGTTACCACAGGTAATACAGTAAAGTTACCACAGGTAATACAGCACAGTTACCACAGGTAACACAGCAAAGTTACCACAGGTTATGCAGCAAGGTTACCACAGGAAACACAGCAAAGTTACCACAGGTTATGCAGCAAGGTTACCACAGGTAATCTTTACTATATATATTATATAAACATTGTATAATGAACCGAATATTTCATATGTCCTGGGCCATCTCATCAAAGTTACCACAGGTAACACATCAAATTTACAACAGGTAATACAACACAGTTACCACAGGTAATACAGCAAAGTTACCACAGGTAAAACAGCAAAGTTACCACAGGTAATACAAAACAGTTACCACAGGTAATATAGCAAAGTTACCACAGGTAATACAAAACAGTTACCACAGGTAATATAGTAAAGCTACCACAGGTAACACAGCACAGTTACCACAGGTAATACAGAAAAGTTACAACAGGTAATACAAAACAGTTACCACAGGTAACACAGCAGAGTTAACACAGGTAATACAAAACAGTTACCACAGGTAATATAGCAAAGTTACCACAGGTAACACAGCAAAGTTACCACAGGTAATACAAAACAGTTACCACAGGTAATACAAAACAGTTATCACAGGTCACAGTTACCACAGGTAATACAGCACAGTTACCACAGGTAACACAGCAAAGTTACCACAGGTAATACAGCAAAGTTACCACAGGTAATAAATCACAGTTACCACAGGTAACACAGCAAAGTTACCACAGGTTATGCAGCAAGGTTACCACAGGTAACACAGCAAGGTACCACAGGTTATGCAGCAAGGTTACCACAGGTAACACATCAAAGTTACCACAGGTTATGCAGCAAGGTTACCACAGGTAACACAGCAGCATTACCACGGGTAAAACAGCACAGTTACCACAGGTAATACAGCACAGTTATCACAGGTAACACAGCCAAGTTACTCCAGGTGAAAGATCACAGTTACCACAGGTACAGCAAAGTTACTACAGGTAATATAGCAAAGTTACCACAGGTAACACAGCAAAGTTACCACAGGTAATACAGCAACGTTACCACAGGTAACAGCAAAGTTACCACAGGTAATGCAGCAAAGTTACCATAGGTAATACAGCAAAGTTACAACAGGTAACACAGCAAAATTACCACAGGTAATACAGCAAGGTTACCACAGGTAACACAGTAAAGTTACCACAGGTAATGCAGCAAAGTTACCACAGGTAACACAGCAACGTTACAGGTAAAACAGCACAGTAACCACAGGTAATACAGTACAGTTACCACAGGTAATACAGCAAAGTTACCACAGGTAACACAGTAAAGTAACCACAGGTAATACAGCAAAGTTACCACAGGTAATACAGCAAAGTTACCACAGGTAATACAGCAAAGTTACCACAGGTGATACAGTACAGTTACCACAGGTAATACAGCAAAGTTACCACAGGTAACACAGTAAAGTTACCACAGGTAATACAGCAAAGTTACCACAGGTAACACAGTAAAGTAACCACAGGTAATGCAGCAAAGTTGCCACAGGTAATACAGTACAGTTACCACAGGTAATACAGCAAAGTTACCACAGGTAACACAGTAAAGTAACCACAGGTAAACAGCAAAGTTACCACAGGTAATACAGTACAGTTACCACAGGTAATACAGCAAAGTTACCACAGGTAATACAGCAAAGTTACCACAGGTAATACAGCAAAGTTACCACAGGTAATACAGCAAAGTTACCACAGGTAAAACAGTACAGTTACCACAGGTAATACAGCAAAGTTACCACAGGTAACACAGTAAAGTAACCACAGGTAATGCAGCAAAGTTACCACAGGTAATACAGCATGGTTACCAAATGTAAAACAGTCAAGTTTCCACAGGTAATACAGTAAAGTAACCACAGGTAATGCAGCAAAGCTACCACAGGTAATACAGCATGGTTACCAAATGTAAAACAGCAAAGTTACCACAGGTAATACAGCATGGTTACCAAATGTAAAACAGCAAAGTTACCACAGGTAATACAGCATGGTTACCAAATGTAAAACAGTCAAGTTTCCACAGGTAATACAGCATGGTTACCAAATGTAAAACAGTCAAGTTTCCACAGGTAATACAGCATGGTTACCAAATGTAAAACAGTCAAGTTTCCACAGGTAATACAGCATGGTTACCAAATGTAAAACAGTCAAGTTTCCACAGGTAATACAGCATGGTTACCAAATGTAAAACAGTCAAGTTTCCACAGGTCTGGATCATTCACTAAAATAAACTTAATACAAATACACCCTTACAGCAAGTTACAGGCCAACAATTATATATGTTTTTATGTTTTTTTTTTATATATGTGTTTATTCAAGAAGGAATTTGTAGGTATAGAGAATTGAGGGCACTTTTATATAAGTTCCTCTGCACTTTATGTTAGGTGAGCTAATAATATCCTGCCATACCAAAACTATGCTAATTATTAGGGTTGTAGTGGTCTGTGTTAGGCTGCAGAAAGAAAATATTTGATATAGGTGATATATGATATTGATCCAAAACCTAAACTGTACAGGTATTAAAGCTTATAATATATGGCCTAGCTGTTACTTCCACTGTATTTGGGCCAGAATCACGGTAGCTTTAATTGTGGACGTGGGAAGATTAATTTGGTATGGTGAGATCCTTACAGTAACAGCAGCGTCTTTGTATCAGCTGATCATATGGTACACTAGCTAGAACTGTGTAATGTAGTCTTTATTCACAACACTGTAGCCAAAATTTAATTAGGAGTTATTCCCCTTTAATTCCAAACCTTGTTAGCTTCTGTCAATTTTTCATAAATCTAACCAAATCTATCCTATATACAAGTGAATTTATTATATGTATTAACCTTAAATACAGTAAATTATATATACCTAACCGCTCTCCTCCACTATCAATATACAAGATAAATCATCAAAATTTACCCCCTCCCCCATTTACCCTTATATGAGGTCAATTGTCTGGTATGTATAATCAAATCTGGTATAGCTAATTTGTCCTGTATAAAGATAGTTGGAAATGGGGAGGGTGGGGGACCCTCCCCATTATCTACAATTCAACCCCACCCCCAACTATCCTTATACTTAATAATTAATCATTAAATTATCCCCTCCTCCGATTTATCTTAATATCACAATTTTCCTAAGTGAAAGTAGAATACGACAAAATACTGAAGTTTGTACTAGGTACAGTTTTGTCAACATGTGGTCTACATATGAGGAAACAAAATGGCATCTGCTGTGGTGAGAAATTTTGAATGATTGCATGAAAATTGATGACTCTACTGACAATATTTTTTTAAAGGAGATGTTTGCGATTATAAGAGTGGATTTCTATCAATAAATGTAGTATTTTACATTGAGTTCCCATTACTGTTTTACTTTCGGCTGATCTATCTCTGTATGATGTGTCAGTTCACTATTTTATACCCGTTAATCCTCCCTCATTACGAGGAAGACTCCCTCATTTTGACCAAAATTTACCAACCTCCCTCGAAATCTCCCTCATTTAAGTCCAAACTCACACAAACTCAAAAGCTACATCCCGTGGTCAAATGAGATCCTAGTTACTGTAGGGTGTGTTTAATCACTATTACAGGTGAATACTTTTTGAAGTTATTTTGATACATAAAATGGGAAAGACAAATTGAGTAATGCAGTTTCAGTCGCATTTCATGCACTTTCTCCCTCATTGGAAATATGGAATGAGGGTGATCTCCCTCAATGCAGGTTTTAGAGGTTAACACCTATGCTATTTATTTCTTAGTTTTATCTTACCCTTCCATGATCAATGTTTTTGAAGTGAATTATTCCTATTTACTCTCCCCCACCCTTAATTTTACATCTATGAAGTGAGTCATACAATGTATATCACAGCTAGTGTCCCTCCCCAAAACTATCCTCCCATGAGTTGGATTATCTATATCCAGCCATTTGATATTTAGGTACAAGTAAATGTACCTCCTGTCCGAACTATGAAACTGAACATAATCATATGGAATTTTTTATCACACTGATACTCACTGTTAAACATTTTTACACTAACCAAATCAAGGGCATGAAACAAGAATCAAGCAATCTAAATCTAAACGTTACATGATACATCTAAACGTTACATGATACATCATTGTGTAGTACATATCATTGTGTAGTACATATCATTGTGTAGTACATATCATTGATGTCAAGTTTGGAGTTTCTGGGAAGTAAATTCATCATTAGGAATGGAATTTTACAAAGACAATAACTTGCATATAAAGAAATGACCTGTAATTAACTCAGTATCTCTATACCTCACTTACATTTCCTCCCCCAGATGTACCTTCTATACAACAAAGGAGGGTCTGGACCAATGTCTATCGTTTCCTTGTGCTTATCCCGCCATGTACCATGCCTACTTTTTTCCTGTTCTAGGACACTGACGCGAGCTGATGGGTGCCGTTCATAGTAGCTCCTGTATCGATCATCCCAATCAATCGGAGGGTGCGTTGCCATGGTAGCAAACATGATTTTTCTGCAGTTGTTCGTTATTTAAAGAAAGTAGTAAAAAGCACTTCTATATCCTATACATAGGTATCTTCTCCTTTCCGGCAAACAGTTTAACAAGTATAATGTCCAAATGAAGTATCAAAATAAAAAAAAGGTTTGAAAACAAGTTTAGAGGCGATATATCAAGTCCTTTCAGCTTACGAAATAATCCTTCCTACTGTAGGTCTGAATTCACAAAATGTTTTCAGATTAAATTTTAAACATTTTCATCAAATGTTCTTTTTTCTTAACACAGATTTGAAACAGCTAGGAAATTACTCCCGAATAAAGAAATTCAAGTAAAAACCTCACTCAAAGAAATACACAAAATAAATTTGATCTAAACAATGTGTATATCATATTGAAAATGTTTCCATGAAATCACAAAACAAACTGCAACGGTAAAACAAGCAGTAAGAAAACGAGACCGGACAGGTTCGTAGGACTCTCTCTGTCCCCGGGCTAGCGCAATACACATCCTGTCCTCAGGTATCACTCATAAAATCCCACCATACAAGGGAGAAGTCATTTACACTCAGGTAACCAAGGGAGAAGTCATTACTTTGGATTGTAACTAACAGAGAAGCATGAAGTCAAGAGGGAACAATGTCGCTTTAGTAGGTGGAAGTGTTTTCCTTTTCTGTTTTGTAAATCTTTATGATACAGGATTAAAGCAATGGACAACTTAAGTTCAGTAGGGGCTATCCAAATAGGGAAGATGTGAACACACACCTAGACTCAGCTACACCACATAACGACAGGAAAAATACTGAAATGGGAAAGCAGTTATATTTTTACTTCTTCTCAATATCAAATAGTTTAATTTTAAGACTATAACAGCCTAAATGGAATATCATTTTTTTTAAGTTTTAGATCTTATATTTTCTGCGTATAAAATTTGAAAACTAAACTTTACCAGTGATAAATACATCCTTTGAATCAGCTGTAATGAAATGTTTTATGACATTTCTAGATCATCAGGGTTGAAAAAAGTTAAATAAAAATCAAAAAGAAAAAGTGTCCATTAATTTTAGGGACACAGCTGTTTTGTATTTTGTATCAATTTAACTTCACCAAATGTTACAATGTACCTGAATGAGCCAGGTAAATCTGTTATATATTTCTTGTTAAGGATTCCATCCTTATGTTAATCTCTGACAGTTACTGGAAGGTGATCTCCTCTGACAATTTCTATCAACCTTACACAAAATAGGAATTTTTCAGGTACCTCAGATGTGATTTTTGTTAAAAAATGAAAAACACAGCCCTCGTTCTCCTCTGATTTATAATAGACTAAATTAAAGGTACATTTTGAGATTGATGGGGTTGCTGAGTAAAGCACCATTATTGGTAATTTAGCTAAAACTTTTTGGGGAAAACGACAATTTAATTCAGGGATTCAAAACATATTTTCCTCAAAATTTTCAGTATTAAGAAGGAGACATTGAGCACAACCAAAATCGGAATTTAAGTTTTTTTTAAAAGAGGTTTATTTTTACAAATTTGTATCATTAAACCTTTGTGTTATACAATAAAATTGATCACGGGACCCCACTTTGCCCTAGTCTATAACTCTGTTTATGAATTAATATCTCACAGAATTTAAAAAGAAAATAACATCAAGGCAAGTTGAGTTCTTTAAAAGTTGGGGTTATTTTAAACTCTTAAGAATGTAGACTTAACAGTAGTTAATTCCTTCTCCCCACTCAGCACAGTGTTATAAACCTACCCATAAAACACAGCCTACCCCATTACCATCTAACAATGTAAGATATATAGGCATGTCAACATGTTACCTTTAATAGGGACAAAGTAATCTGTAAACAGGATTGGCACAGGTACGTAATACGTATACTAAAGATAAGGTAAACAACAAACTACGATTCATTTCTTTCGTAGCATTATGTACATGATACCTAATGATTCAGCAATGAGAATTTCTTAGGTCAATAAATTAATTTCTTATTTACATCACCGAAGTCATGATTCAGCAACGAGAATTTCTTAGGTGAAGAAATTATTTTCTTATTTACATCACCGAAGTACTGATTAAGCAACAAGATTTTCTTAGGTGAAGAAATTAATTTCTTACATAGCAATGTACATCACCTAAGTAATGTTTCAGCAACAAGAATAAACTAGGGTGAGGAGTCTAATTTCCTATGTACCTAGTAAGTACATCACCAAATGATTCAGCAACTTTAGTTTTGTAAGGTGAAGGATCCGAGTTCTACGCTAAAGGTATTCTACTCTAAGAAATGAAACTGGTGAGATTAATTGAACACATGTATTTAAATTTGAACTGTTTATTAAGATGAAATAAACAAAAGAGCTCTCAAAGCGACAACAATCAACAGATCTAGATTTGGATCTGAATCCTTGACTTTCAATTTTATTAGGGCTTTGCTCTACCAATGAATCATGAGCTAATGAATTTAGCCAAGGTTTCCAGTACCAACTTTGCTACAGTTAATTGATATAAATAATATGTAGCGGCTATATACCACCTTATCTAATTTGGAAATTTATTGTCAGATACATTTACAACAATTGGATCTATAAAGTAGATAAAATTGAGGTTATACCGAGTATAAATAACACCATAGTGAAGTGGGACACAGCTAGGTCTTTAGGGGAAGTTACTGTGTACAAATAACACAATAGTGTAGATAGTGTAGCGAGAGGGGAATTTAAGGGGAGATAACTGTGTATATATAATGCCACAGTCCAGTGGGACACACTTAAAGGGGAGGTTACTGTGTATACATAACACCATAGTGTAGCGAGAGGGTGGACATTAAGGGAAGATAACTGTGTATAAATAACACCAAAGTGATTAAGTGGGACACAGCTGGGTCTTAAATGGGAGGTTACTGTGTATAAATAACACAATAGTGTAGGGGGAGAGGGGACTTTAAGGGGAGATAACTGTGTATATATAATGCCACAGTCCAGTGGGACACACTTAAAGGGGAGGTTACTGTGTATACATAACACCATAGTGTAGCGAGAGGGTGGACATTAAGGGGAGATAACTGTGTATAAATAACACCAAAGTGATTAAGTGGGACACAGCTGGGTCTTAAATGGGAGGTTACTGTGTATAAATAACACAATAGTGTAGGGGGAGAGGGGACTTTAAGGGGAGATAACTGTGTATGCATACCGTTGTAGTGTAGCAGGAGAGGGGTCTTTAAGGAGAGACAACTGTCTATAAGTAACTTTCATAGTATAGCGAGACAGGGGTCTTTAAGGGGAGACAATTGTCTATAAGTAACTTACATAGTATAGCGGGAGTGGGGTCTTTAAGGGGGGTTACTGTGTATAAATAACACCATGTATAGCGGGAGAGGTTTTTTTTAGAAGAAATTACTGTGTATACATAAAGCCACAATGTGAAGTGGGACAGATCCTTAAGGGGAAGTAACTACATGTGTACACAAGAATAAGTCACAGTCTATAGTGGGACAGAGATCATTAATGGGAGGTCATTATGTATACATAAAGCCACAATGTAGTGGGAGGAAACGTAACTCTGTACACATTAAGCCAGTTTAGATGGACAGATCCTTAATGGGGGGTTACTGTGTACACATTAAACCACAGTGTAGTGGAACAGAGATCCTTATTGGGAAGTAACTGTGTATACATAAAGCAACAGTGAAGTGGGACGGAGATCCTTAATGGGAGGTAACTGTGTATACATAAAGCCACGGTGTAGTGGGACAGAGATCCTTAATGGGAAGTAACTGTGTATACATAAAGCCACAGTGTAGTGGGACAGAGATCCTTAATGGGAGGTAACTGTGTATACATAAAGCCACAGTGTAGTGGGACAGAGATCCTTAATGGGAGGTAACTGTGTATACATAAAGCCACAGTGTAGTGGGACAGAGATCCTTAATGGGAAGTAACTGTGTATACATAAAGCCACAGTGTAGTGGGACAGAGATCCTTAATGGGAGGTAACTGTGTATACATAAAGTCACAGTGTAGTGGGACAGAGATCCTTAATGGGAGGTAACTGTGTATACATAAAGCCACAGTGTAGTGGGACAGAGATCCTTAATGGGAGGTAACTGTGTATACATAAAGCCACAGTGTAGTGGGACAGAGATCCTTAATGGGAGGTAACTGTGTATACATAAAGTCACAATGTAGTAGGACAGAAATCCTTAAGGGGAGGTAA
This sequence comes from Mimachlamys varia, assembly GCA_947623455.1. Lineage (NCBI taxonomy): Eukaryota > Metazoa > Mollusca > Bivalvia > Pectinida > Pectinidae > Mimachlamys > Mimachlamys varia. The sequence goes on along the minus strand of OX392529.1, from coordinate 30,982,857 downwards.
CTGTGTATACATAAAGTCACAATGTAGTGGGACAGAGATCATTAAGGGGAGGTAACTGTGTATACATAAAGTCACAATGTAGTAGGACAGAAATCCTTAAGGGGAGGTAACTGTGTATACATAAAGCCACAGTGTAGTGGGACAGAGATCCTTAATGGGAGGTAACTGTGTATACATAAAGTCACAATGTAGTAGGACAGAAATCCTTAAGGGGAGGTAACTGTGTATACATAAAGTCACAATGTAGTGGGACAGAGATCATTAAGGGGAGGTAACTGTGTATACATAAAGTCAAATTGTAGTGGGACAGAGATCCTTAAAGGGAGGTAATTGTGTACACATAAAGTCAAAGTGTAGTGGGACAGAGATCCTTAAGGGGAGGTAACTGTGTATTCACAAAGTCACATTTATGTAGTGAGTCAGAGATCCTTAAGGGGAGGTAACTGTATATACATAAAGTCACAATGTAGTGGGACAGAGATCCTTAAGGGGAGGTAATTGTGTACGCATAAAGTCAAAGTGTAGTGGGACAGGGGTCCTATACTAAAGGGAGGTCACTGTGCATAAATAAAGCTGCATCGTATTGTGATAGCTTGGTTCCTTAAGCTGTTTCAATTGAACCCAAACATTCTATGATATATTTACAGTAATTTGTTTTCCCTACTTAACAGGTTGGAAATAAATTGATACATTAACCTGTAGAAAACACAGTTGCTGTCCACATAGAGAAATGTGCTCATTTACAGATATGTATCAAAACAGATCTAACAGGGCTAAACCACACACTGATATTTAAAGGCAAAATCTACCAGTCTAAACCACACACTTGTACTTACATCTTTTGCCTACAATAAAAACACAAAAAAACAGCATATAAATACTTAATACACAATAAAAACTGAAGACACAACCCATATCACAAATGGTACAATTGTTTCATGCCAACAGACATTCCTTACAATTACGTATATATTTTTTTGAACTGATGCTTATATCAAATATTTTTTCCTATAAGTCACAGTAAACACCAGTCATACAATAAAATTATGATGTTTGTAGACGTACAATGGATACCATGAAATCCTGCAGGATATCCGAAGAAAGAAGAGATCCAAGATGGACATTGATGCCCCTCATAGACCATTTTCATTTGTTCTTAAAAAGTTTTATATTTTCCCTTCTTTTCTCTCCTTTTTCTTAACTTTTTGAAATCTACATTAGCTAATTGTTGACTAGTTAAGTTATAAGGAATCCTTGTCTAAAATTTACTTTTTTCGGAAAAAAAGCAACTGGGAATCCTTTTATAAATTAAAATAAATAGGGAGTCCTTATCTTAGAATAAGTAATAGGGTAGCCTTATCTTAAAATAAATAATCTGGAATCCTTTATAAGATATTATTATATGGGAATTCATATTGGAGTTGAATAATAATATCTATAAATAGTATCTATAATATCTATTAAAATCAGATCCTTAATATTCTTGCTCTATCATATCAGGATGACAACATCCCACAGGAGGTCATGTTCTCAAGATCTGCACCCACTGTGCAGTGCTTTACCTATTTCAGTCAACTTGTCGAACTGACGACAATTAGCTTGTTGTGACGAAATGACTTGATGTACAAATTAGATTATGCAAGCTTTTTTGTCGACCAACATCCTGGAAGCTACAATTTGATTGGCTATTGCAAAAATCCCCAGAACATGACTCCTAAAGGAGCTTGTCGGATCGTATGTGAGTGGCGAATAAATGAACGGCAATACGGCTATTATGCAATCAGACTGTATTTTGTCTCAAAGAAGTTCATATATTATTATTTGAGATATCATATATAAATAAAGAAATCATCATTTTGATTTCAGTGTTTAAGGGATTTTTTCCCCCCCATAAGCTATCCTTGCTTTACAAAAGTAAAAGGGGGTCCTTAATTTATCTAACATTAATGCTACACTTGGTCGACACTGCGGAAATAACACAAAACTTCATCCATAATAAACAGCCATCCAATTTACAGAAATTGGATAGAAACATGAATAACATTTATGTAACCATATTGTTTCTGTTTCATCAGGAAGACATTAGAGTATATACAACACTTGAATTAAAAGTTATTGAGATATCATTGGTTAGTTATATATCATTGAGCTATATAATAAATAATGTAAGCACACTATATAACAATGGTATTGTTATTGTCAAATAAATATATCTCCTCTCTCTCTTTGTAAGCTGAAGCATAAGTTAAAACAAAATTATTAGTATAAACCTTTACAACCCTTTTACCTATTAAACTGTTCTTGATGCTCATATTAAGTCTAGTAGGAGATAAGGGATGCAAAAAAACACAGCAGCACTATATTTATACATCATTCTGATTAACAAGCACCTTCATGAGTCAGAGCATCTCCATGAAAACTAAAGCATCTGTGTGAGTTGGAGCAAAGTGAAAACAAGCACCTTTGTGAATCTGACATATAATACAAAGCATCTGTGTCAATGACATGATGATACTGATGAGCAAGTGTTACGGACATTCCTGTTTCTGTATTAGTTGTATTAGCCATTCCGTATCAAGGACAATTAGTGTCAGTAAATCAACATAAAATAATTACCATTCAAGTTGCGTCTTCCCACCTCTGTAAATTTAAGGTAAACATTGTTTATTTTCAGTAAAAATATAGCAAGATGAAGTAAAATGACTGTACCATGATGTAGGTAATGGTGCAGTATACATACTTGCCAACTTTTTAAAATTTCCATGGGGGAAATTATACATCCTCAGAATGAAAAACATAAATAATATGTATGCATGAACATTCAGAGGAAAAATAACACTTTTAAACGGCTGCTTTTGAGCTCTTCTTTCAGATGAAGTCATCACATCTTTAAAAATAGGAACAGTTAAGTAAATTCCAAAGTTGAAAATGCAACATTTTAGGGTCCAAAATCGGGAGTATCCCTCCTAAATAGGGAGGGTTGGCAAGTATGAGAATACATATATACTTTAACATAAGCAACAGTTGGTTTCTTAGATTTATTGTCTGTAAGAATCATTATTTTTCAACAGATGTCAGGTCCTTACCATAAAATGTTTAGACTTTATAAACTAAGTACATATATCCCTTGACATTCTAGCGTAAAACAATGTACATTTCTGTATGTGTTAATGTGAGCAATTTACTCTCGGCAACCAGTAGCCATGCAGTGTTTTTACCTTTGACCTCATGCCCTCACCTTGACCTTTAGAGTGGATAAATGCAGTAAGGCAGGGTGTATAGTTATTATGTGTCTTCAAAGATTCATGATGATCAAAACAGAAGTTAGACAGCATCCACAAACAAACAAACAAAGTGACTGCTTAACGCATCAACTCGCAATCACAGTCTATAACTGTCAAAATCCAAGATGGCTACCTGGTGGCCATATTGTTTTTTAATCAACACAAAATCTAGCTAATGCAAAACAAGGGACCAAGGGGAATCTTCATATGAAATTTCAAAAGGATCCATCCAGTACTTCTCAAGAAATAGAAATCCCAATCTATAACAGTAAAATTCAAAGATGGCCGTATGTCGGTCATATTGTTTTTCAGATCGGCTTAAAAATTTGACAACATACAACAAGGGACCAAGCAGAACTTGCATATGAAATTTGAGAAGGATCCTTCTATAATTCTGAAGAAATAGCATTCACAAACTATTAATGCTTAACCCAAGATGGCTGGTTGTCATCCATATTGTTTTTCAGATCAGCTCAAAAACTGTTTAATGCACAACTAGGGACCAAGGGGTACTTGCTTTTTTACTTGTCTACATGAATTGTCAGTATACAGATATGTGTCTATATAAAAAGTCAATATACATATATGTGACTATAAATTGTCATTACAGCGATATGTGTCTATATAGATTGTGAGTAAACAGATATATGTCTATACAAATTGTCAGCATACAGATATGTGACCCGGCCGACTACACGAATTGTCAGTAAACAGATATTGACTATATAGATACATGTAGTCAGTATACAGAGATGTGTATATTATACACTATTACAGTGGGTTACCTTTATAAAACTCTCTAATCATGCTTTAGCTGTGTTGTGTATATTTTTACCTGTACATTGTATAAACAGCTAAAATCTTAAGAACAGGTAATACAGACTATATATTGACCACATTTCTATTTAAACACCCTGTGTGTGTACCACTCACTATTGTACCATTATAATCTAGTGTTATTGGACCTCAGTACACCAATTTACCCTAACATATTAAACAATTAAAATCTCAAGTGCTCAACTTCAAAGTAAACGAGAGCAACATTTATATATAGAACCACGAGAAGGTGAATTGGATGTCATTATATTGGATAAGTTTCTCTTTTCAGTAACTTATCTTAAACAGCAAACGCTTTTTCTTTATAATTTTTGTATTCCGCTGACAAAACATTTGTTTTTAAATCTTATTTGGCTCTACAAGACTTCATTGGGATAGTTAATGTTTGTTTTGTTTGTGTTTTACATCCTATACAGCTATGGCCTGACTTAAGGACACGCCAGCTTTCAACTGTTTGTTTGTGTTTCACGTCCTATACAGCTATGACCATTTAAGGACATGCCAGGTTTTTTGTGTTTTACGTCCTATTAACAGCTTTGGTCATTTAAGGACACGCCAGGTTTGTTTGCGTTTTATGTACATGTCCTATTTACAGCTATGGCCATTTAAGGACATGCCAGGCTTGTTTGTGTTTTTAAGTTTTAAGACATGCCAGGTTTGGTTGTTGACGAAAGCTGGAGTTTCCGGAGAAAAACCTGTAATCTACACTTACTACCTAGTATTACTGCACCATGTAGGCCTTAAACCCTGATCCAGAGGTTGAGGAAGTTACTAAAATATACGTATACAGTGGTAGCAGAAACTGTGGCTCCTAGCATTGACAGAATATTTTGTGGCTGTACAATAGATAGCATCCTAGGAGAGGGCTTAAATAGGCAATGTCTGCTTCCCAATCCATTTGTCTTTTTAACAATTAAATTTATTGAAATTGAAGATAGCATCCTTGCCTTTTACCAGCCAGGGTCCAACCAACATGTAGAAATGTAGGATACGACAAAATTCACAAACCTATATGGGTTTTCTCAAGGATTTATATAAATAATATAAACTTTTGTTCTTAAATTCTGTAACAAAAAAATCCTATCCTTTTCCTACTTCTGTGGTCACTATAACAAAACAATTTGTCAGTGTGTTAGAGGTTCAGTGACAAGGTCAGTCTGATAAACTGGTAATTCATGTGATTGTACTGGTCAGAGTATCAGTTAAAGGCAGAGGGTCAGTGAGATAGGTCAAAGACTGGTCAGTGAGACAATATAATGACTAAAGCACGACAGTGAGACATCTAGTTGCTCCCTAGTTACAGTAAAAAAGACACCTAGCTCAGGCTAGCTGATCCCTAGTTACAGTAAAAGAGACAGTGAGACACCTAGCTGCTCCCTAGTTACAGTAAAGGAAACAGTGAGACATCTAGCCACTCCCTAGTTACAGTAAAGGAAACAGTGAGACATCTAGCCACTCCCTAGTTACAGTAAAGGAGATGGTGAGACATTTAGCTATTCCCAAGTTACAGTAAAGGAGACAATCAGACATCTAGTTGCTCCCTTGTTACAGTAAAGGAGACAGTCAGACATCTAGTTGCTCCCTAGTTACAGTAAAGGAGACAGTGAGACATCTAGCCACTCCCTAGTTACAGTAAAGGCGATGGTGAGACATTTAGCTACTTCCAAGTTACAGTAAAGGAGACAATCAGACATCTAGTTGCTCCCTAGTTACAGTAAAGGAGACAGTCAGACATCTAGTTGCTCCCTAGTTACAGTAAAGGAGACAGTGAAACATCTAGCTGCTCCCTAGTTACAGTAAAGGAAACAATGAGACACCTAGCCTCTCCCTAGTTACACTAAAGGAGACAGTGAGACATCTAGCTGCTCCCTAGGATAGTTACAGTAAAGGAGATGGTAAGACATTTAGCTACTCCCTAGTTACAGTAAAGGAAACAGTGAGACACCTAGCTGCTCCCTAGTTACAGAAAAAGAGACACCTAGCTCAGGCTAGCTGATCCCTAGTTACAGTAAAGGAGATGGTAAGACATCTAGCTACTCCCTAGTTACAGTAAAGGAAACAATGAGACACCTAGCTGCTCCCTAGTTACAGAAAAAGAGACACCTAGCTCAGGCTAGCTGATCCCTAGTTACAGTAAAGGAGATGGTAAGACATCTAGCTACTCCCTAGTTACAGTAAAGGAAACAATGAGACACCTAGCTGCTCCCTAGTTACAGAAAAAGAGACACCTAGCTCAGGCTAGCTGATCCCTAGTTACAATAAAGGAGATGGTAAGACATCTAGCTACTCCCTAGTTACAGTAAAGGAAACAATGAGACACCTAGCTGCTCCCTAGTTACAGAAAAAGAGACACCTAGCTCAGGCTAGCTGATCCCTAGTTACAGTAAAGGAGATGGTAAGACATCTAGCTACTCCCTAGTTACAGTAAAGGAAACAATGAGACACCTAGCTGCTCCCTAGTTACAGAAAAAGAGACACCTAGCTCAGGCTAGCTGATCCCTAGTTACAGTAATGGAGACAGTGAGACATCTAGCCACTCCCTAGTTACAGTCAAGGAGATGGTAAGACATCTAGCTGCTCCCTAGTTACAGTAAAGGAGACAGTGAGACATCTAGCCACACCCTAGTTACAGTCGAGGAGATGGTAAGACATCTAGCTGCTCCCTAGTTACAGTACAGGTGACAATGAGATATCTAGCTGCTCCCTAGTTACAGTACAGGTGACAATGAGATATCTAGCTGCTCCCTAGTTACTGTAAAGGAGACAGTGAAACATCTAGCTGCTCCCTAGTTACAGTAAAGGAGACAGTGAAACGGCTAGCTGCTCCCTAGTTACAGTAAAGGACTTCATAAATAATACTTTCGCACTGACATAAATAATACCTACCCATTGACATAAATAATACCTACCCATTGACATAAGTAATACCTACCCATTGACATAAATAATACCTACCCATTGACATAAATAATACATACCCATTGACATAAGTAATACTACCCATGGACATAAATAATACCTACCCATTGACATAAGTAATACCTACCCATTGACATAAGTAATACCTACCCATTGACATAAGTAAAACCTACCCATTGACATAAGTAATACCTACCCATTGACCAAGGTTCCATGTTCTGCTTGCCATACTGTACGTTTGGCTTGAATCCTTCAAAGCCAGCACAAACATAGGTCTCGCCATCTACCAGCTTTTCTATGTCTTGAATGCGATGCCCACCACAGGGAGTGTAAATCTGTCGCACGCCATAAGGTAAACACATGGAGGAAGGCAGTTTCCCTGTGAGGTCGTTTAGAAGGTCATTTAAGGTCAAGTAGCGATGAGGCGTAATGTACATCTTCTTCCCCTTGAAGAAACGATCCCCATTGACGTAGAAGCGTACCTTACGCGGCCGACGAAGGTCTTTCCGCTTCTCATCAATGAGATCTTTGTGGGTCTGCGACATGGCAGGTTGGGGCACTTTAAAGTTATAAACCTGCCTTGACATACTAGTAGTCATTGGTCTAGGGTGGATGGAACCAGGATAAAAGAGAAGGTTACGATGTCGTTGTGGTCAGAAGTTCCTTAAAGCAGAGATGTTGATAAATCCCTACATGGCCCCTGTGTGACGTGTTCTCCTGAAAAAGTAAAATAAGAATCAGTGATATTGTAACCTATTACTGGATAATGATTTTTCTGGCGAAATTACCAGGATTTCTCTGTTCACATAGGGTACAGAATAATGTGTTTTTGTGCCAACATCTCACATAATACACAGGCATACCTCATTATCTCAAACTAGTAAACTCAAAGACCGATTATTTTGTCGGTTCCATCCAGCCTACTTCACATTAAAACAATTGGAACTCTCTTCCTAATGTTGTTGTTATGTCACCAACTATCAAAATATTTGAATCCTGATTGGATAAGCACCAGGGAGCAATCTGAATGTGTTTATAATCATGAAATAGACAATAACGAACTGATCCATATTTGGGGAAAATAGTCATTGTAACTTTGATCTGGATTATATATAGGCTTATATTGCCTGCGTCCAGTATTATTTTTTATAAAAGTCGAACTCACTAACTCGGATAGAAACATTTAAATTTTGCCATCACTTCTGCCCATCTTAATATACAGATCAATAGATCGTTCAGTATTTGGCACAGTGTAGCTAGTATTTCTTTATGTGTGTTACGTTCACCATTTCTTGCCATCAAAATTATATCAAACTAGATAGAACAGAAGTGGTCTGAGATGTGGTCTACAGTTTCTGTGCTGTATTGAGCAGAAATGGTCTACAATTTCTGTGTTGTATTGAACAGAAATGGTCTACAGTTTCTGTGTTGTATTGAACAGCAGTGGTCTGAGGCGTGGTCTACAGTTTCTGTGTTGTATTGAACAGAATGGTCTGAGGTGTGGTCTACAGTTTCTGTGTTGTATTGAACAAAAATGGTCTACAGTTTCTGTGTTGTATTGAACAGAAGTGGTCTGAGGTGTGGTCTACAGTTTCTATGTTGTATTGAACAGAAATTGTTTGAAGTGTGGTCTATAATTTCTGTGTTTTATTGAGCAGAAGTGGTTTGAGGTGTGGTCCACAGTTTCTGTGTTGTATTGAACAGAAATGGTCTGAGGTGTGGTCTACAGTTTCTGTGTTGTATTGAACAGAAGTGGTCTGAGGCGTGGTCTACAGCTTCTGTGTTGTATTGAACAGAAGTGTTCTGAGGTGTGGTCTACAGTTTCTGTGTTGTATTGAACAGAAGTGGTCTGAAGTGTGGTCTACACTTTCTGTGTTGTATTGGTTGAACAGCAGTGGTCTGAGGTGTGGTCTTCAGTTTCTATGTTGTATTAAACAGAAATGATCTGAGGTGTGGTCTTCAGTTTCTATGTTTTATTGCACAGCAGTGGTCTGAGGTGTGGTCTACAGTTTCTGTGTTGTATTGAACAGAAAAGGTCTACATTTTCTGTGTTGAATTGAGCAGAAGTGGTCTGATGCGCTGTCTACAGTTTCTGTGTTGTGTTGAACAGAAGTGGTTTGGGGTGTGGTCTACAGTTTCTGTGTTGTATTGAAATGAAATGGTCTGAAGTGTGGTCTACAGTTTCTTTGTTGTATTGAACAGAAGTGGTTTGAGGTGTGATCTACAGCTTCTGTGTTGTATTGAGCAAAAGTGGTTTGAGGTGTGGTCTACAGTTTCTGTGTTGTATTGAGCAGAAGTGGTTTGGGGTGTGGTCTACAGCTTCTGTGTTGTATTGAGCAGAAGTGGTTTGGGGTGTGGTCTACAGTTTCTGTGTTGTATTGAACAGAAGTGGTTTGGGGTGTGGTCTACATTTTCTGTGTTGTATTGAACAGAAGTGGTTTGAGGTGTGGTCTACAGTTTCTGTGTTGTATTGAACAGAAGTGGTTTGAGTTGTGGTCTACAGTTTCTGTGTTGTATTGAACAGAAATCGTCTACAGTTTCTGTGTTGTATTAAACAGAAATGATCTGAGGTGTGGTCTACAGTTTCTGTGTTGTATTGAACAGAAGTGGTTTGAGGTGTGGTCTACAGTTTCTGTGTTGTATTGAGCAGAAGTGTTCTGAGGTGTGGTCTACAGTTTCTGTGTTGTATTGAACAGAAATGATCTGAGGTGTGGTCTATAGTTTCTGTGTTGTATTGAACAGAAGTGGTCTGAGATGTGGTCTACAGTTTCTGTGTTTTATTGAACAGAAGTGGTCTGAGGTGTGGTCTACAGTTTCTGTGTTTTATTGAACAGAAATGGTCTGAGGTGTGGTCTACCATTTCTGTGTTGTATTGAACAGAAATGGTCTGAGGTGTGGTCTACAGTTTCTGTGTTGTATTGAACAGAAGTGGTTTGGGGTGTGGTCTACAGCTTCTGTGTTGTATTGAACAGAAATGGTCTGAGGTGTGGTCTACAGTTTCTGTGTTGTATTGAACAGAAGTGGTTTGGGGTGTGGTCTACAGTTTCTGTGTTGTATTGAACAGAAGTGGTTTGAGGTGTGGTCTACAGCTTTTGTGTTGTATTGAACAGAAGTGGTCTGAGGTGTGGTCTACCGTTTCTGTTGTATTGAACAGAAATGGTTTGAGGTGTGGTATACAGCTTCTGTGTTGTATTGAACAGAAGTGGTCTTAGGTGTGGACTACAGTTTCTGTGTTGTATTGAGCAGAAATGGTCTGAGGTGTGGTCTACAACTTCTGTGTTGTATTAAACAGAAGTGGTTTGAGGTGTGGTCTACAGTTTGTGTGTTATATTGAGTAGAAGTGGTTTGGGGTGTGGTCTACAGTTTCTGTGTTGTATTGAACAGAAATGGTCTGAGGTGTGGTCTACAGTTTCTGTGTTGTATTGAGCAGAAGTGGTTTGGGGTGTGGTCTACAGTTTCTGTGTTTTATTGAACAGAAATGGTTTGAGTTGTGGTCTACAGTTTCTGTGTTGTATTGAACAGAAATGGTCTACAGTTTCTGTGTTGTATTAAACAGAAATGATCTGAGGTGTGGTCTACAGTTTCTGTGTTGTATTGAACAGAAGTGGTCTGAGGTGTGGTCTACAGTTTCTGTGTTGTATTGAACAGCAGTGGTTTGAGGTGTCTGTGCTGTAAATCATAACAGTAAGCTTGGAGAGCAATATGTTCCAACACAAAATAGATTATACACTACAGCACCTCCAGCTCCCTATACAGTAATGTCCTGGTGGAAGTATTAGCCATGTGGCTTATGACCACAAATAAGCATCTGATAAGACAGTGTCTTTTTTTTGATAACAATATCTAATTGATTGTATGAATTGCCTGCCCTTGGAAGTATAAAGCATAATTTGCTACAGTTCTTGTTTTAAACAGGTAGGACACAAAACACACTGTATGTAAAATTATGTATAATTATGATAATGACATCTCTAAATCATCTACTAGTCAAACTAATTATTAGGCAGATAATTGAAAATTGTGTTAAAATTTAAAGTGTCATATTATGTCAAAATATAGGTAGGTTTACTTTAAGTTGTGCCACACAAGGCAATAATCACTTTCTATTTTGTCAGTTAATTTAGCATGCTTTTGTCTGGTTTTGTTGAGGAGCATACAGATAATAACAGACATTGATAATCAATTTGTCAAAATCTCTGACAGATCCTGTGACTCCAGGTAACACCTGTGTCCTGTTTATTTGTGTGATCTAATTAGTGGCCAATCGACCAATCTTACTAAAGTCAGTACAGCTAGTGCATGTACGAATGTTCATCAGTTAACAAATTCAACCCTGAAATTTCAAAATGAACTATCTAACCTTTAAATTGGATGAGTTGATAAATATGGTCATGAATTCTATGTACAGTAAACAACAGTACTCCTTCAGTTGGCATTATCACTGATTGAAACTATCTATTGGCTAATAATTTTTGTGAATTTTAATCAACTGTGAAATTCACGAAAATAAATCGCATGGGAAAATAAGTTGGTTTACAGTAACCAAAATATGACATGGAAAGTGTGTTTACTTCATCTTTTATGTAGTAGGAAAAATACTGCAAGCAACTTAAGAGTGAAACTCTTCTGTGCAGTAATGATTGAAGCCGTAGTACCAGTTCCCTTAACTTTTCCAACAAACACAAACAGTTGGTAATCTTGGAACACTAGTTTCCGTTGCCTTTATATATTAACTTACATGTGTCAAGGAACCTTTGTATACAGTTGGGAAAATCATGAATTCTCATGATCCGCTGAATTACATACCAATATCAATCCATACAGGCATAATTCTCCGATCTATGTGGTTTGCAATTGAACATGTGGACTGATGAATTGGCTATAGAGTTAATGGAAGGACCCAACTATTCAAACCTGCGTCTCATGGCCTTGCAATATTTACTCCTCTATTACAAATTTGGTGCCATATGAAATAACTGTTAAAGGGGAATTTCTGTTGGAGGAGGGAGGAATGCAGTAGATTCTAGACTGGGTCAATTGCCTCTATCTGGGAATGAATTAAATTCCATCGGTTTGAGTATCTTTCTAGTCTAGAGTCCGAGATCGAGGTCCAATTTTGAACCTCGGTCTGGCCACTGCATTTCTCCTTCTGCTGCTACGGGGATTTTAGTGGAGGTATTATTTCATTTAGATACCCTGTAAGCATTATAACCTACAGTTAGTTTGTAACAGGTATAATAATCTGCAGTTAGTTTGTAACAGGTATAATAATCTACAGTTAGTTTGTAACAGGTATAATAATCTACAGTTAGTTTGTAACAGGTATATAATAACCTATAGTTAGTTTGTAACAGGTATAATAATCTACAGTTAGTTTGTTACAGGTATAATAATGTACAGTTATTTTGTAACAGGTATATAATAACCTATAGTTAGTTTGTAACAGGTATAATAATCTACAGTTAGTTTGTTACAGGTATATGATAATCTACAGTTAGTCTGTAACATGTATAATAATGTACAGTTATTTTGTTACATGCATAACAACCTCCAGTTAGTTTGTAACAGGCATAATTCAACCTACAGTTAGTCTGTAACATGTATAATAATGTACAGGTATTTTGTAACATGCATAACAACCTCCAGTTACTTCGTAACAGGCATAGTTCAACCTACAGTTATTTTGTAACAGTCTTATAAGCAATGAAAGGGCTATATATTTAGTTTGCTAAGGAGGCACATTAACCCATACAAAACTCATATAGGCAGTCGGTAATGGAGGATTAAACTTATAACAGAAGCACGTCACCAATAAATGTGTGTACATTTACCAGTAGCTTATAACGGATGCGTATCAATCTACACAAGGCCGAAAGCTTTCATTATTCCTTCAACCTCTATGTACCTTACAGGTACATGTATTCTGTGAGAAAATTAAACCCAAATTTAGACTTACCTGGTTTTGAATTAAACCCATATAAATCCAATCTTTGAATTTGTTTGTGTAATCATGAATCAATCTCTGTATAATTACACTTTTCTTTGGTGGCCACATTCATATAGGACATTTTCACAGCCGGTAATATTACCCAACACATCACCATATTTCACGGATATATTTCTGCTGTTGTATATTTAACCCTGTATAATTTCGGATAATATTCCATGACAGTGTCAGTAGATCAACGGCACTTGTACACAGTACGGTTTTTAAATCCACACATGAAATTGACTTAAGTCATAGTCGCTGTGTTCCAATTTTGTATATAATACCTGCATACATAGATCTAACAAATACCTGTTTCTGCAGCATTGTTAGCTTCACCATCAACTACCAGTTAAATTCTATGGTTTAATCTCTAAAATTTGTTTCAATTTTGGTTCTATATTTTTAAAATTTTACCGAATTTAACCTTTTCCATTCAAAATTATGCAAAAATTAAATATGAATATATGAGAATATGATCAAACAGTTTGACAGGTCATGTATTAAAGCTGAAGTGGTATGACCAAGAGTGTCATGGTATTAAATACATAACCTGCTTTCTTACCCCACTGCTGTATTGTATAGAGGGTGTATACCAGTGTATGTATACAATATACATGTAGCTATTTGGCCTCAATATGTCTTGTGGAAGAACAAACAAACACATAAGAACACATATCTTACTTAACAATGATACTTACAGCAACATATTCAGAGTTGGAAGCTTTATTTATAAACATGATTTCAAAGCTTCCTGTTACACATATGTAACAAACACCTGCAGGATTGCTGTAACCTTGTATCAGCAATTTAACATTTAGTTTTTGACTGTAACCCTGTGTGGGCAAAATATTCAGTCAAGCTGTAACCCTGCGTGCAGGGCAACATATAGTTTTTTTTGCTGTAACCCCATGCTGTGCGGGCAACATATGCTTTTTGATTGTAACCCTGTGTGGGCAACATTATAACTTTTTTGCTGTAACCCTGTTTGGGCAATATACATTTTTGGCTGTAACCCTGTGTGGGCAACATATACTGTTTTTGACTGTAGCCCTGTGTGTGCAATATACACTTTTTGGTTGCAACCCTATGTCCAGGGCAACAGACTTTTTACTGTAACCCTGTGTGGACAAAATATTTAGTCAAGCTGGACCCTGTGTGGCAACATATACTTTTTGGCTGTACCCCTGTGTGTTCAACATATTTTTTGGCTGTAACCCTGTGGGCAACATATTTTTTGGCTGTAACCCTGTGTGGGCAACATATTTTTGGCTGTAACCCTGTGTGGGCAACATATTTTTTGGCTGTAACCCTGTGTGTGCAACATATTTTTTGGCTGTAACCCTGTGTGTGCAACATATTTTTTGGCTGTAACCCTGTGTGGGCAACATATTTTTTGGCTGTAACCCTGTGTGTGCAACATATTTTTTGGCTGTAACCCTGTGTGGGCAACATATTTTTTGGCTGTAACCCTGTGTGTGCAACATATACACTTTTTGGCTATGATGCTGTGTGAGCAACATTATTAATTCAGCTCATGATCAGCTAAAACGCAGTGTCAATGGACAACTTCTTTAGATATAGCTGTAACTCATTGTAGACAACATATTCACTTTAACTCTATAACCCTGTGTGGGAACCTATTATTCCATTTAGCTGAAACCTAACACATGAGAAAATCTATTCAATTTGGTTATATTTACAGTGTTTACATATTCAGACAAGGAGTAACCCTGGGTGGAGACAAAGTGTTTCGCTGTAACTTTTTGTGGGTAACATATTCATTTTTCTAATCCTGTGTGGACAACATATACAGCTTAGCTGTAACTCTGCGTATAGATAGGTAATATATTTATACAGCCTAGCTGTTACCCTGTTTGGATGGGTAACATACATGCAGTTTATCTGTAGCCTTGCATGTGTGTATGGGTAACATATACAGCCTAGCTAGTGCTGTTACCCTGTGTGATGGGCAACATACAGTTTATCTGTAGCCTTGCATGTGTGTATAGGTAACATACCAGCTAGGTTGTTACCTGTGTAAACAATTACATAGTAGCTGTAACTTCTAGTCGGTAACAGGTACATCATACTGACTTTGTATGCTTTACATGCATCTGTTACTAATTAGCTGGTGACTGACCTTTTGTCACAGGTACATCATACTGACTTTGTATATTTTACACATGTTACCAATTAGCTGGTGACTGACCTTTTGTCACAGGTACATCATACTGACTTTGTATATATTACATCTGTTACTAATTAGCTGGTGACTGACCTTTTGTCACAGGTACATCATACTGACTTTGTATATTTTACACCTGTTACTAATTAGCTCGTGACTGACCTTTTGTCACAGGTACATCATACTGACTTTGTATACTTTACATCTGTTACTAATTAGCTGGTGACTGACCTTTTGTCACAGGTACATCATACTGACTTTGTATATTTTACATCTGTTACTAATTAGCTGGTGACTGACCTTTTGTCACAGGTACATCATACTGACTTTGTATATTTTACACATGTTACTAATTAGCTCGTGACTGACCTTTTGTCACAGGTACATCATACTGACTTTGTATGCTTTACATCTGTTACTAATTAGCTGGTGACTGACCTTTTGTCACAGGTACATCATACTGACTTTGTATATTTTACATCTGTTACTAATTAGCTGGTGGCTGACCTTTTGTCACAGGTACATCATACTGACTTTGTATATTTTACACATGTTACTAGTTAGCTGGTGACTGACCTTTTGTCACAGGTACATCATACTGACTTTGTATGCTTTACATGCATCTGTTACCAATTAGCTGGTGACTGACCTTTTGTCACAGGTACATCATACGGACTTTGTATATTTTACACCTGTTACTAATTAGCTGGTGACTGACCTTTTGTCACAGGTACATCATACTGACTTTGTATACTTTACATCTGTTACCAATTAGCTGGTGACTGACCTTTTGTCACAGGTACATCATACGGACTTTGTATATTTTACACCTGTTACTAATTAGCTTGTGACTGACCTTTTGTCACAGGTACATCATACTGACTTTGTATATTTTACATCTGTTACTAATTAGCTGGTGACTGACCTTTTGTCACAGGTACATCATACGGACTTTGTACATTTTACACCTGTTACTAATTAGCTGGTGACTGACCTTTTGTCACAGGTACATCATACTGACTTTGTATACTTTACATCTGTTACCAATTAGCTGGTGGCTGACCTTTTGTCACAGGTACATCATACGGACTTTGTACATTTTACACCTGTTACTAATTAGCTGGTGACTGACCTTTTGTCACAGGTACATCATACTGACTTTGTATACTTTACATCTGTTACCAATTAGCTGGTGACTGACCTTTTGTCACAGGTTCATCATACTGACTTTGTATACTTTACATCTGTTACTAATTAGCTGGTGACTGACCTTTTGTCACAGGTACATCATACTGACTTTGTATATTTTACACCTGTTACTAATTAGCTGGTGACTGACCTTTTGTCACAGGTACATCATACTGACTTTGTATGCTTTACATCTGTTACTAATTAGCTGGTGACTGACCTTTTGTCACAGGTACATCATACTGACTTTGTATATTTTACATCTGTTACTAATTAGCTGGTGGCTGACCTTTTGTCACAGGTACATCATACTGACTTTGTATATTTTACACATGTTACTAGTTAGCTGGTGACTGACCTTTTGTCACAGGTACATCATACTGACTTTGTATGCTTTACATGCATCTGTTACCAATTAGCTGGTGACTGACCTTTTGTCACAGGTACATCATACTGACTTTGTATACTTTACATCTGTTACTAATTAGCTGGTGACTGACCTTTTGTCACAGGTACATCATACTGACTTTGTATACTTTACATCTGTTACTAATTAGCTGGTGACTGACCTTTTGTCACAGGTACATCATACTGACTTTGTATATTTTACACCTGTTACTAATTAGCTGGTGACTGACCTTTTGTCACAGGTTCATCATACTGACTTTGTATACTTTACATCTGTTACTAATTAGCTGGTGACTGACCTTTTGTCACAGGTACATCATACTGACTTTGTATATTTTACATCTGTAACGAATTAGCTGGTGACTGACCTTTTGTCACAGGTACATCATACTGACTTTGTATATTTTACACATGTTACTAATTAGCTGGTGACTGACCTTTTGTCACAGGTACATCATACTGACTTTGTATACTTTACATCTGTTACTAATTAGCTGGTGACTGACCTTTTGTCACAGGTACATCATACTGACTTTGTATACTTTACATCTGTTACCAATTAGCTGGTGACTGACCTTTTGTCACAGGTACATCATACGGACTTTGTATAATTTACACCTGTTACTAATTAGCTGGTGACTGACCTTTTGTCACAGGTACATCATACTGACTTTGTATATTTTACACCTGTTACTAATTAGCTTGTGACTGACCTTTTGTCACAGGTACATCATACTGACTTTGTATATTTTACATCTGTTACTAATTAGCTGGTGACTGACCTTTTGTCACAGGTACATCATACGGACTTTGTATATTTTACACATGTTACCAATTAGCTGGTGACTGACCTTTTGTCACAGGTACATCATACTGACTTTGTATATTTTACACATGTTACCAATTAGCTGGTGACTGACCTTTTGTCACAGGTACATCATACTGACTTTGTATATTTTACACCTGTTACTAATTAGCTCGTGACTGACCTTTTGTCACAGGTACATCATACTGACTTTGTATATTTTATACCTGTTACTAATTAGCTCGTGACTGACCTTTTGTCACAGGTACATCATACTGACTTTGTATATTTTACATCTGTTACCAATTAGCTGGTGACTGACCTTTTGTCACAGGTACATCATACTGACTTTGTATATTTTACATCTGTAACGAATTAGCTGGTGACTGACCTTTTGTCACAGGTACATCATACGGACTTTGTATATTTTACACCTGTTACTAATTAGCTGGTGACTGACCTTTTGTCACAGGTACATCATACTGACTTTGTATACTTTACACATGTTACTAATTAGCTGGTGACTGACCTTTTGTCACAGGTACATCATACTGACTTTGTACATTTTACACCTGTTACTAATTAGCTGGTGACTGACCTTTTGTCACAGGTACATCATACTGACTTTGTATACTTTACATCTGTTACCAATTAGCTGGTGACTGACCTTTTGTCACAGGTACATCATACTGACTTTGTATACTTTACATCTGTTACCAATTAGCTGGTGACTGACCTTTTGTCACAGGTACATGTACATTATACGGACTTTGTATACTTTACATCTGTTACTAATTAGCTGGTGACTGACCTTTTGTCACAGGTTTAAACTGCGTAAGACAAGTGTTGAGTACCTGGGCACGTTGGTAGGTTTTTATTATTAATAATTGATTGTACAGTACGATTACTGTGAGATTTGAACACCATGACTCTACACTGATCCATATCTGTCTTCTTACCACCAATGTACAGTATATGTATGTTCAGGTCAAAGCTAGAATACCTTTAAACATTCAGTCCACAGTCTGAAATCAGTTCTCTTATTTTTACGACAGAATTAACATATACTTTCATGATTTTCTACAGCAATGAGTTTAAATAAATTATGTTAAAATCTGGATTTTACTTTTATGTGTAAAAGAATATTTGAAATTTAAATCTTATGAGAGTATATGATTATAAACTAATGAATCCCAAATATCTTGAGATACAGGTAATTAGTTGGGTGTATTGGGTATAGAGTACTTGTCTGAAGGAACATTCCTCAGTTATGTCCCTTTACTCTAGGTATGGCTAGATGCCAGCTTTAGCTTGTGTTTACTGGAGGCTTTGTGTGGGGAAATCATTACGCTTATTGCTTATATATGATATTTTTTGTGAATAATTAATCAGTATGGTGATGTATAATCTGATAACAAAATCAATCAAATCTATGTATTGATTATAGAAATTGTGTTTTCCTGCCTTGTATGAAACATAGCCTCTGCCTTGTATTCCAGTTGGTAGCTCTATCATATATACTACAGATAGATGTTGTACAATTATCAGCATTATTATCTTATTGCTGTGTTCAATATTATTTCATAACAGTGAAGTTAATTATATCATAACTGGATGTACAAAGTCATTATTTTAGACCTATGAACATTATTATTTTATAAATGCAGAAAGTCATTTTTTTAAACCTGTTTTATAAATGTACAATTATTTCAGACCATTGAACATCACTATTTTTTAAACATACAAAGTTGTCATTTCAGACCTGTGAACATCATTATTTCTTTAATGTACAAAGTCATTATTTCAGACCTGTTTTATATATGACTACAATTATTTCAGACCTTTGAACATCATTATTTTATAAATGCACAAAGTCATTATTTCAGACCTGTTTTATAACTCAGTACAAATTGAGTCATTATTTCAGATCTGTTTAATAACTGTATAAAGTCATTATTTCAGACCTGTTTTATAACTGTAAAGAGTCATTATTTCAGACCTGTTTTATAACTGTAAAGAGTCATTATTTCAGACCTGTTTTATAACTGTAAAGAGTCATTATTTCAGACCTGTGAACATCATTATTTTATAAATTCACAAAGTCATTATTTCAGACCTGTTTTATAACTGTACAATTGAGTAATAGTTCAGACTTGTGAAATCCTCATTTTACCATTGTCAGCATAATTAACTAATAAACTGTTAGCACAAAAAAATGTAAAACTTTTCCCATTATAATAAAAGCTGACCCAACCTCCACCAGTGGACATTCAGTGAAGTTCTGTGTAGATATAGCTGGCTGATAAATTCCTAAATAGAGTTCACTTATTCTGGCCATGAAAGCAATTAAGAAGTTCAAAATAAGAGATGAACTGAGTATATGGTTCTGATATATGATGGGTAGCAAATGGGCCGAATCAATCTAAATGGCCATCTAACTCTGCCAGTCAGCCAAGCAATGGTGGTCATCTTGGATTTTGGAACCTTAATAACATGTCATTATCCTTTTAGTTTCAATTATCAAGTTGTGTTAACACAATTGTACAAATATGTCTAAAGCTATATAGAAATGATGGACAATGATCTTGACCAGATCATTGGCAGCCAATCTTTTACTTCAAGATGCAGATACATCTTATACCCCACAGAGTATTTGACATTTTCATATCTTTTAACTCATATATTTACCATCCAATCCTGATTATCTCCAAAAATAGTGTATCAACATGCTAGATGTTATAAATTTGAAACTTTGTGATCCTGAGATAACCTTTTCCAGTAAAATTAATCTGTTCACTGAAATCCGTGATTCAGAGCTCATTTTAGGGAGTCAGACACACACTCTAGGGTCTGTTGGAAACCTGAGTATGTTTAAAGAGTTCCTTAATGTGTTTGCATCGCATACATATCATCAATCATTAATTAATCATTGTATATATTTTTGAACCTGAACAATTTTTTCTTTTGATTTACAAATAAAAGCAGAAACATGTTTGTTTACTGCCATATATGTTTTGTAGAAAATTTTGATTCATTTTTTCTATGATCTTAAACTTTGATAACTTCAGTTTCTTAAGTGATAACAAGTAAACATAAAGGATAGAGCCATCTCAATGAATGTACAACAAACTTTACAATTCAAACTAAATAAAACATACACAACAAATTATTTCTATGGAAACTTGTAAAACACTCACCACTCCACTAGTGCTGTGAGACCCCAAGGATTGGACACCGCTAGGTGGCACTGTGTTGTCAATGACAACGCGATGCTACTACCTCCTAACACAAACCATGAGAAATTAAAGAGACTTGCCTGGGATTAAGATTTTTATTTTATTGGAATGTTTTCTCCTAGGAGCTTCCTACTTATGTTGTAAGTAAATATGTATCAATGACACCAGCGAGGATTTAAACACTGGAGGAAATGGCTGTCCATCACAGTTTGTAGTCAGCTTCCATTCCTGTCGACACCAATTGACAGTCTAGGTAACTGAGGAGGCATTATACCAATGGTGTGTGTAGGGAAGTATTAAAACTGTGACAGATTTAGTGATGAAACAGTTAATACTTTCCTAGTGATACTGCCAATGAATATCACAGTTACTCTAATGCAGACTTCAAAACAAAATCAAAAGTCAAATTAACCGTTTCCTCCGAGGTCACTGCATTTGGTTTGGATCGAGAGAGCACACTGGATCATCATCTTTCTTTATCATTACTGAAGCATCTAATCATATCATTTTCAGATTTGATAATAAAAATAATAATTTTCTTATGTATAATAACTATAAGAATCAAAGTTCATTGAACTGTTTATATATATACAATATGTGCACTCATCTTGTGCATCTTAAGCTGTCATAATTTGTACCATTATGAGCTTTTTCAAAGTGTTTGTCTATTTGATACCGCCAAGACTCGGATATTTTAACTACACCCTAGTTAACTTAGTGGCACCATATATGTTAAACCTGGCCATTTTTGTCATGAAACATATGCATTTAAATTTAACCAAAAACGTTGAGTATCAGGGATCAACACTAAACAGCAGCCTGGCAGCCCTGGGCTGCCTGAAAAAAACGTTGGGCTGCCAAGATGTCCAATGCCAGCAGCAAGATATTTGAGTCATGTGCATGATCTTTAACTGAGGTTTTCGTCAATCCTTGCTGCGTGTTTGTTATTTCAAGTTGACTAGGCCTGCTGTAAATGTAAACTTTTTTTTCTAATCATTTTCATGTTTTTTTCCCCATTATCATCAGAAAACCTCAGGCTTAAAAACCTTACAATTTTGTCTTAAAATTCACTAGAATGCAGGAAATTGCATCTAAGGTTTTAAAAATTTTCCGGGGCCATGGGGAGGGGGGGGGGGCGGCGGCGGCCCCCTTTTATACATACGCTCACACCCGGGCTGCCACATCCTTGGCAGGGCTGCGTAGTTTTAGAACCTGGCACCCCGCAGGGCTGCCACTTTCTAAGAGTTAGTGTCAACCCCTGAGAATTGCTCAATGTTACAAAGTAAAAGTTTAGTCCAACACAATAAATCTGATAATGGTCATTTGCTGTGACCCTTATAGGACCTTAATGATGGGGAGCTTGTATGACAATGGTCCTTTGATGATGACCTAAGGGGCTAGTGAATGGTATGGCATTGGGGCCCATGTAGTGTGGCACTACAAGAATTGTGTGTGGTATATGGATTTGACATTAGCCCTTTATAGTTTGGCCCTTAAAGATGTGTGTGTGGTTTGACATAAGACCTTTGTTCCGGACCTTTGTTTTTTGTCGTTATTGATGAACAAGAAAAACACATTATGGCCATTTATGACGGCGTGGCTAATCAATTAAGAATTATGTGTCAAAGAAAAGGTGTTTTACATACTTCAATAAGTGTCTTTTTCAATACCTAAGAAAACAAACTATCTGTGTCGGCCATGGTCCAATTGCCGCAAGGTAAAAGTGAACACCTGTCTGGTCCAAGTTAATTACTAACTGGTCATTGATGTGGTCGTCTTTAACGATTGATTCTTTGAATAATTAAATAATCGGCCGATATCACACCTTGGAGAAACGTGCAGAGCCGGCCGAGGATTTACGAATGATTTTCGCCCAAGTCAAGAGGTATTCATTGTTCCTCGTATCTGCTTTAAAAATGACAGTGCGCGAAAATATATACCTGGGAATTAGTCCTACTTGGAAAAAATGTGAAATTTTCTCCATGCAAAATTAAAAAACTATTCAGAAGTATATACAAAGCATGTTTTTGTGATACAATTTGAATTATATTGCAATGATTCATCTCGTTTGTTCAGTTTACAGGCGATGTGAAGAGAAATGCACCCATTTACTTTGTCTATGGGGTATAATTAAAAACATTTAATTTGAAACCATAGTACAGTAAGTTACAACAATACAATGGGAGATTGTGTTTTGTGTATCTGATATCAAGTGACATCATTTAACTGACTACATTGGCCAGACAAGCATATTCCCTGCATTTATGTCCCATAGTATTTAAACTGGGTTAATTTGAGTTACTCCAAACAAAATGGGTCTCCAATTAAATGCATACATACCCTGATTTATTTTGGGCTAATTTTAATAACAAACAATGTGATAACTATTTTCTGTCAGTCAACTATAATTAGACTATATGCAACTTACAAGAAAAATATATTCATAAATGATTTTTTTTCCCAAAAAAATAAAAATTGAGAATTAGTCATTATCAAGTATCACAAGTGAAGGGTAATCAAGTAGATCTAGGACTTACATATTATTATGTTCTTAAAATATAAAGTATAATTATTTATTTGAAAATGCTTCATTTAAAAAAAAAAAACAATATGCATATCAGATAGCTTTGTTTTACCAGTTAAATTTGGACTTATTGTTGAAGCACAAATAATACTTATTTTATGATCATAAATAAAATGTTGAATTCAGGCCAATACAACTGGGGCGAGCATATATAATAGTAGTGCAATAATATAATCTCCGTATTGGTCACTTAAGGGGACATGAGTTATCTCCCCTACAGCTAATATATAATCCCCCACCCCCCACCCCCCACCCCCCACCCCCCACCCCCATCCCCACCCCCGGTCCTGGATACATCGTATACTGTACATGTAGAATCCCAGCTGCCCATCAAGGAGTGGGGAGGCAGATATATGATAGCTCAGAAAGTTTTCCACTTCATACCATAAGAGGGTTTTAACATTTTTTTTTAATTCTAAAATGCTAAAGTACAGCAGACTACTTTTCTGCGGTCTTTTAAAAACTGCACATCTAATATTGAAATCAAGCTGTTTAGAATGCAGCATATTACAGTTGATCAATACATACACATAAAACATACAATACTTTACTCCACCAAGTCTGGTCATTTTCAAACCATAAAGACCTTGTACAAACCAGTGCGCATAATTTTTATAGACCAGGACCCGTATTCATAAAACCGTTCTCATGCACAAGCATAGATTTTGTGCTCAAACCATGCAGCTTTCTTGAAACTCTCCTTAATCATGTCAAAGAGTCAAAATGTCAATGTAAATGTTGAAAACAGCTTTTGGTTTCATGTCTCTTCAACTGTTTTCCAAAACTTTGACAAAGTTAGATTTTTTAAATAATTTATAGCCAGAACAAGAAATAAGGCTTGAGTAGAAAATCCATGCTTGAGCATGAGAAAGGTTTCATGAATACGGGCCCAGACGTTTTCACATAAAAAAAAAGAAATCATGACTGCATGCAGAATATTCAATGCTTGAAAATGTGAAATTAATTCAGGATATATGTACAATTTCATAGAGCAAAAAAAAACACACTATACAAAACACTTTTCCTTTTAACATTGCAAGAAATGATTTCATATATATACCTGGTATAATTTGGTCTTAAAAGTAAATAATTTATCAGATCAGGCTTTTTCATTTTGTGGGGAGAAGTATATATCTAATATGAGGATACCCTTGCTCTTTGCACACCTGTAATGTGATATGTAGAAATTGATTCACCTGTGCAGTTTTATTTTTTAATCCTTTGATGTAGACAGCACCCTAATTCTATAGTTGAAGTATGGTGTTGCTCTCCTATACCCTTCCACATTACAGTTAGCTATCAGTCTAGGCATCGGTCAGGTTTGTTTAATATGAGGTAATTAATCAGATTCTCTGCTCACTCTATGCAGTGAAATTCTTCAGCAAAAGTTGCCAAAACCCCATTTTTTTCTTTAGCAAATTTGCCAAATACACCTCTTATTCTTAAGAAATTAATATAATTATACAAAACACAAATTTATGTCGGATTATACTATATTCTAAAAAAGAATCTTATTGAAACTACTTTAATATAGCTAAAAGTCAGAAATGCTTAGTCTTTTTTCTCGTTTTATTACCACACTGTGTATAAATAAAAGTATCACTGCAATTAATGTTGTACTTGCTAATGGTTGTCTTAATAATTGAAACAAAATTCAAACAAACTACTGTCAATGCTCAGAATATATAATAATTTTCAAATTGTTTTTTGTTTACTTGTCATAGTGTTAGAGACAATGAACTCTAATGCTGTATGACAAGACAAAGTTAATGTTTTAAGATTTAGTTGTTATAAATACTATAATAATTGCTTATAAATAGTTATTTTTATCTGTACGGAAAAAAAATATGTGTGTCCGACCTGATGATATGTGTCCGACCTGGTGAGGCGTTTGAGCTTGAGCAAATATCTTCCAACATAAATGTCAAATCACAGTCAAACTTGACGCTTTTCAGATTATTTATAACATTTTAGAACTGAAGAAATCAATTTCATGTCAATGTTTAATTCTTAAAATGTTTTATAAAGTTATTTTGCAACACATGTTTTTTTTTACAGAGAAGTGTATTTAATTTAACATTTTAAATATAATAATACATTTGACTGGTATAAACTTGGGAATCATGAATGTACATATCATAAATCAAAATACAGTGGAACAAAAGATTCTGTTGCCTGTTGTGTTAAGAGCATTGTAAATTCACGTTCAATCACGAGGGAATTTTTACAATGATCGTGCAAAATTTCCCTTAATAGTAAAAGTAAGTAGCTGAATGAAAGATACATGTACATGTGGAATACATTTGCAGCCTAGATTGTTTCTTTGTCTTAAATACAGTTTCGCAAAAGTCACGAAAATGATTAATTTCATTTTCACTATTAATGATTACAATTCGTAAAATGCACAAAATGCGATCGACAACCCCTGTGTACTGTAAATGTCAGCATCATTACAATCCCTGTGTGCTGTAAATGTCAGCATCATCAAAACCTCTGTGTGCTGTAAATGTCAGCATCATCACAACCCCTGTGTACTAGCTGTAAATATCAGCACCATCACAGCCCCTACCTACAGTTAGCTAAAAATCGTTTTTATATTCAGTTACTGTTTTCTTCATTGAAATTTGGGAAATAAAAATATGATATCAAACAGGTCTAGTATGAACAGAAAAAAAACAGTAAAAATGGATTCAAACCCAGGACCCTTCAAAATGTAGATGGATTCTCTTCCAATGCCATGGACCTACCTACATGTATAGTTGCTGCATTTGACTATACATTCCTCCCTCTTTCTAAGTCTTTCCTATTGAAGTCAGCATTATTTACAACCTAGGTTCACCAAGCATTCACTTTGTACTTTAAACAAGGGTTGGTCGCCACATCAAATAGAAAAATGGGAAATTCACTGCCAGACATGGGCCCCTCCAAACATTATTAGATAAGACACTACTCTACCAGTTTAGCCACCTCGCTCGGGTTGCCTACAATCAAGCCTGTCCATAACGAGACCAGGATTCAAATCAATTAATATAAATATGATATGTGCATCAGTCATGCTGGGATGAAATAATAAATTATTGTTCTGTTGTTGATAATCACAGGCATTTAGAAAAATAATCCACTTTTGAGTGTATGTAATTAAATTGTTATCAGTATATAACGATATTATATCATATACCACAAATAAAATGCAAAATGTACATCAATTCTATAACTTTCATTCTGAAACTTCATATTTTGTACACACATGAGAACTTGAGGTTGATTTGTCTAAATGAAACCTAATGAAGTGCCTTAATTATTCAATATTTAAAGATATTTAATTGTATTCATAACATATACAATGTATTAATGCTATATTTCCAGTAATTATTTTTTTAATTTTTGATTATTTTATTTGACAAAGAATTTATAAATGCAAGTGGTTGTATACGGGTTAACGACAATCGGATTAGAATCCTAAAACATCACATCGCCGATCTCGGATATAGTTTTCTTATCCGGACCGGATTTTATTCTAATTTTATAATCATTCAGGTATGTTTCACGATTTATTCCCATTTCTTGTCAATTCTTCCCGTGAAACGAAAATATGTGATAGTAAATTTATCAATTTCCTTTTCTTACGACGACTTTACGTAACATACAACATCAGTCAAAGTGTTTTCAGATCTTTCTGTCAGATCTGCCCATCTACCTTCCTTCGCCGTAACCAATGTAAATGATCGAGCACCTGTTCATGTGTTTACGCCACTTAACACTGTCCCAGGTGCTCAACACATGTCGTACAACATTAACATGTCCACAAACTCCAAGTTGATGGACCAAAAGACTATTAACGAACTCACCTCAACGCCCATTTTCCCTCGTGCTTCGAAAATTGACATAAATATTCCTGTTACCAATCCAAACCGCCATATTGGTTTTCTATTTATTTGTTTAGGGGCCCCCAAAGGGAAATCGATCATGCATAACTCCACTTCTGCTTTGATAAAACATGGCAGCACGCCAGCAGATATTTTTGCTTTGTTTTGTGAAAAAGAAGATGTCTTAAGCGATAAAATATGTTGCCACCTTCACGCAAACATCGTCACGAGCAGTTTATTATATATTTTTTTATCTACAGTTTTAGGTTCGTCGAATCAACTGACCCGCCTACAAAACTCGGACTTGACAGAGTCTCTGGTAGTTGTACATGGACTACAGCTATATATATAGGCCTATGTTAAACCTTACTTCAGAGTAATTCAAAGCATTTCACTTACAACTCGGACTTAATCGAGTCTTCTGGTTGATGTACTAGCGCTGTGTCATATATTGGGACCACAGGAGCAGGTTACAACAATAATATAATATATGTGTTATAAATACATTTTATCAGAGACGTATAAAGCATCTAGATACGTCTCTGATTTTATATATACATTAACAGTTAATATTGTAACGTGTCCCTGTGTATGGATATATAGGGGAATATTTATTACAGCTGTGTAAAAACTATGGGTGTAACAATGCATCGAACTATCGATGCATTGCAAGTAGTGTACCACGTGCACCCATGGCCAATAGTTATATACCGCAATTATGGTAAAGTGCACGTGGCAATGCGAAAGACAATCGAAATAATATATGACTATCGCAATATAGAACGTATCGATCATTCCAACACTTAAGTATTTTACTACCTAAATGACATAATTTAAAATAATGTTCTTCAAAAAGTTTTAATGTAGTTGGTTAATATGAAACTCTTCAATGAATATTACAATTATAAGTATTAATTTACTCATTATATCAGGGACGTACACTAGAGTATTTAGAGACATTTTACACTTATTTTATTTTTTTGGGGAGGCTATCAGGGAGGACTTTTTATCAAAAATTGACCCCCCCCCCCCCCCTAATGTGTAAAATTACTCTAAACACCCTAGTTAAGGTCCAAAACTAGCTGTAACAAATTCTCAAGTCACTGTGATACGTCTCTGTTAATAAGTACATGTATATTTGTATATGTTATGTGATTATTTCAACTACTCTTGCTTGTTTTCTGAAGCATGATTTTGTACAATTTACACGGACGGTCCTCAACTTAAGGAATTTCCTTAACTTAAACATCCCCACAGGAAAACATTACAGAATGTACGGGGAAATCTTAAGTTAAAGGAATTTTCCTTAATTTCTGCAATGCTTTCCTATGGATATGTTTAAGTTAAGGACTTTTGGCCTGGCTCATTAATTATTGTATTTGCTGACATTTTTTTGAACTGACCGAAAATTTAGTAAATATTGGCCCTTCTTTTATTTCTCTTATACTGATAAAAGAAGGTCCATTTTAAAAGCAAATCTTATAAAACCTTATATGACATGATTATACGAAAGACTTCCTGCAGTCTGGTCTGTTAATCTGACGAGTCGACAAAAAAAGAGTTACAGTATCAGTGTAATGATTAAGAATTGAAGTCGAATTATAAAATTTCTCGACTTTAATACACATACTTTGGATAATGATGTGCAAGCACGGGCTTATGTGCTAACATGGCAGCTACGCCCCTGTAAATGACTATCGCAATAGTTTGTTGATATCGCAATTATATCGTAATAGTAATTCTAACAATCGCAATGGTAAAATTGTGCTCAATAGTCACCCCGAGTGAAAACCACAGGCAGGGGGCTAACTCAATAAAATCTCTTTCATTCAAATAATTTCTTTTAGAAGTTGAAATAACTACGTGTATATAATCACGGATTAGATAGCTTTCATGATATAATTATTTGCAGATGACGAGGTTTAAAATATTCATTTGAAAAAAGTCGTAAAAAATATCAATTCGACGATATTTTTACGACTTTTTCAAACGAATATTTTCAGAAAATATCTCGTCGTCTGCAAGAGTGGTGATAAAGTTCACCTTTTAAAAAGGATTTTTTTGATGATACAACTTGGAGTAAGCCCCTGTGGTTAAACCTAAATTATAGGTCATTCGGAATATATCATGAGTTGACCAAAACATGTTTGGTCACATTTAAGTATACGAACGCTCAAAGATCCTTTAAGACTAATCAATGTTTATGAAAAGATATCTTAAGTTTTTCGAAAAATACATATAAAACAAATCTTAATACACAATTAGATATCATAATATGTGGGAAGAGACTGAAAATACAGGGTAGGTTTCAAGGTCTGTTATTAGGCAACGTGATGCTGGAATTCTTTGAAACTGCATTTTTTTTTTATAAATCTCATTTCCCTGTATGCACAGCATAACAATGTTGAAAATCTAAGGTGGGGCCAAAATTATCCTTATTAAATGCAATCCAAGTTTGAGCCATTGTGCATCTACTTGGTAAATAGTTTCTTTCTGGACTTTCATAAATATTGCATGTTTTTTTGCTAAAATTACCATTACAATATTTTTGACATTTACTTGTTCGTTGTTGGTTTGTCCGTCAACATTTGATTTATCCGTGACTTTCATAGAGAGGATTTTCATAGAACGTCACACGAATGTTCTATGCATTAAGATCGGAGTTGAATTGATTTTTAAGATTATTTAAATATATATTGTTACAGAGTTATGGCCCCTGCACTCCGTAATTCTTAACAAATATAAAATAAGGATGCCATTTTTTTTTCATTTTAAAAGATAAAGACTTCGAATTTGGTTTATAATTTCACCCAATACAAACATTCGTATATATATAATGTGGGGTTTTTGTTTTGTTTTATTTTGTTTGTTTGTTTGTTTTTACTGAATTTACCATTACCGTATACGTATTGTCTCATTTTCTTGTGTCGTAACTGTTTGTTTTCATTAAGAGTTTTACATGTAATTTTGGCATACACATGTACTCGAAAATTACTCTCGGTATATGTTTTATTTTATTATCACAATAAACATATTCACTCATATCTTTTATAAATAAGTTTCAGGCTCCCATACACATGCAATACCAACCCAACCACCTATCAGTGTATATTATATACAGCAATCTATACACTATAAAATCTTGAATCCTCATTATTGCTTTCCTTTCTGTTTTCATCGATTTCTAGATAACTTTTAATCCCTGCATCAGTATTTCATCTTAGTACTTATAATGCATTGACTTCTTCATTTCAACTTGCTGCCTGAACCGACACCAAAGGCGCGACTTCGACGATTGTGCTCATTGATTTCGCGGATGGGTGTATCATGTACCGTCCACTGTACTCTTATTGTGTATTTTCTCAAACTCTAGAAAAAGCAGTATACAAGCAGCTTGGTCAGTTTCTGGCCCCGGTTTCATCAACGTTCCTTAACTTAAGGAAACTCCTTAACTTAAAAATCTCCATAGGAAAGCATTACAGAATTTAAGGGGAAATGTTAAGTTAAGGAACTTTCCTTAAATATTCTGTAATGCTTTCCTATGGAGACTTTTAAGTTAAGGAGTTTCCTTAAGTTAAGGAACGTTGATGAAACCGTGGCCTGATGGACAATACGGCAATCCCACTCCACAGACTCATGGCTAACTTGGTTAAATACAGAAAGTCCACAACGGCAAGGGTCTGTTCACAGGCATACTAAAACTAGTAACTGCAGAAGGCCTATGATACAGTTGACCTGGGATTAAATATTCTGTGTGACAAACTAGGGCTAATTGGTATTGTATATTACCAACAGAAAGCAATTAGGAAATATCAATAATGTTAACTAAGGTATCAGTATAATATGAATATAACTTGTGGGGTACCCCAGGGGAGTTAAATGACATGCGGATCAGTTTTGACCCAGTGTGTACTTTTATTTTTGCGGATGATAGTGCGATCATTTTCTTACATTAAGATCCAAACGTTATCTGTAAACTTTTATCTTAAAATTTAGAATCATGTCATGATTGGCTTACAGATAACAAACTATCCTTACAGCTTAACTGCTTGGAACTGACTTTAAACATATTTTATTAACCAAAATTTGGAGAAAAGGATTTTGCACAAGATATAACAACTTAATTATGGAGCCATCTCCTTACAACATTTTGTCAAAACAACAGATGACAATATAGACTATTAGTTTCAATACATCAGTAAGAGACTAATTTGTTAAGCAAATATAAAGCATTTGTTATAAAGTCAATATCATAATAAAACATGTTAAAATCTTTCGCTGGATCTAATAAAAGTTTGCACTTGATGAAATACGTCACAATTTAAATCCAAAGCCATATTTTCATTATCAAACAGTAGTAAGCTTAACGAGATATGCATATTTAAACTATGAAAATGATTAAAAAGGTCAGCACGGCATTGGAGTAAGACTGGCATTCAAAGGAGAAGTGGTAGGCATTCCATACAATTGGAGTCCTGGACTAGATTTGCACGGGAAAACAGCTAGGAAAAAACAGAGAGTATTCTATTTGGCCTCAAAAGGAAACTTCACAAACTACCGGAAGCCTCTTTCTCTTTTTCATGTTATGTGTGTTTAATATCTTGGTATTGTTTAAGACAGCATTCTATGTGGAGAACAAATTGTTGAAAATATTTTTTTTTAAGTTAACCAGTAATTAAGATTCCTCTATAGACATAGCAGCTGTTTTTGTACCAAATCTTGAAAAAATAACATTGTGTCAACTCTGATCTAATGTTATTTCGACTACGCCTCATGCTACTGATTTGAAAGTTTATCCATAATTACTTAAACAAAAACAAGGTAAAACAACTACGTTTCAATCATGACTTTAACATTTAGCATAACAAATGTCTAGCTTACACGAAGGAAAACTTTACTAAAACTGAAAATACACCATACCAGGAAAATTGATCAGAACTTCAACATTGCTAAAATAAAGGGTGTGATCTACATTTTTGTTCAGTGTGTTTGTGTTAACCTCCATGAGACAGTTAGTATCTTTGGCAGAATTAAAGTGCTACCATACCGGCTTAAGTAGGCCTATCCTGCCGAAGGCCTCCTGCAAAATGCCCCATTTCTCCTCCTACAATGTAACTTACAGTCCAAGAGAGTTAACTCTGACTTTTCCACAATAACATCCCCTAATTAGTCATACCTGAACTTATTGATGCAAACTTCAAAGTTTGGTCGCAAAAGAGACCCTACCTGATAATCGTATGAGAAAGAGTTTTTTCGTGGCAGCCCGTTTAAATTGCAGGTTTCCTAGTTTGGAATGTTGCCTTTACAAGATTATAACTCTAGAAATATTGTAATAATAATGATAAAGAAACGATATTGTTTAGTTTCTAACAAAATGAAGTTCAATATTCAACAGAGAAGGTACTAACTAGAATAAAGCTTTTTCATAAAATATGATCAAATTGGCACTAGTTTAGCTTAGAAAATGATATGTAATATCCTATATGAATGTATATTATTTCAAATAGAAATTGAATTGTTTAGCAATTTGTAAATATGAATGGGAAACTTAAAAAAATACATATTAAGATGATTATCTATAATACCAGAAAAAAGTCATTAATTGTGTGAAGAAAAGGTAAACTACTATTGTCAGTTTCTCCTATATAATAAACATATTGTATATTCAAATAACTAAATATTCTCAGGACAGCGGAATTTGTAGTTTCATACAAATGTATATAAGATAAGATTACAAACGCATTGTGTATCTTCCGGAAAATAAAAAGTTTATTATGAGTGTAATGAAAATAAGGACTTTTATATGGGAAAAGATGAATGAAAACTACTTTCATGGATCTAGAGGATAAATGAGAAAAAAAACCCACAGAAACGCATGGTGTAACTTAAATCTTATATTAGTAGAGTGGTCGCGCTCCTGCGCGACCCACAAACAATGTTTTTCAACTTAGCAATGCCAGATGAGAACAGAACCACAGAAATGCATGGTGTAAACATAGATTTTGTATAAGTACTGTAAAGTGGTCGCGCTCCACAAAAATGATTTTCATCACAGCAATCAATGACAGATGAGAACAGAACCACATAATTAGAGTGGTCACGCTCCTGCGCGACCCGAAAAAATGATTTTCATCATAGCAATCAATGACATCATTTTGAAGAGTAGTTTGATACACTATGTGAAAAATAATTTAATTAAATCATTATACTTAAATATATGAATAATCCCTTGTTTACATTTAACATCACAGTACCGCAGCAAATAAACTGACAGCTGAGAACAGTCCCGCAGAAACGCATGGTCAAACTTTAAAACTATATTTAAGCAGAATGGTCGCGCTCCTGCGCGACCCCACAATTATAATTACACAAGGTTTAGTCCTTAGAGCCAAGAAATCTTCGAATTAAATGCAAGTTAAAAATGTAACACAAACGTCTAGGGAAAATACAAATGCCAATTTGAAAACTAAAAGTATACGGTGATTCATATATTACCAAAAAGACCAAAAACTCTCAAGTATGCTTTCGAAAGTGTGGTACAGCGTAGGTACCGGTTTGTCCAACAAATTCCTCTCAGCGATCTCTTCGACTGGACAGACATGGTTAAAGTTTCGGTTGCAATTTAAAGAAGTTAGTTGTTTGTCTCTGTAGACCCTCGTTGTTGCCATTGATGTTGAATGGCTGACTGATAGCCCAATGTCGATCGAAGTTATTCTGATCATATGCAAAACTAGAAGTACACCGACGGCTAAAAGAATGGTAAGTCATCATAGATCTTCGATTTGACTGCCAGATGGTATACATGTTTAGTTAACATAAGTGTTCAACACTAGACACTCGTACTACATCGGTTTTAAAGTTTCTGTTTTAACTTACATGTCATGTTGATTCGTTATTATAGGGCTTGCTCAAAATATCGAGATTTTGGTGATATAGATGTCGGCTGCTGACAAGTTAACGACACAGGGGTTCGAGAGATGCAGGTTGATGGAGACTATCTTACTCTTATTGAGAAATATTTTTGTATCCTGTTTTGATACATGATCATGAAGATGGACATTTTTGAATATGCTCATTTGTGTGCTTACTTGTTGTGAGTGAGAATAATGACTCGGTTTTTACTTTGAGGACTTGGCGTTTACAAACTTCTTGTATGTGCCCGATATTTACATGGCGGTTGTCGTGGGTGAAGCAGAAGATGCTTACCTTTCTTAGAAGCCTAGCCAATATAAGAAATACATGTATGGTATTCAAAAAAATGTTCCTAGGAATGACACTGTCATTGGATGAAAGGGATCCAACTTTTTGTATAAATGATAGGTCTGGGACTGAGGGACACTGTATGGGAAATTCCGTTATTTCTTTAAAATCCCTCTTTTTCTGAACGAATGAAAGAATAATATCCATTTTTATGAATGCTTATACAACTGTCACCATTTTTTTGTAAACATTTTCTTCAGGTTGGAAAGTATGATTTATAATAATAGTAACGCAACCAAGATATGTTTTTATGTGACGTTTCGATGACTAGTACGATATGTACCCTGTCACCTTCATCAGACTAATGATCAACAAAGCGTATGCACACAACAGGTGTAAATTGTGTTCAACTGTAACCAGGTTAGCCGTACAGGACCACTGGGTCTTTTTGTTAAATGATATTTATTCATATATTGTTTAACATGATTAAAGTTTATTTATTTCTTTTTGCGGTTAAATAGATTGTTTTGTTCTGTTTTGCAACACGTTCAATGCATAAAGGGAAATAACTCTTAATATAAGGAAAGTATATCGGAGGCAGCAATCGTGAAGACATCTACACAAAATATGTACTATCTGCAGAAATACATTCAACTGGTAAAACGACCTATTGCCTTTGTTATATTTCTTTTTCTTCTTATTATTAAGGATTTTCACCAACTGGTGGCGATAAGAATACATAACAAGAAATGGGCCTTTTCACCAGCTGATGATGAAAAGGCCCATTTATGTTTCTTATCATTATTTTTCTTTCGAAAATTGTGGACTCCTAATCTTTTCATCGGTATGACCATCTGTATAGGATATGTTAATTATCTATTTTGTATATTATAGATAAATACCGGTATCTAAAGGAAGACAACCCATCTCGAAACATTCGATTGTAAAGAGTTTGTGTTATTATATCATTTGTAGATCATTTCAATATCTTACTTTTATATACATATTGGCACAAAATATTTCAAATGAAAAATATCTCGTTGTTGAGTCAAAAATCACATATTAAAGAGGAACAATACACAAATTTTTTATTTTCATTTTCTTCAAATTTTCTTTAAGACATCGATGCTGAATATTAATGTCCGTCTGACAAATGTGATGTACTCAGTTTTTTGGTAACGTAGATTGTTTCCGTTGTGCGGCAGTTTGAAAATGTCCTGTGATCTTTTAAAAATGACGACATATTTATAATGCTTGATGAAACTTGTTCAAGAAGAAAACTGAAAACTTTCTTTTTTTTTAAGTTGTGATGGAAAGCTTTTGTCAAGGTTTCACCTATTATCTGGTGAAAAACCAAAACGTAGATTTAATAACATTAATAACCTGACTCACTTTCAAGATCATAGGGGCCAATCATATTTAAATATCTCAATTACTTTTTTTCATAACCCTGCATATGACAGAATCATCAAATTTTCATTAAACCTGCTTGGTTTACAAAATCGAATGTCCAGTTTTACAAGATCTTGCTTGGGCTAAATATCGAGCTTGTCAATATAAAGAAGTGTTATAGCACTTTGAATACCAAATGTTAGCAGTTTTATGACTTTCCACACAGTACTGTGAATATCATAATGTCGCACATATCTAATGAAATCAAGTCATGATCTCTCTTACTTTTAAACACACACGATGGTATAGCCCAATAGTCATTACCTTCTTGTGATTCCAAAGTCTAATTATTTTGAAATTTAACATCTGCCATACAGTGTGATATGTATATGTGAAATAAGGATTTTGAAAGTTTTTGAAAGTTAAGGTTAGGTTTGGTTGCTTTTACGTCTTATGAACAGCCGGTTTATGCGATGTGTGTGTGGGTGTGTGTGTGTGTGTGTGTTGAATGTGTATTTGGGATGTTGCTGTATGTTCGTGTACGCCTTTTTGCTATAGTCCGGACCTTTTGCGGGTTTAACATGCTACCACACTGAAGTATACTGCCAAAGGCCTCCAGCAGAACAACCTGCCCAATCACATTATACTGACAACAGGTGAACCAGTCCTTATACTCCAATAATCCTGAGCGTCAAGCATGGAGTAGTAACTACCATTGTTAGAGACTCTGGTATGTCTAAGCCAGGGGAAAGAACCCATAAGCCTTCCTCACAGGGTCGAACGCTCAACTAAACACTAAAATGAGGTTGTGTCAAGGGAGATATTAGGAAGGAGACACCTGTTCAGAAAGAAGAGAAAAGATAAGATCCCAAATTTAATTGCCTCTTATGATCATAAAAAGGGGCAGTAGGTACAATACCTACGACCTACCTGCTATGCAGTGAAAGTTATGGTTACTGTACATGATCTAATTATTAACATTATTTGCGATGACAATGTCTATTGGGAGGGAGGTGGAGTAGGGGCTGAAAGGCACGTGGTGGGGTGCTTATTGGCCTTTAAGTGCTCTAGTTATGCTATATTTAGTTATTTCGGACAGTTTTTTGAACAGCAAATCAAGTGCTGATGACAATGCCATTGATGACATCACAATAGAGATTGATGAGGTTATAATAGCAAAGTTTATTAGTCTCATAGCAACTTTTGTCCTCTCAATGCATTAAACCGGGATAATACAGAACAGATGTAAATATATGCTTTCAACCTTTAATTTCGGAAATATATGTTCTGATTCCAAACAGGCGCTTGTCCGAGGTCCTCCGGCCCCCACATGTGTACTATACCAGACATCTATCTGTCAAAACTTCAATGTTTGGAATGAGAAATCTTCTACATTTTACAATGTTCTCGAGATATGTGACATTTGTTTGATATACAGTTTCTATGCTATCAGTGTATTGTTATTTACATTTACTACTTGATTTCTATGAAAAGAAATGACCATAACTTGCTTGCTGTTGATCTATTTTGACAAAGGTAACAAATGCCTTTTCGAAACTTTTAATTTCTCTTTAAGGTACACGTATATCGATGGTGTGTTGCATAAACAACAAAAAGTATGCTGGCCTAGTCGATCGTATTTACCCATGCCCTGCAGGTAGCGCGAAATAAATTGTACCTGCTGCCCCATTGCATGATCGAAAGAGGCAACTAAATTCAATATCGCTCATATCTTCTTTTAACACAACTATCTCCTTCAAATATTTACCATGATGCTACCTCACTTTTACACAACTTTCTCCTTTCAATATTTCCCCATTGTCGGAAACCCACGGTACCCTTCCAACGATGATATTTCCCTTGAAGCTAGCTCACTTTCGGCCTTTAGTTGAGCGTTCGCCAGGAAGCTTTGGGTGCTGTCCACTGGTCGATACATATCAAATTCTCAAAAATGGTAGTTACTACTCCCCTCCTGACTCTTGAGTCTTTGTAAGTAAGCTACAAGTTAACTACAGTCATCCATACTTGTATTCAAGAAACTTTGAATATCTTTTCTTTCCAGATTCAGATCTATTACGACAGGATTAACAATTTGGAGCTGCTTTAGGTAATCGACCACTATTGGTAATCTGAATATTGGTCTTCATCCCAGTCTTGTGTACTACTTTCTGGTTGTTGGATTTACCCATAAAATGTACTCCATTCCCCTGTAGAGGGTAACCTTTCAATAGTATCGAACAGGTATGACTATAGTGTTTGAATGGAAAATAAATAAGAGAATACCGAAGCGTTAACAAAATTATAATCCAAACTCAAAATTGATTAAACCAGGGGCAAAATATGAACAAAGGAAAGATTTACATGGAGACTATTGTATAAGTACAAGAGAACAAGACCATGTGTTCTGGAAGAGTAAGCGTCTTCTGATTCATCGACGACACCCGCCATGTTAATCTCTGTCACATCCATGTAAACATCAAGTTCTCAAAATGAGAATCGGGTATCATTGGCAATCACAACAAGTAAACACACTAATGAGCATACTCAAAAACGTCCATCTTCTTAACACTTAAAGATACAGTATATTTCCCAATGAGACAAAGATGGCGACCATAAAACTTGCCCATAGTTCTGATCAACCTGTATCTCTCGAATCCTTGTGTTGTTAGTTGGTTTGTCAGCAGTCGACATCGATCACGAAAATCACGAAATTTAGAGCAAGCCCTAGACTATCAAATCAACTGCGACATGTAAACACCATAGATTGGAGAAGCAGGGATGTTACTATCAAGAAATGGAAAGTTCACGATAGGAAAATTGAAATCATCACGTTTATCGTATAGCTTAGTAGTAAGCTGTCCATGTTGGTCGTAGTTTAAGTAGAGATCGAGGTAAGCAGCTGATGTAGAAGAGTCTGTTGTATCCTTTATTTCAAGTTCAAAAGCGTATATACGATCGACGTGGTCAGCAAACTTCTTGTTGTTTATAGACAACACATCGTCGATATATCTGAAAGTGTAATTAAACGATTTGGCAAAGTTTTTGTTAACAGTCCTGATTATCTCTTCCACAAATTCAGCCTCGTATGAAAAAAAAACAAACAAATCAGCTAAGAGTGGGGCACAGTTTGTTCCCATGGGAATGCCAACAGTCTGCTGGAAAATCTTTCCTCCGAACTCAACAAAAATATTGTCGACCAGGAATTCAATCATCCTTACTATATCTTCTTCAGTATATTTCTTCTTAGCTTTTGTCGTGTTTTTCACAAAGTATATTTCATGAAATCTCACTACCATATATTTGTGTTGTCGTCCGTCTCTCTTGGAAAAGAAAGCTCTCATAACAAGATATCGAAGACGTTCCTTTAATTTTGTATGAGGTATGGTAGTGAACGGAAGTTACTAATCCCTGTTTGGCAGTTGGCATTACGGGATGGAACTACTGATTCACCCATTTGTCAGTATATATTTTTCATTCAAACGTCTACAATCCTACATCGAATCGTTTCCGGAGCTGTCTGACGACGTCACACAGACTTGTACACCGAGAACCCTGTCCTGCCTTGCTGTGGTGACACGTGGTCTGCCTCCGTTATCAATGTTTCCCGTGTCGGAGAAGCACAGAACATATAGAAACTTACTTTATTAAAAAAATTGTAATTCCTTGTAAGTTCCTTTGCTCTATTCGCTGCCGAAATGCCATTCTTGGTGAAAAACACGCATTAAAACTTTCCTTCGCATAAATGGACTGATATTTTAAATCGCCTAGATTGTATTTACTAAATATATCAGAGATGTTTTTAATGAAGGTGTCTGATTAAGGTTCATTTTAATTATTTAACAATAGAAACACAAACTATTTATACTGACATTATGGATGGCATTTTATTGCAATAATGAAGAAACTAGAAAACATAACATTTAAAAAAAATGAATCTTACTTTAATACAGAGTTTTCATTGATAATTGTTTTATAAACCAAACAAACATACGTATATACAATATAAACATGTACCAAAACACATACATACATACACTATCGAGCATACATACACTATTGAGCATACATACACTATTGAGCATACATACACAATTGAGCGTACATACACTATTGAGCAAAGGCTTGTACAAAACACCAACACATTATGATATAGCAACAGCACAGCATAACTACACATACGTACGTACATTCTTAAACACTTAACTATCACGTCACACCGCTAAACTAATGGTTATTATTCATAGGTTGTGTAACCAGTGTATACATTAATGATTTCATATAAAAAGTTTTATTAATTCCATAATTGAAGAGTTGTCCGTCCTAACCCATTTGCTTGAGTTTCTGTCAGTAAATAAAAACATAAATGTAGGCCTATATAATATAAGGAACCGCCCATTGTGGAACCATTATATTCTGTAATAGGCGGCTCCTTATATTATATAGGCCTATACATTTTTTTATTTACTGACAGAAACTCAAGCAACTGTGTCCTATAGTTTCTATCAATGATTCTCTGGGAAGTGACAAACTGATTGGAAGCAACCAAATGCTTCGACATAAAAAGCCTATAATCGGGGATAGTCTATCTGAATTAAAACAATGATTTGCTCTCTCCTCAAGATATTTGCACATGGTCGTAATCTTCGCTGATTATTTCATCAGAAGTATTTGTTTTTTGCATGAGATCGTAGTGGCCACCAGCCGTTTGTGCGGACAAAGGTTTTGGCATGTGATCGTAATTGTCGTTAATTGGTTTATGAGTCAAATTTGGGACTGGCATATGATCATAGTTATCTTGTAATGTATTGCTGGACGAAGTGACATTTCTGACGTGGTCGTAATTATCGTTAGTTGTATTGCTAGTGTGATCTCCTGAATTAAGCGGGCTTATTTCATCGTAGTCGGTGCCGAGGTGACCGTCAGTAGCAGGAAGAACTTCGCCAGCAGCAATGGCAGAGTCATCAATAGTGCTGTAGTCATTCTTCACGATATTAATATCTGACTGGGTTCCATCGTTCCCGCGGCTGAGTATGTCCAAGGATGTTGATTTCCTTGACCTTGAAAGAAATGCACATGTTTGTAATAATAATGTAGAGTGGCAATAGATAGTTATATAGTTGTCATAGATGTTTGCATGGTTGTAATGTATGGTTGTAAAGTTGTAATAGATGGATGTAGGGTTGTAATAGATGTAATAATGTTGTAATATATGGTTGTAGGGTTTGTAACAGATGGTTGTAATAGATTAATGTAATTTAGGGATGTGTATATCATACATATTTGTACACATGGGTTGAAATGTAAAGAGAAAGCAAATAGCACCAGAGAAACTGTATATCAACTGGTGGTATTTAATGGTGTACGTTAGGAATTAAACATGACGAACCTCTTAAACTTTCTGGCAAGTATTATCCCAATAGCAACGATAATTGCTACAATCACCAATCCGACGATCGATCCGACGATCGGTCCGACGATCGATCCGCCATCAATCATTGCAATATCTGCAACATACGAAAAAATTGCCATAACACAATCAACGACAAATATTCATACATATATCAATTTTAATCGTTACGAAATATCAAAGAGATTGCATGAAGTTGAGGCTTTATCGGCATACTAGAACAAGGTTTGTGTGATGCAGTAAATGTGGTCGGGTGGCGCATTGGATAGCGCACTTGTCTTTTACCAAGACGGCGGCGGTTCGATTCCCCGACCGGACGTGAAAAGGTATGGGGTCACCTGCCCGACCACATTGGTTTTCTCCGGGTACTCCGGTTCCCTCCCACACTAAGACCCCTCGCGCGCTAACATCCGGGCCAACAAGAGTGATTGATATAAGTTGGATAACTTGTTTCATAATTGTAAAATAAATAAAGTATATATATATATATTGATGCAGTAGGGCGTAAGAATTGTACAAATAAAGATCACCATCCATTGCATGATCGTAAAAGACGACTAAATAATTATAACTGTTTTTTTTCTACTAAATTTATGTTTACTTTAACACTGCCCGCTTTTAGACTTTATTTGAGCGTTGGCCCAATTGAGGAAGGATTTGGGTTCTCTCCCCTGGCGGAAATTATATACCAGAGTTATACAAATACGTGATATTATGTTTATTTGATAGTTTCTATGCAACCAATCTGTGATTATTATATTTACATTCAATTAACCTCGAAGATAAGATACTATCATGTCATAAACAACTGTTTGCTGTTGAATTGTTTTGGTACCTTTCACAAATTTCAACCGTTATCCTGGCTTTTAAGTCATCTGGCCCGAAGGGAAAGGAATACCTATGGCCATCGTGCTTCGTCTATCGTCGCCCGATGTGTGTAATCTTTTCCTTTGAAATGTCTTCTCAATAATCGAACGGCCTGGGTTGCTGGTAGTTTGTATGTTACATACTTGAGGGAAGAGCTACCATTTACCAACTTTCAAGGTCTCATGGTTTACAAGTAAAATAACATCTGTCAAATAACTTCTTCGAAACTAAAAGGCCCGGGGTACTAATTATTGGCTGGTAGCAAATAAAACATGGGAGTAAGACGACTGATGCACCCCATTGTCAGTATAATGGGACCTGATGAGTTGCTCTGATGGAGGGCATCGGCAGTGTACTTCAGTGTAGTAGCATGGTTAAGTCGACATCTGTACCGAACACATCCAAATACACACGTACTCTGTATACACTCACATCGAATACACTCAAATACACACGTACTCAATATACACTCACATCGAACACACCAAAATACACACGTACTCTGTATACACTCACATCGAATACACTCAAATACACACGTACTCTGTATACACTCACATCGAACACACCCAAATACACACGTACTCTGTATACACTCACATCGAATACACCCAAATATACACATACTCAATATACACTCACATCGAACACACCCAAATACACATGTACTCAATATACACTCGCATCGAACACATCCAAATACACACGAACTCTGTATACACTCGCATCGAACACACCCAAATACACACGTACTCTGTATACACTCACATCGAACACACCAAAATACACATACTCAATATACACTCACATCGAACACACCCAAATGCACACGTACTCTGTATACACTCACATCGAACACACCAAAATACACATACTCAATATACACTCACATCGAACACACCCAAATACACACGTACTCTGTTTACACTCGCATCGAACACACCAAAATACACACGTACTCTGTATACACTCACATCGAACACACCCAAATATACACATACTCAATATACACTCACATCGAACACACCCAAAATACACATACTCAATATACACTCACATCGAACACACCCAAATACACACGTACTCTGTTTACACTCGCATCGAACACACCAAAATACACACGTACTCAGTATACACTCACATCGAACACACCAAAATACACACGTACTCAGTATACACTCACATCGAACACACCCAAATACACACGTACTCTGTTTACACTCACATCGAACACACCCAAATACACACGTACTCTGTTTACACTCACATCGAACACACCCAAATACACATGTACTCTGTATACACTCACATCGAACACACTAAGAGGCCGTTTTTTAACCTGCGTCGTTGATAGGACGCTAAACTCTGCCCAGTGAAAAAACTAGGCTTTTAAATGCAATTGACAAATATTTCAGTGACTCTTCGTCTTTACAATTATAAAAAAAAATCTTACCTGATGGAAATTCACAAAGAAATGGACGATTTACTCCACAAGGTAAATATGTAAGCACTTTCCCCGGTAGACTGACCGTCCCACATAATGACGCGCTATTAATGTCGACGGAATCTGAAATATAACGTATCTTTATGCATTCCATGTATTATTTAAAAACCAAACTCCACAAGGGAAATCCTTTACTGGTCTGGGCAAGAAATTTAGGTCCTGGTGAATTGGCATCAGAGTCGAACTATCACAAGGAAGAAAA
The DNA here is from genome assembly GCA_947623455.1 of Mimachlamys varia. Taxonomy (NCBI): domain Eukaryota; kingdom Metazoa; phylum Mollusca; class Bivalvia; order Pectinida; family Pectinidae; genus Mimachlamys; species Mimachlamys varia. The sequence continues at coordinate 30,938,984 of OX392529.1, read as the reverse complement.
TATACCAACATACCATGTCTGTCACCCGAACACATGCATGCTTACATAACCCGCACAAATGCACGTCTTCAAATGGCTATAAAACCAATGACATGAGAACGAGAGGCGACTAATGCCCCAGGATCATACTGTAATTGGAAGTTCTTATGGTCCAATGTATGGAAACTAATGCTGTAAGGCGTAAGAATTGTGCCTGTTGCCCCCATTGCAACCGTAGAAGGCGACTAAACTTGGGATATTATCTTTTCCATTCTTTCTAAACAAATTTCTCCTTCCTAATGTCTCCCTTGACACAACCTCACTTTTGGCCTTTAGTTGAGCGTTCGCCCCTGTGAGGAGACTGTTCTCTGTCCCCAGACCAAGATATACCAGAGTCTCTAACAATGGTAGTTACTACACCCTGTTTGACGTTCAGCATTATGGGAGTGGAACGACTGGTTCGCCCGTTGTCAGTGTAATGTGACCGGGTGAGGTGTTCTGCTGGGGGCCATCGGCAGTATACTTCAGTGTGATATCATTTTAAATCGGCAAAAGATCTGGACAATAGAAAGAAGGCTTACACGAACATATCGCAGCCACCCAAATACACACGCTCTCAACACACACACTCACATCACATGCACCGTACGACCGTCATTAAGTAACCTATGCTGTTAAAAGGACGAAAAACAAATAACCAACCAACCCCAACCAACCAACCAATCAACCAACCAACCTTTCTTTTATCGAGAAAAGACTTGCTGTTTTCTACTGCGAACCTTTGTGTAACACTTAATACACTTCATAGTCATTTTTAAAATGGTATGTTAATTGTACTTCGGGTGAAATGGTTTGCGATTCTGCTTGATCACAACGTTAACGTGTTATTGTTTGCCCATGTGAAAATAATTTGAGGAAAATTTGAACAATGCATTTGTTTTCTCATTACTTATTGAACCGTTCATACACATGCACTTACACAAATGAATATCCTTGCATGACCATTACTGTCCGTTAGAATACCAATTAAAAACCAAGGTTTATAAGTATACTATAAGCCACCAAGACAATTTCAGCCAAATGAAGCCAATATACTGATTTATTACCTGAACTGTACTCGACAATATTATAACCAAATCCTCCAATCCAAAATCCGACTTCTGTTAGAGATGTAGGTATTCTTGCCATGCACGAGGACGAATTACATGTCAGTAGATCTGTTTTTTTGGTATAGCATGTCCTCAAGGCGGCTTGCCAGTCGAGAGATAGCCCAGCAGGTACGGCGGCATCTTCAACATAGGATACCCATACTTTATGTCAATTGGTGTGCTTTGTGGCTATGTGTGAAACAAAACTCTTTGAGGTGGTGTTAACTTGATGTGACCTAGATTTATGTGGCAGATGTTGTGGATGAAGCATTTGACGATTACCTTTCCGGAACATCTGGTCTTATTCTCTTGACTTCCGTTGTTATAAGTTTGCCCCTAGTTTAATCGATTGAGAGTTTGGGTGATGGCTTGGTTAACACTTTGGTATTAAAATGATTTTTTATTCTCAGGGATCTTGTTGACTAATGTGGGAATATTTTTTTGAGTTACTTTTTGACCGATTTGTTATTGATGACTCAATCCAACGCTTAACAGAGAAACATGCCACTTTATGTAACTTCTGTTCAACATTCTTTTTTCTCTAACAATGGTCGTTACTACTCCCTGCTTGACGTTCAGCAGTATGGGGTCGGAACGACTGGTTCGCCCGTTGTCAGTATAATGTAACCGGGTGGAGTGCTCTGCTGGAGGCCTTCGGCAGTATACTTCAGTGTGGTAGCACTTTAAATCGGCAATAGATCCGGACTATAAAAGAAGGCTTACATGAACCTACCGCTGCCTCTCAACACCAACCCACATCGCTTACACCGGGAGGCCGTCCTTGAATGACACTGCCTGTTAACAGGACGTAACAACAATCGACCAAACAATCAAATATTCCGATCCATTCTCCTATATGATAGTGTTTGTAGGATCAATGTTTGTATACTTCCTGGTTATTCTAGGCCCTTCATCCGCGGTAGATATTTCATAGCGTGACGTTGTACGTTCTGCAGTTTGTCAACCCGTACTCTGACTCTGATGTGTACGATGACCATACTTTAAAGAAGACGATTAGGAAAAGAATAAACAAACCGTTTCCCACTGCATGTATCGTAAGAAGCAACTAACGTGGAACCACCCTGAACGATCGGGGATCTGCTTTTGTGTCCGCATGTCTTCGGGTTTCCAAATAAAGTCTGAAATCTGATGGTCCTCTTGATAAAATATAGGCTCAGATTTACATTGTCTTTTACCTTTGAGTTTGTCTGATGCTTTTATTTTGCGTTTGTTTTTGTCGACCATTTGGTTGAACTAATAACCTATCTTGTGTTGAAGGGCTCTAAGCATGTTATAATAGAAATGTTCTAGCCCTTGCAAGGCAATACCTCACATATGGCTTAAGTTTTGTGAGACAATGGAGTCTGTGCCCAAACGAAGTCCGTTAAATGGTAGTTGCTATCCCTGCTCAACGTTCAGTATTAGGGAGAATGTCAACAACTAGCTCACTCGTTGTCAGTGTATAAAGTTAACGAGCAAAACATGTGTGCACTTTGCATAAATCCGCGTAGCGGTTTATACAAAAAAGGAGAAACCCTTATCCTTAAAATAAACCAAGCCTTGTTAAGCCATCAATTTATGCATGTGCCAAATGAACGATAAACATAGATTTAATTATTCTTAACTAGCACCGATTTTCCTCCTACGTAATATTTATTATTTCTGATAAAACTGAATGTTAAATGTGTTTAAGGATGTACACTTCTGAGGTTTCAGTCATGTTCAAGTCTCGTTTATGTCTCATTTAAAGATTTTTTTGTTATATTGAAGAAATTATGATCAATTTTAATAGCATATGCATCTGAACATTTTGTCAAAAATATAAGCGTCTGTTGCTTGTAGAACTTATTTTACATTTATTAAAAAAAACCAAAAAAACAAAAAAACAATTGGCGGCCATTTTAAATATGCGTATTTCTATCTATTATATGCACTTCGAGAAAGGCCAAAATTTCACCTTTTTTATGCTAGATTGATCCCTTAAAAACATCAGTGTACTGTAAGTCAAATTGCTTTCCGTAGTAAAAATATTATGTTAGAGAAATTTTACTTCCATAACTTAAAAGAAAACACTTTTTTTGTCATTTATGCAAAATATAATACATTTCGGATCACAAATTTGGAAGATATTGCATGAAGATGTCCCGCATATTGGTCAAAACTACAAAATGCACTTAAAATTGCTTATTATGTCATATTGGTATCTTTGACTGATCATAGCACAAAAACGAGTACACTGACATATCATCTTTGCATTTTTTGTCATTCCTTGAACTCCCTTATCCAAAAATGTATATGAGAAAAAAAGTTTGATACAGGAAAATTTTGACTTCTCAGAGGTGTACAACCTTAACTGTATTTATAACTAAAATAATGAATACTCACTATCAAAACATACGACTTCCAGCTGCTGTTCACATCCAGTTAATATTAAGCCTCCGCCATTTCCACGGCCCTTCCATTTGGCACATAGCATTGCGTGTGTGCCATCTGTATATTGCAGTGGCAACGAGAATCCTTTAAACAAAGTTTAACAAGCAAACATAAACTTATGTTTGATATGGTACGATCGGTCAATCGCTGAAGGCTTGGTTGGAAAAATGTTCATTATATACGTTTTTAGCTTCCAATAGGTATATGTTTTCATAGAGAAATATTCTGTATCTTTGTGTGATATGAAGATGTGCGCAAATATTTTTCATATAGTTATTTGAAACATTTAAAAAAAAATGATACAAAGTTACTGCAATCTTCATAGAATGATGGTGTTAAAAGTTCCATATTAGTCAGTAAATCAGAGTATAAGGGAGAAATACACAGGTACGCCCTCTAAAAAATGTCGCCCATCGATGCTGTTTTCAGTTCAGGTAAAAGAGAAGTTACCTGTATCTCGTAGAGGCAATATAGGAGCATTATCTTATATCAAAAAGGGCAAGTTGTCATGTAAATGTAAGTTTCGTGTCAAATATATGTATAAAATTAAAATAATAACACCGACATTACGTAATTTACAATTACAATGCGATTACCTAATTACTAATTTAGTTTGAGAAATGTATTTTGATACCCATGTGCCTCAACTGCAACACATGTTTACAATGACAACAATTTACGCTAGCGATGTTTGACAGGTGCGAAGCCGAGAACGAATCGGTATAATCAGTGAGCTATAATATATACGAATTCCATCAGAATTTATACATCACAAATTAATCTTTGTTGACAATTCTTTCAAAATCATTAAATTACCTGAAGGATCGAAGAACATATTTTCACGTGCTGTACATTCGCACAAAAAAGGAAAACTGGCATTCGCTAAAAATAATGTATCGTGATAGAAAAGGTCAGTTTTTGCTTTGTGACGATATACCAAGTAGCATTTACATGTATCTTTATTGAATGCTTGAATCCAAATTAATTGTTAATTTTGTCGATGTGTCACCATGCCTCTATGCCAGGCGTATGAATATCTAAAAAAGTAAATAGTTGAAAATGGAGGGCAGTATATTTCGCTACATGCAACGGGAAGATGTTTGATTTGAGAGATATGACGTAATGTCATAACTCGTCATACCTCAGACGGTAAGATTTTTGTTTGGGCTATGTGGCGTGCCACATAAATTTGTCGATCGGCGATAGAAATTTTAAAAATGTGATCCAGATGTGATCGGTGTTCAGAATGTGCGTAAGTGGCCGTTCTTGTGACGAGTATGTTCTCTTATTCTGCGGTTTTCATTTGAAAGAGAAATTTATTCAAAAATCAAAGGCTCGTCTATCATTTTGTGTATGTTAAAGAAACAACAAGATGCCTAATGGGCCTGCATCGCTCACCTGGTATCAATCTCTGACTTATATTATAGTGTAACCCTAAAGTCCCCTAAAATCGTTTACTTTAAGACATTATGAAGGAACATGTTAAGATTTAAACATATTTTACCCCTGTGACCTTATAAGACAACACCATTTTTATTTTCAAAATTTCATACAAGCAACCTTTCAACCAAATATCATGCTTCTAGGGCTTTTGCTATTTCAGAAGAAGTCGTTTAAAGGTTTTAACATTTTTGACCTCTGTGACCTTAAATATAGGTCAAGGTCATTTCTTTTCACAAACTTTGTCGAGCTTTATCCAAGAAACATTTCAGCCAAATATCATGCTTCTAGGGCTTTTGGTATTTCGAAGAAGTCGTTTAAAGGTTTTTACATATTTGACCCTTGTGACCTTGAATATAGGTCAAGGTCATTTCTTTTTGCAAACTTTGTCGGGCTTCATCCAAGGAACCTTTCAGCCAAATATCATGCTTCCAGGGCTTTTGGTACTTAAGAAGAATTGGTTTGAATGTTTTAACAGGTTTGACCCTTGTGACCTTTAATATAGGTCAAGGTCATGTCTTTTCGCAAACTTTGTCGGGCTTTATCCAAGGAACCTTTCAGCCAAATATCATGCTTCTAGGGCTTTTGCTACTTAAGAAGAAGTCGTTTGAATGTTTAAACAAATTTGACCCCTGTGACCTTGAATATAAATCAAGGTCATTTCTGTTTGCAAACTTTGTCGGGCTTCGTCCAAGGACTCATTCAGCCAAATACCATTTTTCTAGGTCTTTTGGTATTTCAGAAGAAGTCGTTTAAAGGTTTTAACAGATTTGACCCCGGTGACCTTGAATATAAGTCAAGGTCATTTTTTTTTGCAAACTTTGTTGGGATTCATCAGAGGAACATTTTAGCCAAATATCATACTTCTAGGAAATTCGGTTTATTAGAAGAAGTCGTTTAAAGGTTAAAACAGATTTAACCTCACTGTGACCTTGAATATGGGTCAAGGTCGTTTCTTTTCGCAAACTTTATTCGGCTTCATCCAAGGAAGCTACTGGTCAAATATGAGGTCTCTATGCCTGACGGTATTTTAGAAGAGGTTGTTTAAAGGTTTCGACATTTTTGACCCCTGTGACCTTTTTTCGCAAACTTTGTTCAGCTCCTTCCAAGAAAACTACCAGCCAAATTTAATGTCACTAGGCCTTTCAGTATTTTAGAAGAAGTCGTTTAAAGGAAAAAGTTGACAGACGCAGGACGCAGGACGCAGGACGGACGGACGGACGGACGGACGACGGACGCTGCACCATCATTTAAGCTCACTTGGCCCTTCGGGCCAGGTGAGCTAAAAAATGATATTCATTGTTTTTATTATCTTTCGCAGTATTCTGCAAACGTGCACGCGTTTTTAAGCATATAACACAAACTATCAGAACAACCACCAAACGTACCAAATTATGGCTGGAAGTATCGATTCTCCATTACAAAATGTCCTTTGTGGTCTATTTTGGTAATTTATTTTGCAGTATTTAGTAAAATAACACATTCTGGTAAAATTCAGACGTCGTAAGGCAATACACAGGAAATACAATGGTAGGAAGATGTTAACGATATCTGTAAGGTACCTGGTGTTGTGTATCGGTATGTCGACATCCTATCAACCCCGCCACAGGACACGTTTGGGGGACTGGACCAGTGACATGCTCCTCTTACGTTGATGAAATCACAGAATTTCGTAGAGTGCATTCTTTTTAATGTTTCCTTTGTCAGACAATAACAGGTTTGTCTCTGAAATTGAGAAGTTCAATAATAAGTACAGTAAAACCCCACTAACGCGAACCCGGTTTAATCGAATACCCCCCCATTCGTCAATCAGTTCTTTTAGTCCCGACCGAGTATGTACATCTTCAACCAACTTCGGATTACTCGCATATAATGTCTTTCTCGAACTATTGATCAGATCCCAGATAGTGTGAGTAAGTGGGGTTTTACTGTACATTTGTATATTTGTTCATCAATATTACCAGGAAAAACATATTTCATTAATCTGTTTTTGATCAATTATCCATATATCGATATATAGGTACTGAAATGATGTGAACAAACCTTTAATAACCAGTGTTTGATATTCAAAAAATTGAACTATGAAAGCAAGTTACCTGAACTCCGATATATTCAAAACCGTGGCATCCTTTCAGGCATTTAGCAAAGGATTCATTTTGTATCTTCACTGTCGTGACGTTGACGTCAGAAGGAAGATTATAACAACCTTTTTGTAGAAATATTAAACCAATGTTAGATCATGTTAAAAAAGAAATAACGAAAATCTCTGAATGAAATATTTCTTTTGATACAATCCTAAATTGTCTATATACATGTGTATATGTAATTCAATATATGTACGTATACAATGTTTGCTGTGGACAATTTAAAAGTGAAAGCATTATAAGTGGTTGGGTGTTGAACTCCAAACAAACTGTTGCTTTACATGTACAAATATCACCGACAATTGTAAGATATAAGCCGTTCCGAAAATGCTTTCATTTATTCAACCAACAGATAATCATTATATACACAAATGAATGTCCTTGCGTGACCATTACTGGCCGTTAGAATACCAATTAAAAACCAAGGTTTATAAGTATACTACAAGCCACCAAGACAATTTCAGCCAAATGAAGCCAATATACTGATTTATTACCTGAAGTGTACTCGACAATATTATAACCAATTTGAATTTGAATGCCAAGATTAAATACATGCGTTGAAGGAAGTTTGATCGCCGATCATCTTTCTCTTGGAAATGATGCATAAAAAGGGTAGACGTAACTATAGCATGAGAAAGATTTACCAGTCTGTTGAAATAGCATTAAAATGAAATACATATAGGTTATATGAAGGTATTAGTGATAAAAATTACCGTTGGTCACCATCACTATATAACCATCTTTTATCCGACGTCCAACCCAGGCATGTTCCTGTGGTATAACCTCTATGGCAGCATCTTTTACCAATTGGCCTCCAGACTTCTGGCAGAATCTGACAGCGTTTGGCCAAGTCAGTTCTTCTTTGTAGAATGTAACTGTCCCTTATATGTTAAAGACGAATAATTACATGTCAAACACCTGGAGATTGTTACACCGGGGAACCTTTATATAAAGCATTATATATTAACAAAGAGGCGTTAAAAACGATTAAGTTCAAACGAAGTGAAAATACAAATTAAAACATTACATAAACTGCCAAGAGGCCAATCGATCTTCACGGTCAGCTGATTTATGATATCATGCAACATTTATATCTTAATAGAAAAGTTGCCTGTCAATAGAGGCCATCTTCAAAATCAGGAAAAGGAAACTGCCATCAAAAGAACCTTTTATCTATGAAGAGTATTTGATTCCAGCATAGTTTTATTGGAAGACAAGAAACTCAGTGTTCCAGAATCATTCACCTATTTTCACGTCAACTCTTGCAAAATGAGACCCAACTCCAAACACAATGTCATGTACATGCTACCACACAATACAATAACCAAGAGCCTCTTTTGTATTGGAACGAAGCTTGATATTCGTTCCTCATTTGTTCCTTGTGAACGTCAAAGTGGTCAGAGTTATTCATTTAAACACAATGGGAGCCCTTCAAAGATGACGTAACACACACATATGCTGCGCATTTTAAATTTAGTAATAGATACAGTAAAAAAACTGCACCATACAGCTGTTTCGTCTTCTTATGACTCTTCAGTTGTGCTAGAGGCCAAAGGGTGGAAATCTAAAATTTCTAAACTAATGCAGAAGCAAAAGGAAACAAAGAATACTTCAACAAAGAATAATACAGTCCAATTATATGTACCCTGCACAATAAGGTTATTAAGTAAATGTTGTTTGAAGACTGTTTACACATTTGACCCACATGACGTTGAACGTGGGTCAATGTCATATATTTGAAAAGGACTGGTAGCTTGGAAGTCCTTCATTCCACCTGTTGCAAGACCAATGTCATTTGCCATTTGGTATAGTGAAGAGGTTGTTCACTTATTTTTTGGATCATGACCCATGTGACCTTGAATGTGGGCTAAGTTCATTCAATCGTTCACTCGTGTTGTCAGTAGAATGTGACCGGGCGGGATGTTGCATGGGTAGTTCACCAGTGTTGTCAGTATAATGTGACCGGGCTGGGTGGTTCACCCGTTGTCAGTATAATGTGACCGGGCTGGGTAGTTAACCCGTTGTCAGTATAATGTAACCGGGCTGGGTGGTTAACCCGTTGTCAGTATAATGTGACCGGGCTGGGTGGTTCACTCGTTGTCAGTATAATGTGACTGGGCTTGATGTTGTGTTTGGTAGTTCACCAGTGTTGTCAGTATAATGTGACCGGGCTGGGTGGTTCACTCGTTTTCAGTATAATGTAACTGGGCTGGATGTTTTGTTGGGTAGTTCACCAGTGTTGTCAGTATAATGTGATCGGGCTGGGTGGTTCACTCGTTGTCAGTATAATGTGACCAGGCTGGGTAGTTAACCCGTTGTCAGTATAATGTGACCGGGTTGGGTGGTTCACCCGTTGTCAGCATAATGTGACCAGGCTGGGTAGTTAACACGTTGTCAGTATAATGTGACCGGGCTGGGTGGTTCACTCGTTGTCAGTATAATGTGACCGGGCTGGGTAGTTAACCCGTTGTCAGTATAATGTGACCGGGCTGGGTGGTTCACTTGTTGTCATAATAATGTGACCGGGCTGGATGTTGTGTTTTGTAGTTCGCCAGTGTTGTCAGTATAATGTGACCGGGCTTGATGTTGTGTTGGGTAGTTCACCAGTGTTGTCAGTATAATGTGACCGGGCTGGGTGGTTCACCCCTTGTCAATATAATGTGACCAGGCTGGATGTTGTGTTGGGTAGTTAACCCTTTGTCAGTATAATGTGACCGGGCTGGGTGGTTCACTCGTTGTCAGTATAATGTGACCAGGCTGGGTAGTTAACCCGTTGTCAGTATAATGTGACCGGATTGGGTGGTTCACTCGTTGTCAGTATAATGTGACCAGGCTGGATGTTGTGTTGGGTAGTTAACCCGTTGTCAGTATAATGTGACCGGGCTGGGTGGTTCACCCGTAGTCAGTATAATGTGACCGGGCTGGGTAGTAAACCCGTTGTCAGTATAATGTGACCAGGCTAGATTTTGTGTTGGGTAGTTAACCCGTTGTCAGTATAATGTGACCGGGCTGAGTGGTTCACCCGTTGTCAGTATAATGTGACCGGGCTGGGTGGTTCACTCGTTGTCAGTATAATGTGACCAGGCTGGGTAGTTAACCCGTTGTCAGTATAATGTGACCGGGTTGGGTGGTTCACCCGTTGTCAGTATAATGTGACCAGGCCGGGTAGTTAACCCGTTGTCAGTATAATGTGACCGGGTTGGGTGGTTCACCCGTTGTCAGTATAATGTGACCAGGCTGGGTAGTTAACCCGTTGTCAGTATAATGTGACCGTGCTCGGTGGTTCACTCGTTGTCAGTATAATGTGACCGGGTTGGGTGGTTCACCCGTTGTCAGTATAAGGTGACCAGGCTGGGTAGTTAACCCGTTGTCAGTATAATATGTGACCGGGTTGGGTGGTTCACCCGTTGTCAGTATAATGTGACCAGGCCGGGTAGTTAACCCCTTGTCAGTATAATGTTACCGGGTTGGGTGGTTCACCCGTTGTCAGTATAATGTGACCGGGCTGGGTGGTTCACCCGTTGTCAGTATAATGTTACCAGGCTGGGTAGTTAACCCGTTGTCAGTATAATGTGACCGGGTTGGGTGGTTCACCCGTTGTCAGTATAATGTGACCAGGCCGGGTAGTTAACCCGTTGTCAGTATAATGTGACCGGGTTGGGTGGTTCACCCGTTGTCAGTATAATGTGACCAGGCTGGGTAGTTAACCCGTTGTCAGTATAATGTGACCGTGCTTGGTGGTTCACTCGTTATCAGTATAATGTGACCGGGCTGGGTGGTTCACCCGTTGTCAGTATAAGGTGACCAGGCTGGGTAGTTAACCCGTTGTCAGTAAAATGTGACCGGGCTGGGTGGTTCACCCGTTTTCATAATAATGTGACCGGGCTGGATGTTGTGTTTTGTAGTTCGCCAGTGTTGTCAGTATAATGTGACCGGGCTTGATGTTGTGGTGGGTAGTTCACCAGTGTTGTCAGTATAATGTGACCGGGCTGGGTGGTTCACCCGTTGTCAGTATAATGTGACCAGGCTGGATGTTGTGTTGGGTAGTTAACCCGTTGTCAGTATAATGTGACCGGGCTGGGTGGTTCACCCGTAGTCAGTATAATGTGACCGGGCTGGGTGGCTGGGTGGTTCACCCGTTGTCAGTATAATGTGACCGGGCTGGGTGGTTCACCCGTTGTCAGTATAATTAGACCGGGCTGGGTGGTTCACCCGTTGTCAGTATAATGTGACCAGGCTGGGTAGTTAACCCGTTGTCAGTATAATGTGACCGGGTTGGGTGGTTCACCCGTTGTCAGTATAATGTGACCAGGCTGGGTAGTTAAACCGTTGTCAGTATAATGTGACAGGGCTGGGTGGTTCACTCGTTGTCAGTATAATGTGACCGGGCTGGGTAGTTCACTTGTTGTCAGTATAATGTGACCAGGCTGGACGTTGTGTTGAGTAGTTCACCAGTGTTGTCAGTATAATGTGACCGGGCTGGGTGGTTCACCCGTTGTCAGTATAATGTGACCGGGCTGGGTGGTTCACCCGTTGTCAGTATAATGTGACCAGGCTGGATGTTTTGTTGGGTAGTTCACCAGTGTTGTCAGTATAATGTGATCGGGCTGGGTAGTTAACCCGTTGTCAGTATAATGTGACCGGGCTGGGTGGTTCACCCGTAGTCAGTATAATGTGACCGAGCTGGATGTTTTGTTGGCTAGTTCACCAGTGTTGTCAGTATAATGTGATCGGGCTGGGTGGTTATTCCGTTGTCAGTATAATTTGACCGGGCTGGGTGGTTCACCCGTTGTCAGTATAATGTGATCGGGCTGGGTAGTTAACCCGTTGTCAGTATAATGTGACCGGGCTGGGTGGTTAACCCGTTGTCAGTATAATGTGACCAGGCTGGGTGGTTCACCCGTTGTCAGTATAATGTGACCGGGCTTGATGTTGTGTTTTGTAGTTCGCCAGTGTTGTCAGTATTATGTGACCGGGCTTGATGTTGTGTTTTGTAGTTCGCCAGTGTTGTCAGTATAATGTGACCGGGCTTGATGTTGTGTTTTGTAGTTCGCCAGTGGTGTTGTCAGTATAATGTGACCAGGCTGGGTAGTTGACCCGTTGTCAGTATAATTAGACCGGACTGGATGTTGTGCTGGGTAGTTGACCCGCTGTCGGTATAATTTGACCAGGCTGGGTAGTTAACCCGCTGTCGGTATAATTTGACCAGGCTGGGTAGTTGACCCGTTGTCAGTATAATGTGACCGGGCTGGATGTTGTAATGTGTGCCTTCTGCATGTTGTTTCAGTGAGATAGCACTAAACAGAATGACATCAGGTCTGTGCTATTACAAGGCTAAACCAACATACCATGTCTCCAACACACACTTTCACAAATACACAACGCACAGGTTGAGATAAAAACCTTCGATGCCACATCACCTGTCGTTAATGTTTCTAATTATCAACTAACTTACCTGCCCATACAACTGTCAGTTCCAGAACAATGACTCCAAGTGTGTACACCAGTCTCAAATCCATTGTTAACACGACTGAAATTCGCTACAAGGTAAACACAGCAGCTGTATTTATATACTCCATATAAGGTTTATCTCTATTCACCGAACTACAGTCAGCACTTGAGTTAAGTGTTCGATGGCGCTGGGCTACATCCGATTTCCAAGTGTCATTTTGTAGTTCAAAAGTGCTTTACCATTAAACACATGACAATGATGAGCACGACTTTGTTGTATTTTTGTATGTTAATATGAAATATGTGAAACTAATTTTATCAAATAGACCACGATACAAAACAATATTCAAGTATTCATGTATTTTTATATGTAAATATGAAATACGCGAGACAATTTTTATCAAATAGACCACGATACAAAACAATATTCAAGTATTCACCATTCAGACTTTGTTGTATTTGTATAGGTTAATAAGAAATACGTGAAACAATTTTCTTATCAAATAGACCACGATACAAAACAATATTCAAGTATTAACCATTGAGACTTGTTGTATATTTAAATGCATGCATCTATAATTTGTAAAAGATGTTTTTATTAAAATAAAACGATACAATAAAACATTAAAGATTTATACTTACGCCTCCATACGGAATTTTTAAATGATAATAGCATATCTATATTGTCATACAGACCACACACTAAATATTTTTGTTCAACAAAATCATCAGCAATAAATCAAAATAGGGATACAATAATAAAATAAAAAAAGAAGAATATCAAAGTGTCAGCAAAACCATAATCCGAACTCAAATCGATCAAACTAGGAACAAAAAGGAACAAAGGAAAGATTTATATGGAGACTCTCGTAAAAGTACAAGAGAACAAGACCAGGTGTTCCGGAAGAGTAAGCAACTTCTGCTACAATGTATCTTTTTCTCGCTTACCTGTTCTTACCTCATCTCTACCTGTCTGTTCAGCAGCATATCAAATAATTCAATCTAAATTTAACCTGTATTTAATCACAATAACCTGAAAATTAGTTATTTGTTAAGCTTATATATTAGTTTGATAACTTTTAAGTTTGCAATCCACATAATAGCGAAGTTCATATGATACCCACAGTTGATTAGACTAAAACAGCTATCTTTTTTATGCACATTAGTAGTGAGAATATTTATTTTTAACATATCCGTCCATTAAATCCCATCATAAGGCACAACAAAAATATACTGTATAAAGAAAAAAATATCAACTAATACTTTGAAAATTATAGAAAAGTCGGCGAAACAGTAATTCTTCATTATTTTGATCGACTGTATAGTATTCTAAATTATAAAGGTGCCATATCCGTGTGTCTTTTATACAATCCTATTCTATAAATCATCAACATCGAATCGCGTGGTACGTTCTTCTGTGTTATTGAAACGAGTTTGCCCTTTATTTATTGATAAACCGACAACCCCCTCCCCCGGAAATTAATTCGGATCCAAACAAGTGAGGAATGCTGTGGTAAATATGTTACTTACTTAACTTATCTATCTACATCAATCATTCTTGTCTTGTAATTCGTATCTCTGTCTCTTATATTAAACCGATATCGTAATAACTAAAGACCAAGGCGTGCCAACAGGTATCTTGTGTACATACACGTAAGATATAGTAGTTTTCATAGGTAAGTTGTCTGAGTTCATTTATCTCTCTACACCAGTGTCATATTAACTAATCTATACATTTATTTTGATCAGGAGAATATGGTTTAGAGTTGAGAGGAAACACACACAAACACAACTAGGCGTCCATGCTAACAGGAAAAGGTAGGCGAGCGACGCATTGTTCCCTTTCCGTATATGCAAGGTATACTATCTATTTATTTATACTTCCTGTTATACAACATTTAAATAATTCAGTTTGGGAGAATTTCACTGATTTTCATAGACATGCTTACATATTTGTTTTATTTTATAACGTTTTGCTAGTTGGTTTATCATGTTTTTATTTGGTGATTATTTTCGATGGATTTGAAGCATTTGGCCTAATGCACATTTTTGATAAGCTCCGAAACTTCATCCAGATATGGCAAACATTTTTCGATTACACGTTGGTTTCTCTCCGCGGCCACAATATTAATGTATCTCGTCAATACATAGCGGGGTTATATATATAACTGTTGATATGAAACCATAACTATCGACAAAATATAAGCTTTGAGAGGGCTACTAAGTTTTTTGCATCATTGCAGTAATTTGTTCTTCATGTTTTTTATGATAGATGAAGGTGCCATATGCGCAGATGATAACATCTTTGAAGGCGATATATACATTAGCGTTAACATGGATTATTTTCCATTTGAACTTGTTTACATAGGTTGTACTAGAAACATTATGTCTGTCTTTGGTATTATCAGATTTTTCAATTTCAAAAAGTAAATATTGAAGACATTTATCTGAAAAAAATGATTATTTTTAGATAATTGTCAACAATATTTACTTTTTGATTTTGGCGAAAACAGATTTAGAGCCAGGGCTAGCCCTGTAATCGTTAAAAACTTCAATTTAGAAATGCAAGATTGTTATCGAATATTATGTCTTTAAATTGATTAAAAAATAATGTGATACATCTTTCAACTCTAGCATGACATTACTCATACAGTTAATGGGTAGCTGCAAAAGAAATTTAACAATTGTGTCACTAATATAGTTTATTTGATTGTATACAGAAATGGCAGGAGTCGCAGTACTGGTTATTTGTGTGTTTGTGACCTTGGTGAATTCACGAGCTGTGTCACACCATTCGAACGGCCACGTTCATATGTCCAGTCATCAATCTATTAACTCCCATGTAGAGAGCGGTCAATCTGACCAGGCGCCTGTACCACTTCATACGTACCACCCGTTACATAAAGGAGATACAATATGGATGAACGTCATGCTTGATGGCATACACATGGATGACTTACCGGAAGTCTATCTTCCTATGGCTGTTTTACGGGAAAGAAAGTCATCGTTGTCGAGAGCGGTCTCCCGACGTGCACGTGACACAGCAGTGTATTGCGCGACTGCGGAGTGCGTGCAGCTGATGGCTGAGTACGAGCTGTGGAGGCAACAACATGGCTACCCGGACTCCTCCGGGCGATGGGGATGATACAATCATACACGAATTTGGGTGTTTCCCTAATTCATTAGAGATTATTAATTCAAATAACCACTCCTAATTATTAATCGATTATTAATCTGTTTAAACTAATGATGTATTATATTAAGTTACAACATGTTCATGTATCTGATAGTCATATAATGTTTATATTGTAAAATTGCTATATCATAGTGTAAGGGCCCTGTATCACACGTCGGACACATATTATTAAGTACACATTGCTCATTCGTTTCGAGAAACAAAAACATAGGGAGAGTGTTATGAACAGTGCGGCTAGGAGCCTAAAGGCTATCGGCGCATATAGAATTTGAACCTGCAATAGTCACAGAAGTATTGTATATAAAGGATTTATATAGATTTAAGAGGTTTCAATATTGTTCGTGTTATTTGTAAATCCATGATTAAAATGTGCACATCCATGTTAAAATTATACGAGTTACTTATTCTTTATGTAATATATTGACTATCTAAACGCATGGACATTGTTCATTAAACATTTTGATGCTTATCAAAAAAAATCTATATTCTAAAGTAAATTCATAGGCTTAGAGCGTCTAACGTTCCAGTCATTATTATATCAACTGGCTCAAATGGGAGAGGAACTTCAGTGTAGTAGCTTTAGAAAGTCGGCATCTGCCATATACCATCATACACCCTAATACACATATACTCAACATATACACCCTAATACACAGACACTCAACACGTACACCCTAATACACAGACACTCAACACGTACACCCTAATACACAGGCACTCAACACATACACCCTAATACACAGACACCCAACACGTACACCTTAATACACAGACACTAAACACGTACACTCTAATACACAGACACTCAACACGTACACCTTAATACACAGACAATCCACACGTACACCTTAATACACAGACACTAAACACGTAAACCCTATACACAGGTACTCAACACATACAACCTAATACACAGACACTCAACACGTAACCCTATACACAGGTACTCAACACGTACACCCTAATACACAGACACTCAACACGTACACCCTATACACAGGTACTCAACACGTACACCCTAATACACAGGTACTCAACACGTACACCTTAATACACAGACACTCAACACGTACACCCTAATACACAGACACTCAACACGTACACCTTAATACATAGACACTCAACATGTACACCCTAATACATAGACACTCAACATGTACATCCTAATACACAGGCACTCAACACATACACCCTAATACACAGGCACTCAACACATACACCCTAATACACAGGCACTCAACACGTACACCTTAATACACAGACACTAAACACGTACACTCTAATACACAGACACTCAACACGTACACCCTAATACACAGACACTCAACACGTACACCCTATACACAGGTACTCAACACGTACACCCTAATACACAGACACTCAACACGTACACCCTATACACAGGTACTCAACACGTACACCCTAATACACAGGTACTCAACACGTACACCTTAATACACAGACACTCAACACGTACACCCTAATACACAGACACTCAACACGTACACCCTAATATACAGGCACTCAACACGTACACCTTAATACATAGACACTCAACATGTACACCTTAATACACAGACACTAAACACGTACACTCTAATACACAGACACTCAACACGTACACCTTAATACATAGACACTCAACATGTACACCCTAATACACAGGCACTCAACACATACACCCTAATACACAGGCACTCAACACATACACCCTAATACACAGGCACTCAACATGTACACCTTAATACACAGACACTCAACACGTACACCTTAATACACAGACACTCAACACGTATACCCTAATACACAGACACTCAACACGTACACCTTAATACACAGGCACTCAACACGTACACCCTAATACACAGACACTCAACACGTACACCCTAATACACAGACACCCAACACATACACCCTAATCCACAGACACTCAACACATACAACCTAATACAAAGACACTCAACACGTACACCCTAATACACAGACACTCAACACGTACACCCTAATACACAGACACTCAACACGTACACCGTAATACACAGACACTCAACACGTACACCTTAATACACAGACACTCAACACGTATACCCTAATACACAGACACTCAACACGTACACCTTAATACACAGGCACTCAACACGTACACCCTAATACACAGACACTCAACACGTACACCCTAATACACAGACACCCAACACATACACCCTAATCCACAGACACTCAACACATACAACCTAATACACAGACACTCAACACATACACCCTAATACACAGACACCCAACACGTACACCCTAATACACAGGTACTCAACACATACACCCTAATATTCTTATTTTTGAAGTTGACCATGTATTGGCTAAAATGACTTTTCATCTGCCGTTGGACAAATACTAATTATTAGGGTAATTCATTAGTATACGTTTAATAAGTGTCATCCCACTAGCAGATCGATAAAACGACTCGGTCTATTGATGCTTAATATTCTAAGCAGCACAATAATAGTTTCATACAAATTAATGATGAAGATTATCAATAACAACCGTTAATTGAGATATTTTGTATATGTATTTTGTATTAACATATCAATGACTTACCCCGACGTAATTAATAATTAACTTCAAACTCAATTTTGTTAAAAGCTACTTGGTTCCAATTTTCTTACGCTTAATATATAATTTGTTCTTCTGTTCTAGCAAATCTAAAATGTCATATAACTTAATTTTTTCAATACCTCCTAGCTTTTGTACAAAGAATATTGCCCACACAATATATGCAGCAGCAATGCTATTTATTACGCTTTATGTTTTTTAACAATACAAAAGTCTCATTCATAGCATCTCGCCAAATGTATAGGAAAATTTTCAATGAGATTCATTTTAGGAGAATATTGTTCCTGCACACGATACATAGTAACAATATCTGAACACAGCTCTTACAGATCGAGTTCCAAAGTCAATATAAAATTGTATTTTTGAAGTATATAGAATAGGAGTGGCTCATGCAATAATAACTGCTGTATAATCCAACACTTGGATTTCACATTTGTTGTAAAATCCATCACCTGTTTTTACCCATTCTTTTGCAATGTTGACGTCCACTTTAGAAATAAAAAACAAATCTTTGTCAAAACTCTTATCGGCGTCCAAAATTGCCCCCTAAATCTGGGTAAGTGTGTTCCAAATCAACCATGTGGTCAATGCATTCTTGTGTTTGGCACCATGCTTCTGCGCCGTATTTCCTGTCTGTGCGTTTCCGGTTCCGGTTTAAATCAGTAAGAACGCGATACAGAAACTTTTGTTTTGGTGAAAGTTCGAGATGCTGTACTCCTACTAAACCTGTGCCAACAAAACGCTTTTTCAAAAACGGGATCCTAATGTGTGCTCCTTTAATCGTTGCTTGGAGCCTTGGTACTGGGCTTGGAATTTCCAGTTTACTACCCTGAATGCTTTCATCTTTTCTTTTACAATCCACAGAAGTAATCCACATCGACAACAAAATCACTGAAAAATGAGAAGAAAATCCAATCATTATCATACATCCAATTATGTGAACACTTGTTTTTAGGACACCATACACCAAATAAGCGGGAATTTCGATTCGTGAATTGTTCAATATCACAACCATTGATGATTTGTGATGTACACTTCATCTCTATTGAAGAGAATGTATACATGTCGAGAATCCAAGCGTTGATGAAACTTGAGTGTATTAAATACTATATGCTTGAAGGCGCTTTACGGGATAGGTTACGAGAACATCACATAAACTAGGACAAAAGATTATACTTCGAGTGGCTTTGGTAAATTATATTTCATTAAAAAAAATGCTTTCAGAAAGCCTAAATCGTAGAGAATTATCTGTTCGAAGAAATATTTAAAACATGTAACCTTACTACATAATTAAATGGTTCCTGACACGCAATGTTCTGATGCTGGTCTTAACGTTTGAATAGCCCATCCGGACACGGGCAAAAACTGGGTTGCCATACACCGACAACGGTTTAATGAATAATTTGAAATAATAGTGTCTAGATATGTCCAAGTGATGTATTTTTTCAGTATTTTGTTGCCAAGGTTCGGTAGAACAGATCGAGAATCAGAATAGCTAACTCACTGCGTTACATCATGTGATTTAAATGAATAGTACGGTCTTCTGTGGAGAATATTGATTCATCACTGGGCAGTTTACAATTGCCGCAATCATTTTATGGATACTTTCAGTATAAAACAACGAAATTTCTTAGTACGGCCTATTTTCAAAGCCGGCCTATTTTCAAGGTATATTTGACTGCAGAAAACTCATGGCTTACTTTCAAGATCGGCATGTTTCGATTCAGGCTTATTATCGAGAGTTTAGGGTATTTCAATTTTTTTTTTTTTTGTATGAAATTTGTGCGAAAAACATTAGATTCTGCGTCAGATTTAGATGTTTCATGAAGCGAAAAATCAACATCATATTAAACAAGAAATCACAGAGGAATAGCAATCATAGCAATCAGATTCTTCTCAAATTGGATTTAAAACGCAGGACAAAGTCTGTTTATTGCATCGAAAGATTAATTATAATAATTTTGGATAAACTGTAATGATAACAATAAATTCAAGAAAAGACTTTCTAAATAAATGATCGTAAAATATATACATGATTTCTTCAAAATCACATTTCTAACTGTAAGTATATACAAATATTGGATGTAAAATGAGGCATCTATCTCAGTTGAAGGAAAACTCGTTAAATCACTGAAAAACCTTAGAGTTTTTCCGCCCCGTGTTATTTTCGCAACATTCTTAAAAAAAGGAAAGCAAACGTAGGCGAATTTACACCAGACAAACATAGTTTAGAGATCCTAATGATAATAGGTGGCTGGTGTAGTATTTTAAACCTTCAAACTGTGATGGCAAATCACAATACTCGGAACATACTCTGGGAAAGAATAGGCTTGCTGTATATATCCCAATGCATGTGCAAATGTATAAGAGGGTAAACAAAGCGGAGTCCCAAAGGAATCAGTGGTTTATTTCTATGAAAGGGGACGTAGAAGAATCAAACTTTGTCACCATTTTCAACTCAACATCTTTCCTTGGCACGCCACTTTATAGTCTCAAGCTATTGACACTAAACCCCATAAAAACAAAAGGCACCGAACCCTGAACCCTGTTTTAATATTATATCATTACATACCCTGCATCATTCCCACTTCAAAGCGTCTTTTCTGTTATACCGATAAACCTCTTGAAATGACTTTTGATTTTATAAATAGAAACCTTTATCGTTTTCTAGGTTATCGTACGAAGTTACCCTTTTTGTTACAAGTATTCTGCTTATCTTCCATTGTACTAATCCAGTTTAGTAGTACTTACCACAAACGGCCAACATTGTACTTTTAAGCTCCATTCTGCATGTACCGTGCTATCTGCATACATGCCACATTTGTACAAGGCATGGTGGTGAATGACCGACCCTTAAGTACATATTTTAAGGCAGGAACCTTAAGTAAAAGTTTATCTTTGTTGAATTACCTGCTTTGTGATAATTCCGGAAAGGTATGGGCTAGCGGAGACAAGCCCAAGTTAGTTTACAAACTGTACTTTAGTTGCTGGTCTGTTTATAGAACTGGTTACGCATATCGTGACGTGGTTAAATCTTACAGGAGGGGATCTTTTTGTGTCTGCTACTATGCATTTATTGGTTACCATAACAAGACCATCTGTGATTTCACAACAGCGGGCCTGATATCTTGGTTTGGAATTTTATCGGTTATCAACTGGGATGTACCTGATATTATTCGATCGGCCCGTCGACCATTACATTTTATTTACGTTTAAGTAGGATGCAGGTGAGAGAGCTGGACGGTTATATCATGATTGAAAATCTAGGTTCCTATCTTTGATATTTTCACCAGGAAAAATGCAAGTGAATTTATAATTGATACAATAAGGCAGTGTCCATGGAGGAGAAACAAGGAAGAACATGTTAAGTTTGCTTGGCTCGACAAATCAAGCTAATTTATAAGAATTTTATTGAAATGCGTTCTGTGATATTACAATATGTTCACCTGAGTGAGCATCGTAAAAAATATTTATAAGGAAGTTCATCAGAACAAAACTATAATTTCGGTTCGATTCGCGTCGATTGAGGAAAAAAGGAAACAAATGAAATATGCTTTTAGTCTCCCGCTCCTGAAGCGCGTGGGAAAAAACAATCATTTCAAAATGAAGATTATGAAATTTGAGAAAGATCAATCAACTACTTCTAAAGTTAAAGCGGTAACAAATTTCCAAAGTCAACATCGAAGATGGTCAGTCATTTTTATTTTTCTGATCAATGCCCAACTCAAGAGCACTGAATTAAGTTGGGTTATTATCAAGCGTTGTCATTCAATGATGTGCATTTATTTAGCATGCGTGTGACAGTTGTAAGAAAATTGAAGAGTTAGGTATCTGAATACAAGCGGTTGTGTAGTAGTTAGGCCGACCTTGACCAAGGATCAGAGATACGGAACAAAACGTGCCAGACGAACACGCTCCTGCTATCATTGTCCTATATAGTTCTGTCTTTTCTCCAATGCTAACTATTCATTGCCCGATTATGTTGCTCAAAGTACTCATCGCGTCTTGCCTGGTTCTGGGTAGGTAACCATATTTACATGACCTTTCTCTACCTTATTATCTTATTTTGAATAATTGTAAAAGGATCTGCTTTAATCGAAAAACAATAATTCGTTATTTTATTCTTATTAAAGGCCCAATATACGTAACTTTCTGGAAAACATGAAGCGAAAATCAATCCTAATAACTTTCTATATTTATAGATTTAGTTAAGATTAACAGATATCAATAATATTCAAGATGAATTCTAACGCGGTTACCGATACAGCAGCAGTTGAATCTCGGTACTTGTAAACACGCGTCCATTTTGAACTGCCTTCTAACATAGGCTTGTTGTTAAAGTGGGCCCCGATTGAATTATTTTCAATTCTTTTGATTTTTCTGTCTAGAGTCTCTTGTTAGTTACCACTCAGGTTAACTTCGTTTTAGGCTTATTTTTGCATGGTTATCAACTGTTTTTTTTTCCAGAATTTTTCAGAATCACACGCAATTTCCTGAAGTTACGTATATTGGGCCTTTAAGAATCAGTCTAAACCTCAATATATATATAAATGTATTAAACTGATTTCGAGTATTCCAACCACCACTCAACAAGGTCTGTGCAGTGCTGCAATGTGGACTAATTTGTCAGACACCTGTAACTGTACTTATTATTCATGCTATTAGCAGGGAATATTATATAGTATAAACTGTCGATTTACCTAAACGACTTCATTTGTCTAAAATATCTTCGAACAAATATGCGTCTATTCAATTTTAGAGTATTTTGAAGAAAACGTAACACACATATGCTGCACCTGTCAAATTTGAAGCTGGTGGTCATTGTGATAAAATATAATTAACCATAGTCACTTTTAATGTTCCATTTAACGTAATCCTATACCTTTTCGTTTGTTTTTGTCAACCATGTCTGGTCCTTATAACCTTTCTTGCGATTAAGGGTCGTTAGGCTAGAAATAACAACTATTAAATATAGTACAATATTCGGTTATCCTTAATATCCACATCGGTTGAATTATCATCATTTACAGGTCTAAATTTGTGATAAAATATCTGTGTTACTATATTTAGAAACCTTTCGACATTTAGGTTGTTGTAAGTTTAGACATAAACACAATGCTATATTTAACATTAATTAGATTATCGTCAAACATGCATTTAATAAATTAATACTTTGTATTACATTGTCTCACTGTTGATCCGACGTTAAAACGAACAAAACCTACGAACAGGTAAACATGGAATATTTCCCGTATGCCTATGAAATGAAATTAATGAAACATATTAGTACCTTGGTAACAAAACATTATTTGCATCGTCGTTTGCTATATTCAGATGTTAGAATCTTGCAAAGCATTCGACATTATTTAACGTTTTAATTTGCTATGCCGAGTTATTTTGTCCCTGGCTTTCATCTTCTAAATTTATAAAACAAATATCGCTATGTATTGAGACAGATAATTATCATAAATACCAGTCCCACATTCCTTGTTTATGTTGATAGCTGTTATGGCGGAGCGGCCAGTAATAGGGAGCGACCTGTGCCACGTGGAGGAATCCCAGGACTGTTCGCTGTATGAAGATGAAGTCGTGTGTGGGTCTGATCACGTGACCTACCAAAACAGGTACGAGTCCACCAAACATTTGTTTATAAAATAGCGCGATTATATTGATCAGAGTCAGGTTAAAACAATTATAACTAAATGTAGTTCAGGCATTAAGAAAGTTGGTGTATAATAGCTGTACTATAACGACATTAATTGTAAAATATCAACATAAATCCTGCATGTTCATGGGGTACTAAAGATGTTCAAGTTTCCGTTGTATTATTTACTGTAAACGTAAATATTTTCTCGCTAATCTTATTTTTGCGCTGAAAGTATTTCGCTAAAATAAGATTGCACTTATAGGAGTTTGTATATGCTTCTACCACGGATGTGTGAATTTATCATTGCGCTAATGTGCCAGAAACTGACAATGCGCTAAAATTTGATTGTGCTAAATTAAGTACGTTTACAGCATACAGTAGTACAGTCTAAACACTTCTAATGTAAGAATGAGCTGTCCTAATACCTCAATAACGTCACAGATAGCAAACGATTCGCAATCAAATACAGTATTCATTGAAGTTAATACATATATGAAAAAAAACCTAGAAGTGAACAATTTTACCTGCTGCCCCTATTGCGTGATTTGTAAGAGGATACACAATTTTGGACCTTGCCTATTCTCATATTCTTTAATATGCTCATTAGTATGCCTTCTTGTTGTGATTGTGAAACATGTCTAATTTTGTTCACTTTGGAACGTGACATTTACTTGGATGTATCCTAGATTTACATGGCGGATGTCGTCGATGGAGCAGAAATCAGTAGAAGGTGCTTTACTCTTCAGAAACACATAGTCTCTTACACTTTTGTTGAGGATTTCGTGTAAATGTTTTCCTTTTTTCATATTTTGCCCGTAGTTTAATCGATTTGAGTTGTGATTAATTTTTGTTAATGCTTGGGTATTTTTCTGTGTTTATCAACATTGTTTCCTATGTCTCCCTTCCGACTGCCTCACATTTGGCTTTCGTTGAGCGTCCGCTCCTGGAGGGAAAGCTTTGAGTTCTGTTCCCTGGCATAAACATTCCAGTCAGAAGAAATATGGTGGTCAAGTCTCCTTGTTTGACGGTTAGCAATACGGGAGTAGAACAACTAGTTCACCCGTTGTCAGTGTGGCAGCACACATCCGCACTCAAAACATATAGTCACATCTCATATACTGTCATTAAATGACCTGTGCACTCTAGGTAGGGAGTACGAATTGTATTTGCTGCCATTGTCAGTGTAATGTGACCAGATGGAATGTTCTGTTGAGGGCCTTAGGATGTTTACATATTAAACAAAATTCAGAGAATACCTAAACGTTCAAAAAACCATAATCAGAACTCAAACCGATTAAACCAGGATCAAAGGAAAGACTTACGCGGAGACCTTTGAAAAGGTACAAGAAAATAGGACAAGGTGTTCCAAAAAGTAAACGTATTTTGCCTCTTTTGCCAACATCCCACCATGTAAATTTAGATCATATCCCAGTTAATGCCATAGCCTCAAAGTGAGAACCGAGGAATACTTATCAATCACAATAAACTTGCATACTTATAAGATGACGCAACACACACATGTGCTGCACATTTTTTAATTTAGTTATAGATACGGTATGCCGACAAAATGAATTAAACAGCAAATGTGTATATTATGCCGATACTCAAATGAGATTAACTGTGGCTATGGAGGCTCCAGCAAACCTCGGGGACTAAATCATTCAGCAGAGTCTGCCACCCCCTATCATAAAGACCACGTAACACACACATGTGCTGCACCTTTTAAATTTAGTAATATATACAGTATGCCGACGAAAATGAATTAAACTGCACCATACAGCTTATTCGTCCTCCTAGGACTCTTCAGTGGCGCTAGGGGCCAAAAGTTGGAATCCAAAATTTCTAAAATAATGTAGAAGCAAAAGGGTCAGGTGCGTAAAACCCCTTTAATTCATGAATTTAGAAGTAAAATTAAACAAGTCCTGTATAATTTCAAATCGTGTACTACGAAAATGTGTATATTATGTACCGTGTCACTACTCCAATGATACATTTATTAACTGTGGTTATGGAGGCTCCAGCAAACCTTGGGGACTAAAACATCCACCAGCAGAGTCTGTCACCCCTTATCCTTAAATATTACGTAAGATACATATGTGCTGCATCTTTAAAATTAAGTAATAGATACAGTATGCCGAAAAAAATGAATTAAACTGCACCATACAGTTGTTTCGTCCTCCTAGAATATTTAACAACATTTATCTTACATGGATACACAATATTTCTCAATGAATTTCTTCATATAAAATCGGCATCAGTTCTGCACTAATCTATAGCAAGGACGCGCACACGGGCATACAGAGACCTCTCAAACACACATGCACAAAAGATCACCTTCGCATACATTGTTTAAAGGACATACGTGTAAAACAAAATAGCCAATAACTATAAAAAGGAGGCTTACACCAACATTCATTACATACAGGAAGGCCATACTTCAATGACCTTAACTGTTAACAGGACGAAACATATATTAAAACCAATCAAACGTTTCGGCCCATTGAGGAAGGCTTTAGCCGGATATAGCAATTCTCAATAAATGGTGTTACTACTCCATGTTTGAAGCTCAGCTTTACGTTAGGGGATCGGTTGGTTAATCCGTTGTCAGAGCAATATATTTTTTTGTTTCTACTCCTTGCTTGACGCTTAGCGTTACGCGAGTCAGATGACTGGTTCATAACCATAGCCGTTAATATGACATAAAAACAATAAAACCAAACCAAATAGAAAAATACCCGTTAGAATAATGTAACCGATGACCGGACGAGGTATTGTAGTAGCACTTTTAATGTTGGCTTAAGTTTCGTACTTGCTTGTTAGTGTGTTTACTTGTTGTGATGACAATGGTGACTCGGTTCTCATTTGGAGGATCGATGCTTACTTTGATGTGACCAAGATTTACATGGCGGGTGTTGTCGATGAAGCAGAAGACGCTTACTCTTCCAGAACACCTGGTCTTATTCTCTTGTGCTTTTACGTGAATCTCCATTTAAATCTTTCCGTTGGTCCTATTTTGCCCATAGTTTAATCGATTTTGAGTTAGGATTATGGTTTTGTTGACGCTTTGGTATTCTCTGACTTTTTTTCACAATGTGGTATACACGAACATACCGCAGCTCACCTTAATACACATGCACGTACCTTCCCACCAAATACACGGAGAGGCCGTCCTTAAATTACCTTAGCTGTTAATAGGACCTAAAACGAAACCAAAGGGAACGAGTTAGAGGTTCTGCTGGGGCAATCATATAAATGCACCGACAGCAAAATAAAACAAACCGAACAATAAATAAACAACCGTCGGAATCACTCTGAATCATTCTGTTATTAATTACCCTGCGAAGAATGCACATGTTGTTCCATTGCATCGTCGCAAGAGGCGACTTAATTTGGCATCTTATTTTTTCTCTTCTATTTTAACAACCTTTTCCTTCCTAATGTCTCCCTTGATACTACCTCACCTTTGGCGTTCAGTTGAGTTTTCGCCCCGGTGAGAAAGGCTATGTGTTCTGTACTGGTCTAGACCTACCAAAGTCTTAAACAAGGGTAGTTACTACTCCCTGTTTGACGCTCAGCATGATCGGATTGGAACGACCGGTTCACCCGTTGTCAGTATAATGTGACCGGGTTCGGCAAATATTCCGGACTATCACAAGAAGGCTTACACAATCATACCATAGCCCCTACAAACACACGCACTCAAAACATACACCCATGTAACATTCAACAGAAGTCGTTCTTAATAACATCAGCTGTGTTTAAAGGAGTAAAAACAATGAAAACCACAAAAATCCAACACAATCGCACAGTTACCAGCAAAAAGAACCCCATGATAACATAATTCTACCTATTTAGCACTTCAATGAAACCTTTTCGATGGGCCGTTAAAATGCATTATCTGCTATTTGCTTCCAATATGTTATTAAAAAGAAATGTCTTAGCTTGAATTAGGAAAGTCTTCCGAGCAATAGGCCAGGCAATTTAAGGACGGCCACCCAGTATATTTAATGTGACTGCAAGTGTGAGTGCTTGTGTATTTTGGGAGACTATGTTATATCTGAATTGAAGAGTGGTGAACACTTTGTTTGACATAATATAACGAAATCGTACTGTAATGCAACAGACAAAGTGATTTATATTTTTCTTATACTTGACAAACAATTGTATCTAATTCCTGTAGATAGTATGTGCTTGGAATAATCACAGTTTTGTTCTTTGTCATAATTTTATTATGCGTATGACCGCATCCCCCCTTTCATTGCAGTTATAACGTATTGGGTTGCATAGCAATCTAAAGCTGTCTTTATTTTTCTTTCAGTTGCGAATTCGCCAAGGGCATATGTCATCACAATGGCCACAGTCTTTATGCACTTTATTTCGGACCGTGTCAGTAATTCGAAACAGAAATAAAAGGGACTGCATAGCTGAGTTTCATTTTTGTTTTTGAATATTTGAATAAAAAATGGAAATAAATCGTTCTAATAACATTTTGTAAACGCTCATATTTTAGCGGTTATCTTATTTTCGCGCTGATTTGTGATTTGCAGTGGCTTTTCTGTATATTGCTTTCTACAACAAGTATTGTTAATGTACAGGTTTGTCATTTCGTGTACCTGTTTACATTATGTTCTGTATATTGCTGTCTACAACAAGTATTGTTAATGTACAGATTTGTCATTTCGGGTACCTGTTAACTTTATGTTCTGTATATTTCTTTCTACAACAAGTATTGTAAATGTACAGATTTGTCATTTCGTGTGTCTGTTAACATTAAGTTCTGTATATTGCTTTCTACAATGTACAGATTTGTCATTTCGTGTATCTGTTTACATTATGTTCTGTATATTGCTGTCTACAACAAGTATTGTTAATGTACAGATTTGTCATTTCGTGTATCTGTTTACATTATGTTCTGTATATTGCTGTCTACAACAAGTATTGTTAATGTACAGATTTGTCATTTCGTGTATCTGTTTACATTATGTTCTGTATATTGCTGTCTACAACAAGTATTGTTAATGTACAGATTTGTCATTTCGCGTATCTGTTTACATTATGTTCTGTATATTGCTTTCTACAGCAAGTATTGTTAATGTACAGGTTTGTCATTTCGTGTATCTGTTTACATTATGTTCTGTATATTGCTTTCTACAACAAGTATTCTTAATGTACAGATTTGTCATTTCGCGTATCTGTTTACATTATGTTCTGTATATTGCTTTCTACAACAAGTATTGTTAATGTACAGATTTGTCATTTCGTGTAACTGTTTACATTATGTTCTGTATATTGCTTTCTACAACAAGTATTGTTAATGTACAGATTTGTCATTTCGGGTACCTGTTAACTTTATGTTCTGTATATTGCTGTCTACAACAAGTATTCTTAATGTACAGATTTGTCATTTCGCGTATCTGTTTACATTATGTTCTGTATATTGCTTTCTACAACAAGTATTGTTAATGTACAGATTTGTCATTTCGTGTAACTGTTTACATTATGTTCTGTATATTGCTTTCTACAACAAGTATTCTTAATGTACAGATTTGTCATTTCGTGTGTCTGTTTACATTATGTTCTGTATATTGCTGTCTACAACAAATATTGTTAATGTACAGATTTGTCATTTCGTGTGTCCGTTTACATTACGTTCTGTATATTGCTGTCTACAACAAGTATTGTTAATGTACAGATTTGTCATTTCGTGTGTCTGTTTACATTATGTTCTGTATATTGCTGTCTACAACAAGTATTGTAATTGTACAGATTTGTCATTTCGTGTGTCTGTTTACATTATGTTCTATATGTTGCTTTCTGCAACAAGTATTGTAATTGTACAGATTTGTCATTTCGTGTGTCTGTTTACACTCGGTTAGGGACCAAAATGCCTACGCTTACAGTAATGTGTTTTCAATTGATTTGTATGTTAACATCAAATGTTTACCAATACATATATCATTTTATAAGTAAACATCATATTTGACAATACATATATCGTTTTATTAGTGTACACCATATGTTAAACAATACATAAATAATTTTTATCAGTATTATATGTTTAGCGATACGTGTACCGTTTTATCAGTTTGTTACCAAATCCTATATCGTTTAAAGTATAATTATACAGTATATTTAACAATAAATCTATCATTTTGTTAGTATATATCATATACTTAACAATATATATATAATTTTATCAGTATACATTATATTAGCCCTAGTTTCCTCTGGCCCTAACACCAGACTTCGACATTTTGACAGATAAATGTCTGGTGTGGGACCAAAACCAGATATGGTGTCGGGGCCAGAGGAAACACGGGCTAACATTATATGTATCATTTGTCGGATCAGAATTCAAGTAATGTAACTATTATCTTTACTGAGGTTATGAAATAAAGTTATAATAAGAGTTATTTCCCTTCACCCTGCAGGAAATAGATAGATCGGTCAAGTCAGAACACTGAACGGCATAGTAGACAGATACATCATTTATCAGAATAAAGCAAGTCTAACATTGTCCTTTAGTTTATATTTTATATAACAATAATTCCTTTTTAACTTTAAATATATAGTAGTTTACCCTATCAAGCTTAAAGCATTTGATTTAATGGAAAGAGATCAAGAAAATAATGTGTGTGTATAATTTATTTATAATACTGAAACTACGTTAACTATTTTCAAGAAATATGCGAATAGTTCCATCTATCTAGAATGTGCTTTTATCATAAAAAGTTTTTTTTTTATTTGACCATTGTTAAACGAATACAAACATGTTATACCATGGCAAAGCTGAAACATTAGTCCCATACAGTACCAAACACTGCGGCTTCATGCAGTGAAGATGTATAGTATAAGATGTCAGAGATTGCCATTCAGTCGCATACAGTGTCGCACAGGGAAAATGAATTATCTTAAAATCATCGATAAAAAAGTATGGACACTCATATAATTCATAAATCAGGTCAGATCAGTCAAAGCCTTCATGTAGAACATTTAATAATATGGGTGCATATGCTGTTCAATCAATATTGTAATTTGACATTTTTTTTTGCAATTCGTTTTAAAATACCATATTTGGTTATGTGAAATAGGTGTAACTCTAATGCATGTATTGATTTTTTGTGGTAGGAGTCCTATCCACACTATGACTCAAACATTTGTATATTTGTATACACCAGGTGTGTCGTCTGCTACCAAAATCTGACGTCATGAAAATCGGGTCGCGTGCGATTTATCACCATCGCTTTACTATGCCCATGCGTGGTACCTAAGTCGACGTACAGTGAGTGCGGAATCTGTTTCGCTTGTCATCCTCAGAAATACCTTGGCAAAATTGTTGTAAACAGGGAAACCGTTTGATTAGCTGAAACGAGGATTATTGTAAACTTACCTGTAAGACAGGTGTAAATACCTAATGGCGGGACGAAAGTTACCGTAAGTATATATCTGCATGTATATACATTTATGTTTATATTTGTACATGATTAAGTTTTAATCTCACGTATGTAAGGGCCATCACATCTAACTAGCTCCAGGTATCTGTCCGTCACCCAAACACTGTGTCGGCTACAGACATGTATTATCCATACAGGCAGAGATTTCATTCATTGAACCATTAAAATAATTTTATATGTTATGTATACATGATTAAGAGATGATCGTAAAGCATTCACGTACAAGTAAATGCACTTAAAAAATATCGGTAATAGATACAGCATGTAAAACATGAATTTCAATGCACCATAATATACAGGTATCTGTTAGGACTCCTCGATACTGGTGGAGATCAACAGTCCTCTAAACTACTATTGTGACAGACGGAAAGGGACCAGCTGCTATCCCTTATGTTTATAAATATCAAACATTAGAAATGAATTGGTTCTGACGAAAAATGAAAACACTGTTATAGCAACATACATATCAATAATAATACTCTGTTGTAGCTCAGCAATGTGTTCAAACGAAACAAATATCTATACCCACTACTATGATTGTGGGTGATCTTATACATGGACATGACGTTGGTATTTTTACTACGGTTTATTGTATAAGTATATAACACATGGCCACACACATGTTTTACGCTTATAAGGTCAGTAACCTATAAGAGTTTATTTGAAACACTATTTCTTGTCTTTAACAACACACATAGCGAAATAGATATAAGCACACTTCAACGGAATTATAAATGTTTACCATTATAAAAAAATCTTCATTTTAATCCGAAATGTCCCTAAATGACTGAACGCAAACCTTCTATGTAAATAACCTCAGTGGTGTATGATTTAAACTGATCTGAAATTCTTATAACTAATAATCTTTGATATTAATATAAAAACTTCACTTGTGATGATTAGCAACGAATGATTGAGACTCTGGCATTACTACCTAAAACGTATACACCAAGTTTATCGATTTATCACGTGATTGATTTTCAGTAAGCAGAATACGCATCTATAACGAGTTGGAGGTTGATCTTACTCGAATGTTTACACAACAAAATCAACATGTGTATGTACACGGCAGGTCTTATCTGGGTTTAAAATCACTTTAGCATCTATAATCGGGCCTATAAGTGAATTCACACTCTTGACCGTGAAATGAATAGGACCTAAGTCACAGTTCACTGAATCGTGGTCGTATAAGAACACGAACTCTGTGCTGTGATCCTGATCTTGACACAAACTATCCGTCAGAAAGTATGTGATAACACGAGCCGAGAATATTTCTGTGACAAGAAAAATTAGCCAGGAGCAGTGAAAAATACTCATCGTTATCCGTCATAATGATTTCTAAAGACATAAGGTTTACGGGCAGGTCTCTTCTTGAATTTCTGCCAATGACACTGGATAAAAAGCAGATACTGAAGTGTCAGCATAATCATCAGAACTATCTAACCAGGGGCAAATATGATCAACGGAAAGATTTACACGGTCACCTTTGAAAATGAGCGAA
This sequence comes from Mimachlamys varia, assembly GCA_947623455.1. Taxonomy (NCBI): domain Eukaryota; kingdom Metazoa; phylum Mollusca; class Bivalvia; order Pectinida; family Pectinidae; genus Mimachlamys; species Mimachlamys varia. The sequence continues at coordinate 30,905,981 of OX392529.1, read as the reverse complement.
AGAATAAAACCAGATGTTACGGAAGTGTAAGCGTCTACTGTTTCATCGACAACTGTAGGACACATCCAAATAAATAAATGAATTAGAGAATACCGAAGCGTTAACAAAATCATAATCCAAAATCAAAATCGATTAAACCAGAGGCAAAATAGGAACAAAGGAAAGATTTCCATAGAGACTCTTGTAAAAGTACAAGAGAATAAGACCAGGTGTTCCGGAAGATTAAGCGTATTCTGCTTCATCGACGACACCCGCCATGTAAATCTTTGTCACATCCACTTAAACATCAAGTTCTCAAAATGAGAACCGAGTATCATTGTCAATCACAATAAGTTAACACACTAATGAGCATACTCAATAACGTCCATCCTCATATCACTTAAAGATACAGAATATTTCTCAATGAGACAAAATATGAGTAAGGATGAAATGAGACGAACATAATTCTTTTCCAAGGAAAATTTTCAAACCAACGACCACGTGTACCTGAGGGTAAGCGTCCAGTTTCATCGACACTCGCCAATCTACGATTTATTATTTAAGATCTACTAGTGTACTGGATAATGTATTCCCCTATACAGTACAGTTCTTCAATGACGAAATAGAACGGTTACCCGAGGATTGATGTATTTGGTTGTCTAGGCCTAGACTATTGGACACGCATGGTACTTTTTTTTTTTTACTTGATAATTGTTCAGTACATACATATGTATTGTGATGGTAGAAACTAATCTACATTTGTAGTATCAAACATTTAAAAAGATTCCCTCAATCCATAATTCAATGTGTTACATAACGTTTGTTTACGTAAATACGGGTACTTCGTAGGTGAAAGCGTAGCATAAATGTTTCGCGGGAACGGAGCCTTTCGTTGAAATCTTTTCCTACGGTTTAAATATAAAATTCTGAATCAAGGTTAGACAAAATAAATGGTTGTGTCAGTCAATAAAATGAAATGAACGGTAGCGGGAAGGTGATTATGGTTCATTTCGTGGCAGGTGTGATGGGTGATTCATTCTTAACAACACTATCAAAAGGATTCTGCCGCGTTTCTTCCGTATGTTCTACCTGAACTCGCGCGCTCCTAAGTCTCGTGGGAAAAGTTTAAATCCCTAATTGTTGTTGAGGTGGAGACCGCGTTCAGTGTCACCGTGTACTCGTAGTAACACCGTGCGTACATTTGTATGTGTGAACGGTCGGATGAAGCAACAAGAGGATAAACCGATATATTTATTCGTTGTTTACCTGAAACAGACGTCTAATTTGACAGTTACACGATCAAGTGACGATATTTTACATAGTATAGTCCTTTCATATGAGATAAGCTTCTGAGGAAGATAGAAAGGTTGACATGGCTATATAGACTTATTTCTATGACTACATTGTTAATCGTTTATAAACAAGGTTCTTTCATATACAGCACAAACAGCAACAGTAGTATTGGATATAACACCTTATTATGTTAAAATGTTGATGCTTTATCTAAAAAACTACGGCTAACTTGGGGTTTGGGTTGCTTATATTTTTGTAACTGATATACTAACCGGGTCTGCTAGGCTAACCTTGGGGGTTTGGTTGTTTATATTTTTGTAACTGATATACTAACCGGGTCTGATAGGCTAACCTTGGGGGGTTTGGTTGTTTATATTTTTGTAACTGATTTACTAACCGGGTCTGATAGGCTAACCTTGGGGGGTTTGGTTGTTTATATTTTTGTAACTGATTTACTAACGGGTCTGATAGGCTAACCTTGGGGGGTTTGGTTGTTTATATTTTTGTAACTGATTTACTAACCGGGTCTGATAGTCTAACCTTTGGGACTTCGCCCTACCCCAGAGACTGAAAGTGTGATTAAGAGTCTTATCACGGGGGACGGATTGGCTAACCTCGGGGTCTGAAAATTCCGGGACTGAATGTCTACCCTAAGTAATTGAATGTCTTACTAGTATCTCGAGTACGGATAGTCTTCATTAGGGGAAAACGTATCTTTTATACTGATGTACTGTTTCATATGGCATGTCGGCCTGTTAGGGTTCTTTAGTGATACTAAAACTTTAGGTTTGGTTTGATTGGTCCTACGTTAAGGGACGTTAAGCTATAATGAATACATCTTTAAAAAATAAAAGTTTTACACTATCATACTCATATGCAATATACAACACACAGACATGTATTAATGGTATTAATGAGATTATTAGTTTACGGTTCTAATCTTCATCCTATTATACCATGTATTGTTGTTACCGTTTGCAGGTGAGAATAAAATATTTAACAATTGTCATTGTCCTTGGAATCACTTTCTTACGTTACTTTACCTTAACACAATATACACAGTACACAATACCAAACCAAGCCCTGACTTTGAAAGGATCAACACCCTGACTTTGAAAGGATCCAAATTTCGCTAAATGTAAGAATGTATTAACATTATTTTATATGGTGTCATAGAGAAAAATCAGAGAATTCCAGAACGTCAGCAAAACCATAATCCAAGTTTAAAATCGATAAAACTAGAGGCGAAATATAAACAAAGGAAATATTTACATGGAGACTCTCGTAAAAGAACAAGAGAATAAGACCAGGTATTCCGGAAGAGTAAGCGTCTTCTGCTGCATCGACGACACCCACCATGTAAATCTTTGTCACATCCGAGTAAACATCAATTTCTCAAAATGAGAACCGAGTATTATTATCATTCACAACAAGTAAACACACTAATAAGCATACTAATTAAACTTCCATCTTCATATCACTTAAAGATACAGAGTATTATTAGTATTTTACATCTTAAAGTACAACATTTGATATCGTGTGTCCTTACGTTACTGGGCCATTGTCAGGTTGGACTCGCTTACATGTATCAGTTACGTAGTGTACTCACACTACTATAGGACCTTATTCAGATATCACGTTTCACAAATACATCAATATAAACAGATTATAGAGGAAATATATCAACGAAACAGTACAAGTAGACATAAAACATTAATCTTCGAAGAACCACCTAGAGTAGGTCGTACCATCAACTTAATGATCGTAACGACCTGGGGACGGAGGGGGACTTACAGAATGTCACTGATAGTATTTAATGATATGTTTTCAATGAAGATGACTATTTTAAATCGTGTTACCCTGTTGGCGCCTCAGCAAAATTTGGTATTTGATAAATCATACACACACTTCCTGTTTTTGCCCAAATTAGCTCTGTGACATCCGCGTGGCGATATGTGTACTTATGAATGGGACATTTTTGCTTCCTGCATGACAAGCTTTTTTGACGATTTCAAAACATCTATTTATTTTCATCACGATTATGTATAAAATTAACAACATGTCAAAATGATAGTGAGCAATGCATTAATTTTCCTGTAAACTTTGAGTAATCTTAGTCTCGTTCCGTTCTTGAAAGCGATTATGTTTACGAAAGAACGCTAAGTTGTACAATAAGTACGGAACACCCTCTGAACTCATCGTACACAGAAGGTTTATTCAAACGTCTCTACGCCCATATTAGGCTACTGGTAAGTGTTTAACAACCTAACGTAACGCAACTTCAAAGATATGCAAACTATTTCTTGCAGACAGAAAATGTTTAAGCATAGTTTCGGGTCGGGATGTGGGAGGTATATTTATTTACGTCCTATTAACACCCATGGTCATTAAGGAGCTAAAACATACGAAAGTAATATTAACTATGTCATTTAAGAATATATACTTTTCATTGTTTCGTGATTTCAAACAGCACGACATTGTGATGCGTGTGGGTGTCGATCCTGTGGCAGGCCCCATTTAGTTTCAAATATTCGTCAACGTTTAGGCAAAACATTTATATGTACTGACATCATACAATGAACGGTATATAAACAATGTAACAACCGATCTTATATATTAAATCATACCTTACGTTCAATATCAAACTTGGTTGGGTACGTGAAACTCCGTAGCAGTCAGCATGCCTGTTCCACCTTTAGGGTAAGTCTTAAGGCTTATATAGATTATTTAGGTTTTCCCTGAGAAACCTGTGATCTAAATTTCTTTGTACGGATAATTTCCGCTTTTACTTATTCAATTATACTTACAAATTCAAGTATTGAAAGTATGTTGCATAAAACAAAAAACACACGAATCTATGTGAAATTGGCGCATAATTTAATTATACATTTGTGTGTGAATATAACACGTGTTTTTGCTGAATCTAGGTTTGACGGCGTCATTTTTCATTGTTGATAGCATTTTGTATTTCAACGCCGGTTCCTTTGAGTTGAAGTCTTCCAAACGATCACTAACAATATTGTGTATCATCATCAGAGATATAGAGGATATCTAACAGTGTCTTCAGTAATATCAAATATATTTCACGAGTGGGGCAACTACTTTGATATTTTTCACGAGTGCGCAACACGAGTGAAAAATATCGAAATATAAGCCGCACGAGTGAAATATGCTTTTTTTTAATTTTTACATTCCTGACTATGACATTTCCCGATATATCCTGTTGTGTAAATCTGGGCAGTATGTCGAGGATGGTCTGTATTACCTAACGCATCAATGTCATTTTCATTCCTAGGTAAATAACGATATGTTAAACATGTATAATTCGGCCAATTAACTCATGTAACAAAAGCTGAGGTAGCGCAATCTGTTACACTAGATCAGATGACAACTGTGGGACTGAGTTGGGTCTCACACCAGTCCCTCTAGTCAGCTCTCACACCAGTCCCTCTAGTCGGCTCTCACACCAGTCCCTCTAGTCAGATCTCACACCAGTCCCTCTAGTCAGCTCTCACACCAGTCCCTCTAGTCGGCTCTCACACCAGTCCCTCTAGTCAGATCTCACACCAGTCCCTCTAGTCAGATCTCACACCAGTCCCTCTAGTCAGCTCTCACACCAGTCCCTCTAGTCAGCTCTCACACCAGTCCCTCTAGTCAGCTCTCACACCAGTCCCTCTAGTCAGCTTTCACACCAGTCTCTCTAGTCAGCTCTCACACCAGTCCCTCTAGTCGGCTCTCACACCAGTCCCTCTAGTCAGCTCTCACACCAGTCCCTCTAGTCGGCTCTCACACCAGTCCCTCTAGTCGGCTCTCACACCAGTCCCTCTAGTCAGCTCTCACACCAGTCCCTCTAGTCAGCTCTCACACCAGTCCCTCTAGTCAGCTCTCACACCAGTCCCTCTAGTCAGCTCTCACACCAGTCTCTCTAGTCAGCTCTCACACCAGTCCCTCTAGTCAGCTCTCACACCAGTCCCTCTAGTCAGCTCTCACACCAGTCCCTCTAGTCAGCTCTCATACCAGTCTCTCTAGTCAGCTCTCACACCAGTCCCTTTAGTCAGCTCTCACACCAGTCTCTCTAGTCAGCTCTCACACCAGTCTCTCTAGTCAGCTCTCACACCAGTCCCTCTAGTCAGCTCTCACACCAGTCCCTCCAGTCAGCTCTCACACCAGTCCCTCTAGTCAGCTCTCACACCAGTCTCTCTAGTCAGCTCTCACACCAGTCCCTCTAGTCAGCTCTCACACCAGTCTCTCTAGTCAGCTCTCACACCAGTCTCTCTAGTCAGCTCTCACACCAGTCTCTCTAGTCAGCTCTCACACCAGTCCCTCTAGTCAGCTCTCACACCAGTCCCTTTAGTCAGCTCTCACACCAGTCCCTCTAGTCAGCTCTCACACCAGTCTATTTAGTCAGCTCTCACACCAGTCCCTTTAGTCAGCTATCACACCAGTCCCTCTAGTCAGCTCTCATACCAGTCCCTCTAGTCAGCTCTCACACCAGTCCCTCTAGTCAGCTCTCACACCAGTCCCTTTAGTTAGCTCTCACACCAGTCCCTCTAGTCAGCTCTCACACCAGTCCCTTTAGTCAGCTCTCACACCAGTCCCTTTAGTCAGCTCTCACACCAGTCCCTTTAGTCAGCTCTCACACCAGTCCCTCTAGTCAGCTCTCACATCAGTCCCTTTAGTCAGCTCTCACACCAGTCTATTTAGTCAGCTCTCACACCAGTCCCTCTAGTCAGCTCTCACACCAGTCCCTCTAGTCAGCTCTCACACCAGTCCCTCTAGTCAGCTCTCACACCAGTCACTCTAGTCAGCTCTCACACCAGTCACTCTAGTCAGCTCTCACACCAGTCACTCTAGTCAGCTCTCACACCAGTCTATTTAGTCGGCTCTCACACCAGTCCCTCTAGTCAGCTCTCACACCAGTCCCTCTAGTCAGTTCTCACACCAGTCCCTCTAGTCGGCTCTCACACCAGTCCCTTTAGTCAGCTCTCACACCAGTCCCTCTAGTCAGCTCTCACACCAGTCCCCCTAGTCGGCTCTCACACCAGTCCCTCTAGTCAGCTCTTATACCAGTCCCTCTAGTCAGTTCTCACACCAGTCCCTCTAGTCGGCTCTCACACCAGTCCCTTTAGTCAGCTCTCACACCAGTCCCTCTAGTCAGCTCTCACGCCAGTCCTACTAGTCGGCTCTCACACCAGTCCTACTAGTCAGCTCTCACACAAGTCCCTCTAGTTAGCTCTCACACTAGTCCCTCTAGTCAGCTCTCAAACCAGTCCCTCTAGTCAGCTCTCACACCAGTCCCTCTAGTCAGCTCTCACATCAGTCCCAGCTCTAGGCTTGGGAAGGGGAACATTACAGTGACTTTAATATCATGTTGATGCTTCAGTCATTCTATCATTGATATATCTGGTTTATACCGAGTATCGAACACACATTTGTTTCCTTTAAAAATAGTTTTGTTGTTATAACAAACAAAGATAATTACAAATATTCACAAAAAAAAATAATATTACACTTTTTGGGATAAGGTAGCTATAATGAAGAGCTCATACTCACCACCCACTCCCTAACTATTATTGTCAGTGTTGAATTTTCTATTGTTTGAAATTTAATTCATAAAAAAATAACTTCTAAAATGAGAATCTTTTAATTAGTTTATTCCTATAATTTATACCAACAACACTATAAAAAGTTCGAAGTCCTAAGTACAAATGTAGACTTTGCACAGAGATGGTGTGATGTCTGAAAGTATGTGATGTTCAAATCATGTTCCTATCCACAAAGTTCTATCTATGTATTTAACCCAGACTGCCATATGGTTTAGGAGGATATATGACCCGATTCTAAATGGCAGAACTTATCAAAATCATAATCACATCACAGATAAAATCAGATTCACTAGACGGTAAAGAACTATCTACATATTTCTGGGGCACAATGTACGTTCGGTTCCCCACTGTGAAAATTGACATTTCTGTCGTAAAATGGGTTGGGAATGATAATATTAAGGTTATTGGGTGAACAGTTGGAGGTCAAACGTTACAGGTCAGACTATTATATGTTATTTAACACAAGTACTTTGTAGTTCTGTGACGCTGTGTGGTTTGTGCTATATAGTGCCGTCCTTCATGCATTATCCTAAGGTGCTAGCGTTTATATGAAGGCTTCTCGCTGGGTCGATCCATTTTGTTCATCTATGGCTTTGAATTTTACTGGTGTTTACTACTGCTGACTCATGGCCAATAAACAGCCAGGAAAAGATGGAGTTTTATTTTCACCCTGCCTTAAAAGAACAGCTGTCTATGAAAAAAAATAGAGAATACCGAAGCGTTAACAAAACCGTAATCCGAATTCAAAACAGATTAAACCAGGGGCAACATAAAACAAAAGAAAGTTTTACATGGAGACCCTTGTAAACGTACAAGAGGATAAGACCATGTGTTCCGGAAAAGGCGGCTTCGTCTGCTTCATCGACGACACCCGCGTTATAGATGTAGAGTCAGCATTGTCAATCACAACATGTAATCCCACTAATAAGCCTACTCAATAACGTCCATCTTCATGTCGCCAAGATACAAAATATTTCTCAATGAGACAAAGATGGCAACCATAAAAATTGCCCATAGTTCTGATCAACCTGCATCTCTCTAATACTTGTATAAACGAATCATAGTTTGTTTGTCAGCAGTCGACTACGATCGCGAAAATATCGATATTTAGAGCAAGCCCTAGAATAACGAATCAACTGCGACATGTGAACACCATAGGTTAGAGAAGCATGGATGTCTATTTAAATTGTCTTTTAAGAGCGCATCCTGATAACAACAAATCACTAAGCTGACCAGGTGTCTTTTCCTGGAACGCTTTGGCGATTTTTCTTGCCTGGTTTAATTTGTTTGTTAGAACTACTTTTTAGCATTGCAATATTCACAATAGGCAAATAATAATACCACTCCAATGCGTCGATAATTTAACCATTTTTTTAAATCGTTGAAAACGCTTATCTGAAAAGCATAAAACATCAGTTATTATTCCATATGAACAATCGTTGGTAGGTGCTATAGATTTAATTTCTCTCCGTTTGTTGAAAAAAAAATGTAATCTAATTGTAATGGACTGTGCTATTTTTATTGATTTATTACTCCTTAAATCAACTGCGCTGTGAACCTTGTTTAAACTGAATCCCTTCGACTAAACCTGAATCTTAGACAATGTTCATTACCATCCAAATCAATATTATTACGTTAAGTTTATGCAAATCCCTGCTGGCCGTCCATATAATAATAGATTTGCGAGATGTTACGGTAGAAACGACGCGCCCTGGGTAGAGAACAATTATATGGAATTGATTTCGATAGCTACAGGTGGAAAATCGTTATATAATTGATTTCGGTGTAGAGTACGGTGTTACCACCTATTAAAGATTATGTATGTCATAATTATGTGCGTTTATTGAGTTGTTCATGTTGAAAGTCTTCTTCTACATTAATAGATAAATCGACAGCAATACAATTTGCAACAATAACCGTTTATTAAATGTCACTTTCATGATTCCAATTTCTACAGGCAGTTAAAGCACATTCGATAATCACTACCAAAACGGTTAGCCTTCCATATTCTCGGAAACCTCTGCAACCTCAACAAAATCGTGAACTGTTTTCACTTAGGTCGGTTACCTGAAATAAGACGTCAGCTATCGCACTTAACTTTGCTGTTGTTCGGTTTGTTTGTGTTTAACTAACGCTTATAGCCCTTTCAGGTCTGGAGTAGGTTGGCCTAGTGTAATATGACTTTTTATCATAAACACGCCGATTCAGATTGCAGACGTTATCGATACGTGATCAGGAGATATCGATCAGTGACCGCCTGCTGCATGCAGTATGGGTGTGTTAGGTAAAGTATACAATGCAGTGTTGTTGTGTTAGGTAAGATCATTGTACGTGGACGTTTTGTGGATTTCATCCTCCGCTGGGTATTTACAACAAGGCACGTTTGAAATAAAGACCTAAAGTAAATGCGCATACATATCTAATTACTTGATAAAAGCTTATAGCTAAAGCTTTTTTCATTAATTGATTCGAGACTGACGGTTTTTCCAAAAATGTATTTTATTGTGTGTCGTATAGACTTGTTGCTTCTAACTTCATGCGTATTGGGACATGCTACTAACGCGGGGGACCGAGGTAAATTAGGGATTGTAGTCTGTGTTTAAAAGAAGGGAACATGGAAGATCTGCTGCTGTCTGCATTGTAATACTTGTCATATTTTTATTTTCTTTTTTTATCTGATCAATCTGCTTCCTATTTCAGACGATACATGTATCTTATGAAACCCCAAACAAGCGAATTCCTATCTTTACATGGAATCGAAACATAACTTTTCACTCATCCCCTGAGAAGTGTTACATAAACGAATAACAAATTGGTCAATTGTGTAGTGTTTTGTTTTTAATTTTGCCCCGAATTTCGAAAAATATCTATAAATCCTTCATTATTTTTGTTACTCGTTTAATAGGCATTATGTAGCACGAGTATACCATAAATATGCAAATAACTTTGGTGGGAAGATCTGGTTATTGGTTTGAATTCGGACTTTGGTATACCGTGGTTAGATCTGGTTATGTGTTTGAATTCGGACTCTGGTATACCGTGGTTAGATCTGGTTATGTGTTTGAATTCGGACTCTGGTATACCGTGGTTATATCTGGTTATGTGTTTGAATTCGGACTCTGGTATACCGTGGTTAGATCTGGTTATGTGTTTGAATTCGGACTCTGGTATACCGTGGTTATATCTGGTTATGTGTTTGAATTCGGACTCTGGTATACCGTAGTTAGATCTGGTTATGTGTTTGAATTCGGACTCTGGTATACCGTGGTTAGATCTGGTTATGTGTTTGAATGGCAAATTTCCACATTCCAGTGGTGTATTTCGTTTGCGTATCACATCAATCATACAAACGACAGCACACGTCGACAAGGTATTTCATTCACCATGATAAAGTCCATCATATCTGACAGTCTAACAGACACCTGTATCTTACGTTGATAACTATACCGGCGACATAACTAATACACTGGGACTGAATAAGTGTTATTTAGTATCGTAATCAATTTCTGTGTGGGACGTAATTATACATGGAATAAACGGGTTGGGAAACAGTTTTAACTATCCTAGTATCACATGACTTGTAGTATAAATATATACAATGAGAAAAGGTCATCAGTCTGTGTTTTATGGAATATATAAAAGCAGGAGACATATATGGTGCAAGAACGATTACATATCGACTGCAGATGAAAATTCTGTTTTCGTTCTGGTTTTGTTTGTTGCTTTCTCTGTCACTTCGGTGTCTTCTCTTGTTTTCTCTGTCACTTCTGAGTTTTTCTCTTGTTGCATTCTCTGTCACTTCGGAGTTTTTCTCTAATTGCTTTCTTTGTCACTTCACTGTTTCTCTCTTGCTGCTTTCTATGTTACTTCTCTCTTGCTGTTTTCTCTGTTACTTCGATGTTTCTTTCTTGCTGTTTTCTCTGTTACTTCGGTGTTTCTCTCTTGCTGTTTTCTCTGTTACTTCGATGTTTCTTTCTTGCTGTTTTCTCTGTTACTTCGGTGTTTCTCTCTTGCTGTTTTCTCTGTTACTTCGATGTTTCTTTCTTGCTGTTTTCTCTGTTACTTCGGTGTTTCTCTCTTGCTGTTTTCTCTGTTACTTCGGTGTTTCTCTCTTGCTGCTTTCTCTGTTGCTTCGGTGTTTCTCTCTTGCTGCTTTCTCTGTTACATCGGTGTTTCTCTCTTGCTGCTGTCAATATTACTTCGGTGTTTCTTTCTTGCTGCTTTCCCTGTTACTTCGATGTTTCTTTCTTGCTCTTTCTCTGTTACTTCGGTGTTTCTCTCTTGCTGTTTTCTCTGTTACTTCGATGTTTCTTTCTTGCTGTTTTCTCTGTTACTTCGGTGTTTCTCTCTTGCTGTTTTCTCTGTTACTTCGATGTTTCTTTCTTGCTGTTTTCTCTGTTACTTCGGTGTTTCTCTCTTGCTGTTTTCTCTGTTACTTCGGTGTTTCTCTCTTGCTGTTTTCTCTGTTACTTCGATGTTTCTTTCTTGCTGTTTTCTCTGTTACTTCGGTGTTTCTCTCTTGCTGTTTTCTCTGTTACTTCGATGTTTCTTTCTTGCTGTTTTCTCTGTTACTTCGGTGTTTCTCTCTTGCTGTTTTCTCTGTTACTTCGGTGTTTCTCTCTTGCTGTTTTCTCTGTTACTTCGATGTTTCTCTCTTGCTGCTTTCTGTGTTACTTTGCTGTTTCTCTCTTGCTGCTTTCTCTGTTACTTCGATGTTTCTTTCTTGCTGTTTTCTCTGTTACTTCGGTGTTTCTCTCTTGCTGTTTTCTCTGTTACTTCGGTGTTTCTCTCTTGCTGTTTTCTCTGTTACTTCGATGTTTCTCTCTTGCTGCTTTCTGTGTTACTTTGCTGTTTCTCTCTTGCTGCTTTCTCTGTTACTTCGGTGTTTCTCTCTTGCTGCTTTCTCTGTTACTTCGGTGTTTCTCTCTTGCTGCTTTCTCTGTTACATCGGTGTTTCTCTCTTGCTGCTGTCAATATTACTTCGGTGTTTCTTTCTTGCTGCTTTCCCTGTTACTTCGGTGTTTCTCTCTTGCTGCTGTCAATATTACTTCGGTGTTTCTCTCTTGCTGCTTTCTCTGTTACTTCGGTGTTTCTCTCTTGCTGCTTTCTCTGTTACATCGGTGTTTCTCTCTTGCTGCTGTCAATATTACTTCGGTGTTTCTCTCTTGCTGCTTTCTCTGTTACTTCGGTGTTTCTCTCTTGCTGTTTTCTCTGTTACTTCGATGTTTCTTTCTTGCTGTTTTCTCTGTTACTTCGGTGTTTCTCTCTTGCTGTTTTCTCTGTTACTTCGGTGTTTCTCTCTTGCTGCTTTCTCTGTTACTTCGATGTTTCTCTCTTGCTGCTTTCTATGTTACTTTGCTGTTTTTCTCTTGTTGCTTTCCCTGTTACTTCGGTGTTTCTCTCTCGCTGCTTTCTCTGTCACTTCCATGTTTCTCTCTTGCTGCTTTCTCTGTTACTTCGGTGTATATCTCTTGCTGGTTGTTCGTTTATGATAATGATTTATGTCCTCGACGTGATGTTTAATTTATCGTTTGTTAATTTAGTCTTATTCAGACCAATAGACCTATTTCCCATACAGTATATATGCAGTAAATAAATAATACGTATTTATTTCTGGAAAAACTGGTATTTTATCTGCATTATTTGTTAATGACGTTAAGGAAACCATCAATGATCCCGCTGTAAACATTGAAGACTTCCCCTTTCAATGTATCATCGTTCGGCCCTGTACGGCTATGTTGATGTTCGTTAAGGATTTATCAAGTCGAATCATATATCATCTGCCGAAAACGACTACACCTGTTATCAGATTTATGTAATCTGATCATCAAGTTTACAGGTAGTATGCTGATTGTTGACATGCTATCACATATATTTAGGCTTATCTTTTACTACCGTTTGTTATTAAGACACAATTCTCCGTTGGTCCACCCCTGGAGATCTAACTGTTGCTACCTAAAAATGACTTATGTAAAGCCCCCTCCCACTGCATAATTGAGGGTTTGGTTCTATGTTCTTTACTTTGGGACAACATTTAATTTGTTTTTGGTGTAAATTACTCTTATTTCATGACAGTTTGATTGGCAACACTTCACTTTTGCTCAACGTTCAATATTTTTGTTAATGGCCATCACCGTTTCACCTGTTGTCAGTATAATGTGACCCAACAAGATACTATACTGGGTACCTTTGACATAGTATTTCAGTGAGATAACACTATAATGTGAGTATAAGAACTACAAACCTGGAGACACGCCCTTTAATGATTACGCTGCCAGAATGTCTGTCCATGTCGAACAATTTGTTTCAATACCTGTCCATTTCGGAATTTCTATGCTTACATTAGCATTGAACTGATAGCATCATGTATCGAGTTAACAAACACTTTTGGGTCGCATGGTAGATGTTGCGTGTCAGTGACGATACGTATTTGCTACAAACCTTATTGGTATTGTGTTCCTCCTGGGATCCTCGTTCTGCGATGTTTGGTTATGGCTAGTCTAACAGATCTCTCTCGTCGAACACAACACATGGACTGTGGCTACCGTGCGTTTGTATAGATATTGACGGTTGCTTTCAATACAGAAGCGTCTTGATTATTAAGTATTGGATAAAAAATCAATTGTTCTGACTGGATGGATATTGAAATCAATTGAAACAGACACGATTTAATGAATAATTATATTGTTTACGTCTGGGAGAGAAACATTAATATTCTGTGTAAATTATTTGTTCTTTGGCATCCTGTGTTAGCAGTTAAATGCGAATATTGACATTTCTCCATTTTTCGGCTTAGTTAACACTGCGTATGACTTAGCGTATACACAATGCAAAAAGGCTCGACGGATTGATATCTGTTCCAATATGGGGTCGTTCATGACTATTGGTTTGATTTGACTATTTTTGCGTCCCATTAACAGCCAGGTGTTTTACGGACGGCCATCCGATGTATGAGATGTGGATGTTGAGAGCATGTGTATCTGGGAGACTGCGGTATGTTTGTGTAAGCCTTCTTGCAATAATCCGGATCGTTTGCCGATTTAAAGTGCTACCACACTGAAGTATTCTGCCGACGGCCCCCTGCAGAACACACCATACGGTCACATCATACTGGCAACGGGTGAACCTGTCGTGTTACTCCCATAATGCTTGGAGTCTTACTGATTGATGATAGCCATTGCCTGGTTCCTTTAAACATCTTGAAACAACATATTTGTATTCCATGATGTGTACTTATCCACTGAATTTCACCTGAATTTAACTCAAGGGCCATGTTATTTTGTCTAGTTAAAGGCCCAATATACGTAACTTAAGGAAAACTTAAGAAAAATCAAAAGAATTGAAAATAATTCAGGTTTGGCCCATTTCAACAACAAGCCGAAGTTAGAAGACAGTTCAAAATGGACGCGTGTTACAAATACTGAGTTTCAGCTACTGCTTTTACCGGTAATTAACCGCGTAAGAATTTATCTTGAATGTTGCTGATATCTTAACTAAATCTTTAAATATAATAAGTTATTATAGGCTTGATTTGCGCCTCAAGTTTTACCGAAAGTTACGTATATTGAGCCTTGAACTGCTAGGAGACAGTTTAGAGCGTGTCTGCGTGTATATTGTGTGTTGGAAAGGGTATGTTCGTATTTTACCTCCTTGCGATTGCGTGGAATAACTTCCTCATTGAAATACCATGCCAATGACATGAGGAGTAGTATTCTCCACTGAAAACGGCTTAACTAGTATTATATTTAATTAAAATGCTAACGGTTAGGCTGTAAAGAACAAATACCATTAAAAGCACTTTGATGTAATCTGTATTAGGACATGATACGTTTGTTTTCTTGATTAGTAAATATATTGCTATATGACCCAATACAATTCACAAAAATGTACTTTGCATTTTGATTTTACGCCTTGTCAATACCTTTCGTGCTACGTATATATATGTAGTGATTTCGTAGACAAACGTTATCGACTCTGTTCATGCCGAAGTAAATGAAAGTAAAATTTAACATTTAGCCTGGAGTGACGTGTGTCTATATTATACACATAAGACCGTGCCTATTTATACCGTAATGGCCCACCTAAGGACCCCACATACTGATTGTAGGTGTTATGTCCTCGCAACAGGTGTTACTCTATAAATAGGATGACCATGAATGATGGGTCAGTGTATGGGGCGGTTTCAATGGACATCTCACTAAGCCAGTGTGTATTGCTCTGATCAGTCTCTCTATGTGTGTACGATACGTTTACCAGCCCTCAGCCAACTTTTTACTTGTCAAATTTCCCTCATTACCTTGCTAAATGCAGAAAAGTCATTTGCTCGTCCTCCTCGTTTCTTTTTAATTTTTTTTACTTTGTTTGTATTCCATATACGCCTATGTAACAGGACTACGTTTAATCATAACAAACCATATTGATAAGTTTTAACAACGCTAGTTCATATGACATTTTTGTTAGGGACGTAGGATATGACGTTTGAATGTTAATGTTTGTGGTAGTTAACCTTTTTGTATGGACGACGAGATCTCTCCACATATCCGACTAACTACTGTATTGCTTATTCCCTCCGCACAAACAAGCAGATCAGCAAAATATCCCACTATGATTTAATGATTATCATCGTTCTACATAAAACTTTCATTAAATATGAATTGAATATACCTATTATTTGTGCAATTATGAAAACAATATATGTGTTCATTACAACGAACTATTTTACAGGGAAGGTCCCCAGACAACATTACGTGAGCAATTCCATGAGTTGTTCTACCTTTTGAGCAAACACCGCGAATTTAGAATTTTTAAACGTATATAAAAGTATAATTTAGCATTCTGTTCCAGGCTTCGGTCCTTTAACAAAAAAAAAACCAGAATTGCATTTAAATGCTTAATAAGCTTTTCATAACTGATTCTAGCTGCAAATACATTGTGGTAAGCAAGCCTTGTTGTTTCTATGGAGTATTTGGTAGTACATTCAGTGACATGACATGTTGTTTCTATGGAGTATCTGGTAGTACATTCGGTGACATGACAACGTGTAAGGCTATCATACTGGTAGTGTATCGGTGTGGAGAAAGTAACAGGTTGACACGATTACAGTCGATAGCTCCAGGCGACATCTGGTGGCGGACATATGTCACATTCCCCAGCTCTCTTATCGGTGTAAAACCACAGTTACACAGCAATGTTATGTCTACCGCATCACCAATGATTTATCTCAGTCCAGACTCTAGACGTGCAAACATTGGTTACGTTGTGTCATTTCAGTCGAATAACGGTACAAAAGTACGAAATTATTTCGTCCGGGCAAAAACTGTTTTAATAATATACCGTCGTATAACATTTTATTAAATACTGTGATATGGGCAACTGTTAATGTTTAGTTGTTTCTACACAATGTTGTATGCTGCACAGCTACATACGCCCACATCTAGACATTAAAACATTTTGTTTCGTTGCAGGTTAATAATGCTACTAAGCACGAAATGATTTGATAACTTATTTTAACAGAGCATGATGAAAAGAACATAAAACTTACATGTATGCTGTCATGACTGTTTGAAAAAAAGCGATCCGACCTTATTTCATAAAGAAACAATCCTGATCGGTTCAACTTTTTTAGAAAGCAACAAGCAAAAGGGACCTGGTGTCCGATCTGACTTGTAAGTTTTTGTGTCTCCTGGGAGGCGGCATATAGGGATGTCTTTGTCGGCGTCGTCAGTTGTGTCATCCGGGCAAAGGTTTCCGTAAATAAGTCAAAGATCAAGGTCACTCTTACTCTAAAAATATCACATATCTGAACCTATGTTACCTTGTGCTAGCTTGAGTACCCTGGGGTATATCAAACTGAAACTTGATACAGTCTGTCCTTATTGACAACCCTTGCATGGGATTGCTCTTAAGGTATTTTTTATCTCCTTCCCAATGTCTCCCCTACACTTCCTCCTTTTTGGCCCTAAATTGAGCGTTCTGCGACGAAGGCTTTAGATTTCTTCCCCTGTCTAAGAGTTACTACTCCCTGCTTGTCGCAATAGTTCCACAAAAGTGGTATGACCTTAATTGGAGAGCCTCGTCTAAATCAAGTGCTCGAAGACATTTTCACATGAATGGCATACTCACTTTAAAAGGGCAAATGACTCGTAATGATATTTCTACTGCTGGCCATACAGACTACACTTATTTCTACTGCTGGCCATACAGACTACACATCTTTCTACTGCTGACCACACAGACTACACATATTTCTACTGCTGGACACACAGACTACACATCTTTCTACTGCTGGCCACACAGACTACACATATTTCTACTGCTGGCCACACAGACTACACATATTTCTACTGCTGGCCATACAGACTTCACATATTTCTACTGCTGGCCACACACACTACACATATTTCTACTGCTGGCCACACACACTACACATATTTCTACTGCTAGCCACACAGACTACACATATTTCTACTGCTGACCACACACACTACACATATTTCTACTGCTGACCACACAGACTACACATATTTCTACTGCTGGCCACACAGACTACACATATTTCTACTGCTGGACACACACACTACACATATTTCTACTGCTGACCACACAGACTACACTTATTTCTACTGCTGGCCATACAGACTACACTTATTTCTACTGCTGGCCACACAGACTACACATATTTCTACTGCTGGCCGTACAGACTACACTTATTTCTACTGCTGGCCATACAGACTACACTTATTTCTACTGCTGGACACACACACTACACATATTTCTAATGCTGGACACACAGACAACACATATTTCTACTGCTGGCCATACAGACTACACATATTTCTACTGCTGGCCACACAGACTACACTTATTTCAACTGCTGGACACACACACTACACATATTTCTAATGCTGGACACACAGACAACACATATTTCTACTGCTGGCCACACAGACTACACATTTTTCTACTGCTGGACACACAGACTATACAGATGTATATACTAAGTTAGCAAAAGATCTTTCATATGACCACAGGGATTAATGGTGAAGGTATGACATCTTATTTCTTTACATTATGAAAGGTAGACTACATAGTTGTAGACATCGCTTATGTTGATATGTCATCGATAAATCACCAGTGAACACTCCACCACCCATGGTGTTTTGTGACTGGCGACGGACAATACATTACCCAACATCTATACACATTACCTATGTTATGATGTATGACGGGAGATAAACAATCCATTACTGTATATATCTACATATTAAGGCAGGTCAATGTCAAATACTTACTATACTCCAATCATCGGTAATCATGAAATGTCGATTTATCAATTAGAGTCCTGTATTAATGTAATTTTTATGCTACATTGATTATTAATCAAAAGATCAATTACTATTACGAAAGGGCCTGGTAAGTTTTAGGAACTTGTGTCCGATCCATTTGACTCGTTAATGTCAATAAATTGTGTTTGAATAATCCAATTACTGCCTGAATAAAACATGTTGAATGAGTCAGTTGTTTTTCGAATGGTATGTGAATATCCATTTATAAATGTATTTATATATGATTTGCATGCGACACACTATATCATTATTTTTACAAATTTATTTTAAAAAACGAAAGGTTTATTCATTTTGTAAAAATGCCCATTTTCTATCAATCAAAGCTAATCATTATTACTAAATCCAGTGATTAATCAAGAGATAGAAGATGACTAGCTCTTTAAGAATCTCCTTCACATGCATTTCACGTGAGTCAGATCACGAAGCAATCAGCATCAATTAACCCACTATGACCGATCGGAATGGGATAGATATTATGACGTCATCCTCTAGTACATTGATGATGTTACAAATGCATAGGATTTATTAACTGTTTACAGTCAAACACTTGATATTAGATTGCATTCACCTTCAACCTCCAAGATATTTTTAATTAAAGTATAACAGATCTCCAATCAATTTTCAAAAAGGTCGATGTCTTTTTAATTCTGACAAACCTTGAAATAGTTTGTCTTTCGAAAAATATTAAACTAAATGTTTAACCTCTTTTACCATTTTGACGATTGCCATGTTGTGTATAGTTTTATTTGCCCTAACAGTCGCCCCTGTGCTGATTGGCCGTTAGGGTTTTAATGATAATAATAAAAAAAACACCACCTGATTAATAAAGACCTGCTTAAACAAATGTTTTCGTTTTTAAATTGAACGAATTCCCATACATGTACATACGGTTTTAGTTTAGACTTATAAAGGCCCTATTTCAGTACAATAAAAACAAACCACATGGTACGGTTGATTAATAATTACGCTTTAAACTTTTACAATAAATGTATTGTGATAAACAGGGCCTTACTACAGATATTGAATCGTCATGGTATAAAAGTCGCGACAGTTTTGTCTATAAATGTGGTTTACATTTCAGATCCGTCTCCATATAAAGTGGTATTGTTGATGTTTTTACAATGGATTATTAAATACAAGAAATGCCTGTTTATTTCGTCTTTAAAAACGACCTGTCGAGGAAATACGTTATTTTGTAAGGTCTGTATTCATTTCGACATCGAAAGAACATAAACAATGGACTGCTTTTATACACTAAAAACATTTAAACTCAATGACTCCGTGTTACGTTTTTTTTTTAATTATTATTATTATAATTATTTTCGTTTGTTTACAGTTCCATTAAATTAGTTCACATCGTTTAACATAGTTTTAGAAAGTTTTTATGTTTTTTTTTGTATATAAATGATTTTTAATTCTAAAATTTTAGTTTTCAATGCCTAAATAACTGCCTTGTTAACTTGATATTCTGCTTTTTACGTCTTTTCCTTGCATAAACGTGGTGTAATTTTAGAAACTTTGAAGTAAAAGTATTAAAACCAAGCAGTACAAAAAGCCATGCCCGTTTACGACATTCCAAACGGTCTTGCATTCAAAGCACGTAAGCGGCGTTATTTCTACGCAGGCATATATATCGAGTTATAAATATAAATATACGAGGCATTTTATAGAATTACACAATAATAAACAACTTGTAATCGCCCCAGGCATCAAGTACTACTTTGGATATATGACAGTGTATGAATTAAATTGTCAGTGTTGTTAAGAGATGTACAGCTGGACTAAGCCCCCTTACTCAAGTTTGTGGTTAGACATTGTTTTTACTAATCTACTCGATACATAATACAAATATTACTACAGTTCATAGCACACATGGTGTTTTGTCATTTTGTCAACACACAGAAACAAAATATTCCACAACACCAGCACATAGTAACACCACGTCATTATACACTAATTAAACCAAGGATTCAGGTTGAAACGTTAATTTTGGAGTCATTTTTAGAATCCATTTAAGGGGACATGTTTTTTAGTTTTTAGATTTTATGTGGGGGGACCTGAGGGATTTTACGTTTTTAGATTCTATGTAAGAGGACATATATGGTTTTAAGGGAGGGGATGTGTGTCTCGTATGTCAGTGTCATTAAGTATCTGACATCGGACACACAGGTAACATCAACGTTAAGTGAACTCCTTATCAGATCCTGTCAGCTGTGTTTTTATCATTTTTCTGTTTTTAACTTGTATTTAAGGTAGAATTACAAGTTTGCACGCATTATAGTAAGATTTTGGTCCGCCTATTAGTAACACAATCACGTAAGTTATATGGATTATGAAACAGTCCCATTTGGGAAGTTAATGTTATCAATCAGAAAAAATAAGAAGATACACAGAAATGTTTCAACACTTTTCTGATTGACTGGACACATAAGATATGTATCTAAACATTTCAGATTAACTGGAAACACAAAAAATGTGTCTTAACTTGCCATATTACCTTGATAATCAAGAAATAAATCAAAAATATTTTCCATCATTCAAAAGTATATTCATTCTAGTGGTTAAGAATTCTTTTTCAGCGTTGAAATGTCTTTTGAATTCATATACAATGGCGATGGCTTGTTAATTTGTGATACTTAAGCTTTCATCACGGACAGAGGTTTATTCTTGAATATCAATAATTTTATGCGCCAAACATTTGTTTTAAATAGGACGTCTGGTTATGGCGAATCACGTCGGACTAAGCTACGTAAAACATTTTATTTTATTTTGACACAGAAAAGACATGAACTCGAGTTGGCTGAGTCTGTCATGCTTCTTATTTAAATAGAACAATAAATCGTAGAACCCTCTAAGCCATAGGACGACGTCGTTACGTTGATGTTTCGAATCCTTTTCTACTCTAATTATAAATACGAAATGTTCATTTAGACCCCCAACGTGTATTACCTTTGGTCAGACAGTTGTGTGAAGAAGACAAAGGCGACATTAATTTATATCTAAGCATTGTATTGTTGTTACCTTGTGTTAAGCTATTTAAAGACGACTCTCATCAGATCATTTGAATACACTTCCCTCTGTAGCATATCGTTCATAAACATACAGAAGTCTACCTCGGTTCAAATATGTGAAGGTAAGCGAGCAAAGGTAGGACAGGTAAGACGATACCTTCGGGGATCAGGTATTCCTCATTATAATAATTACCTGTGTAATCGGATGCTGACCCTGTGGTATCTTGTCACTGCCAGGTAGGAAAGGTATTTACACTTCATTCCCTACCTAAAGACATTAACATTCCCAGCTGTTACAGATCGACAAGTATGGTCAGCTTAAAAGGGGTAGTATTCCAACTTTATATTTGCGATTCACGGCACAAATGACCGAAAACAAAGATTGATATTTAGATCAGTTGACAACAAGTTGTGATATATTAAACGATTAAGCTGTTCGTGTTGATATTTTATTGATAGAGATTTTTTTTAAGTACAACTTTAATTATTTTGTAACCTAGCAATGTCAGCAAATCGTATTTTACATATTAAACATAATATTTAAGCCCACGAGACATTTTTTTCGACCAAGTTATTTTTAAATACTCATCATTCCTCGGGTTGATATAACAGATTACGACTGTGCCAGTAAACTATCCTTAAACCTAGTGTCTACGTAGATTATCACTTGTTTACCTGTTCTGATGTGGTGTGTACATGTGACGCAAGCATCATACCACCTAATATGGCTATCGAAATCCATGAAGGACCACAAAAGGAATGTCCTGAATTGCCTGTGTACCAGAAATTAATCTCATGTAACAACTGGTATTAAAGTGCAAAACCACGAAACTAGCCACCATTAATATGATTGACCCACTATCCAGGCACCACTAATCAAACCTTCTACTATCCCGCCACCATTAAGCTGATTGACCCACTATCCAGCCATCAATAATATCATTGACCCACTATCCAGCCACCACTAATCTGATTGACCCACTATCCAGCCACCACTAATCTGATTGACCCACTATCCAGCCACCACTAATATGATTGACCCACTATCCAGCCACCACTAATCTGGTTGACCCACTATCCAGGCACCACTAATCTGATTGACCCACTATCCAGCCACCACTAATCTGAGTGACCTACTATCCAGCCACCACTAATCTGATTGACCCACTATCCAGCCACCACTTAACTGATTGACCCACTATCCAGCCACCACTAATCTGATTGACCCACTATCCAGCAACCACTAATCTGATTGACCCATTATCCAGCCAACACTTATCTGATTGACCCACTATCCAGCCACCACTAATCTGGTTGACCACTACCCAGCCAACACTAATCTGATTGACCCACTATCCAGCCACCACTAATCTGATTGACCCACTATCCCGCCACCACTAATCTGATTGACCCACTATCCAGTCACCACTAATCTGATTGACCCACTATCCAGCCACCTCTAATATTATTGACCCACTTTAAAGCCACCACTAATCTGATTGACCCACTATCCAGCCACCACTAATATTATTGACCCACTATAAAGCCACCACTAATCTGATTGACCCACTATCCAGCCACCTCTGATATTATTGACCCACTATAAAGCCACCACTATTATACAATTATCCCGCGACCACTCTAATCACGCTGTGTTTTTAAGTAAATGTGTTAACCAAAAAGTACATCAATACCAGGATTTAAAGGTGATTGTTACCTTAAACATCATACGAGACATTGTTCTATCGAGTTACAATATATCTACCTTCCTCTCGTATCATCTGGCTGTTTATAGTAAGACTGGCTGTCCCTGGTTGTACGTGCGCGTGCGGAGGTCTTAAAGTGGAAGGAAACCAGAGTGCCTGGAGAAAACCCGCTTGGTTGGGCATGTGACTACGAACATGATGCTGTAAACATGAAAATCTTTTGTAGAGATAATTCGTATCACATTGAGGTAGCAATCTGATCTAACGTCTATTGTTTATTTGCAGGAAAGAAGCCCAGGCAGTGTTCGATAAATACACCCGTAACTTCGTGAGAAGGTTAAAGAAGCCGGAAGCTGTGAATATGTTTAAAAACGATTTCAAGCTCTCAGACGAACACGCCAGTCTCATGTTCGACATATTCGATATTGATAAGAACGGAGAACTCAGCATTTGGGAATACCAACAGTTCTATGCCTCACTCGGAACTTGGTAGGTACTTCATATCACTTAATATTGTGTTTGCTACCACTAATCTACGCCAACACTCCCATGCCAATAAAAACCACCAAGACATCCAATTCAGTACCATATATGATACGCAGGTTGTTTTCGAAACCACTTTTAGAATCCTCGTTGTAACTCCAGTTAAATGCAAGACAATATTTCTTTCATGTTTAAGTAAAAACAGAGTAGCAAAATTATGACAGCCACGTCAGTGCCCTACATCGCGGTCAACTTAGTCCACTTTCCTATCCTTGAGAGTTGACATTTTGGTATCTTATGTTAATGATTCCTTGGTGGTGTTTGGAATATATTTTCAATTTTCCTAAAGTTGTTGTGAATAATTTTTTTCGTCTTTTTTGTCATCAGCGTACATGAGGTCATCGAACTCTTCAACAAAGTTAAGAAGACAGACAAATCTGGTAACGTGGATATGGAACGTACGTGGGGAGAGATGAAGGAAGTAAAGACCATGACTGGCCGTGTGCTCACTGACCTTGAATTAGAACAATTTCTTAAAAACGGTACAAACGAGGACAAAGAAATAGATCTTAGACGATTTATTAACGTCATGGTCAGGATCAAAACTTTCCGAGGCTAAACAACGGAAGTTATCATCTTTTAAAGGTCGTGTTTAAGGCTAGGTGTCATTTCAGTTAAAAGTGAGAAGATGATTGCAACATTTCGTAATGGTCTATATCATTACAGTTCATCTGCCTGGGTACAAGGTCAAGATAATTATTTCATTCCAGTGTTCGTCTTTTTCCGTACTACACTCGTTATTTTCCGGACAATGTCACCTAATCTTCCGGATGAGCACGATATGTTATGACGTTGACAAATCCGTGTAAAACGTATTGTTGTTTAGTTACAAAACCAGCGTTGTTGTGTCATGCTTGTAGCATCACCTGTAGACTTGGTATTTGGATATATATATATATACTGTTTGTGTTGGAGAGATGAAGATTTTAGCTCTCCAGTGACAATTAATGTTTATCAGTTATAGTGACAGACATGCACTATAGTTATTTATTCCTCGTTCTTTCAACATTTCATTGAATGTAAATCATAATTATGTTGCTAAATTATTTTTAAACAATTAGATTTATGCCATTAGCACTGCCATGTTGTTAAAAGAGATACTATAGATCTTCAGATTAATAATCTCTCATCAAATCCTGAGTGTTTTACAATATGTTGAATGGTTTAGAAGATACATTTAGATCCACAGAGTGATCTTCCTTCCTCGAGTTCTTACCTTCCTGGGGTTATTCCCCTTCGTTCATGCTAACAAATCCTGACCATTGTTCATATAGAGACCGAAGTGATGAGTGAGAAATATAACTCGTCATTTCTGTCACAATTAAAGGTATATTGAATTACTTATTAGTGTATATGTTCTATGGAAACTGTTAAATTATACAATATGTTGTCGATCAAATAAAACGAAGTATTTAGAAATCGTTTTGCCTCGTTATATCTCATTCCACTAAGACACATTCTGTTACTGTATTATAAGCAGTTTTTTTTTATTTTCTTGTATGAAGCATTTCTCTGTCTTTTATTTCCATATGTGATAGTTTGGTCTGATATAGGATTTTCTTGATTCTTAGTTGTGTTTGTTTTACTTTGAGAATGACTTTTGTTTAAAATGTGTAAAGATGTATCATCAAAGCATAAATTAAAGCAGGGAACAATTTCTTTGTGTACCACATACCCAAAAGGAGAAAAAAGACAAACTAAAGAGATAGGAAATGTATCTGTTTCTATTTTATCTCGTTAGCAGTATGTCTGGTCCACAGAAAGTAATCCTTTAAAGCGTGTTAACATGACGGCAGTGAATTTCAACTGAAAGATCATGGCATCAATTGAAAAATTATAAACAATTGCTGATTATCGAATTCAAAAGATGCTGGTGCTTACGAATTTGTTTTTGTTTGTTTTATTTTTGTATTGTTTAACGGAACTGAACCAGTTAACAGTCGTTGACCAACACTATCCCCATGCCATAATCCCTTGAATTCATGTGTGCATGGTGACGGCGGTGCCTGTTCCTTAGTGGACTATGTAATTCTAAGGACAGACCGACTTGGTAAGTAACTGTAACAACATCTAACTACAGCTTCCTTGGGGTGTCTAACCACAGAGCAATATTCTGTGGTGTCTAATCCACAGAACAATATTCTGTGGTGTCTAACCACAGAGCAATATTCTGTGGTGTCTAACCACAGAGCAATATTCTGTGGTGTCTAACCACAGAACAATATTCTGTGGTGTCTAACCACAGAGCAATATTCTGTGGCGTCTAACCACAGAGCAATATTCTGTGGTGTCTTACCACAGAGTAATATTCTGTGGTGTCTTACCACAGAGCAATATTCTGTGGTGTCTAACCACAGAGCAATATTCTGTGGTGTCTAACCACAGAGCAATATTCTGTGGTGTCTTACCACAGAGCAATATTCTGTGGTGTCCAACCCACAGAGCAATATTCTGTGGTGTCTTACCACAGAGCAATATTCTGTGGTGTCTAACCACAGAGCAATATTATGTGGCGTCTAACCACAGAGCAATATTCTGTGGCGTCTTACCACAGAGTAATATTCTGTGGTGTCTTACCACAGAGCAATATTCTGTGGTGTCTAACCACAGATCAATATTCTGTGGTGTCTAACCCACAGAGCAATATTCTGTGGTGTCTAACCCACAGAGCAATATTCTGTGGTGTCTTACCACAGAGCAATATTCTGTGGTGTCTAACCACAGAGCAATATTATGTGGCGTCTAACCACAGAGCAATATTCTGTGGCGTCTAACCACAGAGCAATATTCTGTGGTGTCTTACCACAGAGTAATATTCTGTGGTGTCTTACCACAGAGTAATATTCTGTGGTGTCTTACCACAGAGCAATATTCTGTGGCGTCTAACCACAGAGCAATATTCTGTGGCGTCTAACCACAGATCAATATTGTGTGGTGTCTAACCCACAGAGCAATATTCTGTGGTGTCTTACCACAGAGCAATATTCTGTGGTGTCTAACCACAGAGTAATATTCTGTGGTGTCTAACCCACAGAGCAATATTCTGTGGTGTCTAACCCACAGAGCAATATTCTGTGGTGTCTTACCACAGAGCAATATTCTGTGGTGTCTAACCTCAGATCAATATTCTGTGGTGTCTAACCCACAGAGCAATATTCTGTGGTGTCTAACCCACAGAGCAATATTCTGTGGTGTCTTACCACAGAGCAATATTCTGTGGTGTCTAACCACAGATCAATATTGTGTGGTGTCTAACCACAGAGCAATATTCTGTGGAGTCTTACCACAGAGTAATATTCTGTGATATACGCAAACCTGATCAATTTATGAAGAACGCTCACAGTTCTGCAAAGGTCTTTGAAAACATGTGGAATCTCGTTTTATGGTGAAATTGAAACCTTTACAGCTAACCTTATTGACGTGATTCAAGAAGCCTCTTTTACGTCTCTGCCTCAAAAGAAACTTAGGAATTTTTTAAAACATGTTTTCTCTCTAAAATTCCTTCGCTTACATAAAGTGGCAAAGCGCGATGTTCGCAAATCTCAACGTCGACTGTCAGGGGGCATACAAAAACCTACTGATGGCATTGTAGAATAAGCGGAGTTAGATCAGCAGGCCTTTTGGGAGCTTGTGAAGCGTCTTGTTCAACGAAGCAATGAAACAGCTATAGTGATATGTTTGATGACAACACTGTCCATACCCCCTATACCTTTTATTCCATAGGGGTAGATATTTTTTATTTGCACAAACAATTTTTAAACACTGAATATGATGTCGAATTTAAAGTATTCATTGATTCTATAATATAATATTTTCCTAGTGAGCCCACTTTAAAGCGGAATTTTATTGATTTTACAATACAATTATGATGTCTATGTGATTTTTAAGAAATAACCATTAGGTAAAGCACCAGATCACCACACATTAGTATCTGAACACTACATATTTGATGGCAAGTGTGTCTAACACTGCCTGGCAATGCTATTTAATGCTATGGAATTTCGGGAGTTTTTGTTTTCATTCATGCTTGAAAAAGGCCTGATATGTACTCTGTATCAGGGTAATAATAAGACCAAGAATGACCCAAATAGCTACCATACGATATCACTGTTGCCCGTCACTCTAAATGTTATTCAAAACCCCTTCGTACGAGACTCGAGCCCTCAGAACGTTTTATAGTTAATATACTTCAGAGTGACATTCAGCCTCATTGAAGTAGCATGATGACCTCTTTCCAGATACCAGGCAAGGTAGTATATCATCACCAAGTATGCGTTATTGACCAATGGTCTGTAAGAAGGACAATGCAATCCAAACGCATCCCTAATGGTATAAGATGTTAACTTACTTGTCATGCGCAGACTGACGATATCGTACATTTGTCTCACCACGTATAGACTAGGTGTTTTGGTGAATATGTGTTACAGATATAGTTGCGAATGGAGGTTTAATAATAACGCCTCATATACACGTGTTTAGTTTGTTTTTAAATCTAAAACATTTAACGCCAGATTCATGCAACCGGCGTTTGAGCGTTGAAGTTCTGAATGAGTCTGGACATAAAACACATGTTGGAATATTTCTAGAAAATTTTAAAATTTGGTCCGATATTGCAAATGTGCTTCACATGTTCAGAAATTTCTGCTTCTTGATTTTAAATGCAGGGTTAATTGAAAAGTCAATAAATCTCTCATTGGTCTGAAACTGTTTCGATCTGTAACGCTTCCACGCAATTAGTTTGGCTCGGAATTGTGGTTTTCATTTAACGTGAAGGTTTTGTCAAAGTTTGAAATAATCCAACTTTTGTGTTCTAAACTCCTTCAGTGCTTCCCCTTCAGGACACGTTCTGACATAACACGGGGCATGCCAGGGTTTTCTTTACTGAAGACAAAATAAGACAGACAAAAGTCACCAGTACGTGACACCCTATGGGATGTTGTCAGATCTTAACGAAGAGAGAAGTTTACGGAACGGAGGGGATATGTTTACATTTCCTTTGTAATCAATAACCAAATAATACTAAATAGTTGTTGTACATGGTATGCACTTTTCCTGTCAAACGTTCTATGAGGTAGCACTCTAAAGTGAACAACCGTTCTGAGATACCACAGGGAGTCAATACTTCATTCATACAGTCGGGAATGCACCACAACTTATTTTGTTATTGCTTCTTTATGAATGGGAATACTATAACGATATATCTTATACAATAGCTAGCAAAGACTTGAGAGGCTCGGGATCTTATTATAATCTTGACGTTTTCTCATCAAGTCACGAATGGCGTCGTTTTTTTGACGTTATCTGTGATTGGCAAAATCAAAAGATGAACAGAAATATTTTATATCTATTTATTCATCTGCTTTTTTGACATGTGAACAAGCCGAACCAATATATCTCGAAATTTAAAACTTCAAATATCTGCCCGGAAATTGGGGATGTGAACGCCATGATCTTTTGTCGCCATATCCGCGCTTGTCCCAGAAACCCCTCTTTAAGTCACTTTGATGTAATTGTTTATCTTTCGTCATGACGACATTCTCTGCGTAAGTGTCCAATACAAGCGGAAGTACACTTCTAAAATAGGATAAAAGTCCGGCGGAGCCATCTTCCGGCTCAAAACTTTCCCGCTTGTCGCCATATCCTCTTTTGTCACCATACCCACGTTTGTCCCAAAATCCTCGTTTGAAATCAGATTCCTGTATAAACCCGTCTTCTCTTCCTTCTATATTCGTCGTTCGGAAATTGATTTCTGACTCGTCTGATTTGTCGAGGATACCGCGGGCCTCGCACCGCCCCAAAACCGTCAACATTGTTCCCACAACAACACATGTGCAAAGCCAACGGGAAACATCCGCCTGCAAATATAAAAATTGCGGTGCATTTCAAAAGTCTTATAAATCTACATTTGTTTGTGTATTAAGTGGAATTCATCGATGTTCAGACAACAAATGTATTGCAGAAATTGATTAAATGGTTAAATGGCTTGCGTGATATGTGGTTATCTTTATTGTTTGTGGCTGCGTAGTAGAAAATGGCATACACGTTTAAACATAATTTATGATGCCATAGGGGAAAATCGCTACGATATGGTATCATCGATTTCTTTCAAGAGCAATCTTATAAACAATTGAATGCTTTTGTCAAAACCTGTTACTAATAGATCAGAAACATTGGCTATACCCAGCAGTTTTTAACTGCCAATCCATGCAAGATTTTGGTGCATTCACTTAATACCACGCAGCTAGAAAATGGTAATGCCCTGCTCTGTAGTATATCTGACAGACTAACAAACGCATGTTTGCTCGCGCTATGCATCTTTGATAACTGGACAGCTACGTGCCATTTATGGATGTGTTGGCCACGCCCAATTATCCATATATGGTTAGCGTCACATCCGGGGTCTTGGATCAGAGGTCAGTACTGATTAGTCAATCGGAATCGCGCACCCTCTGCGCTTGAAAAAAATTCTTCATTAATCGCCATCTTTGTTTTTGAGAACTAGCGATACAGAAGTTGTTATCTACAAGTTGTTATCTCCCTACTTCTCGCTGACCCTCCCTTCCCAACCCAGTTTTAATTTTAAAAGGGGTTACTTACAAGAACTGTTCAAGTTTGTTACTTCTTAATCTTAATCGATGGTTAGAGCTTTGCTAAGTATAAATTAAAAAAATGTTTCCACAACTTTTATACATGTGTTACATAATTTATAAGGCTTGTATGTAATAACAAAAAAAAAAAAAGTTATTTTGATAGCGGGGCGGTTAAGTTTCTTTTTCCGCTCACCTTTGCTTATAGTTAAAGGGTATATATATGTAAATATATATAAATGTGAAAAACTTAAAAAATTTGAATGAAATCTTTGAATTGATGAATATTTCAAATCAACCCATATCCGAACAAATAACAATGCAGAAAAAATTTCGCTATTCTTCAGGACCAAGTAGTATTGATTAACTTAGTTCACATACCCCGGTAGTATCATTTTCCGATCGTGAACTTCCCATTTCTTGATAGTAACATCCCTGATTCTCCAACATATGGTGTTTACATGTCGCAGTTGATTCGATATTATAGGGCTTGCTCTAAATATCATGATTTTCGTGATCGGTGTCGACTGCTGACAAACAAACTAACAGTATTCGAAAGATGCAGATTGATCAGAACTATGAGCAAGTTTTATGGTCGCCTTCTTTGTGTCATTGAAAAATATTCTGTATCTTTAAGTGATTAGAAGATGGACGTTTTGAGTATGCTCAATAAGTGTGTTTACTTGTTGTGTTTGACAATGATACTCGGTTCTCATTTTGAGGACTTAATGTTTACTTGGATGTGACAAATATTTACATGGCGGGTGTCGTCGATGAAGCAGAAGACCCTTACCCTTCCGGAACACCTGGTCTAATTCTCATACAGTTTTATGTTTATTTTATTATAAAACGTAACAGATTCATCCGACATTCAAAGTGAAATCTAAAATAAATCCATCCACCTGTCAGACCTACAGGTTTTTTGAAAAAAAGATAACTGGAAATGATGCAATTAGTTTTGGTTGTTGACGCAGTAACTAGTTTCTGGCCTTTTCCGTATAGATAATACAAACAGTAGAGAAGCTAAGAATGATTGAATAAACGACTTACGCGTTCATATGAAGAACAACTCAAAACAGATAGGTGGGTATAAAGCGCTTTACAATGTTGGATGTCGAGATCTTCTCATGGATATCAAATTTATACTTGAAATAGAATTTAATGTTACACGTTCCAAAATAACCTCCAGCTTCAAAACTACGAACAAGCTTTCGGACAGTGTTAAAATCCAAACCCATGCTATGAAATAATGCATTTGCTTGCTTTACAACACAAGGATTCGAGAGATGCAGGTTTATGTTGACTATGAGAAAGAAATCCAAAATTTCTAAACTAATGTAGAAGCAAAGGGTTCAGGTGCGTTCAACCCCTTTAATTATGCTTGTAAGTATATCATGCTGTTATGTTTTAAAAAATATCTATAATAGCAAATCGTATATTCTCTACTAATTCAAGTGTTTTAAATTCACAGTTATACACACCAAAAATGTCATATTTACAGCGCCACATAAAAATTACTTTACAAGCAAAATAACAAATATAAACAATTTCATGTTTGGAGATTGTAGCTAAGGTGTTGAAATAATTGAGTTCTTCAGGAACTTGCAAATTTTATTTACTTCCCTAAGTTTGTTTTTTAAAAGTACTAAACATTTAAACAATTAGATGAAATAACCTTTAAAAAGGTTGGAAAATGATATATTTTTTAAGCTTCTTTAAGATATTCTATTGGTATGGGTTTACGCACGACTTTATGCAGATAAGAATTATCGTAAAGATGTATATAAACAATAGATTTAGAATATACTACTTTTACTGCACATATTTCTGAAATCAAATAGTTATGTTTTACAACCTATTGTCGTTTGTATCATGCTCTAAAATATACTCCAGGTATGCTAGTCTGTAATATATCATCTGATTGGTAGGATATCACGACTACTCCTGGCCCTGGTTTCATCAACGTTCCTTAACTTAAGGAAACTCCTTAACTTAAAAATCTCCTTAGGAAAGCATTACAGAAGTTAAGGAGAAAATCTTTAGTTAAGGAACTTTCCTTAAATTATGTAATGCTTTCCTATGGAGAATTTTAAGTTAAGGAATTTCCTTATGTTAAGGAACGTTGATGAAACCGGGGCCAGGTATGCTAGTCTGTAATATATCATCTGATTGGTAGGAAATCACTACTACATTGTACTACTCCAACTATGCTAGTCTGATATGAACTAGCTGATTAATCAAGTCGCTGTATTACTACATTGTACTACTCCAACTATGCTAGTCTGATATAAACTAGCTGATTAATCAAGTCGCTGTATTACTACACTGTACTACTCCAATTATGCTAGTCTGATATAAACTAGCTGATTAATCAAGTCGCTATATTACTACACTGTACTACTCCAATTATGCTAGTCTGATATAAACTAGCTGATTAATCAAGTCGCTATATTACTACACTGTACTACTCCAATTATGCTAGTCTGATATGAACTAGCTGATTAATCAAGTCGCTGTATTACTACACTGTACTACTCCAGGTATGCTAGTCTGATATGAACTAGCTGATTAATCAAGTCGCTGTATTACTACATTGTACTACTCCAGGTATGCTAGTCTGATATAAACTAGCTGATTAATCAAGTCGCTGTATTACTACACTGTACTACTCCAATTATGCTAGTCTGATATGAACTAGCAATTAATCAAGTCGCTGTATTACTACATTGTACTGCTCCAATTATGCTAGTCTGATATAAACTAGCTGATTAATCAAGTCGCTGTATTACTACATTGTACTGCTCCAATTATGCTAGTCTGATATGAACTAGCTGATTAATCAAGTCGCTGTATTACTACATTGTATGAGTTTGTATTTTACTTTCAATTATTTTTTTAACCGGTAATAATTTTCACTCGTTAACATGTCAGGAAATTGTGTCACGAAAAATAAAACTGTTTGCATCCATTATATGAAATATTGTTCACACCATCGCTCAAGCATCTTAATATTTCCACTGACGAAATATTTGTATATCAATAATATTGCCTTATGTCATGTTAAAATCACTTGCATTAACCGGTACTGTACATTATATATACCAGGTACTTCCTGATTTGGGTTTTTTTCTGACCATTTCACATTTATTTAAGCAATGAATGTTTTAGCAAATGTTGTTACAGTCCTATAACACACATTGCTATTGATGACAAACTAAATAAAGCCCGGTAGGGCTTTATGTAAGTTTGTCAGCAATAGCAATGTGTGTTATAGGACTGTAACAATATTTGCTAAAATGTTCATTACTTATATTTACATTTTGATAGAATTATTATGCTTTATTTAGTTTCTTCGGACCGATTTTGATCAGCAAATCAAGTGTAGACAACAATGAAATTCATGACGTCACAATAGAGATTGATGACGTCACAATACCAACTGCTGTTATAGTCTGAGGCACTGGGTGTTATAGGCGTATGACAGCAACTGCCTCTTAGCATTGTGTCAATGGAAAATTGCAGAGCAAATGTAAATATAATAAGATGTTTCACGTTTGATCAAAACAACATTGCTGTACAGGAAACTAATTTTGGAATATAAAGCGTGGCCGTAAAATCATTTATCTTACATTTTAGCTTTCCATATGATTTTTAAAATGTAACCTAGTCGAAGGGTCATACGAATATTAAATAAACTTGCCAATCAACTAATTTAATATGGTAAATAAACGAAAGTTAAACACAATTAAGAACCTCTTTTAAAGGCCCAATATACTTAACTGCAGGCTTTTGTCGTGATTCTGAAAAAAGTCCAGTTGATCACCATGCAACTGGATTTTATTTTCATAATTTTTCAGAATCCAAAAAAAAATCCTGAAGTTACGGATATTGGGCTTTTAACTAAATCTATAATAATAAAAAGTTATAAGGCTTGATTTTCGCTTCAAGTTTTGCCGAAAGTTACCTATTTTGAGCCTTTAAATACATGTATATAATTAAGTATAAACAATTTTACGCCAATAAATTTAAAACGACGCTGACAATATTTCGAATATGTTCCATAGTTAACATAATTTAATTTTCCAGCTAAAAACCAAATCTCTGTGTCAGGTTCCATGATAATAAATCATATATTTTACAATTTGATGTAATTTAACAACAAAATTGTTACAAATACTAATTCAAAAGGATTACTTACATTGATATATGCCATTTTCCCGTTTGAAAAATTCAGTTCCTTCCGTGGACAGTTTTCTATCTACTGGTCGTCCTAATTTACTGTCATACTTAACAAAGCCGGTAACAAAATTCCGGAATATATACGGATCCTCTTCTTTGAACCTCCCACAAAAGACACTTGTCAACGAAGATTATCGGATTAGTGGATTATCTACATTCGACTGCTATCTCGTTTCCTCATTTACACCGTATTTCTCATTATAACCCTTCACACGCCACGCTTGTAATGAATCTGTTACGTAGAGAATTCTGATATTATTCTCTGCTAATGCTTGTAGTCCGCATAACCTTCTTTCTGGACACAACGAAAATCTGCATTGTTGGTTTAATGTACTCGTACACAAAACAACGTTCAAATAATTTAAGAACATAATTAGCAATTTAGACTCAACGTCAAGTATTTCCATAGAAACGATTTTTTGGTTTGCATGGAAACAAGTATATTTGAATAATTTATCTGTATGGATAGATATATTGTAAATCCTGGTTTTTTGTTGGCAAAGCTGACCAAACTTGGCCGAACCATGTAGCTATTGTAAGATGAAGGGATTGAACACGTATCTTTACGATGGTCCGTAGTTGTGTTGTGGGCTTAATCATTGATTGGTCTTTATATAATATTAGATACGTACGCTCTACCGCAGATTTTTTGTAAAAAGATGCAAATTAAAAAGTGAAAAGGTGAAAACCTATATATATATTTCTGGGGGGGGGGGGGGGGGGGGGGAGTGATGACAGTAGGTACTTGTACGACTGGTTTGACAGAATATATAAAATGATACTGTCGCATATGAAAGTCTTCATCTTTGTAACTACTGTACCTAACTTCATGAACATTAAGGTTCAACAAGCCCCGTAATGATACAGTGGTCACACCAAATTTCAATCACTGAAATTGGTCTTATTCAAATACCTAAATTAAAATCAGTACCTATGTGTATGTTATACTAATATATTGAACATGTTTGTTGGCTATTAAACGATTAAATAGCGAGCTTTAGATACCCTAAAATAGAGCATTAAGGCCGATATCTCAGAGAAATACCCCTTCGGTTCGGAGGTGTAACGTGCCAAGCTTTTTTTGCGACGCTTCAGAGTGGCAATGTGAAACTACTAAAATCACATAGTAATATATTAAGCGAATCCTAAATAAGAAAACAACCCGTGGTTAAGAAATATCAGTTCTATTGTATACTGTTTGGTATGTAAATTGCGATCAAATTCATTTTTATCATTACTGGATTTTAAGGTGATAACATTAAGAACCAAATGATCATTCAAGTTCTTCTGTATCCTTTTAAGAATGGATAAAAAGAAGCATTGTGGACGAAATGAAATAAAAAAAAAACCATAGGGACAACTTGAGCCCTGGAAGCGATAAAACCAGTGATCTCTCCATCAGAAAAGCAGCAGAAAAATGACGTCCCAAACATAACGCTAAGAGACCGTGTGTCAGAGCGGGAAGGATGCCCAACCAGGAAGACTGCCTGTGCTCTTCCAGACTGTGTAAACTGAAAATAGTTTACTCGGTGAAGGAGGCAGCGGGCAGGGCATGGGGATCAGTATGAAACAGCTATTATATAGAACAGGTCAAATATGCAGACGTCTAAATGTGACGCCAAAAGACTGGTGGGAAGGCTTAAACCATCGTCATCTAGAGTTAACAATCCGATGTCCCGAGAGACTTACGACGTCTCGAACTTCCACGTTGAACCCGGTTGTCGTGTCAAAATACAAGGACAGTCTAGGGGAGATATTGACCTGGCTGGGGCTGCATGAAAAGCCCAGACAATCTGGAACTGTGACGAGATCAGTCGCTCCTTTGAACATATGCCAGTCACTGAAAAGTCAACGGGAAATGTACAAGGATTTTCCTATCATGAACATTCCCTTTCTAAATTGATATTCCACTGCATCTCCAACCTGCGGTATTTACATTTAGCAGTTAATTCTTTATTCTAGGACTTGCTCAAGTTACCGAGATTTTTATGATAGATTTCGGCTGGTGACGAACAAACTTACGACACAGGGAATAAAAAAAAAGATATGAAATGATGAAGACTATGGACAAGTCTTATGGTCGCCACCTTGGTCTCATTTACTTAGACATGACCTGGATCAAAATGGCGGGTCTTATTCCATTTAAGTTTTTTCAAGAGTCTCCATGTAAATATTTCCTTTGTTCATATTTTGCCCCTAGTTTAATCGATTTTGAGTTCAGGTTATGGTTTTGTTGACTCTTCGGTATTCTCATATTTTCTTTACCTACTCCACTTTTGCTCCAAAGACGTAGCCATCTTGGTATCACTGAGATGTATTCTGTATCATTGTATGATGTGAAGGGGATATCTCTGAATATGCTCATTAGTATGCATACTTGATATGATTGGGAAGAATTATTTCTCACTTTGAGGACATGGCATTTACTTTGAAATAACCGATGTGTGATCTAGAGGTTGCATTGAAGTTTACCCAAAACAAACAGATCTATCACATTCCGATGGCATATGCATCAACTATAATCGTTGATTATCAACGACCCAATCGTTGGCCATCATTAGTATGACGTCATAATTGTAACATTCGGCACCCCTGACGTTACTGTTTCAGGATAGATTGCTGTTCTATTCATTGGACACACACATGTGAAACATTCAAATATTTCAATCAATTTCGAGAAATCAGTTTAATGCTTCATAGAATTAATGCATTTCAAATATGATTTGTTTACATCCTCAGAACTATTTCATGAAGTTTTCTCAGAACAATTACGTACGACAAAATGTTGATTATTTTTTAATATAAATTCTGAATAATCGTAACCATTATTTAATATGTTGTGAAACTGAGATATTTCAAATATGGTAAAATCATAAATTTACACCGATTTCATTAGCACGGTCAGCTCCTTCCGCAGTTTGAATTTACCTCGTGTCCATCTGGCAGTCATGTTTTCTATGGACGTCAACTGAAAGCAGGTAAGTGCTTAAATGATAACAGTGCTGTTATTTGATTATCGTGTATATATTGTAAGATACCTATATATGCAGGGATAATTCTGACTCTCACAATTCAAATAGGAGAATTTGAGGGATTTTATGGGATCAGCAAAATATCTATCAGATTTTTCTGTGTAAATATTACAATTTGAATGTTTAATGAAAAGTCCCCAAATCTCACTCCAAAGAGATCCCTGTATATGACACATATAATTATAAAAATGATCATATTTTTGTATGAGTTACCCAGAGCGGTTACAGTACGCAAAACAAAAGAATATTCCTTATCTGAAAGGTCGTTAAATACATAAGAATTGTCTATGTACATATTTTAAGGGAGTTCGCTCTGACTTTAAAAATAAACTGATTCATTTTTCGGAACTCATTTGCATTTCCCGTAAACAGCAATTAAAAAAACCCAAAGATCAGTGACCCCTATTTTTCATTTCATATTTTCGAAACATAGATCTGAAATAGCCATATGAGACAATATTTCAACATTTTAAATACTCCTTCCTGGTTGTCAACAGTTTTAATAAAAAAAAAACATGAAAAATCTAGACGGGTTCTTTTCCCGTCAATTTCTACACCCTTTACATCTTCAATGACCCATCAATATTTTTGTTTATTTTTTATGTATTACACACAATATTAATAAAATAAAATGCTTTCATGGAAAGATAATTGCCCAAATCATCATGAGCTGGCTTCCTTAAAATCAATAAGGGTTCTGTTCCGTTTGTTTGACAGGAACTATCCATACCTTTAAGTCAGAGTATTTAAACCGTGATAGTATTTTGCACCATAATTGTGGAATGTACTTTGGTCTATCTACTGTGTTTATCTAGACGAATCACACCCTCGGGCAGTTTATCGGCACTTTTATTTTATTATTGCGGGACAAAACGCATTAGTCGGGACAAATATAGCGTCCCTTGTCCGAAGTCCTTACACTGCCTCTATATATAGACCATCCAAAGCTGGTAGTTAATTGATCAGGAGTTTATCCTTACTCTGTTAATCAACGCGAGAAAGACTGCCCTGTCGTTTCTGTGTTGGTCTGTTTGATGTTCAAAGCAATATTCTTGGAACTTATAAATATGGAAAATATGTCCATGACTTGTTTTATCATTACTACTTTTTCTTTCTGTATTCTATCATTGTTTTGAATCACTTTGAGTTTTCTAGGTAAAGCTGGAACCATTACTCACTGTAGTGTTGACATTTTTTGCAAAACAAAACAGGATACTGGTCAATAACTCAAGATTTGTTTTTCTTTCTTTTAAAAAAATGAATAAACAATATACTGAAGATTCACAAAACACAGCACCCAAAAACTGTCTGCAATCTTATAATATATTTTCGAAGAATGTTTCCTTTGTTTATATGTTGTCCCTATATTTATTGATATTTTGTTCGGAGTATTGTTTTGTTGACGATTCGGTATCCTCTGATTTTTTTTTCTTAATCATAATTTATAACCACACTCAATCAATGCAGATTAACAAAATGAATAATATTTGCGACAACGCAAAGGTGTTCTTAAGTTCAATATCACTGACGACACAATTGCCACAATCAAGAGAATGAAACTGCAATATATGTTTAAATAGCACAGCATGCAAGTTGCATGCCAATTTCTATCCGATATAAAGTACAAAGGCCAATACCAGCCCGCCCTCGTACAGGCCGGATTACTGTGGTAATTGATTTCAGCACGTCCATATTAGAGTTTTGATGTGACCTGAATAACATCCCCGAGTTCATCATACGCGAGTGTAGTCGATTGCTATGGAGACTGGAGAGGGATGTAGCAAGAAACACCAACGTGAGTTCAGCACGAAAATTGTGTTTTCCCAGACATAAAACATAAGTACCAGAGATGATGTGCTTTCCTGTTGTCTAGCAACTGGTTATTTGAAATGAACGTCACACATACCGGAATGCAAAAACTCAAAAAAAAAAAAGACATGACAATATAGTAAGAGTTCAGAAGGGACAATATATTAACCAAGGAAAGATTTACATGGATACTATTGCAAAATGTACAAGAGAATAAGACCAGATGTTCTGGAAGAGTAAGCGTCTTCTGCTTCATCGACGACACCCATAAATCTATGTAACATCCATGTAAATGTCACGTCCTGTAAGCGAGAACCATTCTAATCTCAACAGGAAGGCATATTTATGAATATATAAGGATACTGAACATTTCCCAAAGATACCAATATGGTGACCATAAAACTTGTCCATAGTCTTCATCAACCTGCATCTCTCGAATCCTTGTGCGATAAGTTTGTTCGTCTTTAGTCTACATTTTTCACGTAAACCTCGATATTTACAAGAAGCCCTAGAATAACGAATGATCTGCGTCTTGTATTCACCATAGCATAGTAACAGCTAGGGATACTACTCTAAAGAAAGGGAAAGCTTACGATTTGAAAATCGAAATCGTCACGTTACATATCAGGATAGGAATCGACCAAAAGTATTGCGAACAACATATTCAAGTTACCGAATCTGTTGATAGGTCGTGCACAAAAACACAACAAATGATCAAGATGAAATTTCAGGTTATACTTAATGCATGTGCACACTTGGTAATATGACATTTAATTCGCATGTCAACCCTAGCACTGCCACCCAGGTAGGGCGTTATAAGTGTACCTGCTGCCCATATTGCATGATTCGTGACTGGTGACTTAATTTTTTATCTTTTCTCGTCTTTCTCCTCCTTCATGTCTCCCCTGACACCGCCTCTCTTTTGGTCATTAGTTGAGCGTTCGCCCCTGTGAGGAAGTCTTTGTGCCCTGTTCCGTGGCCGAAACATACGTGATATTTTAACATGTTAAGGGAATAATGCAGATGGCAGAGGACTATTAAACTACACGTTCTAGTCGCTTCCTTGTCGTTATGGAACCATGACAGAGGTCATATATCCGGGTGCATTATAGGCTAAAGCGGAGAAGATATTATATTTCTGTGACAAGCATCTTGGTTATTGTTGATCATCTTACAAGGTGAGTTTACCGTGAAGAGATTATGTAAATATATGACAAGTACGTACATATATGCAGTTAGGTGATAGACTTACATGCCGGCCCGTCATTCTGTAAGACATAAAGAAAAATGAGAATTCAAAAACAATTAAAACAATTATCAACATACCCGATATAAGTACAGTAAAACTACTTTATGAAATAAAACTGAAAGAAACATATTTTACCTGAGTTAAGTTACGTTGCAGTTTAACTAAACAATAACTACATCACTGATACAAAGGCCCTATCACAACAAGTTACCACTGCTACATCTATCACTACCAGTTACCACTACTACTACTAACACTACCAGTTACCACTACTACATCTAACACTATCATTTACCACTACTACTAACCCTACCAGTTACCACTACTACTAACACTACCAGTTACCACCACTACATCTATCACTACCAGTTACCACTACTACTAACACTACCAGTTACCACTACATCTAACACTACCAGTTACCACTGCTACAACTAACACTACCAGTTACCACTACTACATCTAACACTACTCGTTACCACTACTATATCGAACACTATCAGTTACCACTACTACTACTAACACTACCAGTTACCACTACTACTGCTATCACTACTAGTTACCACTACTACAACTAACACTACCAGTTACCACTACTACATCTAACGCTACCAGTTACCACTACTACTTACACTATCTGTTACCACTACTACATATAACACTACCAGTTACCACTACATCTAACACTACCAGTTACCACTACTATAACTAACACTATCAGTTCCCACTACTACATCTAACACTACCAGTTACCACTACTACATTTAACACTACCAGTTACCACTACTACATCTAACACTACCAGTTACCACTGCTACAACTAATACTACCAGTTACCACTACTACATCTAACACTACCAGTTACCACTACTACTACTAATACTACCAGTTACCACTACTACATCTAACACTACCAGTTACCAATACCACTATTAACACTACCAGTTACCAATACCACTATTAACACTACCAGTTACCAATACCACTATTAACACTACCAGTTACCACTACCACTATTAACACTATCAGTTACCACTACTTTATCTAACACTACCAGTACCACTACTACTAACACTACCTGTTACCACTGCTACATCTAACACTACCAGTTACCACTACTACTAACACTACCTGTTACCACTGCTACATCTAACACTACCAGTTACCACTACTACTATTAACACTACCAGTTACCACTACCACTACTAACACTATCAGTTACCACTAATACTATTAACACTACCAGTTACCACTACTACTATTAACACTACAAGTTACCACTAACACTACTTACACTATCAGTTACCACTACTACTTACACTACCAGTTACCACTACTACTACTAACACTACCAGTTACCACTACTACTAACCGAATCCGTTCTGTATGGATTGTCTGTAAATATTCCCACGATAAATATACTGTACACTACGGAAGAAATAGACGACAATTGATGTGAAATGGTATACAGTAATTATCAGTGTTTTATTATTTGGTGTAAGCCGAAACACTCCTCTTTCCACGAACCTACTCAAAGGTCATGGCGTTTGTCGTTTGTTGAATGAATTATGTCTTAAAATAAATACTATAAGCACTATACCACAATAACACAAACAATAACCCTAAACCATTCTTTGATTATCACAATTGTTCTACCAGTACCACTACACTATCCATGTTATTATCACAACTAACACTACCTGTTACCACTACAACTAACACTACC
Organism: Mimachlamys varia; assembly: GCA_947623455.1. NCBI lineage: Eukaryota > Metazoa > Mollusca > Bivalvia > Pectinida > Pectinidae > Mimachlamys > Mimachlamys varia. The sequence continues at coordinate 30,863,856 of OX392529.1, read as the reverse complement.
TGTTACCACTACTACTGCTATCACTACCTGTTACCACTACTACTAACACTACCAGTTACCACTACTACTGCTATCACTACCTGTTACCACTACAACTAACACTACCAGTTACCACTACTACTGCTATCACTACTTGTTACCACTACTACTGCTATCACTACCTGTTACCACTACTACTAACACTACCTGTTACCACTACTACTGCTATCACTACTTGTTACCACTACTAACACTACCTGTTACCACTACTACTAACACTACCTGTTACCACTACTACTAACACTACCTGTTACCACTACTACTAACACTACCTGTTACCACTACTACTGCTATCACTACCTGTTACCACTACTACTACTAACACTATCATTTACCACTACTACTACTATCACTACCTGTTACCACTACAACTAACACTACCAGTTACCACTACTACTACTATCACTACCTGTTACCACTACTACTAACACTACCTTTTATCACTACTACTGCTATCACTACCTGTTACCACTACTACTACTAACACTACCAGTTACCACTACAACTAACACTACCTGTTACCCCTACTACTGCTATCACTACTTGTTACCACTACTACTACTAACACTACCAGTTACCACTACAACTAACACTACCTGTTCCCCCTACTACTACTATCACTACCTGTTACCGCTGCTACTTACACTACCTGTTACCACTACTACTACTAACACTACCAGTTACCACTACTGCTACCACAAAAACACTTCCGAATGCGTTACCGCTACTACCACCATTACCAACACCCTGCAACAAGGATCTTCAATACTATGCGTCACCACCAAGGGAACATTAAATGTGTGCCCCGTGAAAGTCCTTTGCCGACTAGTTATCATTGGTGAATCGATTTGATCTAACATAGCACCGGAGCCTTCCTGATCAAAGACTCTTCAGGATTTCTGTTCGTAAAAAATATTAAGGGGGAAACATTTGTGTGTATTTTTTAACTGTTTAATATGTGTTCCTTAGGTGTCACTTGTAAGTTTACGTATCAATTCTCAAATTGGGTCACAGGTACATTTGTACCTAGTAAGTTTTCATAGTTGATATTTCCGACACAAGCGAAATTGTGTTGTTGTTAATAAATTAACTACTGCGTCATAGCGGTGGGAAATAATTCCTCAATGTTTTATTTAAGCCATTTTCGTTATTTGAACGTGGAACAAAAATATAACAAAATCAGGTCTATTGTCCCAGTCATCTTCGTCAATGGTCTCGATGTAAATATTTCGTCAATGGTTTCGGTTTGAATATTTCTACTGCTCATATTTTGCCTCAGTGTCAACGGCCCAGATTTGAAACTACGATGTTATCATCATTGATACATTTCCCTGTATACTAAGTAACTGATCTGGAAGTTATTTACGTTCACAAATATTATTCAGACAAACCGTGTCTCAATACTTGACTATATATTTGAAGCTATACTGTGCTTTGGGTGGTCGGTTGGCAGCCGGTATGTGTTTTAAATAACTCTGTTACAATCAATTGTGAACAAAGGCACGGTTCCACAATGTTCATCATTGTTCAGTTTAGTGTTTTCCTAGCTGAATACCTGGCTTGTCATTTATTTCACTATCAGAATTTACATCTCTTTGTAGGGGCATTATAGACCTATAGCAGAGGTTTCCTGTTTACGTGTACCTATCTTTTTTTGTCTTTCATCGACCCAGCCAGGTGAAAAAGCGTAATTTGAGACTTGAAAATATCATTTTTTTTTTATATCATTGCTTACAACAAATTTTAAAAGGCAAATCAACACAGTTAACTCTTGATGACAGCTTTAAGGAAGAACATGTGTCAATTTTACATGCTCAGGATTTTCGCCAATAAAGATGGCTTCTCTCTTATCAAGCAGTATTGACATGAATAATCGAGTTCACTTGAATATATATAAAAAAAACATAATTATATATTTACATTTGCGCTGCGGTGTCACTATATAAACCAAGCAACTTCCGTTTCGGTTCATAGGACTATAACCCGAAACGAGTATGAATACGTTACTTTCAAGCCAAGGACCTTAGCCAATGTATTGTCTTGGTTGAGGTTCCCTAGTCAATGTATATCATCGGATGGAAAAAACGCTTATACATATAAAATGATGATGTTACTAAAATCTATACTCTATTTCGGAATAGTCAATGTATATCATACATGTACATCTTTGTTGAGTAGGTTTCTAGTATATACGTATCATGAAATACGATGAAATTAAAATAGGTAATAAAAATACTTTTCTAATGAATTTTTCGATGGCGTCAACTTTTTTTCCTCTGACGATAGCACCTGGTAGATTTTTGGTCAAGCTTCAGCTGCCAATTCAATCTCTTATACTTGACTGTGAAAACACAAGCGACGTTTTAATACCTACCTTGAACTGTGTCATTCATTAAATTTATCTATGTCTCATTTTTGTTATTATAGATCAATGTATCCGCTCTGTAATTGGATGCAGGTGTCAATTAATTCAAGTATGACGTCTTGCCTAGGACTAGAGTACATGACGTCAGAAACTTATGTGTTTGATTTCAAATGGCGAATGGTTACAGTTTAAGAAAGTTTGCATAACAAATTGTCGTTTAATACGAACAAAGGCAACGATCTTACTTATGCCAGAAACTCGATAAATTGGATATAAACTCTGACCCATTTCATCGATCTAAAATGAAACGGAATCTCATGTAAGATTCTCTATATGTATGTTCTAGCTTCAGTAGAACTAAAGTGACACTTAGATATCCTATGAATGATGTCCACCAGGCTGGCATCGATGTTTACTGAGAACATAACACTTTTGTTAGGTGGACCATCAGCAGGATCAACAAGTAATTCCATAAAATGTATCAGAAAAACATTGATTTAGAAATAAATTCATTGATGTCAATGTCGAACATTGAAAACACCAATAACTGTCATGTTATTAGTTTGAACATGATAAACATGAATGATAAACGGAACACAATGTATTTGTCTAACATTTAATTTATCAAACTACCTGGAGACTTGTGACACATACATTGTTATTTTAGTTTTATAAGCAAAAGACACTCAACTGATTACTTTTCGAACAATAAAAAAATAAATAGATAATACCGAAGCGTCAATAAAACCATTATTCGAAATCAAAATCGATTACTAAGTAAGTAGGGGCAAAACATGAATAATAAGGAAAGATTTATATGGAAACCCATGCAAAAGTACAAGAGAATTAAACCAGGTATTCTGGAAGAGTAAGCGTCTTCTGCTTCATCGACGACACCCGCCATGTAAATGTTGGTCCCATCAAAGTAAGTATCAAGTCCTCAAAATAAGAACCGAGTCATCGTTTTCAATCACAACAAGTAAGCACACAAATGAGCATACTCAAAAACATCCATCGTCATATCACACAAAGATACAAAATATTTCTCAATGATGTTCTGTAGAAAGTATATCATTAACGTAATACACTCTACTTGTTTAACTTATTTTCTGGATAGCTTTATACCAATAATATTTTTATTTTATCAATCAAGAAATGTCTTTATATAAATGTTTTTATGATATACTTTTATGAAACTTTTATTTTAATTTGTCAAAAGTTCACAGATACCTACTTTTTATGAATTAGACAAAGCCCTGCTTGCATTTTACCACGGTTTTCGAAACTAACTACATGTAAAAATACTGTTTTGAGATTTTATTATTTATTGCCTGATGCGATTCTTTTTCTTTCATAAACATTTAGAAGTGGATGTAACATTAATGCAATTGATATGATATTTTGCTTATGATAACAACAATGCATACTTTTCTATTGTATCATTTCAAGGATTCCTGTTACAAACTTCCTTGGCATAACCAGCATAGAGATGTACTTACTATAGCCCACAGAATGTCAAGAATACGTAATGGGAACATTGCGTGCCAAATACTATTGCAGGTTGTATCAAACTTATCCTGACTGTCACAAAGTGTTTATTGGCTAGATTGTCTGTGATACTGTTAATGGTATACTGTTATTACACATAACTATGTCCGCCCGATATAGCGATGTACTTTCCTCTAGCTAGGCCTGATCTGATACGCTATATCGTTTGTGCAATAAAATCTTTTTATACTGTGTGGCCTGTTCAATGAAATTTAATGCCGTCGTGATATGTACATTACACCTCCCAATTAGCGTAGACACACCTCAACTAGTTTATCTTTAAAATCACTTTCATTGCTAGCTGATCTTTGCGTACGATGTGGTTGTTGATAACTTAAAAAGAAATTAAAGAATAAATTGTAAGGAAATTGTCAGAAAAAAACACCATTCACGCTTGGAGAGGCGAGGCATTTTTCACCTCTCGGGATGTACTCTTGATCTGATTACTTTTAAATTAATTTCGATACCAGCTGATATTTGTGCATGGTTTGATTGTTAAAAGTTTAAAACGAAATAAAATAATCGAAAAACAATAGGAAAAAACGTTTGTTCACTATCTAATTGTTCATTCTTTAAAAAGAAATCAAATATTAAGAAATTATCAGCAAAACCACTATGGTGGGCGCGACACATATAATACCTAAATGTTAAATCTGATATTATATTTTTGACAGAACATGTTTACAGATTAACAGCACCTAGTTTTTGTCAAATCCTGGTTTCCAGATGATAACCTCAGAATGGATCGGTAGATTTGGTTTAAACTTCATACAATGTAAGCTTATTAGGACAAACTCTATCCCACTAGAGTGGGAAAGAGTTTGTTGGGGGTTGAAAGCTCAAATATGAAGGTCACTGTTACTAAAAATATATATTTTTTGTTAAATCTTGGTCCGGATGATAACATCAAAAATGGATTTGATTTAAACTCCATACAATGTTAGTTTATGAGGTAATACAAAGTGTTATTAGGGTCGAAAGGTCAACCCCAATTGTCACTGTTGCTAAAACTAGATATTTTAATTTTAGTTTTCATATGATAACTTCAGAAAGGATTGATTTATTTATTTTAATTTCACGCTCAGTCAAGTTAGGAAATGATTGTTAAAATGACACATGTGTTAATTGCTATCAAGGTCTATGTTGCTTAGAAAATTCAATTGACGACAGGGAACGACTGATGCATACAACACTAACTGTAAGTTTGTTTGAAATGCAATTTTCTTTTGAGCTTTAATTTTGAAAATAATGGTTGAATAAGAATTTAAAAAAAAAACTGTACATATTCAAATAGATATCATATATAGGATGTGCCCCAACATTCCCTGTCTCCGAGACACACAAACATTCATGTACGCTTATATAATACACATCCCTAAGAGCTATACATAATGCATCAAACAAACAAAATCAAACCAAACCAAACCACTTTCCCAGCCACAAAGGTTCTCACAGAGTACTTATGCTTCGTCCCACATTAATATCCCGCTCGCTCACATCCGGGTCAATTTAAATGATTTGGTTTAAGTCAAAATAACTTGAAAGGAATTTTTATGTAATTGTTTAAAATATTATTTATTTAACACAAGCGAATCAGTCAGTTTTTGCTTCCCCACACGACAGTTAGTTAAACATACATACATAATTAAAACTAACAACAAATCGAAAACAAACATAAAATTTCGGCAGCCAAGCAAAAGAGAACAGGTGAAAATAGGTGTGCTGGTTTCCCTGAATACCGGATCTAAAACAGTGAAACCCATTCAAACTACCTCACCACCCACGCAAAGTTTGACCCGTCTGGGGGATTTAAATTACTAATATAACAGTACAAACGGTGTGCAGTAGTTACTTCAGGTTATCACAGGACGTTTCCAAGTGTTGTGTAATATGGCTTACTAAAAGATAATGAACACAGCAAAATTAAAAAACCGAAAGTATATGCAAAATAAGTTCAGTTTATTTTCCGATACAGGATCAATCAAGATCCTCTTCATCGGTCTCAAAAGTATGACTATTAAATATTTGAAATATAGATAATTATGACATTACTTGTAGTATCAAATTATCTCAGATCTATAATTGTACAGGAGTTCCTGGTCCTCCCAGTGCTTATCCAGTCTATTTTTAAATGTGTTTACTTTTGGCACTAATACTACATTTTCAGGAAGATTGTTCCATATCTTTACAATGGGCAAGGCAAAAAAGTTCTTGCGAAAATCTATTCTAGACAATTGTGGAAACAATTTCAATGTGGGACCTCTTATTCCCTGTCTTTTTGAGTGATCTTTCCTCATCTTGACAAAATCTGTTGCACATTCATCGTAAATACTGTGAGTTATCTTATAAACTTCAATCATATCGCCAATAAGATGATGACTCGAAATGTAAAACAACTCCAGGAATAACTGATAAACCACCGTTTTGAGTAGCGTGTACAATTAATATATATAGCATACTCATATTACCTGTAACACGTCATGGTACATTAATGTTGTAACACATGCTAACTTTTGCTGATAAGAAAGTATAGAAGCAAGTTTATAACTCTGTGAAAACTGAACACGTTTTATCACACTTCTTGGCCCCGATGTTAGCCAGTAATGGTGAATAAATTTAGAAGAAATTCTAGTAGAAGGGCAGTAAGTCAACACAGACAATTTGATTTTTCACTATCAGTTTATCGGACCCCCTACCGTCCAGGTGAAACGTGAATGTGCTATTCACTTCGCCACGCAACCACCACCATATGCATTCACTCACTGCCTATCACATTCAAAGATAATGTGCACTTTGAACACAGAAACGGTTAAAACAAGTTTTATGGTAGCCATCTTCGTCTCTTTGAGAAATATTTTATATCTTGGTATGACATTAGGATTGGCGTTTTAGAAAAAGCTCATTAGTATGCATGCTTGTTATGATTGAAAATGATGCCTCAGTTCCCAAACCTTGCCAAATCCTTTAATTTCACTTTCGGATATATCGATGATGTGTGATCTATAAAATACACGAAGTTTGCTGACCACGTCGATCGTGTATGCCCTTCTGAACTTGAAATAAAGGAGACAACAGGTTCTTCTGCTTCGATCTGTACTCTCCAACCTATGACGTTTACATGTCGCAGTTGATTCGTTATTCTATGGCTTGCTCCAAATATTTTTTAGGAAATTCCGGGTTTTAGTTATATGAGAAATATTTTGTATCCTTGTGTGATATGAGGATGTACGTTTTTGAGTATGCTATTTAGTGTGCTTACTTGCTGTGATTGACAATGATGACTCGGTTCTCAAATTGGGGCTTTTGGTTGTTCACTTGGATGTGACCAAGATTTACATGGCGGATGTCGACGATGAAGAAGAAGACGCTTACTCTTCCGGAAACACCATATTCTCTAGTACCTTTGTACTTACTAGGGGTCTCCGTGTAAATCTTTCTCTTTTTTTATATGTTGCCCCTGGTTTAATCGATTTTGAGTTTGGATTATGATTTTGTTAAAGCTTCGGTATTCCCTAATTTATTTCCATCAACACCGCCGTCAATTGTCCTTAGATATTTTAAACAAAATCAGAGAATACCAAAGCGTCAACATAACCATAATCCGAACTAAAAATGGATTAAAATAGAGGCAAACTATGAACAAAGGAAATATTTACATGGAGACCCTCGTAGATTTTGAGTTCGGATTATGGTTTTGTTGACGCTTCGGAATTCTTATTTTTGAAGACGTGCCGTCGACTACGATTTAGATTGCGGGTGTCTTCTATGACGAAAAAAGGCGCTAACTCTTCTGGGACATTTAGTCTTTTTCTCCTGTACCTTTATCATAAACCCAAAATAAAGGATGTTAAAGTGAAATGTGTAGCATGTGTAGCATGTGTCCCGTATGTGTTGTCCTTGTTACAGTTTAAATGTCTAAGTTTGGTGTAGTGTTCTGTAAGTCGTCTTTGTCATATTGTAGGGCGCACTGGTATGTATGTGTCTGGTACAACTACTTCCTGTTAACCCGTTGTTGTACTCTTGTGTGGTGTTACAGTAACGAACTGATATTATCAACATGATAAAAATCTTATTACAGTGAATATAGGTATCTAAGCAAATACCATCTTGTTCCCAGATAGGAAATGAAAGAACTATATGATGAAAATGACGAGCACTTTTATACGGTCCTCCGAATTGTACTTAAAAGTTTTTGCATTGAACAAAATTTGTATTGAATATTGCTAGAGCAGTGTATACAGTATTATCAGGGTGTAGTTATAGTTAGTCTTTAAACTTATGTCCTAACGACGTAATAACAAATTGCATCACGTATACCGGTTGGCCCTAGCCGACAATCTTTTCTTTATTAAGACTTACTCGGTAATTTCCAGTAAGAAATCCCCTAAATCTACGGATGGATGCACCCGTGACATGTGAGCTGCGTCAGAGTGACGTGAATATTACTTGTTACCGGACAGCTCACTGTCGTTGGCGAGTACTGTCAAGGCAAGTTGGGAGCAGGGTAGTTGTGTGTAGATTTGTGTTTGGAATCACCAGACGATAGGGAGGACAACGCATTGGTGTGGCATATTGTGTTTCTATGTAACAGTGACATCGCAGGCTCGTATGATGTGGTAAGCTGCAATCTTATAAGCATTAACTAACACCCCGCTTCGTTATTTACATAAGGTATACGCACTACTTACCTGTATACGTATACCAATTTTGTTTGGTGTTTCATCATGTTGTGTTATAAGTAAAGTAAAAGCTGTGACGTATTGCATGCATGCCACCAAATGTTCTAATTTATTGGCATCTTAAACCGTAACCAGACTGACAAGGGCTCAGTTAATGTAACTATGACATCCTGAGGTAACGTGTATGATGTAATAAAGTGACATTTCCAATGTTTTAAGCTACGTCAGCGTGTTAGTTCTGTAGCTAGCTGGCGAGTTTGCACTTGATTATTGAGGGGTGCGTAATGCGCAGTTCACCTAAATCTGCTACACCATGATTCTACGATTTTGTAAACGTAAGACCATGACTGAGTTGTCCATGCTAGAACGCAGTAAGCATGTGCTTTTCTATTAGCACGCACTGCAATTTTAGCCTAGATAACAGACATGCCCTGAATATTATAGAAAATGTAAGAAGGTAATAATGTAATAATTAGAGTAGTAACTTGTAAGAATCTTAATACACTTTAATGATACTGTTACATTCAAATTCTTTTACAAATAACAATGTTCCCATTAAACAAACATGTGTTTTCACACAAGAGGCACTAGTCAATGCAACGATATTGCATGATTACTGTTAATAATGTTCATCATGGACAATTAGTGAAAAGTTTATTTACAACCAACATTCCTTACTAAAGCTACATAATACCAAAAGCCCTATACAGTTCGATGAACTGTCCCCTGGCTTGCCTCTTTTACGCTCTTATAATGTAACCAAGATCACCTCGCAATCCTAATTTTGTTCATGGTCAAATATGTGTGTGACGTCAGCTAATTTATGCATTAATTACGGGTCATAACTATTACTAGGATACAAAAATAACAACCATTTTTATGAAATATGTTGGCTGACGCGATACGCGGTATTAAGAGAAAGTGAAAGTTTTGCGATAAGCTTTCCTTTCTGAAAATGAAACTTCTTATGATGTTTTAACCGTGATTTTTACCGTTATAGTTCCCTTAAAGGAGCCAACAATACCTTAAGATTTAGGATATATATAGAATGTTGACTTTTGTGCTGAGCTGAATGTGGAAATATATTGGCCTGAAATGTGATCTTGACTGTTTCAAAGCAGGTCCATATGATACAAATATTTACTGAAATACAAAATCTTCAGGTGAAAAATCTTTTGGAAATCCAACAATATGGATCGAAGAAAAAATGTATGGAAAAAAATACCGCATTTGGAAAGAACTTTCGAAATGTCATCAATTTACTATTAGCCCGTCAAGATAGTAAGCACACATTATTGACCATCTGTAAAATGTGTATACCTTTTAATAATATAATAATGAGAAACTTTATTTATTGATGATTAAAAACCCAATTTAGCCAAATGCTAATCTCCCCCAGGGTCCTCTACATTAGTAAAATCTCTAAGTTTTACATAGAATTTTTTAAAATATATTAAAAAATATTTACCTGAAATAAAAGAAATTGAATTGCTAATAATATTACATTCATTGTATTGTAAATACATCAAATATCACAGAAATATAACTTTTGTGTTTATGGTATAATGATAGCAGTTAAATGGCGGGCGCCTAATATACACATATGCTAAAATGAATAAGAGAATACCGAAGCGTTACAAAATCATAATCCGAACTCAAAATCGATTAAACCAGGGGCAAAATATGAACAAAGGAAACCCTATAGAAAAAATACGAAAAAGAAATGTCAGGATATACATTATAAAACACAAATGCTTAATTGCTCTATGTTTTAAGTGAATGTAAAAGATTTTCTATTCAGCCTGTCGTGAAGCACTGGAATGAACACTGTTTACATGTTTAAAACAAGAACACAAATATCCAGGAGCAAGTCCGTGTACTCATTTTACTCATGCTATTCGGTTTCTCATTTTGAGAACTTGATGTTAAGGTGGATGTGACAAAGATTTACATGGCGGGTGTCGTCGATGAAGCAGAAGACGCTTACTCTTCCGGAACACCTGGTCTTATTGTATTGTACTTTTACAAGAGTCTCCATGTAAATCTTTCCTTTATTCATATTTTGCCCCTGGTTTAATCGATTTTGAGTTTGGATTATGATTTTGTTAACGCTTCGGTATTCTCTTATTTATTTAAGGTCACTACATACTTTCTATTATAATAATTGTGAAGTATTTAGGCATCCATTTCAACGAAGAAAACATTTCCTTTGAGAGATGTTCGTAAGGAACGTCTTAAACATAAGCCGTGCTGCAATTACATGTATATGTAATTTACTTAACTTTTTAATAGTATTGCTGTTACATGTACACCTTCCCCGCGCTGTACAGCAGTATACAAAATGTGGAAAAATACACGAATTAAAATATTTCAACCTTCCATTTACTGACAGATAATGCGTAGACCTTTACATTTTATTATGACAAATACATAAGACAGAGTCTGTGTTGTCATCCACCTTCATTAAAATATTATTAATACATTTATCATATAACTGACCCATTTCACATACGGCCATGTCATACATATTATATTGCACATGTTTAAACATGTAACCTAACCTAAAGGGGCTGCTGTTGGTCAAATCTTTGAATATATTCCTTAACCATTAAAGGTATAACTGTCAATTACTCCACCACGTGATACATTAACTGTTATTTGTAGATTTTTAAAGGATGCTTTTGTCTTTTGTATTTTCGTTGACTTTGAAATTGTTTAAAAAAAGAAAAAGAAAAGAAACTATCACCGAAGTACATGTTCTTTGGCTTGAAACTTAATTGGGTCAGCTGTTTGTTCTTTCAAATAATGAATGTTATTTGATTTTAAATGAGTGCTCAAATCATATTGAATTTATTTAATTCTTTCAATAAATTCAGTAAGACATGGACACTCATGTAAGCATGTTAACCTCCCCTTTTTTATCTGTCACGATGTTCTGATAAAGGAAACGGCCTGATTCCCCTTGCCTGTTGTCATAGCCGCTGTGTAACCCGTTGCACAGTCGACGGTTAACTTCCTCCTTACGGGAGCAAAACGTGACAAGGCTTGGGGAACCTTTCTAAGCAACCATATTATCATGGGATTTGCAAGGACACTAAAGTCAAACAAATGTGAAAATAATATTACTGATATAGACCGACAGAAACTCTTTTACTAGTGGTCTGTCTGTCAAGTAATACATTTTGTAATAAGATTTAACTGCCATGACACTTTTCACTCCGCGCGGGACTGTTCACAAGCTTACTTTTATAAAATCCACATCGGAGAGGTGGGTAGAACTGTAGGAGGTGAAGGAAGAACTAAATCTAAGAATAATGACTCCCGTATGACGACGATAGGGCAACGCTGATTTATAGTATAGACATCAGCAGGCAATGCATTTTCAAATAGAGGGAAATGAATAAAAACAAACAACATCATGAAATCATCAATTTCTAGCGTTTTAATTATATCGTTACAACATGATATTATACCACCACATTTAATAACAAGCATGGTAAACAAATGGTTTTATCATAAACTAACGCTGCCCTGTCTTTTAATCATACGCAAGATATTCATATAAGCTCTCTTAAGATAATTCTTCTTTCATCTTGTACGTTCTGTCCTTCTCCGAAAACTCGAATTCGAGAAAATAAAATCAATTAACTGATATGCTCAATGCTTCTTTTATTCCCTTAAGATTTGACAAAGTGTCAGACAGAAAACGTTTTATTGAAAACATTGCTCTGTCTGTCGTTCACGGCATGCGTTTAAAAAACATAATTGCAATCGTTTCGATAAAACAGTTCTGTTTCATGTAGTTACTTTATTCATTAACACAAATAGAGTGTGTTATCAAAATTCCATCGCCATTGCCGCCAGTTGTCCTTAGATATATCTAGGGAAAAAATCACAGAATACCAAAGCGTCAACATAACCATAATCCGAACTCAAAATCGTTTAAGTAGAGGCAACATATGAACAAAGGAAAGATTTACATGGAGACCCTCGTAAGAGTTTAAGAATGTGTTCCGGAAGAGTACGCGTCTTCTGCTTCATTGACGACACCTGCCATGTAAATCTTGGTCAAATCCAAGTAAATATCAATCCTCAAAAATGCTTTTCCTGCTGTCTGTTATCCTCCTTGTCATTCTTCCTCTTTACTGATGTATGGTGTCTGTGTCTTAGGACTCTAAAGAATTCTTCACCCAACATGTCTATTGAATTCAAAGAGTTCAAAAAAGGAAAAGGTCTCTGAAAATTTAATAATTCATTACTAAATGACATCTTATTTTCGAAATAAAATCACGTTTTGCTGTTCCTGTTTATCAAACTGAGTTCTGACAGTGACATTCAACTTCAAATAGATGACCAACTTTTTCTAGAGACAGACACTTTTATTAGAAATAAGAGGTAAAATTATATCATACTCTTCATATAAAAAGAAGCAGCAAAACAAACAAGAAATTATTCTCATAGAATCAATAAGTCACTAGAAGCCTCAGACAATATAGATTTCAAAACGGTGGGAGACAAGAAAAAAGAATTAGAAAATAAATTTCAACAGAAAATGAAGGGAAGTATTATTCGTTCAAAAGCTAGATAGGTAGAACAGGGAGAAAAACCAACAAAATATTTTTTCTTCAATTTAGAGAATAGACATTTTACCTCAAAAATTATTACAAAGTTGGTAAAGGATAATGGGGAAATAATAAGGAGACAAGATGGTATCTTGAAGGAAATTAAACTTTTACTAAACAATTATTCTCTAGGGATGGTAATATTGTTGAACAAATTGATCTTGATGTTTTTTTAGATACTGATGTTAATCAAATTCCAAAACTAAACCAGACTGAATCTTTAAATTTAGAGGGAAATATTTCTTTTGATGAGCAAACATTGGTTTTACTGCTTAATTGTTTAAATGTTTTTGGAGAAAATTAGGTATTTTTATTGTAAGATCATTGAATTATGGATTTATGAATGGTAAACTATCAGTAACCAAAAGACAGGGAATTATTACATGTCTATCCAAGGGAGGTAAATCCAGAGAGTTTTTAAGGAATTGGAGGCCTATTTCTTTGCTTAATATAGTTTATTAAATAGCATCAGGATCAATAGCGGGAACGTTAAAAAAAGGTATTAGATAAGTTGATAGATAGAAATCAGACAGGTTTTGTTGCAGGGAGGTACATTGGGGAAAATACAAGGTTAATTTATGACATCATGGGGTATGCAGAAGAAAAGGAAATTCCAGGTATGCTTTTAATAATAGATTTCGAAAAAGCCTTTGATTCAGTAAGTTGGGATTATATATATATAGTTTAGATTTTTTTCAACTTTAGGTCAGATATACAAAGATGGATAAAAATTTTACATTTTAAAGCAGTAGCATCTACTAATCAGGGTGGTAATCTTTCAGCACTCTTTGAAATTAAGAGAGGATGTCGTCAGGGAGATCCTATTGCTCCATATTTGTTTACATTAAGTGTTAAAATACTTGCTCCAAGAATTAGATTTGGTAAGAATATCAAAGGTATAGATATAGAAAATACTCCAATTTTACTATCGCAGTATGCATATGACACATCTGTTATTTTAGACGGTACAAGAACATCTTTGAAAGAAACATTTAATGAACTGAATACATTTTCAAAAAAATATAATTTGTATGGATTGGAAGTAAAGAATATAGTACAGACACTTTGCAGATTGGAATTTACAATGGGAAATACAAATTATTAAGTCACTTCTTTGCAGTTTAATCATCTTTTTATCTCATTGCCAAACCCTGACGATTCATTTATGAAAAAACTTAATACAGAGCTGTTCAATTTCTTATGGCATAGTAAAGTAGACAAAGTTAAAAGAGGAACTATTATCAAAACCTATTATGAAGGGGGCTTAAAAATGATACACTTTCAATATTTTATAGAATCTTTAAAACTAACTTGGATCCGTAGACTATATACGTAAAATGGAATATATTTTTTAAAACATTTGGTAATACACATATCTTAGCTAACTGTGGTACAGAATATATTTTTAAATGCCAACAGGATTGTAAAAAATCTATTCTGGAAAGATGTTTTATCAAGTTGGGTTAAGTTAGCAAAAGAGGTTGAAGATTTGGGATATAAACAGGCAAATATGTTCAAAATACCTATATGGTACAATAGTTCAATTAAGATAGGAAATGGGAGTATTTTTTATCAGGAATGGTACAGAAAAGGAGTTGTTATAGTTAATTACCTAATCAAAGAAAGTTATAATGGTATACATTTTACAATTTTCAAGAATTTATAGAGAAATTTAACATTAGCACACATTTTCAAACATACCAAGGAATTATTAATTCTATAAAAAAAAGCTAAATCACAGGAAGATACTCTTAATATAAATATAAGCTATCCTTAGATTCCTATTCATTTGGAAATCTTTCTTAAAAGCAAAAGGGGAATACAATATTTTTATGAAATATTATGCAAAAATGCTTTAATTTCCACTCGAAGGAAAAAGTGGTATGCAATTTTTGACTTAAATGAAAAAATATGGAGACAAATATATACCATTCCCTTTACAGTTACCCGAAATACCAATTGCAATGGCTTCAGTTTAGAAGTAATAATTATATTTTAATCACAGATTCAAATTTATTTAAAACAGCAAAATTGCATATCATCCTTACAGTTTCCATTGTAAAACTGAAAAAAAAACAATAGTTCATGCATTATGTATTGGGAATGTGAAAATGTACAAATATTCTTTGAATCTCAATTAGATTTGCTGTTAATACCTTTTGCTTTTAATAAAGAAACTTTTAACTTTGGGTTCTATGATGGAAAAAAATCTTGAACTTCTGATTATAAAGCTATATATTTATAAAGCTAGATGTCAGCAGACTAGCCTATCAGTTCGAACATTGAAAAATTTAATTAGGGAAATGCACAATGCTCAAACGTATATCGCTACAGGTAAAGGTGATACTTGTCCGAATAACTTTAATACTGACTGGAGAAAATGGGACAGATTATTGTACTCTACATGAGTTCCTGATAATAAATAATTAATTATATAGTTTTTTTCACATATAATACATATTACAAAAAGGTTTAATGTTTATAGATATTCATGTTGTCATAAGACACCATATCCCTCTTCCTTTCTTCATCTGCTTTTCCTATTTCTCTATCTCTTTCTTCTATTTTTGCTAAAAACAGTACATGAAATGGATTTTAATATGAAGAGGTGCTATTTAAAATAAAATGTTTCGTCATGCTTTAAAATTAAAATAAAGGCAGAGTATTATGTTTGAAAGAAGATATGAGTGTGTCGATTAGTAAATATGCTGTGTAATCTTGTGTATATATGTACTGTAAAAATTCTGAAAAAAAAATACAAAAAAAAAATAATAAGGACTGAGTCATCATTGTCAATTACAACAAGTAAGCACATTAATAAAAAAAAAAACTTTAAAACGCCAATATTCATATCACACAAAGATACAAAATATTTCTCGATAAGATCAAGATGGCGACCATAAAACTTGCCCAAAGTCTTCATCGACCTGCATCTCTCGAATCCCTGTGCCGTAAGTTTGTTTGTCAGCAGCTGACATCTATCACGAAAATCTCCATATTCAGATTATCATACAGCTTAATATAAAGCTGCCCGTGTTGGTCATAGTTTAAGTAAAGATCGAGGTAACTGATGTAGGAGAGTCTGTTGTGTCTTTAATCTCAAGTTCAGTAGAGTATATCCGATCGACTAGGTCAGCAAACTTTCTAAAGTCTTCCATATTTGAATGTTAACTTTTTCAGCTGACATAGTTACGCGAAAACTGTCCTGATCTGGTGTGAAGGAGTGGTTGTTCACCGTCCTCCGATCTCGTGAGTTTATTATTGGGCATATTCCATTCATAACAATGGTTTGACGTCACGTCAACAATAGAATGACGTCAAGATAACAATGGGATATATATAAAAGCCTCGTGTTTGGCAACTTAAGAGTCCCCCCTCGGGATGAGATTTCCCTACCACCATTTGGGATGAAACTTTCTTTTATTCTCATCTAGTTTGTACAATCACTTTTGAAAGCACTCTCTTATGCATTGCTGGAACATAAATAGGATGTGCACATGCAACTATCGCAAATCCTAAAAAACATTTACAGCGTCATATCGTCTTTTGAGGACGTAATCTTTCTAGAGGTACTAAATGTCAGATGAATAAGAAATCATTTTTCAACAAAAACAGACAGATTACTATAGGATCCTTACTGCGCAGTTTACATGACAGAAACCAAATGCGGGCATAGATGTTCTTAAAAAATCATTTGAATATATACAGGGGTCATGGTATGGCAAATGATATCTTCTAGTTTTGAATACGGAGCTTCCGGGTTGTCTTTATGTACAGCATGATGTTGCAATTTTTTTTATTGAAAGATATTTTCTACAAACCTACATAGATTAACCGATTCCCGAAACGAGGTAAACCAATACTTATTTAACTATCCTAATAAATTTTGACTTAAGTAAATTCTAGTAATAGTTATTTTAACCTCACGTTAACACGGAATGTTGGTATAATCTATCAACAGCATTATTGATATCCAAAGTCAAAATTTGTTTTAAAAAGCTGTTGCAGATCAGATAAATAAAGATAAGTGTCGCTCAATATATTTGTAAGATTATTCATAATTCACATCTTTTAAAACGTTAAACCCGATTGTGATAGGTATCTTCCAACGATGCTACAATGGTTTATCTTGTGTGGTAGATGTAGATGCGATATCATGCAAATGCTAATGCAAGACTGTGATGACAGATCCAGATATTTACTTGCATTAAGATTGGATGACAATAAGGTCCATATATTTACCTGCAATCAGTATGACAATCAGTTCAAGATAATTATTTGCGTTCAGTTTGGATGACAATAAGGTCCAGATAAGTGCATACGTTCAGTTTGGATGTCAGATATTTATTTGTGTTAAATCTGGGTGACAATTAGGTCAAGAAATTTACTTGCGTTCAGTATGACAATAAGGTCCAGATAATTCCTTGCGTTCAGTATGACAATTACGTCGAGATATTTACTTGCGGTTAATATGACAATAAGGTCCAGATATTAATTGGCTTCAGTATGACAAATAAGTCCAGATATGTACTTGCGTTCAGCATGACAATTCAGTCAAGATATTTACTTGCGTTCACTATGACAATAAGATCCAGATATTTATTGGCTTCAGTATGACAAATAAGTCCAGATATGTACTTGCGTTCAGCATGACAATTCAGTCAAGATATTTACTTGCGTTCACTATGACAATAAGATCCAGATATTTATTGGCTTCAGTATGACAAATAAGTCCAGATATGTACTTGCGTTCAGCATGACAATTCAGTCAAGATATGTACTTGCGTTCAGTATGACAATAAGGTCCAGATATTTAGTTGCGTTCAGCATGACAATTCAGTCCAGATATTTACTTGCGTTCACTATGACAATAAGGTCCAGATATTTACTTGAGTTCAGTTTAGATAACACTTGTTAGGTCAACATAGAGTTTGCTTCACATGACTTATAACATACGAATACATGTAGTTATTGTTGTGTGACGTCACGTGGTCTATGGTGGCAGTGATAAGTATATTGTCAGTGGTAAAAGTTTGCAGATCTGTACATAAGCACATTATATTATGTCATTTTCTTACAATTCGGGATGAACCTCAATGTCTCTCGGGAAATCACTAATCAAGATATGTTGAATGTTGCTGACAGTTTACTCTTTAATTTATATTACTACATGTATATGCATTAACTAGATTGCACAGAGACACACAATCTCTGACGGCCCCCATGATCAGTGAGTCTAAGTAAGGCAACTGTGTTGTACAATAAAGGGCTTCAATGAAAACCCTAGGTTTAAGATGTTGACCTTTGGAAGACAAAACTGAATGAAATATACCCCATACCCTCTGCTAGTAACTAGATGTAACCCAAAGGGTGAGCCTTTGTAGATGCTTCCGCTGTGGCTTAATGCTTTCGTGAAGTGAGATAAGCGATGTACCGCTTTCATTACTATAGGTTTGCTCCAGAAACCTTTTGGGCACTATCATGTAGGTCAAAGGTCAAAGTAGAGGTCACAGTAACCTTCATGTATTTATGGTACGCGAACAGCGCCTTACACATATCTACCCACAGACCAAGATTCATTACCGTAGTTGAAATAGTACGGAAGATATGCACATTATGTAGACCAACGGTCAAAGTATAAGTCACGCTGGCCTAGTTATGGTATACGACCCAGCGCCTTCCACATATCTATCCACAAGCCGAGATTCGTAAGTAGAAAATAGTATGGGAGAATCTTGGTTTGTAGATACATACAATTTTGCATGTTGAAGGTGCTGTGTCGCGTACCATAAATAGGTAACTGTGAACTCAACTTTGACCTTTTAAAACGAATACGAGAAGTATGTTGATAACTATTGTCTCATTAAACTTTAAAGTTCTCGATATTTCTTCGTAATTAATTTGGACAATTTAGAAAATTAACAGCATCGTTAACGCAATGATTAATTGCCTTAACAAATGTTCTCGATTCGGTGTCATTGATAAATCGATTCATACAACTACAATAAACATAACTATATCCATTTGTTACAATCACTAAACTGACAAAAAAATATTAAACCTGATAAATAGCTTTCCTAAGTTGGGGAACTAGAGGTTTAGTGCCACAGTAATTTCAGTTCTGTCATTTTGGGTCAAATACTTCTACTTTCTACACAACCAACCTACGTATAAAACGAGTCGTTACGTTCCAAAACCAACTGGTCCTCTTTTCAAGGATGTTCGGCCTTGGACAATTGGCACACGTTTAATAATAACACTGTTTGTGTAGAGAATAAATACACGATATGACATTTCTCCGATCTGATAAATCATGGACAACTCGAATTTAATC
Organism: Mimachlamys varia; assembly: GCA_947623455.1. Lineage (NCBI taxonomy): Eukaryota > Metazoa > Mollusca > Bivalvia > Pectinida > Pectinidae > Mimachlamys > Mimachlamys varia. The sequence continues at coordinate 30,844,269 of OX392529.1, read as the reverse complement.
TCCAATGGGTTCCACTGTACACGTTAATGAGTGTTGTGCTCTTTGTTTTAGACAAACCATGGAGTACAATACAGTCTCGCTCCAGACGACGCTGTCCGATGACAGCGGGGTTCCAAGGCAAAGCAGTGATGCTAGGGAAGAAGATCAGACGTATGTGAAAAAGTTAATTCCGGGAAAACTGCCAGCATCTTCCGTGTCTATGTTCGAGTCATACACTAGTAATTCTGTGCCTTCTTTACCAGGCCAGGGGATGAATTACAATGAAGTTAAACCGGACGTAAACACGTCTCAGTACGTTTCCGGCCAGGACGTTCGCCCTCATGTGCTGAATCCAAATTATGTTGATTTCCATCCGAAAGTTGACAAACCTGCTCATATGGACGTTGCTGACGTTATCAATCAAATAGCAGCAAGTAAGGCAAAGAACCCGGATTCTGGCAATAATATACACATAGGACAAATAACTATTTACAATGGCCCCCAAGACCCTACTTACTATGGACACATGTTACGACAACCTCCCGATCCGTGTTTGCCTCATCCATACGACTACCCAGATCAGCCCAGGGGTAAGTAGTGTAAAAAAGCAATATCTGCTTTCTACTTGGCTTTGTTGACTTATGCTGTGCTTGCGACTTTAGCAGTTTGAGTCAATTGCTTGAATAGGCATTGACTGGATATCTGCAAATAATTAACATTGTGTTCAGGTTACATGCTTAATAATGCGGATATGTTTATTATTATTACCGGGAGCCGCGTTGGCCAAGTTGTTAAGGTCTCTGACATTATGATGCAACTCGGCCCTCCACTGCTAGGTCAAGGGTTCGAAGCCTTTATGGGGCAGTCGCCAGAGAATGGCAGTTGGTTAATGTTTTTTTCCTCTTCTCAAGCCTGTATTGTCCTTTAATGTCCATAGCTGCTAATAGAATGTAAAACACAACAATCCAAAAAACGAAAATCTTTTTATCAGACAGACCCATAACTACATGAAAGGGAAACAAATCTCCATATAAATTCATTTGATCAGTACTAATTACTTGGTCCCCCAGCAGAGTCTATCAAGTTTGACTAATAAGAGATCACTAGAAAGGAGAAGAAAGAAACACTTGATTAAAAATATTTCTTGATACAAAAAGTATAGCCTTTCGTTTTGATCAGTATATGTAACAAAATAATGCTAGATGAGTATATTCTTGTTGTTACCCTCTGCAGCTTATCAAGGCCGTCGCAAAAGTGCAGAAGAAGAGATTTACATGGGTATTCCTGGTGGAAGGACACCAGTAGAAAACAGCGGACCACTACAGTCGTCCGTGGAAGAGCAGATAGACCCCTACAGAGAGACAGTCGACTTTGTAAACAACTCCAGACCAACCAGGTCGAACTCTACCAGATCACAGGTATGTGGTGTCAAATAAAGGTTTTTATTAAAAAACACAATAGGCATTAAACCGCAAACATAATAAGTTGTAAACATGTTTGTTATGTCTCCTTATAATTCATGTTATTTTCAATGTACGTCTGAAGCTATGTAGCTAACCAAGACTGTTGGATTGCAGCAGGCGCCTCTTACTACATATACTATATATTGTAAATACCCTTTGTTTGGTAGAAACCATATTGTTCCTTTTGTATCAGAAACCACATTAAAGCATTGCAATGTTGTGTGAAACATATAAACAGACGGACATCATTATTCTGGCTTCCAGAAATTTGGACAATCCAGTCCTATTGAGCGCTGTTTGATTTTAAAGTACTAATCATTTATACACATTGAATTATTGTCCGATCCAATTTAAACCTTAGGGCGATTTTGCAGTACTAGAGAATCATAAAACAACGCGTTCGTTTTCGCAACAAAAGATTTCGGTCAGAATAATAATCATCATTGAAAAAAACTCAGCTTAAATAGGTCCATCCAAAGAAAGCATAAAAACACTCCAGTTAAAGAATATAAACTTCGGTTACTTTCGAAGCATTCACTTCAATTTTCGCAGCGCAAGCAAGCCTTGTATCAGTTTGATTAGAAAAAAGTCGATGGTTTAGAATGACGTCAAACGTTACCAGGACGACACGGTCAACATGCATGTTCTCGGACAAAGCATTTCTATGTATGAGAAAAAGTACGTTAACTCACTTATCTTACGCTTACTCTTCCGGAACACATGTTATCTTGTACTTTTAAGTGTGTCCGTGTAATTCTGTCTTTTTTATCAGTTAAACTTGACAATCCTGACAAATGTTATTCATTTCTAAATCATGAAATTACCGATTTGTTCCCAATATCGGATATATCATATGAAAGACCTCAATCTAAACCGGGACATTTCCACGAGAGTGGAGTATTGCTAGGAAACTATGCAAGGATGGAATGTTTAGTTGTTGACACGGCTGCGCAGTCATTAAACTGCTGGATATCTACTCGCATTTTTTTTCATAATCATTTTTATTGGCGATATTCCAAGTTGCTTGTCATCGCCGACGACTTTTTTGTAGGACACGCAGCCTTCTCCCCGGACGAGACAAAGGGATGCAGAACCCGTCCAACCACATGGTAAGCTGATACATATACAGCATTATGAATATCCACTTGATGCCGTAGGGATGTAATTTCGATTATAATTACATACTAAATATGTAGAGTCGTACGATGGCCATAAGACACAAACATGGAATTTAGTAATAGACACAGCTTGCCTGACAAGGATAACACTTCGCCATACAGCTGTGTTGTCTCAAGGACTGCAACACTCATCGGTGGGCTCGGTGACAAAAAATAGGAATCCAAGTCGCTCTAAACAAAGAAGGAGAAGTGTATAAAACCCCTTATTTATACAATTTCCCCAAAGGTTTGAAGGATATTAATACAGTAAAGCTTTGCAATTCAGAATTAAGATCATCCCGCTATTAAGACCACTTCATTTCAGTCATGAAAACGTTTTCTATATATTTTTGGATTGTAAGCTTCAATATTAACACCACCCTGCTATTAAAGATCACGTAACACACACATATGCTGCACCGCTTAAATAGTAATAGATACAGTATGCCGAAAAAATGAATTGAACTGCATCATACAGCTGTTTCGTCCTCCTAGGACTCTTTAGTGATGCTAGGGGTCAAAAGGTAGGAATCCAAAATTTCTAAACGAATGTAGAAGGGTCATGTGCGTAAAACCCCTTTAATTTATTAATTTAGAAGTAAAATTAAACTAGTTCTGTATAATTTGAAATCGTGTACTACGAAAATATGTATATTATGTACCGTGCCCTATTTAATTGCCGTACAGAAACGCTCGACTACATGGTTTACACGTTGTAGACACTAGAACATTACATAACGCTTCCCTTTATGTTATTAACTGTGGGATATGTGATACTCGCGTCCATGGCTAGTGTTAAGAATTCTTTCAGTAAAAGATATTTTGGACTACTGCCAACCGGATGTCATGTTGATTAAATAAATATGTGGTACTTTATCGAGATAGTTTTATGACCACGGTATAGAAAATGTCATTTTGTAGGATCATACTACATGTCCTGATTAAATACTGGAATACACTGTAGTACGCTGGAATACGACATTATTTGTTTACATATATTTGACAACAGATATCTTAACATGTATAGTGGTATAAATCGTAAATTAATAGTACTTCTTTGACCAATCCATTTACCCGGTACCATTTATCATAGTCTGTTTTTGCGACGAAAATATATTACTTTACAAGTTACTAAAAGACATATGATATGTCACGGCAAAACTGAAAGAAGGTTCAGATAAAAAAAACTTACCAATCGCTAGACTATATGCCTGTTCGTTGGGGATTTCAAAGGATCCGCAACCGACTTGTCAATTTTTACCTCGAGATCATTTTGATGTACATCAAAGGGTCGATCCAGTCTGATTGGCTCATAAACAAGATGGCACACACGGAACATTCAGTTTTGCCAAGACATATTCCAGGGGTGTCGAGAGCGTAGGTGAGCGTAACCCCAGGGTTTCGAGGATGTCTGCGGCTCTGTCGTGGTTGTGGGGAGGGCGGAATTGTTAATGTTTTTGGGGGGCTAAAAAGATGGGTAAAGGTACTACATATATATAGTATACTTTAAAAAAATCAGAGAATACCAAAGCGTCAACAAAACAATAATCCGAACTCAAAATCGATTAAACAAGGGGCATGATAGGAACAAAGGAAAGTTTAACATGGAGTCTCTCGTAAAAGCACAAGTGAATAAGACCAGGTGTTCCTAAGCGTCTTCTGCTTCATCGACGACACCCGCCATGGAAATCTTGGTCACATCCAAGTAAGCATCAGTCTTCAAAATGAGAACCGAGTCATCATTGTCATCATAACAAGTAAACACACTAACAAGCAAACTCAAAAACGTCCATCTTCATATCACACAAAGATACAGAATAGTTCTCGATGAGATCAAGATGGCGACCTTAAGTTATGGTAATTATCACTGTAATATTTTCTGTGCTGAATGCATTCTTGAACGTAACCGCTAATTTGTTATTATCCATACTTACTTACTAGACCCACAAGAAAACCCTACCCGAATGACGTTACAACCACGAAACTCCCCGGATGGCGTAAGTATGGTTAATTTTGATAATATGTAATAAGGATGTTTTATCTGATATATTGCTTATACTGTAACGAGGGAACGCTTTTCTTTAAACAGATGCAATCATATTTATAAATATATTGCCGTTTATATCACTCTTGAAATATGAAAAAGTTAATGCTTAGGTCAAATTGGTCAATAACACGAACCCTCATGGCGGGCAACAGCAACTTTGCTATACTTTTTTTCTCTTTTGAAAAGTTTTTATTTGCTTTTTCAACATAAGGAATTACACAAAACACAATTTACATATCACATTACAAAGACGACTTTCAAAAAAAAACTTTGCTGTACTTGCTCCTCCAGGCTCCAGGTTGGTTTGATGTCCAGCTGGTCATGATAGGATCCAATCAGCGTTGGACAGGGGAATTGAAGCCCTCACAAACCACTGGGTTACACTCAAGATCACCGTCCATTGAAACATTAGATTCAGTCGTCACTTACGACAGTCATAGACAAACGCGTGACAGAAATCGACATAGGGTGCCATACGTGTTAGAGAACACAACAACCCCCCATCACACAGATCAGTCGCCGACTACAGAACCCAGCCAGAGAAGGAGCTATGATGGGGATAGAAGAATGGCTGAGTGTGGCGATAACACTTTGATCAAGTCACCAGTGGTGGCAGAGGAACCCCACAGAGATACTGTACAAAGGGTAACACGTGTAGATAATCCTATCTACATGGCCGATCAACCCTACAGGTTAACGAATACACTGACGTCATCTGCGCAGACACAGAATGTGTTAGGTAAGGAGAAGTAGCTATCCATCAGTTCATTAAAAATTACTTTATCCGATTTTGCTTGTTGTTGTGGGTTCGAATCCCTGTGAAACATACAACTATTGTGTAAATATAAACTGCATGGTAGCATCTCGACATGCTAAGGCTTTTTGTCACGTTAAATATGTATGTGAAGTTATCATGATATAAGTTGTAGATATTAACCTTCATTGATACTGTCATCCGAATCGGTGATTTTGTTTTTTATCAACAGGGTATTTTTTAATAATATATTTTCGTTGATTATATATATAGAGGTTACACAACGACTGGTTGTTGGATGCTTTTTTTATTTCACTCGAGTTACTTAATTTTTAAAAGTTACCAAGGACACGAGCTTCAGCGTTCACTATGTCAGCCAATCAAAATGCGTTTAGAGTTTATTCCATGTGTTGTTTAAACTATAAACAAAAATGTTATTCAGCAGTTTTAATGATTATTTGATTCCCTGAGAGTTGTATAACACTCACCTATGTTGGTAGAAATAGTTTAAAAGGCCCAGTCAGCTGTTACCAATCATATATTGAAAATTCCTGTTTGTTTAACAAAAGACACGATGATGAGACCAACAAGGTTATATTTATTAGGAGATCACGGTTATTAACAGACAGGCTTAGTCAAAGCGATACAGCTATAGAGAAACCGCCTCTATTTAAGCGGATATCTTGTAAGAGACATTATCTACTGAAAGACAAACTCTATATTCGGAATGATTCACTTTTTCTTTTAAAGATAGCCTCTGTTACGAGACCACTATGAAAACTGTCGCTGTACCGTTTTAAAGGCATATGTAGTAAGATATCACTTATGAACGCAATTATGCCTTTTAGTGCAATATTTAGAGTGAGAGTACCAATAGAATGATGTGCCTGCATTATGTTTTCCCCGCCTGGTATAGGGCACAGTGGTGGAATGGTATGTATGTCTTAGAATATCAACAGTGTGAACTAATGCCTTTGTATATATATCCTGTATAAAACATCTACTCTACATCACTGGCTGTCAGCCTAGTAATGCTCACTGCCACTAAACTGAACCTAGGAGTTCACATAACGCGCTCAGTATTCCATCATATTGCATATTAATAAATATCAGTGACCTGCCAAAATTATTCGTTCACGTATTTTAACTGCATATTTTATGCATTTTGGCTATATTTTAATTATGTTCTTTTGCCTTCATTTTTTGTAGAATTTATTGAATTTTCCCATACATGTAGATAATTGTTTGCTCATTCCTTTTTAATTTAAGCAATGCTTTAATTTAGTAAGAATAAAGAACAAAACGACGTGACATTTTTGTCACAGTGCATTTCTTCGTCTTCTTTGAACAAAGCAGCTAAAAGGGCCAGCACTTGTTTTCTGATGTATGGAATTTCAAGAAAATCTAAATGCAAATTAATTGAAAATTTGTCCAAATATATGAAATATAAACAGAAAAATATTTCGTGATGGAATGTTTATGGTACTGTGTATATATACTGTTACTCGGTGATAAATTATTGCACATCTACGCAATACTACATACTATATCATAACATGCCTGCCTTTAAATAACAATCATTATTATTATATACGTGTGTATCTAGGCTAATTATACAAAGTGTATAGTCAGATCACAATTACCTGCGGTGTTATCCTTTGATACCCTAGTTATCACAGGCTATTCAATATAGATACACAGACAACGTGTGCATGTTTTCCTTAGAAAACCGATTTGAATACACAAGAAAATAAATATTCGAGGCCGTTTAACAGATCGTAAAGATTCCCTTACACATATATACACCTGAACAATCTTGAATAAAACACACCTGAACAAGTGAGCAATTACACGACGTTCAATCTATCAGGAAGTTTTGGTCTGATTGACACCACAATTTAAACTATTTAGACGGACCAGTACCCGTCGTAACTACGTGTATTTATATATATATAATTAACAGCCATTATTAAGCATGTGTATATAAATCTAGTTACAGTATACCGCTAATTCCGTTCTCTTATTTCAAGAATGTTTCCATAAGTGAAACAAATGGATGTATAACTTTCCAAATATCCACTGTTTTATTCTTTTATGTCGATACAATACACATTATACAAGGGCTGTTTGCTAAGTTGTCAGTCTCATATTAAAAACAAAAACCTTTGTCGGACATATTCCATTATTTTTCAACATAATTCCCTTCAGTATCCACAAAGTTTTGACAGCGATGTATGAGAACCTCAATGCCACTTTTAAAGAAGTTAGACTGTTAATTGTTTGGCCTCTGGGGTGAAATGATAAACCCGAGTTTCATCCAGTCACAACCCTCAGAAAGCCAGCAGGATCTGCCTCTAAAAGGTTCAGATCAGCACGCGAGAAAGTCCACCTGATGTGCTTCTGGTCTACTGTCAGAAGTCTTGGCACCCAACGGGCTGAGAGATTTCTCATTGCAAGGTCTTCTGTAAGAATGGAATAAACTCTTTCCTGTTAAATGCCGTCTATGCTGACTATATATCTGTCTGTAACCCGCCTGTCAGTTGTAACAATGTCGTGGACTGTAATGACCATTTCTTGGGTTGCAGAAATGACAGACCTTCCAGGACGGGTGTCATCCCCAAAGCTCTTCCTGTCATGCTTAAACTCCATCAACCACCTTTTCACTGTAGCATTTGAAGGGGCATCATTCCCTAGTGCTCTTACCTTGCCAGTATGGATATCCTTGGGTGCTAGACCTTCGGATTCATTATTGAATCACTGCTCTTTCAGAGATTTTGTCCATTTTGCAAAAGTCACTTGCCTTCTTTACCTTAGAGTGCCACTTCTTCGACATAAGTGACCGAATTACACCAGCCCCTGGGTACACAGCCTTAAATAGCCAGGGAATAGTAGGGCTGACATCTTCAACACAAGGCTCACATCTTATCAATCAGCCCTCGTATATGTTTGATAAAAAGCATATTCTGATTGTCAATATAAAGCACATATCGCTTAGAAAATTAAAAGTATCTATTGTTTATAATTTAATAACTTGGTTTAATAAAGAAAAAAACATGACAGTTATTCAGTCTGTAACAATAAAAACAGAAAGGCCTGTTTTTATCCTTCAGTTGTAAACTGAACAACCCATCTAAAGAGGCAAATTAAACATTTTTATTGAAATAATTAAAAAAACAAATAATAAGTCTTTATATTGTTACTTAATCGTTAGTTATACAATGTTAATCAAATGTATTACACAGAAAGTATATAATATTATGTAGTGTTCCACCATGTGTTTATAGTTTTAGGAGATTAAGATTGTATTGCATTGTTCATTAATTGTGACCCAGAAACAACGTTACCTGTACAAAGGCTATGATATCCTTTACAATCTGCGAACTTGGTCAAGGAATGCAATAACGAACAGTTATCTCCGTGAAAACAAAACATTGAACAATGATAAAGTAAATAGGTAAAACTGTTTTTGTCTTACAGGAACCGTCCCGGGCAGGCGCCAACTGGAATGGTGGTAGGTGAACTTATACCATGTTGTTGTTATAATGATAACCCATGTCCATGTTGTTATGATTTCGTGAGTTATACCTAAGTTTGGTTTACATTCGAGAGGTAGAGGCTTGCAAGTTTAATGTTTTTAAGCAATCTAGATGCTTTAAATGTAAATATTACTAGGATACGAGTTGTTCTGCCCACAGACACTTACATTACGATATTTTTAAATATGCATTTTTCAATAGAACCAACAATAGATTTTAAATAACATTTTATTGAATTTATAATCAATTATCCTATTATCAGAAAAAGATATATCTTTAATACTTTTTAGACCTTATATTTTGCCAAATATTGAATGTTTGTACTTTTTTGGGAGATGGCGTTGATAATGTTTAAATAACTTGTGCCCAATCCTATTGCCTTGTTATGTGGCAACAAATTTGAATAAATCAAAGTTTCATGGTCGACATCATATCACCTTGTGTAATTTAAAGGTGTACGGCCTCTTCCTACGCCCTACTTGCAGATAAAAGTATAAATTATGTAGATGGTACATGTTCCTACATAAAATCAGCCGCGGCATCACACCCTGCCGAGCAATAGAAACTGTCAGCTTCCTGTAGGTTTAATCACGATGTTATTTTATAACAAATTACAATTATTAAAAATACTGTATAATAAGTAAACCTTTACTTATATTTTGTGCATATTGTAAGGAAGAAAGCAATCGACGCAAGCTTTTATTACATAGTTTCATTTATGTGCACATTAGTTTAGCAAATAAATAAAAAGTACAATGAAAAAGATACACCGAAATTTTGTATGATGTTCAATGGTGACGCCAGCCGACATATATTACATAAAAACGCATGGAATGTTTTTATGTTGACAACTTTTTATCAAAACATCCTTAATTTATATAAAAGTTCACATCTTCATGGTACACTAATTGACAATATACACCACCAGCTGGGTTGATGTATAAATATATATCGATGTAAGTAGGCTGGCGTACCACGATGTTTTCTGTAAAGAGACCTGTCACGGAATGTTAACGGCGATAGGCTTCTATTTACTTGGCAGTCGATCGAATGTGACATTAATAAAAGTGTAACTTAACAGTTTCGGTTAAATACCATCACATTAAGAGATATATTTGTACCTTTCTTATCATTTTGTAATTCTAATTAATGTTGTCTGTGTACCAGGTACTGTTACTCTGTTTTAAGCACTTAACGTTGTTACGGTGGCCAGTTTATACCCTTGACAAATTGAAGCATAATAGATATGATTTTGCACGATGTTCTGCTTATCTACGCCTTACTTTAAAGTGTATGTCATGTGTTTAAATAATGTAGATATAGACTTCAAAAATATGGGGTGACTCATTGTGTTTATATTATGTTCTTTATAAATTGATAAGCTATTAAACATATTTATTCGATAATTTCAATTAATGTTATATATCAATGTTTTCTTCTTCAAATGTTCGTTATAAATAGGTACTAGTCGTTAGCAAATGATCAACTCAGAACTCGGTATCATAAACAGTGCTTTGTATACAGGTAGTTATGTTTGACAGACTCAAGAGAACATTTTGTGATGTCTCTTCAAATGTCCGACTTTGTCCTTGGACGTTAATTATGAATATACGCCAGCCCGACCAGGAAGTACCGACAGGCAGTATAACCTATTTACCCGACATACAAAACATATAATTATGGTGCAAACTACCGACGTCAGTTTTAAAGATCGATTGAGAAGGCAATTAGTAGCTGCATAATATTTCTTTTCATTTTTTTAGGTGAAATATGACTTTGAATGGCAGTTTTAAGTTTCCCTTTGTTTCTTTATGAAGGTTGATACTGTTTGAATGGAAAATAGATTTTAAAGGGAAGCTTAAAAATCGGCTTTTATTTTTTTATTTTGCAATAAAACTTGTTGTGTTTTGAATTCATTTTAGGATAAAAATTCAGTGTTTGATAAACGCAATACTAGTTATATCAAACGGGACCATACTGTCATCCACACAATTTATACTGGGATCTTAACAGCCCGGCTTAAAAATAAGAGGATGTTCTTCTCACCTTCCCCATTTTTGTATATAGCAAGGAAATGTGTAAATAAAAGAAGAAAAGGCACATAAATTTAGTCTGTTTCATTCAGGTGAAAAGTGTTTGTCTCTACAGACACTAATGTTAAACAAAGTTTGAAAGATACAAAATTGAACAAACAAAAATTGACTCAGACAGGCACCTAGCTAAGTAAGGTTAAAGTATTACTATTAATGGACTACTTTTTTGGCTATGATTCTAATAAAATTTATTACCAGTTCTAAATGCAAACATGCGACTGAAATTTTGTTGAGGTTTATGTTGAGATGTGTCAAGTTTATTTGTTGTTTTTTTTTCCTGTTGCTCTCGTTGTCCTGTCTTGTTTTGTTATAACCGGTTCCTAACTTTGGTTTTTCCTCTGTTCCCGTTGCGTTTTACCTGTTCTTTGGTGTGTGCTCTGTCCCCATTGTTGATTCACCTGAATTTTGGTGTCTCCTCTGTCCCCGTTGTGATTTACCTGTACTTTGGTCTCTCCTCTGTCCCCGTTGTGATTTACCTGTACTTTGGTCTCTCCTCTGTCCCCGTTGTTGATTTACCTGTACTTTGGTCTCTCCTCTGTCCCCGTTGTTGATTTACCTGTACTTTGGTGTCTCCTCTGTCCCCGTTGTTGATTTACCCGAATTGTGGTGTCTCCTCTGTTCATGTTCTTGATTTGCCTGTACTTTGGTGTCTCCTCTGTCCCCGTTGTTGATTTACCCGAATTGTGGTGTCTCCTCTGTTCATGTTCTTGATTTTCCTGTACTTTGGTGTCTCCTCTGTTCATGTTCTTGATTTTTCTGTACTTTGGTGTCTCCTCTGTTCATGTTCTTGATTTTTCTGTACTTTGGTGTCTCCTCTGTCCCCGTTGTTGATTTACCTGTACTTTGGTCTCTCCTCTGTCCCCGTTGTTGATTTACCTGTACTTTGGTGTCTCCTCTGTCCCCGTTGTTGATTTGCCTGCACTTTGGTGTCTCCTTTGTCTCCGTTGTTGATTTTCCTGTACTTTGGTGTCTCTTCTGTCCCCGTTGTTGATTAACCTGTACTTTACTACCTCCTCCGTCCACGTTGGTGAATCACCTGTATTTTGGTGTTTCCTCTGTCCCCATTGTTAATTTACCTGAAATTTGGTGTCTCCTCTGTCCATGTTCTTGATTTTCCTGTATTTTAGTGTCTCTTCTGTCCCCGTTGTTGATTAACCTGTACTTTACTACCTCCTCCGTCCCCGTTTGTGATTCACCTGAATTTTGGTGTTTCCTCTGTCCCCATTGTTGATTCACCTGAATTTTGGTGTCTCCTCTGTCCATGTTGTTGATTTCCCTGTACTTTGGTGTCTCCTCTGTCCCCGTTGTTGATTTACCTGTATTTTACTACCTCCTCTATCCCCGTTGTTGATTTACCTGTACTTTGGTGTCTCCTCTGTCCCCGTTGTTGATTTACCTGTACTTTACTACCTCCTCTGTCCCCGTTGTTGATTTACCTGTACTTTGGTGTCTCCTCTGTCCCCGTTGTTGATTTACCTGTACTTTGGTGTCTCCTCTGTCCCCGTTGTTGATTTACCTGTACTTTGGTGTCTCTTCTGTCCCCGTTGTTGATTAACCTGTACTTTACTACCTCCTCTGTCCTCGTTGTTGATTTATCGGTACTTTGGTGTCTTCGGGTTTTGTATTTCTCTATTTGTTATTGTGTTGTGCCTGTTTTCTGTTTTGTGTTTTGTATTGAACTTGTGATTTTTGCCTGGTATCTTATTTTTATAAATACACGGAAATAATCAATTTTCTCAAAACTTGAAAATTGATACATTTATCATTTGCTGGCATTGAGTTCCATAATAGTTTTATGAATTAAAATCGGTAACTTAAGAAATATCAGCAAGCTATTCGATAAGACTGAAGGAAGATGTTTGTAATAGAAACCTTACAACGGACCCATAATACATATAAATGATTGTTTGGGTTACTAAATAGATCAGGCAGCCTAATCAAAAACAGACTTTTGTTATTACATTGTAAAGGGTCACATTATCGATGCCGAACAACCTTGGATTTTATCGCTATTTTGTCGTGTTGTGTTAGAGTCTCAACTTTTAATGTTACCTTTGTTGACATTAAAGTATCTATTTAACTGTTAAAGGGGTTGTAAGTGTTAGATCACCGTAAAACTAATAACTAGAACACGTGTAGACGTAATGTGTCTTGTTTCACTCACCGTCCTGTCCTGCAGTAAGGCGCTTGAACCCCAATTACATGATTTGTAAAAGGCGACTACATTTGAGATATTATCTCTTCTTCATTAACTTTCTTCTTCCCTATGTCCCCCTTGTCAATGCCTTAAGTTGATCGTTCGTCCCTGTGAGGAAGGTTATGTGTTCTGTCCCCTGACAGGGAGAAGCCGGAATCTATAACATTGTTGTTGATCATTTAGATTTCTTTGCTTCCCTCATTACAATGTGAATGAAACCTGTTTAAAATATTGAAGTTCGCAAGGCAAGTGATAATAAAGAGATATTACTGCATTATTCCCCGATTCATAGTGAGGTATGTTCCTATCACATTAATATTACGATATTGAAAGTCAGTATGATGAGTTGACTTAATGAATATGATGATATCATAATAAAACGTAAACCATTCAATCCAGTCTTAACAAAAGTGAAGAAGTTTTAATCAGACCAATCAGAAATATAAAATTATCAAAAAAACACTTCAACGGAATAAAAAGTAAGAGGCCCCCTATGACATTCGACACTTTCTCTTTGTTCACTCTTTGTTCGAGACTTACTCTTTGTTCATCCTTGCTCGATACTTACTCTTTGTTCACCCCTGCTCGAGACTTACTCTTTGTTCACCCTTGCTCGATACTTACTCTTTGTTCACCCTTGCTCGAGACTTACTCTTTGTTCACCCTTGCTCGAAACTTACTCTTTGTTCACCCTTGCTCGAGGCTTACTCTTTGTTCACCCCTGCTCGAGACTTACTCTTTGTTCACCCTTGCTCGATACTTACTCTTTGTTCACCCTTGCTCGAAACTTACTCTTTGTTCACCCTTGCTCGAAACTTACTCTTTGTTCACCCTTGCTCGAAACTTACTCTTTGTTCATCCTTGCTCGAGACTTACTCTTTGTTCACCCTTGCTCGATACTTACTCTTTGTTCACCCTTGCTCGAGACTTACTCTTTGTTCACCCTTGCTCGAAACTTACTCTTTGTTCACCCTTGCTCGAAACTTACTCTTTGTTCACCCTTGCTCGAAACTTACTCTTTGTTCATCCTTGCTCGAGACTTACTCTTTGTTCACCCTTGCTCGAGACTTACTCTTTGTTCATCCTTGCTCGAGACTTACTCTTTGTTCACCCTTGCTCGATACTTACTCTTTGTTCACCCTTGCTCGAGACTTACTCTTTGTTCACTCTTTGCTCGAGACTTACTCTTTGTTCACCCTTGCTCGAAACTTACTCTTTGCTCGAGACTTACTCTTTGTTCACCCTTGCTCGAGACTTACTCTTTGTTCACCCTTGCTCGAAACTTACTCTTTGTTCACCCTTGCTCGAGACTTACTCTTTGTTCACCCTTGCTCGAGACTTACTCTTTGTTCACCCTTGCTCGAGACTTACTCTTTGTTCACCCTTGCTCGAAACTTACTCTTTGTTCACCCTTGCTCGAAACTTACTCTTTGTTCACTCTTTGCTCGAGACTTACTCTTTGTTCACCCTTGCTCGAAACTTACTCTTTGCTCGAGACTTACTCTTTGTTCACCCTTGCTCGAGACTTACTCTTTGTTCACCCTTGCTCGAAACTTACTCTTTGTTCACCCTTGCTCGAAACTTACTCTTTGTTCACCCTTGCTCGAAACTTACTCTTTGTTCACTCTTTGCTCGAGACTTACTCTTTGTTTGAGACTTTAGACTGTACCTTTATTTTCAGCTGTGGAGAGGCCAATATCCCAATCCGCACCAGACATCAGAGAACTCACCCCCTTGACTAACATTTACTCTAGACCACCGGCAATACACCGACCCAACTCTTTCCCAAATAAGCTGAAGCTCAGAGGACATGAGTGTGTGGTAGAAGGTTTCTTCAACATCCACGACGACAAAGCTATAGAGGACGCTAAGAAGAGACTGGAGTTAGATGGGAAGGTAAACTTAACTTGATCCGAAAATGACCGTCCTAGAGAACATTCTGGATCCTATTTAGTACTTAATCTTGTATTTAATCATAATGCTGTCCAATGCACGGACGTGTACATCGAAACATGTTGGAATTAGAAAACATGCTCGAGAAAGATGTATTGTGGGGAAGAAAAATGTTTCTGATCTTTCTTGCCAAAAACTCATTCTGTTTAAGAAGATATTCTTCTTACATTTCATCTAAATAAAATATCTTAATGAAATTATGTGCCTTTTATTAGGTACTATATACTGTTTGTATTGCCGTAGACGAAGCTTGATTTACTCCCAAGAACACAGACCAAGAATCGCTTTGGCTGTTAATGATTTTCTGGTTCCAGGACGGAGACTGGCTGATGACGTCAGCAGTGAGACAGCCTATGCACTCCTTTTGTCTCAATGTTCGGCTACAGAATAAGACCAACACCTTCCCCATCAATAACCTCAAAGGAAAAAAGATCAGCATCGATACGACCAGCAAAAAGGTACAAACGTAGTCGTTATTGGGTACATAAAGGCACAGTAAAACAAGTATTTTGTACTGTTGTGTATTTGTTTATACCACTTATCTATGACCCACCACAAAGTGGTGTGGGACATTAAGTGTTACACTTGTCCGTCCGTCTCGGTTTAGTTTCTGCGTTAAGGTCAGTTTTGGCTTAAGTACCAGGTGTATGGTCATGAAACTTCGTAGGCTTATACATCTAAACGAGTTGTTTGGGTGCAGGTTTTTTTATGACCTTGATCTCTGACAAATGTAGTTACTGACATATATAGCTGAAAGTGGGGCATTCGTGTTTTACAAAATCATTTCTAGTTTTAATTTGTACTGTTTTCCACACTTTGTATATTTTGTACTGTTGTGTATTGTTTTCCACTCTATGTATATTTTGTACTGTTGTGTATTGTTTTACATTTACTGTTTATTTTATACTGTTGTGTATTGTTTTACACTCAATGTTTATTTTGTACTGTTGTGTATTGTTTTACACGCTATGTATATTTTGTACTATTGTGTATTGTTTTCCACTCTATGTATATTTTGTACTGTTGTGTATTGTTTTCCACTCTATGTATAGGTTGTACTGTTGTGTATTGTTTTCCACTCTATGTATATTTTGTACTGTTGTGTATTGTTTTCCACGCTATGTATAGTTCGTACTGTTGTGTATTGTTTTCCACTCTATGTACATTTTGTACTGTTGTGTATTGTTTTCCACTCTATGTATAGTTCGTACTGTTGTGTATTGTTTTGAAATCTATGTATATTTTGTACTGTTATGTATTGTTTTCCACTCTATGTTTATTTTGTACTGTTGTGTACTGTTTTACACTCTATGTATATTTTGTACTGTTGTGTACTGTTTTACACTCTATGTATATTTTGTACTGTTGTGTATTGTTTTCCACTCTATGTATATTTCGTACTGTTGTGTATTGTTTTACACGCTATGTATATTTCGTACTGTTGTGTATTGTTTTCCACTCTGTATATTTCGTACTGTTGTGTATTGTTTTACACGCTATGTATATTTTGTACTGTTGTGTATTGTTTTACACGCTATGTATATTTTGTACTGTTGTGTATTGTTTTACACGCTATGTATATTTTGTACTGTTGTGTGCTGTTTTCCACTCTATGTATATTTCGTACTGTTGTGTATTGTTTTACACGCTATGTATATTTTGTACTGTTGTGTATTGTTTTACACGCTATGTATATTTTGTACTGTTGTGTATTGTTTTCAACTCTATGTATATTTTGTACTGTTGTGTATTGTTTTTACACACTATGTATATTTTGTACTGTTGCGTATTGTTTTACACGCTATGTATATGTTGTACTGTTGTGTATTGTTTTACACGCTATGTATATTTTGTACTGTTGTGTATTGTTTTTACACACTATGTATATTTTGTACTGTTGTGTATTGTTTTACACGCTATGTATATGTTGTACTGTTGTGTATTGTTTTACACGCTATGTATATTTTGTACTGTTGTGTATTGTTTTTACACACTATGTATATTTTGTACTGTTGCGTATTGTTTTCCACGCTATGTATATTTTGTACTGTTGTGTATTGTTTTCCACTCTGTATATTTTGTACTGTTGTGTATTGTTTTTACACACTATGTATATTTTGTACTGTTGTGTATTGTTTTACACGCTATGTATATGTTGTACTGTTGTGTATTGTTTTCCACTCTATGTATATTTCGTACTGTTGTGTATTGTTTTACACGCTATGTATATTTTGTACTGTTGCGTATTGTTTTACACGCTATGTATATGTTGTACTGTTGTGTATTGTTTTCCACTCTATGTATATTTTGTACAGTTGTGTATTGTTTTCCACTCTATGTATATTTTGTACTGTTGTGTATTGTTTTCCACTCTATGTATATTTTGTACTGTTGTGTATTGTTTTCCACTCTATGTATATTTCGTACTGTTGTGTATTGTTTTCCACTCTATGTATATTTTGTACTGTTGTGTATTGTTTTCCACTCTATGTATATTTTGTACTGTTGTGTATTGTTTTCCACTCTATGAATATTTTGTACTGTTGTGTATTGTTTTCCGCTCTATGTATATTTTGTACTGTTTTGTATTGTTTTCCTTACTGTGTATATTTTGTACTGTTGTGTATTGTTTTCCACTCTATGTATATTTTGTACAGTTGTGTATTGTTTTCCACTCTATGTATATTTTGTACTGTTGTGTATTGTTTTCCTTACTGTGTATATTTTGTACTGTTGTGTATTGTTTTCCACTCTATGTATATTTTGTACTGTTGTGTATTGTTTTCCCCTCTATGTATATTTTGTACTGTTGTGTATTGTTTTCCACTCTATGTATATTTTGTACTGTTGTGTATTGTTTTCAACTCCATGTATATTTCGTACTGTTGTGTATTGTTTTGCACTCTATGTATATTTTGTACTGTTGTGTATTGTTTTCCACTCTATGTATATGTTGTACTGTTGTGTATTGTTTTCCACGCTATGTATATTTTGTACTGTTGTGTATTGTTTTCCACTCTATGTATATTTTGTACTGTTGTGTATTGTTTTCCACTCTATGTATATTTTGTACTGTTGTGTATTGTTTTCCACCCTGTTTATTTTGTACTGTTGTGTATTGTTTTCACACTTCGTATATTTTGTATTATTGTTTTTCACACTTTGTATATTTTTTACTGTTATATTTTGTTTTCCAGTCGTTCAAGTGTCTGTGTGCCCTGATTAGCTATTACACAAAGAAAACCCTACCTAACCAGGAAGTCCACCTGGGTAATGCTTTCCAACTACAGAGGCCCAGTGGAGTGTACGAACTGCAGTGGGCAAGTGGACCGTGCAACTCCAGTACTGAGGTGTCACATCTCTAGTTACTCGTGTAACACATGGCCGCTCCGAAAGGTTTCCCAGTGGCATGACGGTGAAAAGTTCAGAAGTAGATACATTTCCTCCATTTTTTGGTGATATTCTATTTTCTTATAATTTTCCAAACATTTTTGGAATGTTGCCAAAGCTGTAAGACACTTACAGTAAAATCTGATCCCATGTGGAATGGGCACAGCAAAATATTCAGATTATAGAGGGTGTCAGAATAAGTTGTAGCTTTGATATAGAATAAGATCACAGGCAGGTGGCCAGACCACTGAGATGTAAATACTTACCTAAATACCTATACTAATTACCCAGGTTGTATTGCTTACGGTATGACACTGTGAGACTGGTGTAATTACCTAGGTTGTATTGCTTAAGGTAAAACACTGTGAGACTGGAAACAACACTGTGAGACTGGTGTAATTACCCAGGTTGTATTGCTTAAAGTACGACACTGTGAGACTGGTATAATTACCCAGGTTATATTGCTTAAGGTAAAACACTGTGAGACTGGAAACAACACTGTGAGACTGGTGTAATTACCCAGGTTGTATTGCTTAAAGTACGACACTGTGAGACTGGTGTAATTACCCAGGTTGTATTGCTTAAGGTAAAACACTGTGAGACTGGTATAATTACCCAGGTTGTATTGCTTAAGGTACAACACTGTGAGACTGGTATAATTACCCAGGTTGTATTGCACATTAAGGTACAACACTGTGAGACTGGTGTAATTACCCAGGTTGTATTGCTTAAGGTACAACACTGTGAGACTGGAAACAACACTGTGAGACTGGTGTAATTACCCAGGTTGTATTGCTTAAGGTACAACACTGTGAGACTGGTGTAATTACCCAGGTTGTATTGCTTAAGGTACAACACTGTGAGACTGGTGTAATTACCTAGGTTGTATTGCTTAAGGTACAACACTGTGAGACTGGTGTAATTACCAAGGTTGTATTGCTTACGGTACGACACTGTGAGACTGGAAACAACACTGTGATACTGGTGTAATTACCCAGGTTGTATTGCACAAGGTGTCAGAATGAAGAGGATGATTGAAGCATATCAATTTAAGTGTTTCTGTGTGAAATATTTTACTTGTTCCGTGTAAGAGGTTATTGAGTACAGGGAGACAGGGAATTGTCAATACACCTGTACATATTAGAGGTACACAAATTTAATGATGAAATTATTTTAATATAGACTATATAAAATTTCAAAAACAAAATAATATATTCTAACATGTTTTCAATACTGCATGATTCACCAAGGCGGACGAAGATCCCCCAATAACACTCAGGCTTCCAAGAGTGATAAATAAAGTTGAAATAACTTGCTTCATATATAATTCTTATGAAATAAATAAGTTTAGATAGTCAACAAAATTTGGTTTTCAAAATAACCCAAGTATCTATGTGTGCCTAATTATATGTCAACAAACAGTACCTTTCTTGAATATCATATATATTGTATGTATTACATTTCACAACCTTAACTTTTTGTAATCATTCAGGTAATGATTTACACTTCATATCTAATGTTTGTAAACAATGTCCACATCAGATTTACCAACAATACTTTGAAACTAATGCAGTTCTAAACAAGTTATTTTTCCTTTCATTTCAGCCCCACCCGCATTAATATGTCCATGCTATTTCGCCCCTGTACAGACAAATTTCACCGATTTTTAAAAAAGTATTAAGTGAATTAATCAAAACAATTTTTGATAGATATTCAATGTGCCAGTAACATAACTAATACTAGCCTGATATGTGTGTATAGAAATGTACATTGCAATGCATTTTACACATATTCCATGTTCTAGCTCAATCATATAACTTTTGCTCATTTTGTGTACATGTATTTGAATACTAGACCGAAAATTTCAGCATCTAAAATTTTCATAACATACATACGGTGATAAAATTTATTTGCTATTTTTTTCCCAAAATACATTTATGTATTCGACAAGTTTTAAGATATTTTAAATGCTCAAATAATCGGTCGAGTAAATGCTTTATAAGCATGCCATAACAGGGACCAGGTTTAAGACATAAAATGTTCTTAATTTTAATAATTTACAAAAAGTACTTTGTTGTAGAATTGGTAGTGTGCTGAAAACCTTCACTATGGTAGCTAGTTGTCAGTCTACACTACAGTAGCTAGTTGTCAGTCTATACTATGGTAGCTAGTTGTCAGTCTACATTAGTTGTCATGTTATACTATGGTAGCTAGTTGTCAGTCTATACTATGGTAGCTTGTTGTCAGTCTACACTATGGTAGCTAGTTGTCAGTCTATACTACAGTAGCTAGTTGTCAGTCTATACTATGGTAGCTAGTTGTCAGTCTACATTAGTTGTCATGTTATACTATGGTAGCTAGTTGTCAGTCTGCACTACAGTAGCTTGTTGTCAGTCTACACTAGTTGTCCGCCTTTACTACTGTAGCTAGTTGTCGTCTACACTGTTGCAGCCAGTTGTCGTCTACACTATGGTAGCTAGTTGTTGTCTACACTGTGGTAGCTAGTTGTCGTCTACACTATGGTAGCTCAGGTTGTCGGCTACACTGTGGTAGCTGGTTGTCGTCTACACTGTTGTAGCTGGTTGTCGTCTACACTGTGGTAGCTAATTGTCTTCTACACTGTGGTAACTAGTTGTCTTCTACACTATGGTAGCTAGTTGTCGTCTACACTGTGGTAGCTGGTTGTCGTCTACACTGTGGTAACTAGTTGTCGTCTACACTGTGGTAGCTGGTTGTCATCTACACTGTGGTAGCTAGTTGTCAGTCTACACTGTGGTAGCTAGTTGTCAGTCTACACTACTGTAGCTAATTGTCGTCTACACTGTGGTAGCTAATTGTCGTCTACACTGTGGTAGCTAATTGTCGTCTACACTATTGTAGCTGGTTGTTGTCTACACTGTGGTAGCTAGTTGTCGTCTACACCATGGTAGCTAGTTGTCGTCTACACTTTGGTAGCTGGTTGTCGTCTACACTGTGGTAGCTGGTTGTCGTCTACACTGTGGTTGCTGGTTGTCGTCTACACTGTGGTTGCTGGTTGTCGTCTACACTGTGGTTGCTGGTTGTCGTCTACACTGTGGTAGCTGGTTGTCGTCTACACTGTGGTAGCTGGTTGTCGTCTACACTGTGGTAGCTGGTTGTCGTCTACACTGTGGTAACTAGTTGTCGTCTACACTGTGGTTGCTGGTTGTCGTCTACATTGTGGTAGCTGGTTGTCGTCTACACTGTTGGAGCTGGTTGTCGTCTACACTGTGTTAGCTGGTTGTCGTCTACACTGTGGTTGCTGGTTGTCGGCTACACTGTGGTAGCTGGTTGTCGTCTACACTGTGGTAGCTGGTTGTCGTCTATACTGTGGTAGCTGGTTGTCGTCTACACTGTGGTAGCTGGTTGTCGTCTATACTGTGGTAGCTGGTTGTCGTCTACACTGTGGTAGATAATTGTCGTCTACACTGTGGTAGCTGGTTGTCGGCTACACTGTGATTGCTGGTTGTCGGCTACACTGTGGTAGCTGGTTGTCGTCTACACTGTGGTAGCTGGTTGTCGTCTACACTGTGGTAACTAGTTGTCGTCTACACTGTGGTAGCTGGTTGTTGTCTACACTAGTTGTCAGTCTATACTACTGTAGCTAATTGTCGTCTACACTGTGGTAGCTCGTTGCTGTCTACACTGTGGTTGCTGGTTGTCGTCTACACTGTGGTAGCTGGTTGTCGTCTACACTGTGGTAGCTAGTTGTCGGCTACACTGTGGTAGCTGGTTGTCGTCTACACTGTGGTTGCTGGTTGTTGGCTACACTGTGGTAGCTGGTTGTCGGCTACACTGTGGTAACTTGATATCGGCCTACACTAGTACTGGTATGAGGTCAGTAAACCTTTGTAGGATATGATATGGCAGCTTATGTGTATATCTATTAAATGTTGTATAAGCACTACAACAAAATAAAGGCTTCTGTTTATCTTAAATTGTCTTAGTTTGTTATTTTATTACATGGTTTTAAAATAGTAACCTTGAAGCTAACTCTTCACCCCTGAAATTTCATAATGAACTTTTCCAATATTTGAATTGGAGGAGTTCAGATGTGTGACCAGGGGTGAATGAGTTAAAGATTAATCTTGCATATGTACTGATTTAATAACTATAGCCTCAGGCTTTATGGTTCGTTATGATTCCCAATATGTTCTTCTTAAGTAAGTCAAGGTCATTGATGTGAGGAAACTTTATAGCACTGGCTGAGGGTTACACTTTGGTGTAACTCACTTAGACAATGATAACTGATCAACAAGCGGCCCAGATGGCCTGTATCACTTGCCTGTATACAAGTTTTAAAATTCAAAAGAATCATGGGGAAAAAATGGAAAATTATCCTGTCGTTTCTTTAGAAGGAACGTAAAGACTTTGCTAAACTTCCCCTACTGGACCCCGCCCCTCAGCTCCAAGGGGTAAATTCCACCATTTATTTATACAAATTAAATCCCCTTCAATCAAGGATGTTTCATATCTCTGGGAACATAAGGGTTATAATGAAACAAATACATATTGTATACAAATTTTATTGTGACTAAAACCTTACTCACATGACAATATTCATTCATATTAATTCAAATTTTGAATACAGATATCAATTATATACTATCACCAAGAGAAAAAAAGTTTGTACAATTAAAGCTGCCAAGTTATCTGTACCTAGATATTTACCTGTAACTCTGGTGTCACAGCAATGTATGACTCAAGCATCACATCAGAATAATTAATCCTACAAACAACATAAAATACATCCAATCCTACATGTACAATTAATTTAGTACCATCCAAAGTAAGTTCAAATGTGGTCCCTTAGCAGAGACTGATAATTCTGTTAAATGGTGCTATCAAAGTGTTTAACAAATAGCAGCTTTCTTTCATATTAGTAATTGAAGTCAAGAAGCTATAATATTTTAAAATATGAAAATAATGCTTAAATGAGACCATTTACAATTTCTTACTGGCCCGAAGAGTATTATCAAACTATAACAACAGAAATGTGACAGAGTTTTGTACATTAAATATCAATTGAGGTGGAGAAATGGAGAACTAATAAAGATGGAGTGAAGGACAAAAATGATCCCTTTTTGATAAAGCTACATGTTAAAAATGGTTGAAAAAGTAGCTCAAAGTTGATAAGTAGCTAGGTCATTGTGACCTTGTTATGTCAATAATTCTTCCCTTTTTGTGCCTAAATGCATTATTAAATATGAGAATCATACAGAATCATCTTACAAAATTGTATCTATAAATATCTACACTAACCTCCAAACCAGTTGGGAATTACTTTCTGCCTATTGTTTATAATGTTGATTCATATTGTGTTTTTAGTATATATAAAAGCCACAAAACTGTTATCTATCATTCAAACATGAATCTGACTTTCAAACTTTCAAAGAAAAGTTTAAAATGGATTGCCGAGATCTAATACCCTGCAATCTGAGAGAGCCATGTACTTAACAAGACTTTGTATGTGGAAGGCCATGGTCATCAAAAGAGGATGTTGACTGGCTGATGGAAGCAGAGAAGAACAATTATAGATCAAACTACCATACAAGTCAGGTACCCAGGTACTGGCCGTAGGTCATTGGTCTTTCTCCACCAACAAAACCTGGCACATCCTGAAATAACTGTAGCTGTTAAAGCCATACATGCTGATATTTGTACTGTATGTGATATTTTCAGTACACAAGTTCTCATTCATATTTAAAGCAAGACAAATAAATATCTCTTCTTTGACTAGGACAAATAAACATATGTTGTCAACAATAAAAGTGCTGAGAAAAATGATTTTTGTACAAGTTTCAGTAAAAAATTCTACCTAAAATATTTTGTCCCTTGGGTAACTTGATGAAAAAATATGCTAGAAAGAAGAAAAAAAGATCGGATACTTTGTTAAAGAGCCTTCTAAATCTACAAGATCAAATTTAAGAGAACAAAATGTGATTTAGTTTTCAATCAAAACTGATTCTGTAACTTCATGCATATGGGAACTTCTAAAATGAATACTGTAGAATATGAAAATAAAAAAAATCTATTATTTAAAAAGATGAAGAAATTCTTCAACAAAATAGCATAATCAACTCTAATGTATTATAATAAATAAAGGATGCAGGTAAAGACATTGCCTCCGTATCTGTATCTAAAATATTGTACTGAAGTCCTGGTTGACAATGGATTTAAATACACTAAATACTTTAATCCTCTAATTGTACAACAAATCTAAATAAATACATAAACAATATCTTACAATATGTGTAGTTATTTACAAATGAAATGTATTACTGATATATAAACATGATCAATTAATCAGACATTTAACTGTTTATGTTTATATGTATATGGAGATGAGTTACCGCGATTAGAAATGGTAAATCTATGTACATAACGGCACGGGATACCACATTGTACAGTCATTACTGTAATAATTCAGAGAACACTAGATTTATGTTACAGTACATGAGGTGATCCTTTGCTTTTGTTCTTTGTTATTTATTGTATCCATTAATACAACTTCATAACAAAACCATTGATGATAATCATGATAAATAGATTTATACATAAAACTATGTTATTATTGCAGCCCGAATATTAGCTACATTTGTAATACTAAATTCTGAATATATTATACACTGCATTCCGTGTTTTGCAAAAATGTAGCAAAAACATGTTGTTCAGTAGAAGATCAAATAGATAAACAGTCAAATAATGTTGATTGGTGTCATTAAAACCATCACAAAAGACTAGATTGGTGTAGACATCAGTGTAATCTAGCAAAATAAACTCTGAGATCAAATGAAACATGAAACATAGTTAAGCTTATAAAGCATTATAATAGGTCACCTGTGCCAACCCCTTAATACTTACACAACAGGTAACACGGGTTGACCGTTAACCTAATTTGCTGTGCAATGAATAGTTTTAATTTCCACTAGATTTATTTCAAAATTGTATAATGTATTATTTTTTTAACATTTCTTCATATAAAATTAGCTGATCTTGAGTTGACTTCTCCATAAGTCCCCCCATCCCATTTAATTTAACAGTTCTGTATTTTGCCGTGTGCAATCCCTTCACTTTACTGACAATATACAGTGAGAATGTCACTGTATTACCACAGGTTTATCACAGCAGACTAGACAGTTGGCTACAATGAAATGCTGTCTCTATCACAATATCAGATGCACTGAGAAGTCATACAAAGCAGGAGAAGAGCCAATGAGGTAAGGGAGCCGACACATATTTCAAGACTCTTTCACGATCTCATTAACACTGGGAAGCCGTACACAACAGGAGCAGACCCGATGAGGTACGGGAGCTGACACACGTCCAGTGACTCTATCACGATCTCATATACACTGGGAAGCCGTAAACAACAGGAGCAGACCCGATGAGGTACGGGAGCTGACACACGTCCAGTGACTCTATCACGATCTCATATACACTGGGAAGCCATAAACCACAGGAGCAGATCTGATGAGGTACGGGAGCTGACACACGTCCCGTGACTCTATCACAATCTCATATACACTGGGAAGCCGTACACAACAGGAGCAGACCCGATGAGGTACGGGAGCTGACACACGTCCCGTGCAGCTGGTAGTATGTCTAGTAAGGAACATGGCTTGTCAGCAGCCAGCCACGTAGACAACAGACTCTCCAGGAACCTGTCAATGTCGCGGTCAGTCACATCCCACAAGTTGGACACGATACAGGGGCTGCAATATAAAAACACTGAGTTGAGAAGTTATCTAAATTTTACAGTTAAAAGTTTAAAAATATGCATGCAATATAAATAAGTAACAGCATAAAACATATCATTTTATGAATTAGATAGCAACTGTCACTTTAAAGCTTAAATTACAGTAAATGTACTAATTTTAGCGGTAATCTTATTTTGAGATTTCCATGCTGAAAAAAATACACTAAATTTTGATTGCGGTACATACATTTTCTGTATATTTCTATAAACAGTATTGTGAGTGCGCCAATTTATCATTGCCCTTATCTGTTTACATTGAATTATGTGCTAAAATCTGATGGCACCATTTACAGTATTGGTTGATATACCAATAATTGATACCAAAGCCAAACGTTAACATTATTAAAGAATTTGTTAAACACATGGAGTAAAATAAAGTATCAAAGCTACAGTCTAAGTCTTTCCCCAGCCTTTTGTAGGAAGAGTAAACATTTTTTCAATCAAATCTGCAGGAAATCTTTTGATCACGAGCCTTCGATTTTAGGATCTTCTCTTGTGAAAAGTCGAAATTTTCTGACGACTAACTTTTATGCATTTTTGGAAAAGGGAGTTCATGGCCTAGCAGAAAATGCAAAAAGAAATATATGGTAGTGAACTTGTTTTAGTTATTACATAAATAAACTTTCTTAATGTGAATCTAAATATGATAGCAATTGTTTGCAGATATTACTTATTACATGTTAATGTTGGTAGTGAAAACATAAAGGTGAACTTAAACATTCATTTACCCCATGACAGATTATTTCTCCAATAACCCTATAGATTTTTTTCATTTCTGCGATATCTAAACTCACATATGTATGTAATCTAGAATACCAATTATCACCGCTAGTTTATTGTTACAGCATATTTGATATCACGGTTTGACTAAATGTTACCCACCATCCAGACAGGAAGTAGTTCAGCATTATCCCAGAAGCCTCCAGCTGACCTTTGACCTGAAGACGGCCACTGCTACAGCCCATCAAAATGGTGGCAGCTCGACAGTTGACCTGTTGAAGGTCGTCGCCATGGAAATACTTGCTGCCACTGCCATGACCACAGTAGCTGCAATACCAACACATTTAAATATTGTTAGCAGATTTATATTATTGTTTAGACCTATGGCAAGTTTACAAGAACTTTCTTTTAGAATTCACATGCCATGAAGTACAATTTCACTAGCCTAGTGGTCAGTGCTTGTGGTTGTCAGATATAGAACAAGTGAACAGTTCAATATATATATATCCTATGAATTTCGTTTTTTATATTCTTCCTGTGGCCGCATACTCTTAGAAGGCACTTGATAAACCAGGCAGGTGAATCACAGTATCTTAGAAAGATAACAATTGAGAAGCTGGTGTAAATGTCTGTCTGTGCTGAAGATAGAATCAAGCCTTGTTATCTCCCACTCGTATAGCTTGAACACTCCGCTTAATTCAAAGTATTTCATCGGTCCTGGCCAAAATTCATACCAAACACTGGAAGGCATTTAACTAGAATACTTGGATAACTAGATCTTTACCAACATTCTTACCAACTTCTAGATAACGAGGTCCAACTGTACTATTACAGTGAACTTGATTACCAACTAATGATCTCTAAATTAACAACTTATGACCAAACATCTAATTTACACCAGAACTTACAGAACAAGGTCACTCTGTGTCAGAGCCTCTTTGAATTGGTCAGCTGATGGTTTCTCTCCCACAAGTCCCTTCCAGCCTGGCTCTCTGTAAAACAAAATATTACTGAAGTCAGTATTCAATGGGATGCCCCAAACCTAATCAAGTCAGCAGCCAATGTGATCCCCAAACCTACTCAAGTCAGTGCCCAGGGTTCATACAGATCAACCGACATGTTATTCAAGGATTTTTAAGGACTTTTCATGTGAATTTTCAAGCAGTTTTTGGAAGAAACCAGTAACATTTGATGTTGTGTATATACATGTTGACACTGGCCAATGTGATGTCTTAAACCCAATTAAGTAACCGATGTTCTTAGCCAAAAAAAGTATTCTTATGTCGATATTGAGTCAATATAAGAATAATGATGTCAGATAGAAACAAGCTGATTGAAATAATTTTGTTTTGTCCTCTCTTTACAGTTTTTCAACACAAGAAAGGCCATTTGGGCTTACATAGTTGAAAGGGAAACTCAAAACACTGCATACACATGGACAACTGAAAATTAAATATTGGTAAGAAAGGAATGTCCAGATATGCACTATGAGTGCAGCTCTTACTTTGACTTACTTTTGAAACCAAGCCTGAAACGTTTCTCTTGTGGAGGACAGATTGCCATCCGGATCAAGGAAATAAAATGTCTGTCTGCTGTCAATTCCATTGTTGTAAATGGAATTCTCATCTGTTTGGAGGTGAGATAGTTGCACACACATGTGATAAAAGGATGGAACACGAGAGACAGAGTGTTTCCTCAGAATTGGTATGCTCTCCCACGGTAGATGCTGAATTGTCTGAAAAGAAAGTAAATATTACAGCAATTTTAAAAGGCAATTAATGCCAGACTTCTTTCAGGGTGATTTTGTCTAACAAATATTTTGCTACTTCCTTCAGTTCTCAACCTTCAGTTTCCCCTTTAGAAAAAAAAAAGGAAAAAGAAAAAAAATAACACCATAAACTATAACAACTGTTATTTCTGCCTTGTTATTATAAATATAATACCCTTATTTTCACGAATAGAATTGTTTTTAAGTTCAGAATTTCAGACATAATACAAGAAACCAAATGATCAGGACTATGCAGCATATCTTACCTTGTCCAATATCAGAATGACATGTTGTGGCTTTGTGTCTTCACAAGGAATTCCAGCATCTCTACATCGGCTTCGGATGGAGGAAACTAGTTGAGGGATGACTGCAGATCCAAGTGGACACCTGGTCAGTTCAGACAATGCAGTAGTCAGGTGCTGGTCAGATAAGTGACTTCCCGACTGAAGTAAAACCTATAAAACAAATAAATTACAGGTATCTGGGCAATAACCCTGTGACCAGGCAGAGTACCAGGATAACCATGCATATCTACACATGATACATTGCCACAGACATTATGCTGGGAAGGTCAAGTGAACTTTTTCTGTATTTATTATAAAAATATTGATTTGGCTAGTATCACTTGTTGGAATATGCTTCCCAGTGAGTGCTCTTATCTGAAATTGAACAACTCTGATGATTGAACCCACACACTGAGGGAATGATAATCTGGGCAAGTTCTGGTCTTTTGATAGAGAAATATTGGGCAAAATGAATCTTAACAACACTAACAATAACTTCCCAATCCCTGAAACAATTTCCTGTTGGGAGGGATAGAGTTCACCCGAGGGTATAATGTTTATACACACCCTAAGCTTGGCTCTGGACACCACAGCTCCAGTGCATTGTTGTAGTTCAGTGTGGACAGTGTCAGTTAGAGCGGTCAGTTTCTGTCTGTGCTGGTCACTCACACACAGACTGCCCAGTAGTAACACGTTCCAGTGGCCAAGCCAGTATTTTTCCATACTGTCAAGCACA
Source organism: Mimachlamys varia (assembly GCA_947623455.1). Classification (NCBI taxonomy): domain Eukaryota; kingdom Metazoa; phylum Mollusca; class Bivalvia; order Pectinida; family Pectinidae; genus Mimachlamys; species Mimachlamys varia. Next base: position 30,814,415 of record OX392529.1, on the reverse strand, counting down.
CTCTGTAGCATATAGATAAAGTAGCAAATAATTACTCTTTCTTGATTTCAAATATGTCATAATTTCAGCATTAGTGTTGGCCATTTCAGAATAACACTCGCTTTAATAGATGAATTGGTGAAGATATAATAAACAATATTTTCTTGACATTTTCATTAATTTCTTTTCTTGCTTACATGCATGCGGTCGTCCAGTCCTCTGCGCACTTTCCACCACTCAGCCTTCTTTGTCAGTTTGAGGCTCTGTCGACTCTCCTCCATTACAGCCGTGCATTCGGGCAGTATCTGCTGTCCCTATACACAACATAGCACCAAACTTTAACAAGACTGAGGCAGTATCTGCTGTCCCTATACACAACATAGCACCAAAATTTAATAGACTCGCGCAGTATCTGTTGTCCCTATACACAACATAGCACCAAACTTTGATAGACTCAGGCAGTATCTGTTGTCCCTATACACAACACAGCACCAAACTTTAACAAGACTCAGGCAGTAACTGTTGTCCCTATACACAACATAGCACAAAACTTTAACAGACTCTGGCAGTATCTGCTGTCCCTATACACAACATAGCACCAAACTTTAATAGACTCGCGCAGTATCTGTTGTCCCTATACACAACATAGCACCAAACTTTGATAGACTCAGGCAGTATCTGTTGTCCCTATACACAACACAGCACCAAACTTTAACAAGACTGAGGCAGTATCTGCTGTCCCTATACACAACATAGCACCAAACTTTGATAGACTCAGGCAATATCTGTTGTCCCTATACACAACACAGCACCAAACTTTAACAGACTCTGGCAGTATCTGCTGTCCCTGAAGATAACATAGCACCAAACTTTTACAGTCAAACACAACCATGATCCATCATACGATTAACTTATGGTAACTCACATCGATCTTAGTGTTACTTATGTGCATATAAAGTGTTTTTAAAGTTTTCTCAAAGGTATATCATAACTTTAATGACTTGTAGATATCTCGGATAACAATGTTTCTCTCCTATACATGATGAATATGATTTCTGGTTCAATCACTTGCTATTTGTTTGTGATGTAAATCTGATATCTTACCAGGAGACTGGAGATTCCTGGAAGGCTGACAATGACCGGCTCTGCGTGTTTCTCCAGCCGACTGACCAGTAGATGAGAGTGATGGGTAGGATGACTCACCACAGACAGGTGACATACAACCATACCTGTCATTATACAAAAGGTGATCAATCAAAATTATATTTCTTTCTCTCTCCTCCTAGCCTAGATTTGTGTCAACCTTGATTTTTGGCATTTTTAAAAATCATTGCTAATACATGTACTGTTAGTAATAAATATGAATATTCAATTTTTTTAATTCATAAGGTGATAAATAAGAGTTTTCTTCTAATTCTGTGAGAGTTCATAGGATTCTGAGAAAATTACAACAGTCTGCAATATCTTTCATCCAAAACACACTTCAGAGATTGACTTGAATTATAATGAAGCTTCAAACAAGTCATTAGATTGATGTATTTAAATGAATACATATTTAAGCCAGTACTGTTCCTAAAAGTGTGAGTAGAACAGTAAAACAGTAAAACAAACCACTCTTACCATCAGGCAATCCCTCCAGCATCCTCTCAAGGTCACATTCAGTTTTTGTGAATTGCAGACTTTCTTGTTCAATCCTAAGTTTAGCTATGTCCGATTCCTCCTCCCTGTTACATTTACTTATTTTCTGTTCACCAGTTTGTCCCTTCGTCAGCTTAGAATCCTTTCTCTGTATTTTGCTGGTCTGTTTTGATTTAGAGACCTTTGGGTTAGAGTTCAGATTTTCTGTAAAAGCTTGGCTTTCTGAGTCAGTTGGTTCCTCAGCCACTTCTATATGTTCAGCATTCTGTTGACGCTTCATCTTTCTGGAAATGAATATTGTAAACTTTATAACTTGCCCCAGTTTCATGAATATTCTTAACTTAAAATTCTTCATAAAAAGCATTACAGAAGTCAAGTAATGCTCTTCACCTTAAGAATTGTCCTTTACTTCTGTAATTGCTTTCCTATAATAGAAATTTTTAAGTTAAGGAATTTCAATCAGTTTTATTTGGTTGGATTTGGTAGTGTTTTATGTCCTATTACCAGTTATGGTCATTTAAGGACATGCCAGGTTTAAGTGGTGAGAAAATATAAGTTCCTTGGGAAAACCACCGACCTACAGCCAGTGCATGGGTGTCGGTATATAAAGTAGGCCTTGAGCTCATGACCTAGTAGTGGTAGCAGAATGTCAAACACCTGTAAAGTCATATTTTTAAATGAACTTTTTTTTTTTGCTACTTCCAAGGAATAAACCAGACAAATATGTCTCTAGGCCTATTGGTATTTCAGAAGAAGTTGTTTGATATTTCGACATAGTTTACCTGTGACCTTGAAAGTAGGTAAAAGGTTTTGTATTCCTTCCAAGGAAATTACCAGCTAAATATAATGCTCCTACACCTTTCAGTATTTTAGAAGATGTTCTTCAAAGTTAAAATTAATGGTTTATTTTTGTTTTAAATCCTATTAACAGCCAGGTTCATTAAGGACGTGGAGACCTCAGCAACTGCGAGAACTACAGAGGCATCACGCTCCTGTCAGTGCCAGGAAAGATCTTCAACAGGATCCTGCTGGAGAGGATGAGGGACGCGGTAGACATCAGGCTCCGAGATCACCAGGCGGGCTTCAGGCGGGACAGATCATGTACTGACCAGATTGCCACGCTCCGCATCATCGTCGAGCAATCCCTTGAGTGGAACTCCTCGCTGTATATAAACTTCGTGGATTTCCTCAAGGCGTTTGACAGCCTACACCGCGACACCTTGTGGAAACTTCTCCGGCACTACGGAATCCCAACCAAACTCACCCGACTCATCCAGAAATCATACGAGGGAATGTCCTGCCAGGTCGTACATGGAGGACAGCTGACCAGACGCTTCGACATAAAGACCGGAGTACGTCAAGGCTGCCTCTTATCACCGTTTCTGTTCCTGCTCGCCATAGACTGGGTGATGAAGCAGACGACAGAAGGAAAGAAGAATGGCATCCAGTGGACCCTCTGGACTCAGTTAGACGACTTGGACTTCGCCGACGACCTCGCCCTACTCTCACACAGTCGTCAGCAGATGCAGGAGAAAACGTCGAGTCTGGCCGCCTACGCTTCCCAAGTAGGCCTGCAAATCCACCCCCACAAGACCAAGATCCTGAAGACCAACTCTACCAGCACTGAGCCAGTGAAGCTAGGTGACAACAACCTGGAAGAAGTCGAGACCTTCACTTATCTAGGCAGCGTAGTGAACGGACAGGGAGGAACTGACGCAGACGTGAAAACCCGCATCGGAAAGGCAAGGGCATCCCTCATCACCCTCAAGAACATCTGGAGATCACACCTCATCACAACGCGCACCAAGATCCGCCTATTCAATTCGAACATCAAATCCGTCCTGCTGTACGGAGCGGAAACATGGCGAACAACAAAAACAACCACCAAGAGAGTACAGACGTTCATCAACTCCTGTCTGAGAAGAATCCTCAAGATCCACTGGCCGGATACTATCAGCAACGCGGATCTCTGGGAAAGAACAAACCAAGTGCCAGTGGAAGAAGAGATCAGGAGAAGAAGATGGGGTTGGATCGGCCACACGTTGCGGAAACTAACATCCAACATCACCCGCCAGGCCCTGAGATGGAATCCCCAGGGCAAGAGAAAACGCGGAAGACCGAAGAACACGTGGAGAAGGGACCTGGAGGCCGACGTCAAGCAGACAGGTCACACCTGGAGGGAGCTGGAGCAAATCGCCCAGGATCGAGGACGATGGAGGGTAGTCGTTGATGGCCTATGCCCCACCAGGGGTAAAAGGCCTAAGTAAGTAAGTCATTAAGGACGTGCCAGGTTTTGGAGATGGAGGAAAGCCAGAGCACCCGGAGGAAAACCACTGACCTAGTCATTCACAACTTATGTAGTTTTCACTCCCGGCATTCTATTAAAATACATTAATAACTTAGTATCTGAAACACTAGTGAATTGCTTCATATAAATGGAATGGCCCAAGGTTTTATCTCATTTAAATTTTTTGTTTTCAAATGTTGGCTTACCTCATTTTCTTGCCTGTGTTGACAAGAGCTTGGTGACGGAAAGTGACAGCTAGAGCCTCGCACAGATAGAAGGCAGCTTTGAGTGGAGCTGACTCTAGATGCTGTAAAGCTTTCATGTGACAGATCTGACTATACAGGCCAGGTGAGGGCATGTGGTGAACCTGCTGGAATGCCTTTTCCAGAATATCTTCTATGGATGCATCCAGCTGACGTGCTGTGGTATTTTCTGCTAATGTTAATGAGACATGTATTAATTGTAAACATTTCTACAGTAAAATATATAAGCTGCCTGTGTAGGTCAATGGTAAAAAAAAAAAAACTCCTATATTTGATAGATGATTACATACATGGAGTATGTCCGAAATTGGAAGTGAGAAATACCAGTACTCCCTGATATTGTTTGTTAAGTAAACTGCACATCGTCTTAGTGTAACTAATGAACATGTCAAGTTTATTATCATTGCTAACTTACCTGTCGCAGAGTTATGCTTTGGTCAGGAAAAGGCAAGAATTTTTAACACAGAAAAATAAATTAGTCTGTAATTAAGGGGTTGTGGGCCTTGAATTTACTATACTGCACATTGCCCTAGTGTAACTAATATACACATCAACTTTCACAATCAACGCTTCACTGTGGGCAGAGTTAGGCTCTGGACTTGAAAAGGACAGACGGACAAAACAGCAGCTTTATGCTCCCCTGGAATTTTTGGGGAATATCAAAACATCTCAAAAATGTTTAGTTGATGGCTGAAATAAACACTGCATGCTGCTCTTGAGAGTTCCGTCAGCATCACTATTAAGTTATAGTATGGCACTTATATAACTTATATGGAAAGGCTGGGGAGCAACTTGCAGAACTCAAACTATTGTCAACAAAATCACAATTTTCAACAGTTGAAAAAAAAAATTGACATTTTTTTTAAGTCTCTAGTGTTTGCAGTAGGAGTTCTAGTGAAATAATGTGGTGTTTTGATATTGTTCCACTTTACTTCTACCACTTTAGTGAACTATTATAGAATATTTCAGAATAGCCTTTTAGAAACTGACCCTGGATAGCTGGAGCATGGTGTGTTTTGACCGTAGGTTCATAGACACCAGTTATCTGTGGGATCTTAGAACTGAGCATGTGTGTGGATCGCAGGACCTCAGTTGTCTCCCCAGAAGTTGACCCAGTATCCGAGACTGAGGAATCTTCCTTCTTTCGCCCTCGACCCTTTTTGGCATTGGTTGTTGTAACTTTCCTTTTCCCCTTATCATCTCCTCTCAGTAATTCAATGGACTCGTTCAAATCATGTAATTCTGTAACACAGTCAATGCAAATGTCAGACAAACAGGGCAATTCCTGAGAGTGTTGCAGGTGTACAACTACAAGTATAGTAAATTTCACCTCTTTCAGAGTGTAGGGAAGGAGATTTTTGAACTATTGGTTAATTTTTCCCTTTGGGCCCCACCCTGGCCCCTGGGGTTGAAGGGGAAAATCTTTATCTTACAATTTAATACTATCTTTCTCTAATGATGATTCTCACTAAGTAGGAAAAACATCCTACTTAAAATGGAAAGAAAAACCCACAAGTGTTAACATTATTTCCCTATATTTAAACTGTAAAATTTAATCCCTTCCCTAGAGAGAACGGATGGCCTGATGGTTGTGAAATTTACAAATGAAATGAACTTCCTGGTGATATTTCCATCATGCAGAGATATGGATTGTAGAACTGGACAGAAGATTTTTTAAGTATTGGTTATACATGATATATAAGTTTCCTTTTAGGGGGCACCACACTGGCAACTGGGGTTGGGGCAGGAATAACAATTTTTCTCACAAAGTTTGAAAAAATTCTGTCCACTGGTTCTTGAGGACAACATTTGAAATGTGACGGGTTTATGGACGACAACGTACAAAAAAGATCAGAAAAGGTCACTTAGCTCAGGTGACCTAAAAACCTACCTTCGGGAGGCACAACATCAAGTTCTGCTAAACTTGATTCATACATCTGACTGTCAATTTCACTAATTTGCAGACCTTTCATATCTGCTAAGTCATTCACCACATCTCTACTTAAACTCAGCTCTACTTTGGGTGACCAAGGCTTCTCTATACCTATGACCGGCAAATCTAAACATTTGATCAGATTGAATACTTTCTCTTCGGTTTCTTCTGTATTGTTCCTGACTTTCTCCTGTGCATTCACTCTGCGAGAGTTACGGACGGTCTGTGTACGACCTTTAGCTTCAGTTTTACATTTACTTGTTCCAGGTTTAGGTTTTTCTGTTATTTTATTTGCAGTCTTGGTGACACAAGTCTTATCATCATTGTCAGAATCATCAAAGGCGTAAACATCAGTCGCAGCAACAGATGCACATCCGATGTCGGGATCCTCATTTTTACGCTCACATTCAATATCTGTATCATGTTTTGTTGAAGAAGATTTGTTTCCTTTCCTTGCCTGACGTCCTTTTACAGTTTTATCACAGTTCTGATTTTTGCTGTTTGTAAATTTTGTTTTCCGACCCTCTTGATTGTCCGCTGTTTTTGGTCTAATGTTTTTGATGTTGTCTTTCTCTACCTGGACCTCGGTTGTTTTAGCAGTCTTTACACGACATGGAATCCTAGAGCGTCCTTTTTTGTTGGGATCACTATCCCCTGTAGATGTTGAAATTGCTTTTAATAAATCAAGTTTTGGGGTTTTTGTGACGTCAAACTCATTGCTTGTTTTCTTTCCGGATTTCTTCGTATTTTTCCTCCCGGTCGTTTTCCCACGTACAGGCTTGGCTTTGATATCATCATCACTGTCGTTCAGGAGAAGATCCAGTCTTGCTTTGCGACTACACACGCTACGTGGGGTCTTGAGGGGCATGGACACGGTTTCCTCGTTGTCAGTAAACACATACTGCTGACCTACAGGAGTATTACACAGGTCAGTCTTACCCAGAACTGACCGGTCACGCTTTGGTGTACTAAGGATCGCCTCTTCTTTCAATACTTTTACTTTCTTGACTCTTCCTTTCTTTACAGTGTTTTCCTTGTATTCACCAGAATCAGTTTTATTTGTTTGTGAGATGTCTTTGTTCTTCGACGTCGTCTCCATACCTGTAGCACACTGATCAACTTCCTCTATTTCCATATCACTTACTGCTTGGCTAACACTACAGCAGTCTTCAATTTTGACCTTAGACATTGAGGAAGTGACTTGTGTCATTTCGTCATCATTATAAAACAGGTCAGATGACATATCCGAGATGTTAGTCGCAGAACAGTCTCCTGATATAACCTGTTGCATGGTGTTGAATAGTGGGTCACACTGAGACAACACTTGATGTAGATGGAGATTGGCCTCAAGCTGACTGACATGGACAGAAACTCCCGGGACGGCCTCACAGGTTGCTAGTCCTGTTCTAGCCACATTGGCACAGAGTTCCATATTCCCGGAGTCACACAAAGTCTGAGCCTGCATTGTCATCGCCTCCAAGTAGAGTTCCTTCAACGATAGCTTATTTACCTCAGCAGTGATCAATTTGGACTTTTCACAATCCTCATTTAACTTTTTCTTTTGTTTCTTTTTCTCTGTTTTACTTTTTGAAATAGCCGTTCCATCAGAAATCCAAAACTCACAAATATTTTGAATGTGCTTCAATGTCTCAGAGGCCGCTTCACCTAAGCTGACCTGACAGTGTGTCACTGCCATTGCCACATTCAGGACACATAGCATCATCCAGGGGTCCGTACAGAAGTGACAGTACTTCTTGTCTATAATATGGTGATAACATTTTGGCAACACTAATTGGCTAGAAAGATCTTCCTCCTGTTCCTGCACCGTTTCTTCCTCACTTTCAAACCCAAAGTTTTCCTCCAGTTTTCTTTTTACTGAATGATTACGCTGTATTTTGGTTGGTACGGAAGGTTTGACTTTCATGTGTAAAGAAGTCACTGCAGTGCGATCAAGCTCACTACTCTCCAAAATGTGAAGACAGTCGGAGACACTGCTTGTTACATCCTCTATATTTCCCGACAGGTTATGAATTTTAGCCAGTTCAATTGAAAACTGCAAAGTCCTGAAATAAAGAGAGGAAAAGAGATTTTATTAGATGAAATTGCTGGTTCCTTCAAGCCATACAGAATGGACAATTTTCTGAAATAAGCACAGTGACGTAACTTGTATGTTTAAGTATATAAATACTGTATAGTTGCTAATATTCAGGAGGATTTTAATTTTGCTAAATTCAAGTAAACATTAAAATTCACAAAAAATCAAAATTTCACAATTTGTTTGTAATCCGCGAAATTACAGGAATTAAGCATAATTATGCATCCTCTTTCCCGCTTTGCCGATGATTTTTAAGTCCCAACAGAAAAATTAGTATGGCAAAATATATACAGCAAAATGATATCAGTAACTTGGCCAAGTTTCAATTTAACTACAAAATTCCCATGTTTTTGCCCCAAAACAGCAGAACCTGCAAATAAATTAACTCTAAATTTAAGTAAAATGTTCAGTATGATGATATCAGTAAATACCCTAAGCTTCAATTGAATCTGAAATATGTGACACTATAAAAAGTGGACTTTAATGCAAATTCTCATGTTTTTGCTCCAAAACAGCAGAACTTGCAAATAAATTGCCTCCACATTTCAGTAAGATGTTCAGTATGAGGATATTAGTAACTACTTTAAGTTTCAATTTGATCAGATATCAGTAACACTATAAAAAGTGGACTTTAAAGCTTTTATTCTCGAAATTCACATGTTTTTGCCCCAAAACACCAAAACCTGTGACATGATTTCTTTTAAATTGAGGTTAGGTATTTGGTATGATGGTTTGAGTAATGTGACTAATTTTCAATGCAATTGGATAATTATAACACTGTGAAAAGTTGATTTTAACGCAAATGTTGACGCTGCCACCGAAAAATGTAACACCTAAGTCTCGCTTTCTCAACTATCATCGAGGCGAGACAAAAACCCACAAAACAAGTTTTCATCAGAAAATTGTGAAATTTTACATCTTTACTCACCAGTATGGTAGACAGAGGTGGTGAGAGTTGCCAGCCCTCCCGTAGGTAACACCTGGCTTCCCTACCCTCCCCACTATGACTCTCTACTCACCAGTACGGTAGACAGAAGTGGTGAGAGAGTTGCCAGCTCTCCCGTAGGAAACACCTAGCTTCCCTACCCTCCCCACTGTGACTCTCTACTCACCAGTACGGCAGACAGAAGTGGTGAGAGAGTTGCCAGCCCTCCCAAAGGAACCACCTGGCTTCCCTACCCTCCCCACTATGACTCTCTACTCACCAGTACGGTAGACAGAGGTGGTGAGAGTTGCCAGCCCTCCCGTAGGTAACACCTAGCTTCCCTACCCTCCCCACTGTGACTCTCTACTCACCAGTACGGCAGACAGAAGTGGTGAGAGAGTTGCCAGCTCTCCCGTAGGAAACACCTAGCTTCCCTACCCTCCCCACTATGGCTCTCTACTCACCAGTACGGTAGACAGAGGTGGTGAGAGAGTTGCCAGCCCTCCCATAGGAAACACCTGGCTTCCCTACCCTCCCCACTATGACTCTCTACTCACCAGTACGGTAGACGGAGGTGGTGAGAGAGTTGCCAGCCCTCCTATAGGAAACACCTGGCTTCCCTACCCTCCCCACTATGACTCTCTACTCACCAGTACGGTAGACGGAGGTGGTGAGAGAGTTGCCAGCCCTCCCATAGGAAACACCTGACTTCCCTACCCTCCCCACTATGACTCTCTACTCACCAGTACGGTAGACAGAGGTGGTGAGAGAGTTGCCAGCCCTCCTGTAGGGAACACCTGGCTTCCCTACCCTCCCCACTGTGTCTTTCTACTCACCAGTACGGTAAACAGAGGTGGTGAGAGAGTTGCCAGCCCTCCCGTAGGAAACACCTGGCTTCCCTGTCCTCTCCAGCTACACAGTACAGCCTCCCCAGGTGTAACAGAGATTCCATCAGGTCCCCTACGGCAGACCACTTGTCAAATGAGTTACTGCCTACAAAACAGGAAATCATTTCTGGAATCAGCTAAAAAAAGAGGCATGCTATATTTAGTTCAAATATGTCACAATATAGTCCAGTCATTTTAGCAAAAAAACAGGCCTTACCTCAAACTAATTGCAAAAGAATTTATTTTTTGGTTTTTGGAATGGTTATCATTTGTACAATAACAGGAAAAAAGTCTACATCGATCAAGATTTGGGAAATTAATTTTTTAGCCATTTTTATGGTCCAAAAACAAGAAAAATTACATTTATGATAGTTTTTGAAGTGAAATATTTAGCTATTTTACAATAATTAACATATGAAATAAATTGTATAGGAAGACCAAATTGAGTAGAGCTCAGAATAACCAAAATTTGTCACCAAAAACAATCTATCAACAATTAAATCAACTATCAAAATAGCTATTTTTTTTTGTTTAATTTAACAATATTGACGTTTTTGCTCATTTTGAATGGAAAAGATAAAAATATCTGACTCTAAACAAACTTAATCTACACTTAGTTGCTGAAACCAAAACATATTAACTAATTTTAATTAATAAGAATTGGTATATGTATATGTAAACAAATAATATGACACTTCTTAATTGACCAGTTGAACCAATTTGGTGTTATTTCATGTCTACATGAACAATATCCGTATTTCTCTAACAAATATTTTGATAAAAAGAAAAGCAAATGCTTCCAATCAGTTCATATCCTTTTGTGTAGTGTTTATATTGTTAAGAAACAATAAATTTGGCAAGTTCTCTCAAAAAGTATATTCAATAACTGACGGTAAAAACTTCAATTCGTGCATTTTTGCCTGAACACTACAAAAATGGCAAAGTCCATCAATATGAACAACATAAATCATATTTTTTCGAATATGTCTTGTCCGATTTGAATATAATTTTGCCAATGGAACCACCATAAAACTTATGATTTCATGAGATTAATTTGAAGTTAAAGATTCTTTTACTTTAGTATTTTCATTAAAAATTAAGTATCCCACCATTCAAAATCCAGCAAAAAACAAGAAATATATTCACAATTTTGTTGTTAAAAAACGTGGACAATTTTAGTGGTCAAGTCAAATTTGCACCAAATGTGGTTTTCATCTACCTAATTTCAAGTAATATAATGGAGGTATCTTGTCAAATGTTTTATTTTTTGTTAAGAATAACTTGCATAGAAAATAATTTAATGCACATTTCAGCATATGCTGAAGGTATTTATGAAATATTGTTCACATAAATCGATGAATCATTCAATTTTATTTAAAATCAGCTCCAAATCAGACCAACAGACAAATTTTGAGCAGCCATATAATTTAAAAGGTGCAAGTTAAATATATCATTTTCTGAAATTTAAATAAGAAAACTATATGTGAATACATTCTCATAAAACAAGAATCAATAGTGACGTTGATTGAGTAATTTTTCTTAAAAACCCAACACAAGCTGAAATATTGATAAATTAACAACATTTTAGTGATTTTCCAGGTGTCATAATTTTTTTCGTAAAACCATTCAAACTGTTTTGTTATTGATTTTGTGTTGTACAACAAACAGGCTTGTCATACAATGCTTTTTAGTTATCCTGTATTACACCTGATGTTGATATTTGGGTTAAACAATGGTCCATCAAGTAATTTATATTTTTCCGATTTTTTAGGGGTAGAAACAACTATTTTCCCCAATTTTGATTAATGTAGACTTTTTTCTGTTACAATGTATACTAAAACCTGTATGAAAAACCAAAAATAAATTCTTTTGCAATTAGTTTGAGGTAAAATCATAAAATGACTGGACTAATAGTAGCTAGTTTCCTGAAAGAATATTATCCCAGGTTACAAATTCCTCACTCTCAATACTCATTTTACACTTGGATATAAATTACATTTTATTCTTTAATATCAAACATTAATCATTACACAAAATGATAGTATTTTAGTTTTATTATCTTTCTGATGTCAAGCTTTACTGTAACCTTTGCAATTCTTCATTTTTCACTTTTCATGGCAAAACATTTAGCCAGCTGCTACTTTGAAGCAAACAAATATTGCAAAGCACTTCTACATAAAAATCTTGAGCGTCAATTAAACTTAGGATTTTGATTGGGTGGTGGGTGAGGGTGGATTTGCATTTCTGAAAATAGTAATATTGAAATTAAACATTGTGAGCCCCATTGTTAATATTAAACAGTGTACCTATTGACTGTTCCACTGTGAAGTTGAGGAACTCCTTCCCCAGGATCAGCTGGACGACACCTGTGTGCATCCTGATAGCATCGAGGGCCAAGTCCAGGATGTACATGTTGTGGTACTGCAGGGAACAGTTTGGAAGGCCCAGGAACATGGACATGAGGCGCTTGGCAGTTCCTTCAGCAGAGCACACAGAGCGGGTCTTACACGTCTGTGACTCCAGCAGTGATATCACAGAGGTGAGCTGGGTCATACCCTTCTCCAGCTGTAGTAACAAAAATCCTTATTAGTATACCTTATACAGCTTCAGCCAATGTTTCAGTCCAACAAATTCAAGCCACTTGTCTAGCAAATGGATGAAAGATTATCAGATGTGTTCTTAGGACAATGAAACCTATCACATTGACAGAAATGATTGCTGAAAACTTTTACAAAGACAAATATTGTTCCAGAAAACTTTGACACAGACAGATACTTTTACTGAAAACTTTAACAGACAGATACTATTACCTAAAACTTTACAGACAGATACTATTACCTAAAACTTTAATAATGACAGATACTGTTACTGAAAACTTTAATACTGACAGATACTGTTACTGAAACCTTTAATACTGACAGATACTGTTACTGAAAACTTTAATACTAACAGATACTATTACTGGAAACTTTTAATGACAGATACTGTTACTGAAAACTTTGACACAGACAGATACTGTTACTGAAAACTTGAATACTGACAGATACTGTTACTGAAAACTTGAATACTGACAGATACTGTTACTGAAAACTTTACTGACAGATACTGTTACTGAAAACTTGAATACTGACAGATACTGTTACTGAAAACTTGAATACTGACAGATACTGTTACTGAAAACTTTACTGACAGATACTGTTACTGAAAACTTTACTGACAGATACTGTTACTGAAAACTTGAATACTGACAGATACTGTTACTGGAAACTTGAATACTGACAGATACTGTTACTGAAAACTTTACTGACAGATACTGTTACTGAAAACTTGAATACTGACAGATACTGTTACTGAAAACTTTACTGACAGATACTGTTACTGAAAACTTTAACAGTGAATGACACTGTCAATGGAACTTTAATTTATGTATGTATATATTGTATTGACACAAGATGTCCCATTCATTATTTCTCCCTAAATACCTGGTTGTGGTAGAAAGCCTGACGAACATGGACCAGCATGGCATGTATAGCAATATCTCTCTGTGACCCCTGGAGTTCAGCCAGTTGGTAAGCATCCTCCAGCCATTGCGGTCTGATGCAGCTTCTTTCTGTTTGTCCCACTAGAACGCGAGCCTCCAACAACCTGATATCCAGAGCTGACCGGTCCAATGTAGGATGTCTGTCCACCAGTTGTTGGGCGAGGTACAGCACACGCAGCTCATTTTTTATCTGTTGCAAGTTTACAAAGTTCCTTTTACTTCAGGATGATCTAGGCTATTACATTATTAAACAAGGGAGAAGAAACTTCCCCAAACAAAAGCAGTATTGCACACCCTTGTCATTTTTCTGGTCAAAATTAAACCTTTTTGACTTTTCCCCATTATTGTCATTAAAAGTTGTTTAATAAGTTTGTGCAATTTTGTCATTTAGGTGTTCATTTTCTTGTAATGACACTAGCCACTCTCTTTTCAACACAACACTTGCATCTCTCAAAAGACATCCCCTGGATATTGCCACGTAAAGTGAATTTTGAGTTATTACACACGTGAAGTATAGACCTAAATTATCAATTAGTATGGGTTCGACATAAACTACTTACTTTTTTTTGTCTTTTTCCACCCCTAGAGTTCCAATACAATAAACCCCTTTACCCATTTTTACTTGCAATTATTGGGGTTACCAAGAACAGGAGTGACATTTTTTTTATGACATGACATGAAGTGATTTTCTGTTGACTTCCACCAGCAATAGAAGTGTTTTTTCTTGAGCGTTCACTAGGGTTTGAAATTTTCACTAGGAGAGCCTGTACGAATAGGAATATTAAATTGCCTTACAAAGCGAATCTATTAATTTACTATAATCATGTACTCTTTGTTTAAGACATTCATGAAACGATCATTATATTTTTTTTTTGTAATTTGGATGGATTGTGCTACAGATGCAGTGAAATTAGGTGGAGGTGACTCTGATCATGGGGACTCACATATTTTAAAGTTACAAATCTGATATTCATTTCATTAACAGATTCTCAAACACTAATAATTGTACCAGTAAACTTTTAAATGGGTATGAACCATTTTTTTTAAAGCAAGTATGGTATGGTAACTGTTATTCAACCCTATAGGAATTGTCTTACCTTCCTAGATAGTCGCAGTATGCTGGAACACAACATCAAGGTGGTCAGAAGCACACTAGGGTCAGTCCTATTGTCCAGACCATCACTTCCTGTCAGGATATCTTCCCACAATGCAAGAGCACTTTCCAGCTTTTCCATAGCGACAGTTTCCATGGTGAATGTGTACATGGCTGGAGATGGGTGCTTTACAGAGGTATGGGTACTGGTATCATCTTCAGGATCTAATGATTCCCCAGAAGCCAGATGAGTGGTGGGTGTTGCTTCAATCACTGGCTGAGTGGCATGGGACAGGTGGAATATCTGGTCAGGTAGAATATAGTAGGTTATATAATTACCTGTCACAATTTTATAGGACTGGGACGATACACCGATGCATCGGTGAATCGCGGTACACTTCAACATGATACAAGTATCGATCCAAAGAAGCAAATTACGATACGGTATCGATCCGCTATATTTTTGTGAAAAACAAAAAGCATTGCTTCATATTATCATTTGAAATCCATTAAACAAAGCTTTTAAATTAAAATAATTGTAAACAAACATCGAAAATTCTGAAAGTGAAAGTACTTGCGAGTCTCGTTTCCGGGAATGGGGCACTATGTTAGGAAGCGTTTGATTGGTCGTTTCATGATGACTGTTTCATGGTTAGCCAATCAAATAGTAGATTACAAAACCATTGTTAGACTAAATGTGTTTATAAATGGACGACTGGGATGAGCTAGTTACGCCGCAAGGCACAAAATCGTCCGTGTGGAAGACGTTCGGTCATCCTGTTTACAAAGACAAAGATGGCAGTGGCATCAGGAAGACTGACAAAACAAAAACGATATGCAACTCCTGACACTGTAGACAGGCTGATTTTCCTAAAAAAGAATCTCTAAATAAAGAAACTGGAAGTGTTTAATTTGAATCTGTGACAATATAAAGCTCCATGTATTACATATTAGTTAATGTTTTATTCTTCAAGTCCAGATATGTTGAAATTTTGTTTTATTCTACTAGTCAAGATGCTATGCATTTTTATGTTTCCTCAGTTCACTAGTCAGTTCATACAATACTCAAATGATTGAGCCTATGGCAAGAGGTTAATGAAAGTACTGTTTAGAATGGTTTTGTTACTTGTCGAACTTTCTGTTTAACAACTAAATAGAATTTGAAAAAAAATCACACATTGAAGTTGTTCATTGCGTTGACAATACCATAAATAAAGTTTTGTGATACGTATCGGATCGTAGGTGAGGTATCGTGATACGTATTGGATCGTGCAATCACTGTATCGTCCCAGCCCTACAAGTTTATATGGGACACACACAACATTCAGCCAAATAGGAAGGAAGAGTATAATCTTTTCACTTTTATTCCATTCCCATTTTTAGCGCTAAACTTGACAATTGGAATAGTTAACTCATCAATTTGAATAGACTAAATATTGATTAACAGTTGCGGGCTCATGCTTTCCTTGCAAGTCTCACCAACTCTTTGAGGACCCATCACTTCATCTCTTAGTAATGAGAGTCTGACTCACCGAAATTTCCAAAACAATGTCCAGGACTCACCTAAACATTTCTACAAAAATTACTGCTTTTGTACTTGGTTTTTAAATAACTCAATTTTAAACTGGACATGTTACATGAAATTATGGATGGTTTAAAACCATTACAGTATTTTATTACTTAAAACAACAAACTTGCATATGCAAACTACTTCATCAAGCATACTAGAACACAGGAAAGGAAACCTCAGATTTCTTGTTCAGGAAAAAAAGTGAAGGATACATATTATAGAATGACATATTTTGTTGCAAACACAAGCTCTGTGAGCTGCCTTTTATTCTGTTAAGTTTTCTCTAACCTGGTGACACTGGACCTCGTGGTGTATGATATAGGACCAGAGGTAGATCTCGGCTAAAAGTACACTAGACATTGTGTCCTTACACCCCGACAACACTCCCTCAGCTTCATGTATGTAGTCCAATGAAGACCTGCAGAAATAAAATGTACACTCTGATATTGTAAATCTAATTCACATATTCTGGTTTTTTGGTATCAAATTGTAAAATTCTTGTGGTCTATTTACGTAAAAGAAAAGTTGACTTAAAAGTTTAACCAGAGAAAAACCTTTCCATTTAAATGAGCAGGGATTCACATATATACCCCCAAATCCCTTCAAGCCAAGTGAGCTAAAAACCTGACCAACTGCTAGGCTGCATGCCTTTACTTTGAAGATTACAAAGGAGCTGCAACTGACTTCAAAGCCTGTCAATTGTTTATCGTTATGTGGCCACGAGATTCCTTTGATGTACATCAAAGGAACTAGGATCAGTCCAGTTTTCTTCTCCCATCAACAAGGTGGTGCACACGGAGCATTCAGTTTTGCCATGACATATTCCATGGGTGTAGAAAACGTAGGTGAGCGTAACCACTGGACATCAAGGATGCCTTGACCAATGACCACTAAAATCTAACCAGAACTTGATCCTGTGATGCTATGGTGTGAATATGAACCAAATCTGTCAGGGGATTCATGAGATATCCTGTGCACAAGCCTTTTCTTCTCAAAGTGATCAACAGTAACCTTGGACTTCAAACTTTGTGTTGGTAAACATATTACCTGTCTTCAGTGATCCCCTTCATCCAAATAAGCTGACCGATGTCCAAAAGTGCCCTGGCCTGGACAGTAGGTGCCTTGGACACAGTCAGCATCACTTTCAGAATAGCCACCTCAACCTCACTATAACTTCGCCTGTACAGAAACATCACGACAGATCATTTCCTAGAGTATTCCACCAAAACATATAATAGCTTCTGTCTTATTTAATGAAAGCATGGAGTGAAGCAAATCACAATATTAAGAGATGATGTATTTTTACAAATAAGAATGAAATGGTCACTTTTTATTTTTTGTATTTTATGGAAATAAAGGAAGATGTAAATCGTCATAGGCTATTAAAAAATTCTAATAATGTCTTACAACCTACAATGTTGGTAAACTTTTGTTTTTACTCTTCTTGGTCGACTTAAGCTTTGAAATGTTAAACTGTTAAATGGTGTATCCCCTTGAATATTAGTAGATTATTCAGGGGGAAATAGTGTTTCAAGGAAACATAGTGACATTAAACTGCCCGACATTGAAAGAAATGTAGGGTGGTTGGGTGGTGTTTTTGATAGCAGTCTTGCCTTTCAATAAAGTGAGTTGGGTTTGATTCCAAGACTGGATATGAAAAAGTATGGGATTACTTGCCCGACCACATGAGTTTTCTTTTCCAAGTCTCCAGTTTCCTCCCACAATAAGACTCCTACCCGCTCCCCCCCACACAACATGGGAGGGGGAAAGATCAGTTCAATTTAAGTTGACATTTCAAAATGAATTTACTTACTGAAATATCTGTGACATGTAATTTCTGTTCATCATTGGACCAAACTTTGAATCAAAACCTTGCAAATTTTTTTAAGAAACTGAGAACAGAATTTAATTTTATTTGAAGATGTTATAAAACATTACCTGTTGTTTCTAAAAGCAAGCAGCTCAAGATTGAGTAAATCTGTGATGTCCAGTTTGGTGTCCGGACACCTGGCTAACACCTTATCACCTAAAACCCTGCATATAAAAAAGTGTTCAATCAAAATGCAGTAAAATCAAAGCATGGCAAATGGTTGTTCAACTCTTTTAAATCAAGCATTGTCAAGAAACAGTCAAAAAGATAAAACCCTAATCAAGTTGTCATAGTCACAAGAACCTTGGTATCAACTACTGCAAATCACTATAGTTACATTACTAACAGTGATGAAGCTAAAACTATAATGTTAAAGTTTACTTTGTTCAAAGAATGCACTGTAGATAACTAATATTCCAAGACAACTTTGATACAAAAAGATGTTTTCTTCACAAAACTGAATCACCGGGGTTAAAGCAAATTAGTGTGCTGATCTTGATTATTCGGACAGGACCGACACAAGCAACCCTTTATCATGCAAACCAAAGTCCAAAATAATAAAAAACATACAAAACCAAATCTTACATCTGTTTGACATTGTTGATTCCGTTTTTGATGGCTTCTTTCTTGGTTCTCACCCAGAGCTTGACAGCCGAAGTCATGTGACTGGGATCTATCAGTAGACATTTCTGGATTGTCTCCATGGCGCTCGGTAAATCACTAGACTTTTTCTGGCAATCTGATAAACACTCATACACCAGCCATAAGGAGACCTGTAACAAGACTTCACAGTTACAAGTCTGCTGTCTTCAAGTGCTTCAGCAATTGTATTGGTTACAACTGTTGTATCAATAGAGTCTAAAATGATTTTCAAATCAAAGTCAGCTCAACTCTCTCTACACTGGTATACTTATTTTTTCTGTTGCATAATAACATCCCTCTATCTACAAAGCAAGTGTCCTTTAATACTATTTAATAGTTAAGAGGGCAACTTGGTCATTGATTAAAAAAAGCTTGTGATTGTAGTACAATTAATTCTATCATCAGTTTTTTATGGTGTTTGGGGTTCACTTAAAATTCCATACTTCAACCATGGAAACATATTTTTTAGCCTATCAAGACAGTTTTAGTCCTAGAGAAGTCTAACCTCCTGAAGCCTCTGTTGGGAGAGTGATGCATCAGACTCCACCCACTTAGTCAGCTGACGACATGAGATAGTATACAGTTTGCAGGCAGAAGTGTTATCTCCCTTTGTGGAGTACAGATGGCCAAGCTTGGACATGAGATAACCTGAAATGATAATGATAATGATGGAAATGAAACAAGACTTGTCCACCAAAATTACATGCAATATGTTTCAGCTGATTCTATTACATAACCCTGGTATTTTCACATCACATCAACTACATTTTCATTCTACAAGATCAGAAATTCCTCTAGTTCATGAAATTCATTTTTTTCCTTCTGTGTTTGTTTAACCTGAAGTGAAGTCCAAAAATATGTCGAAAATTTAAATAGAAAAATAATGATACCACTTTCAATATTCATGCTAAAATTCTAACAACCCTTTCACTGAAGGTAATGGCCAACTTGATGGCGAGACAAACGATGATAAAACAAAACCTAGGGTCTCTCAGT
Source organism: Mimachlamys varia (assembly GCA_947623455.1). Taxonomy (NCBI): domain Eukaryota; kingdom Metazoa; phylum Mollusca; class Bivalvia; order Pectinida; family Pectinidae; genus Mimachlamys; species Mimachlamys varia. Next base: position 30,794,696 of record OX392529.1, on the reverse strand, counting down.
TTCACCATTTTGGAATAAAAACACATTTTCTACCACAATAGTGTCGCTCTTGATTTAGTTTCTTTGTGGACCAGTCCAAGGCATCTGACTCCAATATTGTAGTGTAACGATCCGACAGCTCCATAACAGTCTTCATAAAAAACAGGTACGAATCTCCTTCTGAAAATCAAAGGATTTTGGAACCCTTATATAACATGTAGACTGATATCATTTGATACTGGTTACAGTTATACAGAAGCATACTTTGCTAGTCTGTTAATTAATATTCAACCAAATTAATACAGATCCATCAGAAATTTTAATACCAAAACTATTAAATTTAATGCCAGGTATTAAGCAACATTTGGTTCAATGAACATTTAATATTGTCAACACAACTTATGAAATAATTTTGAATGGAAAATATACATTTTGAAAGTTATGTTTATCATCATTAGAATTTTTTGGATTATTTGTAGCAATAAACAAACCTTGAGTGTCTTTCAGATATTTGAACAAGATCCGTAAACAAAGCTGTAGATGTTCCACCGATGAAGACTGTTGTTGGCCGATCTCAACATTTGCTGGAAATGATGCAGCTCCAATCCTCACAATTTCCTGAATGGTTTCAGTAGCAGGAAAGGGAGTGAAATTTTCAGTATGTTTCAGCAAAAGTGTGATCATGTCGTGTATGAATGTCCTACAAGACTGTGGCCAGGATGTATAACTACTGCCGAAGGAACTACAGAAAATTTCACTTATATTGGACAACTGTGAAGCAATCTTTTTCCCACACTTTCCAGTTGCACCCTTGAATAACAAATCCATGACCAAAAAGAGATTTTTAACAAAAGTAAATGCATCTGATACCAGACAAGTAACTTTCAGTTTTGTTTCTTCAAGTATATTTTGACAATCAATGATCCTGTTATGAAGAGATCTCTGTAGAATGTACTTAAAGAGGCCAAAAAAGACAGAGAGTAGACTGCAAGCTTCAGCTTCTGTTGTAAATCCATCGGAGGCCCGTCTGATTAGACTAGATAGAAGATCCTGGGTTAGATCAACATACATCTCTGCCTCTGTGTACATGCCTTTGTCCTTGTACTGAACAGTCACTCTGTCATATCTGACAAAATAAAAATGTCCTTCAAAATAAGGGACCTTTAGGGAGCTTTAACATTTTTAACAAATCAATAAGTGATAGCATTTCAACTTTACAAATTTAACATGAAGGTCCCAATGTGGGTTTTTTTCCTCTACATTTTACACTAAAAAAAATGAATTTTGTTATAATTTCTGGACACATTGGATATAAGTGTTGTCAGAAATAATCTTAACTACTTTCTTCTTCTATCATTACCACCTTTTATATTTATGTTTATATTCGTCTTTTCTTTTGTTTGGTGTTTTTTGTCATTTTCAATTTTGATGTAGACCATGTTTTGACCCTAATGACCTTTCCTTGTGTTGATGGGTTGTTACGCAAATAATAATAATCTTCTTCTAACCTATGATAAAACTTGACAAAAATAATACTTCAACCTAAAGGTTTTCACATATCTAATTGAACTACATGTATGTATTATCTAGATAGTTTAAAGGTCCAATATACGTAACTTTCGGCAAAACCTGAAGTGAAAATCAAGCCTAATAACTTATTATATTTATAGATTTAGTTCAGATTAACTGATATCAGCAATATTCAAGATGAATTCTTATGCAGTTAACGGAACAGCAGCAGTTGAAACTCGGTATTTATAAACACACATCCATTTTGAACTGTCTTCTAACTTTGGCTAGTTGAAGTGGGCCACACCTGAATTATTTTCAATTCTTTAGATTTTTCTGTCAATGGTTTCTTGTTAGTTACTGCTCAGGTTTACTTCGTTACAGACTTATTTTTGCATGGTTATCAACTGGATTTTTTTTTCATAATTTTTCAGAATCCAAAATAAATTTCCTGAAGTTATGCTTACTTGGCCTTTAATTTTTGTTATTACCTGCTGAATGCTACAAGGTATTTTTCCACAAACACAGAGACAGTAGATTGGCCTAACAGAAGAGTCTTCAAGGCAGCATGTCTCAGTTTGAGAACAATATCTGGAGAGCCGTTATCCTGGTCCTGTTCCAGTTTGGCGGCCACATTCCACAGGTAACTGTAGGTGTTGTGTATGATGGTATCCACATTCCCAGTCTTCGCCTCGATGTTGTACGATAACTCATCGTGCAAGTGTACAGCAATGGTAAGCTGACTATCTGGAACTCCCTACAAGACACAACTTAATATTAATTTCTTGCAAAAATTGTTTGCAGAAAATGCCAAAAAACAAGTAAAATCTTTCAAGCACTACAAATGCTTTGCATCAATGTTTCGCCAAACACGATAAACACAAATATATGTTTGGAGGTTTGATGTCCTTTCAACAGCCAGTCATGAGAATGGGTGTTTAGAGAGACACAACAGCCAGAGTCATATGATGGCCGGTGTCTAGGGAGACACAACAGCCAGTCATATGATGGCCGGTGTCTAGGGAGACACATCAGTCATATATATGAGGACTGGTGTCTAGGGAGACAATACAGCCAGGGTCATATGAGGACAGATGACAGGGGAGACACAACAATCAGGGTCATATGAAGACAGATGATTAGGGGGACAACAGCCAGGGTCATGAGGACGGGTGTCTAAGGAAACACAACCAGGTCTTATGAGGACAGATGACAAGGGAGACACAACAGCCAGGGTCATATGAGGACAGATGACAAGGAAACAACAGCCAGGGTCATATATGAGGATGGGTGTCTAGAGAGACATAAAAGCTAGGGTCATACAAGGATGAATGTCACATTTTTGTTACATATTATAATTCTTTTTTTTTTCATCATCATTTCTTCAAAGTTAATTACTGAATAACAAGCATATTGATATAATTTTTGCATATTTAAGGCTCTGATGTAATATACATTTGCATTCTTGTTTAAAAGAGTGTTCACTTATTGCGATATATCTCTAGATGTACATCTATATTCAGTATTTAGATATATTTTATTTTTCTTTTTATATTTCAACATTTGTTCATCATACATATTGCATGTATCATGATAAATTCATTGGCCAATTTAATTTTGAACAGGAACACATTTCAGATTTCGTTATTCTTACAAAATTTCAATTAAAGAGGTGGTTATTGGTCTTTAATGGAAAAGATTTATTTCAGAGGCTCTTCGATTTATGTGCAATACAAATGAAAACAGGTCATTACATTTACATATATAAACCAATACAAAGAAACAATAACTGACAAGGTAAATCCTCTACTTATACTTGTGAAAGGAATCCTTAAAAGTTACATACCAGGTAATATAATTTATAGTTTTGAGAATGTAATTCTAGTTAATTTTGTTGACATTGAACATTATTTTGGCTATACAACCTTCTGTGGGAGTTTTGTAAGGAGATGGTACAGAAGCTTCAGCACGGTCAAAGGTTCATTCAGTTTAACTTCGTCCCTGGCAACCTTGTATCCCAGGTAACAGCTAAGGACAGCTCGAAGAAGACTGGTAGATTCTTGGCTGCTGCTCACGTGGGACACAGATGCATGCAGGAACCTGACTGTATACAGTCCATACTTGGATTTGTCCTCCCTTTCAGCAGGGTTCTTTTTACGAAGCAGTGGAGACAGGTAGTTCTAGAGGAAACAAAATTCAAAAGCGTAAGATTTCTACAAATTTTTCGTCTATACACAAATGATGAATCTGATTCAAATTTCTTAGCACAAAACCTACTGGTTGTTTTCATTTATGCAGATCCGATCGGAACAACTGGCTGACCTAGCTTGCAAATGCTTATGCAGGCCTCAAGACTAGGTCCGACCTTAAAAATAAACGAACAACTACGGTTCAACTGGTTCAAATGCTTAAACGAAAACTCCTCTATCAAGGCCCAGACAAGGGCAAATAAATACATTGCTTGTTAGAGAATTAATCCTATTGTTATAAGTTATTTCTAAAGTGTGGCGTGATTCTTTCTTTACTTTAAGTTAGGTTTTGAAATGCCAACAACGCTTAAGCTTCTCATCCATAACTTAAATAAGTCATACACCCTAAACCACTCTTTTCAAACCTAAAGGCTAAACAGTGGGCGGGGCGTTTAACATTCTTACATCAGACATTTTCATCAAGATTTTTCCAGAAAAATTGAGTTAATTATAAAGCCAATGCTTCGTTCAATGTGAATAATATCTCAGGAATGTGGTAGATTGGTACTTTGGTAGCCAATCACTGGTAAGCAATACTGTAACTGAAGTAAAGAAGTCAGACTGTCAAAAAATCTATGTAAACAACCGGCCAAATAACCTCGATGTCGTGTCCGATGGTTTCATGTTTCCCAGACTGTAAATCGGACAGGAAAAGTTGTCCTGCCATATCCGCACGAAACAGTTACGTTGGACAGCCTCTGCACTGTCTCTAATTTATAAATAACCGATGTTTGACAGTATCCATTTCAATGTTCCCGCTCAACGTGTTTAAAATGGCCGCCATTAACTGCGGGACAAACCGGAAAGACACATCAGACTCTATGAATATTAAATTATTTATTCACATTCTTCAACATGTAAGAAATCCAAAAAATGAAAAATTTAATAAAATAATATCATTAAGTACATCAATATTTATATATTTAAATAAATAACTGTTCTAACTTGTTTGAGTTTGTAGTTTCAGTTTATAACTTCCGGTCAAAACATTGCAGTGCGTTTGAGTGAGTTGGCCACTCCAGATCTAGAGAAATCATGGAATACCAGGAGGAAAAACTGACTGAAGCACTCGTTCTTGCGAGGACTAGGGCATCTGACCTAGAAAGTGTCAAAAAATTAAATTTCTGGTAAGCGGTGTCGAAATGAAAATCTCAAACGCTTTGTCTTGAAGCGAATCAAAACACAGTTTGAAATGAAAGTTATTTTCTTATTTGATCACCCTAATGAGTGTCCTCAGGGTGTTCCCGGACACCCGCACCCGCACATTCGTTATAGGATCGATTGGAGAATTTCATTCAAACGACCCTTACTGTTTGATCCCTTGCTAGCAGTCATTGTTAACTAAATTACCTGATTACATGTATGTGAGAGTTCATTCTTCTGATTAACAATTAACCATCAAGGTACTGCTTTCAGTACCCACTATAATATTTTGTCCAAAAACACTTATATCTACCATACACAGGCACCTGGATCTTCCCAATGTAATAGGATGAGGAAAAGTGATAAAGATGTGCCATCATTGGGGCTCGAACCTGGGACCCGTGTCTCTCCAGCCTGCATCCTCAATCATAATCCAGGGGTTAATGTATGATCACCTTTTCTCTCTACACTCCTGGAATATGTTATGGCAAAACTGAAGGCATGCTCAGAAAAAAAATCCTGACCAATCACTAGGCTGGATCAGCCTGCCTTTTGAAGATTACAAAGGAGCCACAATTGACTTCGAAGCCGCTTCCTGTCAATTTTTACCGTTATGTGACCACGAGATTCTTTTGATGTACATCAATGGGTCTAACTAGTCTTCTTGTCATCATCAAAAAGGTGGTGCATACAGGGTCGTCAGTTTTGCCATGATATATTCCAGGGGTTTAGAGATTGTAGGTGATTGCAACCCCTAGATATCGAGGATGTCCAGTCTGATGCTCTACTGTTGAGGTTAAGGGAATTTCCCTTCAACTCATGCCTGTAAGGCAACCTAATCATGTACATCTTTTACACTATTCCAACCTTTTCCTAATTCTCCAACACAGATTCTTTGCTTCACTGCCAAAGCTTCTTCTATCTTGAAATCCCTGTGTGTAATAGGATGTGGATAATCATAATGATAAGAATAGTGCTGTCACTGGGGTTGAAGCCACAACTCTTTGTTCTCCAGCCAATGCTCTACCGCTGAGGTAAAGGGAAATTCCCGACACCTCATGCTTGTAAGGCAACCTAATCAATACTCAACTTTTACACCTTACACATGTTAGTGGGATGGTGTAATGAAAAAATACCCTGTCCTCGCTGGGTTTCAAATTATTGACTCTTTGGTCTCTAGTCGGGCATGTGCACCCTGCCTTGTGACTTAGAGGAAATTCCCTCTAGGCGAAGCTAGTAAGTTGACATGTACTCTCAACTTATACACTACTCCCTCATTCACGGGATTGAACCCCAAAGTGTCAGGATCGGTTTCTCTAAGGAAGTGCCTAAATCTCCTACAGCTTCGATATTCTACCCTTAAAGAAGTCAATGCTTACAGCACCAAATCTGTAGATGGGAGGAATAATGGTAACCCTTAACTTCAGGCTCTTGTTACTGCAGGATTGATGAAAAGGAAATTCCTAATAGTCAAACTGGTAACGTGACTCTCAATCTACACACATGTTAACCAAATGCTCTACAAATAGTCAATCAAAAAACATATATTCCACAAATGTAAAGCTGAGACTGAGAGAGTGATCGACCATCATGCTAGGTTCAATCAAAATCTCTGACAAAGGAATAAGAAAGTGAGTAGAATTATTGACAACTCTTCACTCACGTCAGTTTTGAATAAAAAAAAACCAACAGTTTTTGCTCCTAATCATGTTAAATCTATTTTATTTTTTTTACAGGGGTTCTGATATTGATAATGTTAGTGTGGTGCGCAGAATGCCAAACCTAGAAGTTTGTAGTCTGAGGTAATTATACAATTAGCTATCCTATCAATAAATCAAGTGATAAAAAGGTATCATGTTACTGCATGGAAACTGTATGCATATATTTAAAGATGTTTGTAGCTTTGTATAATATATAATTGACCAATTCAAAAGTCTCTATACATCATAATACCTAAATAGATTGTTACAGAGGGAGAGATTTCAATTTCCTTAGAGTCTTTAATATTGGTAGATTGGTTAAAATACAGACTGTTTCCAAATGATTTATGTGTTCACAACATAAACTGTTGAACCTCATTAACGTGAATTCTGTGGGACCGTTTGGCTGGGTCCAATGAAACACTTGGACTTAAAATGGTTCTTTGAGGCATGTAAATTTAAGATTAAAAGGTTCAACTCAATTGACTATACATATTAGTTCATACTAACTTGATAATAATTATAGGATATAATAGATATATACACATGTTTTTCAATCATATTTCATCATAGATTTCAACTATCATATGTACATTAGTTAACAAATTGGTGACTTTTTTTACAGTGTCAACAGTATTAAGACATTGGAGGACTTTTCTTACTGTCCAAATTTACAAGAACTTTACATACGAAAAAATAAGATTGAAGACCTATCAGAAATTAATCACCTTACCACATTACCTCGGTTACGGAATCTATGGCTTGCTGACAACCCCTGTGCAGAAACAGAAGACTATAGATCAACTGTTCTCAGGACACTGCCAACCCTACAGAAACTAGACAACATTGGTAGGTCCCTCCATCACCAACCCTACAGAAACTAGACAATATTGATAGGTCTCTCCATCACCAACCCTACAGAAACTAGACAACATTGGTAGGTCCCTCCATCACCATCCCTACAGAAACTAGACAATATTGGTAGGTACCTCCATCACCATCCCTACAGAAACTAGACAATATTGGTAGGTCCCTCCATCGCCAACCCTACAGAAACTAGACAGTATTGATAGGTCTCTCCATCACCAACCCTACAGAAACTAGACAATATTGGTAGGTCCCTCCATCACCAACCCTACAGAAACTAGATAATATTGGTAGGTCCCTCCATCACCAACCCTACAGAAACCAGACAATATTGATAGGTCTCTCCATCACCAACCCTACAGAAACTAGACAATATTGGTAGGTCTCTCCATCACCAACCCTACAGAAACTAGACAGTATTGATAGGTCTCTCCATCACCAACCCTACAGAAACTAGACAATATTGGTAGGTCTCTCCATCACCAACCCTACAGAAACTAGACAGTATTGATTGGTCTCTCCATCACCAACCCTACAGAAACTAGACAATATTGATAGGTCTCTCCATCACCAACCCTACAGAAACTAGACAATATTGGTAGGTCCCTCCATCACCATCCCTACAGAAACTAGACAATATTGGTAGGTATCTCCATCACCAACCCTACAGAAACTAGACAATATTGGTAGGTCCCTCCATCACCATCCCTACAGAAACAAGACAATATTGGTAGGTCCCTCCATCACCATCCCTACAGAAACTAGACAATATTGGTAGGTCCCTCCATCACAACCCTACAGAAACTAGACAATATTGGTAGGTCCCTCCATCACCAACCCTACAGAAACTAGACAATATTGGTAGGTCCCTCCATCACCACCCTACAGAAACTAGACAATATTGGTAGGTATCTCCATCACCAACCCTACAGAAACTAGACAATATTGGTAGGTCCCTCCATCACCAACCCTACAGAAACTAGACAATATTGGTAGGTCCCTCCATCACCACCCTACAGAAACTAGACAATATTGGTAGGTCTCTCCATCACCAACCCTACAGAAACTAGACTATATTGGTAGGTCCCTCCATCACCATCCCTACAGAAACTAGACAGTATTGGTAGGTCCCTCTATCACCAACCCTACAGAAACTAGACAATATTGGTAGGTCCCTCCATCACCACCCTACAGAAACTAGACTATATTGGTAGGTCTCTCCATCACCATCCCTACAGAAACTAGACAATATTGGTAGGTCCCTCCATCACCAACCCTACAGAAACTAGACAACATTGGTAGGTCTCTCCATCACCAACCCTACAGAAACTAGACAATATTGGTAGGTCTCTCCATCACCAACCCTACAGAAACTAGACTATATTGATAGGTCCCTCCATCACAACCCTACAGAAACTAGACAATATTGGTAGGTCCCTCCATCACAACCCTACAGAAACTAGACTATATTGATAGGTCCCTCCATCACCAACCCTACAGAAACTAGACAATATTGATAGGTCCCTCCATCACCACCCTACAGAAACTAGACAATATTGGTAGGTCCCTCCATCGCCAACCCTACAGAAACTAGACAATATTGGTAGGTCTCTCCATCACCAACCCTACAGAAACTAGACAATATTGGTAGGTCCCTCCATCACCAACCCTACAGAAACTAGACAATATTGATAGGTCCCTCCATCGCCAACCCTACAGAAACTAGACAATATTGGTAGGTCCCTCCATCACCAACCCTACAGAAACTAGACAATATTGGTAGGTCCCTCCATCACCAACCCTACAGAAACTAGACAATATTGGTAGGTCCCTCCATCGCCAACCCTACAGAAACTAGACAATATTGGTAGGTCCCTCCATCGCCAACCCTACAGAAACTAGACAATATTGGTAGGTCCCTCCATCGCCAACCCTACAGAAACTAGACAATATTGGTAGGTCCCTCCATCGCCAACCCTACAGAAACTAGACAATATTGGTAGGTCCCTCCAACCCTACAGAAACTAAACAATATTGGTAGGTCCCTCCATCACCAACCCTACAGAAACTAGACCATATTGATAGGTCCCTCCATCACCAACCCTACAGAAACTAGACAATATTGGTAGGTCCCTCCATCACCATCCCTACAGAAACTAGACAACATTGGTAGGTATCTCCATCACAACCCTACAGAAACTAGACAACATTGGTAGGTATCTCCATCACCAACCCTACAGAAACTAGACAATATTGGTAGGTCCCTCCATCACCAACCCTACAGAAACTAGACAATATTGGTAGGTCCCTCCATCACCAACCCTACAGAAACTAGACCATATTGATCGGTCCCTCCATCACCAACCCTACAGAAACTAGACAATATTGGTAGGTCTCTCAGTCACCATCCCTACAGAAACTAGACAATATTGATAGGTCTCTCCATCACCAACCCTACAGAAACTAGACAATATTGATAGGTCCCTCCAAACCTACAGAAACTAAACAATACTGGTAGGTCCCTCCATCGCCAACCCTACAGAAACTAGACAATATTGGTAGGTCTCTCCATCACCAACCCTACAGAAACTAGACAATATTGGTAGGTATCTCCATCACCAACCCTACAGAAACTAGACAATATTGGTAGGTCTCTCCATCACCAACCCTACAGAAACTAGACAATATTGGTAGGTCCCTCCATCGCCAACCCTACAGAAACTAGACAATATTGGTAGGTCCCTCCATCACCATCCCTACAGAAACTGGACAATATTGGTAGGTCTCTCCATCGCCAACCCTACAGAAACTAGACAATATTGGTAGGTCCCTCCATTGCCAACCCTACAGCAACTAGACAATATTGGTAGGTTTCTCAATCAGTCGTCGTGTCTGGATCAATTTATTGATTGATTATCATTTGTTTTTAGCAAATCTTTAAAGAATTATTTCCCTTTCAATATGGTATACTCTGGCTTTGCTAAAACAACTGAATCATGTTTCAATGATTCAATGCACATCTAGAATGCACTGTTCATTCATGGCCATTTCCATGTTTGTGTATTTGCCTAATTTGTTATTCTTTTATGGTATGGATTGCATTTTATACTGTCAAGTGCTTCAATGTGATACCGGTAATATCAAATTTTGTATTTTTGTATGTGGAACTTATCTATAGGGTTCATGTCACTGGCTACACATGTAGATAGTATTCAAGCCTCTTGTTGTGGACTAGAGATGTCAGCAGTGAGTGAAGTTACATTGACCCCTTTATTATTAAAGGAATTAATAACAATAAGCCACTTCTTGTACACAGTGTATCAGGGTCAGTCATTGTCGTCATAGCAATCACTGTTAGGTTGTCAAGGACATAATGGGGTTTTATCACATAACTGACCCGTTCAGTCATGTCATACGGCCATGTCATAAATATGGTATTACACACGTGTAATAGGTAACAGTATTGTGACTTCATAAACAAATGATGTCCTTGTGACTTCATATGATTGTCTGTCGTAACGTCAAAGTAGAAATTTGCCTTTCTTATAGAGAATAAATTTGAGTTTTGGTGTATTGTCTCATAAAGATAAGTTATTTGATAAATAGAATCTTTGACGAGTGTCATTGTAATATAGAATTTATTAAACTCATTAATTAGTTTGATACGTCACTTGCCTAAATGCTCGTGACATATTAAATTATTGAACTTGTTTAATAAATTCCATATTACATCGACATTCATGTAAGATCCTCTCTATAAGGTTGTATACTGTTGAAATTGACAAATAAATATAGATCTCAAATAAAATCAAATGACATTTTAAGTTATTGACTTAATTTTTTCAGTTGTAACAGAGAGTGAAAGATCGGAATTTGGTGATACTGAACTGCTGAGGAATGACAAGGAGGACTCCGACCCTGAGACAACAGGTGTAGGGGTCATTGGTGCAGATGATACAGGTTCGAACCCCCGGACCACAGGTGTAGGGGTCATTGGAACAGAGGATACAGGTTCAGACCTAACAGAAACAAAGGATGATAAGAATCCAGAACTGGCTGGAAAGTCTGAACATCTGACCTTGAATGGTGATAGAGAGGAAGAGAAATCTCCTGGTGAGTCTGAGGTCAAGCCTGCAGAGGTCAAGCCTGCAGAGGAGAGGTCTGGTGAGAAAGACAAAGACCCAAAGCCACATAAGATGGCTGTACTGGATCCCGTAACATTGAGATGGGAGGAGACAAAGTGAGTTATGTTTATTTTGGTTAAGTATCAGTGACACTCATCAGGGAGTCGAATTTTTGTATCCTTTCATAGCTTCTTGATATATAAATGAAAGTGCCCCATAATTATAAGACATTTGATAAAATTAATTTGATTTTGTGTTATTAACAAACAAACAATTCTTTTTTTTTTGAAGATTTTAACAAAAAATGTTCAACATGTTTATATTAAGTATTGAAGACTGTTTTGTGTGGAATTGAATCAGACCCAAATCCCTGAACCATTGTCTCTGTGAGAAGTTCAACTTTTACTGCAGGCAATGTGTATACTTAACTTAATTACATATTGTCTTTGTCAAACTGGCATTCATTTTATGTTAACTGTGAGCACTAATGTGTTTCAGCAGCTTTTAATACAGTCCTGAAGATAGGAATAAAGTCCAGGTAGTTTCAAAAGAAGTAGATAGAGCAATAATTTAGATGTTTGTAAAATATTGTATTACACTGACACTTATGACTCAACTATCAAATAATTTTAGCAAAATTCGACAAGAGGTTGGATTAAAGCCGTTACCTTACGAAAAGATAACATCTACAAGGCCTGTTCCTGGTAGTGTGACTACGTCACGGGTAAGATATACCATTCCTTCTGAGCTTGAATGTTACTTGTACACAAATGTTACTTGTACACAAATGTTACTTGTTCATTTGGTAAACCATTGGCACATGACACTGTCAAGCTTTACATTTCACACTTACTATTGTTTAATTTAGAGAATTTGAGAACTAGTTGTGAGATTACGTAGGTTTTTAATTCCATTAAGACATATTCATAATTCATACCCTTTACCAAGACTTAATATTGCTAATGTGGGCTAGCATTACCTATCAGGGTCTAGTTGTCTAACGAAATCATCAACAAGTTTAGTTATCATTGAATTTGAATGTTTACTATATTGTTAGATGCTAAAAATTACCATTCTATGTTCATGGTGTCATGATAATTTTTCTAAGAAGCACAAAGTGAAGGTCAATTTTCCTATTTATGAAAACCAACATATTTTCGAATTTGCACCAAAAATATATGTTATAACATTTTCAGCAATGCATACATAGTGCATGCAGCTGTCTGATTTTCATCTTTTGATACGTTCTTTCCAGGACGCCCATGTACTACAGGCGGTGTTAATACTGATACGAGAGTTGGACGACGACAGTCTTGAGACTGTACAATGTGCTATACAGAGGAAGCTCCACCCACCCTCGTGATCACCATCGCAGGAAACTTTATTTACGCATTACAGCACCAACAGTGCAGAGACGGCAGAGGACGCCAGCTCATTTTGTTTAAGATTTTATTGGGAAAACAACAGATTCTCAGCATATGTTTATGTAAAATTGAGCATGGTTGATGATATTGGAGATAACTTATTATAAGAGTTTGGGAAATGTTATGTTTATTTGTAATATTGTTTTGTTAAATTAAGAACCAATGGTTATAGAAACCTGAGTAACACTTGGTTACATTCCTATCAGTAAAAATAGAAAGTAATCAAACAAAAACCAGCAAAGGGCAGTTAACATTATCCTTGAAATGTAGAAATACTTTTTCAGAAAAACTCAGTATTTCTTTTACTGAAATGATTTCCTGACATGATTAATTGCCAACTGCTGTTAACAGTTATGATGTTCACCAGGTACACTTTCCTTGTAGGGAGCCACCCTGTGCTAGAAATTAACCTCATGTTAAAATCTTCCAAATCTACAAAGTTCCAGTTTTATTTTGTATATATATATGTATAGAAGCTATTTATGTCAGAGAACATTTTATTAAGATTTGTAAAGTAATTGAATAGATATAAAGTATTGTAGTTGTCTATTTAAATGACTTTGTGGGTGAGTTACCTCCCTTTACACTAGGTGTTCCTGTAGACACAAATACAGGTACACTAAATGTGAATTGTGTCGAACATATAGGCAGAGCTGAACATACATTGTTTATGACAAAAGTTAATTGACAGTGTATCAAAAAAGATATGTCCGCCTTGAATATGTCCACTAACTCTAATACTATAATACAGTCGAACCTCGTTAATCCGGACACCTTGGTTCCATCGCAATTTTGTCCGGATTGCAAATCATCCAGATTGTCGAATCATTCCCCCTGACGATCGTTAGAGATCGTTTGGTGAGCCTACTGTATACAAATTGTTCACACGGTATTGAATGTGTAACATATGAAAGTGTGTTGAGTAACACGTTTATTGTATTGTAAATTTGCATCTAATTGAAGGGAAGTAAATGTAATTGTATTTTATGAATAAAAGAATGATATCAACTTTGTAAGTAGATTGTAGACAAATCTTTCACTCCTATGTGTAACATAATGGGTTCTGATCGAGACATTGCGACTAGATTACCGAGACATGAAACACCATGTTATAGACGTTTTGTTTCCGGAAATTGATTCCGGAACCAGAACGCGAATTTCCTGATTATCGGTGCATTTTAACATTGTGGAAATCCGTTCCTGGATGTTTTTGTCCGGATTATAAGATTTCTGGTTTACTGATTTCCGGATAAATGGTGTTCGACTGTGTATTGCTAGAACAATATGTTAATAATCAACTCTACTTTATGAAGAAATATTTCTAGCAATAATCAGCATTGAGCTGCAGACTCAATACTGGTATGTAAAAGACCTAGGGTACTTTTGTGTATGCAGCTGAAACAGTTGAATCCGAAACAAAACATCAGGCACATGTGGTTTTAGGGCTCCAGATGTACCTCTCATAACCAAAACTAAACTGCTGACCATTGCTAGTTTGTGTCATTTCTTTGAAGAAATAATATAAATCCAGATGCAGATATTGAAATATGTTACATAATATAATGGATGCGTGAAAGAAGGTCATGCTTTTCTTGATATAGTGTTACTTATCCTCCGAAACTGTGGATTTTAATCTCTGCTTATAGTTCAGTCCTAGTGTGTTCATTTATCGTGGAATATTTCAGTACCTCATGTGCCGTTTAAACAAGTACTGCGAATGCAGCCCTATATAGGATTAGAATGATTAAAACACCACTGGTTCATCAACACCATGCCATATTATTGAAGGAGTTTAGATTTGTTCTAGAGTTCTTTGATTAATTATCACACAAAATATTTCTTTAATTTTCTTATGGTTTAAGGAGGTTTTTTTCTGTAGACTTTAAGATAAAATCTATTTTTAATTCAGATCAATGCAATATCTAGCACGAAGGGAGATAACTGATACACCTTCAAATTAGAGACAGTAATGTTTTATGTGATATTTTGTATATATATATACAGTTAACAGAAGGTTTATAACTTTACATATTGACTGTGACATATTGTCTCGGTGGTAGTGAGTCTATAATTCCCCCATTGTTGATGTTGGAATTGTTACCAATCCTGAAGGAAATCCATATTAGTTCACTTATTTTCTCTTGTCACGAGTATAAAAAGGATTTACGTATCAATTAAAATATAGATAAAAAAACAGCTCAAAGTTTGATATGTCCTCAGCACTATTTATGACTGGAAAATTCAAAACATGAAATATCAAATATGTGGGTAAAAGAACAAATTTCTCTGTTAAAAAGTTTGCTTTGTGCAAACACGGACTTGGGTAGCAATCTAATCTAATATAATTCTGTGGTGCAAATTATGCACACGAAAACATTAACTTTTATGGTAGAAAGTAGCATATGGTAAAACACTCTTTTGAATATTGTTAGAGTAAGCAGCAAGTACATTTCGTGTTCTGTAACAGACAAGTAACAGCTGAGACGTAAGAATTTCTGTTTACCTGTCTGATGGTAGTAATCATACTCCTCAACTTATTAGGGGAAAGGAGGTTAGTGTTTTGTGATGTTTTCAAAAACCAGTCTTGCCAAATGTAATACAAATTGACTGCCTTAGTAAATTTTTTAAGAAACATCTTATGTTCTGGATTGTAATTGGTCGCTAATATTCACAGTAATGTTTTTATTCTAGACTGTTACCAGTTAATTTGTAGATCAGGATATGTATCCGATTCCTGAAAACGCACTGCATTTGTTATTGTAAAAGTGTAAATAATATCTGTTTACTTTAGCTGGAAAACACTTTTTGTTCATTGTAACTTGTAATGGTTTTTTGTTCACTGTAGTGTAACTTGTAAAAATACTTTTTGTTCACTGTAATTTGTAAAGGCTATTTGTTCACTATAAATTAAAACAAATATTTGTTGACTGTAACTTGTAAAGGCTATTTGTTCACTGTAACTTGTAAAGACTAATTGTTCACTATAACGTAAAACAAATATTTGTTCACTGTAACTTGAAAAGGTTATTTGTTCAATGTAACTTGTAAAGACTATTTTTTCAATGTGACTTGTAACGACTATTTGTTCACTGTAACTTGTAAAGACTAATTGTTCACTGTAACTTGTAAAGACTAATTGTTCACTATAACGTAAAACAAATATTTGTTCACTGTAACTTGAAAAGGTTATTTGTTCAATGTAACTTGTAAAGACTATTTTTTCAATGTGACTTGTAACGACTATTTGTTCACTGTAACTTGTAAAGACTAATTGTTCACTGTAACTTGTAAAGACTAATTGTTCACTATAACGTAAAACAAATATTTGTTCACTGTAACTTGAAAAGGCTATTTGTTCAATGTAACTTGTAACGACTATTTGTTCACTGTAACTTGTAAAGGCTTTTTGTTCACTGTAACTTGTAAAGAATGTGTAGCGTAATAGTTATTTTAGTGCTCTCACACATGTGTACATTATCTGTTATCATATACCAGGTAAGTGCAAAGATGAATTATTATCTAACACAATGCTTAAAGCATGGAAAGTGCTGAAAATAATTTAACTGGTGAATTCAGTAAACTGGTGTACTGGAGATGACTTTCAGTGGACATTTGAACTTTATGGTACTTTTGGAAGAATTAATCCACATTTTTTGTTACTGCACGAAAACATTGGGTTTTTTTTTCAAATGCCAAAATTTTATAGTATTTGGTGTACAAAAAATTACAGATTTGGTGTTAAAAAATATTTAATAGAATTTGGTGTACAATATATTTTTTGGTGTATAACTGTACATGAGAAAGTTTTTGGTGACAATGAATCTTGACACCCCAAAAAGTAATTTGTAAGATCATCATATACCTGGTATAACTTAAAAGGTATTAATTTCATACCATTGTATCTGTCATACTAGACTATATTGTTAAATATATATGATACAGTTTTAGCTATATATTCTTTTGTGTAAACCTCCTCAAGTCTCGGCCTACAACAGGAATATGTACATTGTGTCATTCCTAGCCAGTCTACAAGCATATCTCAACACCTATTTTGCCTCAAGTTTTACTTTTGTTCCGTCCAATTTGAGGATTAATCCTGCATGATGTGATACTCATTATTTGCAATGCTTTTCACATTTGCAAAATTGTATTTGATATTTTTTGTCCTTTGTTTAAAATTATTTACTTCTACAATAATCTACATGTATTGCCTTAAACATTTCTCTAAATGTTCCGTTATTAATGTACACTTCCATAGTGTACTCGTGGTGAGGTTATTTTTAGTCCCCCACCGGAATCCGGGGGGGACTATAGGTTTGCGTTGTGTCCGTCCGTCTGTCCGTCCGTCCTTCCGCACACTATTTGTCCGGGCTCTATCTCCCATACTATAAGACACTGGAACTTCATACTAAGTGTGTGGGTTCCCTGTGGGAAGGCGGTGTGTCGCATACAAAAACCGGGTCACTGTGACCTATATTTTGACCTCTGACCTACATTAAAGAAAAAGCTTGTCCGGGCTCTATCTCCTACACTATAAAGCACTAGAACTTAATACTTAGTAGTATTGTTCTCTGTGGGAAGGCAGTGTGTCGCGTACAAAAACCAGGTCAATGTGACCTATATTTTGCCGTTTTTTGACCTCTGACCTACATTAAAGTAAAAGTTTGTCCGGGCTCTATCTCCTACACTATAAAGCACTAGAACTTAATACTTGGTAGTATGGTTCCTTGTGGGAAGGCGGTGTGTCGCGTACAAAAACCGGGTAACTGTGACCTATATTTTGACCTCTGACCTACATTAAAGAAAAAGCTTGTCCGGGCTCTATCTCCTACACTATAAAGCACTAGAACTTAATACTTGGTAGTATGGTTCCCCGTGGGAAGGCGGTGTGTCGCATACCAAAACCGGGTCACTGTGACCTATATTTTGACCTCTGACCTACATTAAAGAAAGAAAAATTTGTCCAGGTTCTATCTCCTACACTATTAAGGATTAGAACTTTATACTTGGTAGTATAGTTCCCCGTGGGAAGGCGGTGTGTCGCGTACCAAAACTGGGTCACTGTGACCTTTATTTTGCTATATTTTGACTTCTGACCTACATTAAAGTAAAAGTTTGTCCGGGCTCTATCTCCTACACTATAAAGGACTAGAACTTAATACTTGGTAGTATGGTTCCTTGTGGGAAGGCGGTGTGTCGCGTACAAAAACCGGGTCACTGTGACCTATATTTTGACCTCTGACCTACATTAAAGAAAAAGCTTGTCCGGGCTCTATCTCCTACACTATAAAGCACTAGAACTTAATACTTGGTAGTATGGTTCCCCGTGGGAAGGCGGTGTGTCGCGTACCAAAACCGGGTCACTGTGACCTATATTTTGACCTCTGACCTACATTAAAGAAAGAAAAATTTGTCCAGGTTCTATCTCCTACACTATTAAGGATTAGAACTTTATACTTGGTAGTATAGTTCCCTGTGGGAAGGCGGTGTGTCACGGACCTCGAGATTCACACTCATTGCTATTGGATCTCGAGATAACAACCCAGTGGGGGACTGTAATTCGTTGAATTATCTTGTTATAAATGGGTTTCACTGGTGTGCCACAATTCATATTGCACATATATACTTCATCAAAAATAGAATTATGGTATGTTTTATTTAGCCTCCTGGCTTCCAGCCATATAGTATTTCATGTTATACCTTCTCACAGGGAGTAGTAGAATTCTTCACAGTGAAGAGTAGAATTCTGAGTAGAAATCTATTCCTCTCTGTACTTTATCTCTACTTTTTCTTTCTTTTTTTCTTCCAACAAAACACTACGTGCCTGTCAAATTCAAATTTCAAATTTCAAATCCTTTTATTACATTAACCTTTACAGCTCATCTGTGTTACATACATTTATAGATACATGTACATAATATAACGTGATGTGTGGGACACTGCACCTAGTGCAGTTGAGAATGGACACATTCTAAATTAATGTCACTCAGTCCCCATTTACTGATAGTCTGAAATGTTTTATTTGCTCCATTACATCACCAAAAAAGCAATGTTGAATAACTGCTGCAATATTCCAGGTCCTCAATGGGATTGATAGACATTTTATAGTTTATCTTCTTCATGTCAAAACTATATTTTTAAATTAATACAAGATTAATTGGTTGAATTGTCAACTTTCCTCATAAATGAAAAGTATAGTAAAATGATAATTAATACATATAATTCAGTATTAGGCCTATTATATTCATTGTATGTATCCCTTAGCCTGCTGAGAAGTCGTCCTCAACATTGAAAATTGCTCAATTTTTTTTTATTTTTTTGTGTCTTACTACAGAATTGTGTCTTATCAGAATGTGCAGTTACATTTAAAGTTGAGAAACATCAACAAGGTTTACAAAAGATTCATAAGACCTGGTATACAGTTGTAAGATATATATCTATTAATGACAGCAACTCACTGTTCAAGATTGCAAGTTTTAATTCAGTGCAATATCTAAAGCTGTTGTTTAGATGAGAGTTTGGGAATTACAATTTGTCCTGGATGTTCATCTGCCAACAGTTCATTGTGTTTTCTGGCAAGTACAAAACTGGGGTACATTGTAACTCACTGATGGTTCTTATCTTCTGGCACCAGCCTCCATTTATGTTCAACATGCAATAGAAGTTCAATTACGTGCACATAGTTATATGTATCACTCTAGTTCTCCAGTCGATTCCAACCGACCTCTTTAGAATATTTTAGGACTGGTTGCATGGCTACTTAATGTACCAAGGTTATGGTACACATTCACCAAATCACTTGCCATGCTCAAGTTCATTTTTTTTATCCCCCACTTTCACTGAAATGGAGGATATTAATTTGGGTTTGCCGGTCTGTCACACTTTGTTTCTGGGCAATAACGGCAACAAATATTATCCGATTTTCTTGAAACTTGGTCACAGGGTAAAATACCTATAAGGGCTTGGCCAAGTGCGATCGCCACTTTTGACGAACATTATTTGGCAGAGTTATGGCCCTTCGATTAATGAAAAATGTCATTTTCTTTTGTTTCCATGCAATAACAGCATACAATGTTATCTAATTTTCTTGAAACTTGGTAACAAAGTTAAATGACTGAAGGGCTTGGCAAAGTTTGATCTCCACTTTTGACTGATGTTATTTGGCGGAGTTATAGCCCCTTGCAATGACGGCAACAATTATTATCCTATTTCTGTGTACAAAGCAATACATCTTGTCAACAGCATGAAAATTACAAAAGAATTTTATCTACGATATGATTACACCCTTAATGAAAGGGGGAAAGTTGGGGATATTAATTCTAAGAATTAGCTTGTTTCAAGTAAAGCTGTGCAAAAGCATTATGTAATAAACGAAAATGATACAAGCACATATTTAGTCTGATACAAAATCATGCATTTAGGATTTTGATATAATATTCAAATAATTATATATATCTATATGGTATCAAATATTGCTGAATTCAGCAGATCTATGTTACTATATATATATATATATAAGAATGGGACCAATTTGATTGATTCTGTCTGCCTTCATTCACCTTTATTGGTTTGTACAGCATGATGGATAGATACACTTCAGTAAGTCATAGCTGTCTGCCATAAATTTATGTTTCCTACTTCATACTTAATAATTATGTCATGCTCATGTAGGCAATAGTTGAAAATGTTTGTCTTCAATTCCTTCTGGTATTTGGACCAAACCCAGAAAACTGTTGTTTCAGCATTCATATATATTTTTTTTTTTTTACATGATTGACATATTGGGGGAAATACCGTATTTTAAATTGTTGCCTGCACAAACATGATTTAATGAATGTATATTTTGTTTGTCTGTTTGTGTATGGGATACAGCTAGATGTGTCAATTTCACAATGCCTGTATGGATATATTTAACTCATGAAAATCTGTGGGATAGAATACTGTATATAATATGATTTGTTAAATTATGATAAATGTACCTGTATCATTCCGCTTCTAGTTTAGAAAAAAAATGTTCAAGTATTGAAAGTTTTAAGAATCTGGTCACAAAATAGATACATTTTGTTCACATATTATACTGTGTGTTTTAAAGCACTGCATTTTTAGGTCATCTGACCCGAAGGGTCAAGATGACCTATTGCCATCATGCTTCGTCCGTCGTCGTGCGCCGTCCGCCGTCCGCCGTCCGTAAACTTTTCCTTTAACAATCTTCTTCTTAGTAACCAAAAGGCTCTAGGTGCTGATATTTGGCCAGTAGGCACCTGGGATTGAGTGCTACAAAGTTTCCTCATTTCAATGACCTTGACCTGTTTTCAAGGTCACAGGGGTCAAATATGTAAAAACCTTTAACAATCTTCTTCTCAGTAACCAAAAGGTCTAGGGTAATGATATTTGGCCAGTAGGCACCTGGGATAGAGTGCTACAAAGTTTCCTCATATCGATGACCTTGACTAACTTTCAAGGTCACAGGGGTCAAATATGTAAAAAAGCGTTTGACAATCTTTTCCTCACTAACCAATAGGCCATGGGTGATCATATTTGGCCAGTAGGTACCTGGGATAGAGTGTTCTAAAGTTTCCTCATATAAATGACCTTGACCTACTTTCAAGGTCACAGGGGTCAAATATGTTAAAAAATCTACACAACATTATCTAAAGAACTAAATGATCTAGAGCAATGATATTTTTGTATGATATGTAGACCAGCAATGCTAATCTTTTTCTAATATATTGTGTTTAGGTCAAAGGTCAACTTTGAGTGCTGGACGGGGTCAAAGGTTAACATGGGTTATAATAGGTAAAAAGCTTTAAGAATCTTCTTCTCAAGTTCCATAAGGCCCAGGGTTCTGATATTTGGCCAGTAGGAACCTGGGATAGAGTGTTCTAAAGTTTCCTCATATAAATGACCTTGACCTACTTTCAAGGTCACAGGGGTCAAATATGTTAAAAAATCTACACAACATTATCTAAAGAACTAAATGATCTAGAGCAATGATATTTTTGTATGATATATAGACCAGCAATGCGAATCTTTTTCTAATATATTGTGTTTAGGTCAAAGGTCAACTTTGAGTGCTGGACGGGGTCAAAGGTTAACATGGGTTATAATAGGTAAAAAGCTTTAAGAATCTTCTTTCAAGTTCCATAAGGCCCAGGGTTCTGATATTTGGCCAGTAGGTACCAGGGATGGAGTACTCTAAAGTTTTCTCATATAAATGACCTTGACCTACTTTCAAGGTCACATGGGTCAAATATGTTAAAATATCTACACAACATTATCTAATGAACCGAATGATCTAGACCGATGATACTTGCATATATTATATGTAGACTGGCAATGCAAATCTTTTTCTGATATATTGTGTTTAGGTCAAAGTTCAACTTTAAGCGCTGGACGGGGTCAAAGGTTCACTGGGGCTATAATGGGTAAAAAGTTTTAAGAATCTTCTTCTCAAGTTCCATAAGCCCCAGGGTCCTGATATTTGACCAGTGGGTACCTGGGAAGGAGTGCTATAAAGTTTCCTCATATAAATGACCTTGACCTACTTTCAAGGTCACAGGGGTCAAATATGTTAAAAAATCACCACAACATTATCTAAACAGTCGTTTGATCTAGAGCGTTGATACTTGGGTATGTTTTGTAGACCAACATTGCAAATTTTTTTCTAATATATTGTGTTTAGGTCAAAGGTCAACTTTGAGCACTGGACAGGGTCAAAGGTTAACATGGGTTATAATGGGTAAAAGCTTTAAGAATCTTCTTATCTATTAAGTTCCATAAGCCCCAGGGTCCAATATTTGGCCAGTGCATACCTGGGAGGGAGTGCTATAAAGTTTTCTCATATAAATGACCTTGACCTACTTTCAAGGAGGTCAAATCTTTTAAAAATTAACTTTTACATAACAGATCTTTATAGTCAGATGACCGTTGAGGCCCCTGGGCCTCTTGTTTAAAATTCATTTAAATGTAGAGATGAAATCAAAATGTGTTTTTTTTTTTTAAATTTGGAAAGTAGTTTTTGTGTATATATACCAGGGTCATATACCTTTGTTATGGTGTACTGAAACTAAATTACATGCAAGCAAATACATGTGTATGACTTTACATATAACTAGCATTTTGCCTGTTATCAGTGCACTGCAGATTTGTTCTATGTTCTAGGCTTATGTTATGATTATATAAAAGAAAATCAGTAAAATTTATTCCAACTCATTGTCATGTAACTTTATTTGTTGTTTGTACCGGGTGTAGAGCAAAACAAGATGTACCACAGACAGTTGATATAAAATGAAGGTCTGAACATAACTATTTACATTCTACATCTATATGTTACTGACCTACATATATATATGTTGCTGACCTACATATATACATGTGTATGTTACTGACCAACATATATATATGCTACTGACCTACATATATATGTGTTACTGACCAACATATATATATATATACATATGTTACTGACCTACCTATATTGTGTATGTAACTGACCTACATATATATATGCTACTGACCTACATATATATATGCTACTGACCTACATATATATATATATTAATGACCTACATATATATATATATTACTGACCAACATATATACATATGTTACTGACCAACATATATACATATGTTACTGACCTACATATATTGTGTTACTGACCTACGTATATACATGTGTATGTTACTGACCTACATAATTATATGTTACTGACCTACATGTATTTGTTACTGACCTACATATACAATGTATGTTGTGATTCAAGATGTGTACTTCTATCTAAATACCGGTAGGAGTGTATGATTAAACATTTGATAGTCTGACTGACCTTTAATAAACTATATTGGCCTACAATAAACTAGACAGGTCCACAATAAACTAGACAGGCCTACACTAAACTAGACAGGCCCACACTAAACTAGACAGGTCCACAATAAACAAGACAGGCCTACACTAAACTAGACAGGCCTACAATAAACTATAAAGGCCTACAATAAACTAGACAGGCCTACACTAAACTAGACAGGCCTACACTAAACTAGACAGGCCCACACTAAACTAGACAGGCCTACAATAAACTAGATAGGCCCACAGTAAACTAGACAGGCCTACACTAAACTAGACAGGCCCACAATAAACTAGACAGGCCTACAATAAACTAGACAGGCCTACACTAAACTAGACAGGCCCACACTAAACTAGACAGGCCTACAATAAACTAGACAGGCCTACGATAAACTAGACAGGCCTACACTAAACTAGACAGGCCCACAATAAACTAGATAGGCCTACAATAAACTAGACAGGCCTACACTAAACTAGACAGGCCCACAATAAACTAGATAGGCCTACAATAAACTAGACATGCCCACAATAAACTAGACAGGCCCACACTAAACTAGACAGGCCCACAATAAACTAGATAGGCCTACAATAAACTAGACATGCCCACAATAAACTAGACAGGCCCACACTAAACTAGACAGGCCTACAATAAACTAGATAGGCCCACAATAAACTAGACAGGCCTACACTAAACTAGACAGGACCACAATAAACTAGATTTGCCTAAAATAAACTAGACAGGCCTACAATAAACTAGACAGGCCCACAATAAACTAGACAGGCCCACACTAAACTAGACAGGCCCACACTAAACTAGACAGGCCCACAATAAACTAGATAGGCCCACACTAAACTAGACAGGCCCACAGTAAACTAGACAGGCCTACGATAAACTAGACAGGCCTACAATAAACTAGACAGGCCCACACTAAACTAGACAGGCCCACAATAAACTAGATAGGCCCACACTAAACTAGACAGGCCCACAATAAACTAGATTTGCCTACGATAAACTAGACAGGCCTACACTAAACTAGACAGGCCTACAATAAACTAGATTTGCCTACAATAAACTACAATGGCCTACAATAAAATATAATGGCCTACAGCAAAGTAGATTGGCCTATAATATATTTAACTGGCCTACAAAAAACTACACTTGTCTACAATAAACTAGACAGGCCTACAATAAACTAGACAGGCCTGTCATCAATAAACTACACTGGCCTTCAATAAATTAGACGGGCCTACATTGGATAAACTACAATGGCCTACATTGAATAAATTTAACTGGCCTTCAATTAACTACACGTACTTGGCTATAGGGCGCCGTTTTACTATCTATTAACAAAACTGGATATCCAAAATTCGAATTTATGATGTCATTAAATAATTTTGGATATCCTAAATTCAAAGTATTTAAAGATCTCCAAATTTCGATCGATATCCAAATATGATTTATGGGTATCCATAATGCGAATGTGGGAAATCCAGTTTTGTTGATTAATATTAAAACGCGTACGGTGCTCCATACTTGACCCCATGGCCACTCTAAACTTGACTGGCCTACAATAAACTAGATCGACTGGCCTAGTAAATTAAACTATAGATTGGCCTACAATAACAAGACTTGTCTACAATAAACTAGACTGGTTTGGGGGGAAAAATAAATAATTGATTAACAATGATTAAACTATATTAAACATGGCCTACAATAAACTGGATTGACAGGCAATAATCTCTAGCTATAGACTGCAATTAACTTAAGACGGGCCTACAATAAAATTGACTGAAATGGTCAACAATAAATTAGACGGGCCTATATAGCTACAAACCATAGACTGGCCTAGCTACAGCAACATTTAATATTTTACTTTCAGGATATTCAATCTTGGTTGCCTTTGGGCAGTGACGTATAAAGTGTTATCTCTGCTTTGGGTAAATAATTAGAAATATTAATTTTATGTTTATATTGTCCACAGCAAGCTCCCACAAACATTTACTAGATGACTTTTGTCAGTAAACTCCAGTAATACATGCAGTCTTAAAATTACATTCTAGAAAGTTCGTGACTTTCTCTAGCAAACGACATAATAAGATATACATGTAGCTATATATGTATATAGGTCGATACATATATGCTGGAGTGAAACTAATACAGTAAGATATATTTTCTGATGAAATTATTCACACTTTGAATTGAAATATCAATATATTATTGAAAATCTAAGTTGTATTTATAGCAATACCAATGGCATAAATATATATATTTGAAATGCTGATTAATTTTCCTCGGCAAATCGCGAGTTATTTGTATAATTACATTCATTTGAAACAAATACCCTCTTTGGAGCCCCAATAAATGTCCGGATTTAGCCGGTTTGTTCTTTGTATTACTCTTGAAAGTTCAAGGTCGATCATTCGGAACTTTATTTCTAATTTTAATCAGTAGATGATGGTAGGAAACATCAGAGTGTATTCGAGTAGACATTATTGCACCACAAATTGGCAAGAAGTTGTGCAATAACATTTTAGACTAAGCCTATATATACCCAGGATTTGAGTTGAAGAGACATCCCTTTTTAACGTCTGGGGTGGACGACACATCGAAGAGGGAACCCCTCTGCTAGTTTACTTTCAAACTTTCTCTGCCATTTCCTCTTTTTTTTCAGCACGCTTGGTGCTTGTGAACTTGTCTCATCTCCCACAACTAAAGTGTTCAAAGTCCATTACCCATCCAAGTTCAGAGACATCAAAAGTATTTCGTTGAATACTTACCAGGTGCCAAGTTCGTTGGAAGCCGTGGAGGAAGTGTCAAGTCTGTCAAATCAAGGGAAGTTCTTTCATATTATGTTTAAAAACCCTCAAGGTATTTGTCATTATTTCAATACTGAGAGTGGTTGCAAATTTAAGACTAACTGTAAATTTTCACACGTTACCATCCCAACTTTCCATCCAGCAAATATCGATCATGATGAAACAGTAAAAAGGAACTCGGAATCGTCCCGTCAGTCAACAGCCCTTTATTCCAACCCTCCTACTGATCATAGTCATGATGAAGCAGTAAGAAACAAAGTTGTAACCAAATCTCGAGGTTTGGAGACGAGCAGTCACATTTCTTTAGAAGACGCTGAAGAAAATGAAGCTCAATTGCAAGCAAAGCGTTGCTTTCAACACTCTAAGTATGGACGCTGTCGATTTGGTGCTAGATGTAGATTTAGCCATTCAGATAATTTGAAGAAGTCGGAGGAAAATGAAGAGAAGAAAAGTACCCATCAGGTGAGGGTACCTTTACCAGAACTAACAGCAGACCCCACACCTGCTGTGGACAAACACGATGGATCCAAGTCGGGGAAGAAGACAAAGACCCCAGTGACATGTCGCTATTTCATTGCTGGTCGATGCAGAAGTGGAAACAGGTGTAGGTTTTATCATCCGCATGGAAGTGAGAAACTGGGCGGTATTTCAGCTTACAAAAGTTCACAGGAAGATGAGGCATCCGAGCAGACAATTGCAAGTCCCCAGGAAGTTTCAGGGAAAGTTGAATCAAAACCTAAAAATCCTAAGGTGACTGTTGCCACCAGACCAGCGTTTAGACCCCCAGTTTTAAAGAGAGAAATAAGCCGTGACAAAGCCAGCAAGGATGTCATAAAAAAACTTCAGAAAACAGAAATAGCTCAGCTGAAGAAAAGATTTCCTACTGATAAACTGAAGATTATTAAAGAATCTGATGATGGCGAGAGCATTTACTGTTTGAGTTTCAGCCCAACTGATCCAGACTGGGTAAGTATCACAGAGATACATATGCAGGTACAACACTACAATATAATCTGATCAGATTACTATATTAAACAGAACATAAAAAATCCTATGGGCAAATATTATAAGTAAATACTGTATGCTTGGAATGCACTTGGAATGAAAAATGTGAATTTTTAAAGTGAATGTGAAAATGTGGAGTAATATATATGTTTGCAGTCAGTAATTGAAAGTTCATTGATTTTGAACAAGATAAATAAAAATGTGATTTATTTTTCAGCCATTTGATGTTAATGTGTACGACATCCAGCTGACATTTCCTCCCAGTTACCCTGTTAAGGTAAGTGTAGACAGTACACCCATTGATGCTGGCCATCCTGTATAATTAATTAGAGAAATGTCAATATCAATAACACTTTAAACCTTGAATATGGATGGTAAACCTGCGGACAGATTTTACATGATAAAAAATGCTTGGATGATTAAATTTTAAATATGAGACTATGATTTTACAATGAAGTTGTTTTATGTCAGAAAATGTTAGTAAACTGATTCCAGTGAAATAAAATAACGATAAGTTGTATCCATTATTTGTTTAGAAAATATACCAAGTGTGATAGTGTAGGTTAAAATACTTTTCATCCATAACTCGGATACAACCTGGTATTCAAGTGCAATGCAGTCTCAAATTGACTCTAATCTACCAGCCTAGTTTGTGATCCACCACTCCTCTTCCATTATTTGTTTAATTTTGTATCTCACTATGAAAAATTTATCTTCAGATGTTCAAAGCAGAAGTACCAATAGATCAAGACCTTCCTGAAACCTTGAGGGAGTAAGTATTTTGAGTGTTTAGGAAAATAAAAATACTAAATTCATTATACCCTGTAAGTAGTTGGAAATTGATAGCTTATTTAGTTATTTAATGCAAATTAATGAAACCTTTTTGTAAGAAAATACCAGTCTTTCCTCAAATTTCAAGATCATTTTCTATTCAGAAAAAACAAACAAAATCAGAAATAGTTGAAATGACAATACTCAACAAAATCCACTTATTTGCACTATATGATACGTTTGAAAATATTCATGAAAATGTCCGTTATACACAAATAAAACCAGTTGTGGTCACAAATGATTAACCAATCAATATTGGGCTTTATTTACAGATATGTGGAGGCCTCTATCTGTGAGTGGTTGAACCATAAGGAGACGGAGCTGGAGAATCGGGGCGTCCTGGAGCTCACATTCCGTCCATTCATTCACTGGTTGGACAAAGAGATGGAGGATATCGTTACAGAGGGCCTGAAACAGGTATGTCATATTCCTTGTCATATCTTCTGGATTGTGTTGTGCTATAATGCATTTCAAGTTTCGTAATTTCTTTAAATTATGACAAACATATAGTGTTGTAAAACAGTGGGTACAACAAAAACTGTTCAGAGTTGATGCACTAAGAAGAGAAAAATTGCAGTAATGAAACATTTCTTTGATAAAAGCGGGGACATTTCGTAAATTTGTGAATGCAAAAATAACAGTTCATCAGAGTTGAGAATATGTATTGTATTGTGTTCAACAGCTTCAAAGGGAATTGATGGCAAAGGCTGCAGGCTTCGAATTTATCCCTGCCAGTGTGTTGAGGGAAAGACTAAGAGGAAAGAACTCTGAAGGATCTGAGGAGGAGGAGGATGAAGCAACAGAGAGTGATGAAGACACAGACTCTGACAAAGACATGGAGAACGTTGTTGCTTATAGAAAGAAGGATGAAGAGCAAATCTACACAGGTATGCTATCAAATGTTCAAGTAATCAGTCATTGATGTATAATGTGGAAAAGACTACTAGCAATACAAATGTAGCCTGACTGCCTGCAGTATTAAGATGTGATTGGGCCAATTGTCGGGATGATTTTTGACAGTTGACTTCACAGATTTGACACACTGAGGTTTAGTAAGTTGTGTTCAGGTTTTAGAGTCGAGACACTAGTCACTTGCACTCTTTGCTCGACCAAAAAACAGGTGTTTTTAAAATCTTGAAAAAAAATTAGTTTATTTCTGTCATGCCATTTAAGTTAACTTTTTTATTTTCATGGTACTAATGTTTTACTTACTTCTTAAAGGAGATATAAAGATGTATTACAAAGTTGTTAACTGTAAATCATATTAAAACCTCATCTATTTTCCAAAGGTCCGGAGGCCTACAGCTCGGATGAAGATGACACGGATGACATGGATGTTGTCACAGGAAAGTTTGAGCAGGCCAACCTGAATGCAGAAAGACGAGGAACAGAGATCAGACTCCGCAACCTAGTGATGAAGGAGACCGTCTCCACAATGACCTACACACAAATCAAGATTGTTGTCCAGTGCTCCCGTTGTAAAAGCAACACTGACCTTTTGACCCCTGTTGGAAGAGTCAATTTGATTCCTTGTTTCAAGTGTCACACTCAGATGCTGTTGACTTTCCGACCAGCCATCATGCATTCCTACTCCTCAATCATGGGTTATCTTGACCTTGAGGGCTGTGTCCCGTTTGACCTCCTCCTGCAGGACTCTGCCTACAAACTTGGCTGCATGAACTGTAATAAGGAGACTAAAGTTGATGTAAGTATATATACCAAGAGGTGTGACATAGTTATTACTACTACTGACCTGACACAAGAATTTTTCTTGGAATGTGAAAATTTGAAATTTCTTTTATTTTGACACACTTTTTCTTTAATGCGAGTCGAGTGAAACACAATGTTTAATATTCAGAAAAATGATCAATTTACAATTTATTTTCACAAGTCCTTTAGTACGTATTGCTTTAAATAAATGGTCCCACAATGTTAAATTGAGTATTTCCAGAATTTCTATGAGTCCTTTCATAATGTTTTGAGTACAAGACTTGGGACTCGATGTAGATTGACCACTTGATATTAAATGTCAAAAGGATGTGCAGCACTAGGAATATGCTAATGTTACCAGGTATTTGAATGTTCTTCATTGTCCTTCTACTTGTGAACCTGTTTGATAAATATGTTTGTTTGTTAATAGAGCCTGTACCCTGGTCAGCCTATGGATAGCTGGTGTAGGTCCTGCCACCAGAAACTCCGAGTGGCGGCAGAAGACGCCAAGTTCACCCTGCTGCTGCCTACAGGGGTAGATACAGGTGGGTCGTCATATCACAAAAATACATTGATATTTAAATAGTTTCTTATTGAATATCACACTTCAGAAGAAAATTAATTTTACAGATGTTTTCCAAATTGCGAAGTTCAAATGAAAAAATGATAATTCAGACTTGTTAGCACAGGGAATATAAAATGTAGTGTTCAGGGAACCTAAATTTGAGCAAGGCACATCTCATGCATATTTTACATTTTAATATAATGTTTATAGGCTACGTGGGAGAACTCATTGATTAAAAGAGGGAAAAAAGGGAAGTTTTTGAAAAGACATCTTTTCTTTGGATTCGAAATGACATGTTTTTGGAGGACATGGTTTCTAGCTAGAATTTGTACGATTTAAGCATATGTTTTTAAATTTACCTCCGATAGTGTAACTGACAAACAATTTCAGTATTATATATTGTCAAAAGTTCTGCTAACATATTTATTCTAATTTGTCAAAAGTCTATCAATATTTTATCAAAATTTTTCCACAGAACAAAAAGAAGTTCATGAAGTAAGTGTCAAGAAAGTAAAACGGATTGTCAAGGACCCTGTTATCAAATTTGGAAACCCTCTACCCGATAACGGCACCTGTAAACACTACAAGAAAAGTTTCCGCTGGTTTAGGTAATAAATCTTTTTAAGGATGTATTTTGCCTTAATCGCCCAGTGTACCTCCTTTCCTTAGAGAGTTTCACTAAGATATAGAATGTACAGGGCCACTTTCGGTAATCCTAATCCAAACAGTTGAACCAGTTGGACTAGGGATGCTAGTTTATGAAATTATGTCAGACCTTGTTATCAGATAGCAGTTTTCAGACAGGCTTTGACATTTATTTTGCAAGACCACCACCAGGTTTTATACCAAAAATGTTACATTTAAAGCAAGAAAAAACAGTTGTTACACATAGATGAACAGGCCCTTAGGCATAAAAACTGATGTTGCTTTATTCTATGTTTTTACTGCTATTATTTTATTTGAGAATCTTTTTAAAGAAACATACATGTATAAGTTAGTATAAGTATTTCTGTTAGAGTTAAAGTAACGTGATTGCATCTGCCTTTCAATGTATCTGTGTTCACTGAAAATCAGTTTTAATATTGGATCTCCTGTTATAATTATGTCTGTTTGTTCTCCGTACAGATTCCCGTGCTGTGGAAAGTGTTACGCCTGTGATCTTTGTCACGAGGAGGGAGAAGATGGACATGAGATGGTACTAGCCAATCGAATGATCTGCGGATTTTGTTGTCGGGAGCAGCCGTTTGCCCTGGAGAGACCGTGCTTGTCCTGTGGCAACTCTATGACTAAGTCCACTACTTCCCACTGGGAAGGTGGAATGGGCTGTCGCGACAAGATTCGCATGAGCAAGTGAGTTACCTACTGTTATTATTTTCAATTCAAAAACCTTAATGTTGGCATAATGATTTTAAATGTGACTTCTTAAAAAATGACTATTATGAGACACAGATGATGTAATTAAAAGTATTTCATATTACTGTTATACAGAACTGTTCATAAAATTTAACTTGAGTAGTCGAGGGCTATATTTAAACAACTCAGTAACACTTTCATTGAAATTGAACAAAAATGACTAAGACTATTCATGAACAATTTCTAAGATTGCCCTTTGGTTCAAAAGATTAAGGTTTATAAAATGTGTAACACAGTAAAATGTGTAACACAGTACAGCTTTATTTAATATCATTTTTTTGCTGACAGTATTATAACTAAACTGTTTCTTTTCCAGGAATGACTCACAGAAATATGCAAATATGAACAAGACCATATCAAGAAAAGCCATTGAGAAGAGACAACCAAACAAGAAGAAAAACACCAAACTTAGGCATTCTTCTAATTAGTCTACCCAGCTGTTTAATTAGACACAGCTGCAGTACACTTATTTGGAATCTTGTATGAACCTTTTTTCATTAGTCAGATATTGTAAAGTTTCTTCATTAAATAACATGGGGACTTATATAAAAGGGTTCCAACCAAGTGTGCTTTGTATTTGTAGACATGGACTATAGTGCTATATGTAAATAATATTGAACCGTGATTCAATAGCAGACACTTCACCCTTTATTGTATGGTATTATGTATCTACAGCCATGTTTAATCCTCCCAGGGTAGCATCTCCTTTAAAAGGGCAGCTAAACTCCCTGATGGAGTGTTCAAGATATTAGCTGAAATGTTGGCAGTTTGAATTGTGCCAGATAATATTTTACTCCTGTTTGTCTAGTCTACCCAGCTATATTAATGGGTACTACCATATAAGGAAGCAATAATGAGAAGGACTTGATTTGTTATAGAACAGCTAAATGTCTATTGGTGTATCAGATCTGTTGACATTTCTGTTACAGTAGTATAGGTAGTGTCTGTTTAACATCATTTAGAAATAAATAGACTTGCATTAGCTGTTGAATTTGTTATAAGGTTGCTATAAAGATCTAGATAATACCATAAATTTCATTGTGATAAAATATTAAGAATACTACCTATTAAAGATGTAAATATCTGTTTATATTTCACTTTTTCTGTCATGGAAAAAATATTGATTACCTGGTAATTTATAGTTTCGATATATTAATTCTTAATTTATGAAGTCCATCAACTTTGTTCATCCTAACGTTGTGCCTCTGTATATGTATTTTGAATGGTACTAAATCCCCACATGGCTCTGTGGGGTACATGTGTACAGTCTCTGTGTCTCTGGGGGAGATTGATTTACATCTCTAATTACCCTGGCTCCGCCCCCTAAAACTGCTATAGTGGGGGCCTTGAGGAGGGTGCCCCGGTACCAGAGATGTTGGTACGACATGTTATATACAGTTTGACCGCCAGAACATGGCCGTCAGTTCAATGTTTGATGGGCAGTGAAGATAGACATGCAAACTCTTTTTCGAAACAGTTTTTTTTTTTTAAATAAATAGCTGAAGAATTGAGTGTTTGATTAAAGAATCGTGACCAGAATTATGTATTTAACTGTACATGTTTCCTTTTGTATGAGTAATTACTTCGGATTTGTAATAAATATTGTTATAGTCACTTATCAATAAAACGTTGATTTGAAGGAAATGTTGTAATGATTATTTGCTTTTCAGTATTTATTGATAATCCAAGATGTTACTCAAAAGTCAAATGTGATACATAATCCCCACATGGCTCTGTGGGGTACATGTGTGCAGTCTCTGGGGGAGATTAATTGACATCTGTAAACACCCTTGCTCCGCCCCCTAACACTGCTATAGTGGGGGCCCTGAGGAGGGTGCCCCGGGACCAGAGATGTTTGTACTACATGTTATGTACAGTGTAGCTACCAGAATATTGTGCCGAGCTACTGCATAAAGGTTGTGATCTTTTTCAAAGCTGAAAGTTATATAAAAAACTAAACAGGAATAACGGCAAAGATTATATAAAATTGGTATTGAACACACTTCATGTGTATTGTTGGGTGCTGTATGATGATCAACTGTTTAAAAGGAATTATTTTTGTTCCTGTTTCAATAAATATGTAATAAAAACTTTTAAGTTATTTTTGTTTATTTATTGTGACACAGTTATAATCATTTATATATATAATTTGATGTTGACATAAAATGTGGTTTAGCCTAGCTTTTCTATAACTATTTAACAGTATAAATTTAAAAGGCCTGTTTGACCTGTACCACTATTAGTACCCTGACATGCTTTTCATGCAATGATATTTGCAAAGATATCTATCATAAAGACGTTTCAGAGCGAGTCCAAGAAAAAAAATATAACATGTAGGCATGTCCCATCATTCATGCTTAATACCTTGTATCTTATACATGTATATCTTTGTGAAACAACTTTTGTCATATCTATACCATTAAAGTAAATTGGCTTTAAATGTAGCTTATTGTGATAAAATCATAGGTTACTCTGTAAAAGTTGTGGAAAGATTGTAAGACTTTGATCCAAGTGTCATTGAAAATGAGCATTCATTTAGAACGATTTTAAGATCTAATATTATGAAAAAAAAACAGGAAAAAAGTATCAACAAATAAACGGGTCAAAATATGAACAAAGGAAATATTTCCACCAACCGTTGAAAAAGTACAAGGACATGTTTACAGATGCTCTGGAAGAGAAAACGTATCCTGCTTCATCGTCGACACTCGCCATGTACATCCTGGCACAGTTGCTGGAGTTTCTGTCAGTATATAAAAAAATGTTTAAATATGGAGCCGCGGCCCATTACATTACTGTAATGGGAGGCTCATTTCACACATATATTTATTATTTTCTGATAGAAACTCAAGCAACTGTGATCCTGGTCACATGTAACTGGCATGTCCTCTGAGTCTTTATTCTTAACTCATTGATTCACCGCTGAAAATCTATAGTGAACTATTCCAACCTTAATTCAAAAACGTCCACTTTCATATGAGGAGGATACAGAGAATTTCTTGATAAGACCAAGATGGCGACCATAAAACTGGATGATAGTCTTCATCAATCTGTATCTCTCGAAATCCCTGTGTCATAAGTGTGTTCGTCAGTGACAACTTTCAAGAAAATCTTTATTTTAGAGCAAGCCCTACGATAATGAATTAACTGTGACATGTAAACACCATATGTTGGTGAAGCAGAAAGGTTACTATCAAGAACGAAAAGTTCACGATCGGAAAATCGAAACCGTCATGTTTATATCGTATGGATTAGTAGTAATTAGTCGTCCATTATATTTGTAGTTCAAGTAAAGACCGAGGTAAGCAGCTAATGTAGAAGAGTCTGTTGTGTCTTTAATTCGAAGTTATATGATTGACTTATCAGCAAACTTAACATTAACATCAAATCCACTTATTATTTAGAAGTTCTTTACACCGGTTTTATCAGATTAGATCCATGGTAGTAACATTAAAATGTGTTAAAGTCATTGCCATTAACATGAACAATTTGACAACCCATCTTACCATAAATGCCATTAGCCAAATTAAATATGATCCAATGGACTCTTTGTTTACCGAGAAGAATAGGCAAAATAACTTGAATATTGTATTATGTTTTAACCGTAATGTTGTAGTATCCAAGCATGGTACAGGCCATAGTCCATTTATAACGTTTATTACTTGTTGATCTTATAAATATGTAATGGTCATGTCATTGAAAAAAAAACACTTTCCAATTTTTTGAGAATGGTACTGCCGAATTAAACTCCGATTAAATGTCAGTTGAAGGTTTTAGCACTATTGAACCCGATCATCTCATCTTTTGGACAATGTCTTTTAATACTATTTGAAAATGTGACAATTTAGGCTTCTTTGTTAAGCTAAATAAAAACAAATGTATGTCCTATCTGTTTCGACTCAAAAAAAGTTGGGGCGGGGGCTGTTTTCCCTCTGGCAAAGAAAATATTGTGGTTACCTCTGACAATCATGAATTACTAATGTAAGTTTCCATTCCTGTATCCAAATGTAATCAAAAAGGTGAAATTTTTGCCTGTCGCGAAGTGCATAAAATAGACAGAAATACGCATATCCAAAATGGCCGCCAAGTTGGTAATTTTTTTTAATGCATGTAAAAAGTTCTACAAGCAACATACACTTATATTTTTGATACATTTTTCAGATGCATATATATGCTATTAAAATTGCTCATACTTTTTTCAATATAACATAAAATTTTTAAATGAGACATGAACGAGACTTGATCGTGACTGAAACCTCAGAAGAGTGTATATACGCACATCCTAAAGATATAGGGTAAGGTGGTCTTATTTCGACCACATTTGGACTCTATGTTGTTTATCACCACCAGATGGGGAACTTCGACCACCGTGCTGTGGTAACTTCGACCACATTAGGATATTTTCGGACACCAAAAAAATCTTTCTTAAACATATGGAAAAGGTGATAACCACCCCAGATTCTGACAAATATTCAAGTATTTTGAGGCAACTATTCAAGTACATTTTTCTGTGTATTTCGATACAAATATACATATACAAGTATACACAATAACATGCTAGCTTCAAGTCTGTTATCGGAAGTTGGTATGGATTTCATTCATTAAAACGTGTATAATTCTTATTAATATGGATATGAATGATTAGAATGCCTGTGTCCATTATCAAACCTGTTAAATCGTTTGGTGCGTATCAACTTAGGCTTAGAAAAAGCCATCAAAATTATGTAAATGCAAAATCCAAGATGGCTGCCTGTCGGCCATATTGTTTTTTTAATTCAGCCGAAAAACTGTTCAACGCGCAAAAAAAAAAAAAGATCAAGAGGAACCTGCAAATGAAATTTGAGAAGGATCCATACCGTATTTACTAAGAAATACCGCTCACAAACTATTAATTTGAAATCCAATGTGGTCTCCTGTCGGCAGATCTAGATCAGCTCAAAAACTGGATCAGTGCACAACTACAGCTTACTCCAACAATGTTAGAGGTTTAACACGGCGAGATATTTTTTGACAGGCGTCGCAGTCGGCAAAATCATATCCGATAATAAAAAGGCCGACCAGCGGCCTCTTATGTTATAGGAGTAAACTACAGCTGTAAGGACCACCCCTTCATATCAAATTTGAGAAGGAAGACGGCACGCGAACGCAGAGCGATTGCATTCACAGGGACCTGAGAATTTGTTCAGCTTTTATGACTACTGAGGGGGCATTTTTATCGAAAATTTATCTTAACCCCCCCCCCCCCCCCCCCACCCCCCACCCCCCCCCCCCCCAAATGTGTAAAATTACGCTAAACATCCTATTTTAGGTCCAAAACTCCCCAAATGTGTAAAATTACGCTAAACATCCTATTTTAGGTCCAAAACTAGCTGTAACAAATTCTCATGTCCCTGTGATTGCATTAATTTGGGGCTCAAGAAATATGACTTTCCAAAATGGCCCCTTCTCTGATTCAAATTTCCTGTTGGTGGTGCATTGCCCATGCCGTTGTGGTCACAAATCTATAAAGTATAAAGATTTAGGTCACTTGGTTTGTTTTTTATGGCTCCTCAAAGTTGTACCTTTCGGAAGCTGTCTAAGTGTCGATAAAATGTGCATGTTATGTAAAATATTAATGAAAATCTAATCAAATGATAGTCACCGTAAAGAATACATTCATGGCATGATTGTGACAAAAAATCATGTTTCCATTGCGCCATTTGGCTGTTTTATGGAAGAAACAATCTCAAAAATGCCATTTTCGATGATAACATTTTAGACACAAAAACTGTGTTTTTTAGAGAATACACCCTTTTATGGGCGTTGGATGCAAACCAATTTTTATCCTATCAAACAGTACGTAATATGCTATTGATGAGAGGAAAAAACATTAAAATGTAAGTGGTGGAACATTTTCCAATCTTGGGTTGAATTAGCCTATGGTTGAATTGCCGATTTTCGACTTTCTTTAGATAATTAACAAAAACATGAGAGTATTTGCTCGGTATGTTGAGAA
Source organism: Mimachlamys varia (assembly GCA_947623455.1). Lineage (NCBI taxonomy): Eukaryota > Metazoa > Mollusca > Bivalvia > Pectinida > Pectinidae > Mimachlamys > Mimachlamys varia. The sequence continues at coordinate 30,756,520 of OX392529.1, read as the reverse complement.
TATGTACACAGATATGAAAAAAAGTGAGAGAAACACTTTTTCATGAAAGAAATCCAAGATGGCTACTTCACAAGTCCCCGTGGTTGAAGACATTGGCTGACAAATAGACAGAACAACACACAAAACGTGTTCCTTATGATTTTGGTTGGTTTTTGCATTTACGAGAGTGTTCATAGCTACGGGCGATTGTATAATACCTATATTTATAAGTTTGGTGAGTCACATGGTAACGGGGATCTTTCATATCGAGCCCCAAACATACTTTTGACATATGACATATGACATTTTGACATGTTGCCGCATGGAAAACTATTTCAAGTTTTATCGGAATTTCTTTACCTGTGGTTGTAATGGTCGAGGGTTTTCCAGCGCCCTGTAATACCCAAGGTACAATTGTAGTACAAGATACTGGAGATATGCGCACACATTCCCATCGTTCTCTCTCCAACTGGGCACTGGCAGTAGTAGTCTTTTATTGGGGCCTCATCATCAGGTGAAACGGTGAACCGTACCCAAACGTTATATTTCGTTTGGCTTTTGTATCGCGAATGTATTTGACATCGGAGAAGGTCTGGGGAGTGCTGGTAATGCCGCACCTCATAGTCTCCGTCATCACTTAAATGTTCGGCGATGTAACCAGGAGCCAGAGATATCTGATACGTTCCACACGTAATTGTTCTCAAGTAATCGAGATCGAGACGGGGAAACAGTACGGAAGATGCATCCATCTTGACAAAATCGGACCTTGCCCGTTTAGATAGATCCGGATCTGTCTTGACTCTCTGAGCTTAACCATTCGGTGTTGTCAAACGGTCCTTCATACGTTCAGCCATTAGCCTATCTTTGGCATCTCTCTCTGGAGATCTCTGGTAGATCGGTCCTCTATAACCATTCAGACAGGCTGTGACGGTTCGAAGCAAAGCCTCAATGACGTTGATAAAGCTGTCGGAAGAACGTCCAGTGTTTCAGACGACCATGATAGGATTCCACAATCCACCTCGATTTGGTGACAGTTCTGTCAAGATTTGCTTGGACGTCAGAATGTTGACTTTGATCGTGTTTCAGGTATGACGGCATGCTAGCATTGAGGCCAGAGGCTTCGAGAACTTGTAGGACATCTCTAAAACCTCGGTCAACGACAACATTGTAATCTGGTTGTAGCCAAATAACTAGCTTGTCCATGACATCTTTTGTAATTGTAGCATCATTTTCGCTGCCAGTGAATGGTCCTACTCTGTCCAGAATGTAGCCATCTAGTAAGGCGATGCTCATGAATTTGAGATAGTTTCTCTTCTTCTGGCTATAGTAGGACATTCTCTGGAGCTTGTGGTTGAAGCTTTTCTGGATATAAATATAGGTGCCATCTAATATGGCAGTGGCTTTATCTCCAAAAAATGCTTCTGAAAAGACAGTATTGTGCCCGAGCAACTGTTCTCTTGTCAAGTGATCCGGCCCTAGCAATTGTGGGTCTATCGATGTGTCTAATGCCTGTACTATGGAGTGGAAAGTTTGGACACACTTGACTTGGAAATTCCAAAAGGAGAAGAACACTGACTCCAGGAAATGTCGGTTTTCAGTTTTACCCAGAACAGTAGTAGAGCATCGTGTGTAGTCTTGGTATATATACCAGATGAAAGATATGGGGAACAGTGCGAGTGGATTTCGAGGAACTGATCTTTGGACCAACCTGTCCAGGCCATGCATGCCAAGTCATCAAGAGAAGAAAAGCTTATTGCAAACGCAGACTGGTTCTGTGAAAGGACGTGCGACACTTCGAAGAGGTCATTAATGATTTCGGACGATTTTGATGGTAACTGAGATTCCAAGGAACCTCTACCATCAAAGACTTCCTCTGTAGACGGATCTAAGTCGTTACCAATAAGGTGAATGGAGCAGACGCGGGATGAGGTGGGGCACCACAGATTGTGTGAATAGATCAGGTGATGTCTTTGATTTTGTTCCATTTATTGCAAAGGTAACAAGACAGAGACAGCATTTTTTGTGTGAAGATGATCCATTCAAAAGATCAAGAAGGGTCAGCAACGGCAGGATATGGGACGGGGAGTCGTCTTCTTCCTCTATTTCCTGGTTCTCCTCGGTTTCAGGTTCAGGCTTGTTCCGAAGATACTTCATGTAGCACTTCTGGCAAATGAGTGCTTGTTCCTTTGCTGACAACAATCCTTGTTGCACCAGCGTATCTAGGAGCCATTAATATTGTGGACTATTAACATTGCGTGCACTTCTGTTCTTATTGCCACTACGTTTCTTGAAGTATAGTTGACAGCCTTCTCCAACACATTTACCCTCCATCTTGAAACAATAACGATTGGTTTATGAAGCGTCGATAAAGTAACAAAATAGCAAGCCACCGATGATTGCTGTAAACAGCTAATACTTAGTAGTGTGGAACAATTATGCGAAAATGTGTGATAATAACGAATTGATTGATTACTTAGAACAAAATAAAGTATTTCATATGGATAATCTATCTTATCGATGTGGCGTGGTCGGCAGGCACAAAGAAAGTGAAACAAGTCAGGGTCCCAACCCTGACAGAGCCACAACGCTTTGGAGATGGGACAATAAAACAAGGAAAGTGAGACAAGAATAGCTAGCGTCGAGTCAATGATTCCGTAAACGTATAGACAAAGACAAGAAGATACGGATAAATGTTTAAGGTCACACGATCAGAAAATTCAGAAGAGGACAACTTGAGATAGAAAAGTATTCATGTATCAGGGTGTCCTCAGTGTAAATCTTTATATCGATACTGTTTATTTAGTCGTTTGATATCATAAAACTGTCATGAAAATAATCGCTCTGATATTCAATATAAAATAATATATATATATAATAAGCTATATAATAGGGTTTCAGACAAGGTTGTTACTCATTTCCCCTTTTCTTTCAATTTACAACCACATTCAGGCGGCGATATGAGAACGTTCCACCACATGGAATTAGCTGATTTTTGGTACACATATGAAACAAGTTAAGCTCTATCCGATTTTGTGATGGAAATTTGCATCCAAAACTATATAACGGGAGAAAATTGCAATTTTATGGCATTTTTTCCCTAATTGTGTCTCTGAAAGAGCATTTTCATCCGAGAATTATTTTTTTTTATGTTTTATGAATGAACACGATGTTTTGCAAATATTTATCAAAAAAAAATTATACTATGTTGCTAATTACAATTTCGAGATAACCTTCTTTTATTTACGACCTTATGTCTTTAAAGCTCAAAATGACAACTTTATAAAAATACATTTTCACTGAAACTATGAAATCCGGGTGTCGTAAAGGTGTAAAATTATTCTTCGGAAAAGAAAAAAACTGTAGTGGAGCTAGATAAGAAATTATACGGGGGCAGGCTCCTATGGAGAATTAACATTACTGGAAACAGGCCCTTACTGGGTATTCTAAATTTTAGTGTGGGTTACTTCCCCTGGATCACCATATATATGATTTAGACCGTTTACAAATATCCTTTTGAGAGCCCCATAGATTTAACGGAAGTGCTGCTTCAGGAATTGTTTTGAAAACGAGGCTATTTCTACTTTCTGATTGACTTGTGTAACACGTTCACTGCAAGGTAAGATAAAGAACAATTTAGTTTTCCCACTAACAAACGTCTTTATAAAATAAACATTGATCAAGTCGTCTAAATTATCATTCGTTGGTATTTTCTGACCAATAACTTTTGTAGAAGAAGCTTATCTCTGGACAATAACAATCGTTGTGAAGTACAAGCTACAATAGTTATCTACATGAATTACATAACGACATGGACAAGTCCTTAAAGCGATGTTTACGAGGTTCCAAAATAACTTAAAGTGTCAAATATACGATATTAAACATGGATTAGAAGTATTGAAACGCTCAAATACATTCTAGTATGTTATAGGACTACAAAACCACAGGTGCTTGTGGACATGAATTTGACTATTTTTTCATTGAATGTAGAAGGTAATATACATATACTGTGTTTCATAATAATATAATGCTAAATTATAAAGTTTACAATAACAACCTATGCAGCGTAGCCTTTTAAAAACCTAGACATTGTTCAGATCCATGATTGATTACGCTGTCCTGTAGTAACGACATTGACATCTCAAGGCTCCACAACTAACACAATATAACTGGTATACCCATCAACTGGACAACGAGAAGACATAGCGAAGGTAGATCTCAGTTACAATCTTAGTGAAGAAACATAACCCAAGCTTCCACTGGACATAGGGAAACACATAGGATTAATATAGGTTTTTATAAGGCTAAGCTGCATAGGTTGTTATTGTAAACTTTATAATTTAGCATTATATTATTATGAAACACCCTATATGTATATAACCTTCTATATTAAATGAAAAAATAGTCAAATTCATGTCCACAAGCACCTGTGTACAAAACAACCATCACTTCTGTCAATTCCGTGGTTCGAGCATATTACAATGTACGTGTTGGGACATTGCAAATGCTTGTGATAATACTCTACCAACATTCTACCATATTAGCCCTCCACCTCGGGGTTGCTAGTTCGAAAACAACTAGAGTCAGTTACCAAGTGTTTTTTCTCCAGGTACTCCAGCTTTCCTCAACCCCCAAAACCTGGCACATCCTTAAATGAACCCAACTGTTAATAAGACATAAAACAAAATAAGCCAAACCAAACTAAACCCTGCAAATTCTAAACAAAGTTTCCAGACAACCAGACTGAGATATTTTGACGGATTATGTGAACAAGAACAGGGATAAACACATAATCAATGGCTTTACCCACTGAGCCAAAAAAACATGTGCCATCGGCTGAGCGACAGGGACCATATTAGCACTATGTCCAAGCCACACCGACACGCACTTTTCACATGTATATTATTTTGGACTTGTCAAAATATCTCAGTTTGATGTCAGGGGCAGAGGAAATGTTAAGACATGTTTTAGATATATTCTAATTTGCTCTTGAAAACTTTATATTTTACAGATGCAGTTATTTCCTGGACAAGAGTGGCAATGCAATCACCGATTGTAAATTATAACTTTTGACAAATTGTGAAACGTGTAAGATCTTTTACCAACCAGTGGACTTTTTACATATTGAATCCTTTGAATAGTTACAATGACTGGGACACAAGTGATGCGGATACGGGCCCTATATAAGGCAATACTGAAGCTGCACCGGGGCCTTCCCCAGAATTTTAAGGCCATTGGAGACCAATATGTGAAGGATGAGTTTAAACGACACAAGAACATAAGCCCAGCAGAAGCTGATGTGTTTGTAGCTGAATGGACGGTATGTACTATAATATGTCCATGTAATGTAAACTATCATCGCCAATATTTCAATGGGATATGTTGCTTTTGATGGGTCATATTGTGTTTATTGAAGGTACTTTATCATATTTAGATGTTTCTTTTGGGTCTGAACATTTTCTTTTTGTAAATTATTACTTTTTTCCCTTTATTTCACAATTATTAATAAATCTTGTTATAATTCACCATAGTTTATGGCATACAGATTTACTCTTCAAGTTGTACAATTAAAATTGAAAGTAATTTCATTAAGAACTTCAATAAGGTAATTGCTTATTTTGAAATTGTATGGGTCAGGGATTCAAGACCTACTGGCCTGGAGTAAGTGACCATATTCTGGGTTGTTTAAAGGACCATAGCTGTTAATTAGGGGATAGTACGTTGTTTTGAGTGGCTTTACTGGCGATTAGAACATGAAATTTGGTTTGAACTCGAGACCGATAGGTCGAGAGTTTAAACCAAATTTCATGTTCTAATCGCCAGTATAGACACGAAAAATAACGTACTATCCCCATTCTAACACTCATTGACAATTTTACTACGCTAACATGTTTAGATACATTGTATTTCCTTGCTACGAGTACGTAGTAAAGTACTATGTGACCTGGCGGATGACGTGTCTTTCTATAGCCATCTGACCAATCAGAAGGAAGCTTTCAAAAGTCGGTCATTTAGCCACGCCCATACATGGTATTGGCGAGCGCTTGGTCTGGATGTTGACGAGGCGGAATATTTGGATTTAGATTCTTCGTGAACGTATGTAACGACATACTTTGATTAACATTGACAAAATGTCTACAATTCTATGTCAGTATGCTTGCCAATATGTTCGTATCGACAAAATCGTGTGTTAAGATCTTTTAAAATTTGTGCAAATGCACACGACACAGTCATACTGTGAAATGTTTGTTTTGATTTCGGAGACAGCTGCCTACACATGGATGGAATTAACGTTTCATGAATAAATGGAGGTAAGAACATGATATGATTACGTTTTATCCTTAATTTATTCAGCTAATACATTCAATCGGTCCTCTCTGCTCTGATGCTTACTTGACGTTCGCTTATCATGCAGTGGAATGTTCATCGATAGACGATCCCCATCACGACGCCATTTTGTTTTTGGTAGAAACGGGGCGTGGCTTAAGCTCGATGGGAGGAGCTTGATACGATTGATCATGATTGACCATGGTTCTATCGCACATTAGAACATAGTCCATATCCAATCAAAACGCGCATTACAAACGTATCGTGTTAGAATTAGACATAAAACATGAATCATAAAACCAAATTGCAGGAGAAAATTGAAATTGAGTCAATTTATTTGAAATCCTTACTGTTTTGCTTTTTACTTTCAGAAATATTATTTGACGATAGGAAAGCAACTTTCTCAGAGGAAACAGAGACAGAGTATAGGTGTAAACATGTCCCCTGGGCTGTTGGACTGTTTCAGTGATGAACAAGTCGTCCAGCTGATGGAGCTTAAGACCGAGGCTATTAAACCTACCGTGGAGGAGGAAAGCTGACCCTATCCATAGCTGTAGTCAGATTTATAATTAACCTTTCATTACATCATATTGATTATCAAACCCCTTTCTTCCCCGGAATGTGAGCATTAGAATATTGCTAGTCCGTGAAAGGACAATGAACTTGGTTCTATAAACTGTTCAGACAAAAGGGAGATGGTGGCTGTAAACTAACTGTTTGACTATGTGTAAAGTATATAGAGTGACTCACGAGGACGTGAGGCACCAATGCTGAGGAAGTGTTACTTAAGTTTTGTAATAAAAGATGTGTTGATTTGTGATATGTACTGTTAGCTATTATTTAATGATGATTTCACAAAACATAATTTAATATGCCAGTTTAAGGATTTAAAGTAATAGTTGCTGATATTTCCTTTTGAGGCTGGAAAAAAGTAACATTTCTGATGACCTTTCACCTTTATCCTGCTGACTTTTCACAATATCTCTGGTGACCTTTAATCTACATATCCTACTGACCTTTCTGCCATCTCTGGTGGCCTGTAACCTTTGTCTTGCTGACCTTTCACATCATCTCTGGAGACCTTAAATCTTTATCCCGATGATCTTTCACAATATCTCTGGTGACCTTTAATCTATCCTATTGACCTGTTCGCAATACCTCTGGTGACCTTGAACCTTTATTCTACCAACTTTTGACAAATTTTAACCTTTATTCTACTGACCAGTTCAAAGGATCTCTGGTGACCTTTATCCTACTGACCATTCACACCATCTCTGATGACCTTTACCTTGATCCTATTGATCAACAATATTTCCGGTGACCTTCCATCTTTATCCTATTTACTTTTAACCTTTATCCTACTGACCTGTTCAAAATATCTCTGGTGACCTGTAACATGTTTATCTTACAGACTGTTTGCAATATTTCTTGTGACCCGTCATATTTATTCTGCTGATGATTAACCTTATTGTTGGTGATCTTTCACCTTAACTCATCCTTCACATCCATCGGTTACGATCCCATTTGGTCTCTACACCCCTGGAATATGTCATGGCAAAACTGAGGACACGCACAGGTAAAAAAGAGGCCAAATTACCATGCATCACTCACCGGTTATCAATCTCTTACTTGTAACCCTAAAGTCAGTCAAGAACGAGGGTCAAGGTCATTGTTTTCACAAATTTTGTTGGGCTTCATCCAAGGAACATTTCAGCCAAATATCATTCTTCTTGGATTTTTCTTTCTGGTTTATCAGAAGAAGTTATCTAAAAGTTTTAAAAGATTTGACCCCTGTGACCTTGAATATTGATCAAGGTCATTTTTTCGCAAACTTTGTCAGGCTTCATACAAGGAGCCTTTCAGCCAAATATTATGCCTCTAGGCATTTTGATAAATCAAGAGAAGTCATTTGAAAGTTTTAACAGATTTGACCCCATTGGCCTTGAATATGAGTCAAGGTCATTTCTTTTTGCAAATATTGTTGGGGTTCATCCAATGAACCTTTCAGCCAAATTTCATGCTTCCAGACATTTTTGTTAATCTGGAATCTGAATTTGGGTCAAGGTCCTTTCTTTTTCACAAATTTTGTTGGGCATAATCCAAGGAACCTTTCAGCAAAATATCATGTTTTGAGGCCTTTTGGTAAATCTTGAGAAGTCTTTCAGATGTTTTAACATATTGTAACCCTGTGACCTTGAATATGGATCAAGGTAATTTCTTTTCGCAATTTTTGTCAGACTTCATCCAAGGGACCTTTCAGTCAAATATCATGCTTCTTGGATTTTTTTTCTGGTCTATCAGAAGAAGTTATTTAAAGGTTTTAACAGATTTGACCCCTGTGACCTTAAATATGGAACCAAGTCATTTTTTCGCAAACTTTGTCAGGCTTCATACAAGGAACCTTTCAGCCAAATATGCTTTTAGGCCTTTTGGTTTATCGGAAGAAGTCGTTAAAACGTTTGGACAGATTTGACCCTTGTGACCTTGAATATTGGTCAAGGTCATTTCTTTTCGCAAAATTTTGTTGGGCTTCATTCAAGGAAGCTACCAGTTTAATATAAGGTTTCTATGCCTGACGGTATTACATCAGAAGTTGTTTTAAGTTTTTGACATATTTGACCCCTGTGAAAATGACCTTAACTATTCCAACATTCAAACTTAATCCAGATAACTTTTAACTTCTGTTACCCAAATGTAATTTTGTGGTGACCCTTTATCTGTAGGATCCTTTATCTAGCCCTTTTCTTCCTTTTGCCTTGTCGGGTAATAACTTATGACCGTTCTATTCACCTCTGATGACCTTTCACCCTATGTACTGTATTTCTGATTACCTTTCTTTATTTCTTTGACACTGACAAGGAGTTTGTCGGTGTCTGATGGTAGATTATTTTGTGTGAAATTTAACCGTTTGACGTTGCAAGCTGAAATTTTGTTATATTTTTAATTGGACCTTTAAAAATTGATAACATGAAAAGAAAAATCGAAACTTTTGTAATCATGTGTTTTTAGGTCATCTGACCCGACCTATAGCTATCGTGCTTTGCCGTCGTCATCCGTAAAAGTTTCCTTTAAACGAATTCCTCTCAATAACCAAAATGCCCATTTGGCCTGAAGCATGTTGGAATGAAAGGCTACCAAGTTTGTTTAAATTAAAGACCCTGACCTACGTCCAAGGTCACAGGGGTCAAATTTCTAAAAAAAATAAACAATTTCTTATCAATAACCGAAAGGCCTGGGTACTGATATTTAGCCTTTAGCATGTAGGGTTGAAGGACTACTATGTTCGTTAAAATGAATGACCTTGGCCAACTTTCAAGGTCACAGGAATCAAATATGTTAATATCTTGAACAACTTCGCAATAACCAACAAAACAATCATACATATATATATTGATAGTCAGATGACCGTTAAGGCCCCTGAGCCTCTTGTCCTTTTGAATTATATTGTTTCACTATTATATATATATATATATGATTAATTTATTAATCGATATGGTTGTTCTGACCACATTTGTCTGTGAACTCTCATCTACCTTTTGTTAAATTTCATCTAAATTTTGGGTGACAAGATAAGATGAAAGCCCCCGCTCTCTGTACAATTGTATGCACGTGACCATGTGCACCTTGTACGCGATACTTTCAACTTACGTCTGATGAACTTTCCCCTTTCATGTTGTGTCCTATTTCTGATGACTGTACACTTTTTATCTGCGTTGACAGTTCTAGATTCAGTATTAAGATGTCTAAGTGTAGTAATTATCTGTCATCATGCCATATGTGACCTAGTGAACCTTATAATCCATGATCATATTTGCACATGTCACCCCTCCTGGTGTCGTCTCACGTAGCATACATTTGATATTTTCCTATATACAGGTAAGGTGTTGGGTGGGTTTAGTCTCACCTAGCATACATTTGAAAAATACCTTGTCTCACCTAGCATACATTTCTGTTTTCACACCTATTCACAATTTGGCTATAGTCTGTTTCATAGTGGTGTAGGTGGTGTTGTAAGGTATAAATGTATATTATTAAAGAACAACTTTATATCTTGTTAATTAAAATGTAAATACAAGTATCTTTGTAATATAATGGAGCACCATTTTGTAGATGTTTATAATGTTAAAAGATATTTTATTAAAGTATACTTTGCAAAAGATACTTTGCATTGTACACTTAATAATATAACAATGAAGTATATTTTATATCATTAAATTATTGTATTAAAGTATTGAATGCAAAAGAGTTACACGTAGAAGGAATTTAAATCCAGAAAATCCAGCCAGATAATGGCCTATGAAACACAATTCAAAAATTAATACATTGTCATTTCGTAATGATCAAATTTAACCCCAATTAGTCAAATATTAAACATCCTTTATGAAAATATATCTTAGTATTTCATGAACATACATATACAAAGATTTAAAATGTCTAATGATGCGCTTCCAAAAGATAATACGCTTTAATTGAAACACTTATAAATAGATATTTAGAGTTATATTTAAATGAATAGTTTTCTAACCAAAATATTAACTAAACGGAAATGTGTTTAATGGGAAAAATAAGAACAATATTTTTACGATGAGCTACATACAAATGTGAAGTGGGCAATGAAGACAAATAATACTAGGAAGATAAGATGCATAATTAATTTCAAACTAGATATGTCAACATGACATGAATGCCCACACTAAGAACCAATAAGAAGTAATGTTTGTGATTTTTAAAAAAAATCTCTATTTGTGGCAGGCAAGGCTATCTAATGTTGGTTCTACAATGTACAGTGTTTTAAATTTTCAAATCAAATTTGGCCATAAATCTGGAACAGTAGGTGGATCGTAACCAAATTAAAGTATAGGTTATGAAAGTGTCATACTTTATTATAGGGGAATATGAATAGCTAGATGGTCATAGATGGTCATAAGAATGAAGAGCGTGTTTTATTTAAAATCATATGTGAATAGGGTTATGATATTTAAATAGTCTTTAGTGTACAATATATGAATGTATAAGATGAAAAATCAAAATTCAATATATATGTAAAAATAAAAATAAATAAACAGTTCAGATCATTGTTGAGATGTATGTATACTGGGTATGTATATATCCGTGTTTCAATTCAAATCATATACATGTACTGTATATTTTTGGTCTCATGGTCAATCTCCAACAAAATTATGATACAACACTACAAAACAGGAAAAAAAATAAGATGTAAATCTTATACAATTGCAAACAGGAAAAAAATAAGATGTAAATCTTATACAATTGCTTTAGTTATCAATTTCTTAAATCAATAGCTTCATATAAATATAAATATTCGAGGAGCACAATTCTTCTACATTTCTACTCTAAATAACTGGGTTAAACAATTTCTTGTTGTTTTTTTTTCATTTCTAACAATATTCACAATAAATATATTCCGATAATATTTAAAAGGAAAACAACCTAGTTCACAATATATACTATAGGATTCGGGGTAGATTTTTTAACATTAAGTATGCGAGGTAAGATACTAGTTACATATATGATACAGACTATAGTTTACCTGTAATTAAATCCTATTGTTCTCTACCTGACACAAAATCTCACTTAGCATACACCCAATACCTTACCTGTATATAGAAAAATGCCAAATGTATGCTACGTGAGACGACACCGTTGGGTGTATGCTAAGTGAGATTTTGTGTCAGGTAGAGAACAATAGGATTTAATTACAGGTAAACTATAGTCTGTATCATATTGTAACTATCTTACCTAACATACTTAGTGTTAAAACATCTAACCCGAATCATTTAATATATAGTGAACAAGGTCGTTTTCCATTGAAATATTAAAAGAAATTTAGAATATTTAATATTGGTTTCAATTGTGAGTATTTTAAGAAGTGAAAAGAAAAACAAGAAATGGTTTCAACTGTGGTAATTTGTTTATGCTATATGTGTATTACAACCACATCAAACAATATTATTAGAAAATCATCCTAATAAATTGATCCAGTTATTTAGAATAGAAAATAAAAAATAAATGCAGTGCTCTCTGAGTATAACTTCTCTATGTTTGTATACACAATGCTGTAAAGTGTTGTATTGTGGTTTTGTTGACTGATTGGCCGTTAAACAAAAGTACATGTATTAGTTACGATTTAAATTGAATCACGGATATATACATTGTACATACCCAGTATACAAACTTTTCAAAACTTATCTGAACTGTTTATCTATATTGATTGATGATATTCTTTAAACATATACAATTAATTTGGATTGTTCATCTTATGCATTTATATATTATACACATAATACTTTTTAAACTTTAAATAAATCAATCTCTTCTTTTATTTAAATCTAGCTATTCATATTTCCCTATAATAAACTATGACGCTTTCATATACTATTGATTTTTACATTTTAATTTGGTTACGATCAATCTACTGTTTCCAGAAATATGGTCAAATTAAATTTAAAAATTTCAGTAAAACACTGTACATTGTAGAACCAAAATTGGAGACCCTGCCTGAAAACCACAAAAAAGTACTTCTCATTGGTTCTTAGTGGGAGCATATATGTCCTATTGACATATCTAGTTTAAAATTGATTATGCACCTCATCTTACTAGTATTAGTTCTTTATTGTCCATTTACATTTGTATGCATCTCACCATAAAAATATTGTATTCATTCTTCATTTGAACAAAATTCCGTTCAGGTAACAGGTTCATTTTTGGCAGTAAGCTGTCCATTTAAGAAAACTCTCTCAATATCTACTATATAAGTATTTCAAAGCACATATGATGTTTTGAAAGCATCATTAGACATTATAAATATTTGTATCTCGACATGTATGTTCATAATTCTGAAATACTTGAAATACTAAAGATATGTTCACATAAAGGAATGTATAAACAATGTTTAAAAGTCATTTTATATTTGAGTAATTGAGGTTAAATTTTATCTTTACGAAGTATTAATTGTTGAATGTGTATCATAGGACGTTATCTAGTAGGATTTTAAGTCCTTATAACCGTTTTGCATTGTACAGTTAAATTAATAATTTATGAATATAACATATGATTTATTGTTAACTATTAAGGGTACATATGTGCAATTGAAAAATACTTTTGCAATGTATATTTTAATAAAATATATTTTTTTAACATTATAATCTACAAAATGGTGCTGCGATTTATTACAAAAATACTATATATAATTCACATTTTCATTAAAATAGATATACAGTTGTTCTATAACAACATATATATATATGTATACCTTTTAACACCACCTATATCACTATGAAACAGACTATAGCCAAATTGTCAATAGGTGTGAAAACAGAAATGTATGCTAGGTGAGACAAGGTATTTTTCAAATGTATGCTAGGTGAGACTAAACCCCCCTCCTGACCTGTCCTCGTATTTGTCGCCGGCTGTCGCTAAGAGCTGACAATGAAGTTAATAATTGGGATTATCTTGTCAGAACACACACAACGCGGTATAGATAGAAGCCCGTGTCATTTATATTATTCGTTTTCTCATATATACCACATGCATATATGTACATATAGACTAGCTGGCTCTCGTCTCTAGAATAGTATACAGATATTGAACAAAATAGTCTAATAATTTTGATCACTTGGATGTGTGATTCTAGGTATGAAACAAGGGGGAGATAAGCTAGTAGTAAAATTCAATAGAGAAATTCTCTATAGAAACTTAGGGGCTGCTAGCCAGTCTGATGTACATAATGTAGCATTCACTTCTCATATTCATGAAACTGTAAGAATATGTAACTGTGTGTGATTATCTAAATTCTTCAAATATGCATAACAACAGTTATTTCAAAATGTTATAGAGATCGAGGTTTCTGCTTAATTTTTTCAAACGGTTTGAGAGAAACGACTTCATATTCTACATATGAAAAGCGTGAATTGAGCTAACCCACGAGTTGCAAGAATAGGATCCACCTGAAAGGATGAAAATAGCGACCCCAAACAAAACAACGGAATATCAGGTAAAGGTTTTAACATTATAACCATGAATAAAGTACATATTAACAATTCAAAACAAGTTTAATAGATAAGCTGCAGTTTTAACAACATAAACTTCTCATACCAGACATAACAGGCCCGCCACACCAAAGCAATCAATACAGCTTAAATAAAACTGGAAATTTAAGTCTTTCGTCGATGAAACTGATATCCATTTGATTGATAAAAATGACACCCGTAAGAACTTTTGTTGTACGATTCTTGCTGGGATGTCCAGTTACAGTATTGTATAACTGTTTACCTGAATATGCGAGTTTCTGAACATAATAAGATTTGGTTACAGATGGTCCGTTCCGTGCTCCGTCTTAGTAGATAATTACAATACATGATCTATGATAACAACAAACCAGTAACAGCTGTGTAACAATGTCCAACTCAAAACTTGGCTTGTTTCTCGTATCTTTATTCGTTTTAACCGTCCATTATCAGATGGTGGGCTATTCAAATCACCGTGCGTCCGTGGTCTGTCCGTCCTTAAACAATTCTTGCGATCTCTAATTTCATATGCAGGTTCCCCTTGGTCTTTCCTTGTGCTCTTTTGATTTGGGACTGAAAAAAAACTATGATCAATGTTTCAGAGGATTTCTAAAATTTTAAATAACTAAGATTACATACATCGATGAAAGAAGAAAAAAAAGGGAAAATCCAATTTTTTAAGAATAAATGTTTTGTTCTTTTCTCAGAAAAAGGGGGAAAAGATAAATGAAAATGTTTCAAACTTGGAACTGCGCGCAATAATATCATAACGTCTACATCTTTGTGTGCAAAAATACTCGAACCAAGTTCATGCTGGCGTGTTTTATACATCTTGAACTTAAATCGGTTGCAATATTTCTCATGATTATCACTCAAAATTAAAGAATCGGCCTTGTTGTTTCCTTGGTATTGATTGGTTAAATATACTTAATGGTGAACAATCATAGCCAAACATATCACAATCTGGCCTCAAAACGTCTCGGAGCTTGTGTAAGTCTGAAAAGTCAACAGAGGCGTACGCTTCTAACATGGCGTCTCTTTTGTGAACACGTGGTACTTTATCGTTCAGACTATTAAACAAAACTTGTAGTAGCCTGTCCTTACTGATGGCATCACTTTCACTTATTTTTATTGGATATTTAGTTTCAAAACTGATCAATCCTCGCAGCTGAAGTGCACGCCACATCCGTTGCTGAGCCGAATAGAAACTCGACACGCACTTGTGACGATCAACAAGGTCTCTCTTGTAGAAAAACAACAAATCCACGCTGTGTACAAATTGATCTATTACATGTGCTTCGAAAAATCGACCTTGAAGTTTATCACGCATTTTTGTATGACCTACAGTATGGATTAAAAACATTGTATCGTTGTAGAATGTCGCCATCTTGCCTATGATGTCATACCGGATATTGCAAGGACGACAGTGTTCGCTTATTGTTACAAAGTGGCTGTCAACTGGCTCCAAGCCGTGTGCATGGTTTACAACATATTTTACAAATTCTGCAAAAGTAACGTCATTTCCACATCTTAAACTTCTAAACTCTGGATGCGTTCGATATTTACGAATAATAGCTGTTCCTTTATCCATCCAGAAATTGATATTCGGGGAAACAAATTTGTCGACATATGCCGAAAATAATCTTTCAAACGGATCTCGCGAGAACATAACGGTTAATGAAGTCGTCAGCACTTGGTTATATTCTCGCTCTGTCTTGTTGTACATAGTTTCGACAGTTCCTGGTATGTAGGCGTCAAATGCCCGGATATCAAACGGGCTGGATTTTATGGCGTCATTGAGAATCTGTCAATAAAAGAAGAAATAAAATTTATTCGGTTTTTGTCAGGATGGCAACATGGCAGCAATTGTATCCTGACAAAAACACTACCTTATCATATTTCAACATAGCAACGAAGTACCATGGCAATGGTTTGACAATGACAACGATTGCTAATGGCAACGGCTGTACCATGACAACGGAAGTGCCACAATGATGTCTGCGTTTTGTCAACGGAAGCATAAACAATTAATGATAATCAACGGGCGAACTATCGCCTCGAACAAAGGAAGCGCAATAACGACCGGTATACCATGGTAACTGAAGTACAATAACTCATGAGCTGCTTACATCTATATAATATATACAAATGCCCAGACTGAACAGTTTACAACTTATTTATATGACAATTTTGATTTTCCGATCGTGAACATCCCTTCCCTAAAAAAAAGTATTACTTCATGTGGCACCGACCAGCCCCCATAGAGATTTGTCATAACTTTGCATTGCGTGAATTTCAGGGGTCTCGCTCTTCTTCGGTTCCCGAAGAACGAGGTGACCTGGAACTCGACTCAAAACAAGAAAACAGTTTACATAATGTTGTTACTTAGAAACCTGCCTGAAACAATTTGCTTTTCTGTCGACAATGAAGTAAAGTTGTTTGATAATAAACAAAACCACGCCTCTCACCGAAAAGAACCTTCGCCAAAAGGTCAATCCAACTTTCTCTATCCCGCAGAAAACAAGATGGCGTCCCCTGTCGACCAAAAGATGCTGTCTGAACAACTCTTCCCCGTACATACTCGGCTGTGATGGTAATGACGCACAACTGTCAATCATTCTGTTCCTGCGCATGATGTAAGTTTGGGGAATCGTGAATCTAAACGTCTTGTTTTCAAGATGTATCTGCAAAGAGTAGGATATTTACAATAAACTTCAGTGACCCGATAATTTGTTACAGCTAAATTTGGACCTAAACTAAGGTGTTTAGAGGAATTTTACAGCTTTGGGAGGATTAGATAAATTTTCGATTCAAATGTCCCTTCAATCTGACAATGGTCGAAAACTGATCTTAACAACACCCCCCCCCCCCCAAAAAGTGTAAAAATTACTCTAAACACCTTAGTTTAGGTCTAAATCTAGCAAAACAATTTTTTTCAGAAACCATTTTCGATATGTGACTGATGTCAACCTCGTGAACTTGCTAAAAGTGGCCCTATGACTGCGAAATAGAGGGAGTTTCTAGAGTGAACAGAACATACTTCGCGAGAGGAGAATACATTTACGTTCACACAGTATATAGGATATTTCATAAAAATTGAAGGATCCATATTTCCGAAGATACCTTTTTTGGTACATGTGAGTTTGAAGCAAGAAAATAATGTGGGATCGTCTTTTCGACTTTGAGAGCTGAACTCCCTAGTTTAGGATCTAAAATAGCTGTATCTAGTTCTCAGGTCCCTGTGGTATATACACACACGAAAGTAATAATGGTCCACACATATCCACTGTTATATATCTTAGGTCCCTGCGGTAAACACCATTTTCAGATAGCGACTGTTTGTGTAATAATGAATATTTTATCTATTTACTTTGATAACGAGTGATTTTACCATGTATATCAATAAGTGAGTCGTCCGTAATATGTAGATGTTATTTTATAGAGTTAAAAACAAAAATAATATCCTGACCCCGACGTGATTTGAACACGCAACCTTCTGATCTGGAGTCAGACGCGCTACCGTTGCGCCACGGAGTCTTCATAACTTCCATAAAATAAACATCTATCATTTATATATTATTTTCAAGTTATTCTTAACCTATGTTTATACTTACATTACCGAATTGTTTAATATTTCTTCTCGGTATCCAGTCATCTGCAACAAAACAGGGACAATTAACCTGTCGTTATACAGACTATAAATAACAGTATTTCGTCATTTCCTAAAGCTGACGCAATCCTGTAAAGTCCAATTAATGTAACACTACTTTCACTTTTACTTTGTCAATGTATATGCCAAAAATATTTCAAAAACAAAATGAGCAGAGGGGCTCACAAAGAAATACCTCCAACCCGCAAATTTGTCAAGTGTGATCTTTAATTTGACCCTTTAACTTGACCAATGACCACAAAAATCTAATATGATAAAGAACTCGATGTTACCATTGTATGATGCAAATATGAACTAATCAAGTCTATCATCAGGAGTTCATAGGGTATCTTGTACACAAGCGTTAACATGACACGTGATAAAGTGTGACCTTTGACCTTTTTACTTCGACCATTGACCACACAAATTTATTCAGGTGTATAACCTTATAATATGACACTTTGATGTAAATATAATTTAATCTGTCAAAGTTTCCTGTGATATTTTGTACATACGAGTTTTATTCCCAAAATGATCAACTGTGACCTTTGACTTTTAAACTTGACAAGTTAACTTTTTAGTTAGATTATATGGTATAAATATGAAACAATCTGACCAGGCGTTCTCTGACGCGCACGCGCACGGACGGGCAGGCGAACAGACACAATGTTTACTATCTACTCCGTTATCTAAGTTTGGGGGTATCAAAAGATTTGGGGGTTCATGTCGGATAATACGAGAGATCTTTTTGTTCACAGGGAAAAAAAATCACATACCTGATAATATATGAATTTCATGTCCGTCAAATAATTTAGATATGGCTATGGCGACCATGTACAGCGCGCACGTCATCAGTGTGACGGTGACGACTAGCTGGAGGCGACGTCTGCGTCTGACGAAGTACCCCATATCGTCATCACGAGAACACGTATCTGCTGTACGAAAAACAGGCTATATCAGTTCACATAGAAACATATATATCTCAGGAAGGCCATTTCTGGAAGTCTGCATAGACCAACAGCCAGTTTCTATTGAAACTTGTGGGTAGTAGTGCACCAGCATTTTAATTCCAGATTTCAACCTTTTTAAGGGTTTCACTACTCAACGCAAAATGATAAGCGCGAAAACTACCTTCAGACTAATACAATATTTTACTTTACTTGATTGAACAGTATACGTATAGTATGGAGTTAAACATAAAAGTTACGCCCCTTTTGTAAGTATACTTAGTAGTGCGATGGCAATTTTTCATTGCAGATTTAAACACTCTTTAGGGAAATATAACATAAGAGAAGTACGCGTTTTATATTTAGTACATAGTATTAGGCACTGCATGGTAACCATTATTTTTTTTATATTTTTTAAGTTGTTGTATCTCTATTGATTATCTTCTTTTCAACAATTGGTTTAATTAACATAAGAAAGCCACTGATCACTCCGCTAATACCCATCCTCATCTGTTCCTGTACCCTCTGATTCTGCCCTTCACTTTTCTTTGACCTTTTTTTCTTTTTCTTTCCTGTTTTCCCGACATCAAAAACAGGACAAATCATACAATATATATATAAAAATACTATCATCATCGGAAACCAATGGTACACTTCTCTATCGTTTACATCGTAACCCACGGTATACTTCTCTATCGTTTACATCGTAACCCACGGTACACTTCTCTATCGTTTACATCGTAACCCACGGTACACTTCTCTATCGTTTACATCGTAACCCACGGTACACTTCTCTATCGTTTACATCGTAACCCACGGTACATTTCTCTGTCGTTTACTTGGTCGGAAACCCACGGTACACTTCTCTGTCGTTTACATGGTCGAAACCCACGGTATACTTATCTATCGTTTACATGGTCGGAAACCCACGGTACACTTCACTATCGTTTACATCGTCGGAAACACACGGTACATTTCTCGGTCGTTTACATGGTCGAAACCCACGGTACGCTTCTCTGTCGTTTACATCGCCAGAAACCCACGGTACACTTCTCTCTCGTTTACATCGTGGGAAACCCATGGTACGTTTCTCTAACGTTTACATCGTCAGAAACCCACGGTACACTTCTCTCTCGTTTACATCGTGGGAAACCCATGGTACGTTTCTCTAACGTTTACATCGTCAAAAACCCACGGTACACTTCTCTCTCGTTTACATGGTCGGAAACCCACGGTACACTTCTCTCCCGTTTACATCGTCGGAAACCTATGGTACGTTTCTTTATTGTTTACATCGAAACCCACCGCATGCTTCTCTATCGTTTACATCGTCGGAAACCCACGGTACACTTCTTTATCGTTTACATCGTCGGAAACCCACGGTACACTTCTCTATCGTTTACATCGAAACCCATGGTACGCTTCTCTGTCGTTTACATCGTCGGAAACCCACGGTACGCTTCTCTATCGTTTACATCGAAACCTACCGCATGCTTCTCTATCGTGTACATCGAAACCTACGGTACGCTTCTCTATCGTTTACATCGTCGGAAACCCACGGTACACTTCTCTATCGTTTACATCGTCGGAAACCCACGGTACGCTTCTCTGTCGTTTACATCGAAACCCGCGGTACACTTCTCTGACGTTTGCATCGCCGGAAACCCACGGTACACTTCTCTGTCGTTTACATCGAAACCCACGGTACGCTTCTCATTCGCTTACATCGTCGGAAACCCACGGTACACTTCTCTATCGTTTACATGGTCGGAAACCCACGGTACACTTCTCTGTCGTTTACATGGTCGGAAACAAATGGTACATTTCTCGGTCGGAAACCCACGGTACATTTCTCGGTCGTCTACATGGTCGAAACCCACGGTATACTTATCTATCGTTTACATGGCCGGAAACCCACGGTACACTTCACTATCGTTTACATCGTCGGAAACACACGGTACATTTCTCGGTCGTTTACATGGTCGAAACCCACGGTACGCTTCTCTGTCGTTTACATCGTCAGAAACCCACGGTACACTTCTCTCTCGTTTACATCGTGGGAAACCCATTGTACGTTTCTCTAACGTTTACATCGTCAAAAACCCACGGTACACTTCTCTCTCGTTTACATCGTCGGAAACCCATGGTACACTTCTTTATTGTTTACATCGAAACCTACCGCATGCTTCTCTATCGTTTACATCGAAACCCACGGTACACTTCTCTATCGTTTACATCGTCGGAAACCCATGGTACGTTTCTTCATTGTTTACATCGAAACCCACCGCATGCTTCTCTATCGTTTACATCGTCGGAAACCCACGGTACACTTCTTTATCGTTTACATCGTCGGAAACCCACGGTACACTTCTTTATTGTTTACATCGAAACCTACCGCATGCTTCTCTATCGTTTACATCGAAACCCACGGTACGCTTCTCTGTCGTTTACATCGTCGGAAACCCACGGTACGCTTCTCTATCGTTTACATCGAAACCTACCGCATGCTTCTCTATCGTTTACATCGAAACCTACGGTACGCTTCTCTATCGTTTACATCGTCGGAAACCCACGGTACACTTCTCTATCGTTTACATCGTCGGAAACCCACGATACTCTTCTCTGTCGTTTACATCGAAACCCGCGGTACCCTTCTCTGACGTTTGTATCGTCGGAAACCCACGGTACATTTCTCGGTCGTTTACATGGTCGAAACCCACGGTATACTTATCTATCGTTTACATGGTCGGAAACCCATCGTGCATTTCACTATCGTTTACATCGTCGGAAACACACGGTACATTTCTCGGTCGTTTACATGGTCGAAACCCACGGTACACTTCTCTCTCGTTTACATCGTGGGAAACCCATGGTACGTTTCTCTATCGTTTACATCGTCAAAAACCCACGGTACACTTCTCTCTCGTTTACATGGTCGGAAACCCACGATACACTTCTCTCTCGTTTACATCGTCGGAAACCCATGGTACGTTTCTCTATTGTTTACATCGAAACCCACCGCATGCTTCTCTATCGTTTACATCGTCGGAAACACACGGTACACTTCTTTATCGTTTACATCGTCGGAAACCCTCGGTACACTTCTCTATTGTTTACATCGAAACCCACGGTACGCTTCTCTATCGCTTACATCGAAACCCACGGTACACTTCTCTATCGCTTACATCGTCGGAAACCCACGGTACACTTCTCTCTCGTTTACATGGTCGGAAACCCACGATACACTTCTCTCTCGTTTACATCGTCGGAAACCCATGGTACGTTTCTCTATTGTTTACATCGAAACCCACCGCATGCTTCTCTATCGTTTACATCGTCGGAAACACACGGTACACTTCTTTATCGTTTACATCGTCGGAAACCCACGGTACACTTCTCTATTGTTTACATCGAAACCTACCGCATGCTTCTCTATCGTTTACATCGTCGGAAACCCACGGTACACTTCTCTATCGTTTACATCGTCGGAAACCCATGGTACTCTTCTCTGTCGTTTACATCGAAACCCGCGGTACACTTCTCTGTCGTTTACATCGTCGGAAACCCACGGTACGCTTCTCTATCGTTTACATCGAAACCTACCGCATGCTTCTCTATCGTGTACATCGAAACCCACGGTACGCTTCTCTATCGTTTACATCGTCGGAAACCCACGGTACACTTCTCTATCGTTTACATCGTCGGAAACCCATGGTACTCTTCTCTGTCGTTTACATCGAAACCCGCGGTACACTTCTCTGTCGTTTACATCGTCGGAAACCCACGGTACGCTTCTCTATCGTTTACATCGAAACCTACCGCATGCTTCTCTATCGTTTACATCGTCGGAAACCCACGGTACACTTCTCTATCGTTTACATCGTCGGAAACCCATGGTACTCTTCTCTGTCGTTTACATCGAAACCCGCGGTACACTTCTCTGTCGTTTACATCGTCGGAAACCCACGGTACGCTTCTCTATCGTTTACATCGAAACCTACCGCATGCTTCTCTATCGTTTACATCGAAACCCACGGTACGCTTCTCTATCGTTTACATCGTCGGAAACCCACGGTACACTTCTCTATCGTTTACATCGTCGGAAACCCATGGTACGCTTCTCTGTCGTTTACATCGAAACCCGCGGTACACTTCTCTGACGTTTGCATCGCCGGAAACCCATGGTACACTTCTCTGTCGTTTACATCGAAACCCACGGTACGCTTCTCATTCGCTTACATCGTCGGAAACCCTAGGTACACTTCTCTATCGTTTACATGGTCGGAAACCCACGGTACACTTCACTATCGTTTACATCGTCGGAAACCCACGGTACACTTCTCTGTCGTTTACATGGTCGAAACCCACGGTATACTTATCTATCGTTTACATGGTCGGAAACCCACGGTACACTTCACTATCGTTTACATCGTCGGAAACACACGGTACATTTCTCGGTCGTTTACATGGTCGAAACCCACGGTACGCTTCTCTGTCGTTTACATCGTCAGAAACACAAGGTACACTTCTCTATCGTTTACATCGAAACCCACGGTACGCTTCTCTCTCGTTTACATCGTCGGAAACCCATGGTACGTTTCTCTATCGTTTACATCGTCAAAAACCCACGGTACACTTCTCTCTCGTTTACATGGTCGGAAACCCACGATACACTTCTTTATCGTTTACATCGTCGGAAACCCATGGTACGTTTCTCTATTGTTTATATCGAAACCCACCGCATGCTTCTCTATCGTTTACATCGTCGGAAACCCACGGTACACTTCTTTATCGTTTACATCGTCGGAAACCCACGGTACACTTCTCTATTGTTTACATCGAAACCTACCGCACGTTTCTCTATCGTTTACATCAAAACCTACGATACGCTTCTCTGTCGTTTACATCGTCGGAAACCCACGGTACGCTTCTCTATCGTTTACATCGAAACCTACCGCATGCTTCTCTATCGTTTACATCGAAACCCACGGTACGCTTCTCTATCGTTTACATCGTCGGAAACCCACGGTACACTTCTCTATCGTTAACATCGTCGGAAACCCACGGTACTCTTCTCTGTCGTTTACATCGAAACCCGCGGTACACTTCTCTGACGTTTGCATCGCCGGAAACCCATGGTACACTTCTCTGTCGTTTACATCGAAACCCACGGTACGCTTCTCATTCGCTTACATCGTCGGAAACCCTAGGTACACTTCTCTATCGTTTACATGGTCGGAAACCCACGGTACACTTCTCTGTCGTTTACATCGTAACCCACGGTACACTTCTCTGTCGTTTACATGGTCGAAACCCACGGTATACTTCTCTATCGTTTACATGGTCGGAAACCCATGGTACACTTCACTATCGTTTACATCGTCGGAAACACACGGTACATTTCTCGGTCGTTTACATGGTCGAAACCCACGGTACGCTTCTCTGTCGTTTACATCGTCAGAAACACAAGGTACACTTCTCTATCGTTTACATCGAAACCCACGGTACGCTTCTCTCTCGTTTACATCGTGGGAAACCCATGGTACGTTTCTCTATCGTTTACATCGTCAAAAACCCACGGTACACTTCTCTCTCGTTTACATGGTCGGAAACCCACGATACACTTCTCTCTCGTTTACATCGTCGGAAACCCATGGTACGTTTCTCTATTGTTTATATCGAAACCCACCGCATGCTTCTCTATCGTTTACATCGTCGGAAACCCACGGTACACTTCTTTATCGTTTACATCGTCGGAAACCCACGGTACACTTCTCTATTGTTTACATCGAAACCTACCGCATGTTTCTCTATCGTTTACATCAAAACCTACGATACGCTTCTCTGTCGTTTACATCGTCGGAAACCCACGGTACGCTTCTCTATCGTTTACATCGAAACCTACCGCATGCTTCTCTATCGTTTACATCGAAACCCACGGTACGCTTCTCTATCGTTTTCATCGTCGGAAACCCACGGTACACTTCTCTATCGTTTACATCGTCGGAAACCCGCGGTACACTTCTCTGACGTTTGCATCGCCGGAAACCCGCGGTACTCTTCTCTGACGTTTGCATCTTCGGAAACCCATGGTACACTTCTCTAACGTTTGCATCGCCGGAAACCCGCGGTACTCTTCTCTGACGTTTGCATCGTCGGAAACCCACGGTACGCTTCTCTGTCGTTTACAACGAAACCCACGGTACACTTCTCTATCGCTTACATCGAAACCCACGGTACACTTCTCTATCGTTTACATCGAAACCCACGGTACGCTTCTCTATCGTTTACATCGTCGGAAACCCACGGTACGCTTCTCTGTCGTTTACATCGAAACCCGCGGTACACTTCTCTGACGTTTGCATCGCCGGAAACCCGCGGTACTCTTCTCTGACGTTTACATCGTCGGAAACCCATGGTACACTTCTCTAACGTTTGCATCGCCGGAAATCCGCGGTACTCTTCTCTTACGTTTGCATCGTCGGAAACCCACGGTACGCTTCTCTGTCGTTTACAACGAAACCCACGGTACACTTCTCTATCGCTTACATCGAAACCCACGGTACACTTCTCTGTCGTTTACCTCGAAACCCACGGTACACTTCTCTATCGTTTACATCGTCGGAAACCCACGGTACGCTTCTCTGTCGTTTACATCGAAACCCGCGGTACTCTTCTCTGACGTTTGCATCGCCGGAAACCCGCGGTACTCTTCTCTGACGTTTGCATCGTCGGAAACCCGCGGTACTCTTCTCTGACGTTTGCATCGTCGGAAACCCACGGTACGCTTCTCTGTCGTTTACATCGAAACCCACGGTACGCTTCTCTATCGTTTACATCGAAACCCACGGTACACTTTTTTATCGTTTACATCGTTGGAAACCCACGATACACTTCTCTGTCGTTTACAAGTATAAACACGACAGAGAAGTGTACCGTGTGTTTCCCACGATGAAACAACATCAGATACAAATAATTTGGCTTTCATTCAATTTCTATTACTTTGTCAGTGAAATCGGTATTTGATTCCTCTTCATATATTTTATGATGGTCAAAATATATACATATTATTATGTACGTGAAAGTTTAAGCTGAGTGACTGTCAAAAACTAACGACTATATATACTGAGGATACATGTACCTGTAAAGATATATTGCTAGCAGCAAAAATTGAACATGCAAAACACGAGAATTTAAAAATTCAATATGTTATATTCTTGTGACATGATGTCCACACAAATAGCTCGGGCTCATATTTACTTACCTTTCTCATATTTGTGCATTACATCTGTGTTCAGTTTTTTGTAGCTCAACGAATTCATTAAAACCACTCAAAAAGGCACAAATCTCAACTTTGAAACAGTATTCGGCTTCAGTATTTTCAATTTATTTCCACATAGTTGAAAAAAGGTTTTATGCGTCATGTAATTATGTTTATATTAGATATAAAGGCCATGTTTTGATTACGTAAGTCTAATGTCGTTTATCAAACCGCCATTTCAATAAACGTTTGTGATGTGTAATTTATTGACTACTGTACAAGTTTGCATTTCGACTGCCATGTAATAACAAGCGGCTTAATATTAAATTTTTTTTTATGAGCTTGTAATTGATCAAGATATCAGACTTGAGCACAAAATCTATACTTGTGTATGAGAATGGTTTTACATTTAGCGCACGTCTATCAGGACGAGGTGGGAGGGGAGGGGAGGGGAGGTGGGCAATCGGAACAGGCAGCACACTTTAAAGTTTTTCGTTTTACGGAAAATTGTAATAAGCTTGCCAACGGGATACCCGCACGTTGGTTGTAAATAGTAAATAGTTGTGTCTTCGGGGACAAAGACTATATATAACGAGTGAGGAATGTAATGGTCGCTGGGCGATGTTTGGCGACCAGATCACAGGTGCATGGACCAGATATGTGGCCGTCCAGAGTTCTGAATGTCCTGTGTTCGAACCCCAGTCTGGAAGTGCATTTTCCCTCTCCCGTTATAAATTTTACACTCTTAATAATAAAAAAAGATATTTGGTTCGTGTCAGTAACAATAGAGGTCGGGTGGTGCAGTGGATAGCGCACTTGCCTTTCACCAAGGCGGCCGGGGTTCGACTCCCCGTCCGGACGTGAAAAGGTTTGGGGTCACCTGCCCGACTACGTGGGTTTTCTCCGGGTACTCCGGTTTCCTCCCACAATAAGACCCCTCGCGCGCTAATATCCGGGCCAACAAAAGTGATTAATATAAGTTGTATTACTTGTTTCATAATTGTTGTAAAATAAATAAAGTTTATATTTTTAACAATAGAGGAAGGTAATCTATATTGAAACGTCAATTTCCTGTGGTAATATTACTACAGCAAATCTAAATAAAATGTGCTTCATCATGAAAAATCGAAAATTACAAAACGTAAAATTATAATAAAGTACAGTAATCAACGTGAAATTAAGTAACGGGGGAAATAGAAATAATAAAAATCAAAAGAAATCGAGGGAAATATGACGATTAACCTACCTCCGAGGAAGTGATCAGATCCAAATATATGAAATCATAGAAACCATTTGTGTAGAGAGACGAATCCTCCAGTGCTACTATGATCTATATTTCACTGTTGTGATGGACAGTCTACATTTATATACTGTTAGATTGATCGTTCATCATATCGATCAATTTCCCTAAGCTTAACAAAACAACAAATGTTCAAGTGATATTTAAAACAAAACACACACACACACAATTGCAATTGTGATAGTTGTATCTTGCTTATCGCAAATGGTAGTAATTGTCAATCGTAAATGTATAATACTTGAATGTTTGATAATTCAGCCAATATTACTTATTTAGATTTGTACTAAGCTGTCAATATGATCGTTTAATCCTGAAGACTGTTTTTATCTCCGACGGAAGGTTAGAGAAACTTGAGACGGAGAAAAAGATGACACACACATAATGACTGAAATAGACAATAGATCATCGATTTCACGGAACAGCTGTTTCAAGGTCGATACACACCGGCCCTATACACTGTATAGAACACATGCGGCTAGCTATGGAAAGGAGCTCTTATAATTAACCAAATCAAACACGGGTTGTTATTGCTTTAAATCAGGAAAACAATAAGAATACACAGAAAGCGAAATCGACATGAAACCTATGAACAAACTTGAATACTTTGTTTACCCTCCCGCTGTTCCTTAACGATTTCACATATTCCCGATATGGCTTCAGCGTTCAAAGTCATTTTTATGAAGAGAAAACCATCACCCGGTGAACTTTTACAAAAACAATAAAATTGTTGTAGATTTGTATATGGTGGACTTTTTATTATCAAGTCTAATATCTTGAGTTTCTGTTTGTTGTATTGTCGGATTGAGGGCCTAGAAAGTTGTCACCACGTGTATTGTTGGGGAGAGGGCCTAGTAAGTGTCACCACGTGTATTGTCGGGGAGAGGGCCTAGAAAGTTGTCACCACATGTATTGTTGAGGACAGGGCCTAGAAAGTTGTCACCACGTGTATTGTCGGGGAGAGGGCCTAGAAAGTTGTCACCACATGTATTGTTGAGGACAGGGCCTAGAAAGTTGTCACCACATGTATTGTCGAGGACAGGGCCTAGAAAGTTGTCACCACATGTATTGTTGAGGACAGGGCCTAGAAAGTTGTCACCACATGTATTGTTGAGGACAGGGCCTAGAAAGTTGTCAACACATGTATTGTTGAGGACAGGGCCTAGAAAGTTGTCACCACATGTATTGTTGAGGACAGGGCCTAGAAAGTTGTCACCACATGTATTGTTGAGGACAGGGCCTAGAAAGTTATCACCACGTATATTGTCGGGGAGAGGGCCTAGTAAGTTATCACCACGTGTAATGTCGGGGAGAGGGTCTAGAAAGTTATCACCACGTGTAATGTCGGGGAGAGGGCCTAGTAAGTTATCACAACGTGTAATGTCGGGGAGAGGACCTAGAAAGTTATCACCACGTGTAATGTTTGGGAGAGGACCTAGTAAGTTGTCATCACGTGTATTGTCGGGGAGAGGACCTAGTAAGTTATCACCACGTGTATTGTCGGGGAAAGGGCCTAGTAAGTTGTCACCACGTGTAATGTCTGGGAGAGGGACGAGTAAGTTGTCACCACGTGTATTGTCGGGGAGAGGGCTAGTAAGTTGTCACCACGTGTATTGTCGGGGGGAGGGACGAGTAAGTTATCACCATGTGTATTGTCGGGGAGAGGGCCTAGTAAGTTGTCACCACGTGTATTGTCGGGGAGAGGACCTAGTAAGTTGTCATCCACGTGTATTGTAGGGGGGAGGGACGAGTAAGTTGTCATCACGTGTAATGTCTGGGAGAGGACCTAGTAAGTTGTCACCACGTGTATTGTCGGAAAGAGGACCTTGTAAGTTGTCATAACGTGTATTGTCGCGGAGAGGGCCTAGTAAGTTATCACCACGTGTATTGTCGGGGAGAGGACCTAGTATTTGTCACCACGTGTATTGTCGGGGAGAAGACCTAGTAAGCTGTCACCACGTGTATTGTCGGGGAGAGGGCCTAGTAAGTTATCACCACGTGTATTGTCGGGGAGAGGGACGAGTAAGTTGTTACCACGTGTAATGTCTGGTAGAGAACCTAGTAAGTTGTCACCACGTGTATTGTAGGGGAGAGGGCCTAGTAAGTTGTCACCACGTGTATTGTAGGGGAGAGGGCCTAGTAAGTTGTCACCACGTGTATTGTCGGGGAGAGGACCTAGTAAGTTGTCACCACGTGTATTGTCGGGGAGAGGACCTAGTAAGTTGTCACCACGTGTATTGTCGGGGAGAGGACCTAGTATTTGTCATCCACGTGTATTGTAGGGGGGAGGGACGAGTAAGTTGTCATCACGTGTAATGTCTGGGAGAGGACCTAGTAAGTTGTCACCACGTGTATTGTCGGGGAGAGGACCTAGTAAGTTGTCATCACGTGTATTGTCGCGGAGAGGGCCTAGTAAGTTATCACCACGTGTATTGTCGGGGAGAGGACCTAGTATTTGTCACCACGTGTATTGTCGGGGAGAAGACCTAGTAAGCTGTCACCACGTGTATTGTCGGGGAGAGGGCCTAGTAAGTTATCACCACGTGTATTGTCGGGGAGAGGGACGAGTAAGTTGTTACCACGTGTAATGTCTGGGAGAGAACCTAGTAAGTTGTCACCACGTGTATTGTAGGGGAGAGGGCCTAGTAAGTTGTCACCACGTGTATTGTAGGGGAGAGGGCCTAGTAAGTTGTCACCACGTGTATTGTCGGGGAGAGGACCTAGTAAGTTGTCACCACGTGTATTGTCGGGGAGAGGACCTAGTAAGTTGTCACCACGTGTATTGTCGGGGAGAGGACCTAGTAAGTTGTCACCACGTGTATTGTCGGGGAGAGGACCTAGTAAGTTGTCACCACGTGTATTGTAGGGGAGAGGGCCTAGTAAGTTGTCATCACGTGTGTTGTCGGGGAGAGGACCTAGTAAGTTGTCAACATTGTATTGTAGGGGAGAGGGCCAAGTGAGTCGCCACCACGTGTTTTGTCGGGGAGAGGACCTAGTAAGTTGTCATCACGTGTATTATCGCGGAGAGGGACTAGTAAGTTGTTACCACGTGTAATGTCTGGGAGAGGACCTAGTAAGTTGTCACCACGTGTATTGTAGGGGAGAGGGCCTAGTAAGTTGTCACCACGTGTATTGTAGGGGAGAGGGCCTAGTAAGTTGTCACCACGTGTATTGTCGGGGAGAGGACCTACTAAGTTGTCACCACGTGTATTGTCGGGGAGAGGACCTAGTAAGTTGTCACCACGTGTATTGTCGGGGAGAGGACCTAGTAAGTTGTCACCACGTGTATTGTCGGGGAGAGGACCTAGTAAGTTGTCACCACGTGTATTGTAGGGGAGAGGGCCTAGTAAGTTGTCACCACGTGTATTGTCGGGAGAGGACCTAGTAAGTTGTCAACACGTGTATTGTAGGGGAGAGGGCCTAGTGAGTCGTCACCACGTGTTTTGTCGGAGAGAGGACCTAGTAAGTTGTCACCACGTGTATTATCGGGGAGAGGGCCTAGTAAGTTGTCACCACGTGTATTGTCGGGGAGAGGGTCTAGTAAGTTGTCATCACGTGTATTGTCGGGGAGAGGGCCTAGTAAGTTGTCACCACGTGTATTGTCGGGGAGAGGAGAGGGCCTAGTAAGTTGTCACCACGTGTATTGTCGGGGAGAGGACCTAGTAAGTTGTCACCACGTGTATTATCGGGGAGAGGTCCTAGTAAGTTGTCACCACGTGTAATGGCGGAAAGAGGACCTAGTAAGTTGTCACCACGTGTATTGTTGGGGAGAGGGCCTAGTAAGTTGTCACCTCGTGTATTGTCGGGGAGGGGTCTAGTAAGTTATCACCACGTGTATTGTCGGGGAGAGGAGAGGACCTAGTAAGTTGTCACCACGTGTATTGTCGGGGAGAGGACCTAGTAAGTTGTCACCACGTGTATTGTCGGGGAGAGGAGAGGGCCTAGTAAGTTGTCACCACGTGTATTGTCGGGGAGAGGACCTAGTAAGTTGTCACCACGTGTATTGTCGGGGAGAGGACCTAGTAAGTTGTCACCACGTGTATTGTCGGGGAGAGGACCTAGTAAGTTGTCACCACGTGTATTGTCGGGGAGAGGAGAGGGCCTAGTAAGTTGTCACCACGTGTATTGTCGGGGAGAGGGACGAGTAAGTTATCACCACGTGTATTGTCGGGGAGAGGACCTAGTAAGTTGTCACCACGTGTATTGTCGGGGAGAGGGCCTAGTAAGTTGTCACCACGTGTAATGTCGGGGAGAGGGCCTAGTAAGTTGTCACCACGTGTATTGTCGGGGAGAGGGTCTAGTAAGTTATCACCACGTGTATTGTCGGGGAGAGGGACGAGTAAGTTGTCACCACGTGTATTGTCGGGGAGAGGGTCTAGTAAGTTGAAAATTAAATAAGTGCTTCTAGCTTCTATTGCTATTCAAGTATTTAGGACCCTAAGTACACAGGGGTCACACAAGTAAGGATGATCTAGTGTTTGTTATAGTTTATGACAGTACATAACGCTGATGTATACAGTTACCGTCCATCTCTGGTTTCCTCACAATGACTTGCTTTAATATCACCCGAATGTATTGAAGTTGTGTAGGCCGGGGTTTAAATTGAGTGAATTAATCTCATTACTCACACTAGCATACTTCTTTTTGAAATTTCGACAATTTACGCGCATGCAGTTTATTAGATATGACGTAATTTTGACTTTTGTTATTTTTTGAATCCGATTAATTCTAACGAAGTGATGTGACTTATCCATAGCAAATTCATACACATTGTATATTCGAAGGAAAGGTAATTAAATGTTTATTCCAGAATTCGAATTGGCAATCAAATCAAACAAGCTTTACCTAGTGAGAGTTTACGGTCAGATATACGTAACTACTAATATTTTAGTATGCCATTATTTCAGCCTACACATGTGATACAACAAATCCATCTTTTTCCTCCCACAATATTTCATTTTGGCAATTTCCTTTCGAAAATAGGGAGGTGAAATACATATCTGATGTGCATTAAAATTTTCCGTTTGAATGTTTTTGCAGTTGGCAGGAATCCAATGCACTTATGGTAGGACATTTAAAGACCGTTTTGTTTAATTAAAGATAAAGAATTTTACTCAGTGATCGAACACATAAAATAATGAAATATACCAGACCGAGATTCGAACTTCGGACCCCCCTAACTCTACCAATTGAGCTATCTGATCGTTTGGGAAACAATATTTGTCACATTGTTTTTTTTTCAGATTGTTAAGCGCCAAAGAAATAACAGGTAATATGAACTCTAAACTGATATATATAGTGACGTGCCAAAAGTCTTTCAATTTTTTTATTTTGCTATATACTCTTTGTATATCCAACTTTTTTTCAATGCATTTTCCTGACTTCGTTTATGGATCAATTTTAATGAAATTTTGTGTACTTATTAAGAATGGTTTCCTGTTTCATCTCATAATATTTTATGAGATATTCATAATTATTATGTATGACCAGAGAAATCATAATTTATTTACAACATCCAATTTTCGGGACGCCATTTTGACGTCATTTTGGTAGCGTTATATAGAGAAATGGCGTCATACGGAAATGAGCAGTGTAGACAATCTGTACAGCTCTGTAAATAAACAACGGAAAATCAAATAAATTTTATGAGAGGAAACCTTGTGTATTTTTGTACCAAATGACAAAAAATTGTCAAAATCCACCCATAAACGAAGTCAGGAAAATTCATTGAAAAAAGTTGAAAATACAAAGAATATATAGCAAAATAAAAAAAAATTGAAAGACTTTTGGCACGTAACTGTAAATACAATGGGCGACGTCAACTACTCGGCCGTATCCTTCCCCACGGAGAGCGGCGATCTGGTTTCAGGGTATCTGATACTTGTTTTTGTAGTAATTGAGTCTGATTGCTAAAAGGATTTTTCAAGTAGGTGAATTTAAAAAATGGCGACAGCACTGATGGCAGAGCTGATAGACGGAATGTAGACGCTAAACAAAGTCGTCGTATCTTAACTGACTTCAATATAAGCCTTGAGCCAGACCCAGGCTATATATCAGGTGATGGCCAGACACAGGCTAAGGATAAGGGGCTGACCAGACACAGGCTATATATATATCAGGTGATGGCCAGACACAGGCTAAGTATAAAGTGCTGACCAGACACAGGCTAAGTATAAGAGTCTGGCCAAACACAGCCTAAGTATAAGAGTCTGGCCAAACACAGTCTAAGTATAAGAGGCTGGCCAAACACAGTCTAAGTATAAGAGGCTGGCCAAACACAGTCTAAGTATAAGAGTCTGGCCAAACACAGCCTAAGTATAAGAGTCTGGCCAAACACAGTCTAAGTATAAGAGGCTGGCCAAACACAGTCTAAGTATAAGAGGCTGACCAGACACAGGCTAAGTATAAAGTGCTGACCAGACACAGGCTAAGGTAAGGGGCTGACCAGACACAGGCTGAGTATAAGGGGCTGACCAGACACAGGCTAAGGATAAGCGCCTGACCAGACACAGGCTAAGGATAAGGGGCTGACCAGACACAGGCTAAGTATAAGGGGCTGACCAGACACAGGCTAAGTATAAGGGGCTGACCAGACACAGGCTGAGTATAAGGGGCTGACCAGACACAGACTAAGTATAAGGGGCTGACCAGACACAGGCTGAGTATAAGGGGCTGACCAGACACAGGCTAAGTATAAGGGGCTGACCAGACACAGGCTGAGTATAAGGGTCTGACCAGACACAGGCTAAGTATAGGGTGCTGACCAGACACAGGCGAAGTATAAGGGGCTGACCAGACACAGGCGAAGTATAAGGGGCTGACCAGACACAGGCTGAGTATAAGGGGCTGACCAGACACAGGCTAAGTATAGGGTGCTGACCAGACACAGGCTAAGTATAAGGGGCTGACCAGACACAGTCTAAGTATAAGAGTCTGGCCAAACACAGTCTTAGTATAAGAGTCTGGCCAAACACAGGCTAAGTATAAGAGACTGGCCACATAAGCCTAAGTATAATGTGCTGGCCAGACACATGCTTAGTATAAGGAGCTGACCACACTAAGATTAAGTATAAGAGGCTGGCCAGACACATGCTTAGTATAAGGGGCTGGCCAGACACAGTTTAAGTATAAGGAGCTGGCCAGACACTGGCTCAGGATAAGGTGTTGTCCAGACACAGGTTAAGTATAAGGGGCTGGCCAGACACAGGCTAAGTATAAGGAGCTAACCAGACAGAGCAAACATTGACGAGTCCGGGGTCATTGACACGATTAATGATAACACCAAGCATTACTTTACAGTTTTTTTTCAAGGCAATGACCCAGAAACAGATCTAGAGGCATTACCCAGACACAGGGGGCAGTTACTCAGGCAGTCATATACATCACGCCATCGAACCTTCGCCCGTAACGTACGACCTTTTTAGAACATCATAAGTCATGTTAGTAATGTAATCATCCAACCCCTTGTGGTGACGGAATGTTGAGCTACAATCGTGACGTGTTCTGTAACCTTGTCCTATCCTCTCGAGGACGGAGATTCCCAAATGCAGCCCCAGTGGATCGGCCATTCATTGAACTGATACCATTCTCTACTGGTCCATCTAATGTTCATCCATGTCGTGAATTCCCCTTTTCCTGTCCATACACTCGCCCGTGCTTCTCTTGTCCTCGAACATGCTTCTCCTGTCTTATTAACTGTAGTGGATCTGGAACGGGTCGATCGGCGGCGAAAATATAGCTTAATTGGTTGAGCGTGCGTCTAGAGTTCGGAAGGGTTCGAACCCCGTCTGACCAAGGATTTTCCTCTCCTGTTACATAACTACATATGCTTCACCTGTCCTTACACTTAACTATGTTCTCCTGTCCTTACACTTAACTATGTTCTCCTGTCCTTACACTTAACTCTGCTTCACCTGTCCTTACACTTAACTCTGCTTCTCCTGTCCTTACACTTAACTATGTTCTCCTGTCCTTACACTTAACTATGTTCTCCTGTCCTTACACTTAACTATGTTCTCCTGTCCTTACACTTAACTATGTTCTCCTGTCCTTACACTTAACTCTGCTTCTCCTGTCCTTACACTTAACTATGTTCTCCTGTCCTTGCACTTAACTCTGCTTCTCCTGTCCTTACACTTAACTATGTTCTCCTGTCCTTACACTTAACTATGTTCTCCTATCCTTACACTTAACTATGTTCTCCTGTCCTTACACTTAACTCTGCTTCTCCTGTCCTTACACTTAACTATGTTCTCCTGTCCTTACACTTAACTATGTTCTCCTGTCCTTACACTTAACTATGTTTCTCCTGTCCTTACACTTAACTATGCTTCTCCTGTCCTTACACTTAACTATGTTCTTCTGTCCTTGCACTTAACTATGTTCTCCTGTCCTTACACTTAACTATGCTTCTCCTGTCCTTACACTTAACTATGTTCTTCTGTCCTTGCACTTAACTCTGCTTCTCCTGTCCATACACTTAACTATGCTTCTCCTGTCCTTACACTTAACTATGCTTCTCCTGTCCTTACACTTAACTATGTTCTTCTGTTCTTGCACTTAACTCTGCTTCTCCTGTCCATACACTTAACTATGCTTCACCTGTCCTTACACTTAACTCTGCTTCTCCTGTCCATACACTTAACTATGCTTCTCTTGTCCTTACACTTAACTCTGCTTCTCCTGTCCTTACACTTAACTATGTTCTCCTGTCCTTACACTTAACTATGTTCTCCTGTCCTTACACTTAACTCTGCTTCTCCTGTCCTTACACTTAACTATGTTCTCCTGTCCTTACACTTAACTATGTTCTCCTGTCCTTACACTTAACTATGTTCTCCTGTCCTTACACTTAACTCTGCTTCTCCTGTCCTTACACTTAACTATGTTCTCCTGTCCTTACACTTAACTATGTTCTCCTGTCCTTACACTTAACTCTGCTTCTCCTGTCCTTACACTTAACTATGTTCTCCTGTCCTTACACTTAACTATGTTCTCCTGTCCTTACACTTAACTATGTTTCTCCTGTCCTTACACTTAACTATGCTTCTCCTGTCCTTACACTTAACTATGTTCTTCTGTCCTTGCACTTAACTCTGCTTCTCCTGTCCATACACTTAACTATGCTTCTCCTGTCCTTACACTTAACTATGCTTCTCCTGTCCTTACACTTAACTATGTTCTTCTGTCCTTGCACTTAACTCTGCTTCTCCTGTCCATACACTTAACTATGCTTCACCTGTCCTTACACTTAACTCTGCTTCTCCTGTCCATACACTTAACTATGCTTCTCCTGTCCTTGCACTTAACTCTGCTTCTCCTGTCCTTACACTTAACTCTGCTTCTCCTGTCCTTACACTTAACTCTGCTTCTCCTGTCCTTACACTTAACTATGTTCTCCTGTCCTTACACTTAACTATGTTCTCCTGTCCTTACACTTAACTATGCTTCTCCTGTCCTTACACTTAACTATGCTTCACCTGTCCTTACACTTAACTATGCTTCACCTGTCCATACACTTAACTCTGCTTCTTCTGTCCATACACTTAACTATGTTCTCCTGTCCTTACACTTAACTATGTTCTTCTGTCCTTGCACTTAACTCTGCTTCTCCTGTCCTTACACTTAACTATGTTCTCCTGTCCTTACACTTAACTATGTTCTCCTGTCCTTACACTTAACTATGTTCTCCTGTCCTTACACTTAACTATGTTCTCCTGTCCTTACACTTAACTATGTTCTCCTGTCCTTACACTTAACTATGTTCTCCTGTCCTTACACTTCACTATGTTCTCCTGTCCTTACACTTAACTATGTTCTCCTGTCCTTACACTTAACTATGTTCTCCTGTCCTGACACTTAACTATGTTCTCCTGTCCTTACACTTAACTCTGCTTCGCCTGTCCTTACACTTAACTATGCTTCACCTGTCCTTACACTTAACTATGCTTCACCTGTCCATACACTTAACTCTGCTTCTTCTGTCCATACACTTAACTATGTTCTCCTGTCCTTACACTTAACTATGTTCTTCTGTCCTTGCACTTAACTCTGCTTCTCCTGTCCTTACACTTAACTATGTTCTCCTGTCCTTACACTTAACTATGCTTCTCCTGTCCTTACACTTAACTATGTTCTTCTGTCCTTGCACTTAACTCTGCTTCTCCTGTCCTTACACTTAACTATGCTTCACCTGTCCTTACACTTAACTATGCTTCACCTGTCCTTACACTTAACTATGTTTCTCCTGTCCTTACACTTAACTCTGCTTCTTCTGTCCATACACTTAACTATGCTTCACCTGTCCTTACACTTAACTATGTTCTTCTGTCCTTGCACTTAACTCTGCTTCTCCTGTCCTTACACTTAACTATGTTCTCCTGTCCTTACACTTAACTATGTTCTCCTGTCCTTACACTTAACTATGTTCTCCTGTCCTTACACTTAACTATGTTCTCCTGTCCTTACACTTAACTATGTTCTCCTGTCCTTACACTTAACTATGTTCTCCTGTCCTTACACTTCACTATGTTCTCCTGTCCTTACACTTAACTATGTTCTCCTGTCCTTACACTTAACTATGTTCTCCTGTCCTGACACTTAACTATGTTCTCCTGTCCTTACACTTAACTCTGCTTCGCCTGTCCTTACACTTAACTATGCTTCACCTGTCCTTACACTTAACTATGCTTCACCTGTCCATACACTTAACTCTGCTTCTTCTGTCCATACACTTAACTCTGCTTCTCCTATCCTTACACGTAACTAT
Source organism: Mimachlamys varia (assembly GCA_947623455.1). Taxonomy (NCBI): domain Eukaryota; kingdom Metazoa; phylum Mollusca; class Bivalvia; order Pectinida; family Pectinidae; genus Mimachlamys; species Mimachlamys varia. The sequence goes on along the minus strand of OX392529.1, from coordinate 30,718,268 downwards.
GTTCTCCTGTCCTTACACTTAACTATGTTCTTCTGTCCTGACACTTAACTATGTTCTCCTGTCCTGACACTTAACTATGTTCTCCTGTCCTTACACTTAACTATGTTCTCCTGTCCTTACACTTAACTATGTTCTTCTGTCCTTACACTTAACTATGTTCTCCTGTCCTTGCACTTAACTCTGCTTCTCCTGTCCATACACTTAACTATGCTTCACCTGTCCTTACACTTAACTATGCTTCACCTGTCCTTACACTTAACTATGCTTCACCTGTCCTTACACTTAACTCTGCTTCCCCTGTCCTTACACTTAACTATGCTTCACCTGTCCTTACACTTAACTATGCTTCTCCTGTCCTTACACTTAACTATGCTTCTCCTGTCCTTACACTTAACTATGCTTCACCTGTCCTTACACTTAACTATGCTTCACCTGTCCTTACACTTAACTCTGCTTCTCCTGTCCATACACTTAACTCTGCTTCACCTGTCCATACACTTAACTATGCTTCTCTTGTCCTTACACTTAACTATGCTTCTCCTATCTTTACACTTAACTGTACCTCCCCTTTCCTTACACCTAACTGATTCCCCCGTCTGTACAGCAAGCATGCTGTCCTTGTGCCAGTCATACTTCTCAATAATCAGCTTGTTCTTATATTTTTCGGCATCTACTCACTCGCATCACTATGACGGAACAGACAACCTCGGGATGATATGTTGTTGTTATCAGAAACTGCAGAAGGATTACAAGAAATGCTTAACTCTCTAGAGAAATATACCACTAAATGGGGCCTTACAGTCAATACAGATAAAACTAAAATTATAGTGTTTAGAAATGGTGGGAAAACTAGAGATAATGAAATGTGGATGTATGGTGGTTGTCAATTAGAGGTGGTAGATAAGTTTAATTATTTAGGAGTACTATTGAACTATAATGGTAAATTCAGAGAGACACAAAAACATGTAGCTGATCAGGGTAGAAAGGCTCTTTTCGCACTTTTAAATGTATGTAATTCAAATTATTTCAATTTTGAAACTAGCTTAGCGGTTTTTGATACCTACGTAAATAGTATTTTGAGTTATGGTGCAGAGATTTGGGGTTTGCATACTGCTCCTGATATCGAAAAAATTTTTGCAAACGTTTACTTGGCGTGCGAAAAAATTCTAAGAACAATATGATTTATTACTAACTTGGAAGATACCCATTGTGTTTAATTCGTAAATTTAGAATTTTCAAATACTGGATAAAACTTTTAAATACAGATAATTGTATATTAAAGTCATGTTATTGTGATATGGTGAAGAATAATGATGTATGGTTAATGAACGTTAAGATTGAATGAAGTAGAATTGGTCTTGGTCATTTATGGGAAAATCCAAATATATATATTGACATGCTTCCTATTATTAAGGAGAGATTATGTGATATTTTTAAGCAAGAATGTTTTGAAAAGATACGCATATCTTCTTGGGTCTTTTATACCAAAATATATGTAACGTTGGACAGCAATTTTATTTATCCAAACCTATGAGCAAGAATTTTAGAAAAGAAATCACGAAACTAAGATTGTCCGCCCATAAGCTTAATATTGAAAATGGTAGGTATAAAAATGTTGAAGGTAAAAATAGATTTTGTACTGTATGTAAATCACGTGACATAGAAGATGAATTTCACTTCGTTTTAACATGCCCATATTATAATGATATTCGTAAAAAATATATAAAGAAATATTACGTAAAGAACCCGAGTATGTTTAAACTAATTCTACATCTTAATACCAAAAATGTAAAAGAAATCAGAAACTTTTGTTCCATGCCAACAAATTAAGATTGCAATTTATTTAAGTGTGTTGTTACATATATGTACTCTCCTATGTTAATTAATGTGCTTCGTGTTGTTGTATTGTTCTATTGTGTGATTATTTGTATATATTTGTATCCATTGAGTCGAATGACTTAAGGACTAGGTACAGCCATATTGGTTGTTACCTGGATGAAAATGGTAATATTGAGATTTTAATGTTTCCTTCCAATACATGGCATAAGCTTTATCCCATTATGTTAAATATTGATATAAAATGCAATTAAGCCCCCCAAATTAAAAAAATCTGTACTTAGGAAAAAAATATTCAGTAAATAATATCGAAATGGGAGTGCGCAAATATGTTTCATATAGTTACTTGAAACATTTCAAAAAAATAATACAAAGTTACTGCAATGTTCATAGAATGATAACCCAGTGTTAAAATTTCTATTTTGTTCTGTAAATCAGAGTATCAGGGAGAAATACACAGGTACCCCCTCTAAAAAATGTCGTCCATTGCATGCTGTTTTCAGTTCAGGTAAAAGTAGTTACCTGTATCTCGTGGGGGCAATATAGGGGCATTATTTTATATTGAATAGGTCATTTGTCATGTAAATGTAAGTTTCGTGTCAAAAAAGGTATAAAATTAAAATAATAACACCGACATAACGTAATTTACATTTACGATACGGTTACCTAATTACTAATTAAGTTTGAGAAATGTATTTTGATACCAATGTGCCTCAACTGCCACACATGTTTACGATGGCAACAATTTACGCCAGCGATGTTTGACAGGTGCGAAGCCGAGAACGAATCGGTATAATCAGTGAGTTAATACTGTCCGATCCATGCGAAAGTGTATAATATATACGAATTCCATCAGAATTTATACAACACAAATTAAACTTTGTTGACAATTCTTTCAAAATCATTAAATTACCTAAAAAACACTGCCGGAAGTGCCGAACAACATCTTTTCACGTGCTATACATTCGCCCAAAAATGGAAAACTGGCAATCGCTAAAAACAATTCATCGTGATAGGAACGGGCAGTTTTTGCATTGTGACGATATACAAAGTAGCATTTACCTTTACTGCATGCTTGAATCCAATTTAATTGTTAATTTTGTCGATGTTTCACCATGCCTCTAAGTAAGGCGTATGAATATCTAAAACAGTAAATAGTTCAAAATGGAGGGCATAGGATAATTGTTCGCTACATGCTACGGGAAGATGTTTGATTTAAGAGATCTGACATAATGTCATAACTCGTCATACCGCAGACGGTAAGATTTTTGTTTTGGCTATGCGGCGTGCCACATAAATTTGCCGATCGGCGATGGAAATTTTTAAAATTTGATCCAGATGTAATCGGTGTCCTGAATGTACGTAAATTGCCATTCATGTGACGAGTACGTTCTCTTGTTCTGCGGTTTTCAATTGAAAGAGAGATTTATTCAAAAATCGAAGGCTCGTCTATCATTCTGTGTATATTAAAGTAACAAAAAATGATATTCATTGTTTTTATTATCTTTCGCAGTATTCTGCAAACGTGCACGCGTTTTTAGACATATAACATCAAATATCAGAAAAACCACCAAACGTACCAAAATATGGTTGAAATTATTGATTCTCCATCATAAAATGTACTTTGTGGTCTATTTTGGTCATGCATTTTGCAGTATTTAATAAAATAACAAGTTTTGGTAAAAACACCTCCGCCATATTGAATTGTCCTGTACCTAGTCCTTAAGGAATAAAGAACTTGAACTTAAACTCTGCACTACTTCTGTCAAGGTCAAGCGAACATTCACCTTATCTCGTCATCATACGACCCACGTAACATGACCCGAATTCAGTCATCCTGAACGTTCAATAAAAAACCGGTCACCATCCCAGTAAGCTATAAATTGTACCATATAGAGTTTCATTCGTATTTTTTTCGCTCTAATGACGATGAACCTCTTTATACATACATGTAGTATTCACCCAGAAAGCCAACTGGGTACGGGGAGAATCCTTTCCTATCCTTTATATATGTTCGTTTTCACAGGGACAGACCGATAAACTAGGTTGCTCAGCGTAATGATCGGGACATATTTTTTAGTACATTTTCTTCTGGTTCTGGTTCTTCAAATACATTCTTGTCCGGTCATAACTTCTGACCGATAAAGATATCTTGATAGAATTTTCAGTATGCTTGCTAATCAAAAGTCAATGACCAATGCTCTACTGTTATTTCATCGTGGCCTTGATCTTAAGGTCAACTAAGTGAAGATTTTCCCAATAATTCTTGTCAATGCCGCTTTTAAACATTCAAAGTTGGTGTGTAAATCCTCCAATTAATATAGGAAACTCCTGCAATGACTGTGACTTTAAAGATATCACTAGTTATATATTTTAGAGGTTTGTATCGACTTAAAATAATCAGCTTTCAAATGTTCTCATTGCTGATTGTAATACGTGTTTAGATTGGTGAAACTAAAAAAAGTGATAAGTGAAAAATATCTCATTTGAAAATATCATCTCATCGAAAACTAATTGTGATATTTTAATATCGTAGTTTATCAATATCCTTTTCGGTATTTCACCGATACAGGGAATAACTGTATGGAAAAAAATCGGAGAATATCGAAACGTCAATCAAACCATAATCCGAACTCCAAAGCAATTAAACTATGGACATAACGTCAACAAAGTAAAGATTTAGATAAAAACCTTTGAACGAGTTCAAGAGAATAAGACCAGGTGTTCCGGAAGAGTAAGAACCATCGCTAGGTAAACTCCAAGTAAATGTCACGTCTTGAAAATTATGTCAATAAGACGAAACATCAAATTCAAAATAAGCTGTTTGAAATGGTCCAGTTTTTTATTAGCACTCTTTGAAATGGTCCAGTTTTTTATTAGCACTCTTTGAAAGAACGATTGTTATCTCCGAAGAAAGTATACAGGACATATTTACTAGACGCGATCTTCATGGCCGACTGGACTTGTAAGATTACATAAACCATATCTTATCGTTTTCCGTATTTTAACACCTCGTTACATTGTAGGGCGAGACTATTGATGACAACACCTCGTTACATTGTTGGGCGGGATAATTGATGGCAACAAAACGTTACATTGCAGGGCGAGACTATTGATGGCAACAAAACGTTACATTGTAGGGCGAGACTATTGATGGCAAAACCTCGTTACATTGTAGGGCGGGACAATTGATGGCAACACCTCGCTACATTGTAGGGCGAGACTATTGATGACAACACCTCGTTACATTGTAGGGCGTGACTATTGATGGCAACACCTCGCTACATTGTAGGGCGAGACTATTGATGGCAACAAAACGTCACATTGCAGGGCGAGACTATTGATGGCAACAAAACGTTACATTGTAGGGCGAGACTATTGATGGTAACAAAACGTTACATTGTAGGGCGGGGCAATTGATGACAACAAAACGTTACATTGTAGGGCGAGACTATTGATGGTAACAAAACGTCACATTGCAGGGCGGGACAATTGATGACAACACCTCGTTACAGTGTAGGGCGGGACAATTGATGGCAACAAAACGTTACATTGTAGGGCGGGATAATTGATGGTAACAAAAAGTTACATTGTAGGGCGGGATAATTGATGGCAACAAAACGTTACATTGTAGGGCGAGACTATTGATTGTAACACCTCGTTACAGTGTAGGGCGGGATAATTGATGGCAACAAAACGTTACATTGTAGGGCGGGATAATTGATGGCAACAAAACGTTACGTTGTAGGGCGGGATAATTGATGGCAACAAAACGTTACATTGTAGGGCGGGATAATTGATGGCAACAAAACGTTACATTGTAGGGCGATACTATTGATTGCAACACCTCGTTACAGTGTAGGGCGGGACAATTGATGGCAACAAAACGTTACATTGTAGGGCGGGACAATTGATGGCAAAAAAACGTTACATTGTAGGGCGAGACTATTGATGGCAACAAAACGTTACATTGTAGGGCGGGATAATTGATGGCAACAAAACGTTACATTGTAGGGCGGGACTATTGATGGCAACAAAACGTTACATAGTAGGGCGAGACTATTGATGACAACAAAACGTTACATTGTAGGGCGGGACAATTGATGGCAACAAAACGTTACATTGTAGGGCGAGACTATTGATGACAACAAAGCGTTACATTGTAGGGCGAGACTATTGATGGCAACAAAACGTTACATTGTAGGGCGGGACAATTGATGGCAACAAAACGTTACATTGTAGGGCGAGACTATTGATGGCAACACCTCGCTACATTGTAGTGCGGGACAATTGATGACAACAAAACGTTACAATATCAGGCGGGACAATTGATGGCAACACTTCGTTACAGTGTAGGACGAGACAATTGATGGCAACACCTCGTTATATTGTAGGGCGGGACAATTGATGATAAAACCTCGTTACATTTTAGGGCGAGACAATTGATGGCAACAAAACGTTACAATATCAGGCGGGACAATTGATGGCAACACCTCGTTATATTGTAGGGCGGGACAATTGATGGCAACAAAACGTTACATTGTAGGGCGAGACTATTGATGGCAACAAAACGTTACATTGTAGGGCGAGACTATTGATGGCAACACCTCGCTACATTGCAGGGCGAGACTATTGATGGCAACAAAACGTTACATTGTAGGGCGGGATAATTGATGGCAACAAAACGTTACAATATCAGGCGGGACAATTGATGGCAACACCTCGTTATATTGTAGGACGAGAATATTGATGACAAAATCTCGTTACATTGTAGGGCGGGACTATTGATGATAAAACCTCGTTACATTTTAAGGCGAGACTATTGATGGCAACAAAACGTTACAATATCAGGCGGGACTATTGATGGCAACATCTCGTTACATTGTATGGCGAGACTATTGGTGGCAACACCTCGTTACATTGTAGGGCGGGACTATTGATGATAAAACCTCGTTACATTGTAGGGCGGGATAATTGATGGCAACAAAACGTTACAATATCAGGCGGGACAATTGATGGCAACACCTCGTTATATTGTAGTACGAGAATATTGATGATAAAACCTCGTTACATTTTAGGGCGAGACAATTGATGACAAACCCTCGCTAAAAATGTCGTCGGGCAAGAGCAAAATCGTGTTTTGTCCTTTACTTGACACGCAAGAACGGCAAAAACAGTCCTAATAAATATATATATGCAAACGTGTGTGTGATATTACCTAATTGTTGTATGTGTTCTCATTTTTACTGTGTTTACAAGCTCAAGCAGATATACAGACGATTTATCAACAACAGTGTCACCTGATTACAAGCTCGACTTCTGTATGCTTTCAGCTTTTTAAATATTTAACAGAAAAAAAATCTTGATATTTATCGTTTTCTATTTTACAGAAGAAATACGGGAAATTAAACCATGGCATATGTGTTTAGAAATTAACTTACAGGGAAATAACGGTGTAGATCATCACAGAATCGCCACAATTATTTCTCAAGCGTTCAAAAAGATGACGATTAGCGAGGATAGCAGACGACATTGCCCTTAGAAATAAATATAAAACTGGCACAGCCTCGTCTACGGTTGGTTGGTTAGCGGGCCTCTATTGCTCAGTTGACCTATTATTATTGTATATCTGCGTGAATCGTATGTCAACATGATCAGAAAAGTATTAATCTGTAGAAGCCATTGCATGTCTGGGACAAGACTCGTTATGAGTTTGCAATGAAAGGTCAAGATTTGTTATTTTAGGTTGCTTAACACGTAAATGACCGATATTATGTGAATTTCACAAAGAATTTTATCGGTGACTGCAGTTTACAAAGTATTGTCGTGATTATAGATTATATAAACAAAACAGATTTAAAACAAAGTAAGTTGTAGTGTTTCCTCGTGATGACATACATAAGAAAATTTCTTAAAAGGGAACTGGAAGACTTGAAGACCCCGGATTTATGGCGTGCGATATGTGCGGAGTGGCTGGGACTTGCTTTGGTGACCCTTTTTGCGGCGGGGACGGGTTTGCACCACAGTGGGAACCCATCATCAGCGCCACCTAGTGTCAACATTGCCCTTGAAGCTGGGTTTATGATCGGTTGCCTAGTAACGGTTTTTGGAACTGTCAGTGGCGGTCACGTCAACCCTAGCATCACAATGGGATTCGCCGTTACTAGGGAAATTACGCTTGTCCGGTCAGTTTTATACATTGCGGCTCAAACCTTTGGGGGTATCTGTGGAGCTGGACTATTATATCTGTTGACACCACGAGGTATGCAGCAAGGGTCGTTCGGACTGATCCTGCCGGGGAAGGACGTCACAGACATACAAGCCCTGGGTGCTGAGGCCGTCATCGGGTTTTTCCTTCTGTTTGGGACTTTTGCCGTGATTGACAAAGGGCGGAGCGATTTGCAGGGGTCAGTCCCGTTGATGATTGGGCTCATGGTTTCTATAAATGTCTTTTTTGCGGTAAGGAAAAATTTTAAAGAAAAAGAACACTCATCCGGAAACAACCCTAGGGGTCTGCTAGTATCAGCAGGATTAAAACTAACACTTGTTGACTAGCACTAATAACCCTCGGGATCTACTTGTATCAGCAGGGTTTGAAACTTACACTTGTTAACTAGTACTAATAACCCTCGGGATCTACTTGTATCAGCAGGGTTTGAAACTAACACTTGTTGACTAACACTAATAACCATCGGGGTCTACTTGTATCAGCAGGGTTTGAAACTAACACTTGTTAACTAGTACTTATAACTCTCGGGATCTACTAGTATCAGCAGGATTAGAAACTAACACTTGTTAACTTGTACCAATAACCCTCGGGATCTACTAGTATCAGCAGGATTAGAAACTAACACTTGTTGACTAGCACTAATAACCCTCGGGATCTACTAGTATCAGTAGGGTTAGAAACTAACACTTGTTAACTAGTATTAATAACCCTCGGGATCTACTAGTATCAATAGGGTTAGAAACTAACACTTGTTAACTAGCACTAATAACCCTCGGGATCTACTAGTATCGACAGGGTTTGAAACTAACACTTGTTGACTAGCACTAATAACCCTCGGGATCTACTAGTATCAGCAGGGTTAGAAACTAACACTTGTTGACTAGTACTTATAACCCTCGGGGTCTACTTGTATCAGCAGGGTTTGAAACTAACACTTGTTAACTAGTACTAATAACCCTCGGGATCTACTAGTATCAGCAGGATTAGAAACTAACACTTGTTAACTAGTACTAATAACCCTCGGGATCTACTAGTATCAGCAGGATTAGAAACTAACACTTGTTGACTAGCACTAATAACCCTCGGGATCTACTAGTATCAGCAGGGTTAGAAACTAACACTTGTTAACTAGTATTAATAACCCTCGGGATCTACTAGTATCAATAGGGTTAGAAACTAACACTTGTTAACTAGCACTAATAACCCTCGGGATCTACTAGTATCGACAGGGTTTGAAACTAACACTTGTTGACTAGCACTAATAACCCTCGGGATCTACTAGTATCAGCAGGGTTAGAAACTAACACTTGTTGACTAGTACTTATAACCCTCGGGGTCTACTTGTATCAGCAGGGTTAGAAACTAACACTTGTTAACTAGTACTAATAACCCTCGGGGTCTACTAGTATCACCAGGGTTAGAAACTAACACTTGTTAACTAGTACTAATTACCCTCGGGATCTACTAGTATCAGCAGGGTTAGAAACTAACACTTGTTAACTAGTACTAATAACCCTCGGGATCTACTAGTATCAGCAGGGTTAGAAACTAACACTTGTTAACTAGTACTAATAATCCTCGGGGTCTACTAGTATCACCAGGGTTAGAAACTAACACTTGTTAACTAGTACTAATAACCCTCGGGATCTACTAGTATCGACAGGGTTTGAAACTAACACTTGTTAACTTGTACCAATAACCCTCGGGATCTACTAGTATCAGCAGGGTTATGAACTTACACTTCGAGACTATAAATGATATATGGTTTAATGTATATCTGATTGCAAAATGAGAATATTATTTTTCATTTATTTTCTTTCTCTCAAAAACATATTTCCAATGATGTCTCCATATCTTACAATAGGAAGTTTTAATTCCACCACATTAAATTTTGATTGTTATTTATATATACATGTATTGAGGATACTATTTATTTTTAGTAAGTGACACGCTATAGTTCGCTGACGAACGTATGGCTAGTAAGTAATATGTCGCATTTGGTTTAGTCCTTAAGGTTACCAAGCCAGAGGTCTTACTCTGATATGTGTTGTTTATTAGAGCCCAACCAGTTTGAACCTTTTCTCAATTTTGTTATTTCTCAGAGATGTCTTTATATTGAGATATTACACTGAAAGGTTCCTTCATTTTATGTATTATTGTTTAAAGATATAAAATTCGTGGATGAGTTTTAAAAAAAAGTACGTTTGCATGCCGACACTCTTCGTATTTCTATGGAAGCCTGTTGGCGCCATTAGTGAGCAGCCGCCACATAATTAAGTGTCGACTGCCAGAGAAAATATTTTCAATAGTGGCAATAACAGATTTCACTTAAATAAGTGTAACCACGTTGTTTCACACAGTTGTCATCTTTGACCCCTCCTCTCTCGACATGTCGATGTCGAAATAAAATCCGTTTCACATTTTTACCCTTCCTCGCTAGATCAGTCTTCGTCGTAAATAACGTTGTTTCGCAGCCCCCCCCCCCCCCCCCCCCCTCTCGATCTTTGTCGTTAATAGAGCGTTTCACTTTTTGGCCCCGTTTTGCTGGATCAATCTTTGTCATAATTAAAGCTGTTCAACATTTTTGGACCTTCATCGCTCTTCCTATGATCTTGACACCAGACTTTGACATTTTGACAGATAGCTGTTCGGCTAGCCTGCGTTTCTTCTGACCTTGACACCAGACTTGGACATTTTGACAGATAGATGTCTGGCTAGCCCGTTTTTCCCCTGTCCTTGACACCAGACTTTTGACAGAGGTCTCCTTACACAAGTCTGGAGGGCCTGATAAAACTCGGATTGTCTTTTAAAGCTGAATCACATGTTGTGGCGCTCCTCGCTCGATCTGTCCCGTACTTAATTAAAACTACTTATCATTGTTTTGGTGCTCCTCGCTCGATCAGTTTCGGACGTAATTAAAAGTACTTATCATTTTGTGGTGCTCCTCGCCCAATCAGTTTCGGATGTAATTAAAACTACTTATCATTGTTTTGGTGCTCCTCGCTCGATCAGTTTCGGACGTAATTAAAACTACTTATCATTTTGTGGTGCTCCTCGCTCGATCAGTCTCGGACGTAATTAAAACTACTTATCATTTTGTGGTGCTCCTCGCCCAATCAGTTTCGGATGTAATTAAAACTACTTATCATTTTGTGGTGCTCCTCGCTCGATCAGTCTCGGACGTAATTAAAACTACTTATCTTTTTTCTTCACAGTTCAATATATCCGGTGGTTGCATGAATCCAGCTCGAAACTTTGGGCCGGCAGTCATCACGGGCAAACTCGACAAAATATGGGTAAGATATACCGATGACGTACATTTTCTTCAATTTCTTTAGATTGTTAAGTAACTGGTACAAAAAGAGGAAATTGAATTTTTTGGATAACTGGTATGTACATTGCCATATTATTTTCAGACATGTGACCAAATTCGGATACATCATCACCCATGTACATTTCATGTATGACAAGTCGAATCGACAAATCTTCTCCTCATTCAACTGGACATCATGGTGTTTTTTTATAGCAATATAATTCAGTTTCAAAAATAATATCTACCAGTAACGCTTCTGCATTGCTATGGACAGTTCATTCTCTCCCATTATAAACATGTTTTTAGAATATTTAGAGCAAGAACCAACAAGACAATACGGCGAATAGCAGTGCGCCACCGAATGTGGCAGCCTCACCAAGACAAATCGGCGAATCGCAGTGCGCCACCGAATGTGGCAGCCTCACCAAGACGAATACACACTCCAAGTATAAAGTTTCAGTGACTAGTAGTGTAGAAGATATAGCCAAGGAAAACTGTTTCTTGAAAATAGATCAAAAATTAAATTAAGGTCATTGTGGCGTATTTGTGATACACAACATGCTGATTTGCCAATTTGAACCATATCCTAAGTATGCAAGTGACAATCAGTGTAGGAGATTAAGTTTAGACAAACTTTTTCAATGTAGAACAAAGGTCAAAATATAGGGCATAATGACATTTTTTATGCATGCTTGTATCATAGATGTGTCATATTTCTTTCATCTCGTCCGTGGAATATATTATGAAGAGTTGACCTCACCCAGTAAGAACCCATGTTCTTATCTAGTAAGAACATAGGTTCTTACCATGGCCTATTTCCCCAATGTTGCAGTTGTACAATGTTGCAAAATGACCCCAAGTACATTGAAATATATACATTGTACAACAAGCGAAAATAGGTTGCCATGTACTTTTAAAAAACAATACACACATTTTCAGTTTTTCCAACTCAACATTTAATTAACCTTACAAAATACACACATTTTCTAACCTTAAAAATATACACACATTTTCGGCTTTTCCAACTCAATAGACAATTCACCTTTGCACAAATATAACAAATGTCTTCAAATTAAATTGAGCGACACTGTACAAACGTACCTTTGGTCAGTGTTTTTGCTATTTTAGTGCAAATAAAACAGATCACTTCAAATTAAATTGATTGTCACTGTACAACTATTAAGGTATAATGCTCTGGTTTTGCACGTACCTGTGATTCGCGTTTCAGTTTTGGTTTCATTTGTATCAATTAAGGCGTGTGTTTTCCTTTAAATTCATAAAGTCCTGTATATTCAAGTAGATCTACATTCCGAATTAACAGGCGGTCCGAACCGTGATTTTTGTTTTTCGTGGATTCCGGTCTTTGTATTGGTTACACCATAGTTTACGAGTTTTTCAGGATATAACCCACAAGGCACGAAGTGCCGCGTGGGTTATACCTGAAGAACGAGTAAACTATTGTGTAACCTACTTGTATCATAGATGTGACATATTTCTTTCATCGAGAACAATGTTCATTTACCTACAATGTTAAAATGTATACTGAACTGGGGCAGGCGTGGGAATCACTGGACTGATTCTGTCAATCCTGGGTTGATGATGCTTACTTCAATTTGATTGGCTATTGATTCTGTCAATCCAGAGTTGATAATACACATAGGCACGCCTTTTTAAATATGATTGGTTATTTCTAAATCATTCCTGGGAATATTTTGATTTTGGATTTATTATTGTTTTTATTAATTAGACAAGCCACCCACGCTCACTTTATTGCCAAGCATGCTATTTCAAAGTGTCAGATTTTGTAAAGAACTTTAAGACTTCCTGAAAAACATTGATGACTTGGACGAATTCACTGTTCCACAAGTTCTGGACAAGTATGACATTTCAGAATGTTTAGAGGCTCTGTTTCCCAACGTTTCAACGTGGAATTACCCGAAGAAAGACCGGAACCCACGAAAAACACAAATCACGGTTCGGATCGCCTGTTAATTCGAAATATAGAATATACAGGACTTTATGAATTTAAAGGAAAACACACGCCTTAATTGATACAAATGAAACTAAAGCTGAAACGCGAATCACAGGTACGTGTAAAACCAGAGAGTTATACCTTAATAATTGTACAGTGACAATCAATTTAATTTAAAGTGATCTGTTTTATTTGCACTAAAATAGCAAAAACACTGACCAAAGGTACGTTTGTACAGTGTCGCTCAATTTGAAGACATTTGTTATATTTGTGCAAAGGTGAATTGTCTATTGAGTTGGAAAAGCTGAAAATGTGTGTATATTTTTAAGGTTAGAAAATGTGTGTATTTGGTAAGGTTAATTATATGTTGAGTTGGAAAAACTGAAAATGTGTGTATTGTTTTTTAAAAGTACATGACAACCTATTTTCGCTTGTTGTACAATGTATATATTTCAATGTTCTTGGGGTCATTTTGCAACATTGTACAACTGCAACATTGAGGAAATAGGCCGTGGTAAGAACCTATGTTCTTACTAGATAAGAACATGGGTTCTTACTGGGTGAGGTCAACTCTTCATAATATATTCCACGGACGAGATGAAAGAAATATGACACATCTATGATACAACTTCGGGTAATTCCACGTTGAAACTTTGGGAAACAGAGTCCTCTAAATATTCTGAAATGTCATACTTGTCCAGAACTTGTGGAACAGTGAATTCGTCCAAGTCATCAATGTTTTTCAGGAAGTCAAAATCAAAGTTCTTTACAAAATCTGACACTTTGAAATAGCATGCTTGGCAATAAAGTGAGCGTGAGTGGCTTATTGCTTAGTCTAATTAATAAAAACAATAATAAATCCAAAATCAAAATATTCCCAGGAATGATTTAGAAATAACCAATCATATTTAAAAAGGCGTGCCTATGTGTATTATCAACTCTGGATTGACTGAATCAATAGCCAATCAAATTGAAGTAAGCATCATCAACCCAGGATTGACAGAATCAGTCCAGTGACTCCCACGCCTGCCCCAGTTCAGTGTACATTTTAACATTGTAGGTAAATGAACATTGTTCTCGATGAAAGAAATATGTCACATCTATGATACAAGTAGGTTACACAATAGTTTACTCGTTCTTCAGGTATAACCCACGCGGCACTTCGTGCCTTGCGGGTTATATCCTGAAGAACTCGTAAACTATGGTGTAACAAATACATGACCCATTACTTTGCCAAGATTAACCCATCACCAAGTATAAAGTGCCAGTGACTAGAGGTGTATGGGTTAGAGTGCGGACAAACTTTTTGTTTGATGTAAGTCAAAATTCAAAATCGTCAGTGACCTACTCTTGATATATGACCTACTGCCTCAACAAGGCTTAATTAGAGTTACAATGACTTTTAGCGTATGAGAAAGAGTCAGAACAAACGTTTTCTTTAATTTAGTTCAAAAATCACAACAGAGTTCACAAAGTTTAGATTAACCTACTTTTAGCAACTGGATCACAGATTCGCGGCCCCCTGTGTGGCATAAGCCGTGTAGTGGCCACTGGTCTTCTTCCTCCTGTTAGTGGCTACCGTCATCTTGTTGACTATATTGCCACGTTGTGTGCACATTTAAAGTGCTTTGTACAGTGTAGTGATTAAAACGATCTTGAGATTTAGTGTGGAATCAGGGCCTTGAAGATGTCATTGCTCTCAGCAACAGCACAGTGTCGGTTGGCACGGTGTTCCAGTCTCTGATGGTTCTTGGATAGAATAACTCTCTTCGTGTTGTTGGCGTGGATGGAATCTTGAATTCCTGTCTGGTGGTATCAAGTTGGAGGGATGAATTTATAAAAGTCTGTTGGTAATCTTAATTTGTGTAGCATATTGAGTCGTGATCTAAGTAGAGAGCTCACTGATGATGTGTTATGAAAACGATGTTTTTCATACTTGGCCGCTCTACGTTGTACCATTTCCAGTCTGTATTTGTTGTTTTATTGATGTTGGTACTATGAGGTACATGCATATTTAAGTCTTGATCGAGCTAGGCTTTTATGGGCATTTTCTTTGATGGATAGATTGCTGATGTTAAGATTTCATTTTAGGAATCCGATGGTGTTGTTGGCTCATTTGCAGATGTTACTCATATCAGTGTTCTATTTCAATCCGATGTAATACCTACACCAAGATATTTGGCAGACGTTACCCGCTCGAGAGAATGGCCATGGATTGTGTAGTCCCGGATGATTGGGTTTCTCTTCTTGCTGATTGTCATCACATTTTATTTCTCAGGGTGAAATTCCATCATCCATCTAGACATGACTGTAGGTTGACAGTATCTGTGTCCAGTGTTATAGCAAGATAGACTGTGGTGTCATCAGCGAATAGTCTGGCCCCGGTTTCATCAACGTTCCTTAACTTAAGGAAACTCCTTAAGTAATAACTTAAAAATCTCCATAGGAAAACATTACAGAATTTAAGGAAAATTCCTCAACTAAGGATTTCCCCCTTAAATTCTGTAATGCTTTCCTACGGAGATGTTTAAGTTAAGGAGTTTCCTTAAGTTAAGGAACGTTGATGAAATCAGGGCCAGATAGTAGCACCGATGTCTTTTGGCATATTGTCCATGTACATCAGAAATAAATTCGGTCCTAGTATTGACCCCTGCGGTACTCCGGACGTTGATGTATTCTGATTCAGTCACAACTGTTTGTTTCCGGTCTGCCAGGCAGTTTCTAATCCAAGTGTTCGTTTTACTTCTGATGCCATTGTGATAGTTTATGTACCGATACGCTGTGTCGAAGGTCGAGCTGAAGTCCATTTTAAGGCAGTCCGTCTGTTTATCGATGTTAACTGTGATGTCATCAATCTAAATCAATTCCAGCAATTGAGGATTGCATGACAGTCCCTCCCGGAAAGCATGTTGAAGTGGGTAAAGGATACTTTTGTCTTCCTTATGTGACATAATGTGACTGGTGGTGGTATGTTCCAGTAGCTTGTACGATTAACAGGTTAAAGAGACTGCTTCAAACTTCTTACCCTTCTTGTAGATGGGACAGACGTTTGCTCTCCGCCATGTAGTTGGAACGTCCCCGGTGTTACATGACTTGATGAATATGGTCTTTAGGATTGGCGCGATCTCTGATGACATTTCCTTTAGAAATAGAGGTGTAGTACTATCTGGGCCAGCTGCCTTGTGTGTGTCGAGATTTTGGAGTAGCTTTTGAATCCCGTTGGTGGTAATCTTCAGGTCTTTTACTGCAGGAAAATGTCCTGACATGTGGCATCTTTCTTTGAAATCTTCTGTCTGTTAAGGATGTTGGATTTATCAGTGGAGTTTCGATGGATAACTCCGTTAGCTTTGGGTTGCGGGATGGTATTACCGTCTGAATGTTTGTGCTTGATACATGTCCAAACCCGCTTCATGCTTTTCTGATTACTTCTGGTGATATATTGATCTTCTGGTGATGGTGTCGCTATTCCCTCTGTATATTTCCAGTAGGCCTGTCGTAGATGTCGTTGTGTACCTTTCCATAGTTGCTTGTATGTCTCTACATCCTTGGTGCTACCAAGTTTTCTCTTTTTTTTTGGTACCATCTTTCCTTTTTTATGAGACGACGAAGGTCCTTTGTGATCCAGGGTAGACTATCCTTCTGTTTGGCTGTTTTTTTGTGAGATATTTGATGTAATGCTGCTTTCTAGATGTGCCTGGGAAACGTTCCACATGGTCATAACATCTGCACCGGTAACATATATATAATACCATATGGTCGGTGATTTCCCTCCAGAACTTGTCTCAACCAGTAACCACTAAAATCTGACACGTCCTTAAAGGACCATAGCTGTTAATAGGACGTAAAGCACAAATAAACCTGGCATGTCCTGAAATGGTCATAGCTGTTAATAGGACGTTAAACACAAATAAACCAATGGTTGGCCCATTTCCAAAGCATAACGTCCCAGTGACCTCATTTTTGAATATTACAAAAAGGCGTCATTTTGCTTTTCGAAAATATTAAACACTTGAGCCAACATTGAATTTCGTTCTGGAGAAAGCAGGAAACATATTTCTGGTTGTTACGATCTTAAGGGAACTCGTGAGTTGCACGTGATTTTAATGACGTGAGGGGTATAGATAACGTTGTGGCTGTCGAACGCGAAAGAATTCACCAGGACCGTTTTCGATGAAGCTGTTGAACCGGTTAGACCGTAGTTTTAGAGGGTAGTAATATATAATCAATCAATCAATTTGTTTATTAAAGTGTCATACATCACAATTACGCCATACAAGCATCATAGTTACACAGTATATATATAATTCAGTGCAAGTGCGTTCGTTTTTCACCTCCCGTGCCTTTTCAACCAGTTATTCCAATGCAGCTCGGGTGATGTGTTCGCGGTCAGTTTTTATGACAAATATAAAGTAAAACTTCAATATGAAATATTCTGTTTAGGGGACAGATATTTAGTTTTTATTTGCAAATATTAATTTGTATCCTCATGCTTATATTGAAACATCGACGGTTATATTGACCATGTTTAGGATGAATGTATGTGGGAGGCTTTGTTAACGCAGTGTAATCTGCTCGTGAATACATGTAATTATATGTTCTGATTATAGTTAAATGCTTCTCCATCGAGGATCTCCGCCGACCAGACTCGGATAAAAATATTCGTGTGTTGAGTTATTTCTGGAGATACTGGAGATCTGTTTACTGTCGGATTATATAACAAACAGCACATACCCAGTTGTTTTGACATCGACCATAAAAGTCGGTCGCATAAAACGTTTGTAAATAGAACGATACAAGAAATACTATTGGGTGAGTTTCGCGATGTCGTCATTAGGATCTGCGTGGTTAGAGTAACTTCAGAGCTTATATAGAGGTAATACGTACTTGGATTTCAAAAATCTTCTCAGATAAATTAACATGGGATGGTTGCACCTTTTTAATTCATCTTGAAATACTGAGTGCGAAAGGCACAATCCATTGAAATATTTTCAAAGGGGCTTAAGGCATATTTTTTTGGAATAAAAAAATAGCATGCGCTCGGATTTCAAACGTTTTATATTCGTCACCTTATACACGAACATACGTGACCGTATTGCTAGCGCATAGGGACCTGAGAACTTGATACACTATATTTGGACCTATACTCATGTATTTAGAGCATTTTCAAATAGTTTAATGGTTTGGGTCGTATTTCGGTAAAAATGACAAAGAAAGAAGAATTCATTTTTGCAAAAGTATTGGTTTTGATACAAAAAAGCTAGGTGATGGTCGGCTATTCGACCGCCCTTCTCGTATGTATTGCCATTAGTAGTGTCATTTTAACCGAAAGCCGAATAAAACCCATAAATTACTCTAAACACATTAGATAAGGTCCTAATGTAGTTTCCATGTGCCTATCAGTGTTATCGAACGTGATATCCCTTATTTCTTGGTATACAGAAATAATATGCATATTCCACTCTGGTAGGTATCGGATGAATAGAATAAATAAAACATGCGTGAATTAGTGTCAGTGGTGTTCAGTCATGTGTGACATGATGTATCATTACTTTTATACACTATTTGATAAGCCGATATTGATATATACTCCATACACGATTTCAGCAACATGGGAAAGCTAGCTTAATTTTTATGTAACTTTCTCCTTCGCATTTAAATTAGTCCAAACGGAAAAATCTACGTGCTTTTTCTTTAATATGTGTGAAACTATTTATTGCAGGTAGGCAACAAATCGTGATAAAATAACCTCATTTGTTTTTATAGGAGGGTTATTTTGACTTTACAAGTACCGTTGGAAATTGCCAAAATAAAGGATAATTAGGGTTATCAAAAACGAAAATATCCTTTGGCTGACCTTAAAGTTAAAGATAAAACTGATACACATAATACAAACCAAGACAGGCCCATTTCTGTTTTAGTTTAAAAGGTGGGAGTGTGGGTCAGAACATTATAACTATTTTTTTCTATAATTTGTCAGTCTGTATTTGAAAGGAATTCCGTCGAACATTCCTGTTATGTCTTTATCAAGTAAAGGTATGTTTAAGTAATAAACGTCAAATAAATTTTACATGCTAATGTATACAGTAAATTCTAAATTTCCTTCTACATTATAGTATCATAAGCTTCGATGTGTGATATATTCCGACAGCAAGCTCTCAATCGGAATAGGATTAACATGGTTCTACTATTAAATATGACTAACTATGCAATGCCGTTCGCAATAAAACCCTTTTCTATTCGTGCACGAGTCACTCAAATCAAAGTCCACCAAGTCAATTAAATGACGTCCAGTCAGAAACTGCTAACGATCCCAAACATTTGTGATGGCTTACATAACTCAAAGGTGTCATTAATGCCAAACTTTTAACGTTTTAAGCAGTATCGATAAATGATATTTTTAATGAATGAAGATAGTTTACAGAAAAATGTTGCAAAAACAATGTATAATATGTATCATAGAAGACAAAACTTCGTATCAAATGAAATTTAATCAAAGAAATGTATTTTAGCAGTGTCTCGTAAACCAAATATGGCTAGGTACCGATACATGTTTTAATGTCGTAAATATTAATGTATGTATATATGTATGATGTATGTATTGGTATGTGACACTTAAATAAACATATCTGTATCTGTATCATTAATGCACTACCATGGACAGGTGAATCAGCAATTACATACTGGTGTTAGTTTTAGAATCGTTCATCCCATTGGATGTGAGACGGGAAATCTCAACGCAAGGGTAACGATTCTTAAGTTACCATGCAAACACGAGATATACCGAGTGTTGGACAGCTTAAGAATCTTACCCCGAGGGTTGAGCTCCCCATGTCTCGCTCCCAAGGGGGTGAATCCTTATCAAACATCTAACATTGACAGCATGGTATTGTTGCTATGACGTCATAAGTCTTTCACGCTGGCTTAATGCTTTGTGGGGTAAACAACACTTATTGCAAAATTTAAAAATACAATGTAGTCTGTTTTTGTTTTGACAGTTGTACTGGGTGGGACCTTTGGTCGGTGGAGCGTTCGGAGCCCTACTGTACGACAAGGTATTCTCCACCAAAGCATGTCGATGGTGCATGGGAGGATGTGGACCCTTTCCCTCCCACGAGGATGAGGAAAATCCAGGAAACGAAAAAAAAGAAGAGGCTATAATAAAGGAATTCGGGACTGAAAAAGTGAAAGACGACGGTAACGGACCATCGGCCAAAACAGAGACCATACGACTGTAGATCGAGAAATATACTAATATAGACACTCATCTACGTCTTAGTCAATGATCGTGTCGTTATGTTACACTGATGCTTTTTCGTCCTTGATATCAAAGGCCAACGCTTTTTTGTGTTCTCTGCTGATGCGTAACTCTCCAAAAAATTCAAGGATATTGCTTGTTTAGACAGTGTTCGGCTTCAGCTTGCTGAATATTATCAACTTTTATCTGCATTATGTGTGCGTGTCTGCTTGATGTTCGAGTCTCTTGTTGGGCCATGGTGCCGTGTGGCCTAAAAAGTGGGTCAAGGTGGCTTATCAAAAGTGGGTCAAGGTGGCTTATCAGAAAGTGGGTCAAGGTGGCTTATCAGAGAGTGGGTCAATGTCGTTTATCAGAAAGTGGTTATAGATGGTTGATCAGAAAATGGGTCAAGGTGGCTAATCAGAAAATGGGTCAAGGTGATTATCAGGAAGTGGATCAATGTCTTTATCACAATGTTGGTCAAGATTGTTTCAGCAGTAAATGGGTCAAGGTCATTTATCATAAATTGATCAAGGTCATTTATCAGATAGTGGACCATTTAGTTATCAGAAAGCAGGTCAGATTTGTTCATCAGAAAGTGGAGCAATGTTGTTAAAACATCGATAGTGTTACAATCATTTTCATGCTTGTTTGGTAGAAAATTTTAACTTAACTTGACCTTGGCCAACAATCAAAGTATGTGATATTACCCCAGGCGTCGTCGTTTGTTAGAAGAAGTCACTTGCATATTTGAAACAAGTGAAGAACGGAGAGTTCAGTATGTAAATTCAAAGCAAGAGAAAGACCCACCTATCTTGCACCGTATAACATACAAGTGATAACATCTCTCTCAGCAAGACCTAGTTAAAATTCCCCTGTTTTACTGGTCTGTAATATATAATGGTATACGTATGTCAAGGTAAGGAATAGTAACACATCATTTTATCTGTAAACAGACGTCGCATTGTAGTTATGTATAATACACCACTCTGCTCAACTGTATGCTGTATGAATTAGTGAAGGAGCTGTATTAGTGAAGGAGTCAGAAGTATTTGGGGGATGAACTTTGACTTTAGGTACATGCGATCAGCTTACTGTTTCTTGTGTGTTATATAAGTTTTCTACCTATCTGAGACAACGCAAAAAAAAAGAGAAATTACACACCTGTGGTATCACATGAAGGAAATATGAACTCGGTAATGGTGCCCGAAAATCTGGTTCACTGAGGCCTTGATACCGTGTACAGTCACAGGGACCTGAAATTTGGTTCACTTAGGCTTTACTATCAGGTGTATCACAGGGCCCCGAGAATTGATTCACTTAGGCCTTACTATCAGGTGTAATCACAAGAGCCTGAGAATCGTGTTCACTGAGGCCTTACAACCTGGTGTAATATCAAATACTTATACAAAAGTTATTTGTATATGGGGAACTGTTTTATCAATGTTAAACGATCAATGTGGCTTTAAAACTTTTCTACACAGCCAGAAGATAGGTTCACTTTTTATAGATTTGACCCCATGTGCAGCATTGCTTAACATATCTAGTTGATGGAATTTTGATATCTGTATTTCGTTTGCATACATCATGAGCAATGTAGTTTTCACTGAAAAAAACCCTTAAAGTATGCCTGGCGGGCTGCTATTCAACTATGTTAAAGTTCAAATTGAGACAAATGCAAGTGTTTTTTAATTCAGCCTGCAGTGTCGAATTGCGTTTCGCGCATGTCCAATAAGTTATGACGTATACTAGTACGTAATTCGAACCGAACCATGGGTTTATTGACTTATTTTTCTCTAAACATTGTAACCGACAACAGTTTAAATAAATGATGCTCGGTATTGTTCCATTCATTTTTATTTTTGGCTGTAAAATAAAGAGTTTATTTCAGTAAGCCCCAGTTCGCTGGACCTTTGTCCGATGTGGAAGTCTGATGTCAGGGACCACAGGGACTAGGCACGGACCTATGTCACTATGAAATGATTGTCAAATACTTTTTTTTCCTTTCTCGAATATAGCCCCTCCCACTACTATATATCTGTGTTTTTATCTGTGACAGAAATATAGTAGTGGGAGGGGCTATATTCGAGAAAGGTAAAAAAAAAACTATCTGACGATCATTTCATAGTGACATAGGTCCGTGCACGTGCCTAGCCCCTGTGTCAGGGACCGGGGAAACCCGGGCTATGGAAGGGTTGTCCATTGTTTCTCCTTCATGACCTTGAGGATTTTGCAAAGTGTCCAATGTCTTATTTAATATCAATAATAGGATCGATGAAAATAGCTGTTACCCCGCCCAGGCGGGCTAGACCGATAATATCAGTCCCCTAAAACAGTTAGTATTTACGGCACTATCTATGGATCACGTTTTATTACAAATCTGTGTAAGGTATATTGCTTCATTGTTTCAGATGCTACTGAATGTGTTAAAGGTACTTATGTATTAAACTGTCTCTTGATATCAGGACAGAATGCTTGCATTATTTTAAACATATAGTCTTATTTAGTAAAGTCAAATTTGTATTAAGGTAAAATTCTGTTTGTAATTAGGCAAAGTCTTATTTGATTAAGTCTGATTTATAATTAGGTTAAGTCCTATTTATAATTAGGTTAAGTCCTATTTGTAATTAGGTAAAGTCTTATTTATAATTAGGTTAAGTCCTATTTGTAATTCGGTTTTATTTGAAATAGTAGTTTTAGGATTCAGAAATGTATGCTAGAAATATTAAACTTTTGTTTAAACAAGAGGCCCATGGGCCTAAACGGTCATCTGACAATTGCAAACACTTATAGCAGGGACACACCCCTTAGTTCAAAAGTGTTCAAACTAGCATCATTGTCATAAACTATCTGTTCAGATCTAGAGTCGGTTACAAAATTTATTTATGGTGTTGTCAAAGCAATGAACAACATATCGGCCATGCTTGTTATACACTTTGCAATGATTTGGTAATCTCCTATTTGATTGGCATTGCAAAATCAAAAGCGTCTTAGCTATAGTAAATGTATACCAGCATTGTGGAATACAAGACTGTATCACAACTACTTTCACTTTCAGAATTTTCTATCCTTCAGGGTATGTTAACAGGTATTTTACTAATCTTTAAAATTCAGCAAAGTTCCCCTTTTGGGGCCCCGCCCCTCTGGCCCCAAGGGTTGGATCAGCCTCATTTATATAAAATCTGATCGCCCTCCCCAAATGATGTTTCACACCAAATTTGGATGCAATCCATTCAAGCATTAAGGAGGAGTAGGATTTTAAAGCAAAAATTCAGCAAAGTCCCCTTTTGGAGGCCCCGCCCCTATGGCCCCAAGGGTTGGATCAGCCTCATTTATATAAAATCTGATCGCCCTCCCCAAATGATGCTTCACATCAAATTTGGATGCAATCCATTCAAGCATTAAGGAGGAGTAGGATTTTAAAGTAAAAATTCAGCAAAGTCCCCTTTTTGAGGCCCCGCCCCTATGGCCCCAGGGGTCGGATCAGCCTCATTTATATAAAATCTGATTGCCCTCCCCAAATGATGTTTCACACCAAATTTGGATGCAATCCATTCAAGTATTAAGGAGGAGTAGGAATTTAAAGCAAAAATTCAGCAAAGTTCCCCTTTTGGGGCCCTACCCCTCTAGCCCCAGGAGTCGGATCAGCCTCATTTATATAAAATCTGATCGCCCTCCCCAAATGATGCTTCACATCAAATTTGGATGCAATCCATTCAAGCATTAAGGAGGAGTAGGATTTTAAAGCAAAAATTCAGCAGAGTCCCCTTTTGGAGGCCCCGCCCCTCTGGCCCCAAGGGTTGGATCAGCCTCATTTATATAAAATCTGATCACCCTCCCCAAATGATGCTTCACATCAAATTTGGATGCAATCCATTCAAGTATTAAGGAGGAGTAGGAATTTAAAGCAAAAATTCAGCAAAGTTCCCCTTTTGGGGCCCTACCCCTCTAGCCCCAGGAATCGGATCAGCCTCATTTATATAAAATCTGATCGCCCTCCCCAAATGATGCTTCACACCAAATTTGGATGTAATCCATTCAAGTATTAAGGAGGAGTAGGAATTTAAAGCAAAAATTCAGCGAAGTTCCCCTTTTCGGGCCCCGCCCCTCTGGCCCCAGGGGTTCGATCAGCCTCATTTATATAAAATCTGATCGCCCTCCCCAAATGATGCTTCACATCAAATTTGGATGCAATCCATTCAAGCATTAAGGAGGAGTAGGATTTTAAAGTAAAAATTCAGCAAAGTCCCCTTTTTGAGGCCCCGCCCCTATGGCCCCAGGGGTCGGATCAGCCTCATTTATATAAAATCTGATTGCCCTCCCCAAATGATGTTTCACACCAAATTTGGATGCAATCCATTCAAGTATTAAGGAGGAGTAGGAATTTAAAGCAAAAATTCAGCAAAGTTCCCCTTTTCGGGCCCCGCCCCTCTGGCCCCAGGGGTTGGATCAGCCTCATTTATATAAAATCTGATCGCCCTCCCCAAATGATGCTTCACATCAAATTTGGATGCAATCCATTCAAGCATTAAGGAGGAGTAGGATTTTAAAGCAAAATTCAGCAAAGTCCCCTTTTGGAGGCACCGCCCCTATGGCCCCAAGGGTTGGATCAGCCTCATTTATATAAAATCTGATCGCCCTCCCCAAATGATGCTTCACACCAAATTTGGATGTAATCCATTCAAGTATTAAGGAGGAGTAGGAATTTAAAGCAAAAATTCAGCAAAGTTCCCCTTTTCGGGCCCCGCCCCTCTGGCCCCAGGGGTTGGATCAGCCTCATTTATATAAAATCTGATCGCCCTCCCCAAATGATGCTTCACATCAAATTTGGATGCAATCCATTCAAGCATTAAGGAGGAGTAGGATTTTAAAGCAAAATTCAGCAAAGTCCCCTTTTGGAGGCCCCGCCCCTATGGCCCCAAGGGTTGGATCAGCCTCATTTATATAAAATCTGACCGCCCTCCCCAAATGATGCTTCACACCAAATTTGGATGTAATCCATTCAAGTATTAAGGAGGAGTAGGAATTTAAAGCAAAAATTCAGCAAAGTTCCCCTTTTCGGGCCCCGCTCCTCTGGCCCCAGGGGTTGGATCAGCCTCATTTATATAAAATCTGATTGCCCTCCCCAAATGATGCTTCACATCAAATTTGGATGCAATCCATTCAAGCATTAAGGAGGAGTAGGATTTTAAAGTAAAAATTCAGCAAAGTCCCCTTTTTGAGGCCCCGCCCCTATGGCCCCAGGGGTCGGATCAGCCTCATTTATATAAAATCTGATTGCCCTCCCCAAATGATGTTTCACACCAAATTTGGATGCAATCCATTCAAGTATTAAGGAGGAGTAGGAATTTAAAGCAAAAATTCAGCAAAGTTCCCCTTTTCGGGCCCCGCCCCTCTGGCCCCAGGGGTTGGATCAGCCTCATTTATATAAAATCTGATCGCCCTCCCCCAATGATGCTTCACACCAAATTTGGTGGTGATCCATTAAGAAATGAAGGAGGAGTAGCATTTTGAATAGAAAAGTTTACTGACGGCGCACGGCGCACGGCGGACGGCGGACGGCGGACGACGACGGACGAAGCACGATGACTATAGGTCATCCTGACCCTTCGGGTCAGATGACCTAAAAAGTGATATTTGCTCATTTTTACTAGAAAACAAAAGTATCTTTCTGAAGCTTTGCTTTTTCAACGTTTGCTAGAAAACATATAGCTTACATTTGAATTAGTAAATACATGTCTACGTTTCCAAGAAAACTAAAACATAACATTTAATGTAATGTAATAGTTGCTAAGTGCTTGCTCGAAAACATCATCCAGCTTTTATTTGTGTTATGTGTGAGTGCCTTTTAGATAACAAACATAAATATGAAGCGATAGTTTCTTCAATGCATCAATGCATTTTACCAGAACAAACTTTGTAGGTAATCAGTAAATAAATTTGGATAAATTTTATGTGTCTGTTTTTCATTAAAATACTTTTTCGAAGTTTGCATCAGATAAGAAAGCTTACAAATGTAGTGTTGCGACATTAATGATAAATATAATCACTAGACCTGAACAGACTTCCAGTGGAGTATTACATAATCATTTAAATAAGGCCCAGGTCTCACACACTGATAAATAAAAGTTATGTATGGAGTGTTGTTAGTGCCTTTTTCGCTCTTTCGCAATCTAAAGCGCGAAATTTTGATACTGATTTTTTGCTTTTTCGCGCTTTTCCCAAGCCCGAAAAAAGCGATAAAAGGTGCCTTGCGAAAAAGCGACAAAAATATTATACGAAAAAGCAAATGTTTAAGTATGTCGCCTGTTCGCGTGCTCTTTTTCGCTTTTTTGGCGTTTTGTACTGCAAAATTGGGACGAACAAGCCATCATAGTTATGCGTCTTGTATAGACACTGACAAATTTTAAAAGCTTTGAATATTTAAAATTGTATCATTTGCTTTTAATGTAGACTTCTTTTCCGATGACTGTTGATGTTACACATGATACCGAGAAAAATCTACATTAAAATATCATTTCGTTTTCAATGTTGATTTTACTTATGATTTAATAAGATGTATTATGAGGGTTTAGAGTGTGTTCGCTCTAGGGAGATGTGTGTATGAGGGTTTAGAGAGTTCGCTCTAGGGAGATGTGTGTATGAGGGTTTAGAGAGCTCGCTGTAGGGAGATGTGTGTATGATGGTTTAGAGAGTTCGCTCTAGGGAGATGTGTGTATGATGGTTTAGAGAGTTCGCTGTAGGGAGATATATGTATGATGGTTTAGAGAGTTCGCTGTAGGGAGATGTATGTATGATGGTTTAGAGTGTTCGCTCTAGGGAGATGTGTGTATGATGGTTTAGAGAGTTCGCTGAAGGGAGATATATGTATGATGGTTTAGAGAGTTCGCTGTAGGGAGACGTAAGTATGAGGGTTTAGAGAGTTCGCTGTAGGGAGATGTGTGTATGATGGTTTAGAGAGTTCGCTGTAGGGAGATGTGTGTATGAGGGTTTAGAGAGTTCGCTGTAGGGAGACGTAAGTATGAGGGTTTAGAGAGTTCGCTGTAGGGAGACGTAAGTAGGAGGGTTTAGAGAGTTCGCTGTAGGGAGACGTAAGTATGAGGGTTTAGAGAGTTCGCTGTAGGGAGACGTAAGTAGGAGGGTTTAGAGAGATCGCTGTAGGGAGACGTAAGTATGATGGTTTAGAGAGTTCGCTGTAGGGAGACGTAAGTATGATGGTTTAGAGAGTTCGCTGTAGGGAGATGTGTGTATGAGGGTTTAGAGAGTTCGCTGTAGGGAGACGTAAGTATGATGGTTTAGAGAGTTCGCTGTAGGGAGATGTGTGTATGAGGGTTTAGAGAGTTCGCTGTAGGGAGATGTAGGTATGATGGTTTAGGGAGTTCGCTGTAGGGAGACGTAAGTATGAGGGTTTAGAGAGTTCGCTGTAGGGAGACGTAAGTATGAGGGTTTAGAGAGTTCGCTGTAGGGAGATGTGTGTATGAGGGTTTAGAGAGTTCGTTGTAGGGAGATGTAAGTATGAGGGTTTAGAGAGTTCGCTGTAGGGAGATGTGTGTATGATGGTTTAAAGAGTTCGCTGTAGGGAGATGTGTGTATGATGGTTTTAAGAGTTCGCTGTAGGGAGATGTAGGTATAAGGGTTGAGAGAGCTCGCTGTAGGGAGATGTGTGTATGATGGTTTAGAGAGTTTACTCTAGGGAGATGTGTGTGTGAGGGTTAAGAGAGTTCGCTGTAGGGAGGAGATGTGTGTTTGATGGTTTAGAGAGTTTGCTGTAGGGAGATGTGTGTATGATGGTTAAGATAGTTCGCTGTAGGGAGATGTGAGTATGATGATTTAGAGTATTCGCTGTAGGGAGATGTAGGTATGATGGTTTAGAGAGTTCGCTGTAGGTAGATGTAGGTATGATGGTTTAGGGAGTTCGCTGTAGGGAGATGTGTGTATGATGGTTTTAAGAGTTCGCTGTAGGGAGATGTAGGTATAAGGGTTGAGAGAGTTCGCTGTAGGGAGATGTGTGTATGATGGTTTAGGGAGTTCGCTATAGGGAGATATGTGTATGATGGTTTAGAGTATTCTCTCTAGGGAGATGTGTGTATGAGTGTTTAGAGAGTTCGCTGTAGGGAGATGTAAGTATGGTGGTTTAGAGAGTTCGCTGTAGGGAGATGTGTGTATGATGGTTTAGAGAGTTTACTCTAGGGAGATCTGTGTATGATGGTTTAGAGTGTTCGCTGTAGGGAGATGTGGGTATGATGGTTTAGAGAGTTCGCTGTAGGGAGATGTGAGTATGAGGGTTTAGAAAGTTCGTTCTAGGGAGATAAGTGTATGATGGTTTAGAGTGTTCGCTGTAGGGAGATGTAGGTATGATGGTTTAAAGAGTTTACTCTAGGGAGATGCGAGTATGAGGGTTTAGAAAGTTCGTTCTAGGGAGATATGTGTATGATGGTTTAGAGAGTTCGCTGTAGGGAGATGTAAGTATGATGGTTTAGAGAGTTCGCTGTAGGGAGATGTAGGTATGATGGTTTAGAGAGTTCGCTGTAGGGAGATGTGAGTATGAGGGTTTAGAAAGTTCGTTCTAGGGAGATCTGTGTATGATGGCTTAGAGAGTTCGCTGTAGGGAGATGTAAGTATGATGGTTTAGAGAGTTCGCTCTAGGGAGATGTAGGAATGATGGTTTAGAGAGTTCGCTGTAGGGAGATGTGTTTATGATGGTTTAGAGTGTTCGCTGTAGGGAGATGTAGGTATGATGGTTTAGAGAGTTCGCTCTAGGGAGATCTGTGTATGATGGTTTAGAGAGTTCGCTCTAGGGAGATGTAGGCATGATGGTTTAGAGAGTTCGCTCTAGGGAGATCTGTGTATGATGGTTTAGAGTGTTCGCTGTAGGGAGATGTAGGTATGATGGTTTAGAGAGTTCGCTCTAGGGAGATCTGTGTATGATGGTTTAGAGTGTTCGCTGTAGGGAGATGTGTTTATGATGGTTTAGAGTGTTCGCTGTAGGGAGATGTAGGTATGATGGTTTAGAGAGTTCGCTCTAGGGAGATCTGTGTATGATGGTTTAGAGTGTTCGCTGTAGGGAGATGTGTTTATGATGGTTTAGAGTGTTCGCTGTAGGGAGATGTAGGTATGATGGTTTAGAGAGTTCGCTCTAGGGAGATGTAAGTATGATGGTTTAGAGAGTTCGCTCTAGGGAGATCTGTGTATGATGGTTTAGAGTGTTCGCTGTAGGGAGATGTAGGTATGATGGTTTAGAGTGTTCGCTGTAGGGAGATGTAGGTATGATGGTTTAGAGAGTTCGCTCTAGGGAGATGTAAGTATGATGGTTTAGAGAGTTCGCTCTAGGGAGATCTGTGTATGATGGTTTAGAGTGTTCGCTGTAGGGAGATGTGTTTATGATGGTTTAGAGTGTTCGCTGTAGGGAGATGTAGGTATGATGGTTTAGAGTGTTCGCTGTAGGGAGATGTAGGTATGATGGTTTAGAGTGTTCGCTGAAGGGAGATATATGTATGATGGTTTAGAGAGTTCGCTGTAGGGAGATGTAGGTATGATGGTTTAGAGTGTTCGCTCTAGGGAGATGTAGGTATGATGGTTTAGAGAGTTCGCTGAAGGGAGATATATGTATGATGGTTTAGAGAGTTCGCTGTAGGGAGATGTAGGTATGATGGTTTAGAGTGTTCGCTCTAGGGAGATGTAAGTATGATGGTTTAGAGTGTTCGCTGTATGGAGATGTAGGTATGATGGTTTAGAGAGTTCGCTGTAGGGAGATGTAGGTATGATGGTTTAGAGTGTTCGCTGTAGGGAGATGTAAGTATGATGGTTTAGAGAGTTCGCTGTAGGGAGATGTAGGTATGATGGTTTAGAGAGTTCGCTGTAGGGAGATGTAGGTATGATGGTTTAGAGTGTTCGCTGTAGGGAGATGTAGGTATGATGGTTTAGAGTGTTCGCTGTAGGGAGATGTAGGTATGATGGTTTAGAGAGTTCGCTCTAGGGAGATCTGTGTATGATGTTTTAGAGTGTTCGCTGTAGGGAGATGTAGGTATGATGGTTTAGAGTGTTCGCTGTAGGGAGATGTAAGTATGGTGGTTTAGAGAGTTCGCTGTAGGGAGATGTGTGTATGATGGTTTAGAGAGTTTACTCTAGGGAGATCTGTGTATGATGGTTTAGAGTGTTCGCTGTAGGGAGATGTGGGTATGATGGTTTAGAGAGTTCGCTGTAGGGAGATGTGAGTATGAGGGTTTAGAAAGTTCGTTCTAGGGAGATAAGTGTATGATGGTTTAGAGTGTTCGCTGTAGGGAGATGTAGGTATGATGGTTTAAAGAGTTTACTCTAGGGAGATGCGAGTATGAGGGTTTAGAAAGTTCGTTCTAGGGAGATATGTGTATGATGGTTTAGAGAGTTCGCTGTAGGGAGATGTAAGTATGATGGTTTAGAGAGTTCGCTGTAGGGAGATGTAGGTATGATGGTTTAGAGAGTTCGCTGTAGGGAGATGTGAGTATGAGGGTTTAGAAAGTTCGTTCTAGGGAGATCTGTGTATGATGGCTTAGAGAGTTCGCTGTAGGGAGATGTAAGTATGATGGTTTAGAGAGTTCGCTCTAGGGAGATGTAGGAATGATGGTTTAGAGAGTTCGCTGTAGGGAGATGTGTTTATGATGGTTTAGAGTGTTCGCTGTAGGGAGATGTAGGTATGATGGTTTAGAGAGTTCGCTCTAGGGAGATCTGTGTATGATGGTTTAGAGAGTTCGCTCTAGGGAGATGTAGGCATGATGGTTTAGAGAGTTCGCTCTAGGGAGATCTGTGTATGATGGTTTAGAGTGTTCGCTGTAGGGAGATGTAGGTATGATGGTTTAGAGAGTTAGCTCTAGGGAGATCTGTGTATGATGGTTTAGAGTGTTCGCTGTAGGGAGATGTGTTTATGATGGTTTAGAGTGTTCGCTGTAGGGAGATGTAGGTATGATGGTTTAGAGAGTTCGCTCTAGGGAGATCTGTGTATGATGGTTTAGAGTGTTCGCTGTAGGGAGATGTGTTTATGATGGTTTAGAGTGTTCGCTGTAGGGAGATGTAGGTATGATGGTTTAGAGAGTTCGCTCTAGGGAGATGTAAGTATGATGGTTTAGAGAGTTCGCTCTAGGGAGATCTGTGTATGATGGTTTAGAGTGTTCGCTGTAGGGAGATGTGTTTATGATGGTTTAGAGTGTTCGCTGTAGGGAGATGTAGGTATGATGGTTTAGAGAGTTCGCTCTAGGGAGATGTAAGTATGATGGTTTAGAGAGTTCGCTCTAGGGAGATCTGTGTATGATGGTTTAGAGTGTTCGCTGTAGGGAGATGTGTTTATGATGGTTTAGAGTGTTCGCTGTAGGGAGATGTAGGTATGATGGTTTAGAGTGTTCGCTGTAGGGAGATGTAGGTATGATGGTTTAGAGTGTTCGCTGAAGGGAGATATATGTATGATGGTTTAGAGAGTTCGCTGTAGGGAGATGTAGGTATGATGGTTTAGAGTGTTCGCTCTAGGGAGATGTAGGTATGATGGTTTAGAGAGTTCGCTGAAGGGAGATATATGTATGATGGTTTAGAGAGTTCGCTGTAGGGAGATGTAGGTATGATGGTTTAGAGTGTTCGCTCTAGGGAGATGTAAGTATGATGGTTTAGAGTGTTCGCTGTAGGGAGATGTAGGTATGATGGTTTAGAGAGTTCGCTGTAGGGAGATGTAGGTATGATGGTTTAGAGTGTTCGCTGTAGGGAGATGTAAGTATGATGGTTTAGAGTGTTCGCTGTAGGGAGATGTAGGTATGATGGTTTAGAGAGTTCGCTGTAGGGAGATGTAGGTATGATGGTTTAGAGTGTTCGCTGTAGGGAGATGTAGGTATGATGGTTTAGAGTGTTCGCTGTAGGGAGATGTAGGTATGATGGTTTAGAGAGTTCGCTCTAGGGAGATCTGTGTATGATGTTTTAGAGTGTTCGCTGTAGGGAGATGTAGGTATGATGGTTTAGAGTGTTCGCTCTAGGGAGATGTAGGTATGATGGTTTAGAGTGTTCGCTCTAGGGAGATATGTGTATGATGGTTTAGAGAGTTCGCTGTAGGGAGATGTGTGTGTGATGGTTTAGAGAGTTTACTCTAGGGAGATCTGTGTATGATGGTTTAGAGTGTTCGCTGTAGGGAGATTTGGGTATGATGGTTTAGAGAGTTCGCTGTAGGGAGATGTGAGTATGAGGGTTTAGAAAGTTCGTTCTAGGGAGATATGTGTATGATGGTTTAGAGAGTTCGCTGTAGGGAGATGTAAGTATGATGGTTTAGAGAGTTCGCTCTAGGGAGATGTAGGAATGATGGTTTAGAGAGTTCGCTGTAGGGAGATGTGTTTATGATGGTTTAGAGTGTTCGCTGTAGGGAGATGTAGGTATGATGGTTTAGAGAGTTCGCTCTAGGGAGATGTAAGTATGATGGTTTAGAGTGTTCGCTGTAGGGAGATGTAGGTATGATGGTTTAGAGAGTTCGCTGTAGGGAGATGTAGGTATGATGGTTTAGAGTGTTCGCTGTAGGGAGATGTAAGTATGATGGTTTAGAGTGTTCGCTGTAGGGAGATGTAGGTATGATGGTTTAGAGAGTTCGCTGTAGGGAGATGTAGGTATGATGGTTTAGAGTGTTCGCTGTAGGGAGATGTAGGTATGATGGTTTAGAGTGTTCGCTGTAGGGAGATGTAGGTATGATGGTTTAGAGAGTTCGCTCTAGGGAGATCTGTGTATGATGTTTTAGAGTGTTCGCTGTAGGGAGATGTAGGTATGATGGTTTAGAGTGTTCGCTCTAGGGAGATGTAGGTATGATGGTTTAGAGTGTTCGCTCTAGGGAGATATGTGTATGATGGTTTAGAGAGTTCGCTGTAGGGAGATGTGTGTGTGATGGTTTAGAGAGTTTACTCTAGGGAGATCTGTGTATGATGGTTTAGAGTGTTCGCTGTAGGGAGATGTAGGTATGATGGTTTAGAGTGTTCGCTGTAGGGAGATGTAAGTATGGTGGTTTAGAGAGTTCGCTGTAGGGAGATGTGTGTATGATGGTTTAGAGAGTTTACTCTAGGGAGATCTGTGTATGATGGTTTAGAGTGTTCGCTGTAGGGAGATGTGGGTATGATGGTTTAGAGAGTTCGCTGTAGGGAGATGTGAGTATGAAGGTTTAGAAAGTTCGTTCTAGGGAGATAAGTGTATGATGGTTTAGAGTGTTCGCTGTAGGGAGATGTAGGTATGATGGTTTAAAGAGTTTACTCTAGGGAGATGCGAGTATGAGGGTTTAGAAAGTTCGTTCTAGGGAGATATGTGTATGATGGTTTAGAGAGTTCGCTGTAGGGAGATGTAAGTATGATGGTTTAGAGAGTTCGCTGTAGGGAGATGTAGGTATGATGGTTTAGAGAGTTCGCTGTAGGGAGATGTGAGTATGAGGGTTTAGAAAGTTCGTTCTAGGGAGATCTGTGTATGATGGCTTAGAGAGTTCGCTGTAGGGAGATGTAAGTATGATGGTTTAGAGAGTTCGCTCTAGGGAGATCTGTGTATGATGGTTTAGAGTGTTCGCTGTAGGGAGATGTGTTTATGATGGTTTAGAGTGTTCGCTGTAGGGAGATGTAGGTATGATGGTTTAGAGAGTTCGCTCTAGGGAGATGTAAGTATGATGGTTTAGAGAGTTCGCTCTAGGGAGATCTGTGTATGATGGTTTAGAGTGTTCGCTGTAGGGAGATGTGTTTATGATGGTTTAGAGTGTTCGCTGTAGGGAGATGTAGGTATGATGGTT
Organism: Mimachlamys varia; assembly: GCA_947623455.1. Taxonomy (NCBI): domain Eukaryota; kingdom Metazoa; phylum Mollusca; class Bivalvia; order Pectinida; family Pectinidae; genus Mimachlamys; species Mimachlamys varia. Next base: position 30,683,925 of record OX392529.1, on the reverse strand, counting down.
TAGAGAGTTCGCTCTAGGGAGATGTAAGTATGATGGTTTAGAGAGTTCGCTCTAGGGAGATCTGTGTATGATGGTTTAGAGTGTTCGCTGTAGGGAGATGTGTTTATGATGGTTTAGAGTGTTCGCTGTAGGGAGATGTAGGTATGATGGTTTAGAGTGTTCGCTGTAGGGAGATGTAGGTATGATGGTTTAGAGTGTTCGCTGAAGGGAGATATATGTATGATGGTTTAGAGAGTTCGCTGTAGGGAGATGTAGGTATGATGGTTTAGAGTGTTCGCTCTAGGGAGATATGTGTATGATGGTTTAGAGAGTTCGCTGAAGGGAGATATATGTATGATGGTTTAGAGAGTTCGCTGTAGGGAGATGTAGGTATGATGGTTTAGAGTGTTCGCTCTAGGGAGATGTAAGTATGATGGTTTAGAGTGTTCGCTGTAGGGAGATGTAGGTATGATGGTTTAGAGAGTTCGCTGTAGGGAGATGTAGGTATGATGGTTTAGAGTGTTCGCTGTAGGGAGATGTAAGTATGATGGTTTAGAGTGTTCGCTGTAGGGAGATGTAGGTATGATGGTTTAGAGAGTTCGCTGTAGGGAGATGTAGGTATGATGGTTTAGAGTGTTCGCTGTAGGGAGATGTAGGTATGATGGTTTAGAGTGTTCGCTGTAGGGAGATGTAGGTATGATGGTTTAGAGAGTTCGCTCTAGGGAGATCTGTGTATGATGTTTTAGAGTGTTCGCTGTAGGGAGATGTAGGTATGATGGTTTAGAGTGTTCGCTCTAGGGAGATGTAGGTATGATGGTTTAGAGTGTTCGCTCTAGGGAGATATGTGTATGATGGTTTAGAGAGTTCGCTGTAGGGAGATGTGTGTGTGATGGTTTAGAGAGTTTACTCTAGGGAGATCTGTGTATGATGGTTTAGAGTGTTCGCTGTAGGGAGATGTGGGTATGATGGTTTAGAGAGTTCGCTGTAGGGAGATGTGAGTATGAGGGTTTAGAAAGTTCGTTCTAGGGAGATATGTGTATGATGGTTTAGAGAGTTCGCTGTAGGGAGATGTAAGTATGATGGTTTAGAGAGTTCGCTCTAGGGAGATGTAGGAATGATGGTTTAGAGAGTTCGCTGTAGGGAGATGTGTTTATGATGGTTTAGAGTGTTCGCTGTAGGGAGATGTAGGTATGATGGTTTAGAGAGTTCGCTCTAGGGAGATGTAAGTATGATGGTTTAGAGTGTTCGCTGTAGGGAGATGTAGGTATGATGGTTTAGAGAGTTCGCTGTAGGGAGATGTAGGTATGATGGTTTAGAGTGTTCGCTGTAGGGAGATGTAAGTATGATGGTTTAGAGTGTTCGCTGTAGGGAGATGTAGGTATGATGGTTTAGAGAGTTCGCTGTAGGGAGATGTAGGTATGATGGTTTAGAGTGTTCGCTGTAGGGAGATGTAGGTATGATGGTTTAGAGTGTTCGCTGTAGGGAGATGTAGGTATGATGGTTTAGAGAGTTCGCTCTAGGGAGATCTGTGTATGATGTTTTAGAGTGTTCGCTGTAGGGAGATGTAGGTATGATGGTTTAGAGTGTTCGCTCTAGGGAGATGTAGGTATGATGGTTTAGAGTGTTCGCTCTAGGGAGATATGTGTATGATGGTTTAGAGAGTTCGCTGTAGGGAGATGTGTGTGTGATGGTTTAGAGAGTTTACTCTAGGGAGATCTGTGTATGATGGTTTAGAGTGTTCGCTGTAGGGAGATGTAGGTATGATGGTTTAGAGTGTTCGCTGTAGGGAGATGTAAGTATGGTGGTTTAGAGAGTTCGCTGTAGGGAGATGTGTGTATGATGGTTTAGAGAGTTTACTCTAGGGAGATCTGTGTATGATGGTTTAGAGTGTTCGCTGTAGGGAGATGTGGGTATGATGGTTTAGAGAGTTCGCTGTAGGGAGATGTGAGTATGAAGGTTTAGAAAGTTCGTTCTAGGGAGATAAGTGTATGATGGTTTAGAGTGTTCGCTGTAGGGAGATGTAGGTATGATGGTTTAAAGAGTTTACTCTAGGGAGATGCGAGTATGAGGGTTTAGAAAGTTCGTTCTAGGGAGATATGTGTATGATGGTTTAGAGAGTTCGCTGTAGGGAGATGTAAGTATGATGGTTTAGAGAGTTCGCTGTAGGGAGATGTAGGTATGATGGTTTAGAGAGTTCGCTGTAGGGAGATGTGAGTATGAGGGTTTAGAAAGTTCGTTCTAGGGAGATCTGTGTATGATGGCTTAGAGAGTTCGCTGTAGGGAGATGTAAGTATGATGGTTTAGAGAGTTCGCTCTAGGGAGATGTAGGAATGATGGTTTAGAGAGTTCGCTGTAGGGAGATGTGTTTATGATGGTTTAGAGTGTTCGCTGTAGGGAGATGTAGGTATGATGGTTTAGAGAGTTCGCTCTAGGGAGATCTGTGTATGATGGTTTAGAGAGTTCGCTCTAGGGAGATGTAGGCATGATGGTTTAGAGAGTTCGCTCTAGGGAGATCTGTGTATGACGGTTTAGAGTGTTCGCTGTAGGGAGATGTAGGTATGATGGTTTAGAGAGTTAGCTCTAGGGAGATCTGTGTATGATGGTTTAGAGTGTTCGCTGTAGGGAGATGTGTTTATGATGGTTTAGAGTGTTCGCTGTAGGGAGATGTAGGTATGATGGTTTAGAGAGTTCGCTCTAGGGAGATCTGTGTATGATGGTTTAGAGTGTTCGCTGTAGGGAGATGTGTTTATGATGGTTTAGAGTGTTCGCTGTAGGGAGATGTAGGTATGATGGTTTAGAGAGTTCGCTCTAGGGAGATGTAAGTATGATGGTTTAGAGAGTTCGCTCTAGGGAGATCTGTGTATGATGGTTTAGAGTGTTCGCTGTAGGGAGATGTGTTTATGATGGTTTAGAGTGTTCGCTGTAGGGAGATGTAGGTATGATGGTTTAGAGAGTTCGCTCTAGGGAGATGTAAGTATGATGGTTTAGAGAGTTCGCTCTAGGGAGATCTGTGTATGATGGTTTAGAGTGTTCGCTGTAGGGAGATGTGTTTATGATGGTTTAGAGTGTTCGCTGTAGGGAGATGTAGGTATGATGGTTTAGAGTGTTCGCTGTAGGGAGATGTAGGTATGATGGTTTAGAGTGTTCGCTGAAGGGAGATATATGTATGATGGTTTAGAGAGTTCGCTGTAGGGAGATGTAGGTATGATGGTTTAGAGTGTTCGCTCTAGGGAGATGTAGGTATGATGGTTTAGAGAGTTCGCTGAAGGGAGATATATGTATGATGGTTTAGAGAGTTCGCTGTAGGGAGATGTAGGTATGATGGTTTAGAGTGTTCGCTCTAGGGAGATGTAAGTATGATGGTTTAGAGTGTTCGCTGTAGGGAGATGTAGGTATGATGGTTTAGAGAGTTCGCTGTAGGGAGATGTAGGTATGATGGTTTAGAGTGTTCGCTGTAGGGAGATGTAAGTATGATGGTTTAGAGTGTTCGCTGTAGGGAGATGTAGGTATGATGGTTTAGAGAGTTCGCTGTAGGGAGATGTAGGTATGATGGTTTAGAGTGTTCGCTGTAGGGAGATGTAGGTATGATGGTTTAGAGTGTTCGCTGTAGGGAGATGTGTTTATGATGGTTTAGAGTGTTCGCTGCAGGGAGATGTAGGTATGATGGTTTAGAGAGTTCGCTCTAGGGAGATGTAAGTATGATGGTTTAGAGAGTTCGCTCTAGGGAGATCTGTGTATGATGGTTTAGAGTGTTCGCTGTAGGGAGATGTAGGTATGATGGTTTAGAGTGTTCGCTCTAGGGAGATGTAGGTATGATGGTTTAGAGAGTTCGCTCTAGGGAGATGTAAGTATGATGGTTTAGAGAGTTCGCTCTAGGGAGATCTGTGTATGATGGTTTAGAGTGTTCGCTGTAGGGAGATGTGTTTATGATGGTTTAGAGTGTTCGCTGTAGGGAGATGTAGGTATGATGGTTTAGAGTGTTCGCTGAAGGGAGATATATGTATGATGGTTTAGAGAGTTCGCTGTAGGGAGATGTAGGTATGATGGTTTAGAGTGTTCGCTCTAGGGAGATGTAGGTATGATGGTTTAGAGAGTTCGCTGAAGGGAGATATATGTATGATGGTTTAGAGAGTTCGCTGTAGGGAGATGTAGGTATGATGGTTTAGAGTGTTCGCTCTAGGGAGATGTAAGTATGATGGTTTAGAGTGTTCGCTGTAGGGAGATGTAGGTATGATGGTTTAGAGAGTTCGCTGTAGGGAGATGTAGGTATGATGGTTTAGAGTGTTCGCTGTAGGGAGATGTAAGTATGATGGTTTAGAGTGTTCGCTGTAGGGAGATGTAGGTATGATGGTTTAGAGAGTTCGCTGTAGGGAGATGTAGGTATGATGGTTTAGAGTGTTCGCTGTAGGGAGATGTAGGTATGATGGTTTAGAGTGTTCGCTGTAGGGAGATGTAGGTATGATGGTTTAGAGAGTTCGCTCTAGGGAGATCTGTGTATGATGTTTTAGAGTGTTCGCTGTAGGGAGATGTAGGTATGATGGTTTAGAGTGTTCGCTCTAGGGAGATGTAGGTATGATGGTTTAGAGTGTTCGCTCTAGGGAGATATGTGTATGATGGTTTAGAGAGTTCGCTGTAGGGAGATGTGTGTGTGATGGTTTAGAGAGTTTACTCTAGGGAGATCTGTGTATGATGGTTTAGAGTGTTCGCTGTAGGGAGATGTGGGTATGATGGTTTAGAGAGTTCGCTGTAGGGAGATGTGAGTATGAGGGTTTAGAAAGTTCGTTCTAGGGAGATATGTGTATGATGGTTTAGAGAGTTCGCTGTAGGGAGATGTAAGTATGATGGTTTAGAGAGTTCGCTGTAGGGAGATGTAGGTATGATGGTTTAGAGAGTTCGCTGTAGGGAGATGTGAGTATGAGGGTTTAGAAAGTTCGTTCTAGGGAGATCTGTGTATGATGGCTTAGAGAGTTCGCTGTAGGGAGATGTAAGTATGATGGTTTAGAGAGTTCGCTCTAGGGAGATGTAGGAATGATGGTTTAGAGAGTTCGCTGTAGGGAGATGTGTTTATGATGGTTTAGAGTGTTCGCTGTAGGGAGATGTAGGTATGGTGGTTTAGAGAGTTCGCTCTAGGGAGATCTGTGTATGATGTTTTAGAGTGTTCGCTGTAGGGAGATGTGTTTATGATGGTTTAGAGTGTTCGCTGTAGGGAGATGTAGGTATGATGGTTTAGAGAGTTCGCTCTAGGGAGATCTGTGTATGATGGTTTAGAGTGTTCGCTGTAGGGAGATGTGTTTATGATGGTTTAGAGTGTTCGCTGTAGGGAGATGTAGGTATGATGGTTTAGAGAGTTCGCTCTAGGGAGATGTAAGTATGATGGTTTAGAGAGTTCGCTCTAGGGAGATCTGTGTATGATGGTTTAGAGTGTTCGCTGTAGGGAGATGTAGGTATGATGGTTTAGAGTGTTCGCTCTAGGGAGATGTAGGTATGATGGTTTAGAGAGTTCGCTCTAGGGAGATGTAAGTATGATGGTTTAGAGAGTTCGCTCTAGGGAGATCTGTGTATGATGGTTTAGAGTGTTCGCTGTAGGGAGATGTGTTTATGATGGTTTAGAGTGTTCGCTGTAGGGAGATGTAGGTATGATGGTTTAGAGTGTTCGCTGTAGGGAGATGTAGGTATGATGGTTTAGAGTGTTCGCTGAAGGGAGATATATGTATGATGGTTTAGAGAGTTCGCTCTAGGGAGATGTAGGTATGATGGTTTAGAGTGTTCGCTCTAGGGAGATGTAGGTATGATGGTTTAGAGAGTTCGCTGAAGGGAGATATATGTATGATGGTTTAGAGAGTTCGCTGTAGGGAGATATATGTATGATGGTTTAGAGTGTTCGCTGTAGGGAGATGTAAGTATGATGGTTTAGAGTGTTCGCTGTAGTGAGATGTAGGTATGATGGTTTAGAGAGTTCGCTGTAGGGAGATGTAGGTATGATGGTTTAGAGTGTTCGCTCTAGGGAGATGTAGGTATGATGGTTTAGAGAGTTCGCTGAAGGGAGATATATGTATGATGGTTTAGAGTGTTCGCTCTAGGGAGATGTAGGTATGATGGTTTAGAGTGTTCGCTCTAGGGAGATATGTGTATGATGGTTTAGAGAGTTCGCTGTAGGGAGATATGTGTATGATGGTTTAGAGAGTTCGCTGTAGGGAGATGTGTGTGTGATGGTTTAGAGATGACGTATCACACACATATGTTGCACCTCCCAAATTTAGTAACAGATACAGTATGCCGAAAAAAATAATTAAACTGCATCATACAGCTGTTTCGTCCTCCTGGGACTCTTCAGTGATGCTAGTGGCCAAAAAAGTATTCGTTCTAGGGGATGTAAGTTCATTTTTTTAAAAGATCCGAAAAACAATATGGCCGACAGGCGGCCGTCTTTAATTTGACAATAAAAGTTTGTTATCGCTAGTTTCTGATAACTTCTGGATTGATCATTCTCAAACTTTCTTGTGTGGTTTTTCCTTAGTCCCTATTTATCGGACAGAACAAAAAAAGGTATGGCCGACAGGCGGCTTCTTTGGATTTAACAGTACATGTAATTTATTGAGAAGTTCTGGATGGATCCTTCTCAAAATTCATCCGCAGGTTTCCCGTTTTTCCTTTTTGTGCAATGTTCACCTTTTTAGCTAATCAAAATAACAATATGGCCGACCGGTGGCCATCTTAAATTTTGACAAGAATAGTTTGTTGTCGCCAATTCTTAAACTTCGTTTGTTCCACTTGGTCTGTAGGTGTGCATGGTCTCGTTTTGGACACATAAAAAAGACAGACAATCGTCTTGAATTTGACATAGTTTGTTATGGCCTTTTCAGCTTTTAGCTTATACCCCACCCCAAGCTTATACCCCGCCCCCACCCCAAGCTTATACCCCGCCCCCAATCCCAGGCTTATACCCCGCCCCCACCCCAAGCGTATACCCCGCCCCCACCCCAAGCTTATACTCCGCCCCCACCCCAGGCTTATACCCCGCCCCCACTCCAAGCTTATACCCCGCCCCCACCCCAAGCTTATACCCCGCCCCCACCCCAAGCTTATACCCTATCCCCACCCCAAGCTCCCCATGTAAGCAATATGCGTCAGTGTGACACACAATCTGAGAGAAATATTGAGGTGTTTAGTTCATTTAGATTTTAATAAAAAGTTCCTCCTCTTAGTGATATAATAGATTCTGAAAGAAAGTTATTTTCTGCATAAATATAAGATTCAAATCTTTCTGGAGATTTCTTCCATTATTCCTTAGAAAGGTTTCTTTCCAGAAAAGTAGTTTTAACTAGGCACCAAAGTGAAGTAGTTATTCTGATATACCCCCCCCCCCCCCCTCTCCCACCGAACTTCGTTACGGGTGTATAATGAAATTTGGCAGAAAACTTAAGATGCACCAAAACAGTTGATTCCTAACAATCCAGTAGGGGCATGAGGGATGAGCCTTAGGGGATGGAATTTGCTAAAATTTCATTTTTGTTTTCTTCTTCAGATACAGATATGCTGGAATCAAAAATGTGACTTGCATGCCCTTCAGACTTAATGTGAAGTTTACTATAGTTTATATAGGAAAGTTACCCTTTTGGAAATGTTTTGTTCATTTTCAGTTGGAAATAATTTAAACTTGAAAAACTGATCCTGAACAGCCCTTGGCCTGTGAGGGAGGGCTCAAGTTGGTCAAATAGGCTAAACTTTCAACAATCTTCTCCTTCAGACTGTGATATGCTGTCAAATTTAGTAGTTTTTCACTCATGAATATTTTGCTATTACATTATGAAGCGAAGTAGGTCAGAAGATATCTACTGATCAAAAGTCAAGGTGGAATTTTGTAGCTTTCACTGATGAAAATTTGATTATGACATCGTGAAGCAAAGTTTTTCGGAACTTAACAAGGAAACAACTGACCAAAAGATCAGGGTCACCGGGTCAAAGGTTAAGGGTAAAAGTTTATAGCTTACACTGATGAACAGTTGGTTATGGCATTATGAAGCAAAGTGAGTCGAAATTTAACAAGGATTCAACCAACAAGAAGTCAAGGTCACAGGGTCAAGATTAACTTTTGAGAAGTCAATTGACCAAAGATCAAAGTCACTGGATTTGTCTGTTGGGTTCAAAGCTCAAGGATTGATGATTTTTGGAGATCATAGACTTTAACAGGGACCTTACTGACTTATCAGTGTTCTAGTTCAAACTTGGTTGGGGTTAATAGTAATTTCGACGTAAGGGCACAACAGATTGTGAGAGTAATAGTTTGTTATAACTATTTCTTCAAAAGCATGAATGGATCATTATAAAACCCATATGAAGGTTTCCCTTAGTTTTAGTTTTGCATTGTCCCGTTTTTTTGGAAAAATCCCAAAATAAATTTGGTCAGCCATTTTGGAGCTTGATGGATCTTTTCCAAACTTCATAGCGTTGTGCTCTTTTGATTTAGGGACGGATCAGAAAAATTAAATTTCTGACAGGCGCGCGATCATAATTGATTTGACAGTTGTTTTTAGAAGGAATTTTCAAATTCATATAAATAGCAACAAATACATGTAATAGAAAAGATAAGAAAGAAGGAATGATCCTATTTTTAATGAACAAATGAAATCATCAATGGTGGGCGTCAAGATCCCTCTGGAGTCTTGTTTCAAAATTGCTATAAAATAAATATGCTTTACAATTTGATTAATTGAAATGCGGAAAAAAAGCTGTCTTGATTAAATGTATATATATGTGTTAACTGTTGTGTTGATTGTATTAATGTTATATATTTACGATAAAGTGCTTTAGAGTGGTTCAAAGTATGATGGCTAGATAATGCACTATAATATCAAATGTTGTTGTTTATTATTCTGAACCTAAACAGTTACATGTGTCTTCAGGATAGAAAATGAGTTCAAAGGTCAAAATATCTGATTATAGAATAACTGATATTTTACAAATAATAATAAATACACCTTCAGCTCAATGTAAATTTTATTTCTGTAACACGGATATCTTGACTCCTTGCCCATCCTGACCTTAGTTTGGGTAAGATTTACAGTTTTAATAGCAGTATATATCAATGCTGTGATCACATCATCATATCATGGATCGTTAATGAGACAAATTGACAGTACCATCAAGGTATCACAATTTACATAAACACCAAGAGAAAAAATAGGTTTTATATGTCTAGGGGACGTAAAGAGCCTTTTTCGTTAAAATTGTGAGAAAGTAAGTTCATGTCTGCAAAATAAACTTGTTATGAAAGCAATGATAAACAAGAGTCTGATAGGCCTGCATCAATCACCTTGTATCAATCTCTTATACTTGTAACTTTAAAGTCGCATAAAGTCTATTACTGTAAGACATTCAGAAGAACATGTTAAGATTTACACAAATTTAACCCCTGTGACCTTGAATATGTGTCAAGGTCTTTTGTTTTCGCAAACTTTGTCAGGCCTCATTCAAGGTTTCTTTCAGCCAAATATCATGCTTCTAGGCCTTTTGGTTAACCGGTAGGAGTCGCTTAAACATTTTCAATAGATTTGACACCTGCGACCTAGAACATGTGTCAAGGTCATTTGTTTTTGCAAACTTTGTCAGGCCTCATTCAAGGTTTCTTTCAGCCAAATAGCATGCTTTTTCAGAAAAGGTGAGCTAAAAACTCTTTATCAACACACGAAATTAAAGCTAATTAAATTGCTGATCTGTTTAACGTCTTTAGGTTGGAAATGTGGATGATGTACCAACATGGTAAATATGATAATCATGTCAATGTCACATTTCAATACCTTACTCTACAGTCCCAGTTAATATACAATGATTCATGACATCAAGTTTATAAGCAGAGAATTCAAAAGTTCGCAAATGGCTACAGTCTCCATCAGGGACCCAGGGCACACAGATGGCTACAGTCTCCATCAAGGACCCAGGGCACACAGATGGCTACAGTCTCCATCAGGGACCCAGGGCACACAAATGGCTACAGTCTCCATCAAGGACCCAGGGCACACAGATGGCTACAGTCTCCATCAAGGACCCAGGGGACACAGATGGCTACAGTCTCCATCAGGGACCCAGGGCACACAAATGGCTACAGTCTCCATCAAGGACCCAGGGCACACAAATGGCTACAGTCTCCATCAGGGACCCAGGGCACACAGATGGCTACAGTCTCCATCAAGGACCCAGGCCACACAGATGGCTACAGTCTCCATCAAGGACCCAGGGCACACAGATGGCTACAGTCTCCATCAAGGACCCAGGGCACACAGATGGCTACAGTCTCCATCAAGGACCCAGGGCACACAGATGGCTACAATCTCCATCAGGGACCCAGGGCACACAAATGGCTACAGTCTCCATCAAGGACCCAGGGCACACAGATGGCTACAGTCTCCATCAGGGACCCAGGGCACACAGATGGCTACAGTCTTCATCAAGGACCCAGGGCACACAGATGGCTACAGTCTCCATCAAGGACCCAGGGCACACAGATGGCTACAGTCTCCATCAGGGACCCAGGGCACACAAATGGCTACAGTCTCCATCAAGGACCCAGGGCACACAGATGGCTACAGTCTCCATCAGGGTCCCAGGGCACACAGATGGCTACAGTCTCCATCAGGGACCCAGGGCACACATATGGCTACAGTTTCCATCAAGGACCCAGGGCACACAGATGGCTACAGTCTCCATCAAGGACCCAGGGCACACAAATGGCTACAGTCTCCATCAAGGACCCAGGCCACACAGATGGCTACAGTCTCCATCAAGGACCCAGGGCACACAGATGGCTCCAGTCTCCATCAAGGACCCAGGGCACACAGATGGCTACAGTCTCCATCAAGGACCCAGGGCACACAAATGGCTACAGTCTCCATCAAGGACCCAGGCCACACAGATGGCTACAGTCTCCATCAAGGACCCAGGCCACACAGATGGCTACAGTCTCCATCAAGGACCCAGGGCACACAGATGGCTACAGTCTCCATCAATGACCCAGGGCACACAGATTGCTACAGTCTCCATCAAGGACCCAGGGCACACAGATGGCTACAGTCTCCATCAAGGACCCAGGGCAATCAGATAAAATGTTCTTGATTCACCCCTGTAATCTCACCATAAACTATTCTGACCTTCGACTTGAAGAGTTGAAATGTGTGTTTAGGGTGATTAAGTTAAATTATGTTAATGGTAAATGTCTCTGAAGAAGCTCAATGTCTTGACTCTTCATAGAAAGCATTAGGAGCATTTACTTCTCTTTTTTCTTGTATGATAAAAACAATGCATTTTCTATGGAATATAAAAATAAGTTATGTATTCATAATAAATAATGCATAAATACATAAAGGCATTTAAACTATGTTGAATGAAGTAGCAGGATAAATAAATGTATATGGAATGATTAAATGTTAGAGTTACATAATACACATTCATACAATAGCCACATACCTTCACATTCATACAATGATAATTGGATGGCTTTATCATACACACTTGTATCGATTATTACATGTACTATATGCATTCCTGTCATAGCGAGATCTGAGACACATCTCTACTTTGTACATCAACGATTTCAGTAAAACCCTGTCATCATGTGATCTTGCTAGCCCTGGGTCATGTGACACCATGCCAATTTCAGGATTTTAAAAAACAAGACGAACCTCACACTTCTAAGGCGAGCTATGGAATTTGTTGGCTTTATGCTATCACCTAGCAAAACACACACAATACTGATTGTCATCTAATGTAATCAATAAGAATAATCCACAAAATCAGGACTGAAGTGAGAGAAACAAACAGACAAATGTATGTACTGTTTTATGTTTGCCCATTAGACTTCACACGAGACACACACCTCTTCTCCACCGTCTGACAGTACATAGGCATATGTTCAGTATAACACCCATGTACTGTACATAGGCATATGTTCAGTATAACACCCATGTACTGTACATAGGCATATGTTCAGTATAACACCCATGAACTGTACATAGGCATATGTTCAGTATAACACCCATGAACTGTACATAGGCATATGTTCAGTATAACACCCATGAACTGTACATAGGCATATGTTCAGTATAACACCCATGTACTGTACATAGGCATATGTTCAGTATAATACCCATGTACTGTACATAGGCATATGTTCAGTATAACACCCATGAACTGTACATAGGCATATGTTCAGTATAACACCCATGTACTGTACATAGGCATATGTTCAGTATAACACCCATGAACTGTACATAGGCATATGTTCAGTATAACACCTATGCACTGTACATGGGCATATGTTCAGTATAACACCCATGCACTGTACATAGGCATATGTTCAGTATAACACCCATGTACTGTACATAGGCATATGTTCAGTATAACACCCATGTACTGTACATAGGCATATGTTCAGTATAACACCCATGTACTGTACATAGGCATATGTTCAGTATAACACCCATGTACTGTACATAGGCATATGTTCAGTATAACACCCATGTACTGTACATAGGCATATGTTCAGTATAACACCCATGTACTGTATATAGGCATATGTTCAGTATAACACCCATGTACTGTACATAGGCATATGTTCAGTATAACACCCATGTACTGTACATAGGCATATGTTCAGTATAACACCCATGTACTGTATATAGGCATATGTTCAGTATAACACCCATGTACTGTACATAGGCATATGTTCAGTATAACACCCATGAACTGTACATAGGCATATGTTCAGTATAACACCCATGTACTGTACATGGTTAGACGTTTGAGGACAACATGTGCCGAAATGGTCTATAAGTCATCATCAGCAATCCTCATAAAGTTGTATTTTTCCTCTTCCAGTTTGTCAGGGCTATATCACATCATTGCTTGTCAGACGTATCACATCACTGTTTGGCAGGGCTGTAACACATCACTGTTTGTATTTTGATAACAGATTTAGAAAACCTGTCATTCCATCTCAGAATTAGAATTGGACCCAGAGAGACCGGAGGATATGCCGGAGTCTGCCTTTTCTCCTTCATTTTCTGCTTCACTAGAACTGCACAAACAGAGATATTGTTAAATGAAAACATCCAGATTTTAGAAATCAATACAGTGAATGTGTACTGTCATACATATAAACAATCCTCCACACTGAGGAGTGAAACCAATGTTTTTCACTGAGATTAAACTGGTTCCTCTTTAAACCATTAGAACAGACGCATGGGAAAGTGGACTGCTATGTGTCTGACCCTGGGGCCATGCTATGCGTCTTACCCTGGGGCCCCACTATGTGCCTGACCCTGTGGCCCTGCTTTGTGTCAGACCCTGTGGCCCCGCTATGTGTCTTACCCTGGGGCCCCACTATGTGCCTGACCCTGTGGCCCCGCTTTGTGTCGGACCCTGTGGCCCCGCTATGTGCCTGACCCTGGGGCCCCACTATGTGCCTGACCCTGTGGCCCCACTATGTGTCTGACCCTGTGGCCCCGCTTTGTGTCGGACCCTGTGGCCCCGCTATGTGTCTTACCCTGGGGCCCCACTATGTGCCTGACCCTGTGGCCCTGCTATGTATCTGACCCTGTGGCCCCGCTTTGTGTCGGACCCTGTGGCCCCGCTATGTGTCTTACCCTGGGGCCCCACTATGTGCCTGACCCTGTGGCCCCGCTTTGTGTCTGACCCTGTGGCCCCGCTATGTGTCTTACCCTGGGGCCCCACTATGTGCCTGACCCTGTGGCCCCGCTATGTGTCTGACCCTGTGGCCCCGCTTTGTGTCGGACCCTGTGGCCCCGCTACGTGTCTTACCCTTGGGCCCCACTATGTGCCTGACCGTGTTGCCCCGCTATGTGTCTGACCCTGGGGCCCAACTATGTGCCTGACCCTGTGGCCCCGCTTTGTGTCGGACCCTGTGGCCCCGCTATGTGTCTAACCCTTGGGCCCCACTATGTGCCTGACCCTGTGGCCCCGCCATGTGTTGGACCCTGTGGCCCCACTATGTCAGACCTGTTTACCTTTTCTCAGGACAATGTGTAGTGAATGTTTCAAAAATGTGTAGTTTTTGCAGTTTATGTGTAGTGTTCAACACATCTATTGCTGACATGCGGATCGCGGATTTAGGTTCGGTTTCGAGGCATTGATCTCTTCTCCTGATTGAAATCTAGAATAAATCTATGTCAAATGGTGATATCTTAGGCTTATAAAAGTTTATAATTTATATAGAAGACATGTAACATCAGATTGAACTATTATGGCTATTATATGGTCAAGTGTACAAAACTCATTTACACATACATGTATTGAAAATATTTTTATGTGAAATGTATCCTGTGAATTTTAATATAATTTCATTTAATCAATAATGCAAACATTTACAACAACATTGTAAGCACGTTTCCAATAACAAAATAGCTTGTTTGTAAATAATAATATAGATGTAATTTTAGGCCAAGAAAAGGAATGAGAAAATTTATGATGATTTTAATGAAATGCCTTTGGCAATTTTGGAATCCGAAAACTCACTTTGAACGATGGTTCATTGATCAATTTAATGTTTACCAACGATGACCAACTGATCATCCTGGCCAAAAGATAATAAATTCTGGCTATTAGCCGACTAAAGATCAGTTTCGCACATGTCGTTTTACTAGCTGTATCAATTTTAAGAACTGCTGTAGATCTAAAACGTCCAATGGTCTTGTATGTTTCGGGTTTGTTTTTTTTGTTTTTTCGGTCATGTTTGGAGTTCATGTCATCAATAGTGCAGTCGCTCGCTTTGAAAAACATGGAATTTTCTCCATTTGACTGTTTGAGGAAACTCCATTCATCAGTATATGTCGTTATGAAAGTTTGAGTTTAATTTTTTTTAGTATTGTTCTTTCATCAATATCATCGTTTTTCGGCTTTGCCGTAACCACAAACTGTCATCATCAAGCGGCAAGCAAGCAAGGTGTTCACATTTTATGCTTCCAGTTTTCTTGGCACTTTCGAAGAGGACAACGATGACTATGCGCAGGGACTAAGGAAATTTATACCGTGTCAAATTTGTAGTTTTTCCAACCAATGCATAGTTGCGTAATGGGGGTGTGAAATTCGTTGTAATTACGCCAAATGCGTAGGGGTAAATTGGTCTGCTATGTGTCGGACCCTGGGGCCCCGCTTTGTGTCGGACCCTGGGGCCCCACTATGTGCCTGACCCTGGGGCCCCACTGTGTGTCTGACCCTGGGCCCTGCTATGTGTGTGACCCTGGGCCCCGCTTTGTGTCTCATCCTGGGGACCTGCTATGTGTCTCATCCTGCGGCCCCGCTATGTGCCTGACCCTGGGGCCCCGCTTTGTGCCTGACCCTGGGGCCCCGCTTTGTGCCTGACCCACAAGGGTAAAGGTAATTAAATAAAGTGTTCCACTGTCATTAAACTATAAGCTCCTCGACAGCTTTTGCCCCAGTGTCTCATGATGACAAAAACATTTAGTGGGCCACTGATTACACATCATCACTACACTTTGGAAAAGCCAGATAAAATATCTACATAGATCTAACTTGAAGGCTGATTCAAAACTAAAATTATTCAGGAGCACAAAAATTTAAACACCCATTCATTTTTACCACCAAATGTGAGGAAAAGGGAAAAAAAACAGAATTTTTAATAATATCAAAGTTTAAAAATGAGAAATTTAACTGTAAAATAATTTTGATTGTTAATGAAACAGGATAGACATTCTGTGGTAAATAGGAATGCTAGAATTGTATGACATAGTTCACTTATAGTGATGGTGTGTTAGTCCTAGTCTGAAATCTCATCACATACCTGTCATCACTTGCATCTGAATCATCATCAGATTCATCAGAATCATCAGAATCTGAATCATCGTCTGAATTGCCCTCGTCCTCCTCCTCCTCCGACCCCGATTCACCACTCCCGGAGTCAACATCTGGCTGTGCATCTACAAAAGACAGTCTCCTAATAAAACATAGGTCCCTTGCTTAGTGATCGTCTGTCAGTATTGATATTGAAGTATATTTTCTGTAAGGTCCAGGATCACTGAAGTAGCTTTCTCACTGACAAAGTTTATATAAGTATGATCTTTTAATTGTTAGAACCAAGTCTGAAATGTAATTTCATATAGAAGCTATATATCTTGAAGTAAGATTTAGACAGTTTATGTTACTGTAACAGATGTTAACTAGTGCACAATGGACGAAAGATATACACATTTTCAGTTTTATATTTTGAATTAAACATTTTTGCGTGTTAATATCATTTGACAATAGTTGTACATATGCATGTTTAATATAAAGTGTTCTTTTTTTTTTTGAGTCAAGTATATCCAGGAAACATGAATGAAAAAATACTTTTTTTTCATATTAATATTAACAGAAATGCTTTTGTTTCAAAAACATCTTTTTAAATCATTCCCACTTGAAATTTCATAATGAAGTAATCCAGATTTTGAATTGGAAGGGTTCAAATGTGTCTTTAGGGGTGAACGAGTTAGTTAAGCTAGAAATTTGTCATCACTTACCAAGTTCAATTTTCTCATTGATCAACGGCTGGAATTTGAGAGCCTCTGCATTGGTCGGCTCATACATCAGAACTGTAAAAGGATTTACATCACATTCAATCTAACAGACATTGTAACCATAACTTTATTTATCATTTAAAACACCTTACAAAACTTTAAATGACATATATGGCCTTCCCTTTGTCGGTGATTATCCTACTAAATAACATCATTGACCTTTGCCTTGACCTTGGCACTGTGAAATAAACTCTTTTTCATACAGGAAAGGTATATACAAAAAGTCAATACCAACGTGTGGGATAGGGAAACTTTAAGTAAAGCAGGAAAATGTTTCTCTTTGACAAGTTATAATAATGTCATTGATAATTATAATCAATGTCAAATGTAAACTGCAGTGTGGGATGTGTGTGGGTGTGTGGGTGTGTGTGTGTTAGTTACTCACTCATTTTACACAGTTTTGCTGCGTTGGGGTAGTCGCCTTGCATAAGACAGCCAATAAACTGAAAACATTATTGAAGTTTCTTTTTATTTACTTAAGTATAAATGTGCCATACACATACTTTGTAACATTGTATTAATGAAATGATTTGTATCGAAATTTTTCTGAATTTCTTAATACTTAATCTTAAATACAGCTGTAATGATTTTTTATTTAAAAATGGAATTAGAGGCTGCTTAAATTTGTCATAACAGCTGGTTCATATACAGTATAAAATTCTTATACAATAGTTGTTCATATACAAGATATTAATACTCCTTAACACTATATTGTTCTAATTCAATATTACAGAATTTGATTTTTAATATAAAAATGACATCCGATTTTTTCTTATCAAATGTAACATGCAGTTTTTAAAGTGGATTAAGGGATCTTAACACATTCTCCCTTGAAATTTCATAATGAACTATTCCAAACTAAGAATTGGGAGAGTTCAAATGTGTCTTAAAGCTGACAATGGAAGTTGAAAAGCTTTTTTGTTGAGATTAAAAAAAAATATGGCAAAGTTATATTTCAGAAATCTTCTGAGATGCCCCCTAACAGGTTACTAAGGAGAGGCAGACATTTTAGTTTTTGCCTTGCTTGGAAACGAGAGTTGGCCCTCCCTGGGTATAAAAGGCACCCAGCCTGTCAAACCGGTTTTTACATGAACACTGGCCGTGCAAAGTGCAACACACCTACGGACACAACAGGTGACACTAGAGTTACAAAACTGGAATGACAAACAAACTTACCTTGAAGTTGAAGTTACATGAAGATGGTCACTCCCTCAGCCACCATCATAAATTGTGTGCCAAAGCAAAACGAAAAAAAAATAAAATAAAACTGAAAACACCCTAATTGTCCCTTCACCTATGTATACGTAATGGACATCGACATGTTGATTTTACATTCAGAAGCAGAGCGAAACGTTCCGAACAGAATATGTACTCGCTCCTAATACTACCTTTAATACAGATGTATTACGCCTTGCCACTAAAGCGCTTGTAATGAAAATGCAGTGTAACACGCAAGCATAGTCTTGATTATGTAAAACACGTGCACGAACACATGCGAGTGAGGGGAACTTATTTTGATGGAAATAAATGGATGTTATAGCAATGTTTATCACACAGGAACTGATTACTCATAGCGACATGGTGTTCCAATTGAATACTAAGGTAGGTTTATCAGTTGTCATTCATGTATTTTTTTTTTATTTGCACAAATTTTGGTGTAATCAAATGGTTTTTTTTTAAATTTTGCTCATATTGTATAATATCGTTATAATAACACCTTCATTATCCATGTCAATGTTCTTCAGAAACTGATCGAAAATATCGTAAAAAAATCAGTAAGTATGTGTTGGCTAGCTATATAGGTCTACAGAAGTGTCGCCGTCAGGTTTCATCACAACAATGAGAACCGGTTTGACGGCCTGGGTGCTTTTTATACCCAAGGAAGCCGACTATCGTTACCAAGCAAGGCAGAAACTAAAATGTCTGCCATTCCTTAGTATCCTGTAAGGTGGCATCTCAGAAGATTTCTAAAAATTTTACTTGGCCATTTTTTTTTTTTTTAATATCTACAAGGAAGCTTTTTAACTTGCATTGTCAGCTTTAAGGGAGGTGAAAGAGTTAAGGACCAGTCTAAGTAAACAACCTCCATCATAAGCTGCATTGGCGCTGTCTTATTGTCGCCTTCCTGCCAACTAGCTGGATCATCCTCATCTTCATCATCATCATCATCATCATCATCACTGGAATCTTCAGTGTTACCTGAGTCCTTGGCTTTACTCGACTTTCTATCCGGTGTTTTCTGTCCTACTTTACTGTTAGGCACAGATCTGGTCATCTCACTGGCCAAACAGGGAGAAGGGAGAACAAGACAATATTATGGTAAAGGGGAGATAATCAAATATCACAGACACAAATCAATCTCAGGTTTCAGGGGAGATAATCAAATATTGCTGACACAAGCCAATCTTATGGTAAAGGGGAAATAGTCAATTACCCCAGAGGGGCGGAAATCAAATATAGCTGTTACAATATTGGAAAATCAGAATATTACAATATTCATGAAGATAGATAGTATCATAAATGTTCATATCCCAAGCTCAGTGTAAATGTACATAACACTTGATCAGTGTTAATGTTCAGTATGTATATGCCCTCTGACAGTAAAAGGCCAAATATACATAACTTCAGGAAATTTTTCGCGATTCTGAAAAAATATGAGAAAAATCCAGTTGATAACCATGCGGAAATAAATCTTAAATGAAGTAAACCTGAATGGTAACTAACAAGAAACTCTTGACAGAAAAATCCAAAGGATTGAAAATAATTCAGGTTTGGCCCACTTAGTTAGAAGACAGTTCAAAGTGGACGCGTGTTTACAAATACCGAGTTTCCACTGCTGCGGTATCGGTAACTTCGTAAGAATTCATCTTGAATATTGCTGATATCAGTTAATCTTAACTAAATCTATAGATATAATAAGTTATTAGGCTTAATTTTCACTTCAAATTTTGCCGAAAGTTACATATACTGGGCCTTTAAATACCTGAAAGCATATTTAAGCATGAACACATATGGAAATATATATATATATATAGCTTTGTACAGTAATAGATCCAAAGACATTCTAAAATAAATCAACTAATATTACACAAAAACCATCAACACCATTATTTTGAGAAAGGAAATGTGCTGTTATATCTACAGGTCACTAACAAAATAAAGATGAATTATTAAATGTATTAGTATGTTTTTCAAAGAAAAAATCTTACTTTTCCCATGAAATGTCCTTGTCATGATTGGAAGTTTTAGACAGAGAGTCCTTAGGCTTTGCTCCAGAACCATAACCATTAGGTAGTTTGACAGTAAAACCAGAGGCCCCATCTCCTTTCTTGAGATCTGTGTTAGAATTCTCTCTTTCTAGAAAAGATCTGAGGAAATAGAGGGCAAAAATATCAAATACAAAATGTAGATACAAGCATGAACAAAAGATGAAGTATTTGGCTCTGCTCATCTATGATTCACTGTTCTATTTAAAATTAGAGTCTATCTTTACCTTTGTATGGGAGATAATTTCAAATTCTACTCCAAGCTTAAAATTTGTGTCATAAGTTTAATCAAGGTTTTTCTCACATTCCTGCTCTGTATACATGTACCAGGAACTTTCTGCAACTTATATTAGAATAATCCATATCAGCCTCCAGTCTTCATTCAGCCATCCTATTTAATAACATGTACTACGTCTATTGATCTATAATGATCAGTAATTAAACCCCATGGGTGAAATAATACAAGAGTCCAAGAGGGCCTGTATCATTCACCTGGCATATACATACATTAATATCAACATATCTTCTCATCTCTTGATGAACAGCAATGGTATATGTGACAAGGGGCTGGAGAATTCAATTGCCATGATTAAAGAATTATATTTCAATGTGACTTTTGCTTATATTTAACGCCTATCCTTTAACTCTGCTATTCCCCGAGGATGCTTCAGACCAAATTTGAACCATATCCTTTAACTCTGTCAGAGTAACAATGATTTTAAAGCTGTTACTTTAATTTCCCTATTGGGCCCTGTCCCTCTCGCCCCAGGGGTCTAAACCACACCCTTTACACAAAATTGAATCTCCTTCTCCAAAGGATGCTTCTGACCAAATTTGGTCGAAATCTCTTCAATCGTTCGTGACAAGTAGCGATTTTTAGGAAAAGTTGATGGACAGACGCCATTCAGGCCAAACTACAGCAAGTATTACCAGGTATAAAGTAGTTTTTTCCCTAAACTCCTTTTCCTATACCCCACACCATCTCTTTTATGATTCTTAGTTCTGGAACAGTATCTCTTAAATCTTGACTGCATGAGAGTACAATATGTACCTAAAATGTTTCAGCTCAAAATGTTTAGTACCATAAAGACTGAGGTGGTCTGAAACTCAATGTCATTTCATTGTGAAATGTTATATCATTGATTTTCAGGTAGAACTCCCCTACGAACGATATATACGTCTCTATACTGACGAACAGGCGACTCGATCTTGTTACAACACCGCACATTATAATGTACAATGGACAAGTATATTTTGTCAAATCTAGTTTCACATGACTGATGAGATCAATTATTCAATTTTCAAATCAATAGGTTTACACATGTCCTTACTTCTCTGATTCAAGTTTCAATGTTGAGTTTAATTCTGCTAAGTCCACATCATCGAATGGTTCTTTTACCCTGAAAAAGAATAATAATAAAAAAAAATGGTAACAAGTAACATCGATCGATTTGTTTCAATGACAACTATATTACCGTAAAGTTACATCCGAGACAAAATTAAGGGTGGTTACTGTATATAATTAGGGAAATCCACAGTGCAGCACAATACAGATCATTTAATACTGAGCTTCCATTTTGTGTGAGATTAATTCATAATATGAGATGTAAAAAAGCTTAGATTTTAGCAAAAATGTGTTTGTTAGAACATTTTAAAACCTAAATTGTATGACCCTGTTGGTAACTTAAGGTTTTCCACTCACACATCATCTTTCCTTCTCACAGCTTGCAGGGCTATCTGTTTAGTTGGGGTGGGTGTACTTCGACTCCCAGACCCCGGTCTACTGCTGGAGGGAAAGGCACGATATCCTGTTGGTTTGTTCCTTTAAACATTGAAAAGTAAACTTCAGATGTGGAGAAACATGTCAAGCACCACATCTAATACATTATTTATCATGGATCAAAAACATCAGAAAGGGCCTGTTTCCAAAATGGCCCCTTCTCTGATTCAAATTTCCTGTTGGTGGTGCATTGCCCATGCCGTTGTGGTCACAAATCAATAAAGTATAAAGATTTAGGTCACTTGGTTTGTTTTTTATGGCTCCTCAAAGTTGTACCTTTCAGAAGCTGTCTAAGTGTTGATAAAATGTGCATGTTATGTAAAATATTAATGAAAATCTAATCAAATGATAGTCACCGTAAAGAATACATTCATGGCATGATTGTGACAAAAAATCATGTTTCCATTGTGCCATTTGGCTGTTTTATGGAAGAAACAATCTCAAAAATGCCATTTTCGATGATAACATTTTAGACACAAAAACTCTGTTTTTCAGAGAATACACCCTTTTATGGGCGTTGGATGCAAACCAATTTTTATCCTATCAAACAGTACGTAATATGCTATTGATGAGAGGAAAAATCATCAAAATGTAAGTGGTGGAACATTTTCAAATCTTGGGTTGAATTAGCCTATGGTTGAATTGCCGATTTTCGACTTTCTTTAGATAATTAACAAAAACACGAGAGTATTTGCTCGGTATGTTGAGAATATGTACACAGATATGAAAAAAAGTGAGAGAAACACTTTTTCATGAAAGAAATCCAAGATGGCTACTTCACAAGTCCCCGTGGTTGAAGACATTGGCTGACAAATAGACAGAACAACACACAAAACGTGTTCCTTATGATTTTGGTTGGTTTTTGCATTTACGAGAGTGTTCTCAGCTACAGGCGATTGTATAATACCTATATTTATAAGTTTGGTGAGTCACATGGTAACGGGGATCTTTCATATCGAGCCCCAAACATACTTTTGACATATGACATATGACATTTTGACATGTTGCCGCATGGAAAACTATTTCAAGTTTTATCGGAATTTCTTTACCTGTGGTTGTAATGGTCGAGGGTTTTCCAGCGCCCTGTAATACCCAAGGTACAATTTTAGTACAAGATACTGGAGATATGCGCACACATTCCCATCGTTCTCTCTCCAACTGGGCACTGGCAGTAGTAGTCTTTTATTGGGGCCTCATCATCAGATGAAACGGTGAACCGTACCCAAACGTTATATTTCGTTTGGCTTTTGTATCGCGAATGTATTTGTCATCACTTAAATGTTCGGCAATGTAACCAGGAGCCAGAGATATCTGATACGTTCCACACGTAATGGTTCTCAAGTAATCGAGATCGAGACGGGGAAACAGTACGGAAAATGCATCCATCTTGACAAAATCGGACCTTGCCCGTCTAGATAGATCCGGATCTTGACTCTCTGAGCTAAACCATTCGGTGTTGTCAAAGGTCCTTCATACGTTCAGCCATTAGCCTATCTTTGGCATCTCTCTCTGGAGATCTCTGGTAGATTGGTCCTCTATATAACCATTCAGACAGGCTTTGACGGTTCGAAGCAAAGCCTCAATGACATTGATAAAGCTGTTGGAAGAACGTCCAGTGTTTCAGACGACCATGATAGGATTCCACAATCCACCTCGATTTGGTGATAGTTCTGTCAAGATTTGCTTGGACGTCAGAATGTTGACTTTGACCGTGTATCAGGTATGACAGCATGCTAGCATTGAGGCCAGAGGCTTCGAGAACTTGTAGGACATCTCTAAAACCTCGGTCAACGACAACATTGTCATCTGGTTGTAGCCAAGTAACTAGCTTGTCCATGACATCTTTTGTAATTGTAGCATCATTTTCGCTGCCAGTGAATGGTCCTACTGTGTCCAGAATGTAGCCATCTAGTAAGGCGATGCTCATGAATTTGAGATAGTTTCTCTTCTTCTGGCTATAGTAGGACATTCTCTGGAGCTTGTGGTTGAAGCTTTTCTGGATATAAATATAGGTGCCATCTAATATGGCATTGGCTTTATCTCCAAAAAATGCTTCTAAAAAGACAGTATTGTGCCCGAGCAACTGTTCTCTTGTCAAGTGATCCGGCCCTAGCAATTGTGGGTCTATCGATGTGTCTAATGCCTGTACTATGGAGTGGAAAGTTTTGGACGCACTTGACTTGGAAATTCCAAAAGGAGAAGAACACTGACTCCAGGAAATGTCGGTTTTCAGTTTTACCCAGAACAGTAGTAGAGCATTGTGTGTAGTCTTGGTATATATACCAGATGAAAGATATTGGGAACAGTGTGAGTGGATTTCGAGGAACTGATCTTTGGACCAACCTGTCCAGGCCATGCATGCCAAGTCATCAAGAGAAGAAAAGCTTATTGCAAACACAGACTGGTTCTGTGAAAGGACGTGCGACACTTCTAAGAGGTCATTAATGATTTCGGACGATTTTGATGGTAACTGAGATTCCAAGGAACCTCTACAATCAAGGACTACCTCTGTAGACGGATCTAAGTCGTTACCAATAAGGTGAATGGAGCAGACGCGGGATGAGGTGGGGCACCACAGATTGTGTGAATAGATCAGGTGATGTCTTTGATTTTGTTCCATTTATTGCAAAGGTAACAAGACAGAGACGGCATTTTTTGTGTGAAGATGATCCATTCAAAAGATCATGAAGGGTCAGCAACGGCAGGATATGGGACGGGGAGTCGTCTTCTTCCTCTATTTCCTGGTTCTCCTCGGTTTCAGGTTCAGGCTGATTTTTGTTCCGAAGATACTTCATGTAGCACTTCTGGCAAATAAGTGCTTGTTCCTTTGCTGACAACAATCCTTGTTGCACCAGCGTATCTAGGAGCCATTAATATTGTGAACTATTAACATTGCGTGCACTTCTGTTCTTATTGCCACTACGTTTCTTGAAGTATAGTTGACAGCCTTCTCCAACACATTTACCCTCCATCTTGAAACAATAACGATTGGTTTATGAAGCGTCGATAAAGTAACAAAATAGCAAGCCACCGATGATTGCTGTAAACAGCTAATACTTAGTAGTGTGGAACAATTATGCGAAAATGTGTGATAATAACGAATTGATTGATTACTTAGAACAAAATAAAGTATTTCATATGGATAATCTATCTAATCGATGTGGCGTGGTCGGCAGGCACAAAGAAAGTGAAACAAGTCAGGGTCCCAACCCTGACAGAGCCACAACGCTTTGGAGATGGGACAATAAAACAAGGAAAGTGAGACAAGAATAGCTAGCGTCGAGTCAATGATTCCGTAAATGTATAGACAAAGACAAGAAGATAGGATAAATGTTTAAGGTCACACGATCAGAAAATTCAGAAGAGGACAACTTGAGATAGAAAAGGATTCATGTATCAGGGTGTCCTCAGTGTAAATCTTTATATCGATACTGTTTATTTAGTCGTTTGATATCATGAAACTGTCATGAAAATAATCGCTCTGATATTCAATATAAAATTTTGTATATAATAAGCTATATAATAGGGTTTCAGACAAGGTTGTTACTCATTTCCCCTTTTCTTCCAATTTACAACCACATTCAGGCGGCGATATGAGAACGTTCCACCACATGGAATTAGCTGATTTTTGGTACACATATGAAACAAGTTAAGCTCTATCCGATTTTGTGATGGAAATTTGCATCCAAAACTATATAACGGGAAAAAATTGCAATTTTATGGCATTTTTTTCCCTAATTGTGTCTCTGCAAGAGCATTTTCATCCGAGAATTTTTTTTTTTTTATGTTTTATGAATAAACACGATGTTTTGCAAATATTCATCAAAAAAAAAATTATACTATGTTGCTAATTACAATTTCGAGATAACCTTCTTTTATTTACGACCTTATGTCTTTAAAGCTCAAAATGACAACTTTATAAAAATACATTTTCACTGAAATTATGAAATCCGGGTGTCGGAAAGGTGTAAAATTATTCTTCGGAAAAGAAAAAAACTGTAGTGGAGCTAGATAAGAAATTATACGGGGGCAGGCTCCTATGGAGAATTATCATTACTGGAAACAGGCCCTTTGAACACTTTCTTGTATGAATATGAAACAGATCAGGGACACATAATGTTATTTTCTGTTCCTTTGTAAATTGAAGCAATGAATCAGCTGTTGATATTGAGACAAGCTGCCGGAAGTTGTAAACAAATAATGTACATATACCTGACATGGTTGTTGTTACTAGCTGGTCTACATGTACATATACCTGACATGGTTGGTGTTACTAGCTGGTCTATATGTACATATACCTGACATGGTTGTTGTTACTAGCTGGTCTACATGTACATATACCTGACATGGTTGTTGTTACTAGCTGGTCTACATGTACATATACCTGACATGGTTGTTGTTACTAGCTGGTCTACATGTACATATACCTGACATGGTTGTTGTTACTAGCTGGTCTACATGTACATATACCTGACATGGTTGTTGTTACTAGCTGGTCTACATGTACATATACCCGACATGGTTGTTGTTACTAGCTGGTCTACATGTACATATACCTGACATGGCTGTTGTTACTACCTGGTCTACATGTACATATACCCGACATGGTTGGTGTTACTAGCTGGTCTACATGTACATATACCTGACATGGTTGTTGTTACTAGCTGGTCTACATGTACATATACCTGACATGGTTGTTGTTACTAGCTGGTTTATATGTACATATACCTGATATGGTTGGTGTTACTAGCTGGTCTACATGTACATATACCTGACATGGTTGTTGTTACTAGCTGGTCTACATGTACATATACCTGACATGGTTGTTGTTGTAGTAACCACCAGCACTTTCACGTCCATCTTCACCGAGAACTGGCAGTTTGTCCGAATCCTCCTCTTTAAGTTGGCCTCCCCTGGTTGACATGTCTGCTATTACTCTTTCCCTATAATCTATATATATATCCCTATAATAAAAGAAAAGACTACTTAATAATACAGCTAATAAGCTGGTATTTAATGTACATTTTGCATGTGTGTTCAAGGTAGATATATTGATCGTTCTATATATTAAATGCTTCAAAATCACTGAAGCGCTCTTTAATGATATCTGCAATAGATTTGTGTAGGGTGTGGTCGTTAACAAGTATAAAAACATCCGTAGATTCTTCCATTAATTTATTACACGCACAGGAAACCTAAAACAGAAACAATACAATGACGAATACAGACATTTACGAAACGGACTGTACACAGAAACGAAAGTACAAACCATTCACATGTGTATAACTTACCAGGCGTCCCAGGCCCAAGTAGTCGATGCCGACTATCGATGGTTTCGCAACCATGTATAGGTAGTATAGGTATCTCTCAATATATGATATACGTCCGCACTGGTGACAGTGACGGCGCAGAGTGATCGAAAGGTGGGAGACAGAAGGGAAAACTAGTAAGGATGTGATGGGAAAAATGCAAGCTAAGTCAACGGTCTGTCAACGGTCAGTCGGACGCTCTCACATTCCAACACATACACACATGTGTGACAACGACTCATGCATCTCGCTCACACAACACATACACGTAGAGTGGTATACCACAGGTATAACCCTGGTCTACAGTAGTAACTTATGATAAGACATCATGTTGTCTGGGTCTGAACATCAAAGTGTTGGAATGACCCCTGGCCTATAGCTCGATCTCTGTAACAGCTGTCAGATTATACATACTGATCATCTCCTCCCTCTAAACATCATATAGTCTAACTCATTCACCCCTAAAGTTTCAAAATGAACTATATCAATCTTTAAAATGGAAGAGTTCAAATGTGCCTTCTGGGGTGAATGATCAAGTTAAAGAATGTCAAATCCAGTTGAAAACAATGAATCTGTATAATTTGACAGCAGACATGGAACTCCCTAGTACTAACATTAATACCAAGCCTCCTATGTCTCTACCCAAGCCAGATAACAAATCGATCTCATGCACCGTAATGGAGCAAGCTGATGTGATTCACACCGGGGGCAATTTTACATCACTTATCAGCAGATTGTAGTAATGTATAAACCACTTCTGTTGATCTCCTACCTAGGCATACTGAAACTGATAACTGGCCCATATGATTACATGAGACTTCAGTATTATTATGGTTTCCTTTTCTTAAGAGTTTAAGCCATATTTGGATAGGCAGACCAAATATGAAATTTGTAAAAGTAATAGTAGTAGTGCCTATGTTTAACAATGCAGCCCATATATATATTAATTAACAAGATTTGAGATTTATAACCTAATGAATGACCAGTCATGGCGGCAGTTTCTTGCTTTGTTTTGTCAAGATGGATATTTCTGACTTGGCTATTTAACTTTGTGATAAAGTTATTTAATCATGGTAAGGATTCATTTTTTTTCAGCAATGATGTTTTATTTTTATAACATTATTCGCATATTAGGTGAAAATTATATGAAATTATCAGATTGAACACATTTGATGTTATAAAAATAGTTTTAATTTAATTTTTTTAGTTTTAATTGTGACGTTCAGAGCTAGTATGTTATGGCCTCTAACTTATTTAAGGGACTCGCATGTACAGGAATACGTAATTGATGTCACTTCCTACAGGTTCTTACTATGGATGTTATTAAGCAGCTGAAGTCTGAGTTCAGATATATACAGTGTATTTTGTTGGCTATACTCTCAGCCCTTTCTTTCGGGTATAATATAGGGTACACTGAAATACTCTCCCTAATGAATACTGGTAACAGAATTCATTTGACAGATTCAAAGCCTGTCAAACATGCCAATCCATATTGAGATGAGAGTAGGAGAATTAATTGTCTGAAATCTGTAAGGCATAATGAACATGTATGCACATGGCAAACATATCTCTATAACATCATACAACCATTCCTTAATACAAATACATTTTATCCAATTAGAAATGAAAGAATCTTTAATGTACCTATTGCTAGAACTAATAATTATAAAAATGTTTTTTTTTCCCATCTACTATGAATAACTGGAACTCTCTTGATGACTCTATAAGAAATTCTGTTTCAATCTCTAGCTTCAAATCAAAACTAAAAAAAGTATTCCCTATAACTATTTCTAAAATGTTTGATAATTGTAATCCTAGAAATCTAAATATTATTTTATGCCAATTGAGGAATAATGCAAGTGATTTAAATTATGATAGATTGATTGATCATTTGGTTGATGATGGTTCCTGTGCATGTAGTTATTTTATGGAAAATTCAATTCATTTTTTCTTTCACTGTCCTAACTATAGAAATGAAAGACATCATATTGTTTCTATATATGATCTTTTAGGTTATGTTAATTTAGATGTTATATTGAATGGAGTAGTTGGTATGTCTGATGAAATTAATTTAACCATACTTAAACATACTAGCTGCATATAAGAAACACTAAAAGATTCTCAATATATAAATAGTTTATAATATGGCAGTTCTAAACAATATAATTTACTTAATTAATAAACTTGTGGGAGTGAGTGAGAATGTGGTCTTGAATTGATTAAAAAAACATACTGCTTCTTTCCTACTTAACAACTAATTACAAAATTCTGTTCATGTACAGTTACGTGCCATAAGTCTTTCAATTTTTTTTATTTTGCTATATATTCTTTGTATTTCCAACTTTTTTCAATGAATTTTCCTGACTTCGTTTATGGATGGATTTTGACAATTTTTTGTCATTTGGTACAAAAATATACAAGGTTTCCTCTCAAAATATTTATTTAATTTTCCGTTATGTATTTATGGAGCGATACAGAATTATCTACACTGCTTACTTCCGTGTGACCCCATTTCTCTATATAACGTTACCAAAATGACGTCAAAATGGCGTCCCAAAAATTGGATGTTGTAGATAAATTATGATTTCTCTAATTATACATAACGGAAAACAGTGAAAATAGTATGAGATGAAACAGGAAACAATTCTCTATAAGTACACAAAATTTCATTGAAAATGATCGCGAAACGAAGTCAGGAAAATTCATTGAAAAAAGTTGGTAATACAAAGAATATATAGCAAAATAAAACAAATTGAAAGACTTATGGCACGTAACTGTGTGTATATATATATATTAGGATACCGGTTATTTGTTTGGAAAAGACTAATATAGGCTTAGCCTGTTGTCTAATCCATTTGTTGATACAGATGTTTACTAATTCTTTTGTTTTTCTTGTTAATTTGTTGAATGTATCAATAATAAAATATTTTGAAATTGAAATTGAAGTGTGCAAGTAATTTATAAGCTTTTGCCTTTACACATTCGATACTTACCGTGGTTTTAATTACCACATTCTCCTCTTAATCTCAGAAAGCATATGTACAGTTCCTTGTAAAGTTTGAAATGAGTTTAACGTTAGCCTATTAAATTTTTGGAGAAATGGAAAAGTAAGATTAACTCAAGAAAAATCTACGGTCTTCTCAAAGAACGATAGTTCGCCATGTTGTTTACATGTAACTACGTTTTTATATCTTATTTTCGTATTTTATTTATTTTCGGGGGGGGGGGGGTATACGTAGGAGAGCACTGCTATAAATTATTCAGATTATAACATTATGGATTTGTAACAAAATTGAAATGAATTTATATCAAATGATTATTCATGTAATGTAGATTAATATACGAAATTATTTTCTTTCGTCATACGAAACTATCGCATTGAGTTTGACATTGGTGCTTTCAAGCTTCAAGTGCGTGTTTTCTTCAGCCGGCGTGTTAATATATAAGGTGATGTAAGTATATTAGATCTACCATATCATATAATGTCATTGAAGATCTGTCACTCACTTCGAACTCAGCGATATTGTATAAAGAGCGCGACGTTTCTGATTCATATTAACTTTCCGCTGACTGCACTTCTAGAGTAGAGACATGCAAGGCTTATGTAACGAGTTTGTTTGGCAAACTACATTTTAGGCATACAGCTGTAGTCCGAAGGCATACTGTAGAACCGGTCCGAAGGGTTCTGACTATGAGAGCCGCTAGCGGACCCAATATTTCAGCGGATCATAGAGTCAGAACCCTTCGGTCTAGGCCTAACGTCACACTACCACAATATTGGTACAATTTTGACAGATTTTCAGTGATATCTACAAATTCAGATAGTGTATTTGGAATGTTTCTTGATTTTGACAAAGAGTATGTATGTTGGTTCATTTTCAGAAGTAAAAATTATACAAGCTGATTTTGTTTTGAAAATATGATGCAAAACTTTCGAGGAAATTTTGTCCGTTTTTCAGTCGTGACCCGTACCCAACTTGGCCTACACCGTATCACAAGTCATGGAATTTGTTTTTATTTCAACTAATGAATGTACCTATTGCAACAAAATATTCTGCCTTTTTAAACACCATACCAAACAACAGTTTTACATATCCACTTTGATATTTTTCGGTTATAAGGACCAAAAATCTACATTTAAATTGCTTAAAATTACCCCCCTTCAAAATTAGCCAAAATGTCGTCGACGCACAGCGTTTTTACTGGGTTTCTGATATGAAGATTTTGATGTTATCGTGTAATTGTAAATTGATCCAGAAAATAAAAATATTTGGAGGTAATGCTGACAAATATCTAATTTGTTATACTATCAATATTCCTGAGTGAAGTGAGTGAAGATTTCTAATATTTAATTCTGATCCTAAAACGCACGTGTTTTACACTTTTTGCTGCTGATTATCTTCTATACAAACCTATCAATACAGTAGAGACTATCACTGTGAACATGCAACCTCATCCTTTGACTTATGAATTTTCACTTCACCTGACATTACCTATTGACTATTTGGGGGATACTTTATCCCATGGCCTGTCTTGGGGTCTGCATCATGTCCGCAACATTTGTGTAATGCACACAGAACTCTTAGGATTCTTGTGTCGCAACATGACTGGATGCACCATGCGGGTCAAACCCTTACAGTATGTTCTACTCTGTATGGGTCCCAGACAGAGCATACAGAGTCAATTCTAACTGGGATCTAATTATATATATAACCGGAGCAGAGTAAGCTTTAAGTTACTTAATTACTCTGCCTCGGTTAGATCCCAATTAGAATGGACTCTGCATGCTCTGTCTAGGACCAATCCTGAGCGGAACATATCAATCAACTCAAGGAGAAGAGCAGCCAGATATGTCTATAATAACATGAGACACACAGAATCACCATACCCCCATTAGAATAGCAATACTCTTGTGTGTGATATATATACCTTGGCTTTATATCTTATCCATTATAATTTTTATATATTTTTTCATTTTTTTCCTGCACATGCACCACAATGTCCAGAGACAGTAAATGCTCCAACTTTGGATATTCATCCCTTACAGTAAAAAGGAGAAAATCAGAGATAATGGTTTCGGTTTCAAATGCATGGATAGAATACTAATCAGTTTTGGCCTCTGCCTCGGGATGATAGTTTAGCTTCTTGCTCAGGTGGGTGGAGTAATTTTGACATGTCTTCCACTCTGACACATGTTTGGAAAATTCTAGCTCAGTGATGGTAGGCCTACTGTAGTTTTGGCCCAGCCCTAACTTAGGGATAGGAACTGAATGGCTTCTACCTCAGGGATGTTAGCTTTGGTCCCTTACTCTGGAATGTTAGCTTTTAATTTGGCCTCTAACTCAGGGATGGTAGCATTGACCTCTAACTCAGTAATGGTAGTGTTGACCTCTAACTCAGTGATGGTAGCGTTGACCTCTAACTCAGTGATGGTAGTGTTGACTTCTAACTCAGTGATGATGATGGTAGTGTTGACCTCTAACTCAGTAATGGTAGTGTTGACCTCTAACTCAGTGATGATGATGTTAGTGTTGACCGCTAACTCAGTAATGATAGTGTTGACCTCTAACTCAGTAATGGTAGTGTTGACCTCTAACTCAGTGATGGAAGCGTTGACCTCTAACTCAGTAATGGTAGTGTTGACCTCTAACTCAGTAATGATGGTGTTGACCTCTAACTCAGTAATGGTAGTGTTGACCTCTTAACTCAGTGATGGTAGTGTTGACCTCTAACTCAGTAATGGTAGTGCTGACCTCTAATTCAGTGATAGTGATGGTAGTGTTGACCGCTAACTCAGTGATGGTAGTGTTGACCTCTAACTCAGTGATGATAGTGTTGGCCACTAACCTAGTGATGGTAGTGTTGGCCACTAACTCAGTAATGATAGTGTTGACCTCTAACTCAGTAATGGTAGTGTTGACCTCTAACTCAATGATGGTAGTGTTGGCCACTAACTCAGTGATGGTAGTGTTGGCCACTAACTCCGTGATGGTAGTGTTGGCCACTAACTCAGCGATGGTAGTGTTGACCTCTAACTCAATGATGGTAGTACTAGTGTTGGCCACTAACTCAGTGATGGTAGTGTTGGCCACTAACTCAGTGATGGTAGTGTTGGCCACTAACTCAGTAATGGTAGTGTTGACCTCTAACTCAGTGATGGTAGCGTTGACCTCTAACTCAGTAATGGTAGTGTTGACCTCTAACTCAGTAATGATAGTGTTGACCTCTAACTCAGTAATGATAGTGTTGACCTCTAACTCAGTAATGGTAGTGTTGACCTCTAACTCAGTAATGATAGTGTTGACCTCTAACTCAGTAATGGTAGTGTTGACCTCTAACTCAGTGATGGTAGTGTTGACCTCTAACTCAGTAATGGTAGTGCTGACCTCTAACTCAGTGATAGTGATGGTAGTGTTGACTGCTAACTCAGTAATGGTAGTGTTGACCTCTAACTCAGTAATGATAGTGTTGACCTCTAACTCAGTAATGATAGTGTTGACCTCTAACTCAGTAATGGTAGTGTTGACCTCTAACTCAGTAATGATAGTGTTGACCTCTAACTCAGTAATGGTAGTGTTGACCTCTAACTCAGTGATGGTAGTGTTGACCTCTAACTCAGTAATGGTAGTGTTGACCTCTAACTCAGTGATGGTAGTGTTGACCTCTAACTCAGTAATGGTAGTGTTGACCTCTAACTCAGTGATGGTAGTGTTGACCTCTAACTCAGTGATGGTAGTGCTGACCTCTAACTCAGTGATAGTGATGGTAGTGTTGACCTCTAACTCAGTGATGGTAGTGTTGACCTCTAACTCAGTAATGGTAGTGTTGGCCTCTAACTCAGTGATGGTAGTGTTGGCCACTAACTCAGTGATGGTAGTGTTGACCTCTAACTCAGTAATGGTAGTGCTGACCTCTAACTCAGTGATAGTGATGGTAGTGTTGACCGCTAACTCAGTGATGGTAGTGTTGGCCACTAACCTAGTGATGGTAGTGTTGGCCACTAACTCAGTAATGATAGTGTTGGCCACTAACCTAGTGATGGTAGTGTAACTTGGCCACTAACTCAGTAATGATAGTGTTGACCTCTAACTCAGTAATGGTAGTGTTGACCTCTAACTCAGTGATTGTAGTGTTTGCCACTAACTCAGTGATGGTAGTGTTGGCCACTAACTCAGTGATGGTAGTGTTGGCCACTAACTCAGCGATGGTAGTGTTGACCTCTAACTCAATGATGGTAGTACTAGTGTTGGCAACTAACTCAGTAATGGTAGTGTTGACCTCTAACTCAGTGATGGTAGCGTTGACCTCTAACTCAGTAATGGTAGTGTTGACCTCTAACTCAGTAATGATAGTGTTGACCTCTAACTCAGTAATGGTAGTGTTGACCTCTAACTCGGTGATGGTAGTGTTGGCCACTAACTCAGTGATGGTAGTGTTGGCCACTAACTCAGTGATGGTAATGTTGGCCACTAACTCAGTGATGGTAGTGTTGACCTTTAACTCAATGATGGTAGTGTTGGCCACTAACTCAGTGATGGTAGTGTTGACCTCTAACTCAGTGATGGTAGTGTTGGCCACTAACTCAGCGATGGTAATGTTTGCCACTAACTCAGCGATGGTAGTGTTGACCTCTAACTCAATGATGGTAGTACTAGTGTTGGCCACTAACTCAGTGATGGTAGTGTTGGCCACTAACTCAGTGATGGTAGTGTTGGCCACTAACTCAGTAATGGTAGTGTTGACCTCTAACTCAGTGATGGTAGTGTTGGCCACTAACTCAGTGATGGTAGTGTTGACCTCTAACTCAGTAATGGTAGTGTTGACCTCTAACTCAGTGATGGTAGTGTTGACCTCTAACTCAGTAATGGTAGTGTTGACCTCTAACTCAGTGATGGTAGTGTTGACCTCTAACTCAGTGATGGTAGTGTTGACCTCTAACTCAGTAATGATAGTGTTGACCTCTAACTCAGTAATGGTAGTGTTGACCTCTAACTCAGTAATGGTAGTGTTGACCTCTAACTCAGTGATGGTAGTGTTGACCTCTAACTCAGTAATGGTAGTGTTGGCCACTAACTCGGTGATAGTGATGGTAGTGTTGACCGCTAACTCAGTGATGGTAGTGTTGACCTCTAACTCAGTAATGGTAGTGTTGACCTCTAACTCAGTGATGGTAGTGTTGACCTCTAACTCAGTAATGGTAGTGTTGGCCACTAACTCGGTGATAGTGATGGTAGTGTTGACCGCTAACTCAGTGATGGTAGTGTTGACCTCTAACTCAGTGATGATAGTGTTGGCCACTAACTCAGTAATGATAGTGTTGACCTCTAACTCAGTAATGGTAGTGTCGACCTCTAACTCAATGATGGTAGTGTTGACCTCTAACTCAGTGATGGTAGTGTTGACCTCTAACTCAGTGATGGTAGTGTTGGCCACTAACTCAGTGATGGTAGTGTTGGCCACTAACTCAGTGATGGTAGTGTTGACCTTTAACTCAGTGATGGTAGTGTTGACCTCTAACTCAGTGATGGTAGTGTTGACCTTTAACTCAATGATGGTAGTATTGACCTCTAACTCAATGATGGTAGTGTTGGCCACTAACTCAGTGATGGTAGTGTTGACCTCTAACTCAGTGATGGTAGTGTTGACCTCTAACTCAGTGATGGTAGTGTTGGCCACTAACTCAGTGATGGTAGTGTTGACCTCTAACTCAGTGATGGTAGTGTTGATCTTTAACTCAGTGATGGTAGTGTTGACCACTAACTCAGTGATGGTAGTGTTGACCTCTAACTCAATGATGGTGGTGTTGGCCGCTCTGAACCACCCTACGCAACCATACGTCACCTTGTATACCTTACGCCACCATGCGCCACTTTTAATTATGCCACCTTGCTCCACCCGCAAAACCTCTATATACCGGTATAAGACCGTGGGCACACTTTACCTCACCTCTGACAAGTTACAATCAAGTAACAAAACTGGTCAGGTTATATATAGTAGGACAACTGGCAAGGTACCCACATAATTTGGACTACCAGGCAGTGTCTTTTTATCAGTCATGGATTATATTGTCCAATTATCAGACTGATCTGAGAATCAATTTTGCCACCAGGTAGCCATCTTTGATTTTGAGAGTAAGAGTTTGTTTGCTTTTTCTTGACGGATACATGATGATGCCAAGGATAATTCTCAAATTTCACATGAAGGATTCCTTCTCTCCATGATTGTGCATTATCCAAGTAAATAAGCAAACAAAAGAGAAAAAAATCGAAAGATTAGACTTTTAAAAGGAAACATCCCTAGGTGCTCAGGATTCAAAATTGTACTCAAGGTGGAACTGATCCCCCAAGGGGCTCAGGTGTGGGGCCATAAAAAATTATTTAGCTATATTGATATTAGCGACTTCTTCTCCTTAACCACTGATTGGAAATCAGCCTTATTTGGCAGGCAGCATCCCTAGGTGCTCTGGATTCAAAATTGTACTCATGGTGGGACTGATCCCCCAGGGGGCTGAGGGGTGGGGCCATAAAGAATTATTTAGCTATATTGATATTAGCGACTTCTTCTCCATAACCACTGATTAGAAATCAGCCTTTTTGGTAGGAAGCATCCCTAGGTGCTCAGGATTCAAAATTGTACTCATGGTGGGACTGACCCCCCAGGGAGCTGAGGGACGGGGTCAAAAAGAAAATATTTTACCATGATTACCCAGATACCAATGTATCCAGGTGAGCGATACAGGCCCTCTGGGCCTCTTGTTCTGAAATGCCATTTATAGGTTGCTCAAAGTCCCTTATTATGCATTGTGTCATGTTCAGACTGATCTGTAAAGTAGTACCCCGGGTACATGGCAGACAGCCGGCCATCTTGGATTTTGTTGGTAGCAGGATAAAAGTTCTCATCACTATTTTTCAACAAGTCATGAATGGATCCTTCTCAATTTCAGATGATGGTTCCCATTTACCATTCCCATTTAAGTTTGTTTAATCCAGTTTTGGTATGAGCCATTGTTTAAATTTTCACAATGATTACTTTTGTTTGTTATGGCTATTTTTTGAGAAATACAATATGGATCATCCCTAATTTCATTATGAAGTTTCCTTATGGTGCCCTTTTGGTTTTGTGGCAGCCATCTTGGGATTTCGGGCAGTTTCAGTCACTTTAAGTGTTTTTGGGTTACTGTATCCCATGCTCTGTCTTGGAAAAACAGTTGAATTGTCTTGAAGTTGCTTCAAAATTCTTCAAACGATTCCCAGATTATCCTATTTCTGTTAATTTGTCACTGGAACAAGACTTTGATTACACCACAGAATCTGTGTTTAAGCATGAATTTACAAACTCGGGACTTAAAAAAATCTGCATCAATAAACTGTTCTGTTTATTTTTTATATTTCCTCGTTTCAGATTCAACAGCTCAAGCTTGTTTCCTTAACAACAGACCAATATGAAGTTCAAATTGCCACCGAAACACAGAGTTTATGACTACATGATGTATACTGGGAATAGCCTTATGATGGGACTTACAATGACTCTGATGGGTCTTACTGTTTACCATATGTTCCGTTATAAAACAAGTAAGTAATTAAACAAGCTCATCATTGTTTGTATGTCGGTACCCTTTAATGGTAAGTTGAGTCTAGGTAAAGAGCTTATGACTTACCATGTCATCCATTTGTCAATTATTTATGAAATATTAACAATTCCTAAACAGTTGATGAGATTTCAAACAAACTTTCCATGCCGAATGCCCCCATTACTACCCCTCACCCCACCTGGCATAAAAGGGACGGAGGCTTCATAATTAACATGGCAGTGAGGGGTTAGTTAGCACTATCACCTCTGAAGACACTTTTGAACTTTTCCGATTCAAAGGTTGGAATATAGCTCATTATAGATTTTGGGGATAAGCGAGGTAAAAGACTATTAAAATCCTTTTGTAGGTGTTAAAGGCCCAACATATGTAACTTCAGGAAATTTTTGTGATTCTGAAAAATTAAAAAAAAAATCTAATTGATAACCATGCAAAAATTAGCCTAAAACAAAGTAAACCTGAGTGGTAACTAACAAGAAACTACTGACAGAAAAATCCAAAGAATTGAAAATAATTCAGGTGTGGTCCACTTCAACAACAAGCCAAAGTTAGATGAAAGTTCAAATGGATGTGTGTTTACAAATACAGAGTTTCAACTGCAGCTGTACTGGTAACTGCGTAAAAATTCATCTTGGATATTGCTGATATCAGTTAATCTTAACTTAATCTTTAAACATGTTAAGTTATTAGGCTTGATTTTTGCTTCAAGTTATGCCAACAGTTTGATATACTTGGCCTTTAAAGGATTTTTTATCTTAAGTGTAACTTAACCTAGAGGAATTCATGTTGTATAAATGTGGAACCCTAGCTTCAATGTGAGG
Source organism: Mimachlamys varia (assembly GCA_947623455.1). Lineage (NCBI taxonomy): Eukaryota > Metazoa > Mollusca > Bivalvia > Pectinida > Pectinidae > Mimachlamys > Mimachlamys varia. The sequence continues at coordinate 30,645,599 of OX392529.1, read as the reverse complement.
CAGGAGGGGAAGTTGAATGTGAATATAGTAGACAAAATAATTCTAACAACCCTTAAAGGCCCAATATACGTAACTTTCGACAAAACTTGAAGCGAAAATCAAGTCTAATAACTGATTATATTAAAGATTTACTTATATCAACAATATTCAAGATGAATTCTTTCGCGGTTAACGGTACAGCAGCAGTTGAAACTTGGTATTTGTAAACACGCGTCCATTCTTCTACCTTCGGTCTGTTGTTGAAGTACTGGGCCCCACCTGAATTATTTTCAATTCTTTGGATTTTTTTGTCAGGAGTTTCTTGTTAGTTACAGCTCATGTTTACTTCGTTTAAGGCTTATTTTTGCATGGTTATCAACTGGATTTTTTTTTTTTAATTTTTCAGAATCACAAAAATTTCCCTGAAGTTACGTATAATGGGCCTTTAATGAAATTAGCTAGAGCCATCTATAGTGGATAAACGGTTTTCAGGTGATGAGTGAAACATCAAATAGACCAAATTTTCTATAACTAGTCGTCATCTCTTCTATAACTGGTTGATAGCTCCAGATTTTAGCCTATCAGAGTGGGGAAGGAAAGTATCTTACAACATATCAATCAATATAAATGATTAAAGAACATCGATTGTTAAAGTGATGATGAAAAATGAGAAATAGGCTATTATATCCACATTTCTGCTTTTTGACTACGTTCCTTCAGTTTATCTCTACTCCTACGGTTTATCTACATTCTTACTGTTTTACAGAAAGAGTCCCAGAGATAGAGGAAGAAGTACGACTATTCAAGGAGGCTCAGCTAATGAAGGAACAAGTGGAAAGAGAATCTATGCTTATGAGGGATAAAGAGTCAAAAAAATAAACTGAAATTTTCCTGTGACCACTTTTGATAAATATTGATGTTTTCTAACATGAAAAACACCCGTATTTCAAGTTTTATTGTGTTAGAATATTTCAAATATTTATTCGAGAATGACGAGAGTGAATGCAAAATTGTGTGTTTTATTGAATGGTGAATATGTGTTGTACAAGTTTAGTGTCAAATTACATAAGTAAGCTGTGCTCACTCTAGCCATTAGCATTTTATATGCCTTTAGCTACTTTTGCTAATGGTATTTGTGTTGAATAAACCATTTTCATAATCACTGACTCCCTAGAAATGTATAATAAGAATTGATCCGATTCAATGAATGGTACATTGTATGTTAAATACATCAGAACTTTTATTAAAGTTAACACTTGAATTTTGACTCTACTTACTGGTAAATATTGCTAATGGAAATTCTTGTTTGCTAAAAGAGAAAAGTGTTTAGTGACTTTTGCTAAAACATTTTTCAGACTAGAGTGAGCACAGGTAAGTTACCTCCCTTATTATCAAGGATATCCTGTATCTTTTAAATTGTACTTCAGTTAACTAAGGGAATACTATAGAAATGCAACAGGAATGAAATCCTGAACTTTCATCCACCTTAAAAAAGGTTTGCAGTAAATGATGTATTTTTTTAAGAAATTAAAATGAATATCATAAATTACCAGACATCTTAATTTGTGATCTATCAATGAGTAAAAACCCTTTAAAGGCAAACAAGTCATATATGAGATATCCTGTCTTCTGCAAATTTGAAATATCAGACTTGTGTAAACCAAACAACACTGCAACGACGTTAGCATTTAATTCAGAATCTACAGGTGAATAAGATAATTGAGGTTTAAGTTATTTGAGACTTTAAGGTCCACGGTACACAGATTTTCAAGTCAATAGTTAATACAGATACTGTCTTGTGTATGAATTTGTGTTAAGACAATGTTTACTTTAATGAGAAATATGTTTATCTATAACAAAGTGAGCTTTGTCATGTTATCTTGTGGTTTTCATTAATGCTTGACTTGAGATAAAATGTCTAGACACTACTTCACCTCATTTCCAGCTTTGTAAAAATCATGGTTAGAATTGTCAATTATCACACTCCTTTAACATATTTTTGATCCATCATACAGGATGACATCAGTGCAAATAAATGAAGACAGTAAAGGAGAATGTGGTTATGATCATTGCTATTTAAGTAAAGAGATGAAAGTGTGATTTTTTATGTATTACTGTAAATATATTATATAGTGTTACATACTTATAGCATGTACTCGTAACTCCATGCGCTGGTGACAGTTTTCAAGTTACATGTATATGATTTTACCAGAATTCTGTATAAAATGTTGGAAAAAAGTGATGTTCTGTATAGCCATTATTAAAATATCGTAGTTGATATTGAAAAGATCACCTCTAAAATAAGGATTTATACAGAAAACTGATTTCTAGTTACTAATATCATGTTCATCATAAATTCTGCTACAGAATTCTTCCTGTGTATATTTTTGTTACACAGACATCATTATGTAAATCATAATAATGAAGAAGTGATTAAATGTGATAATTGATGAAAAAGGTTGTCCTGGTCTCATTTTAAATATTGTTACGGTCAAAGGGGAGATAATTCAATACCTCCCACACACTGGTTGATCAAACCATATCTCTCAAGTTTTCTGGTCTGATCTCCCGTAAACAAAATGTATTATATGTTTCTGTCTTAGGAAAAGCTATAACATTTCATTTAATGAGTTGCGTTATAAGAAACAATTTGTAGTGTGGGCAAATCATTCTGAATTAATTGCTACATAATACATATTCAAACTAACTGGGGTGTAGGACTGATTGCTTTGGTAACGTAGACAGATGGAACAGAACAATCAATGGCCACCAGTAGATCTAAAGAAAAAAAAAGCGTCGACCAAACTATAATCAAACTCAAAATTGATTACACTAGAGGCAGGATAGGAACAAATAAAAGATTGACATGGAGACCCTCGTAAAAGTACAAGAGAATGAGACTAGGTGTTCCGGAAAGAGTAATTCAGCGTCTTCTGTTTCATCAACGACACCCGCCATGTAGGCATGTTATAAGAGCTCTTATATCCGTAGGTATAGTAGAGTGTAGGTATGTTATTAAGACCTCAGCAAAAATTTGGACAATGCACAATTGGGGAGCAAGGGGAATCTGCATATAAAATTTGAGAAAGATCCATCAAGTGTTTCTCAAGAAATGGCAATCACAATCTATAACTGTCAAAATCCAACATATGAAGGGGAGATACAATGAGTATTAAGACATGGACATCAAAGTTATGTCATTTATTGCTGACAATCCTTCAAGTTCAAAATCTTGGTAGGGGATCTTCCACTCTGAATCACTTGGTTAGATTTTTTTCCCTGGTACATGTATTTGTATTAAGCCATTCAGCCTCCTTCAATTAAATCCTGGAAAAAACAATTTACCCGGTAAGTAAATATAAGGTGGACTAACATTCCTGTAGATTGTTGATGGCCATAAACTATTGTGTTCCTTTCAAAATAAAGAACAAACAAAGAAGTACATTCAGTTTTTTTTTATTAAGCCTTTTTTCTCTTGTTTTTTAATAATTATGTCTAAACATAATTAATATATAAGAACTCAATGATTTATCATAGGTTCTATACATTTACATGACAATAAAAAACTGCAACAACTTTCAGACACACCCATAACACAAATAGTATCAATTAAAATGTGACGATGTTCATATCTCAAAATTTGTACACAGATCAAGATGCCCCAGATAAAAACACAAAGGTGCCAATAGTTAGGATCAAAATTACAAGATAGTCATTAGGAAAAAGTATAATTTATTTACAAAAATTATCGTTAAAAAAATCATTTGCACAACTACAAGCCTTTGGTATTAGAAAGTATAAAAATGTTTTGAGGAAGGAAATATTTGAATTGAGACACTATCATTGATGTTGTTAGTTAACAGTGTATCTATGCTTATAAGGTAGGTGCATTATATTAGTTAAGCTTACATCAATTGTTTCGCCTATTGTAATAAAATCTGCATTGTTTTTCCTGAAAGCACAGCAGCCCTGCAATCCATATACCAGGTAACTGAGCATTATAAAACGCTTCAATTTTACTTATATTTTTCAGAACAGGAAATTGAAGACAATCTAATAATCTGAGACAACTAGATCAGGTAAACAGTGAGATAAATACATCCACAACATTATATAGCTAACACTTAATGGGGGGATGAGATGAATGGCTGTATTTTCAAATAACAAGCAAAACATTTCTTGAATAAAATTCAGCATAATTATTATTACAATAATTAATATTGATTATTTACCTTAGTTATATTTCATAATGAGGTAATGATATGTATAGTAAACAAATTAAAAAAAGTCTCTTTTTGTAATATATGAAGAAATACTGTACACACTATACTTAAACGGACATTCTTGAGATCATTGTTTTTCTACGATAATAAATGTAACACCGAGAAACATAAATTAAAGTTTGTTCTTTCGATAAACATACACAAGTTTGAAGGAGAATTTCTGTGTTTACAAACAAGCTTGATGTGTCTATAGACTACTGTGTATCCAAATGTATTGACCAAGAATCGTTTGAAAGAAAAGTGATCACTTCTAAAACTCCACTGTACATTAGACACTTGTTTGTCTGCCAATTTTGTTACAGCTAAACTTCTGTAATAATTTATCTGTACATGCCTCGGGTTTTATCGTTATGTACACCCCTGTTAGTATTTGCATGTGCTATTTAAAGAAGAAGAGGCTTGGAGAATTTTTTTTCTGTTCAAATTCTATTGTTATACGAGTTAAGAAATTTCTTGATATGCAACAAAGCCAACAAGAAGGCCTTGTATAATTTTCTCGTTATAATAAACTTGGGGTACCAATCATAAACATTGTTAAATCACCAGTATTGTTAGAAGGTTACAAACAGTGAAGGTATCTATACAAACAACAGCGCTTTTTTACTAAAGTTGTTGCCATTTCAATGATTCACAAATAACAAGATCATGATAGTTTGAAACTATTTCTTTCATAAGATACACTGGACACTACAATACATAACACAAATAGTCAAAAACAGTGGCAGGAGAAAAGGTTATGATAAAAACTCTCTATTAAACTTGATAATAGTAAAACAAAAACAAATCTTGTTCAAATTTTCTAATATTTTCATTTTAAAATTTCACGACTAGAATGAAGTATTTAATTACACTGAAGTTTTAACCATTTACATTTAAGAATAAAATATATACATTCAGTAAGTACACTCATCAACAATATCAGTTACAACCATTAACTCTTTCATAATATGCTGCCTACTTTAACCATTGCTTGTCTTAGTCCCTTAAGTGTTTGTTTTTGTGTGTCATCTGTTCTTAATGATACAATGAAAATAAACCATACATGAGAGAATATATCTAAAGAAGATGTGCACCGTTGGAACCCATCAAATATAATCAAGAAATATTCAGCTAGTTTGATTTTTACTTTCGACCAATTTCATTTACATGATTCAATTACCAGTAGATTTTCAGCACAACCATGACACTGGAATTTACTATTTTTCAAACTAGGATGCATTTGTCACCAATACAGGTAAATCTTTACCCTTTATCTTGTTCACATAAAAGCAATACCACAGATTGGCCCATATAACAGCATTGTATCCGATAATTCAGTTCATCTTGTTATTTTTTTTATTATTAGAAGTATTGCTCGACCTATTCAATTAGGAATATATGTATTTTGAAAATAATTTCACAATTTTCTTCTCCCTAGACAAACACTAACCCAAACTTCCTACAATACTGAAGTCACAATCGATAAAACTATGTTGCGTAAATTTTATAAGAGTTTCTGACAATCACTTTTCTAGATTTTTGATGAATCTGTTCATGATTAGAAATTACAAAACCATATCACTCTAAATAACATTAGTTGGAACATAAATACTTATATCAAAACGTTTGGCCAGAAACCTTTTAAACTGTTGCATCTCAAAGTAGGAACTCCTTTCAGAAACTGATCTGTACAAGTCTGAAATAATGTAACAGGTCTGTCTGTAAAATATAACTTAAAGGTCCTGAAGTTTGACTAAACAAATACGGAGAGTATTTTTAGACTCTACCACCAAACAGTATGTGATGAACATAAGAAAATAAAACTTTTATATAAATGTAGCTATTTGATAACAAATTGGGTACCCATGCATGCTAACAATAACAAACCATCCTCCAACCTCTCAATGTCTTCAAAACTTTGTGCATGATGTGAAATCATTTTTATCTTTAATCCGTCAAAGAATTACATGATCTTTCTGGATAACCTGATTCAGTCCTTTCTGCAAAAGCTAATAACAATTGGACAGTAAAATGAATGTTAATAAAGGACCAACAATTGACCCATATTTTTTTTATAAAGAAATAACAAAGATTGGGGATAACAAACTCTTGGATTGAAAGTTTCACAACTGACTATGAATATTGCACAAGGGAAGTCAGTTAATGACTGAGACAGCACTGCATCTGACCCTGGAACCACAGGAACCTGATGTTTATAACCAATTGCAAAGAAGCCCAATGTGTAGCGAGTACAATTTATATACCAATGGTATGGTCACTTAAGTCTTATTGATTTTACAGCTTTCATTCTGTAGAACGTCAAACATCTATCTATAATTGTGTTAAAGAAGTAAACCATTCAGGAGCATCATGAATTACATAATACATCTTCCACTTTGGAAAATATTCTAAGCATTACAACATAACTGATCGTTGCCATGTTATCTCCCTTTACTAAAATACCAGCTGCATCTGTGAAATTGCTATATAATATTTTTATAAAATATCAGAACGTTTAAATTTGAAAGTTAATGCAACTATACCCTACGTATACAGGGAAGCTCTCTATATCAATATGGCATCTCCATAAAGATCACTTGTCTATATCGACTACCTGCTTAATGAAGATCACTTCTCTATAAAGACATGACACTTGTTTATTAAGACCAAGTTCTAGACATAGATAAATATATATATATATATCAACTCATTAAAGCTTACAGATATATCACAGACAATCTATTTCAGACAAGATTGCCTGTGTAAGATTTACAGTCCTATACTTTTGACATTAGAAAAGGAGAACACAACCATGAGAGTCAGGTTTTGGGTCAGATGCAGTGCTTGTTCTATGAAAATATCCCCACATTTTCATTACAACACTTCTAAATATAAAGTATCAAATTGAATGTTCAATAATATTCTAAATATGATTCAAATAAAGCCACTACTTATTGTGTGAACAGTATAAAAAGGGATGATGTATGAAATATATTGATGATAAAGAGTATTTGGTAGAAGATTTAACAAGTTAGGCGGCAATATACCTTTACACAGTGGACAATAACTACCACACTTATGAGACACTGTAACATCTTGTTTAACTATATGTCTGCCCTTGGCTCCCTCCATGTCCACATTGGACCGTACTGGCCACAGAAGTGGACCCCTACAATACTGGCTTGTAGGAGTGGAAAGGTTAGAAAACAGCAGTTTACATGGCACAAATCAGATATATACTGTATATTGCTTGTTTTCAGTGCAGTGTTGTTTTCACGTCTACTGTAGCATTGAATGTATTCCAGTGTAATCTGAAATTTAACAGAGCAGCTGGTAGTCCATTTACTCTACAGATCAACCAAAGCCTCATTTAATAGCAAATCCAACACTTCATAGAATTTCTATTTTCTCCATGAAATCAACACTGCATGAAATCAAAGCCATATAATGTATTATCACCCAGTGGTGACTGCAGGTGAACAATATTTACACTGAATGTCTCTCAATACACAATACATTATGTTTTATCCCTGGTGTTCCTATAGATATCAGTTGATTCTTTAAAACAATCATGTATGTTCAAATATTTCTCCAAATGTATATAAAATATTTCATCCATATATATAATGATAAAGCAAACTCTGGATATCTCTTAATTTCAATTGGTCAGAACATAAATCTATGAATCTCAAATGTTAATAGCAAGAAGACGAAATTCTCTTTAATTTGTTTGAATATTTAAGGTGAAGATCTTTTGAACACAGGTATAATATCCTTCAGGGTTAGCTCAGGGCCTTGATTCAGTTCCCAAAAGAATTTGATTTGTGCACCAGTACCACAGATGTAGCTAGTGCGGTGGTTCCCAATCAACAACCAGTCATCCCCACACCCTTTTAATTATAAATTCCCTATATGACATTGGTTACCAAAGATCTTACACTCTTTTCAGAGAAACATTGATACCCAGGCTTGTATAGCCTTTTGAATTTGGAGTATTTAAAAGTTGTAGACAAAATAGAATTGTTAGATGCAGAAGTTAAAATTCTCATAGCAGTATTAGTACCCATATATATAGAACACATAAGATATTTACTCATTTAGCCCCAAGATTCCACAAAGAACTATTCAAACCTTTGAATTTGAAGAGTTCAAATGCATCTCGGGGTCAAATGAGCACAGAATCTGAATGCCTGCGACTCCTATGTTATTGAGATAGGTTGTAGTCAAACTGAAATGTCCTTTTAATATTCTACATATTTTAAAAACTTAATGGTGTTTTTTTCTGAAAAAATGTTCAATAATAAAATATATGCATGACTAATGTGTGTGGCTTTATATTTTTTCTTATAATGTTTCACCTCTGAGGAGTAGTTTTGAAGACTAATACCTTTGAGGAGTAGTTTTGATGGTTTGCACCTCTGATCGAGGAGTAGTTTTGATGACTAACACCTCTGAGGAAGTAGTTTTGATGACTAACACCTCTGACGGAGGAATAGTTTTGATGGTTTGCACCTCTGACAGAGGAATAGTTTTGATGACTAACACCTCTGACGGAGGAGTAGTTTTGATGATTAACACCTCTGACAGAGGAATAGTTTTGATGACTAACACCTCTGACGGAGGAATAGTTTTGATGACTAACACCTCTGACGGAGGAGTAGTTTTGATGGTTTGCACCTCTGACGGAGGAGTAGTTTTGATGACTAACACCTCTGACGGAGGAATAGTTTTGATGACTAACACCTCTGAGGAATTAGTTTTGATGACTAAAACCTCTGACGGAGGAGTAGTTTTGATGACTAACACCTCTGATGGAGGAATAGTTTTGATGACTAACACCTCTGACGGAGGAATAGTTTTGATGACTAACATCCTCAATGGAGGAGTAGTTTTGATGACTATATGTAGCTATGTGACTGCTGCCTATAAATATGAGATGGAGAATCAAACATGGATGTATATAAGTGGAGAGAAAGCACATTCAATGTAACACATGAAAACCTTCACATATGGCTGGGTTATAAGATAAATTGTTTTATAATAGATTACTATAACATTTAACACAAAATCTAACATGGCATAATGACATAGTCAAATGTGTGCGACTTTTGATTGTTGATGACATGCTAAGATTTAATATAAAGTCCCTTCAGCACCTGTACTTACATGTTAAAATGTAAACATTGTATTTAACAAATTTTGATAAAAAAAATCAGATCTTTGCTCCTGTACTACAAAAACCCAGAACAACACCAGCAACTGTCAGCTAAATTCAGAGAACTATATATTGAAATCACAACTTCACTATAACTATATTAATATAATAATAAAAATTTGACACACAGAATAACAAACATGCAAACATCTATAACATGTAACTGATATTCAAAAAGAGAAATAATTCAAACAATATCAAGGAATCAACTACAGCAGATAGTCTATACCGTCTGTTGATATAGAAACACCATACAATGTATACATACTACAATGACTTTTATCACTTCTGTTTAAACATTTTTTTCTTTTGAAGAGAAACATCACAATTGCTTAGTTATCTGTTTTAAATGACAGGATTATTCCAGATTTTGACCGAAAAATGTTTCATAAAAAAGTCCTATCAAACGATAATTCTATAATATTATTGTTTTTGATGACATGTTTCAATGCGACATATTTAACTATGATAATGCGTAGATCACAGAGATAAGTTTTGGTTTAGTATCTAATAAATACATATTCGTTCCTAACAAGTTTGGGATTGAGGGACATTACTGCCTCATCACCGTTTAAAATGCTTTCAAATAAATATAGCATATTTTGTGTACAGACTGTTCACATTAAACGGTATTAATACCAATTTGTTCACATTAGAACAGACTGTATTTATGTCAGTATATAACAAGTGTGTTTTTCTGTACCATAGGATCGCCTTCACATATATTCCGTTGGGTTAAATTTTCCGATGCCATTTAACAAACAACATAATTAACAGATGTTCCAGAATTAACCATGCATATGAAAGGGCAACAGGCACTTTTACAAAGACCCTAGGCCTTAAAATAAGGAATGGTATATAGGTAGATCTTGTTTGAACCCTACCCCCTATGATATATTAATAAGGGCGCCTTGTACCTACCCCATATGATTAAATGCGGAATAGCGCTGATTTTCATAAGCTTCTTCTAGTTCTTCTGAAAATTTCAATTTTGCACCATATTTTTTAATGATTAAAGATTTTGATATATTACTGGGTAATTTACAAGTACAAATGAGAAATTGTATAAATTCCAGCTTCAATTAGTGCACAAAATTGAATTAATTGAGCTTCATCTCTCCCTTGCGAACTTGTTGACTATTTTAATTAGATCCAACTCAGAGTGACTTAACAAAATTATTAAAACAGTAATAATAGATTTATGGAAATCATTTCCTCACATAATCTGCTACTAACAGAAAACGAATGCTGTTAAACAACAATCAAAACAAAACACAGTCTGAAATTTGTGAGAAATTCAGATAATCTATAGTCGTAATATCTTTCTCTGAATTTAGCTCAATTAATTTGCATGATGTCTCAAAGACTAAACTATATTAAAGTTCTACCCATTACTTTCAATATATATATATTTCTCTGACACACTCACACTTGTCCCGCTAGCTCTCCTCTATATAACACAACATGTATTTGAGCAGAATCGTTGAGTCATTATCTGCTAGGAGCCCTTGCCTGTGGATGCACTGAAAGGAGGGGGCAGTCTACTAAACCCGGGTCGGACCTGCTGACCCTCGTACACTGCCTGAGACGGTGGAGCCGCAGGCCGCACCCCCGTCTGTGCGGAATGTGGTGACCCCATCACTTGATGGTATTGTTGTGTCATATCCTGCTTCAGCTGGGAGCCCACACCAAACTTGAGATTGGCAGCAATGTCATTAACATGCTGAAAAGACCCTGTATTATGTAAAGGAAATCCGTTCTGAAAACTGATTACATTGGCTAGGTTAGCTGGCCAAGTAGTTGTGATGTGACTGCCAGGATGGGAAGTCTGTTGGGGGGAGGAGCTTATTTGATGCGCTTTGTCTGACGTGACCAGCACACTTTGAAGGTTGTCGATGCCAATATGGTTTCCCACGGAGTTGAGATTAGGTGTGCGGATACTGGACACATTTGACACAGACACAATTTGCTGTAGAGGTATATTGGGCATGCTCCCGGGCATGGAGTCGTGGGACTGCGACTGTTGCTGTAGAAACACTTGTTGTTGCTGATGTGGAGTGGATTGCCCCGGTAGTCCCTGTCCCGCGGTAAAGTTTGGCAGTGTGTTCTGATGACTGATAAATGGCTGGGGCAGATTGGTCACCATAGGTGCCCCCTGTAACTCCATAGAAGGATGGGGGAACCGTTGTTGTTGCTGACTGGCATTCTGTGCATTCACCACAGCAGCATTCAATGCCACTAATCCCTCCCTATTGTTGACCAAGTTACGCCGGTCCACTTTAGGGTTAAACCCTGCGGCGGTGGCAGCCTGGTACATACCAGCAGCACTACTGACCGTCACTCTAACCCCACCCTGTACAGACCCAGCATTCCTGTTCACCATCACAACATTATCTGGTAACGTCCGGTTCATGTCGTGATCATTTAAACCACCCTCAAGTGATATTCCATTGCACAATTCCCCAGTTGCTGTTGATGCAGCAGGGGCCGGAGGTGTAGGAGTTGGAACAGTATTGGTTACTGTAGCCATGTTGTTCACAGGAGTCCCCAGTAATGATGCTGCAATCTGTTTGAGTTGCTCGTCATCTAATTCCATACCGCCATTGGTGAGCTTCTCTATAGCCTGCTGAGCCACACTGATATCAATGTTGGCCTCGGCGATGTGACGTTCCAACTCGGCCACATCCTCATGTGTAGGCATCATGGCATCACCATTCTTACCTGTAATACAAAAGTATGCAATCAAATTAACCGATTTGTATCTAGCAGAGCATCCTTCTGGCATGGCAAGATCCTCAAAGAATTTAATATAGTATATAGAAGTAGCAGAAAGTTTTCATGTTTTTCTTGTTAAATATTTCATTGCAGCATTTCAAACAAATATTAACCATGAAGAACAGAAGAACAGTGTTAAACGCCTTTTTGGAAAGTTTACATAAGTACTGGGTAATATCGAAGCAGTTATCGGTCTTACCTGAGAACAGATCAAATGTTTCATCAGGAATTTTGTTGAACACATCTTGGAAGTCTGTTTCTTCTAATAAGCGCGACGCTTGCTCAAGTGGTAATTCTAGAGCTTTTTCCATGTCTGCAAAACATAACATCAATTTTGAAAACAAGTTGAAATCTGCAATATTACTATGGCTAACCTGAAGTCATATTGACATGCTGTGAAAACAGCTATGCAACATAAAAGTGCCATTAATCAAATGTGGCGAGTTCACTTTTCAATGTGTCAATTGTGCATTTGGCTATACCCAGGAAAAGATTTCCAGTAAAAAGATATTTTCAGTATATTCAGAGATCTGCAATCAATTCTTTGTCTGCTGTGTAATGGACTTATCTCCCTAGACCCTGGCATTCAGAAATTTTGGGAAAAAAAAAAACAACTTTTATTTCAAATTTACGATCCTGAATTCCTGTTGACAGTGGAAGATGCTAAGGAATGCAACAGCTGGAGCTCTTGCCAGTCACAGGCAAAGAGTTAAGTGTTATCCAGTAAAACAAGAGATAAGTAAGTATCACATACAGAAGTGGGGTCAGTCTAAGTAGTTAGCAATGCTTTGGTGACACATTCTTACCTAATGCACTGAGAGCAGCCTCTGGTAGCTCAGTGAGACTTGGTCTGTCTGACGCCTCCTTTGGCAGTGGTGATTCCTCAGATTGAACAGTTTTACTGATATCTGTGCTATCCTCTGCCACTTTGTCTGGCTGTGCATCCGACTCGGAAACGTCATTAAACATCTCAGTTTCCGAGCCCGTCTGACTAAGATCTGGGTTGGATATTCCTGACATGTCAGCATCAGAGACATTTGCCTTGTCTTCGAGTTCCAACAGACTGGGATCAATGACAGGCATTTCTGAAATAACAATGACAAAGCACTTAAATCATGTAGTCAAAAATCACCCTAGAAGGATTACAATAGCAATTAAGAATCTATTTTCCAAATCCATCTATTCACTTTACAAATGATATTCCTAATAACATAGAATGCATCAGTGGATTAAGTATGACATCATAGAAGTCAGCCTTAGATCTTATCAAAACATAATGTGTATTTCAAAGTTACTTCAATTCCTAGAACCGGACATTAACACATGATATTGAAAAAAAAAAATGGAAAAAGACGCAAGAAATTCTACTCAGTTGACACTTTCCCAAGTTAGCCAAAATGTCTGAATAGATGTTCACTTCTATACTCAATAATTGTTACTCTTCTAAATTTTGAATTTAAATCAAGAATTAAATAGTTTAGATATTAAATAATTGACCAGATTCCAAATATTAAAGATAAGGTACCTAATCATCAGTTCAATGACCAATATTCAAATTTTCTCTTAGAATGCACTTTAATACAATAATTCGAAGTCGGCCATTGATAGGATTTGTTCCCAAAAACAATTTGAAAATGGTTTTTAATAGCTAAACGTATCAAAGACAGGGACATTAGCATCAAATTAAATATTGTATTTCCTCTATAAGCGCTTGTATTAAAGACCTAAATTGAGATTTTGTTTGGATACAGAACGGATTAACTTCATAAAGCATTAATTTATCATTTCCTAAACAATAGAATGCCTCGGCATATATGAAAGACGACACCATAGGAATCAACCTTAGGTCATAAACTTAAGACAGTAAAACACCACCAACTGACCTTTTTGACCCATTTACTTTATACCGTATATAATAAGTTATGACAAGGTTCTACACATACAAACCACATCTTACCTGTCAGACCAGTCGGTTCAGAAGGCGGAGACGGTTTTTGCGGACGGATATTTTTCCTCTGATTCTTCTTCTTTTTGCCTTTCTTTGGTGGTCGTGTCAGTGCCGACGGCTTCGTCTTTTTCCTCGGCCGCTTTGGTTTAAATTCAGCATCTCCATCCAAGTATGTATCCTGTAGGTAAACAGTGATGTTGTAACATGTCCCAATTATAACAATTATGCCTGTCCCCTTTTTATAACATCTGACACACACTTTATACCTGACCCCATTATATAACATCTGACACACATTTTATACCTGTCCCCATTATATAACATCTGACACATATTTTATACCTGTCCCCATTATATAACATCCGACACACATTTTATACCTGTCCCCATTATATAACATCCGACACACATTTTATACCTGTCCCCATTATATAACATCTGACACACATTTTATACCTGTCCCCATTATAATTTATATAACATCTGACACACATTTTATACCTGTCCCCATTATATAACATCTGACACATATTTTATACCTGTCCCCATTATATAACATCCGACACACATTCTATACCTGTCCCCATTATAATTTATATAACATCTGACACACATTTTATACCTGTCCCCATTATATAACATCCGACACACATTCTATACCTGTCCCCATTATAATTTATATAACATCCAACACACATTTTATACCTGTCCCCATTATAATTTATATAACATCCGACACACATTCTATACCTGTCCCCATTATAATTTATATAACATCCAACACACATTTTATACCTGTCCCCATTATAATTTATATAACATCTGACACACATTTTATACCTGTCCCCATTATATAACATCCGACACACATTTTATACCTGTCCCCATTATATAACATCTGATACACATGTTATACCTATCCCCATTATATAATAAATTGGGTCAGGTATAAAACTATTCCGAGTATGAATTGATTTATACTTATCAATCACATTGCATCTGAATAATTTTCAAAGTATTCAAATTATGTTACAATTATCTTGAACCTGGCCTAGAAAAGACCAAGTATTAATGGATTTGGTGTAAGATATAAACATAAAGACTAAATTTCGCTAGTGCTTTTGGGCATTTTGGGGTTCTTCAGGCAATTATCAAAGGGGGTGGGGGAAACCACCTGCAAACCTTTATGTCTATTTTTTGTGTTTTGTTTCGTACCTATTCCATTGTCAAAATGACATGAACATTTGAAAGTCTTGACAACTACTATATGAGTTAAAGGAATGCATCAGTAGGTTAAAGGAGACACCACTGAAGATCGTATCAAGACATCATGTGCATTCTCCCACATTATAAATTCTTAGTGCAGTTATCTTCTGTAGAAACCATACAACAAATATTGAAATTGAATTGGGAAAGTCAAGGCTTTCACAGGAGACACTTAATGACTAACAATGACTTACAGCTTTGATACCATGCTCCATACAAAGAGGGAGCTCATGTTTGAAGTCGTTGACGGGAACACAACACTGGGTGTTGTCAGCAAACTTAGCTGTGCAGTAGTCAAACAGTTGCTGATCAACATTGTACATAATGTCTGAAAGTTGAAGTTAAGGTGAAATATCAAAACTAACAGTGAGCTATAGTCTAAATTCATCAGTCTAAACTCTGGTACTTCCAGCACAGCAGGTGCTGATTTTGACCTAACAATAAATTTGGTAATGTGCTATTGTAAGCCCCAACCATCCAAATCCAGCAGTCTTAGATATATATACAGAACAATTACATAGAAATGTATACATGCATTACATGTATACCAAAATAATTTGCTGAATGAAGTTTTGTGAATCAGTATTTACAAAAAAAAAAGTATTTCCATCCGCTGATATCATAGGGAACTTGATCATATGAATCAAAATGATGACAGTGTAAGTAATTTACCAGATTCTGTGATAAATATCACACAATGTTGGGATCGAGGTAGGGTGGCACAGTACAAATGGATCAGATAAACACTGGGTTGTTACACCTGTCTAAAGATTAGGAGGGACTGGGTTAAATGCTCAGGTATGACAGTATGTCAGAGAAGCCTAGTTTTCTACATACACCATTCCAGCTAGTTTGTACTTTGTTGACACATAACTTTTTAAACATTTTGTGAGTTTATATAACTTGTAGACATTCTGTAAGCTTTTTGAATCTCATTTTGGCTAACTGTTCAGGCCTTGAAAAGGATACGCTTTAAACAGTGGTTGGCATAGGGTAAGACATCATTTTCACACTGGACCTCCTCGTCATTTTTATGGCAGCATTGTCTTTCCAGTAACCCTCTCATTTTGTATCTAAAACAACAAAAATTAGGTTATCAAACCATTTTATAAATCATTACACTATTTTCTTTTGTTTATTTATTAAAACCTACTTGATATGCATTGGATATTTAAGTTGTAAAAATCATTAAAAAAATGTGCGCGTCATACTTTATTTTTGGAGTTACATGTATATAATGTGTTTAAAGCTATCAATATTTTTCTTATGGAAAATTTGATCTTTTCAATGGATTTTTGCTATCAAACTTTCCAAATTGACAGCTAAGAAATTATCATTACTTACTCGTCGATGGGTGGAGTTTCGCAACAGTTAATTTCATTTAAAGCTTTCACAGCAGATTTGGACCCCTCACGAGCAGCTTCTATTAGACCCAGTGTAGCAGTCTTCTGTCGCAGTCGCTCAGATGTATTGGCACGATACGATTTGCGAGATTGGAAACATCTGCGTCTTAGTCTCGCACGAATTAAAGCTAGCTTTGCTGTCCTGAGAGCATCATCTTGGCTGTTACAAAAAAAGCATATATAGTGAAAACACAAGGTTACCTCACAATGTGGTAAATAATTACAGGCAATGAGCCCAATCTCTGCTCAATATTTAATTTCTAATGAAAAAAGGAGTTTTAACAAATTAAAAACAATTGTCATACGTGGCTTGCCTCGATTCTTGAAGATTCTAGAAGAATATTGGTTTGATTTGTTGTTTTACTTCCTATTTACTGCAATGGATGTGACATTTTTGGCAGTGTAGGAAAGCCAGTTTTCCCAGAGAAATCACTACCTACAGCCAGTATCTGGTACCTGCGAGATTATTTATAAGTTCTATGGCAGTTTTGTCTTTTCTTTTTATGATCTGTTTGACCAGATTTCTAGAAGTAATTTTTTTCTTCTGTACAGTCTAAAAATAGACAATCACAATGAAGTACCTGCATTTGATGTAGGGAACCTACCTATTTAATTTGATCCCTTCAGTAGTTTTTATTGAAAGAGCAATAACAAACATCTGCAGCTGTAACCAGATGGCTATTTGTCCTCCATTTTGCTTTCAGATCAGTCCAAACATTCTATTTATGCATAATTCAGAACCAGGAGGAACATTGATATTTAAGTTTTAAATATCATTCCAGCTTTTTCAAAAAAATTGTTGAGAACAGAGGGATGGACGAAGGGCAATTTGAATTATCCCGCCATCTATTGATGGTGGGTTAGAAATAAAGATATTTCTCACTAGCATAACTTACTCATCATCATCCTCATTCGCCTCTTCATCAGAGGATACTGTGAACCACTCTGGTTGCCATGGCAACAAATCTGCATTTTCATCATCGCTAGCTTCCTCGTCTGAACTTCTTAAGCCTGCAAAATGATTAATTTGTAGAATTACTCATACTTTAAAAATAAGTAAGTGATATACATTTGAAATGCTAATATCATTCTGACATGTAGTATAATATTGAGTTATAAAGAATAAAACAAATAGTTAAAGGTTAGTACAAATCTCAACCTATTCAATCTGACACACCTAAGGGCAAATTCAGCTAGTCTTCTGCACTACTACTGTGCAAGCAAAATAAATTATTAAACACAAATAGATTCTTCTGTTTGAAAGTTTTCTGGTACAATGTATACAGCTGATAAAAAATAAAGCCATTAATCTTTTTTCAAATCAATTACAATTTGTTTATATAATACCGTACAGATTTTAGCTTTTAATAACAACAATGTATTCTATGATGCAATTTCTTTTGTTATAAAATGAAAACCTTGAATCAGTTTATACTGACCTGAACCAAGATAATGGTGGCTCTGTGTTTTCCATCTGACAAAGTTTAAATAGTACTGTATAGCTGCCTCCTTCTTCTGGAGCCTCGTGGACACATCTTCTTCAGGTAGTACATGTTTGAGCGAGTGAGGTTTCATCAAAGCCTCTGGCGAAAATAACTTTGATATCACAGGAGCACTTATAGACCATGTCTTGGGCTTGGACTTTGATCTCTTGGTAACTGTTGGGGGTTGAGGAGTAGTACACTGTGTGGATGAGTATGGAGGGGGTGGGGGAAGTTCTGTCACCATCTCCCTATGCAGTCCTGCCCTTGGATGTACAGAGGAAGAATTCACTGTGACTGCAGGTGACATATACAAATTTTTCGATTCGTTCGGTATTGTCACTGCTGGAGCCATTGTCATGGAAACACTTGGAGGATATTTTCTGTAGGGGGGAGGAGGAGGGGGTAAAGGTTGTGCATTGATTGGAGGAGGCTGTACATCCCTTTGTGGAGGGAGGTGATGATGGGAAGGGTGGGAATGATGCTGAGGAGGATATAGGTGTGGGGATGGCATGGATGCAGGAGTCGGTGTAACCATGTTGTTTAACTGATGATGATGCTGAGGATGGGAAAGACTATGCAGAGGTAGTGTGCTTGTAGGAATAGGAAAGTGAGCCGTTGGTTCTTGCTGTAGGTTGTGCAAAATTGGCACCACTTTCTCAGCATGTTGTGTTGGAGGGGTGTGGTGTACCCGAGAGTAGTGTGGAGGGAGGTGATCTGCACGAGGCATCCCTGGGAGATTCTCAGCCAGCATTCCATGGGGAATGCCCTCCGGCGGAAGAGTTCTAGGTGGAGGAATGCCCGGTCCAGGAAGCATCTGTTGTGGCATCATCATGTAGGGGGTCTGTGAAGACCGTTTCATGTCGTGTGTTGGTGAGGGAAGAGGATGTGATTGGCCCAAACGACTGTGTGTATGTCCAGGAAAAATATTGCCATTTGAGCTTAGAGGACTCAAACCATCGTGATCACTGTTGGGCGTTTTGTCGCCCATATCACCATGGTCAGAGTGATTAGGCGTGCCCATGTTGTGTGATAAGTTGATACTGTTAGGAACACAGTTGTTGTAACCATGGGAAGGCGACTGAGACTGTGATGAGGATTCTTGATTTTTCTTCATTTTGTCTTTGATTCGATTTTGTGCTATTTTTGACTGGAGAATATTCATAGTTCTTGAACTGCGCTCTTTGCCTTTCTCCTTACCCTTTACAATGTCAAACTTTGGCTTGATTTTCTCTAGTTTCTCTGCCAGTTCTGGATAAAGCTTTGCTATTGATGAGACACCGCCTTGGTCAACACCCCCTCCGGGAGATTTGCCCCCACTAGAGTTGGGTGTTGTCACTGAGAGAGTCTCCAGATTGGCGGAGGTGGACAAGGGACTGCTACTGACCTTGGCTGCAGACTCGTTACCAGTATCAGGAAAGGCATACGGATCCTCTGGGTCATCTAGACCAGAACTGTCTTTGTTTATGTGTAGTTTTGACATGTGCAGTCTTCGATTTTCAAACCTTGGTTTGACACGATTTTTATTAAACACAGTCTTGTTTTCAAGGGGTACTGGAGTTAATGTTATCTCGTTAACAGCTGTTTTGTCTGTTTCTTTTTCTTTCTCTTTTTTCTTCCTTTCCTTACGCGGAAGCATGCCCAGTACTTGCATGTGATTGTTACAGTACCTTCAAAAGAAAAGAGAAAAACAAAAGATTAAACAGATGAATTTAAGTCATCATAAAATGCTTTAATACTGCTTTTAATGTTTCCATGAGAATTAGTTCAATTCAAATTGTTTTAAACCAACATCATTTCTGAATTTTTTAACATATTCTCAATTTTCATAAATGTATAGATATGCCTAGTTTGTCATTGCCAACCTTATTTGCCAACTTACTTACAACTTACTAGCACTAATGCCAGGTCACACGAAAAGTTGGTGGAAAGAGAGATACTTATGATTTATAACAAAACATGTGTAATTATGTCTTTGATCCAGTTGCCATGTATACATGTACATGTATGAAAGGTGACTTTTAGATTCAAATTATTTCCTCCCTTGAACAGACACATCAGAGACCTGTACCGGTAGATTTGTTAAATTCAGGCAATGAATTGATTTAATTATTCTGAGATAGTTGTTGGCATTTTTTTTGCAATTAAGACTACTATCAATCTATTTGTGAAAGTTATTTTAAAGATCATTACAGATTCTGGCCAAGACTGTGTACATGATATCGATATGGGTGGGAGGCATTTCTGTAATTTCAATATAATGTACATTACAGGTGCCCAAAAAGGGGAAGGACACAAATGAAATAAGAACAAATACAGCAATGGTTATACAGAACCCAATTATATTTCTGCATAAAGAAAAAGTTATGGTTTGCTACATTAAATATGTGTACAATACACTGATACACTTCGTCATGGCCATGTATACCAGATATGTCAATATGGTTACATAAATCAACCACTGTTTTTCTTTTGAATTGAAAATGTTAACTATCACATTTGAAAGCATGTTTCCGGCAACCACTTAAAATTACAATTTTATTATTTTAACATGTTTTGTTGTACTTCTTCATAGTTAACCCCATTAAGGACAGTAACAATCAATTTTTACTAGATAGTCCTACTTTTACTTTCATATATTTAATTAATCAAAAGAAATAAAACCGTTGAATTCAAACTAGAAAACTGTAACTCACGGTCTATCTTCATGTTCAGGAATAGCCTGTGTGCAGTTCTGTTTGCTGGACTTGGCCATGTATGCACATCTCTTGAAGGGAGCCGTCGGGTCCTCCAAGATGTGCCGCACACAGAAAGCGTAGCCATTGAGCCGGTGTTGATTACAGACCTTAGAGCTGAAGGAACACAAGGGCTTCTTGTCCGACGAGGAATAGTGGATATTTTTCCCCTCATACATCTCCAAAAAGGAGCAGTGTATAGGACACTGACGAACCTTCAAAAGATGAAACAGGATACATTTAGTTAATTACAGTTAATTTTTACAGAAAGGGCATTGGTTTTATTTTTTGTTTCACTTATTTACTTATATAATATATATACCACTTTAGTATTACTGCATTCTGTCAGATTACAACACACTTATGCTTGTGATGTATACATTCTCAGGAAATCAAATTAACATGCTGACTAAAATTGTATTAGTAAACCGAATTACACAGGAAATAAAGACCTTATCTATAATAATTATATTTCCTATAGTCTATTATCCTGGATACAATTTGTACAAATCTAATGTATACATAAATACATAGTATGTGTGTGTTTTAAATAATGTAGATGATATTATATAATGTTCACTTCAAATGGAATTAATCGATGATCTTGATTCAAATTCTGATTTCATAGCTTATAAATTTTTAAATAAGGCTTGCTTTAATTGAATCCAAAAATTATCGAATCATGCAAGAGCGTCGCCATCATTAATATCTTTATCCAGGCTTGATATTCAACCACACATAAATATATGTATACACTAAATATAATACAGACATGTAACAAGAATATAAAATTAACAAACTCTGTTTGGCGAAGGTGTCAACAGGGACGGAGGATATAAGATCGTCTCTGGTAATGATACATTTAACTTTTCTAATACTGTGGTCTGTATTCACATAATATAAATTACCAACCTAAAGAAAATGTTTGTAACATGTGCTGATCTATAGAAAACATCTGTACTAAGACGCTGAAACACAGAGTTAAATGGAAATATATATCATCTTCAAATGAACTTGTCATGTTTTTACGCATGGACTATTATTCAAAATAATTATAACACTCAGAAATTAACCATCAATTGATTTAAAACATAGGTACAAAACTAAATGAGGTATGGTAGAGTCCAAACCACTTTTCTAACTCTGAAAAATATTATTATCCTGTTTACATTTCATTTCTGAAAATAAATGCCATTAATATTAGTTGTGTGCCTAGCTACACGTAGGTTATATCTATAAGGGAGTTGACACAATTTGAGATAATTACCAGAAATTAAAGGCCCAATATATATATATATATACTTAACATTCGGCAAAACTTGAAGCGAAAAATCAAGCCTAATAACTTATTATATTTATAGATTTAGTTAAGATGAACTGATATCAGCAATATTCAAGATGAATTCTTTCGCGGTTACCGGTACAGCAGCAGTTGAAACACGCTATTTTAACGCGTCCATTTTGAACCGTCTTCTACCTTCGGTTTGTTGTTGAAGTGGGCCCCACCTGAATTATTTTCAATTCTTTGGATTTTTTTGTCGAGAGTTTCTTGTTAGTTACCCCTTGGGTTAACTTCGTTTTAGGCTCATTTTTGCATGGTTATCAACTGGATTTTTTCCCCAGAATTTTTCATAATCACGAAAATTTTCCTGAAGTTACGTACATGTATTGGGCCTTTAACCATTAAATATTACAAAAAACTCCAATCACTGGAGAAGTTTTATATGCAATGTACACAACCTCCATTGAACTTAATCAATAAATCATTCACACATGTATATGGATCCCCCTTTGTACATGTTGTATCCAAAACCTAATATCTATATATATTTGTTGAAATGAATCACAAATCAATGTGAAAATATGTCTAACTAGTCTACAAAAACATGAGATATTTGCAACCAATCCTAATCTTGTGTATCTCAATCCAGACACAATACATTTCACAAATTGGTCCCAAATTCCCTCAACCCATTTCTTCAGATAAAAGATACATACGTACACATGTACAATATCAAAATGTAAGCGTGACTGTGTTTAGAGGACTGTGGTGAATGTGGGATACAAAGGAAAAGGACACAAGCTATTCTTGAAAAAAAAAATCAAATGGATATCAAATCCAATTCATGAATACATTACAAGATATAATTCATATTGGAAATCATCAAATAAATATCATAGTCATATGTAACTTATAGTCAAGAGGCTTGAATTTTCAAATCACTGTACACGTTTCCACTTTAAACTTATTTATAATTATAACTGTTCCCAAGTTGCCTTCCAACCTTTTTTCAACAGCTGATAGGCTTAGCATAATATTACACAACCCTTATTTTGTTTGGCCTAATTCAATTTCAGAGATGAAAAAAAAATCAATTATCAATTATTGAAGTTTTTGAAGTATGATTGATTGCTGTATAGATTAATTAAATTGCAAATCAACATTAATTCATCCTCAACCCACAACCCACAACCAGATTGAATTTTTAATTTAGAAAATGAATAATAATGGATATGGGAAATGAATGAAATCTGGCGCTCCTTGGATCTCTTATCATGACTAATCTACAACCAACACACAGTACATATACACAAACCACCAAATGCAGGTGTAGTCATCATGAAATAATTATGTGTACAAGTTTCATCACTCACAACTCATGAGTAATTCACATTATTGACAACCTAAAAACCTGAAACCATATTTCTTAAGTACATTAAATTCATTAGTTCTATGGAAAATCTACATGTACTTATTAACATGCATGTATACATACATGTAAACAGGACACTTTGGCTGTTGGTAGATTTTGAAAAAGAAGAAATTTAAAGGAGTATTGAAAAGGTTTTGGTTGGCACGATATATATTGTAATGTCCTCCTCGCTGTTTCACCAAGATAACCTGGGTTTAACTCAGACACAAACATTAAGGGGAGGGGGTGTGTGTGTGTGTGTGTGTGTGTGTGTGTTAGACCACAAACAATTGCACTTCTTTCTGGGCATCTATATAATCTATATATAGTCCATCAACTAAAATAACCTCCACCAATATTTAAAGCAATAACACATTTCATATGGGAGCCATAATCATGAAAATCATTTTTTAAAATAAATAATAAGCCCATTGTAAACAGACTGTTGACATGCATATGACAGACACAGAAAGAGATCTCAAAATGTTGGCTAAATAGTTATTAGAAGGTATCCCAAGACATCAGCATGATTTGCAAGATTTTGGCCAAAAAACTGACTGTAATTACCTCCGGTACATTTTCAAAGGATAGTTTAGCGATGCAACAAAATTTTTCATCATAATATAATTTATAAATAATAACAATTCATGTACTGGGGTAATAATCACTGGAAGAAGTCAGTAGTCAGTAATGAAAAAATCCTCAAATATACCACCATTCCATGCATGTACTGAACATGCATCCACACTTAAAGTGGCAGCTGTGTGTCCATTAACTACGTATACAAACTAATGGAAAATCATGTGCAAATTTGTGTTTTCTTTTTGTAAACAAATAGCCTAGGTCTCTCTGGTCCAGAAGAGAAGGTAAATTAGGGCTAGTGCTGGGTATTGATCAGATTTTTTCAATACAATACGTATTGGTTAACTGGGTTTCAATACACAATACGTATTGCTGTATTGATCATTGCTTTAAATCTGTACGTACAGTCGTACATTATTGGTTTCAGAGTCCTTTGGTCAAATGTTTAATAATATGCATTATTTATATCATTGATTTCATCAATTATTTATATAAATCTTCATTATTGTATGATTTTTAAAACTAATAAAAAGTACTTAGTCATCATTGTTTGTTTTCAAAAGATTTTTTATAACAATTATCTCCATATTAAATGGAGGCAGCCCAGACAGAAGGAATACTAATAAACAGGTAAGTGAAAAGATTATTTATTGAGTCAATAAAGTCAACAAGGTCAAGTGTGCATTGTGCATGGTCATCAGGCTCCAGGGATACTACTGAGTATACGTACTAGTCGTACAGTATCTGGCTATCTGCATATTTAATACTTGAATGTCTTCAATTAAAAGTATTAATTTCCAGGTTATATACGAATTAAATCTGTACATATTCACTAATAGGCACTAGACAGACCTCGTAAAAAGGTACAAAGTGTAAATTTATTTCAAAAGCGAATCCGCTAGGCCCTACGTATAAGTTCTTACCCTACCTACTGTAGTCGTAGCATACATGTAGACAGACCATGATACATGGACTCCATAGGGGCATTGTATTATCTTTAAACTACATTTGAAGTCAAAATTGAATAGTGTGAATTAAAATAAACGCCGATTTCTCTCATCAAATTTTGTAAAATAATATTTGCATCAATTAATTAACGATATCTTATCTGAGTCAGAGCGGGAGGCTTGACGCAGCGGCCGTAGGCATGGGGTCAGACGACCCACCACCTTTCCTAGCAACATTAATCTTATGGTGTCTGATTAGGTGGGTACTTAGGTTTGTAGTCCCCCTTGACGTGGCCACATTGAGCTTACAAATGTCGCAGCTCGCAACATCATTGTTGATCATTGCAGGCGTGTTGATAACGTTTTCGCGCGTCACGGTCACACAGACGCTTCAAGAGACGTGTATTACAAACGTTTTGGCGACCTACACGCAAAGTGAAAGTAACTTTTCAGAAACGTGCCGTGTATCGATTCAGCCGACGTTGTGTATCGATATACCGAAAGGACCTGTTATACCGATATATACCGATTTATCGATATATTGATCCACCACTAATTAGGGCTGGGCGGTTTTACCGGTATACCGTGGTATAAAGTTTTGATGGTACGTACCGTGGTACATTAAGTCCTGTACCGGTTTTTTGGGGACTTTCATTTAACTTATCAATTTGAAAGAACTATTTGATGCATAGATCAATTGAAATTCCAATATGGTTAATAATAATTTCCTATAAGTTTATTGATCAACTAGGACAGATATAGCTTCACTCAAACAATATTAGAGGATAACACAACGAGAAACTTATGACAGGCCTTTTGTGGATTGGCTTCAGAACAAAAACAGCCTGAAACCTTTATCTAGCTCGAACATTCAATCAAGGTGGTATACCGTGGTACGTACCGCAGTATTTGCCTTAATACTGTGGTACGTTTGATTTTGTGGTACCCAGCTCTAAGGTAAATGGATGTTTCAATCGCTGAATTTCTTTTGAATCAATATAATCTTGCAAACATGTTGATCATTGTCATTTTGTTCAAACAAACACTTGATCACTGTCTATATAATTTTCATATAACTAAAAACATGTCGACCATGGCAGGGATAATTCTGGCTCTTAAAACCTATGGGAGAATTTGAGGGATTTTATGAGATTAGTGAAATTTTATATGAGATTTTTTTATATAAAGTAACACTATTTTCAAATTTTATTGAGATTGGGTAAAAATCCCCAAATCTCGTCCCAAAGTGATCCCTGCCATGGTCATTTTGTTATTTATATCAATGTGTTGATCACTGTCATTTTGTTATAACAAGCAACATGTTGATCAACACATTCATCAATCAATGTCATTTCTTTAAAACAAACAACACATAGATCATTGTCATTTTGTTATAACAATGTGGTGATCATCATCATTTTTGTTATAACAAACAACATGTCGATCAACACGTCAATCTTTGTCATTTCTTTAAAACAAACAACACATTGATCATTGTCATAACAAACAACACGTCGATCAACATGTCAATCACTGTCATTTTGTTGAAACAAACAACACGTTGATCATTGTCATTTGTTATAACAAACACCTTAATCATTGTCATAATCATTACATTATGACAAACAACATTGTCATTTATATAAATGACATTTAAAACAAAACTGTAAATTTTATATTCTATGAAAATCTACCAAGAACCAACATCATCAGAAAATAAAACCAGGGTGCTACTGCAGCTTGCATTCAGCTCTCTCACTCAATTTACAACATTCCTTAGATAAGGCTAAAGAAATTCAAAACTTGTTACTTAAAAATAGATATAATTATCATTTCTTTAAATAAATGATGATATGGTCATGTTTGGCTTGTGTTTGCTACTGTGCAATACTGCCAATAGCCTTGCTTGGTCAACAAATCTGGTTAAATCAATAATTCATGAGCAAAATATTGTAAAATTTTAGCATTTATTTGAGGACCATCATAAGTGTTTTGGAGAACCTTAATCGTTGTGACAGTAGTTCATCTATGTAGTATCTTATGATTGTATAAAAATGGGCATGGCACAATGACAGAACAGTTTATATCTCATTAAATACATTTATTTTGACATACACTATGAATAGCTACATCAAATGAAAGTCATTGTACATGAATTGGAAGTTATAAAGAAGCAGTGTTAATATCATAAAGTAACTTTATTAACTTAAGTTAGACACTTGACCATATCACCAGTCACAAGACACATTTCATAGTTTGCAATATGCATCATTTGATCATTATTTTAAACAAATTAATATGTTGCATAATGAAATTGCGTTTTCGATGAAACATGGGGTACAGGCGGAAGTGTCAAAACAAGTGTAAACAATCGACAAATATAGTCATTATACACGAAATCAGTCATCGTAACCGTTTCTTCAATATACAATGTGTATTAGCATATACCAAGAACATCATCTGAACATCTAATACTTCTAAAATGAAATTATTATTAATTTTTTTCAAGCAAAAATATCAACCCCGATTTCAGCATTGAAACTTCAAACACATCTTATCGACATTTCAATGGATCATCGATTGATGCAATTACTTCCGACAATATCAGAAGAATATTTAGTAAACAGCACATTCTTACCTTCACATAATTGGTAATTGTATCCAAATATACAAAAAATTTAAATTATTTCTAGTTTGCAAATGGCTTCCATCAAAATGGCTGCCAAGATATGCGTGTAAACTATGAATATTTATTTTATCCTCGTGAGGCGCCAAAGGGGTAATTATGAGAGGTTACTAAGTTCAACCACAATTTCTTGGCTAGTGACAATGTTGTTATGATTCATGAACGGGAAACAGTCGAAAAAAATGTTCTGATGGACTCCCATTCCTTTTGTTTGGAAACATTTACGAATTTGGTGTTTTTTATCAAGTGTGACATGGCGGACTTATCTCGATCTTTCGCCACATTCTTCCGCTGGAGAAAAAGGAACTCGCGTTGTGGGTTTCCTAAATTTGTTGTTCCCACGGTGGATTATGATGGGGTTGTGTTTTATCGTGGATAAGGAGTCAAGGATTACCTGTTCTTGGGGGTATATTAATGATTCTCTTGACAAATTAAAGGTATTCGAACCGACAAGTAGTGCCGTTTCGCCACTCGCCCATGAGCTTGTACTTGCAAACCCTACATAATTATTGTCGCTTGATCTTGTTCTAAAAATAGTATCAAGACATCATTGATACTGCTTTCAGATTCACTCCTATTTTGAAGCCATTTAATTAAAAAATGATTTATAACTTGTCATATGTGTAATTTCATTCCTTCTTTTCCCATGTGCTACCAGAAAGAATAATAAATTTTGGTCCATTTCCGTGTATTTTAATGAATAAATCCTCAAAGTTATCTGTTTGTGAAGGCTTTGCCGTGCCAATCGGTGCCCGTATGTTACGACGTTTATCATTGGATAATCTTCCTCATTTTCGATGTATCGATAGTTTTCATTGGCTTATGTAATTATATGGGGCCAGATGAAGGTTTGATCAGCTGTAGGCCTAATACAAATTCAATAATGAGGCCGTCAAGGGACTATAACAAACGCATTTTACCCACTATTGTGTTTGCAATAGAAACAGCCCTTTCTCCTACTCGAGCGTTAATTAAAATCGACCAGTTTATAAACGAAGAGATCGCTTCAAGCAATGTGTTTTTTTTATAAAAAATACCAATTATTTTTAACGGAGCTTTTCATCACGGCATAGAATTCTAATTGATGTGGTTTTTTTTTCTATGCATATAATTCGAAATGAAATGATAAAAAAAACATGACACTAAACTGATTAAAACACGTACGTCACGCATAAGTCTCTAAAAGTATATATAGGGAAAGGTTACCTTCAGGCTTATTTTTGCATGGTTATCAACAGGATTTTTTTCAGAATTTTTCAGAATAACGAAAATTTCCTGAAGTTACGTATATTGGGTCTTTAAATTTTAGTATACACTTATTTCGAATGAAAATACTAGACAGCGGAGGTCTGAACTATGTTTGGATGCACCAAAAAGCCTAACTGCCTGATAATGGGTATACATAAATTACACGATCAGTTTATAAAATCCAATTCTGAGTTTTACGTAAAATGCTTGGTAAATATGTGCACAAAAAGGTCACATTAACCCCCCCCCCCCCCCAACACACACACACACACACACACACAAGCAGTTTGCAAGACTATGTGTTTGAAAAAAAAACCTCTAATAGTTAGGTACAAAACAACTATTGGTGTTAAAAGCGCGTGTCTTCCTGTAGTCTGTGCACGTATTAAATGCTTTAAAAGCCTCTGAATCCATTCAAAAACTAACCTTTTTACCTCCACAACCGGCAATTTCACTATATAAATTGCAGCCCCCCCCCCCATGTCAACATTATACATCATCCCCCCCCCCCCCCCCCCTTATGTTGGTGTATAGAGCTATCCGCCGCTAACGATTAACTGAGAATTTATTTTCGGTCAAATGTCCTGAGTTGAATACTGGTTCTCTTCAGATTTTGTAAAACTATCGATTGTTATAAAACGTCCCTTGCTCGAAATTTTGGGACTTGATCAATAGTTCGAGGAATACATGGTATTCGAGTAATCCGAGGTTGGTTGAATATGTACGAACTTGGTCGGGACCAGACTAACTATTCGAGAAATGAAGGATTCGAGTAAACCGGGTTCGAGTAAGTGGGGGCTTTACTGACATTAATTCGCCTGTTTCCATATTAATGGGAGAAAATCACATTCATGTCCACAAGCACTGGTAAGGACAATCAGCTGGCCTTCCTTACGCAAAATGTAGCCACGTGTGTGTGTTAACATTTTGGTTCAACATAAATTCCTAAGCTTTGGTTAGATATTTGTTCATAAATTTGCCCGAAAATTGCTTAACATAGATATATTTCCTTCCTAAAAGCCACCAAAAACTCTTATGGTATAGTTAGTACTGATCGCAATCCTTGGTAACTGAATTTGTACCGATTTTAGAAAGTATAAATCGTGTATTCAGTGCTAATGGTTTTGTTTTCACATATATACGACTCGCTCAAAATTAATAAAAATCATATCGCTAATATGAATCATGCTTGCCCGGTAGTTGTTCATACAGATAGGTCAAGCATCACACTTTTTCACAAAAGCCAAAGTCTCGAGGTGACGTTGAGTCTATAGGTATTTGGTTTGTGATTAAAAACAGCATGTTCATCCTCCTTAGCAGCCGATTTACGATCTTTTTCTTTGTACATATTAGACTTTAAATCTACCTCTGTTGGTATTGTATAAAAATATACTTTCAATATTTTTTTTTTCTAACTCAGTACACCGTTAACACAGGTTTACATTTAATTTGTCTTACCGTGTAGATCTCTAACTCAATTAAAATGTACCACACAAATTAATTGCCTGATAATACCTCATGCTTTCAACAAAATATCTGTTACAGGTTTAAATGTATGTAATTGACACAGAACCTCCTGAAAATCTTTCACTTAATTAGCCCTTGTGTCGAAGTACCATTGTCCTTATGACAATGTGTCCTTATGACAATGTACACATTCGGTAAGCGATGCAGACCACCTGGAAATGTACTATTTTGACCTTTGGCCCTGAGGTGAAGGTCACAGTGATCAAACTTATACGTATTGCATACTGCACACTTTAAGTTTAGCTAACCAGGGGCGTAGCTGCCATGTAAGCACATAAGCCCGTGCTTGCACATCATTTTCCAAAGTATGTGTATTAAAGTCGAGAAATTTCATAATTCAACTTATATTCTTAAAAGTCCACTGATATTGTTACTCCCTTTCTTCGACTCGTCAGATTAACATATTAGTCTGCAGACAATTTGTTCGCTATAAATTTCATTCCGAATGCAATAGCATATAGGATTACAATACACATACATATTAAATCATATATCATTGTGCAAGATGTCGGATACCGCAGCCAACACATTTCAAATAATATTTATAATACAGCTCACTACGACACTATAGGTAATGGCTTTATCGTGAGAAAATTCGTATACAAATGAATACCAAACAACATCCAAAGATAAGCATCAGTTTGAAACAACCTTTACTTAGGCCGACTTTTTTTTTGTAAAATCATGTCATATTAGGTTTTAGTGATAGATATCAGCTGCTGACGAACTAACTTATGGCACAGGGAAAGGAGAGGTGCAGGTTGATGAAGACTATGGGCAAGTTTTATGGTCGCCATCTTGGTTTCGTCGGACATGTTCTGTATCTTTAAGTGATATGAAGATGGACGTTTTTGAGTATGCTCATTTGTGTTCTCCCTGTTTTTATTGACAATGAGGCCCCGTTTCTCGTTTTGAGAACCTGATGTTTACTTGAATGTTGACCAATATTTACATGGCAGTTGTCGTCGATGAAGTAGAAGACCCTTACTCTTCCGGAACACCTGGACCCGTATTCATGAAACAGTTCTCATGCTCAAGCATGGATTCTGTGCTCAAGTCAGCTTTCTCGAAACTCGCCTTAATCATGTCAAAGAGTCAAAACATCATTGTAAATGCTGAAAACAACTTTCGACTTAATGTTTCTTCAATATTTTTACAATACTCTGACAAAATTAGATTTATTAAATAATTGTAGCGGGAATAAGAAATTAGGCTTGAGCACAACATCCATGCTTGAGTACGAGAATGGTTTCATGAATACGGGGCCTGGTCTTATTATTTTGTACGTCTATAGAGTTATCCATGTACATCTTTTCGCTTTTCATATTTTGCCTTTAGTTTAATCGATTTTGAGTTCGGATTATGGTTTTGGTGACGCTTTGGTACACTCTGGTTTTTTTTTAGTAAATCTGTATTAGATTTAATATAAAAAATGACCCTTTTATCATTCTAAGAGTAATAAAAGAAGGGCCAATTTTTACTACATTTCGGTTCAAACAAAATGTCAGCAAATACAATTATGAATGAGCCCGGCCAAAATTCCTTATGTTATAATATCTCCATAGGAAAGCATTACAGACATTAAGGAAAATTCCTTTAACTTAAGATTTTCCCGTTAATTCTTTAATGCTTTTCTTTGGAGATTTTTAAGTTAAGGAACTTTCGTGAAACTACACTGTATGCCTGTTCGAATTATACAAAATTATGCTTAAGAAAACAAGCATAAGTTCTTACATTCCGAGTCCTCCACAGAACATGATATACTTCTAAACAACCTTTAAAAACAACCTGATAGATACGCTCAGTAGCTGTCCTGTACGATTAGTAACAACATTTTTGTCTGAATTTTATACTTTCTTAACATCACCTTAGAATGTTTTTAACTGATTTGGTAGGACCTTCGGCGACCGATCAGCCGAAGGGATTATATGCTTAAAATTTTCTCACGTTTTGTGTATATTCTGTTTATGTGATGTAAAGTGTATTTTATGTGTCCTGATAAAGGGGCGGATAGCCTTGAAAATTTGATAATTTATTTGTCCGTATTGTCGCTATTTCTTCCACGATCATATAAACAGATACGTATGTATATCAAAGATGGTTTTACATGTAAATGTCTCTGTTTTTTTTTACTGACGAGTTAAGGACAACAGAAAGGTATGGATAATTATTGTGTTTCCATACATCATGTACATGTATTCCATTTTCGGATTAATAATTGGTATAGTGATAGGCCAGACAATGATGATTTAAACAAGTCCAAAACAATGGCACAATTTGAAGTCCAAATGTGACCCCTCCCCCCCACCGAAGTAACCCCTCCCCTGAATTGAAAACGTCGCGGGGCTTGCACATCAAAATACCTCCAGCTACGCCCCTGCTAACTGTTCCGTGTACAAGACTTATATTTTGACATTGAGGCCAGGGTCACATTCGTTGTTGATGCAGATTATTTCAAGTGTTATCAATATATTTTTCATGGGAAAGTATAGTCCGAAGGGTTCTGACTCTCTGATCCGCTAAATATATGGACGACAGGCGGGTGCCATCTTATTCACTTGTCCAAAAAACAGTTTGAGCATTTTCACACATTTGAATAAATAAATATCCTTTTCTAGATATTTTAACAGTTCTGTATTATTTCTAAACTAATGACAGATTCATCAAACTTGACAAAAATTTGATTGTATGTACACATCAAGATAGAGAAAGAATTCAAAGAAGAGCAAGAAGTATCCGCCGGAGATGAGGAGAAAGTTGGGCTTCCAACACTGGCATTCAGGAGAATAAAAGGAGACATGATAAAACTGTTTAAAATAATAACGCTTGCAAGCGTCAGAGAAGTATTCATGTAGTTGGCTTCAGACGATGCTGTATTGCATTGAATTGTTAGTCTGGTAAAGAGGACTTTGTTTAGTCCTGAACCAGAAATAAGCTTAACTTAACTCAAAGAAAAGGGCGATGATAGAATAAATATACCCCTCTCCATAAACAACTTCAAGAAAATATCAATTGTCATACTTTAATAAATACCTAAATTAAAACAGGGGGACACGTATATATATATATATGTATCGTCCCTGATTAAAATAAGAGATTAAGCCCTGGTTTCCTGACACCAACACCAGTGTAGACATCTATCGTTATCTGTCAAAATGCATGTCTCATTCTGGTGTCAGAGCCAGAAGAAATTCGGGTGGTATATGCCTAATGGAAAAGGTTCCCTGATTTCCTACATGTGTACTGTTAACGCCTTATATCGAATTTGTATTCCCCGCCTGGTGCCTCTTCGTTTCTCCTCTTTGCTTGGATCTTGACAACGCTTGCTTTTAAAGTGCCAATCGATAAGACTTCGTCAAGCGATTTAGTGATAAAGATGATGGTATGTGTTGCTAACCCAAACCACTGAATCGACGTAAGATTTTACAGGTAAATGTTATTGTTAATTGTGAATTCTTTCATTATTACGATCAAATATTTAAATCATTTTACATTTGAAGATGAGAACATAAGTTCAAATCAATCTGTTTCTGAAGCGGATAATGGTATACATCTCCCTATGAAAGCCGACCCACTTCGTATACGCACGGCACTGCCACTAACGTTACAGTAGGCCTACAGTACATGTAACCCGTTAGTGTACATTTGACCCCCCCCCCTACACACCCTATTGCTGATTTTGTTGTTGTTCCATACACTTCATTATATATGTAGTATATCAGTAAAATAAACGAACGTAACTCTAACTCGCACATAAGCATATTGAGGGGGGGGGGGGGGGGGGGGAGGAGGTACTGTATATATAATAGGCCTACAATGCAAGTGTTCAGTCACTAAATGGGATAGTTCTGGAGCTATTTAGAAACACATTAGCCGGGTTACTCGATAGAGAAATATAGTGGCGAATCAGACTGCATGATTTGTATATTAAATAAGTCTAGGATATAGCTGAAGTGCAATCGATCCCTGCTATCGAAATTAAACAATACAATCTGTGTTATTGGGTAATCACCATGAACAATGCAAGTGCTGAAATAATGTTTAATACTTACCACCAAAATGAATATTTCCATAGAATTAGATGCCTAAACTTCTGTCACTCCAGGACTGAGGCCTGTGATTATGCTTTATTATATCACCAAGCAACACATGTACAGCTGTTTACATGTATGTTATGATTTTCTGATTTTTCAATGAAAATGATTAATCCATGAGCTTAGACATGTTCCATAAAGGTAAACATAATCAAATGGCATTAGGTAATATGAGCTGTAGTAAGGTGTTAAATGGTGTCAAACAATTGTGCTAATTAATAATCATATTAAGCAG
The DNA here is from genome assembly GCA_947623455.1 of Mimachlamys varia. Classification (NCBI taxonomy): domain Eukaryota; kingdom Metazoa; phylum Mollusca; class Bivalvia; order Pectinida; family Pectinidae; genus Mimachlamys; species Mimachlamys varia. Next base: position 30,610,523 of record OX392529.1, on the reverse strand, counting down.
TGACTGACAAAAGCATAACCTAAAATGGCATAATCACAGCTCGAGGTAAACCAAAGTTTAACTTAACGTACTAATGTTTGATATGAGGGTGACACTGGGACCCGAATTTCGTGTTAATGCAAGAAAACCAGACCCAGCGCGATCGTCAGGGCATGATATTATGGTTTAATTTTTACAATACTACTTTTACCAGAGACGTATAAAGCCAGAGATTGGCAACTCCCTCTTTCTCTTACCGGAGCTCACCCGTGTCGGGGGGACTATGTGGAATCCATCAATTTCATTGCTACGGTCTATGATATCGTTAGAGGAGTTCCGAAATGCAAAACTTACGGCTGCCATAGGCGGCATTGCAAATCATGTTATCAAAATAAAAAAATATATATTATATGCTTTGATTTTTCCTAGAAGATCTATTTCAACATATTTTGATTACTATTATTGTTATTTATGATTTGTTGTTTTTCACTTCAACTCCATAAGATTATGACTATGCAGTTAAAATATGAAAATTTACCGTGGTTTAATTACTGTATAAAGAAAATAGGCAAGAATTTTCTTAAAACTCCTTTTTTTCTAGACGGTCAATTTTAAATCTGTTTGGTGATTTGTATTTTATAATATGTTATATATTAGTCTGCTTTTGTTCAGCTTCGAGAAATAACTGCAAAATTGCTTAATTCATCTGAGAATGTACCAGTATTTCAAAATGAGGAAGTCATAATACAAAAACAAAAACAGGCAACTCTATTCATGATTTAAATTCTATTTTTTTTTCATAATATCCCTTCTCATATCGATTTGAAATAGAATCTAACTGAATGTAGGGTGAACTGTAACATTAAAAACATATTTAAAAAAATATGTGATTTCACAATGTTTAACTTTATATATGAGCATCCAAATGATAATTTTATTCACTTCACCTATTTGCTAGTTGTCATTTCAACGCTAATTATATACTGGGACACACAAATAACCCCTGTGGGGATGGAGAGCCGCGGGGGTCATCACAGGTGTGCAGATGACTTACCTGTGTGGAGATCTTACGGGAGCCAAACAAAGGGAGGAAAGTGTGGGTAGGGACAAAAAGCCTCAAGGGATCGTTCATTACTGTTAATTGTAATCTTACACTTTTGAGTAATTAGTATAACTATTCTAGGTAAAGTTCACGACATATTTACACACCCTGCCAACTGCCAATTCATATCAAATCTCTTACAGGTAAAAAATATAATTTACATTTTGACACAAGTTAGTCACCTTTATTTTACACTAATAACGATCCCCATGGACTGTGAAAAGTTCATATACATCTATTTTATTAATCAGATGGACTTTTTTTTATCGCATGTTTTATTTTTTGAGATCTGTCATTAAACTTGTCTCCAGTATCCACTACACGTGGACCGCAGCCCTATCTCGCGACAAATCTCAGAGAACAATACTAGGCTCATGTGAGAAATTGCGAGATCTACGCGAGTTGCCAATCTCTGGCTTTATACGTCTCTACTTTTACCAAATATAAAATTTTCATTTTTCATTGCACAGATCCTTTAAGCAACCGTATGTCTTTTTATTTACTACATATCCATTACTAATTTTCGCGAGCTCTCCTCGTGTTGGAAATATTGTTTCTCGATATAAATGTGTCAATAAAGGTATGCTTTCAATTAAATGTGTCATAAATTCACGGTGTTTTTAAATTCATTATTCTTTAACTTAATTTTAGCTATGCTCAACTTCGTAACTACTATATTACAGCTTGGATGCTTTATTTCGTTAGGATCATCATCTGTAATCTGAAATTAATATATAGCCTATAGTAATTTAATGAACAAACATATCAATTACATAACTGCGTATAAACACCAAAATTTAACACATGATTGTAAATGCCAAAATTTGGCGCACCAATATTTAACCACTCTTTTTTGAGCAAAAAAACGCCAAATAGTATGGTAGGTGATGCTAGTAGAGAGTGAAGTATAGATTTAATCAAGGTCATTGATGTTTATTGTGGAATTGTTGGTTGTTCCGACAGTTCAATCCTATTGGATGCCTATTATAAACATCAATATATCTGGTCATATTAAAGGTTTGTATCTCACACACAGACATCCGTATGATCAACTGACTTGAGGAAGCTGAATGATGGAGGATACAGGGAGTGAAACGCTGAAGCAGCAGTTTCAACTCTTACAGGAACAGCAGCAGAAAAAGTTACAGCGAAGAAAACAACGAAAGGACCAAAAGGAAAAGTCCTCTGTCCAGAAACCTGCAGCACCTCCAACATTTGGTGTTGAAGACGAGTTAGATTTAAAGGTATGTAAATATAGAAACATTGTAGAATTGACAGGGTGTGCCATGGTTATAATTAGTGTACCCGACCTCTTGGTGATCAAATAGGTGTTCTACATATCAAAAGGATGTTGAAATGGCTCAAATATTAAGACAGAAGCTTATTTATTGCATACAAAATACCTGATTGGTATTAGTAAAAAAAAATAATCTAAATTTTTATTTTTTGATAATCAACTTACAATCAATGTAAAGCTTGGTTAATGTATATATAACAGCAAAGAAATTTTACATTTAAATGTCCATGTGACGGTATAAATTTAAAAACACAAAACATGAAGACTACTTTTCGCTATAGCGCTTTCGCCCATCTTGGGGGTCTTCAGCCGTAGAGTTCAGGCGATTTGAATTTTATTGTGTGTATATATATATACCGACATGGATGTCTATTTCATGATGTAAGCACACCCTGCTTCGTTTCATAAAGACACTTTTAGTAAGGTGAGAAGAGTTATCCCCATTGATTCAATATAATCAATGCGTTATAAAACATAACAATTCCAGAAATGACAGTCACAATATCTGAGTTTGAAGTTATACCAGTACAGGGTGTGTATTAATATATTAATTAATCTCCCCTAATGACACAATTTTTGATGGTTACTGTTAATGCCTTATTATTACAATGAAACCAGCTGTTTAATCTGACATCAAGTATTTTGACATCATATCAGACACCCAGAGATCAGGCTCCATTTTCTGAAAAGCTTTTAAATAAAACTAAGCTATTCTGACATCCTGTCTTATCCATTTATATATATAACTCCACATATTTTTGTTAACTGTTTTAGCTTGCTGATCCAGTTCCTAAGGGAAGTAGCTACCTCTCTGAGGAACTTGTTGAGCATTTGAACCAGCAAATAAGGGTAAGTTTGCAATAGTGTATATCATTGTATATATGTATATATGTGTTTAGCAGAATAATGAACTCTTTACTCATATAAAGGGTGGGGCCTATAATGGGAAAATTAACCAATATTTCAAAAATAATCTTCTGCCGCCTCAGAGGTACCTGCACATGTACAGTTGATTTCTGTCTGTGGTTGGAATTAAGACTATCAGGAACTTAATTTCTTAACAGTACCCTCCAGCTATTCATTATCTTTAGGTGAGGGGGCTTAAGTTTACTATACTTTATGTATAGGAAATACCACTTTTGGGTTAATTTTCCACAATTAGCCTCATTAGTAGAAAAAAAAAATATTTCAATACTTTTCAAAATTCTCATCCTTTAGTGATTTTGTATCTGTTTACCTGTAACATTATACTCAGGTGACCTGACTAAGGCCCTTGGGCCTCTAGTTAATTTATGCTAGTTCTGTCAAGGTTACATGTATTTTATATGTCTCGAAAAATAAAAGAATCAATGCTTATAACACTTGCATTTTAGTAATATTATAGAAAACAAATTAGTCTAGTTGACTAAAACTTGCTATGATCCAATGGCAATTCACGTCATAGATGGATGGGTCTTCGGGTAGACTGGCAGGCTTATTCACTTTTCTCTGGAGAGGAGTTGAAATGTGTTATAGTTTACATCAGAAAAGACACTTTTTGATACTCAGGCCCCTTTGATTTCTTGTTATGAATTGCTTTGTTCTGAAATAGCTAAGACAATAAACTGATGATTTTGTATTTTGTAGGAATTGAAAGATGAAAATGGACGAGTTTACAAGCTCCTTAGTGAAAAAGATTTTGAATTAAGAAATATGAAAAAGAAGAGAGAAGAAGACAAATCAGGTTTGCAGTGATAATTGATGATAGTAATAGAAGGGTCCAACTGTTGAGTATGCATTACAGACTCATTATCAAACTTTAAATGAAAAATAATATGAATTTTCCCACATCAACACAGAATTATGGCAGTTACAAAATTATATGGTAATCAGTATTGTGTTTTACGATGAGGTAATGATGCCACTATAACTTTTTTTTTCATTTCACAAAGATTTTATTGAATAATATTCAATCGGATTGGGCAACAGGCAAAAGCCTATACAAGCCCTCTCCTTAATTATAACTTGTAGCTCCTTATACTTTCTTATATATTAATACTGTGATTTGTTTGAACCTGAAATCTACAGGAGCTTCTGGTGTTACAAATGAGACAGCTGCTACCAAAATTGTTGAATTGTCCAAGAAAATACGTGAGCTTACAGCAGAAATGGAAGTCGAAAGAACAAAAAGTAAACAGCTGGCCAGAAAATGTATGGACCTAAGCAATCAGGTAATTGGTGTATTCTGTGTACATGTTTTAGGATTTACTACTTTTGACAAAGTTCTATTTCCTGTGTATGTATAACTTTGTTAGTCCCCCACCAGGAACTGAAGGGGACTATAGTTTTGCATTGTGTTCATCTGTCCTTCCATCCTTCCTTCTGTCCATCCTTTCTTCTGTCCATCCTTCATTCTTTCAGCTATCTTATATGGGCTCTATTTCCTACATTACTTATCACTGGAACTTGGGGCATAAATTCACTTTTGTGAGGTGGTTTGTCATGTATCAAAAGTAGGGCACTGTGACCAGCATTTTGACCTTTGATCTACATCAAAGAAAAAGTTTTTCTGATCTCTATTTCCTACACTACATCTCACTGGAACTTCATACTTGGGTTATAGGTTAATCTTGGTGAGGTGGTCACATTTGGTGGGAGATCATAACTTGTCATATTGTCTTGTTTTATTTCCTGTGTATGTAACTTGTATGAAACCTTAATTGCAAAGGACTATATATGGTTTGGGTACCTATGTAATATATTTTTACGATAACTTTAAAAAAACATGTTTGTGGATTTTTTGAAATATTGCCAGAAAGCCACCAGGTGTTTGGTATTCTATATTGAGGGATCAATCAAATATAAGTTTAACTCACAAAATAAACTTTACAGAAAAAAAATGTAATAAAAAATTATCAGGCTAACAAATTCATTATATCTGGGTGAAGAGGGTCTACAGGGCCTTCTGAGTTCCGGGTCTATAAAGACCAGACAGGGTATATGAATCCATAGACCCCTACTAACCAACCTATAACTACATGTTGACATATCACTGTATCCTCATGAGTTCAGTTTGGCAAATTCTCTAAATTCCTCACAAGTTACAAAAAATCTACCCTATAAGAAATTTGACATTTATTATATTCTCTTGTTTCTTATTTCGCAGATTTCAAGTATTCCACAGGAGGCACGATCTATGATGGGGTCCGCCGTCAGTCTGAGATCGCAGGCAGAAGAAAAAGTGTGTTATTGTTAACAATATACTATGTGACTACTATGTCATGTCATGAAAACATTCATGTCTTCTTTTGGTGTATTTTTGCTTCTTGTAAATATAATATCATCTATTATAACACCAGAATTATGAAAACAGACCCATTGTCTTGGTATCATAACATTAGCTTAGTTATATATGTACTATTGAATTAATGTAAGATGTACAATGCTAATTGCACTTTTTGTGTTAAATATATAGCATGATTTTTACAAAATTTTACTGTTGAAATGTTGTATATTTTACAGTGCAGAATTTTTACCTTATGAAGTTTAGTATTAAAAAGGTTTTTAGAATTACATTTTGTGATGTATTTAAATGACATACTCTAATTGTTTAAAATTTAGTCTGAAGAGCAAGTTGATGTAAAGGCAATCCAGGATAAACTAAAACAGACCGAATCCAAGGTGGCCGATTATAGAAACCAGATCTCGTCTTTAAAACAGGAAATGAAAATAGTACACAAGGTAAATAGCATTCTATCACGGGGGAACTATTTATCCTTCATTGAAACACTCAATCTTTTTAAAATAAGTTAATGTAAACATGAAACTCTCATTTGCAGAAATATTTCTGTTGCGACCCTTTTAACTGATTTTGCTACATGTAGTTCTGAAATCTATTTATTCTATTCATCTATGTATCTATGTATTTTATTCTATTAATCTATATTTTATACAATTTTAAATACATATCTGCATGTGGATATTTTCATAATAATTTACTCTATGCAAAAAGCATACATTTCACACTGTGAAATATTTCCAATTTCGCTGTTAAAATGCTAAGTTATACAGTTTATGTCAGTGAATGCTAATTAAGATGTATAACAAGCAAGGGAGCTGAAATGCAACTTGCACTTTTGAAAGTAATAAAACCATTCATTGTGACATTTTATATAGCATGTGGATAGAGCTGTATACCATTTGTACAACAGAAACAGACATTTTAATATCAGTTAAATAATATACCCAGAATACAACAGACCTCAGGTAGCTCCATTCCTCAAACATGCACACATATTTTCCTTGTTATTATTAACATAGGTTTTGAGTCAGGAGGTTGGTGACAATGTCAATGTGCAGAGTCTGCTGAACACAAACAGTTCCTGGAGAGGACGGTCACAACAGATCCTCGGCCTACAGGCCAAGGTAGGTACAGAGTTTACAGAACATAGACGATTCCTGGAGAGGGTGGTCACAACAGATCCTCGGCCTACAGGCCAAGGTAGGAACAGAGTCTACTGAACACAAACAATTCCTCGAAAGGACGGTTACAACAGATCCTCACCCTACAGACCAAGGTAGGTACAGAGTATACTGAACACAAACAGTTTCTGGAGAGAACGGTCACAACAGATCCTCACCCTACAGACCAAGGTAGGTACAGAGTATACTGAACACAGACAGTTCCTGGAGAGGACAGTCACAACAGATCCTCACCCTACAGACCAAGGTAGATACATACTGTACTGAACACAAACAGTTTCTGGAGAGGGTGGTCACAACAGATCCTCACTCTACAGACCAAGGTAGGTACAGAGTATACTGAACACAGACAGTTCCTGGAGAGGGTGGTCACAACAGATCCTCACTCTACAGACCAAGGTAGGTACAGAGTATACTGAACACAGACAATTCCTGGAGAGGACAGTCACAACAGATCCTCACCCTACAGACCAAGGTAGGTACAGAGTCTACTAAACACAGACAGTTCCTGGAGAGGACAGTCACAACAGATCCTCACCCTACAGACCAAGGTAGGTACAGAGTCTACTAAACACAAACAGTTCCTGGAGAGGACAGTCACAACAGATCCTCACCCTACAGACCGAGGTAGGTACAGAGTATACTAAACACAGACAGTTCCTGGAGAGGACAGTCACAACAGATCCTCACCCTACAGACCAAGGTAGGTACAGAGTATACTGAACACAGACAGTTCCTGGAGAGGGTGGTCACAACAGGTCCTCACCCTACAGACCAAGGTAGGTACAGAGTATACTGAACACAGACAGTTCCTGGAGAGGGTGGTCACAACAGATCCTCACTCTACAGACCAAGGTAGGTACAGAGTATACTGAACACAGACAATTCCTGGAGAGGACAGTCACAACAGATCCTCACCCTACAGACCAAGGTAGGTACAGAGTCTACTAAACACAAACAGTTCCTGGAGAGGACAGTCACAACAGATCCTCACTCTACAGACCAAGGTAGGTACAGAGTCTACAAAACACAAACAGTTCCTGGAGAGGACAGTCACAACAGATCCTCACCCTACAGACCAAGGTAGGTACAGAGTATACTAAACACAGACAGTTTCTGGAGAGGACGGTCACAACAGGTCCTCACCCTACAGACCAAGGTAGGTAAAGAGTATACTAAACACAGACAGTTTCTAGAGAGGACGGTCACAACAGGTCCTCACCCTACAGACCAAGGTAGGTACAGAGTATACTAAACACAGACAGTTTCTGGAGAGGACGGTCACAACAGATCCTCACCCTACAGACCAAGGTAGGTACAGAGTATACTGAACACAAACAGTTTCTGGAGAGGACGGTCACAACAGGTCCTCACCCTACAGACCAAGGTAGGTAAAGAGTATACTGAACACAGACAGTTCCTGGAGAGGGTGGTCACAACAGATCCTCACTCTACAGACCAAGGTAGGTACAGAGTATACTGAACACAAACAGTTTCTGGAGAGGACGGTCACAACAGATCCTCACCCTACAGGCCAAGGTAGGTACAGAGTTTACAGAACATAGACGATTCCTGGAGAGGGTGGTCACAACAGATCCTCACCCTACAGACCAAGGTAGGTACAGAGTATACTGAACACAAACAGTTCCTGGAGAGGACGGTCACAACAGATCCTCACCCTACAGACCAAGGTAGGTATAGAGTCTACTGAACACAAACAGTTACTGGAGAGGACGGTCACAACAGATCTTCACCCTACAGGTTAAGGTAGGTACAGAGTCTACTAAACACAAACAGTTCCTGGAGAGGAAGGTCAAGACAGATCCTCGGCCTACAGGCCAAGGTAGGTACAGAGTCTATTGAACACAAACAGTTCCTGGAGAGGACAGTCACAAAGGAAATATGTTTAGAATCTCACACTGGTTTTCATTATATATGAGATTGATAAAATAAGTCTAAAAATTCTATTTTATTTAGCAAGTCTCTGGCGAGTTACAATGAAAAACTTTTGCCTTCCCTAAATCTCATATTAAATGGAAAAGAGTGTAGGATCCTTTGATCACATTATCAAAATCCACCACAGTTACTTGTGTAATACGACAAATTATACAACATTGAAATGTTAAGCCTGCAATTTCGATTCCAATGTAGAAGTTGATTATGTCATGTAACTGTCCTAGGCGTAACATCACAGCAAGAACAATTCAAACTTTAATACAACTTATCATAGGGGTGATAGGTTATACATACTACACAGTCATGTTTAATACACTAAAATAAGATGTGAGTATATTCACTGCATAACATGGCATTCATAGGATATTGACCACTGTGACAGGTGGAGGACCTACGTGCACAGCTGGCCAGTAAAACAAAGCCAGAGGGAGACCTGGAGAAGGAGATGATGGGAATGACTACATCACGGCGTCGCACTGCCGACGACCGGCACCGGGAACAGCTACGGAAGCTGGACAAAGAAAGGAAGGAATCACAGGAGGTCAGTTACAATGACAAAAACAGATTTTGTTCAGATATCTGCATTAGTCATCCTGGAGTAATTAATTTCAATGTTAAATTGCCCTTTCCACTTGGTTAATATGTTTTCTATGTCAATGACGACATTTTGCTGTAATGATTAATTTGCGCTTATTTCAGATGTCAAAAATTAAACTGTAACCAAAATTCACTGACATGCAGTATATCATAACCAGCAAAACAGGTCTAGCTAGAATTTCTGCTTGTTATTGGCTTGAACAGTAATTGCTGCTTAATTCATGGTCAATCAATCATACGAACAGAAAATCTTTGAAAGATGTAACCATTGACATCAACATCACCTGTAAATTAAGTGTAATCTATACCCTTTGACTTTAACATTAAAGATAAGGAGATTTTATAACCTTTGACCTTACAGAAACAGGCCAATGAGCTGAAAGCATTAGAGGAAGACCATGAGGCTCTCAAGAAAAAGCTGGATGCGTCCAAGACAAGGTGAACAGTTATTACTGATCATGTGATTGATGTTGTTTGATCCACATCTTATATATTGTAGCATGTCTTCATCATCTCAGTTATGTTAAAATAATGTGTTATTCTGGCTTCAACATCACAAAAATTGACGTAGCTTCGAGCTTATGATATTACATACTTGAAGACTTTTTATCCTCCGCTTTCACCGAAATGGGGGTTATTAATTTGGGTTTGTCGTCTGTCTGTCTGTCCGTTTATCACACTTTATTTCTGTGCAATAATGGCAACAAATATTATCCTATTTTCTTGAAACTCAGTCACAATGTGAAACGCTTAAAAGGCTCGGCCAAGTTCGATCCCCACTTTTGGCTCATGTTATATGGCAGAGTAATGAATTAAAAATGTCATTTTCTGCTGTTTCCGTGTTATAAAGACAACAAATATCATCCAATTTTGTTGAAACTTGGAAACAAGGTTTAATACCTAAAGGGCTCATCCGAGTTCAATTTCGGCGGACACTTTTTGGCAGAGTTATGGCCCCTTGATTAACCTTTCTGTGGAATCATGGCAACAAATATTATCTGATTTCTTTGTATAAGGCTTTAGTTTTTGTTCAATTTCCAATTTCCAATACATCTTAATTGTGTCACCAGCATGAAAATTACATGTTTCAACCTTACCTCAAGAGAATTTTACTACAATATGATTACCCCTTACGAAATAGGGGAAAGTGCAGATAATAATTCTACGAATTAGCTTGTTACATCCTGTCTAATCATTTTAAACCAATTTACAATTTTTAGGGTTTTCATGTCATTAGTTTTATGTAATACACAGTTTTTATAAAAACTTAAGTCACGGAAATGCATTCATTATTGGGTTATATTTTTTAAAATTCTTCAATCAGTACAATATACCTTGTATATGTAACAAGGTAGTGTGTTTACTATTTCGGTCCTACCAACACGAAGTAGTGGAGGGGGAAATAAGGGTTTGCTTTTCCAGCAATAAAGGTTGTGTCAACTGAAAGTTTTTGTGTTTAAGATAGTTTCACTGAAAGTAGAAGTGCTTAGGACCAACCAACGATGAATCTTAGGTAGAACATCACACCGTACCCCATGCTTCAATTGCTGGATGCGGCCTACCTTTTATGGTCCATTGACTTTGCCAGCATTCTACATCAACATCATTTTTCGTGTTTTATTTATTTTTTCTGAAACTATAAGTACATGACCCATCAAACTTGATATTTGCTTGGTAAAGCGGTGTAATGGCAAGGCATCAACCTGATTGGCTTGTCTAAAGTGTATTACTATGAAATGTGTATATTTTCAGCAATTCATGTAAGGTTTTAACTACTGGTAGATCGGTAGTTTATTATTATGTACTTTTAACACATGATTTACATAAGTTATATTAGACTCTAATGAAGGTATAATGCAAGATTTAAATCTGAGAAAACTTCAGATGTAACTTTTTTTTTCAAGAAACCTGGTTCACAGTTTATTGATCATGACATGACCTGGGGAAATGACATTATTTTATAGGCATTATATCTCAAACTGGAATCAAAAACTTGCAAAATTGTACTAGGGATTGAAATGACTGAAAATGTGGGAAAAAATATCAACGTGAACTTGTTTTTCAATTCAGAAACAAAGTTTTAGCCAATGAGATCAAGTCTATGAAGGCTCAGATGCAGACATGTATACAGAAAGGTCAGCATGACGATGAGCTGATCGAGGCTCTCATGGTAAGTAATCAAAATATAGATCTAAAACATGCTACCCATCAACAAGTTGCTGTCCTTCCAGGTAGAATTAATAACTTTGTCCTTTATCCTCCCAGACATTCCTTTTCTAGTAATGTAATGTGTTGTTTTTTTTTTTTAAATATGAACTGTTTTTTTTTCTTACAAAAAGTTTAACCAATTTCTTTGGAATGTTATTTTATTGACCAATTATCATAAATTCGTCTGTGTGTTTAGCTTCTAGATGAAGAAAAATTTTATAGGACACAGTTTTCCCCTTTATTCCAAGATAATGGGATGAATACTTATACCCTTGCTAGAATATTCTCAATGTTTTATTTTACTTGTTCAGCGTCAACAGTCAAAGCTACAGAAGCTGTTGGAGGAGTCGGGAAGTCACCAGCAGGTGAACAGCCAACAGGCGGAGGCCCAGCTCAAACACATGTCTATGAAGGCTCAGCAAGATAGTAACATTGTACAGCAACTCAAGGTTATTGTCACTGAGAAGGAGTCCAAAGTCCATCAACTCGAGGACGAGATCAGGCAGCTCAAACTCAATGTGAGTAGAACTCAGTCTCTGGCTCAGTTTTATTGAGAGTATAGTTGAACTATTCAGCATCATTGCAATAATTAGTGTTCCACGTTCCCTTGAGTTTCATTGTATGTTCTGCTCATTCCTCGTTTTAGTCTCAATATGAGTATTGCACACTTTTTTTCTGTTCATTTTTCACTGTTCAATCTCATTGTAAGTAATAAAATTTGACAAGTGTTCAACAATCATTGCATTCCAAATTTGCATCCAGTATCAGAAGACGGCTTATATTTAATATTATTGATTTTATAAAATCAGCATCTACACAAGGCTCAAGAAGATGGGGTAAGCCAGCTATTCCAACATGTAGACAACCGCCCTCCATCATCTATCCCAAGCAGTCGTCCCATGACCTGCGACAACAACATAGAACTGGACTTCACCGTTTCCTCAGTCACCCCTACTCAGTCAAGGTAGGTCATCTACTGGACTTCACCGTGTCCTCAGTCACTCCTACTCAGTCAAGGTAGGTCATCTACTGGACTTCACCGTGTCCTCAGTCACCCTTACTCAGTCAAGGTAGGTCATCTACTGGACTTCACCGTGTCCTCAGTCACCCCTACTCAGTCAAGGTAGGTCATCTACTGGACTTCACCGTGTCCTCAGTCACCCCTACTCAGTCAAGGTAGGTCATCTACTGGACTTCACCGTGTCCTCAGTCACTCCTACTCAGTCAAGGTAGGTCATCCACTGGACTTCACTGTGTCCTCAGTCACTCCTACTCAGTCAAGGTAGGTCATCTACTGGACTTCACTGTGTCCTCAGTCACCTCTACTCAGTCAAGGTAGGTCATCTACTGGACTTCACCGTGTCCTCAGTCACCCCTACTCAGTCAAGGTAGGTCATCTACTGGACTTCACTGTGTCCTCAGTCACCCCTACTCAGTCAAGGTAGGTCATCTACTGGACTTCACCGTGTCCTCAGTCACCCCTACTCAGTCAAGGTAGGTCATCTACTGGACTTCACTGTGTCCTCAGTCACCCCTACTCAGTCAAGGTAGGTCATCTACTGGACTTCACTGTGTCCTCAGTCACCCCTACTCAGTCAAGGTAGGTCATCTACTGGACTTCACTGTGTCCTCAGTCACCCCTACTCTGTCAAGGTAGGTCATCTACTGTTTTATTGTGTACTCATGCATTGTACATCGGAGACTCTGACATCAGAACACTGACTTTGAATACATTGGCCAGGGTCAGTGTACTCATGTGGACCAGGGGTTAGTTACAGTCAAACCTTCTTAATTTTAACTCAAATATATTGAAATACAACTTAATTTGAAAGAAAAAAGAATCTCCATTCTAACACTTTCTTTGTATTTATCCACCTGTTATTTTAATTTTCAGTTTGAAGCATTTTGACTTTCCCCGAGTGTTTCAGTATAACCGGTTTTCACTGTAGATGTTATTGTTCCCACTGAGAGATGTTTAGAGCTATATACAGACATCAGTTCCTGTGCAGGCTGTGTACCACCTGTCTGTAGACACAATCTTGTCCACAAACTCCCAATTTCCAGTTTTATTTATGATGCTTTATTGTAGGAGTTGTGTCCCTTGTGTGATACTCCTCGTTTGAAGTACAATTGTACTATCATTCCACTTTTTAACTTTAATAAGTAGTATCATAAGTGAAATATCTTACGTTTTCCTCACAGCATGGCTTGTTCATATCGAGCCTGCCTTATCTGACCCCGGACTATTGTCACATCCAATAGTTATGCTGTAACGCTTTTACACTATAGATCACCTCCAATACCCATGTTTTTGCAAGGTGCATAAAATACAAGTAAAAACATAACTTAATAGGGCGGAATGGATATTGTTTGTAGCTATTAAAGTTATTGGAAATATATTGTTCATACAGTTTGTATGGTTTGAATTTTGTACAAAAATATGTATTATCTTAAAGCAAAATAAATCAAATGAGAGAGATGGTATATAATTAGATTTAAATGTTGTCTACAATCATGTCTGTGACTCTGGATTATTTTGCCACAGATTAAGTGAGAGGCCTCCTTCTGGATCAAAGGATCGTCCCCTCTCATCTGCCATGGACAGACCACCAACGTCCAATAGTACGCTGGACAGTTCCAGGGTCCCATCACGGAAGTCAGCGCGGACGCCTACAAAGTAATCTTCTCGTACCGGATCTGTTTAAAAGTGCTTGAAATCACAGGATTTTACAGCTTCAGGATAGTTCTTTAAGGATTAACTTGAATCTGTTATAACACAAAAAACAGAGTGTACTCTAAATAAACCGCGACAATCCACTTGTTTTTTTCTAGAGTTATAGCCAAAGTTGACCTATGAGATAATGACAAAAAAAAAAGTGAAAAAATCAGATCTAGAAGCTACGGATCCCCAAGCTTTAAATTGGTATGACTGTCATTGAAGAGCCTTGTCTAACAAAAGTGATTTTTTTTTTAAATTGGAATAAAAAAAAATCACAAAAAGGTACTTCTCTTTGATTGTCAGGGGTTGGAGGGGGACATTCATGACACCCTGATAATTTCATTTTTTTCAAAAGATGGATCTGCATAAGTTACAAAGCTTCTAAATAAGTTAGACATTGATGAATTAAGGCAAGATTTAATTATGAGAAAATTAAAAAAAATCCATCATAATTTTCAAACATTGTTCATTGCTCTAAATTATTAACTGAAATGAAATACAAATGAAATAAAGTTTATATTTAATCTTTTTGTCATGTTTGATATAAAATAGGATTTAAGATTTTCAAGAAAAAGAAGAGAACAATAAGGTTTCTTTTCTGCCATATTGATGCTCCTTGATAAAACAGCAAAATACAATAAAGGAGAGGGAGTGAACAATTTGCCAGATATCAATGAACACATGTTATCTTGAACCAGCTTATTGTTGTTGCTTAGGTTGTAGAAATACATTTTCAAACATAATATTGGTTATAATGTCCTCTTAATAAGCAAGAAGACAATATTGTTGAAATGTTATCTGACACATATTACAATGTTGTCATCAGTAACCATGCCGACCGTCAGACAATAGCAGACTTGACCTATCAATGCCAGGAATATCATACAGTGATGCAAGCTACAGAAGTGGAACGAGACCGTTTGTCAGAGCTGGTCAAAGTCGTACAAAACAGGTAAATTATCCCCCTTCCCTCAGCTCCAGCCCCTCCTTCCCCTCAGCTCCAGCCACTCAATCCCTTAACCCTCACCCAGTCACGCCCGTACCAGAACTTCATGACATTGTAGAACAAGAGGATACTAGTTGATGACTGTTTAGGAACCGTAAAGCTATTTGCTGAATGACAACTTCTTATTTTTTTTTATCCATTTTCAGAGATAATTTTTAATTTTAATTTACTTGCATGAATGCACAAAATTTGATGAATTACTTGTGCCTGTGGTTTTTAATGCTGATTTTTCACATCCCCAACTTTGAGACATTTCACATCTCTAGCAATAATCTTTTTTTTTTCAATTTTGTATTATTTTATACAATCTGATTGTCCTCTTAAAAATGAAGTGCAGATGGACACTTGGTATACAAACACCACGAGGAATCAATAACATTTAATGTACTTCATTAAACAACAAAGCAATGTTTTTCGTGTCTGTAGAATGACTGAGCAGACAGAAAAGTTGACGGAGCTACAGAATGAGCTTGTACAACAGAGACGCAAGAACGCACTTCTGGAGAAACAGATCGGCAAAAACAAAGTGGAACAACAGAACCTGATCAACAAATCAAGTAGTAAGTAGCGTTACCCTGGTAAAAGGTCTCCTGCTTCCTACTGACTCGGCTAGGAAAGAGAATTTCTCTTTTAATAGCTTATTTGGTAGATTGTTAGACTTAAGTAGTGTCACCCTGGTAAAATTTCACCTGCTTCCTACTGACTTGGCGAGGGGAGAGAATTTCTTCTTAGCTTATTTGGTAGAGTGCAAATCTAGTAAGTAGTGTCCCCCTAGTAAAATACGTGGCATGGTAAGAGAATATCTGGTATTTGGTAGATTGTTAGACTAGTAAGTAGTGTGCCCCTGGTAAAATATGTGGCATTGTAAGAGAATATCTGGTATTTGGTAGATTGTTAGACTAGTAAGTAGTGTCACCCTGGTAAAATACGTGGCATTGTAAGAGAATATCTCTTTTAATAGTTTATTTGGTAGATTGTTAGACTAGTAAGTAGTGTCACCCTTGTAAAATACTTGGCATTGTAAGAGAATATCTCTTTTAATAGTTTATTTGGTAGATTGTTAGACTAGTAAGTAGTGTCACCCTTGTAAAATACGTGGCATGGTAAGAGAATATCTCTTTTAATAGTTTATTTGGTAGATTGTTAGACTAGTAAGTAGTGTCACCCTGGTAAAATACGTGGCATTGTAAGAGAATATCTCTTTTAATAGTTTATTTGGTAGATTGTTAGACTAGTAAGTAGTGTCACCCTTGTAAAATACATGGCATTGTCAGAGAATATCTCTTTTAATAGTTTATTTGGTAGATTGTTAGACTAGTAAGTAGTGCCACCCTTGTAAAATATGTGGCATTGTAAGAGAATATCTGGTATTTGGTAGATTGTTAGACTAGTAAGTAGTGCCACCCTGGTAAAATACGTGGCATTGTAAGAGAATATCTCTTTTAATAGTTTATTTGGTAGATTGTTAGACTAGTAAGTAGTGCCACCCTGGTAAAATACGTGGCATTGTAAGAGAATATCTCTTTTAATAGTTTATTTGGTAGATTGTTAGACTAGTAAGTAGTGCCACCCTGGTAAAATACGTGGCATTGTAAGAGAATATCTCTTTTAATAGTTTATTTGGTAGATTGTTAGACTAGTAAGTAGTGTCACCCTGGTAAAACCGTGGCATTGTAAGAGAATATCTCTTTTAATAGTTTATTTGGTAGATTGTTAGACTAGTAAGTAGTGCCACCCTGGTAAAATACGTGGCATTGTAAGAGAATATTTTCTTTTAATAGTTTATTTGGTAGATTGTTAGACTAGTAAGTAGTGTCACCCTTGTAAAATACGTGGCATTGTAAGAGAATATCTCTTTTAATAGTTTATTTGGTAGATTGTTAGACTAGTAAGTAGTGTCATCCTTGTAAATTGTCTCCTGCTTCCTACTGACACAGCTAGGGATGATAATATCTTTCTGGCTTATTTTGTAGAGTGTAGAGTCAGCGGTATACCCTAACGAAGGCATTGAATGAAATATTACTTATGTTGCATACGGTACAGGGGACCTTTAACAACTACTTAAGTTAAATCTCTTATAAAAAATTACAGCCTTTTTTTAAAAAAGATATTTCAAATTATGAAAATTTCTACTCTTGGAATGTTTGGTAGTACAGTGGATAGTGACTTGTTCAATTACCCGTTTTGATGTGAAAAGGTATTTGGTCACCTGCCTGACTATGTGGGTTTTCCCCGAATACTCAGGTTTTCTTCCATAATAAGACCTCTACACGCCAACACCCGGGCCAACAAGAGTGAATATTATCAGTTGAAAAACCGAAAGTTATTTTATTCTTTAAAAGTGATTTTTTCCATTAGTGAAAAATATTACTTATTCTGATTTGACCAATCACTGTTTACAAACGACACTGGGGAAAATGAAAAGCTGCCCGGGTAGGTTTTGGTTTGAAAATGTAATAAACAGAATATCTAACAGTATTTACAGTAATATCAAATATATTTCACTCATGTGGCTAATATTTTGATATAATATTGAAAAACATCAAAATGTTGACCCCACTCATAAAATATATTCAGTACTACTGAAGACACTGTTAGATATCCTATTTATTATTGTTGTAAAATAGATAAAGCTTTCAATTTTATTGGAAGGTTTAAATACTGCCATAAGATTTAATTGATAAAACTTGTAATCACAACTGTAAGATATGCTGTGGTCTTGGCTATAATTTGTTATTGCATCTTTGTCTTCAAGGTGCTTTACCTCGAGGAAGGAAGCAAACACCAGGCCGCGCCGGTGGTCAGTCCATGTCGGCCAATCCCCTGTCCTCGAGCATGATGGGAAAGGACATGTTAGGAGTGATGGATGAGGAGGACATGGATTCCATGAATATAGACGAGGTCAAAACAAAGTAAGATGTCTGCTAATTTTTGTGTTTTCTTTGTTGACTCAATAAAGTTCTCAACTGAGCTCATGCAGCCCTCCAACATATAATACGTTGTAAAGAGATGCAAAAAAAATTGTTTGTCCATTTCCTATCCTCAGTCAGACATATAATGTGTTGTCTCTCTGGGCTTATTGCATCATTATGTCATATTGTATCATTATGACTTATTGTATCATTGTGGCTTATTGCATCATTATGTCATATTGTATCATTATGACTTATTGTATCATTGTGGCTTATTGTATCATTACGACCCATTGTATCATCACGGTAACAGACTGGGTAGATAAAGACAGATTTATGTTGTTTTGCATGTTTATGATAATACACCACACCCCTGATGTAATCCAGTGACTTCTGTGTTACAGTTTGGAGATACAGCGTGACGAGAACGAGGCACTGAAGACGGCCCTACAGAGTACACTAAAGGCCAAGGAGGAGGACCTTCAGTCCTACTACAACATCATGGAGGAGACCAAAAAAGTCTTTCTCCAGGCCCTCCGACAATATAAACAGAATGTCACGGGCACGTGACCCAGGGGTCGCTAGGGGTTAGAGGTCATAGGTCAAAGTGCAAAGGAGTTGATATAGATATCTATGAGTAAGTTGTATTGAAGAATTGTTGGTTCTGAGAAGTATCTTGTGATAAAACTTGTGATAAAACAATGATCATTAGTTTCCTGATGAGGACACAGTTCACAGATTATATTTTCCAGTGTATTACCTTAATCTGTGGGCTGTTATAATTTTCTGCTCAGTTTTTAGACCGGAATCACTTGATTAGCATTACTTAATCCCCCAGGTAAAAGTAAGAACTACTCATATGACCAGTTTTAAAAGGTCCTGTCCTGGTCATGGTACCAACACCGCGTGTGTTAGACCAGGATATGGCTAGTGGTATACAGAGGTATTAGGGGTACTTGTCTATGAGTAGAATGACTTCACATAAAGGACAATCACAGTATTACAAGTATAGCACACCAACAAAGTGTTCTTCTCTGTCACAGGCACCAAAGTTACCGTACTGTAGCCATTATAGCAAAAATGATTGTAACATACCTAGAGGATCAAGAATCTTCCTTATCTGCCAACAGAATTAATCGTGTTTTATAGTATCGAGAAAAGTATCACATTTCAAGTAGGTCATCACCATTAAGGACATTCAAAAGGTGTTTTTGCACGAAAACTCTTTTATAAAGGAAGAATATATGAAAATTATGTAATACATAACATACAGCCTTAAGTCTTCATGTTAGTGTAAAGTAGAACACAGTGCGAGTCTCAATCCTGGTAAGGTAGTATATAGGCTTAGGTTTCTATGTCACCATAAAGTAGCATAGAGCCTGAAGTCTTAATGCTACAGTAAGGTAGCATACATCCTTAAGTCTCAATGTCACAACAAAGAAGCATATGATCTTAAGTCTCCATGTCACAGTAAGGAAGCATAGAGCCCGAAGTCTTAATGCTACAGTAAGGTAGCATACATCCTTAAGTCTCAATGTCACAACAAAGAAGCATATGATCTTAAGTCTTCATGTCACAGTAAGGAAGCATAGAGCCTGAAGTCTTAATGCTACAGTAAGGTAGCATACATCCTTAAGTCTCAATGTCACAGTAAGGTAGCATAGCATAAGTTGATTTTACAAATCTCTTCATTAAATTTCTTATAGATTTGACCTGTATATTTGTTTGTTCAAAATTTTCTGTGCTGATGTGAGAAAAACCAATTCACAAACAATATCATAAAGAAAAGTAGTGAGTTATGTTGTAGAATATACTGTGAAAGTAGAATTTTTCGCGCTGTGGAAATTTTCGATTATTTCGCTGGCATTAAATCTCCCCGAATATATCCACACGCGAACATATTTAACACCATTCAAACTCTACTGTGTATAATAGTAATATAGATACACAGTGCAAAACAGCATGACTTCAGCCCGAACAATTCCACATCGCTGACTTAGCGAAAAAATCCACATGCGAAAATATTGACTTGTACAGTACCCGCGATTGAAGAAGTCCTACTGGTATAGACTGGCCACCTGTCAAGTCTTAGATCCCGAGTACTACAGTACCCACTATTGGAGAAGTCCTACTGGTATAGACTGGCCACCTGTCAAGTCTTAGATCCCGAGTACTACAGTACCCACTATTGGAGAAGTCCTACTGGTATAGACTGGCCACCTGTCAAGTCTTAGATTCCGAGTACTAGTCACTAAGTGATTGTACTTATTAACAGTTTGGTGCTTTGTTGTTATTCCATTGATTTGCTCAACATTACATATTCTTATTTAAGTTCATTCCATTTATTTATTGAACCAAATTGAGCCTTATGTTCTTTAAAGAATATTTTACCAATATTTTGACATGTATTATTTAAAACTTTCACATTCCTACAAAGAAATTTTGATAGCGCATGCATTTTTTATTTTGCTGTTTTTTCTGAAGATGGATTTGTTTTATGTTGAATTTGCTATTTGGTGTTATAAGCTGTGACAGATGATCTGAATCACTGCTTTGTTGACTTCCAAAACTTTATTGCCTAATTTGCCCAGAGGAGTACATATTGCAGTATTGCTGTCCTGTTTTACATCATACAGTTTCATTATCCAATATGATTATATTAACATTTCCACTTCATCTTCCTCTAATAGTCTTGGATGGTCAGGTGGTGTAGTGGATAGCACACTTGCCATTCACCAAGGCGGCCTGGTTCGATTTCCCGACCGGACGAGAAAAGGTATGGGGTCACCTGCCCAGCCATGTGGATGTTCTCCAGGTACTCCAGTTTCCTCCCACAATAAGACCCCCCGCGTGCTAGCATCCAGGTCAACAAGAGATATTAATATAAGTTGGATAACTTCTTTCATAGTTGTTGTAAAATAAATAAAGTTTATACATGTATTTATATTTAGTAATGTCGGAGGAAAATGCATTCACAGGGCAAATGTGTAGATGGCACCATGCTGTTCTAGTTAACTCTCTCGCAGGATGACATCCATACTTCATTAAAGCACAAAAATAAGGAATAAATATAATTAAGATCACTAACACATACAAAATTTAAAGTGTAAAAGTGTAGAAGCACATTCTAAAATGGCCGCGAATTGGTTACAAACATATCCCATGGAGCCCTAGCTAGCTACAGGCTTCATAAAATGTCTATGTGACTTGATTTGCATTCTTACTGACCTAAAAAGGTCTTATATTCCTTATTTGGTAGTTCTTTTTGACCACATCAAATTATATCGTATAATATTGGTTGTTTATTAGTATAATCTATGTGTAATCAAGTCTTGTTTTACTGCCACTATTGGAACAGCTTTTGTCATATCAAGGGGAATGGTCAAGTATTGAGGAACATGTACAAAGGAATTATAAACAACAGATGAAAGAGACTTTGAAAGAATTGTATGAGTGGTTATCAGGTAGCAGATGAAATAACAGTTTGATATGAGTAGTTTGCTGTTGCGACACTCTCGTCTATACATGTAGATCGTTTGTGTTGGTGAACCTATGCAGGTTTTGTATTGGACATTCCTGTGGTGATGTGTTGTTCTGATTATCAATTTCTTCACTTTTATGATATACACAATGTCAGATGTTTCCCCATGTGTATTTATTTGTACCCACATTGTTGGTATATTTGTATGTTCTTCCCTGCCTTCATTTGTTATTATTTTCGTACAGCTTTCCAGTCTAAATGGATGTAATTGAATGATGTACAAAATGTATATGAGGTGAAAATATTCATATTGTCATGGATGAATTCATTTAAATTAATATTTAAAAAAAAACAAGGCCAGATACTCAGTAAAGCTATATTATTTTGGCTTTGGGACCATTCTTTTCCTTTCTTTAATACATTATTCCAAAGAATGACAAAAAAA
Organism: Mimachlamys varia; assembly: GCA_947623455.1. Classification (NCBI taxonomy): domain Eukaryota; kingdom Metazoa; phylum Mollusca; class Bivalvia; order Pectinida; family Pectinidae; genus Mimachlamys; species Mimachlamys varia. The sequence continues at coordinate 30,588,360 of OX392529.1, read as the reverse complement.
AATTGATATGGTTCAACGATCTTTAAAAACTGAATATGAAAAAAAAAAAAAATAGAAAAAGTAATATATCAGTAATTGACTCATTATTGGAAGATATTCTGCAGAATATAGTTTATGTTGCTTTTAAGATGACGTCACATCTGCATTATGTATTATTGATCAAGCCATTGCTAGCTCCACTGCAAGAAAGCCTGGAAAATAGAATGAAACACAGGAACTTAGAAAAATAAACAATTGTTAATGAAATATTCTGAAATGTTTTACAGCAAAATATTTTGATGAGTGTTTTTTTTAAACTTCATACAAAATAAAAGTTATCATGTTGATATTTTCATTTTGTGTTTTTTTTTAATTGAAACAAAACAGCTCCATAGTATGTACGGTACTTACTATCTTACTAGAGCACATGCTTCAACATACCTGATATATCATTTACTAATTGACGTTAAAATTCAACAGGTTACATAAAATTCCAAAGGAGATAAAAAAACCCAAATTTGGTTTTCAATTGCGTTAGTTTGGTTGCATCAGAAAACCCAGTTATTCAAACCACAGACTTAGATTTAATCTAATTCCGTGTGCAAACTGACACATTTCAAGATACACGAATATCTATTTCATGTCGCATACCAGAAACGTAGAAACATTAGCACGGTAGAGCTATTGCTGCAACAAACATGAGTATAATACTAAACATACCATAAGCCATGTAAATAAACATACATGTAGACCTACACGGATAATAAAGGTTAGACAAAATGAAGTAACCATATTTTCGATAAAAATGTCACCTCGAATGTACTATATGTGACACATTATTAGGCACTTGTGTGTGGAAAGTGCCCTACCTACCATAGCAACAGAGCTAATTAGCTTGATTAAAAACATAGTAGTAAACACACTGAAAATCTGGGAAATATCACTGGACTTCTTGCATTTTATCAGAGACCACAGGGCCTAGGCACGGACGTATGTCACTATGAAATGATTGTCAGATAATTTGTTTACCTTTCTCGAATATAGCCCCTCCTACTACTATATATCTGACATATAGTAGTGGGAGGGGCTATATTCGAGAAAGGTAAAAAAATTATCTGACAATCATTTCATAGTGACATAGGTCCGTGCCCAGCCCCTGTGTCAGAGACCAAAGGGATTAAATTACGAAAGGATAATACACTATATTAAATGGACGTACAGTGAAAATAAATAAATAAAAAATGATGATAAAAAATAACTGTAAAATAACAACAGAATAGAATGGTATATCTCAGGATGGATAGGTGGCCGAGATAGTCTTATCCTCGATATCCAGGGGTTACGCTCACCTACTCTCTCTTCACCCCTGGAATATATATCATGGCAAAACTGAAGGCTCCGTTTGTGCCACCTTGTTGATGAGGCAAGAAGACTGGTTAGACCCTTTGATGTACATCAAAAGAATCTCGTGGTCACATTACGGTGACAATTAATTGGTCAGTTTTTTAACATGAGCGTACCCCCAGTTTTACCATGACATTCCAGGGGTGTAGAGAGCGAAGGTGATCGGAACTCCCGGATATCGAGATTGGTCCCCACCTACCTGATGCAGCAAGTCATGCACAACCTTTTGTCATCCAAAAAAATTCGGCATGCAAAAACAAAATTTTATACCTTAGCCGGAAGCAGAGAAAAGAACAAAACAAATTCAAAACGCAGTGCCAGAGGAACAGAAAGAGAAATTGCAGAGCTCGAGTTCACGAATACAGATGCGCAACAATCTACACATTACTGGTTGACGTTCGCGCATGTCATTAGGTGGACTTGTACGTACTGTTCCACACATTGACGGCTTCACAACAATGATTACTTCTTATTAAAACTTATTTTGAAGGAGCACCTGGATCTCACATTTAATAGTATTCTGCATAAAGTTGCTTTTAAGAGACGTCACGTTTCCCATATATCATCGTCGGAAACCCACGGTACACTTCTCTGACGTTTGCATCCCGGATGCAAACGTCAGAGAAGTGTACCGTGGGTTTCCGACGATGCCCATATTTATATTATCCTGAAACTGCTTTGATATCAGTATTGATCAATCCATCTCTAGCTCTACAGCCAGGAAGTTTAAGCATGAAAATAGAATGAAACACAGGGACGTAGAAAAATAATCAGTTATACAGCAAAATATTTTTGGTCTCTCATATGAGAGCTTTCTTTCCCAAGAAAGGGGACGACGATACAAATACATGGCTGTGAGCTATCTTGGAGCATACTTTGTGAAAAGCACAACAAAAGCAATGGTGAGATATACTGAGGAAGATATGGCACGAATGATTGGATTCCTGGTTGACAATATGTTTGTTAAGTTCGGAGGAAAGCTTTTCCAACAGACTGTTGGCATTCCAACGGTGAACTTACTGTGCCCCACTTTTGGCTGACTTGATTTGGTTTTCATACGAGGCTGAATTTGTCGAGGGGCTTATCAGGACGGGTAACAAAAAACCTTGCCAAATCTGTAAATTTCACGATAAGGTATATCGACGATGTTTTGTCTATAAACAACAAGAAGTTTGCTGACCTAGTCGACCGCATATACCCTACTGGACATGAGATTAAGGACCCAACATATTCTCCTACATCAGCACCCTATCACCATCTTTACTTACTAGACTAAGCTTTATGATAAACGTGACGATTTCGATTTTCCGATCGTGAACTTTCCCTTTCTTGATAGCAACATCCCTACTTATCCACCCTATGGTGTTTACATGTCGCAGCATCGTCGGAAACCCACGGTACACTTCTCTGACGTTTGCATCCCGTGGGCCAGAATCGGTATAAACCTTCGTTTCCCCGAATAGAAGTTTATTCGGAGATTTCAACCAATCAGAATGGTCGTTTCTCGTGACACTTTGTCAGATGATTTTACCGTGACCACGGCCAGCATATTTCTGTAGGCATGACGCCGATGTTAATCGTCGTATAGCAGGACCTTATATTTTAATCACAACTGACACAATTGTAACACAATCGACAGGTTTTGTTGACAGGCGGTGCTACAAATGAAACGGGATACCCCGGTTTGATGCCCGGCTGTATGTAGTCACGGATGAAACAATCGATATGACTGGCTACTATTTTAGTACGAAAACGAGAGTTTCTTATTATTTTAGCCCACGGGATACAAACGTCAGAGAAGTGTACCGTGGGTTTCCGACGATGATGTCGCCTTGTTGTGATTGACACAACTTCGCAAGCCAAGGGTGTTCAATACGCTACTCTCCTTTTCACCCTTGGCGGATCTCACGGCAAATTCGATGTTCCCGCACTGCGCCATCTAGTGGACTATTGCAGTTGTGTCCCTTGTTTTACGTAATTCCTGACCAATCAAATAGCTCGTACTTTTTGTGTACGATTCAACAAATAAACAGAAAATGGCAGCGCCCTTTGATGAACATGCTATATATGCGAAAAATTTGAAATTCAAGAACTTCGTGAGACACAGAGACGATCAATCAGCTCAATCAACAATGGAAATGATGTTTTTGTTGGAACAGGAACAGGGAAATAAGCTTCTGTTTTCTTTTTGTAACATTTTCATTTTATGAATAAGATCATATATAGTCGATAGTTTGTTCAACTTCGTAAAACAAAATCCACACACGTATCTGTTTTTTTATCTGCATGATCGGCGACATATCCCAAAATATTATTCAACTGGTCGAAAACGGTGAATGTCGGGCCAAAAATCACACGTCTAGACTTCGTTGGCAACATGTTGTTACAGACACGACATGTTTCCGTGGGCGCTGCCATCTTTGTTATAAACAATTGCAGCGCGCGTTTTGATTGGTCGGCTAAACCTAGCCGCATCCAATCAAAATGCAGGAGCGGGAACATCGAATTTGCCGTGAGATCCGCCAAGGGTGAAAAGGAGAGTAGCGTATTGTACACCCTTGGCTTGCGAAGTTGTGATTGACAATGATGGCTCGGTTTACGTATTTAGGGCTTGATGTTTACTTTGAAATGTAAATATTTACATGGCGGGTGTCATCGTTGAATCAGAAGACGCATACTCTCCCGGAACACCCGGTCTTATTATCTTGTACTTCTACGTGGTTCTCCATATACATATTTCCTTTGTTCATATTTTGCCTCTAGTCTAATCGATTTTGAGTAGAGATTATGGTTTTGTTGAAGTTTTGCTATTCTTAATTGTTGATAAAGCTATCATTCGAAGAACTCAAAATCGATTACCAGGTCAGCTGTAGGTAAATATATGAACAAAGGAAAGATTTACACAAGTTCAAGTTCTTTATCAAACTTGAGTCTATTGCCTCATCCGTTGCAAAGATGAAATATAAATTAAAATCTTTCAGCAATATTATCATACATATATACAATGTTTATTAATACAAGTTATTACAAATAAAATGTTCACATGGAGCGAGCAAAGGATTAGTAATTTGGTTTCCCAAAGTATGAGCAACGTTGAGGTATTTGGACAATTTTTCAATTTCCTTTGTGTTTTTCAACATATAATAATTCTTTAAATTGAAACTTGTTCGTTTTTTTTTTAAAATAATACTTGTTTTCTGTATATTTTGGTATCGACCCTTCCCTCATTTAAACTGAGTGACAACAATATCAGTTGTGTAATATCTTTCAAAAAACCCTTAATTGTTGGGTTACTCAGGTAACACTGCGAATCACAATCGAGGTTAAGAGGGGTGTACATAAGGTAAGATGTCTTCTTTTTTCTTTGCAATTTTGTCTAAAACGGAGACCATAAAAAACCAATAGCATAAGACCAGGTGTTCCCCGCCGCCATGTAAATCTTTGTCACATTCCAGTAAATAGTATTACCTTAAAGTGAAATCTAAAACATCATTATGAAACAGGTAGGCATACCAACGAGCATACTAAAAAACGCCAATTTTTATACCACACAAATATTTAGAATATTTCTATTTTTCAATGGGACCAAGACAGCGACCATAAAAATTGCCTATAGTTTTAATACATATGCATCATTCGTTATTCTACAGTTTTCTCTATATTACGAATTTTTCATGATATATGTCGGCTGCTGACTAACAAAATTACGGCAGAGGGATTCGAGTAACGCAGATTGTTAAAGATTAAGAGCAGTTTTCATGATCACCTTATTGGTCCAGCTGAAATCAAAATATCCCATATCCTTGTTTGATGTGAAGATGTAGTTTCTTGAATATGCTCGTTGTTATGCCTGCTTGTTGTTCTTTAGATTGATAGCCCAGTTCTCACTTTGAGGACGTGACATTCAGTTGGATGTGATCTAGATTTACATGTAGGGTATCGTCGATGAAGCAGGAGACCCTTACTCTTCTGGAACAGCTGTTCCTTTTCTCTTATAATTTTTCAAAGACTACGTATCTGAGTAAATATTTCCTTTGTTCATATTTTGTTCATTGATTAATCGATTAAGTTCAGTATTCTTAGGTATTCTCTGATATTTTTCATTACATTTTGACCTAGTTGAATGGATATCATCAGTATGTGTTTATTACTACATGTATTGCGGAATACGGATGTATATTTTGGGATTCGATAATGAAAACTCACTATCACAATCCGAATTGGACGTATGTAATTATTTATCCAATATTTCTAACCCTGCTTCAATGCTGAATCTGTCTAATGTCGATCATAATATCAATAGTTATACCACCCAATTAATGATGAATGATATATTTGTTCAAATAAAATGACGCATACAACAATGAAATCACTATACCTGTGTATTAAGTTGTTCTATTGAACAATTTTAGTACAGCAATATGAAGGTAGAACTTATTTAAAGTTTAGTATGTCGTTACAGAGAGTCGCACTGATCAACTTTGAACAAAAATAAGGTTATAAACCTGCTCATATTACTATATTTATAAAATATGACGTAACACACATATATGCTGCTCCTTTTAAATTTAGTCATATATACAATATGCCGAAAAATGAATTAAACTGCACCATACAGCTGTTCCGTCCATCTAGGACTCTTCAGTGATGCTAGAAGCCAAAAGGTAGGAATCCAAAATTTCTAAACTGATGTAGAAGCAGAAGGGTCAGGTGTGTAAAACCCCTTTAATTTATTAATTTAGAAGGAAAATACTAGTTCTGTATAATTTCAAAATGTGTACTACGAAAATGTGTATATCATGTACCGTGCCACGACTCAAATGAGACAAATGTGGCTATGGAGGCTCTAGCAAACCTCGGGGACTAAAAAATATCCACCAGCAGTGTGCCACCCCAAACCGGGTATGGTGAAAGATCACGTAACACACACGCATGCTGCATTTTAAAATTTAGTCATAGATACAGTATGCCGGAAAAAATTAATTAAACTGCATCATACAGTTGTTTCGTCCTAATTATTTCGTCGTAAATAATTATATTTTATTGTTATTTATATTTGATACTGAAACAATTCGATAGATTATTACTCAATTATATTACGCTCCACTACCGTAATTGGTACAAGAAAATTAAGGTGTTTCGGAAGAGTAAGCGCCTTCTGCTTCAGTGACGAAACTATATGAACACTTTTTTTCTGAAAAATTAACAAAATGTATATTATCAGCATCGTTAGCAAATAGTTTAGTTTCATAAACATTTTAAGAGTGCTCGATGTCTTCAAACTTAACATGTCAGAAAAATGACATTCGTTAACGAAATGTTGCAGGATTTTCATGGGGTTATAGAATGTTTGATTGTAAATTTCTGGTCCATATAACCGGACAGTCTAAAAGTGTATACATGCAATCGTGGTTCAATGTAGTTTATATAAAGCAATGGACACGCCAATAAGAAGATATAGATAACTAGTTTTATAGCCTGTGGTCATGGCAAAACGAAATCTCATTGCGAGTTCCATCTTTAAAGGCAAAATAGTTATTTTTTTTATTTTATCGGAAAAAATATCAGGAGTACTCTTTGACAGAAATCAAGAAGCAGTTCACATGGACTTATCTAGATTTTTGAAGTTCACTGAAAACTGTCAAAATGGAACCAAAAGTGGTGTATACCGCACCTTTAATTTGATGCTCATCAGTTTGGCCACCTCTGAATTACAGCTGTAGGTTTTATTGATCGGTTAAACATGCCCGAACGATGGCAACTGTTACAGCGCACTCGTCGTCAAAGTCTGCATTTAGGTAAGTATTTAACGATAATGTACGTTCTTAAAAAATTACTAAATAATTACATTCAATGAGAGATATGATTGCTTTAAGATGCAAATACTATGTAAGTCAATTATGGTGCTCATTTGTGACAATGATATACGTATTACGTCTCCCGTGACCAACAAGTTGATGATGATTCACACTGCCCGACGTACAGAGCACCACGCGCTCCATTGAGACGGAACCTCGTGAGATCGTCTGCTCAGAGAGTCACGAGAGTTCACCGTTATTACGTCTTAACATTTCCACACTTCAGTTTACAATAATCATCATAATTCATGTTCTATTTCAGTAAATATCAGTTTTGATAAATATGAATAAGATAGAATACTATCAGTGGTCAAGCGGATATTTACAAGACAAATCGTTTTGTCGATATATATACCGAAATTTACAAACGCGTGCAAAAGGAGCTTAAAATGATTGCGATATGATACGAGAAATATCATATTTTAATTAGAGAAATGAAGAATGCATTAACTCATTTTACTCCTAACAAAAGAGTGTGTTACTGAGATTTTAATGTATTTTATACAAATGCATCATTTATAATCAACATACAATGTTTTATAACAACATCGATTAACAATGACAGAAGTCACCACATCGAGGTCTTCATTAACCTCAATATTAATACACAAGAAAAAGAAACTTGCGATATATAAAAAAACGAATTTTAAAGCTAATACTTTAAAAAATCTCTTCAACAATTATGGACAAAATTTTCATTTGAGTAAATCATACACCTAGCTGTGACAGGGATTTACATAATTACGCACACAGGAGATAAACATTTATTATCGGTATACTATTTAGGCTTTATCATCCTGCGCCTCTAAAGCGACATGTCTAGGTTTACTCTTTGTTACTAAGCCAGTGTTCTGATGCACACGAGTGATTGTCAAGGCAATGTAATTTGTATACAAATACAAGTTAGAACGTGAAATATTAAAATTAAGGGATATATCAGCTTTAGTTGTTAATAATTTGATCAATATTACTGGAGGTATTATACTACTAAATTTCTACTTAAAAACGAAGGGATGTGTTTTTATATTGACACTCGAGTTTAAGTTAAGTTGTATCCCCATATTCAATCTATCATTGTGGCAAAACTATACTATAATTCATCTTAATTGTTGGAAGAAAATGATATTTTCAAATTCGAATCACGGCTTAAATTTCGTTGGAGTAATAGTATCAACAGAAGCTGTGCAAACAATTATATTCAGCTTAGCATGTTTAATTGATGCACCTGTAAAGAAATATATTCGACGTTGTCACAAGCTGATAGTAATTTACTGTTTTTAATTACCTTGGTATCAGACAGATCAAGACTCTTCTTCAATTAGCGAGGTAAATTTTGTCGTTTCGATACTTTAAATTAAATGTGTTTCACGTGTCGTTAGGATGCTGATAATCTCTGTTATGACATATTTGCCTTGTTAGCAGGTAATCAAGTACTTAGTTTGAATGTAATAAGGTATAAAACATTGGAAATTGCGTTCTTATTCAAGAAAATTTAAAACGTATTATAACATGTATTGTAAAATAAAAATGTATGCTTGGGTTGAGTTGGAGAGAGCAAATAAAATACACAACTGGGTCCGCATAAAACGACAAAATAAGAAGTACATGTAGTACTCAACACATAAGAACAAAATAAACAATGAGAAGTGTATACAGAAACAAACTATACCACAACATATGATAACACAAGCACACACACAACCTTTATGTACAGAGCGTTAATATTAAAATACAATACACGTCAATACACAATGACAAAAACACTACAGCGCCAACACTTAACGACAAAATACACACACGGACAAAATACACCACAGCGTCAACACTAAAGGACAAAATAAACTGCAGCGTCAACACACTAGGACGAAATGCACTACACCGTCAACACACAGGGACAAAATATAATACACGTCAACACTAAAGACTAAATGCAATACAGCTTAAACTCATTATGACAAAATACACTACAGCTTCAACTCATACTGACAAAATACACTACAGTGTCAACACTCATGGATAAACTATACCACATGGTCAACACACAGAAAATAAATACACCACAGTGTCAACACACAGAGAAATAATACACCACAGTGTCAACACAAACGGACAAAATACACCACAGCGTCAACACTAAAGGACAAAATACACCACAGCGTCAACACTAAAGGACAAAATAAACTGCAGCGTCAACACACAAGGACAAAATGTACTACATCGTCAACACACAAAGACAAAATACAGCATGCACAGCGTCAACACACATGGCCAAGTACAACACAGCGTCAACACACGCGGACAAAACACTACAGCGTCAACACACAGAAAAATATACCACAGCGTCAACGCACACGGACAAAATACACCACAGCGTCAACACTAAAGGACAAAATACACCACAGCGTCAACACTTAAGGACAAAATAAACTACAGAAGTGCCAACCAACTAGGACAAAATGCACTACACCGTCAACACACTGGGACAAAAGACTAAATGCAATACAGCTTAAACTCATTATGACAAAATACACTACAGCTTCAACTCATACTGACAAAATACACTAACGCGTCAACACACATGGATAAACTATACCACATGGTCAACACACAGAAATAAATACACCACAGTGTTAACACACAGAGAAATAATACACCACAGTGTCAACACTAAAGGACAAAATAACAACATACATGGAAAAACAACACAAAATACAATACATGTCAACACTAAATGAATAAATACAATACAGCTTCAACTCATAATGACAAAATACACTACAAAATCATTGAATGTACCACAACAGCAACATAACAGTGCAAGCACATCACTCACGCATTGAATTTAAACTTTAAGTCGATATGTACCAAAAGAAGACGAGAGGACAGATGATAGAATCCCACGATTTAATCCAGATATAGCTTTATAGTGTTTCAGATGTTTTATAAATATGTGATCATTGGTCAATATTTTTATTGGAAATCGTAACACTTTGTATTGATCAGCCAAGTAAACGTTTGCTTAGGTAAGACATTTACAAGGTTGTAATACTTTCTATGGTGTAACGTATCGTTACGTGTTTATTAACAGAATACACATGTACAGACATAGATTGTATGTACCGTACATTATTTATACATGTTCACAGACAACTATTTTTCATTTTAATTTCCCAGAAAATAGCATTCTTAAACATGTACTCGTTAAAACAAAATACTACTATGTATATGAAGCATTGGTCAATAGCTATTAGAAGAGCACTCGCAAAGCTATTTGCATGAATCTCTTATCATCAATAGGTGATGGATCGATTATAACAAAGAAACAATACTTCCTTTCTGCGTGTAGCAATACCTGAACCAAATCCAAATTGCGAATTCATAAAACATATTTCTAGCGTCTTAAAATTAAATGTTTATTATTAACAATTTTACTGTAGAGATTACCAATTAAAGTGGTCGCGCATCATGACACTTATTTTATCTTAAGGAAAAACTATGACTTACGACTATTAAATTATTATGATATGAAGCATATTATGTATAGGCCTAAACTTGCAGAATGTAATAAACATCCAACCATGCTGTCACCTGTATACAAACAACACTGGCCACGCATACACCGTGACTATAAATGGGAACAAAGCGGGCAATCATATGATACTTCACACACTGCCACTCAGGTGCTCCACAGGTAGGCCTAAAAGTTCCTTAAAAGGACGTCTTCAGGTGTCCCTCATACAGGTATGTAGGAACCCGAAATCGACGTTCAGGGCCATGACTGTAGTGGATGTGACGTTTGAGATCCTGTAAGTTCATTTTATTATGTTGCTTTCATATATAACATATTTACAAATACATTTTAATGATATAGTATACATGTATACACACGTAATAGGATATATTTACTGAGAGATTCCATTATTGTATACTCAGCTATATTTTTACTAAAGGTATCATATTGCATCACAATATTAACGTTTAAAAATCATGCACCGGTAGAACGTTTATCAGTTGTCGGGGATTTTTCGTGCTATCTTATTTCGCTGGTGACATGTGGTCAGTGACACATATGTTACATGTAATGCTAGACGCTGAAGCTGAATTTGCTTCCTTGTTGACAGTGAGTATATTTTGCTTCGCGTATTGGCCGCAGTTCCTCTTGGTTGATTGTTATCCATTATATAACTTCGGTAAACCGGGAGTTTTAAATGATACTGTTTATGATCAAGATCTTATGTCCAAACAGCTTGATTTGATAAAAACACAACAAAGGATAAGATAGCATCAACCGAGGCATATATGTAGCATATTCTGTCTTTGTTGTTGAGTTTGGAAGAAAGAATTTCCAGCAGAATGTTGCCATTCCTATGGAAACAAACTGTGCCACGTATTCAATGACTCGCTGTAAATATTTTTTTGAAAGATGTCGGCTTTATTGACGAACAAAATTACGGCAAATGGATACTAGAGATTCAGGTTGATGACGACTATGAGCATTTTTTTTTGGTCTCATTGAGAACTGTTCTGAAGATTTGTATGCTATGAAGATGAACGTTTTAACTGCTCAGAAGAATGCCTATTTGTTAGATAAACGTAACACACACGTGTGATAACCCTTTCAAATTTAGTGATATAAACATTATGCCGAAAAAATAATTGCACTCCATCATACAGCTGTTTTGTCCTTGTAGGACTCATCATTGATGCTAGGGGCCAAAAGTTGTTTATAATTGAAAATAGTACCGCAGTTTTTACTTTGAGGACTTGTCATTTACTTGGATCTGACCTAGATTTATATGGCGGGTTGATGTTGTCGTCGAAGCAGGAGACGCTTACTCTTCCAGAATACTGCTCTGATTCTCTTTTATTCATTGACATCCTTTTTTTGTCTTTTTCTTTGTTCATATTTCGTCATTAGTTTAATCAATTTTGTGTTCGGATTATGGTTTTATTGTTGCCTCGGTATTAGCTGATTTTGTTTGTTTGTTTTTTTGTTTATTTTCGTTTTTTGTCCTGACTAAAGCTATGCTCTTTTAAGGACGTGCCAGACGTTTCTTAAATGTCTTAAATAACGTGTATGATTATGATTTCGTTTGATATTCTTTGTTCCTACTAGTACGATTGTTTATAACGCGATGGTTTTAGTAAAATATTAACTAAGACATACTTCTATAAGATCTTAATACTGACTAAAACGTAGATACTAATGTTTATTCTGAATGCGAAGTGTACTGACAAAGTATATCTTAAATAGCTCTGTGGGTTATACGTGTACAAATTGGTGTACATTTGTAATACTGTATGGATGTATAAGAGACATATATTATCCCATTGGCTTTATTTGTACAAATACTATTTAATACATTTTTCTTTGTATTTTTATGCTATTGTTTAACTTAATTTCTCTTGTCGATAAGGAAAAGGCAGTTTGTAATCATTCCTTAGCTGCAATAGTTAAATGATAAATTGAAAGCACTTAAATGTTTTTATATTCGTCTCCCGCTGGCTGTAAATATTGTTACTAATTTTACTTAGTATCCTCCTTTACTTAGTAATACCCATGTTACGATCCTATTGGAAGTGAATAGCCTCAAGTCACGATTAGACATTAAACGATAAAAATGAAGCCCTTCATGGTCAACCAGTTAGTATTAATATTGTTGTAAACTTGCTTTAGGAGATGGTTTGTCTTCTTTCTATATAAAATAACTTCAGCTCCTGGGCAGTTATAATATTCAAACATTTTATAACTTGATAAACGAGATTATAAACCTTAAAAAAGAATTATTAAATGGGAGCACACAGACGATGCACAGATTCATGCATACGAAATACATGTCTATGTGGCTTACATTAAAAATATTGATGTATATGTTAAACAGGTTTATGCTAGTCGTCTTTATGTAGAAGCACTAGCGCTATAAGATCATTTAAATACTTTTTAAAACAGGTCCATTATACAGCTTGCACGTTGGATCTTGTGCATATTAAACATCTCATCTTCACTGATTCATAAAGTTTAGAGACCCGGCGACAACGTAAGACTAAATTGAGCTCGATGAACACATGAACCATTGTGTATTTATGTGTTCAGCAGTTCTCATGCTGGTTAAAGAGACACTTGTTCAGACGGGTCGGAAGTATAAATGAAACCAGGTTAAAACTGATTAAGATTAATTATTTGATGCAGTCTAACAGGAAGAGAAAATGATAACATGGTTTCCACGCATCAAGATGTCGTATTCCGTTGGGCTATGAAGATTAGATGCACTGATTTGAAATTATGAAGATTTTATCTTTTTATTGAAAATTAATGCTTTCTATACTGCAAGTGAACAATATAACTGATTTATCTAAAGTTATTATTTTACATTTGTTTATATTAGTTTAAATCTGATGGTTAATCCATTATGGACAGTAGAGAAGGGACACCCATTTACAACTCTGGGATGCTGGACTAAGGTGAAAGGGAGTTTTTACCTTCATGGTAGTCAAAAAAGGAAAGACGTTTCGGAAATGTCGCCATTGCATAAAACAATAAACAATTAGGAATGTATTATCATGTACTAGTATGTTATCAAGTACTCAAGGAGAAGGGATATCCAGAGTCTACGAGATGTAGTATGCTTTTCAAGGATTATATATATAATTCTTTCACGTTATTTAAGTATACTATTCAAGATATCAGTTTAACCTTTTCTCGTAGTCAAGTGTTTTGGACAGGTCTAGCTTTATTGACATTGTTAGAAACTCCATCCCGCTTTGTCAACCTTTATGTAGCTTTGGATACCTGGTCGACAAGTTAAGTTGGGATACTACGCAGTGGGACGTTGGTGAGTAAACATCGTGTTGTATTTACCGACTATTTCAGTAAATAACTGAATAAATATGATGATGTTAAGTGAACTGTTTGTAGAATGATACTGTTTCCATGTTGTTTGTGTTTGCATGTTTTAAATAATAAAGGCCGTTACACATATCTTATGCCATTTTTATCAGCAAGCACCTGCCGATATCATATTTTAGTATAATGTACATGCAGTATAATGTATAAAGTTATCTTTCTGGTAGATTTATTATTCTTTTTACAATTCAGACTTGATCTTATGCTCATTCAAGCACCCATGCAATACATTTTCGACACAATTTATTCATACACCAGCATGCATGTACACGATTGTTATCTCGCTGTATATGAATGAATTCTCCATATATTTTCCATTGTCAGGCGCAATAGTCATACTTTAATTTAAGAACATTAATAAGCTTTAAAATATCAAAATAGAAATCACATATGTTTTGAATTCATAATAGCAAACATTCTGTTTAGACCGTGTTATGTTTTGGAATACTGAATTTCAAATGGATGGCATGCAAGACGAGACGTTGAAAATGGTTATGAAATATCTGTTATATTAATTTGTTTGTAATCATATTTACCGTGTTTTAAAAAAGCAATATTTTGTGTTATGCTATATGTTTGCTATATTTGCGTTAACCATTCCCGTGTTTGTAGTTTATGGTTATGATATAGACATACATAACGAGTGTCTTTACAATATCTATATGTTCATCTAATTGGTTTGAATTATTTGCGAATATATGTGTTTGGTTTTCAATGCATTAATGATTTGCTTATGATATGTATACTTGTAGGTGTTCTGTGTTTATTTGAATGTCATTCGAAAGTGTTTATGCTTTGCACGTAGGTTGTTTGTTCTTTCTACTATACGGTTATATTATGTACTAGCTAACAAGTTATTGTGTCTGTACTCTATAAATATTATTAATAATGATATACTTTGTTCAGTTGACGCAGCTTGCTTCTGTGTGGCCCACGGGATTTAATGTTAGCTCCAACTTACACCTTGTACCGTGTATTTTGTAAATCTGATTTAGGATACGTGTCACATGAGGCCCCGTGATGGCACGCGCCGATGAACATTTGTACATGTGACTTTGATGCTGACTGGTTTTATTCTGGTTTTTACTTTTATATTTGTATAATGGTAATATACATTTTAATGATAACATAAATCAAGTTAACCTTTTTTTTTTTTTATAAAATTTAAGTTTCCATATGTGCTACACAATATATTTGTATACATTTGTGGGTATTGTATTACTAGCCTAGAGAAACTTCATATAAACAATATAGTACTCGTCTTCTCTGAATTTGAATAACTTTGGTCACATACTCCTATAACAAAAAGAACATTAAAATGGTACTTAATTAAGTATATCCGATGCTTGCGCGGCCGTCCAACCAAACTTGTAGCTAAATTTCGCTGTATATATATCTATATACATAGAGTATGCCATTAAAATATATTTGATTCGGTTTTATGATTTTTACGTCCTTTTAACAGCTAGGGTCATTTAAGGACGACCTCCCGATGTACATGTATGCGGTGTGGATGCGTGGGTTGAATGTGTGTGTATTTGGGAGGATGCAGTATGTTCGTGTAATCCCCTTTGCGATAGTCCGGATCTTTTGCCGATTAAAGTGTTATCACACTGAAGTATACAGTTGTAGGCCCCCAGCAGAATAACCCACCCGGTTACATTATAATGACAACGAGTGAACCAGTCGTTCCACACCAATATGCTGAGCGTCAAGAAGGGAGTAGTAACTACTATTGTTTAAGACTTTGGTTTGTCTTGGCTAGGTGGCAGAACCCAAAGACTTCCTCACAGGAGCGAAAGCCAAAGGTGGATGAGGTATTATCAAATAAGACATTAGGAAGGAAAAAGTTGTTTAGAAAGAAGAGAAAAGATCAGATCCTAAATTTAGTCGCCTTTTACGATCATGCAATGTGCCAGTAGGTACAATTTTTAAGCCATACATGCAGGACAGATTGAATATATATTAATTTAAAGAGAAGTTATAGCACAAACTAATCCAAAAAATCCAAAACTCTGTTTATCCAAACGAAACTTTTATCACGTTGTCTGATATAATATCACAGAAAATGCTATGTCACCTCATTTAACTGGTACATGTATTTAGCTTGTACTTTGTCTCATATGATCACATTTTGTGGATGATATTGGAAATATCCGCAGGCTAGTGATTAACAGATATAATTTAAGACACGTGAAAAAATATGAAAAATCCCCAAGGTGAGTGGTTTTATATCAACTTAAATGTATAAGATTTTATCTTATATATATGATTAAATCTCTTTACCAACATACGATACAAGTGTATACATGACACACACACACAGATAGCTATGAGTTGTGTATTTATTTATATACTATATATCTTGCAGATACCGACAAGTGTTTCATCTCAAGTGAGTATTTGTATTATAGCCAAATCATAACAATGTTCATCTCAGTCAAAACATCCTTAGTCATATCAAAATATTTCTAATGTTTCATCATATATAAATATATCACCCGCAGGTTTCAGTATTTATATCATTGGTGATAGAGACTGCTGATGACCAGAACAACACTACGCTGTTGGCTTAAAGGTACGTGTATCGATATATTTGTTTTAATGATTAAGATTGTTCTTACCTTTAAAAATACACCGTTCTTAGAGTAAAAGGCACTCAACGTTCTTGTCTTTAAAACTCACTGTAAAATGATTGTTTGACATATTATTTTTCCTTTATTATTCTTGTCTTTCGTAGATAGCTAAAATTAACCACCGGGACTTGAAATGGAAAAGGAGCACGTGCAGTTTAGGGTCAAAGGTCAACTGTTATTCTGACATCGCATCTGGTGGTCCGTGCAGCGGTAGAGGTCATTTATACCTCTCTGCCGTCTCCCTGACTACCTGTTGGATGTAGAAATTATTCATCATAACCTATGATCTCTTTGCCGTCTCCATGACTACCTGTTGGACGTAGAAATTATTCATCATAACCTATGATCTCTCTGCCGTCTCCCTGACTACCTGTTGAATGTAGAAATTATTCATCATAACCTATGATCTCTAGGCCGTCTCCCTGACTACCTGTTGAATGTAGAAATGATTCATCATAACCTATGATCTCTCCGCCGTCTCCCTGACTACCTGTTGGATGTAGAAATTATTTATCTTGCCTATGATAACTCTGCCGTCTCCCTGTTGGATGTAGAAATTATTCATCATAACCTATAATCTCTATACCGTCTTTCTGACTCTCTGTTATGTGTAGATATCATTTATCATAACTAATTACCTCTTTGCAGTCTCCCTAACAATCTGTCGGGTGTAGCTATTATTCATCATACCCTTTGACCTCTCTGTCGTCTTCTACATAATCTGGTTGATTAGCACAGCATACATCGAACAAGATGCCATCACCGTGTTAACCTATTGACATTATTCATCCTAGCGTGTGATTCGTATCCCGTCTCTATGCATAGGATATAATGTTATCACACAAGGATAAGATCCGAAGTCTACACGATACGGCAACGTTGTCATGGCCAAAGATACTCAGTAAACATGTTTCTTGCACCTCATTTTTGTTTTTTTGTTTTTGTATGTTCTTTTGTGTTATTTAAAAGTTGTTTATCATACTACTTTTGTTTATTGATACATGTATATTGTTGTTCTTGTCGTTCATTGCTTAAAGGCAACTTTTTTAGGATGTGATGCATATTTCATCCTTTCTATGTTTTACTTACAAATTTAAAAACAAATTTGCTAAGCAAACAATGTTTTAATGTCAGTATATATTAAATATGATAAAATGGTAATATACTAGTAAAAGTACCACATTATGATAAAAATATTATCATTGGAACATGGCGTAAGGTGACTCCCCATTCTAGACATACACTTACTTCAATTTAACCAATTCTTGTCCAAAAGCAAATATCAAACTATTACGAACGATAATATTGCACATTTCATGACTTATTTGCAACATCCCAAAGTGTGTGTCTTAGGAACAGATTCCTTTTGAGACATATACAATGCAACTCTTATAGTGAATTACACCATAGTCTAGTACAAAGTCTTCTGGTAAAACGCGACAATTGGATATTAGTTAAGTCATTTACAGTTTTAAAGGGCATACACAAACAAAAATAATGTAACCAATATCACATGTCCATGTGAATATTAAAAGCTAACATACTTCACATATCTCCGTATGTTGTACAAACGAGATACAACCGCAGTATTAGATATGACTAAGCAAATGGAATGGACATTCGTATCGATACGTTACAGTATTGTGTAGGCGCCATTAATGCATTCGATATATTATAAACATTTTATTATATATGTATAAATTTCATAATGTTATGAAATCTTCTCCACTCTATCGCCAGATCTTATAGACAGAATAACAGGCAACCTCGCGTTCGGAGAGCTCTCTTAGATGAAATCACGTGCTGCAAACATACTGTTTCTATAACAGGATCATACAGATGAAATCACAGGTAAGTCCTACTTTCACCTCCATGGCCCATTAAAATTATTACAATGTTATAACTTTAAATGTAATTTCGGTCAGGTATCGTATGATGCTTTAGGAGGGTTAAAATGCATCTCGTTCTGTAGGTACATCTCCCATAACGATCTGTTTGATTCAGTAGCTACAACAAGAGGAAATAAAACATAAGAAAACAAAACTGCAACAATATTTAAAATTTAGCCCGAGAAAACTCGGTCTGATTTAAACCTGACTGATACTCAAGACAAGAAATGAGACTGCCGCAGTTCGACTTAACTAAACAGTTGAACACTGTTATATCGACCTATGCTATAGTGAATGAACTCTGTTATATTGAACCATGTTATATTGAATGAACTCTGTTATAGCGAACCACGTTATAATGAACCCGGTTATATTGACGCCTGCGCTATTTACCTCCGTTATAGTGACACCTGTTATATTGAACCCTGTTATATTGACGCTTGTGTTATTTACCTCAGTTATAGTGACACCTGTTATATTGAACACTGCTATATTGAACGCTGTTTTAGTGACCCTGTTATATTGACGCATGTGTTATTTACCCCTATTACAGTGACACCTATTATATTGAACACTGCTATATTGAACCCTGTTTTAGTGACCCTGTTATATTGACGCATGTGCTATTGACCCCTGTTACAGTGACACCTGCTATGTTGTACCCTTTTATATAAACGCCTGTAATATTAAATCCTGTTTATTAACCTTTGTTGTATTCACCTCTGTTATGTTGAACCCTGTTTGTTGAACCATCTTTCATTAAACCCTGTTATATCGAACCATGTTATATTAACCCGTGTTATATTGACCCCTGTTTAGTGAACCCTGTTTCATTGACGCCAGTGTTATTTACCCCTGTTACAGTGACACCCGTTATATTGAACCATGTTATATTAACACCTGTTATGTTGAACCCTTTTATATTGACACCTAACATAATGAATACTGTTATATTCACCCCTATCATATTTAACCGTTATATTTATATTTCAGATTTCTTGCAAACTTTTACATTTTTCTATGTCTTACAGAGATTATTGTGCTTAGGTAAGGACTAGTACGTTATGTTGACCTACCTAATGATGGGCGATCCAGAGGGGAGAATGGGGAGGGCTGATACTTTAGATGTGGTAGAAAGAAAGGCATATTGGAGATGTACGGCATATCTGATTGGTCGGAGCTGAAAAAATAATATATGAATAACAGAAATTTTTTTTTGGTTTTCTTTAAATCTAATTGATTTACGTTGATCCTGCCCTGTCATTACTGAATTTCTCCTGAAAATTAATAATAGTTGAAAGAAGGTCTCTTGTCAAAAGTTTTGTTTTTCGGATCAGTTTCAAATTCCAAATCTATCTTGTAGTTCTTAAAAAATAACCATTATATATTTTCATAGTCAACATAAAAGGTGGCCGTCTGTTGGCCATATTTTTCCCCAGGATCAATCCAAAAATTAGACCATTCACAACTAAGGACGGGACAGAAAGGATCTATCCAGTGCTTCTCAAGAAACAGCGATAACAAACTATCACTGCCAAATACCAAGATGGCTGTCTGGTGGCCATATATGTTTGTCGAACCAGCTCAAAAACTGGATATTGCACAATTAAGAACAACGGGAAATCTGCATATGAAATTTGAGAAAGATCCATCCAGTACTTCTCAAGAAATACCGATCACAAACAATAAATGCAAAATCCAAGATGGCTGTCTGATGATCAACACATGACATGCACCAGCCTGATGCTCTACCGACCCCTTTGTACTAAGTACAAAGGGGAACCGACATATGAAATGTGAGAATGATCCATCCTGTACTTCTCAAGAAATAGAGATAACAAGAATTGTTTAAGAACAGACGACGGACCATGGAATACGGACTTAGAACGATTTGATAAGCCAATCTGATGGTGGGCTAAAAATGGATATTTACAAAAAAAAGTATTGCAGGAACTCTCAAAAGCAAAGAAAGGCATCATTACAACTATATTTTTCAAAGGCGGGTAAATATTTCTATCGTGACAACTCAACAGGTATATTGACGGAAAAAGGAATATACGCCAAAGTGTAATCGTCAATATATAGATAAACAAAAAAATTGTATACTGCAGAGCAGACTATATCACAGCGCCAAGATTGACACTTCCGGACTGATATTATAGGACTGACACTAGTCGTAATCACGGTAAAGAGTGCTTTGACTTACGCTACAGATTCCGGTGGCTCCGGTTCCCATTTCCGCCTCCTCCGCCGAGTTATTGCCAACAGACAACATAATACAATGGCCAGAAGAACCAGTAAGAGGAAGCCAGCCAGAACCGGAAGTATCACCTGATAGAACATGTCGTCCTCTGTCAGCTTTGGTAGGGAGCAGTTTCTCCCTATATAAGCCGGCTCGCACCTTCAACACAAGGTCTATATATGTAGATACGGTTATGCTATATCATATCATTACTTCGTACACATGATCCTTAAGAAATCACCCGTGGGCCCCTCAGCCGTTTTCGCTTTTTCCCAAAGGGGATGTCATATCGTGTGTAAGAGGGTTCTCGAATATCATACAATATGCTAAAGCACCAAATATCCGTTCACACTAAAAGGGATTTGATAAAAAATGGAATAGAAAAACAACTTTACTCTCTTCACAAAACAAGAAGTAAAAGTTGATGAAATTTGTCAACAATATGATCGAAAGTGAAAGAGCGTTTGGCAAAGCTTAATCATATCACAGACCTAAATAAGTACTGGAAATAAACAAGGTTTTATAGTCTTATTAGGGTGAATTGTACTTTCATGTGTACAGACATTAGGTATCCTTCTCTGATTTATATTCTATTCAATATTGTTTTTATTTTTTATGTTAGTCTGGCATAATTCAAACCAATACTCGATCATTATTAATAATTTTTATAATTTACATGCATTCATAATAATGCTTTGACGTTACAGAAACGAGCATTTAAAAAAGATGATTAAGTACCAAATACTTGGATAGAGATGGTGAACTTTCGGATATGCGTATTTTACAAATAACACCACCATCTGCTCGCAAGACCTAACGCCATAATAAATGGCTCAAAAAGAACGATATAATACTCTTGGCAGGCGGTACTAGTGTTGGCATTGGTGACACTGTCATTATCATATGTAAGTTTACTTTTTAACAGTATACCTACCTGCATGCTGGATAAAAGTCATACTTGACGAAACAAACACCGTTATGTTGACAAATGTTTCTGTAGTTATAGACGAAGCACATATCTATAATGTCAACTGGAAATAAAGGGGAAAATCAATGTTAATTTTAAACAATACAATGAGAAATGCTTATCTGTATACCTATAACATCACAAATATCATCATAAAATGTATAAATTGAAAATGAGATAAATGATCAAAAGGTCAATCGAATATCACATTTATATACTTTATGTTAACAAATAACCTATCACGTGCTGTAAATTGTATAAGTTAGCTAAGCAATTAGCCATAACAAGTGATTAATTATTTAATTAGTAGGCACCTACTTGATAATAAGTGAGGTAAGTTGTACGTGTATTATTTCAAATATAGTAGGTTGCACACAACTGTTATGTAACAGGCGTACGTTACAATTAGAAAAGGTTGTCTAATGAAGTAGGGGGCGGGGCAAGCCCCCACTTCATAGGACCTGTGGTTGTATCTGAAAGCATACAAACGATTGACTGCTGATGAAGTCATCACCAGTGGTCGCGTTCATTCCGCAGTAGAAACACTTCAGTTTTTATATCGTTCCAATATCACCAAAGAGGTTTATTTAGCAGGAAATATGCGACAACTTCAGTTTTCTTCAGTTAACTTCTATGTCTTACCTGGGCAGTTTCACCGACATTACTGCCAGATTTCGTCACTTGTGACGCGTGTGATATGGAGTTACCTCCCCTATCTCGTCATCGACTCGGCTAGAGATGACTGCGCCAAGTGAAGGAGGCCATCCAGATACGTAAACCCATTATAAACAGAGACAATGGTGGTTATCGACTCAGCCAAGTGGACATTTTGTTGACCACCCCTGACGCAAACAAGGGAAAGTAACTCCAACTAACTGGCTGTGTATCGACGAAACCGCTTTGGTAAGACATTACCTTAGCATTGATGTAATGGAAAACTGAAATTACATTTTACCTGTTTTATATAATAAAACTTTCACATGGTCTTTGTTTTGTTTTAAGGTATTTACAGCGTGTTTAAAAATATGATGTCAAAACAAGATTAAAACACTGTTTAGTGTTGGTTCGTAGGTAATATACAATGTTTTTACATACCAGAATCTAAAAGCGCAGTTCCATTTTCTGATAAGAATTCCATTTGTGGTGTACCATTCAATGGCTTTGTATCATTCCCTAATATGATCCCGCCATTTTCCCGCACGTGTAGCAACAACAGTCTTCCATATTCGGTTCTTACATCATCATCTACAGTCACGTTTACTATGACGTCATATTCTAACGTTACAATATAACCAATAGTGCTGTGAATAAAAAAAGAAAACCAATGGTGAAAAACAAGACTTAGTTTGAAGAAGGGAATTCGAAAACAATACGAAAATATGTCAAACGGAAGCGGAAACAGATGTTCTGGGGGAGCTATCGGTTTTGAACCACATGCGAAATCTGTTACGATTTACCGTTGTCAAACGAGGACACCTTACTTAATACTTACGTGATATTATTGATTCTGATTTCAAGGAAGTGTGTTTCATTGTTGTAAATGGCTTCAATCTGAAATATCAAGCAAACAAGTTGTGGTTGTTTTTGGTTTAAATACCGCATAACAATAAGATTTGTTTTAACCTTTTACACCACATGAATAAATGAAATCCCCACCCTCATTATTCCACACGATTGTAGTAAATTTCCCTTTTTTATTCCACGTGACTAAACTGAATGATTTTCCCCTTTTATAAATAACAGCATGAGTATAAGAAATTCTACTCTCGTACACCATTACCACACCGTATTTAAATTTCAATGTCATATGTGTTTTAATAAAGTGAACTATCAACAATCAAAATAATATCTAAACAATGGTTTTCTGTTGACTTACTCCGTATATCAGAGCGAGGTAGGCGTCTGACCGTGTATCTAGGTATGTTGTGACGTCACTGGTGGTATCATACAGTGCAAGCTTCATCCCGATTCTTCTGTTTCCCACCAACCCTTAACATCCAAAACATCAAAAGCTACGTAGAAAAAATGACAAGTTGTCCAACAAGACACTTTAAGAGAAAGGGACGAAACAGACAATGAAGCACGTAATGAAATATTCTACAAACATGTGTAGGTCAAAGATGTATACTGGTTTACAGGAATCTCAATAATATGGGGTTTCGGCACTATTTTGCCTCCCCGCCAGAGGCCGTATTTAAATTGTACGGATATGAGATTGGTAAGTATATATAACATTACCTTAATGTATGTAATAACCAAGATTACTATACCTGCTCCGTCGTCTCCGGTAGAGAAGCTATCACTGGAAGTTGAACTGCAACACAACACAAGGTTTACATAAAAAGTTACGGCATTGCTCTATCATATTATTATCGTTATGTTAGCATATGTGTGTGTTACGTGCTGTTTCGTACAAATGCTTCGTAAGAAACCACCTATGGGCCCCTCAGCCGTTTTTGCTTCTTCCCAAAGAGGATGCCATAGGCAGTTGGTTCTTTTGATCAACAAGATTGTAATCATGGCTTTAGAATCACCGAATCTCATTAGTATGTCTACCTGATATCGTTGAGAATGATGCCTCAGTTTTCACTTTGAGGACATGACATTTACTTGGATGAGACAAATATTTACTTAGCGGGTGTTGTCTATGAAGCAGAAGACGCTTTCTCTCCATAAACATGTCCCTTGCACTGTAATCACTTTCTTTGTTCACCCCCCCCCCTAGTTTAATCGATGTTTAGTTCGGATTATAGTGTTGCTGACACTTCGGTATTCTCTGACCTTTTTAAATCTCTGTTTTTCAAATTAATCACGTTTGAGAAAGTGTTCAACAAATATCATGCACTAATTTCAAAGGACCTAATAGCGAAACCTTAAAAGGGATTTGATAGAAAATGAAATAGAAAACCTCACTCTCTGCACAAAATAGAAAGTAATAGTTAATGAAGTTAGTCAACAATGTGATCAAAAATGACGCCAGAGCTTGATAATATCATACATAACATTAAAATCTGGAAACGAACAAGGCTATGCAGACTGATTAGGGTGAATTGTACTTACTTGTGTACAAACAACACGTGTCCTTCTTTGAATCCTGTTCTATCTAATATTTTTTTATCTTATATTTTCAATCTGGCATATATTGAACCACTGCTTAATAATTTTCTTAATTCAGACACACACACTAGACTTCATTGAGATTACAGATACAGGCAATAAGAAAGATGTTTAAAATAAAACGCATTTCATGGTCTAGGATTGTACATCAATACTATACATTTAGGTAAAAACGCATTAACAGATATAGAGTCTAAATGCATAGCTTATATAGTGTGAGCAACTGTCATATAAGAAAGAAAGTATTATATTTATTTCTTGTATAAAGTAATAAAAAATTGGATAGAAATAGTTAACTTTCTGTTATGGGTAATTTACAAATAACACCACATCTGCTCGCAAGGCCATTTGTATCAAAGAAAAAACATTCTAATATCATAATAGAGTTGACTCAAAAGAGAGCTATGACACTAATGTGACTGCCAGTTCTACTGTTGGTCAAGGATACACTGACATTATCATGTACCAGTTCACTGTTGAACAGTGTACTTACCTGCATGCTGGATAAAAGTCATCATTGACGAAACAAACACCGTTATGTTGACAAATGTTTCTGTAGTTATAGACAAAACACATATCTATAACGTCAACTGGAAATAAAGGGAAAAACACATTGTTATAATAAAAATAAAAATGAGAAATACCTCATTAGTACATATATTTGTATAAGATGTTATCATAAAGTGTATAAATTGAACTTGAAATTTGAGCATATAAACCCTTCAGATTTTATAACGTTCAAATATAACTGAAAAGGTTCATTAAGCAGGAAAAATGTGACAAATTCAGCTTTTCTTCAAAATGACTGCTATATTAATTTCTTACTCAGTTTGTCACTTGTAACACTAGTGATATGGGGGTTACTTCCCCTATCGTGTCGTCGCCTCGGCTAGAGAGGACAACCAACGAGTGCACCAAATGAAGGAGGCCATCCTGATACGTAAACCCGTTATGAACAAAGAGACAATGGTGGTTATCGACAGGTTTGCGACATTTTGATTACCAAACCTGAGGTGAACAATGGGAAGGAACTCTCATATCACCAACATGCAGTATGTCGGCGAAACCGTTTAGGTAAGAAATGATATGAAGAAAAGTTGAAGTTTTATCTTACCTATACTTTATATTACAAAACGCCCGAAACGCTCATAATACCGTTGTTTTGTTTTAAAGTATTCACATCGTGTATAAGAAAATGATGTTCAAACGGGATTCAAAACACTGTTTAGTGTTGGTACGTAGGTAATATACAATGTTTTTACATACCAAAAAGTGCTGTTCCATTCACTGATAAGAATTCCATTTGTGGTTTACCATTCAATGGCTTTGTATCATTCCCTAATATGATCCCGCCATTTCCCCGCACGTGCAGCAACAAAAGTCTTCCATAATCGGTTCTTACATCATCATCTACAGTTACGTTGACTATGACGTCATACTCTATCGTTACAATATAATCAATATTGCTGTGAATAAAAAGAGAAACGAATGATAAAAAACAAGATTAAATAACGGAATTCGAAAACGATACGAAAATATTTCAACGGAAGCGGAAGCAGATGTTCTGGGGGAGATATCGGTTTTGAACCACATGCGATATCTGTTATGATGTATCTTTCCCAAACCAGGATAACCTTACTTCATACTTACGTGATATTATTGATTCTGATTTCAAGAAAATATTTTTCATTGTTGTAAATGGCATCAATCTGAAAATATCAAGGAAACAGGTTGTTATTGGTTTTAGTGTAAATATCGCATCATTTTAAGATTTTTAAATTTTTTTTTATACACCACATGACGAAATGAAGTTTCCATTTTATGCCATGAAACTATTTGGCATTTGATCCTTGTGTATCGCATATGCTTACAGGAAATCCACATTCTCATTATTCCTTATGATTGTAGCAAATTTCCCTTTTATTCCACATGACAAGATTAAAGGATTTTTCCCCTTTTATATAAGCACGCGTTTAAGGGATTCTACTCTTGTACGTAAAATTATAACATTCTTTATACATGTTTATCTAAACAATGTTGACACTTTACTTACTCCGTATATAAGAGCGAGGTAGGCGTCTGACCGCGTATCTAGGTATGTTGTGAAGTCACTGATGGTATCATACAGTGTAAGCTTCATCCCGATTCCTATGTTTCCCACCAACCCTTAACATCCAAAAACAAAACAGCTACATAGAAATGACGACTTGTCGAAAACGAGACTTTAAAAGAAAGACACCAATTTAGAAAAAAAGGCTTATGACTCAAGATAGCGCACTATGAAATCTTTAATAACACTTTGTAGGTCAAACTAGCATACTGTTTCAGGAATCTCAAAAGTATGTCCTCTTGTCATTATTTTCCCTGCCAGAGACCGTATATAAATTTGAGGCTATGGGTATGAGATAAGTTAGTATATAATATTACCTTACTATATGTAATAATACCAAGATTACTATACCCGCTCCGTCATAAATGACGTTGACGGTTCCGTCGTTGTCTTCGGTAGAGAAGCTTTCACTGTCAGTAAGATCTGGGATGTCTGTAGTTGTTTGGTCAGTTGATTTGATGCCCTCAGTTGTCGATGAAGTCGGGAATTCAGTTTCATTTTCAGTTGAGATTTCTGTGGTAGCAATGAAACAGTTCATTCCATCGAAAATAGAATTTTCTGTTGTAGTAGGGATTTCTGTTCCAGCGGAAGTGGTTCCATCTGTAGAAGTGCTGATGAAACATCTTACGCCATCGAAAGTAGTTCCTTCTGTCGTTGTGGAGAATTCTGTTCCAGCGGAAGTGGTTCCGTCTGTCGAAGTAGTTGTGAAGCATCTTACTCCATCAAAAGTAGTTCCTTCTGTCGTTGTGGAGAATTCTGTTCCAGCGGAAGTGGTTCCGTCTGTCGAAGTGGTTGTGAAGCATCTTACTCCATCAAAGGTAGTCCCTTCTGTTGAAGTAGGGATATCTGTTCCAGCGGAAGTGGTTCCGTCTGTCGAAGTAGTTGTGAAACATCTTACTCCATCAAAAGTAGTTCCTTCTGTCGTTGTGGAGAATTCTGTTCCAGCGGAAGTGGTTCCGTCTGTCGAAGTGGTTGTGAAACATCTTACCCTATCAAAAGTAGTTCCTTCTTTTGAAGTAGGGATATCTGTTCCAGCAGAAGTAGTTCCGTCCGTCGAAGTAGTTGTGAAGCATCTTACGCCATCGAAAGTAGTCCCTTCTGTTGAAGTAGGGATTTCTGTTTCAGCAAAAGTAGTTCCGTCTGTCGAAGTGGTTGTGAAGCATCTTACTCCATCAAAAGTAGTCCCGTCTGTTGAAGTAGGGATTCCTGTTCCAGCAGAAGTGGTTTTGAAACATCTTACTCCATCGAAATTAGTCCCTTCTGTTGTAGAAGAGGTTTCCGTTCCAGCGAAAGTAGTTCCGTCTGTCGAATCTGTAGAAGTGGTCGTGAAGCATCTTACTCCATCGAAAGCAGTACTTTCGGTCGTTGTAGGGATTTCCGTTCCAGCGAAAGTAGTTCCGTCTGTCGAATCTGTAGAAGTGGTCGTGAAGCATCTTACTCCATCGAACATACTACTTTCGGTCGTTGTAGGGATTTCTGTTCCAGTGGGTGTGGTTTCGTATGTAGAAGTGGTTGTAAAGCATCTCACTCCATCGAAAGTTGTATCTCCTGATTTAGTAGAAAATTCGGTTGCAGTTGAAGTCGTACCGTCTGTGGAACTAGACGTGAAACATCGTATGTCACCGGAGGTTGAACCTTCTGTTGTCGTAGGTATTTCTGTTCCAGGCCTTGTAGTATATTCAGTGGATGTAAAACATCTTATTCCAACGGGAGTTATGACTTTTTTGGTAGCAGGACGGCATATTAACCTGACAGACATGGCCTTTCTTGTTTTAGTTGGCGTTTCTGTTGTGCCTGTTGATGTTGTATTTCTGAGTGTTTTTAACGTTTGTATTCTTGAGGTTGTTGCATCTTTAGTCATTGTCATTTTCGATGTTGCTGCCCCTGTTCTAAATGCAGTCATAATTATACCAGGAGTGGTTGCCTCTGTTGCAAAGGTCATATGCTGTCTTGGTTCCCCTTCAGTGGGCTTTGGTTTCAGCACCACTGGTGTTTTGACCTCTCTGGTCGGCGACGGTTTTATTGTTTCTGTTATATCCTTTAGTGTCTGTATTGTTGGCTCAGTTGGAGCTATTCTTGTCTGTAATTTTGGAGTTGTTTGTTCTGTTGTTGTCATTGTTGAATGAGTTCTGGTTGTCATTTGTTCAGCTATCTTTGTATGTAATTTCGATGATATTGACTCTGTTGTGATTCTTGGTTTTAGTGTTGTCGGTATTCTAGTCCTTGACGGAATTGTAGACATTCTAGATGTTGTCGACCCTGCCATGGAAAATAACAACTGTATTCTCGATGTCGCTTTCTCCGTTGACATGGCTGATTCTTTTGTGGGGGACGTTGTTTGTGTTCTCGATGATATTGGCTCTGCTGTAGACTGGGTCGATCGAAGTCTTGGGGTTGTGGCCTCTGTTGTAGTTGTGGTTGTCGTTGGTTTTGGTGTTGTAGCTTCTGTTGTAGTTGTGGTTGTTGTTGGTTTTTGTGTTGTGGCCTCTGTTGTAGTCGTGGTCGTGATAAGTTTTGGTGTTTTGATCTTTGCTGTAAACGTGGTTGTTGTAAGTTTTGGTGTTGTAGCTTCTGTTGTAGACGTGGTCGTTGTTGGTGTTGGTGTTGTGGCATCTGTTGTAGTAGTGGTCGTTGTTGGTTTTGGTGTTGTAGCTTCTCTTGTAGACGTGGTCGTTGTTGGTTTTGGTGTTGTGGCCTCTGTTGTAGTAGTGGTCGTTGTTGGTTTTGGTGTTGTAGCTTCTGTTGTAGACGTGGTCGTTGTTGGTTTTGGTGTTGTAGCCTCTGTTGTAGACGTGGTCGTTGTTGGTTTTGGTGTTGTGGCCTCTGTTGTAGTAGTGGTCGTTGTTGGTTTTGGTGTTGTAGCTTCTGTTGTAGACGTGGTCGTTGTTGGTTTTGGTGTTGTAGCCTGTGTGTTTGTAATGATTGTCGGTTTAGGTGTCGTTGTCTCTGTTGTTGTAGTGGTTGTTGGTTTTGGGGTCGTTGCCTCAGTTGTTGTAGTGGTCGTTGATGGTTTTGATGGCGTTGTTTCTGTTGTTGTAGTGGTTGTTGGTTTTGGTGTCGAGGCCTCAGTTGTTGTAGTGGTCGGTTTTGGTGTCGTTGCCTCAGTTGTTGTAGTGGTCGCTGATGGTTTTGGTGTCGTTGCCTCAGTTGTTGTAGTGGTCGCTGATGGTTTTGGTGTCGTTGCCTCAGTTGTTGTAGTGGTTGTTGGTTTTGGTGTCGTTGCCTCAGTTGTTGTAGTGGTTGTCGATTTTGGTGTCGTTGCGTCAGTTGTTGTAGAGGTTGTTAATTGTTTCGGTGTCGTTGTCTCTGTTGTTGTAGTGGTTGTCGGTTTTGGTGTTGTGGCCTCAGTTGTTGTATTTGTTGTTGATGGTTTTGGTGTCATGGCTCCTGTTGTTGTAGTGGTTGTTGATGGTGTTGGTGTCGTAGCCTCAGTTGTTGTAGTCGTTGTTGATGGTGTTGGTGTCGTTGTCTTAGTTGTTGTAGTGGTTGTTGATGGTGTTGGTGTCGTAGCTTCAGTTGTTGTAGTGGTTGTCGGTTTTGGTGTCGTGGCCTCAGTTGTTGTAGTGGTTGTCGATTTTGGTGTCGTTGCGTCAGTTGTTGTAGAGGTTGTTAATTGTTTCGGTGTCGTTGTCTCTGTTGTTGTAGTGGTTGTCGGTTTTGGTGTTGTGGCCTCAGTTGTTGTATTTGTTGTTGATGGTTTTGGTGTCATGGCTCCTGTTGTTGTAGTGGTTGTTGATGGTGTTGGTGTCGTAGCCTCAGTTGTTGTAGTCGTTGTTGATGGTGTTGGTGTCGTTGTCTTAGTTGTTGTAGTGGTTGTTGATGGTGTTGGTGTCGTGGCTTCTGTTGTTGTAGAGGTTGTCGGTTTTGGTGTCGTGGCCTCAGTTGTTGTAGTGGTTGTTGGTTTTGGTGTTGTTGCCTCTGTTGTTGTAGAGGTTGTTAATGGTTTCGGTGTCGTTGTCTCTGTTGTAGCAATGGTTGTTGGTTTTGGTGTTGTGGCCTCAGTTGTTGTAGTGGTTGTTTGTTTTAGTGTCGTGGCCATTGATGTTATAGTGGTTATTGATTGTTTTAGTGTCGTTGCCTCTGTTGTTGTAGCTGCTGTTGGTTTTGTTGTCGTTGTGTCTGTTGTAGTAGTGATTGTTGGTTTTGGTGTCGTGGCCTCAGTTGTTGTAGGGGTTGTTAGTTTTGGTGTTGTGGCCTCAGTTGTTGTAGTGGTTGATGGTTTTGGTGTCGTAGCTTCTGTTGTTGTAGTGGTTATCGGTTTTGGTGTCATAGCCTCAGTTGTTGTAGTGGTTTTTGGTTTTGGTGTCGTTGCCTCTGTTGTAGTAGTGGTTGTTGGTTTTGGTGTCGTGGCCTCGTTTGTTGTAGTTGTTGTTGGTTTTGGTTTCGTTCTCTCAGTTGTTGTTGTTAATGGTTTTTGTGTCGTAGCCTTAGTTGTTGTAGTGGTTGTTGATGGTGTTGGTGTCGTTGTCTTAGTTATTGTAGAGGTTGTTAATGGTTTCGGTGTCGTTGTCTCTGTTGTTGTAGTGGCTGTTGATGGTTTTGGTGTCGTGGCCTCAGTTGTTGTAGTGGTTGTTCGTTTTAGTGTCGTGGCCATTGATGCTGTAGTGGTTATTGATTGTTTTAGTGTCGTTGCCTCTGTTGTTGTAGTTGTTGTTGGTTTTGGTTTCGTTCTCTCAGTTGTTGTTGTTAATGGTTTTTGTGTCGTAGCCTTAGTTGTTGTAGTGGTTGTTGATGGTGTTGGTGTCGTTGTCTTAGGTATTGTAGAGGTTGTTAATGGTGTTGGTGTCGTTGTCTCTGTTGTTGTAGTGGCTGTTGATGGTTTTAGTGTCGTTGCCTCTGTTGTTGTAGTGGTTGTTTGTTTTGGTGTCTTTGCCTCAGTTGTTGTAGTGGTTGTTGGTGGTTTTGATGTGGTAGCTTCTGTTGTTGTAGTGGTTGTCTGTTTTGGTGTCGTTTCCTCAGTTGTTGTAGTTGTTGTTGGTTTTGGTGTTCTGGCCTCTGTTGTTGCAGTGGTGGTTGATGGTTTAAGTGTCGTTGCCTCAGTTGTTGTAGTGGTTGTCGGCTTTGGTGTCGTGGCCTCAGATGTTGTACTGGTTGTTGTTGGTTTTGGTGTCGTAGCTTCTGTTGATGTAGTGGTTGTCGGTTTTGGTATCGTGGCCTCAGTTGTTGTAGTTGCTGTTGGTTTTGTTGTCGTTGTCTCTGTTGTAGTAGTGGTTGTTGGTTTTGGTGTCGTGGCCTCAGTTGTTGAAGTGGTTGTTGGTTTTGGAGTCGTTGTCTCAGTTGTTATTGTGGTTGTTAATGGTTTTTGTGTCGTAGCCTTAGTTGTTGTAGTGGTTGTTGATGGTGTTGGTGTCGTTGTCTTATTTGTTGTAGAGGTTGTTAATGGTTTCGGTGTCGTTGTCTCTGTTGTTGTAGTGGTTGTTGATGGTTTTGGTGTCTTGGCCTCAGTTGTTGTAGTGGTTGTCGGTTTTGGTGTCGTGGCCTCAGTTGTTGTAGTGGTCGTTGGTGGTTTTGGTGTCGTAGCTTCTGTTGTTGTTGTGGTTGTCGGTTTTGGTGTCGTTTCCTCTGTTGTTGTAGTGGTGGTTGATGGTATTGGTGTCGTTTCCTCAGTTGTTGTAGTGGTTGTTGGTTTTGGTGTTGTGGCCTCTGTTGTGGTAGTGATGGTTGATGGTTTTGGTGTCGTTGCCTCTGTTGTAGTAATGGTTCTTCGTTTTGGTGTCGTGGCATCAGTTGTTGTAGTGGTTGTTGGTTTTGGTGTCGTTGTCTCAGTTGTTGTTGTGGTTGTTGGTTTTGGTGTCGTGGCTTTTGTTGTTGTAGTGGTTGTCGGTTTTGGTGTCGTAGCCTCAGTTGTTGTAGTGGTTGTTGGTTTTGGTGTCATGGCCTCATTTGTTGTAGTGGTTGTTTGTTTTAGTGTCACCGCCTCTGCTGTTGTAGTGGTTATTGATGGTTTTAGTGTCGTAGCCTCAGTTGTGTTAGTTGATGTTAATCGTTTTGGTGTCATGGCCTCAGTTGTGGTAGTGGTTGTTGATTTTAGTGTCGTGGCCTCTGTTGTTGTAGTGGTTGTCGGTCTAGGTGTAGTGGCCTCAGTTGTTGTAGTGGTTGTTGGTTTTGGTGTCGTGGCCTTTGTTGTTGTAGTGTTTGTTAATGGTTTTGGTGTCGTTGCCACTGTTTTTGTAGTGGTTGTTGATGGTTTTGGTGTCGTTGCCTCTGTTGTTGTAGTGGTTGTTGTTGTTGTTGGTTTTGGTGTCGTGGCTTCTGTTGTTGTACTGGTTGTTGATGGTATTGGTGTCGTTGTCTTAGTTGCTGTAGTAGTTGTCGTTTTTGGTGTCGTGGCCTCAGTTGTTGTAGTGGTTGTTGGTTTTGGTGTCGTGGCCTGTGTTGTTGTAGTGGTTGTTAATGGTTTTGGTGTCGTTGCCTCTGTTGTTGTAGTAGTTGTCGGTTTTGGTGTCGTGGCCTCGGTTGTTTTAGTGGTTTTCGGTTTTGGTGTCGTTGCCTCAGTTCTTGTAGTGGTTGTTGGTTTTGGTGTTGTGGCCTCTGTTGTTGTAGTGGTGGTTGATGGTTTTGGTGTCGAAGCTTCTGTTGTTGTAGTGGTTGTCGGTTTTGGTGTCGTTTCCTCAGTTGTTGTAGTTGCTGTTGGTTTTGGTGTTGTGGCCTCTGTTGTCGTAGTGGTGGTTGATGGTTTTAGTGTCGTTGCCTCTGTTGTTGTATTGGTTGTCGGTTTTGGTGTCGTGGCCTTTGTTGTTGTAGTGGTTGTTAATGGTTTTGGTGTCGTTGCCTCTGTTGTTGTAGTTGCTGTTGGTATTGTTGTCGTGGCCTCAGTTGTTGTAGTGGTGGTTGCTGGTTTTGGTGTCGTAGCTTCTGTAGTTGTAGTGGTTGTCGGTTTTGGTGTCGTGGCCTCAGTTGTTGTAGTGGTCGTTGGTGGTTTTGGTGTCGTAGCCTCTGTTATTGTAGTGACTGTCGGTTTTGGTGTTGTGGCCTCTGTTGTTGTAGTGATGGTTGATGGTTTTGGTGCCGTTGCCTCTGTTGTAGTAATGGTTTTTGGTTTTGGTGTCGTTGCCTCTATTGTTATAGTGGTTGTCGGTTTTGGTGTCGTAGCCTCAGTTGTTGTAGTGATTGTTGGTTTTGGTGTCATGGCCTCATTTGTTGTAGTGGTTGTTTGTTTTAGTGTCAACGCCTCTGCTGTTGTAGTGGTTATTGATGGTTTTAGTGTCGTAGCCTCAGTTGTTTTAGTGGTTGTTAATCGTTTTGGTGTCATTGCCTCAGTTGTTGTAGTGGTTGTTGTTTTTGGTGTCGTGGCCTTTGTTCTTGTAGTGGTTGTTAATGGTTTTGGTGTCGTTGCCTCTGTTGTTGTAGTGGTTGTTGATGGTTTTGGTGTCGTTGCCTCTGTTCTTGTAGTGGTTGTTGTTGTTGTTGTTGGTTTTGGTGTCGTGGCTTCTGTTGTTGTAGTGGTTGTTGATAGTTTTGGTGTCGTTGCCTCTGTTGTTGTAGTGGTTTTTGATGGTTTTGGTGTCGTTGCCTGTGTTGTTGTAGTGGTTGTTGTTGTTGTTGGTTTTGGTGTCGTGGCTTCTGTTGTTGTAGTGGTTGTTGATGGTTTCGGTGTCGTTGTCTCTGTTGTTGTAGTGACTGTCGGTTTTGGTGTCGTTTCCTCTGTTGTTGTAGTGGTGGTTGATGGTTTTGGTGTCGTTTCCTCAGTTGTTGTAGTGGTTGTTGGTTTTGGTGTTGTGTCCTCTGTTGTTGTAGTGATGGTTGATGGTTTTGGTGCCGTTGCCTCTGTTGTAGTAATGGTTGTTGGTTTTGGTGTCGTGGCCTCAGTTGTTGTAGTTGTTGTTGGTTTTGGTGTCGTTGTCTCAGTTGTTGTTGTGGTTGTTGGTTTTAGTGTCGATGTCTCAATTGTTGTTTTGGTTGTTGGTTTTGGTGTCGTGGCCTTTGTTGTTGAAGTGGTTGTTAATGGTTTTGGTGTCGTTGCCTCTGTTGTTGTAGTGGTTGTCGGTTTTGGTGTCGTGGCCTCAGTTGTTGTAGTGGTTGTTGTTTTTAGTGTCGATGTCTCAATTGTTGTTTTGGTTGTTGTTTTTGGTGTCGTGGCCTTTGTTCTTGTAGTGGTTGTTAATGGTTTTGGTGTCGTTGCCTCTGTTGTTGTAGTGGTTGTTGATAGTTTTGGTGTCGTTGCCTCTGTTGTTGTAGTGGTCGTTGTTGGTTTTGGTGTCGTGGCTTCTGTTGTTGTAGTGGTTGTTGATGGTTTCGGTGTCGTTGTCTCTGTTGTTGTAGTTGTTGTCGTTTTTGGTGTCGTGGCTTTTGTTGTTGTAGTGGTTGTTGGTTTTGGTGTCGTGGCCTCAGTTGTTGTAGTGATTGTTTGTTTACGTGTCGTGGCCTCTGCTGTTGTAGTAGTTATTGATGGTTTAAGTGTCGTAGCCTCAGTTGTTTTAGTGGTTGTTAATGGTTTTGGTGTTATTGCCTCAGTTGTTGTAGTGGTTGTCGATTTTAGTGTCTTGACCTCTGTTGATGTAGTGGTTGTCGGTTTAGGTGTCGTGACCTCAGTTGTTGTAGTGGTTGTTGGTTTTGGTGTCTTGGCCTCAGTTGTTGTAATGGTTGTTGGTTTTGGTGTCGTGGCCTCAGTTGTTGTAGTGGTTGTTGGTTTTGGTGTCATGGCCTTTGATGTTGTAGAGGTTGCTGATGGTTTTGGTGTCGTGGCCTCAGTTGTTGTAGTGGTTGTCGGTTTTGGTGTCTTGGCCTCAGTTGTTGTAGTGGTTGTTGGTTTCGGTGTCGTTGTCTCTGTTATTGTAGTGGTTGTTGATGGTTTTGGTGTCGTTGCTTCAGTTATTGTAGTGGTTGTCGGTTTTGGTGTCGTAGCCTCAGTTGTTGTTGTGGTTGTTAATGGTTTCGGTGTCGTTGTCTCTGTTGTTGTAGTGGTTGTTAATTGTTTTGGTGTCGTTGCTTCAGTTGTTGTAGTGGTTGTTGATGGTTTTGGGGTCGTGGCTTCTGTTGTTGTAGTGGTTGTTGATGGTGTCGGTGTCGTTGCCTCAGATGTTGTAGTGGTTGTTGGTTTTGGTGTCGTTGCCTCAGTTGTTGTAGTGGTTGTTGATGGTTTTGGTGTTTTTGTCTCAGTTGTTGAAGTGGTTGTTGGTTTTGGTGTCGTGGCCTCAGTGGTTGTACTGGTTGTTGTTGGTTTTGGTGTTTTTGTCTGAGTTGTTGAAGTAGTTGTTGGTTTTGATGTCGTGGCCTTAGTGGTTGTACTGGTTGTTGTTGGTTTTGTTGTCGTGGCCTCAGTTGTTGTACTGGTTGTTGATGATTTTGGTGTCGTGGCTTCTGTTGTTGTTGTAGTGGTTTGCGGTTTTGGTGTCATTGTCTCTGTTTTTGTAGTGGTTGTAAATGGTGTTGTTGTCGTTGTGTCTGTTGTTGTAGTGGTTGTTGATGGTGTTGGTGTCGTTGCCTTAGTTGTTGTAATGGTGATCGGTTTTGGTGTCGTGGCCTCCGTTGTTGTTGTGGTTAATGGTTTTAGTGTCGTTGCCATTGTCGTTTTAGTGATTGTTGATGGTTTTGGTGTCGTTGCCTCTGTCGTTTTAGTGGTTGTTGGTTTTGGTGTTGTGGCCTCTGTTGTTGTAATAGTTGTTGATGGTTTTAGTGTCATTGTCTCTGTTGTTGTAGTGGTTGTTAATGGTGTTGGTGTCCTAGCCTTAGTTGTTGTAGTCGTTGTTAATGGTTTTGTTGTCGTAGCCTCAGTTGTTGTAGTGGTTTTTGATGGTGTTGGTGTCGTTGCCACAGTTGTTGTAGTCGTTGTTGATGGTTTTGGTGTCGTTGCTTCTGTTGTTGTAGTGGTTGTCTGTTTTGGTGTCGTTTCCTCAGTTGTTGTAGTGGTTTTTGATGGTGTTGGTGTCGTTGCCTCAGTTGTTGTAGTGGTCGTTGGTGGTTTAGGTGTCGTAGCTTCTGTTGTTGTAGTGGTTGTTGATGGTTTTGGTGTCGTTTCCTCAGTTGTTGTAGTTGTTGTTGGTTTTGGTGTTGTGGCCTCTGTTGTTGTAGTGGTGGTTGTCGGTTTTGGTGTCGTGGCCTCAGTTGTTGTAGTGGTCGTTGGTGGTTTTGGTGTCGTAGCCTCTGTTATTGTAGTGACTGTCGGTTTTGGTGTCGTTTCCTCTGTTGTTGTAGTGGTGGTTGATGGTTTTGGTGTCGTTTCCTCAGTTGTTGTAGTGGTTGTTGGTTTTGGTGTCGTTGCCTCTGTTGTTGTAGTGATGGTTGATGGTTTTGGTGCCGTTGCCTCTGTTGTAGTAATGGTTGTTGGTTTTGGTGTCGTGGCCTCAGTTGTTATAGTGGTTGTTGGTTTTGGTGTCGTTGTCTCAGTTGTTGTTGTGGTTGTTGGTTTTGGTGTCGATGTCTCAATTGTTGTTTTGGTTGTTGTTTTTGGTGTCGTGGCCTTTGTTGTTGAAGTGGTTGTTAATGGTTTTGGTGTCGTTGCCTCTGTTGTTGTAGTGGTTGTCGGTTTTGGTGTCGTGGCCTCAGTTGTTGTAGTGGTTGTTGTTTTTGGTGTCGTGGCCTTTGTTCTTGTAGTGGTTGTTAATGGTTTTGGTGTCGTTGCCTCTGTTGTTGTAGTGGTTGTTGATGGTTTTGGTGTCGTTGCCTCTGTTGTTGTAGTGGTTGTTGATGGTTTTGGTGTCGTTGCCTTTGTTGTTGTAGTGGTTGTTGTTGTTGTTGGTTTTGGTGTCGTGGCTTCTGTTGTTGTAGTGGTTGTTGATGGTTTCGGTGTCGTTGTCTCTGTTGTTGTAGTGGTTGTCGTTTTTGGTGTCGTGGCCTCAGTTGTTGTAGTGGTTGTTGGTTTTGGTGTCGTGGCCTCAGTTGTTGTAATGGTTGTTGGTTTTGGTGTCGTGGCCTCAGTTGTTGTAGTGGTTGTTGGTTTTGGTGTCATGGCCTTTGTTGTTGTAGAGGTTGCTGATGGTTTTGGTGTCGTGGCCTCAGTTGTTGTAGTGGTTGTCGGTTTTGGTGTCGTGGCCTCAGTTGTTGTAGTGGTTGTTGGTTTCGGTGTCGTTGTCCCTGTTATTGTAGTGGTTGTTGATGGTTTTGTTGTCGTTGCTTCAGTTGTTGTTGTAGTTGTTAATGGTTTCGGTGTCGTTGTCTCTATTGTTGTAGTGGTTGTTGATAGTTTTGGTGTCGTTGCCTCAGTTGTTGTAGACGTTGTTGATGGTTTTGGGGTCGTGGCTTCTGTTGTTGTAGTGGTTGTTGATGGTGTTGGTGTCGTTGCCGCAGTTGTTGAAGTGGTTGTTACTGATTTTGGTGTCCTTGTGTCAGTTGTTGTAGTGATTGTAAATGGTTTTAGTGTCGTAGCCTCAGTTGTTTTGGTGGTTTTTGGGTTTTGTGTATTAACCTCAGTTGTTGTAGTTGTTGTTAATTGTTTTGGTGTCGTTGCTTCAGTTGTTGTAGTGGTTGTTGATGGTTTTGGTGTCGTTGCTTCAGTTATTGTAGTGGTTGTCGGTTTTGGTGTCGTAGCCTCAGTTGTTGTTGTGGTTGTTAATGGTTTCGGTGTCGTTGTCTCTGTTGTTGTAGTGGTTGTTAATTGTTTTGGTGTCGTTGCTTCAGTTGTTGTAGTGGTTGTTGATGGTTTTGGGGTCGTGGCTTCTGTTGTTGTAGTTGTTGTTGATGGTGTTGGTGTCGTTGCCGCAGTTGTTGAAGTGGTCGTTAATGATTTTGGTGTCGTTGTCTCAGTTATTGTTGTTGTAGTGGTTGTCGGTTTTGATGTCGTAGCCTCAGTTGTTATAGTGGTTGTTGATGGTGTCGGTGTCGTTGCCTCAGATGTAGTAGTGGTTGTTAATGGTTTCGGTGTCGTTGTCTTTGTTGTTGTAGTAGTTGTTGGTTTTGGTGTCGTGGCCTCAGTTGTTCTACTGGTTGTTGATGGTTTTGGTGTCGTTGTCTCAGTTGTTGTAGTGGTTGTTGATGGTTTTGTTGTTTTTGTCTGAGTTGTTGAAGTAGTTGTTCGTTTTGGTGTCGTGGCCTCAGTGGTTGTACTGGTTGTTGTTGGTTGTGGTGTCGTGGCCTCAGTTGTTGTACTGGTTTTTGATGATTTTGGTGTCGTGGCTTCTGTTGTTGTTGTAGTGGTTTGCGGTTTTGGTGTCATTGTCTCTGTTTTTGTAGTGGTTGTAAATGGTGTTGTTGTTGTTGTGTCTGTTGTTGTAGTGGTTGTTGATGGTGTTGGTGTCGTTGCCTTAGTGGTTTTAATGGTGATCGGTTTTGGTGTCGTGGCCTCCGTAGTTGTTGTGGTTAATGGTTTTGGTGTCGTTGCCATTGTCGTTTTAGTGATTGTTGATGGTTTTGGTGTCGTTGCCTCTGTCGTTTTAGTGGTTGTTGGTTTTGGTGTTGTGGCCTCTGTTGTTGTAATAGTTGTTGATGGTTTTAGTGTCGTTGTCTCTGTTGTTGTAGTGGTTGTTAATGGTGTTGGTGTCCTAGCCTCAGTTGTTGTAGTCGTTGTTAATGGTTTTGTTGTCGTAGCCTCAGTTGTTGTAGTGGTTTTTGATGGTGTTGGTGTCGTTGCCACAGTTGTTGTAGTCGTTGTTGA
The DNA here is from genome assembly GCA_947623455.1 of Mimachlamys varia. NCBI lineage: Eukaryota > Metazoa > Mollusca > Bivalvia > Pectinida > Pectinidae > Mimachlamys > Mimachlamys varia. The sequence goes on along the minus strand of OX392529.1, from coordinate 30,548,725 downwards.
TGGTTTTGGTGTCGTTGCCTCTGTCGTTTTAGTGGTTGTTGTTGGTTTTGGTGTCGTAAACTCAGTTGTTGTAGTGGTTGTTAATGGTGTTGGTGTCCTAGTCTCAGTTGTTGTAGTCGTTTTAGTGGTTGTTGTTGGTTTTGGTGTCGTTGCCTCTGTCGTTTTAGTGGTTGTTGTTGGTTTTGGTGTCGTAACCTCAGTTGTTGTAGTGGTTGTTAATGGTGTTGGTGTCCTAGTTTCAGTTGTTATAGTCGTTGTTGATGGTTTTGGTGTCGCAGCATCAGTTGTTGTAGTGGTCGTTGATGGTTTTGATGTCGTTGTTTCTGTTGTTGTAGTGTTTGATGGTTTAAGTGTCGTTGTCTCTGTTGTTGTAGAGGTTGTCGGTTTTGGTGTCGTGGCCTCAGTTGTTGTAATGGTCGTCGATGGTTTTGATGTCGATGGTTCTGTTGTTGTAGTGGTTGTTAATGGTTTAGGTGTCGTAGCCTCAGTTGTTGTAGTGGTTGTCGGTTTTGATGTCATTGCCTCAGTTGTTGTAGTGGTCGTTGATGGTTTTGATGTCGTTGGTTCTGTTGTTGTAGTGGTTGTCGGTTTTGGTGTATTAACTTCAGTTGTTGTAGAAGTTATTAATGGTTTTGGTGTCGTATTCTCTGTTGTTTTAGTGGTTGTTGATGGTTTTGGCGTCGTTGCTTCAGATGTTGTAGTGGCTGTTGGTGGTTTTGGTGTCGTGGCTTCTGTTGTAGTAGTAGTTGTCGGTTTTGTGGCCGTGGCCTTTATTGTTGTAGTGGTTGTCGGTTTTGGTGTCGTAGCCTCAGTTGTTGTAGTGGTTGTTGATGGTTTTGGGCTCGCGGCTTCTGTTGTTGTAGTGGTTGTTGATTGTATTGGTGTCGTTGTCTCAGTTGTTGTAGTGGTTGTTGATGGTTTTGGTGTCGTTGCCTCAGTTGTTGTAGTTGTTGTCGGTTTTGGTGTATTAACTTCAGTTGTTGTAGAAGTTATTAATGGTTTTGGTGTCGTATTCTCTGTTGTTTTAGTGGTTGTTGATGGTTTTGGTGTCGTTGCTTCAGATGTTGTAGTGGCTGTTGGTGGTTTTGGTGTCGTGGCTTCTGTTGTAGTAGTAGTTGTCGGTTTTGTGGCCGTGGCCTTTATTGTTGTAGTGGTTGTCGGTTTTGGTGTCGTAGCCTCAGTTGTTGTAGTGGTTGTTAATGATTTTGGTACCGTGGCCTTTATTGTTGTAGTGGTTGTCGGTTTTGGTGTCGTAGCCTCAGTTGTTGTAGTGGTTGTTAATGATTTTGGTACCGTGGCCTTTATTGTTGTAGTGGTTGTCGGTTTTGGTGTCGTAGCCTCAGTTGTTGTAGTGGTTGTTGATGGTTTTGGGGTCGCGGCTTCTGTTGTTGTAGTGGTTATTGATTGTATTAGTGTCGTTGTCTCAGCTGTTGTAGTGGTTGTTGATGGTTTTGGGGTCGTGGCTTCTGTTGTTGTAGTTGTTGTTGATGGAATTAGTGTCGTTGTCTCAGCTGTTGTAGTGGTTGTCGGTTTAGATGTTTTGGCCTCAGTTGTTGTGGTTGTTGTTAATAGTTTTGGTGTCGTTGGCTCTATTGTTTTAGTGGTTGTTGATGGTTTTTGTGTCGTTACCTCAGTTGTTGTAGTGGTTGATGGTTTTGGTGTTGTAGCGTCTGTTGTAGACGGGGTCGTTGTAAGGTTTGGTGTTTTGGCCTCTGTTGCAAAAGAAATGGTTCCTGGAAAACATGATTGACACTAATTCTTATCGAAAGTTTTTCTACAATTTTTGGTAAACTAATTAGAATGACTTTCCATATCTTTCCATCTTTATATAACAGATTCAGATTACATTGATCTTAACATTGGCGTAATTAAAGAAATTCTTTTTCCATCTTTCTTACTTATTAATTATGCATGACAATTGCAAGAAACGAAATAATTTTCCAAATTTAACGAAAATGCATTTTTGCTATGAAATTATCAAGCCTGGAGGAAATGTGAAGCAATATGCTGATTTCCTCCATTCCTTACCTGCAGATGTGGACACTTTAGTCGTACTTATTTCATTTGTGGCTGTGGGGATTTCTGAAGTAAGCGGAACCGGAACTAATGAAGGTGTGGTCGTTGTTGTCGAATACATGGTAGCCTTAGATATGGGCGTGGCTAGTTTTGTTAAAAGTGCAGTAACCTTCGTTGTAGGCGTGGCTGTTGGCGATGTAGGCGTGGCCTCGTCTGGCTTTGAAGCTATTATAATCAATCAAAACATTACTGGTTGTATTGCAGATTATTACAAAAGCCAATGATATGGACAAATATAATGCACTGATTTTACGTACACTGAATTTGATAGACTACAACCATTTTTTCTTGAATCTTTATAACAATTGACAATAATGAAGTAAAAGAAATAGAAAAAACCCCACAAAAATTGTAATATTGTTTCATTCTATGTCAATACGATATTCCATAGATATTTACTATGCATTGTATATAATAAATTTAGTTATTATTAGTTATAATAATATGATATCCACGTTTATTATAATTACCTTTTGTAGACGTCGCTGTTGTTTGTGTACCTCTCGGCGTTACACTTGTAGGCATGGTGATACCAACTGACGCAGGCGTAATCGTATTTGCTATAAGCATGGAATTATTGATTCTATGTACAGACTGTGAAAAATTACTCATTCCTGGTATGGCGTGTGTCGTAGAACCTGTTGTAGGCATAGTATGTGTGGTAGTACTTGTTGTAGGTATAGTATGTGTGGTAGTACTTGTTGTAGGTATGGTGTGTGTGGTAGTACTTGTTGTGGGCATGGTATGTGTGGCAGTACTTGTTGTAGGCATGGTATGTGTGGTAGTACTTGTTGTAGGTATGGTATGTGTGGTAGTACTTGCTGTAGGCATGGTATGTGTGGTAGTACTTGTTGTAGGCATGGTATGTGTGGTAGTATTTGTTGTAGGTATGGTATGTGTGGTAGTACCTGGTGTCGGCATGGTATGTGTAGTAGAAGTTGTTGTAGGCATGGTATGTGTGGAAGTACTTGTTGTAGGTATGGTATGTGTGGTAGTACTTGTTGTAGGCATTGTATGTGTGGTAGTACTTGTTGTAGGTATGGTATGTGTGGTAGTACTTGTTGTAGGCATTGTATGTGTGGTAGTACTTGTTGTAGGTATGGTATGTGTGGTAGTACTTGTTGTAGGCATGGTATGTGTGGTAGTACTTGTTGTAGGTATGGTATGTGTGGTAGTACTTGTTGTAGGCATTGTATGTGTGGTAGTACTTGTTGTAGGTATGGTATGTGTGGTAGTACTTGTTGTAGGCATTGTATGTGTGGTAGTACTTGTTGTAGGTATGGTATGTGTGGTAGTACTTGTTGTAGGTATGGTATGTGTGGTAGTACTTGTTGTAGGTATGGTGTGTGTGGTAGTACTTGTTGTAGGCATTGTATGTGTGGTAGTACTTGTTGTAGGTATGGTGTGTGTGGTAGTACTTGTTGTAGGCATTGTATGTGTGGTAGTACTTGTTGTAGGTATGGTATGTGTGGTAGTACTTGTTGTAGGTATGGTGTGTGCGGTAGTACTTGTTGTAGGTATGGTATGTGTGGTAGTACTTGTTGTAGGTATGGTGTGTGTGGTAGTACTTGTTGTAGGTATGGTGTGTGTGGTAGTACTTGTTGTAGGTATGGTATGTGTGGTAGTACTTGTTGTAGGCATTGTATGTGTGGTAGTACTTGTTGTAGGTATGGTGTGTGTGGTAGTACTTGTTGTAGGCATTGTATGTGTGGTAGTACTTGTTGTAGGTATGGTGTGTGTGGTAGTACTTGTTGTAGGCATTGTATGTGTGGTAGTACTTGTTGTAGGCATGGTATGTGTCGTAGAACCTGTTGTAGGCATAGTATGTGTGGTAATACCTGTTGTAGGCATGGTATGTTTGGTAGTACTTGTTGTAGGCATGGTATGTGTGATAGTACCTGTTGAAGGCATGGTATGTGTTGTAGTACCTGTCGTAGGCATGGTATGTGTGGTAGTACCTGTTGTAGGCATGGTATGTGTGGTAGTGCTTGTTGTAGGCATGGTATGTGTGGTAGTACTTGTTGTAGGCATGGTATGTGTTGTAGTAGCTGTTGTAGGCATGGTATGTGTGGTAGTAGCTGTTGTAGGCATGGTATGTGTGGTAGTACTTGTTGTAGGTATGATATGTGTGGTAGTACTTGTTGTAGGCATGGTATGTGTGGTAGTAGCTGTTGTAGGCATGGTATGTGTGGTAGTACTTGTTGTAGGTATGATATGTGTGGTAGTACTTGTTGTAGGCATGGTATGTGTGGTAGTACTTGTTGTAGGTATGATATGTGTGATAGTACTTGTTGTAGGTATGGTATGTGTGGTAGTACTTGTTGTAGGCATGGTATGTGTTGTAGTAGCTGTTGTAGGCATGGTATGTGTGGTAGTAGCTGTTGTAGGCATGGTATGTGTGGTAGTACTTGTTGTAGGTATGATATGTGTGGTAGTACTTGTTGTAGGCATGGTATGTGTGGTAGTACCTGTTGTAGGCATGGTATGTGTGGTAGTACTTGTTGTAGGCATGGCATGTGTGGTAGTACTTGTTGTAGGCATGGTATGTGTAGTAGTGCTTGTTGTAGGCATGGTATGTGTTGTAGTAGCTGTTGTAGGCATGGTATGTGTGGTAGTAGCTGTTGTAGGCATGGTATGTGTGGTAGTACTTGTTGTAGGCATGGTATGTGTGGTAGTACTTGTTGTAGGCATAGCATGTGTGGAAATATCTGTTGTAGGCTTGGTATGTGTGGTAGTACTTGTTGTAGGCATGGCGTGAGTGGTGGTAGTTGTTGTAGGCATGGTATGTGTAGTAGTACTTGTTGTAGGCATGGCGTGTGTGGTGGTAGTTGTTGTAGGCATGGTATGTGTGGTAGGACTTGTTGTAGGCATGGTATGTGTGGTAGTAGCTGTTGTAGGCATGGTATGTGTTGTAGTACTTGTTGTAGGCATTGTATGTGTTGTAGTACTTGTAGGCATGGTATGTGTGGTAGTACTTGTTGTAGGCATGGCATGTGTGGTAGTACTTGTTGTAGGCATTGTATGTGTTGTAGTACTTGTAGGCATGGTATGTGTGGTAGTATTTGTTGTAGGCATGGTAAGTGTGGTAGTACTTGTTGTAGGCATGGTATGTGTGGTAGTACTTGTTGTAAACATGGTATGTGTGGTAGTACTTCTTGTAGGTATGGTATGTGTGGTAGTACTTGTAGGCATTTTATGTGTGGTAGTACTTGTTGAAGGCATGGTATGTGTGGTAGTACTTGTTGTAGGCATTGTATGTGTGGTAGTACTTGTTGTGGACATGGTATATGTGGCAGTACTTGTTGTAGGCATGGTATGTGAGATAGTACTTGTTGTAGGCATGGTATGTGTGGACGTACCTGTCGTAGGCTTGGTATGTGTTGTAGTAGCTATTGTAGGCATGGTATGTGTGATAGTACTTGTAGGCATTGTATGTGTGGTAGTACCTGCTGTAGGCATGGTATGTGTGGTAGTACTTGTAGGCATGGCGTGTGTGGTAGTACTTGTTGTAGGCTTGGTATGTGTGGTAGTACCTGTCGTAGGCATGGTATGTGTGGTAGTACTTGTAGGCATGGCGTGTGTGGTAGTACTTGTTGTGGGCATGGTATGTGTTGTAGTATCTGTTGTAGGCATGGTTTGTGTGGTAGTACTTGTTGTAGGCATGGTATGTGAGGTAGTACTTGTTGTAGGCATGGTATGCGTGGTAGTACTTGTTGTAGGCATGGTATGTGTGGCAGTACTTGTTGTAGGCATGGTATGTGTGATAGTACTTGTTGTAGGCATGGTATGTGTTTTAGTACCTGTCGAAGGCTTGGTATGTGTTGTAGCAGCTGTTATAGGCATGGTATGTGTGGTAGTACTTGTAGGCATGGCGTGTGTGGTAGTACTTGTTGTAGGCATTGTTTGTGTGGTAGTACCTGTTGTAGGCATGGTATGTGTGGTAGTACTTGTTGTAGGCATGGCGTGTGTGGTAGTACTTGTTGTAGGCATTGTATGTGTGGTAGTACTTGTTGTAGGCATGGTATGTGTGGTAGTACGTGTAGGCATGGCGTGTGTGGTAGTTCTTGTTGTAGGCTTGATATGTGTGGTAGTACCTGACGTAGGCATGGTATGTGTGGTAGTACTTGTAGGCATGGCGTGTGTGGTAGTACTTGTTGTGGGCATGGTATGTGTAGTAGTAGCTGTTTTAGGCATGGTATGTGTGGTAGTACTTGTTGTAGGCATGGCGTGTGTGGTAGTACTTGTTGTAGGCATGGTTTGTGTGGTAGTACTTGTTGTAGGCATGGTATGTGTGGTAGTACTTGTTGTAGGCATAGCGTGTGTGGTAGTACGTGTTGTGGGCATGGTATGTGTTGTAGTACCTGTTGTTGGCATGGCGTGTGTGGTAGTACCTGTTGTGAGCAATATGTGTGTGGTAGTACCTGTTGTAGGCATAGCGTGTGTGGTAGTACTTGTTGTGGGCATGGTATGTGTTGTAGTACCTGTTGTAGGCATGGCGTGTGTGGTTGTACCTGTTGTGGGCATTGTGTGTGTGGTAGTACCTGTTGTAGGCATAGCGTGTGTGGTAGTACTTGTTGTAGGCATGGTATGTGTGGTAGTACTTGTTGTGGGCATGGTATGTGTGGCACTACTTGTTGTAGGCATGGTATTTGTGATAGTACTTGTTGTAGGCATGGTATGTGTGGTAGTACCTGTCGGAGGCTTGGTATGTGTTGTAGTAGCTGTTTTAGGCATGGTATGTGTGGTAGTACTTGTAGGCATGGCGTGTGTGGTAGTACTTGTTGTGGGCATGGTATGTGTTGTAGTAGCTGTTGTAGGCATGGTATGTGTGGTAGTACTTGTTGTAGGCATGGCGTGTGTGGTAGTACGTGTTGTGGGCATGGTATGTGTTGTAGTACCTGTTGTGGGCATGGCGAGTGTGGTAGTACCTGTTGTGGGCATTATGTGTGTGGTAGTACCTGTCGTAGGCATGGTATGTGTGGTAGTACTTGTTGTGGGCATTGTAAGTGTGGTAGTACTTGTTGTAGGCATGGTATGTGTGGTAGTACTTGTTGTAAGCATGGTATGTGTGGTAGTACCTGTCGTAGGCATGGTATGTGTGGTAGTACTTGTTGTAGGCATGGTATGCGTGGTAGTACTTGTTGTAGGCATGGTATGTGTGGCAGTACTTGTTGTAGGCATGGTATGTGTGATAGTACTTGTTGTAGGCATGGTATGTGTTTTAGTACCTGTCGAAGGCTTGGTATGTGTTGTAGTAGCTGTTGTAGGCATGGTATGTGTGGTAGTACTTGTAGGCATGGCGTGTGTGGTAGTACTTGTTGTAGGCATTGTTTGTGTGGTAGTACTTGTTGTAGGCATGGCGTGTGTGGTAGTACTTGTTGTAGGCATGGTATGTGTGGTAGTACTTGTAGGCATGGCGTGTGTGGTAGTTCTTGTTGTAGGCTTGATATGTGTGGTAGTACCTGTCGTAGGCATGGTATGTGTGGTAGTACTTGTAGGCATGGCGTGTGTGGTAGTACTTGTTGTGGGCATGGTATGTGTAGTAGTAGCTGTTTTAGGCATGGTATGTGTGGTAGTACTTGTTGTAGGCATGGCATGTGGGGTAGTACTTGTTGTGGGCATGGTATGTGTTGTAGTAGCTGTTGTAGGCATGGTTTGTGTGGTAGTACTTGTTGTAGGCATGGTATGTGTGGTAGTACTTGTTGTAGGCATGGCGTGTGTGGTAGTACGTGTTGTGGTCATGGTATGTGTTGTAGTACCTGTTGTTGGCATGGCGTGTGTGGTAGTACCTGTTGTGAGCATTATGTGTGTAGTAGTACCTGTTGTAGGCATAGCGTGTGTGGTAGTACTTGTTGTGGGCATGGTATGTGTTGTAGTACCTGTTGTAGGCATGGCGTGTGTGGTTGTACCTGTTGTGGGCATTGTGTGTGTGGTAGTACCTGTCGTAGGCATGGTATGTGTGGTAGTACCTGTTGTAGGCATGGTATGTGTGGTAGTACTTGTTGTGGGCATGGTATGTGTGGTAGTACCTGTCGTAGGGATGGTATGTGTGGTAGTACTTGTTGTAGGCATGGTATGTGTGGTAGTACTTGTTGTAGGCATGGTTTGTGTGGTAGTACCTGTCGTAGACATGGTATGTGTGGTAGTACCTGTTGTAGGCATGGTATGTGTGGTAGTACCTGTCGTAGGCATGGTATGTGTGGTAGTACCTGTTGTAGGCATGGTATGTGTTGTAGTACTTGTTGTAGGCATGGTATGTGTGGTAGTACTTGTCGTAGGCATGGTATGTGTGGTAGTTCCTGTTGTAGGCATGGTATGTGTGGCAGTACTTGTTGTAGGCATGGTATGTGAGATAGTACTTGTTGTAGGCATGGTATGTGTGGTAGTACTTGTTGTAGGCATTGTATGTGTGGTAGTACCTGTCGTAGGCATGGTATGTGTGGTAGTACCTGTTGTAGGCATGGTATGTGTGGTAGTTCCTATCGTAGGCATGATATGTGTGGTAGTACCTGTTGTAGGCATGGTATGTGAGATAGTACTTGTTGTAGGCGTGGTATGTGAGATAGTACTTGTTGTAGGCATGGTATGTGTGGTAGTACTTGTTGTAGGCATGGTATGTGTGGTAGTACTTGTTGTAGGCATGGTATGTGTGGTAGTACTTGTTGTAGGCATGGTATGTGTGGTAGTACTTGTTGTAGGCATGGCGTGTGTTGTAGTACTTGTTGTAGGCATGGTATGTCTGGCAGTACTTGTTGTAGGCATGTTATGTGTGGTAGGGACTGTTGTAGGCATGGTATGTGTGGTAGTTCCTGTTGTAGGCATGGTATGTGTGGTATGACTTGATGTCTGCATGCCATGTGTGGTATGACTTGTCTTTGGCATGTCATATGGGGTAGTATTTGTTGTATGTATAGCATGTGTTTTACCACTAGTTGTAGTTGTCATATCTGTGATAGTATGTTTTATAGATATTGATGTACGTGTATCATTGCTGATATATTGAATTTCCGGTGATTCAGTTGAAGTCGATAGTATCTGTAATGAAGACGTCGTTGCCTCACTGTTCGATGACACATTTGGAATTACTGTTGGCTCGATTGTGGATGCTGATTCCTCTGCAGTAAACGCTGTTGCTTTACTAGAAGTTGTCGGTGCCTCAGTAGCGGACTTAAGCGTTTTCGTGGTAGTCGTTGGTGCGTCATCCCTAAAAGTTGAGGGCTCATAGAACGACGGCGATGCTTCAGTTGTTGACACTGAATACATTGTGGTAGACATTTGTGTTTCGGTGGTATACGCCGGTGTCTCAGTTGTATATCCGGATGTTCCAGTGACGGACGTGATTGTCTTATTGGTAGATTTCGACACCTCAGAGGTAAACCCATGCGATTCAATTGTATATTTCGGTGTGTCAGTGATAGGCCTGGGTGTTTCAGTAACAGTAGGAGACGGTATTTTTTCAGTTGGAGATGTACTTTTCTTAGTTGATTTTGCTTGTTCTATAGTGACAGATAGCGTTGCCTCAGTTGAAGTCATCTGTGTCTGATGGGAAGATGCAGTGGTAGTGGTCGTTTTTTCTGTTGATGTCATTGGTGATTCAGGAGACATCGACATGGACTTAGATGTAGCAAATGATACTTCTGTGGTATATGCCATCTTCTCATGGGTCAATGCAATTCCCTCACCTGTAGAGACATTAACCTTATTGGTCAATACATATTCCTCAGAAGTGTTTGCTTCAGGTATAATCTTGAGTGTCTGAGAAGTCATTTCTTCATTGGAATATGTCGTTGCTTCAGTCGTAGATGCCATCGACTCTGATGTAGACGTAATTCCCTCAGTGGTTGACGTCATCTCCTCGGTGAAGAATGCTGTGGCCTCTGTGGTATATGCCGGTTTTTCAATAGTAGAACCCAGCGTTTCACTTGAATCAGTGGAAGACGCTGTTACCTGATTGGTAATTGCCCTTACTTTCGTCACTTCAATGCTTGATGTCGGTATCTCAGTGCTAGAGATTGGCGCGTCAGTAGAAATTGTGACTGTGTCGATGATAGAGACGGATTCTTCACCTGCAGACTTTGTTGCCTCGGTTGAGGAAGCCAGTGTCTGAGAAGACGCCGTTGACTCAGGTGTTGATGTTGTCCCCGCATTGGTAGATGCCTTCAGTTCAGTCGAAGACACCAATGAACCAGATGTAGACGATCTTCGTTCAATGGAAGAGGCCGTTTCGTCAGAGGTGCTTATCAGTGTTTGAGGAGAAGAAAAAGTTGCCTCACTGGTGGAAGTGTTAGTTTCATTGTTGGACATCATCGGCGCGGTCGACGACGCTGTTACTGATGAAGACACTCTGATAGACGTGGGACTATCAGTTGAAGTCTTCTGTGACTGAGGAGTAGACGCCTTTGCCACAGTTGCAGACGCCATCGCTTCAGAGAAAGATGCCGTTTCCACGGTGGAAGATATTATCTCCCCAGCAGAAGATAATGTTTTAACTTCAATTGAAGACGCAAAGGCATTACTTGTATACCCCATAGTCGCAGGTTCAGGTGTTGTACCCTCAGTAGAAGACGCCTTTCCCTCAGAGGTAATCACCGTCTTATGAGCAGAATCCACAAATACATCAGCGGTAGAAGTATATTCCCCGGTGGTAGACGCAGGTGCCATCATGGTTGACGTCATCAACTCAAATGAAGATGTTATTTCTTCAGTAGTAGAAGCCATTTCCTCAGTGTCAGTCGCCGATACCTCTATTGAAGTATTCCGTGTCTCAGCAGACGACGCCGTCGACACCCTCGTGTGATTGGAAGCAACAAATACATCTGCGGTAGACGTAATCTCTCCAATGGTAGACACAGGTGACTTAATAGCTGTGCTCATCGCCTCTAAAGAAGAAGGTATTTGTTCAGTAGTAGAAGCCATTTCCTCAGTGTAAATCGCCGATACCAATGTTGAAGTATTCCATGTCCGAGGAAACGACGTCGTTGTCCCTTTAGTAGACGCCGTTGCCTCAGTTGAAGTCATTGCCTCAGAGCTGGACGCAATTCCTTCAGTTGAAGTCATCGTTGACTCACTGCCGTACATTGGCGTCTCTGTTGCAGATGTTTCAGACGTTGGCAACATAGTTTCAGTGACAGACGCCATTACCTGAGATGTAGATGCCGTTTCGACTGTGGCGGACTCTGTTACGTCATTTGTTGATTCAGTGACAGTGATCGGCGCAACAGTAGTATTCGTTGTTGCCTTGGTCGTCAACGCTAATACTTCGTTGGAAAAAGTCGATGCCTCAGTTATAGAAGCTGATTTCTCGGTGATAAACGGTGTTGCTTCAGTTTCAATAGCAAACGTCGGTTTCTTAGTTGTATACGACCTTACTGCGGACGTTGACACCAATGCTTCAGAGATATACGCCATTTTCTCATTAGAAGGCATAAGTGTCTGATGAGAGGGCGCCTTTGTATCAGTGGTAGATTGATCTTCAGTGTATGATGTCGTTTCCTCGATGGAAGACGTCGTTACTTCACCTGAAGACATGATTACCTCAGTGGAAGATGCTGCTGATTCAGGGGTTGACGCCAACGACTCAGTGACAGATACCATTGCTGCTTCAGTGGTAGACGCTGTTGCTTTAGTGGAAGACGCCGGTGGTTTTGTATTCAACTCTAGTGCCTCAATGGATGACACTGTTGCATCAGAAGTAGATCCGGTTTGCTCGTTAATAGACGACAATGCCTCGGAGGCAGACGACAGTGCTTCAGGTTTGTTAAGTGTTGTGCTAGACGTCATGGCATCCGTCGTTATCATGAGCACCTCAGCAGAAACAACATTTATTTCAGTGGTAGACATTGATTTGCCTGAGGAAATATCGGTGGTAGATAAAGGTTCAGTAGTTGACGATACTTTAACGGTAGATATATCTTCAATAGCTGACAACGCTTCACTGATAAATGTAGGTTCGAAAGCTGATGGAACGTCGGTTATTGATGTATCTTTAGTAGTAAACGCAACTTCGGTAGTAATTGTATCTTCAGTGGTATATTCAGTCTCATTTGTAAACGTGTTGGGAGTGGAAAAATCGGAAACATCTGTTATGGTTGAGTTATCTTTACTAGTAAACGAAGAGACATAAGTTGAAGTCGCGGAGGATAACGCAGTGGCAGATACTACTGTTTCAGCGGTGGAAGGTGAAGTTGCTATGACTGAAGTCACTGTATCAGTAGGAAACAGCATGGCACCCATCGAATGTGTTTTTGCTGTAGTGGCCGAGGTTGTGATGTCAGCGGCGGAAGTCGTGGCATGAGTTTGAGCTATCATGCCACCCATAGAATGTGTAATGGATGCAGTTGTGACAATTTGAGAATCGCCGGAAGACGATGAAAAAGGAATTGGGGAAACTTTAGGTGTTGTTATAGTATCTTCCGTTGCAACTGTTGATTGCAAATGAATAGATGTAGATACATTGGTAGTATCGCTGGAGGTACTAGAGGATGAAGCTTCAGCTGTCGATGAAATATCGGTGGTAGTTACCGCTTCAGATATTGAAAAATGTTCGAAAACAGAGGTTAGTTCAGAAATTGACGAATCATCTGTTATTGATGTGTCTTCAGTAGCAAACGAAATGTCTGTGGTAGTTGTAGTTTCAACAGTTGACGTAACTTTTGAAACAGATGAAGCGTCAATAGTTGACAAAACATCGTTTGAAAATGTCTTTGTTTTGGCGGAGGAATCAATCTCATTGGTGTGCGCGGCATCAGTGGTAGAATAAGAAGCATTTGTAGTATCTTCATTGGTAAAAGGGGAGACATTATTGGAAGATGTGGTAGTTGTAGAGGTAGACAAGTCAACATCCTTAAATGATGTAGATAACTTAGTTGTAGATATAGTTGTTTCAGCGCTGGAAGTTGATGTGTCATTGACTGAGGTAGATATTGCGACATCCATTGAAGGTATTTTTGTTGTAGTGGCCGAAGTTGAAGTATCAGAGGTTGGAAACATCATGCCATCCATAAAATGTATAGTGGTGGCAACTTGATTACCATCAGAAGACAGAGAAGCATGAGTGGGAGCAAGGTTGGGGGTTCTCATGGCAGCTGTTGAATCATATGAAAGAGATGTAGACGCATCAGAACTATTGGTGGTTAATGTAGATGCATTATTGGTAGATGAAGTAGCTTCAGTACTCGACAAGCTTCCCATGGTCGATTTATGTTTAGTAGTTGACGAAACCTCTGTGGTAGTTGATGTTTCAGCAGTTGGCAATTTCTCGCGGGTAAATGCATCTTCTGTGGTAGATTTTACTTCAGTTGAAGATAAAGAAGAAGGAAGTAAATCGGTCGTAGTTAAGGATTCGTCACCTCTTAACGACGATAGTAGCTCCGAAGATATAGTAGGTTCCGTGGTGGGTATATCAATCGCGATGGTTGGCATTGGTTTACCTGTGGACGCAGTAGTTGACGTCGGTGACTCCATCGTTGCTACTATTATTTTTGTGGTAGATATCGAAGCTTTAGTGGTAGAAATGTGTTCTTCAGCGGTCGCTGTTATTGTCTCAGTGGGATAGTTCGTTGTATCGTTGGTAAACGCAGACTCAAACGTTGAAGACGTCGTTGAATCAGTAGAAGACGTCATTTTCGCCGGTGCCTCAGTAAAAGATATCAATTCCTCAGTAGAAGATTTCCTTGTTTCGGACGTAGGCGTCGATATATCATTGATGGACGCTTGTCCCTTAATAACAGTCGTACGTTCTTCAGATACAGACGTAATTGTCTCAGTGTTAGACCATTGTGACTCGGCAGTAGATATGAATGCCTCAGTGGTGGACGTTAATGCCGTTGCTGAAGATGTTTCTGTCTCATCGATAGTTGTTGATTCAACATCGGATGGAGTGTGTTCCTCAGAAGTAGACAATTGCTTTTCGCTTGTGGTAGTCATTGTGTCGGTGGTGAACGTTGGTTCCAGACCAGAAGATGCTATTTTCTCAGTGTAAATGGTCGATTCCTCCGTGACATATGATGCTGTGTTAGGGGTAGAAATCCTCGTGTCAGAAGCTGACGATGACGCAGCTGTGGCAGGACTAGCCTGGGTAGAAATCAAAGACAAAAGAGTTGATGTTTCATGAATGGTAGAAATCGTGTTATCTGTTATAGGTTTCGAAGAGGTGGAGACATCCGTCGTAGGTGTTAACTTATCAGTCGTAGATTTAGGGAGATCGCTCTTTAATACCAGTAAATCAGACGTATGATCAGGGACATATGTTGAATCTGTTGAATCTATGACAGGGGGAGTGACTGTATTTGGAGACATGTTGCCACCCAAAGAATGAGTATATGACTCAGTTGTAGCAATCCGTGTTCCAGTTCTTGAAATCGTTGAATGAGCTGGAGTCACCATGCCATCAACAAAAGAATGTGTTTTTCCTGCATTTGCCGAGGTTGAGGTATCAATAACTGAAGGTGTAGCATGAGTTGGAAACCTCATAGTATGCGTAGTTGATGAAGTAGTGGCAATAGGAGCATCAATTGAGGACGAAGTGGTACGAGTATGTGAAACTTTAGGGTGTGTTGTTTTATATATTGTTGAAGTTGTAGAATCAGGAGGAATAAATGCAGACCCATCCGTGGTAAAATTGGGGATATTATTGGTCAAAGAAGAAACATCAGTGGAAGAGGATATAGCGTTAGTAGTTGACGTAGATTCGTCAGTAGATGTAGCTTGAGAAGAAGATTGAACGTAAGGAGTAGATGAGGGTTCAGAAACATCGGTAGTAAATGTATCTGTAGTAGATTTAGCAGCAGCACTAGATGATGTTCCTATATAAGTTGAAATAGACTGTTCTGATGTTGCGGCGGAAGTATTTCCACTAGGAAACGAAGAGACAGAGGAAGGAGATGTAGTGACTTCAGTGATTGGTGAAGAAACTCCCGTGCCAGACGTAGACAAATCATTGGCAGATGTAGTAGATTCAGCGGTGGAAGTCATTGTATCTATTGTTGTTTTTGACGCATCAGTTGGAGACACCATACTATCCGACGAATGTTCTTTTACCGCAGTGGCCACAGCTGTGGTATCAGTGGCTGAGGCCATGGCATCAGTAGGGAATTGCATACTTCCCATGGAATGTGTAGTTGATGCAGTGATGGCAATAGGGAAATCACTGGAAGAAGTGAAATGAGTCGAAGAAAATTCACCGGTTATTGTCGATTCTTCTGTCACAGTGGTTGAAGTAATAAAGACAGACGCAGCAGTTGTAGAGGTAGTGGTTGTTCCTGAAGACATATTTGTGGTAGATATCGTAGCTTCTGCACTTGACGGGCTTTCTGTGGTAGCTTCATTAGTCGACACAATGTCGATCGCTGACCTATTTATGCTAGTCGACAAAATTTGGGTAGAAGATGTCGGTTCAGTAGATGACAGAACATCGTCGGTAAATGTCTCTTCAGCAGTAGGTTTTTCCTCGGTTGTTGATATTCTATTAAATGGAGAAGAAGAATGTGTGATTGCTGAAGTATATTCATTGGTAAAAGAGTAGACATTAGAGGAAGATGTAGTAGCTTTACCGGGAGATTGAGTTGATGTGATTGCAGTTGTGGTGTCAACGGTTGGAGTAACGGATTGAGACATCGATATCTCCATAGAATGGGATTTTGTGGTACCATTGACCGAGGTTGTTGTATCAATGCCTGAGGTCGTGGCATGAGTTTGAAACATCATAGAATGGGTAGCTGATGCAGTATTGGCAAAAGGGGATTCATTAAAAGACGGTGTTGCATAAGTTGGTGGAATTTCAGGGATCGCTGTTGTATGTTCCGTCGCAGTTGTTGAATCAAAAGGAATAGCTGTAGACGTTTCAGTAGTATTATGCGAAATATTGGTGGTTGATATAGATATATCCGTGGAAGAGGATGTAGATTCGATAGTCGACGAAATATCGGTGGTAGATGTAAGATCATTACTTGACGAAACATCGGTGTTATATATAGGCTCAGGAGTTGACGAAACTTCATTGGTAGACATCACTTCAGTAGATGACGAAATTTTAACCGCAGTTGTATTTCCATTAGTTGACAAAACTTCGGCGTTAGATGTAGATTCGATAGTTGTTGGAACTTCGGTTATTGATTTATCTTTAGTAGCAAACGCTGCAGTGGCCGAGGTTGTGGTGTTAGGGGCTGAAGTCGTGGTATGAGTTATCATATCACCCATAGAATTTGTAATGGATGTAGTGGGGGCAGTTCGGGAACCGTCGGAAGACGAAGAATGAATTGGGGAAACTTTAGGTGTTATAATATCTTCCGTTGCATCCGTTGATTTTATATGAATAGAGGTAGATACATTGGTAGAATAGTTGGAAGTACTAGAGGATGAAGCTTCAGCTGTCGATGAAATCTCGGTGGTAGTTACTGCTTCAGTAGTTGAGGAATTTTCGAAAACAGTTGTAATTTCAGAAATTGACGACACTACGGTTATTGTTGTATCGTCAGAAGAAGACGAATTGTCTGAGGTAGTTGTACCATCAATATTTGACGAAACTGTTGAGACAGATGAAGCTTCAGTAGTTGACAAAACGTTGATTATAGATGTATTTTCGGCGAGAGATTCAGTCTCACTGGAAAGCTGGACATCATTGGTAGAATAAGAAACATTTATTGATGTTGTCGTATCTTCATTGGTAAAAAGAGATACATTATTGGAAGATTTGGTAGCTGTAGGGGTAGACAAGTCAACATCCTTAAATGATGTAGACAATTCAGTGGTAGATATAGCTGGTTCAGTGGTGGAAATCGAGGTGTCAATGGCCGATGTAGATATTTTTGCACTCATGGAATGTATGTTTGTTGTAGAGGCCGAATCGATGACAGAAACATCAGACACAGCGATGGCAGAAGAAATATCAGTGGTAGACACTATACCGTCCGAAAAATGTAAAGCGGCGTCATTGTCTGTTGAATCAACGCCTGAATTTGGAGAAGGAGTTTGAGCAATAAGATCATCAGTGTTTGCCGACATGCTAGTTGGTTGAGCTATCATGCCACCCATAGAATGTGTAGCCGTTTGAGATGTTGAGGTTGCTATATCAGTATTGGACGACATACCACTGGGTTGACCCAGCATACCACCCATAGAATGTGTAGTCCCTTGAGATGTCGAGGTTGCTGTATCAGTAATGAACGGCATGCCACTGGGTTGACCCATCATGCCAATCATAGAATGTGTAGTCTTTTGAGATGAAAAGCTTGCTGTATCAGTATTGGACGACATGCCACTGGGTTGACCCATCATGCCACCCATAGAATGTGTAGTCCCTTGAGATGTTAATCTTGTTGTATCAGTATTGGACGACATGCCACTGGGTTGACCCATCATGTCACTCATAGGATGAGTGGCTGACGCAGTAGTGGCAATAAGGGAATCGGTTGAAGGGGAAGAGGTATGAACGAGTAGGCCATTATTGGTTGCCGTAATATCTTCCGTTGAAACTGTTAAATCAGAACCAATAGACGTAGAAGCATTAGTAGTAGGGACAGAAGTATTTGTGGTATGCATAGAAATATCTGTTGTAGAGGATGAGGTTTCAGTTGTTGACGAAACATTGATGGTGGATATAGCATCAGTGGTTGACGACACTTTACCGCTGACGGTCTCCTCAGAGATAAACTCGTTCTTACTGCTAGATACGTCTTGGACGGAAGACGTTGAAACATCTGTAGCTGTATCTTCGTTGGTGTACGAGGAACCGATATCTGTAGAGAGAGTGGAATCTATGAGCGAATCATCAGACACACCGATGGAAGCAGTAATATCAATGGTAGACACTATACCGTCCGAAAAATGTAAAGCGACTTCATTGTCTGTTGAATCAACGCCTGACTTTGGAGCATGAGTTTGAGCAATAAGATCATCAGTGTTTGTCGACATGCTTGTTGGTTGAGCCATCATGCCATCCATAGAATGTGTAGTCGTTTGAGATGTTGAGGTTGCTGTATCAGTATTGGACGACATGCCACTGGGTTGACCCATCATACCTCCCATAGAATGTGTAGCCGTTTGAGATGATGAGGTTGCTGTTTCAGTATTGGACGACATACCACTGGGTTGACCCATCATACCTCCCATAGAATGTGTAGTCGTTTGAGATGTTGAGGTTGCTGTATCAGTATTGGGCGACATGCCACTGGGTTGACCCATCATACCGACCATAGAATGTGTAGTCGTTTGAGATGTTGATGTTACTGTATCAGTATTGGACAACATGCCACTGGGTTGACCCATCATTCCACCCATAGAATGCGTAGTCGTTTGAGATGTTGAGGTTGCTGTATCAGTATTGGACGACATGCCACTGGGTTGACCCATCATACCACTCATAGAATGTGTAGTTGATGTAGTAGTGGCAATGAGGAATTCGGTTGAAGACGAAGAGGTATGACTGAAGTGGCCATTATTGGTTGCTGTATTATCTTCCGTTGAATCTGTTATATCGGAACCAATAGACGTAGAAGCATCAGTAGTAGAGACAGAAGTATTGGTGGTATGCATAGAAATATCTGTTGTAGAGGATGAGGTTTCAGTTGTTGACGAAACATTGATGGTGGATATAGCATCAGTGGTTGACGACACTTTACCGCTGACGGTCTCCTCAGAGATAAACTCGTTCTTACTGCTAGATACGTCTTGGACGGGAAACGTTGAAACATCTGTAGTTATATCTTCGTTGGTGTACGAGGAACCGATATCTGTAGAGAGAGTGGATTCTATGAGCGAATCATCAGACACAGCGATGGAAGCAGTGATATCAATGGTAGACACTATACCGTCCGAAAAATGTAAAGCGGCTTCATTGTCTGTTGAATCAACGCCTGACTTTGGAGCATGAGTTTGAGCAATGAGATCATCAGTGTTTGTCGACATGCTAGTTGGTTGAGCCATCATGCCATCCATAGAATGTGTAGTCGTTTGAGATGTTGAGGTTGCTGTATCATTGTTGGACGACATTCCACTGGGTTGACCCATCACACCACTCATAGAATGTGGAGCCGTTTGAGATGATGAGGTTGCTGTATCAGTATTGGACGACATATCACTGGGTTGACCCATCACACCTCCCATAGAATGTGTAGTCGTTTGAGATAAGGTTGCTGTATCAGTATTGGATGACATGCCACTGGGTTGACCCATCATGCCACCAATAGAATGTGTAGTCGTTTGAGATAAGGTTGCTGTATCAGTATTGGATGACATGCCACTGGGTTGACCTATCATGCCACCCATAGAATGTGTAGTCGTTTGAGATGATGAGGTTGCTATATCAGTATTGGACGACATGCCACTGGGTTGACCCATCATGCCACCCATAGAATGTGTAGTCGTTTGAGATAAGGTTGCTTTATCAGTATTGGACGACATATCACTGGGTTGACCCATCATACCACCCATAGAATGTGTAGGCGTTTGAGATGTTGAGGTTGCTATATCAGTATTGGACGACATGCCACTGGGTTGACCCATCATGCCACCCATAGAATGTGTAGTAGTATGAGATAAGGTTGCTGTATCAGTATTGGATGACATGCCACTGGGTTGACCCATCATGCCACTCATAGAATGTGTAGCCGTTTGAGATGATGAGGTGGCTGTATCAGTATTGGACGACATACCACTAGGTTGACCCATCATTCCGACCATAGAATGTGTAGTCGTTTGAGATGATGAGGTTGCTGTATCAGTATTGGACGACATGCCACTGGGTTGACCCATCATACCTCCCATAGAATGTGTAGCCGTTTGAGATGTAGAGGTTGCTTTATCAGTATTGGACGACATGCCACTGGGTTGACCCATCATGCCACTCATAGAATGTGTAGCCGTTTGAGATGTTGAGGTTGCTGTATCAGTATTGGGCGACATGCCACTGGGTTGACCCATCATACCACCCATAGAATGTGTAGCCGTTTGAGATGATGAGGTGGCTGTATCAGTATTGGACGACATACCACTAGGTTGACCCATCATTCCGACCATAGAATGTGTAGCCGTTTGAGATGATGAGGTTGCTGTATCAGTATTGGACGACATGCCACTGGGTTGACCCATCATACCACTCATAGAATGTGTAGTTGATGTAGTAGTGGCAATGAGGAATTCGGTTGAAGACGAAGAGGTATGACCGAAGTGGCCATTATTGGTTGCTGTATTATCTTCCGTTGAATCCGTTAAATCGGAACCAATAGACATAGAAGCATCAGTAGTAAAGACAGAAGTATTGGTGGTATGCATAGAAATATCTGTGGTAGAGGATGAGGTTTCAGTTGTTGACGAAACATTGATGGTGGATATAGCATCAGTAGTTGACGACACTTTACCGCTGACGGTCTCCTCAGAGATAAACTCGTTCTTACTGCTAGATACGTCTTGGACGGAAGACGTTGAAACATCTGTAGTTGTATCTTCGTTGGTGTACGAGGAACCGATATCTGTAGAGAGAGTGGAATCTATGAGCGAATCATCAGACACAGCGATGGAAGCAGTGATATCAATGGTAGACACTATACCGTCCGAAAAATGTAAAGCGGCTTCATTGTCTGTTGAATCAACGCCTGACTTTGGAGCATGAGTTTGAGCAATAAGATCATCAGAGTTTGTAGACATGCTAGTTGGTTGAGCCATCATGCCATCCATAGAATGTGTAGTCGTTTGAGATGTTGAGGTTGTTGTATCATTGTTGGACGACATTCCACTGGGTTGACCCATCACACCACTCATAGAATGTGGAGCCGTTTGAGATGATGAGGTTGCTTTATCAGTATTGGACGACATATCACTGGGTTGACCCATCATACCACCCATAGAATGTGTAGCCGTTTGAGATGTTGAGGTTGCTATATCAGTATTGGACGACATGCCACTGGGTTGACCCATCATGCCACCCATAGAATGTGTAGTAGTATGAGATAAGGTTGCTGTATCAGTATTGGATGACATGCCACTGGGTTGACCCATCATGCCACTCATAGAATGTGTAGCCGTTTGAGATGATGAGGTGGCTGTATCAGTATTGGACGACATACCACTAGGTTGACCCATCATTCCGACCATAGAATGTGTAGTCGTTTGAGATGATGAGGTTGCTGTATCAGTATTGGACGACATGCCACTGGGTTGACCCATCATACCTCCCATAGAATGTGTAGCCGTTTGAGATGTAGAGGTTGCTTTATCAGTATTGGACGACATGCCACTGGGTTGACCCATCATGCCACTCATAGAATGTGTAGCCGTTTGAGATGTTGAGGTTGCTGTATCAGTATTGGGCGACATGCCACTGGGTTGACCCATCATACCACCCATAGAATGTGTAGCCGTTTGAGATGATGAGGTGGCTGTATCAGTATTGGACGACATACCACTAGGTTGACCCATCATTCCGACCATAGAATGTGTAGCCGTTTGAGATGATGAGGTTGCTGTATCAGTATTGGACGACATGCCACTGGGTTGACCCATCATACCACTCATAGAATGTGTAGTTGATGTAGTAGTGGCAATGAGGAATTCGGTTGAAGACGAAGAGGTATGACCGAAGTGGCCATTATTGGTTGCTGTATTATCTTCCGTTGAATCCGTTAAATCGGAACCAATAGACATAGAAGCATCAGTAGTAGAAACAGAAGTATTGGTGGTATGCATAGAAATATCTGTGGTAGAGGATGAGGTTTCAGTTGTTGACGAAACATTGATGGTGGATATAGCATCAGTAGTTGACGACACTTTACCGCTGACGGTCTCCTCAGAGATAAACTCGTTCTTACTGCTAGATACGTCTTGGACGGAAGACGTTGAAACATCTGTAGTTGTATCTTCGTTGGTGTACGAGGAACCGATATCTGTAGAGAGAGTGGAATCTATGAGCGAATCATCAGACACAGCGATGGAAGCAGTGATATCAATGGTAGACACTATACCGTCCGAAAAATGTAAAGCGGCTTCATTGTCTGTTGAATCAACGCCTGACTTTGGAGCATGAGTTTGAGCAATAAGATCATCAGAGTTTGTAGACATGCTAGTTGGTTGAGCCATCATGCCATCCATAGAATGTGTAGTCGTTTGAGATGTTGAGGTTGCTATATCAGTATTGGACGACATTCCACTGGGTTGACCCCTTATGCCACCCATAGAATGTGTAGTCGTTTGAGATGATGAGGTGGCTGTATCAGTATTGGGCGACATGCCACTGGGTTGACCCATCATACCTCCCATAGAATGTGTAGCCGTTTGAGATGTTGAGGTTGCTTTATCAGTATTGGGCGACATGCCACTGGGTTGACCCATCATGCCACTCATAGAATGTGTAGCTGTTTGAGATGTTGAGGTTGCTGTATCAGTATTGGGCGACATGCCACTGGGTTGACCCATCATGCCACTCATAGAATGTGTAGCCGTTTGAGATGTTGAGGTTGCTGTATCAGTATTGGGCGACATGCCACTGGGTTGACCCATCATACCACCCATAGAATGTGTAGCCGTTTGAGATGTAGAGGTTGCTTTATCAATATTGGACGAAATACCACTGGGTTGACCCATCATACCTCCCATAGAATGTGTAGCCGTTTGAGATGATGAGGTTGCTGTATCAGTATTGGGCGACATGCCACTGGGTTGACCCATCATACCACCCATAGAATGTGTAGCCGTTTGAGATGTAGAGGTTGCTTTATCAGTATTGGACGACATGCCACTGGGTTGACCCATCATGCCACTCATAGAATGTGTAGCCGTAAGAGATGTTGAGGTTGCTATATCAGTATTGGACGACATGCCACTGGGTTGACCCATCATGCCACTCATAGAATGTGTAGCCGTTTGAGATGTTGAGGTTGTTGTATCAGTATAGGACGACATGCCACTGGGTTGACCCATCATGCCACTCATAGAATGTGTAGCCGTTTGAGATGTTGATGTTGCTATATAAGTATTTGGCGACATGCCACTGGGTTGACCCATCATACCACCCATAGAATGTGTAGTTGATGCAGTAGTGGCAATGAGGGAGTCGGTTGAAGACGAAGAGGTATGACTGAGGTGGCCATTATTGGTTGCTGTAATATCTTCCGTTGAATCTGTTAGATCAGAACCAATAGACGTAGAAGCATCAGTAGTAGAAACAGAAGTGTTGGTGGTATGCATAGATATATCTGTGGTAGAGGATGAGGTTTCAGTTGTTGACGAAACATTGATGGTGGATATAGCATCAGTAGTTGACGACACTTTACCGCTGACGGTCTCCTCAGAGATAAACTCGTTCTTACTGCTAGATACGTCTTGGACGGAAGACGTTGAAACATCTGTAGTTGTATCTTCGTTGGTGTACGAGGAACCGATATCTGTAGAGAGAGTGGAATCTATGAGCGAATCATCAGACACAGCGATGGAAGCAGTGATATCAATGGTAGACACTATACCGTCCGAAAAATGTAAAGCGGCTTCATTGTCTGTTGAATCAACGCCTGACTTTGGAACATGAGTTTGAGCAATAAGATCATCAGTGTTTGTAGACATGCTAGTTGGTTGAGCCATCATGCCATCCATAGAATGTGTAGTCGTTTGAGATGTTGAGGTTGCTATATCAGTATTGGACGACATTCCACTGGGTTGACCCATCATGCCACCCATAGAATGTGTAGTCGTTTGAGATGATGAGGTGGCTGTATCAGTATTGGACGACATGCCACTGGGTTGACCCATCACACCTCCCATAGAATGTGTAGCCGTTTGAGATGTTGAGGTTGCTGTATCAGTATTGGGCGACATGCCACTGGGTTGACCCATCATACCACCCATAGAATGTGTAGCCGTTTGAGATGTAGAGGTTGCTTTATCAGTATTGGACGACATGCCACTGGGTTGACCCATCATGCCACTCATAGAATGTGTAGCCGTTAGAGATGTTGAGGTTGCTATATCAGTATTGGACGACATGCCACTGGGTTGACCCATCATGCCACTCATAGAATGTGTAGCCGTTTGAGATGTTGAGGTTGCTGTATCAGTATAGGACGACATGCCACTGGGTTGACCCATCATGCCACTCATAGAATGTGTAGCCGTTTGAGATGTTGATGTTGCTATATTAGTATTTGGCGACATGCCACTGGGTTGACCCATCATACCACCCATAGAATGTGTAGCCGTTTGTGATGTTAAGCTTTCTGTATCAGTATTGGACGACATGCCACTTGGTTGACCCATCATGCCATCCATAGAATGAGTAGTCGTTTGGGATGTTAACCTTGCTGTACCAGTATTGGACGACATGCCACTTGGTTGACCCATCATACCTCCCGTAGAATGTGTAGTCGTTTGAGACGTTGAGGTTGCTGTATCAGTATTGGACGACATACCACTGGGTTGACCCATCATACCACTCATAGAATGTGTAGCAGTTTGAGATGTTGAGGTTGCTGTATCAGTATTGGACGACATGCCATTGGGTTGACCCATCATACCTTCCATAGAATGTGTAGCAGTTTGAGATGTTGAGGTTGCTGTATCAGTATTGGACGACATGCCATTGGGTTGACCCATCATACCTTCCATAGAATGTGTAGCCGTTTGAGATGTTGAGGTTGCTATATCAGTATTGGACGACATACCACTGGGTTGACCCATCATACCTCCCATAGAATGTGTAGCCTGTTGTGATGTTAAGCTTTCTGTATCAGTATTGGACGACATGCCACTTGGTTGACCCATCATGCCATCCATAGAATGGGTAGTCGTTTGGGATGTTAACCTTGCTGTACCAGTATTGGACGATATGCCACTAGGTTGACCCATCATGTCACCCATAGAATGTGTAGCCGTTTGAGATGATGAGGTTGCCGTATCAGTATTGGACGACATACCACTTGGTTGACCCATCATACCTCCCATAGAATGTGTAGCAGTTTGAGATGTTGAGGGTGCTGTATCAGTATTGGACGACATGCCATTGGGTTGACCCATCATGCCACCTATAGAATGTGTAGTCGTTTGAGATGTTGAGGTTGCTGTATCAGTATTGGACGACATACCACTGGGTTGACCCATCATGCCACCCATAGAATGTGTAGCCGTTTGAGATGTTAAGCTTGCTGTTTCAGTATTGGACGACATGCCACTGGCTTGACCCATCATACCACCCATAGAATGTGTAGCCGTTTGAGATGATGAGGTTGCTGTATCAGTATTGGACGACATACCACTGGGTTGACCCATCATACCACTCATAGAATTTGTAGTCGTTTGAGATGATGGGGTTGCTGTATCAGTAATGGACGACATACCACTTGGTTGACCCATCATACCTCCCATAGAATGTGTAGCCGTTTGAGATGTTGAGGTTGCTGTATCAGTATTTGACGACATACCACTGGGTTGACCCATCATGCCACTCATAGAATGTGTAGCCGTTTGAGATGTTGAGGTTGCTGTATCATTATTGGACGACATACCACTTGGTTGACCTATCATACCTCCCATAGAATGTGTATCCGTTTGAGATGTTGAGGTTGCTGTATCAGTATTGGACGACATACCACTGGGTTGACCCATCATGCCACTCTTTGAATGTGTAGCCGTTTGAGATGTTGAGGTTGCTATATCAGTATTGGACGACATACCACTTGGTTGACCCATCATTCCGACCATAGAATGTGTAGTCGTTTGAGATGATGAGGTTGCTGTATCAGTATTGGACGACATACCACTGGGTTGACCCATCATACCTCCCATAGAATGTGTAGCCGTTTGAGATGTTGAGGTTGCTATATCAGTATTGGACGACATGCCACTGGGTTGACCCATCATGCCACTCATAGAATGTGTAGCCGTTTGGGATGTCGATGTTGCTGTATCAGTATTTGACGATATGCCACTGGGTTGACCCATCATGCTACCCATAGAATGTGTAGTCGTTTGAGATGTTAAGCTTGCTGTTTCAGTATTGGACAACATGCCACCAATAGAATGTGTAGTCGTTTGAGATAAGGTTGCTGTATCAGTATTGGACGACATACCACTGGGTTGACCCATCATACCTCCCATAGAATGTGTAGCCGTTTGAGATGTTGAGGTTGCTATATCAGTATTGAACGACATACCACTGGGTTGACCCATCATACCTCCCATAGAATGGGTAGCCGTTTGTGATGTTAAGCTTTCTGTATCAGTATTGGACGACATGCCACTTGGTTGACCCATCATGCCATCCATAGAATGGGTAGTCGTTTGGGATGTTAACCTTGCTGTACCAGTATTGGACGACATGCCACTGGGTTGACCCATCATGTCACCCAAAGAATGTGTAGCCGTTTGAGATGATGAGGTTGCCGTATCAGTATTGGACGACATACCACTTGGTTGACCCATCATGTCACCCATAGAATGTGTAGTCGTTTGAGATGATGAGGTTGCTGTATCAGTATTGGACGACATACCACTTGGTTGACCCATCATGTCACCCATAGAATGTGTAGTCGTTTGAGATGATGAGGTTGCTGTATCAGTATTGGACGACATACCACTTGGTTGACCCATCATGTCACCCATAGAATGTGTAGCCGTTTGAGATGATGAGGTTGCTGTATCAGTATTGGACGACATACTACTTGGTTGACCCATCATGTCACCCATAGAATGTGTAGTCGTTTGAGATGATGAGGTTGCTGTATCAGTATTGGACGACATAGCACTGGGTTGACCCATCATACCACTCATAGAATGTGTAGTCGTTTGAGATGATGAGGTTGCTGTATCAGTATTGGACGACATACCACTTGGTTGACCCATCATGTCACCCATAGAATGTGTAGTCGTTTGAGATGATGGGGTTGCTGTATCAGTATTGGACGACATACCACTTGGTTGACCCATCATACCACTCATAGAATGTGTAGTCGTTTGGGATGTTAACCTTGCTGTACCAGTATTGGACGACATGCCACTGGGTTGACCCATCATGTCACCCATAGAATGTGTAGCCGTTTGAGATGATGAGGTTGCCGTATCAGTATTGGACGACATACCACTTGGTTGACCCATCATGTCACCCATAGAATGTGTAGTCGTTTGAGATGATGAGGTTGCTGTATCAGTATTGGACGACATACCACTTGGTTGACCCATCATGTCACCCATAGAATGTGTAGTCGTTTGAGATGATGAGGTTGCCGTATCAGTATTGGACGATATACCACTGGGTTGATCCATCATGTCACCCATAGAATGTGTAGCCGTTTGGGATGTCGATTTTGCTTTATCAGTATTTGACGATATGCCACTGGGTTGACCCATCATGCCACTCATGAAATGCGAAGTCGTTTGAGATGTTAACATTTCTGTATCAGTATTGGACGACATGCCACTGGGTTGACCCATCATGCCACTCATAGAATGTGTAGCCGTTTGGGATGTCGATGTTGCTGTATCAGTATTTGACGATATGCCACTGGGTTGACCCATCATGCTACCCATAGAATGTGTAGTCGTTTGAGATGTTAAGCTTGCTGTTTCAGTATTGGACAACATGCCACCAATAGAATGTGTAGTCGTTTGAGATAAGGTTGCTGTATCAGTATTGGACGACATGCCACTGGGTTGACCCATCATACCACCCATAGAATGTGTAGCCGTTTGAGATGATGAGGTTGCTGTATCAGTATTGGACGACATGCCACTGGGTTGACCCATCATACCACCCATAGAATGTGTAGCCGTTTGAGATGTTGAGGTTGCTGTATCAGTATTGGACGACATACCACTGGGTTGACCCATCATACCTCCCATAGAATGTGTAGCCGTTTGAGATGTTGAGGTTGCTGTATCAGTATTGGACGACATGCCACTGGGTTGACCCATCATACCACCCATAGAATGTGTAGCCGTTTGAAATGTTGAGGTTGCTGTATCAGTATTGGACGACATACCACTGGGTTGACCCATCATACCAGCCATAGAATGTGTAGTCGTTTGAGATGATGAGGTTGCTGTATCAGTATTGGACGACATACCACTTGGTTGACCCATCATGTCACCCATAGAATGTGTATCCGTTTGAGATGTTGAGGATGCTGTATCAGTATTGGACGACATACCACTTGGTTGACCCATCATGTCACTCATAGAATGTGTAGTCGTTTGAGATGATGAGGTTGCTGTATCAGTATTGGACGACATACCACTGGGTTGACCCATCATGTCACCCATAGAATGTGTAGCCGTTTGGGATGTCGATTTTGCTTTATCAGTATTTGACGATATGCCACTGGGTTGACCCATCATGCCACTCATGAAATGCGAAGTCGTTTGAGATGTTAACATTTCTGTATCAGTATTGGACGACATACCACTGGGTTGACCCATCATACCTCCCATAGAATGTGTAGCCGTTTGAGATGTTGAGGTTGCTGTATCAGTATTGGACGACATGCCACTGGGTTGACCCATCATGCCACTCATAGAATGTGTAGCCGTTTGAGATGATGAGGTTGCTGTATCAGTATTGGACGACATGCCACTGGGTTGACCCATCATGCCACTCATAGAATGTATAGCCGTTTGAGATGATGAGGTTGCTGTATCAGTATTGGACGACATACCACTGGGTTGACCCATCATGTCACCCATAGAATGTGTAGCCGTTTGGGATGTCGATTTTGCTTTATCAGTATTTGACGACATACCACTGGGTTGACCCATCATACCACTCATAGAATGTGTAGTCGTTTGAGATGATGAGGTTGCTGTATCAGTATTGGACGACATACCACTTGGTTGACCCATCATACCTCCCATAGAATGTGTAGTCGTTTGAGATGATGAGGTTGCTGTATCAGTATTGGACGACATACCACTGGGTTGACCCATCATGTCACCCATAGAATGTGTAGCCGTTTGGGATGTCGATGTTGCTTTATCAGTATTTGACGATATGCCACTGGGTTGACCCATCATGCCACTCATGAAATGCGAAGTCGTTTGAGATGTTAACATTTCTGTATCAGTATTGGACGACATACCACTGGGTTGACCCATCATACCTCCCATAGAATGTGTAGCCGTTTGAGATGTTGAGGTTGCTGTATCAGTATTGGACGACATGCCACTGGGATGACCCATCATGCCACTCATAGAATGTGTAGCCGTTTGAGATGATGGGGTTGCTGTATCAGTATTGGACGACATGCCACTGGGTTGACCCATCATGCCACTCATAGAATGTGTAGCCGTTTGAGATGATGAGGTTGCTGTATCAGTATTGGACGACATACCACTGGGTTGACCCATCATGTCACCCATAGAATGTGTAGCCGTTTGGGATGTCGATTTTGCTTTATCAGTATTTGACGATATGCCACTGGGTTGACCCATCATGCCACTCATGAAATGCGAAGTCGTTTGAGATGTTAACATTTCTGTATCAGTATTGGACGACATACCACTGGGTTGACCCATCATACCTCCCATAGAATGTGTAGCCGTTTGAGATGTTGAGGTTGCTGTATCAGTATTGGACGACATGCCACTGGGTTGACCCATCATGCCACTCATAGAATGTGTAGCCGTTTGAGATGATGGGGTTGCTGTATCAGTATTGGACGACATACCACTTGGTTGACCCATCATACCACTCATAGAATGTGTAGTCGTTTGAGATGATGGGGTTGCTGTATCAGTATTGGACGACATACCACTTGGTTGACCCATCATACCTCCCATAGAATGTGTAGTCGTTTGAGATGATGAGGTTGCTGTATCAGTATTGGACGACATACCACTGGGTTGACCCATCATGTCACCCATAGAATGTGTAGCCGTTTGGGATGTCGATATTGCTTTATCAGTATTTGACGATATGCCACTGGGTTGACCCATCATGCCACTCATGAAATGCGAAGTCGTTTGAGATGTTAACATTTCTGTATCAGTATTGGACGACATACCACTGGGTTGACCCATCATACCTCCCATAGAATGTGTAGCCGTTTGAGATGTTGAGGTTGCTATATCAGTATTGGACGACATGCCACTGGGTTGACCCATCATGCCACTCATAGAATGTGTAGCCGTTTGGGATGTCGATGTTGCTGTATCAGTATTTGACGATATGCCACTGGGTTGACCCATCATGCTACCCATATAATGTGTAGTCGTTTGAGATGTTAAGCTTGCTGTTTCAGTATTGGACAACATGCCACCAATAGAATGTGTAGTCGTTTGAGATAAGGTTGCTGTATCAGTATTGGACGACATGCCACTGGGTTGACCCATTATACCACCCATAGAATGTGTAGCCGTTTGAGATGATGAGGTTGCTGTATCAGTATTGGACGACATGCCACTGGGTTGACCCATCATACCACTCATAGAATGTGTAGTCGTTTGAGATGTTGAGGTTGCTGTATCAGTATTGGACGACATACCACTGGGTTGACCCATCATACCTCCCATAGAATGTGTAGCCGTTTGAGATGCTGAGGTTGCTGTATCAGTATTGGACGACATACCACTGGGTTGACCCATCATACCACCCATAGAATGTGTAGCCGTTTGAGATGTTGAGGTTGCTGTATCAGTATTGGACGACATGCCACTGGGTTGACCCATCATACCACCCATAGAATGTGTAGTCGTTTGAGATGATGAGGTTGCTGTATCAGTATTGGACGACATACCACTGGGTTGACCCATCATGTCACCCATAGAATGTGTAGCCGTTTGGGATGTCGATTTTGCTTTATCAGTATTTGACGACATACCACTGGGTTGACCCATCATACCACTCATAGAATGTGTAGTCGTTTGAGATGATGAGGTTGCTGTATCAGTATTGGACGACATACCACTTGGTTGACCCATCATACCTCCCATAGAATGTGTAGTCGTTTGAGATGATGAGGTTGCTGTATCAGTATTGGACGACATACCACTGGGTTGACCCATCATGTCACCCATAGAATGTGTAGCCGTTTGGGATGTCGATGTTGCTTTATCAGTATTTGACGATATGCCACTGGGTTGACCCATCATGCCACTCATGAAATGCGAAGTCGTTTGAGATGTTAACATTTCTGTATCAGTAT
Source organism: Mimachlamys varia (assembly GCA_947623455.1). NCBI lineage: Eukaryota > Metazoa > Mollusca > Bivalvia > Pectinida > Pectinidae > Mimachlamys > Mimachlamys varia. The sequence continues at coordinate 30,517,541 of OX392529.1, read as the reverse complement.
TGGACGACATACCACTGGGTTGACCCATCATACCTCCCATAGAATGTGTAGCCGTTTGAGATGTTGAGGTTGCTGTATCAGTATTGGACGACATGCCACTGGGATGACCCATCATGCCACTCATAGAATGTGTAGCCGTTTGAGATGATGGGGTTGCTGTATCAGTATTGGACGACATGCCACTGGGTTGACCCATCATGCCACTCATAGAATGTGTAGCCGTTTGAGATGATGAGGTTGCTGTATCAGTATTGGACGACATACCACTGGGTTGACCCATCATGTCACCCATAGAATGTGTAGCCGTTTGGGATGTCGATTTTGCTTTATCAGTATTTGACGATATGCCACTGGGTTGACCCATCATGCCACTCATGAAATGCGAAGTCGTTTGAGATGTTAACATTTCTGTATCAGTATTGGACGACATACCACTGGGTTGACCCATCATACCTCCCATAGAATGTGTAGCCGTTTGAGATGTTGAGGTTGCTGTATCAGTATTGGACGACATGCCACTGGGTTGACCCATCATGCCACTCATAGAATGTGTAGCCGTTTGAGATGATGGGGTTGCTGTATCAGTATTGGACGACATACCACTTGGTTGACCCATCATACCACTCATAGAATGTGTAGTCGTTTGAGATGATGGGGTTGCTGTATCAGTATTGGACGACATACCACTTGGTTGACCCATCATACCTCCCATAGAATGTGTAGTCGTTTGAGATGATGAGGTTGCTGTATCAGTATTGGACGACATACCACTGGGTTGACCCATCATGTCACCCATAGAATGTGTAGCCGTTTGGGATGTCGATATTGCTTTATCAGTATTTGACGATATGCCACTGGGTTGACCCATCATGCCACTCATGAAATGCGAAGTCGTTTGAGATGTTAACATTTCTGTATCAGTATTGGACGACATACCACTGGGTTGACCCATCATACCTCCCATAGAATGTGTAGCCGTTTGAGATGTTGAGGTTGCTATATCAGTATTGGACGACATGCCACTGGGTTGACCCATCATGCCACTCATAGAATGTGTAGCCGTTTGGGATGTCGATGTTGCTGTATCAGTATTTGACGATATGCCACTGGGTTGACCCATCATGCTACCCATATAATGTGTAGTCGTTTGAGATGTTAAGCTTGCTGTTTCAGTATTGGACAACATGCCACCAATAGAATGTGTAGTCGTTTGAGATAAGGTTGCTGTATCAGTATTGGACGACATGCCACTGGGTTGACCCATTATACCACCCATAGAATGTGTAGCCGTTTGAGATGATGAGGTTGCTGTATCAGTATTGGACGACATGCCACTGGGTTGACCCATCATACCACTCATAGAATGTGTAGTCGTTTGAGATGTTGAGGTTGCTGTATCAGTATTGGACGACATACCACTGGGTTGACCCATCATACCTCCCATAGAATGTGTAGCCGTTTGAGATGCTGAGGTTGCTGTATCAGTATTGGACGACATACCACTGGGTTGACCCATCATACCACCCATAGAATGTGTAGCCGTTTGAGATGTTGAGGTTGCTGTATCAGTATTGGACGACATGCCACTGGGTTGACCCATCATACCACCCATAGAATGTGTAGTCGTTTGAGATGATGAGGTTGCTGTATCAGTATTGGACGACATACCACTTGGTTGACCCATCATGTCACCCATAGAATGTGTAGTCGTTTGAGATGATGGGGTTGCTGTATCAGTATTGGACGACATACCACTTGGTTGACCCATCATACCACTCATAGAATGTGTAGTCGTTTGAGATGATGAGGTTGCTGTATCAGTATTGGACGACATGCCACTGGGTTGAGCCATCATACCTCCCATAGAATGTGTAGCCGTTTGAGATGATGAGGTTGCTGTATCAGTATTGGACGACATACCACTGGGTTGACCCATCATGTCACCCATAGAATGTGTAGCCGTTTGGGATGTCGATTTTGCTTTATCAGTATTTGACGATATGCCACTGGGTTGACCCATCATGCCACTCATGAAATGCGAAGTCGTTTGAGATGTTAACATTTCTGTATCAGTATTGGACGACATACCACTGGGTTGACCCATCATACCTCCCATAGAATGTGTAGCCGTTTGAGATGTTGAGGTTGCTATATCAGTATTGGACGACATGCCACTGGGTTGACCCATCATGCCACTCATAGAATGTGTAGCCGTTTGGGATGTCGATGTTGCTGTATCAGTATTTGACGATATGCCACTGGGTTGACCCATCATGCTACCCATAGAATGTGTAGTCGTTTGAGATGTTAAGCTTGCTGTTTCAGTATTGGACAACATGCCACCAATAGAATGTGTAGTCGTTTGAGATAAGGTTGCTGTATCAGTATTGGACGACATGCCACTGGGTTGACCCATCATACCACCCATAGAATGTGTAGCCGTTTGAGATGATGAGGTTGCTGTATCAGTATTGGACGACATGCCACTGGGTTGACCTATCATACCACCCATAGAATGTGTAGCCGTTTGAGATGTTGAGGTTGCTGTATCAGTATTGGACGACATACCACTGGGTTGACCCATCATACCTCCCATAGAATGTGTAGCCGTTTGAGATGTTGAGGTTGCTGTATCAGTATTGGACGACATGCCACTGGGTTGACCCATCATACCACCCATAGAATGTGTAGCCGTTTGAGATGTTGAGGTTGCTGTATCAGTATTGGACGACATACCACTTGGTTGACCCATCATACCAGCCATAGAATGTGTAGTCGTTTGAGATGATGAGGTTGCTGTTTCGGTATTGGACGACATGCCACTAGGTGGAGCCATCATGCCACCCATAGAATGTGTAGCCGTTTGAGATGTTGAGGTTGCTGTATCAGTATTGGACGACATGCCACTGGCTTGACCCATCATACCAGCCATAGAATGTGTAGTCGTTTGAGATGGTGAGGTTGCTATATCAGTATTGGACGACATACCACTTGGTTGACCCATCATACCAGCCATAGAATGTGTAGTCGTTTGAGATGGTGAGGTTGCTATATCAGTATTGGACGACATACCACTTGGTTGACCCATCATACCAGCCATAGAATGTGTAGTCGTTTGAGATGGTGAGGTTGCTATATCAGTATTGGACGACATACCACTTGGTTGACCCATCATACCTCCCATAGAATGTGTAGTCGTTTGAGATGATGAGGTTGCTGTTTCGGTATTGGACGACATGCCACTAGGTGGAGCCATCATGCCACCCATAGAATGTGTTGTTGTCGCCCCCTGCACAGGAAATGTGAAACAAAGAAGAAAGGTCACTTTCCATAGAATAATTTGACTCCCCATGGTACTCTAGTTTTTCTCAGCACCTATAATGGAAACAAATAGATCATTAAGAAGTTTGTTCTACACAAGTTTGGTTACATTAATGGTATGTTTGACTGGTTATGATAAGTATAAAGTACAGGACATGCCCCGCCTATGTTTATCAATATATCTTTAACGGTTTAAAGGTTATCGGCCGGACAAGAATTATTGAAAAAATCACACATATTTGACCTCTGACCTTCAGGTCAGGGTCACAGTGACATAATGACAGTGTACTGCACATCTGCTTTAGGTGATACTGCAAGTTTCGTTAAGATATCTTCAACGGTATGGCCCGGACAAGAATTATTAGAAGAACAAGAACCAGAACCGGTACTAATACAATATGTCTCCCTTCATGCGAAGGGGAGATATAATAAACAGTATCTATTTGTCTCTGAATATTTAATTGACTTAACAGGTAGCCTCTATAAATCTAGGTCGATGATACTGAGGGCAAATGACGACAGACCCCACACTAACGGTAGGCCGCCGCAATAAGGCCAGAGGACCAAGCTAACGGGCACTTTACCAGCGGACAGTATTAAGGACGCTCGACCCTACGTTATACACAAGTTTTGATTCTCGTTTTGTGGTGACGTAGCTTCCTATTTGTGTACCTGGTATTTGATAACGGGGTATCAAATTCGTTCTACACCGTGATATGTCGCGATGTCAACAATGGCGAGATGAGAGGGAACGGTTCAAGTCTTCAACTCAAGATTACGAGCAAATAAAGTATTGTCAAACTGGAGAGTCGGTAGAATTATCCGTGTTGGCAGAAAGTTTGCAAAACGGCTGTGCCTGGTGTCATTATATATGCACTATTATGTTGTTGAAATATAACACAGAACGCCGGTAGTTGTTATGTTCTAAAATGATTAAGGCTTGTACGTATTCACACTGACAGTATGTATGTTATGTAAAAATACTACCCACCATAAAAACTTCCTAATAGCATCAAGGGAGACAACCTACCCTAGACACAGTTTTACATTTAGTTTTTCAATAAGTAGCATAAAAAGCTTGTCTGTGATATTTGATTCAATTTTATGCTTGTGCTTTATGTAACTATATGGTATGTAAATAATTTGACTGTGTATACTGAAATTTGTCCGCTAGATATAAAAATAACACACTTTGTAACAATCGCTTTGTCCATTTTTCCACAAATAAAATATTTTTGAGGTAGCTATTGATTTCTTTTTTTATTTTATTGTATGTTTGTGATTTTCAACAACATTCACAAGAAAAAAAAATAGAAAAAACATTAAATTTTGAGAAAAATCATTTTTTGGTGTTTTTTTTACCAAAAATGAAACAAGTCATAGGAATGCTTAGATTTTCACAAAATCATCTCTACCTGGTAGCATAGTCAACATATGAAAGTTTTAACGAAATCTAGTGGTTAATTGCGAAAGGGTCGAGTCTCCTTAAAAACCCTGATTGTGAAATACTGACATCGTGACTCCTCCCCAGAAACAGTTTCCGGTTCACTATCATTAATGTAAGTATATTATCATATTAATTATAAAGAAAACATTTCAACAATGCATCCTTTGACAGCATATTTTGTGTTTTCTACTTAAATCAATGTTTATTATAGATGTATTTTGTATCATGTTTCATAGTCGCCAACTTGGTTTCACCGAGAAATTTTCTGTGTGAAGGTTGACGTTTTCAATATGCTCATCAGTATGCCTACTTGCTGTGATTGAGAATAATGCCAAAGTTCTCTCTTTGAGGACGTGACATTTACTTGAATGTGACCTTAATTTACATGGCGGCTGTCGCCGATAAAACAGAAGACGCTTAAGCTTCCGGAATACATGTTCTTTTTGTGTGTATTTTTTCAAGCATGTTTCTTTCTGCAAATCTTTCCTTTGCCCATAAAACAGTAGCACCAATTGCCCCACCCCTAGCACAAATTGCTTCCCCTCCCCCACCGCTCATGTCTTTCTGTTACAGAAGATTGTATTAAGAACACCGTCGGGGAATGTCATGCAGACGAAGGTTATCTTGTGACAGTAGGCACCACTTCAGGTTAATGTACAGCCGGTTATCTTGTGACAGGAGACACCGCTACAGGTTATCGTATAGCCGGTTATCTTGTGACAGGAGACACCGCTACAGGTTATCGTATAGCCGGTTATCTTGTGACAGGAGGCACCACTTCAGGTAACCGTATAGCAAGTTATCTTGTGACAGGAGGCACCACTACAGGTTATCGTACAGCCGGTTATCTTGTGACAGGAGACACCACTATAGGTTACCGTACAGCCGGTTATCTTGTGACAGGAGGCACCACTTCAGGTTACCGTACAGCCGGTTATCTTGTGACAGGAGAAATGTTACCGGTTACCGTATAGCCGGTTATCTTGTGACAGTAGGCACCACTTCAGGTTACCGTACAGCCGGTTATCTTGTGACAGGAGGCATCACTTCAGGTTACCGTACATCTGGTTATCTTATGACAGTAGGCACCACTTCAGGTTACCGTAGAGACTTTTATCTTCTGACAGGTGAACCGTTGCCGGTTACCGTATAGCCGGTTATCTTGTGACAGTAGGCACCACTTCAGGTTAAAGTACAGCCGGTTATCTTGTGACAGGAGACACCACTACAGGTTACCGTACAGCCGGTTATCTTGTGACAGGAGGAACCACTACAGGTTACCGTATAGCCGGTTATCTTGTGACAGGAGGTACCACACCAGGTTACCGTATAGCCGGTTATCTTGTGACAAGAGGAACCACTAAAGGTTACCGTATAGCCGGTTATCTTGTGACAGGAGGCACCACTACAGGTTACCGTATAGCCGGTTATCTTGTGATAGGAGGCACCACTTCAGGTTACCGTACAGACGGTTATCTTGTGACAGGAGGCACCACTTCAGGTTACCGTACAGCCGGTTATCTTGTGACAGGAAACACCACTACAGGTTACCGTGAAGCCGGTTATCTTGTGACAGGAGGCACCACTACAGGTTACCGTATAGCCCGTTATCTTGTGACAGGAGGAACCACTATAGGTTACCGTATATCTTGTTATCTTGTGACAGGAGGAACCACTACAGGTTACCGTACAGCCGATTATCTTGTGACAGGAGGAACCACTAAAGGTTACCGTACAGCCGGTTATCTTGTGACAGGAGGAACCACTAAAGGTTACCGTACAGTCGGTTATCTTGTGACAAGAGGCACCACTACAGGTTACCATATAGCCGGTTATCTTGTGACAGGAGGGACCACTACAGGGTACCGTATAGCCGGTTATCTTGTGACAGGAGGAACCACTAATGGTTACCGTACAGCCGGTTATCTTGTGACAGGAGGAACCACTTCAGGTTACCGTACAGCCGGTTATCTTGTGACAGGAGGCACCACTATAGGTTACCGTACAGCCGGTTATCTTGTGACAGGAGGAACCACTACAGGTTACCGTACAGCCGGTTATCTTGTGACAGGAGGAACCACTACATGTTACCGTACAGCCGGTTATCTTGTGGCAGGAGGAACCACTACAGGTTACCGTACAGCCGGTTATCTTGTTACAGGAGGTACCACTACAGGTTACCGTATAGCCGGTTATCTTGTGACAGGAGGCACCACTACAGGTTACCGTATAGCCGGTTATCTTGTGACAGGAGGAACCACTACAGGTTACCGTACAGCCGGTTATCTTGTGACAGGAGACACCACTACAGGTTACCGTACAGCCGGTTATCTTGTGACAGGAGGCACCACTACAGGTTACCGTACAGTCGGTTATCTTGTGACAGGAGGCACCACTACAGGTTACCGTATAGCCGGTTATCTTATGACAGGAGGAACCACTAATGGTTACCGTACAGCCGGTTATCTTGTGACAGGAGGAACCACTTCAGGTTACCGTACAGCCGGTTATCTTGTGACAGGAGGCACCACTATAGGTTACCGTACAGCCGGTTATCTTGTGACAGGAGGAACCACTACATGTTACCGTACAGCCGGTTTTCTTGTGACAGGAGGAACCACTACATGTTACCGTACAGCCGGTTATCTTGTGGCAGGAGGAACCACTACAGGTTACCGTACAGCCGGTTATTTTGTGACAGGAGGTACCACTACAGGTTACCGTATAGCCGGTTATCTTGTGACAGGAGGCACCACTACAGGTTACCGTATAGCCGGTTATCTTGTGACAGGAGGAACCACTACAGGTTACCGTACAGCCGGTTATCTTGTGACAGGAGACACCACTACAGGTTACCGTACAGCCGGTTATCTTGTGACAGGAGGCACCACTACAGGTTACCGTACAGTCGGTTATCTTGTGACAGGAGGCACCACTACAGGTTACCGTATAGCCGGTTATCTTATGACAGGAGGAACCACTAATGGTTACCGTACAGCCGGTTATCTTGTGACAGGAGGAACCACTTCAGGTTACCGTACAGCCGGTTATCTTGTGACAGGAGGCACCACTATAGGTTACCGTACAGCCGGTTATCTTGTGACAGGAGGAACCACTACAGGTTACCGTACAGCCGGTTATCTTGTGACAGGAGGAACCACTACATGTTACCGTACAGCCGGTTATCTTGTGGCAGGAGGAACCACTACAGGTTACCGTACAGCCGGTTATTTTGTGACAGGAGGTACCACTACAGGTTACCGTATAGCCGGTTATCTTGTGACAGGAGGCACCACTACAGGTTACCGTATAGCCGGTTATCTTGTGACAGGAGGAACCACTACAGGTTACCGTACAGCCGGTTATCTTGGGACAGGAGGAACCACTACAGGTTACCGTACAGCCGGTTATCTTGTGACAGGAGGCACCACTACAGGTTACCGTACAGTCGGTTATCTTGTGACAGGAGGCACCACTACAGGTTACCGTATAGCCGGTTATCTTATGACAGGAGGAACCACTAATGGTTACCGTACAGCCGGTTATCTTGTGACAGGAGGAACCACTTCAGGTTACCGTACAGCCGGTTATCTTGTGACAGGAGGCACCACTATAGGTTACCGTACAGCCGGTTATCTTGTGACAGGAGGAACCACTACAGGTTACCGTACAGCCGGTTATCTTGTGACAGGAGGAACCACTACATGTTACCGTACAGCCGGTTATCTTGTGGCAGGAGGAACCACTACAGGTTACCGTACAGCCGGTTATTTTGTGACAGGAGGTACCACTACAGGTTACCGTATAGCCGGTTATCTTGTGACAGGAGGCACCACTACAGGTTACCGTATAGCCGGTTATCTTGTGACAGGAGGAACCACTACAGGTTACCGTACAGCCGGTTATCTTGGGACAGGAGGAACCACTACAGGTTACCGTACAGCCGGTTATCTTGTGACAGGAGGCACCACTACAGGTTACCGTACAGTCGGTTATCTTGTGACAGGAGGCACCACTACAGGTTACCGTATAGCCGATTATCTTATGACAGGAGGAACCACTTCAGGTTACCATACAGCCGGTTATCTTGTGACAGGAGACACCACTACAGGTTACCGTACAGCCGGTTATCTTGTGACAGGAGGCACCACTATAGGTTACCGTACAACCGGTTATCTTGTGACAGGAGGCACCACTACAGGTTACCGTATAGCCGGTTATCTTGTGACAGGAGGCACCACTACAGGTTACCGTACAGCCGGTTATCTTGTGACAGGAGGCACCACTTTAGGTTACCGTACAACCGGTTATCTTGTGACGGGAGGCACCACTAAAGGTTACCGTACAGTCGGTTATCTTGTTATAGGAGGCTCCACTACAGGTTACCGTATAGCCGGTTATCTTGTGACAGGAGGCACCACTAAAGGTTACCGTACAGTCGGTTATCTTGTTATAGGAGGCACCACTTTAGGTTACCGTACAACCGGTTATCTTGTGACAGGAGGCACCACTAAAGGTTACCGTACAGTCGGTTATCTTGTTATAGGAGGCTCCACTACAGGTTACCGTATAGCCGGTTATCTTGTGACAGGAGGCACCACTAAAGGTTACCGTACAGTCGGTTATCTTGTGACAGGAGGAACCACTATAGGTTACCGTATATCTGGTTATCTTGTGACATGAGGCACCACTACAGGTTACCGTATATCTGGTTATCTTGTGACAGGAGGAACCACTACAGGTTACCGTACAGCCGATTATCTTGTGACAGGAGGAACCACTACAGGTTACCGTACAGCCGGTTATCTTGTGACAGGAGGAACCACTAAAGGTTACCGTACAGCCTGTTATCTTGTGACAGGAGGAACCACTACAGGTTACCGTACAGTCAGTTATCTTGTGACTAGAGGCACCACTACAGGTTACCATATAGCCGGTTATCTTGTGACAGGAGGGACCACTACAGGGTACCGTATAGCCGGTTATCTTGTGACAGGAGGAACCACTAATGGTTACCGTACAGCCGGTTATCTTGTGACAGGAGGAACCACTTCAGGTTACCGTACAGCCGGTTATCTTGTGACAGGAGGCACCACTATAGGTTACCGTACAGCCGGTTATCTTGTGACAGGAGGAACCACTACAGGTTACCGTACAGCCGGTTATCTTGTGACAGGAGGAACCACTACATGTTACCGTACAGCCGGTTATCTTGTGGCAGGAGGAACCACTACAGGTTACCGTACAGCCGGTTATCTTGTGACCGGAGGCACCACTACAGGTTACCGTATAGCCGGTTATCTTGTGACAGGAGGAACCACTATAGGTTACCGTATATCTGGTTATCTTGTGACATGAGGCACCACTACAGGTTACCGTATATCTGGTTATCTTGTGACAGGAGGAACCACTACAGGTTACCGTACAGCCGATTATCTTGTGACAGGAGGAACCACTACAGGTTACCGTACAGCCGGTTATCTTGTGACAGGAGGAACCACTAAAGGTTACCGTACAGCCTGTTATCTTGTGACAGGAGGAACCACTACAGGTTACCGTACAGTCAGTTATCTTGTGACAAGAGGCACCACTACAGGTTACCATATAGCCGGTTATCTTGTGACAGGAGGGACCACTACAGGGTACCGTATAGCCGGTTATCTTGTGACAGGAGGAACCACTAATGGTTACCGTACAGCCGGTTATCTTGTGACAGGAGGAACCACTTCAGGTTACCGTACAGCCGGTTATCTTGTGACAGGAGGCACCACTATAGGTTACCGTACAGCCGGTTATCTTGTGACAGGAGGAACCACTACAGGTTACCGTACAGCCGGTTATCTTGTGACAGGAGGAACCACTACATGTTACCGTACAGCCGGTTATCTTGTGGCAGGAGGAACCACTACAGGTTACCGTACAGCCGGTTATCTTGTTACAGGAGGTACCACTACAGGTTACCGTATAGCCGGTTATCTTGTGACAGGAGGCACCACTACAGGTTACCGTATAGCCGGTTATCTTGTGACAGGAGGAACCACTACAGGTTACCGTACAGCCGGTTATCTTGTGACAGGAGACACCACTACAGGTTACCGTACAGCCGGTTATCTTGTGACAGGAGGCACCACTACAGGTTACCGTACAGTCGGTTATCTTGTGACAGGAGGTACCACTACAGGTTACCGTATAGCCGGTTATCTTATGACAGGAGGAACCACTAATGGTTACCGTACAGCCGGTTATCTTGTGACAGGAGGAACCACTTCAGGTTACCGTACAGCCGGTTATCTTGTGACAGGAGGCACCACTATAGGTTACCGTACAGCCGGTTATCTTGTGACAGGAGGAACCACTACATGTTACCGTACAGCCGGTTTTCTTGTGACAGGAGGAACCACTACATGTTACCGTACAGCCGGTTATCTTGTGGCAGGAGGAACCACTACAGGTTACCGTACAGCCGGTTATTTTGTGACAGGAGGTACCACTACAGGTTACCGTATAGCCGGTTATCTTGTGACAGGAGGCACCACTACAGGTTACCGTATAGCCGGTTATCTTGTGACAGGAGGAACCACTACAGGTTACCGTACAGCCGGTTATCTTGTGACAGGAGACACCACTACAGGTTACCGTACAGCCGGTTATCTTGTGACAGGAGGCACCACTACAGGTTACCGTACAGTCGGTTATCTTGTGACAGGAGGCACCACTACAGGTTACCGTATAGCCGGTTATCTTATGACAGGAGGAACCACTAATGGTTACCGTACAGCCGGTTATCTTGTGACAGGAGGAACCACTTCAGGTTACCGTACAGCCGGTTATCTTGTGACAGGAGGCACCACTATAGGTTACCGTACAGCCGGTTATCTTGTGACAGGAGGAACCACTACAGGTTACCGTACAGCCGGTTATCTTGTGACAGGAGGAACCACTACATGTTACCGTACAGCCGGTTATCTTGTGGCAGGAGGAACCACTACAGGTTACCGTACAGCCGGTTATTTTGTGACAGGAGGTACCACTACAGGTTACCGTATAGCCGGTTATCTTGTGACAGGAGGCACCACTACAGGTTACCGTATAGCCGGTTATCTTGTGACAGGAGGAACCACTACAGGTTACCGTACAGCCGGTTATCTTGGGACAGGAGGAACCACTACAGGTTACCGTACAGCCGGTTATCTTGTGACAGGAGGCACCACTACAGGTTACCGTACAGTCGGTTATCTTGTGACAGGAGGCACCACTACAGGTTACCGTATAGCCGATTATCTTATGACAGGAGGAACCACTTCAGGTTACCATACAGCCGGTTATCTTGTGACAGGAGACACCACTACAGGTTACCGTACAGCCGGTTATCTTGTGACAGGAGGCACCACTATAGGTTACCGTACAACCGGTTATCTTGTGACAGGAGGCACCACTACAGGTTACCGTATAGCCGGTTATCTTGTGACAGGAGGCACCACTACAGGTTACCGTACAGCCGGTTATCTTGTGACAGGAGGCACCACTTTAGGTTACCGTACAACCGGTTATCTTGTGACGGGAGGCACCACTAAAGGTTACCGTACAGTCGGTTATCTTGTTATAGGAGGCTCCACTACAGGTTACCGTATAGCCGGTTATCTTGTGACAGGAGGCACCACTAAAGGTTACCGTACAGTCGGTTATCTTGTTATAGGAGGCACCACTTTAGGTTACCGTACAACCGGTTATCTTGTGACAGGAGGCACCACTAAAGGTTACCGTACAGTCGGTTATCTTGTTATAGGAGGCTCCACTACAGGTTACCGTATAGCCGGTTATCTTGTGACAGGAGGCACCACTAAAGGTTACCGTACAGTCGGTTATCTTGTGACAGGAGGAACCACTATAGGTTACCGTATATCTGGTTATCTTGTGACATGAGGCACCACTACAGGTTACCGTATATCTGGTTATCTTGTGACAGGAGGAACCACTACAGGTTACCGTACAGCCGATTATCTTGTGACAGGAGGAACCACTACAGGTTACCGTACAGCCGGTTATCTTGTGACAGGAGGAACCACTAAAGGTTACCGTACAGCCTGTTATCTTGTGACAGGAGGAACCACTACAGGTTACCGTACAGTCAGTTATCTTGTGACAAGAGGCACCACTACAGGTTACCATATAGCCGGTTATCTTGTGACAGGAGGGACCACTACAGGGTACCGTATAGCCGGTTATCTTGTGACAGGAGGAACCACTAATGGTTACCGTACAGCCGGTTATCTTGTGACAGGAGGAACCACTTCAGGTTACCGTACAGCCGGTTATCTTGTGACAGGAGGCACCACTATAGGTTACCGTACAGCCGGTTATCTTGTGACAGGAGGAACCACTACAGGTTACCGTACAGCCGGTTATCTTGTGACAGGAGGAACCACTACATGTTACCGTACAGCCGGTTATCTTGTGGCAGGAGGAACCACTACAGGTTACCGTACAGCCGGTTATCTTGTTACAGGAGGTACCACTACAGGTTACCGTATAGCCGGTTATCTTGTGACAGGAGGCACCACTACAGGTTACCGTATAGCCGGTTATCTTGTGACAGGAGGAACCACTACAGGTTACCGTACAGCCGGTTATCTTGTGACAGGAGACACCACTACAGGTTACCGTACAGCCGGTTATCTTGTGACAGGAGGCACCACTACAGGTTACCGTACAGTCGGTTATCTTGTGACAGGAGGCACCACTACAGGTTACCGTATAGCCGGTTATCTTATGACAGGAGGAACCACTAATGGTTACCGTACAGCCGGTTATCTTGTGACAGGAGGAACCACTTCAGGTTACCGTACAGCCGGTTATCTTGTGACAGGAGGCACCACTATAGGTTACCGTACAGCCGGTTATCTTGTGACAGGAGGAACCACTACATGTTACCGTACAGCCGGTTTTCTTGTGACAGGAGGAACCACTACATGTTACCGTACAGCCGGTTATCTTGTGGCAGGAGGAACCACTACAGGTTACCGTACAGCCGGTTATTTTGTGACAGGAGGTACCACTACAGGTTACCGTATAGCCGGTTATCTTGTGACAGGAGGAACCACTACAGGTTACCGTACAGCCGGTTATCTTGTGACAGGAGACACCACTACAGGTTACCGTACAGCCGGTTATCTTGTGACAGGAGGCACCACTACAGGTTACCGTACAGTCGGTTATCTTGTGACAGGAGGCACCACTACAGGTTACCGTATAGCCGGTTATCTTATGACAGGAGGAACCACTAATGGTTACCGTACAGCCGGTTATCTTGTGACAGGAGGAACCACTTCAGGTTACCGTACAGCCGGTTATCTTGTGACAGGAGGCACCACTATAGGTTACCGTACAGCCGGTTATCTTGTGACAGGAGGAACCACTACAGGTTACCGTACAGCCGGTTATCTTGTGACAGGAGGAACCACTACATGTTACCGTACAGCCGGTTATCTTGTGGCAGGAGGAACCACTACAGGTTACCGTACAGCCGGTTATTTTGTGACAGGAGGTACCACTACAGGTTACCGTATAGCCGGTTATCTTGTGACAGGAGGCACCACTACAGGTTACCGTATAGCCGGTTATCTTGTGACAGGAGGAACCACTACAGGTTACCGTACAGCCGGTTATCTTGGGACAGGAGGAACCACTACAGGTTACCGTACAGCCGGTTATCTTGTGACAGGAGGCACCACTACAGGTTACCGTACAGTCGGTTATCTTGTGACAGGAGGCACCACTACAGGTTACCGTATAGCCGATTATCTTATGACAGGAGGAACCACTTCAGGTTACCATACAGCCGGTTATCTTGTGACAGGAGACACCACTACAGGTTACCGTACAGCCGGTTATCTTGTGACAGGAGGCACCACTATAGGTTACCGTACAACCGGTTATCTTGTGACAGGAGGCACCACTACAGGTTACCGTATAGCCGGTTATCTTGTGACAGGAGGCACCACTACAGGTTACCGTACAGCCGGTTATCTTGTGACAGGAGGCACCACTTTAGGTTACCGTACAACCGGTTATCTTGTGACGGGAGGCACCACTAAAGGTTACCGTACAGTCGGTTATCTTGTTATAGGAGGCTCCACTACAGGTTACCGTATAGCCGGTTATCTTGTGACAGGAGGCACCACTAAAGGTTACCGTACAGTCGGTTATCTTGTTATAGGAGGCACCACTTTAGGTTACCGTACAACCGGTTATCTTGTGACAGGAGGCACCACTAAAGGTTACCGTACAGTCGGTTATCTTGTTATAGGAGGCTCCACTACAGGTTACCGTATAGCCGGTTATCTTGTGACAGGAGGCACCACTAAAGGTTACCGTACAGTCGGTTATCTTGTTATAGGAGGCACCACTTTAGGTTACCGTACAACCGGTTATCTTGTGACAGGAGGCACCACTAAAGGTTACCGTACAGTCGGTTATCTTGTTATAGGAGGCTCCACTACAGGTTATCGTACAGTCTTTCAAGTTGAAATTTTCCAATTATATTTATCTTTCTCGATAGGATACCTCACTAAAATTATATAGACAAAGTCAAAATGGAATTGTCTTTGCTATTGTTCATAAATACATTTTTAAAGTTTGATGGCATGTGCCAGTCTGGCATAATATTTTAACTTAAACTATGTGTATATAGAGGTCAGTGACACAGCTGTGAAATTGGCAAAGGAAAGTGAACAGTAGATTTAGAATCGGACTCGCTGATGAGCCATCAATATATAATTATTCAGGTATCCAGTGCATCGTATAGGCGTACCACCGAATTTGTTCGTCTCTCTATCCCACGAATGTCTGTCCTCGATGTTTTATGATACGTATACAGAATGTTAGTCCATTATGAACTGTGAAACAGGATTCAGTTATGTGTATTTTACTGCACGGTGCATCAAACTTGGTCTAATCCCTGCGCCCAGCTAGCCCACTGGTGAATAACCTACAAAAATGTCACGCCTACGCAACCCCGTGTTCTCGGTGGGGTTGAAATTCGCTATTACGATACAGATTAATTCGAATTCGCTGCCTATCTTTATCCACTTGTACTTCATTTCAGTTTTAAATAAATCATGTATTTCGAATATTTCATGTTTTATTCCACATTGGAATCAAGCATTCGGTGCAATTGCACCGATTATGGTATCTAAATCAGAAGTTCCAATTATACAACAATTTTGGTGAAATATCTAACTTTTTCTCCAGAATTGCAAACAAGGAATTGCCTAGAATCCATATCTGAAGAGTTAGCATCTCGTTCTGTTTCGTACTTTTTTTTACATATTATTTTTTTTTCAAAATATGTTTCATATTGAAGTTAAGATTTTCATATCTGAGCATACATAAGGAGGTATAGATAACAGATAAATGGCCAAGTAATAGTTAAATCGAAATCACCATTGTTTACATACTTACCAGTAATACCTGGCGAAGACAATTCTCCACTTTATAATGGCCTCATCATCCAGCTATGTCGGTACATTTCAGTAAGAAGCAGTCAATGAAGATAACACAGATTGTATAATCAGCAAGACTTTCATACGAAATTTCTCAAATCGAAATGGTTTGGCGTGCCATTTTCAATCACACATTTAACAGTTCTTCTCCAATCTAAACCAAAGGATCACTGTAGTTATCATCTACGAAACCGAAATCTCCGTAGACCATTGGTATTACTCCATAAAGTGGTTTTGATCACTTAGTTTAAAAATTGAACAAAATTGACGAACCACAGTGGGTCTGAATCTGGCACGCCTGAGAGTCGAAATGTATGGAGCGCAACACCATACGTCAGTGTTCATTCAGCCGTGACGAGTACAATAAGTGAGAAAAATATTTTAAAAATCGTCTTTACCAATAAATTTCAAACTACTGGCAGTATATGTAAGTTTGCAAACATAACAGCAAAATTTATGTTAAAAAGCTGTATTCTGTATACTTTGTATTTTGTCAATATTAATTTTTCAACGTGAATTGATACGAAAGTGTGCCATAAAACTCGGTCATCTTTACCAACAGAACACATTAACAAAATAATGTAAATGTATAAAAAAAAAGAATCTGGAAAGAAAATTTTAGTTGAGAATTTTACTCCAAAAAAGGAAATCGTGTAAATGAAATATTCCTACGCTCATGTGGAGTGAAACAAGTGTGCACTGTTAAGGATGGTTAGCTTGATTCAAGGACCGGAAATTTATTCACGCTAGATTTACACCCAATTAAAGCTAATCATGCAGTGCGTATATCGGTATGAATAGGAAACAAAATTGACGCAAATATTATTGATTTTAAAAGATGAAAAACAGTATTTAAATAATTTTTTATAAGATAAAAAAATGTTGTTTAAGTTGATAAGGCTTTATTAACATGTGCTTAATGTAAAAATAGTTTCACCGGCAGCAATGTCCACCTGGTGACGTATTGTGATGGTAATGTGCCCCTTGGGAATAAATACGGTCGTATTATAAGGGTCCACGAGAGAGGCGGAAGGGGAGCTCAATTGTAACCCCCTAGGGTTTTTATTGTATCCAGTATTATACCCCACCGCTCTAGATAATGTAATCATTATTTACAAATTTTAGGCTGCTTAAATTACCTATGTTGAAACAATTGTTGAAAGAACCATTTTCACCCCATTTTTTCTTTCTTTTCGTAATAATAGTAACAATAAATGAATTTATGCCCGAGGAACTTTAGAAATATAAGAATATTACGTTTTTTATATCTCATCTTCCAATTATTGCTTCAAACAAGCGAAGGTAACCCTGTGTTCTAAGATACATAACATACCAATAAATATCTTTAATTCGTAAAACAATGCCGAATATCAATATCACAAATACAGCGCGCATTATGAGTGGCGCTGCGAAAAAGTGAGTGACAGAGGATCGGTAAGATATCAATACGAGCTGTACAATATGTTTTATTAAGGTTCCGCAAAGTGATCACCGTGTCCGTCTGGGGTGTATCTCTGAACGCCAACATTTTTAATTTGCCTACAGGGTAGTTTGTTGTGATAGGGGTTATAGTCTTTTTCCTTAAAGTAGTCTCAGTTCCAACAGGTAAATTTACCTGTACAAGATACATGAACCTGTTGGTACTCAGGCACAAGTATTTTGAACGTAAAAAATTCGACAAACTGAACCGAAAATCAAAACGTCGCTACCAACTTAAAGAGCAATCAAAATTACACGACCTACATTCTGAGAATAAATCGCGGGAGTTGTGGAGAGAAATTGGTAAATATGGTATGGCAAATGACCGCTCATCTCGCATACCAATGACGGTGACCGACTCCGACGGCAATAGTGTATCAAACGTGGACAGTGTTCTGAAGCACTGGCAGTCATCATACAAAACATTATACAATGGTACTGCTACTACGGAGACGTTTGATGATGCCCATCTGGAAACAATAAAGGGATGTTTAAGGGATGGTGCCGCCGGGCCGGGTCGTCCCTTAGATACTACCATATTAAACGCCGTAATTACACGTGAGGAGGTGAAAACCGCTTTATACAGGGCAAAACTGGGAAAATCAACCGGCTTCGACAATATTCCAGCGGATGTACTTCGTAACGATGTTAGCGTTAACGCTCTCCTTAAAATATTTACACATTGTTTCGTTAATGGAGAGATACCACGTGACTGGTCATCAGGAATAATACAGCCAATTCCGAAATCGGACACCAAAGATCCCACAGATCCTCTTAGTTACCGCGGAATTTCATTAATATCTATTCCTTGTAAAATCTACACAGACATTCTCGGCCAAAGATTAAACAAATGGCTAGAATTACACGATGTACTGGCAGACGAACAGAATGGTTTTCGTCGGAAAAGAAGTTGCCTGGATCACATTTATTCTCTTTATAATATCGTCAATAATAGGAAATTGAAAAAACTTTCGACTTTTGTATGCTTTGTTGATTTACGGAAGGCGTTTGACACCGTTAACCGCGAGTGCTTGTGGTATAAATTATACGCAATCGGTATCGACGGAGCTTTCATGGACGCCGTCAAATCGTTATACAGTGACGTCAGATGTGCAGTACGTCTAAATAATTACGTCACCGACTGGTTCAACGTCTCACAAGGAGTAAAACAAGGCTGTAATATCTCGCCTGCTCTATTTTCTATCTATGTGAACGACCTGGCGAGTGACATTAAGGCTTTACAATGTGGAGTAAAATTCGACAACAACATGATTTCGCTTCTAATGTACGCGGATGACATCGCGCTACTAGCTTCTGACGAACTTTCGCTGCAACGGATGCTTCAATGTCTACGTAATTGGTGTAATAAATGGCGACTCTCGATTAACAAGGATAAAACAAAAGTGATCCATTTTAGAAACCCCTCAAGTCTTCGATCTACTTTCGTTTTCAAGTGTGGAGATTTGGATATTGGATATGTTGATCGTTATCGATACTTGGGATTTTGGTTTACAGAATATCTGGATCTGACGGTATCAGTGCGTGAGTTAGCTAAATCAGCAAATAGAGCCTTAAGTGCAGTTATAACTAAATCGAAATTCGCGGGAGGGATGTCGCTGGCAGTTTTCAAACAACTATACACGTCTCTAGTGGAACCTGTTCTTTTCTATGGTGGAGCGCTATGGGGACATAACAAATACCGTTTCGTTCAAACAGTGCAAAACCGCGCGTGCAGATACTTCCTCGGAACGGGAAAAAACGGGTCCAATATCGCCGCACGAGGCGATCTTGGATGGAACTCTTGCGAATTCAACCAGAAAGTAGAAGTTTGTAGACTGTGGATATATTTAAAATCCGTAGAGGAAAATAGACTATTGAAAAAAGTTCATAATTGGTCACTCTCTATCAAAGGCAGTTGGGATAGCAGAGTTGTGCACCTACTAAGAGACAATAACCTAGATCAACTGATCGGCAATCCTTTAATATCTACCAAAGAATGTATCAAGTTAATTAAGTATCATTTTATAAGTGTCGATAATTTAAAATGGTTTAACGAGTTACACAATGACAAAAAATGTAACAATGGCAATAAGCTGAGAACGTATAGGTTGTATAAAACCAGTAATCATACCGAAACATATGCCTCTAGTATTATGGATTTCAGATATAGACAGGTTATAGCTAAATTCCGTAGCGGCAATTTAAAGTTGAATATTGAGACGGGTCGGTATTCTCGTCCCATAATAGCTTTAGAAAATAGGGTTTGTACATTATGTGATCTAAATTGTATAGAAGACGAATGTCATTTCTTACTTGTATGCGATTTTTATTCAGATATCAGAGCTCATCTTTTTACCATAGCTGAACAGATTTGTCCATATTTTAACTTTTTAAATAATGTACAGAAGCTCAATTTTTTAATGAATGAATCCAATTTGCAATATATGTTAGCAAGCACAGTTCACAAGATGTATCGCAGAAGAATGTGTTTTTAAACACCACTTTCTTAACAACAGTGAAATAGTTTCCATATCTAGCTGTACAGGTACTACAATATTTAGTGTCTCGTAAGCCTTAATAGGCTGGTTGTCAATCTTAATAAAATGTTGTATATTTTATAATATGCTTATATTATGTAATTTTATATGTAAAATTGACATGTGACACTTTTAATAAAATATATTGTGTATGTGTGTGTAGTATTACAAACATTTATCATATAATTATCTTCATGATACTTTTTTTTAATCAGAAATATTGAATTGTGTAATAAATAATGTAACTATTATAAGATATTTAATTATTGATTGAAATTAAATGCTTAAAATATACTTTTCTAGAAAAAAAAAGTATAATTCACTTTTATATATATAATAGAATTATTTTATGACTAAATCTTAATTTTAAAAGATACTGTTGCAAAAAAAAATATGATGTTTTTATATATAATAGTTGATTATTAAGTTTTGATGAGTGATTTTGATAAGTTCTTAAGGCCAATTAATATCAAAATTTAATTACGTAATTTTAATTAGCACATTTTTGCTTCTGTGGATATGTATGACATACTAATACCAACTTACTTTATTATTGATACCCTTAGAAAGTGAGGTTTATTTATTTTAAAAGACATTGTTTTCATCATCTCCTTACAATTCAATTACCTAAAGCTTAAGGTTTTTCAACAAAATACAGTGCATATTTATATACAGTGCAAAATACAAATAGATACATGTACAACAAAATAAAGTTCGAACACATACAGACCACACATACACGACTGCAGCAATAATGTTGAGAGGGATTTCAATCGTTTTTTGATACAAAGGACAATCAATTTACCTTAATTCGAAAGACCCCTGTTATTTGTGGTTTCATTAAAAAGTTAACCAAGACAAGACAAGGTGCCTCCATAAAATGTTAAACATTAATGTCCTAGTTAAATATATTAAAGAATATTACGCTATTCAGAGATGTATTGCCAACAGTCACGGAGATTTTGCTCAAGACAAGTTTGAAAAAGAATGGAAAAAATGGAAAAAATTGTTAGAATTTGGCGAAGGTAATTAAGGTAAGATAACATTGATATTTTTTATACTGCTTTTGAATGTAGGTATGGAGGTATATCACTATGACTTTCTTGCTATCCATGGCCAGTTCCCACTGATCCTTTTTTATTTTTTTGATTATTCAACATCCCCTGATCGCTTGTTTTTGTTTTTAATATATACATTTACACACAAACTTTTTAATATTTAGGTCATTCTCTTATCAATATATGATCCTAGCCCAGTCTCTCTCTCCCCCTCTCCCCCCCCCCCCCCTTTCTGTCCCCTTCTCTCTCCCTCTTTCTATTCCCCCCCCCTCTCATTTCTGTGTTTCTCTCTCCCTTTTTGTTTTTTTTTATCTTAGTTTTTTGTATGTTCGTGTGAGTGTTGTGTATGAGTGTAATGTAGTGTGTAAGTATGACAATTATAATGATGATGACACTAGTTGATGGTGTCATGATGGTGATGAGTGAGATGATGATCATCTTAGTGGTAATGATCTCATGATCAGATCACAATATTGACAATAATGAAGTTGATGATGACAGCATGGTATGAGGATTATGATGATGATGATATATGTGGGGATAATGACGTTTATATACGTTGTCATAATGAAGATGATACATGTATGGATGACGATGATGATGATGTTATGTAAGATGATGACATGTGATGATAATGATGATGATGTCTTTACTAATGCTAATATGTGTTGTGATAATGAAGATATATGTGATGATGATGTTGTGGTGATGATGAATTGTGGTGATGATGATGATGATATTGATGATGATGATGATGATGATGATAATGATGTGGTGGATTATGATGATGATGATGATGATGTGGTGATGATGACGATGATGATGTGGTGATGATGATTTTGTGGTGATGATGATGATGATGATGATGATGGTGTGGTGGTGATGATGATGATGTTTGTTGTGATGATGTGATGATGTGATGATGATGATGATGTGGAAGTGGTGGTGATGATGATGATGATGATGATGATGATGATGATGATGATGATGATGATGATGATGATGATGTGTTGATGATGATGATGATGATGATGATGATGATGATGATGATGATGATGATGTGGTGATGATGATGATGATGATGCCATATATGTAAGAGTGAATGTGAGGGTGTGAGTCTATTTGTTTATGTATTGTGGTTGTAAAAATGTGTGAAAAATAAAAAAAAAAAAAAACGTTAACCAATTTTTTTCAAATTAATATAAACTTTATTTCATTCCAACAGTATATAAACATTCTAGACAGAGAATATGCATGAATAGGGTCCGGAAACAAGTTTAAAAAAAATTTACCGGTATATTAATCCGTTTCCATATTAGGTTTTCTATGGTAATACGGTTCAATGAAACATTTTTCATAATGAATACATTTTATTATGAAATGATATTCGTCTTCAATATCGTCACAGTACTTTACCTTCGTTTTCTGTATTTTCTGTTTGCTATACATATCCCAAACCTATTCTAAATGCTTTGTTTTTTATACTCTCTGTCCTTTCAGTGACCTTTTCAGCCATTTCATCATAACATGCAATTGTGTGAGGTTTCAACTTTAAGCAAGTATTTCAAAATTCTAATTTAAAATGTTATTTACAAAATTGTTAAATAAAGTAATTTGGGTTTTGAAATTGAAAATATACTTTTACAGACATTCATAATTGCAAATGAAGCTTTTCGACCTTGTTCAGTTATTTTCTCTTGTGTAGTGTAGAATTTTTCCATTATATA